>OX376057.1:32261885-35052203 GCA_947361185.1 Charanyca ferruginea
TTCGTTTCGATGGAGTGTAGCGGGTGTGCTGTAGCACTCAGTGATAACATAGCTTCCAATTAGCGAAAGAAATATTAAAATTGGACCTGTAGTTCCGGAGGTTAGCGCGTTGAAACAAACAAACAAACTTATAGATGTACGTTGATTTTAATACAATTTAACTGAGTCTTCGTTTCTTGAGGTTTTGGCATACTCAAGGTTACCAAGGCAAAAAATCTAATATTTTATGAATACACTGCATGAATTACAAAAACTTCATATCTTTTTTCACAACAAATAATAAATTTATCCTAATCTAAGTGAATTCAACAGATTTATCGGCTTCTCTCACCGCGCACTACATTATAAAGAAAATATTTATTTTATTAAAACTTTTACACATTATATTTTCCAAAACTCTTTTTCTTTCGTACCAACTCAAACAGTTAAGCCCAGATAGCCAATTTGCTCATCTTGATTTCGGAACATCGCCAAGCGGCTGGTCGACTCTTCATGTGACCAGAGAGCTGGCCTATTCTTCGGCCAAAGGATCAGCATTTCCATGCAACGTGTGGCAATGCTGCTAACTTGTCTAATGTCCCATTGACAGCAATGTGGACCAGTTTTCTGATGCCCTATGAGCTTTCCCTCTTTTTAGGATTCCGTACCCAAAGGGTAAAATCGGATACCTATTACTAAGACTCCAATGTCCGTTTGTCTTTTTTACTCGATGTCTAATTTTCTCACTTGGCCAGTTTTTTTTTTAACTTGTATATGAGTAGGTACTTTGGCAGTCTGAGCCCAACTTAATAATTATCATCTCTCGTCTAAAATATTTTAATGCACATTAAAAAACATCTTATTGGGTTTTTCGTATAATTTATATATTATTTTAACGTGCCTGTAATTGCTCCATGTCCTACATTGCTTGGCACGCGATCGGCAGGTATTTTAATGCATTCACCATTATTTGCTTAATTGTATTATAATATTCAAGTAATTAATTCTATTAGTAATTATTACGCCGCTTCTTTTTGAACACGTCGGTAATTGTTAATGCAATTAAAATGTCTTGTTTATTTTTATAACGCATTTAAGATTTTTCAGGTAGTCGATTAATGTGACAGTGGTGCCAATCTGCCAATTCTGTTGTGCACGAACTAAATTAATTTTAAGCTATTTAAATCTCTTTCTCTCCAACAAAACATGAAAGAGACATAATTATATTAATAAGAGCTGTCATTTTTAGTTCATCTAAAATGTTCATACAATTATAGTTGTCACTGTCAGTTCTGAACCTATTGATTAACACTGCGAAGTTCAAGGGAAAAACTAATTTGACATCTCTAACTTAGTCATTGTCTGTCGCTGTCCTTGTCTTCAGCTGCCTGGTAGTAAGAGATGCCAAATGCCTAATTTTAATTCAGTTTGTGAACAAGGGATCGGCACCGGTGACATTGTTTTTAAAACGGTCTTATTAATAAACGTGGCATAAAGTTGGAAAATGTTTAGTCTGTAGTTTACTCTGGATTAAATTAAATTCCTTATTAATAAACTAGGACTAGGAGGGAAGAAAGGCAAGGAATAAACTATTGATGGGCCTGTTGGTCTAGTGGTCACTGACCCTGACTGCTAAGCCGGAGGTCGTGGGTTCGATTCCCACCCAGGACAAACTTTGTGTGAGGAGGATGATTGTTTGTTCTGTGTCTGGGTGTTTATCTATAATATGTATGTATTTATAAATTATATAAGTATGTATATCAGTTGTCTGGTTACCATAACACAAGCTCTGCTTAGCTTGGGACCAGATGACCGTGTGTGAGTTGTCCCAAGATATTTATTATTTATTATTTATTATTTATTATTCAAAGCTTATTCCTCGTTCTTTATTTCTTATTGGTGTTATTTTGGGGAGGGGGGGAATCTAGGAAAAGTTTTCGTTGCGATGTACCGACCACCGTGTACCTACTTATAAAGGCTGAAATGCTACTGATAAAGAAATATAATCATTGCACGCGTACTCGACTGCTAGGTACTCTGTTAACCTTGTACGAGTAACTTTAGAAAGACGCAGTTCTTTTTCTCGGCCTAAATTACGCCATTTAATAAAAATACAAAAAAAGACACTCTTATGTAAGTTGGGCTCGCAAACAAAGGGGT
The DNA here is from genome assembly GCA_947361185.1 of Charanyca ferruginea. Classification (NCBI taxonomy): domain Eukaryota; kingdom Metazoa; phylum Arthropoda; class Insecta; order Lepidoptera; family Noctuidae; genus Charanyca; species Charanyca ferruginea. The sequence goes on from OX376057.1 coordinate 32,264,025, forward strand.
CCGTACAATCGTAGAATATACTTTATTTAAATTACATAGACACAAAAAATACATTTAATGAATGGGGTCCCCTTACATTAAACGTATTTTTTTTTTTTAATTTGAAATTTAAAAACTAAAACAAAGTAGGTACCTACATAGATTACAAAAAAATCGTTTAATGTATGGGGTCCCCTATATACATTTTAATTATTTGATGTTATAGCGACCTTACCATAATACACCTCTATTACCAGTGAAAATTGTGTTTGTATCGCTTTAAAAGGTTTTGTGACGCGGAGTATTTGTACCTACTAAGGTCCAGTTTGCAACCCTGTGGTACCGAACTAGGGTTGCCAACCCTACTATATAACCTACTATATTAGAGGCCCGACTACTATATTTTTGATAAAAAAAGATATTATAGGCGAAACTACTATATTTTAGGCATCAAACTCTTAGCAATAATATTCGTTTCAAAATGTGTAAGCGTAAAACAAAACGTCAATAGGGACCTATTTTTAACGATTCTGGAATGTCAAATTGACAGATGCGTTCAATAATTCACAAAATATTCTTTAAAAAAATAAAGTACCAAACTAATTTTTGGAACCTACTATATTTTTTTCATTCTTTCGTTATCTACTATATTTTTATGGGTAAAAATTATAGAACTACTATTTTTGACTGACAAAGAGTTGGCAACCCTATACCGAACCCTAAAAAAAAGGTAATGAAAGTGGTGAAGCACACCTCGTCAGTTTGACAAACACAACGCTGGATTTGTTTAACGAGTCGTTTGTCAAACATATTCGTTTGACAGAGTCAGAGCCCTGTTGACAAAAGTACAGTGAAACAGCAAATAAGATGACACATTTTGTTTGCCCCTTGTTTTAAAAAATAAAACGAAAATAGAACGCGCGCGTTTGGTTTACCAAGTGACTTGGTTTGGGGTTGTCTTTCTAAATTAAAATTTTAGTGTGCTTATGCCAGTTGTAGTAGGTAGGTAAATAATATTGTGTCGAGTGTCGTGGGAAACGTAGGACCTCTCGACACACAAACCGACGCCTTATTGGTTGAACTATTAAGTCAATAGTACACGGTTCAACCAAATTGATTTACTTTAGTAAAACGTTGCCATAAAGTTATAATAATAATAATAATAATACCCTGTTCCCGATACCGGTGGGCTACTATTTTTATATTTTTAAATGTTTTTTTTTATTAATATTTAAAAATGTAAATTATGTGTATTTAAGATGAATAAATGAGAATAATAAAAATAATATTTATTCAAAAAATTACAAGGCATAACAAGTACAATAATATGCTTAAATGTAAATTATAATACTAAGACTTTCGTGCCTGAACTAGGTGATCCTGTGTTTCAGGCGAGAAGAGGTAAAGTAATTTTATAAAAATAAAGTTTAAAAACTAAAACCCGACCACAACAAAAAGTGATCTAAAAAGTACGAAACAAGAAAATATTTCACTCAGAAATCTAGACATTGGTACAAAATGGTCAAGGTAAAGTTGTGGTTGCATGCCTGGTCCCATATGGGTGCGATGAACATGAATATAATGGCATGCAACCACGGCTTTACCTTGACCATTTTGTACCTATGTCTTGATTTCTGAGTGAAATATTTTCTTGTTTCGTACTTTTTAGATCACTTTTTGTTGTGGTCGGGTTTTAGTTTTTAAACTTTATTTTTTTATTTAAACCATTTTGGAGTTTAAATACCAGTAGTAGTTTTTTTTAATAATTTGTGACAAGTCACAGCTAAGTATTATATATTTAAAAGGTACTAGTGAACCCCTTTCCAATGATACCAAACACGGTATGCGTATCTTAATTTATTTATTTTATTTTTCCTTTTTTTAAATAATTTGTGATAAGTCACAACAACTAAATATTATATATTTGAAAGGTACTAGTGAACCCCTTTCCAATGATACCAAACACGGTATGCTTGTCTTCATATTTTTTTTTTATCTTGGTTTTTTTGTCCGCCAGAGGGCGCTACATTGAATTCAGTGACACGTCATATAGCCTATAACCAGCGGACGATCAAGACGCTTCTAACGATACCTCATCTGTTCAGTTCTGATAAGTAGTTTAGGAGCTATGAGCGAACAGATGAACATACGTACATACATACATACATACTTACATACATACATAGCCTGTCAAAATCATAACCCTCCTTTGGCTTTGCCGTAGTCGGGTAAAAACTAATAAATTATCAGAAAATCAAACAAAAAGATAAATATACAATAGGCAAATAGCTGAGCGGCTTAACTAATGTAGAAACTAATATTTCTAAATAAAATATAATATAAACTAAATGTTACTAATATTTACTTCATCACAATTAGTAAATTCTCTGTATCTTCATAGGACATACTTTGAAGAGCATCCATGACCGACATCGATGAAATTCACTTGTATGTTTACACGGTTAATTTTGGTTCATCATTCATCCAAATTGGAAAGCACAATCAAACTATGTATATTATTTCCATTAACACTTTTTCATCATTAAAGATTATTAAATGGTCAAATATTAAATCTTTTATTTACTAAAATACCTATCTATGCAGACATTAAGTATTTGTGCTGGTGTCGATACCTAAATCTTACCAAAATACTATAAAAGCTTTTAATAGGTCCAAATTTGGATTCATGTGGAGATTATGAAGATTTAAGTTTTCTCGTTAAAAATAATATACTGGTAGGTGTGTTTTAAAAATAAGTATAATTATTTAGATAACGCGGGCAATTTCTTAACTTAACTACGGAATTCCGATGATCGTTCGATACTGTAGGAAAAAGTGGTTTATTATTTTTGTAGTTTTAATCCTTTCATAAATAGAAGTAAACTTGCTTTCGTACTGTAGGAAAAAGTGGTTTATTATTTTTGTAGTTTTAATCCTTTCATAAATAGAAGTAAACTTGCTTTCGTACTGTAGGAAAAAGTGGTTTATTATTTTTGTAGTTTTAATCCTTTCATAAAAAGAAGTAAACTTGGTTTCGTAGACATATCTTTGTTCTTAAAGATAACGATGCGGCAGATCAAACTATATATATACAAAAAGTTCTAAAACGTGGTTTCTTGAACTTCGCCGTGTTGAAAATTACAACTATAATTGTATGAACATTGTAGATCAACTTAAATTGACAGCTCTTATTAATTTCTGTCTCCCTGTTGTTTAATGGGAGTGAAAGAGATGTAAATAGCTTAAAATTTTAAAAGTTTAGCTTGTGCACAGCAGAATTGGCACCACCTCAGTATATACGGCTACACATCAAGCTATATATATATATATTTGCAGTATAAACGGATCTCGCATTAAATAGAATTTCCATAAAATGAGAGGCCAGCTTAAACTGGAAATTTTTAAGCTTGATGTGTAGCTGTGTGTATCAACCTATTTATAATCAATCTTAATCATATGAAAGACAAACTAATAAGTGTTCTTAATAACATTTAAAATCAATAATTTCATAATATTATTTAAAAACACATTTAAAATTAAAACTATGCCAATTGATTCAAAATCATCTTCAAGCCAAAGTAAATGAAGAAATTCGATATCAAAGGAAAACAAACAAATTGAAAACTCATCAGTTCATGACTCTGTGACGTGAAATTGCTTTCTGACGTCATCGGCGCACGCGTCGATAGATAAACCAGATGTCGGTTTGTTTGGCGTAATGGTTCTAATGTATTTGTTTAAGCTTATTTAATGTAATTAGAAGTGAAATGTTACGTAAATATATAAAGGAAGTTGAGATATTTAGCTAAATTCTGTAATTTAAACTCGTAGTTCTCGTATTCGGTCGGCGGTTTCAACATACCTACTGCATTTTGTTTTACTGACGTATGGAAATGACAATAATGCTCTCTTTAAATATATCAAAATTATTGAAATCTCTTTCAATCCAGTAGGAAATATGTAGTTTCCTATTGGATTGGATTGTATTTTTTCCTGAGAATCCCCGAGAGTTTATTTGAAATGGTATAGACTATATAGTATTATAAATAAAAACGTTTTTGAAAAAAGAGAACCACCTTCAAACCGCCTTTGTTTTTTTATTTGCCACTTTTTGGTGCCTCATTATCACCCAAATCCATTAAGGAACGGTAACACAGTTAAAAATAGATTTAAAGTCCTCCAAAGATGGAAAGATGGAAGAAACGAAAACGTCTTCTCGGGTTTTGTTGTTTTTTTTTCAAAAAACGCTGAATAAATTTCCGTTTGTTGTATACTAAAACCTTCTCCAGAATGTAACAAATACTTTTCTGAAAACCGCATCAAAACCGGTTCAGCTAGACGGGAGATAATCGCGGACAAACATACATACATACAAACATACGGGTCGAACTGAGAACCTCCTTTTTTTAAGTCGGTTAAAAAGTATCCTAAGACACGCTAAAAATATTCACCCTTTTTTTAAGTCTTTCTTCCAATTGCTTCTCTGGTTTTGAACCTTTGCGTGATATTTCGATGGGCGCCATTTAACAGAAACAAAATGTCTGGATAAGACAGCTACTTAAAATCAAATTACTTCAATGACCGATTTCTAGTTTACAAAAGTTTCAAAATCGGACCAGCTGTTTCGGAAATTACCGCATTTAAACAAACAAAATCATTATCTGTATAGATTAAGAAACTGTAGGTAGGTAATTTCATTCCAAAAAGTAATTGACGCGACAAAACCTTATTTTTGAAGTGAAAACTTCTTTAGCGGCGTTGAGCACTTTTTCTGTAATGGGTATAAAATCTTAAACTCGCGTCAGGACACGTGACCTGATCGAAAAAGCGTAAGACGGATGGAGAGTAGACAGCTATCCCCTCTCTACGGCGCGGCGAAAATGTATGCCTGGGCCTACTGTTTTCACTTCTGCCGGCACTCCCGGAGTGCAACCCGTCTTTTTTTTTTTAAGAAGTATGTCATCATACCGCCAATTATGACATAACACAATATCGTAATTGCTTATTCACGCATGAAACCACAAAAACGACATTTCGACCTTCGTTTATTTTTATTTCAAAGGGACAAAGACCACAAGTTTTTCTTCAAAAGATTGCATTTTGACCTTTGTGTTTCTCAATGGTTAATCCTTATTCATTCTTACATGAACTGTCTTGGAAACTGACATAAATATACAGAATTTTATTTCTGAATGGCATTTATGAATGTATAAAATTATAGACAAACTGTGATTTCTAACCACGGTTTTTGTGTATAATTTTATACATTGCTTCTTAAGTTTACCAACAATCGAACTAAGTTCTTTTTATAGGAGCAATGGAAATTATTTAATGCTTTTGTCCATCTTCGAATAGTAGGTTTAAATGTATTTAAAGGAATAAATGAGCTTTGCAACCATCTAGGTTATAATTTTATATTTAAAGACATGTTAGCAATCGTGCGTTTTATCTCAATGTAAGGATATTCAAACACGACAAGGACATCAACGATCAATATATTGATGCAAAACATTTGTAAAATCAAAGCACGCTGCATTTAGACTAGGTAATAATATTCTATACCTAACAAAAAAACAATAATTTGCGTTTTAACATGACGTGTATTTTCATATTTATTATTTTTTTGGACCACCTAATAATAAAAGGCTAATAAAAGGTTAATAAAAGGTAAAACATTTTATTTATATCTTATCAAAAAACTATATTCACACTCCTATTATTAGTACCTACGTTTATTTAATATAAATGATATGCTTATATAAAAACATAATAAAATAATAATATATCGGCTATCGCGATAAGTAGGTTGTAAAATTCAATTGAGGGAATTATTATAATGCTTACAGGTCATGTAGTATTAGTAATCTGATATAGTTTTATGGTTTTAAAACCGTGACTATTATTATTATTATTGCCTTTTTACAACATGGCTGCCTTCTTTATTCATTTAAGTAAGTACATATTATTATATTTTTTCCATTAGGCATATCCTTGCTGCATGAAGTTTTTATTTACATACCTACTTAATTTTATTTTTTAACTTTGAAATTATGGGAATAGGCATGTAAAATGGTACAACCAAACTCAAATTTATACGGTTGTTTTTTTTATAGCCAACATTAATACGCCTAACTAGTAGTATTATTCGTTTGCTTCTTGTTGTACCTACCTACCGACATTTTAGGCATTTTGTATCTGTTATCATTATTAATTAGCACCTGAGCGACCGAACTTTGCTAGGTATTTTTATACCTTCGTTTTTTTTAATGAAACCTAGCTAGATCGATTTATCGCCCCCGAAACCCCCTGCTTACTTAATTTCATGAAAATCGTTGTCGCCGTTTCCGAGATTCAGAATATATATGGTACAAGAATTGCTCGTTTAAAGGTATTAGATGTTGTGCATCTTACCTTTTAACTTGCGCTGTATGCCCTGTCACCAGGGCCTCAAGTCTGCTATTACAATAGAGTCATAATGGTCTATTGATTTTATAATTGTTGATTTTGACAAGTTTGGCAATCTATTAGTATAATGGCGTCATTATAACTTTCCAATGGTCAACCACTGACACGCCATTGAAAGAAATGATATAGAATAGTAATCTCGTACAAAATGACAATGACAATCTGCTAAAATTTTGATATGTAGTTCCTTTGATCAATGACCTACCGTCATAGTGCAGTCAATGATCGGCCATTATGAATTTAGCAGATTACGAACTTTTAGCAAAATGACAATGGGATCGTGTTGAAATGACGAAATTATAAAAATAGCAGACTTGGCCCCCAGGTCATGTGAGGATCTACTTATTAGAGCCCTTAAGCTCTTACACACGAGCGGCATGTTGCCAACGGCAGAGGTAACTGCAGCCGTCGAGTCGACATGCATCAGCGGCTGCCGTCGACATGCCAACTTCAAAGATCAGGAGCAGCCGTCCTCGTCGTCGTCGTTTGAAGTGCGAGACTGTGGATAATAATAATAATAATAATAATATGTGGGGACATTTTCACACACGGCCATCTGACCCCAAACTAGGGAGACCCTGTACTATGGGTGTCAGACAGCTGATATACATACACAAATACATTTTTTTTTGTAAATACATACATATATAGATAAACAACACCCAGACACAAGGCAAACACAAGTGCTCATCACACAAACGTTTACCCTGGGCGGGAATCGAACCCGCAACACGCTGCGTAGCAGTCGATCGCTCAGCCACTGCGCCAACCGTGGATAGCGATGCCGTGGCTGAATACTGGGCCAAACAAAGAATTTGACAAGAACAAACACAACCAACACTCACACACACATGATACATATTTGTATTTACCGAAACGCTAAGGAAAATAATCATTATTAAGGTATTAAAAAAAAGGAGGACCATAGAGAAATATGAGGGGCTTGTGGCTAAGTAAAAGGCGTCAGGATCTATCGGTCAAAGGTTAACCTACGCTTGCCGCGGTCTGTCTGTGGACGGGTGACCATCCATTTCATACAGAGTTCCATCCGTGCCTCAGAAAGCTCGTAACGCCGTTGGTCCCGGCTGTCATTAATAGAGTCGTTAAGGGTAGTCAGAAACCAGAAAGTCTGACAACCAGTCTTGCGAAGGGGTATCGCGTTACCGGACGTATCGGACCTCCACAACCCAGTTACTGGAACTGGGTTGTGTAAGTCCGATAGGCAGTCGCTCCATGTAAAACACTGGCATTTAGCTGCATCCAGTTAGACAGGAAGCCGATCTTAAAATAGTTGGGAAAAGACTAGGCAAATGATGGTTTCAAAAAAATAACTGTATTTTTACTACATTCTACGTTTACTCACAAACTTTTTACTCCAAGCCATTCATACAAATGACGTCACAAGTTCAAGCCACTTCCAGTTCTTTTATCTCTGTGTAGTGGCCATTTCGCGACATTATGCCACTATTTGGGTCACCGGCGCAGTCTGCGATGACACAGCGTGGGGTGCGCTTTATTGTTCACCTACCCTACATTATGTACCTTTGCTACATTTTGTGGTATTTTCTTCTTCTTTTTTCGACCACCGAACTCTACTAATGGACGATATGTGGGTCAAGTTTTTTGCTAAAACTTTTATGAACGGTTGACCTTTTTACGGGTTATGGAGGGAATAAATCGCTTGCGGGTTTTAGTTTTTATTGTGATTGGCGTGTTCGTAAATGTAGGATGAGTTTGTTTTAGACGTCACGACGATTTAGATCGAATATGGCAGACGGTACGCGTACTTCAGACAGATTTCATATTTTGTAAGAACAGTTTAATGCTGCGTTTCCACCAAAAATGTGAATGAAACTAGCCAATTACAGCGCTAGCTAAGTACAAGTTATGACAATGAAGCGGTATCATTGGTTTTTATCACACTTCACTCGCTAGGCATCTCCGCACATCTCTGGTGGAAATGCAGCGGTAAGATGAAGAATGTAGGTACACTAGAGAATTTTGATTATAACCGTTCTTACGAATGCTCAAAGTCAAAGTCAAAGTCAAAGTCAAAGATCTTTATTGTGAGACAGTGGTTATAGAGTTGTTATTGCTACTGGAGTAATGCTACTGGAGTGTCTTGTACAAATCCAAAATATTAATATCGTCACCTGAGTTTCATTTCTATATACAGACACAATCTATCCCAACACTACAATACGAACAAAAGCTCAAATTAGAAGAGCAATTTTATGTAATGTATCGTTTCTGCGATGCCATGTTCGACGTAATGCTCAATTCGACTGAGCATTTACCAGTAACATTTCTTTCTATTTTGCATTCACCTACTCTTCGGTGAAATGTCGGATAATTATGCAAGGTTTTCCCGCGCGCTTGATGAAATGTTACATAAATTGGCTCGTTGGTATGTAAAATCAAACAAAGCATCCAGCATCTTGCTGAATGTTCGGTTCGTGAGCGGGTGATATATTAGATCGGCTTGATGATTTGTGACAGGTTACTCTAGTATACACTCACCTTTACTGTTTCTTTTTAAGAAAACCCTTTGCAATATTTCTTTATTAAAACCTTCTAAATATCTCTCTAAGCTTGTACCTCATATCGTGATATATGATGGACATAAATCCTCCGTATTAGTAAAGTCAAATACAGTTTGTTTTGATCCCCATTAATGATCTACAATTTATCACTAGCTTCGGGCAATGGGAACCCATTTGGTGATCTATTGCCCAGTTCTGGTCTTAAGAGCTTATTATTATGGGTTCAATTGAAGGTTACCTGATGGTTCACTGGTTTCTTTACTGATTTTCTTTGGGCCTTGTCGTAGTTCACTGTTAATGAGCTGTCTTTTTTCAATGTCATACGTCCTTTCTAAGCGTTCGTTTTTTGTTTTTTTTTTTCTGTTGTTTTTTAGATGGCAAATAAGGGCGGGTTGCTTCAACTAACCATTACTGACCGGTAATAGTCAAAAATGGCGCTAACTATCGTCAAATCAAAAAAATGGGTTGTTTCACAAACTCACACGTCAAAAAGTTACTATTACCATAACCGACCAGTCATCGTAATTTTGTGTTGTCAAACAGCTACTTCAAACATCAAAATATTATGGAATCTCTTTTTGAAAAAATTTAACTGACGGATTTTTATCAAAGTCAAAGTCAAAGCATTTATTTCAATTAAACCATTTGCAGGCACTTTTGAATAGTCAAAAAAAATTGAAACTAGTTGCTCGTTCCAAAACGTAGGGTAGGTCTCTATGGAGAAGAACGAGCAAGAAACTCCATGGACACTCTATTTAATCAAGCTTTTACAAAATTCAGGCTACATTATTCTTGTTGCTTCTATATGTGAAAACAATGTAAGTGAAGAGAAATCCAAAACATTCTAATTAAAAATAAATTAATATAAAAGCCATGGCAGTTAAGAGACGACCAATCTCAACTGACAGCGCCCGTTCACGAACATGACTTATGTCATGAAACAACCCGTTACATTTAACGTACGTTAAACATCGCACGTCATAGTAACTTTTTAACCGTCCGTATGTAACGTTAACCGACTGTTTGAAACAACCCGCCCTTAGTCGATGGTCTACTTTATGTTAAGGGCCCTTTTCCTGTCATGCGTATTTTCGCCCGCACGCGGATCTGGTCCGCATGCAGGCTGCCCGCATCCTATCATTTCATACATGTTTTTCCTATCATGCGGGCAGTACGCACGCGGAACGCGGATTGGCTGCGGGCGAGCGGCCCGCGTGCGTGCGTGCTAACCGCATGCGGGCGGAGTTCTTCTGCCTTCAGTGTTGTTTTTACTGTGACGCGGGTCGCACGCATGGTCATAATAATAATAATAAAACCATTTATTTTCAGGTAACAAAGACCCATAGAAAAATACCTTAACTTAAGTATACATATAACAATATAACAATTGTGTTAAAACTATGTTAGTATCACTTAGTTGCACTAAGTCTTTGCACGTTCCGGTGGCACTTGTCCGCGAAAGCGGCGGAATACCACATCCTGTGGCCAAAAGCTTTCATCCAACACCTGATGCAGGTAGCATGTTGGTATGCGCACCACACACGCCTTAAAGTTGACGTTGCGATGCGACTCCAGCAACTGCAGTCTCGGCGCGTACTTCCCGCCTTTGGCGTACGTACTTCACGATGTCTTCCTCGTCAGTGGTGTAGTGGAGACGGGAAGTATACACCGGGGTATTCGGTTTCGCAGCACGTAGTTTTTCCGTTGGGCTCCGTAGGAGCCTTGCCGCAGCGGTTCTCTTACAGCTCTGCCGGCGCTTCCTCCTTTGCACCGTCACGAAGCCGTCATCATCAGCCCGGTTCGCTTCCTTCATAGTCACGGGCTTTGCGGGGGGAGCAGTGGGGGTGCTCACAGTGACCAACGGGTCAGATGGTAGAGTCATAGTATGCACGAGTTTTGTCACTGGCGACACTCAGCGGCAAATGAAATCTTTGTCCTGCGTGTGGCCAGGATCGTGATATCACCCGCATGCTGACCAGATCCGGGCGCGGACGAAAATTCGCATGACAGGCTCTTAGTGGTCACCGCGGTTATACCTAAACATCTGTAATACCAGAGGTCTAAGTGGTGCTTGACAACTGAGCTTCCCCTAGTTGTAGGCGTCCCTTTGTGCCTATTGGCCTAGTTCTGTTCTGTCTCCTGCTTGGTATGGACGGCAGTGTAAAAATATGTATTTCTTACTCCTCCGCTGTTCTTTTCTGAATAATTTCGTTGCGGGATCCAAGACAATTGTAACTTTTTACCGGGACTCGTCGAACTTCATTGCTTCGGCGCTTTTTTGGTGGTCGCCACTGTTGATTCAGAAGTTGCAGTGGTTTGAGAATAATGTGGCGGCAAAAAAGAAAATACTTTTTACTGATTTACCTACATAGGTATACTTTTTCGAATGAGAATCTCTCAGAACGTTGCTTTTTTATGAAATGGTAAATATAGCCATTAATAATTTGTATTCTTTATGCATATTATGTCAATTAATTTTTATTACCTAAGTTAGTAATTTATTACGTTCTGCATACCTACCTATTAAAGGATGAGACACAATCTCACGGCTCCCGATGTATCTCAAGCGTGACCGACACACCTGACGATCCAACGGTCAGGGTCGAGAGAATTGTTCAAGTTTATTCGAGCTTAAACATAACAACACCCTGTGTGTACAGTCGCTGTACTGTCTTTGGGTCAGCGTAAACAGAGAAGCAATACGCTTGAACAGTTTTCATTGATTGATTATGAACTTAGATTCATTAGGAATACAGATCATTTCGAAAAATAATAATTTTACTAAATTTTGACCTTATTCGTGACTAATACTTTCGTATGCGTGAATATTTTTTCGGATTCCTTATTTTATTATAAAAATAATATGGTAAACGTTACTCGGTGATAATGTAGCTTTCTTTTGGTGAAAGATTTTTTAGAATCGGTAAGTCTTTTTTGAGTTTATCTATTACAAACAAAAATTTATATAAAATCTTTACTCTTTATGATAGGCATTAGTTTAGCAATGCTATCTCGTTCATTAATAAGGGGCAGACAAGAGCCAACTAGTGCCACCCATCATTATATTTATTTAACCCCTAAATCAGATCAAATAAAAAACGACTAAAACTGTACTTATCTAGTAAATTACCTTGAGTATTTTCGGGGTAATTACGAGTATCTATTATTTTGCATTTCATAATTTGAGAGAGATTTTTTTTTAATCTGATTTAGGATTAAAATAAATAAAATGAAGAGTGGCGCAAGTTGGCCCTTATTAAAATTATTAAAACGGACCATTTGGAACTCTTTGGTGATATTATTTGAAATAATAATAATAATAATAATTCTTTATTATCAGGCTACTAAGGCCCATAGATAAAAATACACAAATTAAATAAACAAAACATAAACTAATACATAATTATTAACCTAGTTTAAAAATCTATTTACTACGTTGGATCGGCGACGTATTGCGCTGAGTCGTGGTGTCGGGTAACCTTCCGCGAAAACGCCGATACAAGACACCCGACGGCCAAAATTCTCCCTTCAAGAAGGTCTCTAGGTGATGAGTTAGTACTCGCACCACAAAAGATTTGAAGTTAATTTTGTGACGCGACTCCAACCACTCCACTCTCAAGGTGAATTTGGTCTTCATCCTTATATACTCCACAACGTCCTCTACCTTCGTAGTGTGGTGCAGACGTGACACGTACAGCTGCGTCGACGGAATAGCGGGACGCAGCAACATGTTCGGTTCGGTCAACGCGGTACCGCACTGATTGCGACGAGTAGGCTTCTTCTTCTTCTTCTTCTCCACACGAATGAAGCCTTCTTTATCGGCCTGCCCTTGGCTTGGTCCCACTGGTACTGCGCTTTGGACGAGATCGGAGGGAACCTGGGTGTCCCTCGCTAGTTTTGATTGCTGCTGTTGTTTTGCCGGAGTAGCAGTAACGGCAGCTGAGTGAGAAATGTCAAATCACCTCCAAATCATTGATATGAAACCATTTTACTCCTTAATTTCTTATCAAAAGAGTATAAAAAAATATCTACTGCTTTGCAATACAAAGGAAAATGATTTGGTTTTGTTACTTTTTACAAATATGTATTATTTTTAAATTAAAATTGCGTCCGATTAAAGACTGCGTCTACATCACCCCCGCACTCGTCCACAAATTTAGTACCTACCTACGGGCCAAATGCTCAAGGTTATTGGCATGTATACAAGCCTTAAGAAGATTTTGTACGTCTAACAAAAATGTTATTCAATTAACTGAGTTACCTATTGGCTGCTGTGATGAACCGACCGAAACACTACCTATATATTTCCTACAATCCAAGATTAGCGCGGCAATGCTGTACATATTATATTATTAGACGCTAGTTCGTACTGGCTGCTAGCCAATCAATATACGATTGTGCTGTTTTTATGTTTCCAAAGGCGTACACGAATTATTTTGACTGTCCTTATAATTTTCATAATTATAGCTTTGTTTTTGAATAATTACGAACAATATAAAAATTTTAACTGTATGGTAAATTATAGGTGGGTAGGTATAGGGTTTTCAACCGTTAGGTTTGTTGGATAAAATCATTAAAACTCTGTTCCTATACTCCCTATTACCCCATATTTCCAAGCTCCAAGCTTTTTGTCGTTGCTCATTGAAACCATTTACCGAAAGGAATGATGTAGGCAACCCTATGTGTTAGACGTTTTAGGCATGATTCAATCGCGTGATATGTGATTATGTTTCAAACTTATGTAATATCTACTCGTACTTAGGTATTATAGTCAACTTCAAAGGAATTCAGTATTAATTACCATTCATGTACAAAACTAGTTCAGACATCAATACAAGTAAATAAAATTGAAGTGTCTTTTTGTAATGTGAAAATTACAGCTTTTTACTTAAATGTATGTGAAAATATACACGATAGGTACTTAATTAGATCAAAAATGAATGTTTTTGACTTATTCTCTCTGTTTGTACCGGCAAGTCTCTGAAACGGCTGGACTATTTTGACGAGACTTTCACTGGCAGATAACTGATGTTAGAAGGAGTAATAATTATAATAATAATCCACCACTCACAAACTCTACTACGACCGCGCCATACTTACCGATACTGTTCACTACAATAGACCGGATATAACTCTCCAAGATAAAGTAAGTAAAGTCACTTACATAATAGATATTGCAGTTCCCAATACACATAATCTTCAAAAAACGATAACTGAGAAAATAAATAAGTATGCAGAAGTAAAAGAAGAAGTGACCAGAATTTGCAGGCAAGAAAAAGTGTACGTAGTTCCCATAGTTGTCTCCACTACAGGTGTTATACCCAGTCATCTCCACCATAGCCTCAAATTAATAGATCTGAAAGACTCAATCTACATTACACTCCAAAAAGCCGCAATTTTGAACACCTGCAGAATCGTACGAAAGTTCATGCAAAATGACGAAAACGACGTCTCTTTACATCACCCATCTCCATCTTTAACGTAAAAATTCACCACACGCTACATTGACTTTGCTTGGGCCCGTTGATGTAGCTTAAAACTAGCCAAAAGCTAAGAAACGTGCAAGTTTTCGCGAATAATAATAATAATATTTTGTTTATTATGGCAACTAGGCCCAATTGTTAGTAACAAAGCACTTAAAAACTATTGTTAGTAAACAAACACAGAAAACAAAACAAAAAAATAAAAATAAAAAAGACAATTTCACGGTTAGCCGGGTCTTCTGACCAGCACATCCACAGCATGCGACAACCAAGGAGAGTCATACTTCTCTATTAACATGCTTAGGACGCTGTTAGAACTAGACCGCGCTCTTGACAAGATGGAATTAATTTTTTGGGCTACTTTTATTTTAGGGAAAAAATAGGGTTACGCGCAAAAAAAACTAAAACCCCATTGATAACAAACAATCACACGCACGAAGTCACAGGCATCAGCTAGTGTGTAATAAATGGATCATACTGCTTACGTAATAAAAGTTATGAGTGACAAAAAACCTACATAATATATAAAACAGTTATGACTGACAAAATTAGAAATAATGGTAACGGTTCGTTTGTCACGTGCCTCTCACGTGACAAATAAACATGTTATTAGAAAGGACGGAGGATCTCTAAAAGTCATTATGGGAAGTCAGGAGCCAAGAAGTCTGGGAGCTAGTTGTATCGTGTTACCCAGTAACTGGGTTGTGGAGATCAGATAGGCTGACGCTCCATGTAAAATACTGGTATTCAGCAGCATTCAGTTAGACTGGAAGCCGACCCCAACATAGTTGAATGACGACTCAAATAAAGGATAGAACTTTGTGAGGATAAAATGTTTTAGTTCAATATCGACTAAATTTACTATCCATCATCATCATTTCAGCTGAAAGACGTCCAATGCTGGACATAGGCCTCTCCCAAAGGGGGGGGTTGCCATAATCGCCACGCTTCCCAGGCGGGTCGGCGATCGCAGTATGGTTGTTACAAAGGCACAGAGAACGTTGCTGCCCATTCTCTGGTGAGTCCCTTAGTCGCCTCTTACGACACCCACGGGATGATATGGGATGGTGCTATTCTTTACATCCGACACCATACGGAAAGTTACTATCCAAAATGTATGAAATCGAATTTTCCGGACAAAAATAGTAACCATTTCGTATTTCAAGTTATATTTCCTAAAAACATATAAATTAAGTATAGTATAACGTGTTGGTACTTAAGACCAGGAAAGAAATACACAACAACAGCTCAAGAAGTAGGAAACAAATTGAAACTGGTATCGATACCCATTCTTTATTCTATTAAAAAAAAAACAATTTGTTAAAAGTTAATTATGCAAAACACGTTTTTACGTACAACTATTTATAAAAAACTTACAATAGGAATAATAGGATTTAATTTTCTACAAACTGTGTGTGATTACAAAAAATTAAAACAGCTATATCGAACGTCTTCATATAATTTGTTTTGGTATATATACCTACCTCGTGATTTTTTTTTTTTGTTTAAACCTACACTACTCACCGCTGCCTTTAGACACATCTACGACACCATACAAACAAAACGATTTACTATTTCATTACCTACACTTCTACCAAAATAACAGACTGTATAAATACGTGCGGGTGTGTGCGTCTACGTGCCGCGAGAACCAAAAGTAGTTTCGAGAGTGAATATGTGAACACTATGTATCTATGTATACAACTTAGCTGTCATTCTTTATCTTGTAATACTTTGTACATACTTCAATATAGTGATTTTATGCAAGGTCCATCGTATTCACGTATAGTTATATAACTGTAAACTGTAAATGCAAAATATTGTACACATTTTTTTTAAAAGAGTAAGTATGGAGTTTCTTGCCCATTCTTCTCCATACGAAACTGCCTTTTGGAATGGGCAACTAGAATCAACTTTATATTTTTTTTATTATGACGTTCAAAAGTGCCTTTTTAATGGTCTAATTGAAATAAATGATTTGACTTTGACTTTGACTTAGAGCACGTTCGATGCGGGAAGAGGTAAGGAACAGAGTTTCGGAGGGAGGCGGGGCGTGTCGTTACTGTACGGTAGTACTAACGTTTTATACTGTGCTATAGAAATCTGTAGTACCAGGCCTCGCTAATGCGTTGCTATCTCAGAGACGAAGCTGAACTTTCTATCATTAATTTCTCAAGGGAAATTAAAAATGAGAATAAAATACATATTAGATTTTTAAGACTTAAAAACAAAATTCGAGAATTCCGAGAACGGGAACAAGACGGCAGATTCCGGGACTTTCTATCCCGGCTTTTGAAAACCCTTCCTTGCTTTCTGACCATCCTAAAATTGATTGTCAGCACTCAGCATGCGCTAAGACGGTAGATGGAGCAGACACGCTTTAGAGTGGAGACTGCGTTTGGGCAAGCTTAGTGTAGGACGTCCTGCGGCTCAATGGACCGACGATTTGAAGAAGGTGGCTGGCTGCGGATGGATGCGGGCTGCCCAAGACCGGGTTGGTTGGCGATCTCTGGGGGAGGCCTACATTCAGCAGTGGACGGCAATAGGTTGATATATATCTTTACATAGTATAAAATAAAGTCGCTCCCGCTGACTATACGCTTAGATCTTTAAAACTCTGCAACGGATTAATGCAGTTTTTAGCATTAGATAGAGTGATTCAAGAGGAAGGATTTTAGGGCTCCGTAGCCAAATGGCAAAAAACGGAACCCTGATAGATTCGTCATGTCTGTCTGTCTGTCCGTCCGTATGTCACAGTCACTTTTTTCCGAAACTATAAGAACAATACTGTTGAAACTTGGTAAGTAGATGTATTCTGTGAACCGCATTAAGATTTTCACACAAAAATAGAAAAAAAAAACAAACAATAAATTTTGGGGGTTCCCTTACTTAGAATCTTATCTTCTAAATTGAATAGTTTGCGCGAGAGACACTTCCAAAGTGGTAAAACGAATGTACCCCCCCCCCCCCCCTGTAATTTCTAAAATAAGATAATGATAAAACTAATAAAAATTAAATTAAAAATTTAAAAAAACCCCCAACGCAAAACATAAAAGCGATTATGTAAAAAGTAAAAAATAATACATTTGTTGAGCCATCAAATGTTTGTTCGTTGAAATGGCGCTATAATGTCGCGGCGGGGTACCGCTTAAGTAAGTCAGTCCCACAATTTCATTCACTGTCTATTAATTTACCAGCATTTCCGACCAATTTGCTTCGATATTATCAAATTTTTGTTGCTAATCTAGTTGTTAATCTTGTTGCAAATCTAGTTACCATCAGTTCGCTATTTTAGATATTTAGTTATTGCTTTAAACTTAGCGGTACCCCGCCGCGACATTATAGCGCCATTTCAACGAACAAACATTTGATGGCTCAACAAATGTATTATTTTTTACTTTTTACATAATCGCTTTTATGTTTTGCGTTGGGGGTTTTTTTAAATTTTTAATTTAATTTTTATTTTAAATTCTTTAAATGTAATTTAGTTTGGTTTTGTGTGGTCAGTGTGGTCACCTATAATAATATGTTTGAAAGCAAAGTAAACATCCGGTATGCGTCTAAGATCCCTACCGCAGCAAACAAAAGAGCTGATAACTTTAAAACTGCTGAACCGATTTTGATGAAACATGTCTAAGAACCACCGCTAGAGAATCTACTTTCAAATAAAAAAAACCGCATTCAAATTGGTTCACCCGTTAAAGAGCTACAGTGCCACAGACAGACACACAGACACACAGACACACAGACACACAGACACACAGACACACAGACACACAGACACACAGACACGTCAAACTTATAACACCCCTCTTTTTCGTCGGGGGTTAAAAAGAATATTATGATATACATTCAAATTCAAAATCATTTATTTCAACCACTTCCAGGTCATAAAATACAATTTCAAATAAAATTACATTACCATGTAAACTTCCACCGAAAATTGATTTGAACGAGATCTAGTGAGTAGTTTTTTTTTAATACGTCATAAATCGTAAACCGCAATTTACTATTAAAACATCGATCAAAGTTACATCGAACTACAAGAACTTTTATTTTATGTTACTTATTTCTATATTGCACCCGTGCGAAGCAGGGGCGGGTCGCCGTATATAATAAATATCTAATTATAATGCGCTAAAACTATCTTTGCAAGATCTTACGATCATAAAATAATGTAACTGGTGTCTTATCTAAGCTCTTTTGACACGCAATGCAGTAGTCTATTTCAGACTTAGGTCACACATGACTCACAAATTTGTACCTATTAAAATATAGCCAAACTTCTTCGTATATCTACATTATCTTTGCATTGTATAAACTCAAACTATTAGTATTATATAATTTTGCATAGCACATACATGTGAGCACTATGTACTTTAAAGCCACCATTTACGAGATGTCTTTTGTTGACTTGAATATGCCCTGGCGGTTGAGTGTTTGTCATGCTCACTTGAATGTCTCGCTGATGGTGGCGCATGTGTTGGATCATTTGGTTCCCTTCAAAATGGTTGAACTAAATGGTGCCGATCCGTGCGTCATGTTCGTGAACGGGCGCCGTCAGTTGAGACTGGTCATCTCTTAGCTGCCTCGGTTATTTTAAATTTATTTTGAATTGTCTAATTTCATTGCCACTAGACCTCTTTTAACGTGCACAACTTGTTACATTGTTCTCACATTGTACCTCTAGATTCAACATGAATGATGTAACCTTATTCTATTGATTTTAAAAGAGTGTTCATGGAGTTTCTTGCTCGTTCTTCTCCATAGAAACCTACTGTTTGGAACGAGCAACTAGCTGCAACTTTTTGACTGACTGACTCCTTGACAATTCAAAAGTGCCTGTAAATGGTTTATTTGAAATAAATGATTTGAGTTTTTGAGTTTTGAGTTTTATCAGAAGTTCCTAATGACCATTTTATCATCCTGATGACTCACCTTCATAACATATTTCAAGTTCAACTGCGCTATGTAGTTACACTTGGTCGCATTCAGGTGCCTATGGCATACGAGCTAACGACCGATGATAAATTAACAATCATTATCATCATATCAACCGAACTGCTGGGCATAAGTCTCCCTCAAGGTTCTCTAAACGAATCTGCCGTTCGCGTCCAGCGACTCTCAGGACTTCATAGGTGCATTTTGCAGGGGGCCTGCCAAGCCTGTATCTTTCGGTGCACGGCCACCACTCTAGGGCCTTGGTGCTCCATCGTCCGTCATCTCAACCGGCAATGTGCCCAGTCCACTGGAACATAATGAGTCTGGCTATTCTTTTCGCTAGTTCTTTTACGAATCTCTTCATTTCCTATTCTATCCTGAAGAGAAACTCTGAGCGTAGTCTTTTCCAGAACCCGTTGAGTAACCTGGAGTAATTTACAATAATAAATTCGAACAAGTTTATTTATTTATTTATTAGGTTCGCCAACAATTGTTTACACATACATACAGCGACAAAAATTTAGATGCATAAAATAAATTAACAGTGCAACAATTAATTACACCACATTCACAATTCAAATAATCAAAAAGAAAAGCTTACTTACACAGTGATAAGCGCTAATTATTTACAATTATTAACAATTGCATGAATATAAAATATGAGATTGATAAAAAAATACAACATTGACAATACCTATTGACAAAATTGAAGTTCGTCACTTTTTGTCATCTTATTTCGTATATATATCCGAATTCTGTGTAAATGATTTCGGGTGTTGGACTGTTGGGTTAGATTCATCATTCATCGTCATTCAGATAGGTAACGACAAAGTGTAATTTCACCTTCCTTTGTGTTTACCGTCTTACTTTATATTCATATGCCTATAATAAATTACATTGTATCCAACGATAGATGTGGGAGAATTCGGTTTATGTAAATCAGATGTTGTGTTAATAGGTACTGTGGTGGATTTAGTTGCCAGTCTACAGTTTCTAGTTGCTTACAGGAGGTGGAGGAAGGAGTTACGAGGTTGGTATACTTGAAAAATTTCGTTAGAACATTATAAGATACTAAAAAATCACGTTAACCTACTTAAGATATAGTAAGAGACAAAATAAAAACATAAATGCAATAAGAACTTCTTCTAGGTTACTAATGTTCTTACGTGAGCTAAAAACAACAATTTAGCAGAATATCAAGCAACTTGTCACGTAATGTTTATTTTTGCATATTTTTACAAATATTCGTGCGTGATGTTCAAAACTATTATTTCATGCATGCCTTTGCATGCAAATTGAAGTCTTTTTCCGAGCAACGTTTTGTTGCCACACTGTTGCTTCAGACTGGCTCGTTTGACCTTTTAAATTTTGACATTCCCCATACTTTGTGGAGAATTTCCTTTGTGTGTTGTAACACGCGATCCAGCTATTAAGTGACGTGTCAATAACTGGAATTATGAAGCCGCTTTGTTTTGTATCCATTGATGTTTTTGTTCGCTTTCCGTTTTTGTTTGGCATTAATTTTCGGTAATGTATTGTGTAAATTCATTTCGTTATGGAAGGTTAATTTTGAGTTGACTTTATGATTACTTGCCCTCGTGGGATTGCCCATAATTTATTTGTCTTTGTCATTTCACAATTCAACTGATGTATTTTATAAAAAATATTAGATATTATTATTAACCGTTGTAGTTTACCAAATCAACTTACTCTCTTACTTATAAACGTTGCCTTAAGTTATGTAATGCTTAACGTCTACTTATCTATATATTTTTGACATTCAAGCGCATCTTACCCAGGTTTCTGAAACAGAAAACCATACCTATAGCAATTTGTCAAACACGTATAAGCTATACTGTTAACTGAATTAGGTAAGTAAAAAGAACCAATCGTCATCATCATGACAACCTTTAAACGCCCACTGTTGGGCATACTTCTCCCACAAGGGGGGATTCAGCCATAATCGCCATGCTTGACCGATACATGTTGACGATCGCAGTAGGTGTTATGGTAATCAGAAGGACGCTGCTGCCTATCCTCTGGTCAATATCCCTCTGTCGCCTTCTACGAAACCCACGGGTAGAAATGGGGTGGTGCTATTCGCGGCCGGCCCCACACGGCTAAACAACCAATACGCGCATAAACTGTTGTATAGCTTACGCATGTTTGACACGTTAATTTATCGTTTGGAAATCCGGATGCTTGCGTATGTTTATAAGGGTGTTATTTGTTATTTTTTAGCTAGCCTATTCCCATCTATGTTGGGGACGGCTTCCAGACTATCTGGATGCAGTTGAATACCAGTGTTTTACATGGAGCGACAGCCTGTCTGACCTCCACAACCCATTTATCCAGTTATTAGGTACACGATACACCTTGGTAAGATTGGTTGATCATCAAAGATCTACGACGACTGACTGCCGCGACCAACGGCTTTACGTGCTTTCTGAGGCACGAAGAGGACTCTATATAATATGGATGGTCACTCATCCACACACCGACCGCGGCAAGCGTAGCTTAACCATGGCAGATCGATTCGTACGGTTTTTATTATTTATCATCATCATCATTTCAGCCGAAAGACGTCCACTGCTGGACATAGGCCTCCCCCAAAGAGGGGGTTTTGCCATAATCGCCACGCTTGGCTGGCGGGTTGGCGATCGCAGTATGGTTGTTACAAAAGCATAGAGAACGCTGCTGCCCATTCTCTGGTGAGTCCCTTAGTCGCCTCTTACGACACCCACGGGAACATATGGGATGGTTGTTATTATTATTCTTCCTAAAAGCCTAAGACGATGCAAAAATACTGAACTTTGAAACAACATCTGCACAATACACAAAGAAAACCAGACAAGAATTATCTACCAATGATACGTTATGCTTTTGAAGTCCAAATATATGTTGCAATAAAATTTCAATTCTACAATTACTGACCGGGATCGTTTTGAAGTGCATTGAAACAAGTGGCCGATTAGATGGTTTACGATCGACGGGAATAGAAACGTTTTGTGGCAAACGCGTTGCTCGTTTGGGAACGATCATTGCTGGTATAATAATTGTCAAATTGTTGTTATTTTTGGTGAGGGCGAGGAGTGAAAAACGTAATCGCATGGCAAAGAATAAGTTTATTATTAACTAGCTGAAGACCGCGACTTCGATCGCGTTATCAGCGGGTTTTTTTTTTTGCGATGAACCATTTTTTTTTTTAACATCTGCTATCTGCCAGTGAAAGTCCCGTCGAAATTGTACTAGCCGTTTCAGAGATTAGCCGGAACAAACATGTGTATGTTTACCCGTGAGTGTCGTAGAAAGCGACAGAGGGATATTAACCAGGGCCTCAAGTCTGCTATTACAATATTGTCAGAATGGTCTATCATTGATTTCATAATTGTTGATTTTGACAAATTTGGTAATCTACTAATATAATGGCGTCATTATGACTTTCCAATGGTCAACCACTGACACGCCATTGAAAGAAATGATATAGAATGGTAATCTCGTACAAAATGACAACTGAATGACTGACTTGCCGGTAATCTGCTAAAGTTTTGACAGTTCCTTTGATCAGTGACCGCTACCATTAGAACGTCATTTTACAGTCATTGCTTTTAATTCCACCGACCAATGATCGACCATTATGAATTTAGCAGATTACGAACTTTTAGCAAAATGACAATGGAATCGTGTTGGAGTGACGAAATTATAAAAATAGCAGACTTGGCCCCCAGAGGATGGGCATCAGCGTCCTTCTGAGTACCATAACACCTACTGCGATCGCCAAGATGCATCGCCCAATATCGCGCATACAATTTTGAAAATTTTGTCTGTGTGTAGTGTGTACTACACACAGAAGAAATTTTCAAAATTGTATAGGTATTCTTTTATGTGCATTTTAAAAAAATGCTGTTATTTCGACATTACAAACAGACACATCAATTTGATTTATTTGCATAGATGTTATAGATCAAGAGCATCAATATTTCTAAACTTGTTTAATTTAGGTTTTGATGCATTCACTAGTCTAGTTTTACGGTCATTGTGACATTTGAAACTAGCGTAGACGTGGAATGACCTTGGCATAATATAATTTATGGCCTTAGAAAGTTACGTAAATGGCGGTTGGTCAGCACAGATAAAACACCAAATTCTAGACCGGTTTTTATTGATAATGAACTACAATCTACGTGAATAGAGGTAGAAGTAGCGTTATTGCGTGAAGGAATATTAATGCCCTGCTGAAATATATCTTGTACACAATTTTCAACTCTATTTGTTATGTATTATAGTTCACTTAAAAATTATAAATATACCAGCCTATACTTATCACACTGCTCGGCAAAGACCTCTTCTCATATAGAGAAGGCACGAGCATTGGTTCCCACGCTAGCTCAAGGCGAATTGTCGATTTTAAAGTTATACTCTATTTTTTTTTTTGCTCTCGGGGTTTGTCAAAAATACCTTCATAGGTACCTATAATAGAAAGATTAAAAAAAACAGTTAATTATTTTTTGACTTTATCCATTATAAACAAACATAAAATCAAATCTTTTCTCTTTTAACCTTGGTTAAGTTGGTAGGTAACCGTTATCTTTATCTATACTTAGTAATAAAAACTTTTTTGAAAAAAGAGAACCGCCTTCAGAAAAGTTTTTATTTTCCACTTTTTAGTGCTCCCTTATCACCCAAATCCATTAAGGAACGGCAACACAGGTAAAACAGAGATTGAAAGTCCTCCAAAGAAAGAAACGAAAACGTCTTCTCAGTTTTTGCTGTTTTTTTTCAGAAAACGCTGAATAAATTTCTGTTTTTTGTATATTAAAACCCTCTCCAGAATGTAACAAACACTTTTCTGAAAACCGCATCAAAATCGGTTCTGCCAAACGGGAGATAATCGCGGACAAACATACATACATACATACATACAAACATACGGGTCGAACTGATAACCCCCTTTTTTTGAAGTCGGTTAAAAATAAATAAATTTGTTTGTTTGTATGTAAGAGATAGGTAATCTCTGAAAATACTGGTCTATCATCTTCCTTCCCTTGTCCCAAGTTACTTGGGGTCACCGCAACACTTTTTCTTCTTCCACTCCGTCCTGTCAATCGTCATGATATCAATGTCTCTCTTCTCTTTCACACAATCCATGCATCTTTTCTTCGGCCTATCTCTTTCCCGCCCTACTAACTACCTCTTAGGAGTTTTGGGCTTCAACTCGTTGGAGGTTAGACGAGGCTTTCAACAGCTCACAGTCGCCTGTAAAGCTCTTAGAGGACGCATCGACAGTCCCGAACTTCACGATCTTTTCTGTCGGCTGTTTGTTCCTGACAAGTACATCGGACATCGCCAAAGCCGTCGACACAATTTGTTTGTGCCGCCGTCATCTAGAACGGTCGCCAGAGCTGAGTCCCCGGTGTGTCGTACTTTAAGAATGCTTAACGCTCTCCTGACCATCAATCCTGAATGTGATCTGTTTGCCGATGAATGGAGTGGAATTATGCGTGTGTGCCTGATGTTTTGTGAGAGAAGGTATGCTAGGGCGTCCTCCATTATACCTTAAGTATTTTTATAATTTTTTTCTTGTAACCCGTAACTGTGTTAATTAATGTAATTGGTGTTACCGTTTTAATTAACAATAAACAATAAACAATAAACAATACTCAATTTTAAGATGACCGATAAGTCTCGTGCTGTCTCAATGAATTTATGTCAAAGTGACTGTGACAGCACGAGACTTAACGGCATCTGAAAATTGAGTAGCGTTTCAGTATTTGGCACAAGCTAGTTTTACATAATTATCAAAACTGATATGATGGGTTAACGTGAGTGATATCTGTAAAGCCCTATCATGCCTCATCATTCTCGTTAAGGGCAGCCCGAATTAAATTCCATTACGGAAAGAGGACCCTTCTTCATACCCGTGAAACTAATTCCTCGATCTCCATTCCAACATTGAACGAGCAGGGATACGGCAAAGCGACACCGCTATACGGTTGAAGTTCCACGGTCTCGAACCAAGCGCTTTGCTTCCACGCTTCCACATTTATTGTGCGTACTGTCAGACTGTTGAATCCACTGCCCGCCTCTTTATTCCCCGATACATAAAATCTGCGTATCTTTAAGGCACGAGTGAACCGGTTTATCCTAGGCAAGCGTGCTCCACCTTAGGCCGCACCATCACTTAAGATCAGGTGAGTTGTGGCCAAACGCAAGCCTATAAGATTCTAAAAAAAAACTTCATCTACAAAACCCAACAATATACGTTATAAACTTAGATACAAGTACCAATATACAGTAAGCTAACATTGTGGTTTATAATAAAAGATTCTTTAAAAAAAGAATTCTCAACAAAAGATTCTCCGACTGCAAAAACGCCGATCGTAAATTCGTAACCCACATACAACCAATGTCAGCTGTCACCGATTACGCGGTGTTACGCAAACCGGCGCGTACGCAGGCCCCTCCCCGCATTTCTACTGACCTCGAAGCAGCGAGCACTTTCGCTGGAAACGATCTGTGGCTTACACTGGAAGTGGTCTGTTTTAGTGCGCATATGTGTAAATTGAAGATACTCACACACATGTTTCTATACCTATGTTTACAAAATGGAGGTCTGTTTCACACTTAAGTGCAGAATTATGTGTGAAGTGGAGTATATAATTAAGTATATTGCTATTATTATCATGAGTACACATTTCGTTAGCGAGAAATAGCAGTGTAGTGTAAATTAATTGGCATAACGTTAAGTGGGTTTGTAATATGACTGTACAGTGTACACTACAGTGCAATTTATTGCAACAAAAAACACCTTTGATTTGAAGCTATTATGGACATGACAGACGTACTTATAAACTTACAAATGAAGTCACTTCTAGTAATATTATACATTTTGGTAGCCATACAACTTGTCTTGCTAAGTTGTTTGACATTCGAAGAGACTTGAACTCAATTGAACAAGACATCAGGTGTATGGTACACTATTTGAGTAGCCTTTTTCGCTTTTTTGTTCCGTATCTCAAATTAAACGTTTATTTTTGTTTGAGAAAAACAAAGAGGCGCTCGTAAAAAAGTTTTTCGTTTAAAAAAAGAATGTCATTGGACGTTCTAATTTTAAATTCTTTTATTTGTGGTTATCTGTGGTTCTTTTTATGTCATGAGTGGCTGTGCATGCAAAATACAACCTTACGATCAGCTTGGCAGCCCCATCAATAATAATATCATAGAATTATCTTCGAGCAGTCTTCATTGATAAATTGACAATGAACTCAAACTCATCAGAAATAGGGTTGAAAATTGTGTATTGCTGCAAGTAAATTAATGATACGCGGAATTATATTTTGCAACTATTCGTGATGAATTTTAGTTCATTATTCATTAATTAATGAAAATTGTTTACACATTATTGCTTCTCTACGAGTATTTGTGCTGATTCAGCCGATTCAAAATTAATAGGTATTTGGTAGGTACTTTGTACTTTATTACATCCAATGTAAAAAAAACATGTAAACATTCTGGTTAGCTGGTTGCTATGTTAGTGGTTGAGTTGAATGTTACTGCTCCACACGTCATGTTCGTGAACGGGCGCTGTCAGTTGAGTTTGGTCAACACTGCCATAGCTTTCACGTATGCCATGGTTTTCACATATAGAAACAACAAAAATAAAACAACCAGTATTTTGTAATAACTTGATTTAAAAGAGTGTCCGTGGAGTTTCTTGCTCGTTCTTCTCCATAGAGACCTACCCACGTTTTGGAACGAGCAACTAGCTTCCACTTTCTGGATAATTTATCGACTCCTTGACAATTCAAAAATGCCTGCAAATAGTTTAATTGAAAAATAAACTTTGACTCTAGCTCGAAGCCTAATCAGCAGAATAAATACATAATCTACGTGTCATTATCAGTGTTAGTTAAAACATAAATAAAAGCCAATATTTACAAATGAAGCAAGGTCTTGAAGACTCATCGTTGGTATCAATACATGTTCTTTCGAAACCGGTTTAGATACTAAGACGTTAGTCATTGCGCGAAATACTATTTTTTTTGAAGACTTTCTACGTTTTAATTGTTCCGTACCCAAAGGGTAAAAACGGGACCCTATTACTAAGACTTCGCTATCTGTCCATCCGTCTGTTCGTCTATCTGTCTATCACCAGGCTGTATCTCAAGAACCGCGATAGCAAGACAGTTGAAATTTTCACAAATTATGTATTTCTGTTGCCGCTATAAAAACAAATAAAAAAAACACACAAAATTACAATAAAATAAATATAATGCTACGGAACACTTCGTGCGCGAGGCCGACTCGCACTTGGCCAGTTTTTATATTTACTGAGGACAGCACATAAGGCTACGACAATCTGTCAAAATTCTTTGAGAGATTTTCAACTTTATTACAAAAGAGTAAGGTTTATATTCAATTGGGAAAGTTTGACATGGTATGCCTTGATGAGCTGGCGCCTTCACTGATGTCAATGATTTCGAAGATAAACTTAGAAAATACTTAGAATTGAAAAAGTCACTTTGATTCTTTCCCGTGCCTGTGTGTGAAACTGTGAACATACAATCTCTTGTACGAGAGGCGATTACCTTCACTACTGGGCCATCCCTACATATACCTACCTACATCGTGTCGCAAAATTCAAGGTTAAGCATATCAAGTGAAAAAATATGATTCTGACTCTTTTTGTTTGTTCCAAAACCTTTTTTAAATACCTATTTTAAAATCTGACACAAGTTTGCAAAATATCATCGTTGTTTTATTTGTATTAGTAACCTTAGACCTAGTTTCACCAACCGATGTTTGTTAGTTTAAACGGCCGTTAAAATTTTAACCGGACGTTAAAAGTAGCGAGTGTTTCACCAAGCGCAGATCCATGTTTAGATGTCTTAATCAGACGTTATATTTAATTGCTGTTATGGTCGTCCGTTAACTTACTAACCGGCGTTTAGTCAGTTGTCAAAATTGTCAAAATGAAACATTAATTTCGAAATCAAAATGTTTAGGAAATTTAGAACAATTTACAGAAGTTGTAGGTGTGTACACATTAGAAAATTCCTCTTGTTTTTCACACAATAAGACATTATTATTTTTACACAAAACGATAACAAACAAAATTAGAAAATTACTAAAGGTGTGTCCAAACACAGCGTTTGAATCATGCGCGGTAATTAATCGCTTTCAAATTCTGCATCCTCTGTTGATAAAGTGGTCGTACCCAATATTGATTTTTTTTTAATAGGCTCTCTTCTGTTCATTCTTGAAAGCAATTATAGAGTAATAGTAGAGCTACACACGCGGCCGCATTCATTGTGGTTTAAACGCGATTTGAGCGCGGCGTGTCTCGGATATATAGCGTATTATTGCCGCGCAAATATTTCTGGGTTTGTCCTAACTAGACGCACGGTAGATTTGTGTCTTGGGAAAAAACCGCATGTAGCAGCGTTTTTTGCGCGCTGTGTTTGGACACATCTTAATTTTGACATAATTATATACCGACAAAATGAAATGTTGCAAGAACACACTCATACTTGACTACACAACTGACATTTTTATTTAGTTGTATTATTTGTCACGAGTCTGTACGATACGGCTAGATAAAGTGATACATTGTCAATGAACATAACCTGTGACTTTGCGACTTTTTATTTTGGTTGCTTTGATTACTGACCGATAAAAGAGTGAAAGACACATGACTCATTCATTTAACGCCAGATTTCCTGATCTTATGTTAGTTTTTGTTGGTGGAACATAAATACAATTAACATCCTATCCCCAATCTAAAAACAATAATGACATTGATTATAGGTTAAATTGTATTTTAGGTAAAATGAGTTTGTATTTTGTGGGTAGGTATTTCGTAATCCGCAAGTTCTAAAGAAAACCAATTTAGTTTAGAAAGGTTCTATATTAATTACAATTATTTTTATTAATTTACTTTTTCTGTACATGTGTTACTTTTTCTGTACATGGGTGGAGCAGGATCTGGCATTGTCATTTTAAAGGAGTGTCTCAGATCACCAACCTGAACCACTTTCATTATGGAGCCTACTCAAACACAGCGAAAAAAAAAATCTGCTGTTCCATACAGAAGTGGGAATGTATGAAATAGCTGACTTTTTTTTCACGCTGTTTGAGTTGGCTCCCTAATGAAAGTTGTTAAGGTTCGCGGCCCGAGTCTCATTTTTTAAAAATTTGCTCATGAATTCAATTTCACCCTAAAATAAAAAATACCTATTATGGAAGTACATACATAATAATCCAAAGATAACATAGAATCGAAATTAGCTACTTGACAATTGATTAGATAACTTTCTAAACACTTTAAATATACTTCAAAATTGGTACTTATCATGCCTACTCAACAAATAATAGCCCCATGGCCTACATACTTCTTACAGTAATTTCTGATACGATTTCTTGTTCTTACTTTGCAAAGCAAGTCCTAACTATTTTGTTTCTCTTTGTTTCAGGTATGTACCTACACATTCTACGGTTCAACAGAATACTACAAGTTTAAGTTTTATCCACTGGTCCACCACGGCATTGAGTTACTCATCATCTTCTTGACCTTGTAATGGTGCTTACATAAAGAAACAGGTTTCCAGCACAGAAAAACCCGTGCTACAGTATAGTGTTAGTACTACTTGCTACCGTACAGTATCGACACGCTCCGCCTCCCTCCGAAACTGTTCTGCTGGTACTGGGAACTGCTTTTAGTTCGAGCGGCGCGTAGACACGCACACACACGCACGTATTTGTACAGTCTGTTATTTTCGTAGTAGTGTAGGCAATTGTATTGTTTCGTTTCTATGGTGTCGCGGGTGTGCCCTGTGCGGATCGGTACCGATTGGTGCAGGGTTCACCAGCATTAAAAAACAGGTAAATCTGTCCTTATTGACAACCGAATGGCTGGGTTCAAGTAATCAGTACCGACAAGTTTAAACTTATTTCTTTTTAAGTGAGCGTATAAGATAACAGGGAAATATTATACTTGCACCGATCGGTACCTTTATGCACCCTTACTTGGAATCGGCGCAACATGTTTTTTTCTCCCATTCCTGAGAGTCAGTAATATCACTGACTTTCTTCTCTTTCATATCATTCTTCACACAATCTATCCATCTGCTCTTCGGCCTTCCTCTTCCTCTCCATTCTTTTTGTCACATGCATTTCATCCATCCTCTTTACATGCCCTTATCAAGACAAGCGATAAATTACTGCTACGATTAAATTACATTGAGCACATTCTGTTCCATTTTGTATATCTGGTGAATAGCGTACCTATCTGGAAATTAGTGACCGTTACTTAAACCACATATTATACCAATTATTAGGACCATTTTATTCTACTAGGGCTCAAATGGGAATCCACTGGTTTTGGAAATATTGAAAGTCAAAGTAGCAATTTCTATTTTGTGTTTTATTTTTATGAATACGTTCCAAGTGCAAACTTTTTACAAACAAACCGAATGCGCTCAGCTATTTAGTACCAATCAGCTGAGCGAATTCGGAAACCGTACGTTTTTAAGAAAACTACAATATATTTAACCGACTTAAAAAAAAGGAGGTTCTCAGTTCGACCCGTATGTTTGTATGTATGTTTGTCCGCGAGTATCTCAAGTTTGGCTGAACCGATTTTGATGCGGTTTTCAGAAAAAAAAAATGGTTACATTCTGGAGAAGGTTGTTAGTATACAACAAATAGAAATTTATTCAGCGCTTTTTGAAAAATCAATAAAAGCCATAAAAATATTCATAGAAGACGTTTTCGTTTCTTCCATCTTTGGAGGACTTTCAGTCTTTGTTTTAACTGTGTTGCCATTTTTTAAAGGATTTGGGTGATAGAAGGCACTAAAAGTGGAAAATAAAAACTTCCAGAACCAAGGGATTCCCAGGTATATCCTAGAAGAAAAATGATCCTAGCGACAGGTACTATATGTGGCTTAAATATCGGTGACTATTATCAGTCACGTTGTATGAAGATGTGGTGAAACACACCCTTAACAAGTATCTCCACCAGTCAAGTATACAACTATTAAAACTCGTTTCACTTTTGTTTTGCCTTCAAGCGATGGGTCTTCAAACTAGTAACCAAGTAATCGACTACTTATTCAATTGGATCAACCAGAACTAGAAACCCTTTAGGCTATAGATAATTTGCAGTAAGGATGCTTCTTGGAACTAAGATAATTTAATAATTATCTTGCTTTGAATCTAGAATTTGAAGTACCGTTAACGTATCGGAAATTAATAATGAAATGGTAATAACGTTTTGTAGTGTTATGGAACATAACAAGTATTGAAATCAAGGTTAAGTAAACTTAACATATGTATGAGAATTTGTAGTTAAAACTTTTTTGACGTACTCTATTAGTTTCGCGCTCAAAGATGGCTGCATAGTTATCACAAAATAGGTTATGATATCGTTATCTAGATCATTGTAGAGTCTGTCGGTTTTTTTTTGGTCTATTATAAACGCGAAAGTTTATGAGGATCAATGAATAGATGTCGATGTGTTTGTGACTCTTTCGCGTTTAAACTGCTGACTAGAATAACATGATATTTAGCAAACATATCAGATATTGATCTAAGGCGTTGTCCTAGGTGAGCGAAAGAAATAAGTTTGGAGAGTTTCATCATTAATATTCGAAACAAAATCAACGTTTATTTAAAGAGTATTGTGACTTATTACCAAGCACTTTCGATTTATATTGTCGCAGCTGTTTAACCTATTCTATAACTATCAATAACCAATTTTCAAAAACCTATTTCTGTTGAGGAGAGGTTGTTATTGACTTTACTTTAAGGTAAGAAAAAACACTGGTTCTTATACTAAAGATTTAATTATTAATAAACTATTGTCTCGCGTCACGTCGCGCAAAAAACACAACGTTTCGTCACACATTGATTAAGGCAACAACGTAGGCCACAAGTTTAGACAAAGACTACTTGACATTTTCGCGTCGCGTCGCATTTACGCGTTTGTCGTTCACCTAGGACAACGGGTAACACATATATGTACAGTCAGCAAAAGAGTTTACTTAGAAACCGATGAATATTTTTGAATAAAATAAAATTAATAGAGAATAAACATTTCAATAATTTAATTAAATTTCATTCGAAAACATCCATCGGTTTCTACGTAAACTTCAACCATTTCCGAAGACCTGCACACTTATCTCTTTTTCTGACTGTACCTACTTTGTATCCTGTTTTTGTGTTCTAATGGTATAATTTAGAACTTTAGTTTAATTGTTAGGGCGCCTTCAAATTAGTCGCGCGCCAGCAGCGCGACGGTAGCGCTGCTTTGTAAATCCATATAAATAAATTTGATATTTTGAATAATTTGAAGGCACCCTAAGTCTACGCAGACGAAGTTGCGGGACAAAAGCTAGTAAGAGATCAATTAAAAAAGTGTAACTCTTCAAAATAACTAGTTCATCTAAAGTACTGCCGTAATCTGATCTAGATTGTCGGCAGTCAACTATTCCTTTAAATATGTTATGTGAAGTGGTTTGTCACGGAAATACACTCCTGAACTACTAAATCCAACCTGACTATTTTCTGAAACCAGACTACAAATTTAAAACAATGATGACACCCTAATGATGGTCAGTAGCTGTATGTCAGCTTTAAAATTATCTTCTTTATTTTTATTTTATTTTATTTTGCTCCAAAGAAAGAACGAAAAAGCATTTATTCGCCCGCCAGGACAAGAACACACGAAAATACATGATAAAAAAAAAGCTTTTTACAAAAAAGACAACCGCCTTCAAAAAGTGAAAAATAACTTTAGCACAGAACACACATTGACTTTAGTTTCGAAATTCAGTGGCTTTGTTCTGTTTGTTGTTTTGTATTGCCACCGACTTCCGAAACTAAAGTCAATGTGTGTTCTGTGCTAAAGTTATTTTTCACTTTTTGAAGGCGGTTGTCTTTTTTGTAAAAAGCTTTTTATTTTCCGCTTTTTAGTACCTCCTTCTCATTCAAATCTATTAAGAAGAGATTGAAAGTTAACTACTACAAAGATTGATGAAACTAAAACGTCGTCTATGTAAAATTTTTGGGTATTTGTTGATTTTTCAAAAAGTGCTGAATCAATTTCGATAAAATTTATATGGGACCGCCCTGAAGCGTACCCTATCTATAAAAAAAAGAATTTTCAAAATCGGTTTACGTTTGCCTGAGTAATCGCGTAACAAATCGCGCACATACTTAATGCAAATTTAAGACTTATACGTTTTTCTCATGGATGCCATTATCAGAACTAGACCAAATAAAAATGGGACCACACGGGAAGCACTAGCTTCCAAATAAAAAAAGAATCATCAAAATCGGTTCACCCAGACCCGAGAAATCAGGTAACAAACATAAAAAAAAAAAAAAAAAAAAATACAGACGAATTGATAACCTCCTCCTTTTTTGAAGTCGGTTGAAAAAGAAACGAAAATTGGTCCAGTACAAGGCCAAAAGGCTCCTGTCTCAGAATGGTGACTTCGACCGCGTTTATTTTCTCAAGAATCCCTATTTTTTTTGCAAAATACAGTTTTGAAGTTATACTTCTTTAGGCGCGTTATGAAAAAATGATGAGAGTGAAATTTTACGATGCGCGCGCACACCGTCACACAAAATTCTCACGGGAGTAATTGTAAACAACGCCATCTCTGACGTACATGCTGAACTACTTACTGCCTTCGTTGCTATTTTGTGACTCGAAGAAGTATAACTTCTCACGCGCGTACATAAGTACACACTGAATTTTTTATGTTACTCAGGGATAATGTAGCATTCAAATGGTGAAACAATTCTTAAAATAGGATCAGTTGTTTTTAAGTTAAATCCGAACAAACAAACAAACAAATCTTTCCTCTTTATAATATTAATATAGAATATTAGTATTTTTTCAGATGTAATTTCTCTGTAAATGCTGACGAAAAGTTGCTTCATCTGGATGCTTCTTTCAAGCTTTTTCGAGAGAGCAGCCTTAAATAAAATAACTTAACAGCTATGCATATTTTAATGCCTTTATTGTTGTTTTATTATTTACGAATGCAAGGAAAACTTTGTTAGTGTCTTGTTGTTTTAGCATGTTGGAAAACTTAACCCAAAACTGGTTATTTGTGTTTTTAGTTTTTTAGATTCCGATGCCCAAAAAGTATACAGAGGATACACTCAATAAACAAATAACACTGCATCCAATTGAGTTCGAGACTGTATTCCTAAATAAGTATTCAGTATAAATGAAATGTAAACTATAAGACAGCAAATGCTGCAATTATTATTAAGAGTAGGTAAATGTGATATCGACGCTGTAAAAGCGTTGATTTAAAAAATAAACAAGCCTAACAAACCAATAACTATTTTTTTAAC
Organism: Charanyca ferruginea; assembly: GCA_947361185.1. Classification (NCBI taxonomy): domain Eukaryota; kingdom Metazoa; phylum Arthropoda; class Insecta; order Lepidoptera; family Noctuidae; genus Charanyca; species Charanyca ferruginea. Next base: position 32,298,807 of record OX376057.1, read on the forward strand.
CGACTTCAAAGAAAAAGGAGGTTATCAGTTCGACCCGTATGTTTGCGTGTATGTATGTATGTTTGGCCGCGATTATCTCCCGTTTGGCTGAACCGATTTTGATGCGGTTTTCAGAAAAGTGTTTGTTACATTCTGGAGAAGGTTTTAGTATACAACAAACAGAAATTTATTCAGAGTTTCCTGAAAAAAGACAGCAAAAACCGAGAAGACGTTTTCGTTTCTTTCTTTGGAGGACTTTCAAAGAAAGAAACACCAACAACAAACAGAACAAAGCCACCGACTTCCGAAACTAAAGTCGTGTGTGTTCTGTGCTAAAGTTATTTATCACTTTTCATTTTTTATTGAAGGCGGTTCTCTTCCTTCAAAAAAGATTTTTATTAACATGCTGGTATGCCTGTAATTGCCAATGGTATAAGTCCGTTACTTTCTATATATTATACTTAAGATCTAATGTATACAGAAGCTGTTGGCAAAGCCGTAATAATAAATAAATAAACCGGTACTGGCAAAGTACCTACCGATAGTGAATTCAGCTAACAATAGACTTTATTCTTTTTTTACATCAAAAAGAGAGAAATGAAAAAATATTGATAAAATATCTTTAATACGATGTTCCTATATGTAAATTTTTGTTCCCTTTACAAAATAAAATACTCTACACCGCTTTCCACTCCTGACTTACACCAAACAATAGATTACAACATTTTTCGATAAAGTTTTGCACCACCAAACATAATCTATAGACTACACTGCATTGCACGATGCACCTTGCATGCATTATCCTCGCTCAATGGGCAACTGTTTCGACCGATAAGCAGATAAACAGCTGTTTTTTTGCGTTGAATATCTAGTTTTATAACGAAGCAAGTTCGACCGGATTGTAAAGGGAGAATCTAGTGTTATATCGAAAAATTAAGCCGTAATTTTCTAGTTGTGTCTTTTTTTGTTTAGTTCGAAAAGTGGGTCGTTTATGTAAACTGGATTGTGAAGGCAAAGAAGTATAACATGTTTCTGCTACTTGGTTATAAATAGCTGATAAAACTCCTCGTAATTGTGTGGAGTGGGTATGAGTGTAACTTTAAATAGTGTTAATTTTAAATACAGATAATGACTTAATTGTCGTGAATGATGATAGGTAAGCTGTGTGTTTTGGTCTACATTGATTTTACCTACAGTGCAGTTTATGCAAAAGTACTTTAGTAACATTTTTGTCAATGCGTAATTAACTCCAAGAAATACTCGAATTTATAAGTTAACTGTACCTATAGAGTCGAAATTTCTCAAAGTCAGTCTGTCCCTTATGTTTTTTTTTAGCTCATTCAGTCCCATTGCTGAGGAAAAATCTCCCTCAAGTCCTTCCAAGAACCTTTGTTAAGGGCCACCTCAAACGAGCCCTTGTGGCACGCCTCTAGGTCATCTTGCCATCTGTTTCTGGGCCGTCTTCGGCGACGCCGCCCTTCTTCAGGCACCCATTGAGTGTAGACTCTTACTCAGCGGTCACTCTGCACGCGGCTGACGTGACCCGACCAACCAGTAAATTAAAAAAATAATAATTTCAAAATCATTCGTAAATAAAAATCTTGTATCTACGTGATTGGTATTATAATTTTAGTAGGCAAATTAGGAGGCAATTATAGTAAATTTTAGGAACTTGCACTTTCTAATGTTAGTCTCTAACCTTGCCTACATTTTTGAAAATAATTGTTGCTGAGTCATATCATCTGATCTCAGAATTACGAACGTTTTTAATTACGAAAATTGGCCTTCATTAGCCCATATAGCTAAACTACGAGTTGCATTCGACGCGCTGTCGATAGTGATCTTAAACGAATATGATTTTTTTAATTAGATCGTTAATTGACAAAGGCCTCCCTCCATGCCTCTCCATCTTATTGCAATCCTGTGCTTCATCCCTCAAATTTTGGAGCAATCCGTCGAGTTCGTCCCGCCCCATCTCCTTCTCGGCCTGCGCTATCCCGTCTAACTGTCTCATACAATGAACATGCAAAAAAACTAAACCATTACTGAATGGAAATCTTTGCTTACAGTTCCAACCTGTTTGTATGAAAATCTAGCAACCACCTGTGGAGTACATTTCAAAACAGCCCATAAACTTAATCAACCGAATTCGACGTTTCCAAAACAAGCTGGTATTACATAAAGCAAATAGAAACAAAAGATTTGCTGAAATCAACTCGCAAAACATCCGTCGGTTTGCTCGTAAAAGTCGGAATGAATCCGGCCCGGATCGCCGGTTCGCCCGGATAGCATTAGCCGTGACTGAGTAATCACCATCCGGGGTCATATGACACACCTGACGTATTCAAATTTACCTCATAATGTATTGAAATTGGGACAAACATGGGAGCTTAAAATGGCGGCGAAAACATGTGTTGTTTTTGTTTACTGGAAATGCGGATAAAGTTAGATAAGTGAAGCTGAAATTATAACGTTAACTTTTATGATATTGAACTGTTTTCACATAAACTTCATAGTAAGGTTTTCTGTACTTATCATTTTTTTATTGAGGTATCTGGCTGAACCACCTGTCTTTACTACACACATTATAAATTAAAGTTGAATATGTGTTCGTTCGGGCTATACTGGTTCGATTTTATAAATTCTTTCGCTGTTAGGAAGCCGCTATCCCTGAAAATTTTACTGTAAAAAAATTATGGGTCTGTAAAAAACAAGTCTGTCAATTTCTGTCTGGTCGAAATTGCAGGCAAATACTCATATTATAAACCTGAAGTTTGTTTGTTTGTTTGGTTGAACGCTCTAATCTCAGGATCTACGGGTTCGAATTGAAAAATTATTTTTGTGTTGGATAGTCCATTTATCGAGGAAGGCTATAAGCCCATGCGAAGCTGGGTCGGGTCGCTAGTCATGTTTAAGTACAGAAAATTTTACTGCAACGTTGTAATATTTATGATTACTGTGCCATTTTCTGCCGAATATCTACCTTTTAATACCTCCAGGTTCGTGCGCATATTATCTTTTTTTCAAACTATCATCTCTCAGGCCAACCTGCGAGGTTGTCGGCTGCCCAATAGGATCTTCCTGTGGTCCATCAAGAGACCCCTTGCGTAGTACGGACCTCGGCCTAGGGCGTGCCTGATAAAGGACAGCAAGGGACATGCTGGATCAGATCTAAGAATGCGTTTGGAATTCGAGTTCGGTACCTATGTACTGGCACAGTATAAATATTAGTACTACCGTACAGTAGCGACACGCCCCACTTTCCTCTGAAACACTGTTCTTCACCTCTTCCCGCGTCGAACGTGCTCTCGAAACTGCTTTTAGTTCAAGCGGCGCGTAGACACGCACACACACGCACGTATTTGTACAGTCTGTTATTTTGGTAGTAGTGTTGGTAATTAAATCGTTTCGTTTGTGTGGACTGTCGTAGGTGTGGTACTGGTGTTGGTGCATCATCGTGTGTATGCCCCCCCCTCTATGTACCTACTACCTAATAAAATAGTATGCAACAAAGACTTCACCTGAATAAAAAAATAAGAAATAAAAAAAATAATTAAAAAAATGTGTTCAGTTATCGTATATAATTGAGATTAGTCCGTTCTTTTGTTCATTAAAACCGTACATAATCCATTTGCTTCAATTATTTTAACTTGTGCGTATTGATTACATATTTATAGAAACATTGCTATTTTTAAATTGGTCTTACTTTTATTTTTACTTGAAGGGAACATTACGATTATAATATTGCCCGCGACCTAGTCCGTGTGAATGTCGGTTATAAGCGGGGTTTTAATTTTTTTGCACGGGACCCTAATTGTTTTCTAAAAATAAAAATAGCCTAAGTTACTCCTTATAACATCAGCTATCTGCCAGTGGAAGTCCCGTCAAATTCGGTGCAGCCGTTTCAGAGAATAACCGGAACAAACAGACAGAAAAAAAATTTAAAGTTGTTTTTTTTGGTACAAGTACCGTATCTACTTACATACACATTCAGTAAATAGCAGTTATTTTGATATTACAAATAGGCAGTTTAATTTCATTTATTTGTTTAAAGGTAGATTTGAATGTGATTTTCAATTTAAAAATGTTTGAGTCACTGTTTACTTAAGCGGGTCGACATTTTCAATACAATAATAATTATAAGTATTTATTCACATTAACATAGACTATTCAACATTCCATACTAAGCCTTAGATTACAAAAATTACAGGTAAAAATTCTTAATATTTTTTAATATTTTTGTCCCACTCCGGGGCAAAGGCGTCATTAATAATTAAAACAGATTTAAAATAAAAAGGGATAAAGCAAATCCCAAGAAATGTCATCAAAGGTTGTGCCCACGGAACAGACTCTATTTATTTGTTCCGCTTCCGTGGTTGTGCCCAATGACGTATTATAAATAGACGCGTCATACACGAACATTAGTGCACTTTAAAACGGCACAAACTTTTAAATCTACATACTAGTAGACACATACAATTATACAGTGCGAAGATAAGGACAGCAGCATACAGCGTATACCTGTTAGAAAAAGATAAACATATTTATTTACGTTAGTTATTGTGTGAATTACGAGCGATACTGACGTATAGCCGCGACACTGGGTGGTACATGACTAAGTGAAACCCCGGCAATTGCCTTGCTTTAATATTGCCATGATTGAGCGCGGGTAACGCATCTAAGACAAGTGTATAATATCATTGGTTGTGCCTATTGAAAATGCCAAACCGTATAGGCTAACGTAAACATTTCTTATAGGTAGTTGTGTGACATTGAGGCGCTTAGACAATCATTATTTTTAGAAATAACCAAAATACGATTAATAATGAGATATTAATACAATAATTTCGACATTATTTTCCGCTTAAACCGGTGTCTTCTGAGCCTCAAATGTTAACTTTGCTTTTGTTTTGTTATTATTTTAGCATAAATTAAAAAACAGTCAAGTACGAGTCTCGCACCATGAACGGTTTCTTACCACCATACGAGTTATACAAGATAAATTCCCCCTTTTTTTTCCTTTTTTTTATTTGTTATTATTACGACCATAGAAAACACTAAAAATGTCAAGTCTCTGTCTACCTACTACAGTACAGACGCCAGCACAGCAAGCCATACCTAACTGTCAAATTCTCCCAATCGAATACGAATCTTAACCTTTTTGAAATAAAATTTAAAATCTATCAAAGACGTTTGACATATTGTTGTAGCTGATGTGCTGACCTCTGTACAAAAGATACTGCCCAGAAGGATAGATTGACGGACGAGAGCATCATAGTGCTGAGTTTAGATCATTTGGGTACGAAACAACGAAACACTATATTCACACAACAGGCTCTTTAAATCACAAAAATAAAAATAAAACTTCTTAATATATTCATCTACGCATTGCACATTGACATTGAGTGTACATAATATGTCATACAATCTCCAGAAATCTATATTTGATAATAATACGATTCAAGGTCATAAAGGTGCGTTCACACTGACGTAAAGTTCAAATCTCGAATGCGGAAACTTTTTAATGAAACGAGAATAAATACTACAACACGCCATTATTTATTAGTGTCTATTAACTGATATTGATATCTCATATCTTCAAAGGTATTATTGCAGATAATTTATACGGTAATAAAAGGAGTGACACTTCAAATGTTTATTTCATGATGATGCTTAGGTAGTTACTTGGTATGTACTTATCGTTTATAACCGTGACGTAAGCTAAGGATAAGAGTGTAATAATATGAGTAATTTGTGCAATAAGACTGCGAACGTATCACCTCACACTTGACTCGCCATTTTAAGAACAATTTTATTACTATAGCAATATTTAAATTTTTTGTAATAGTTGTAATTTTTTGTTATAAACTCTTGAAATTGATGGACGAAAAACTGTTAGTCCCGGCTGACTAGAAAGCCTGACAACCAGTCTTACCAAAGGATATCGTGTTACCCAGTAATTGTATTATAGAAGTCAGACGCAGTTGCTCCATGTCAAACACTGGTATTAGGCATCCGGTTATACTGGAAGTTGACCCCAACTTAGGTAGGAAAAGACAATGCTGATGATAAAACACTTCAATTGCATGCCTATAATACTTGTGTCACGAACCGACCGTGATTATAGAAAGTGGAAGGGACATCGTGACGAAAACTTAACTTCACTTTCATATTCGTATTAAACAAACCTGCTAATCTCTACAAAAGTGTATCTAACACCTTCACAGTTAAAATGTATGGAACAGCCCTTTTTTGCGAGCCAATACTGTCCCATTCTTGGGCAATATTATACGACTCAAAAATACTCATTAAAGAAAAAATATCACTCAAGCCCATGCTTCTGCATATAATAGATTATGTACCAACCTTGAACCCATGTTTTGTAGGTGAGCGATGAATAATTCAAACTGTTCGCGTTTAGCGCGGAAGCGAGCGAAATCTAACACATGTGGAATACCGGTTCGGTGTGAATAGAGCTTTATATTGAGCGGATTGAGTATTAAATAAGTATGTTGTAATGGTAAATATTAGGTTCGTTTGTGCCTTTTAATTTGAATGAAGCAACCAAATTGGATGTTACAATAAAATGATTTATGTCTGTCAATCACACCTTTGAACCAAAGTGGTTGAACCGTGTAATGTCTACATATAGGTGATTTTTATTTTCTAGTCTTCTCATTACGACTATGTAGAATAGTGAAGTAGGTACATACATTACTTATTTACTTTTTAATTACCGCAATAGCAAGATGTTCCTACCTAGGTATAATATTTGCTCAAATATTTATTAACTTTATAACTAGACATTTTGTTTATCATCGAATTTAACGTGTAGGTAGACATTTTAAGACACATTAAGGAACTAGGTCATGAATTTATGTTTCTTTTAAATCATTATTTATATTCAAATGGGTTTTACTAATGTAATTGTTTATCACATACCACACACACACGCACGCGTTATCAAATTGTTACTGCTCGAACGCTTCTGAATTTTAGGCCATCGTTAAGTATTATATACTTTCTCTGTCACTTGTATTGCGGCAACAAAAATACTTGGACAAAACGTCCTATATAATTTTATTTATACTTTATGCACAAAGGTACAAAGCAGTGGTAGAGAATCACTAAGGCAGTGGTGTGGTGGCTAGTGATTCTCTACCAGTCGACCAAGGGTAGTGAAGAGATGATATGGCAGGTGTATAGTTACAAAAATAAGCTATCTACATATACATAGTTATAGATATAACTATTATCTAAACTTGTGAAATGTCTCTGTTTTTAACAACAGAATTAAACTGGTATAATTATAACGGGTTTAACTTATTAAACTGGTATAATAACGGATTAACAAGGTCGAAAGAGACATGTTTTTTTTTTTTAATTATTGCGATCATTGTTTTATTCTGAACTTACCTTGGTACCTTCGGTTTACGGATGTTCAAGAACGAGTCTTATTATTAATAATAATAATAATAATAATAAGCCCCCTGAAACCTAACCACACGTCCCGATCGAACACCAGATCACGTGGGGGGCGGGCAACGCAAATATAATATTACTGGGCGGCTAACGTGGCAATAGTAACCCATAGACGAAATGGAGACTAGAGCAAAGAGAAAATTACGTATAGGATCGCTGCCCAGGGGCGATCGCCGGGGCGCGCCTGGAGCCGATGCTGGGCGCTCCAGCATACGAACCATCGGTGGTAGTGAGTTGAGTCAGCGGGCTCCTACCGGGTCACCCGAACAAAGTTACAGCAGACCATCTTCTTCTACATCTCTATTTCCTTCTCTCCCCTCTTCTCCTCTTTCATGTTTGAACTATCATACAGACCATTCTTCTATTTCTTCACCTATTTCTATAAACTCTGCAACCGTGGCTGTTGTTCAGGAGGCAGGCGCCAACAATCCTGAACCCACCACTGGCCAAGTTCGCGCGCGATTGATATGGACAAGAGAGATGAATGAGTTCATTTGGCGCACTTACCTTCAAGTCACAGAGTTAGATACCAAAATCCGCGGTTATTTAGATCCTTTATATGCCGAATTCACCCAAAAATTTCCCGAGATTCAAGTTTTAAAACAACGATTAGGCGATCAGAAACGAGCAATTTTACGAAATAAGTTGCTCCCTGACGCCATACTAGAGTCCATAAAAAATGAGGTCCGAATCCATCTTCAAAATATCGGTCAAACACAAAACACAATAGCACGTACACAACCTTTAGTATCTGATTCACAACAACCCATAAACACAACTAGTCGTTTAAGATGGACTGAAGATATCAATGAGGCAATCATTAGAGAATATTTTAAAATAACCCACTTAGAAACCAATAGAACTGCATACAGAAAACAACTGCACACGGTCATAACTCAACAATTTCCGAGTATCACGCATGTATCTGAACAACGTATCGCCGACCAGCGTAGAGTTATAATAAATAATAGGCTTATCTCAGACGACAAGTTAGAAGAAATTAAAAGTGAAATTAGGAACATCCTCAATATACAGCCTACACAATACACCCAACATGATGACATAGTAGAAAATGCAATAATAACGCACCCCAATAGCTTACACTCTAGTAATGACTTAAATCAAACAGACCTTCAAGAAACAATTGACAATACATACTCACAAGCAGATACATTACACGAAGAAACCATAAGCGCTTTGTTCGTAGACGAATCCCTAGACACCAAAATAGAAAGGACCTTTGAAGAAACCTACAGTAAATATTTATTAACAGACCCTACAACTAGGCCATTTATACCCAAACAAAAAACATCGAAGAAATTTGCTCGGATAATCACTTTCTTAAATCACACAGTTATACCTAAGTATACATCAAATGACGACGATTTTCAGAAAACCCACACACTTGTCTATTGTGCTGCTTACACAGCAGCAATCTGCAATGGATCCAAAATCAAAGAGCAATCTACGCAAATATCTACACAAACATCTACACAAACATTTATACAACAGCGCGACATAGTTATAGACCGAAGACCAAAGTGGCTAAAACGGCTAGATATAAAAATACAGGTAATACGCAGAGACATAGCAAGAATGACACAATACATAAACGGAAATAGGCACTCGAAACTGATTACACATATTGAAAGAATAAAACACAAATACAGAACACATTCTAGTTATGAAGAACCTAACACAACAAATGAACAATTCATGGATAGTCTTAAACAAAAGCTCTCCGCTGTAACAAGTCGCCGCCGCAGATATTTCAATTGCACTAAACGAAAGGATCAGAACACACAATTTATAAACAACGAAAGACAATTTTACAGAACTTTAACCACAGACACAGCAAATACACAAAATATACAACAGACAGACAGACCCAATCCCTCCCCTGAACAGCTACACACATACTGGTCAAATATTTGGTCGAATACATCAGAACACAATCATACTGCGACATGGATACAGGACGATAAACGCAATTTAGAAAACGTCACTGATATGTCATTTGCTAATATTCCATTAGAGGTTTTCGTTAACGTCATTAATAAAGCTCATAATTGGAAAGCTCCTGGTACAGACCACATTCACAACTATTACTATAAGAAATTAACTTGCCTACACCCCTCCATCTACAATCACATCAATGATTTCATTAAATATCCACAAAATATCCCAGAATTTATTACACAAGGCCTAACCTATATGCTTCCTAAAGACACCGATTATATGAACCCAGCCAAATACAGACCCATAACTTGCCTACAAACTATTTACAAATTAACAACCGGTTGCATTGCGGAAATTATATATAAACACACCGTCCAGAACGACATCTTAGCTGAGGAACAAAAAGGGTGCCGTAAATATAGTCAGGGGTGTAAAGAGCAATTAACTATAGATGCCATAGCCATGAAACATAATACTAACTTTAAAAATGATATTTGCACCATGTACATAGATTATCAAAAAGCTTTTGATTCTGTCCCACATAGTTGGCTACTGTACATACTAGAGCATTACAAAATACATCCCGCAATAATAATTTTTTTGACAGAGTCCATGAAACATTGGAATACCAAACTTAAAGTAGGAAAATCAATAGAAACAGATCCCATACCCATAAAACGTGGAATTTACCAAGGCGACGCTCTAAGCCCTCTTTGGTTTTGCCTCGCTTTAAATCCTTTATCTAATCTTCTAAATTCTTCTGACAGTGGTCTTACAATCAAAAATAATGAAACATCGGATAATTTTAAACTCACCCATTTAATGTTCATGGACGATATTAAACTCTATTGCAATAGTATATCAGGACTCCACTCACTCGCAGATCTTACTCAAACCTTTTCTGATGATATAAACATGTCTTTTGGTATTGACAAGTGCAAAACATTTACTCTACGAGAAGGAAATCATGTTGATAGTAACCCATACGTATTAGAATCTGGCCAAGCAATAGATCCCCTATCACAAAATGACACCTACAAATACTTAGGTTTTGAACAATCACACCAAATTGATCAAAAACACACGAAAAATAAAATAATCTCCAAATATAAACACAGACTAAACATGCTAATAAAATCACAACTGACGTCGCGTAATTTAATAAAATCCATAAATTCATTTGCTATACCCATACTCACCTATTCTTTCGGAATTATAAACTGGTCCAAAACTGATCTAACTAAACTGCAACGCTGTATAAATACTACCCTAACTAAAAACCGAAAACATCATCCACGATCTTGTGTCCAGAGGCTCACGCTACCGCGAGACGAAGGTGGACGCGGTCTTATAGATATAGTAAATCTGCACAACAAGCAAATTACCAGCTTGAGAAAGTTTTTTATTGAGAAAGCCCTTCAGTCACCACTTCACAAAGTAATTACACAAGTAGACAAAAAACTCACCCCACTTAATTTACACAGTACTGAACCACAGACCAACGAACGTATCACCAGTAAAATAGAAAAGATTGCAGCATGGGAACGTAAATCACTTCACGGAAGACATCGCCTCGACTTGCAGCAACCTCATGTCGATATAAAAGCATCGAACGCGTGGCTGCGACGAGGCGAACTCTTCCCTGAGACCGAGGGATTTATGATTGCCATCCAGGATCAGGTCATTGACACAGCCAACTACCAAAAATTCATAATTCGCAGACCCAACTACAATGACTCCTGCAGACGATGCCATGGTGCATCCGAGACCATCCAGCACATCACAGGTGCATGTAGAGCCATAGCCCAAACCGATTATAAACATCGCCATGATCAAGTTGCTGCAATAGTTCATCAATCATTAGCAATTCAAGCAAAACTAATTACAGACAAAGTCCCCTACTATAAATACAAACCGCAAGCAGTGTTAGAGAACAATAATTTCAAATTGTACTGGGATAGGACAATAATTACAGATAAAACAATTTACAATAATAGACCAGACATTACTATGTTAGATAAACAAAAGAAATTAGTGTACATAATAGACATAGCAATTTGCAACACCCATAACCTTACTAGCACACATACGGAAAAAATTGCAAAATACACAGATTTGTCAATAGAACTTAAAACGCAGTGGAATGTTACACACACCAAAACTATCCCCATCATACTATCCAGCACAGGAGTCATCCCAAAAACCCTACACAATAGCCTTAACTCATTGAATATTAGTCCATCTACTTACCTTCTGCTACAAAAAGCAGTTATTTTGAATACATGCAGGTTAACCCGCAAATTTTTAAATAACTAATTTAGTACACAATGCACTTGGCTTCGGCCCGTGCCAATTTCGACCCACACATAGATGTGAGATATTTTAAATATACCGAGAAATAATAATAATAATAATAATAATAATAATAATAATAAGTAGTAGTAGTAGCATCAAATAAGTGGCTCAAAATAGGTATTTTATTCCCCGAAACTGAAGGATTTATTATAGCCATCCAAGACCAGATCATTAACACAAGGAACTACAGAAAATATATAATCAAAGATCCTACAGTAACCAATGATAAATGCCGGAAATGTCACATTCAACCGGAAACGATACAACACATTACAGGCGCATGCACTACACTTACACAGACAGACTACACTCACAGACACAATCAGGTAGCCAACATCGTTCATCAAAAACTGGCACTCAAACACGCACTCATACAAAACACCAACACACCTTACTACAATTATACTCCACAAACAATCTTAGAAAATACCACACATAAACTCTACTTCGACCGCGCTATACTAACCGACAGAACCATCCATTATAATAGACCGGATATAACCCTACAGGATAAAATAAATAAAGTTACTTACCTGATAGACATTGCAGTCCCCAACACACACAACATACAGAAAACAATCACTGAAAAAATAAGTAAATACACAGAGCTGAAGGAGGAAGTTACTAGAATCTGGCGGCAAGAAAAAGTATACGTAGTCCCAATAGTCCTTTCCACCACAGGCGTTATTCCAAATCACCTTCTCCATAGCCTGAAATTATTAGATCTTAAAGAAACCCTCTATGTAACCCTACAAAAAGCTGCAATATTAAACACTTGCAGAATAGTCAGAAAGTTCATGCAGATAGAAGAACACGAAATAAATCCTCATCACAATACACCATCATGAACACACAATCTACACACCACACGCTACATTTTCTTGGCTTTGGCCCGTAAATGTAGCTAATACCAGCCTCGAGCTGAGAAGAACAAACAACACACCTAAATAATAATAATAATATGTGGGGACATTTTCACACACGGCCATCTGACCCCAAACTAGAGAGACCCTGTACTATGGGTGTCAGACAGCTGATATACATACACAAATACATTTTTTTTTGTAAATACATACATATATAGATAAACAACACCCAGACACAAGGCAAACACAAATGCTAGTCACACAAATGTTTACCCTGGGCGGGAATCAAACCCGCAACACGCTGCGCAGCAGTCGATCGCTCAGCCACTGCGCCAACCGTGATTTGTTATTTAATAAACTTTAAATACTCCCACAACTATAGACTGTACTGTTGCGTTAACCCAATGTTTTGCGTGCGTAGTATTGCGCGCTAGTACTAGTCACCGCAGAATTGTGGTGTCGCGAGAGCTCACTAATACGTCAACTTGTGACAACTGTCGCCCCTCCCGCTCCCCGTAGCTACCTCAGGCGGTGACTAGCACTTGCGCGAGCACTGTTCCATACACAGTAATTTTATACGAAAAATTAAGAAGAAAGTTGGTTTCCAGCGAAGCTGTAATTTTTACTCAGTGTTATTTAAATTGAAGAGCAGTTAGCGGCTATGTGATCTATCTTTTTACTCTACGTATAGTTTAAATAAAAAAATCTCAAAACAAACAGCGCTAACCTTGTTTCCACTTACATCGGTTAGACTAAAACATGCCTAGTTCTACAATAAGATAAGTACTACGTATAAGTACTACATGCACACTTCTCTTTGTACATTACCTAAGTGAGACCTTGAGCAACCTGTTTATCATTGGATGTGTGCAAAATTGCAGTCTAGAAAAAACACCGGCCGACCGGTGTGAGTCGGATTTGCCCATTGAAGGACCTGTACAGTATACATATAAAAAAATACTTTCACAAAAAAAATGTTATGTATAGTACAAATTGACATTACATCTTGCCAAATTTCACGATTCTAGGTCAACTCGAAGTACCCTATAGGTTTTAATTTCCTTGCGAGTATCAAAATATTCGGCATGAACTGGGCATAAACGGCCGTATCTATTGATTGCGTTGACTTAGAAGCTTGAATTAATTAGTTAATTATTAGAATTAGTTATTAATTAAAGTTATTAATTATTAGAAGTGTTTTATATTCATTTCAGCTTGATAGCTCCACTCATCCATGAGAAAAAGGGTCTTGATTGACGGACAGACAGACGAACAACATAGGTGTTATCCTATAAGGTTTTTTCCTTTTGAGGTACGGAACCTTGAAATATCATCAATTAATGGCTGTTTTCTCAGTAACCGTTAGTCTAGCTGTCTGTGTTTACTTTAATGAATAAATGAGATAATAACCTTAGATTTCCGAGTTAAATGAAAAGGTTAGCTCTTGCCGGTTGGTTCTGTAAAAATCTTCATCATTGAACAGGTAAGCTTGAAGTAAGCTCTCTCTCTGTCTAACATCAGGTGAGATGACAAATAACTTCACCTAAATTGACCGAGGGAATATTACTATTATTAAGCCTTTAAATAAACATACAATGTATATCATCACTAACTTATAAACTAACACATCGGTTTCCCGGTTTAATGACCAGCGTGTCTTGTGATACATAGACCTCTTCCAGCTGTTTCCATTATTTTCTTTCTTTGGTTTTCCTTGACTAGATAACCTCTTCCACTTTTCTAATGTCACCTGTCCATCTATTTGCCTGTCTGCTTTTTGCCACCAAGCGAGTACTATTCTGTAAACACCTTTCGTGTAAGAACCAAGTGTTCAAGTAAAAAAATTGTGCGTAAGACTGCCGCTCGCAACTGCGCCCGCGCCGCTTGTTACACATGAACAAACTCTTAGCGCCAACGGCCATTGCACTTGCGTTTGACCCAGTGTTGGCTTGCATCGTATGCGCAATATAGACGCGTGTACGCTTAGGTATTTATTGTAGGTAACTATTGAGACATCAAATTCATAGCAAACGCAATGTAATAGAACCTACAACCTAGAATAAACCCTAGATTTCTATTTGTATCTAGTCGTGTAGCAGGTTTTTTTGGAAGCCGCGTTAAGTGTGATTTGGGAGAAAATATAAAGTCACGTAAGATTTTTACGTTATACCGCCTCCTTACGGTTTTCTCTTTTTCTCAAACGCGCTCTCTCTTTATTTTTCTTTCTAGAAGAATATCGAGACTCAACCTGCAACTAGAACCAGAACCGACCAGAACTATACAGATTTTATTTCAAGCTATCGACCCGCCCAGTCTCACACGAGTCCAATGTAGATACTAATGTGGGGTCGCACAAAACAATATCAAAATATACGTATAAACCTTCCACTCTATTTAGTGATGAAAACCGCATTAAAGTCCGTTGCGGAGTTTAAAAGATCTACAGAGGGACAGAGGGCCTGAAGCGACTTTGTTTTATATTTTGTAAAGATTGCATCGTTCCTGCCGGGAGTTCCCTCGACCGTGTATATTTTTCCCTCTAGTTTACATTGTCCCACTGCCAGGAAAAAGCCTCCTCTAAGTCCTTCTAAGTACTCTTTTGTCGCCACTTTGAACCAGCCCTCGTAGAACGCATCCAGGTCATCTCGTCACCACTTTTTAGACTGATTTTAGCATGCCATCCATCTTCAGGCGCCCTTTGCGTAGAGACTCTTGCCCAGGGGTCACTGTGCATGCTGACGTAAACTGGATAGTCACCCACCCAAGAACCGATCGCAGCAAGCGTAGCTTAACCGTGACCGATCAATCCGTACACCTTTTTCTTAGCCCCGAGCCTTTAAATCAAGGTCCCCTGACCGCAGACGTTTTTTTCCTGTAGCTTAGACTATCCCACTGTCGGGCAAAGGGCTCTAGGTCCTTCCAAGTAGGTATTCTTTTCTCTCGCCACCTCGATCCAACCCTCGTAGTACGTATCCAGATCATCTCGTCACCACTTTCTGGCATCCTTTGCGTAGAGACTCTTGCGCAGGGGTCTCTGTGCATGCGATTGGCACCTTTTTTGCTTGTATCGGTTTTACCTGCGTAGTAGTTAAAGTAATAAAATCAAACCTTTGATGTAGCCTGGAATCCTGCTAACCTTCGATCGTAAAATGCACTTAAAGTAATGGCAGTTACAGTAATTGAGGTTAATGAAGATTTTACGCTCATCATAATATCGTTAGACATTATTTCAAGACTAATTAAATCTAAATAAAGCTAGAATCTTGCATTAGTCTTCATGATTTCTAAATAACGATATCGACCTTGGTACTACAAGTATAGCAAATGTAGCAGCAGTCACGACTTGTACCCGTCTTCAATTAATCACTGTAGATACGTTTATTTCTTTATCAATAAGCGAAGGACCTACCATATTATTAAGAAAATCTTATTTCTTAGATAAAAAACCGTACTTACCCGGTATTTTTCCGCCAGTCGTAATTATGCTTAGTTACCTACAACTACTAGATTATAAGTAAGTAGTTACCTATAATTACTTTGTTTTACAAGGAATTCTTCTTAAGATTTTTATATAGAATCAAATGCTTAATGCGTAAATAGTGATTCATGGTTCACTTTTTAATGTGGATGAATCAACGAAAAAATATTATTATATTTTACGCACATTTCAATCAAATATTTATTTTATTTTATTTCATATTTTTTTCATAAATGGTGTATCTTTTATTGTATATTTATTTAATAGTATTAGTCCATGATCAACCACCACAATTATTACTCTTATATTTTGCACACATTTCAATCAAAATGGATCAATTTAGTTGAACTGTGTAATAGTGTCATATTTTTTTCATAAATTACAAAATTAAATATTAATATTATTATTATTATTATTATTTTTTTTTTTTTTTATTAAATTTCTTTTATTGTATATTTATTTAATCAACCACCACAATTATTACTCTTATATTTTGCGCACTTTTCAATCAAAGTGGATGAATTTGGTTGAATTAAAGTGTCTAATTTTTTTCATTATGAATGTATCTTTTGTTATATATTTATTTAAGTTGTCTATTAGTATTAATCCATGTTTTAACCATCACAATCTTTACCTTCGACCATGTTGAACCCTTAAATGTTGCAAAACTCCATGTTCAACCTCCCAGGTTGACTTTTATTTTATAGGTCCTCGTCTGAGTGAATGACGGTTATCGAGGGTACGGACGAAATCGCGGACTAAAAATATTAGTTTAAAAAAACTAAAAACACTCTTTTTATAGAAAACGAAACTAAAAAATAGAAAATAAATTTTAATAAATTTAAATTAAGAAAAGTGTTAAAAATTTCAATAAATATAAATTAATAATAGTGTGAATAAAAACAAAATATTTTATTTTAAAATAAGCGTGGGGTGCATGGTGTCAATAGTTATAAATATTTTATTGACAGATATGAGTAGAGTGATTATCATTTTGATAATATCTTAAAAAGCACCCCATGCTTTTTTTAAATTAAAATATATTTTTTTATTCACACTATTATTAATTTATATTTATTGAAATTTTTAACACTTTTCTTAATTTAAATTTATTAAAATTTATTTTCAATTTTTTAGTTTGGTTTTCTATAAAAAGCGTGTTTTTAGTTTTTTTAAACTATTATTTATTTTTTACTTTTTAGTTTGAAAAATGGAATAATTTTATCATATTAGTGTATTGTCATCGGTCCTCGATAAATCTACAAAGTTTGAACGAAATCTGGCCGTTTAAAGTGGGTCAAAATCGGGCCCAAAGAAGTCGGTTACAAACAAACATACAAACATACAGGTGAAGCTAATAAAAAGCGTGTAAAAAGTAACGTATGTCCTTCCCCAGGGTTCAAGCTATTCTCATGCCAAATTTCATTAAAATCGGTTCAGACGTATCATCGTGAAAGCGTATCAGACAGAGTTACTTACGCATATATAATATTATTTATTGGAATAATTAGTATAGATCTATTTTACGTTTATTAATAGCGTGTGTATGCTGTTTCCAAAGGGTCATGTTAACGTTCCCATAATTTTCTTCTAATGACAGTTATTTCCATGTGTTAGTAAATAATTCAATTTGAACAGCACCATTAAAGTTCAGATCAATATTATCTACCTAAACCGAGTTCCTAGCACCGCGGCATATAATTTGAATAGGTAGTACATTAGTTACTGAGACACGTAATAGAGCCTTAATAGGTGAATCATTATAGGACTATTATGAAGTCCCTTATGTACTATTGATTTAGACCTTGAACAGTAGCTAGAAGTATCATAACATACCAACGACACTTCATACAAATGAAAAAATTTTATTACCTACGCTACTACCAAAATAACAGACTGTACAAATACGTGCGTGTGTGTGCGTGTCTACGCGCCCCGAGAACTACCTAAAAGCAGTTAAGAGAGCTGGTTCGACGCGGGAGAGGTGAGGAACAGTGTTTCGGAGGGAGGCGGGGCGTGTCACTACTGTACGGTAGTACTAATATTTACTGTGATCATAGTAATCAAAATATCGGAATTATTAATGTTCCAGCATTTTCATGACTTCGTCCGCGTCCATTTTTTCACGATTCTCAGTTTTTTTAACCGACTTCAAAAAGGAGGAGGTTATCAATTCGAATGTTTATATTTATATATATATTTTTTTTTATGTATGTTCGGGCATAGCTCTGTCATTATGTCGACGGATTTGCAAAAATCTTTTTTTGTTCGAAAGGGGTTTATCCCGAAAAGGTCCCATATAAATTTTATCAAAATTGGTACAGCCCTTTTTGAGAAAATCAACAAATTCCCAAAAAAACTTACTTAGACGACGTTTTAGTTTCTTCAATCCCTGGAGGACGTTTAGACTACCGTTTCTTAATGGATTTGGATGTTAAGGCAACACTAAAAAGCGAAAAATAAAAGTTAAAAAAAAGAAAGAAAACCGCCTTCAAAAACTAAAAAGTGATAAATAACTTTAGCACAGAACACACATTACTTTACTTTCGGAAGTCGGTGGCGGTGGCTTTGTGTTTGTTGTTTTGTATTGCCACCGACTTCCAAAACTAAAGTCATGTGTGTTTCCCTTTTCCATAAAAAAATAATTTTCAAAATCGATTCACATTTGCCGGAGAAATCGCGTAACAAACATACAAAAAAAAAGCTTACCGTCGAATTGAGAAGCTTCTTCTTTTTTTAAGTAAGTTGAAAACGTTACAAAGCTTATGTGCCTTAAGTGTCACACTTTTGTAGTACAATTGCTTTTTAACTCCAGTGGTCCAGTGACCTTACCCACTACAAAATATACTCAACAAGTATAAAACTAGATACTTATCAATCTAAGTCTAGGTCACTAAGGACACTGAAAGACAAATAAAATTGACCTATTCAACTAATTCTCACGCAACTGTCTGAAGGTAGCTTATTATAGGTCGTTTTGTTAATTTAAAGACTAGTGCTGTTATTATGTAGAAAAACTTTTGTTATTATGAGACTAGTAACTACTGATTATTATGCTTTGAACTAGTTGTAGAATTGCTTAGCTTTATTATTCGTATTAGGTACTTTTATTGTTGATGATATGTAATTAGTTCTTACAGATATTGTTGATATTAAGTACCTATTGTAATTTGTACATTATTGATAATGATATTGCGGAAGGAACTCCAAAATAATTCTGTTATTTTTTTTATCTTAATTGCAAAAAAATAGTTATTTATTTTGTTCCACTTTCGTTCTGCATTTAATTTTAAAAGTAAATATTGATTCTGTATACTTATTTCTCACTTAAGGGGCTATTAAACGACTTTTACAGATTTTAAACTGACAATCACGTCAAAATGCGCTGTGTAAATGATTTGAAAAAAATATATGTTAAACTAGAACATTCTCTTAATCATATAGAAAGTGAATATTTTTGACTAAGTACATATTAAATAGTTTAATTAACTCGTGAAGTTGTGTCTGAAGCGGACAAAACATTGACAATCACACAAAATCTACCAAGTATAATTATCCGAAACTTACACTATCTTACAGACAATTTTATTATCTATCTTTTAGTATACGCCTTTTTTTAATTTTGAAAGAATACTACTTTTATTTAATTTTTTCGACCAAATTTTGAAAGTTTTGGACGCAGACTGCGTCCGTTCTGCATCAGTTTTGCGTCCAAAACTCTCAAAGTTTAGTCGAAAAAATTAAATAAAAGTAGTATTCTTTCAAAATTTAAAAAAAGGCGTATACTAAAAGATAGATAATAAAATTGTCTGTAAGATGGTGTAAGTTTCGTTTAATTATACCTGGAAGATTTTGTGTGATTGTCAATGTTTTGTCCGCGTCAGACACAACTTCACGTATTAATTAAACTATATAATATGAATTTAATTAAAAATATTCACCTACTATATGATTAAGAGAATGTTCTAGTTTAACATATATTTTTTTCAAATCATTTACACTGCACATTTTGACGTGATTGTCAGTTTAAAATCTGTAAAAGTAGTTTAATAGCCCCTTAACTAATAAAAAAATGTGATTCTCATCACTAGAAAAACTAGAAATCTTTTTATAACCAACCCACCCTATTCGCCAAACATTGTAAGTGAGTACACTGAACATTAACCTCTTTGGTCATTTAATACTGCATCTGTGGTAATATTCCCTTGCCAACCACACAGTATTTACCGTCAACTAGTTTTTAATTGATTCTGTGAGAGCCTGTTTTGTTGTGGAATTCTTTGATATAGGAATACAGGATTCAGAGAGTGAATTTGTCTGGGAAAGCAAGAGTTTTAAAAAGGGAAATGTGAGAATCTTGTATAAGTAACCTACTAATAGGTATTATAAATGTGAAAGTTTGTGAGTATGGATGATTTTTTCATAGTCTTTTACGCCCAAATGGTTAAACAAAATTAACTTAACACATAAGAATATAAGCTACTCTAATCCGCGACTTCGCCTGCATCCGCGAAAACCGACATTCTTGCGGACGAAAATCTAGTAAGCTATTAAACATGAATAATTCCTCTCCTAAGTCTCGATCCTCAAAACAAAAGAGACTAATTTAAAAAAAGATCACGCTTGGCCTCGAGGAAGGTAAATTTTCAATAGATAATGGAGGAATAAATTTATCGTTTTGACAGCTTTGGTATGGAAAATATGTGAAACTGACAAATAAGTACATTTGAAAAAAATCGTGTCAAAATTGTTCCAACCGAAGTGCCAAAACCGTGGTTTGGTTCCATCATCAAGGACTAATTACCCAAAACGTAAACGTCAATTGATTGGCCAACATAAAGGAAAAAACAGAGTTCACATAGATACCTACACGCAATTAAGGTGTGCGAGTGATTTATTACTAGGCTTATTTATCATGATGTTACTACACTTTCACTAAACAAACCGACAAATACCTAACTTTCACTACTTTTCTCAATTCTTTCTTCAATTTACTAAGACCACAGATAATTAATTCTTCACCACATTTAAACTATGGAGGGTAAAGAGAACCTTCTCTGAGTATGAAAAATGTCCGTTAAATGTGTTATATAAAGGTGGCGCTACAATAGCAGCTACCGGGTAAATAGAAAAAGCGCTAAGAGGTATTAGAGTTGATACTCAATACTTTATTGTTGACTAGCTTTTGCCCGCGACTTCGTCCGCGTGAATGTCGGTTATCGTGGATGCAGACGAAGTAACGGAATAAATAGCCTATGCCTATGTCCTTCCCCAGGGTTCAAGCCATCTTCATACCAAATTTCATAAAAATCGGTTCAGCCGTTTCATTGTGAAAGCGTAATCTGCGTAACAGACAGAGTTACTTTCGCATTTATCTTATAAATATAAAAATCTTCTGTGCGTGTGTATGAAAGTAAACTAACTAAACGGCTGGACCGATTTTGGTGAAATTGTTTGTATGTGTTCCAGTGGATTCGAGAATGGTTTAGATTCACAATTGGACCTGGTAGGTGGCGCTACAGTCGAGTTGAAGGACTTTTTTATTTTTAAGGCAGGACAACATCTGCCAGGCCCCCTATAATATTATAAAAAAATAATAAGTATGGAAGTATGAATAGTATGGATAGTATGTGTGTGTGTTAACACACTTTATACTTGATTGTTACAAAAAGTTGTTAGAATGTTGAATGAATACGTTAATAGTTGAGATTTGTTAGACTGGACTGTCACTAGTACCTAAAAATATTATTTTTTCTAACTGGGCATACTTCAATCCGTCTACTACTGCTACGTTCATACCATACCCTGTGCCTAGGCTAGCACTATTTTGGCGGGTTTTGGAACTCTTATTTACTGCTTTTAGCTGGACACTTTTTCAACTTTTTCCCAATACGAGACGGTTCTTCTACGTCTTCTACCCACGATAATTAAAACGACTTCAAAGCAACACTATACAAAAAAGGTTGAGCTTTCATTGGTGTATAAATCTCATGATAGCCAATACTTTTCTGTCGGCCCCTGCGTAGTAAAGGGAAGTGTACATTTGAGTCACAGCCTTAATAAGGATGAAACTACACTATCGATTTCAACTTGGTTCTTTGCTTTTTATTCCATGACTTGTGACTCCGGCGAATCATGTGTGTTTGTTTTTTTTTCTGTGTAGTCGTGTTTCTGACTCGTAATTATCAACTTATTATAATTCACATAAAAAAAACGAATTTGAATGATACAAAAATATTCATTTATGGGGAGAACTTTGTCCAGCTGTTAGACATGTAGGTAGTTAGAAAAAAAATATATAGATTACGGATTTTTCTGTAATTAATAATTTAATTATAATGTGTGTAATACATGGCACTTATCTTGACTGTCAACTATGTAGCGATACTACTCCAAAATATTGTAAAAGCAACAATAAAACCTATGGGTTAAGAACGCTTTTTCAAAATACAATTTATGCTTAGTTTAGGGATTAGGATCAGATTCGTGACAATACATTAGTGTGTTACATTATGGGTATAAATATAATGATCACCAAAAAATACTTTAGGATCTTAAGCTCCCTTACCAAAAAAATATACTAAATTATACCAAATGTAGGTACTAAATGGTCACCAAATCTTAGTGTGCAAAATAACCAAAATCTTTTTGACCCCCCTGGGGCGGCTCCGACATGGTTAGGTTAGGTTAGAAACTGTGACCCCCTACGCCAAAATCAAATCGCTTGCTACAGTCAAACTTATACATTTCTGCAATACTTTAGGAAACACCATTTTGACCATTTACTATTTTTGGTTTTATTTTATTTACTATTATTGGTGATCATTTAGTAGATCTGGAAGTTCGTTAAACATAAGCCTTACATTATTACAACATGCTGTTTTAAGTGTCAAATTAAATGCTTTCAAGAATTCATTAATTGAAGTCGCAAAAACAGCGGCTTTTAAATTCGCCATTCGATCCTTCCTTTACTTGCATTTATCGCCACACCATATATGGTTATGTCTGCTAGTACCATCTATCAATGGTTTTTTCTCGTCTTTCAGGTAAGTCCAGATCAACTCGATCGAGTGGAGGGACGTGTTTATGCGAGAGAGGACCTGCAGCTGTTTCCTCGCGTTTATGCTAATATTGTACGTTTAATATTTTATGTTCATTAATTCTGTTTTGTGGATGGTTCGCTTTTTAATAAGCAGCCGTGTTTGATGTGTGGGTTGTTTCGTTCATAAATGTGGCGGTGTAATTGAACGGGTGATCGAAATGTTGATCCGTTTTTTTTTTGTGGGAATTTGTATGTTTTGCGGTCAGAATCTAGTGAAAGTCAAAGTTATTCATATTTTAATATTATTAATACTAGCTGACTCAACAAACCTCGTTTTGCAATATAAATAAAACTAGCAACCCGGCCCGGCTTCGCATGGGCCTATAGCGTTCCTCGATAAATGGACTATCCAACACAAAAAGATTTTTTCAATTTGAATCAGTAGTCCTGAAATTAGCGCGTTCAACCAAACAAACAAACAAACTCTTCAGCTTTATAATATCAGTATAGATAAAAAAATCCTACGACGTATTCTCAGACCTCCCAAATATACACAAAAAAAAACATAAAAATCGGTCAAGGCGTTTCGATATTTTTATATTAGATTTTCCATTAGACCATGCACTTTTGAATGTAATTTACAATATCCTTTCTTGTCAGTCGGATAAAATCAATTGAATGTAGTTACCATTTCCTAAAGATAGTTCTGTATGGATCAAAATAGGCAAGATAAATGGGCATTAATAAAATAAATGTGGGTTTTTTGCAATTTTTGCATATAAATATAAAAAAAAGAAGATTTGTTGTTTTTTCTATTAAATTAAATTTTTGAAAGTAATAATAAATGCAGGTTTTGTTTATAAGTATAGCTCTGAGTACTTACCAAAATCAATTCAAGTTCCATGCATAATTTAAAATGATTCAATACAACATCAAAACAAACATTAGTCTTAGACCGATGTCAGAAATAAACAGACATACACTACCTACTGAGAACTCTATTCGCAAGTATGCAGAAGAAAAAATTCCATGAACCTTACAATTTACAGCAACTGCATATATTCATTAATTCTCCATAAAAGGCTTGCTATAAAAGTACATTTTAAATGATTATCAAGTCAGGTTTCGTGGGTCTCACTTTCAATTTAAGATCTGCCGCGTGTAACCCAAGCTTTATAGTAAGTAATGAACTATTATTACGTAGTTATCTTCACAATGAAAATACAATGAAGAAGGTTAGTTGACGACACGGTTGACTTAGTAAAATAAAGCCACACAGCGCACAGAGATTTTTTGACGTGATAACGTCTTATAAATCGATGAACACCGGCTGAACGCACGAAAAAGTGTCACGTTCCGCCTGAGACTGAGCGTGCAAGCGAGAGCGCGGAACAAGCGATAGAGAGGCACGATCGGCCCAAGCAATAAGCTCCGCCCACCTCGACGGAAGCCATTATTTGCTTATGTTAAATATGTTAGCCATTATGTTTCTTTATGACGTTAGCACGTAAAACTATCGTCCGTAAACCGACTTTACCGGCAACCAATTTTTTTTTAATCTTTGTGCGGTTATCACTGCTACCAGATCTATAGTGATCTATTGTTTTCACCGCTGGTTTTGGATAGAGATCGCCACCAAACCCTGCAGCTGTGATGAACTGCAGTATTTGCTCAGGGCAATCTCCATTAATTCATCCGGGCTTAACAGGTGTTTGCCCAGATGATAGCTGTGCTCGTGAATAAGTGCTCCGCATTCGCCCAGAAGATGAAGTGGCGTTTCATCAGCCTCCTTACGCGTCTGCAGGTCCGCGTATCACTTAGCCCCAGTAGAACATGTGCTTGTTTAAGCAGCAATGTCCTGTAGTGTCTCTAGCCACAATACTCAAGTTGTTGCACTCAGAAATAACACGGCTTTCTATTGGCATTTTTTTTTAAATCGGACTAGCTTTTCGGGAGATTAGCACCGCCTAACAAACAAACTCTGAAGGTATAAAACAACGTTAAAATAAATTGACGTGACGGTGTCGTCACGTCAATTTATAGAGAAGTTCCACATAGTAATATTTTAGTACATATAAACTCACATACACAAACATAACCACAACAACTAACTGTAAGCCTTACAAATATTTGTTCCAGTGTGGAAATCGAACATGCGACATGCAGCTCACCAGTCAACCACACGGTTGGCGCAGTGGTTGAGCGATTGACTGGTGAGCTGCGTGTCGCATGTTCGATTTCCACACTGGAACAAATATTTGTAAGTCTTACAGTTAGTTGTTGTGGTTATGTTTGTATATGTGAGTTTATATGTACTAAAATATTACTATGTGGAACTTCTGTCAGTAGCTCACTACTTGTGGGCACAAGTAGGTAGTTACATTAGAACGATAGTAATCTTCACACTCGCAAGTACGCTTAACCGCAAGATATTTCTTACTATTAAATTTCTTAAACCTCAACACATTTTAACAGCTGTTTAGGTGTAATTCTAGGTAAAGCGGCAATTTTACAGTAAAACGGAGTATTTTTTAATACAACCTTTTAATCATAAAATAATTAACGGCTTTTCAGGTTTAGTATAAAGTGAGGAGTTGTCGGAGTATGGGTTAATGTTTGCCAACTACCCATTTTGTCACATTAAAGAATTCGGGTGTTAACCTCTGTTCCATTCCATTTTTGAAATGAAAATTGCGTTCAGAAACCGTTTTATTCACAACAATCTTTCGAATTCAATGCCGTTTAATTACCTGCCCCTTAACGAGCATTTAAAATATAACGTTCTCACGTACTAGAGTTTATATTACACGCGTTAGAACCGGTTCCAAATTGATTTATCACAGTTAACTGTTCTCGAGGCTTAATTTAATGTTCTTAGCTACTTGTTGCAAATACTCGATGCAAGTGCTCGACTCGCATTAACTGATGGGTAGGGCTGCCAGCATTTAACTTGAATTTTATTTAAATTAATAAAAACCGATTTTTCAATCTTCAGATAACTTTTATCTGATGTTTAAATGTAACAGTTTGACATATTTGATTATAATCTATGCTAAATGTGGGGCCTGTTTCACCAACTTCCAATAAGTTTCGATTTGATTATTTGACAGATAATTAAAAAAAAGATCTGTTCCATTTTTTAAATTGGAGAGGCAATCGTATATTTAAGAACACCAAAAACGAATTTAATCTGTGTCTCAATCTGTCATTAACACTATGTCATCTATCTGTGTCGATTTAATTATCTTTTTCTGTCCTTCAATAACCTATATTTTTTACATTGTTTGTCATTGAGGTGAAATTGTGACTCGATTTTGATTTTTTTTAATACGTAACAGTAATTGGTCTACTGTTCAATGGGGCCTATTGAAAGATCGTGAAACAGACCCTATCTCAGACTAATGTAAGATATTTCCTATCGTAGATTCAGCACTTAAAGATGTTTTTTTTTATTCAACCTGCCCTATTTCTCACACATCACCCTTAATCACTTTTATCATTATGTCCGATTACAAATAGATAAACTGCATACAAGAAAAAATGGCCGCAAAGGAAATCCTAAGATAAAATAAATTAATTAATTGCAAGCTTCGCGTCCTGATATGTTCAGATAAAATTGTAGGGCAACCCTTCAGTGATAAGGACTGGTAGTAATTAATTTTACTGGAATATAAAACGTTTAATTGCAATACCTAATGGGAGTGAAGTTTTTATAATGCATTTAGGTACTTTTTTAATTCCGTTAATGTAGTGGAAGGTCTCGTGGCTAAGTCATGGTTAAGCTACGCTTGCCGTGGTCGGTCAATGGATGGGTGACCAAAAATTTCATACAGAGACACTGGAAAAACACTTTAAGCCGTTGGTCACGGCTGTAATTCGTAGATCTTTAATAATAATGATAATATGTGGGGACATTTCACACATGGCCATCTGACCCTAAACTAGGGAGACCCTGTTCCATGGGTGTCACACAGCTGATATACATACACAAATACATTTTAAATACATACATATACACCCAGACACAAGGCAAACACAAGTGCTCATCACACAAAAATTTTCCCTGGGCGGGAATCGAACCCGCAAAACGCTGCACAGCAGTCGATCGCTCAACCACTGCGCCAACCGTGTCGTCTTTGACAGTTGTTTTAGGTAGTCAAAAGCCAAAAAGTGTGACAACCAGTCTTACTAAGGGATATCATGGTACCCAGTAACTGGGTTGTGGCTTGTGGAGGTCAGATAGGCAGTCGCTTTATTTAAAACACGAGTTTATAGCTGTACCCGGTTTGACTGAAAGCTGACCCCTAATACAAAGTAGAGAAAATACTGCTGATTGATTTTTGTTTCTTTCTTTTTCTATGCACTTGCCATGTTAGCTCTTCACCACCCTTGTTTGACTGGTACGGACGGTGGACTTGTATTGTGTGGTCAAGTATTCTCACCTGAGGCATTAAGTCCACCGTCCGGAAAACCCTAGGTAGATGGGGTAATGTAGTGGAAACAGCTTTCTTGAGTTTCTGTTGCAGTTAAATTAAGATTTATTTACTTACACTTTGTTAGCGAGACTGGAGTTTAATGTTGTATGAACACAGTTTCGTATTTTCGGACATTATCTGCAGTTCACTTCTACTAATAAACGTTAAAAATCTATATAATTATCTGCGACCGTTCCGCGCGGTGCGGGAAGAGCGGTGACGTGACGCGAGTGCTCACTGATACGTCAACTTGTGACAACTGTCACCCCTCCCGCACCGCGCAGCTTCCTCAGTGTGATGACGTGACGCGAGAGCTCACTGATATGTCAACTTGTGTCAACTGTCACCCCTCCCGCACCGCGCAGCTAACTCAGTGTGGTGACGTGATGCGAGTGCTCACTGATACGTCAACTTGTGACAACTGTCACCCATCCCGCACCGCGCAGCTACCTCAGTGTGGTGACGTGACGCGAGAGCACACTGATATGTCAACTTGTGACAACTGTCACCCCTCCCAAACCGCGCACCTTACTCAGTGTGGTGACGTGACGCGAGTGCTCACTGATACGTCAACTTGTGACAACTGTCACCCCTCCCGCACCGCGCAGCTACCTCAGTGTGGTGACGTGACGCGAGTGCTCACTGATACGTCAACTTGTGACAATTGTCACCACTCCCGCACCGCGCAGCTACCTCAGTGTGGTGACGTGACGCGAGTGCTCACTGATACGTCAACTTGTGAAAACTGTCACCCCTCCCGCACCGCGCAGCTACCTCAGGAACGGTCTCAGTTAAGCGGTAGGGCTTTGCTAAGTTGTCGATACATTTCATGTATTCAAGATCTCTCATTTAAAATTGAGTTTCTTACAAATTAATCTTTCAGAAATCACAACTTGAAGTTATCTACATTAGGTAAACCTCGATCATAAAATTTTTTGATTCATTTATCATTTCAATAACCCCAAAAAATATAATAAACTTGTTCCTTCACGTTCCCCATAATACGCGAACTTCACGCATCAAAGCCTTAGGTGATAGTAAGTAACGACCTTTAGTTAGACCCTTAATGCTCCTCGAATGCCCAATAATCAACATCCTTCATGTTAAATTGATAAGCATGGGTTATTCGTGTTTAAGTAAGTTAAGTACGATTCACTGAATCAATTACCTGCCTAAGGGTGTGGTCAGATCGTCGAACTTGCAGTGGTAGGCAAAGTATGGCCTGCGGGCCAGCTCCGGCCCGCAAAAGCATTTAATGCGGCCTTCAACATGAATAGTATATGACCCGCGATAATTATATTTTGACGGTTCAGAAGTATAAAGTAGATTCTACTTAGTAGAATAATAGACGCACAGGTAAAGGAGCTAGCTAGACTAGCCTCGTATTTCATGATTGTGTTGCAAGGCCTTCGAATAAAAGTTAAATTGTAATTTTTAACGTTTGTGCAAGTGTGTAATGCTGTAATGTTTATATATGATTAAAAGTTTCAATACAAAATGCATTTTTCCTTTAATTCCGGCCCTCCTCTGAAATTTCTTAAATTTTCTGGCCCCCAGAAACTTTGCCCACCACTGAACTAGCAGATAGTGTGCTGACCTCTACATAGTATAAAACAAAATCGTTTACTGCCGTCTGTCCTTTTGTACGCTTAGATCTTTTAAACTACGAAACGGATTTAAATGCGGTTGAAAGGAAAACATCGTGAAAAAACCTAGACTTATAATAAACTAGCTTTTGACCACGACTTCGTCCGCGTGAATGTCTAAAAGCCTAGCCTATGTCCTTCCCCAGGGTTGAAGCTATATTCATACCAAATTACATCAAAATCGGTTCAACCGTTTCATCAGGAAAGCGTAACAGACAGAGTTACTTTCGCATTTATAATATTAGTATTGAAGTATGGATTATTAGCTTTTGCCCGCGACTTTGTCTGCGTGAATGTCCGTTATTGCGGATTAAAAAGTAGCCAATGTCCTTCCTCCAGGGCTCGAGCTATCTTCATACCAAATTTCATCAAAATCCGTTCAGCCGTTTCATCGTGAAAGCGTAATACACAGAATTACTTTCGCATTTATAATTATTAGTATGGGTTTTTATAGACTTATTGATTTGTTTTTGGCTGCCATTCACCTGATCTTAAGTGATGATGCGGCCTAAGGTGAAGCACGCTTGGTTAAGATGAACCGGTTCACTCGTGCTTTGAAGATACCCATATTATATATATCGGGGAACAGAGAGGCGGACAGAGAAAAATCAAAGCTTGTTTCTTTTCTGAATGAGAAGCCTCTGCAGTTGGGCAATATGGTGTTATTCGTTAATTCAACGAATACGTGAATACGTGGTATGAATTCCAAACACCTTATTGTAACAATAATTGTTATTAATATGATAACAATTTCAGCTTTGTGAATTTGATTGTTTTATAGTGGGCCTTTGAAAATAAGCCTTAATACTCGCTGTTATTAGTATGAATAAAAACCCTAGTATCATTACAATACAATACAAATTTTAATGAGTGTCATTTAAGAATACAAAACGTAAATGTCATGTCGAACACTTAACCTTGTCTCAACCATTATAATGTTTTATAGTGTACTTGACCAATTGTATTTAATACATAATTGGTCAGGCACCCATAAGTGGCTAAGTACCCCATAATAATGCACGTTACTCGGTTAGACATGCCCACATAACGACAATCTTAATATCATTAAAATAATTGGTTATTTTTTTTTACATATTAGGGAAAACCTTGGCAGATGATGATAAATCATCATGTTGGGGTCGACTCCTGTCTCGGGAAAATACAGCCTCTTCTTCTTTTTCCTGCCCTTATCCCATGTTACTTGGGGTCGGCGCAACATGTTTTCTTCTTCCATTCCGTCCTGTCCAACGTCATGCTCTCACTGACTCCCTTTTCATTCATATCATTCTTCACACAATCCACCCATCTTTTCTTTGGCCTTCCTCTCCCTCTCCATCCATCCAAACTAATATTCATAGTTCTTTTGGTCACATGAGTTTCGTCTCTTCTCTTCACATGCCCATACCAAGACAAACGATTCCCTTTCAACTTTTCTGTCACTGGCGCCACTTTCAAACTTCCTCTAATATATTCATTTCTCACCTTATCCATTCTGGTTTCTCGGGAAAATACAGCCTGATAAAAATAATTCAGTAACATAATAGTGTTTAAAACTGTATTTATTACCGTCATGGCTGAAAGAATCTAGTGAAAATAAATAATCAAAATAAATCGATGCCAACAGCGGGGGGTAATTGCACAAAGTACGCAAGTCTGCGGCGCGCCCGAGCAGAGAGACCACTCAGAACAAACCGCCATTTCTCGACACTTGACTTTACGTTTATAAGCATTCTCAAGCAGTTTCAAGCAGACTTTAGTCTCGACTGTCACATGTTGTCTAAATGAATAAATGAGAGACACTGACATTTCATGACGAACAGGAAAATTATGTTATAAAAAATTGCAAAGAGTTCCAACTAGTGTCAATAAAATTTCATATTGTCACAAATAAAACCTACAGAATCAATACAGTAGCAGCCCTAGTGAGTCTGGTAAGTTTAGGTAATTATTTTTGATGATAGCGGGAGCGGTCCTTCTGTAACCTTTATATTTTGTAGTAATTCTTACCAATGAAAACGGTAGAATAACAGTTATATTAAAATAAAAAAAAGAATCTTACAACATACATCCACACCAAGCGACGTCCATACCAAGTTGTAATTTACAGAGCGTCATTCCTTACCAACTACACTTAATAACTACGGTAATGAGGTTCTCCCGACCGGTAATGAGCATGAAGTAGCTACAACCTTTGTACGAACAAGTAGAGAAATGATGTAATCACAAGCGTATAAAGCTATTCTTTGTAATGTCAGGTCACGGCCACTAGACTGTGAATTAGCTTCTGTTACATTCAATTTAGTATCATTACAATCACTTTTTACTGTATGCTCCTCGTCATTAGATTTATTACCACATTGCTTGTTACTGGGGCTCGTGGCTAAGTCAAATCCATGCCGATCGATCGGTTATGGTTAAGCTACGCTTTGCGCGGTTGGACTGTGGAGGGGTGACCATTACTTTCATACAGGGTTCCCTCGCCTCGGAAATCACATGAAGCTGTTGGTCCCGGCTGTCATTGTAGACCTTTGGCAGTCATTATTGGATAAGATAGAAAGTTTGTCACACAGTCTTACCAAGGGATATCATGTTACCCAGTAAGTCAAAGCATTTATTTCAATTAAACTATTTACAGGCACTGAATAGTCAAGGAGTCGGTCAGTTAGTCAGAAGTTGAAGCTAGTTGCTCGTTGCAAAACGTAGGTAGATCTCTATGGAGAAGAACGAGCAAGAAACTCCACGGATACTCTTTTAAATCAAGTTTTAAAATACTGGTTATATTATTCTTGTTGCTTCTATATGTGAAAACAATGAAGGTAATCTAGCAATACAAAATATAAAAAAAGAATCAAGATAAAAGTCAACTGGGTTGCGGTAGTAATATTGCCATGTAAAACACTGGTATTCAGCTGTATCAGTTAGACTAGAAGCCGACCCCAACATAGTTGGGAAAAGGCGAACAGATTATGAGTTAAACTTATTGAGGATATCTTCATATTTGTTTTTATTATCGTTCTTAAGTAAATCTGTGTTCAAAATGACGTCTGTACCTATATTTACTTTTTGTTTAGTATAATTTGTACTTAAATATACGTTGTGATCTTTGTACCTGAGTTTGTAGGCAAGAGAGAAAATGGTTCTGTCATTGCCAAGGTCGAACTTGTAAGTGCCGTAATAATTTACTGATTAATTTGCACTTGGACTTGTATATTCACTGCTACGGTTTACTTGGTTTCAGAATTTAGATGCTTGAGTATTTTTAAAACCAAAAACATGTATCAAAATGCGTCATTACTCACCTTCAACTAGATATTGACCATATTATTGACGTTGTTTTTTACTGTCACCGTCTCCTTTGGCCCAAGTCTATGCACTACTTTGCATACATCATTGCCTGCTCCAAGCATTTTTACATACATTTCCTTTCCTAATATATCATCTCTTGCTTCTAGACGCAACGTGTCGTAAATAATATCTGCGAACATCTTAGTATCGCCAAAAAAGATGTCCATCGCGTGCCGGACGTTCATATTTTTCTTGCTTATATTATTTTTGGAGGAAAACGTCCGCTATTTATTGCCATGACCAGCCAATTTGTTTAGCTTAGTTATTGATGCTGTATCTTTGTACACACTTGTTGCGTATTTTGAATGCCCATGAATTTGATTGTTTTAAAATAATTTGGTTATCATTGAGATTTTTTTAAGGCATCAATAATACTGGATGTTGAGATACCTATTTAGAATCTACTTAGATACATAGGTATAGTTAAATGTAGAAAATCCGATGTTTATCTATTATCAAGTCAACAGTCGTACTCTCGCATATTATCATCATCATCATCATCATGGCAACTTTTAGACGCCCACTGCTGGGCATATAAGTCCCCCAATGCATGTTGGCGATCGCAGTAGGTGTTATGGTTCTCAGAAGGACGCAGCTGCCCATCCTCTGGTCAGTATCCCTCTGTCGTGTTCTACGATACCCACGGGTAAAAATGGGGTGATGCTATCCGCGGCCGGCACCACACGGCACGTATTATAACCAATTTCAAGAAAAGGAAATCAAGGAAAGTATACGTATTGCCATGCAGATTATTCTAATGGATAAAACTTATAAACATTTCTCACACATACCGAACATATGGTACTACATTTTAATAAATTTTAACGAAGGTTTGCACAAAACTTTCTCAGTTTCTTACCGGCTACGAGTTTCTCAAGTTCCGCTCACATAATCGCTCGTTCATCGACTTATTAGTTTATCTTAGACATCTTAGTTCTTCGGTTATTTAATATCTTGGAGAATCTTTCTAAGCGATATTACCAAGTTTTTCTTCATCTGGAGTTTTATTTTCAGCTAGTTGTGATACTACATCTTTTTTGCTGTGAAAAGGTTTAATAAAAAGTGTGTATTTTAACATCCTCCTATTTGACACTCGTCTTCTGCAGATTTTTATTTAATTATTTATTTATTTTGGAAGACTTACAGCTAAATACAATGATTATAAAAACAGTATGATTATTTGACTGCCAATTACAAGTCTCTTCACGTCTAGAATTAGTGTATTATAAAAGTGCTGTGGAACACAATATGCAACTGCTAAATAATGCCAAAATAATAAAATATGTAGGTAGATCATCACTTAACATTTTTTAAACTAAGCTAAACTAAAATATTTGCAACAGGTTGTTTCATAAGAGAACGGAGATGTTAAAATACTATTGTGAAAAAAGTCTACTGAATCTAAGTTTTAAAGAAATTCATTGTTAGACACTTTTTTGCCGAGCTCACACTTGTTTCAAAAAAATCAAAGTCGAATTGTTTGCCCACCTTATTAAAATAGATACTTACACGCACAACGTACGAATTTTGCCTGTAGTTTGTACCTGAAAATGGCACCCGTAATGGTGGATTGAACCGTTTGGACTTACATGGAACATTAAAGTAGAATGTTGACAGAATATCAGAACAATTTATGTCGCCCTGAACCGTTTTCAATAAAAATATGCAGTCAGAGATTTTATTTCTAAAATGTCGGAGACTTCAAAAAGCTTTAACCAAAGAATTTCATTTAAAACTGAAAATGGATAGGTACTAAAATCTTAATTAATCTTTGTAGTGAACTGGTAGGTGTACGTAATTATCGTTAATTGCAAACTTATTAAGCTTGTGTCTAATTCGTTTTCTTAATTAAGGATTAATGAAGGAAGTATTCTATGTACTAGGTACGGCTTTTTTTTTAATTTATTGTAACTCCTTACATTGCTATTAACACTACAAAATGCACTAACTAGTATGATAATACTAGCTTTTAGCCGCGACTTCGTCCGCATGAATTTTCTTTCGAATTCCTAATTTTGATAAAATATAGCCTAAAACACTCAGAGATTACGTAGCTTCCTATTAGCGCAAGAATTTTCATTACCGGACCAGTAATTTCTGAGAATAGCCCAAACGAACATACGGGGGACATTAAACAGTTCTGGAGTGGCGACCGCGCACCAGAAGACGTTGCGTTGGAAGGCCTCCCACTAGGTGGACCGATGACCTGGTAAAGGTTGCGGGGACCCGCTGGATGCGAGTCGCACGGGACTGCTCAATGTAGCGATACTTGGGGAAGGCCTCTGTCCAGCAGTGGACGTCTTTCGGCTGAAATGATGATGATGATGAAACATTAAACAAAGCGTTTGATAATGATTACCCCATTAATATTAGTAAACATTGGCGACACGACTGCGACATTTGACGACACGGTTGGCGCAGTGGCTGAGCGATCGACTGCTGCGCAGCGTGTTGCGGGTTCGATTCCCGCCCAGGGCAAACATTTGTGTAATGAGCACTTGTGTTTGCCTTGTGTCTGAGTGTTGTTTATCTATATATGTATGTGTTTACAAAAAAAAATGTATTTGTGTATGTTTATCAGCTGTCTGACACCCATAGTACAGGGTCTCCCTAGTTTGGGGTCAGATGGCCGTGTGTGAAAATGTCCCCACATATTATTATTATTATTGGCAATATGCCTGGAAAACACTAACAGTACTAACCATGCATATTAATTGTAAAAGTACATTCATTTCTGAAACAATAGCAACAAATACACAAAAAAATCGTACTGTGTGGGTATTCGAATTTAATATAAATTACCAAATGGTTTAAAATGCTTTAATTTAAACTCATTTAAGTGCAAACTCTTTGTTTTATTACTCAGTCGAGTTTCTGGCTGGTAAAGAATCAATCTCGCATTATAGTAAGATGGGACCATGGCAATCGCAATGGTTTTTTTCTTATGAGTAAAAGAGCGTCACGATATCCATTCTACCGTGTATATCTAGTCAAACATTTCTATGAAACACACTCCAGGCAGCCAGCTTGGCCGATGCATTTTGGTTAACGCAGTAAGTGTTAAGGTTCTCAGAAGGACGCTGCTGCTAATCCTCTGGTCAATATCCCTCGGTCGCCTTCTACAAATCCACGGGTAGAAATGGGGTGGTGCTATTCGCTGCCGGCACCACACGGCACCTACTTTAATCTCGCATAATATTATGACCAATTGCAAAAGAAAACAAGGAAATAAACGTATTGAGCAACACACAAGTAACCTTCTTAGCCATGACCCCAATCAACCTTATTAAAATCTTCATATCTATGCACACAATAAATTCTAACTTTCTATATTACTTCCTCAATATAGAAGGACGATTTTTGAGAAAGCTCTTCATTGGAATGACAAACATTTTATTTGTATAAGCCGTTCAATGATAGATTACATAAAACGTGTACGTGGGTTGCATTCATAACCCGTATTGAATACCCCGCTTGGAATATGTTGAACCCTAGTATTTTGACCTTTGAAGTTATGAACTTTTATCAAATAGAAAGTGTTATTATTCAACCGCATTTTCTGTGAAGTTAGTTTTTTCTTGGCGTAGCGCCAGTTGCCAGTGTCCTTTTCAATTGCAGCTTTTTCAATTCACTTGGTCTCGCCTTTAACATTCTGCTCGTTTTTAACTGCTTTTAAATTTAGCTATTCAGATTAGCTACGTTTAAGACCATTGCCAAGTACTTAGAGATCTGTTGCTTTCTTGTATTTGGCAAATAACATTTCCTTATAATCTACTATAGGCAATATAGCATCTGTCATGTTATCTCTTATCACCTTTGGTTGACTGACAGAGAATGCCTAAAGCATTAAGTCCAACTTTGTACTTTTTGTTGCGGAAAGTTTAAATTTAAAAACTTTGTACAATCTTTTCTCAGCTATGTTCAGGTTGACTTCTATTCTAACCGGGTTGCAGTTGAATTCCAGTGTTTCACATGGAGCGAATGCCTGTTTAAACTCCAACTACACTGACACAATAAACTATTTGTATTTGTATTGTATTGTATAAAACTGGTTGTAAGAATTTCAGGCTTCTGACCACCCATAACAACTGTGAAAGATCTATGTATGACAGCCGGCACTAACGGTTTTACATACTTTTTGAGACACGAAAAGGTCTTGGTATGAAATAGGTACAGCAGTGCTATTTAGTTACAATCTCCCTCGGTGAACACCTAGGTGAAGTGAGCTGTCATCCGATTGTAGTGCTTTGTAGATCCCTAGCATCGGAACAGGTGACAGCTCACTTCACCTAGGTGTTCACCGAGGGAGATTGTAACAGAATAGACATACAGGTATATTTTTATATTCTTCCTAAAACTTGGTAATCTTCTTAAGTAGCCTTATTTTCAAAGACGAACTAAAGTCAAAATCAAATCATTTATTTCAATTATAAGACCATTAACGGCATTAACGTCATATTGTATTTGAATCTAGTTGCCCATTCCAAATAGTAGTTTCTGCAAAGAACTGAGTTCTTCCAAAAGTGCACACTATCAACTTATTCCATATTTATTTCCACCCACAAAGTTGCATCCCATACTAAAATTATTACTTACTTTATTGAATTCGAACTCAGCAAAATTTTAGTCATAAAACGTTGCATTCTAACTAGAGCTTTTACTCTAGTTATACAGTAAAAAAGCCATACCTCTAGAGTTTTGCATTCGCATAAAACCGAATTCACATCGATAAGGCCCGTCCTTAACGAATTTATGCCCGGCGCTCTAGGGGATTAGTATTCCCTTCCCGTTTCCTCACGGATGAATCCCTCTATGAATATAAACTGATTGAAATATCGGCGTTTAAATATTTGTGTTAATTTGAGGAAAAATTACTTTTTATGGGGAACGTGTTAATTTTTGTTGGAATCTTTGGAGTTCCTGCATTCTGTCGATTCTTTTTTGGCAACTAATGATTTTTTCAAGATTTGCTATGCAATCTGTGTCTAATTTAACAATTTCTACCTTCTTTCTTTCTTTAGGGCTCTGAGACTGCTGCTTATATTTGAGGTTTCAGATTTAGCCCTAAGTTGAGTCTGAAAGGTTTGTTCCTTCCCGTAAGATTTGGATAATAAATTCCGATTATTGAAGTGACACATTGATAGATCTATATCGACATCGAGACGTGACTATTGAAAATCAGCGCTGTGCTGTGGTACCTTATAATGTAGCACAGATGTGGAGTGACCATTTGCTCATGT
Organism: Charanyca ferruginea; assembly: GCA_947361185.1. NCBI lineage: Eukaryota > Metazoa > Arthropoda > Insecta > Lepidoptera > Noctuidae > Charanyca > Charanyca ferruginea. The sequence goes on from OX376057.1 coordinate 32,336,674, forward strand.
CTAAAAAATAATATAAAAAAATAGCAGCCTATTATTATCCCATTGCAGGGTAAAGGCTTATCCTCAAAGCGGATTGTCTATTTCAAACTTATTTAGTCCAGGGTTTTCTCTCGAATTTTTTTTTTTACTGTTGCCTATAATGTCTAATATAACTTAGAAAGTGAACTAGAAAAACCCACATTGGAACTGGTCCGTCCGGTTGCAAACCCGCAACCTCGTGCCTGAGAGACAGATGTATTAGCTAATGGGCCATCACTACTGCTATAATATGTTGCCAAAAACAACATCAGGTTGAAATTAAATCTTCAGATTCAAATAACTTATACATACGTTTCTATGGCATCTCCTTGAGAAAACACACAGGGGTGATCATTATGGAATATTTATGACAACGCCGGATCGAAGCTTTATTATTGGTCGATATACTATACAGCAGAATCCCTTAGCCCCTTAGGCCACAGCATGACCACAAATAGTATAGAATATAAAATAATTAATTGCAAGATCATGTTAATAACACTCGTTATCGAAGAGACAGCAACGTCCTGTCGGGCGAAAAATTACGGTTTTTCGTTTGTTTTGTAAACTTGCAGACGGGCAACTGTTGAGCGATGGTTTGTGGCTTAGTTTTTGATCTGAGTGAGTGTGTTAATGTCTGGTTGTCAATGGCGAAGGGCCCGTTTTCGTAAGAGAAATGTCGAAGCAAATATTGTTTATTCTATTATGTAGAATAGGCAGGCGGTGGCGGGGCGATGATGTGTTTCTATTAGGTTAGGTACAATTTTACTTAAATAATACAATAACAATAAAAAATAAGCAATGTTTGCTTTGAATTCACTGAAATTGATAAGGTGTTCAATTTAACTATTTTGTATTTAACACCGTCTATCGTCTAACTGAATACATAATAGTTATGTCAATAGTAAACAGTAGAAACAGTAGTATCTGATTGTACCATTTTTCTATGTTGTTGTTGAGAACTTAAGGAAAGCCAGTAGAAATCGAGTTTTATAGTTTTTACCACCATCAATAGTTTTATTATAATTAACTGAATCTGAAAATGCATAATTAAACTACTCATAAATGAAGTCCGAAGAATTCAGAATCTCCAATGCAATATGCAATAAAAAGGTCAGGATCACATTCAAAAATTATGTAACACATAAAATATCATTATACGTAGTACAGTAATATTTTTAGTACGCAGTTAAACTATTACAGATCATTGGATATTAAATAACAGTTACTTCAAATTAGCCATATAATGCGGATGCAGTTAAATTCTGACGTAATAATATCCCGTATAAGATTTCATATTTGAGACCTGTCTATTAATATTCAGCGACTTTTTAATAGCATGCTTGTAGTCGAAAATCGCCCGTATGTACTGGAACTTAATTCAGGACTTGAAACATGTTCGTTATTGTAATTAATACATTATTATTCTGTCCGTTTGTCCTCGTGTCAGTTTTAATATATGCATGCTTTTTTGTGTCTATTTTTCAATTGTAGGTAATATTTAAAATTATTACTTGTTTTTTGTTGTAAACTTTGCCTATTGTCTTATGAAATTATGATTTCCGTTTACAAAGACGAATTCTAAATAACTATTTTTATGCTATACTAGATTTTGCCCGCGACTCAATTCGCGTGTTAACTGTAGACTAGTTTCTTATCAGTAAAAAAATTGCAATCAGATCAGTAGGTACCTACTTTCAAAGATCACCTCTTACAAACAAACATAGTTTCACTGTTTATAATTTTAATATATAAAAATCTCGTCTCATAAATGTTTGTTATCGGTTTCCTCCAAAACGGCTTGAGCGATTTTCATGCTTTTTTTTGTGTATGTTTGGTAGGTCTTAGAATAGGTCGTAGGCTTTTTTTCTTCAATTTATATGGCAAAACAACGTTTGCCTGATCAGCTAGTATAAACATAGATTTCTTAATTATTTTAACTACAATTTCAACATTACACGTAGATCATTGTCATTGTCAAATATTATCTTGTTTCTAGGATTCCGTACAAAAAAAAACGGAACCCTTATGGACTCGTGCGTCTGTCTGTCCGTCCGTCTGACACAGCCAATTTGCTCCGAATCTACTGGACCAAATCTGGTGAAATTTGGTAGGATGGTGTAATCCTATGACCCAAACATAGATAGTAAAGCAAAGTAAATAAATATTTTTTTCAAATAAGGGTCATTTTCGGGGGACAAATTAAGATATTAAAAATAAAAGTTTTGTAAACCTTACTGTGTCATATATCAATGAAAGGGCTCGTTATTACGATCTCAAATATATTTTTATTATTATTTTAAAGTAAATAGTTTTATTTTATTCTTGAAAGAAGACGAAAATTGACCATTACCCCGCCTGATATCCGAAACTTCTGAACCTTAAATTTTGAAAAAGATACAAAATATAGTTCATGGTTTGTAAATTACAGGAAAACCTATAAGAATTCTATCAATTGGCATTGTACGGAACCCTCTCCGCGCGAGTTTAACTCGCACTTGACCGGGTTTATTTTTTTCTCTAACATTGAGCGTTTAGTATCTAACTCCCCAATCTGTATATTTATTCTGTTACAATCTCCCTCGGTGAACACCTATGTGAAGTGAGCTGTCATCCGTCCGTCTGCTTTGTCAATCCCTAGCTTTGGGACTAATGACAGCTCACTTCACCTAGGTGTTCACCGGGGGAGATTGTAACAGAATAGTACTGCTGTTATTCAATGTAATGTAAATCATGAGACCCCGGGTATCATCATAATGATTGCCCTATTGAGCAATTGTGTGGCTCGCACTTGGTACAAACAATAAAATTGTCTTGGTGTCTCTCTATTGGGGTCATGAGCAATTTAAAATATGAACTAGCTTTTGCCTGTGTCTTCGCCCGCGTGATTTTTTCTTACCCGTCTTAATATTTCTTTTTTGTTAATATCATATATAGCTAATAAAAAACCTTTAAAAAAATACAACCGTCTTCAAAAACTAAAAAGTGATAAATAACTAGTAGGTAATGTGTGTTCTGTGCAAGAATTATTTATCACTTTTTAGTTTTTAAAGACTTTTTTTTTTTTTTTGTAAAAAGTTTTTATTTTACTCTTTTTAGTATCTCTCAACCTCCGATAGGCAGTCGCTCCATATAAAACACTGGTATTCAGCTGCATCCGGTTAGACTGGAAGCCGACCCCAATATAGTTGGGAAAAGGCTAGGCAGATGATGAGTATCTCTCAACCTCCAAATCCATTAACCCCTTGTATGCTGCCCTAATTACAGACACAATTAAAAAGCTGTTGTGTCTCGCGTAGATCTACGTTCCGGCTACGAGGGGTTAAGAAACGGGGACAGAGTTAAATCAGAAACTGAAAAACCTCCAAAGATTGAAGAAACTAAAACGTAATCCAACTATTTTTTTTTTGTTGAGATTTTATTTTTTTTTAAAAGGGCTGAACCAATTTCGATAACATTTATACTTATATGGAATTATTTCGGCATAAACCGCTTTCGAAAAAATAAAAAAAATGCAAATCCGTCTATATATATGACGGAGTTATGCCCGAACATACATAAAAAAATATACAAAAAAAAGTAGCTTCTTATTTACTAGCGATAGAATTATCAGAATCGGACTAGTCATTTCGGAGGTTAGCGCGTTCAAACTAAATGACAAACAATCTTTGTAATATTTGTATAGAAGACTAGCTCGCGACTTCGTCGGTTGTCGGTTTTCTGTTTTTTACGCGGAACCCTGCCCTTATTCTGAAATAAGAATACCAGTATTGCCAGTAAAAGCCTCGTCAATATCGTAACAGCGGTTTGGGACATTAGCCGGATCAAACAGACCGACAAACAAAATAAAAAGTAGTTTATTGATAAAAGTACCGTGTGTTGATATTACAAACAGACATCTCAATTTTATTTTATTTTTAGTTTTAGAAGATATATTCAGTGTGTCAAGCAATAATAGTCCTTATGGACTTGTGTGAGTGTGTGTTTTGAGATTGCAGTTGGCACTTTGGAAGCCATAAATCTGACTCTTAGTGATTTATTTAGCGAAATTGTTATTTGATGGTCATTTGTGGTTTTATACTACTGGAATGCTATTTTTACTGCGATTTAATTGTGACTATAAAGTCAAGAATTTTATTCATAGTTTTAGCTACATGGTAGTAGGTGCATGGTTACAAAAGCGAACCTACATTGTCTAGCATTATCTCCTTCTAAAACATGGCTGACGTTTTTAAGGACCCAGTTTTTTTTTAGTCGATCACTGGGGTACCGTATAGCTCATCGAATAATTATTTATTTCTTAAGATGATGTACTTATTATAGACATTTTGGCGTTAACGTCTGTTATAATTTGGAAGGTATTACTTAATTTACCGATTTAGTTTTCCTATTTTTTTAAAAGAGTAAGTATGGAGTTTCTTGCCCATTCTTCTCCATACGAAACTACCTTTTGGAATGGGCAACTAGAATCAACTTTATATTTTTTTTATTATGACGTTCAAAAGTGCCTTTTTAATGGTCTAATTGAAATAAATGATTTGACTTTGACTTTGACTTTATTTTATCGGTTATTTTAAATTTTGGTTTGAATTGTTATTATAACTATATTTTTCTCTAGACCTCTTTTAACATGCAAGACTTGTTACATTGTTCTCACATTGTACCCTTAGATTCAACATAATGGTGTAACCTAAATTTGAAAAATATTATTGATTTTAAAAGAGTGTTGTTCATGGAGTTTCTTGCTCATTCTTCTCCATAGAAACCTACTGTTTGGAACGAGCAACTAGCCTCAACTTTCTGACTGACTGACTCTGACAATTCAAAAGTATCTGTAAATGGTTTAATTGAAATAGATGATTTTGAGTTTGAGTTTATTTATTATTTTAATTTTAATATACTAAGTAAACAGCTATTGAATGTAGCCTGAAATTTCAGATAACTGATTGATAAATTTCATGGAAATCTTTAATAATGAAATATAAAATACATTGCCTTGTAGATTTAATAATTGTCCCCATGACTTCAATGGTTTTCATGAAATTTTGCCATTATTTCTTGGCCAATTCAGTAAGTAAAAATTTTAGATTCCTTCATAGGTTTCAGATTAAAATATATTTCGTACATCAGCGTTTAATCATATTTCCAACACAGAACTCGGAATGTCTAGACATTAAGCAAAATATCTACATTACACCACAAAATTCTTAATTTCGAGCAACATCTGAGAATAAAGACCAAGTCATTGAATTTACATTCTAATGAAGTTATTTTTATTGTAAGTAGTAAATGTATCCAATCTCAGTAAATGTTGGATAGTGTAAAAGATCAGACAAACTCTCTCCTGGGGAGGTTTCATCTTAGTGCGACTAAAAAGCTAGTATGTTACCTATGTTACCTAAGATTGTTTGTGTAAAATGTTTCTACGTAAGTAAAGAATTTCTAAAATTCTACTAAGGCTTTGCTACTAAGGCGGCTTCACAAGTTCTAGTCGCGATATTGATATCTGTTTAACGTTAACAACTTTGGTTCTTGCAGTGACCAAGTTCGTGTGAACATTTTCGTCTTGTTCTAGACTGTAATAGTGTTTTATTCTTGTATAGGAGATATTTTTTGAGATTATGTACAGACAGCCTCATCAACTGCTTACCCCCCACGCATTAAATTTCTTCAGATAGGGGGTTAGCAATTGATGACGCTGTCTGTACCTTGCGAGTAGGTACATTATCTCAAAAATATCTCCAAAGAAGTGCTTTTTATCAATTTCTGTTTTGAATTTTGTTTCAAGTGGAACAATTACCTATATGGAAGTGTTATAATATAATAATAATATGTGGGGACATTTTCACACACCGCCATCTGACCCCAAACTAGGGAGACCCTGTACTATGGGTGTCAGACAGCTGATATACATACACAAATACATTTTTTTTTTGTAAATACATACACATATAGATAAACAACACCCAGACACAAGGCAAACACGTGCTCATCACACAAATGTTTACCCTGGGTGGGAATCGAACCCGCAACACGCAGCGCAGCAGTCGATCGCTCAGCCACTGCGCCAACCGTGTCGTCGTTATAGAAACCAGCTATTAAAAAATAATATCAGGTCTTAGACGATTCGCACACAGCCCCGCATCACGCAGCGGGGTGCGGGAGTGCGTGTTCTTACGTTGCTTGAAAGTATCTCTCTTTGTATTGAAGCGCGTAGTACAACACACAGAAAACGTATCACGCGCGGTGTTGCAGATCACGCACCACGCACCTACATGCAGAGAAACACGTGTCCACGCGTGTGGGTGCGGGGCAAGTGTATGCGAAGAAATCTGCATGATGGTGCAGTAGTGCTAATCTGTTACAATCTCCCTCGGTGAACACCTAGGTGAAGTGAGCTCTCATCTGTCCGTCTGCTTTGTCATCCCTAGCATCGGAACTGATGACAGCTCACTTCACCTAGGTGTTCACCGAGGGAGATTGTAATAGAATAGACATACAGATCTGCACTCCCGCTACCGCGCGCGTGACTGCGTCGCCACGCACCTCGCTGCGTGATGCGGGGCAGTGTGTGAATCGCCTTAGGGTCAAATCACACCGAGACCAGACACGATGCGGAGTGCACCTTTTAACCGACTTCAAAAAGGAGGAGGTTATCAATTCGGATGTTTGTATTTTTTATATATAGACGGATTTGCAAAATTCTTGTTTCGTTCGAAAGGGGTTTACTTCGAAATGGTCGCATATACATTTTATAGAAATTCGTTCAGCGCTTCTTGAAAAAATCAACAAAATTACATAAAAAATTCATAGATGACGTTGTTTCTTCAATCTTTGGAGGACTTTCAATGTCTGATTTAAGTATGTAGCCGTTTCTTAATGGATTTGGTTGTTAAGGCGATACTAAAAAGCGGAAAATAAAAACTTTTTTCAAATAAAAAACAACCGCCTTCAAAAACTAAAAAGTGATAAATAACTTTAGCACAGAACACACATTACTTTAGTTTCGGAAGTCGGTGGCGATGGCTTTGTTCTGTTTGTTGTTTTGTATTGCCACCGACTTCCGAAACTAAAGTACCTAATGTGTGTTCTGTGCTAAAGTTATTTGTCACTTTTTAGTTTTTGAAGGCGGTTGTTTTTTTTTTGGAAAAAGTTTTTTTTATGATAGCGACACTATATCGAACTTATTTTCCTACACGTCTATGTGTACAATATTTTGCTTGCAACTGCGACCTTTCATCAACATCATTTCAGCCGAAAGACGTCCACTGCTGGACATAGGCCTCCCCCAAGAAATGGGGGGGTTTTGCCATAATCGCCACGCTTGGCAGGTGGGTTGGCGATCGCAGTATGGTTGTTACAAAGGCACAGAGAACGCTGCTGCCCATTCTCTGGTGAGTCCCTTAGTCGCCTCTTACGACACCCACGGGAAGATATGGGATGGTGCTATTCTTTACGTCCGACACCATACGTACAACCTTTGCGTCTGCGACCTTTAGACGACGTTAATTTCGTCTTACGGATCCCTAATATTTTGATAATATAATATAGCCTTTAGCACTAAAGAAGAACGTAGCATCCTAATAGTGAAAGAATTTTTAAAATCGGATGAGCAGTTCCGGAAATAGCCCAAACGAATACAAACTTAGCCTAACGGGGGATTTTAATTTATAATAATAACTAGCTGACCCGACAGACGTTGTCCTGTCCCGATCTACCTACTTACCTGCCTATTTACCTACACCTACCCTACACCTACCCTACACCTACCCTACACCTACCCTACACCTACCCTACCCTACACCTACCCTACACCTACCCTACACCTACCCTACACCTACCCTACACCTACCCTACACCTACCCTACACCTACCCTACACCTACCCTACACCTACCCTACACCTACCCTACACCTACCCTACACCTACCCTACCCTAACCCTTAACATTTAGGGGGATGAAAAATAGATGTTGGCCGATTCTCAGACCTACCCAATATGTACATAAAACTTCATCAGAATCGGTCAAGCCGTTTCGGAGGAGTACGGGAACGAACATTGTGACACGAGAATTTTATATATAAGATTGTGTAGTTGGGTGACACTGTGACAGTGTTATAATAATAGGATAATATAAAAATATCAATTTTGATTATTACATGGGTAAAACCAATCTAATAATTCAAATCAATCTATTTCTCGCTATCTATATAGATGCATTAAATAAAAGGTTTCTAGTTGACCTTTTTGTATATCTGGTATCATCTCATTATGTAACAAAACAGTTTTAAATTACGCGGTAAATTAATTAACCTCAGATAAATCATACATGAAAATTTATGGACAATTAATTTCGGTCCTAATTAACCGTTTTGATTGCTCGTTACTCTTTATAATTTGTTATTATGTACAATACCCGTCATTGTGCAAAATGTCAAGTTGTTAAGGTACGTTTTTGTCGAATTAACTGTTACAATTTGATGTTTGAAATTGATGAATGCGAATTCTATTAATTAAAGATTTTCAAAATGTAATCGTAATCTCATCTAAACAACAATCATTGTCAAAAATGTAGGTAAAATAAAGATATTTTTGACATATTAAAACTGAGATTAGTAAGCGAATGTTTCCGAAAAGTTACTAATTTGTGGTTATCATCGTAGTTGTACATTATAATTTTGGCATGTTCTTTATTCATTAGCATTAATACAATCTTTATTTGAAAAAAAAATTGGTTTTCTGTAAAGTCGGTTTACTGACGATAGTTGAACGTGACAACGCGAAAGAATCATTACCTTTATCGCTGTAATTATCGTTGCTATAAACAATTGACACCACATTCACTTTTCACTTGGAACGCCTCAGAGCGTGGTAACGCCATAGAGCGAGGTAACGCCGCATGACGTCATGTTTTTTCGTTCGTGCAGCCGGCTATCGAATTATAAGACGTTGTCACGTCAAAAAGAAATGTTTGCCCCACACTAGTAATATCTCCTTGTATGAGACATATAAACACATACACAACTTACCTGCAATGCTATTCATTCTGTGAGAACTCACTTCTGTTTCCGCGGTGAAAATTGAATTATTCTGTAACTCGATGAAAACTAACTATAGGTACCCTGTTCACAATAAGATTAGACATTTACAAAAACCTTTTTTACAGTCCGTTCAACCGATTTTGACTCATATTGCGTTGGTAGCATGACAAATGGCAACTGCAGTAAACAGTTGTTATTGTAACCACTTTTTTACCTCTAATGTCATCCTTAAGCCTACGGAATAGAAGTCAAAATCGGTTGAAGGGACTGTAAAAATGGTTTGTGTTTATGTCTAATCTTATTGTGAACAGGGTATAGGGCCATTAATTGAGAGCATAGATGATCTATTTTTACGTAACTATTACTACATATTTTAGCGAATACCAAATATTTTTCACTTCAGGTAAGTGATCGGAAATGACATTCTTACAAAATTGCAATGCTGTAAGCCATCCGAATATTTGTTCCGTGCGGAAATTAAACCTGGGACACAAACCTCAACAACCAATCGCCAACCTTAACTTAATTTAGGTATGTACAGAAGATAGCTTCCATTATTTACCCAATTTTCTAAGACTTAATTTGGACATGAGTACATTTGTACACACGGCTACACATCAAGCTATATATTTCCAGTTAATGCTGATCTCGCATTGTATAGGATTATATCTGCTCTCTACACCTCAGCAAAATGATCAGCTATTTTGCATATAAAACCACAAACACAACTACCATTTAAAGATACCTAATCTAAATTGAAAACGTGCGCGTTAGAATCTTCAATGTTTACTTCTAACTCGACTGGCCACGATTGACACACAAACAAACCGCACGGTTACTAGGTTTTATAATAGATTGCACATGTCATGTTTTAACCTTGAAGTTTGCATAATATTTACACTGACATGGAAATGTTATAAAGTTATTATAAAAATAATAATTATTAAACAGCCTCTAGGTTCTAATGATGAATGAGTGGAGGGAGGAAAGAAGAGGAAGACCACAGAGAAGATGAATGGATTGTGTGAAGAATGATATGAAAGAGACCAAATCAGTGGCATCACGACGGTTGACAGGACGAGATGGTACATAAGAAAAAAAGACAACCGCCTTCAAAATCTAAAAAGTGATAAATAACTTTAGCACATAACACACATGACTTTAGTTTCGGTAGTCGGTGGCTTTGTTCTGTTTGATGTTTTGTATTGCCACCGACATTGCAAGCTTGTACATGACTTTTATTGAGTGGGGCAAAGTTCTATAAAGTTTCTGGCATTGTCCTTTTCTTTATGCTGTCCCAGCCAGCGGGTCTGTAATAAAATAACAATACTATCAAACAAACAATCGGACTTTCTTATGTGATTTCCTGTTTACTTATCGCAATTCAAAGTGATCATCATCTTCTTGCCCAAGTCCTCCCCCAGACATAGGCCTCCCCCAAAAGAGGAGGGGTTTTGCCATAATAGACACGCTTGGCAAGTGGGTTGGCGATCGCAGTATGGTTGTTACAAAGGCACAGAGAACGCTGCTACCCATTCTCTGGTGAGTCTCTTAGTCGCCTCTTACGACACCCACGGGAAGAGATGGCCTCCACCATCCACCCCCCCCCCTTCTCTCCTCTAACCTCTCTTTACTTTCATATTATTCTTCACACAATTCATCCATCTTTTTTTTAAGCCTTCCTCTCCCTCTCCAACTGTCCACGTTTATATTCATAACTCTTTTGACCACATGCGTATCCCCTCTCTTCATATGCACTTGCCGAGACAAACGATTCCCTTCCAACTTTTCTGTCACTGGTGCCACTTACAAACTTCCTCCAATAGGTTCAAAATCAGGTTTTAAATCAGGTTATGAACATTGCTGCAACAAGATTCAATGTCAATTTAGATAATTGCATAATCTAACACAGATTTAAACTTGTACTAGATTCAAAGGATGTTGCACATTTATGTTGTATAATTTTATTATGTTGTAGAATGTTTTGAAATGTTTCTTTATTTATTTGCTTACAGTTAATAAATATGAAGTATCCGTTTATTTGGTTCTTTAGCTATTTTAATTAAGTACGTATTATGTAATAACTTTCTTGTACGATTTCCTTTACTCGTAAATAACAGAGTTATTCAACTTCTAGAGAAAATAATTTCCCTTTAGTAATACCTACTTAAGTTATTTTTATACAAAGTTAATAAATAAAATATGTATTTGAGTAACCAAAAAATTGGAATAAATAAGAATTCGGAGTTTAATTATTCGGCAAGCTTCACGTTTGCGGTTTATCTTAACTAAATTATAAATTTAAATGTCTTTGTTCATAGCTTTGCATTATGAAAATTTACTTCGATGTTATTCGGTGTTTTTTGCTTACATCTGGCGCATGCATCCATTAAGCCCCGCTTAGATGTGACGATTTCACGTCTGAAATTCGCGATGGACGCCAGCTGTTCAGAAATTATTCTTTATTTATTCTATGCTAACATCTTTGAAGTATTTCTAAAGATTGTTGAAGAAAGGTACATATAAAGTATGATGTTGTTTGTTTGTTAGCGAATATTTATTAAAATACAGCAATACTGCATATTTAATCCCCGCAGTAACCAATTAACATTTAGACAACTTAAACAAAAAGAAACAATTTTCACTAAAACTTAAAAAAGTATAATCGACGATGCTATGAGTAGTCTAGTCATATTTTACTTAGACGAAGTCGCGGGTAGAATCTAGTATCATTATACTTAACTCATTATATTTAATCGATAAGATCCAATATCTAAGAAACTCATTCAAAAAACTAAATTCAGGTGTCAATAATTTTCACACGAGTGCCCGAGTGCCTTCTTCAATTCACTCGCTCGCGTTCTCCACGTGTCAATGTTATATTTTCGTGCACAAAACGTTCATGAGCTCGGTGAGTGAGTGAGCGAACGAAACGGCAAACGGCTTAAAAATTGTATTAGTATCGTTTAGCTTACAGAAGCTCAGAGTCTCGCAGCGAGCCATGGAGAGAGCTATGCTCGGAGTTTGTTTGCGCGATAAAATCCGAAACGAGAAAATTCGCCGAGGAACTAAGCTCACCGACATAGCTCTCAGAGTATGCAAGTGGAAATGGCAATGGGCAGGCTACTTCGCTCGGAGAACCGATAACCAATGGGAAAGAAAGGTTCTCGAGTGGCGACCACGAACCGGAAGACGCAGCGTTGGTAGGCCTCCCACCAGATGGACCGACGACATCGTTAAGGTCGCGGGTAACCGGAGGATGCAAGCGGGAACCCGCTATTGCGGCGTTCTATGGCAGAGACTTTGGTTCAACAGTGGAGATCTTCCGGCTGATGATAATGATTATAGTTCGAATCAGCTTTCGTGAAATAGTGATGTGTAATAAACTAGCTGCGTCCCGCTCTCCTCGCTCCCTTAACTCTCCATGTCAGATGAGTACGCCGTCGATTCTTCACCTCAAATAAGGAGACACTTCGTGAGTGATAATGATGATAGTTCGAATCAGCTTTAGTGAAATAGTGATGTGTAATAAACTAGCTGCGTCCCGCTCTCCTCGCTCCCTTAACTCTCCTTGTCAGATGAGTACGCCGTCGATTCTTCACCTCAAATAAGGAGACACTTCGTGAGTGATAATGATGATAGTTCGAATCAGCTTTAGTGAAATAGTGATGTGTAATAAACTAGCTGCGTCCCGCTCTCCTCGCTCCCTTAGCTCTCCTTGTCAGGTGAGTACGCCGTCCATTCTTCACCTCAAATAAGGAGACACTTCGTGAGTGATAATGATGATAGTTCGAATCAGCTTTAGTGAAATAGTGATGTGTAATAAACTAGCTGCGTCCCGCTCTCCTCGCTCCCTTAGCTCTCCTTGTCAGGTGAGTACGCCGTCCATTCTTCACCTCAAATAAGGAGACACTTCGTGAGTGATAATGATGATAGTTCGAATCAGCTTTAGTGAAATAGTGATGTGTAATAAACTAGCTGCGTCCCGCTCTCCTCGCTCCCTTAGCTCTCCTTGTCAGGTGAGTACGCCGTCCATTCTTCACCTCAAATAAGGAGACACTTCGTGAGGACCTCGCGATGTAAAACGAGGTAATCCCTCATCCTCATGCAAAATGGTTGAATTACCCATGACTTCTTCAAGGTTTCCAAAACGGGTTCCTTTAGATTGCTGCGGCGTGTTTTAAAGATAAAGCTAAAGACTCTCTACTTTCATTATAAGCTCTTCTTGGTCGTACCGTCAGAACACGCTCTTACAACACAATACTTAATGTCCTTTGCGATATGCATCTGAGTGTGATGTATTTATGTATTCGTTCAGTTCAAGGATTTTTCTTTTGTTAACTTTGTTAGTCATCTCGTTTCCTTGCATTTAGATAGATAGATAGATAAAACATTTATTTGATGCACACAAAAGACACATTACAACACAAAAAATACAAATCAAATGAGGATAACAAACAAAGTGAGGTGTGTGTCTCAGGGATGCACCAAATGGGAGTCCAGCTCAGCATGTGTCAGGTACGTATTCCTGACGCTGATATTCTGCTGAATCCCTGCAGTGACATACGGACGTCGTGATTTATGTTTCGTTCATTGATAATGTGTTTTTGTTATCTACTATAGCCCAAGATAACCCCTATCTAGCCTTTTCCCAACTATGTTGGGGTCGGCTTCCAGTCTAAACGGCTGCAGTTGAATACCAGTGTTTTACATGGAGCGACTACCTATCTAACTTCCACAACCCACCAACACAACACGATATCCCTTGGAAAGACTGGTTGTCAGACTTCTTTGCTTCTGACTACCCATAATGACTGTCAAATGTCTACGCATGACAGCCGGGACCAACGGAGCGGTTGCCCATCCACGAACTGTCCGCGGCAAGTGTACGTCTTTTAGCCACGAGCCACTCTAAAGCATGTTCTCTGTTGTGTACGTGTTTATTTATCTCACCCTAAGTCTCATTCAAGTGTGCGACTGAGATCTGACTGGCCTTGGTTTAATTACTGAGCTAAACAAGGTTATTGCTACTAAACCAATTAGAGCAGGTCTGAGTGCATCGACAGCGAATTCATTTGGGCCAATACCGGTTTTTGGAAGGTTAAGATCTCTTTGCCGATTTTGTGCAAATTGAAAACCGGATTTTGTGATCGACAACAACTCTGCCAGGCTAATTAGAAACGCAAAAAGAACGATTTTTGGGAAACTCGGATTTTTCACGGAATAGACAATACAAGTGGAAGTACCCATGCAGGTATCTCGCGTGTGTCACAGTTATGCGGAAAATATGTAAAATAATATCAACCTTCGTCAGTTGTAATAAGTCTTAATTTTGTATGAATAACAAATAGGCTTTGCATCAAAATTTAAAGTATTGTTCATATAAAATGAAGACTTATTACAACTGACGAAGATTGTTATTATTTTACATATTTTTTGTTTAGTTGCTTGGGCACTTCCACTTGTTTTTTTCTATTTCTTGGTTTTTTTTATTTTTGAAATCCTCGTCTAATGATGATTCCAAATCTTTAAGTCACTCGATTTTTTTTAAATCCTTCCTTACTGCGTTTCTAGTTAGCATCGCAGAACTGTGGTGTCACTATTTTTTGCGTGTTAATTTAAAGCCTTTTACTTAGCTATACCTACTGTTACATTGGACTATGAGAGCGAGGGCAAAGTGTGCTTGTGTTTGTGCACACACTTGTACAATATCTTCCAGTGAAAGTCCCGTCAAAATCGAACGTCGTTGGATCATTCGATTCTCTTCAAAATGGTTGAGCTAAATGGTGCCGATCCATGCGTCATGTTCGTGAACGGACGCCGTCGGTTGGGACTGGTCATCTCTTAGCTGCCTCGGGTATTTAAAATTTTGGTTTGAATTGTTATTATAACTATATTTTTCTCTAGACCTCTTTTAACATGCAAGACGTGTTACATTGTTCTCACATTGTACCCTTAGATTCAACATGAATGATGTAACCTAAATTTGTAAAATTTAACTGATTTGAAAAGAGTGTTCATGGAGTTTCTTGCTCGTTCTTCTCCATAGAAACCTACTGTTTGGAACGAGCAACTAGCTTCAACTTTCTGACTGACTGACTCTGACAATTCAAAAGTACCTGTAAATGGTTTAATTGAAATAAATGATTTTGAGTTTTGAGTTTTGAACGAGACATTTCGGAGATTAGCCGTAACAAATACAGACAAAAATGTTAAAAATACATTCTTTGTTATTAGTACCGTATAATCATTTAAATACAATTAGTAAAAAGCTGTTATTTTAATATTACAAACAGACACTTCCATTTTATTTATTTGCATCGATAAAACAGACATATTTTATTTTGATTGAAATTACTGATAATAAAATATCCTATAAACCGTAATGCGAAGTTAAAAAGCCGATTATGGTTTATAAAATCATTTGAAATATTATCTTTGATTCGAATGCCGTAAAAAAGTAATGACTCCATTAATTTATTGATTTTACTTTAAAAATATAAAAAAAGCAATTACGGTTTTCAGATACGCAGTCATTTTTATTTTAAGACCGATGCCAACGAAACCGATATATCTATACTCCATTAGACAACGAGCAGCTATTTATAACGAACGTTATTTTGTTGAAATAACTGCGTTTTAGTGATATTTGCTTACTGTAAATGGATGTAGTTTACAATGCTTTGTAGTTATCGTAAAATAACAAAGTTTATTGTATGCTAACGACATTTTGTGTCATGCTATAATGAATGGATTGTAAAGTCAAAGTCAAACTCAAATGATTTATTTCAATCAGACCATTAAAATTCTTTTTTAAATGTCATAAAAGAAAATTTGAATCTAGTTGCCCCCCTTCCTTCCAAGAGGTGGATTCGTATGGAAAAGAAGAAAAATTCGTATCGAAAAAAAACACTATAATAAAGCATGTAAAAAGTATTACAAGTTAAGAAACGACAGCTTTGTTAGTTGTTTATAGATACATAGTGTTCACATATTTACAAATTTTAAACTGTTTGCACACGACCGCGCCTTAGTATATCAACAAACAATAAAAAGAGTGTGTAGAGCAATCTATAAGTTCAAAAGAAATAAAAATAATATTTAGTATTACATCAAGTAGATAAGTAAGTAGATTAAGAATCGATCAGTTAAGGTTAAACTACGCTTGCTGCGGTCAGTCTGTGGATGGATGACCATCCTTTACACATCGAGTTTCCTCCGTGCCTTGGAAAAATCGTAAAAGCCGTTGGTCCCGGCTGTCATTTGTAGATCTTTGGCAGTCGTTATGGGTAGTAAGAAGTCAGACATTCTGACAGCCAGTCTTACTAAGAGATATCGTGTTACCCAGTAACTGGGTTGTAGAGCTCCGATAGGCAGTCGCTTCATGTAGAACACTGGTATTCAGCTGCATCCAGTTAGATTGGAAGCCGACCCCAACATAGTTGGGAAAATGCTAAATTTTCAAATTCAAATTCAAATATATATTTATTTTTTACCGGTTTTATTTTTTTTTATTTGGGAAAATAAACAGTTATACACTAAAATCTTATACTAGGTAAGTTATAGATATACAATAGTTATAAAAAATAATTGAATATAATATATACAAAGCTTAAAAATAAATATAAACACATAATATGTACAATGCTCACAGGGCATCAAAAATCTCGTCCGCATCGCTCTCAATGGGTCAAGTGCCCAAAAGGCTAGCAGCATTACCACGTTGAATGGCAATGCTAATTCTTTGGCCCAAGAAAAGGCCAGCCCTTTGGTCACGTGAAGAGTCGACCAGCCGCTTTGCAATGTCCCTAAAAACAAGGTGAGCACTCGGGCCCCATGGCCCTAATGTTTCGACCCCAAACGGCTCAAACATAATTATAATAATAATAATATAATATTTCTAATATTTATTGCTCAACACAGTACATAAATACACAGTACTAAGCAGATGATGGTTTCTTTGCTCCTTTGGTGGCACGAAATCCTATTAAAAGATCACTTTTTATCCGTCTGTCACAAAGGCGTCTTTAATCTGTTCTTTGGATAAAATTGTATGTGATAATCGACATAAATATAGACCATATTATTAGTAACACTTCGCAGTATTTACTGAATTTGTTTATTCAGGCATAGTAGCTAAGTTCATATAAAAAAAACGAAACAGTTCTTAGTAAATGTTTGTTTGTTGGTTTACTGGCGCTCTGTGATCCGCCTGGCTTATTACCTACCTACTTGCTTATACCCGTGACTTCGTCCGCGTCTGAGTTGATATTATCCTATAATTGCACTTTGGGCAACTAGATTCAAATGACAATGCCAGATCCTGCCCCACCCATTTACAGAAAAGGTAATTTAATAAAATAATTGTAATGATCATAGAATCTTATTATAATAAATTGTTTTGCTTTAGAACTTGCGATTTTGCGAACTTGCGTTCTTGGTTTGTTTCCACGAGACAGGCTCGAGTGTGGAGTTGTGTGGAGTTCATTAGCAAAATGCTTCTTTGTGTCTTATATATATGTTTTTTTTTAGAACCTAATTGATAATGTAGACTTTTGTAGATTATAAGGAAATGTAAAGAACTTTTTTGTTGGCAAATGAATAACATTATTATTATTACTTGCGGATTACAAATCAATGCTAAAAGGAATGCAAATTCAGTTTTTTGATTTAAACAGAAACGGCAAGTTCTGCAGCCATTAAGACTAATGTTTAGTTATCAGCAATGAATAAGCAGTAAGATGCTACATATTGCAAGCTTGTACATGACTTTTACTGAGTGGGGCAAAGTTCTATAGAGTTTCTGGCATTGTCCTTTTACAATCCGACGTTCAAAAGTGCCTTTAATGGTCTAATTGAAATAAATTATATGACCTTGACTTTTGACTTTTGATTTTGACTTTGCCTGCGACATCGTCCGCGGATCTCCAACTTTTGATGATAAAATAACCTATAACGGTCAGGCATTTATTTAATCAAAGAAAGATAAATTAGAAAAAGTTCATCTTTTATGGTTGCTCCGTTTTGAGGCATGGAACCCTAATAATAAATAGGTAGGTAAACAACTAGAGTCATTAACACCGAGGATTCAAAAAAATATTGCTATTCAACCTAATTTATTTACAACATCAATTATCACATACCTGCTTCTGCGTATATGTGTGTGATCCGCATTTAAAAGCGTCATTTTTTTTTTTTTTTTTTTTTTTTTTTTTTTTTTTAATATGTGGGGACATTTTCACACACGGCCATCTGACCCCAAACTAGGGAGACCCTGTACTATGGGTGTCAGACAGCTGATATACATACACAAATACATTTTTTTTTTGTAAATACATACATATATAGATAAACAACACCCAGACACAAAGCAAACACAAGTGCTCATCACACCAATGTTTACCCTGGGCGGGAATCGAACCCGCAACACGCTGCGCAGCAGTCGATCGCTCAGCCACTGCGCCAACCGTGTCGTCATTTGTTTGCTGTACAGTAAAGCATCTAGTCTAATAATTATTATTGTAAACTCTGCGTATTAATCTGTGGTAACGATACGCACGCTGTAATTTTAACGTGTTCTTAATGCGTTTTATGTTGATCCAATGAACTTCTTTATGGCATATCAGGGCTGCCAATTGATTCAGTACTCGATGGCACCTACTTACCTATTTTTTTTCTACCAATTGCTGCTCAATGCTCTTACTTGCCTTCTATGTAGGAGAAGAGACCATTGCCCAGCTGTGGGACAATAATAGGCTGGTACATATTATTATTACGAATAATTATAATTTTTAATGCCACACCGCCTACCATAATTATTCGTGCATGCAATGTTAATAATTATGTTAGGTGGTGTTAATTAATATTGTAACATCTTAACTAAACGTTACAGAAAGTAACCGTTAAAACGTTAAGAAAGTAAACGTTAAAGAAGAAACAATATTATTACCTTTTGCATAAAATATTCTAACAAGACGATCGAATTAGAAAAACAAATGACTGATAAAACATTACGCTAAAATAACAAATACCTGTATAAGTTATAAACTAGAGATGTTACGATTAGCGATTTTGCCGAATACCGAATATTCAGCCACGCTCTTGGCCGAAGCGTCGAATATTCGACGGCTGAGTTTCATAATTTAGTTATTCGTCCAATTGTCCCGTACATTAAAAAAGTAGCCGATTAGGCCGGATAGCAGCCGAATATCGTGGCATTTTATCATTAAACGAATCGTAAGAGATGCCCCATTTAGGTTGACTGAAACCATGAATGGACTCAATTCTGTTTTCATTGACACAATATATCACCACGGTCTCGTTTATGGTTTTCCTGTATCTTTTCCTCAAACGCCCTAAATCAACCGATATCTTTTTTCATTCAATATGGTGTACACAATAATATATTATGCAAGTATGTGAAATATGTTTTTCCTATTTGGAATAAAACTAAACTTGTCTTGTATCAGTTTATATCTTCTTTGATATTGAACAAATGATATTATTTCCATACCTTTTTATGGACACTATTGAATGAAATCAGCAATACCTACTATTAGTTTGGGGTCAGATGGCCGTGTGTGAAATGACCCAGCACATTATTATTAATTTAATTACGACGAAAAAAAAAATTATAATTTAATTTCTTAAATGAAATTGCAAGGAGTATCCTAATGTTATTATTGTGACTCGATTTCTGTTTTCATGTCACTTAAAAATTTGCACGACTGGAAAGCCGAATACAGTGAAATCTTATGTCACTTTTACCAAATACATTGTAGGTTCTTATATTCTGGCAAATATAGCATACATTCATTCATTTAATTTTAATGAAGGCAAAAACAGACAAAAAAAACTCGTATAATAATGCAAGGTACATCCCTATCTTGCTATAGTTATTAGCATCTTATCATCGAACAATGGAGGGAACAAAAAACTAAACAGCAGACGTTAATCTTCGTAGTCATCTCACTAGCGATACGCCCACGACTTTGGCTGACTTTTTTTGTACATTACCACGCTTAATTTCTTGTGAAATAAGTAGGGGGTATTTTGCATTATTGTAATTTTAATAATATACTCTTAGGTAGGCGAAGGCTAGAGGTCTGTGGTTTTAAGTTCAGTTGGTACATGTCTTATCTTTATGCTGGTCGAAACCATTGACTAAATGTTTCGTCTAAACATTCTGGATTCGTACCTTTTCGTATTTCGAACGTTAGTCTGATTTGTATGACAAGGCACTGTTTAGCCTACAGCCATCACTGGCTGACTTACTATTCTACAATTTTTAATTTTTCAACCCTTTTTAGGTTGTAAAATTGGGGATGAAACTATCATTCAAATACTAATTTAAAAAAAAAAAATCTTGATCGAATTTCGGACACGGTGTTCAATCTCAATGAAGACTACGCAGGAGTTATCATAGTACATAAGCACAGTATAAGTATTAGTACTACCGTACAGTAGCGACACGCTCCGCCTCCCTCTGAAACCGTTCCTCACCTCTCCCCGCGTCGAACGACTAGCTCTGGAAATTGCGTTTCTGTTCGCGCGGCGCGTAGACACGCACATTGACGCACGTATCTGTATGGTCTATTATTTTAGTATTAGTGTAGGCAATTATATCGTTTCGTTTCTATGAAGTGTCGCGAGTGTGGTATAAGTGTGTGCGCGAACATAAGTGCACTCCGTCTACCCTCACTGTCATAAATTTAAATTTTGTAAATGTGAATACCCTGGAGCCATTTACTAAGTATATTAATACCTATATGTTTGACAAAAACTAACATGGCGGTTGGGAGTTTTGTCATGCTCGCTCAAATGTCTCGCTGATGGTGGCGCGTGTGTTGGATCATTCGGCTCCCTTCAAAATGGTTGAGCTGAATGGTGCTGATTCACGCGTCATGTTCGTGAACGGGCGCTGTCAGTAGAGATTGGTCAGCTCTTATCTGCCATGGACTTTATCTTGCTTCTTTTTTGTGTTTTGTATTGTTGGATTGCCTTAATAATTTTCACATATAGAAGCAACAAGAATCATGTAACCATACTTTGTAAAAAACTTGATTTAAAAGAGTGTCCGTGGAGTTTCTTGCTCGTTCTTCTCCATAGAGACCTACCTACGTTTTGGAACGAGCAACTAGCTTCAACTCTCTGACTAATTGACCGACTCCTTGACAATTCAAAAGTGCCTGTAAATGGTTTAATTGAAATAAATGCTTTGACTTTGACATACTCTTTACTCGACACTATTATCTCGACTAATAACACTTTCCTCGACCCGGGAATCGAAACTAGGACCCCACGCTCAACAGTTGCTCTTGCGACCGACCACTAGACCAACGAGTCAGGCAATCTTTTAAATAATCTATGCAGTAATAAAGAACACCTACCACTTGTCTCTATGTCTTACTTTTCGTAACTGCCTTTCAAATTGGCTGAATTACTTTTGTGGGTAATATCCTAGTTGTGTTTCTAGAGCTACCAAATTTAGATTCAGTAGGTAAATATGTACAATGATATTTTATTTTCGAATCGCGTTTTCTTCGACCACCAGTCTTATTCAAAGTTAAATCTACGCGAGACCAAATTTTTTTTGTTTTTTGCGTTGGAATGAGAGTTTTTCCACCCCGGGAACAAGCATGAAATAATTATTATACTACGTATGAGTTTATTGTCTTATGATAAAGTTCCTGATAAGTATTATGAACAAATTGGTTGCATTAGAAAGTTTTGTTTAGTAACAGTTTAGATTTTTAAATCCTAATTATTGAGTACCTACAATATACAAGGAAAATAAATGCGAAATGGATGTAAATGAAGACAAAATAAACTAGTGCATCGTATTATTTTGTGTCTTTTAAGATGATATGTAAAAAAACAGAGTTAATCGACTTTTGTCCCTGATTGTACCTGCATTGATTTATCTAGTAATTTTGATTGCCAACCATACTTCAGAAAAGTACATTTTTTATCAAATACATTACGAAGTAGACAGAATGAACTAATTATACAACAAAAGCATGTAATTTTTTGTACCCATACTAGTAGAAAATCAAATTACGTTTGATACGATCAAATAAAATGGCCACATGTAGATACATTTCGCAAAAAAGTTCCACGAATACGTCTGAAATATAAAAAGAAATCTCATCCCTATTTTCACATAACAAGATTCAATATTGTGTGTATCTGTTGAATCCATTGTAACAAATAATACTATGTGTTTCGAATCGGAATTAAAAGTAATTTGTTGAACAAAAAATATAGCACTAGCAATGTATTTGAATTCCATTCGGATAGCAAAAAGTTCTAATTACTTAATTCAATTAATTAACAATAAATTTAATAGCTATGGGGGATTGATAGAGTGCGAAATAACAGCACTGGTATATTCCCTTGACTGCGTCGGTAAAAATAATAATAATACCAGAGGGCTAATTCAGCCTCTTTTTTCTAATACTATTGAAATTATTAGAAAGGTTTTTAATATTAAAGGCATTTAATATTATAAATGGATCGATCACTTAAAGAAGCAACATGAAAAATGTAACCAGGATTTTGTAAAAGCTTGATTGAAAAGAGTATCCGTTACTCGTTCTTGTCTCTGTGTTTTGAAACGAGCAAATAGCTTCAACTTCTTTATCTAACTCACTAGCCAGTGACACGTTCGATTTCTCAAGGAGCCCCTTGAGAAATCGAAAGTGTTTGTTTTAATAAGCTTCGACTTTGACTGAATATTCTAACTATTGCTTATTTAATTCTTTGTTTATACTTCATGAACAAAAGTGCCTTATGCATTATAATAATGCCTTAGGCATTCTCTACCAGTCAACTTAAGTTTTTACTTTACCATTAACAAATTATTTTTCTTGTATTCAACGTACTTATCAACATTTTCCAGCTCCACAAAATGATTTAACCAAAAGCCAGCCCTAGTTGGCTTGACATAATTACCACCAAAACCAACGCTTGACACAAGAAACCTTACAAATGTAATCACGGCCCATCAAATCAATGTACTCGGTGTGCCTCGACCTAAAATAGGGTGAGACCATCAGTCATCGGCCCAACGCCCAATCGATATGACGTCACTGACTCATTATCGCGTGATTAACACCACCATGCTTCCATAACCTTGATGTTAACATGTCGGGTATTTATTCTGTTGTACGTAGATAATAAAAGGAATGTTAAAAGTTTTTTGACCCATGAAAAGGTGTCAGTTTTATGTTTGTCTTATATAAAAAGTTCTTTCAAAAAAAAGCAAACCGCCTTCAAAAACTAAAAAGTGATTAATAACTTTAGCACGGAACACACATTACTTACTTTACTTTCGGAAGTCGGTGGCGGTGGCTTTGAGTTTGTTGTTTTGTATTGCCCGAAAGTAAAGTAATGTGTGTTCCGTGCTAAAGTTATTTATCACTTTTTAGTTTTTGAAGGCGGTTTTCTTTTTTTTGATAAACTTTTTATTTTTCGCTTTTTAGTGTTGTCTTAACATCCGAATCCATCAAGAAACTGCGACACACTTAAAAGAGACTGTAAATTCTCCAAAGATTGAAGAAACTAATACGTCGTCTAAGTATTTTTTTTGGGAATTTGTTGATTTTCTCAAAAAGGGATAGATCAATTTTGGTAAAATTTATATGGGACCATTTTGGAATAAAGCCCTTTCGAACATAAAAAGAATTTTGCAAATCCGTCTATATAATGACAGAGTTATGTCCGAACACATATAAAAAAAAATAAAAAAACAAACATTCGAATTGATAACCTCCTCTTTTTTGAAGTCGGTTAAAAATTAGAATAAAGTAGACGTTTGGTAGTAGTCATTGTTCAATGGTTGCAAAGGTGAAACTTCATCTAATTTTCCAGATTGGAAAAAATTGTGAGTAAACCTGGACTTAATACATATAAGTTTGAAATCATCATTCCGCATTGAATAAGCGCAGTGATCAATGCTCGTGACTTCTCTAATATGAAAAGAGGTCGTTGTCCTGTAGTAAGAAAAAAGTAGACTGGTATTATTACTATTTATAATTTAAACTATATATTTACCTACTTGATATATGAGGAGCCCGTGGCTAAGTTAAAGCCGTACAGATCGATTGGTTAAAGGTTAAGCTACGCTAACCGTGGTCGGTCTGTGGATGGGTGACCATCCCTTTCATACCGAGTTCCCTCTGTGCCTCGGAAAGCACGTAAAGCCGTTGGTCCCGGCTGTCATTTGTAGATCTTTGGCAGTCGTTATGGACAGTCAGAAGCCAGAAAGTCTGACAACCAGTTTTACCAAAGGAAAACGTAAAACCCAGTAAATGGGTTGTGGTGGTCCAATAGGCAGTCGCTCTATGTAAAACACTGGTATTCAGCTGCATCCGGTTAGACTGGAAGCCGACCCCAATATACTTGGGAAAAGGCGACGCAGATGATGATGATTTACCTACTTATATGATTACAAAAAAAGAAAAAAAATCTCTAAACTGAATATTTTTCGGCAATTACCGATTTTTTTATCAATTAAAAATAAACAATTTTCTGACGTGCCGTGATTTAACTAAAGCCGTTCGAAGTCGATCTATTACTCATAGATTTTTTAACCGTACTTTTTATCTTATTGGTAATTTCAATTACAACAGTGTTGCTGTAATTATCAAGTATTTAATATCGATGTAATAGCTCCGATCTTAAAGGCCGCTGTTTAATTATGATGGTAATTGGAATGTTTAATAAAACAAGTTTGTTGCTACTTTTTTACTGGCGCTGTTAGTTGCACTGTATTTTTTTTTTCGTTGTGTGAGTAAAGTAGGTACCTAAATATATATATAATAATATATATATGTAAGGACATTTTCACACACGGCCATCTGACCCCAAACTAGGGAGACCCTGTACTATGGGTGTCAGACAGCTGATATACATACACAAATACATTTTTTTTTGTAAATACATTCATATATAGATAAACAACACCCAGACACAAGGCAAACACAAGTGCTCATCACACAAATGTTTACCCTGGGCGGGAATCGAACCCGGAACACGCTGCGCAGCAGTCGATCGCTCAGCCACTGCGCCAACCGTGTCGTCAAAACGAACGAATGAACGAATTTACAGCGTCTTCGTTTTTTGTTTTTGTTTCTAGTTCTGTGTTTCCTGTTGTCACAGGCAGGCCTTAAAAGCAAAATGTTGTACCTAACACCTTTTCATAATATCCACTTTAAATAACATAAACTTCTGCAAACAAGTAGCCGTAAGGTGTATCTTTATCGGTCCCAGCACAGGGAATTGAGAATGCACACACAAAATAATGTGAACAAAACATAAAAATCAGACTTTAGGGAGTAAGATTCTGCCAATTTTACGCAGTACAGGTATTTCGACCCTTTTCAATCGATAAAACTGTCTATTTATATTTCGACCCTTCCGGCAACAGTGTCTCTCACCCTTTATAAAGTTCGTAACACACAACCTTTGTCTAATTTATTTATTTAAATTAGGAACCTTGGTATTAAATCGAAAGTATGAAGTTTCAAATACAATGTGCTCTTGGGAACATGTAGTTTAAACAGTTTAGTTTCAGACCTGGCACTTGGAACTTCAGAACTTTGTGGGCACACAATGTATTGTAACATAATTGTTTTTATTATGTTGGTACACATCTAGCTATAAATTTCCAGTATAAGCTGATCTGGCGTAGTATAGAATTTCCATACAATGAGAGGTCAGCTTATACTGAAAGTATATAGCTTGATGTGTAGCCGTGTGTACTGTACACAACATGTCGCGCAACATTTTGTGTTGCAACTTGTACTTTAGTTGGTAAAATAATTTACCAACTTATAGTTTTTTTTTTTTGGAAATTTTTCCTCTTTAACGGACGCCCTTTGCCCAGTACTGCGACAATTTAAATAGGTAAAAGAAAACTTTCCCTTTTAAACGTAAGTATTATGAAAATGAAACGTATAATAGAGTGAGAAAAAAAACCTGTTTTAATTTTTCTTCTTGTATCATAACATCAAATGATACTTAAGTACCTAAGTACTTATACACTGTTCACAATAAGATTAGACATAAACACAAACCTTTTTTACAGTCCTATCAACCGATTTTGACTTCTATTCCGTAGGCTTAAGGATGACATTAGAGGCAAAAAAGTGGTTACAATAATAACTGTTTACTGCAGTTGCCATTTGTCATGCTACCAACGCAACATAAGTCAAAATCGGTTGAACGGACTGTAAAAAATAATAGTTAAAAAAAATCTAACAACACGCTTTTTATAGAAAACCAAACTAAAAAATAGAAAATAAATTTTAATAAATTATTTTATTTTAAAAATAGCGTGGGGTGCTTTTTAAGATATTATCAAAATGATAATCACTCTACTCATATCTGTCAATAAAATATTTATAACTATTGACACCATGCACCCCACGCTTTTTTTAAAATAAAATAATATATTAAAATTTATTTTCTATTTTTTAGTTTGGTTTTCTATAAAAAGCGTGTTTTTAGTTTTTTTAAACTGTTATTTATTTTTTACTTTTTAGTTTGGTTATATCTATATCTATAAATATTATGTACATTTATTCTACCAGGGGCGCTTGTGCAGTACCTTCCTAGTATATAATAGCTATTGTTTCGGCAACAAATTTTGAACGACTTATGTTTTTTTTTTCGTTTTTTTTGTTTTTTTTGTAATAATTTTATCAAATTTGTGTATTGTCATCGGTCCTCGATAAATCTACAAAGTTTGAACGAAATCTGGCCGTTTAAAGTGGGTCAAAATCGCGCCCAAAGAAGTCGGTTACAAACAAACATACAGGTGAAGCTAATAAAAAGCTAATAAAAGTATTAGGTAAAAAGGTTTGTGTAAATGTCTAATCTTATTGTGAACAGGGTATAGTATGTTAGACATAATAAGGAACAAAATGTAAGTGACCCTAAAACTTTTTATGCGATGAACTCATGATTGCGGTCTACACAAGTTTAATTGGCTTATTTGCGTCTACTACTGTATAAATACTGAATAATAATTAGAAGTGATGCACATGTTACGTTATGTAAGTAAGTACAGGTGTACACCGAGCACACGGATTGGCATGCAATCACCTATTTAGTGATTTAATTTCGTACCGCAATCGTGCCCAGTATCGGCGGAAAAAGTTTTAAGAACCGTCAATTTAATTTTAATATTTTTTTTTTTTTTTTTTTTTTATCTATATTATGTATGTATTTTAAAATGTATTTGTGTATGTCATGTATATCAGCTGTCTGGCACCCATAGTATATGGTCTCCCTAGTTTCAGGTCAGATGGCCGTGTGTGAAATGTCCCCACACATTATTATTTAAATAATACATACATTATACATAATACATATTTAAGATGACGCAAACATAAACATAGATTTTTAACTTAATTACAAAAGAATAAGGTTCATATGCAATTGAGAAAATTTAACAATTTGGTATGGCTTGATGTGCTGGCGTCTGTACGGTCTGTACATTGATATGGATAACAATTTTTTTTTTTTTTTTGGAAAAGTAAAAAAAGTATTATCTAATTGCTTGTGTTTGGTTTGTATGTTACATAAAGGTTACATGTTGTAACTGGTCTGATATTTTTACCTTATTAAATATACCTTAATAAGGTAAATTATACCTTATTTTTTACAAGATCGGTACGTCACTCGTACTAATATAAAAGTCAAAGTTAAATCATTGATTTCAATTAGGTAGGAAACTTTTAACTTGGAAAATTTAACCTAGTTGCTCTTTCCAAAAGGTAGTTTCGTACGGCTAAGAATGGGCAAGGAACTCCTTACTTACTCTTTGAAAATAAATATTTTACTAAAATGTGAACGTACTTAAGAATTCTTCGGTAAGCACATTTGTTTAGATTTAAAAAACACGGTATCGTTGGCTGCACATATTACCATAATGTAGACTAGGTATTCTTGTTTGTGTTTTAATGTGGAAACAAACTTAGGATCTTTAAGATTTTCAGATAAATTCAAGGTAATAATTTTATGATGAAATCAACGAATCAACCAACTTCTTACGTCTGTTGAAATTGAGGTTTCAGCAGTGCAATTCTGTAAGAAATCACCCGCAACTTTGAATCCTATCTCATTTCTGATTTCTCTTACCTGTAAGTAAAAATAGGTATGTGGTATTCGCTAAAATAGTTAAAAATAGTTCGGTTCACCTATGTTATCACTTAGTGGCGCTAGCGTAGTTTTCGAGTTACAGAATACCTAATATAGTTCATCGCGGAATCAGAAATGAGCACTTAAGTGTCGAGTTTTTACAGAATAGCATTGTTGAAAACAGCCTTCAAATACGCAAACATTTCAAATTATTTATTTATTGTGTTTTAATAAGTTCTGCAGGCTTTTACCAAAATTGTAATATTAGGCTTAGGTATTGACAACATTTGTATGTAAGTTTTCAATGAAGACACGCAAAGTGGCCATTACCTTTTCAAAAAGTCTGTTGTTTTTTTTTTCTCTAAGCACGAAGCCAAACGTTGTATCAAAATAAGTATTAAAATTCTCTTTCTTTTTCACAGGTAAGCAAGCACCTTCTTCACAAAAGACTCAAAGCTGATAAGATCTGTAGTGAGTACTGAAAACTTTACCTTTTTGGCGATATGCCAGTAACTTCTCATCCGTGATATTACGAGTTTTAAACTAGTTCTTAGTAAATGGATAAAGAGAATGTACTTTTTAACTTAAAAGTTAATAAAATACATCAAAATTTATGTTTTTGTAATTTTGCCTCGATGCTGAGCAAACACGCTTCTTGTAAGTCTACAGATAATGAAATTGTAACTGTGTTAGTTTTGCCACTATGTTAATCATAGAATTATAATTAGATCCGGATCGAAGGACCAAAATGTTGGAGTCGCGACCTAAATAGCTTAAGACTGTTACTAAATTAAACACCTTATTGACTTTTTAGGGTTTATATCTAAAACGGTTGCTAAGCTATGCTACGCTAAATACTTATGGTAATAAAAACAAATGCACCCGGTTTGCTGTCCGAACATGCACTGATGCCGCGATACACTGAGCGCGGCGTAATTGGTTAGCTAGATCAGCAAAACGTGTTCGATCGTAATTATTGCATTGAACAACTTAACTATGTAAATAAATAGACATTACATAAGATTTGACGACACGGTTGGCGCAGTGGCTGAGCGATTGACTGCTGCGCAGCGTGTTGCGGGTTCGATTCCCGCCCAGGGTAAACATTTGTGTGATGAGCACTTGTGTTTACCTTGTGTCTGGGTGTTGTTTATCTATACATGTATGTATTTCCAAAAAAAAAAAAATGTATATGTGTATGTATATCAGCTGTCTGACACCCATAGTACAGGGTCTCCCTAGTTTGGGGTCAGATGGCCGTGTGTGAAAAATGTCCCCACATATATTATATTATAGACAATCAAGTTTAATCGTGCAAGAATAGAATAGAATTAAACCCACTTTAGAGTGAGTATGAAGTTTCTTGTCCATACTTCTCTATACGAAACTACTTTTTGTAAAGGGCAACTAGATTGAATTCTATTTTTCAGTCGTAAATGACGTTCAAAAGCGAATTTTTTAAATAAATTTACTGACTTTATTCCAAATCATCTCACTAGCCTTTTCCCATCTAGGTATTTTGGGGTCGGCTTATCTAATCGGCTGTACCTGAATGCCAGTGTTGTACATGGAGCTACTGCCTAACTGACCTCCACAATC
The DNA here is from genome assembly GCA_947361185.1 of Charanyca ferruginea. Lineage (NCBI taxonomy): Eukaryota > Metazoa > Arthropoda > Insecta > Lepidoptera > Noctuidae > Charanyca > Charanyca ferruginea. The sequence goes on from OX376057.1 coordinate 32,366,477, forward strand.
CATAACCCAGTTACTGCTGGGTAAAACGATACCTTTTAGTAAGACCGGTTGTCAGACTTCTTATTACCCATAACGATAAAGATATCAACGATATCATATAAGTATGTAAAAAGATCGACGAATGAAAGCCGGGACCAACGGCTTTACGTACGTTCCAAGGCACGGATGGAACTCGGTAAGAAATGGATGATCGTCACCCATCCACAGACCGCGGCAAGCGTAGCTTAACCTTGACGGATCGATCCGCTCGGCTTTTTACATAGTTCACGATCTTCTCCACTTTATTCCACACTAAACAAATTATAAATTAGAAACCTAAGTAATTTCCAAACAAAATTGAGTGACAAAAAATCTCATTGTGTCCTCAACCTTACTATAAGGTGGAACCACTTGTTAATAGCACAGGAAATAAAACACCTAACTACCTATTTGTTTTTGCATTGAATCTAAAGTAAATAAATCGAAGAATATATTCATCTAGCTTCGTGCGGCTGATGACTTCATGGTTTCAAAGTTCCCAGGATCATTGTAATTGCATCTATAATTATCCTTCTAAGGTTTTATGTAAGGAAAAACAAGAAAAATAATAATTATTTTAATCTTGAGGTGTTGTTATTTACGTCAGTGTAATTTTATTAATTTTCTTATCTGTTTTACGGTCTTAAGTTAATTCTTGTTTTCGTCATTTTCATACAATGATGATGTCTTATTTCCTGGTGTGTTCAAGGTAGGTTGGTCTTTTGTAGTATTGTGGTAATCATATATTATTAACCCAGACCATTAAGTTTTGTTTTGCCTAAATATAAAAATAACAAAGATTATGATCATCATTCGAAAGACATAATGCAAATGCAGATTTAGGGACTATTCACTTGGGCGCTGTTAATACTTACATACCTAATAATAATTATTCTAATAGTACCTATCGAATCTAAACTAACATTAAAAAGAAGAAATATTAGTTTGTTTGTTTGTTACGATTTAGATCAAAAACTACTGGTTCGATTTCAAAAATTCTTTCACCAATCGAAAGCTACATTATCCCTAAATAACATAGGCTATATCTATCAATATGTATGTAGTTTGGGGATCGTGGCAATGAAAAACAATGAATACACACGAACTAACTTTTAATAAAACATTTTATAAACCTTCATAACGTTCAAACACAACCGTCCGTCCTAAAAATCTACCGTCCTCGCCATCTTGCTTTTATATATCCTCTCACTCTCTCTTTCCATCCTATGTCTCACTCACACTTTCACGTTTCATTCTGCATACCATCCATACGTTCCATTCCATTCTCCATCCTACATGTATGTATTTACAAAAAAAAAAAAAATGTATTTGTGTATGTATATCAGCTGTCTGACACCTATAGTACAGGGTCTCCCTAGTTTGGGGTCAGATGGCCGTGTGTGAAAATGTCCCCACATATTATTATTATTATTATTATTATTATCAATTGACAAATTAGGAATCCTTGAGAAAATTTAGGTACGCGGACGAAGTCGCGGGCTAAGTGCTAGTATAGTAAATAATTTTAACTAGGATCCAAGCCTCAAATTTCTTGAAGCTTAGATCCTTGTTAAAAGTATTGACTGCTATCGACTACATTTTAAAATCAATAAGACAGACCACTTTAGCCCGACAGCTATCTGAGACCGTTCCTTTTTTTTTTTTTTTTGGTACGGGTTGGAAAATCCTCATGGATGTCCTCCGCCCTGGGGCGAGCGGACGGGTCTGTCAGACTCTTACTGACTAAAAACCACCCCGGTGTTCCATCTCACACCTACGTCAACTGGAGATACTTCCGCAACCCCCGGCTGGTGCCGGCCCGCTGCAGCGGGCCACTTCTCGGGTCAGGGGGGAGAGTGAGGTGTTAGACTCCCCCCCGGACATCTTAGAGGGGCGCGCGTGGAACACTACGCGCCGCCACCTCGGGTCCTGGTGTATGTGGGGGGCGACAGATGTCCCCGAGTCTGCCGCCCCTGGACCCATTTAGGGGGGCCGGAAGAGGGCGTTATCCGCCCTTCGCCGACGCCCGGTGCGCCGCTGCGGGCAGGGTGGGAGGTTGAGATCTCCCTCTCCCTTTCCGCAGCCTCCTTCTGCGACATGACACTTTCGCAGAAGGAAACCACCGCGTCCCAGGACTCTGCGCTGTCAACCATCGACTCGACCACGGCCGACAGCGACAGGTCACTGCCTACTTCTGAGACGAGGGCACGGTGCGGCACCTCCCAAGCGGCACACTCCGCCAGCGTATGCCGCGCCGTATCCTCCCGGCAGTCGACACGTCAACTGGAGATACTTCCGCAACCCCCGGCTAGTGCCGGCCCGCAACGGCGGGCCACTTCTCTGGTCATAGGGGGGAGTGAGGTGTTAGAATCCCCCCCGGACGTCTTAGAGGGGCGCGCGTGGAACACTACGCGCCGCCACCTCGGGTCCTGATGTATATGGGGGGCGACAGACGTCCCCGAGTCTGCCGCCCCTGGACCCATTTAGGGGGGCCGGAAGAGGGCGTTGTCCGCCCTCCGCCGACGCCCGGTGCGCCTGCTGCGTTTGTGATCTCCCTCTCCCTTTCCGCAGCCTCCTTCTGCGACATGACACTTATCTGAGACCGTTCCTGAGGTAGCTGCGCGGTGCGGGAGGGGTGTGGTGACGTGACGCGAGTGCTCACTGATACATCAACTTGTGACAACTGTCAAACCGCGGGAGGTTTGACCGCGCAACTACCTCAATAACGGTTTCACTTAAGCAGTCGTGCTATAATTATTTAGATATGTCTTACCATAATTATGTTGGCATCCCCAACAATTAAGATTTAACTAATATGTTTTTTCGCCTTGCAACACTGCATGTAGTGTCAGTGTCAAGTGTCAATTTATTTATTTATTAACACTTTAAGCACAATGTACAGAGGCGGACTTAATGCCATAGACAGTTTCTACCAGTCAACCTTTGGGTGATGCAGAGACAAGCAGTGGTAGGTGTAACAGAAAAAATAATGAAATTAAGACTAAGCTAAACTACAAGGATATAAAAATAAAATACTATAAATATATAATATAAATACTATATAAATATAACATCAGACTACATATATACTACTGTAAATAGATATTTACACGGATATAAAAAAAAAAGACAAACAATGGAGAAAACATGACCGTTGTTATGAAACTGCCAACTTCTTGTGAATGTCATCTGTCATGTGTACTGTCAGTTAAATAAGAAGAAATATAGCAAGTTGATTGTCTCCACAAACAAGTCACGATTTTCATATATCACGAACTCTTTTCAATTTTACTAGTCAAACCCTACGGAAATACAAACTTTAACACCATATCAAAACCTTAGCAACGCATCTAAGAAGAGATAAAAAAGCCCTTACAGGACCACACATGCGACCAGGGCTATCAAGAACCTAGATATGGCCGTCTCAACGCGTTGGACATTGAACTAAACCCCTAGAATGTGCACTTGATCTCAAGTACAAGCTGTAATTATAGAAAACTAGTATTTCTGTTTACCTCGACCACGATTATCTTGATGTCATCGCATTAACAGTACTTTGTATTCAGCTGTAGAAAGTTAGAACGAGCTCAATTATGTTGAGTATATTAGATTTGGTACAGAGATGTAGTTGTGATGATAAAATTTAATTTGTGTAAGTAGGTATGATGTACTATGGAGAGAGCGATGCTCGGGGTTTCTTTGGTGGATAGAATTCGCAATGAAGTCATTCGCCAGAAAACTAAAGTCACCGACATTGCGCGTCGAATTAGCACGTTGAAGTGGAAGTGGGCCTGCCACGTCTGCAGACGGTAGGTGGAGCAGACACGCTCTAGAGTGGAGATCGCGTTTGGGCAAGCGTTTTGGATGCCCTGCGGCACGTTGGATCGACTGCCTGGCAGCTGATGAATGCGGGCTGCCCAAGACCGGGTTGGTTGGCGATCTCTGGGGAGGCCTACGTTCAGCAGTGGACGACAATAGGCTGATATGATGATGATAGTTATGATCTGATCTTTGTAAGGAAACTGACTTAGAAAAATCTTATTTTTTATGAGATCTTACCTATGTTTGTAAATGACATCAGACGTAAGTAATTCAGCTCAACACGCAAAGCTGATAAAAAGCTTAATAGTTTGAACATACGTTCCATTTTTTTCTGTTCTAAGTCAATGTCAAAGTCAAATCATTTATTTCAATTAAACCATAAGGCATTTTTGGACGTCATGAAAGAATAATTTAATCTAGTTGCCCCTTCCAAAAGGTGGTTTCGTATGGGAAAGAAACTCCATGCTTACTCTTTTAAAATAATTGTTGACAATATTATATTTTGTATAATTACATAGTATACTTGAATACAATGCCTTTGGCTTTCTCATCATCATCATTATCAGCCTGAAGACGTCCACTGTTCGACAAAGGCCTCCCCAGAGGGGGTTGCCATAATCCCCAAGCTTGGCTGGCGTCTTGGGGATCGCAGTGAAGTTGTCAAGTACACGGAAACCGCTACTGCCCGACTTCCGGATTTTCCCTTAGTCGCCTTGTACGCGGGACGAAATGGGAACGAAATGGTGGGTGGTGTCTTTTGCTTAAAAACCACTATATTAGAGTATGTACAGAGTTTTTCAGGATGAGAAATGACAGCTAAGTTCATACATAGTGTTCACATATTTACAAATATTTCTTTATTCAAATTCAGGACAATTAAAACTAAAATCTCATTTTCAAAATAAAATATCCGATACAACGTATGCCTATGCTATACAGGCTGTATTTTTTCTTTAATATTAAAACATAAAATAAAAATCTCCTTAAAAATAGGGCTAATAAATTTATAACAAACTGGCTGCCATTTTCACATTTAATAAGAATAATAAAAACAAACTTACCCATAATATGCAGTTAACATCGCGTACCAACTTGAAATTAAGTACTATTATTACCATAAAAATGCTATAGAACTACTTATTAGGCTAATCCACTTGCATTCTATAAAAAATAATATGATCATTTGTAAGCCAAGCTGGGACATGTTCATTTAATTTTATTGACACGATAGAGAATTTTTCGAACGTCATGGTTCATTTAGCATTGATAAATAATACTTATTACCCTTTTTTCCCTTTTCCTCTGTATGATACGAGACGAAAGGGACAGCATGAGACAAACCTTTATCACACCTACGACACTTCATACAAACGAAACGATTTTACCTACACTACTACCAAAATAACAGACTGTACGAGAACTGAAAGCAGTTTTGGAGAGCACGTTCAACGCGGGAAGGGGTGAGGAAAAGTGTTTCGGAGGGAGGTGGAGCCTGTCGCTACTGTACAGTAGTACTAATTTATACTGTGTTTCATTAACGATTCATTACCCCCGGGCGTTCAAATTTTGAACCGGTTATGAAAAAGAAAATAAGCTATTACATACCTATTAGCTTTTTCTCAGGGCACAGGAAACCCTAGTAAAACTGAAATGAAATGAAATATATATATTTTTTATTATTTTTAGTTTTTTTTTTTATATAACAATAATTATTTAGTAGTAGTAGTATGATAGGCTGGTGTCCGCAACTCCACGTCTCAGCGCGTATTATGCGTAATAATAATTCTTTATAATAATACTAGCGACCCGCCCCGACTTCGCACGTATGTAATATAGATAAAACTATAGGTACGTGTACTACGTGTAGTTCAAAAGATCTAAGCATACATACATCGAGAACGATTTTGTTTTATACTATGTAAAGAAGATTTTATTCGAATTGTAAGTGACAGTGCTGTTGGTGTGAGTATAAATAAATAAATACATAAATAAATAAATACCTCACGGTAAAGCCCGTCACAGACGTAGCTATAATATATATTAATATACGTCAGACGTAGCTATAATCAAGGCATATTACGATCAGCTATAATATATATTTTTACTACTTCACCAAAATATGTGGACAGATATAGCAAGGCATATTAATATAAATTTCAAAAATGTGAAACAAACAACGTTCGCAGACGTAATAAGGGCGAAAATATATTATTATATTATAGCTACCGTGTGTGGTGTGGTGGCTAGCTACAATATATATAGCTACGTATGTGACGGGCTTAAGACTGGTTGTCAGACTTTCTGAACATGAACACGCTGTATACAGGAACGTAATCCCATCATACATTACAACACTGACCGATCACATAACTAACCTTATAATTTCCAAAATGACTTCATTCCGCCTTTCAATATCCCTTATCATTATTAAGGTGAAAGTCCCAATTGTCGTCACACACGACCTATCTTTTTTTAGAGTTCCGTAAAACGTTGCCAAACGGGACCCTATTCCCAAGCCCTTACTGTCCATCTGTCTGTCTGTCGGTCCGGCTGTCATATGACTGTATCTTTTTAATCGTAATAGGTAGGGTTTGACGCAGAATGTGCAATTTGAAAAATGTGCACTTGACACAAAATGTGCATTTCGCAAAAGGTGCACTTCGCAAAATGTGCAATTCTCAAAATAGCATTTCTCAAAGAAGCATTTCTTAAAATAAGCACTTCTCAAAATCAGCTCTTCTCAAAATCAGCACTCCTCAAAATGAGTGTGAATTTTATCACAATGGATCAAAATGAGAAAACCGTTTGCTTACAATATATTTTTTATTATTTGGCACGATTTTAGCACGATAGCAGTAGTTTTTTGCAAAAAGTAATGACGTTCAGGAAATTTTTGGTTATTTATTTTCCGTACACTTCAGCTATACACAATAATACATAGCTATGTACATAATAAAAGTACTCCAACCATTCATTGTTCAAAAATATAAGTAAATAGACATTAGTAGACACTTGAAATACACAGAGTCTTTATTACATACAGGAAACATTTTTTCTTCATAAGTAATGTTAAATATTGTAGGGTGGTACGGAACCGTTTGTGTAATAGTTCGACTCGGTTTTGTTTGGTCGCAGCGTGAGGCTGCTTGTCCATTGACACTTAGCGAGTCAGCGGAGCGGAGCGAGAGTGTAATGCGGAGCGGAGTTAGCTCTGCACTACTTGGATGTACACGTATTGCGTGGGCTATTGCAGCCGACTCAGTAGTTATAGCTAGACCGAGTCAGCTGCAATACCTCGCTCCGCTTCCTAGCTCCTTTTCCTCGCTTCGCTTCCTCGTTCTGCTTCCCGGTTTTGTACGGATTTTTAAACCACTTCACAAATCCTGTCCACTGAAGCGGAGCGGTGGTTTCGCAGTTCGATTTGCTAAGGTTGGTAGCTCCGCTCCGCTCATCTCTCCGCTGCAGTGAACAGTCAGCCTAATAAAGATGCCACGGAACTGGTAAGTACAGAGGTCAACACTTTAAGCTACAACAATCTGACAAATTTCTTTGATAGATCTTCAACTTCATTACAAAATCGTAAGGTTCATATTCAATTGAAAAAAATTACAGTTTGGTATGTCTTGATGAGCTCGCCTCTGTACTTATGCTTAGCGTTATAAATCATCGTCTTTTGAAGAGACAAGCGTATGCACCACTCACGAGTCACGATTACTATGTAGTTGGACTGTAAGTGATGCTATTATTTGTCTGTGGCATTCGTGTAGGTACTTAAGTATTGTTGGCGTGATGATTAAGTATTAGTTTGAAGCGGATGTTGAAAAAGAATAGGTAACACGCCATGGAAATGACGTCATTAAATTATTTTTCTTAGAAGTAATTTTTAGTTTAATCAACGTAACGATCACTGTGTGAGTAAACAATTCTACTACTTACTATTAAAAGCGTGGAAAGTGACGATGGATGGATGGATGGATGTAGTACGCTTTCAGGCTTTAATGGCTGAACGGAATTAGATCTAATTTGGTCATTTTTTGGTTTCCGTACCTCAAAAGGGAAAAAAACGAAACTCTTATAGGATCACTTTGTTATCCGTCTATCTGTATGTCTGTCTGTCAAGACCCTTTATCTCGGGAACGCGTTGAGGTATCGAGTTGAAATTAAAACCATTTACTCAAGTCTACGGTCCCTTGATGCTGTAAAAAAATCAACCCTCTATGTTGTCGTAAAAAGAAGATACGGCCGTTTATGTCGCAAAAAAACGCGTTTATAATATTAAGTAGATTAAAGTATGGATAGTAGGTATGGATTAGTATAGAAGTATGGATATGTATCTACAAATATGTACGGAACCCTCGGTGGGCGAGTCCGACTCGCACTTGTCCGGTTTTTTTATTTATTACTTTGGCAGTTTATGCAGACGAAATAGCGGGCTGATGCTAGTAAGTTATAAATATATGTCACATTTTACCATTAAAGTATCTTACAAAATAATGCTCAAATTATTTTTAATCGTAACTCTTGAAGCCACAGTCAGAACCATGTTGGAATTGCAATTATAATTTGGTAACATTTTTAAATATAATTACCTGTGTTGTCATTTTTATTCGCGTTATTATCAAAATTACGAGATTTTTCCAATTTGTATACAAAGCCAATTAACTTTTTGCTGATAAAATAGTAATTATTGTTTTACTTGGTCACAATGTTATGACAAAGTAAATTGCATAGGGACTCATAAGCATTTTAATAAATGAACAAAGTAATAATCAGTCTTTTTTTTAATCTTTACATCTAATATATATAAATCTCCTGTCACGATGTTTGTCCGCGATGGACTCCTAAACTACTGAACCGATTTTAATGAAATTTGTACACCGTGTGCAGTTTGATCCAACTCGAAAGATAGGGTAGGTGTAGGGTAGGTGTAGGGTAGGTGTAGGGTAGGTGTAGGGTAGGTGTAGGGTAGGTGTAGGGTAGGTGTAGGGTAGGTGTAGGGTAGGTGTTGGGTAGGTGTAGGGTTGGTGTAGGGTAGGTGTAGGGTAGGTGTAGGGTAGGGTAGGTGTAGGGTAGGTGTAGGGTAGGCGTAGGGTAGGTATAAGTAAATAGGCAGGTAAGTAGGTAGATAGGGACAGAACAACGTCTGTCGGGTCAGCTAGTATTATTATAAAACAAAGTCGCTTCCTACCCATCTGTCCCTCTGTACGCTTATACAGGATGAAATTGAATTCATTAGCAAATTATTAAGAAGTGACTCAGACCACGAATCTGAACAACTTTCATTATGGAGCCAACTCAAACAGCGCAAAAAAAAACAGTTGTTCCATAGGGACGTACAATAGGTACTCGGCTAAAATGTATGGAACAGCTGTTTTTTTTTTCGCACTGTTCGAGTTGGCTCCATAATGAAAGTTGTTCAGATTCGTGGTCTGAGTCACTTCTTAAAAATTTGCTAATGAATTCAATTTCATCCTGTATATTTTAAACTACGCAACGTATTTTAAAATGCGGTTTTCATCAATAGATAGTGATTCAACAGGAAGGTATCAAAGTGTATTTAGTATCTACTTTGCACCCGTGCAAAGCCGGGGTGAGTCGCTAGTGCATTATAAATCTTGCAGTGAACATCCTTTGAAATTATTTGTAAACCAGAAAGTTGTAGTACATTTTGCAAATAACAGGGACAATAATTTATTTTCGATTGAAAGTTACTCAGCATATTAATAATACATAGACGGTGTAAATTTAAAATGTCGAAGGGACACACAAAGCGAGTATTTATGCTTAACATCATTCATTACTTGTAAAATAATATTCCGTTTTTGATTTTAGCCAGTACCAGACTATGAACATAGTACGACAATTATTTACACGACGTCACATGGCATACAACACAATCACACAATTAGCGAAACCTCCCTCACAAAACAACATTAGCGACCGAGACATGATTACAACAACACAAAAAGAATAATTCTCTGCAGAATAAGGCTTATTATACGTCTCCGTGTGTCCATGACGTCATCGAGACGTGTTGATTGCACCTCATTACTGTGTCCCGTGTCGTCTGTAATTGAATACATGAGGACGACAATAGGAACACTCACCCTGTCCTTTGAGAGTGATCACAGAGATTAGATTCTATTTTTGTTTTGTTTATTGATAGTGTCATGATGGCGCAGCGCTTATGATTGTGATACTACCTTTTGCTCGCGACTTCGTCCGCGTGAATGTCGGTTCCCGCGAATGCAGATATTTATTTATTTATTATTATTATTATTTATTTATTTATTTTCAGCCTGTTTTGTCCCACTGCAGGGCAAAGGCCTCCCTTTCTTCTTTCCAATCCTCTCTGTCCAAAGCTAGTGTGGACCAATCCCTCCTGTAAGCGTCAAGCTCATCCCGCCATCTTCGCCTAGGTCTACCTCGATGTCGCTGGACGTTTTTCGGGACCCACATTGTGGTTGCTTTACCCCATGATATGTTCGACATGCGGACGATGAAACTAAAACGTCGTCTATGTAAAATTTTTGGGTATTTATTGATTTTTCAAAAAGTGCTAAATCAATTTCGAAAAGTATTTAGAATATATATAAAAGAATTTTCAAAATCGGTTTACATTTGCCGGAGAAATCGCATAACAAATCGCGCGCATACTTAATGCAAATTTAAGACTTATACGGTTTTCTCATGGATGCCATAGTCAGAACTGGACTAAATTAAAATAAAAAAAGAATCATCAAAATCGGTTCACCCAGTCCAAACAAATCAGGTAACAAACATAAAAAAAAATAAAAAAGATGCAGACGAATTGATAACCTCCTCCTTTTATGAAGTCGGTTGAAAAGAAGAATTGATTGACGCGCCATGACCATGACCAAAGAAAATAGGGATTCATTTTTGTATAAATATAGATAACATTATACTTTTGAATAAACCAGACATCACAGAATTACATTAAATCATTTTAGTAAATTAAATTATTTATGTCAATAAATTAAATTAAAAATATTAATCAATAATATCAATGCACTTGCTTTCTCTCTGCCTGCAAAAGAGTTATTTGCCTTGCAGAAGAATCCGTAGGGATAATTATAGGTTCGCTGCTCTTTTTTTATTAAAGGGTTTCGAGACTTTTCACGGACGATGCAAATTCATGAAAAGCGATTTCGACATCGTTTACCGCGTGACCCGCATAAACCCAAGATAAAGACTTTTTGTCCGCAAAATCCCCCGTAAAGAAATAAAACAAAACACATAATAATATGTATCTGTAAAATATGTATGCGTAAAATATACGGGTCAAATTAACCTCCTTACTTGAAGTAGGTTAACAAATTACCCACTTATCTTCGCGCGAAGTCGTAAAATCGACTGAGTGCGAATTGGGTCAGTGGTGTGGTAGGCCTCATACCGGCGACCATGGCTACCTATTCTACTTATTATAACAAGGGGGATGGTTCCTGACTGCAAAGTGTCGGTGTAAAACGATATTTCTTTGCCCTTGCTCTGAAATTCTAGAGTCGTTTTTGTGTTTATTAATAATATTAATGTCGTTTATTTAAAAAGTCATATTAACAATAGAATAAAATAAATCGCGATTGCATATTTGCCTGAACTAGGTTGACATGTTCTTCAAACCTTGACTAAACAGTGCATATTATTTGTTAGTATAAATTAATAATTAAAGTGCCGTGTGGTGCCGTCCGCGAATAGCACCACCCCATTTCTACCCGTGGGTGTCGTAGAGACCGACAGAGGGATATTGACTAGAAGGTCAGCAGCGTCTTTCTGAGTAAAATTACACCTACTGCGATCGTCAACATGCATCGGCCAAGCATGGTGATTACGGCTGAACCCCCTAGGGGAGACCTATGCCCAGCAGTGACCGAGTGTGAGGAGATCGTGGAGTATGTTCGAGCCAAGACCAGCTGGACCTTAAGGGTCGAGACCTTCCTCAAGGAAGAGTTTTGGCCGAAGGGTGTCGTGTATCGGCGATTTCGCGGAAGGCTACGCGACACCACGCAGTGCAACACGACGCCGTCTCTTCGTGTACAATAGTTTAGTGATATTTTTGTGGTTTTTATAAATATGTATGATAGTCTGTAAGGTACATTATGTTATGGGTCTTTTGTTACCCGAAATAAATGATATTATTATTATATTAAGTTTGACATGATGATGATGAATCATTAAATATTTTTTTTTTTTTACTATTAAATAGGCTTGCGTTTGACCGCAATTCACCTGATCGTAAGTGATAATGCGGCCTAAGTTGGAACACGCTTGCCTAAGATGAACCGGTTCACTCGTGCCTTGAAGATACCCCGATTATACTTATCAGGGAACAGAGAGGCGGGCAAGGAATTCCACAGTCTGGCAGTTTGCACAATAAATGTGGAGTCAAAGCGCTTGGTTCAAGACCGTGGAACTTCAACCATATAGCGGTGACGTTTTGCCGTATTAATGGCCTAGTTCTCTTCTGTCTCATATTTGATATTGAGGAAAGTGGAAAATATGTTTTTTTTTGTAACTCTGCCGCTGTTCTTTTCTGATATTTGAATCGTTTCTCCGGGACTCGTCAAGCTTCTTACCTTGGCGCTTTTCAGGTGGTTCCCACTGTTGATTTCTGGCTTACAGAAGTTTCAGTGGTTTGGGAATAGGGCAGCATGCCCTATTAAAAAAAACAGCTTTCTCTAGAACTACGTCATATTATTAGCATAACTAACATTCTGGGGATAAATAGAGGGATACATGACATAAAAACGGTATTCCCACTTGCTAGTTTCAATGCTAGATCCTTTTTCAGGTTTTATCTATATATGTATGTATTTAAAATATATTTGTGTATGTATATCAGCTGTCTGACACCCATAGTACAGGGTCTCCCTAGTTTGGGGTCTGATGGCCGTGTGTGAAATGTCCTTCACATATTATTATTATTATATTATTATTATTATTTTTATATCGAAGCTACGTTAATCCTTTTTGCTGTGGGCTATTTCTTTTTAATATTCGGATCCGTAAATAATTCACGCGAACGACGTTGGGGTAAAAGCTAATATAAATACTTATCTATTTATTCATGTCATCCACGAAAAAGTTCAATTTATGTTGTAAAACATAACTCAATTTATCTCCCTTTATACTACTTAAATCTTTACTTTTCAAAGGGATGAAACCGCTGCCCCAAATAAATTATCTTATGACGTCAAAACCCCACAAACCTTTTGCATATTCATTACATTAAAATTCGTATTCCGATATTTTTACGACTGGACCCTTTGGCAGGAAAAAAAAATGGCGACCCGACATGTTTTCATCAAAACAGACTTCGAGAATGTTGCTCTAATCAGAATCCTTTAATGCTGTTCCAGAGTTGACTGTGTTAAGGAGATGATACATGTAACGGGATGACGCTGCGATTTGCTTTGAGCGTTTATTTATTTGGAACAAAAAACAGTTACATGCTGCAAATTTGCGATAAATAATTAGTCAGATTTATCAAACATAAAACCCAAACCATTGTCTACGTATTAACTAAAAGACGTAGTACTATTAAGTATTCTGTGCTAAAAGTTAAAAGATAAGGACAATTGATGCGAAAATAAGGATACTCGTTACATTAATATAATAGTGTGATTGCTTAGGTTAATTTAATTGGTATTGCTCACAAGAGAAAATATCCAGATCCAGAGCTATTTTTTTTAAGAGATTTTTTTTAATTCCATGTAATGTGTTGTATGTGTCAACAAGGCGACGAAGAGGTGCTTATTCCCCAGTGTTAGTCCTGCGCTATTTGATTTGTTTTGTAACGGACAGTGAAAGGCAAAACAATCAATAAATTGTACCTTGATTTTTTACTCTATTTTTAAAAAGTAAACTTAGTCACATCATGCTAGTCAAACGGAGTTTAAAAAGCCAAAGTCATACATAGGTACAGATTAATTGTATTGCTACAAATAGTTGAATTAATTCTACATAAACTTCGACGAAAAAGAATCTCTTTAAGCTTTACAGTGTACTGTATATCGCCAGTCAAGGTTCGCTGCCTGTTGAATTGAGTTATTAACTTGTTTCGATCCACTTTATCACGTGCACAAAGGAGTAAAACTTTATTTGTTTTATGCCAATTAGGTATCACGCTCTGAGATTTATTAATTTACAGCGAATTTTATCAAACTTTTATTTACCTAGTATAAATCTTATTCCGACTAATTAAAACCGTGTGGTGCTGGCCGCGAATAGCACCACCCCATTTCTACCCGTGGGTGTCGTAGAAGGTGACAGAGGGATATTGACCAGAGGATGGGCAGCAGCGTCCTTCTGAGTACCATAACACCTACTGCGATCTCCAACATGCATCGGCCAACCATGGCGATTACGGCTGAATGTGATGATGATGATGTAATCTTATTTGTGCAATAAAATCGACGTCTTCAGTACTTTAATCAAAATGTGGTTAAAAATTCGAAGTTATTCGCAAGTTGAGTCAGTAGGTAGTTTTGCGAAATTCTCCCTTATTCACTTAGTCTAGGGTCTAGTCACATTCTACTCATGTGTCTAGTTGTCACTGTCATTGAAGGTAAAAAAATCGCAGCGATTTTTTGACAATCAAGTAATCCCCATAACACCAACCGAAAGTGCATGTCAAACCTTTAATTTATTTCGAAAAAGTATCTTTTTTGTAATTTATTGTATGCGAAATAAGTTCGAAGGCAAAAAGTCGTTGCGGCCGGTCGCAATTTGCAAACATTATGCATCACCCCGTACCGATTTACGACGCATCGCCATCTTTATTTTGTTGCTCGTTTCAACCCATTGTGTTACCTAATAAGCTGGGTAAAGGGGGATTAATAAGACCCCATTTAGTTGGCACAAAGAGATCTTAAAAAATATATCCTGTTTGGCTTTGGTGTTCGCCTTGGAGTTAACCCTTTAGTCTTAGTCCTGACTAACGCTTACTTATATTCGAAGCTTTGTCACAGGTAATACTTTGATGAAATTCTTGTAATTTGTATTTTATTCTCTTGCTAGCAGTGTTTTATTTCCTTAACTTGTCCGTTATCTGAGGAATAAATATGGCGAATTAACAGCTTTTGTGTATAAAATTATGTTAACAACTGTGGTTAACTTCTTAAAAAAAGTTATTTGACTATTGCAAAATCAGAGATGCAATTTTCGAATAATTAAGAACGAAAGAATTCTAATTTCAAATACTTTGATGAATTTCTTGTAATATGTATTTTATTCTCTTGTAAATAGTGTTTTATTTACTTAGTGCCAAATTTTCTGTGGTCAGATAACTGAGCAATAAGTAAGGCAGTTTAACAGCTTCTGTGTGTAAAATTGTGTCAAAAACTGTGGTTAACTTCATATAAAAGTTATCTGACAATAGAAAAATTGTTAAACAATTTCCGTATATTTTAGAACGAAAGTCATTCTGATTTCAGTCTCTATCATAAAAATCTCTAATTTACCAACATTTAAAAAAGTTTCCGACATAGATTGCCGTTGATTTGACATTGTGATTAGATTTTGTACGTTTTTAATTAATTATTTTTAACTAGCTTTTGCCCGCGACTTTTTCCACGTGAATGTCGGTTATTGCGAATGCAGACGAAGTAGTGGATTACAAAGTAATGGGCTACTTTGTCCTGCCCCAGGGTTTAAGTTACTTTCGCATTTATACTTATATTAGTATGAATTATACATTATTTATTTATATGACAATAAGTACAACATCATCTGACGGACTATTCCAAGTCGATATCATAAACACATATTATGTACAGTACGCAAAGGAGATAAGTATCCATGTCGTCGAGAATAGTTGAAGATTTCTTAGAAACCAATGGGGGCGGCTCTCAAATGAAATTTTATTAAATCATTGAACTGTTTATTCTCTATAAATTGTATTTTATTTTATTCATAAAAACCTATCGGTTTCTAAGTAAACTTCAACTGTTTCCGGCGACATGGATACTTATCTCCTTTGCGTACTGTACACGTATTATCTATATCTCTCATATTACATACTCCCTTTAACAAAATTAATTAATTTTGGTAATCTGACCTTAATCTGAATTGAAGTATACCATGCTTTAGTTTACCGTTTCCAGAGATATTGACGTAAGTATAAATCACAACAAATACGTGACTATTTAAGTATCTAGTGCAGTTACACATTTAATTTGTGCTACTCATTTGTAGTCAACTTATTAACCCTTGCAAGCTAAAGTGCTTGTAATTGGATTAGATTATACTTCAATAGTGTTAAAGGTAAAGGAGAATAGACTGGTATTATGATTACTCTCTGTGCTCATGCTATATTATCTGTGTCACTTATTCCAACGACCTTAAACACCCAATGCTACCAACCTACAAGCTCAGATTATGAAACAAAAGGCAGATAGACCGCGCGGAACACTGAGAGTGAAGCCAAAAAAGCAAATACAAATTCATAATGTAATTAATACCTATAATTTCGTGATAGTATTCGCTTTTGAATTTGTATTTGTTTTTTTTTTAACGATGCGGCGTTTCATTCTATACTTGCTCGTGTGAGTACAGCACGAAGCGCGTTGTTAGTATTCGCTTTTGAATTTGTATTTGCTTTTTTGGCTTCACTCTCAGTGTTCCGCGTGGTCTATCTGCCTTTTGTTTCATAATCTGAGCCTACAAGTATAAAACCTAAGTGATACCACTCCTATAATAATACCAATGTATAATTGTCCCACTGCTGGGCAAATGCCTCTTCTCATACAGAGAAGGCACAAGCATTGATCACCACGTGCGCTCAAGGCGGATTGGCGATTTCAGACTCATATTAATTATATATAAGTCCAGGTTTCCTTACGATGTTTTCCTGTCAATGATGTCCAAGATAATTTAGAAAGTACATTATGAATTGAAAAAGTCAGATTGGTACTTGCCCGGTTTCGAAACCACAACCTCATGCATGATGCAGACGCCTTAACCATTAGGCCACAGTAAAGATATCTACAGTATTCTATCTTCATACAAACTGTCGAAACGCGAGTCATACCTACACGGCTCGAGCTACAATACGGTCAACGTATCTTGGCGCATCTGAAGTTAGCTGTTTGGCTGCGCAATGGAACTTTTAGGAACGAATTTGTCTACTGCGCAGCTAATCGGCTAACTTCAGACGCGCCAAGATACGTTGACCGTACTGTAGTTAGTTATACACTTCAGTCTGCAAGCAGACTCGAATGCGCCGCAGCGACGAACGGACGGTGTGATGTCAATTTGTGACAAATATTCATTGACATAAGTACAAATACTTACGTAATATGGCAAAGAGCAATTATAAAGTTACCCAAAAAAGTATTCTTAATTAAACTTTTTATCCGAATGCAGATTTTTTATATTAAATATAACAATATAGGTTTTCGTACGTCTCAGTCGAGGCGCAAATATTTTTTTCGGTCTATAATTTAGAAGGGTGTTATTTTTTATTAAATCTACTACTCAAAAAACACAACATGTATTTTTATTGAAAATAAAATACATGTAATAGTTACAATCACAAAATTAGAAAGAAACTCAAGTAGGTTGATGAACTTAAAATTCTAACGGACAGCCCTCCCGCGTGATGAAGTACCGCGCGACTGTAGGTAATTATTTCAAGGACATGGCCGAGTCACAATACTGTAAAGTAGATCTGTACCGTGATTAGGCTATTACGACATGCCATGCGACCCTTATGTCAGAAAATAAAGAGAATATACAACCCGTCTATCTCCCTATCCGATTCTTGTCCAAATTGTATGAAGGGTCATAAAGTAAATGGACTATAGCACTAGCGTCTAGGTCCTACTTTTATTACCTATAAAACTGAAACGTTTGACATCATTTGACAGGACGCTTTTAGGGCACTCTACTTAGGTTACATTACCTACATAAGTGGACATCTATGTGGATATACCAGTTAAAGAGAACTTGTATTTTTTACAAAGCAGTGGTATTCTGTATAAATCTCCATCAGTGAAATTCGTTTATTTTTAACTAAAATTTCTTTACGCACGCTTGACTTGGGGAGTAAGCTGGTGAATGCGTGACGAAAGCGTTACAAAAAGTGTGATCGGACGAGGCGAACGGAAGTTGAGAGGGAGATATATGTTAGTGAAGATAGAAAGAGAGAGAGAGTTACGTTTCGTATATTAATGTAGGGGCAAGAGAGAGAGGTGCGAGCACACATTTTTTCTCTCTCTTTCTCTCATAGTCAGTTGCAAACGGATACATATATAGATGGAGCTGTAGAAGTTTTACTTCAGTCGTGTGGTCTTCTAAAGCACACTCGTATTTTTTTTAATATTCTTATAGGCTTGCTTTTAACCGCAACTCACTTGATCTTAAGTGATGATGTGGTCTAAGGTGGGTGGCATCCCACCCACACGCACAAAACGTTTTGGGAACACATTCATTGTGCGTACTGCTAAGGAGTGGAATTCCCTGCCTGAGTCTGTGTTTCCTGATAGCTACAACCTGGGAGTCTTTAAGCCAAGAATGAATAGGTTACTTCTAGGCAAGCGTGCTCCATCTTAGACCGCATCATCGGTTTCCATCAGGTGAGATAGTGGTCAAACGTATGCCTATCAATTGATAAAAAAATAAATTAAAAAAAATCTTTCTCGGTGAATTTGGGTGAAGTGAGCGTGAGGTGAGTATCAAAGTCAAAGTCAAATTATTTATTTCAATTAGACCATTAAAAACCGTAAATCCGTTGGTCCCGATGTGTTACCCAGTAACTGGGTTCTGGAGGTCTGATAGGCAGTCGTTCCATGTAAAACACTGGTATTCAGCTGCAACCGGTTGGACTGGACCGACCCCTAGCGTTGAAAAAAACTTGAGAGGTGTCAAGGGACACCCGGATGGAACGAAGTTCCTTTCGATTAATTAGTGAAGAAATTTTATTACAATTTTATTACAATTCCTTCACTAATTAATGTGATGCGTTAAAGTGAATTTAAGTGGCTTTAAGCCAGGGCAAAAAAAAGCGAGGAATGAAAGTTATTATGGCTGCTTACATTGTAAGTAAGTAATTTTAAAGATTAACATTTTCTAACATGTTAGTACAATGCGTAGTTATTTAGATAGAAAGACCAATAAATTATTTCTGCGCCATCTATTGGCCGTTCGTAATTCGATCTCGAAGAGCACAGTTGCGCCAATAACGTTAATAGATGGTTCTTAAATCAAATGAATGACGAAATGTCAAATGTCGTGACAACTTTTCGTAAGAATTTTTTCTGTCTAGCCCCCTTTCACAACGCGCGATAAGGAACTTCGTTCCAAAAAAAAAACAGGAAAAAACAGCGTTTCTTTCGAAAGTTTCAAGAAAATTTGCATATATTTCATGTTTTATTTTTCAATAAAACCGAAAACCTAGCAATATGAACGAAACGGAAAACAATTTATGTTTTTTATTTTCAAATACATGAAATGTTATGCTATGTATGTTGAATGCTACTTAGTATATATAACTTAGGATATCTGATTTCTGAAAGTAACCATAATAAAGACGGATATTGCACTGATTCAATTTTTTTAAACATCAAGCGAAAATCTCGACAAAATTCTGTTTCTTTCCAAAGGATTATTTCTGTAATTTTTCTATGTAACATGCGAAAAAAAGCAAACAAATTGTTTTTTCTTTATTTTCAACGCTACCGACCCCAACATGATTGTGAAAAGGCTAGGCAAATTATGGTAGTGTGGATGAAACCTATCATTACAAGCCAAGGTATTCTTTAACCGCCAGGATACGGCATACGGCCATATGACCTTACGTCTCAGGACAGGAACTATCGAATTGTGTCCGTTCCCCTTGGCTTAACACACGACCATGGGTTACGAACCTTATATTTATAGTATTTCAACACATATTGATATCTTCCGGTACTACCCGGTGGTTTAAAACCTGTATGCATCAGTGAGTACAAACCTCTTTTATATGACCTCTGAATGACCGTCATTATGACTTAATATGTGTATTTTCGTTTCGTTCGTGGCAAAGTTAGCCGTACAAACCGATCGCTCAAAGGTTAAGTTACGCTAGCCGCAGTCGGTCTGTGGATGGGTGACCATGCCTTTCATACCGAGTTCCCTCCGTGCCTTGGAAAACACGTTAAGCCGTTGGTCTCGGCTGTCGTTTGTAGATCTTTGGCAGTCGTTATGGGTAGCCAGAAGTCAGAAAGTCTGATAACCAGTCTTACCAAGGGGTATCGTGTTACCCAGTAACTGGGTTGTGTAGGTCCGATAGGCAGTCGCTCCATGTAAAACACTGGTATTCAGCTGCATCCGGTTATACTGGAAGCCGACCCCAATACAGGATGAAATTTAATTCATTAGCAAATTTTTAAGAAGTGACTCTGGCCACGAACCTGAACAACTTTCAATATGGAGCCAACTCAAACAGCGCGAAAAAAAACAGCTGTTCCATACATTTTGGCCGAGTACCTATTGCACTTCTGTATGGAAAATGGTTTTTTCTTCGCGCTGTTTGAGTTGGCTCCATAATGAAAGTTGTTCAGGTTCGTGGTCTGAGTCACTCCTTAAAGTACATAACTCCATAACATAACTCACATACACAAACAGCCAGACCCGCAACAGCTATCTGTAGGCCATACAAATATTTGTTCCGTGCGGGAATCGAACCCGCGACACGCAGCGCAGCAGTCAAACGCTCAACCACTGCGCCAACCGTGTCGTCATAAACTTTGACTTTGACACTCGTAGATTTTTGACAGTAGTTTTGGGTAGTCAGAAGCCAGAATATCTGACAACCAGTCTTACCAAGTGGTATCGTGTTACCCAGGAACTGAGTTGTTGAGGTCACGTAGACAGTCCTTTCGTGTAAAACACTGTTATTCAGCACCATTCGGTGAGACTGGAAGCCGACCCCAATATAGTTGTAAAAAGGCTTGGCAGATGATGATGTAAAGAATCAGCCTATCTAAAAATAGAAAACCAGGTCTAATTCAAATCCACTAACAATAACACAATCGCAAACAATCTTACTAACGAGCAATAAAATATTAAACAATATTTTCCAATAATTGTTGGAGCAAGGGCACCTCTAAATCCGTTCTTTGCCCTTCGATATTAAAAAGAATGCGTCGTAAACTCGAATCGAATGAACCAAAATATTCGTGTTGACCCATAAACGAAATAATGGGATTCGTTCCCACGAATTTTAATTATTAAGAGAACGTTATACTATTTCACATTGTTATGTGGGAGGAACTGCCCATAAATTCCGGTCCGATAATTGTACCGATCCCTATTTGTAACCGATTAGTCGAATTTCTAAATCGATGTATCGATTTGGTGATACGAATCAGTGAGGCGTGTCGGACGTTTGAATTCGAATGATTGGAATGAATTGGGGGAATGTTCTTTATTTGAATTTCAAAATATTGGCTATAACAGACATTTTTAGGGATGTGATATACAAATACCAGATACTCAAATATAAAATATTATAGATGCTTTGATGATAAATATGCGAACATCAGAAATATTTTCTGCTATATTGCATTCATACTATCTTTACTAATATTATAAATGCGAAAGTGATTATGTGTCTTTGTTTGGTACGCTTTCACGGCTAAACTACTGAACCAATTTTGATAAAATTTGCTGCAGACTAAGCTTAGAACCCAAAAAAGGATATAGGCTACTTTTTAATTCGCGACTTTGTCTGCATTCTCGCGGGCGAGCTCGCTGACTAGTTCTTTAATATTTTCTGTAACACTCAAGGTTTAATTAAATACCTCCAAACTGTCTTTCACCTAAAACTTAGTATTCAATTAAGATGCTAAACAAACACGAACCTTGTTGACACAAATATTCACAGGTTTCACGAATATTCACCAACTTAGTAAGTACTATAACAATTCCTTATGTTATTTCACACATTGTCGAAACAGGTTGTAATACTTTCTTTTCGACAACTTTGTTGACAATTTGCCAACGTAACAGTTATAATTTAACCTAATTCCCTCAATTAACAGTTAAAATACAGAAACCAGACGTAGGTAATGGTTTTATGGCCAACTTACTTTTGTTTAAAAGTAATCTATTGAAGTCATGCGTACCTCACGAAATTGTACTTTCTTTTGAGGAGTTTTGAGGATTACTTCAGACTTTTCACTTTTCGCTCCCAATTCCTTTTAAACTCCTTGAAAACGGTTAACTTTTTGCGCTTGAAATTGAACGTTTTGTTTCATTAAGACAACATTTTAAAAACAATTTGCATATTGTTTACAAGATCTTGAATCCCATATTGCGCAGGTACTGACAACTCTGACTTCTGATTAAAATGTTTAAATATTGCTTTAAGACCCGATTAAAAAATACATTTAAAACATCAATAAGTAACTAGAAGCTTTCATAAAAACACTAACCTGTTTAAGTTAAATATCTGTATAAATTACTTATCATGTAAGCCTAATTACCTGTTCTCTAAAGCTCCATGAATGTCAACAAATACTTATATACAAAACCCTGTTTGATGAAACCTTATTTATCCACAAATAACTGCATTACATTGTTACCGGAACAAAACCAACCTAAATAAAGCAGCAAACAATACGGTACCAACAATCGAAACCGAATAATGAATATCGAATCAAATATCTCGATCACCGAACAATACTTGGTACCGATCCCAGATGACATTTGGGCGCATTTAGCATTCTATAATGAAAAGACCCGATCAGGCATGGGAAGCATGATCCTAGGTAATTGGGTAATAGTTTTGGTTTTCATCAATATTGAGACTATTGTTCCGTCTTGAATTTGATGATAATATCGGAATAGAATTCCGATGTTCAGAATTATATCGGTCAGTAATTTTTAAGGTATCCGTATTTGGACAAAGGGGAAAGGTCAATGGGACTATTCAAGAAATTCCTTTGCTACAATAAGGTTCCTAATAAAATTTGGTTGATTGATATTTATGTCTTCATAAAATCTAGCCATATCTCACATTAATTTTTTTGGGAAGCGCGTTTCTTTGTTGTCTATCATCATCATTTCAGCCGAAAGACGTCCACTGCTGGACATAGGCCTCCCCCAAGTGGCGCCACATTGACCGGTCCCGTATGTAATCACTGGAAACACACACTGGTCATAGACTTTCGTCTTGAGACACTGCGGTAAGTTGGACGAGAAGATACCACGCAACTTGCCGAACGCTGCCCAGCCGAGTCGGATTCGACGATTGACCTCTTTCTCGAAGTTAGACCTACCTAACTGGACCGTTTGTCCCAGGTAGACATAATCGTCTACAACTTCGACTGTAGAGTCTCCGATCTTGTTGTCTATGTTACCAAACAAATAAGTTAATTATTTACTTTCAGTTTGTTTTTACCTAAATCTTATCAATGTGACTCAGAAAAATCTCAAATAATATAGCAGCAAAAACTCGTCATGATAAAATTTTATAATACCACAAGCACAATGCAAGTATCGGTATCACACTTACATGTTACCACATCCCTACGCTTAATTTTGACGTCGTTCGTGACCAATGACCGAACAAAACTCCTATTGTCCAGTTAATAGCCCATCGATCTGTTAAGTCAACTATGACCGACTTTGTGGATATACCTGTATTTACACCAACTAGGGGCCGTATTTTAACAATATTCTTTCGCCCAAATTCCGTCACGGCAGTCAATCTTAATAGAGACTAGCCAAGTTATCATCATCACCCTTGAGACGCCCACTGCTGGGCATAGGTCTCCCCAAAGGAGGGATTCGGCCGAAGTTACCATGCTTGGCCAATGCATGTTGGCGATTGCAGTAGGTGTTATGGTACTCAGAACGATGCTGCCCACCCTCTGGTCAATATCCCTCTGTCGCCTTTTACGATATTCATGGATAGAAAAGGGGTGGTACTATTCGGGGCTGGCACTACTACTACTTGCCAAGTACGCATGAGATATTATAGTGCAGAAGTGTGTGCGCAAACACAGGTGAACTCCCTCTTCCCTCACTCTCAAAGTCTGATGAAACGGCAATCCGACACGCCCGGAGAGAAATCAGGCGCAGGACCAACGGCTTTACGTGCTTTCCGAGAGACGGGGGCTTCACACCACCAACTTTCAAACTCGCGGCTGGTACCAAGAAATTGTTAATGGAAAACCTCATTAACACTGCCCAACCTGGAAATCGAAGCCAATACTTCGCACGCACAGCAATCACGTTTACAGTCACAAGACCAACGGGCAGTCAAAGGGTCAAATGAAGTAATAAATACCATATTTTTTACAGTCCTAGAGAACACCTACGACACTCCATACAAACGAAACTATTTAATTACCTATGCTACTATCAAAATAACAGACTTTACAAATACGTGCATGCATGTGCGTGTCTAGAACTAAAAGCAGTTTCGAGAGCAGGTTCGACGCGGGAAGTGGTGAGGAACAGTGTTTCGGAGGGAGGCGGGGCGTGTCACTACTGTACGGTAGTACTTATTTATACTGTCTCTAGAGAGAGACGGAGCTATGCGTTAACGATAACACCATCCTTTTTTCGCAAAAGAACAATGACGCATCAGTTCCAACTGAGTGAAATCATTTTGATTTTATATTGAAACTTATGAAGCTTATTATGATTTTATTTTATCATTGTATTTGTTCGAGTTCTTAATTATGTTTTGTTATGTGATTTACGAGATTATTATATGTTATGCTAACGGCACGAATTCAGCGTTAATAAACTACATAAATCCTGTTTTATGGAATTATCAGCATATTATTATTAATTCAATTTATTTATTTAAAATTCATATATCAAGGCGGGCGGGCATTCTCTATCAGTTGCCAAGCATAACGGATTAAATTTAATATTATTTAATGGCTCCTAAAATATGAGCTGTTGCATTTGATTCCAATAATAGTTATGGCAAAAATACTTGAAACGGAACACAGAAATGAGTTCAAAGTCTTGTCAAAAGTGTGGGTAAATAGAGGCATTTTCGACAGAATGAGACCGAGTTTTGACTGCGCGTTTTTCAAGCTCGCTGTCGACGCGCGTTCTACGAATGCGCTTCGATAATTTGTGGAAATAATAGAGATATACCTACTTAATAGTAGTAATGACAGAAGTGGGACCAAAATAGGCTGTTATTATTATTATTAAGTAGGTATATCTCTATTATTTCAATAAATTAACGAAGCGCAATCTTAAAACGCGCATCAACGGCGCATTTAAAAAACGCGGTGTGCAAAGGCCCTAAAAGTAATAATACAATGTGCCCCCCACCTTCTGAGGTCACAACATGCTCATTCAAATAACCAGAGTACTCCCGTGCTCCGGTAATACATTTTCAAATAGACATAGGTATAAGTAAGCCAATTTCCTAAGAACTTCGCCATAAAAAGTTCTTACACCACCATACAGTAAGGTTAAGAGGGTTCAAGTATCCCGAAGAAAACCAGAGAAATCCCAAACAACTCCATTCTACCCTTTACTTTTATCACAACGACAATAAAAAAAAGTATAAATTAATTTAAAATTTGACGCGTAGGTATTTTTGAAAAGATTCTCACTGAACTGGAGATCGGATTCTGACTGAACCTTGAAATATTCCTAGCACATAATATCAATGTTGCCACAAAACAAAAAACAGCACAATATTGTTTCTGGAAACACCGTAAAGTAATCAAAGAACGACTTTTACGGCCGCCATTTTGACAAACTGGCGCAGGCTGTCAGACATTTTGTTATGTAAGCTACATAAATTATTTTCCGAAGAAGTAACCAAAGCAGAAATAACGTGTTTTGGTATAACTGTTGCTATTTTCATTAGTTTTGGTACATTTTTGTTGATATTAATTGGTTTACCAAAATTTTTAGTTTAGTTTTCACTACAGCTTTCTTTCTTTAGTAAGGTAGTGTCGCCGAAGATGGCCCGGCTCCTAGGATAGCCCGCATTTAAAAAAATACAGTTATGATTATTCGAAACATTTGAAATTTCGTGGGTGTATGCTATTGGTACTATAGACAATAGTGCAAGTGTGTTTCATTACCGGCGCGTCGCCATTTTGGAGACTGATGGCAGTTTGCTTGTTCATGTCAAGACGATACACTTTTTATTACCTGCATTATCTAAATACTTTCGAAAATTAACGAATTTAAAACAAATCTCTTTGCTCTAAAATGTGAAAATTCATATTTAATCTATTTATAAGCGAATTACAGGTGAGTGTTATTATTTTATTTCCTTTTTTTGTATTTTTACGAGATTATACTCAACCCGGGTGTAATTTCCTATCATGGCCCATAGTATAATTCCCTTAATATATGACATCAAAAAAATAAATTTTAGAAAAAAAATCTGATTTATTTCTATTTTTGATAAGTTACTTTCAATATTGATCTCGAAGTTAAATTTTATTTTATTTAGTGGTTTGTTTTTATTTTATAGTTGATTTTCATTTTGATAGATTTAAGATAACCCACATTTAAATTTTTGGTTGATTTTTTTACCTTTTATGAATAATGTTATGGGAAGTATGTGTTTTTATTTCGATGTTTTATGTTAAAAGTGTTTAAACGTTTATAATGCATATACTTTCATTAATATTTTTCGGGCCATCTTTAGCGACCAGCTTCCCAAGATAGCCCAATAACAAGTTTCTAAAAAGTGTTTACATTTGTGTTAAAATGCCAAAAACTGTACTACTTTTTTAGATATCTTGTTTCTCAAATAAATATATTACAACGTCCATTATCTTTTTTCTTTACTTTACTTATCTGCAAGATTTTACGAGGTTTTGAAATTAAGCGGGCCTTCATCGGCGCCTGTACCTTAATAAAACTTTTTAATTTTCTTTTCTCTCACCATAATATGTGACACCTATTGCTTGGCAAAACAAACAGATATAAAAACTGAAAATAAAACAGAAAATCTCAAAACTTTTAAATGACATCACATCTGAAAATAAGCACAATTACAATACTACAAATATTACACTGGAATCTAAATAGACATAGTCACTATCGTATTATTTTCTTTGTTAAAATTCTTGGACGGTGCTCAAAACATCAATCTCATTCGGTCTCCATTTAAAAATAATACCATTACATAAAATGCTTTAAAATCTTTCTCAATAGTAAATGCTGATCAGGAAGTTTAGTAAATGATCTTTGTTCTCTGTGAAGGAATCCTTATTTTAATCGTCAAATCCTTTTATTCCTTCGGTCTTAAGAAAGAAAGAATTGGAGAGCAAGCTTTCTGAAAATCCGATGCTTAAGGCTTGTTGTATACATGCCAATAACCTCGAGCATTTGGCCCGTACTAAATTTGGGGACCAGTGCGGGGGTGATGTAGACGCAGTCTTTAATCGGACGCATTTTTAATTTATTGTAATTAAAAATAATACGTATTTGTAAAAAGTAACAAAACCAAATCATTTTCCTTTGTATTGCAAAGCAGTAGATATTTTTTTTTATACTCTTTTCATTAAAAATTAAGGAGTAAAATGGTTTCATCTCAATGATTTGGAGGTGATTTGACATTTTTTTTCTTATTATATGATACCGTTAGAAAAATTGTGGCTAAACCAAATTACGTATCATATCATGTAGATTACTAACAATTTTTGTCAGATGTAATTTTTCTTTAATTGCCGACGAAAAGTTGCTTCACCTACATGCTTCTTTCAAGCCTTTTTCGAGAGAACAGCCTTAAGACGAGGTATCAAGACGAATATAAGATCAGTTACCGTAATTTAAATTTTGACTAGTTTTGACAGCATAAGCTAACAATTCTAAAACACAACTTTTCTTTTTACAAGTCTTAACTTTGTATGAACAGCAAAAACCTTTCGTCAAAGTTGAATTTGTTGTTCATATAAAATTAAGACTTATTACAATTGATGAAGGTTGTTATTAATTTTATATTGACGACACGGTTGGCGCAGTGGCTGAGCGATCGACTGCTGCGCAGCGTGTTGCGGGTTCGATTCCCGCCCAGAGTAAATATGTGTGTGATGAGCACTTGTGTTTGCCTTGTGTCTGGGTGTTGTTTATCTATATATGTATTTAAAATGTATTTGTGTATGTATATCAGCTGTCTGACACCCATAGTTTACGCAGGGTTTACCTAGTTTGGGGTCAGATGGACGATTGTGAATTGACCCCATTTATAAAAAAAAAAACCTTTTCCTTGGCTGTCACCAACAACGCAGTCAAATTGGCCAAGTACTGGCTGCAATGTAATATAGTAGTTAGTTTATAATCCAAACCCAATAATGAAGAAGAAGGTATCCGTTGAACAAAGCATTTATATAAATCATTACGTTTCACGCGATAAAACACCATAATCAAACCAATTAGCTTTGAGCTTCTATTTTAACAAAATGTACAGTCGTCACAAAAAGTGTGTGTCAAACAAATTATACACACACGGCACAGTCATGCTACTAATTGGAGTCCCTTTCAATTTCATGCCTCCACCGGTACACGTGGGATGTCAACAAGATCAAAATAAAATAGTTAGTCAAAACTTTCACTTTGTAGATATAGCATTTGAAAAGAGTTTTTTTTAAACCCTATTTAATTTAACCAAGTCAAAGTCAAAGTCAAATCATTTATTTCAATTAGACCATTAAAAGGCACTTTTGAACGTCATATTTTAAAATTTGAATCTAGTTGCCCATTCCAAATGGTAGTTTCGTATGGAGAAGAATGGGCAAGAAACTCCATACATACTCTTTTAAAAAAAGGGTGTTTACAATATTTTCATGTACAAGAATGATTATGTTATGTGAATACGATGTATCTTGTATAAAAATCACTATATTATGGTATGCACAAAGTATCACAAGTTAAGAAATGACAGCTAAGTTATGTACATAGACACACAGTGTTCACATATTTACAATTAATAATACAGTAGACGACTTCTTCTTCTATTCCAAAAAACAATGAATAGTGTGTGAGCCAGAGTAATCTATTAAGTACAATAAAGAATACTATGTATATTATATGTAGTATTAGATTTAGTCATTTGAATTAGCAATCAATTGATTATGTCTATACTAAATTATGTCCTATGGAGCCGGACCAGCATGTTCCCAAGCATTCTTATCTTGGATATAATCCTCTAACTTATAGTATGCCTGTTTACAAAGTCTACCTTTAATGTATCTTTTAAATTTTGTTTCATTTAGTTCTAATATATCACAAGGTATTTTATTGTAACATTTAACAGAGCCAAGGCAAAGGATCAAAATTGGTTGGTTGATAGTTGGTTGTTCAGGGTGTGTATGTGAATTTCTATGTTTGTAAATGCACCCACGAAACTGGAGGAATTCCTAATGTGGGGCAACGTTGTTGTTTTAAAGATTAGGGTTTTGTGTCAGAAAGTAATTAAACTTTCTTTTATTGAAACAATTCACAATGACACTATAAATTCGTGTTGTTAATAAATCATTAACGTCATCAACAAATTTTAATCTAATCTAAAGTAATATTAAAGAGATAAAATTGTTTATCTGTTTGCTTGTTTGTGAAAGGTAATAAGACTCTGGATTAATTATACCAATTTAGTTTCCGACTTCCACGCGGCCTAAATCGCAGGCAGAATGAAGTAAATCAGAAATAAATATCGACAAACTGAACACCGTTCAAGTCAGAATAACTCAAACAGTCAATTTCGATCCTTCCAAAACGATACGACTTAAACTACTACCCATCTTTTACAATGACGCGCGTATTTCGGGCATTTTCTTTCAGTTTTCCGCTCCAGTAACCGTACACGCAGACAGCAGCAATCGCTTTGATCTATTCGAATAGACGTTTCCGATATTATGCTAAACAAATGAAATAGATGGAGGCGCTTTTTTTAGAAACTTTTCCACACTTTCCTAGAAGTAAGTTGTAATTGGAATTTCTGGTACAGAATGCCTAAGGTATTAAGTCCGCCTTTGTACCTTTGTGTATGAAGTCTGAATAAATAAATAATTGGGCGTAATCACTTCTGTGAGTGATGTTACTTTTTATTGTTTAATAGATTTATGTTCTAGGACGATCTAGTATTATATTATTCTGTCTTCATAAGTACTCTACAGCGTATTTTGTTTATTTTGACAAGAATAATAATACCTACCTCCTTGATTTTTTTACTCGACTTTATTACTCGAGTTACTGTCGTCATACCCTAAATTTATTTATTGCATATTTTAAGAACCGTTTTTGGACTTATCTAAGAGCCAAGTAAAGGCTCGCAAGATAATTAAAATTATTTTAAAAATCTATCTAAATTGAAATGAATGTTTGTATGTTTTTGCGTTCCTAAACCATTGATTAAATTGTGATGTAACTTCGATAGCTTGTTCTGCATAGGGTCGTGAAGGTCCCTATCACAAAATTAAAAAGAACACCGGGAGCGAAGTCGCGGGCAGCACTTAGCTCATTATAATTATTCTTGTGTATTCTTTCTAGATCTAAACATCGATCCTACTACAATGTTAAATCTAATCGAATTCCTTCTTCACATATCCGTAAAAAGTCGACAAATCTCGATGAACATAAATCTTTCGATTCACATCTAATGTGACAGTTTAGTGATGTCCAAACGGTATAATTTCTGTTAAAAAAAACTGGCTCCTAGACGCCTTAGATTATGTCTCTAACTTGTACAAAACTGGAACCTGAAGGGCTTGTATGAGCGCGCAGAGTAATCGTAATATAAATTCAATTGATTTTTTAATTGGAAATTAGAAATAGTCGTTTCGTACTTAGTGTTTATTTAGTTGAAAGGATTTATTCATATTAAGAGGTGATAGCGCCAGTGACAGAAAAGTTGAAAGGGAATCGTTTGTCTTGGTATGGGCATGTGAAGAGAAGAGACGAAACTCATGTGACCAAAAGAGCTATGAATATTAGTTTGGATGGATGGAGAGGGAGAGGAAGGCCAAAGAAAAGATGGGTGGATTGTGTGAAGAATGATATGAATGAAAAGGGAGTCAGTGAAAGCATGACGTTGGACAGGACGGAATGGAAGAAGAAAACATGTTGTGCCGACCCCAAGTAACATGGGATAAGGGCAGGAAAAAGAAGAAGAATAGGTGATAGTTATAACCGTTTAAAAAGTTTTAAAGATTTTATGAAACCATGTGGTGCCGGCACCGAATAGCACCACCCCATTCTGCCCGTGGGTGTCGTAGAAGCCGGCAGAGGGATATTAACCAGAGAGTGGGCAGCGGCGTCCCTCTGAATACCATAACACCTACTGCGATCGCCAACATGCATTAGCCAAGCATGGCGATTACGGCCTAACCCTTCTTCGGGGAGACCTATGCCCAGCAGTGGGCATCTACAGGTTGACATGATGATGATTACGTCGAAGGTATGCTGCGCAAGCTCATACTTATTGTCATAAGTACTATGCTAACAAATAATTTCCTTTGTCCCCAGGTACAAGTGAAGTGTTACAACTACATGTTAAAAAAGTCCTTTCAACGAAAACAGTGTTAGTGTTCATGTGGGGTGCCAGTAGCTGATCGCACTGGCGTGGTACGGGCCCGGGGGGGGCGCGATGCAGGCGGGAGGGGGGTGGTTCCTACCCTGGACCATGGGCCTGCAGAAGTTTGCAGTGGCCCTGCCCATGGGTGGGGTGATGCCGTTGGTACCACCACTGCTCGCTGCACTGCCACAGGCCCCTCCTCCATTGAGGCTGATCGCGCCGCCTCAGCTGCAGCATCAACAGCCTGGCAGAAAGGTATGGATTTTATTAGTGATGAACTGCTTTTTCAACCACATTAAGACTGCTCTCTCGAAAAAGCTTGAAAGAAGCATGCAGATGAAGCAACTTTTCGTCGGCATTTACAGAGAAATTACATCTGAAAAGAATTGTTAGTAATCTACATATGATACGTAATTTGGTTTAGCCACAATTTTTCTATCGGTATCACATAATAAGAAAAAAGAATGTCAAATTACCTCCAAATCGAGAGATTTGACTGAGATGATTGAGATGAAGCCATTTTACTCCTTAATTTCTTAATAATAATAATATCATTTATCAATAGAGTATAAAAAAATAGGTATCTGCTGCTTTGCAATACATAGGAAAATGATTTGGTTTTGTTACTTTTTACAAATATGTATTACTTTTATTACAATAAATTAAAAATGCGTCCGATTAAAGACTGCGTCTACATCACCCCCGCACTCGTCCACAAATTATCAAGTGCTCAATTGCTCAAGGATATTGGCATGATTACAAGCCTTAATAGCTGGAAATACCCTAAATGGACTATTTCAGTTTACGTAGTAGCAAGTCGTTTAGAAAGCATTACCGATATATTTTATTGAAAATAAAGATTTATTCTTTAAAACAAATTGTTTTTTTGTGGCATTGGGAAACAATTTTCGTCAGACAGTTGCTCAGGAATAAAGTTTCAACCTTCAAAGCGTTTGGCTGGCTAAAGTTATGGAACAGGGTAGTGTCTTGCAATAATTTGTTTGTTTTGTAAACATATATCAACATCAGCCGTCACACTTAAGCGTAAGAGAATAAGGTACTTCTTTTACTTGGTACCTAAAGAAGGGTCCAGCATTGAAGCTACGCATACCTTCTTAACGTTATAATTCCTCACAACGATACTTAAAACTTCATCCAAACTAAGTCGACGTAGATCTGACGACTATAGGACCTCACTCCATAACGTCTTGATTTATATTTATAATAATAATAATATAATATATGGGGACATTTCACACACGGCCATCTGACCCCAAACTAGGGAGACCCTATACTATGGGTGTCAGACAGCTGATATACATACACAAATATATTTTAAATATATACATATATAGATAAACAACACCCAGACACAAGGCAAACACAAGTACTCATCACACAAATGAATGCCAGTTGATAGAATTCTTATAGGTTTTTCTGTTATCTGCAAGCAATGAACTATATTTTGTATTTTTTTCAAAATTTTAGGCTCAGTAGTTTCGGAGACCAGGAGGGGGGAAATGGTCAATTTTCGTCTTCTTTCATGAATAAAATCAAAACTACTCGCGTGCGGCGTACCGATCTGAGCGCACGTTTACTATTATTACATTCCAATGTTTAGAGTATTTTTTTACCTCTACCCACCGTAATTTTATTTAGTTATTATGATGAATAAAAGTGACGAAGAAGTTTGTTTGAGTGTAAATAGTGATGAAGATGTTGAGGATAGGGATCAGCAGACTAGTGAGAGACGATCACCTAGTCCGATATTATTACGTAATGGACCCGAAAAACGATTGAGACCAGATAGCGATGAAAATGGAAATGAAGATGAAGAGGACGAATTTATAACTGTTAAAAGAAATGCAAAACGCTTAAATAGAAGTTTATCTAAAAATAAAGAGAACGAAAATAGTTTAGAAAAGGAGAAACAATTTTTCGCAGAAGAGAATTATGAAATATGTATGACATCAAAAGAAATCTTGCCAAAACAAATGGGACTGGCAAAGTTATTAAGAAAAGAAAATATTGGAGGTATCACCGCAATCAAATATAAAAACCCGTATAGAGTGATTTTACAATTTAATAATGAAGAAGAAGCGAAGAAACTATGTACAAGAATGAATGAGCTAGGCTATAGATGCCAATCAACACAACAGATCAGCATGTCTCATGGTGTTGTCAAAAATATTGATTTGGATGTGGAAGAAGAAGAATTAGTGAAGGAATTTAGTAGTGAATATGAAATACTATCGGTAAAGAGAATGAAACGGTTCACAGAAGAGAAATGGATAAACAGCGAAACTGTCCGTGTGTGTTTCAAAGGCCCAACTTTGCCCCCGTACGTTTACAGTTACGGGTGTCGGTTTAAGGTGGAGCCCTACGTATTTCCGGTATCCCAGTGCTCTGGCTGCTGGAAGTATGGTCATCTTATCAGACAGTGTCCTACAAAGAAAATTATATGTCCAAAATGTGGAGGTCAGCACATCAACTGCGAAGCATCTGAATATTATTGTATCAATTGCAAAGGGGACCATATGTCACTCAGCAAAAATTGCCCTTTATTCCTTAAGGAAAAACAAATTCGTTTACTCATGTCCCAAGAAAACTGTACATATAAAAAAGCATTAAATATATACTTACAAAAATATGACATTAACGACAGGACAGCAGAAATAAATTCTAACTCAATTAATAACACACCAAATTCTATTGTGGAGACAATAATTAATGAGCAATTAAACAACGAACCAGCAAGAAATGAGCCGACATATAAGGAAATATTATTAACAAATAATAAAGGAAAAGAAGACTGGTTAAAAAGAAAGAAACATGAGGTAAATAACACATCTCAGAGTTTGAAAGCAATAGGAAGAAACAACAACATAAAACATAACGAAAAGCCGAGTGAACCACAGATGCAAGCTGATGAGGAATCTAACATAGTCGTGGAAGAAAATCAGAACATAATAATTGAAAACGAGGAAAAAAAAAAGAAAGAGAAATATTTAAAAATAAAAGTATAATTGGAAAAATAAAAGATATTGTGTTGTCGAGGACCAATAGGAAAGAAAAATTAATTATAATTTTAGAAAGTATAGTAGAAGAGTGTAAAAAGTATTTCATGAAGATGTTTAAAGAATTAGAGTGGTTTAAGATAATATGTGATATGTTTAACAATGGCCAGTAACACTAAAGTAAATAAGTTAAATATACTTCAATGGAACTCACAGAGTATTAGGCCTAAGTGCTTAGAGTTTGAAAGCCTATTAATTCAAGAGAAAATTCACTTGGCTATTCTTAGTGAAACGTGGCTAGATAGAGAAAAAGAATTTAACATTAATGGCTACCATGTATACAGAAGGGACAGAGAGGACTCATACGGTGGTGTCGCCATGGTGATCCACAAGTCGCTTAAGGTACAGTCATCAATAATTAGATTGGGTAATGTGGGAATTGAAATATTACATATGAAATTGTTAAATTGCTCTAATTTGGAGAATGTCATATCGATATATTGCCCATCAAGTATACACACTACCTCATCCGACTGGGATAGTCTATTTAGTTTAAACCTAAATAAAACACTGATAGCCGGCGACTTTAATGCTCACCACACAAATTGGTCCTTTAAAAATGATACAAGAGGGATACAAGTCTTGGATTCAACTATTGAGAATGGCTTTATCTCCCTGAATGATGGCAGCCCTACAAGAATGAAATTGGTGAGTGGTATACTACAAGAATCATCCCCTGATGTATCATTTGCTTCATCAGACATCGCTGTTAACTTTAAGTGGAATGTAACAAATGAAACATTAGGAAGCGATCACTTAATAATAAAATTAAGTTTAAATTTTTACAGTAATTGCAGGCCATTTAGTGGGCGTAATTATAAGTTAGCAAATTGGAAGCTGTATAAAGAGTGTCTTGCCGTAGCCTTTAGATCCATAGTAGAAACAAATAATATTCAAGAAAGATATAATTTTTTAATTGATCAAATTAATACCGCTGCTAATAAGAGTATTCCACTGATTAAAATATGTACCGATCCTACTAGCAAATTTAGACCAAAACCATATTGGAATCCTAACCTATCTAAATCTGTTGCTCAGAGAAGATTAATGCTCAAACAATTTAGACGCAATCCCACTCCTTTAAACCTCTCAGTTCTTGAAAAATGTATTGCTGATTCAAAGAAAGCCCTACAGCAGGCTAGGCAACAGAGTTGGAGTGGTTATTGCAATAGTATTGACGAGACAACTACATCTACAGAGATGTGGAATAAAATGCGTTGGATTAAAGGCTATAAAAAAGAACCATTTCAACCTGCAGACCAACTAAAAGAGGAACTATTGTGTAATTTGGCTCCTGACTCTGTACTTCCCCCGATGCCAAACATCAATTCAATGAATATATCCCTTGAGGCAGATTTCAGTTATGAAGAAATGCAGAGATGTTTTAAGAAAAAAGACACGGCCCCTGGTGATGACCTTATAACTTACTCAATGTTGTATAACTTACCAACAATTGTTAAGCTTTACTTATTAGATACTTATAACTTAATTTTCTTATATGGTTACATCCCCTTACAATGGAGGCAGATTAAAATTATTCCTATTCCTAAGATTAGTCATGAAAATGCTGTGACTAAAATAAGACCAATCGCTCTCATGTCCTGTGTTTGCAAAATCCTCCACACAATGATTAATAAGCGTTTAGAGTGGTACGTTGAGAAAGAAAAAGTGTTATCCTCCTATACTACAGGTTTTAGACGGGCTCAATCAAGTTTAGATGCGTTGGTAAGATTAATTTGTCATATACAAATAAGTTTCTCTAAAAACATCTCTACTTTAGCATGTTTCCTAGACTTGGATAATGCTTATAATAATGTCATGGTTAGTCAAATTATTAGAACTTTGGAAGATATTAAAGCCGGCTCTAAACTATCTAAATATATATGGATGTTTCTTAGTGATAGGCGACTTGTAATAAAAAGGGACAGTACCAACGACACAGACTACGTATGTCGATGGACGCATACAGGTATAGCTCAAGGGGACCCGTTGTCCCCTCTACTGTTTAATATTGTGACCTCTAAGATTACCCACAACATAAACAACGTATTAATATCTCAGTACGCAGATGATTTTGTTCTTTTTACTAGTCAACCTCAAGTAAATGATAGCATTAGCAACATGCAAAGGGCGCTAAACACTATGGTAGTGTTGTTACAGGAAATCGGCCTGCACTTATCTACTTCTAAGTCCACGTGCTGTTTATTTAGTAGGGGATTCAGAACACATCCAATTAATTTAATGATTAATAGTCTTCCTCTAACTACTACTGAAAACACCAAATATTTAGGCATGTGGCTTGATAAGCAATTACGATGGGGAAGACATATAAATGAAACTTGTCAAAAAACACAAAAGTATCTAAATTTATTAAAAGTATTGTCTGGACCTTCATGGGGAATTCATCCAAAACATATTAGAAGATTGTATATTGCGTTGATTAGGAGTAGGATGGATTACGGTAGTTTTTTATATGACAATAGTGCAAATTCACACACATACAGGTTAGATAAAGTCCAGAACCAGAGTCTAAGAATTGTTGGTGGGTTTATTAGAAGCACACCCATTCACACAATGGAGTGTGAGTTATGTGTCCCTCCTTTATTTATTAGGCGACATTTTTTAGCTATTAAGTATACCTTAAAAATACAATCGTGGTCAAATAATACTACTACTACTCTATTAAAAGAACTTAGTGCTCTTTGTACTAAAAGGTATTGGCAGAAAAAGAAAATTCCTCTATTAGTTTCAACATACAGAAAAACTCAAGAAGAAGCCATATCATCCAGTTTCCCACTAGAAATGTTTACATTAAATACGTGGGTTACTAACATCCAAATAAATAATATTATAAAGTATGACTTAGATTCGTTTAAAGATAGTAAACATAATCACAATTTTAATATTCTTAAAAATGAAATTTTACATGAACTACGTAATAAATATGATAGTTGGCATAGAATATATACTGACGGTTCGAAGAGCGCTGGGGGGCTAGGGGCTGCCTTCTATCACCCCGGAGATAAAGTTAGAGGTTGTTTTAGGATTAATAATAGTAATATATCTATAATGACCGTGGAACTTACTGCGATTTCAGAAGCTCTGATGTACGCTAAGACCAAAA
Source organism: Charanyca ferruginea (assembly GCA_947361185.1). NCBI lineage: Eukaryota > Metazoa > Arthropoda > Insecta > Lepidoptera > Noctuidae > Charanyca > Charanyca ferruginea. The sequence goes on from OX376057.1 coordinate 32,404,032, forward strand.
TGTTTCATAAGGTAGTTATACTCACAGACAGCAAGAGTGCCTTGCAGCATATTGCTCGATGCGCCTCTGGTGGCAGAGGTGTTTCGAAAGCGTATGCCATTCTTAGTCAAATTTATGAGTTTAAGTGCAGTAATAGGGATCTGAGATTGCAGTGGATTCCATCTCATGTTGGTTTACCGGGAAACGAGGAGGTTGATCAACTGGCGAAAAAATCAGCTTTAGAAGGAATACTTATTGATGTTAAATGTCACTACTCTGAATTATTAAGTAAATATAAAATAGATTGTCATAACATGTGGAAAGAATATTTTGATAAAAAATCTCTCGAAAAAGGTGTTTGGTACAAAACAGTACAATGCGAACCTCCTCGTATTCCCTGGTTAACCGATATGAGAATATGCCGCAAATACATTGTAATAGCACACAGGTTAAGGACTGGACACATGCCACTCAACAGGTTTGGCTTCCTAATGAAAAAAGTGAGTAGTCCAAATTGTCAATACTGCGAGTCTGTAGAGGATGTGCATCACTTGTTGGTAGAATGTGTCCGCAATCGCAGGGAAAGAGATACCTTATTGGCAGAATTAAAAATTAGTAAGTTTGATTTAGGTGCTGTTCAATGTTTTTTGTCTAAACCCTGTAGTGCGGAAGCTAAGAAAATTTATAATTTTGCATGCAGCTATTTAGCTAATAGAGTGTCTCTGATCCCTTAGTTATATTTTATTTTTATTTTTTAGTTGTGTTTTTTTTTTTGTTATGAGTTATAATGGGGCTGACATGGTTATGTGTGATAACCAAAAGCCTCTAAATAAATAAAGATTAAAAAAAAAAAAAAAAAAAAAAAAATCAAAACTATTTATTTTACAATAATAACATATTTGAGATCCTCATAACGAGCCCTTTCATTTGATATTATGACACGGTAAGGTTTGCAAAACTCTCTTTTTTAATTTCCTAATTTGTCCCCCGAAAATGACCCTTATTTAAAAAAAGTATTTATTTACTTTGCACATCTGTGTTTGGCTCATAGGATTACACCATCCTACCAAATTTCACCTGATTTGGTCCAGTAGATTCGGAGCATTGGCTGTGACAGACGGACGGACAGACAGACGCACGAGTGATCCTATAAGGGCTCCGTTTTTTTTGTACGGAACCCTAAAAAGACTTATTCAATTTGGTGCAGTAATTCGGAAGTTATGCGCGCACACACATTTCGTCTTTGTTTTGTAGTAAGTACTTAATGAAGTATAAAGATTGTAGCTAGATAGACTAATTAAACATTAAATAATTGCGCCCTAACCACATGAAACCTTTAATGTAACCATTTTAGAGCTACCCATTTCCAAAACCTAAGAACAGACTTTTCTGCCGATCAATTTGCTGCCGTAAATTCCCTCATTGGGTCTGATTGATTCGATCAAGTGACTTGCGATTTGTTGAAAACGTATTAGCAGTTAGGGCTAAATGATTGCTGTCATTACTCAAGTGTTCTGTGTTGTTTCCTTCAAGCTTTTATTGGAGTTCTCAAGTTGGACAGTTAAATTTCGCGTTGAGCTGTGTGCTTGCTGTAATGGATTTAAATGGCAGGACGTGTCTACTTGAATTTTGTAAAAGTGTGTTGCATATTATCAGCATTTTCTTCTCCTATAGTACTCCTGATGAGGTTACGGTATCGGCTAAAGGGTCCAAATCACGTTTAATAAAAACACTAAGTAGCTTTCTATTATATACTCGCAACGAAAATCAAAACAAAATATTGTTTATTTTATTTTTCCATATTGTGCGCATTCATTTCCAGTATACTATTTACATTCGCAACATAAAAAGTTGAAGATAATTCCTTTAAACAACAATGTATCAAGACATTTATAATAATATTAGTAATTTAGAAGCAAAGCCAAATTACTTTGGTACTATTGGGTATGGCTTATCACTCGTAAGTTCTGTAATATAATTTTAATACCAACTTAGATATGAAGTACCAGCCAAAATTAATAAAATACATAGAATCGATATCCGTGCATAGACCTATGGACCAAAAAATCACTCTTTTGGAATCTTCGTGTTTGGATAAAAATCTTATCAGGTATAACTAGTTAAGGCCAGGTTCCATTGGCATACAACCTTTACACTCCCATAATAAATTAATTATACGAACTTACTATGTGTGCAGTTGCTCCATGTAAAACATTGGTATTCAGCTGCATGGTCTGGAACCTTCGGTGGACTGGAAGCCAACCTTAATTTAGTCGGGAAAAGAGGCAGATGATGATGACTAAAATTATGCGGGAAAAATGGGTTCACGAAGTTCGATGCCTGAACCCTTGAGCCATTGCCTCTTAAATCATATTATTATCTCCTGAATTGAAATCATCTCTTGGTCGTTCCAATGCTAGCTTATGTAAAGTCTGCTAGATTCTACAATGTCCTGCCCTCTTTAGCAAATACTCTTTCATTCCATTTATTCATGACTTTGGTTTTAAATTTGAAAGAGAGAATAGAAAATTAATTTAGTTTGTTCATCTTCTGAAAGTAAGGGTACCTACATAATAAATCTTCTTTTGTAAGTAAGTTCTATAATGGTTTGCAGTTATTAGTTTGTAGTTAATAATAAAAGCTTTATTTATTCCATACATGCAAAATTACAGAAAAAATATATAATAACATAAAAAATAATAATAATTGAGGAACTAGTAAATTTATCATCAGTGGTTAGTTCATATACATTAGTTTACATACATATCATTTTATTATATTCATACATTATTATTATATTATTCATTAATTCCAATTTTTTTTTGTTATTTTTTTACATTTTATTAATTACACAAGTTCACATACGTTATAATAATAGATGTAGTACCTACATAAATTTGACATCTGATTTTCAATATTTTGAAATATTTTCAATTGATAAATTCGTAAACTTTCCATGTATGGACCCCCTACGGGTAAAGTTTCTAGATAAGTTAAGCTAAAATTATTGATTTAGGGCGGTCCTAATTCCATGTTATAATTCTGCCGGTATAAGGTGTCGAATAAACAGTTAATTCGGGATAAAATTAGTAATGAGGGATTTTATTCCCAGGAAATGACTTATACAAGTTGGGTCGAATTCGTTCATAAAGGCACATCTATCATTAATATAGTTCCTATATCAATTTAATAATTTCTTGAAAACCTGAAACACAGCTTCCTCTGTCCTACCCTATTGCTATAGCCAGCAGAGTCCACAATGATCTTATCAATGATTTATGAAAAAGTAATAAAAGTATTGAGTATTTGTGGTAAATACATAGATCCTATCCCAACTAAAACCAGAAAAATCTGCTTTTATTACAGACACGAATACGGTAGACAATTTTATCTGTTTCCTGCAGTCCTGGTACGAAATCCTAATAGAGACAGACGTCCTGACAAGGGTCTCGTATCAATTACTGAAAGTTCTTTAGGTTTGGATCACCTAGACTGGAATATTGGACCTTCAATGGACAATGGATATTTATATCGGAACAAATTCTGGAGAAGGTCGAAGATTTCATTGTTTTTCGTTTGTGGTGGAAATCTCGTGCGAGTTCTTGAATAATGTAACATTTTGGAATTAAGATATTAGTTTCTTTGCCCTAGCAACAAAGTTTTATTGAGTTTCTTCAGGTACTTATGGACCAAAATGTCACTAGACTACTATTATGTGGAGCGCATTGTAGCCGAAGACCCTTTAAATATCTTTGTTCAGAATAAATGACGTCACACGAAATTAAGGCAAATTCCATTAATTAAAAACGTTTAAAGTCCCTATCTCATTTCATCGATGATTTTGTGCAGGAAACAAATGAAATTGTCTATTGTATTTTTGTCACAGTCTTCTAATAAAACATTTTTTTTTTTTTGATTTAACTGTGATTTAAGAGATGGATTGTGTATACGGTATGGTGCTGGCCACGAATAGCACCACCTCATTTCTACTGGTGGGTTATTGACCAGACAGAGGGATATTGAACATAGGATGGACAGCAGCATCCTTCTGAGTACCATAACACCTACTGCAATCGCCAACATGCATCGGCCAAGCATGGCGATTGCAGCTGAACCACCCCTTGGGGAGATCTATTCCCAGCAGTGGGCGTCTAAAGGTTTACATGATGATTATGAGTCCACTTAGACCTATACCTAGTTAATTGAGATCCCAGGTCGGCCAGAAATTAAAATCTTTGTAAAACTTTTATCTGGCAACTGTTATAAGTACTATAAACAGGGGCGTAGCTACCGCCGTATCAGCCGTATCAATGATACGGGGCCCCCGGACTGCAGGGGCCCCAACGTGTGTAACCAAAATTTCATAAAATGTTACCCACAATCTCACTCAAACTTAGGTCGTTCGCTTTGAGCAGTCATTATAAGTAATTATTTCTATGCCTTTTTGTGTAAACAGGAACCAAGGGTTTATGCTGAAAACCAGTGTTTAGCAACCCTTTAGGGGGGGACCTAAGCATACCTAATGCTGACGCTTGAACCTTTTGCCCTCCGGTATTATAGTTCTATGTATGAACTACTACAAGCTGTAATGCTGGAAACAATAAACTTAACTTTATTCTATTCTAATCAAAATATGAACCAATTTATTTTATATTCAAAAAGATACCCCGCTTTTGGGCTTCGCCGTATCGGGCAGAAGGGCCCCTGACAAATTTTGATACAGGGCCCTTCTAGGGCAAGCTACGCCACTGACTATAAATGTAATTTGTAGAGATGAAATACAAACATTTTTGACTATCCCTAAAATGAAAGGGTAATTGCCTTATGGGGTAAAGGTGTAGCAAACCCACCCCGCGCCCCTCTTAACGGCCTTGCTTTAAATGAGTCCACGTGGATAATATTGCGTCATTATTTTTTATAATAACCGCCAAGTTTTACGAAAAACCACACATTTTTTGTTTGAGATCTTCGCACGTAAGGTTAATTATTGATTTGTTTTGCATATTATGTAAGACAAATCTAAATTAATAATACATAACCGAAGATACATAACCGAAGCTTTAGTTTTGTAATGCTTCGAACATGAGAATACTTCAAGCTTAGTTAGTTTAAATGGTTTGTGAAGATGCGAAATATTTAGAAAGGTATTTCACTATTATGCACTGCTGACCGACCGACGGGGAAGAGAGGTTCTCGAGTGGCTACCAGGAACCAGATGGCGCAGCGTTGGTAGGTCTCCCACCAAATGGACCGACGACATCGTCAAGGTCGCGGGTAACCGGTGGATGCAAGCGGCAGGTTGCCGCTCGTTGTAGCGTTCTATAGAGTAGGCCTATGTTCAATAGTGGTCGTCTATCGGCTGTTGATGATAATTGATGAAGATGCCCATCTAACGGAAGATGAGTCTGATTTGTGAAGTTGCATTTTTTTTTAACGAATACTCTGTTATAATACGGTCGTTTTTTGTTTGAACTTTTGAGTTAGGAAATACTTTCACAAATAGAGACTAATAGCTTTTGCCCACGACTTCGTCTGTGTAAAAATCGGTTATCGCAAATGCAGACAAAATTGCGGATAAAAAGCCTATGTCCTTCCCCAGGGTATAAGCTATCTTCATACCAAATTTCATCAAAATCGGTTCAGCTGTTCTATCGTGAAACCGTAATAGACAGAGTTACTTCCACATTTATAATATTAAGTATAGAAGTATGGATGAGCAGCGTATCTTCCGTCAGGTCCATTTATTGGTAAAAATTTCATCTGCATTTACATGTGTTTTAAAACCATAAGCAATATCAGATAAGTGAATACATATGACATAATAGTTTTTAGTACTATGTGTGAATTCCCCTCGTAAAATACTTTTTATTATATACCGTCCGCTAAGCAAACGTTCCCACAGTCTCAGAATCAGCATAGTAAAAAAAATAAAAATAATCACGCATCGTCGAGTTATCTACTGACAATGTTTACCAATGCAAAAATGAACAGCTGCAACATATTTTATACTTATTTCATGCAAACACATTTTCTATTCAGTCTCAAGTAAAACCAGGTGCACTAACTGTCAAAATGAAGGTAACAGACCGTCTTTTATTTTATCTTAGAAAAGATCCACTATAGATATTGTGTACAACAGACTAATGTCCTCCCTTGCCACCATAACAGGTGTGTTGTCTCTTTCTTTTTGTGTGCTGTCTCACTCGTCCAATGGTGTCATGTTCTGCTATTATTATCTTTGGGACTAGTTTAACTTGTACAGAAATTAGTGTGGTTCATGTTAAAAGTGTAAAAGTTGTAAATTGTATTTATTATGAAATTACTTCGGATGGGTATAAAGCTTTAGGTTTTTAATAGTTTTCTTGTATAACAGTTAAATTGAAACATCATTAAGTACCAGAACCCCGCAGAACACATAAAAAAAGTTTTTTCAAAAACTAAAAAGTGAAAAATAACTTTAGCACAGAACACACATTACTTTAGTTTCGGAAGTCGGTGGCGGTTTGAAGGCGGTTGTCTTTTTTTTGAAAAAACTTTTTATTTTTCTCTTTTTAGTGTTGCCTTAACATCCAAATCTATTAAGAAACGGCGGCACACTTAAAAGAGATTGTAAATCCCCAAAGATTGAAGAAACGAAAACGTCGTCTAAGTATATTTTTTTCGGAATTTGTTGATTTTCTCAAAAAGGGCTGTACCAATTTTGGTAAAATTTATATGGGACCATTTCGGAATTTTTTTCAAATCAGAATTTTGCAAATCCGTCTATCTATGACAGAGTTTTGCCCGAACATACATAAAAAAAAAAATCCTTCCCTCCTTCCCTCCTCCTTTTTGAAGTCGGTTAAAAAGTAGTAATTTTTGACGTCCATAAAATGCTGATTCTCAGCGTATTTTGAAAAAGTACAGACGCCAATACATCAAGCCATTCCAAACTGTAAAATTTTCCCAATTGAACCTTATTCTTATGTTTAAAAGTTGAAAATCTATTAAATAAATTTGACAGATTGTTGTAGCTTGATGTGCCAGCTGGTTTCTGTACTTACCTAAGTTTAAAATGAGAACTAACATGAACCTTGCTGCAAATGCTTTTTTACAAGTTACTAATAAGTCATCCAAAAAATGTATAATAACTTGTGTACCTACACGACTTCATCCGCGTGGAAGTTAAATATAGGTAATACAAAATATACCCTATGACACTTAACAATAAAATAGCTTATTAGTGATTTTTTTTAATCGATCTAGAAATTCTGAAGGTATTATCTCTCTTTCTCTCTCTCTCTTTTGGTATATTGGTTAATATGGATTACATAATTACATCTCTTTCTCACACAACCAGTTTAAACCAGTAAAGTCGTCATCCCTTGCAAATTACACCACACCCCAAGTAATTGGTTCTAGTCTAGCTTGTGTAAGGCGTTTAATAGCCCGGGCATCATGTCATCGGATTAACTACGTTTGCTGTACATAGGCTACCCCTTAATACGGTCAAAAGTCTATTGTGAAGCCTTTAATGGTGTTACAGTGTTGACAGAATAAATTCGGTTCCGCTTATCGTGGGTAAATGTGCGAACTTGGCTGTTTACACTACCGCGCATGTTTTGTGTTGGTATAATGTATGGAGGAGCTTATGGCTAAGTAAAAGTGGTTCGGATCGAGCGGTCATGGTTAAGCTATGCTTGCCACGGTCTGTCTGTGGATGGGTGACCATCCATATCATAACGAGACTCCGTATCCCAAAAAACGCGTAAATCTATTCGTCCCAGCTGACATTTGTACATCTTTGACAGTTAGAAATTCTGACAATCAGTCGTACCAAGGGATACCGTGTTGCCCAGTAACTGAGTTATAGAAGTCGTACAGGCAGTCGCTCCATGTAAAACACTGGTATTCAGCTGCATCTGGTTAGACGGGAAGCCGTTCCCAACATAGTTGGGAAAAGGCTTATTGATTGATAGCCTTTTCAGATATTGTAGAGAGTTTATTGATTGAATGATTGCTTTAAATATATGTATCTCTAAGTACTAGGTTTTACCCGTGACTACCTCCGCGTGAATGTCGGTTATCGCAGATGCAGACGAAGTCGCGGATTGAAAAGTAACTTACACTCTGTCCACTGGTTTTATCGTTTTTTGACAGCTGGAACTAGTGAACAATATTTATGTTTTATTGTAAAAACTGATACGCTTTCTGTATTATAATGTCTGTAAGAGGTCATAAATAAGATAATCCAACAAGATAACAGTTCATATATTTTATAACGCATTTTGAAGTTAACTTTAACATAATCGGGAATAATTACGTTCTAAGGCAGCTGTCAAAAAACTAATAACCCAATGGACAGGGTATAGGCCCTTTGTTGGGGTTAAACCATAATCTGAAACAAAGCGGTCGCCATTATATTAATCTCGAATAACTTGTTTACTCAGTGCATTTTGTTGGTATAGCGACTTTCTATCCGAGAGTAGGTAAATCTCTTGGATAGAAAGTTATTCCGTGATAAAAAGTTGGTAAACCGAAAAGTTCATTAACTCGAGAGTAATGAATGATTTTATTCCCTTTCACAAGTTTGGTCCAATTTACCCTAAGTAGGTAAAGGGTGAATTGTAGGCATAGATTTTATTTTTGTACACTTTTGAGTGGAAATGCTTCGGATTCGAGATTCAGCTCAATTAAAGACGTAAGGTAAGCCCGTTTACTACCTTCCTTGCCTACCTTACGTAATCAAATGTTAACATCAACTAACTGTGTCCCAAACCCTTGGGGAATTTCCCTGAATTATGCTGCCCTTAATTTAAATGGGTTTTGCCAGACAGACTTGAATTATTTGGCCATTTTTACACTTCATGCCCAAAATAACGCAACAGAAAATCTGGCGTTAAAATAATATCGTGTGATCATTTTGTGGTTGGTTCATCAAACAGTAAATCTAGCATTAAAATAATATCGTGTGATCATTTTGTGGTTGGTTCATCAAACAGTAAATCTAGCATTAAAATAATATCGTGTGATCATTTTGTGGTTGGTTCATCAAACAGTAAATCTAGCATTAAAATAATATCGTGTGATCATTTTGTGGTTGGTTCATCAAACAGTAAATCTAGCATTAAAATAATATCGTGTGATCATTTTGTGGTTGGTTCATCAAACAGTAAATCTAGCATTAAAATAATATCGTGTGATCATTTTGTGGTTTGTTCATCAAACAGTAAATCTAGCATTAAAATAATATCGTGTGATCATTTTGTGGTTGGTTCATCAAACAATAAATTTAGCATTAAAATAATATCGTGTGATCATTTTGTGGTTGGTTCATCAAACTAACAAGAGCCAAATCATATTAGAAACTAGCTGAAGCCCGCGACTTTATTCGCAAGATTGTCGGTTATTAGACGGGTTTTAATTTTTTTGCGCGACAGCATGTTTTTTCTAAAATAAAAGAAAGAAAAACTTACTCCTTATAGCAACAGCTATAGGCCAGTGAAAAGTACTGTCAAAATCGGTCCAGCCATTTGAGAGATTAGAAACAAACAGACAGGCAGCGACAAAAATGCAGGTGCACTCCGCACCTGTGTTTGCGTTTGCGCACACACTTGTGCACTAGAATATCTCCTGCACACTTGGCTGAGCTTCATAAAGATTGACCACAGTAACCCAAATTCGGTTGGGATTATGATAGATTAACATGCCATTAAAAATAACCGTAGATATTCGTGGATTTCTTCAGTTTAGATGGAGAGCTTCAACTATACTTACTTTACTGACAGGTAATAGTCAAAAATGGCGCTAACAATCGTCAAATAAAAAAATGGGTTATTTCACAAAATCGTACGTCAAAATGTTACTATTACCATTTTGTGTTGTCAAACATCAAAATATTATGGAATCTCTTTTTGAATAACTTTGACTGACGGATTTTTATGTCATGAAACAACCCGTTACATGTAACGTACGTTAAACATCTCACCTCATATTAACTTATAACCGTCCGTATGTAACGTTAACCGACTGTTTGAAACAACCCGCCCTGAATCAAATTGCCATTCAAAAACCGAACGTAAAAGTTCCACTTGCAGTGTCAAAATCCCTTACAACTTCATCGAAACAAAACACAGTGCAAGATTCAGAATTTCTCGCTCTAAAATTAAAATGTTACTGGATCTCAGTTGGTATTCACTATAATACGAGTAAAGCAGTGTTTACATCGTAAATCATAGGGTAATTAGTCCTACGGGACTGCTCCACAGTCATTTACCAACTCACTTGCGAATTAAGTAAGTAATGGTAGACGCTTTCTTTGGGCGTGTTGGCATCGGCAACCATTTTGAAATGGATGGCGTAAGTAAGGCTATTGGGGTAAATGAGTTATGGGTATTTTTAAGGTACAATTGTATGGGTAAAAATCTACTACTTACTGACAATGAGAGATGTAGGTAAAGGACATGTTTCATAATCGGCCCAGTCTATGTACACCACTTCAAAAAAGAAAAATCCGTAGAATCCGGGAAAAATACAGATAATTCATTTAAATATATACTGTTGTGGTAGTAAATTGATAATTAATAAAACAGTTATTTTTATGGATTTCCAACATGTCGTCACTCAGATTTAGCTACTCTATAAACCATAGATCGACCATTGATCATAGAAAGATAACTGTCAGCTGTCAGTATCACAACAGTGTCACTTCAGTCACTTTCGTCCGTATGTTTTGTCCTTTCTTCTTGTTTTGTGTCTAGTTTCTGGCGTTCTTTTTTACAACATAGCTTTCGATTTTTGAATTTGGCACCGTTTTTCTTCCATCTGTTAACCTACTTATCCACAAATCGACGAAGAATTAGAAATGTCAAATGTCATTAATCAATCAAAATGACAGCTTGCCGTCATGACTGTATTTTTGCTGTGTGTTGCAATCTCAAGAGCAATTTCTTGTGTTTTACCTGCTCACAAAACCATTTTAAAGTAATTAGACAGTTGAGAACTATTTAAAATGTATTTCCCTATTTTTAAATATGGTGTACAAGGACTGGGCCTAGGCTCCATACATTTTGAAACAACTCCTTTTCAAATTAATCTCTGGCATCATCTACCTAGCCATTTTTTTATTCTAATAGGCTTGCGTTTGGCCACAACTCACCTTGCGGCGTAAGGTGGAGCACGTTTATCTGGAATGAACAGGTTCACTCGTGTTTTGAAGATACCCAGATTATACATATCGGGGAACAGAGAGAACTATGTTGGGGTCGGTTGTCTGTCTGTATACTGCGGAATACCAGTGTTTTGCATGGAGCAAGTGCCTGCTTAACCTCCACAACCCAGTTACTGGGTAACACGATACCCCTTGGTAAGACTGGGTGTCATACTATCTGGCTTCTGACTACCCACAACGACTGTCAAAGATCTACGAATGACAGCCGGGAACATAGAAATCCAACGGTTTCACCTACTTTCCGAGGCACGGAAGCATTTCGGTATGAAATCGATGGTTGGTCACCCATTCATGAACCGACTGCGATAAGCGTAGCTTAACCTTAGCCGATTATCAGTATCCCGAGCCATGAACTTCTTGAAAATTATTCTCCACATTTTTTTTAAATTAACTAGATATAGGCAGACATCATTTATTTCAGATAAAAATCTATAGATAAATAGCAGACCATACATTTGTCATAATTGTAAACTTGTATGTAATGTAACTCACATTAAAATTAAAACAGAGATATATCTACATATACTCATACGTATAAATAAGTATTTTACTCGGTGCGGACGCACGAGTATGATAGGTACTTATTTAAACGTACAATAAAGAAACAAAAACCTATAACTATTAAACAAAAAAAAAAAAAAAACTAATATAATAAGGCATCAAAAAATTCCTCCACATCGCCTTCATCTGGGAATGTGCCCAAGAGACTTGCTGCATTGCCACGTTGAATGGCAATGCTTAACCTCTGCCCAAAGTAAAAACCAGCTCTTGGATCACGAGAAGTGTCAACTAACCTTTTGGAAATTTCCTTAAAAAGGAGATGAGCACTCGGACCCCACGGCCCGAGGGTTTCAACCCCAAACGGCTCGAAAATAAAGTTATCACCAAGGATACTATACTTTCGCCGTTTGAGGTTTTCTGCAGCCGCAGCAGCAGCACCAGCACAACACGCTGAGCTAGGAAGATGGGATGGCGCAAGAGTATCGACGCACGTAGCGTCCCACACTAAAGGCCTACCCAACTTCCACGGAAATAATGACATGCCGCCCGGTCTCTTGCCATCGTCGCGTGCCAAACCGTTGGGTTCCTAAACTGCTGGAACGCCGACGGCGACGAGAGCACGTCGAATGATGTCATTAATATTCGCGTGCCGCGCTATGCGACCCGCACTCCGGCTGCACGACAGGCCGTGGTGTCCAAGGCAGTTGACAGCTTCCCCACAGCGACAGCGATGAGGAGAACAACAAGATGCTCCTAAACGTAAGGAAGCAGCGAGGCGAAAAGAAGTGTCGTCAAACATAGTACCTAGGTTTGACGACGCAACCCGCATCCACCCGCTGCCAGCCACCTTCTTTAAATCGTCGGTCCTTTTTAACCGACTTCAAAAAGGAGGTGGTTCTCAATTCGATTGTTTTTTTTATGTATGTACATCGATTACTCTGAGATTTATGAGCCGATTAACGTAATTCTTCTTTAATGTTATTTTATATAGCGTAGTATATTACCAAGCAGATAAATTGTATCACTCAAAAATAATAGACCATTAGAAACTTTGTAGCTTAGTAAAAGTAATAATCGAGTAATTTAGGTATATTACACAAATAACTTTCATTTGACTTTAGATTTTGGCATTGAAATATACCTATACTCCGTTTACAATAAGATTAGACATTTACACAAACCTTTTTTACAGTCCCTTCAACCGATTTTGACTTCTATTCCGTAGGCTTAAGGATGACATTAGAGGCAAAAAAGTGGTTACAATAACAACTGTTTTTTGCAGCTGCCATTTGTCATGCAACGCAATATAAGTCAAAATCGGTTGAACGGACTGTAAAAAAGGTTTGTGTATAAATGTCTAATCTTATTGTGAACGGAGTATAGATGACTAATATTTGCCCGCGACGTCGTCGTCCGCAAGTAAATCAAAGTCAAATCCGTTCTTCGTTCACGTCTCCTACCTACTAAGTTTCAGCTTCGTAGGCCAAATCCAGTTTTTGTTTCGCATTTAATCAATGAGTCACCTTTACTATTTTTTTTATTTAAAATATAGATGTTAGCAAAAAAACTAAACGCTACATTAATTCTTCATTTACACAAAAAGTAACTACGGCTTAAGATATAAAATGAATTTAAAATAAGAATATCTCTAACAGAATTTTACGCAGCATAAAAGTATGAAATTGCACGCCTCAAGACGTGAATTTAATAAAATTAAAACAACCAAGGAGTGTGTTAAAAATTCTTAATATTACACGGCGCCGGCTTTACGAAGCATTTTTAAGGATTTTTTGTTCTCGTGAAACCACGCCTTTTACAATCTAAAAGATTAATCCATTTAATCTCAACATTGCTACATGTCTATTACTTGAGTAATTTACTTGCAATTACCGCAACTCTAAAGCCCACTTGCACCAAAAACTTAACTCGGATTTCGTTGCTAATCCGAGATTAAATTATAAATATGTCATACTTAATGGACCTGTGTTAAGTTAGGTGCAATTTGCAACTAAGACTCAGTAGCAATTTTCATTTATGTATGAGTATGTATTCATCATTATCTTCGTGCTTTTTTTAATTCATCATCATATCATATCAGCCTATTGTTGTCCATTGCTGACCGTAGGCCTCCTCCAGAGATCGCCAACCAACCCGGTCTTGGGCAACCCGAACCCATCCGCTGCCTGCCACCTTCTTTAAATCGTCGGTCCTTTTTAACCGACTTCAAAAAGGAGGAGGTTCTCAATTCAATTGTTTTTTTTTATGTATGTACATCGATTACTCCGAGGTTTATGAGCCGATTTACGTAATTCTTCTTTAGTTTAATGCAGAGTAGTTGCCATTTGGTCCCATAAAAATTTAATATAGTTTGGCCCAGTAGTTTTAATTTTATGAACAATTTTTTAAATACCTACTTATTTTTATGTTTGACCACGCATAACTTTTTTCAGTGTAGTCCCAATTCGATGATTCTTATTTAGTTATTCTTACTTTTAATTGATAGTGTATACCTCAAATTTGGTCCTATATAAATTACAAGAAAATATTCCAGCTGAAAATTCCGGTTGAAAATTAAGGGATGACAGATTTTTTTGTTGTCACCGTTTCGTAATTAATTTCTATGATGAGAAGTAGGCACTAAAAAGCGAAAAAAAAAGACTTTTTAACAAAAAAGACAACCGCCTTCAAAGAGTAAAAAATTACTTTCAATTCGCAAGTCGGCGGCTTTGGTTTTGCTTGTTGTTTTGTATTGCCACTTGCCACCGACTTGCGAATTGAGAGTTATTTTTTATTTTTTTTTAATTAATTAATGAAAACTGCTCTGACTACGCTACCGTAACTCAGAGTTCTAAGATACCTAACCCTGGCTGGTGCAAGCAGGCCCTAGTAATGAAAACTCGACTACAGAGGATATTAAACGAAGTCAACTAGGGTGAGTCAACTTACTTAGCACCAGGTGTAACGAGTGAAGCGGCATCTAACACTAAGTACGCCACATGCGAACTAACTAGTTCAACCAGGTTTCAGACTGGCTAAAGTAGATTCGTCTTTCATGGGGTACTGTTTAAAGTGTTACAATAAAATACCACCCCATATTGTTCAACTAAATGAGACAAAATTTAAGACTTATATTAAACGCACACTATGCAGCCGAGCCTATTATAAATTGGGTGATCACTGATAAAAAGGCTTGGCTGAATGCTGATCTAGCTCCACAGCCTTGGATTCATAGATTTATTGATTAGCATTTGTAACTATTTTTGGAGCTGTAGAACTATATTATCTTTGCATTATATAATCTCAAACTATTAGTATTACATAATTTTGCATAGCACATACATGTGAGCACTATGCACTTTAAAGCTACCATTTAGGTACGAGATATTATGTCTTTAGTTGAATTGAATATGGCGGTTGAGTGTTTGTCATAATATGCTCACTTAAATGTCTCGCTGATGTTGGATCATTCGGTTTCCTTCAAAATGGTTGAGCTAAATGGTGCCGATCCATGCGTCATGTTCGTGAACGGGAGCCGTCAGTTGCCAGTAGTCAAACTATCCGAGGCAGCTAAGAGATGACCAGTCTGGTCATCTCTTAGCTGCCTCGGATAGTTTAAATTTATTTTGAACTAGCTTCTGCCCGCGACTTCGTACGCGGATCCTGTTGCTTATGCCAGCGACAACGGGGTCGGCAAAATCGAAGATCTGAAACGTCTAATGTCGAATTCTAAGAGCCCGGGGACGAGAAAGCAACGGGATGCGCGAGATGATTCGAGACGTTCAGAAAGTAAAATTTTGAATCATACCTCCGATGGCGGAATATGTGGCGTAGTCAATCATAGGAGTATACGTAAATGAACTCTGTTCCTTATCAACGCGCATCACGTTCCGCAGCAGATGCGTAGATACGCTGAGAACTCAAGCGCAATTCTCTATCCGTGAACGTCTCCGACTCGCGAGACAATGTATGACGTTCACGATCAGCGGTCAGTCGCGCATCATATTCTTCACTGGTCTCTAGAGACCTGGATGTAGATGCGTAAATATGCTGAGAACGCAGGCGTGCTTCGCGATCTGAAGAGGTTTCCACGGAGCGAGTTGCAGCCTGATGTTCTCGAACAGCATCAAGTCTCTCCTGACGCTCTTCGGTAGATTCTTGGGATCTTATGATCCTCAATCTTTTAACTCCTTTAAAACATTGGGAAAGATTTGACCTCTTTCTAGGCATGGTTATAGTTTTATTGTAAAGAATACCTGATCAAGTAAAATCTAAGTGACTGCTCCCCTGCGTTACCGGGTAGGCTACCGTGTCACGAAGATAAATGGAAAAGGAAATTAAACACCCAAATAACATAAGCCCGAAGGCATATTTATTCGATAAAATAAAAAAATAAATGGGAATTTTGGCCAGTAGAGTCAAATTTTCAATGATATACCATCGTCATCAAAAATCAGTCCTGAATTGTTACCGCCTTCACCGCGTGGAGGTACTCCCAGCTTATGTTATTTTATAAGATACAGTGAAATTAGTGATACCTTTGATTTTCACATCAGATGTTTCTGATCTTCAATTTTTATAAGCCAACAGGAAATGCCCATCAGACCGAACAACTTTTGCTAAGACGTCATTCCTATATGTGTCATGGTGTAGCTGGGCTCTTGGAGTTCCACATCAGGTGTTCCAGATCTTTAAATTTATTCTCTCAGCAGAAAATGCTCATCACGTGGAACAATTTTTGCTATGGTACCATTTTTGTACCTCTTATAGTTTAGCTGGTCTGTTGCGGTTCTGCATCAGGTGTTCAAGTGTCCAAAATAAATTATAGCCTATATGTTGCCCAGACCTTATACCTATACAACAAAAGAAAAATCATTCAAATCCGCCCAGTAGTTCCGAAGATTAGCGTGTACAAACAAACAGACAAACAGACAAAATTTTTTTTTTGGGATTCGTGCTCTATTACTGTTCCTAAACCCCCCTCAATTATTTTTTTTTAAATATATTCAATGTACAGACACGGTTTTGTTACTGTTTTATTTTATGTATAGATAGATTGCTAATTTGATTGTCACTAGACCTCTTTTAAAGCAAGACGTGTTACACTGTTCTTACATCGTACCCTTAGATTCAACATGAGTGATGTAACCTAAATTTGTAATATATTACAAAAAAAAAATTTTAAAAGAGTGTTCATGGAGTTTCTTGCTCGTTCTTCTCCATAGAAAACTAATGTTTAGAACGAGCAACTAGCTTCATCTTTCGGACTGACTGACTCTGACAATTCAGAAGTACCTACCTGTAAATAATTGAAATAAATGGTTTTGAGTTTGAGTTTGAACTGAGAGGAGCTCGTTGCTAAGTAAATGCCGCACAGATCGAACGGTCAAAGGTTAAGCTACGCTTGCCGCGTTCAAGCTGTGGATGGGTGACCATCCATTTTATACCGAGTTTACCTCCGTGCCTCGGAAAGCACGTAAAGCCGTTAGTCCCGGCTGTCACTCGTAGATCTTTGCCAGTCGTTAAGGGTAGTCAGTGGTTCCCAGCATCTGGGTTGTGGAGTTCCTATAGGCAGTCGCTCCATGTAAAACATTAGTATTCAGCTGCATACGGTTAGACTGGAAGCCGACCCCAACATACTTGGGAAAAGGATAGGCAGTGATGATGAACTATCGTGCAGTAATCCACCAGGCATAACATCCGTCTGGTCGGTAACTCCTCCCTTTTCAATGGAGGATATGGAACTTTCCACCCTGTTCCTTATACTAAGGCTGGCTTCTAGTCTAACCGGCTGCAGCTGCCTATTTGACCTCCACAACCCAGTTGCTAGGTAACACGATACCCCTTGGTAAGACTGGTTGTCATATTTTCAAGTTTTTTCCATCCAAAGATATAAAAAAGGGTCGGGTGATGCAGGGTTTCCTTTCATAATAATTCATTCAATCGTTACTGTAACTAATAACTAGAATTACATAGGTACTATTTATTTATCAATGTAAATAGCAAGGAATTGATCCTACATCAATTAGGTACATCTTCATTCCAATTTTAATTAATTAACCTAGTTGTCATTGCGTTTTATTTAATTACAATCTCCTCACTAACACATGTAGGTATGTCCCATGTGATCAGCTCTTAAAATAACTCAGTATTAATTAAACCCAATGATCGTGAGATGAATTGTCCAGATATCGAGACCTAATTACGAGAAATATACCAGTTTTAATGACAAAAAATAAATGTTGTTTCCAAGTCAATGTAAGTTGATAAGCTTACTTGCATTTGCTTGCCCTACGGTTGTAGGTACTCGATCGATGCCTTTCCGACAAAATGGTAATAAAAAAATAATAGTTAAAAAAAACTAAAAACACGCTTTTTATAGAAAACCGAACTAAAAAATAGAAAATAAATTTTAATAAATTTAAATTAAGAAAAGTGTTAACAATTTCAATAAATATAAATTAATAATAGTGTTAAAAAAATAATATTTAAAAAAAAAGCGCATGGTGTCAATAGTTATAAATATTTTATTGACAGATATGAGTAGAGTGATTATCATTTTGATAATATCTTAAAAAGCACCCACGCTTTTTTTTAAATATTTTTTTTTTTTATTCACACTATTGTTAATTTATATTTATTGAAATTTTTAACACTTTTCTTAATTTAAATTTATTAAAATTTATTTTCTATTTTTTAGTTTGGATTTCTATAAAAAGCGTGTTTTTAGTTTTTTTTTAACTATTATTTATTTTTTACTTTTTAGTTTGAAAAATGGAATAATTTTATCAAGTTAGTGTATTGTCATCGGTCCTCGATAAATCTACAAAGTTTGAACGAAATCTGGCCGTTTAAAGTGGGTCAAAATCGCGCCCAAAGAAGTCGGTTACAAACAAACATACAGGTGAAGCTAATAAAAAGCGTGTAAAAAAGAAAACTGCCTTCAAAAACTAAAAACGAAATGTGTAGGAAGGTAGTAGTACTTAGTAGCATGACGGTCTGGTGTCTGCAACTCCACGTCTCAGCGCGTTTAGTGGAATACCTGTACTCCATTTATAATAGCATTAGAAAAAAGAGGCTCATATAAGCAGGAATGCAAAACATTTTATTTCAATGATAAGTTAAAACAATTTTAATCAAACTGATTTAAACATAATTTTGACAAATAGATCTAAGATAGTACTAAATATGGACGTATAAAAAATATATAAACAGAATAAAAGTCTTTTAAAGAAAAAACTTGAGAGGTGTCAAGGGACACCCGGATGGAACGAAGTTCCTTTCGATTAATTAGTGAAAGAATTGTAATAAAATGTTATTACAATTCCTTCACTAATTAATGTGATGCGTTAAAGTGAATTTAAGTGGCTTTAAGCCAGGGCAAAAAAAAAGCGAGGAATGAAAAGTTATTATGGCTGCTTACATTGTAAGTAAGTAATTTTAAAGATTAACATTTTCTAACATGATAGTACAATGCGTAGTTATTTAGATAGAAAGACCAATAAATTATTTCTGCGCCATCTATTGGCCGTTCGTAATTCGATCTCGAAGAGCACAGTTGCGCCAATAACGTTAATAGATGGCTCTTAAATCAAATATACAAAAGTGTCGTGACAACTTTTCGTAAGAATTTTTTCCGTCTAGCCCCCTTTCACAACGCGCGATAGGGAACTTCGTTCCAATAAGTA
The DNA here is from genome assembly GCA_947361185.1 of Charanyca ferruginea. Taxonomy (NCBI): domain Eukaryota; kingdom Metazoa; phylum Arthropoda; class Insecta; order Lepidoptera; family Noctuidae; genus Charanyca; species Charanyca ferruginea. The sequence goes on from OX376057.1 coordinate 32,423,406, forward strand.
ACATTTTAAATTTGGTAGAATTAAACGAAAAGCATAACGTTCCGGGTATTGTTCATCCCTGCTTCTGTTAGGTTTTTAGCATTGACACTTGAATTTTAAATTGGAATTAAATATACAATTAAATTAAAGCCACATAATTTTAGAAGATAAATTATTAGAATAGTTACAAATACGCGCGACAGCTTCTGTAAAAATAGATTATAATAAATTCGGTGTCTATCGTAACTTTAGCATGTTTATTGTACTTTTTTTACAAAGTGTGCATTAAAAAGAACCTTTTTTAACTTCTGTCTAATGCTATTGTAAATGGAGTAAAGGTGCGTCTGGAAAATGCCTTAGTTTTACTAGAACTGAACTAGGAATCTTAAACATTTTTGAAGACACGTTGCATCCGTGCAAAGCCGGGGCAGGTCGCTAGTTTAAAATGTATAATTTTCTTTATCTACTTCTTTTTTTTATAAATGAAAATGAATGTTTCTAGGTATTCGTCGTCTACTATACGATTGTGATTAAACTTTGCTGTGTTATTCTGCATTTGCAAAGGTTCCTTGAACCAAGAAAGAAGAAAAAGAAACACCGGGAGCGAAGTCGCGGGTAGTAGCTAGTTAATCATAAATTTCGACCTTTAATTATTAATTTATTGATAAGATACTAGGTATTAGAATATTGGTATTATTTTCGTCGTGACCTTTACCTACCTTTTAGAAGTAATAATAACAATTGTCCTTGTACATTTTATTCGTTTATATTTGTCCGATTTAATTTACTACCTACATTGTTCTCACATTGTACCCCAGATTCAACATGAATGATGTACTTAACTAAAATTAGTAATATTTATTGATTTCAAAAAAGGTGTTCATGGAGTTCCTTGCTCGTTCTTCTCCATAGAAACATACTGTTTAGAACGAGCAACTATACCTTCAACTTTCTAAATGCCTGACTCTGACAATTCAAAAGTACCTGTAAATGGTTTATTTGAAATAAATAGTTTTGTATTTGAGTTTAAGGCGCTAACAAGCGACTTTTACAGATTTTAAACTGACAATCACGTCAAAATATGTAGTGTAAATTATTTGAAAAAAAAAAAATATGTTAAAGTAGAACATTCTCTTAATCATTTAGTATATGAATATTTTTGATTAAGTTCATATTAAATAGTTTAATTAACTCGTGAAGTTGTGTCTGACGCGGACAAAACATTGATAATCACACAAAATCTACCAGGTTTATTTAAACAAAACTTTCACTATCTTACAGACAATTTTATTATCTATCTTTTAGTATACGTCTTTTTTTTAAAGTTAAAGAATACTATCTTTTATTTAATTTTTTCGGCTAAACTTTGAGAGTTTTGGACTCAGCAGATTCTCTGGTCGCTCAAGGTCGCCGGCGTATATCGTCACCTTAAATAATATGTTTATAGATCATGTAAATGAAGAAAATACCTTCCCTAGTCTTCACCTTTCAAGTTCATTGATTTTTCTCAATAATGTCAATGTCACCTTTCTTCAGTTCTTTGACCCTTAATAATATTCTTTCTACATTTTACATTTGAATTAAGACTGGTTTAGACGGAGCCAGTAGATAGCGCCAGTAAAATGTTTAGCAGCTTGTTTATTAAGTCTAGCTGTTTTATTTACACAAAGTAACTAAAATTTAGAGCCAAAGGGAATTCAATTACGAGTAAGTTAGGGACTTGAAAATTAATATAGTGCTTGACGTGTGAAAAGGGGAACTTAAATAGATAGATAAGGGTTTCTAGCTAGTTTTGTGTGCTGTCTTGTTGATAATTCACTAACTTAACTTATCAAACTAAATTTATCTAAACATGCCTTTAATGTTTTACACGTACAAAATTAAATACTTACTTAATAAAATAACTCAATTTAGTTATCTTTTTCTACAAAAGCAATATTACTAGGTACTCTTAGAATTAAATTATTTCGAAGTAATCCATTTCTTAACAAATATTTTGGCTGCTTGTAACTTACTTGAATTGGAGTGTATTTGAACTGGGACAGAAAAAATTGTTCATAAATCTATCTATTTATAGATAATAAAATTGTCTGTAAGATGGTGTAAGTTTCGTTTAATCAACCTGGTAGATTTTGTGTGGATTGTCAATGTTTTGTCCGCGTCAGACACAACTTCACGAGTTAATTAAACTATTTAATATGAATATAATCAAAAATATTCACATACTAAATGATTAAGAGATTGTTTTAGTTTAACATATATTTTTTTCAAATCATTTACACTACACATTTTGACGTGATTTTCAGTTTAAAATTTGTAAAAGTCGTTAATAGCCCCTTAAATCCGCGATAACCGACATTTACGCGAACGTCGTCGCGGGCAAAAGCTAGTACGTAAATTAATGCAATTACGTAAACTATTATAAAAAACAGTTTTAATAAATATTTAGTGGGTACCTAATATACATAACCTTAAGCAAGAAACGTCCCTTTGTGCCTATTGGCCTAGTTCTGTTCTGTCTCCTGATTGATTTGGAGGGAAGTGGAAAATGTGTTTTTCTTACTCCTCCGCTGTTGTTTTCTGATTAATTTCGTTGCATGATCCAAGACAGTTGAATCGTTTCTCTGGGACTCGTCGAGCTTCATTGCTCTGGCGCTTTTCTGGTGGTCGCCACTGTTGTTTCAGGCTTACAGGAGTTGCAGTGGTTTGGGAATAGTGTGGCGGGCTTGACCCATATAAAAAAAATACCGTGTAACCTTACTATTTACATAATTTTCACACTATCTATTAACTTCTGTATTAATATAACAAGGTGAAGAGTTTGTTGGTTTAAAACGCGCTCATCTCCGAAATTGCTGGCCCGATTCTGAAAATTCTTTCGCTAATACAAAGCCACCAATTCCTGAGTGCTGTAGGCATGTTTTATGGCATAGGTAGGTACTTGACCACAGGGACGGACGAAGCCGTAGCATTTACTTATTATTTTTCAAAACATTGCTTGATTACACAAAAGGCGTGAGTAACAACCTTTTGTGTAATCATTTCATAATCATAGACAGTAATCGTTGTGTAATTTGATGCAAGGATCGCCCGACACCACGGCAGACGACGTAGTAGATACTCTCGAGCGTGTGCGTAAGGTACGTTTTAGCGCGCACGAGCGGCTGTAATATTTTTGTAGGCAGTTAAAGCGTTAGGTATCTGTCTTCTATGGAGTGAAGTATCTGTTCCTAAGGAACTATTAGTTAATCTGTGGCCGTAGGTAGAAGCTAGTTTATAATAAATAATGATATCTGACACCTTACGGCGAACATAAAAGCCATTCACTATAATTTGCCACTTGTGTTTGCCTTGTGTCTGGGTGTTGTTTATCTATATATGTATGTATTTACAAAAAAAAAAATGTATTTGTGTATGTATATCAGCTGTCTGACACCCATAGTACAGGGTCTTCCTAGTTTGGGGTCAGATGGCCGTGTGTGAAAATGTCCCCACATATTATATTATTATATTATTATATTATTATATTATTATATTTAAAATGACCGCTAAAAGCCGACTAGTCACTAGACTTACTAGCCCGATTACTTTTATGCAAGTAATTATAAGAGTATTCTGATTACGTCTGAACCCGTTCTTAGATGCGTAGAGTTTAAGGCTGCGTTTCCACTAGAGACATGCGAGAATGCGTTGCGAGGGATGTGTGTGCTACACCGAAGCGGAGAGGAATAAGGCCAATACATATATGAATAAGTTTTTTGAGGTCAAAAAGCTAAAGGCCGGTCTGTTATAATAATAATAAACGTTTATTTGGAACAAGTAAAGGGACACAAAATTACAATATGAAACGAAGATAGCTACAAAAGTTAAAAACTGTGGCGCAGCTATCAACGCCCAGGTCAAACACATGGAGCATTTGTTCCAGATTAATAATTTAAAAAAGTACAAAATAGTTAAAATATGAAAAGGTTAAGTACTAATCTTACTAACTATGTGTCAGTGTGTAGTGGTCATTGGGAAGTTTGTGAGTAGTGAGTGTGCGTGAGGGTGAGGGGGGTGTTGTGTTTATGTTAATGACGAATGTATGTGTTTATGTTACCACAAGTTTTTCTGTAGCTTCATAGGACAAGGATCGTAGTAATACAGACAGTTTTTTTCTAACTGAAGTTGTTGTTAAAGGATAAATTTGTATGCTTCTATTTATATTATTGTAGAGTTTAGAGCTAATATAGTTAAAGTGGCGTCTTACTAATGCCAATCTGGAGAAAAATGTCTTGCATATTAAGTCGGAACGTCGCTTCTTAGAAAGGTAATGTGGGTCATACTTCGTGAGGTTGTGCTTCTTAACAATAGTTTGAAGTATAAATAACTGTCTTACTGTGAGGACGTTGCAGAGCGAAAAAAGTTCAGATGTTGGGAATCTTGCAGGTTTCTTCGCCAGTACTTTTAGCACTGTTCTTTGTGCTCTCTCCAATCGTAGCATGGTAGACTTGTGGGTACCTCCCCATACTGTAATGCAATAACTAAGGACTGACTGGACGAGTGCAAGGTAGATTAATATTAGGCATGGGAAGCCAGCAACCGCTCTGAGTTTTTTAAAGACGTATATAAGTCTTCTTACACGGACCACCATTGACTCAACCTGTTTTTTCCACGTGAGACACTTGTCCACTAAGACGCCAAGATATTTAATGCTATCTGATCTTTCTATCTGGGCACAGTTACAGGGAATGGTGGTGGTGTAACACACGTGGGCCTTGATCTGAAATGATGTTGGTGGTTGTGTAAGAATTCCTGGTGTGAAAGGGATGAACTTTGTTTTTACGAGGTTGATTGTAAGTAAGTTTAGGGTTAACCAATTCATGACCAAGCTCAGAGCCGTCTCCGCCGTCTCACGAGTATCGGGCCAGTCCTTCCCATGCGTTATAAGAGCTGTGTCATCCGCGTAAGTAATAATTCTTGTATTTGGAAGTGATAGCTGACACAGCTCGTTTATATATATAAGAAAAAAAGTGGGCCCTAAGACGCTACCCTGGGGCACACCAAATGTCATATCTTCCGGTGTACTGGTAAAAGTTTCGACTTTCACAACCTGTTTCCGACCCGTCAAGTAGCTGCGAAAGATATCGAGGGCATTTCCTCGTATGCCAATGTGTTCCAGCTTGTCAATCAGTTTGGGGACAGATACAGTATCGAATGCCTTCGATAAATCTAAGAAGATGCCAATAACTTTTTGTTTATTATTTATTTGTTCAATTATAGAATTTGTAAGTTCTAAAGTAGCATCCTCGGTAGATTTCCCAGCTCTGAAACCAAACTGATTGTCGGCCAAGATATTACATTTAGTAAGGAACTTTACCAGTCTCGTGTTGCTACCTAGAGGTTGTTGACTGCTTAACCGGACAATCCTGTGGTGCCTTAAAAAGAGATTTTAAGGCACAGAGCCTCCAGTCACGGCAAAGACTTATAAACTAAGTGACTACGCTAAGGGCATCCCCTGTGGGGTACGAGCCTCGGCTTAGGGCGTCACTGAGAGAGGGCACACCAAATGTCATATCTTCCGGTGTACTGGTAAAAGTTTCGACTTTCACAACCTGTTTCCGACCCGTCAAGTAGCTGCGAAAGATATCGAGGGCATTTCCTCGTATGCCAATGTGTTCCAGCTTGTCAATCAGTTTGGGGACAGATACAGTATCGAATGCCTTCGATAAATCTAAGAAGATGCCAATAACTTTTTGTTTATTATTTATTTGTTCAATTATAGAATTTGTAAGTTCTAAAGTAGCATCCTCGGTAGATTTCCCAGCTCTGAAACCAAACTGATTGTCGGCCAAGATATTACATTTAGTAAGGAACTTTACCAGTCTCGTGTTGCTACCTAGAGGTTGTTGACTGCTTAACCGGACAATCCTGTGGTGCCTTAAAAAGAGATTTTAAGGCACAGAGCCTCCAGTCACGGCAAAGACTTATAAACTAAGTGACTACGCTAAGGGCATCCCCTGTGGGGTACGAGCCTCGGCTTAGGGCGTCACTGAGAGAGGGCGGCAAAGGGACAGGCTGGATCGGGTCTCCATTAATTAGGGGCTAATTTAAAGGTAAAGGCTCAGCTACGCGGGCTGGCACTAGCAAGGGTCGGGGGGGGGGGCGTTAAGGGGACGTCGCGAAGGACCTCGGCGGCGAGGTCGGCATGACGGAAATCTGTGTTTGTTTTTAACTAAGGTACTAGTGGCCCTATTACTGTCTTGCAGCACAGTATAAGTATTAGTACTACCGTACAGTAGCGACACGCTCCGCCACCCTCTGAAACCGTTCCTCACCTCTCCCCGCGTCGAACGACTAGCTCTGGAAATTGCGTTTTTGTTCGCGCGGCGCGTAGACACGCACACTCACGCACGTATCTGTATAGTCTATTATTTTAGTATTAGTGTAGGCAATTATATCGTTTCATTTCTATGGAGTGTCGCGGGTGTGACTTAAGTGTTCAGTGACTTGTGTTGGTGAAAACTCAGACTGTTGCTATGTAGTGGCCGTGGTGCTTGGTCCATAGCTGGGCAAGAAGATCCTCAAAGTACAGGATTTATTTATTCATCATTATCATCATCATATCAGCCTACTGCCGTCCTCTGCTGAACGTAGACCTCCCCCAGAGATCGCCAACCAACCCGGTCTTGGGAAGCCCGTATCCATGTGTTGCTAGCCACCTTCTTCAACTCGTCAGTCCATCGTGCCGCAGGGGTCCCACACTACGCTTGCCCAAACGTGGTCCGAGGCGCGTTATATATTAAGACCTAGAAAAATACCTAGTGATTTAATTATTATATCCTATTGTTCCCTAGTTGTTCTGTAAGCCTATAGACGGCATTAAAAATTACGGCATTTACGACAAATGGCGAGAAATCGTGAGGCGCAAAACATCAGCCTCTTCAAATAGCTCATGATGGCCACGGCCGCTCTGACAAGAGTTTCACGAAGAAGAAGAAGAAAAAGACAACATCAGTAGGTTAAAACAAAATTAATCTGAAATCCATTGGTGTACAAGCTGAATAATTATATATTAATTATAAAACCTTCCCAGCTATTTCACCAAAAATATACACATCGAAGCGATATTACAAATATTACCAAATCGAAATAGACACCTATTTAAAATTCGAAACACATTCGTACACAAACGAGCGACAAGCGAGAATCGAGTGTTAAAACGATTGTGAATCGTTAATCGTTAATCGATTGATACACACAGTCTAATTTGCGTAAAACCAACCATGTTTAATTAGAATTGAAAATGCGTTTCGTGGTTTCCGATTGTATGACGTGTTGCGCATTATTAATCTTTGTGAGTTTTAGGGTTCCGCATCTATTAGTTGAAAGTGGGACCCTCATCATCTGTCTAGCCTTTTCCAACTATGTTGGGGTCGGCTTATAGTCTGCTGCATAGTAATGTTTTACACGAAGCGACTGCCTGCCTGACCTGAGGTACATCGTATTCACATAACATAATCATTCTTGTAAATGAAAATATTGTAAACATCCTTTTTTTAAAAGAGTATGTATGGAGTTTCTTGCCCATTCTTCTCCTTAAGAAACTACTATTTGGAATGGGCAACTAGATTAAAATTTTACAATATGACGTTCAAAAGTGCCTTTTAATGGTCTAATTGAAATAAATGATTTGACTTTGACTTTGACCTCCACAACCCTGTTAATGGGTATCACGATACCCCTTGATAAAACTGGTAGTCAAAATTTCTACCTATCCATGACTTCTGTCAAAAACCTACGAATGACTGCCAGGACCAACAGCTTTACGTGCTCTGCTAGACACGCAGAGATTTCGGTTTGAAATGGATGGTCACACATACATATGGACATATCTCGATGTTCGGGCACAAAATATAAAGGTTACAGAAGGACCGCTCCCGCCATCTTCAAAAAATAATTAACTAAACTTGCCAGACTCACTAGGGCTGCTACTGTATTGACTCTGTAGGTTTTATTTGTGACAATATGAAATTTTATTGACACTGGTTTCAAGGAACTCTGCATTTTTTTTATTACAAAATTTCCCTGTTCGTCGTGAAATATCCAATGTCTCAAATAAATCATTTAGACAACACGTGACAGTCGAGACTGAAGTCTGCTTGAAACTGCTTGAGAATGCCTATAATAATAATATATAATAATTTATTTGCATCAAGTTTTACTTTTTACATTAAATACATGGTAGTACATACAGTTTAAGGTAAATATACAGTAGCGTGGCAACACCAGCACCCTTGCTAAGTTGCCAAGACAACTTGTCTTAAGGATGCTGGGCCCAACCCTTTATTGGATGTATCTTAAATGCATTTAGGTACATACATGCCATTTTCTAATTTTACAACTGGTTCATTATATGGAATATGTAAACGGACAAATAAACTATTTAGAAAAGAAAATAAACAAAACGAGATATTTTATGAGTGAAGTAGTGCAGCGTGTGAAGGGGTGTGTCTGTGATTGTGTAGTGTATGGTGTGTGTGTGTGTGTGTGTGTGTGTGTGTATGTGTGTGTGTGTATGTATGTGTGTATGTGTGTGTGTATGTGTGTGTGTGTGTGTGTGTATGTGTGTGTGTATGTGTGTGTGTGTGTGTGTGTGTGTGTGTGTGTGTTTTCTCTGTGTTGTGGGTGATGGTAGCGAGCGATGGGCAAATGATATATATAACTATAAACGTAATGTCAATGTGTGCATGCGAAAAATGGCGGTTTGTTCTGAGTGGTGTCTCTGCTCAGGCGCGCCGCAGCCTTACCTACTTTGTGGTTCGGGAGAACATTTCTTCAACTTTAAAGTTACGTTTGCACGGAACCTTCGCTTCGGTGCGCGTACTTATCCGGTTTTTTTTCTAGAATTACTAAGACGCGCTTGCGCTAGGAAGGTTTTCTTCTAACTTTAAGTTAGTTGCTATCACGCTACGTAATGTTTTTACTCACGGACGTGATACGTTACGCGAGTCCGACTTGCACTTGTTTGCACAGTTTTTATTAGTCTTTTTGTTCTCGAATTGTTAGTAGCTAAGACATTTTTGTTTCTAAACGAAGTTGCGTGATGCTGATGAATGACAAACTCTCGTTTTTACCCAAAATGTTGTAAAAAACACAAAGTGAATTGTAAGTAAATCCATTAATACCTTATGTGTAAAGATTTTTGCGCTCGGTACACGGTAGCTGAGACTTCGAGTGTCAGACGCGCAAGGCGTAAGCGTCAGATGACGTCACCGTAAGCTTGTTGTTCGTAAGTGCGTGAGACTGGTACTGATACGTGCTCACATGTTTACACATTAATATAATTCTCGTGAGTGCACTCATTTGTTTTTGCCCCATGAATAGCAGGCCTGACTGTTGTGCATGGAGGTCTGTTGAGACCACGACCTGCGCTCGCGCATCTTTCTTTTCTTTTTTTTTTAATACGTTGCCCCATACTAGGAATTATGTCTCTTGTCGTGGGTTTGTTGGCAAACATATAAACTCACATACACAAACAGCCAGACCCTTAACAACTATCCAGTAGGCCATACAAATATTTGTTCCGTGCGGGAATCGAACCCGCGACACGCAGCACAGCAGTCAATCGCTCAACCACTGCGATGTCAACGTGATTTGTTTGCATTATAACCGACAAAGATTGTAATTTCATCTTTCTTTAATTTACCCTAATACATACATGTTATAGGTACTGACAGTCCACTGTTCTTCCTCATTTACTCCATCACGAGCTATCGTCGCGACAGTGTTCTTTGTTTTATTGTTTATTGTCAGGTCGGGCAAGGTATTTCTCAGTCTCATCCCGGAATTTGGACATTGTCAGTGAAGAAACACCCCCGTGCCTCGGAAAGCACGTTAAGAGTGCCCATCCCCATCGAGCGAACTTCGACGCGAGCGTGATTGAAAAATGTTTTGTTTCAACCAACTCAAAGCTCGAAAACAAACGAGTGAGTGAGAACGCGATAACATCGCAGCAAAATTGGCGCGTGGAGATTTCACAAAACTTGTTCCAGGAAAAACATGTTTTTGAAACAACCTTACAGGTTTTTGGTGATAATAATAGTAATTTAGAATTTCCATTACATGTGCTAGGTTTCTATGAAGCTGTTTTTCACTTTTTCAATGTATGAGTGCATTACGAACGGCCAAAGTTCAGACAAAAACAGTGCAAAAAAGTAGATTTTCAGACGTGGTTACTGAATTTGTTTTTCAAAAAAGTTTATTTTAGGCTTCATACAAACCTAGATTTAAACCATAAGATACCTGTGTGTTGAAAATATTTGGAAAATAATTTGTTATAACGCCGTAATCACGTACGAACGTTTGTATGGGAAATATGACGGGATGGGCGCTCTTCAGCCGTTGTTCCTGCGCCTGATCTCTCTCCGGCCGTGTTGGATTGCCGTCCCATCAGACCATGAGAGTGAGTGAAGAGAGAGTGCACCTGTATTTGCCCACACACTTGTGCACTATAATATCTCACTTTAAATTATTTTCCCTGATTGAAACCACGTTACGATCGAATGCTAACATTTCTCTAGAGCATACATTTCTATTTCAAAATCAATTTCATTTCGCTGCCCATAACTACCCTCCATCATTTCCGTATATTACATGCCTCATAGGTTTTTCAATAAAACATTAGTAATCTGTCATTATATCTCATTGAAGTGGCCTAACCCATCCTGCACAGCCCACCAACTTAGTTTTGCGTAACAGAAACGTTATTTTATTTACAGCCACACCTTTATTGTTATTGTGTTAAATGTCAATATTGAATGGTATTTTTTTGTTGTTGTGTGGAAGTTTATCGTGGTGAATCGATACAAATCGCGGGAAGCATTCATGGGAGTCGTGTGCTTGGAAACCAATTTCCTGTTCTCTTTCATATTGAAATGTAAGTGGTGCCCTTCAATACGTATACCAGACATGGGATTTATAGTCCCAGCTGTGGGTTTTATGTGCAAGTTTTTTGGGATCGCATTCGCAGGGTTGACTGACGGGTCACTTTTAATGGGGACGCATTGAGGTGAGCATTATTCAGTGACGCCATTTTTGTGTTCATTTACGGGAATTTGAGTTCTTAATTAAAGTGTAGTGGAGATAAAAAAACAAATGTTATTTGTTCGTTGGACCTGAAAAACTGATCTTGTGAAGCAACAATGACGGTAATAAAATACACTATTGTTTTTTTCATTCATCATTTGTTGAACGTTGACACAAAATATCGTGCAAAATATAGAGGGTACAGAAGGACCGCTCCCGCCATCTTCAAAAATAATTACCTAAACTTGCCAGACTCACTAGGGCTGCTACCGTTTTGACTCTGTAGGTTTTATTTGTGACGATATGAAATTTTATTGACACTGGTTGGAACTCACTGCAATTTTTTATAACAAAATTTTCTTGTTTGTCGTGAAATGTCAATGTCTCTCATTTATTCATTTAGACAACACATGTCAGTCGAGTCGTAAGTCTGCTTGAAACTGCTTGAGAATGCCTATAAACGTAATGTCAATGAGTGCGTTGTAAAAATGGCGGTTTGTTCTGAGTGGTCTAACTGCTCGGGCGCGACGCAGCCTTACGTACTTTGTGACGTTGAAGTGAGTTCAATTCATATATTTTTTTTAAGTATGATCAACATCTAACACTACTCATTTCATTGTGGGATCCTGTAACGTTTCTCCGGGACTCGTCGAGCTTCCTCGGCGCTATTCTGATGGTCGCCACTGTTGATTCTGACTTTCAGAAGATGCAGTGATTCGGAATTAGTGGGGCTTTCTACATAAAAAAAACGAAGACTACGTGAGTACTGCGTGCCTTACAACGCTAAGTTTTCATTAACCCCCTACGAAAATAGAGGAGAGCTGTGGTGTCTGTCTGTGGCATTGCAACTGCCAAACGGCAAAACCGATTTAGATATAGTTTTATTTTATTCTTGTTTTTTTTAAAGCTGACTTGATCGAGAGTATTCTTTAGCTATGATTAAAGAAGATTAATAATAATAATAATATGTGGGGACATTTCACACACGGCCATCTGACCCCAAACTAGGGAGACCCTGTACTATGGGTGTCAGACAGCTGATATACATACACAAATATATTTATTTATTTAGATTATTAGTTTACTTCTAGTTGATGTATTGCTGTGAGCATCTTCCACAAGTCTGATCAAGTCTGATAAAAACTAGTGGAAAATATGTTTTTCTTACTCCGATGTTTTTTTCTGATTAATTTCGTTGCGGGATCCAAGACAGTTGTAATGTTTCTCCGGGACTCGTCGAGCTTCATTACCTCGACGCTTTTCTAGTGGTCGCCACTGTTGATTCTGGCATTCAGGAGTTGTAGTGGTTTGGGTATAGAGCGGCAGGCATGTCCTAAAAAAAAAAACACTGTGGCACTCGAGGACTGTCGCGGTAAAGGTATTGCATAGCATTTTTGACTTTGACAGTTGACTTTGACTTTTTACTTTGACTTTTGACTTTGACTTTCAAAGTTAAAAGTCAAAGTCAAATGTCAAGGTCAAAAGTCAAAGATTATAATATATATATATTATGATTATACCATATACATATATTACACGTTAAGCGAACGCTCGGCCTGTAGCTCTACATGGTAGGTGAAGTGGGGGGTGTCAGGTTTTTTTCGTTACGGAATTTCTTGATTCGGTACCCGCGCTCAAAGCCCGCGATAAACGCTATGCAATAAGCTTAAAAAAGAACTAAAAACTAAAAGAATTGAGTTAAAAATGGTGACATTGCGTGCAAACACGGAATGATATCACTCACTCTCAAATTCATTATTAAATCTTCGAACATATTGCAGCTCTTTTTGTACTGACCCTTAGTGTCCCAGTTAACCCTTCAAAAATCGAATATAAATAGGGTGGCAATCTAAAGCACAAGGGTGAAAGTCGACTTCTATTACAATTTGAATATTTGTACGCCGTTGACGGCTTGAGACATCGCGTTCATTTGATTAATATTGACATTTTGTACAAAGGTACAAAATTTTTGTATTTTTGTAAAAAGTAAGCAAAAGTGCTTACCTATGTTCTACAAATAAAAATCCCGCATATCACGACATATTAGCAGTTAGGCTATAGGAGTTTAAAAGTTGTGTGTGCCAAGGTAGTCTCACGCACACATGAACAACAAATCTTACGGTGACGTCATCTGACGCTTAATGCGTCTGTCGCTAAGATCTTCACAAATTAAAAAAGAAAAAAGGTTTATAACAATAATAATCAACTTGGTTTTACATTAACCACCACAATACCCAAGAGTTGACAAATGTTACAAAAGATAAGTCCTTTGGGTACAATTAGCTCCACAACTTATAAGGATTCGCTTCTGTAAGGATTTGGTCGTGAAGCGATTGTAGATAGTGCCCAACTGATGTTAGTTAACTCTGGAACTAATATGTGTAAGTACCTACATCTTGTTTGTATTAAATGTTATCTTTCTTTATTTTTTGTTTCTTTATTCTTCTTTATGTGGCTTTGTACTAGTTGATTTCATAGTTGTAATAGCTGAAAGAAGAATTAATTACTGATATACCTACTATATAATAATATTACACTTAATCAATTTTGCCTATAGACTTCAGCCAAAAATATTAAGGTATTACCTACACACTTTCTTTAATCTTCTGAATAATACAGGCGCGTTTTTTTTTGCTTATTTACTTGAATTACTTGCTCTACATAATATCAAAGTTTACATACTTACTATCTAAGAAATAGCATAGAAGATACCATATACAATATTATAAGACATCGGTTTTTGCAATACGAAATAAATAAAAAACAGGTTATAATAGTTATATAGAACAATGTTTTTGATAGGTATTAGGGATAGAGACATTCTTCAAGGGAGTTGAGTAGGTACCTACTTAAGAAATAGGGTATTACACCCATTTTTGAAAAGTATCTCAATGAAATACTGTAGTGCTAATATGTCACCAAAAAAAACACAAAAATTTTATTCAATCGATAAGTGCCATAAAAATGCATCTAAATTTTAAATTTTCAAATTTCGCGCGTAGTTTGGCGAAAACGCCTCTTACTGGACGCCATATTGCTCAGCGTAAAAGACGTCAGTTTGTTTTGTATCAAATGAGCTCATATTAAATATGATAATTGTATATCATTTAAAAATAATTAAAAGCAAATTTTGTAATAGGTGTAATAATGAAAAAAATACGTTGGTTACGAAAATAATAAAAGTACAAAGTCTATATTACGCCAATCGGTTGACTGACAGTTGACAATTTTTTGTTTACACAGCCGTATGGTGTAATAACATGGCCGCTACTATTTCACGGTGTTTTATAACAGATTAAAAATACTGAAAACTTTGAATTGAATTTAAAAATTTGTTTTGTTATTGTATGAACTAAAACTTACATTTTCCGACGGCTTCATGCCTAAACTGTCTCAATAATATATTTATAGATTTTTTCTCGTATAGAGTAAAATACCCTATTGATTCTGCATAAAATTGCAAGTTTGGAATACTAACACAACACATTTTCACTCTTCTTTATAGTGGATTATAGCAGATCTACCCAGAACAAAAAGTTTGACTCTCTTATCAAAATATATGGTAAAAGTTTTTATCGATTTCTGTCATTTCTATTTTTTTATATAGAACAGCAAACTGAAGTGTTTAAAAAAGAAACTAATTCCAATCCAATACATTTATAAAACCCATCCAACACACACCTGTAGAGAACCCAACTTAACCTAACCGTTATTTAAAAAGAAACATCATAAAGAACGAACTGCCAACAGAATCACTTTGACCAAGATCTTGCGCCCGGAGCAATTTGCAAAATGTATTCAATATAGCTCCATACACGGGAGATAGGCAATTTGCTCCTTTGATCATTCAATCTATCTCGTCCAGAGATTCCTCTTTGTTAAGATTATCAATCGGCAGCCGATCTTACCGTGGTCAGTTTTGATTAGATGGAAATAGATAGAACTTTGTGTGGGTAGAATGTTATTTTCAACCGACTTCAAAAAGAAGGAGGTACTCAATTTGACTGTTTTTTTTTGTATGTCTGTTGCGCGATTTCTCCGGCAAATGTACGGTCACCAAAGGAGATAAGTATCCATGTCGCCGGAAACAGTTGAAGTTTACTTAGAAACCGATAGGTTTTTATGAATAAAATAAAATACAATTTATAGAGAATAAACAGTTCAATTATTTAATAAAATTTCATTTGAAAGCCCCCATTGGTTTCTAAGAAATCTTCAACGATTCCCGACGACATGGATACTTATCTCTTTTGCGTACTGTACATTGATTTTGAAAATTCTTTTTTTAATGGATAGGGTATACCTCAGGGGTGGTCCCATATAAATTTTATCGAAATTGATTTAGCACTTTTTGAAAAAATCCACAAATACCCAAATATTTTACTAAACGACTTTTTAATTTCTTCAATGTTTGAGTAGGTAGTTACTTTCAATCTCTGTTTTGACTGTGTCGCCGTTTTTTAATGGATTTCGATGCATTATGGAGGTACTAAAAAGCGAAAAATAAAAAGCTTTTTAACAAAAAAGACAACCGCCTTCAAAATCTAAAAAGTGATAAATAACTTGAGCACAGAACACACATGACTGTAGTTTCGGAAGTCGGTGGCAATACAAAACATCAAACAGAACAAAGCCACCGACTTCCGAAACTAAAGTCATGAAGTTATTTATCACTTTTTTTTCTAGAAAGATTTTTAAACAGTGTGGGTGTTGAAATTGCGGAATAAAATTGACAAGGTAAAATCGCATGCTTAATAATTAAGACTGACATAACTCAAAAAAGCCATTTTTTGGGAAATCTCAAAAGTTTCGGCAATCAGGACTTTACATAATGGCTTATGGTTATAATATTGTAACTCAGTCTAGGAAAGAGATGGATGCTGTTAAAACGTACCTATGTATTAGTTTGTTTAACTCATTTTGACGACACGGTAGCTGAGCGATCGACTGCTGCGCAGCGTGTTGCGGGTTCGATTCCCGTCCAGGGTAAACATTTGTGTGAGCACTTCTGTTAGCCTTGTGTCTGGGTGTTGTTTATCTATATATGTATGTATTTACAAAAAAAAATGTATTTGTGTATGTATATCAGCTGTCTGACACCCATAGTACAGGGTCTCCCTAGTTTGGGGTCAGATGGCCGTGTGTGAAAATGTCCCCACATATTATTATTATTATTATTTTGGACCCAAACCGTAATCGGTCAGTTTATATCTGAGCGTGCGAAATGTTCAAAAATGTCGTGATGCACGATCATGCACGAGGTTGTGGGTTTTCAATCGAGCTGCACGCGTAGCATGACCACGCTTCGGAAGAATAGACATACTGACAGTAAGAATAGACAAACTGTACTGACTTGTCTATTCTTGCTGTCAGTATGTCTATTCTTCCGTAGACATAGCGTGGTCATGCTACGCGTGCAGGAGCAAGTACCAATGTGAGTTTTCCAATTTCATATGTACAGTGGGTGATAGCTATTATCTGACCCACCCTAAAAACAAACGAGTTTAAACTCTAGGTCTGTAACAATAAGGGTTATTCAATTTGTATGAGTTCATCTGACTAGCGCTACTCGATAAACAAATACAATAATAAAACAGACACGCAAAATTGATCTTTAAAACGTTAGCATTAGGATATTTATAACTACTTGTTATGCAATTTTGATTTTTATACGGTAAGACTTAAAGTTTATCACAGTATTGTAAAATAAATATCATTTTAACCTAACTTGTAATAAGTGGGTAGTTGAAAGACAAATGCGTATTCATTGTAAAACTGGTATTCAAATCTTACTAAGGATATGGGTAGGAAAATAAAAAAATACCGTGACTATAATTAAAGCTAGTCTACGCACAATTGCAATGACTACGGGCGAACATTTTCTGTGTTGCCTTTCTAAATTGCGAATAGCCCACGCCTTTTTAAAATTATTAAATATAATCTTTGTGGCTTTATTAACATGATTGTCTCAATTGAGTGATTATTTAAAATACAAAATAATCTATTTGCACGAGGAGAATATTGGCATCAAAAAGATTGCAAGGAGACTTATAATATAGCAGTAAGTGTATTTTTCTAATTTTAAACCACGTTTTTATATCTAGCTATTCCTTGTGCCGTGACGTAAACAAACATTTTTTTTATATACTTAAACGTAAAGTGACGCCGTTTAATTTCTTTGTTTCAGAAAATACTGTGAGATTGTGGTTAAGGCGTTTTAAAGAAACAGGAAATGTTCAAAAGGATCCTCCTCAACTTGTGGAAATTGGAGGCCGATTTAATAGTCGCTAATATTTGGAAATGTTACGTGATGTAATGTTGCCGACTGTGCGTGTTGCATAGCCAAACACGGATATTTACTTCGTGCAGAGATGCTGTGGTGCAAAATTGGCTAACCAGTCAAGAAGGTGTCATAACAATAAGTTGGCCATCTAAAAGTCCTGATCTGAATCCAATAGAAAACTTGTGGGGTCAAATGATTTTAAACTGAGATTCATCAGAAGTCAGGACAAAAGAAAATTTGGCGCAACTTGTGACTTCAACGTGGGAACTCATGAGAGGAAGTGATGCTTGCTGGAACATGGTGTGCAGTATGAGAAGCCGCTTGCAACAAATTATAGAGAAAGATGGTGCTCCACTTCGCTATTAAGACAGCATCACCGCCTGCAGTCAACAATACTTACGTCAGTGTGTGTGTTAAATAATCTGTTGTTATCATAATTCCTAAGGAAGTGTTTCATACAATGATGCAGGTTCTTATAACGATCATATTTAAAACTAAAAATACTCATAAAAAATCTAAAAAGTAGGGTATGTAATACATCAAAGTATAATAGTGCTGTTTTGACTAATATTTTATAAGTAGGTAGGTATGTATGACAGTAAGTTAATGTGGTGATGTTATTGTTATAAAATAGAAATATTATAGTTATATTTCTAAACATAATATAACATGTTGATTCACTACATTCAACACTTTGTAAAGCATGTAACAGATTACTTACCTACTTTAAAAATAATAAAAATGGGTATATAATGGGCACTATTGAAACGAAGAACTGTTTTGTTGTCGCGTTAGCAACTTAAACAGAAAATTCACGCATAGCTTAGGTAGTTTAGTATTCTAACTTCTTTTATAATGTTGTAAGTAATTAATTTTTATTTATTTTGAATAAAATCTTTATCATTATCATAATTGTTTTTATTTTTTGTGGTTATTTGTATTTACTTAATCTAATAGAAATAGTATTTTCAATTCAAAAAACATAAATGAATATTGAAAACTACAAAAAGTAAAATGTTAGTTTCGAATTCGCAACCATGTAGACTCACTTGTTTCCACTGGTTCAACCACTAGACCAAACAGACTTAATTAAAATTGTTGAAATTAACAACTCCATCATGTGACAAAACAGTAGTCACTATAATAATCTACCTTATCGTTACGTGTTAAAGATTAAATTGGCATAACTATATTCTTTAATATATGCCTACCTTGAACAAGTCGTTCTAGTTCGTACGTATCAAATAACACATAACTACTGCTAATTGCATAAGGTTAAAATTCGTCTAACTTTTAGTGGGTCAGTTAACAGCTATCACCGACTGTACCTATGTTCAATACCTACCGTCCTATTACTTTTCATAGGCATGAAATCATTCATCGCACGATATGTCTACATTTTATAATATTTGTTGTATGGATTCTTGGAATCTTATAAGTAATATATAATGTACCCACAGTTATATGTGCTGGTTTTGTCTGTGTTATAATTGTATTCCTGTATCATCTTCATTTCATAATTATCATTCATTGTTTAATATTTACAAACCTGAAAAATAAATAATGTTTTGCTTTGACATGTCTGTCAGTGACAGTCGTCAAATTGACGACCGCAAACATTTCTTCTAAAATAAGTTTTCGGCTACTAACGTAAAACCTCTATGTTGTATATCTTGTAAGCTTGTTTGTCTGTGTTAGATAGTAAACGGCTGAACACCCGCTGTATTATCGTGTGTTCCTTTAGATCTGATTCGCACTAATATTATAATAAAAATTACTAAAATAAATGGCATTCGACAATTATTGAGCCTGGCCGTTGCTATATAAAAAACGATTTGACCGTTCTAGAAAGAAGATTCATAATTGGATTTTTTATGAATTTTGGAAGAGCGGGCAGAAAAGGAACTTGTCAAATGGGTCAGTCTGGATTTCGGAGCCGTTTGGTAAACACGCGGATTGCTGATACGCTTACGTTGCTGAGTCTAGTTCTTGGAGCCGTTTGTTGGACACGCTGATTGTTCCTACGCTTACGTTGCTGCAGTCTAGATCTCGGAGTCGCTGGGGTAACACTCTGATTACCCATATGCGTACGTTACTGAAGACTACCAGTCTACTTACTGAAGTCTACCAGTCTACTTACTGAAGTCTACCAGTCTGCAACCGAGAGTCGGTTTAGAGGCTAAGTCGAGCTGTCACGTGCCTCTTGCTGCCCAGGGCTGGTCCTACTGACCGCCTGGGGGGGCCTCCGTCCCCGAGCTGATCGCGTCAGACTTCTCTTCGGCTGATCCTGTGCGCCGGCCAGGCTGGGGATCATAATCCTCCTGGATACTGCCTGTTCAGTGTGGACTGTATATATTTTGAAAATAAAACAATTCTTCAGGCTTGATTATTTTCCCATTTATTCTTCTTAGCTCAGTATTAGTCAGTTGCTATTTTCGATCTGAATTCAAGCGGGCCTAGTGCCCTTTTATATAGACGGCTACCTGGGTGCAAGTAGTGGCGGGGGTAAACAATGAAAATCTCGACCGACCACTCGATCGCTTACTTTGCGCCCAAATGGCCTTGAAACTATGTACAATTCGTAATTATTATTATTACCTATTTATCTATCCTACTTAATTATATAATACAACATGGTTTGTACCTATAATGCTTACACTAAACTTATCAAACTTAACGCTACATCTTGTTCTTATTCAAACATGTTTATAATATGATTTTATTATTTACAGTTAGCGTCTATTACAGTTTAGGTCGGCGTCCGTAACAGTTCTCCCCCCGGCGAAGCCTGCGCAGCCTCTTCTTTCTTCGTCAGGACGACGAGCTTGCTCACTGGGCGTCGGAAGATGCCGGTTCTGGTCCGCACCTCGACGACTCGAATGCTGCCGTCGGTTCCCGGATGCGTGCGCTCGACGACCCCCATAGGCCAGGTGTTCCGGGGCAGTGTGCTGTCGACCACGACGACCACGTCGCCTACTTGCAGCGGCCGCGCGTCGTTCTTCGGCTCGCCGCGGGGTACCAGTGTGGGCAGGTATTCTCGTAGCCAGCGCTGCCAGAAGCAGTCGGCAAGCGCTTGGCTAGCTCGCCATGTTCGTCGGTCGGCTTCATCGCATGGTCCCGTTGCTGGTAGGCCGTTCGAAGACCCCAATAAGAAGTGGTTGGGAGTTAGGGCCTCAGGATCATTGGGGTCCACGCTGACGTGGGTCAAGGGTCGTGCATTGATGCAGAATTCAGCTTCGGCGAGGAGCGTGCTGAGTACTTCTTCTGAAGGCGCCTTCTCTTGTAGGGTTACTTTAAGGGCGGCTTTTACGGAGCGCACCATTCTCTCCCACGCGCCGCCTTGATTGGGCGCGCCAGGAGGTATAAAGCGCCATTCCACTCTGTGTTGTAGCCCCACATCCTTCAGGGCAGGCAGCCATTCAGTGTAGGCGGTGCGGAGCTCTTGATCAGCCCCGCGGAAGTTGGTCGCATTATCAGAATAAATTAATCGCGGCCATCCCCTTCGTGCAGCCATTCTTCTTAGTGCCATGATCGCAGAGTCTGTCGATAAGGATGCGACGAGCTCTATGTGCACAGCGCGGGAGGTGAGGCACGTAAATAGCGCTCCCCACCTTTTCTCTCGGCGACGGCCCACCTTAACGGTCATGGGGCCGAAATAATCCACCCCACAGTTGGTGAACGGGCGGTGGAAAGGGTCGAGGCGGGCGTGCGGCAGGTCCCCCGTGGCTGGCGTCCGTGGTGTCCCCTTCAACTTCTTGCAGAAGGCGCAGTCTCTCTCGATCGTGCGCACAGTGGGTCGTAGATGTATGATCCAATAGCGCTGCCGTAGATCATTTGTCACGCGCTCCCTGTTGGCGTGGCCCGCAGCGCAGTGTTCACGTAGCACTATCAGTCTAGTTAGCGCATGTCGACCGTCCATGATGATGGGTCGCTTTGTCTCTGTCGGTGCCGAGGAAGCCTCGATCCGTCCTCGTACTTTGAGGAGCCCGTTTTCTATTACAGGGTCCAGTCTGTATAGCCTGCTCGTCTTAGTTAGGGGGCGAGCTGACTTGATCTTCTCTATTTCTTCTTTGAAACTTTCTTCTTGCGCGTGTTAATATAAAAGGCATAATAAAAGCAACACTAAAAAGCAATTAGGTAGCTCTATATGAAATACACATACTTATATACTCAAAGAATATTATTATTTTAGAACAGAATAGTGAAATGAAAATACTTTGTTTAGGAAACATATATTTTATTGTAATATTTCAGACTCAAAATCATTTATTTCAATTCAACCTTTTACAGGTACTTTTGAATTGTCAGGGTCAGTTAGAAAGTTGAATCTAGTTGCTCGTTCCAAAGAGTAGATTTCTATGGAGAAGAACGAGCAAGAAACTCCATGAACACTCTTTTAAAATCAGTAATATTTTACAAATTTAGGTTACATCATTCATGTCATAACAACTAGGTACATATAATTTAATATTAAAATTATACATATACATAGCCTTTCATAGTTATCATCATAGTTATACTTATCTTATTATTTTCTTCGAGAGCTCCGTACCGATCAACGTTTCGATCAAAAGTCTTCCAATGAAGTCGAATGTTTCAATGAATTCAATGAACACTCGCTTTTATAAGCGGCGATAAACAAGTATGATTCACGATGACAAGCAAATGTGATTCATACTTATTTGCTATCCAAAGTTTAAACACACTTTATTCTATTTAAAATGATGTTATTTATTATACTTCTACTGCATTTAATCAGAAATTAATTATTACTTCATATTACAACACGAATTACATTGTTATGTATTAATTACATCGGTATAAATCTAACACGGCCATACTGACAAGTACTTCGCTCTCGAAGTACAAACACAATATTCTTATTACATAAAGGTACATTTTGTTTACATAATATCAGTAATCGTTTTCATAATCATCATGGTATAATCAATAATCAGACCTTACTGGGTAGACCAAACACCCGCAGTCAGTGAAGCTTAATCACCCGCGACCAGTGAATGTCATAATAAACCACAGTTAAGGTTTTAATCCATCCATAATAATACAATCATGTCTTAAACTAATATTAATACAATATATACTAATATAATTACAATATCAGTAATCGTCTCATAATCGTCATTGTATAATCAATAATCAGACCTTACTGGGTAGACCAAACACCCCGCAGTCAGTGAAGCTTAATCACCCGCAGCCAGTGAATGTCATAATATACCACAGTTAAGGTTTTAATCCATCCATAATAATACAATCATGTCTTAAACGAATATTAATACAATATATACTAATATAATTACAATATCAGTAATCGTCTCATAATCGTCATTGTATAATCAATAATCAGACCTTACTGGGTAGACCAAACACCCCGCAGTCAGTGAAGCTTAATCACCCGCAGCCAGTGAATGTCATAATATACCACAGTTAAGGTTTTAATCCATCCATAATAATACAATCATGTCTTAAACTAATATTAATACAATATATACTAATATAATTACAATATCAGTAATCGTCTCATAATCGTCATTGTATAATCAATAATCAGACCTTACTGGGTAGACCAAACACCCCGCAGTCAGTGAAGCTTAATCACCCGCAGCCAGTGAATGTCATAATATACCACAGTTAAGGTTTTAATCCATCCATAATAATACAATCATGTCTTAAACTAATATTAATACAATATATACTAATATAATTACAATATCAGTAATCGTCTCATAATCGTCATTGTATAATCAATAATCAGACCTTACTGGGTAGACCAAACACCCCGAAGTCAGTGAAGCTTAATCACCCGCAGCCAGTGAATGTCATAATATACCACAGTTAAGGTTTTAATCCATCCATAATACAATCATATCTTAAAATAATATTATAATAAATGTACTACAGCGTTTTGTTCAGTCCACTATCCAGGCCATAGGCGATTTTTTTTTTTTTTTTTTTTGCAACTATTATATTTCTCTGATTTCCAATACCCCTTAATGAGAACCTGTTATTATCTAATATGTTCATAATTTCGTAGGGTCCGTAAAATTTTGCTGTTAGTTTGTTATGTCGCCTATGGTCTTGATTTACATAAACAGTATCACCTACGCTATAATTTATGTTATCTCTACGCGTTTGGTCAAAGCGGTCTTTGAATGTATCGGCAACCATTTTAAGACGTTGATGTGCTAACTGATGATCGGTCGTTACGTCAATAATTATATTATTATCTAGTATTACTTCATCTAATCGAGCTTGTATACACGGCATGTTCGAGTTTCTGCCTATAAGCAGCCTAATAGGTGAAAAGCCAGTTGATTGCTGTACAGTAGTGTTTAAGGACAATTGGATTTTCCACAAAACGCTCGGCCAGTCTGACACATTACCACACCTAGTAGCTAACATATTGATTACGGTTAAGACGTATCTTTTGGCATGTGATGCTCTAAATAACGAACAAACTAAATTCAGTGCCAACAGGAAAAATCTTTTTCCATGCTAGCCCTTCACAATCTACAGTGATTTGAATGTCAGGATGATTAACCACATTCCTACCAATAAGAAGATCATATGGAAAGTCTTGGTCACGGGCCACATGTAAATCTAGTTGTATACAAACATCTACAAATTTAACTGTCACTGTGATAGTTGCAAAAATATTAATTTGCCGTGTGTGAATTGTTCCCACATACCATCATTACCATGATTTTACCGTTACCTATTCTACTAACGTATATTGAGTATGGTAAGAATATATAATTTAGTCGTTTGGCAATAGATTCCCGTATAATGCTACAACTTACTCCTGTGTCGACAATAGGTCAATAGACATGTTGCGAATTGTAACGTTAGTGGGCTTAAAGTTTGAAACATTACATAAAGTATTGACTCGAACATCTAGTCATTGATCTTTGAAAGTTTAATTGCTGTTTGGTCGAATTTACACGTTCAAAATACAAGTTGTTACATCATGTATCTTTATTAAAACTGTAATTTATTTTTCTTTTTTTTTTTTTTTCATCACATGGAAGTATAACATTTCTTTTTCTGAGTTTTCTCATCCAATTTTGGGATTGGCATAAAACGTTTCTCAGGTAATTGATCTTATGGTCGCTTTTTAGTCTCTACGTAAGCAGAAAACTAAACTAAAATTCTGATGTTGACGAGTCTGAACAATAAATTACAGCTTTATACAATCAAACCGAGATTTTTTTTTTTTTTTTTTTTTTCGTGTGGGTACATTCAAGTTAATTCAGCACAGAAATTTTCCTATTATCGACATAGCAAAGCCCTTGGGGGCCTTACCTGCCTTTTGCGACTTTAATTAAGTCGCTCCAACCAAACTCTTCTCCAAGCTTGTCATTGTCTGCACACCACGCCACTACGCCGCTGTCAGTGGTGGCGGGATCGAATATCGGGAGAGCCACGTCATCCTGCCGATTCTTACTGGACAACGCTTCTTTGATAGTAGTAAGCAGCTTTAGGTGAATCTCTGGTTCCATTTCAGTATATAGTAATAACCCTGAAAATATAGTAAGATTAGTTTAGCACATGGCGTCCCACTTCTGATGTTAATATAAAAGGCATAATAAAAGCAACACTAAAAAGCAATTAGGTAGCTCTATATGAAATACACATACTTATATACTCAAAGAATATTATTATTTTAGAACAGAATAGTGAAATGAAAATACTTTGTTTAGGAAACATATATTTTATTGTAATATTTCAGACTCAAAATCATTTATTTCAATTCAACCTTTTACAGGTACTTTTGAATTGTCAGGGTCAGTTAGAAAGTTGAATCTAGTTGCTCGTTCCAAAGAGTAGATTTCTATGGAGAAGAACGAGCAAGAAACTCCATGAACACTCTTTTAAAATCAGTAATATTTTACAAATTTAGGTTACATCATTCATGTCATAACAACTAGGTACATATAATTTAATATTAAAATTATACATATACATAGCCTTTCATAGTTATCATCATAGTTATACTTATCTTATTATTTTCTTCGAGAGCTCCGTACCGATCAACGTTTCGATCAAAAGTCTTCCAATGAAGTCGGAACACTCGCTTTTATAAGCGGCGATAAACAAGTATGATTCACGATGACAAGCAAATGTGATTCATACTTATTTGCTATCCAAAGTTTAAACACACTTTATTCTATTTAAAATGATGTTATTTATTATACTTCTACTGCATTTAATCAGAAATTAATTATTACTTCATATTACAACACGAATTACATTGTTATGTATTAATTACATCGGTATAAATCTAACACGCGCGTCGGATAAGTTCTGTCTCGGCGCGCTGGATGTGTCGATGCTCCATGCTCACGGCCTTACGTCGGCAGATGTCTATGAAGGCGAGCGCTCGTGCAGTGGCCCTCACCAGGACTTCATATTTCGAGAAGCGGGCCGGGTCTGGTAGCCAGCTATCTCGTCCTGGTTCTTGCGTCACGTGTAGGACCTCCTCCTCGTCTTCTTCTTCCGTTGTCGACATCATGGGCCATTGTTCTTCTGGCAGATGTAAGAAGCTAGGCCCCTGGAACCATCGGTCCGCTGTGCTCAGTGGAGTGTCGGTGAGCCTCGTCGCGTCGTCGGCCACATTCACTTCCGTGGGCAGCCATCGCCATTCTTCCTTCTGGGTTAGCTCGGCGATCTCACCCAGCCTGTGTGCGACGAACGGTGTGAAGCGTCGCATGTCGTGACGTATCCAATGTATTACAGTGGATGAGTCGGTCCAGTAGGTCGTTTGGTTGATCTTGACTTGATGTTCCCTTTTTATAGTGTCGGCGAGTCTTGCTCCGATGACGGCCGCCTGGAGTTCTAGTCGCGGTATTGTCTGTGCTCGTCTCGGTGCTACCTTGGCCTTGGCGGCCACCAACACTACGCCGATACTTCCGTCGTTGTTTATGATTCGCCAGTAGGCCACGGTCGCGTAGGCTTGTTCGCTGGCGTCGCATAATATGTGTAGATCGACACGTTCATACTTCTGTGTTAGGTAACATCGCGGCAATCGTAGCTGAGCCAGTCCGGTCAGGTGCGCGAGCCAGGACGCAAAGAGCTCGTTTTCTTCTGCTGGAATCTGTTCGTCCCATGCGGTCTGGAGGCGCCATAAACTTTGTAGTATTATCTTGGATCGTATCGTGTAGTGGCTCAGCAGTCCTAACGGGTCATAGATGGACATGACTGCACTAAGGGCTTCTCGTTTGGTCGGTGCGCGGGCTCTGGTTCGTACTTCAGTTGGCACTCTGTTCATGGACGTGTTGAACCCCAACTCATCTCGTTCTGCGTTCCAATATAGCCCGAGTATTTTACTCTCGGGCTGTTCTCCCCCCAGTTGCGTGGGAGAGGTGGCATGTAGTTCGGTGGGTACGTCTCGTAGCACTGTTCGTTCGTTCGAGCTCCATCCTCGTAGCGTGAACCCCGCGTGCGCGTGCCCCGCTCTTGTTTCTTCTATCACCTTTCGTGCTTCTTCTGGGTTATCGTAGCTGGCTACTAGGTCATCCATGTAATGGTTTTCCTTGATCGCTTCTAGGGCTCGCGGGAACTCTTGCCCATGTACGTCCGCGTTGAGGTTCCGGACGTAGTGGGCCATAAACGGAGAGCTTGCTGCGCCGAAAATCATGCTCGTCATTTTATATTTTGCAGGAGGCGCTTCTCTTTCGTTGCCTCGCCATAGAAACTGCTGGGCTGGTTGATCTTCTGGTCTTATTTTTATGCGGAGAAACATCTCTTGTATGTCGGCCGTTATCGCGATCGCTCTTTCCCGGAATCTGAAGAGTATTCCAGGTAGCGCCAGCAGCATGTCCGGGCCTTCCAGCAGCGCGTCGTTGAGGCACACCCCGTTGCTTCGTGCGGCTGCGTCGAATACTAGCCTACACTTGCCGGGTTTGTTAGGATTCTTCACGGCAAAGTGTGGCAAGTACCAGCAGACCGGACTTGTTTGTTCCGAGCCGCCGCACAGTGTCGCGTACCCTTTCTCAAGCAGGTTGTTGATCTGCCTGAAGTATTCCTCAGCGAACTCTGGATCGGCGTCCATCTTCTGTTCTATCTTCTTGAGACGGCGGAGTGCTTGGCTGTAGCTTGGTGGCATGATAATGTTATCTTGTCGCCACGGTAGGCCCACCTCGTAGCCTTCATTGATTCTCTTCGCTGTTGTCTCGACGATCTTGATGGCGCGTTGGTCCGCTTCGTTCACTCGCGGCTTGCCGTGGATGCTGAGTGCTTCTATTTTGAAGTGAGCCTCGACCAAGTTGTGGAGCTCCTGGTTGCTCACGTTCGATGATCGGTCGGGCTCGTAGAGATGTAGCACCTTGCCTTCTTGCATGATGGTGCTGCGCGGTGCGGTTCCATGCACCACCCATCCTAATTGAGTTCTTGAAGCGGCCGGCTCGTTCGGGCCGCCGATTCGTAGTTCACGGGAGACGATGCACTCCCAATGATCGGTTCCTACTAGGAGCCCGGGGCGCGCGCGTTCGTAGCACACCTCGTTCCTAGGTAGGTCTTTCAGGTGCTCATATTCTAGCAGGTTTTCAGGGATGGCTTGCTGGTAAAGTTGAAGGTTCTTCATGGTCCTCGCTCTGACCTTGTAAGCTTCCTTTTCTTTGGCCCCCCTGACCTTGATTGTCACAAGCTGGCTCTCTGTTTCATCTTGCGACATGTTGACACCGTTTAAGCGCAGTGTCTGTGATGGTCCCTCCGCCCCGATGCTGGATGCTAACTCCTGGTCCATGAGTGTAATGGTTGCACCCTCGTCTAGGAGTGCGTAGGTCGACACCTCCCCCCGTGGTCCGGACACGATGACAGGACACATCTTTAATATGACTGTTCGCGGGCCGGCGGCTGGACGGGCAGCCACGGACAGGACTGCTTCCTCTTTAGGTTGTTCGGCTTCCTTTGCGACTTCAGTCTTCTCGTCGTGTTCTTGATGTAAAGTCTCGTGATGCGGGCGGCGGCATTGATTCACGCCGCACGGCTTTGCTTTACAGTTCATGCGCCTATGTTGTTTATGAGCGCATTTGAAGCAAATCTTCTTTTCTTTCAGGAAACTCCATCATTCATTCACGGCGAGTGCCTTGTATTTTGGACACTGTGTTAGTGCGTGAGCTTGTCCACACTTGGGGCATTTTTCAATTTCTTCCTCCGCTCCCCCGGTCGTAGTGAAAACGCTCGCCTTTTTCTTTAGTATCACGGCGGGTCGGGTTTCTTTCTTCGTAGTTGCAGCGCCTGTGGCCGGGGCGTATGTGTATCTCAGCGCCCGGTCAGCTTCTCTCATCAGGAACCGTGACATCACGACGATCTCTGGGTCTGCCGTCCCTTCGTGTTCATATGCGTAGTCACACCAGCGGGATCGTAGATGCGGACTGAGCTTGTCTAGTACTTCTCGTGTCATCAATGGATTGAATAGGTATCCCCTTCGATCGATGGTTTTCAGGACACAGATGATGTTCTGTAGTTTGATAGCGAAGCTATTAAGCTCTGTTGCTGACGTGCCCGGCTTCGGCAGCTTCTTCAGATCTTCCAGCGCCCGATCAATGATGACTTCTGGTCTTCCAAAACATTGCTCCAGAGTCTTCATAATCACATCAGGTTCGGTGGCTGTGTGCAGAAGAGCGGCCACGGCGTCCCTTGCTTCCCCTTTGAGGCAGCTTCTCAGTCTTTGTATGTTCTCGGCCGCTGAGATCTGGTACATGCTTGTTGTGTCTCGTACCGCCGCCTTGAATGGCAGCCACTCGTTGGCTGCGCCGGAAAACGTAGGTAAGTCGATATGCCTGGGTCTGGGTCTGGCCATCTTCTCGAGGGTTGCCGCCAAATGTTCGATGCTGTTTCTTGCTCGTGTCGGGGTTGGCGATCTCGCCCCCGATGCTTCGAATCGTATTTGCTTCGGTTCTTCCCTGCGCCCCTCCTCCCCCCGTGGGTTGAGGGGGTTGGTTCTCAACCACTCGTCCACCTTTCGATGGGGTTCTTCACGGGGAGGGCCAGGTTCTTGATCATCGTGTACGCTTTCTTCGTCGTTAATCACTGACACTTCAACTGCCAGCCTCTTCTTGATCAACTCTTGTTCCAGTTCCAACTCTTTTCTTTGAATGGCTGCCAACTTCTCGGCTGCTTCCAGTTCCGCCATCCGTAGTCTAGTTGTGACGCTCGTTGTCGATCGCATTGACCTGGCCGGTGATCCCATTCTTCGTCGGGTCACATTGGTCGTCGTTGCTTGGAGTCCAGAAGGCCCCGCCGCCGTACTGGTGTCCGCTATCTTTGAAAATGGCGACGCCGGTGGGTCGAGTGAGAATCTTCGTGTTCTTTCGCGTTCGATTTGTTCAGTTTCCCTGCGGCGCATCTCTTGTTCCTGGGCACGCCGCGCCTCTTGTTCTTGGATGCGTCGCTGTTCCTCAATCTCCGCTACGTCCCCTTGGCTTCGAGTGACAACCATCTTCTTATGCGTGTTCGTGTCGTCGCGTACCAGGCCGCACGTTCAGTTTGCAGCGTTCAACGCGCACCGGACAGCACGTTCAGTTTGCTGTGTTCGACGGCGCGTTCAGGTTGGTACCTCTTCTGATCGGTATTTCTTCGGCACGGTGAATAATCCCCTTGGCTTGATATCCCTGTTGAAACCCGTCGGCTCGGTTCGGTGAGTCGTTCAGGTCGAAACAAGTCTTGCTTGATGGCCGTGTTCGTTCTTCAGAGCTTCGTACTTCGTCTGGAGTTCGGTAGGCCAGGTTGCCGCAGGATCTTCGTTCTTCTATCCGGCTTCGGAAGGACCAAACTGTTCAGTGTGGACTGTATATATTTTGAAAATAAAACAATTCTTCAGGCTTGATTATTTTCCCATTTATTCTTCTTAGCTCAGTATTAGTCAGTTGCTATTTTCGATCTGAATTCAAGCGGGCCTAGTGCCCTTTTATATAGACGGCTACCTGGGTGCAAGTAGTGGCGGGGGTAAACAATGAAAATCTCGACCGACCACTCGATCGCTTACTTTGCGCCCAAATGGCCTTGAAACTATGTACAATTCGTAATTATTATTATTACCTATTTATCTATCCTACTTAATTATATAATACAACATGGTTTGTACCTATAATGCTTACACTAAACTTATCAAACTTAACGCTACATCTTGTTCTTATTCAAACATGTTTATAATATGATTTTATTATTTACAGTTAGCGTCTATTACAGTTTAGGTCGGCGTCCGTAACACTGCCTAACCTTAGTACGTTTAGGTCAGTGCTAACTTTTATACTTACAATTGTTTTTGATACTCATCACATTTTAACTTTCGTGTGAGAGCTATTAAATTCAATACGTACAATTCTGCATAGCCTTTTATTTCTCGTAAATTATCAGAATTGTTACAAGGTAGATGTGGATTATTCCCTCTACGTCGATTCTAGTGACGTCAATTTAATTGTATTATCGTGGTCACTCCAGCCTGAGCACCACTAAGTTAATTTTTGCTTGCACTCAAAAGATGGAAGCGCTCTCTACCCCGCCCCGTTGACTTCGCAGGCGCCAAGGGATATTTTTTTTAACTGAGCAGGCGGGAAAGTCCGCGATAGTACCGATAAAGTCGGCAGTCAAAAAAAAACCGTAGTTTTAAAAGATCCCGCAGTCTACAAGGTTTCATTTTGGATTATATTGGTTGATAATTGGTTAGCATTATTAAAAGTTGATTTAGCCTTGTGGTGCCGGCCGCGAATAGCACCACCCCATTTCTACCCGTGGGTGTCGTAGAAGGCGACATAGGAATATTGACCAGAGGATGGGCAGCAACGTCCTTCTGAGTACCGTAACACCTACTGCGATCGCCAACATACATCGGCCATGGCGATTACAGCTGAACCCCCCCTTGGGGGGGACTATGCCCAGCAGTGGGCGTCTAACGGTTGAGATGATGATGATTGATTTAATAAGTCTTGTAAAGGTTAAACGAGCTGAAAGTAGGTACTGTGGCGATTATGCCATTAGATTATAAACTCTATGATTAGAACATTCGGCAAGCTGCTCGAAGTAATTCAAATCGTAGAAGATAGTTTTTATACTATGACAAGTGATGTCAGTGAGACCGACAGCTTTACTAAGAGTTGAAGGTCATGTAAATCCTACCTCTCGCTAATTATATTAATATAGTCTTCTGGAAGTCATTAATACTTTTCATTTAACGTATCCTAGTTCCTCGGTAATTCGTACTTGGTACAAGTGTAGCTCAGGTGCTACAGTACCTACCCAAAAATCTACAAATGGACTCTTTTAAGCTCTCCAGCTCAAAAGCCAGGCTTGCCTTCTATCTTTCGCGATTCTGTGCTTCATCCCTCTAGTTTTGAAGAAAACCTTCCAGTTTGTTATTTTACCTTGAAAATAAAAAAAGATATGTACCGATGTCTGTATCATTTTTACATATCTGATACCTACTGCAAAGCTTCAGGGTTACGCGTGTGCATAGTTTGGGTAAAAATGAGACAGTTATAAACCGCATACTTCGTAAACTAGACCCATAAACTAGACCCATAAACTAGACCCATAAATAAATAAAAATGTTACAATAACTTTCATAACTTCACATAAAACACGAGAATTTAAAACAAACACATAACATTTATGGATTACGATATACACATACCTATACAAGAATTACCGCGATATTATTGTGAACACACTAAAAAAATATTCGCGCATTCTCCAGGGAAAGTTGGAAGTTGGTCAAAAAACTACCAAAAAACAGTGGATCATGACAAAGAGATGCGTCTTCGATAAGGGTCAACCGATATCCCCTTTAATATTGTTTCTTTTTCTTTCAACTTTTGCTAACCAAACGAAGGACATCGATGTTTTTGTGCGACAAGATGGCCGCTGCAAAGTTTTGGTGGGAATTCGGACAGGAGTTTCGTTTGTCTCCCAATTAGTTTGGTTGCTTTTTGGCGTCTTTGTCTTGGGAATCTTGCCGTATTTTTTTTACCCAATCAATGAGAAATAAAAGAACGGTTTACTTTCTTTTTAATTAAAACATAATTACGCAGGTTTAACATTGACTGAACAGAATTTTTACCGACAATTCCGAAGTTAATTAGAAGTAATCTGTTTGCACATCTAAAACTTTTTGTAGTTTCGTAATCTTGGTAATTACTACTAAGCGAAAATTCCTTTTTATTTTTACGAATAAAATGTAGGACTTTAAACTAAAGAGTCTCCCGCCATGTTTTTTGTACCCGTCTAAGATGGCCGCAAACTTTTAGCGGGAAACACAATTTAGAACAGGAGAACCGTTTGTTTCTAATTTAATTAATTAATTTTCTTTGTTTGATCGTTTATACATTCGAAGCTAAGTAAGTAATTATGTTGGAACTGTTTTAATTATACTATTGGCGTGAAGTTTTGATTGAAATTTCACCCCCGTTTCTATTTTAAATAATACACACAATTTTGTTTTGAAAAAGTTGGCAACAATTTGCAACAAAGCAACAATATTTAGCATCTATAATATTTTTATTTGTTAAATTAATTGGTTACTCCTCATGCATTTAAAGACCTCAGAAAAGGAGTGATGACGCCGTTCGTACATAGCTTTCCATGATTATGAAAAGACCTTACAATGTACAAGTTTTACGATCGGATATTAAATTAAAATATGTTTACTTGCCTTTAATATTAGCTAAATTGTATGAAATCAAATGTACAGATGCCAGCACAACAAGCCAAACCAAACTATAAAATTTTCCCAATTGAATATGACCCTTATATGCTTTTGTAATAAAGTTGAAAATGTATCAAAGAAATTTGACAGATTGTTGTATCTTGATGTGCTGGCTTCTGTACCTATCCATCCCTACACCCATCAGGGTTATCTTTTAACTCTGAGTTAATCGCTAAAACAGGCTAATGTTGTTAGACATTTTGTAATTTTCCTTTGTGTTCGCTACTCGCTCTGACGCACACAAATCTGAGTAAGTTGTCGGCACAAGTGGGCCTAAGCGTGTTATGGTAGCGGTATGTAAATGGAATATGCCTAAATTCCTTTATTTCAATACATATTCATCGTCTCGGGCTAACGATGTTTTAACAGCACCATCTTGTCAGTAACAGCTGTTTATAAACAGGCTTCACTCAAAGGCATGTAGATAGATCTATCTATAATAATAGATAATTGTGATAGCAAACCTACTATTAGTAAGACTGTTTGTGAGATAGCTGCGCGGTGCGGGAGGGGTGTGTTGACGTGACGCAAGAGCTCACTGATACGTCAACTTGTGACAAATGTCACCCCTCCCGTACCGCGCAGCTACCTCGGGAATGGTCTCAGTTAAGCAGTCAGCTTAGTACATATTTGTTCCATATACAGCCTGACTTTTACTGTACGGACCATTTTTCAGAGGCTGAAAGTACTTATATACCAAAAACTTTTATTACAGAATCAACTTCGATAAGAATATTAAAAAATCAGCCTTTTTAGGGTTCCGTACCTCAAAAGGAAAAAAACGGAACCCTTATAGGATCACTTTTTTGTCCGTCTGTCTGTCTGTCTGTCTGTCTGTCAAGACCCTTTATCACGGGAACGCGTGGAGGTATCGAGTTGAAATTAAAACCATATACTCAAATCTACTATCCCGTGATGCTATAAACAAATCCACCTTCTATGTTATCGTGACAAAAAGATACGGCCGTTTATGTCGCAAAAAACGCATTTATAATATTAAGTAGATTAAAGTATGGATAGTAGGTATGGATTAGTATAGAAGTATGGATATGTACCTACTAATATGTACGGAACCCTCAGTGGGCGAGTCCGACTTGCACTTGTTTCTACATAAATGGCCAGTGGATTGACAGTCAGCATGTAGCTACCAAGTAGTTGAGATATTATGTTAAATATTTAAACGAATTTAACGCATATGACAGTTCCAGGCATGTGACCAAAAGAGTTATTTATGAATATAAATGTGGATGAATGGAGAGGAAGAGGAAGGCCGAAGAAAAGATGGATGTATTGTGTGAAGAATTATATGAAATAGAAGAAAGTCAGTGATATCATGACGTTGGACAGGTCGGAATGGAAGAAGAACACGAGTTGCGCCGATCCCAAGTAACATGTGATAAGGGCAAGAAGAGGGTGACCTACTATTAGTTCCATAGTTACCGTCGCCATTTCTGTAGTCATTTGACCAAACAGTCAATCTTAGTAACAACTAAAGAGTTGTCAAATTATTGTTATTTTTATTTTCGCCGTATTTTTAATACGTTCTGACATGCTAACTATATTTGTATGGAAGTTTTAGATGAACAAAAATTGGCAGCGCCTATTAAATTTATCTCCGTCCCTTTCTTGTTTTATTAGACAGAAAATAATAGAAATAGTCTAAGGTTTAGATCGGGCACAAAGGAATCGTCACCATTGTTGGAAAACGCCAAGTCTGCTATAGGTAATTTATGACAACATCACATAAAACAAAAGACCATCACGACCTCTCCGAACCTGTCTTTGTTCTGTCATTCTTACACCGGTCATAATTCGATTAATTTGTCCGTCTGCAATTAGTCGATTCTCGTTTCTTGAATCGACTTTTTTTCCGAGTCGTCTCGATTGCGCTGGCTCACAAATCGATACGTGATTGCATTTGACTTTGCGTTTGAGGTGCAATTAAATTAAAGACTTGAAGTCCATTGAAAGATTTACTTCTGTTTGATATTGTAGGCGTTAAAAGTAAACGAAGTTTACCGTTCAGGTCCAGCAGGTCTTTACGAAGAGACGAACATCGCACCTAAAATAATAATAATAATAATAATATGTGGGGACATTTCACACACGGCCACCTGACCCCAAACTAGGGAGACCCTGTACTATGGGTGTCAGACAGCTGATATACATACACAAATATATTTTAAATACATACATATATAGATAAACAACACCCAGACACAAGGCAAACACAAGTGCTCATCACACAAATATTTACCCTGGGCGGGAATCGAACCCGCAACACGCTGCGCAGCAGTCGATCGCTCAGCCACTGCGCCAACCGTGTCGTCAAATCATATCATGTGTGTTCCATTATTTAATAACATATTCCGTATCTATGAAGATAATCATTTTCATATTGCATAAACATGCTCTCTTTCCCCAAACAAATCTCAACTGAATCCTGTAACAAGTAGAAATCATATTAGTCTGTAAGATTGCCTCATGGGCCCACGATGGTTACCGTCAGATAAATTAAACCATAACGTAAGTAGAAAAGTTTTGGTAACAAAGTTAGCTCGGAAACTGAAGTAAACAGCCGTGAAACGCGTCTTGGGTCATTAAGACCAAGTGGGGTAGAACTGCCAAAAAAGATTGCACGTATCTTGTAAAATATCTTCGTTCGAGCAAATTTTGTTGGGAAAATCGGGTAGTATAGGTACGGATCATAAGCTTGGTCGATTTGGAGGTAGGTCAATGGAGTAATTTGCTGACTCGTCGGCAAGTTTTTCATTGGATTAGATCGCAAAAAAACTCCAATGACGATCTCTTTTTTCTGGAGACAGTTCGCGGGTTCTTTACAACCGAATAACGTCATCATCTGCTTAGTCTTTTCTCAACTATATTGGGGACAGTCTAACCGGATGCAGCTGAAAACCAGTATTTTTATTTGACCTCTACAACCTAGTTACTGGGGAACACAATGTCCCTGGTGAGACTGGTTGTCAAACATTCAGACTTCTGACTACCCATAACGACATTAGAGATCTACCAATGACTGCTGGAACCAAAGGCTTCACGTACTTTCCGAAGCACGGAGGAGTCTGGATATGAAATGGATGGTCAACAATCCGATCGGTACATACAATACTATTAATATTATAATTTTAATAACCATAATGAACTACTATTATAAACGCCGAAATTTGTGAGAATGGTCGTAACTGTTTTACGCGCACTGCTGGGCATGGGTCTCCCCCAAGGGGTAGTTCAGCATGCTGGCGATCGTAGTAGGTGTTCTGGTACTCAGAAGGATGCTGATACCCATCCATTGGACACCCTCGTATAGAAATGGGGTGGTACATTTCGCGACCGGCACCACACGGCTTATACGCCACGCTTCAACGGCTGATCAGAATTACGAGAAATTTAGCACACATGTAGATATTGATATATGAATCCATTATTCGTCATCCCAAATTCTCCGACTGGCCCATCTACATCAGGGACACAGTCACAATTTCGCAGAAGTGCCTGTTATTCACAAAACCATCTTATTTTAATTCCTCAGTCGTCGTCACAGTTTAGCATTGTTGACTTTTTTCGGTTACCGAAGTCGTTAAGAGCCGAAAATTCGTCTTTTATGTTTTTTGAGGCCGCGGTCCGTCGGCGACGACGTTCGTATCGTGTGTCCGTGTGGTGGTTCGGTTTTTTTATTCTTTTTCCTCGCTTCCCCCTTTGTTGGGGAGTTTTTTTGTCGATTTTCGCAACGTGCTGGGATGAATGCGAGCAATGTTGAGTACTTAAATGAAACAGGTTTTGGGGAGTGTGTATTGTTTTGTTTTCGGATGATTTACATTGATGATAGACTGAGTTTAAGGTCAATTTTTGTACCTAATTTAAAAACGTTCAATCTCAGAAGATCCATTGGCCAGATAGCCAGATCCATGATGGATCTAGTGACGATGGTTTTCTCATTGGATCCTGATTTCAAGATGTGGATCTATTAAGGTTTTTTTTCTAAAAGACCCATGAGCTAGACCCTTGATAGATCTTATTTAACCTACAGTCTTTTTAGTTTTATTAATAAATTAATATTTGTGTCATATTGACGTTGATATAAAAACTATCAATATCTAGTCGCATTTTCATCACCGCAACAAACTATGTCAAATATGTACCTAAATCAGTAGATTCTTTGACAGATTTTAAATTACCTACGAGAATTGCCCCCCTATGTCTTTTTGCACCCCTATGCTACGCCTCAAATAAAGAATCTATTTTTTATCCTTCTCAACCCTAAGTTATAATGAAATATTTCAATTTACTTTATTCCATCCCTATTTATTATCTTTGTCTATGTTATTTTCTCACTGTGTAAGTTTCTACTAAATCCAATCTCTACAAACAATATTTTCCTTCTCTATTTTTTTCGTATTACAAAATAAATAAAAAGACAATGAAATATATTCACTAAAGCGGTTACAAGAACACAAAAACCAATTGGAACTGAGGCCAAAGTCATAAAATATCGGTTTTTGTGTTGGTTGGTTGGCACATACGTCATAACCTTTCTCGCGAAACGTAAAACTGATTTCTTGGTTTCTTTAAATTATCGTCTTAGTCAGTTTGTGTCCTATTATTGTAACTCACATTTTTTTCATCCTTTACTGAATTTGAATAAATTGAAATTATTGAAAGGGTTTCAAAAGGTATGAAAAAATTGCCCTTTAGACAAAAATGTTCAACTATCGTTTACATGAAATTGAAAACCAGTAATTTAACAGACGATCAAAAAAATGAGGAATTCGACTCTTTTGTTTATTTTTTTTAACACTGGCCACTAACAATAATTATCATCTGCTTAGATTTTTCCCCAACTGTTTTGGGGTCGGCTTCCAGTCTAACCGGATGGAGCTGAATACCAGTGTTTTACATGGAGCGACTGCCTATCAGACCTCCACAACCCAATTACTGGGTAACACGATACCCCTTGGTAATACTGGTTGTCAGACTTTCTGGCTCCTTACTACCGATAACGACCGTCAATGATCTACGAAATACAGCCGGGACCAACGGCTTTACGTGCTTTCCGAGGCACGGAGGGAACTCGGTATGAAATGGATGGTCACCCATCCACAGACCGACCGCGGCAAGCGTAGTTTTTACCATGACCGGGCACCTCACTAACAATAATTTCAAAATAAAATTCTTTATAAGTAACCTTTTTCGTCGACTGTTCGCATATTGAATTTAATATTATCATTGTGACCGAATATTCCAAGACACTGTCTAGAAGAGAATATTCTGGATCAATACCAATCCTAGACACGTACTTTTTTAAACGGTTCAAGCGGTTCGACGCGACAGACTTATTCCTGGTTTGGAATGAAAAATTATTGTGATGTACGATTGATTGCATTCCAACACTATCAAACTATCTCCAGCTACTATCCATTTATTTCAAATACACCATTTACAGGTTACTTTTAGGATACTTTTGAATTTTTCAAAGGATCAGTCAGTCAAAAAGTTGAAGCTAGTTGCTCGTTCCAAACAGTAGGTTTCTATGGAGAAGAACGAGCAAGAAACTCCATGAATACTCTTTTCAAATATAGTTTCTTATCAGGTTGTTTTAGTTTACCCAAAATCTCTTAAACATAATTATATTTATCTAATTATTACAATATGTTACTAAAGTTCTATTAAATATTGAAATTATGGCGAGTTTTTTATACGGGTCTCCTAGACCCAACCCTACTATCGTTGTTACATATTTCGACTATGCTGACGCCGGGTTAAAAACAATAATATATTATGAGTTTCATCATTCATGTTGAATCTACGGGTACAATGTGAGAACATTGTAACATGTCGTTGCACGACTTGTTAAAAGAGGTCTAGAGAAAAATATAATCAACTGGGCGTGGGAAGTCATTGATAGACGGCCAAGAGGCTCATTAACAACGACTCCCTGGTTTGGGCTAAGCTCCAGAGCCTTGAACATCGCCGCACCGTTGCTAGCCTATCGGTCTTTTATCGGGTACATTTCGGAGAGTGTGCTTTGGAATTGCTCAATTTAATTCCCCCATCCCCATTCCATCATCAGAAGAGCAGAGATACGGCGAAGCGTCACCGCTATACGGTTGAAGTTCCACGGTCTCGAACCAAGCGCTTTGATTCCACATTTATTGTGCGAACTGCCAGACTGTGGAATTCGCTGCCCGCATCTCTGTTCCCTGATAAGTATATATCTGAGTATCTTCAAACCACGAGGGAACCGGTTCATCCTAGGCAAGCATGTTTCAACTTAGGCCGCATCATCACTTAAGATCAGGTGAATTGCGGTCAAACGCAAGCCTATTTGATAATTTAAAAAAAACACAAAAATAATTAAACCAATCGAAGCAGTTTGCGCGACTGGACATGTTGTCACATTTTTATGTTTTTTCGAGAGATCAAAGGATACTCACATACAAAGCAAGGGAATTCACCTCTGTTCCATAGTAGTGGTCATGGCCAAAAAACCCATTGTCCGGCCCCAGCGGTGTTGGACAGAACCACAACAATTTACAATAATGATTTTTGTTTAATATAACATTGTTCCTCCTATGGGATTCTTAACACTCGTAGCTCGTAAAATTTAGTACAGAGACCAGAATATCAAGCTACAACAATCTGTCACATTTCTTTGATAGATTTTCAATTTTATTACAGAAGTATAAGGTTCATATTCAGTTGGGAAATTTTGACAGTTTGGTATGGCTCGATGTGCTTGCGTCTGTACAATGGTCTTAAGTTATACGGTATTATGGCACAAGTTTTTAATTAAATGATGCATTATTATTGTGTATCTACCACATATGTATGTAGGCATATGATAGGAAATAGTAATACCTCTTTGATTGGTTGGTTTGTACCTTTGTGCATGAAGTATAAATAAATAAACAATTGAACATTTTGAAGAGCAGATAATTATTTGCTGTGCTCTTCTAAGGCTGAGGTGAGCTGCAGCCCCCCCCCCTTCCACCTTTCAACTGTCTTTTCACTTCACCTAAATTCAACCAGGATCAGAGACCATCGCACTGCCTTCTGTAACAGCAAAAGATCACGCCCATATTCCTATTACTAACAGTTTGCCCACAAATTCGTTCTTCCCCTACAAACTCAACACCCCTTGGGTCTAAACTCTAAAGGGTACCGAATTGAGCTTCGAGAGGTAGTTAAAAAAAACGAATAATGTCAAACTTCATTATTCATGTATCATATTTGTGCTAAATTTGAAGTTGGTTAACCTAAGAAAGAAGATTTATCGTACAATCAAGCCGACCCCTGTTCACCCTTAGGAGTTGAATTTCTACAAAATATTTATTTGTGCTCGCTTACTTGGCAAATGGAAGTCGTGTGCAAAATTTCACGTTCCTAGCTCTAGTAAGTCGGGTTCGGTTTTTGTATTATAAAGAAGACTAACGACCCGCCCCGGCTTCGCACAGGTGCAATGTAGAATATAGAGTGATTCAAGAGGAATGTTTAAAGGTGCAAACTATACCTTTAAACATTACTCTTGAATCACTCTATCTATTGATCAAAACCGCATTCAAATCCGTTACTAGGTTTAAAATATCTAAACGTACAGATAGAGGGAGCAAATTGGTTTAATACTATGTAAAGATAGAAGATTAGTAAGTATTAAGAGGAAACACAAGGGCCGTTTTTCCATACAAACTTAGTCCCCTGTTTCCTCCCTAGATAATGCCAGTAGATCAATTATTATTTTTTTTAAATATCCATGGCTACTATTGGCATGTCCTTATGTTTTCCTTTTTCTCCATAAATTTATTATTAAAACAGGTATGAATATTCAAAAACCTAAAAAATTGGCATGATTTTCCGCTGTGTTCAAACATTCAGAAAACAAATTTGACTTGATTATATAAAAAATAGAAAACCTAGGAACACGGCAAAAGCCTTTCTTTATTTTTGAATGAAAAAAGCAGTTAAATCGGTTAAGTTTTGGAGAAGAAATCAGGGGACTACGAATCATTGATTTTGTGTACTTTTAATAGGTATTTTCGGTCAAAGCTGCAGTTGTCTCTATCGCGCACTGCGGTTCGTGTTCGGGCATCGCGCGACAGCAATAGATTTTACAAATACCTAATTTTCAATTCTCTAGCCCGTGGTATTTCCCCTTAATAACTATCATTTCTTAATCCCGCTGCCCGCTCCTGCTTTAGACCACAAACCACCTTTTAACCCGTCAACTCGACCTTGTCTGGTACAAGCGTCAAGACCACACATTACCTCTGCACTTATTTCCACCTCTTTTTTACCCCTTTCTTCGGCAATGAGACTTCACTTTCAATTTAGATTTTTAAAGGCCATATAGAATAAGGGTTTTATCTTTGATTATATATAATGTCTAGATGGAGCGTCAAGTGCACGCAAACGTGTCAAAAAGTGTCAGCCAACTGTTGGCTGACAAGTGCTTATATAATCAAAGCCCAAATGCGTAATAATAATAATAAATGATTAATATTTGTATAATAATAATATTAATTATTATATAATTGATTATATAATTGCTTATGTAATCATTATTTACGCACACAGAGACGTAGATGCACAGTGTAAAACGACGCCTGCACGCACACATACTTGAAATTGTTGACTCGTTTTCTTTGTTATGATTGTAGGGCGACGCTCCATCTAGACGTTATATAATCAAAGGGTTTTATATACAGCTTTAGTTTCATATGCTTAGGTATACGTAGGTATCTATAGACTTACGGTCTGTTTTCCCGTCTCGCACTATGAATAGGATAATTAACAAATGGAACACAATTTAATGTGTTATACTGCAACAGCCAAACCTGCAGAGATTATATTGATTTTTATCCCTTCTATTCGAAAAGTGTCGTTTTGTTCCTATAATAGTGGGAGCAAAGTATCTCTTTTGTCTACTAGACTTTTTAGCGGGCAGTAATGAGATTTGAATTTGGAAATCGAACGCAAATTGTATAAATTACTGGCTGTAAGTGTTGGCTGTACGGTGCGGGGAGGCGCGGTAACTAAAAAAAAAAAAACAAAAGCGCGCGATTTACTTCCACAGGGAAGTAAATCGCGAATAAAGTCCGTACTAATTACAAGAACAGTCTTGTAATCAGTACGGACTTTATTGTATTTTGCAATATAAATTTTTAATTGACAGTTTTACATTCATGTCATTTTTTTAAATTAAACTTATTCATTAATTACTTAAGTGGCTCTTATTTATTTTCTCATAGAAGAGGATGAAAAGTAGAGTATATGACTCGAGAGCAAAAATATTTTTCCTTCAGGCGATGTACATTGAATCCCTCGCTACGCTCAGGATTCAAAATAGCACCCTCGCCGTAAAAATATTATTTTGCTCCCTTGTCATACAATCTACTACTATTCTGTCCTTCTTTCTTTCTATCATCTTCATCTGCCTAACTGTTTCCCAACTATTTTGGGCTTGGTTTCCAGTCTATCCGGATGCAGCTGAATACCAGTGTTTTGCATAGAGCGACTGTCCACAACCCAAGGCTTAAAATAACTGCCAAAAATCTAGGAATGACAGCCGGGACCAACGGTTTTACGTTTTTTTCGAGGCACGGTGAGAACTCGGCATGAAATCGATGGTTATCTAGTCACAGACTGACCGCGGCAACCCTAGCTCCTCCTTTCTTTCTATCTTTCATTAAATATTTATCTTGATACTGCGATACTGAAACCCAATATTTTTCATACATTTTAGTAAGTTTTCGCACACTTTTGTATAGTTATGCTGCGGCGATCAACGTTGAAATTAAAACGCATAACACTACGTGCTTCGCCATAAAATTTTCAGCACAATTAACACAGTTTTTTCTGTAGCAAACAACGTGACGAAAAAAATACGTTTTTCACATGTGCTATTTTTTCCGTTCGTTTCGGCGCCGTCGATTAAAAATTCTGTGCTTTTACT
Source organism: Charanyca ferruginea (assembly GCA_947361185.1). NCBI lineage: Eukaryota > Metazoa > Arthropoda > Insecta > Lepidoptera > Noctuidae > Charanyca > Charanyca ferruginea. The sequence continues at coordinate 32,466,423 of OX376057.1, forward strand.
ACATAAAACTGTTTGCATGTAAAATCGGTTTTTCATAAGCTACGAGTGGTTTTGCATTGTGGATTCGGGTGAAGCATATGATCGTGTAGCTAGAACGTAGGTTACTTGTTTCGTTTTATTTTTTTTACAAACATTTGCCCGATTTTCTCCCCCCACCCCTATTTTTTTTATTACTAGATAAAATATAGCCTTTCTATCGAACTCAGGGATAACGTAAGTAGCTACCTATTAGCGAAAGAATATTTAGAATGGGATCAGTAGTTTCGGATATTAGCGCGTTCAAACAAACAAACTCTTCAGCTTTATTATCTTCTTTCTTTTAATATATAAAAAATGGTGTCTTAGGCCGTTATCCCACGGGCGTTTTATGAACGTTGGCGTTGCTCAAACGTTTGCGCAGCGCCAATATAATAGAAAGGCCGAAGGCTTGGGAGACTCGCGACGCCAATGTCGCGTCTGTGCAGCGTTGACGCTGCGTTGACGTTGGAGAAGCGACAACGCTCGTAAAACGCCCATGGAATCGAACTCCTCCGAAACGGCTTGACCGATTTTTGTGTTTTTTTTTTTGTGTATGTTTGGTAAATCTGAGAATAGGTCATAGGCTATTTATTTTTTTTATGACAAAGTAACGTTTGCTCGGTCAACTTATTGATTTGCAACTGTAAAAACAAAACACAACTGAATTTCCAACTTCAACTTTATTCTGCAATCTCTTCAAAAAGAAGGTAATGATTTTTCCAGATTCGATATTGTTTTTCTGCACATCCAGTTTTGTATGCAATAGATAGATATTAATTACAGTCCTTCTAATTGATTCACACATGGAAGCTTCTAGTAGCTATCGAAACAACGTCAGTTTCTTATTGCGTCTACGCACCTGATTATTTGAACTGCAATACCTAAAGGGCATGCCTTTAAGGTATGCCATGTATTTGACGTTGTGCTAAATAAAGAAATCACGTCGTGATTAAAGAGCCAATGATTGACAAACATCCAGTTGCAGAAAGCTTTATTTAAATACTGTTTTAGTTAATGAGTCATTATGTCATTATTGCTAATTGTGACGTTTGCACGAAACGGTTTAAGATATAAAGCCATACCAAACTAAAATTTTCCCAATTGATATGAACCTTTTTCCGTACCTCAAAAGGAAAAAACGGAACCCTTATAGGATCACTTTGTGGTCCGTCTGTCTGTCTGTCCGTCTGTCTGTCAAGACCCTTTATCTCGGGAACGCGTGGTGTTATCGAGTTACGGTGGCGGTGGCGGTCGATGTACTCAAAGTCTTTGAAGCTGAAACCTTCTATGTTATTTTTATGCCGCAAAAAACATCCACCACACCACATCACCGTTGTGTAGTATAACTGGATATACAACTACAAGTGACCTATATTATTAATAATTTCATTTTCACTTTTATTATTGCTCTTTATATCAGAAAAACGTGTTAAATTTACATAATTTAATTAGCACATAATAATATAACGGTAAATGAATCGACATTTAAAACAGATTTTAATAAAAATAATTAGCGCATATATTTTGATATACAAGTGACCTATATTATTAATAATTTCTTTTTCACTTTTATTATTGCACTAAATATAAAAAAAACGAGTTAAATTTACATAATTTATGTTAGCACATAATATTATAACAGTAAACGAATCGACATTTAAAATAGATTATCATAAAAATAATTAGTTTATAGCTTTTGACATTTTATTTAAATATTAATTATGTGACCTTTTTTTATTGCTTTTTTTTTTGTAATAATATTGGCATTCACATACCGTGCACTGATTTACACTACAGACATACCTACGTTTTTTAAGGTATAAAGCAATATTTATTTCTACACTGGTATCGGAAGTGTTATGATGTAGTACGGTAGTAGTAATCATCATCATTATCATGTCAACTTTAAAATACCCACTGCAGAGCATAGGTCTCCCCCAAGGGGGGATCCGCCGTAATCACCATGCTTGGCCGATGCCGATCGCAGTAGGTGTAATTGTACTCAGAAGGACGCTGCTGCCAGCCTCTGGTCAATATCCCTCTGTCGCCTTCTACGACACCCACGGGTAGAAATAGAGTGGTGCTATTCGCAGCCGGCACCACACGGTAGTAGGTGAAGCCAAATATATTAATATTTTAAGATCTCAATGTACCTATACTATACCATCCATAATACTCAGAAATCCGTACTAATATTTGAAAAGCGAAAGTGACTCCAATTCACTACCAGACATGCCCGCAGGCACGCCCGCGAGTAGTCTGTCCGGGCATGTCTGGCGCTGCAATACACTACACGGACTCGTCAGTTTGTTGTCTGTGTCTCAAATGACAATGCCAGATCCTGCCCCACCCATGTACAGAAAAGCAAATTAATGAAAATAATTGTAATGAATACAGAACCTTTCTATAGTAAATTGTTTTTCTTTAGAACTTGCGGATTACGAAATACCTACCCATAAAATACAAACACATTTTACCTAAAATACAATTTAACCTATAATCAATGTCATTATTGTTTTTAGTTTTAAACGGAAACCGCAAGTTCTACAGTCACTAAGACTAATGTTTAGTTAACAGCAATAAATAAACAGTAAGATGCTATATATTGCACATGACTTTTATTGAGTGGGGCAAAGTTCTATAGAGTTTCTGGCATTATCCTTTAATTGATGGTACCGCAATGATACTCTATTTTATTTTAATACCTACTCCACAGTTCGATACACAAATCATAAAAAAAAACGTCTGTGCTGGTAGCTGTCGCTCTCAGGTCTGAGAGCAGGCGGCCCGCGATGAGCATTCACGTACGGATATGTGCCCGCGCAGACAAAATGAGATCGCGCGGACAAGCAACGGGCAGTCTGCCAGACTGACTGTGGCGGTCCTATACTTGCACAGACCTATAGTAGCGAGGTCCGGCGGGCATGTCTGCAGACTTGCCCGCGGGCGTGTCCGTCTAGTGTATTCCCCGCTTTACGCTTTCACGACGAAATGTCTGTACCGATTTTTATGAAGATAGCTTCAGCCCTGAGAAAGGACATAGGCTTTTTAATCTGCGACTTTGTCTGCATCCGCGATAACCGACTTTCATGCGGACGACGTCGCGGGCAAAAGCTTATTAATAATATTCTATTTCTATTCTTGAATAATTAGCCACGACTAAAATAGCTTTGATCCATTATGAACATTAACAGTAATTTCTTATACGATTTCTTGTTCCAATTTTAAATTAACAAGTTCTAACCATTTTGTTTCTCTTTGTTTCAGGTATGTACCAACTCATTTGACGATTGGACAGAATAATAATAATAATAATATGTGGGGACATTTCACACACGGCCATCTGACCCCAAACTAGGGAGACCCTGTACTATGGGTGTCAGACAGCTGATAAACATACACAAATACATTTTAAATACATACATATATAGATAAACAACACGCAGACACAAGACAAACACAAGTGCTCATCACACAAATATTTACCCTGGGCGGGAATCAAACCCGCAACACGCTGCGCAGCAGTCGATCGCTCAGCCACTGCGCCAACCGTGCCGTCAAATGTATGAATTTAAGTTGAATAAATCCAAATATATTGGTTTGATAAGTATGTCAAATTAATAAGTTTTTAATAGATTTTGATTTAAAAATCTGTGGACAACATTTCTACTACCTACATAAAAAATATTACTTAATGTCTAAAATTCCGCCTAGTTAATGTTACAAAGACTAAAAAATAAGCTTTCATAAATAATACTGCGGGATATCTTAAATGGACCAGTATAAAGTGTTAATTAGGCACCATCTGCTGGCACAGATTTTAAATAATTAAAAGGAGGCTATAAAGAGGCTATTCTCCCACAACAGCTACATCTTATAGCCGAGATAAATAGCCTATTAAACTAAGTTGTTGTCAGCATGCATAAACGCCATCTGAGTTATTTCTATTTGTACTTAGGTTACTCTATAATTCTATAAATTAATTTTACAACTATGAACCCGTAATTATGTGAGCTAGTATAAGGTTAGTCTGAGGCTAAACTTACGTAAAAATATAGCTTTATCTTTTATCTAGGCATTACATTTGGGTGTCACCTAATGTTAATAAATAAATAAATAAATAAAAAAATATGGAGAGTAACAACGAGACTCATATAATGTTAGTAACAATAAATAAACTTATAACTATGTTAGTGATACAATTACAGAAACGATTACATTAACACATACACAACAAATTAATCATTGCTTCAGCATTCTAACTGAGATACTGGAGCAACGATTTACAATACAGGAGTCCAGCCTGTCAGCAATTATGCCCAGGATGCTGTTGGAAACGAACATGAGAAACATACTAAAAGTAGACGCCATCTTCTAAATCTCTACTCTGTAAATGTCTCCCTCGTTGCATTGTACTGAAGTAAGCTTCAGGTAAACTGTCAATTCCGAGTTTTACGTGTCATGGTGGACCCTTAAGTGGAAATTATGTTTTTTCTCACTCCCCCGCTGTTCTTTTCTGATTATTCTTTCGTTGCGGAATCGAAGACAGTTGAATCGTTCCTGCGGGACGTGTTGAGCTTCATTGCCTCGGTCGCCACATGCTGTTGTTTCTGGCTCTCAAAAAATACAATGGTGGGAACAGTGTGACGAGCTTGTCCCAAAAAAGGCCACTCATCATCAGCCGGAAGATGTCCACTGTTGAACAAAGGTCCAACCAGGCCATAGAAACCTGCCACTTGCATCTACCGGTTACCCGCGACCTTGACCATGTCGTCGGTCCATCTGGTGGGAGGCCTGCCAACGCTGCTCCTTCTGGTTCGTGGTCGCCACTCGAGAACCTTTCTTCCTCATCAGATATCGGTTTTTCAAACGATATGTCAAAATAAATACCTTTATTTTTCCATACTGCCATTTTACAGAATAGACCGGTTATATCAAAAAACAAAAGAAGTATGCGTACCTACTCAAGTAATGCACCAGTAAGGGCTGAAACACACATGCTACTTTTAGCATCAGCGATCTGCGATTTAGAGACTGTATCGATGCTGCGTCACGTTTTGGCGACTCTCTTCGTTCCATCGCAGTATTAAAATCGCGCGTTTTAGAGTGTAAGTGTCAGCGTAAGTGTGCGGTGCGGAATGTTTGGTCACTGCATTTAACTTCTAAAAAGCGGCTAAATCGCTGATCGCCGATGCTAAAAGTAGCTAGTCTGCTGTGGCCCTAACATTTAATCTAAGACTTGGCAATCGAATTAACGGTTCGTTTGATAGTACTTCCTCAATAAAATTTAAACCTATCAATCAGGTATGCTGGCGGTACTCCAAACCAATAGGTCAGATGGGCATTCTTTAGTCCACCTAGATTCTAGATTACCTGTCGGTCTGGCTGGAGCCTGGATTTAGATGTGACATGAATATCTAGATAGCATAAAGCAGTGGATTTTGTTATTACAATATATTTAGTGTAACATTTCTGGGATACTGGTGTTATCCACACTAACATTATAAATGCGAACATCTCTCTCACGACAAAACGGCTAAAGAGATTTTGATAAATTTTGGCATGAAGATAGCTTAAACCCAGTGAAAGACATAGGCAACTTTTAATCCTCGATTTTGTCTGCATCCGCGATAACCGACATTCACGCCGACGAGGTCGCGGGCAAAAGGTAAAATTATCAATAAAAAAATCTTTATTGACACTTCAAGACACGATCATCAGTGTAGCTCTGGCTCTTGTACTAAGATTTTCTGTACCACAAGAGCCAGGCCTCTGAATATCATAATTTCAGCCTAAAGACGTTCACTGCTGGACATAGGCCTCCCCAAGGGGGGGTTTTGCCATAATCGCCACGCTTGGCAGGCGGGTTGGCGATCGCAGTATGGTTGTTACAAAGGCACAGAGGACGCTATGGCACGATTATGGCAAAACCCCCCCTTTGGGGGAGGCCTATGTCCAGCAGTGGACGTCTTTCAGTTGAAATGATGATGATGATGAATTTATAAATGTAGTGATTCTGTGATAGTGAAGCACAATAGACGAAGACAGACATGAAGTCTTACACAAAAGCACAGAATACTAAAGATCAAAAAAACCTTAAAAATTTAGTAAAATTAAAGCATGATTAAATTCTTTAGACTGCCCACGTCGCTTTGTCTCGATACCAGATTACAAGAAACGATAAATCGAAATCAAAGCACGTTTGTACGCTTGTTAAGAAGCGGTAATGTCTCAGCAATTAATGCGGCTACGTCGCAGCCAGACGGGCGACTTTTTTGTTGCAAAATCGCAATATGTTCGCGTTTTTTATTTTTGTTCGGGTACTGGGTCCGATTTTAACCTCTTTGTTGGTCGTTAATTAGAGTATTGTAGGATGGATTAATTAAAAATAAAGAGTACCTATTGCTATACCTTCGGACTCTTTATTAAGAGGAAATACCACGGGCTAGAGAATTGAAAATTAGGAATTTGTAAAATCTATTGCTGTCGCGCGATGCCCGAACAGGAACCGCAGAGCGCGATAGAGACAACTGCAGCTTTGACCGAAAATACCTATTAAAAGTACACGAAATCAATGATTCGTAGTCCCCTGATTTCTTCTCGAAAACTTAACCGATTTAACTGCTTTTTTCATTAAAAAATAAAGATAGGCTTTTGCAGTGTTCCTATGTTTTCTATTTTTTATATAACCTAGTCAAATTTGTTTTCTGAATGTTTGAACACAGCGGAAAATCATGCCAATTTTTTAGGTTTTTGAATATTCATATCTCTTTTAATAATAAATTTATGAGAAAAAGGAAAACATAGGGACATGCCAATAGTAGTCATGGATATTTAAAAAAAATTGATCTACTGGCATTATCCAGGGAGGAAACAGGGGACTAAGTTTGTATGGAAAAACGGCCCTTGTGTTTCCTCTTAAGTCAACTTGCTTTTGCCCGCAACTTAGTCTGCGTGAATGTCGGTTATCATGAATGCAGATGAAGTCGCGGATTAAAAAGAAGCCTATGTTCTTCCCCAGTGTTCAAGCTATCTTCATACGAAAATTCACCCTAATCGGTTCAGCCATTTCGTCGTAAAAACGTAACAAATAAACATTGTTTTACCGCCGTACATTTATTTATTTATTTTTGTAAAAAAAAATAAACGTTGCCCCCCACTAGGAGTTTCTCCTGGATCGTGGATGCGTTTACAAACATATAAACTCACATACACAAACAGCCAGACCCGGAACAACTATCTGTAGGCTATACAAATATTTGTTCCGTGTAATGCAATATGTAAAAAAAACTAAATAATAAAATTCCGTGGCATCTTAATGTCTGCTAATTATCAATCAATGTTGTGAACAGTACATTTTACATTCCAATGAGCCTATTACGCAAAAGTTATTGTAAGTTTTTACAGATATTTCTTACCAGCTAAACTATGTAAACAAGTTGTAGGGTGTGTTAACCCAACATTAAAGTCAGTCAATGCAAATGTCAAAATGTAATCTGCAGAAAATGTCAATTAAATGCAAGGATTGTCAGTGAATGCTCAACGGGTAAGAATCTAAATAAAAATGCAAGTTGTCCGACCCAAACCACGTCTAATTGAACACTAATTAAATGATGTACAAAAATGCATCATCTAGCTTCCGCCGCATGTCAATGCATTCCCAAATATAGGTCGCGATCAAAGTGCAAATACGCGAGCCTACTAACTTATTGCATTAAAAATATATGTTTATTTTTAAAACCATGTACGTACACCGTACACAAGTCGTGCAAAAAAGACAATAACGTAATTGCTAAAAATGCAAACTTTTAAGCGCTAAAAGAAAGATAATAAATACAAAAGCTACAACAGTTTGACGCTCATGCACCAATTTGGCTCACTGCTCCGTCATTATGAGTTGTGTAGGTATCGACTACTCCGTCATTAGGAGTACCTACTGAATAACACCCCACACCTAATTATTTGAGTCGTCTCATTTTCATGCACAAAATAACATACTCAAACGATCGATAATTTTCGCAATAAGTACCCGCGATTCGTACTCCTCCTATTACGATAAATAAATAAAAATAAATAACACATATTTCAGACTGTACTCGTCCGTCCATTTAAGTTAATATACACACGACTTAGAAACTAGCGTTAGCACTTATATCCACCAAAGAATCATTATTTAAATAATAAGACAACCGCATCAAAAACTACAACGTAAAAAATATTCAATATTTTTCAGAGAAATTTATCTGACTTCATACTTCATTTTACGTTGGTCCAATAACTATGGTTAGGAATTGGTTTTATAATATATAATATTATTCGGAACTCATCATAACCTTCTTGTAGCCTTTGGGCCAAATACTCAAACGCTACTCAATTTTAAGATGCCATTAAGTATCGTGCTATCTCTATTACTTCATGTCAAAATAACTATGACAGCACCAGATTTAACGGCTTCTTAAAATTGAGTAGCGTTTGAGTTTTTGGCCATTTGTCCCATATTAATTGGGACACTTTTCATTCTTCAATCATTAATTTCTTTTTAACCCCCGACGTAAAAACGACGGGTTGTTATAAGTTTGACGTGTCTGTGTGTGTGTGTGTGTCTGTCTGTGGCATCGCAGCTCCCAAACGGATGAACCGATTTTGTTTTTGTTTTTTTTATTTGAAAGGTGAATTAGTCGGGAGTGTTCTTAGCTATGTTTGATGAAAATCGGTCCAAGATGGCCGCCGCAACAAAATAGCTAATCACATATTTTTTCACAACTCCATCAATATGGATATCAAATTAAAGGGCTTCACTAGTCGAATAATGCATACTGTATTGAAAGGGAATGAGGAATATTAATTAACTAAGGAAATGAAAACTAAAAACTTGAAAATTATTTTTATAAACTCTAAGGGCCAAAGCACCGGTTCCCTGCTGTTTAAACAGTCGGCTGTTTAAACATAGGGTAGACTGGGTACGATTGTGCCAGAGTACGGTTGTGCCAATTGGACGTAGTTACGCAAAAATAATCCAATCCACACTTTTTCCAAAATTGAATTATATATACCAAACGCATTCTCAGGCTGATATCTTTAATATCAAAAAAGATACATGTGACGAAATACAACTTTAGACGTATCTACAACTTTTCAAAACCAGACTAAATTAGGTACATTTAAAAACTTTCAAATAAAAATTAAATTAAAAATTTAAAAAACCCCCAACGCAAAACATAAAAGCAATTATTTAAAAAGTAAAAAATAATATCTTTTGTTGAGCCATCAAATGTTTGTTCGTTGAAATGACGCTATAATGTCGCGGCGGGGTATCGCTAAGTCAGCAATAGCTAAATAGGTAAAATAGCGAACTCATGGATTTGCAATGAGATTTGACTTACGCGGTACCCCGCCGCGACATTATAGCGTCATTTCAACGGACAAACATTTGATGGCTCAACAAAAGATATTATTTTTTACTTTTTAAATAATTGCTTTTTCATCCTTTATTCTAAACTATTTTACTGTATTAATTTGACACTGTCCTTACCCAACCTTCTCTTACCATGACCAACGTTCAACCAACATGTGTTACACGTTAAGCAGTCAATAAAAAAGTTCCAAATACAAAAGTCAAAGTGACTTAGGTACAAACAAGTAAAAGTTACAGCGTAGTGTAGATATGAAGGTGGTCTTGAATTACTTGGGCATCCAAAATTGCGCACATCGGATGTCGGAATTGCCTCTTTCTGTATTTAATGAGCGCGCATCACGGGCATCAGTCGTTGTGGCCCAATTTAAAAAATTTCGCGACTTGAACTTATTTGTCTTAATATTTATTAGCAGGAAACGATTGTTATTGATAAAGAAACCCGATTTAAAGTTGTAATTTCATTTAAAATTTTGCACAATGTCCGAATCTAAAGTAAGTTAAATCAAAAAGTTAAATCTTAGTTCATTCATAAGCCGGATCCAGACGGGTGTAACGTGTAATGTAATCCACCGTGTAAAGCCGGATCCAGACGGGTGTAACGTGTAATGTAATCCACCGTGTAATGTAACATGAATTCTACGTGTGGAGCGTTACATGTATAGCTCGTAGTGCCGTCCACACGTAGAATTCGTGTTATATTACACGGTGGATTACATTACACGTTACACCCGTCTGGACCCGGCTTTACAGGTTAGTTTTTGTGTTTCTAAGAACTAACTTGCAAGAATTATTTAATAATAATAATACTAGCTTATTATTGTCCCTCGGCAGGGCCCCTTCTCATACAGAGAAGGCACGAGATTTGATCACCACGCATGTTCAAGGTAGGCTGGCGATTTCGGACTTATATGACGATGTTTTTCTTCACCGATATTCCGCGACGATCCTGTACGTCCCGTCCCGTACCTACCTATGGACGAATGGGCAGTTTATAAGTAGTTTTATTTTATTTTAATTTTTTCTTTAGTGTCCGCAATAATAAAATGTGTTTTTGTGACTGTATGGTTCGGTTCCCACAGACAAACCGTAAAAACGGTTTTGTTCTAAGTTAAGATTGTTGTAAACTTTGTTTATAATAAATAATGGTTATCATGGTACCTTTCTATGAGTAGGTAACTCCGCTGTTAGTATCTAAAGCAGAAGTGTTGTTTTATCCTTCACATAAATCCGATCCAGCCTGTCCCTTTGCTGTCCTCCCCCAGCGACGCCCTAAGCCGAGGCTCGTACCCCACAGGGGGCCATCCATTAGCCCACAGGGGCCCATCCATTAGCCCACAGGGGCCCACCATCTGTTAGCGTGTAGTCGCTTAGTTTGTAAGTTATTTTGCCCTGGCTGGGGGCCCTAAAAATAATATTTTTTAAGGCACCACAGGAAAGTCCGGTTAAGCAGCTGACAACATCCTAGGCCTGACCTGTGAGATGCCATTACGAAAAAATTAAAAAATCTTTACCGATGTCAGTGATGTCCAATGTAAACTTAGAAAGTACATAAATAAGAAATTCAAAAGTCACATTGGTACTTGCTCGTGCCCGATTGCGAATCCACAACCTCATGCATGAAAGGCGGTCGATTTAATCACTGGACCACCATGACTGGTACTGGTGAAAAAAAAAAATCTTGAGTAAAATTTCCAATAACCTTTTTGTTATATTAACACCTCTTTCAACATGCACCACACACAGACTTACTGATATCTTTAGGAACGCCGTCACGCGATTTTGTGTCTTTGAACTGGTGCACGAACATATTTTACCATGTTCTACTGTTCGAGTGAACACCGACAGTATTTCGTTGCTTTTCATCAACAGTTGCGCAACTTTTTAATCGCCCGTGTACGACTGGACGATTTTGACAGTGATTAATGAGTCTGTTTGCATGTGTTTATAAAAAAGGTGTACCTAGTTAAATGTTTACAGAATGTTTTAGAAGTCTGTTAGTGGTACAAGTTCGAAGAAAAATGTCATAAGCAAGAAATATTTTGAATCTTTAGAAGATTCATTTTTTCAAGGATTTCATACACATGGAAGTCATCATTATCATCATGTCAACCTTCAGACACCCACTGCTGGGCATAAATCTCCCCTAAGGGGGGGTTCAGCCGTAATCGCCAAGCTTGGCCGATGCATGTTGGCGATCGCAGTAGTGATACTCAGAAGGACGCTGCTGTCCATCCTCTGGTCAATATACATCCCACCAAAAACATTTTCATGTAAAATGTTGCCAAGATGAGACCTAATGGCTTGCACTGTCAAAAAGTTATCAGATCTCTCTACCTTTAATCTCTACACGTCAAGTACTAATTTTGATTAAGGTGTAGAGTTTTTGAAATTAGGGCTTGACGAGTAGAGATAGATAGGTTTAACATGAAAATGTTTTTGGGAGATTTCATGTCTTTTTGAAAATTGCTTCTGACAATTTCTTTTTTCTCATATTTTTTTGTTGTTTGTGTATTACTACTAGCTTACATACCAAATTTCAACTTTCTAGGACTTCAGAGAGTATCCTAAGAATTTTGATGATCATCAGTGAGTCAGTGACGAAATCGGGGTTTTTTAGGTACCAATAAAATCTAAAATATAAGAGCTGTGCAATTGAAACTTTCTATATTTAATAAGTCTACTGTAGACATCATATCCCGAGAATTTTGTTTATCTGGTATAATCTAAACACAATTTATGAGCATTCAAAAAAACGACGAAGCGCTTCGAGGAAGGGTAAGTCATCGATATAGTGCCCTTGCGCTTCGCTTAGCTCGTCTTGGCGGGGGCACTACCGTGCCCCCAGACAAAACATAATTATCCTATGTCACACATCGATACTGTAACTTTCTATTTCTCTGGACTTAAGACTATATTTGGAGTGTATCTGGATTTGAGACTAGTCTGAAATCGCCAATCTGCCTTGATCAAGCCTGGTGATCAATGTTAGTAAGTACCTTCTTTGTGTGTAAAGAGGCCTTTGCCCTGCAGTGGGGCAATTTAAATACCACAAAAGTGCACTTTCACAGATTTAACATAAGGTCTAAATTTGCGGTATTTAAAAATGTTAGTTACGCGGAATTGCACTCTCAACGACGATATCGACAATCATTGTCGTTTAATAACTATCGTTTAACTGACAGCTAATTATAGAGCTCTGCATTGCTATAATCTGTCTCATTCATTGTACCAGTCAATCGATAAGAGTTCGTATTAATTGAGATGTATGGTCGTTTATTGGTAAGTTCAGATGTCAAATCAATAAATACTACTTGCACAAGTACTGCTTGTATTGCACACTGTCCGTTCATTGTATTCTGATTTATGACACACACTAAATAACAGCCCTATCTTTAATTTTATGTACAGTAGGTCAAGATATTTAGTATACAGGCAAACATATTCATCTTTCAACCTTATCGCACTCTAAGACTTTTTTCTGTGTCGTGGGTTCATTTGGAAACATATAAACTGACATACACAAACAACCAAACTCGGAATAAGTACCTGTAGGCTATACAAATATTTTTCCCGTGCGGGAATCAAATCCGCGATTGTAAGCGCGGCAGCCAATCGTTCAGCGACTACGCCAACTAAAGCAAAATCAAGTTAGAACATTGTTTAAGGCGTGCCCCTGTGCAAAACGCAGCGCTAGCCGTTTTTTGTTCAGTTTTTCGGACCTAAATACTCTATATCCAAAAGAAATATCAACAAATAAAAAATAGATTAAATTTCTACATAATCTTGACTCCAAAATGGTAGATCTTTTTTTTGTTTACGAAGTATAGTATTTAACTAATCTTCTCACAACGAAACCACAGAAATGAGAAATAATGATTGAAAACATGCATCTCCTCGGCAAGTAACCATTAATTCGATTTTTTACTAACACTAATGGATAGGCAATTTATTAATGGACATTTTGGTAGTTTTTTTTTTCAAAATCGCTTTAATTGGTTTTATAAAGATTTAATTCTAAAATCTGAGCGTATTTCGCAACTGTATCTCTTGCGCGGCGTAGAGGGAACGAATGCTCAAGGTTATTTGCTCAGGGTACCGCCTTAAAAGTAGCTGCAACTTTTTTTTAGGTAATTGTTACCTCATACATGGAATTTCTCTTCTAATTCGTTAAATAAACTCACACAAATAACCTGATCCGGAACGACTACCTATAGGAATCCGTGAATCCGCGACACGCAACGCAGCAGTCAATCGTTCAGCTGCTGCGCCAACTGTGTCGTCGTAGCTGCTTGCATAATAAAAAGTTTGTTCGAATGTACCTGCCTATATAGGGTGACTAGTAATTAGTGTACGATACTTAAACACGTGATTGTGTTCATGAAAACAAACAACTTTCCCGAAGAAAAAATGTTTTTTTTACTGGTTCACTTTTATCACACTAACACATCAGCCGTACGAAATACACGCGCGCGCACGCCTGTGACCTAAAGTGAACCAGTACAAAAAAAAAAAAAATCTTCTGGAAAGTTGTTTGTTATATCATGAACACAATCACGTGTTTAAGTATCGTACACTAATTACCAGTCACCCTATATAATTAATAATTATTTATTATAGGTAAACGAATACTGTTTTTATGAATTATGATAATTATTCATTATCAATAATAATAATAATATTCAATAACAACAATATTCAAGTATATTCAATATTCGATTTAATGTTTTTTTTATGTTAATTACTGACCTAGCTTCTTTTAAAATTCTCGATATAATGAGGAATCCCTTTTCTAATCATCTTTGAATATTATACCAAAATTATTTTATAATATGTATAATCACCAAGTCTCTTTAATGATTACCAGTCGATATTGACAATTCATTTAAATTTAATATTCACTTCGTTTAATGACATAATAATTGGCGTATTCCACATCATCAGATTGAAAAGATCATACAAGTTGTGTCTTTAATAAATATTATGAAGTTATTTTATCCGTTCTCGTAAGATCTTGACCCATAAAGTGCATAGTATCGTATTCACATAGAATGTTTGCAATGCCCTTACTTGGTGAAGCGTTCACTAAGGTACGGTTCTGCTGCTGCGACTGCTAAGAAAAATAATAAATAACTCGTACATTTTCACAGTCCAATCTAATGTATTCTTGGGCCAAAGAATCGGCATTGAAATACAACGTTGCAATGCTGCCAGCGTTTTGGACCCGTGTCCCGTTGACAGCGATGTGGGCAGGGTTTTTGATGCCTTTAGTGCCCCCTGCTTTCCCTGTTATTTTAATTTTATTTAATAGAATTTTATTTTGTTTTTCAATCAACACTGATACTTGCCAGTCTTCTTAATTCTTATTCCAATTTACTTAGATATACTTCCAGAGGTCACTAACAAGCAAACTTTACGCCTTTACAATTTTAAATAACAAAGCTTGTCGCTAAAACATTTTTGATTACTTAAAAAAACATACGATTAGGAAACAAAAGTCAAATTGTAACATTTTTTTTTGCAAAAGCAAACGCCTTATCAGTGTTCGATAATGTTGTATTTTATTACTGAATAAAAAACAAAAAGTGTAGCAAACTAAATATCAAATCGAATTTCGATTCAATAGATAAAATATAAGATAGGTACAATAGATCGCCTGTTATATTACTGTATAAAATATTTGTCTAAGGCGCTCCGCAGACGGAACAACTTTAGTGGACGCTACTATCTACTTTTTATGAACTTAGTGCTCGTTAACTGTGGCGGGAAGACGCAGTTTTGGTAGGGCCCCCACCAGATAGACTGACGACATCGTCAAGGTCGCGAGTAACCCGTTGTCTTAGGTGAACGAGAAACGCGTTAATGTGACGCGTTGTAAAAATGTCAAATACTCGTTGTATGTACTTGTGGCCTACATTGTCGCCTTAATCAATGTGCGACAAAACGCGACAAAATAGTTTATTAATACTTAAACAATAAGTACCAATGTTTTGTTTTCCAAAGTAAAGTCAATAACAAACTCTCCTCAATAGAAATAGGTTTTTGAAAATTGGTTATTGATAGTTAAATAATAGGTGTAACAGCTGCAACATTATAATCGAAAGTGCTTGGTAATAAGTCACAATACTCTATAAATAAACGTGGATTTAGTTTCGGATATAAATGATGAAACTCTCCAAACTCATTTCTTTCTAAATAAGCACAATGACTACCTGCAACGTAGGACACACGTGGCGTGAAGTATTGGTCGCATTACGTCGCATCGCGTCGTGTCGCGTTCGGTTGCTAACCTAGGGCAACGCCTAACCGCTGGATACAAGCGGCGGGTTACCGATCGTTGTGGCGTTCAAATGTGTTCTATGTTCAAAAGTGGACGTCTTTCGGCTGATGATGATTATGATGATAATCTGTGGCCAGTTGCAGCAATAAAAAGGTCCTGTTTACCGGTGCCACGATTTTAAACAAGCTTTCAATATTCGTGTTGCGAGCGTGTGATGCGTTGTGGTTGCGGGTTGCGGAAACCAGCAATTTGACATAACTACAATACTTCTCCGGGAAAATAATCATACCAGCCATCTTGAGAGATGCTGATACGATGATTATAGTTTTTAATATTACTACTCATTTTACTCTATAATCTGAGATAGTAATCGTTATCGCCGGTACTATTCGTCAGTTGCCAGTGGCGTCAATTCGGAACTGATTTTGCTACAGAGTGCAGAAACCAGCAACTGAAAACTTAAAACTGTGGAGTTTCTGTTGCCACAATTCGGAAATCAAAGTTGCTCCGTCTGCGGAACGCCTAAACGTGGGCACCGCAATAAATAATAACAAAGATTACCAATATTCGTACTTTTGTATGTACTTACCAATTTGTTTTATAGCCGATTACCCCTGCCAATTTAGCTTATTGGAATCTTAATTATAATTTATTAATATGAAATGTATTTTGGGTAAAATTGGATATAGGTAATAACGACCTTTGCTGGTATCGTATCTCAATTTATTATGTTTTATTACACTTTCACGCGTTTGAGAGTTACTAGAAGGTTATAGATAATAGAACAAAGAAGAAAAACAAAAGAACTATTCTATTCTTGATCTGTCGTACTCTTCAAGAAAATAAAATGTTAAGGGCGCGTATTCGATTTAGCGCAACTCAAAATCTAAACGATTGCTAGAACGGCGTAGCAGCATTGACACACACTAGTTACAACACAATGGTCTGTTTGTGTGCATCAGAAAAAAAATACGCACGAAATAAGCACGAATCATTGAAATTAATCTGCAAACGAAAGCGCGCGATGTTTTACAGTGCTTTTTAAAATAATTGTCAAAAATAAATGAGTTCGTATAACGGACTGAAAAATATTCTGTATATTAAGCATAATCTTTATTTTCATAAAATAAATATATCGTATGATTTTATTCAAATACTGGTGTAAAAAATTGTCAAAGTGAACCGATTTTGTACTTTTTCAACATTGTTTTTTAATACATAATAGTAATATGTTCGTTATTTTGGCTCTGTAGTAGACATTAAGACAGTATATCATTTTGGAAAAACGCATAAAACATAATATTTTGGCATACTGTAATGGTTGTATTGGTCCTGAAAGTTAACTCTGACGTCTATTTTCGTAAAACACTATAAAAGGATTGTCTTCGCTTTAAAAAACCATAATTAAAAATTATACTTTTACTCTGTAGTTCCCTAAATCAAAACTTAATCTTTCCAAAACTGTAATTGTCTTTAAATAATCTGCTCACATCATTACGATATTGCTCAGGGCAAAATGCGAAAACATGAAGTTTTCGTCACGAATCGAATACACGCTCTTAAGGGTAGACAGTTATCAACCCAGAAAGCACGTAAAGCCGTTGGTCCCGGCTGTCATTCGTAGATCTTTGACAGTCGTTATGGTTAGTCAGAACCCAGAGTCTGACAACCAGTCTTACCAAGAGGCACCTATCGTGTTAATCATTAACTGGGTTGTGGAGGACCGATAGTCAGTCGCTCCATGTTAAAAACACTGCTATTCAGCTGCATCTGGTTAGTCTGAAAGCCGACATATTTGGAAAAAGGCTAGGCAAATGATGATGGCTCTGCACCTATAACTCCATATGCAAAATCAAGATCATTATCACCACGTCTAAGAATAATTCTTAGATATAATGTTACTAGCGTTTACCCGCGACTTTTTCCGCCTGAATGTGGGGTTATCGCGGATGCAGACGAAGTCGCTTATTAAAAACCGGCCAAGTGCGAGTGGAACTCGCGTGGAGAGTACAATGCCAATTGATAGAATTCTTATAGGTTTTCCTGTAATCTACTAGGAATGAACTTTATTTTGTTTTTTTTTTTAATTTTAGGCTCAGTAATTTCGGAGATCGACAATTTTCGTCTTATTTCATGAATAAAATCAAAACTATTTATTTTACAATAATAACAAAAATAATATTTGAGATCCTCATAACGAGCCCTTTTATTTGATATATGACACACAGTAAGGTTCGCAAAACTTTTTTTATTATTTCCTGATTGGTCCCTCGAAAATGGTCCTTATTTTAGAAAAATATTTATTTACTTTGCACATCTGTGTTTGGGTCATAGGGTTACTCCAAATTTCACCTGATTTGGTCCAGTAGATTCGGAGCAAATTGCTGTGACGGACGGACGTACAGAGACGCACGAGATGGCTTGATCCTATAAGGGTTCCGTTTTTTTTTCGGATCCCTAAAAAGTAACCCATGTCCTTCCTCGGGGTTCAAGCTATCTTCATACCAAATTTCATCAAAATCGGTTCAACCGTTTCATCGTAAAAACGTAACAGACAGAGTTACTTTATTTAGACGCATTTATAATATTAGTATGGATAACCGGTATTGCCTTTTTAGAACTGAATAATGTTAAATGTATACGGCACCCTGCAGATTTATTACCAATAATATAGAAAATTCATGAGAGGCCATCGTTTCTCGGAATCCTGTCGTATTGAGCCAATTCTAAAGACATATGCCGAATATCTAATATCACAGCTGTTGTCTATTGTTTGCTTAGTATCTTGACTTGGCCCGCGAATTAGAATTTATACTTGTCCTAATCCGATGCCAATATATTTTTAGCAATAACTTTTTACTGCTGCCAAGATAATCTGTATGCTCAGGGGATCTCTAAAATGGCTACTATATCTAAATGTAGAACAAAATGACGACTTGTGTTATTTAGTAAGTACTACTCGAAATTAAGTAGTCAATAATGGATTAAAAGTAAGACCAAGTAAATTATCTATTGACTAGCGACCCGACCCGGCTTCGCATGGGCCTATAGCCTTCCTCGATAAATGGACTATCCAACAAAAGAAGAATTTTTCAATTCGAACCAGTAGATTCTGAGATTAGCGCGTTCAACCAAACAAACAAACAAACAAACTCTTCAGCTTTATAATATTAGTATAGATATTTTTTTGTAACTTTAATATAATACATTAAAATATGTGTGTAGTAAAAGTACACTAAAGCTAAACTGCGCCAAAAAAATTAACTCAGTAACAAGAGTATTTACATACACAATTTCATATATTGAGCCTTTGTTAGCAACTAACTTGAATGAAGATTACCGTGACTGGCTTAAACGGGGTCTTGTCTACAAATAAACAAAAAAAAAAAAACATTTAATTTTTTACAACACATTATGTGCAAGTAGCTAATACACAAGTCCACAATTCTGCCAATGCCAAACATTAAATGAAATAACAATATATTTGAGAGACCTAAAAGCAAATACAAAAAACAACAAAAGACTAATATAGGCTCAAAAAACTAAAGTTAAACTAACTTAACTACACACTGTCACTATTATTTCTTCATTTTTGCATCCATGTATGCTTTGTATACAGCTAATCCAGGCAGGTTTCCTTTTTTGTACCAGTCTTCCTCTTTTAATGTATTCAACCACGCCTTCAATTTGACAAATTTATCATCCAAAGGCACCAACAGCTCCGTGGAAGAGAGACCTGCTAAACATGCTATATCAGCTACCGTCACATAATCACATGCCACGAACTTGGTCTTCTGCAAGTACCTCTCCATAACTTCATAAGAAGCCTTTATGTCTTCGATTTGCTGAGGAGTAGGGGCTGTCTGAACACCACGTACGATTCCAGAAACCACCGACTTGGATGCAGTCGCGAGGACCGTAGCCTCGAAAAACATCCTCTGATTGACTGTTGCACGTATTTTCAAGTCGCTTGGGTACAATTTCGATTGTTCTTCATCGCCATATTTTGAAGCCAGATACGTAATGATTGCATGACTATCAGCGAGTACAAAATCGTCATCTTCTATCATAGGGACAGTGTGCGCAGGATTTTTCTCCAAGTATTCTGGTGTCCTGTTTTCTCCGGCCATTAGATTCACATTTTGAGTCTCGTAGTTTAGTTTGAGAGCTTCAGCCGTCATCAGAACGGCCCGAACTGGCGGACTGCCGTCGATTGTGTAAATTTTCAACGTCATATTAAATGAAGGATAGCGAAGAACTGTGCGATACAAATGCCACCAGTGGTTTATATCTGATTGTGATATATATTTTGTGATATCATTCCGGATAAGGTGTAAAAGATAAAACGTGGCATGATGATGCAATTTCATACGTTTCCTGTACTGTTGCTGTATGAATTGGACAGTCATGGCTACAGTGCTGCCACAATATGCCTCCGACCCCCTCAGTGTGGTGTTTGTTGTTTATAAAAATTGGGTACCATTAACGAAGACACAATTTCCCTAAAAATAACACTTCATTTTAGCCCTGAAGACCAGATTAGTATTCAGTAAGGTTGCTTTAAAATAGATTTTTAGTTGATTTTGATGCAACCAGACCCGGATCAACTACCTGCAGGCCATACAGATTCTTGTTCGGTGCGGGAATCAAATCCGTGACACACAGCCACTACACCCACTCAGCCAGCGTATTAATAAATAATAATAATAACTTTATTATCAGGCAACTGTGGCCCATAGATAAAATACACAAAATAATCTTAAACAATAACAAACTAATACGTATTAAAACCTACCGAACGTACCTACCTTTGTATTGCCAAAGTTACCTCTGTGTTAGTTACGCTCCGACCGAGCAGCAGACAAACAAATGTAAATGAGTGAGTAAGACCAGCGACACGCCCATGTTTTGCACGAGTGCAATCTAGTAACGTGGCGTCAAGATTCCAGAACTATATCCAAGTTGGTTAACTTGGATATAGGCCATGCCAAACCGAGATCCCTTCGTGCCTCGGAAAGCACGTAAAGTCGTTGCTGTCCCGGCTGTCATTCGTAGACCGTTTTTAATTTTATGGTAAACAAATCCATTGCTATGTGGTTTCTCTAAATCTCATCGTGTGGAGCTAATTCTGGAAACATATTTCGAATATCTAATATCACAGCTGTTGCCTATTGTGTCTTTTGCAAGGTTTTTTTATTCGTTTATACGTGTTGAGGACAGAGGACTAATCTAGTAGCAATGAATGAAAAACACGCAAACACTACTACACGATTTATTGTCGGTAAATCCACAGGTTTTAAAACTATTACATTCACTGATTTCGGGCAAGGATGGCCGCAGTTCAACAATTCTATCTAAAAACGCGGTTAAGACTTACAGAACTAGTGCACTCTTTCGTATCTGGAAGTGAATAGACAGCTACAAAGGGCGCTATTGTATATCAGTCACAATACGTTTTGTAAGCTCTTTAGGCAACCTTCTTTTGGCCAACTAAAGTCAGTCTTGGATCCTGTACTCCGATGATTTATTTGCCAGCCAGCAATCTCGTATTGAAGTCCTCAAATAGGAATATAAAATAAAACAAATTAGTTTTCCATAGATATAATCTAATTTTATTTAACAGAATTAACTTACAATAAAAGGTCAGTGGGCAGATCTTTATGCACCATTTACTTAACTCTAAGTTAGTTACTAAAACTAGGTTAAATTACTAAATGACTCACGTAGACACGGGCCGTGTTAGCAATTAACTTGAAGCCAAAGATAATCTGGGCAAGTGGGCGTTAGCTGTAAATAAACATCAGAACAAAACTTACAATCCCATTTTCTTTACTTAGCACTTTCACTGTTACTTTTAATTTTTGCATCCAAGAATGCTTTAAACGCAGTAAGATCAGGCAGGTTTCCTTTTTTGTACCAATCCTTTTCTTTGAGTGTCTTCAACCACGTCTTCAATTTGGGAAATTTATCATCCACAGGCACCAACACTTCCGTGGAAGAAATACCTGCTACACATGTTATATCAGCTACCGTCACATGATCACATGCCACGAACTTTGTCTTCTGCAAGTATCTCTCCATAATTTCATAAGAAGCATTTATCTGTTCGATTTGCGGAGGAATAGCACCCGTTTGACCATTAAGTATGATTCCATAGATTGCCAGCTTAGCTGCAGTAGTAAGGATCGTAGCCTCGAAAAACATCCTCTGGTTGACTGTAGCACGTATTCTCAAATCGCTTGGGTACAATTTCGATTGTTCTTCATCGCCATATTTGGAAACCAGGTACGCAATGATTGCATGGCTGTCAGCGAGTACAAAATCGTCATCTTCAATCATAGGCACGGTGTGCGCAGGGTTTTTGTCCAAGTATTCTGGTGTCCTGTTTTCTCCTGCCATTGTATCCACATTTTGAGTCTCGTATTTTAGTTTGAGAGCTTCAGCCGTCATCAGGACAGCCCGAACTGGCGTTCTGCCGTCGATTTTGTAGATTTTCAACGTCATGTTTACTGTACTAAGTGATGGATAACGCAGAACTGCACTCAATTTTGTATTTGCATCACTATACAAATGGCACCAGCGGTTGTTATCTGATTATGATATATTATAGTTTGTGATATCATTCCGAATAAGGTGTAATAGATAAAACGTGGCATGATGATGTAATTCCATACGTTTCCATATTCTGTATGAATTGGACGGTCAAGGCTACAGTGCTGTCACAAATATGCCTCCCGCCTCCTCCGCGTAGTTGTTGTGGTAAGTAAACACCATTAACCAATACTACAAAGTCACAAGTTCTCTAAAAAAAACACTTAATTTTAGCCCTGAAGACCAGATTAGTTTTCAGTAACTGTAATGTTGCTTTAAAATATTTTTTTAGTTAGTTTTGGTTCAACCATACTTGGATCAACTACCTGTAGGCCATTCAGATTCATGTTTGGTGCGGGAATCAAATCCGCGACACACAGACACTATACTCACACAGCCACAGTGTTGCCAAAGTTACCTCTGTGCTAGCTACGCTCCGACCGAGAAACAGAAAAAAAAGCAGTGGAAATGAGGAAAACCAGTGATACGCCCATGTTTCGCACGGGTGCAATCTACTAATGTGGCGTCATGTCATAATATCTAGATTTCTTATCTATATCCAAGTTTACCACCCATGACATACCGAGATCCCTTCGTGCCTTGGAAAGCACGTAAAGCCGTTGCTGTCCCGACTGTCATTCGTAAATCGTTTTTAATTTTATGGTAAACAAATCCATTGCTATGTAGTTTCCCTTAATCTCGTGTTGAGCCAATTCTGGAGACATACTCGTATTTCTAATATCTAATATCACAGCTGTTGCCTATTGTATGTTTTACAAGTTATTTTATTCGTTCATACGTTTTGCAAGCTCTTTAGGCAACCTTCTTTTGGCCAACCAAAGTCAGTCGTAGATTCTGTACTCTTTGTAATCCGATGATTTATTTACCAGCCAGGAATCTCGTATTGAAGTCCTCGAATAGGGATATAAAATAAAACAAATTAATTGTCCATCGACGAAATGATCTAATTTAATTATAAAACAGAATTAACTTACAATAAAAGGTCAGTGGGCAGATCTACTTGCGCCATTTACTTAACTTTAAGTTAGTTACTAAAACTAGGTTAAATTACTAAATGACTCACGTAGACACGGGCCGCATTAGCAATTAACTCGAAGCCAAAGCTAATCTGGGCAAGTGGGCGTTAGCTGTAAATAAACATCAGAACAAAACTTACAATTCCATTTTCTTTACTTAGCACTTTCACTGTTACTTTTAATTTTTGCATCCATGAATGCTTTAAACGCTGTTAGTCCTGGCAGATTTCCTTTTTTGTACCAATCCTTCTCTTTAAGTGTCTTCAACCACGTCTTCAATTTGGGAAATTTATCATCCACAGGCACCAACACTTCCGTGGAAGAAATACCTGCTACACATGTTATATCAGCTACCGTCACATGATCACATGCCACGAACTTTGTCTTCTGCAAATATCTCTCCATAATTTCATAAGAAGCATTTATCTCTTCGATTTGCGGAGGAGTAGCACCCGTTTGACCATTAAGTATGATTCCATAGATGACCAGCTTAGCTGCAGTAGTAAGGATCGTAGCCTCGAAAAACATCCTCTGATCGACTGTCGCACGTATTCTCAAATCGCTTGGGTACAATTTCGATTGTTCTTCATCGCCATATTTGGAAACCAGGTACGCAATGATTGCATGGCTGTCAGCGAGTACAAAATCGTCATCTTCAATCATAGGCACGGTGTGCGCAGGGTTTTTGTCCAAGTATTCTGGTGTCCTGTTTTCTCCTGCCATTGTATCCACATTTTGAGTCTCGTATTTTAGTTTGAGAGCTTCAGCCGTCATCAGCACGGCCCGAACTGGAGCACTGCCGTCGATTTTGTAAATTTTCAGCGTCATATTTACTGACCAAAGTGATGTATAGCATAGAACTGAGTAATACTAATGCCACCAACGGTTTATATCTGATTGTGATAAAAAGTATTTGGTGATAAAATTCCGGATAAGGTGTAATAGCAAATACAGGTAATATACTTAGGATACTAGTACTTTTCCCGCGACTTTGTTTGCGTAGATTTCATACAACAGAAAATCCCGAGACCCCCTTTTAAGGGGTCACTAAGTAAAATTAGTAACTTCAAATTTACTTAAGTTCGCATTAGAGCCAAGTATCAAGTTGATTAACTCAAGATTTTCATACGAGTCCCCCCTTTTCACCCCTTAGGGGTTGAATTTCCAAAAATCCTTTCTTAGTGGTCGTTACATAATTAAAAGAAGCAGTGTGTAAAATTTCACGATCCTAGTTCCTGTAGTTTCGGCTGTAAGCAGTCAATAAGTCAGTCAGTTTCACCTTTTTTATGTTAATATGTATTTAGTTTTTATTGGTTATTTTTATCTTATTTTTTTATAGAAATCTTATCTCTTCGACTTATAACCAGTCTTTAAGAGCTGGTATTTTCTGATAAGCTGACTCATAATAATACAAATATCAGTTTATTTTCGGAAATTTTCATTCACGAGGTAAGTTGTATGATTTAAGTAAGTGAGTCATGTCAATGTTTTTTTTACTTAATTCTTTAAAAAACTGGCGAGTCGCCCATACTTCATACTAGTGCAATTATACTGATGTCCAAACATCAATATTTTTGTGCTATATCCAAGTTAAATATTTAAAATAATATAGGTACTTCTATGCAGCATGGGGACGACGATATACGAATACTGGTAATACTACTTCATAAGAATATTTTGAAACTATCAAATAAATCCTATAAACGAAATTTAAAAAAAAGTTCAGATATACTAAAGAGCATATAAATGTAACCAAAATAAAACACCATATGAAATATTGGTTTTCTAACTTGTGAGAAGAGTGGCAAGTTGTTGGGTCATCATCATGATCAGCCTGAAGACGTCCACTGTTGAACAAAGGCCTCCCCCGTAAGAGAGGGGCGTTGCCATAATCCTCACGCTTGGCAGGCGTCTTGGGAATCGCAGTGAGGTTGTTAAGTACACGGAAGCCGCTGCTGCCCGTGACTTTCGGATTTTCCCTTAGTCGCCTTCGACGACACCCTCGGGATGAAATGGGGGGGTGCTATTCTAGCCTGGACACCCCACAGGCAACGGCCGTGTGGCGTCATAATTTAATATTATTAATGCTCAATAAAAACAATTACACCAAATTATCAAATCCTACCATGGTCCTTTTTTGTGCTATTGCCATCCCCATCCTGTATAAATCTTTCACAATAAATAATAACCACACAACAATCCATTGTGTAGATTAGAGGAAGTATGCAGCCTAACAGACAGACACAAAAAGCTATTTTTTTAAATACTATCTAAAGATCTATCGAATATCATCCGAAAAGAAATCTAACGTTGATTCATACAAAGACGACATTAAATATATAACATGCTATTCTTTCAATTCAATTTCAATTATTAAAGTAGGAACTGAATATTAATTACTAATGTCTCGAAACAAGACTATTAGAACTTTAACATGTCTTAACAACAGGTGTTGTTCATATGTCTCCTGCCGCCTGTTGTCGTCTCCTAAACTATTTATTGACCATTACAAATCGTTGGTTTGTGAAACCGCGAGATTAAAAGTCGTTTTATTATGGGCTATAAAAATTTCATTGTTCCACAATCAGTCGAAACAGCTTTTTCCTGGTTTGAAGGTCGTCTGGAACGGCCAAAGGTGGTTGAGGTGGAGGACCTGTCTCTTTTTCTTTAGGTTAAACCTTCATCATCATCTGCCTAGCCTTTTCTCAACTATTTGGGGTCGGCCTTTAGGTTAAACCTTCATTTTGTTTAAAAAATCCACATAATACAGTCGAAAATCGTACTCTATACATATATCAATAGAACTTAAATTATTATTATTATAAGAATTAAAACCGTGTAGTTCTGGCAGTAAATAGCACCACCCCATTTCTACCCGTGGGTGTCGTAAAAGGCGACAGAGGGATATTGACCAGAGGATGGGCAGCAGCGTTCTTCTGAATATAATAACACCTACTGCGATCGTCAATACATCGGCCAAGCATGGCGATTACGGCTAAACCCCCCCTTAGGGGAGACCTATACCCAGCAGTGGGTGCATAAAAGTTGACATGATGATGAAGAATTAAGTATTTATTTAGTACCTATCTCTAGCTGGCACTAATTTTTCGTTTCAAATGAATAAGCCAGATTTGATTGTTTGTTGGCTCAGTTCCGAGCAGTGCTATAAAATGATTACTGCCACAAACATCCCTCCCATAGTTACTACGATATGTTTGTAAATAACTGTGCTTTTAATGTTACACGAACTTGCTTTCCGTCTTGGCATTGTCTACATAGCTATTTGTATATCATCATTGATCATAATAATGTTGTCGGCGTATCTCTTCACCAAAACATGTCGACTAAACTTTTTCTTAATTATTTCATCATCATCATTATGTCAACCTTTAGGCGCCCACTGCTGGGCATAGGTCTCCCCCAAGGGGAGTTCAGCCGTAATCACCATGCTTGGCCGATGCATGTTGGCGATCACAGTAGGTAGATTGCTAACTAAAACTATACTTTATATATTTAAATACAATTATTCTTTAGTGTACTTAATAGATTACTTTGGCTCACACACTATTCATTGTTTGTTGGAATGGAAGGAGTGGTCGTCTACTGTGTTATTAATTGTAAAAATGTGAACACTTGTGTCTGTACATCATTTAGCTGTCATTTCTTAACTTGTAATACTTTGTACATATATAATATATGATTTTTATACAAGTTACATCGTATTCACGTAACATAATATTTATAATTCTTGTAAATGCAAATTTAAAAAACATTATTTTTTGAAAAGAGTATGTATGGAGTTTCTTGCCAATGGGCAAGAAACTGTTTCTCTGTTTCGTATGGAGATGAATGCATCTCCATACGAAACTATCTTTTGGAATGGGCAACTAGATTCAAATTTTGCAATATGACGTTCAAAAGTGCCTTTAATGGTCTAATTGAAATAAATGATTTGACTTTGACTTCTGTAGTTATTGTACTCAAAAGGACGCTGCTGCCCATCCTCAGGTCAATATCCCTCTGTCGCCTTCTACGATACCTACCCATGGGTAGAAATAGGGGACATTTTCTTGATTATTTACTTGCCCGTTACTGACATTACTATTTTTACATTACAATATTATCCAGTTTTAATAACAGTGATAACCGAGCTTCAACATTTATCTCTCCAATGACAACGTTATCGGAAAAACAGAACGGTAATCTCGGAAAATTAATTTAACAAGCCCACGCTTTTGTTCAGATAATTTGCGAGTATAAGTTTATCTTACTCTAAAAGTGGATTGAGATTAGACTAGGCGGATTCGCACGATCGATTTTTTTCCGCGTACTGGATTGTCACCAAACACATTGATCGTTGAAAATCCAGTGCGCGGTAAAAAAACCGCGTTAAAAATGTCTCATTACCACGCGCTTGATTTCCAACGTGGAATAGGTTATTGCTCGGCAAATAAATGCATAAAAGTGTTAAACGCACATAATAAGAGTAGAAGAATAAGAGAGTTATCTTTTTTATATTTTAGTATAAATAGAAAAACGAAAGAAACTGATTAAGTTTAAAAAAAAAACAGAGAATTTGTTAGAGTGGGGGATTCAATGAAAATTTCGGGATGAGCTTGACGCTTACAATAGGGATTGGTCCACACTAGCTCTGGACAGAGAGGGTTGGAAAGAAGAAAGGGAGGCCTTTGCCCTGCAGTGGGACAATATAGGCTGAAAATAAATAATAAATAATAAATATGGTTTTCCTTATTCTTTTATCCTTATTTTTTTCAGATAAATGTTTTTTTAAGGATCAGGTACTCATGGCCTACTGGTAGGTGTTCCGGGTGTGTCAGTCTTTATAGTAATAATAATAAATCATTTATTTCAGAAAACTGGTTCCATACACAATGAATAATAATAATATTTCATTACAACAATTATCACTAATCACATACAAATTATAAATTAAAAAAGTTAGAATTTAATTATAATCACAATAAATAGATGGGATAATTACACAATAAAAATTATATCACAGACGCTAATCTTGTTCCATAGACAATAAATAATAATAATAATTAATTACAACATTATCACTTCACATACAAATGATAAATTATAAAAGTTAGAATTTAATTATAATCACAATAAATATATGGGATAATTATACAATAAAAATCAACACACACTTTTACAATGTCAGTTTCTAATATTCGTCCAAGTTGTATTTCAGTTAACTCATACAAAATATTCTTGGAACTTTCGCCCTGATTATCAGAAAGCATCGGTTATGTCAGTCGGTCATTCTGTTCCGAAACTATTGTTATTCTTGGCCACGGCGCCCTTGCTCAGTGGACTTGTTAGTTTGTAGGGGAATTGACGGAATATTGCTGTCTCTTTCTCGCTTAGAACTATTGTGGTGATTACGTTGTATATTTTTGTGTTTGGGATTTTTTATGTCTGTTCGTTGAATTGATGTCGTGATTATTTGCGGTTAAAAAGAAATGGTGCTATTGTGTCGTGTGCTGTCTCAGTCTACCTAAGGTAAAATGGAGAACATTTTCAAAATTTTACCTTTAACGTAATTCTTAATCTCAAATGAATCTCATACTAAACCAATATTACTAGGCCTAGGTATAGAATCAAAATAAAACCTACAAAATTAAATTGTAAATTTTCTAGCACTTCAAAAGTGCTAGAAAATTGACAATTTAATTCGCCTGAAAATGAAACAAAAGTAATTTACTTTTCCGCCTGATGCGTTCCAAAAAACCCGCGTCTTTCAATCTTGAGATAGACAGCCAACACATTTCTTTTTCATTCATCTGTCATCCATATCTTGACATAAAAAAAATATCGTATGAATTGTTTATTCCGTAACTTCATATTATTCGAAGATGTATTCATGAGATATTTCAAAAATAGAATTATAATAATCCATTCCGTTATTGGCATGTTTTGCGATTTTTTTGCTCATTAGAGCACGAAACTGATATTTGATGTTTTTCTTCTTTGTTGTGTCTATTTGCTATTATCACGAGACTATTGTTTTCAATTTTCAATAGCCGTTAATATTAAAAAATCAACAGCTATTTTACTTAACACAGTTACTTTAATTTTAAAACTTATGGAAAATACGCATTCCCCTTTCGTACACAATTGGGTAGGTGGGTTGGTTGGATGGGTTGGGTTATTGTCCACTCCAACACATTACTTCTTCAAAAGATCTCTTTCATTCAGCCCTGAAAACCCGATTATTTTTGAAGATTTTAAGCTGCTTTGAAATAAAAAAATAAGTTATTAAATTGAGTTAGCAAATAAGTGACGTCACATATAAGTTGCTATTGTCATGCAAATTCTATGAGGAATCAAATAACAGCTCATAAAAAATAATAATGATGTCAATGAATCGGTGGTGTTTAAACTCCTACTGTCTCTATAAACACGTTCTGACAAAATATTAACCTTATAATACCACAACCAGCTCTCCTACTATTCGGAGAACCATAACAATACTCAAAAAAACATAATTATATCAATTTACAAGGCGCCTACAATTTTTCACATAGCAATAACGCACTTTGCCGACAGAGAATATTACTAAAGGCGCCTGTCGCCTAAAAATGCGTCGTGTTGAAGTGAAAATTAATCAAGCTGAGCAAAGCCTTCGACGTCTCAAGACTTTAACTTGTTTGGTTCGCTACCAATTTGTCAATATCCAAAGTTCGGAGCTGCGTTTCTCAAATATATTTTCTTGTCAATTAGACGGCATGGTCGACGCAATGGCTGAGCAATCGGTTGCTACACTACGTGTCGTAGGTTCGATTGCCACTCGGAATATATACTTTACTGCTTACAGTAGTTGTTCCGGACTTTTTCATCATCATCATCATCATCATCATTTCAGCCGAAAGACGTCCACGGCTGGACATAGGCCTCCCCAAGGGGGGTTTTGCCATAATCGCCATGCTTGGCAGGCGGATCGGCGATCGCAGTATGGTTGTTACAAAAGCACAGAGAACGCTGCTGCCCATTCTCTGATAAGTCCCTTAGTCGCCTCTTACGACACCCACGGGAAGATATGGGATGGTGCTTTTGACTTTATAGGACCCATTAATTATGGCAATTAGAATATGTGGTGCTTGGCAACTGGGCTTCTACCAGTCGTAAACGTCCGTTTGTACCTATTGGCCTAGTTCTGTTCTGTCTCCTGCTTGATAATGAAGGAAGTAGAAAATATATATTTTTCTTACTACGCTGCTGGTCTTTTCTGATTAATTTCGTTCCGGGATCCAAGACAGTTGGATCGTTTCTCTGGGACTCGTCGAGCTTCATTGCTTTGGCGCTTTTCTGGTGGTCGCCACTGTAGATTCTGGCTTATAAAAATTGCAGTAGTTTGGGGGCAATAGTGTGGCGGGCTTGTCCCATATAAAAAAGTTTTTCCGTGTCTGGATGTTTGTGGTGTGTGAGTTTAATCTATTTATAAATGCGCCCACGATGAAGGAGACAATCCAGGCCCCTTATTCACAACCATTCGATACGTTTCCGTGTCGGTAAGGAACCGTATTCGACAATCTCGTTTCCGACTTCAGTCTTCGTATCGTATTTGAACTGTCAAAATTATTCGGTTTCGGATTTGTGAATTGCGTTTGAAGGACATCTTCGATATCTTTTGACTTTCGATTCGGTACGAAATCGAATCGAATGATTGTGAATAAGGGGCCTGGTGTGACTAAACGAAATCTAGGGAACAGCAAATTATCTTGTCTGTGATTTCAAGGTTTAGTAAAAGTTGCTCTCATTTAAACGAGAGTTTGTTATTGTTATTGTTGTTGTCCGGTGTTTTCGAAATTCAAATACACGGATTATATTTTTTAATTACCTTTCAGCCAGTTAAATTTAATCTCTTCGTAATCTACCCTTCAACTTTGACAATCTCTGTCGATCTAAATCTATCACCGAATTCATTACTCTGAGGTCAAACTCTTTCAATTAAAACTTTCATAAAATTGATGTTGTTTTCATTCGGTTGTTGAATGTTGACATTGTCAACAAAACGATTGGCAAATAAAATTATGATAACAGATTGTCTGTCAAACTTTGGAGTGATGATGACGATATTTTTATATTGTGACGATTTTGTGATAAAATACTGTGAACTGGAAGTAGAAGTAAACCATAAGTTACTCCTTACAACATCGGCTATCTTCCAGTGAAATTCGTCTCGTCAATGTCAAATATGTTTGCAGAAATGCACACAGATGGCTTTCATGCCCTTATAACACACACCACACGCTAGAAATTTACGGTCTTCTAACAATCTTCTCTTGCTGTGCCCTTCTTATACTTCTGATTTTGTTCACTCTTCCTTTCATATCCAGTCCATTCTTCTTTAGAATGAGCTTCCTCTCGATATCAGGACGGCCACCAGTCGGTATGAATTTAAACGGAAATTGCGGACATACTTTCGTCACAAGTAAGCAGAGCCATCTCATAAACGTCTTTACTTTTTTTATGATATATATATATACATAAATATATTTATATAGGTATATATTTTATTAGTTACCTATATAGTTTTGTTTAAGTACTTTACCTATTTTGTTATATTTTTTATATGCACCTGTCGTGTTATTTCTTCACCACCCTGGGTTGACTGGTAGAAAATGCCTAAGGCATTAAGTCCGCCTTTGTACCTTTGTGCATGAAGTGTAAATAAATAAATTAAAAAAAAAGGAAACAGTGTGCGTCGCTGCTGAGTCGTGTTAGGTCCAACCATAACAGCATCATAGGCGTGTTCCTGGATAGGTGGGACTCTCCACTGCTGTGCCGTTGGATACGCTTGCACACAGCCACTGTAGGGTAATCAGTGGACAGTGCCCCCTCTTCCCTAGTATTTTGATATTTTATTTTATTTATTGTATTTGTTGTGTTTATTGTATGTACAGTCACCAAAAGAGATAAGTATCCAAGTCGCCGGGAATAGTTGAAGCTTACTTAGAAACCAATGGAGGGTTTCAAATTAAATTTAATTAAGTCATTGAACTGTTTATTCTCTATTAATTGTACATTCCCGGCGACATGGATACTTATCTCTTTTGGTGACCGTACCTATATGTTGTGTGTACTTATGGACAAACGTCTGAAATGAAAGTTTGACGGCGCTTCGACGTCAAGAAACGTCAAGAAACGTCAAGAATGACAGCGGACATTTTGACAAGCGCGGGTTGACGTTTCTTCACTCTGACGCAACTCCGAGCTCTTTTGCAGGCGACCAAGCAAGACGTGTTCGGTGGAGCGTCGCTGTATTCTGTATTTCTATTAATTGGAAAGTGCAGATAGTAATTCCGTTAATATTTTTTTAAAATAATAATCGTACATCGTTACGTTAAACATCTTTCAACACGAAGTTTTAATTCTCCTCGCCCGCCTATCCACGATAGCTCGGTAGCCGAAATGAACCCAGAATTGACTGATGATGGCCATGTGTCGTTAAGTTTATTATTATTAATGTCGGCCCAGCCGTTTCAGGCACTAGCCGGAATTTTTATATTGTTTTTTTAACACAGCACTGACCGGACCGCCCGCGCCTCGATGATGGCAGGCGCGAAAGCCTGTACCGCTATTCCGCCAAAACTTTTCTTTTTTCGCCCGGATCCGCATCATGCCTACCCCCATCTCTACTTGTGTCACCCCTGGGACGTTGATGGCGTTCTGTAGTATTTAGAAATTACAAACAGGCTGTTTAATTGTATTTATTTGTATACATTTTAATTACTACTAGAGTAACGTAAATACCTACATTTCGTATTTACTTACCCCAGAAGGAAAACCTCTTATTCAATTAACCGCCTACTACTGACGTCACTGTCTATTTACGTCGTCGCCTACACGTGTTTCCCCCAAGCATCAGCTGTTCGTAGCACTGCTACGCGTAGCGCGTAGGTCGGCGTAGCGTATTGATCGTAGCGCCGCCCCTACGCGTCTACGATTCTAAGTATTTCAAGATTATTTTATTTTAAGTGCCTCCGCCCACCTCAAACTGTATTTCGACCGATTATATCAGATCGTTTCAAAATTCGTTGGTCCGACATTTTGGGGGATATCTGCGTTGGTATATTTAAAATTGATATGTTCCATTCTTTCCGACACAAACCGTTTATCTGGCGTGTGTTTTCTCTGGTTTTTCCGTTTGTAATTATATTATTTTTATATAAACAAGAAATAGCAGTGTTTTAAATAACATTGATTGTCACACGCCTCGACTTTGCGTGCAGCTATCACGCCTGTATGATGGATGACTGTACTCATATAAAAATTATTTATATATGTGTTCTATTGGAAGTACACCCTTTTTGGTAATAGTAGTTTATGTGATCGGCATAACAAAATTTCAAAATTACCACTAAATAATACGAAGCCAAACGTATTGACTTCGTCTTTATTATGAACTAGCTACTACCCGCGACTTCGTACGTATGGAAGTCAGATTTATCAGAAAAAATTGCATATATCAATATCCTCACAGTATACGATTTTTTGTAATCGAACCAGTAGTTAGACCTAGTACCTAACTGGACCGTTTGTCCCAGGTAGACATAATCGTCTACAATTTCGAGTGTAGAGTCTCCGATCTTGATAGGAGTGGGTGTTACATGGGCATTCAACATGACCTTGGTTTTGTCCATGTTCATTTTAAGACCCACTCTTTCGAAAGCTCTACTGAGGTCACCGAGCATTGTACTGAGGTCCTCCATGGTCGACTTCACTTCGAGAAAGAGGTCAATCGTCGAATCCGACTCGGCTGGGCAGCGTTCGGGAAGTTGCGTGGTATCTTCTCATCCAACTTACCGCAGTGTCTCAAGACGAAAGTCTATGACCAGTGTGTGTTGCCAGTGATTACATACGGGACCGAAACGTGGTCGCTCACAATGGGCCTCATCAGAAGGCTTAAAGTCACCCAAAGGGTAATGGAGAGGGCTATGCTCGGAGTTTCCTTGCGTGATAAAATCAGAAATGAGGATATCCGCAAGAGAACCAAGGTTACCGACGTAGCCCGAAGAATTGCCAAACTTAAGTGGCAGTGGGCAGGGCACATTGCTCGCAGAACAGATGGCCGATGGGGTCGAAAAGTTCTAGAGTGGCGACCGCGAACCGGAAGACGTTGCGTTGGAAGGCCTCCCACTAGGTGGACCGATGACCTGGTAAAGGTTGCGGGGATCCGCTGGATGCGAGTCGCACGGGACCGGTCAATGTGGCGCCACTTGGGGGAGGCCTATGTCCAGCAGTGGACGTCTTTCGGCTGAAATGATGATGATGATGATGATGAACCAGTAGTAGGTATTTCTAGACATTACCTCTTAGGGGATTCGACCAAATATCAGAGTAACTGACCCTTGTATAATTTTACTCATTGGTCTTGCTCTCAGATAATTTCGTTTGCGTGTGTGTTACCATCACAAACGTATAGTAGCCAATACTAGGTATTGTTACTTGGTATTTTATGTTTACATAATTTTGCCAATTTGTACTTAATGTCAACTGCCAATGATATTCACACGAGTTGTATCAATCGTCTACATTATATCATCTCGGATAACTTGTTCGCTCGATGCATTTTGGTGGTACAGCGATTTACTTTCGGATAGACAGTTCAAAAAATTCTGTAAATCTAGAGAAATTAATGATTTTCCCAGGATAAAGGTTATTTAAGTTTGTTCGAGTCCGCCCTTAAAAACAAAAAATCGAACAAACTTACCTTTTAATAAATAATATTAATAATATTAGTATAGATTCCTTTGTTCAAAAATCTTAATATCCTTCCCTATTGCAAAGTACATCAACCCTCAGTCGGTTGTTAGGGGTTCGTACAATAAATCAAGCTGGAAAAGGAAGGGCCAGGGGTATCAATAAGACAATAAATTAAAGTAGACGGTTGATAGACAGGAGCTTCTGTTAAATATAAACTTATAGTTAAACGACTAGGCTGTATACTTATTAAACAGATTGATAAATGTCGAGGCTACTATACAAATTACATACACAATCTCTAATATATAAAATTCTCGTGTCACAGTTTTCGTTCCCGTACTCCTCCGAAACGGCTTGACCGATTCTGATGAAATTTTGTGTACATATTGGGTAGGTCTGAGAATCGGCCAACATCTATTTTTCATCCCCCTTTTTCACCCCTTTTTCATCCCCCATCCAAATGTTCGGTAGATCGGGACAGGACAACGTCTGTCGGGTCAGCTAGTAATATATAAAATTCTCGTGTCACAGTTTTCGTTCCCGTACTCCTCCGAAACGGCTTGACCGATTCTGATGAAATTTTTTGTGCATATTGGGTAGGTCTGAGAATCGGCCAACATCTATTTTTCATCCCCATTTTTCACCCCCTTTTCATCCCCCATAGATCGGGACAGGACAACGTCTGTCGGGTCAGCTAGTATACAATAAAGAACACAATACAACAAAGCAAAATAAAGCAGCATATACAATATTAAAGCACAATTTTTCTATCTATCGATCTAATAATAAGACCAGCCTATCATTGTCCCACTGCAGAGCAAAGGCCTCATATAGAGACGGTACGAACAGTTATCGCCGCGTTTGCTGAAGGCGGATTGGCGATTTGTATGAAATACTAGCTTTTACCCACGACTTTGTCCACGTAAATCTCGTTTATCTCGAATACAGACGCAGTCGCGGATTAAAACGACGAAAAAATGACGACACGGTTGGCGCAGTGGCTGAGCGATCGACTGCTGCGCAGCGTGTTGCGGGTTCGATTCCCGCCCAGGGTAAACATTTGTGTTTGCCTTGTGTCTGGGTGTTGTTTATCTATATATGTATGTATGTACAAAAAAAAAATGTATTTGTGTATGTATATCAGCTGTCTGACACCCATAGTACAGGGTCTCCCTAGTTTGGGATCAGATGGCCGTGTGTGAAAATTTCCCCACATATAAAAAAGTAGTCTATATCCTTTCTTGAGGTTAATAATACAGACTACTGTATTTTTTTTAAATTGGTTCTGTAGTGTTATTAATAAACTCACTTTCGCACTTATTAGTATGGATAAGTCCAGGTTACCTCAAGATATTTTCCTTCATCGATGTCAGTGATGCTTAAACTAAGAAATCACATTGGTACTTGCCCGAAATCGAACCCGTAATCTCTTTCATGAGAGCTGGTGGCCTTTACCACTAGGTCAGCACGATTTACCTATTACATAAATAACAATATGATTACTCTAGAGGAAACTATGGAAACATCGAAGAATATATCAGAAACTTACCTTACAAAAAATGCCATTAAAAGGAAATCAACATGAATAAAAAACTTACGTTAATCCATTCGAGAATTGCGAAAAAGAAAACAGAAAAAGATAATATTTTTCCTGTTACTTAAAATATAACCCTAGTTTATAAAAAATAGAATTGAAAATGGCGTTCATCATGTCCCTTCTCTCTCTCTCTCTTTCTCTATCGCTTGCTCTCTACACGATGGAAGGAGACATAGCGACCCTAATTTTTACCATGGATTCAGTACATTTTTCTAGACTCGACGGTGTCAACATTGTCTACTGGTTGTTAAAAAAACATCAGCGCCTGCATAATTTTAACTTATTTTTGTATAAATCAGCAGATTTTTTAACCCCCGACGAACATAGAGTATTCAGCTTAACTTGTCTATCTGTTGCATCGTAACTCCCAAACGGATGGAAAGATTTGGGCGTGAGTTTTTTGGATAGAAAGCTGATTTCGGGGAGAAAGTTCCTGGCTTGGAAAACTGTTTTTGTGGCACGGCTTTCCTTAATAATTGTCGAAATATTTTTTCGCGGAATGTCTAAAATCATAAACCTTTTGGCGTCCTTTTCACAGTTTACCTGTGTGAGTGAAAGAGCATGATAATCGCCATTGTTTGGCCGCCATTTTAATTTTCTTTTATGACGCGAACTTCACCTACCTACACGGTGTAGGTAGAATCTTTATATTTTGTGGTGAAGGCTACACCACAAAATATAAAGATTACAGAAGGACCGCCCCCGCCATCTTCAAAAAATATTACCTAAACTTGCCAGACTCACTAGGGCTGCTACTGTATTGACTCTGTAGGTTTTATTTGTGACAATATGAAATTTTATTGACACTGGTTGGAGCTCTTTGCAATTTTTTTATAACAACATTTTCCGGTTCGTCATGAAATGTCAATGTCTCTCATTTATTCATTTAGACAACACGTGCCAGTCGAGACTGAAGTCTGCTTTAAACTGCTTGACAATGCCTATAAACGTAATGTCATGGAATGTGCGTGCTTAAAATGGCAGTTTGTTCTGAGTGGTCTCTCTGCTCGGATGCGCCGCAACCTTACGTACTTTGTGCCTACACCCTACAATATAAACCTTTCTATCCTAATTTACGACATACATCACGATCAAAATAAAATTACACCCCCAATTTTTCCCAAGATATGTCTGACGATAAATCATAACAGTTATGCCTGACAGTTCTGCTTGACCCACGTATTGTGCCTTTCTGAATCTTATGAGCTTGATGGATAGCCACCCAGCTTCTGTAGGGGGTAGTTAGTTATATAAAGCTTTGTGACTATGAAATATGATTCTTATTTCGTTACTTCGAGCATTCTTATTTGAGAACGCAAAGTGGCTTTTTGGAGGTATTCGTGAAAGTTGAGCATGAGATAGGTTTACATTGTAGGTATATCTTCGTGGTTGATTTCAAACATCATTTTTTTACACACGTTTCTTTTCGTGGATACGTATCAAATAAACAGAGGGTACTGTTATTTTTACTTTTGGTAATCTACAAAAAAATGGTGTATTTCAATTTACACGAATACACCCAACAAAATTAATTAAAGTTTATTTTATATTTGATTCTTTGTGAATATGAATGCTACTAATAAGCAGTACATTTTGATTTACATACAGATGTATGTTAGCGGAGCATGTCAGCCAGTTTGGACCTGTTTTGAGAGTTCTAGAGGATGCCGAGCGTCAGGTTCTTGAACTGTTCATAATACTTCTTGTAGTTTTCCTTGTTTCCGGCTAACTCTTCGAAGAGTTCTAAGCATTTCATAATGGTATTAACTATTATTCGTTCACTCTTAATTGAAACCACTCTATACTTATTATAACACTACTTATATTAGCTTCAAACAATATTACAGCAAGGGTGCATTATAAATCATAAAGCGAATGTTTCTCACAAAGGTCTTTCAAAAAGTCCAGTACATATTTGTATGGCCTACAGATAGTTGTTCCGGGTCTGGCTGTTTGTGTATGTGAGTTTATATGTTTGTAAACGCACCCACGACACAGGAGTGACTCCTAGTGTGGGGCAACGTTTTTTAAAAAAAAAAAAAAAATCACAACGCTGCTCTTGTTATGTTACGCTAAATTTTGAGTCTAGCTTTAAGGCTGCTCTCTCGAAAAAAACTTGAAAGAAGCACGCTGATGAAGCAACTTTTCGTCGGCATTTACAGAGAAATTACATCTAAAAAAAAATGTTAGTAATCTACATGATATGATACGTAATTTGGTTCAGCCACAATTTTTCTATCGGTATCACATAATAAGAAAAGAAAATGTCAAATCACCTCCAAATCATTGAGATGAAACCATTTTACTCCTTTTTCTTATCAAAAGAGTATAAAAAAATATCTACTGCTTTGCAATACAAAGAAAAATAATTTGGTTTTGTTACTTTTTACAAATATGCATTTTTTTTATTACATTAAAATTGCGTCCGATTAAAGACTGCGTCTACATCACCCCCGCACTCGTCCACAAATTCAGTACGGGCCAAATGCTCAAGGTTTAAGGCAATGACAAGCCTTAAGGGATGTTTACATCCGGCTCAGGATACCGCAGCGCAAGCACTTCGTCTTCGTCAGTCTCCATACCGCTCCGGTGAGGTCACTCTTAACTTTGTAAAGAGAGTGCGGCAATCGCTTCCTCAAAATACTATCAAATAATATTTCAAAACACAAAACACTTCTGTCCTCAAATAGGCACACAATATCGTTTTTGACGCTGTACGCACAAAAATAAATATCATACGTTTGCGCCACCGTTGTATTGTCATATCTACCTACACACTCAATTCAAAACTCTTGACACATAACCCTAAAATGGCAGCGCATTGTTCACTCAACCCTCCGCTGACACGTGTGCAATCACACACACCCACTACACCCCCACATTGACAGTTTGTTTGTCAAAGTTTGTAGCTCGTTAATTGCGTGCCGCCACGTTGTCAGTTCCGGGTTTTTTTTAACTACAATAGTTAGGGTTGGGTTTTTATAATTATTATTGTGACGTGTTGTGTTGACGTTTGATGTTTCGTCGTGATGTAGCATAGGTTGGTAGTAGATTTTTTTTTTTAATTAGGGCTGTCCTTTTCTTTTATACAGCCCTTAACTATGAAGAAAAAAACTGTTGAATTTAAACGTAATTCTTAAGTAATTTTGAATAGTACTGCTTTGTCATTAGCGAGATCAAAGTACGATAGCTGTTGTAGTAAAGTTTTAGTTATCACTAGCGACCCGGCCCGGCTTCGCATGGACCTATAACCTTTCTCGATAAATGGACTATGGACTAACACAAAAAGATTTTTTCAATTCGAACCTGTAGATCCTGAGATTACCGCGTTCAACCAAACATGTCTTCAGCTTTATAATATTGAGTATAGATACCATTATTGATTCGAGAATCTCAAAGTGCATACCGACTAGATTTTTCATGCAAATGACGTTCAAAAGTGACTTAATGGTCTGTGGCATAATTCACGTAACTAAAGAAGTGCTGTTGCAGTGCAGTTGCAGTTAAGTTTCGATCAAAACAACGCTTTTGGTATTCTCTACCGCTGTCAGACACGCTCGCGTCAAGTTCGTGTCACGCGAGCGCAATAACGGCATTCTACTGTTGCGCGTCTTTGGTGCGTGCTTGGGAACGCAACATGATCGGTATTCTACTATTCGTTGGTGACGTCTCAAAATGACAGTTTAAAGGCACTCAAATCTGTACTGGGGTATTATTTTAATATTATAATAACGTCATATTCAGATTCTATTCAATTATTTAGTGAGTCATATTTCTCTCTCATATGGGTACACCATAAGTAAGTTTGGTAGAGTTTGGTTGCCGTACAGTTCACGCGCAGCTTACGCGCAGTTCAAAGATTACAAGAATACCGTTTATCACTCAAACTTTAACTAAACTACAACTTTTTTTTTTTTTTTTTTATATTGTTATAGGCTTGCGTTTGACCGCAACTCACCTGATCTTAAGTGATGATGCGGCCTAAGGTGGAGCACGCTTGCCTAGAATAAACCGGTTCACTCGTGCCTTGAAGATACCCAGATTATATGTATCGGGGAATAGAGAGGCGGGCAGTGAATTCCACAGTCTGGCAGTTCGCACAATAAATGTGGAGTCAAAGCGCTTGGTTCGAGACCGTGGAACTTCAACCGTATAGCGGTGACGCTTCGCCGTATCCCTGCTCGTCCGGTGATGGAATGGGGATGGGGGAATTAAGTTGTGCAATTCCAAAGCACACTCTCCGAAATGTACCCGATAAAAGACCGATAGGCTGGCAACGGCGCGGCGGTGTTCAAGGCTTTGGAGCTTAGCCTTAACCAGGAAGTCGTTGTCTATGAGCCTCTTGGCACGTCTTTCAATAACTTCCAACGCCTCCAGCTGGTACTTGGCAGATCCATCCACAACTGCACTACAACTTCATCGGCGCGTCTTAAAATAATGTGAATTGGCCCTCTGATCGAAATAAATAATTTAACGTTAACTTTACTAGGTATTGTTCAATTTTGCGACAATACACATAATTATACTGATACATTCTTAAGCTACCGCAAAGCAAATATGGACACTCAATTTGTAACCAAGGCCACACAATAAAAGTATCCAAAAATACAAAAACACACCCAAACACAACGCAATTTGTTTTACAAACAAAACATTTACGAAACGAATTGCGTTGGGAAAACATTTTCGCTTAGTCGACTATTTTCGTTCATTTGTCCGCTATCAACCCTAGGTTAGTAATTCCGACCAATTGTTTTCGTTCGAGCGTTTTGATTGGTGATTCCGATTGGTTTCGAAATTCGAACGTGAGATGTGCTTTATTTGAATTAAATCGGGTTAAATGGTTGTTGATAGAGGTGTGTGTGTTGCTGTGGTAGGTTTTTAGTGCTTTTAGAAAAGCATCAAAGTTTTTGACCACGACTTCGTGAAATTTCTTCATCATCATCATCTGCCCAGCCTTTTTCCAACTACGTTGGGGTCGGATCCAGTCTAACCCGGT
The DNA here is from genome assembly GCA_947361185.1 of Charanyca ferruginea. Classification (NCBI taxonomy): domain Eukaryota; kingdom Metazoa; phylum Arthropoda; class Insecta; order Lepidoptera; family Noctuidae; genus Charanyca; species Charanyca ferruginea. Next base: position 32,508,093 of record OX376057.1, read on the forward strand.
GCAGCTGAATGCCAGTTTTCCATAGAGCGACTAATGCCTATCGGACCTCCACAACCCAGTTACTATATACTACGATACACCCTGGTAGGACTGGTTGTCAGACTTTCTTGGCTTTCGACTACCCATAACGACTGCCAAAGATCTATGAATGACAGTCGGGACCAAAGGCTTTACGTGCTTTCCGAGGCACGGAGAGAACTCGGTATGAAATGGATATAAACTTTCAGTTACAAAAATTTTATTGATTCTTATGAAACCATTTTTCCAATTCTTCCTAAAAGTCCGTTCATGAAATATGAAATATTTCATTATAAGAATCTACCGGTTACCTACAGGGGTGCTGCATTAATATAAAACATTCCATTCCCCCTGGACCCCGTGGCGAGGGGTACCTGCATTCCTACTCGTTCCCCCGTCCTTCATTTTTACATTAATCTTCGTAATGTGTTCTGAAGTACCCTAACCGAAACCACGGTACCTTTGTACTTTATAAGTCAAAAGTATGACAGAAAAGGGGTGTTTTTTTTTAAACTGATTACCTACCAAATTGGTTTATAAGTTAATTTCATTTTAAAAATAGTAATAATTTAAATTTTATTTAAGTACCTACTTTATTTAATTTTTATTTTTTTATATATCATAATTAAATTTTAAGTTAATTTCAAAAATGTACGACTTGTTTGATCTAAAATGGAACGAAATAAAAGATTCTTGAATTTTATGTCTTTTTTTAACCGTTTTTCAAAATAATTATGCCTTTTTTAAACTGAATTAAAAAACGGAGGAGGTTATGTATTTGTGTTTATTAAGGACATATCTTAATCTATTATTTTCTTTATTTCCAGGGAGAAAAAGACAACGGAAAGAACTGCATATTATCCTGTGAGAAACGGAAAGCAGATGACCCCGACATTAATAAGGACTTGAAAAAGGTAAAGAACTAGTAATAATATTCACTTTAGATATACCTACAACTAAAACGTAATAGGAATAGAGTTCAAAATTGCAAGGTAACAAATTCAAAAAAGTTCAAATTTGCTGTTGAACGGCGAATGGAGTTTTATAGGGATCAGTAAAACGACGTATTTTTTCTGTTATTTAATGTTTGGCACGTATTCTTTCTTGAATTCCCTTAGTAAAAAAAGCTTTGGGGTCAACGGAACCCTTTTAAATAAGCACAAAAAATTCACTCAACACAGCACGAACAGTCTACTCATAAAATTCACCTCAACACTACACTGTCGTGTGTATAAATAAAGACATTACACTGGCGAGCACATAAAGACGGCATTACTACACATCGGGACAAAATAACTTCGATCACGCGATCAGATGTGGTGGAGCGGTATTACTTGGAGTGGCTATAAAATGAGACCACAGTAAGTGTGGAGTTGGTAAATTATAAATTGTGAACATAGAACATAGTATAAATGTTTGTAAGTAATGAAGGTGTCGTGGTCGGTTAAGGAGGGGGTAGGGTTCGATTCCCAGGTCGAGTAAAGTATTTTTGGGTTTGGTGGTGTGACACCCCTGTGACTCGGAAATCACGTAAAGCCTTTGGTCCCATTTGTAGACCTTTGACAGTCGTTATGGGTAGACGGATCGGACGTACCTATAGGAGCACGAAAGTCTGACAACCGGTCTTATCAAGGGGTATCGTGTTAAACTGGGTTGTGGAGGTCAGATAGCTAAATTGCTCCATGTAAAAGACTGGTCCCGGAACCGTATCTGATTAGTATGGAATCCGACCACAGCATATGAAAAAGCTATGCAGGTGATGACCACAGCGCAGTATACGTTGTGTTAAATGTTTGTAAATAATGTAGGTTTTTGTGGTCGTTAGTGGATTTTCATGTTTTTGCACCGATAAGTAGGAGTGGTATATAGAATAGGGTATTTTACTCTATATGAGAAAAAATGTATAAATATATTATTGAGATAGTTTAGGCGAAAAGCAGTCGGAAAATTCGTTGGTATTGGTATTCGTCGGAAAAGAAGTTTTCGTTCATAAAATAACAAAATAAATTTTAAAATTCCATTCAAAGTTTCCAGTTTTTTTTAATATGTCTTATAAAACACCTTGAAATAGTAGCCGCCATATTTTTACGTTGTACGGCTGTGTAAACAAAAAAGTGTCAACTGTTAGTCAAGCAATTGGCGCGCATAGGCTTTGTACTTTTATGATTTTCGTAACCAACGTATTTTTTGAATTATTACACCTATTACAGAATTTAATTGAGACACTTTTCAAAAATGGGTGTAATACCCTATTGTAAATTTTAATTTGCAATTACTTATCTGTAAATATTTATGATACAAACCTATAGTAGTATTTAGTAGTAGAACTCTTTGTGACGTAACTAGTCCAGGGAAGTATTATCATCAGCCGAAAGACGTCCACTGTTGGACAAAGGCCTCCCCGCGGGGGAGGGCGGGGGGTTGCCATAATCCCCACGCTTGGCAGACGTGTTGGGGATCGCAGGGAGGTTGTTAAGTACACAGAAACCGCTGCTGCCCGACTCCCGGATTTTCCCTTAGTCACCTTGTACGACACCCTCGGTATCATACAGGCGACCAGGCCACAATAGCATCCTGGGGGCCAAGTCTGCTATTTTTATAATTGTCATTTTGCTAAAAGTTCGTAATCTGCTAAATTCGTAATGGTCGATCATTGGTCGGTCGAATTAAAAGCAATGACTGCACAATGACTTACTAATGCAAATGGTAGGTCACTGATCATAGGAACTGTCCAAATTTTAGCAGATTACCGCCTAAGTCAGTCATTCAATTGTCATTTTGTACGAGATTAGGTACTATTTTATATAATTTCTTTCAATGGCGTGTCAGTGGTTGACCATTGGAAAGTCATAATGACGCCATTATAGTAATAGATAACCAACCATTTTGAAATCAATGATAGACCATTCTGACACTATTGTTATAGCAGACTTGAGACCCTGGGTGGGTGCTACGGGAAATTTATAACATTCAGCAGTTATTTGGATAAGCAAGAAGATGCTTTAAGATTTGATACAGAACGCCAAGCAGTTTGAATAAAAAATAACAAACTGAGGTTTGCTATAGAAAATGTTTTGATATTCTTGTTTGGTTCCGATTTAAATATAACGATGTTACGTGATATGCCGCCGTAGTATCGTTTTCAAGTTGCCATGGAAACGACATTTTCATTCACGCGTTTTGAACAAGTTTTTTTTGCGAATTTTTGCACGTTTATAAAAATGTGATCAGGCTAGACAAATCCTTACACGATACAGTGGCAAAATACTTCTGTAAAATAAAATATCGTTACATTTTTTGTTAATTAAGTTATATGATGAGGTAAAACATCTCTTATGTGAATTATATTAGATATAATTATTTCTGTCCATCTAGTGTGTGAAAAATGTCCCCACATATTATTATTATTATACTATTAGTCCGAATTTCCTAGCCTAGTCGTTTCCGAACTATGTTGGGGTCGGATTCCAGTCTAACCAGATGCAGCTGAATGCCAAGGTTTTACATGGAGCGACGACCTCCACAACCCTGTTAATGGGTAACACGATACCTCTTGGTAAAACTGGTTGTCAGATTTTCTAACTACGAATAACAGCTGAGGAAACTCGGTTTGTACTTTATGTTCAGCCATCATAGCTACGAGCTCCTACCAAAAACCTCACCAAATCCCGGGCCCCCGGTACCTAAAATTCCTAACCTCATTAAAAAACGGAGTATCCAATTGAACCCAAGGACCTAAAACAACAAGCTGAAACAACAAAAAGGTCTCAAACTCAAACTTTTCGTAGTTCACAAAGTACGAGGTCATTTTGTTTTCATTATCTCCACAGGGGGTAAATTTACGACAAAGAGTGCACTCTGGCCTAATTTAAATACATTACTCGTTTTGTAAGAGTCTGGCTTCGTCGTTGTGGTACTAGATGATAATTGGACTTGTAACAGACGGAAGTGTTCGCTTAATTCGTTGTTGAGGCTAGATGAAGATTTGTGAGACAATTGTTAGTTAAAGTTGGTTAAGTGAGTAAGCGTTTTGGGTTGTTTTTGGTAGCAATTGAATTGTTATTGCAATGTTTTAGTTATGGCTAATGTCTTTAACTCTTCTTCTTCGTATCGCTGGCACGACAGTCTTAAATTTGTTTGGCCCAGAACTTAGCCACCTTCACTGCGTAGTCGGTGGCAGCGCATAATTCACTCCGATCGCATGTTTTGGGGCAAAGAGGACATAACAGGAGGTGGGGCATGGTTTGCAACTCGGCGCCACATGCACACCCTGCTGCTGCTCTGTCGAGGTAGCCCCATTTTACGAGGTTGGCGTTATACCTTCCTGCTTGGGTTCTAAGGCGGTTCAGGGACTTCCAGATGGGCCACGGAAGGTTAGACCCTGCGCGGTAGATGCTCGGTTGGTGGCAAATACTGGGTGGGTGGGGGAAAAGTGTCTTGCCAAAGTTTGCAGCGGGCACCGGCCGTGTCACCTGACAGGGGAACTACCGATTTCGAACCGACCTATTTTTGATTTTTTTCGATGTCTTTAACTAGGAAAGTTTTACGTAGATCTGCTGGATAAGTGAGAAAATATTTATTTCTTACTCCTCCGCTGTTCTTTTCTGATTAATTTTGTTGCGGAATCCCAGACAATTGTAACTATTGTCCGGGACTCGTCGAGCTTTTCTGGTGGTCGTCACTATTGATTCTGGCTTTCGGAAGTTGTGTGGCGGGCTTGAATTCAACAAAAAAAAAATTTATTAAATAAATAAATAAATAAAAATCTTTATTTCAGACCATACAAGATCCATAAAACAAACACAATTAGAAAAAAAAATACAAATCAATAAAAAAAAATACAAATAAAAGAATAAATTAAAATAAACAATAAAATTCATTGATCAATAATATCCAGAATAAACAATAAAATAAAACAATAAAATCCATTAATAAAAAAAACCAAAAAAAGAAAAAGAAAATTACAATAAAAACAACAATATGTATTAAGCCAAACAAACGTAATTGTTAGAGGTTGTAAGACGCGTTTTATGAGTCGTATAATTTACACAAACATATATTTTTGCATGTAAACGAATATAGCGTTAAAAGCTCACAAGAATACATTATTTAGTATTTAGTAATTTCCTTCCAGCTTTTTTCGAAATTTTGTTAACTATTTAATAATAATAATACATTTATTTATTAAATATCGTTTACAATAAAGTACACATTGGTCAATAAATGAAATGAATAGTTTTTCATACAAATATAATTGTCTTAAATAAACTAAAACTAAGCGAAGTATTTATATAACTGGTGCAAGTTATGATGAATCGGAACAACATTATCAGGTAGCGACCCAGAACTAACTAAACTAACACTACTAACTAAACTAAACGGAACGGAACTAGTTAAACTATGAGCTGATTGCATAACTAATTAAATTATTAACTGTTTTTTTACTCACCCCACTAGAAATACAAATTTCTCCTGTATCGGGTGCGTTTACAAACACATAAACTGACATACACATATCACCAGACCCGGAACAACTATCTGTAGGCCATACAAATATTTATTCCTGGTATCGAACCCGCGACTCGCAGCGCGGCAGCCAATCGGTCAACCACTGTTCCAAACGTGTTGATTAATTGGCTGTTCCTTACTGTATTTTACCGTTTAGTAATTGTGTCTACGCGATTACCATTAGTATATGTGGTCATATATTTATGTGGTTTACCTATGAATAATGTAATCAGTATTTTGTAAAAACTTGATTTAAAAGAGTGTCCGTGGAGTTTCTTGCTCGTTCTTCTCCATAGAGACCTACGCTACGTTTTGGAACGAGCAACTAGCTTCATTTTTCTGACTAACTGACTCTTTGACAGTTCAAAGGTGCCTGTAAATGGTTTAATTGAAATAAATGCTTTGACTTTGACTATTTGTGTTATTTTACTATGCACCTGCCATGTTATCTCTTTACCACCCTTGGTTGACTGGTAGAGATTGCCTAAAGTCACCCTTTGTATCTTGGTGCATGAAGTATCAATAAATAAACAACTTAGGCATTTTCAAAGTTCAGTTCCGACGAGCTTAAGATTCCTTTCGATGTTATCTTTCACTGTAACTTCACTAACACGTTATAGTTTATTAAATCCATGTTTAAGCCCGTAAAGCTCCGTACAATCAATACATTCAGACATCTTTATTCGTAAACTCCAAGCAAAACCGCGTACCAACAACAGTCAGTGAGCAATAAATTGAAAGTACCAATAGAAACTGAATACCAAAGTGGACATTACCATATGAAGTTCTGCTCGAAAGCCGTTAATAAATCAAATGGGAACTAACTTATGTACGTATGTTTGTTTGTTGTTAACTTCGAGGGGAATAAATTTAGCGCAGATTACCTACCTGTGGGAAATATTGACAGAAGCTGTCTGTGTTCGCGTAGGTAAATAAAGAGTTTGAATTATTTTTGTAGCTATTATTTTCGGCGCTCATATTTGATCTTTAACTGTTCAGCTGAGGTTCAGGCTCAAAGTTTGCCAGCGAGCGATGGAGCGCAGCGTCCTGGTAGTAAGATTAACGAACCGCGTTAGAAATACGGTGCTGCGCTCTAAGACACAAATCGCTGACATCATTCAAAAAACAACCAAGCTTAAATGGGAATGGGGCCGGCCACATCTTCCTCATGTCGAAAGGATCATGGGCTAAAACAACCACAATGTGGGTATCGGAAAACGTCCAGCGACATCGAGGTAAACCCAGGCGAAGATGGCGGGATGAACTTGACGCTTACAGGAGGAATTGGTCGACACTAGCTCTGAACAGAGAGGGTTGGAAAAGAAAAAGGAAGGCCTTTGCCCTGCTGTGGGACTATAGAGACTGAAAATAAAACAAAATAATAATCATATTTTAGTTGGAGTAAAAAAAAAAGCAGCTATTTAAAACTCATTTCTAAATCTTTCCCACTGTCGCTAAAGCTTTAAATTATAAAATGTGATACATAATCTGCCCGCGTTAACTAACTCAAGAGTTAAAAGATAACCCTGCCTTATGCAAGCGTGTCTTATGGCGGATTCAACCAAAGTTGTATAATTCTTATCCTGGGAATAAAATCACTCATTACTCTAGAGTTACGGAATAAGTCTAGAGTAATGAGTGATTTCACGGAATAACTGTCTATCCGATAGTAAATCGCTATACCGCCAAAATGCATCGAGTGAACAAGTTATCCGAGGTTAATAATGGCGGCCGGTACATTATCAGTTGACAGTTGACACCATTACACAAGACACACACACACATTGTAATAAATATTAGTACTACCGTACAGTAGCGACACGCCCAGCCTCCCTCCAAAACACTGTTCCTCACCTCTTTCCTGCGTCGAACGTGCTCTCGAAACTGTTTTTAGTTCTCGCGGCGCGTACACACGCACGTATTTCAGTCTGTTATTTTGGTAGTATTGTAGGTAATTAAATCGTTTCGTCTGTATAGTGTCGTAGTTGTGCCTTAGTGGTCAATTATTTGACAATGTTTTAGCGTCTACATTTTTTTATCACATTCAATTAATATTGCCCACGTATTGGTAAAGATGTCATTTACCTAATTGAGGTAGGTATTCGTTTGTTTATTTATTAAAAAATAATAGTTTAAAAAAACTAAAAACACGCTTTTTATAGAAAACCAAACTAAAAAATAGAAAATAAATGTTAATAAATTATTTTATTTCAAAAAAAGCGTGGGGTGCATGGTGTCAATAGTTATAAATATTTTATTGACAGATATGAGAAGAGTGATTATCATTTTGATAATATCTTAAAAAGCACCCCACGCGTTTTTTAAAATAAAATAATTTATTAAAATTTATGTTTGGTTATATCTATATCTATAAATATTATGTACATTTATTCTACCAGGGGCGCTTGTGCAGTACCTTCCTAGTATATAATAGCTGTTTTTTCGGCAACTAATTTTGAACGACTTATGTTTTTTTTTTATGTTATTTGTGTAATTTTATCAAATTAGTGTATTGTCGTCTTCGATAAATCTACAAAGTTTGAACGAAATCTGGCCGTTTAAAGTGGGTCAAAATCGCGCCCAAAGAAGTCGGTTACAAACAAACATACAAACATACAGGTGAAGCTAATAAAAAGCGTGTAAAAAAGCGTTGCTACCAAAAAAGCGTGTAAAAAAGCGTTGCTACCATGACATGTTTATAGAATGTCATTGGTTGCTACCTACTATGAATTTCTCCTATATTTTGGGTGCGTTTACAAACATATAAACTCACATACACAAATTACCAGAACTTATCATACAACAACATGACTTCTGTCGCCAAAGTAATTAAATCTCTCACTGTGGTACTCAAAACAGTTTCTAACGATTTAATGCATTCACAAATGCTAACTTTACTAGTTTGTTGAGACATGCACACATTTTATTACTCACACTGTCTTTTAGTTCTAAAACAGTCGTAAAATGACTTCTGCATGTTTGTGCTCGTACTTGTCATAAAATCGATAGTTCAGGCTGAAGTCAACAGCCGCTTGGAGTCATATTATCTACCTATAGCATTTATTTATTTCGACCTGTCTAGGACTTCAAGTGAGTTTTTTTTTTAATGCATATTTATATTGGAAACGTACTACAATAGAGATAATATAGACAGCAGTAACTAATAAAACGAGAAAAATTGTTGACCCTGAAAACACAAAAGTAGTAGTAAAATTCGATTTTTTGTTGCCTTGAAATCTGTAAATAATAAGTCATTTGAGTTGGTAGATAAGTGACCTAGAGCATCATCATGTCAACTATTAGACGCCCAGCGGGCATACGTCTCCCCCAAGGGGGGTCTAACCGTAATCGCCATGCTTGGCCGATGTATGTTGGCGATCGCAGTAGGTGGTACTCAGAAGTACGCTGCTGCCCGTCCTCTGGTCAATATCCCTTTGTCGTCTTCTACGATACCCACGGGTAGAAATGGGGTGGTGCTATTCGCGACCGGCACCATACGGCATACAGCAGCATTTTGACATTCAAAAAATAAGGCGTAATCGTGTTGTGACAGCTCTAAAGTATGTTTATTTGATTAGTGGTGTCAAGTTCCCAATTCAATAAAAAATACATTTTTCATATAGTTAATAATAATAATAAGGAGCCTCTCGTTGGGCAGCTGTAGCAAGGGCTGGATACAAAAAGCGGTACTCCTGGACACGGCGCGTATAGTCAGGAGATTCCTCTCTCAGGAGTCCTGACCACCGGTAGCTTGGACCCTGTTCCCGATACCGGTGGGCTACTATTTTTTATATTTGTAAATGTTTTTATTTATGTATTAATATTTAAAAATGTAACTTATATGTGTATACAATAAATAAATGAGATAATAATAATCTTTATTGTTCAGAAAAATACAGAAATTAATTATGATAAATCACTGGTCTCCACACTAGGATTCCCTGTGTCGTGGAAAACAATGCAGTGTCAATGTTCCTATTTAATGTCGTTCGATGTTCGAATTAAAAAGCAATATGGCGGTAATCCCGGTGATATGACGTCAGAGTTGATCGACCAATCAGCGCTAAGCCTCAGCTGTTGTACAGTTTTAATCAGGACACCAACAAAGATAGTGGTCGCTGTTCTGCGGTTATAAAATCTGTAGGTACTTTTAAATAGTAAGTATTGTATGTATTTGGTAGCGTCAGTAATAAAAACTGATGATTTTTTTAAACCTTACCGTTAAATTTGTTTTTTTTTTTGTACTAACTAATTTAACATTACTATCAAGCAATAATAACAACGTACCTACACCAAAAACTTATGCTTAGAATAAATTTAAAATTAATCAACGTTAAATATTTAAAATCATTAGATACAATTACTTCGAAAAATGGAACTTGTTGTAACGTAGGTTGGTTCATTCTCGCCGAACTATTCTCCTTTTTCTATAAAACAAATCTCCATTTCAATATAAAAATTACAATAATGTGTTAAGGGCGCGTATTCGATTTAACGCTACTCAAAATCTAAACGATTGCTAGAACGGCGTAGCAGCATTGACACACACTACTTAGTACAATACAATGGTCTGTTTGTGTGCATCAGAAAAAAATATACGCACGAAATAAGCACGAATCATTGAAATTGATCGGCAAACGACAGCGCGCGATGGTTTACAGTGCTTTTTAAAATAATTGTCTAAAATAAATGAGCTCGTTTAACGGACTGAAAAATATTCTGCATATTAAGCGTAACATTTACTTTCATAAAATAAATATATAGTTATGTTTTTATTCAAATACTGGTGAAAAAAAATTGTCAACCTGAACCGATTTTCTACTTTTTCAACATTGTTTTTTAATACATAATAGTAATATTATCGTAATTTTGGCTCTGTAGCTGTTTTTATGACTGTATATTCTGTTGGAAAAACGCATAAAACCAAATATTTTGGCATATTGTAATGGTTGTATTCGTCCTGAAAGTTAACTCTGACGTCTATTTTCGTTAAACGATATGAAAGAATTGTCTTCGCTTCAAAAAACCATAATTAAAAATTATACTTTTACTCTGTAGCTGCATAGATCAAGACTTAAATTTTTCGAAAACTGTAATTTTCTTTAAATAATCTGCTCACATCATTATGATATTGCTCTGGGCAAAACGCGAAAACAAGAACTTTTCGCCACGATTCGAATACATGCTCTTAAGACAACACTTAAAAGCGAAAAATAAAAAGCTTTTTCAAAAAAAAGAAAACCGCCTTCGAAAACTAAAAAGTGATAAATAACTTTAGCACAGAACACACATTACTTTACTTTCGGAAGTCGGTGGCAATACAAAACAACAAACACAAAGGCACCGCCATCGACTCCCGAAAGTAAAATAATGTGTGTTCTGTGCTATAGTTATTTATCACTTTTTAGTCTTTGAAGGCGGTTTTCTTTTTTTTTTAAGTTTTTTTTCAATGATATATGTACTTTCTAAGTTTATCTTGAACATCATTGACATCGGTGAAGGAAACAACTTGAGGAAAGCTGGACTTACAACTAATCTGAAATCGCCAAAAAGTCTGAAATCGACAAATTGATCCGCCATGAGCAAAAAAAAATCCCTACAGATAACCGAAATTCACTGGGACGAAGTCGCGTGCATTGGCTAGTTAATAATAATTATGTAGTGATGATTCGTGTTTCAAAACTATTCCTTTGTTTCGACCAAAGATAGTTTAGGAGTTACGATTTAGTTTTTAATATCAAAGTTTAGTTGATACTAGTGCAACTAGTTTGATGGTAAAAGTTTTGTTTAGATTCCGGGTGAGTGATTGGTTTTCGAGGGAATAGATCGTATCTATCATCACTGGTGTTGTAAATGTAAAAGTTCGATTGTTTGATCTACTTTTATGGTAGACTTATCGAATTGATTGGATCAATTTGGCCCAGCTACAGGCAATTTCGTGTATTCCCGTTATCCCCGTAATTTTAACCCCGTTAAAGGGGCAAAGGGAATTTAATAAAATTATTAACATTACTTCCCGTTGTCCCCGCAGGCCTTTGATTCTATATTTTAAATTTAAATCTATCATATACATAATATCTTTCATTTTAGTTTTAGGCATGCCGAACTAAATCACCCATGTTTAAAAAGAAAAAAAAAAGTGGACAACGACACGTGAAATCTTAACTGTCCGTTGTCTCCGTTGCAGGAATGTACGTAAGGGGGACAACGGTAATGAATTTTTTTGACGTAGCGTTGTCCCCGTGACGGGGCTGACAACGGAAATACACAAGCAATTTTTATACAAAACAAAAACTCCAGCCCATATCGGTCCTACATTAGGTCGAGCATTATATTTATAATACAAATAATACTAGCACCCTATTATTGTTCCAATGCAAGGCAAAGGCCTCTTCTCATACAGAAAAGACATAATAATATTAATCGTTTATTTACCGAGTAATATCGGTTACATTTCCTTAAAATCTATATACAATACAGTAACATTATATGGCTCGTGAATGGCCCGTAAAATTTTCTATAAAATAAACATAATTGAACACCACGCTTGCTCAAGTTTTTTTTTTTTACTATTATATAGGCTTGCGTTTGACCGCAATTCACCTGATCGTAAGTGATAATGCGGCCTAAGTTGGAACACGCTTGCCTAAGGTGAACCGGTTCACTCGTGCCTTGAAGATACCCAGATTATACTTATCAGGGAACAGAGAGGCGGGCAGGGAATTCCACAGTCTGGCAGTTCGGACAATAAATGTGGAGTCAAAGCGATTGGTTCGAGACCGTGGAACTTCATCCATATAGCGGTGACGCTTCGCCGTATCTCTGCTCGTCCGATGATGGAACGGGGATGGGGGAATTAAATTGTGCAATTCCAAAGCACACTCTCCGAAATGTACCCGATAAAAGACCGAAAGGCTAGCAACGGTGCGGCGATGTTCAAGGCTCTGGAGCTTAGCCCTAACCAGGGAGTCGTTGTTAATGAGCCTCTTGGCACGTCTGTCGATGACTTCCAATGCCTCCAGTTGGTATTTTGCTGATCCATCCCAAAGGTGCGAACAGTACTCCATGCACGATCGAACTTGTGCTTGGTATAAGTTGAGCAGCTGTTCCGACGTGAAGTACTTTCGCACCTTTGCGAGGACTCCCAGATTTTTGGCAGCTAGTTTGGCCTTGGATTCAATAAATTACCCAAAGTTAAGATTCGACGTCAAAGTAACGCCAAGAAGCTCGAGCTGGTCAGTGATTGGAACGGATACATGTCGGAAAGTAGGGGCCTGATGGAAAGGCCTCTTCTTGGCAGAGAAAAGACACGCCTGGGTCTTAGCTGCACTGAACCTCACCAGATTGGCATCGCCCCAATCGGAGACTGCCTTGAGAGACAAGTTCAAGCGCTCGACCATGGACTCTCTAGAAGACTTGATTTCAACCGCACTGGCACGTGCGCTGCATGTGTAACTCTCTACAACCGTGCTGTCATCTGCGTACCCCAAGGTACCGGGTTTCAGCAGATCGTTGATATGCAGCAAAAAAAGGGTTGCAGAGAGTACTGAGCCCTGATACAAAATCCCGACTACAACTGCCGGTAAATCCGATCCAGCCTGTTCCTTTACTGTCCTTTCCCAGCGACGCCCTAAGCCGACGCTCGTAACCCACAGGGGGTGCCCTTAGCGTGTAGCCGCTTAGTTTGTAAGGTATTTTGCCCTGGCTGGAGGCCCTAAAAATAATAATTTTTAAGGCACCACAGGAAAGTTCGGTTTAGCAGCCGACAACCTCCTAGGTTGACCTGCGAGAATATGCCATACCGAAAAAAAAAACAAAAAATACAACTGCCGGGCAGGTAGCCCACCAGACATAACACCCGAAGTTCGAAGGATCCTCCTTTTTCTACGGTGGATGAGGAACTTTAACGGAACTGTAATTTATTATTATTTTATTTATTTTTCTTTTCGAATTTATTATACTTTACATATTTGTATTTGTTTTATCGTTTTATCGTTTACATTTTATTTTTATAGAATCCGTATCTGACCATCACTTTGAGCCCTATCAGAATATCAGCGCTGTGATGTTTTTGTTAATGTTACAGCACCATGCTGAGATAGGGGCATTTTGGCCTCGTACAGGACCAATTTTCGTTTATTTATTTTTTTAATTATGTTATTTTAGTGTGCTTTTGTCCTGGGGGGCGAATAAACGCTTTTTCTTTCTTTCTTTCTCTGTTCCTCATACCTCTAAACTACCATTCAATTCGAACGTAATTTTTAATTGTAAAAGAATAATTTTCTCGTAAACTAAAAAGGATATTATACCCTTTAATAATGTTAATGTCATATGCCATTAATATACTTACAGATTTACCGAATCGTAATTGACGTATTGTCAAAGAGAATAATTGACAAGCGAGTAATTTGTATCGATCTGAAATTCCCTCGATAAATGGAACAGCATTTTACTAATGTATTACTGCAGTTATACAATATGTAGTGAGGAGTTTGTGGCTAAGTAAAAGCTGCATGGATCATGGATAAGCTGTGCTTGCCGCGGTCGGTCTGTGGATGGGTGACAATCCATTTCATACCGAGAAACGTTCATTCCGTGCTTCGAAAATCATGTAAAAAAACCGTTGGTTCTGGCTGTCATTGGTAGATCTTAGTCAACCTGTGTAGGTACATATTCGAGTATATCAGTAAGTGGAAATAAAAAAAACTTGTGCGGTCGGGGGTCCCCCGTAAGGAACGAAGTTCCTTACGTACAGTACGCAAAAGAGATAAGTATCCATGTCGTCGGGAATAGTTGAAGATTTCTTAGAAACCAATGGGGGCTTTCAAATGAAATTTTATTAAATCATTGAACTGTTTATTCTCTATAAATTGTATTTTATTTTATTCATAAAAACCTATCGGTTTCTAAGTAAACTTCAACTGTTTCCGGCGACATGGATACTTATCTTCTTTGGTGACCGTACATGTCTGTATAAAAAATATATATACGTATACTAGCGGGCCTGGCAGACGTTGTCCTGCAACCCGACTATAGCGCCACCTGCCGGGTCCAATTGTGAATCTAAACCATTCTCGAATCCATTGGAACACACACAAACAAATTCAGCAAAATCAGTCCAGCCGTTTAGGAGGAGTTCACTTTCATACACTCGCACAGAAGATTTTTGTATAATATAAGATACCTATATATAAAAACTAGCTGACCCGACAGACGTTGTCCTGTCCCGATCTACCTACTGGGGATGAAAAGGGGGTGAAAAAAGGTGATGAAAAATAGATGTTGGCCTATTCTCAGACCTACCCAATATGCACAAAAAATTTCATCAGAATCGGTCAAGCCGTTTCGGAGGAGTACGGGAACGAAAACTGTGACACGAGAATTTTATATATTAGATCGTGTCACAGTTTTCGTTCCCGTACTCCTCCGAAACGGCTTGACCGATTCTGATGAAATTTTGTGTGCATATTGGGTAGGTCTGAGAATCGGCCAACATCTATTTTTCATCCCCTTTTTTCACCCCTTTTTCATCCCCCGTAGATCGGGACAGGACAACGTCTGTCGGGTCAGCTAGTAATATATAATATATTTACACGAGCAAGTGAGTGCCGCGCACTCGCCTGCTCGTGTGCTCATTTGTTTGTAGTAGACTCGATACACGCACACATACACACACGTATTTCGTTACGTGACGATTTCTACTAATTCGCAGTACCCGTTTCAAAAGTTACAAAGGCTTTTAAACTCTTTCTATTATACGGTGTTGTTTCAATCAATAAAAAAGGGGTAACATACTCGAGTGTTTCGCTTTAAAAAAAGAAACTTTTCTAATTTTCTCACCACCCCAACGCGTCCCTGTAGGTTCAAGTTTTTACCGGTCCGTATTGGCTCCAATGTTTGGACAGTTCTGACAAACCATACAAAAAGTTGGAGCCAATATTTTGTCACCCCATCCCAGTATGGCAATTGTTTTGAACAAAACTTTTTCGACACATATGTTTCAACATAATATTCACCGCAGTTTTCTATTATAGTAACTAAAGAAATTCACGAAAAAGTTTTGGTCGTAAAGAACCGTAGTTTTTGCATTTTTGTCTTTTCTGACAATCTTTTTAGCGAAATTTAGTACATTTTTATTTTCTAAGTTTATGATAGAACTAGCACTTTGCCTACGATTTCGTTTGCGTAAATTATCTCAAGGATCCCTAATTTTTTGATATTGGAATATAGCGTATAGCACTCAGGGATAAGGTAACTTCCTATTAGCAAAAGATTTGTTGAAATTGAATGAGTAATTTCCGCTACATACAAACTTACAAACCAATTTACCTCTTTATAATACTCGTATTAGTTATTTATGATAGAATAAAGTAACGTCACCGAAAATTATGAACGAAAAATAAAATATTTTACTAAATATTTATTTTTATATAAGGTCAGTGGTCTTCTGTTTATGAAAATAGAAAATTATAATACACAAAAGAATGGAATAGACAAAGTAAGTCACTAAGTTCAACAATACCACAGCAACATGCCATCATTGACTCTCTTGACCTCTAACTGAACCTCCTTAACAAAAAAAAATACACTGTGGCACTCGGGTACTGCCGCGGTAAAGCATAGCATTTTTGACTTTGACTTTTTTGACTTTATCTTTGACATTTGACTTTTGACTTGAAGTCAAAGTTAAAGATTATATATATATATTATGATTAAATATACCATAAACATACACGTTAAGCGAACGCTCGGCCGAGCTACATGGTAGGCGGAGTGGGGGGTGTCAGGTTTTATTTTCGTTACGGAATTTCTTGATTCGGTCGCCGCGCTCAAAGCCCGCGATAAAAGCATTGCAATAGCTTAAAAATCCTCCAAACAAATACTACAGTAAGTTATAAACGTAAATCCTCCTACACACGTTTCGCACCCTTTACTAGAGATAAGGCTTTGGAGTAAAACTCCAAAGCCTTATCTCTGTACAACTCACACCACTTCATAAAGCTCGTGAAAACAATAGGTTTTTATTATTTTTTTCTTTTGTTTCAGGCAAAGTTAGAAACAAAGGCTTTGAAAGCAAAAAGGCCAGGCTTTACAGATGACCGGTACAACGAAACGTCTTATTATCTTGAAAATGGTAAGTGATTTTCGTAATATAAAAGTAGTACATCGTGAATCAATCAATGACGACACGGCGTAGTGGCTGAGCGATCGACTGCTGCGCAGCGTGTTGCGGGTTCGATTCCCGCCCAGGGTAAATATTTGTGTGATGAGCACTTGTGTTTGCCTTGTGTCTGGGTGTTGTTTATCTATAATAATATATGTATGTTTTTAAAACTGTATTTGTGTATGTACATCAGCTGTCTGACACCCATAGTACAGGGTCTTCCTAGTTTGGGGTCAGATGGCCATGTGTGAAAATGTCCCCACATATAATGGTAACAGTTTTTTTAATGTACCAAAAGCAACACAGCAATACTCAGACCAAGAAAACCAACCGAGCTAATACCAATCACATCAATCACAATAAATAAATAAATAAATAATGATTGGAATGAAATAAGAATCAACTCCAAATCAATAAATACATAATAAAACTCACAAAGCAGTCAATGACATAGAAACCCAAACAAATAATTTAGGAACAGAACATTGTGTCTCGTCCATAAATATTATTTCTCAGTAATCTTCGAGCCAAACCACCGACGTCGTGTCCTCGAAATATCTTTTATATTTCCTCTAAGTACGGTTTTTACAAACCTCGACTGTTATTGGATTACATGAATACCTCCAATAACGAATCGGTTCCTTATTTTTTTTTTCTTTCCATTGATTTGATTTTTATCCTTATTTCCTTCATCTTTTTCTTTTCCAAGATTCGGAAGCTAAGTCTCTATTATGTGGGTAAAAGTATTTCGTGTACCCAATTTAATTGATGTAATTTCGTAATGTGATATTGTTGCTTTTATGCCGTTAATGTTTTGTTCTCTAATACCGTTCGCGTTACCATTGTTTATTGTATTAGTATGAAAAGGTTTGGTTACGTTCATATCAATAATGTTTTGTCCTTCAATGTGGCTGTTAGTAATTTAGCTTGGATCGACAACTTTACAAACGAACACATATAATATTAATGAACATTATTGTAATGGAAAAATCTGGTAAAAAGTAACTGTATATAACTTTACTCGACATTTCATAAAAGGTGGTCAGCAACATATCAACCCATTAAGTAATCCATGTTGACACTAAGTGGATGAAACAGCGGCCACGCTAGTTTTCAATATAGCTAATGTCAGAAAGGCCCATTATGATCTAATGGCCTTAGTCATCTAACCGCAATGGCGCTTTCTTCATTCAACCCCCGTTGTGCTTTACGACAGATATTTCGAGGTAACGACTTATAAATTGCGATATACTTACTCGCTTTTTGAAATGTTGGAAATGTTTCCTAGTCTTTTAGTGTCGGATATTTTTTAATAAATTGGAGTGTTTAATCATTTTAAGTGAGATGCAAAGTTTGCTGCTAAAGTCAAATATGCAAAGGTTTTTAATCCTACTAATCCTACTAATATTATAAATGTGAAAATTTGTGAAGATGTTTGGATGTTTGTTACTCAATCACGCATAAACCGTTGAACAGATTTGTATGAAAATTGGCACAAAAGTAGACCATTTCCTGGATTAACACATAGGATACCTACTTTTTATGCCGGTAATGTGTTCCCTTGGGATAATCGTTCTTTTGACGCGGGCGATGCCGCGGGCAGAAGCTAATGTATTCATTATTTTGACTAATAGAGGCGTGTTCATTTCTCTAATATATCGTCTAATTCAAATGATGCGAACTTTTTTACCTTTTTTTAGGTCTCGTTATTATATAAATAATTTCTTTACTCAAAGCATTTTCTAATTTCAGGCCTCAGGAAAGTCTACCCATACTACTTTACGTTCACAACGTTCACCAAAGGAAGGTGGGTTGGTGAGAAAATTCTCGACGTTTTCGCGCGGGAATTCAGAGCCCACCCCGCAGCTGAGTACGAACGATGCATCAGAGCGGGGACCCTCACCGTCAACTACGAAAGAGTTGACCCTGACTACAGATTGAAGCACAACGACCTACTAGCAAATGTCGTCCATAGGTAATAAAACATGCCATTATAATATCCAACGTCGTATAGTAGCCCGCTTAAGATAGCTACAGCACCTTAGACTCAAATATACACAAACCCCAAACACATCAACATTTTTTTTGTTTGACACAATACTCGTACAAACTCAGATGTTACTTTGATTTCAGTATTGTAAATAATAACTTTATTTTTCTCGCCTTATATGTATTTATTTACTAAGTATCCTTACATACTATCACAGTTACTCTAACTATAAATATTTTTATAATAATGTGACGTGCGTCGAAGCTTGTTTGTATTTCAGGTCTAATTTGTATTTAGTCCACTATAACACAAATGTAATCTTCAATAACGATATCTTGAGCACCGAATGAGCATGCGAGTGCATATTGGCCGTTTTCCAAAAGACACACAAAGTTTTTTGTCACTTGGTATCTTGAGTGTCCAACTGCTAATAGTCCAACACAGTGTCTTGTTCAGAACGGCATGCATCTTCACTTTTACAATTTCGCTCACGCATGTTCATTTGTTGTTTCGTTCTCGTCTAATCTTTATTTCATACGTCACGAGAACTGATATTAAAACGAACGAACTCTGAGCAAAAATGTTCTACGTGTAGTAAGTAATAATGATGGAGCAGCAACGTCGTCGTGATAACTCAGAAGGTGGCTATAAATTCATATTCCTATTTTTTCATAGAACAAGCACGAAACACAAACACAACTATATCAACATAAATCTTTAAAACAATACTAATGTTCTCTACACTTCTTCACTAAAGACTAAAATATCTATGTATTTTTCTTCCTTACCAAAACGAAAATGAAACGAAATTTTCGCCTTATATGTGGTTTTGCTCCGAGTCCGTTGCCCAGAAACCGTAAGCCTGACGTGTGTATCGTTGCAGGCACGAAGTACCGGTCACCAGCCAACCGATCACCCTCGTACATATCGACGAGGACATTGTGGTTGTCAACAAACCGGCCTCTATCCCCGTAAGTGGCAAATGAGACAGCCATGTTATGTGTACGCTTATCATACATCAAGTACTTGTATGTCACTCTTATGTGTTGCATGTTGCGCAAATATAGATTTTAATAGTGCACTAACTAAGCTTTCAATATACTTCATTGTAAATAATGTCACTACTTTTTCACTATACTTTCTTTCTGTGGCCAAAAGTTAACCAAATTATTAAGAACGATCGTAACTTACAAATTGAATTTCGATATAATACTTTAGAGAGCAGACAGGCGATAAAGAGCTTCGCGTCTAATATCTTACGTCCAAAATTTAATTTAGATGGTCCTACAGTTTTAGTGTGGCTAGCTTCCACTTCTGATGAAATCCGCTTTCCTGGCTCTAAAAGCTAGCTTCCCAAAGTCCTTTGCGTTAACGTAAAGCGGTCCCTTTTACAAGAAATACTCTACAACGTTATATGATAGAGGACACCTAATATTTTGAAGCACTTTCATATCGGCTTTTACAGAATAAAACGGGAATGTATTATAGAAGGTAGGGTGTAAGAATTTACATGCAAAGTAGGCAAGGCGAGGCAAACTTGGTTTTTTTTCAACACTCACTCAACT
This sequence comes from Charanyca ferruginea, assembly GCA_947361185.1. Classification (NCBI taxonomy): domain Eukaryota; kingdom Metazoa; phylum Arthropoda; class Insecta; order Lepidoptera; family Noctuidae; genus Charanyca; species Charanyca ferruginea. The sequence continues at coordinate 32,528,338 of OX376057.1, forward strand.
TGAACATCGGGCTTTGTAGAACGTGAATATTTTTATATAAAGGTACTGAATTATTATTCCGTACTCCGCTTTCCGTCAGAAAATATGTTTCTTTAATAAATATGATTGGGTAGATCTTTAAAATGCATATGTGGTATTCAATTGAGTTCTGCATCAGCTCCCATAAATAGTTTACGGTCAAATTAAAATCTTGTGGACATTTTTACTGTCATGCATCAATATAAACGTATTGATATGTGTAGTCTAGCGTCAGAAAATATGCTTTGACAATAAGACTGCCTCATATCTTATACATATCAATGTGGTTTTCAATTACCGTCGGCGGCAGACAGCCATAAAATAGTTGATAGCCGAACGAAATCCATAGTAAGCTCTATTTAATGTGCAAATTGTATTTTTACGATTTGTTTCTTTGTTACCTTCGAGGAGAACCCATGTTTCCAATTTCTTGCTTCCATAAAAGTGCTTTTTGAAAGTCGTTGGAAATCCCTTTGAGCATTAAGGCGATTTTTATGAAGTCTCCGTATTAGAAGTTCTAAGTAAAGTCTGTTATTTGGTTTTAATATATCTACGTGTTTCTGTGTGCGCGTGTTTATGAGCAATACTTATGTGGCGACATATTGTCAAAACATAATCTATGATGTAACTTAGAAGAAGTAAGGACTTAGACGCAAATACGAAAAACAATTTTGTTTTATACTATTACTTCATGAAATTTACAGCAACAAACAACTATATATCCACAACAATATCATTACTGTCATTCAGAAATCAAAAACCCGTTGTTAATGTAATGAAATAATGAGCTCAAAACGATCCCTAAACTCCAAACTAAGCATTTCGCACCCAAATATTCCAAATCCCTTTGAACCTTTAGCAGGCCCAATATGGCTCCCAAAACGAAATGACAATGTCGACCAATTACTCGTGGTAACCTATTTCTATGTACGCCCTCATTAAGCCCCTTGTTTCACCAATACAATAAGCTGTGTGTACGTACCTATCTAGACTTAGCACACACGCCCATTTAGCTCCCTTCTCACGTACTGTTTTCAGCAAAGTGGAAATTTCATGTAGGATATTGCATCGTACGATTTTGTTTGTGTTTTGCACACTGATTGGTTTTATTTTGACTGTTGGTTGTTGAAAGAGAATTTTGTTATACTTAATAGTAGGCAAGTAATTGAGTTTGATAGAAATAATTCTTAAAACGAAGACCGAAAGACATTTAAAACCGTAGCCCGTGTAGTTCCGTTCCACCGTACCATATTTAACACATTTTTTGTATACAGACGACATAAAAATTAAATTTCATTATTAACTTTATTTTCATGTTTTTATAGCGGCCGTACTAGTAGTAATACATACTCTGCCCTGTTACAGACAGACAGACGGATAGACAGACAGCAAAATAGGGTCCTGTTTGGCATCTTTTGGGTACTTCATCCCGAAAAATAGACTGTAGTAATTCGTCGCGTATTAGATAAGTAATAAGAATTTAATAAAGGTCAAATCAAATTAACTTTTAAGTAAGTAAGACGAATCAATCTTCAGAAGTTCGAAACTCCCTAAAAACCATTTTAAATAACCTCGCGTCCCAAACTCAATCGTAAGTAATAAATTCAGAACTTTAAGAATCGGTCAGGAGAAGGAATCAATATAGATTATACCAACGTAATTGTAAGGCGGATGCCGTAGAAAAGAAATATTTCTTCAGTTTGAATGTAAAAAGGGTCTCAATGATCGACCGTCCCCCATCATAGTGATTGATATTACGGCTCAATGCTGGATCCTTAAGCTGAACGGTGTAAAGTAAAATATCGTGGCTTTGGCCTAAATTCGCCCTTATAAAACATGGCAATCTATTCTATTAAATTATTGGATATCAGGGTTTGGTCAATTTACTCTTATTGTATAACATTTTTATTTTGATATACTTCTAGTTCTTTAGTTCAGTCACTATTAGTAATTCACTCAGTTTTTCTCTTATTAATAAGCCTATAATAATCTTTAATTCTAATAGCTTTTTTCACTAATCTATTTCTTCATCTAACATTACAATAGTATATAATATCTTTTAAAAACACAAATATACAAAAACACGAAAATTTCAAACCACCGAATTTTATTTAGTTAAAAACATATCCTTGTCTACTTTAGATTTTATAACGTTTATATCATTCACACCAAAGTTAAAATCTCAATATAAACCCGGAACACTATCGAGGTTACTTTATGTGATGAGAATCCCGCTATCAAATCAACCGGGATTAGAGCCTTTAGAAAGCGTAAATAACTTTTTGCGCAGCTGAACAGTGTCCTTTTGAATTTTGTTTTATTTTGATACTTAATTCAATGGGAATTTCAGCTGTGTTCATGAAACACTCCCTCACCTCCTGATTTGCACGCTACAGAAATATTTCTCTATTTTCTAAAATATATTAATGACATGTTGTGACTCATATGTCATTAATTAATGAAAAGGATCTCATACAGAATAATACTTCTACAAAATGTCATGCATATGTATAGGACCCTATGTATTGTTGTGCCTCCAGAGTATTAAGTATTTACATTGTCTATGATGTTGTAATGCACTTTGAGTATCTCATTAATGTTAAATAATGCTTCCCTTCCTTCTGTGCATATTAGAATAAGGCATTAAAATCACCTTTATATCACTGTTTTGTACTCCTAATATCCTTACTGCCTATCCTAATAGATTGTCGTAATATTATGCTTATAGATGTTAGAGATTTTGTGTTTGACGCGTTATAAATCCTCCATTTAGGTGAGGTCAGGAATTACGTCTTCGTTGCCTTGTGGATAGCAAAAGCTTTTGTTATCGTTACGCAATGTATGTAACTAAGCCTTGTAAATAACCCGAACATTACAAAACTTCACTTTGAAGAGCACCATTTTCGATCGAAACGTTTTTCATGAAACAGATTTTTCTGCATTATTAAATTCTCCAGCAGTCTCCGCAAAGAGGATAATATTGAGTTAGTAAAAGCAAAGAACTTTATTTAAAACTTTGTATTTTGTTTTGTGTGATTACAATCCGAATTCCTATACCAAACCAAAGAAAGTTTACGTTAAAAGGAAGTAACTTTGACGTAATACAGTTGTTCTCAAAGGCAATTGCAACATCATAAGACTATAAAAAGTCCGTAATGAAACAATATTGTGTCGTGGTGGGCCAGGCACGAGACTCCAGTGCTCGCTAGTCCCTTGCGCATCATACACGTGGATGAAGAACTACTCGTGCTAGACAAGCCTTGCTCGCTGCCGGTGAGTCATGCGTTGGGACCGTTTTATCATTATCGTCAGGCTCTGACTGGCGTTTGGACCTTGAAACAATACTCATGTTCAGTTCTAATCCAACATCGTAATACACAGAAGTGAAGCAAAATTCGTGTCCGAAATCCAAGCAAAAAATATACCTTTGTGTGAGGGTAGAAAATCGTTAGCAATTAACTAATTCCTCAAGTTTGTAATACCTTTTTGTAACGTTATGATTTTTCCTACAATAGAAGATTTTCTTTTTTTGAACAAAGAAAAACGTAGCGTAAAAGAAAGACCGTTGAAAGTACAACGAGAAAGAAAATAAATCTGCGCAAATATAGCTCACAGAAATTCGGTGGGTTAATTTTTTTTTCTCGGTTCAAACAAAGTACGCTGTCAGAGTCTGACTAGATTGTGATCTGCACAAAAGTTTGAAACATAATACCACAAACAGAGTTGGAAATGTGCGGTCTCGTCGAAAATACCACTTAAAAGTGGTCCCGAACTTGAGTATTGCGAGCCCCGAATACTTCCTATTTTATATCATTTCTTTCAAGCGGGTACCGTGTTATCCAAAATATTTTAACCTGATCCAATTATTGTTGTTCAGAAGTAACGTTGCCGATATTTTCTTTTACATTTTGGTAAATTGAGTTGCAGAAGCTTACATCGATTCAATTAGGAGTTTGTCGTACGTCCTTTTTTGGCAATTCTGAAAAATTTTTACCCGAATATTGTATACAAATCCTGAGAATGCTGCCTGTACATATACAAACTCGAATTAACTTTATAAAAAGCGTAAGTAAGATACTCGTAAAAGAGTCAACGATAACACAAGTTCAGTTTTGTTTTCAGAATTAAAACCTTTGAATAATTATGTAGTAGACTATGTTCCTTGTAGGCATGCATGTGCACTGTACTATGGTCTTACTTTAAATTGAAACATGACGTCTTGCTACCTACTTATAAACAAGAATCAATTGGCTGATTTTAATCAAAATCTTGTGCTTTACTACCTTTTTTTTAAGCAGCTCGTAAAATAAATTGATGCAATTCAATCTATCGAAATGTCAAAATACTTCTTACATGGCTCGGTACTCGCTTTACTACACTGTATTTTAGTATTATAGTTTGCTTTCACACTACCCTATGCATGTACATAAATATCAATATATAGTTTATCTATATATTTTTCTGTGTTATTTGTACTGTTACGTTTTTTGTCGTTCAGACTGATCTTGTTTTGTGAGCATAATTAATTATTTCATCTAATCCTCATGTACCATATTTGCTTGCTTCAACACCGTTGCTTTTTTCGTTTTTAACGTTATTTTCATCATCAGGTATCTTGACTGCATTATCTTGTATTCAGTTTATTTCATTTGTGATCAACAAAATGTGATGTTGAAATATAATGGTTTAAAGTTTTGATTTGCTATTTCAAATTGTATATGGACGACGTTTTTCTCCGAATGAAAAAGCATGATTGAAATGAAAGGATCCATTAAAATTTTTGTGCAACTTAAAAATGAACATGCGGTGTAATAAGAAATATTTTACTAGGTGCATCCATGTGGCAGATACAGGCACAACACGGTCGTTTTCATACTCGCGAAAGAGTACAACTTGAAGAACTTGAGGACCATTCACAGACTTGACAGGCTGACGTCAGGTGAGTTTGCTCTGAACTGTGAAATCTTCCATCTCAACTTCAAAAAGAGCCTTTTAAAAATTTTCTTTCTCTGAATACATAATTGGTGTAAATGTAAATTTGATTTCTTTCTCTTTTGAGATGTTAGACGGTTTTTTGTTTGATAAATGGAGAAGGTTGGCTCTTAACTTAAAATGGCTTTTTGATGTTGTTTCGTAAGATGTAGCTTGAAGATTTCATATAACGGGTAGTATCATTAATTTTAATGCCTTCGTAAGTTTGCCCCATAATACAAATAATGGTTAAGAAATACTGCAAAATCATAAACCAGGTCGCCAAATAAGGTGGTTAATGGTTTAATTGGGTACTAGACACCACCAATTTAATGACGTACTTTTATGGACGTGTGGGTTGCCCTGCGTCACATTGGCCCAACGATTTGATGAAGGTGGCTAGCAGCGAATAGGATACGGACTGCCCAAGACCGGATTAGTTGGCAGTATCTGGGGGACCGTACCGACAGTACCGTGTGGTGCCGGCTGCGAATAGCACCACTCTATTTCTACCCATTGGTGTCGTAGAAGGCGACAGAGGGATATTGACCTGAGGATAGGCAGCAACGTCCTTTTGAGTACCATAACACCTACTGCGATCGCCAACATGCATCGGCCAAGCATGGCGATTACGGCTGATTCCCCCCTTGGGGGAGACCTATGCTTGATCTGGGGGAGGCTTACGTTCAGCAGTGGACGGCAATAGTCCCATATGATGATGACAGTGGCGTGCGTAGGGTCAAGGGTAGGGCAAGCTCGATAGATTTTTACAAAAAAACCAGCAAGTTGCTCAGTTACTGATTAGCTGATGTTATGCTTAAATATATTATGCTTATTAGTGCAAGCGGGGCTTTTCGGCTTGTATAAAGGATCTACTGGTTGATGATGACTTTTTATGAGCTGTCAAAACGCGGTTCCACATAGATTCTGTGTAGCAATAGCAAACTGTGACGTCACTTATTTACCAACTCAATTGACCAAGTATTTATAGATTTCAAAGCAACTAAACATATTCATCATCATCATCATCTCAGCTGAAAGACGTCCACTGCTGGATATAGGCCTCCCCAAGGGGGGGTTTTGCCATAATCGCCACATAAAAAAACAAAATAGTGTGTGTGTTAGTGGCTAAACATATTGGTCACTAGTTTCTACTACCCAATTGTCTCTATAAACTTGATCCAATAAAATATTAACCTTGTAATACCACAACCAGGCCTCCTACTGTTCGGAAGGAGTCCAAAGAAGGCGAGACAGATGGAACACCAGATCAGGAACCGTCAGGTTCAGAAGGAGTACGTCTGCAGGGTGGACGGGGAGTTCCCAGAGTGAGTCTCATTTTGTACCTCTTTTATTTGCTACACTTCATAATGTACTATGCACTTTGCCCGCCACCTCGCCCGCGTTTATTTTCTCAAGCATCCCTATTTCTATGTTATTCAGGGACAATGTAGCATTTTAATGATGATAAAAATTATGAAATCGGACCAGTAGTTTTTTATTTAAAATCGTAACAAACAAATCTTTCCTCTTCAAAATATTAGGTTAGATTTTTTTATGTTATCGTTATTTTAGATCATTTTATAACATTCTAGTTCAAAGACTTTGTTTACTTCACCTTTATCAAAGTCAAAGTCAAATCATTTATTTCATCAAACCATTAAAAGGCACTTATGAACGTCATAAAATAAAATATTTGAATCTAATTGCCCCTTCCAAAACGTAGTTTTGTATGGAGAAGAATGGGCAAGAAACTCCATAGTTACTTACTCTTTTAGAATAGGTAATTGTTTCTAATATTTTGTATAATAACAGGAATTTTAGAATGATATGTGATATATCTTACATTTAAATGACTAACTGCCATACTCAGAAACGTCACTTAATAATAATGAATCATTAACTTTAATTGACCAACATAACTTGGAAGGCTGTCAGTCAAAAATATTAATAATATTGTTGTTGACATGTGCCAAGTTATGTTGGTCAATCAAAGTTAATTATTCATTATTATTAAGTGACGTCTCTGAATGTGGCAGTAAGTATATTAAAGCAAAAACAAAAAATATACCTATAACACAGTACGCATTAAAAAACACTCCTACGACTTCTAGTTTATTAAAATTACACAAGTGTTGATCATTTCTGGAGCACTGAACTGAATATCGATCTTGTAAAATTACTGCAATAATATTGATGACGCGATCAATTATGTTCGCTCAAAGGAATCTAAACTTTAACTCATTGAAGGAGAGTTTGTTTTGCCTTTTTGCTGTGGCAGTCTTCAGTAGACAAGCCAATCAAAATGTTTATTGATACTTGTTAAGTAAGTATTTTAGTTAGGTAAATTGCATCTCGGAATGTTTACGTTCACAAATGCGTTTGAATAAATACTTTGATAACGGTATGTTCTTTAAGTGTTTATTAAGTAATTTAAGCACGCAATCAGATATTTTATTTCGTTTTGAAATTATTTAATATTGATTTTCATAAATTCTTTTAGTTTTTTACATTATGTCTGACCACCAGTTTCTTCAAAGAAAAAATAATGTAAAAAATTGTTAACTTTTTCGTTCCACAAAAGTCAAAAAACGTCGTTTTATTTTTCGTTTTTTCGTTCAAAATACGTTGTCGTTCAAAATTCGTTCAAAATACGTCGTTCGTAATAAAATAGAGAATAATATGAAGACAGAAAATACATTTCATATTTTAGTTGGCTTGAGCGAGAACGATTCATTCCTATTTCATTTTTGATTCGTCATAATCACGAGTTGTCAGTAGATTTACAATCTTCCAGCCGAATCAACTGCTAGTCAAACTAGGTGTGAATACGCGCTTGGCTTAACGAGAATAGCGGTGCCCCGGATTTTTCAAGCTATATTGTGGTCATTTGTCAAACTGAATTTTGCTCAATACAAATCATTTTTCACGAGGACAATACTTAGAACACTGTCTTAGAAACTTTAATTTTAGGAGATTTTTCTCGTCAATGACTTATTGGATATGAATTAAAAAATCTAACCCCAGCTTTCAACTTGTAAAATCAAAATAAATTTGAAGAATTACAAAATAAGGTTTCTTTTTTAACATTTACTTTGCCCCATACTAAGATTTTCCTGTATCGTAGATTATCAATACTTAATAATTTTATTATAAGAGGAAAGATTTGTATTTTTGTATGTTTGTAATGAATAAACTCAAAAACTACTGATCCAATTTCAATTTTCATTCTTTTACTATTACAATGATACATTATTCCTGAGTAACATAGGATGTATTAATCAATTGAAAAAATTAAGGGATCCTTGAGGAAATTTACGGGGACGAAGTGCTAGTCAAAATCTCAGTCACACACACGACCAGACTCGAAATTAAATAACTACCGCAAAAATTTAAGCTTTGCAAGAATGTCTTTTTCAATTTAACCCTGAAATTGCAGTGACGAAATCGAGTGCTTAGAACCAATAGAGGTGGTGAGCTACAAGATCGGAGTATGCAAGGTATCGCCAAAGGGCAAAGATTGCTCGACGGTGTTCAAGAGGCTGGGCTATAACATGGGGAGCAATACCAGTGTGGTGCTGTGCAAACCGAAGACTGGGAGGATGCATCAGATCAGAGTGCACTTGCAGTACTTGGGTGAGTTGTGGAAGAGAAAACAATTTAGATGAAGGTTTATTTCATTCTAGCGAGCTGCCCTGGCTTTGCAGTGCTGAGAATTTTATATAAAAAAAGAAGACATTAAAAAGCGAAAAAAATATTATTTAAGTACAAAAAAGACCTTAAAGCCGAAAATTCAGAAACGATAAATTTAAAATTTTCTCTAATTTCGCAAGTCAAAGTCAAGTCAATTTGGTTCCGTTTGTTGTTTTGTATTGACACCGACTTCCGAAATTAAAGATTTTGAAGTTTTTCACATTTTAGAATGCTTTTTAAATTACCTATTATAGAACAAGCCTAAATATCATCGCGTAATTTTCATCTAAGCCACATGACAACACACATCAAGAGAAAACCTAGACTTTTCTAATTTATATCAGTCTGAAATCGCCAATCCGCCTCGAGCAAGCTTGGTGATCAATGTTCGTGCCTTCTCTGTATGAGAAGAGGCCTTTGCCTTTTTTTTGCGCGGTGGAAATCCTCATGGACTTCCTCCACCGTGGGGGTGACGGAGGGGCATACCGGACTCTTACCGGCTAAAACCACCGCGGTGTTCCACCTCTGCCTATGGCCGGGGGTGCGGGATTCGTATGAACATTCACCGCTCCCCCGGCAGGCCATAACCTGCTGTTCTTCAGCAGGTCCCACCTGCGCTGCAGTGGGACAATAATTATAGACTGGTATTACAGGCACGTGACAGAGATAGCACATCAACTGCGTCTTAAAATTCAGTTACGACTTGTGTTTGAGTCATTGTTAATGCCCCATTCTCACATTGTTCTTGGGATGACCAGTAAAGAATATACTCCTTTTACCAAATACCTAAGCGCGGGTTACTTCAAGTATACATTACTGACCGGTAATAGTAAAAAATGGCGCTAACTGTCGTCAAATCAAAAAAATGGGTTTTTTCACAAAATCGTGCGTCAAAAAGTTACTATTACCATAACCGACCAGTCAACGTAATTTTGTGTTGTCAAACAGCTACGTCAAACGTCAAAAAATATTATGTAATCTTTTTTTGAATAACTTTGACTGACGGATTTTTATGTCATGAAACAACCCCTTACATTTAACGTACTTAAAACATCTCACGTCATAGTAACTTTTAACCGTCCGTATGTAACGTTAACCGACTGTTTGAAACAACCCGCCCTAAGTCTTGTAGAAAATATTATAACATTGACTTTCTCCTGCCAGGTTACCCAGTAGTAAACGATCCTCTATACAACCACCCTGTGTTTGGTCCCCTCCGTGGAAAGGGAGGTGACACGGGTGGAAAGTCGGACGAGCAGCTGGTTAGAGACCTCATAGCCATTCACAATGCTGAGAACTGGCTAGGAGTTGACGCTGCTGATGATGATTTGCTGTTCTCTAAACCAGTCTCGGATGATAAAGGTAGGATTTTCAAACATAGAGGTATTTTGTTTCATCACCTGCTTATAAATATTGGTTAATTTATCAGGTAGATTTTATGCTAATTACGTTTTGTCTTATTTATCTGGTGGACGATTTCCATCTTGATATTGTATAACAGCTCCTTCTGATGTCTGTATACCCAGCAGGACCCTACGTTTAATCCGATTAAAAGTTAAATGTTAACGAGCGTATAGTATTCAGTACCTTCCGAATCGTATAAGTAAAAAAATAGTACCTTAATTGTTACAGCGAAATCTTAATTTAATTTCCAGCAAGACCCTCCGCTGTTTGAAGGCCTATAGATAAATCTTATATGGTCCCGTTTAGCGGTGTATTAGTACCTTAAAAATACCTTAGTTTAATTTTAAAATAATTATTATTTAATAAGGAATGAACCTGCAAAACTTTTTTCAAGCCAGCAGGACCCTTTTGTTTTGAGGCTTTCAGTCCAGACAGTCATATTTCTTATAAGCTTTTTATTAGTAGGTACTTTTCAAATAAGCTTACGTTTAATTCGAAAAGTTTTAGCTGAAAATTTGTTTTAAAACTTTTAGTACTTTTTCAGCGAACGAATGTTTCGTTTGGTCGATGTATGAGCCTTCACAGCTTATGTAATTCTTAATAAGTATTGAAATAAATGATTTTGATTTGATTTGGTTTGTGTGGTTGATTTCTAATTTTTTACCGACGTTAAATACACAGATCATAATATATCATAACAGTTTATTATTAAATGATGTGCATACACTTTCTTTCTTTATACTTTCTTTCTTTCTTTGATTAACGCCACCATACCTACTAAACGTAGGGTCCTGCTGGGTATACAGACATCTCCTTCTGGTTACCTTTTTATATTTGGGTATACCAAATTGACGTTAATTTTAAAGATAAATTAAAAAAAAAAAACAGAAAATCAATTCTAGTAATTCTTATGAACATTTACATTCTAATGTCAGTCTCAATTTGTTAAAATTAACTTCTTTAGTAGTACCGATTTTGGGGTATTCCTCGAAGCGCACCTAGTTGGAAACGCATCCAACGAAGCGCACCTAAAGTATTCCTCGAAACGCACCAAAGTTTTTGTTATTATTCACTATAACTATAGAAGTCCTAAAACTGTCCTTTCTTACCCACAACTGTCATGTCCTATACCTATAACTATCAGGAAATCAGAAATGAACTGGAAGTAGTATAGCTTATGCTATGCTCACTAATGGCTGAAGTACTAATACGTAAGCCATCTAAGCTCATGGAGTACCTTTATAATTATTACGGACTCTTAAAAAAATGTGCATTATTTGTTACCGAAATTTTCCGTTACCCATCTCTATTCACACGTTGACCATTGGGTGCGTTTCGAGGAATAAGATTATAATATTTTTAATTTAATTTCTTAAGTGCATCTGACGGGTGCGTTTCGAGAACTACTTTAGATGGGCTTCATTGGGTGCGTTTCAAAATGGGTGCGTTTCGAGGAATACCTCCGATTTTGACACTGATTGTAACATAAGATGAGATGGCGACTACATTTTTAATTAACTTCTGAAGTAGTACTAGAATTAGCTTTCAGACTTCAAACATTGAATCATCTTTTTTATAAAATTCAAAAAAAATAATTTAGTTTATTATCTACTTGAAGGTATTCGAATACCAGCAGTTTAGCGGCAAAGCTTACTATGTTAAATTCGACAGTTGGTGAGGATGATTGCGACACGGGACCAGCTTCTAGGGAGTCTTCGCCGAGACTGGAGTCGCCAGCTCCAGGAGTCACACCTTCAACTATTATGACTCGTAAGTATTTTTATTACCTACAAGCTTTGATTATTATTTGTCTAGATGGAGCGTCGCCCTACAATCATAACAAAGAAAACGAGTCAACAATTTCAAGTATGTGTGCGTGCAGGCGTCGTTTTACACTGTGCATCTACGTCTCTGTGTGCGTAAATAATGATTATATAAGCAATTATGTATATAATAAATTAATATTATTATACATATATTAATCATTTATTATTATTATTACGCATTTGGGCTTTGATTATATAAGCACTTGTCAGCCAATAGTTGGCTGACACTTTTTGACAGGTTTGCGTGCACTTGACGCTCCATCTAGACATTATATATAATCAAAGCCTACAAGTAATACAATTGCAGCATTTTTAGGAAATTAGTGATTTCTCAGAAAAATAATTAGTGTAACATTTTCAAGTGCGCGAAAGTTGCTGTGATGGTTAACTGAATTATCAAAAACGGATCCGATCCGATCCGATTTTTAGGAAACCAACATTACTTTAAGGAGATTTTAAATTCATGCTATCCCTTACATTTTTAACCGACTTCAAAAAGGAGGAGGTTCTCAATTCGGATGTTTGTATTTTTTTTTTTTTAGGTTTGTTCGCGCTTAACTCCGTCGTTTTCCAACCGATCTGAAAAATTCTTATTTTGTTGGAAAGGTTATACTTCCCAAATGGTCCCATGAAAATTTTATCAAAATTGATACAGCCCTTTTTGAGAAAATCAACAAATTCCCTAATAAATTACTTGGACGACGTTTTAGTTTCTTCAATCTTTGGAGGACTTACAATCTCTTTAAGTGTGTCGCCGTTTCTTAATGGATTTGGATGTTAGGGGAACACTAAAAAGCGAAAAATAAAAAGTTTTTTCAAAAAAAAAGAAAACCGCCTTCAAAAACTAAAAAGTGATAAATAACTTTAGCACAGAACACACATTACTTTACTTTCGGAAGTCGGTGGCAATACAAAACAACAAACACAAAGCCGCCGCCACCGACTTCCGAAATTAAAGTAATGTGTGTTCTGTGCTAAAGTTATTTATCACTTTTTAGTTTTTGAAGGCGGTTTTCTTTTTTTTGAAAAAACTTTTTATGTATCAATAAGAAAGTGACAGCATCAATTTATTTTTTTCCGTTAAAGTTATGTTGGTTTCGTGATCGTGCAACTAACCGTTAGACAAAAGAAATAATTCTTCATTTGGATAACTATTAAAACTGATTCGAATTCCTATCCATATTTTTCTCCGTATTCTTTATATATAGTTAAAAAATATATTTATATTTTTTACAAATGTATGAAAAATAAATTACGCATTGAATTTTTAAACACATAAGTATGTATGATAGTAATACTCCGCCCGCAGCGAGATGGTAAGACCCAAACTGACATTGGTCAGGGATTCAGTGTAAGGAACCTCCTTAAAATGCGTGCTTTGTCCAAGAGTATCGTCTTTTGCATTTAACTCCTTGACCCAGCTTTTAAACGATAGTTTCTGTAGATGTTGATCACCTTTTCGCTATCAAGCTATTTAGTGATACGAGTAATGATCTATACTTTTATTATTATAAATGCGAAAGAAACTCTGTCTGTCTGTTACGCTTTCACGACGAAAATGCTGAACCGATTTTGATGAAATTTGGTATGTAGTTCCGCGATAACCGACAATCACACGGATGAAGTCGCGGGAAAAATCTAGTAAAATATAAACATCATATCTTTCAGGTAACAATGACCCATGACACAAATAACTTATAGACTAACATACATAACTATATTACAGTATATGTTAGTACAGTAACTTATGCCTTTCTTAATAACCCCACCCCTTAATAATGGCTTAGTGTCATTGTGCGATCGCGGGGCATTTGTCCGCGGAAGCGACGGAACACCCCACTCTGCGGCCAAAAGTCCTCCACCATGACTAGCAGCAGACAACACGTTGCCAACCGCACTACGAACGCCCTGAAGTTGATGTTGCATTGACTATATGTCCAAATTACTCTAATCGTCTCTTTCTCCACCAGCAACGCTCCCGAGCCCATCAAGTGGTGCGGAGGCTCCATCAGAGGTGAACTCACCAGCGCCGTGCACCATGGCATCTTCGCCAGTCGCATCTCCATCGTTCAATGAGGACTCTAACGATGCCAAGGTAAGGAAACAGCTATTTTTCAATAACCGGTGAACAATTTCAACCTTGTGGGCTAGAATGATGAAATGAATTCATTGTAAAAGTCTGATCACGATAGCCCTCCTACCGTGATACAAATTATTATGGCAACCAAATTTTGGTGATATTCAAGTTTCTTAAACCCAAACATTTTGATCAACTCTGAAACCAATATTTATTTAGGAATGGAAATTTGATGATGAATGATGCATGACTGTGTGAAAGAGCTAGATGGAGTGAAAGAAATGACGTATGCTAAAGACGTAAGCCTGGAATGACCTATCGAATGTCGAGTGCACCGCATAGGTCCAGATGTAGCCGAGGTATGACCTTGACATTTTTCGCCCGATAGTCGTTGAGTTACAAGGGCTTGTTTTAGAAGAATGATTTGGCTTGACAGACGACAGACGGAAAAAACAAAGTAAGACGTGTAGACGCAAAATTAAAGACGACAATTTAAGATAGGTACTTATTTTGAAAGAAGAACAAAAAAAATCACAGTAGTATTTCTTTGATCTCAATCCCTTACCCCACATTTATATTCTCCAACAGTCAGACAAAGTGACTGTCGCAACCCAGACTGGCTGCTCGCCGGCCGCTCCAAGTCATGCCAGTGGATTGGCGAGTAGCTCGGCGAGTGGCTCGACCGATGCACTGTCCTCAGACCCGCACTGCTACGAATGTCGCGTCAGGTACAGGGATCCCAGGCCTAGGGACCTTGTTATGTACCTGCATGCCTGGAAGTACAAGGTAAGCGCTGATAAAAAAAAACATTTTATTTCAGGAATAGGGTGAATTTACCTTGCCTTTTTCCAACTACGTTGGGGTCGGCTTCCAGTCTGATCCGTTTATATGGAGCGACTTCCTATGTGACCTTCATAACCCAGTTACTGGTTGTCAGACTTTCTGGCTTCTGACTAACTATAACTACTGTCAAAGATCTAGGAATGACAGCCGTGTCCAACGGCTTTACGTGCTTCCCGAGGCACGGAGGGAACTCGGTATGAAATGGATGGTCACCCATCCACAGACCGACCGCGGCAAGTGTAACCTAACCTTTGATCGATCGATCTGTACCACGATCTCCTCTCTGAAATTCACGATCACAATACGTCTTTTAAATACTTTTATATAAAAAAACTTAATTGGACTTGCTTTTCGCAGGGCCCCGGATGGGAATACGAAACTGAGCTGCCACAATGGGCAAGCATCGACTGGGACGAACCAGAAAATTCATAGTTACAGGAATTGACATCACTGAGGAAGCGCCTCGCCTCTAAACTAGTTATCTGAAATTAGCTAAATATATTAAATCAAATTCAAGACAGAAAAAACATTGCATTCTTGATGTGTAATCATCTTAGCGTTTGGTACACGGTAGCTGATACTTCGAGCGTCAGATATGTAAGCGTCAGATGACGTCACCGTAAGACTTGTTGTTCATGTGTGCGTGAACCTGATACTGATACGAGCTTACATGTTTGCACATCAATTCTCGTGAGCACTTTGACACTCACACCCTTTTTTTTTTCAATTTTGAGTAATTTTACTGAATATTTTATGTAGGCACCTACGTTTCGTTTGATAGCCTATTTAGAGTATACATTTTTACTCAAACTGAAAACAATCTACGAAATCTTTAGTAAATTATTTTAAATTAATTTGTACTCTTTTGCTATACACGTTAAAACTAATGTACTTTATTAATTTGTTAGTATTGACAAAATGGCGTAAGCCTTATTGTATTTTATCTTGTTTCAATAGTATGTAATGTTTTATGCTACGTTGAAAATTGTTGCACAAAATTGTATTAATGACAATAGTATGAAAATGTTAATAAATGTTAGTTGTCAATTTGTTCGTTGCTATAATAATCTGTTATACATAGTTTAAAAATGACCTTAAGGGCTTGCACCGACGAAACATAATATACCTTAATCTCTTAATTTTGTAGCTACAATAAATATTATTAAAATTTAAGCTATAAAGTCATGTCTTTAAGGTGTATTGTGCTGCGTCACATGAAAATCCCTTGCCGAACCGTGACGATACAGTGCGCAAGCTTTTAGTCTCTTACCATTGGTACTTTAAAAATTATCAATACCTATTCTGTTTGTCCTTTTTGACAGACAAAAATTGACTTGACACAAAGATTCAAGTATGAAAATTGCGAGGCGCTTGGAAATTACTAACTTGGCTGTTTACTACAGTGCTCTAAGGTAAGTTTTGTAATTAACATAAGTGAGAGTTAGTTTAAGAATACAGTTATTTTATCAGCGTTGAAAATCGCAGTTCTGAAAAAAAAGTTTAAAAAGTTTTTGTCGACTTTAGAGCACATTTCGATTTTCTCTTTAGCGTTTTTATTTTCAATTCTTTTTTGTTGCGTACAGATTGGTGCAATGTAACATGATATGCAACATTCATGATTCGATTGCGTGCTAAGTGCAAATGTGGATGCGTCGCACACGAACCTAACATGGAACAGAAAAAAAATGAAAGTGAGTGAGTGTCACAATTATGCGGAAAATATGTAAAATAATAACAACCTTAAGCAGTCGTGATAAGTCTTAACTTTCCATGAACAACAAATGAGCTTTTTGTTAAAGTTGAATTTGTTGTTCATACAAAATTAAGACTAATCACAACTGACGAAAGTTGTTATTGTTTTACATATTTTCCGCATAATTGTGACACGCCGGGATAGCTGCGACTTCCATTTGTTTTTTCTATGGTGGTTGTAACGTTCGTAGCGCACACGACCAATTTTGTTACATAACATGTTCCATTGCACCGATCTGTAAACGACATTAGATTTATATCATTTTGTCCGTTCAGTTCCTATCGGCCTAAAAATATTTGGTCAAAGCTTTTTAGTAACGTAGTTATAATAAGGGAAATGTAACAATTTGTAATATGTACCATTAAAATAGATATATCGCTTAAACGAGGCAGGGTCAGAACCACAATCATAAATGAATTATATTTAAATGAACAATCATTTAAAAAAAAATCAATGGGATAGCTCTTCTAGGCGTTTTGGCGAACTTTTTACAGAATGACCCCGCCAAATGTCATTTTGACAGAACGTTATTAAGTTAAGTTTTAAATAAATTTTAAAACTGTGACGTCTTTAACTTGAACATTAGTCGTTTTTAAAATAACGTTTGGGAGGGTTAAAATAATTTTATTTCGAATTGAAAATTGGACCACTGCTATATATTTTCTTATTATCTTGAAAAAAAGAAGTATAATAGGACCACTGTTTAATAGAAAAGCTATCTCTGTAATATTAGATGCGTACGTTTACAATAAAATGCATAGGTAAATAAATTAACAATAAAAAAATATTATATCGCATTTTTGTAGGTGGCGTTTAGTAGCAACACCACTACTTTTGGCTTCCATAGTTTTGAAGTAGTGATTTAAAAATATTTCGAGAATAACCCATACAATTTTGTACTTTACATACGTCAAAAGAAATTTTTAACAATTCATTACTGACGTCAGAAATCAGTTGTGATATGCATTTAATGTAATCTTTTATTTTTAATAACATCTTTAAAAAGACAGCTTTCGAAACGGTTTTTTTCCTAATACATGACATTACTAAAGACAGGGAGGTTAATTCCGCAAGTCAGTTCAAAGCAGCAGATCCTAAAGACATGTAAAAATCGTTTGTTTTTTTTTCCTTTTCTTTTTTAAGTTTTTTTGCGTGTGTAGTGTTAAGTGAAAGGGCGTATACAGTTTTGGTTTTTAGTCAATTTTAAAATGGGTTCCGTTTAACCCTGCGTAATGTATATGTCCTTGCAATTTCCAGTTTGGTTTTTCATTTTCTAAACTTGGATTGTTATGGTATTTTTTGAAACGCGGGAACTTGTATGGTCGTTTGTATATCTATTAGTGTATCGTAGTATTAAACATGTAAAAGACATTTTCTTGTGACACTTTAGGTTTTTATAAGCGATGCTTAATGAAGTTTGATAAAAAAGAACTTGCCAGGTATATTTTTTTGGTGTCGCCATATCCGAAAATATACGAAAGAATAACAATGGCCTAAATTGTCTTTGGTTACACAGAGCTGTTTTGTTTTTTGATGAATCTGCTGTAATCGCTCTACTTATAAAATTATAAACAGTAATAACATTTTGTATCTTCATAAAGCATTGCGTATAAATATCTCTAATATATTATTCTCACGAGCTTTCATAATATTAGTTTGATATATGACAAAAGTATATATTTTTCTTACTTCTAGCGTAGTGATAGCGAGCGATATACATTGTTTTTTGTTATTTATTATGAAATTGCCTATGATTTTGGAATAAAATCCTCTTTGGGAAACTCCTGTTCTCCATTAATACAATTTTAGTAAGTATTATTTTTATTTAACATTTTTTTGTTTCCAATACAGTAAATTCAAGATTTAGATTCACAAGCCAGTATTTTTATCATAATTCTTTGGTTTTCCTTTTATGTTTGGCACTTATTCCATGTCATAGGAATTTTCACTGTTATTGCTATTGGCTACTTATACATGTACTGTACATACGCTGAATGTTATTCTGCTATCCGTTCAAGCTAAAATCATGCTGGCAAATCATTATCTGTTTTGGGAACAAAACCATTGATATAAAATAAGAAACGGTAATGTTTTGAGTAAAAAAAATATATAAAAAAGTCAGACAAAATACCTCTGTTTTAGTTCAATAATCCAAATATTTGTGTTTTAATTATATACCTAATATAGATCATTGTAATATACGGTAGTGTGTACAAAATAAGATATTGTCTGTGGCATATCAAATAGGTACCACTCGAATTTGTATGACCTGTTGATTAGTTGCTAACATTTTGGAGATGTGTCTCTCTGTTGTAAATTGACAGATAGGCAACAAAAACAGAAAGTAAAAACTTACTGAACTTGCAGATCAAAAACTTACCATTATTATCCATTTTTTTTAAGCAGGCATTTCATTTTTGGATGAAGTAACCAGCTTGACATTTGCAATTTCCTTCCCCATTAAGTAACAATCAACATGTCAAACAATTTTTAACCGAAAATATATTGTTGTATTTTTATATAGTATGTAAGATCCGTTCATAATATATATGTACTGTTACACATAAATTGAATTACAGAACGGCAATTGAGCTTGACGAAAGGCTGGCGACGTATTTGCGATTTTCTTTAAAGGTAACGACGCACCTGCGACTATTTAATCGCAATCCCAATTAAAAATAATAAACAATAATTATTTTATCTTCGCTTTTTAGTGAACACTAGAATGAGTTGATAATTTAAATATTTTGTTAGTCGCGCTGTCGATTCATTTATTTATAAGAAAATTTTCATGTGCCTTCTCAAAATAATGGTAAAAAAAATAAAGATAAAATTGTAAAATGTTTTTAATTACAGTTACATATAATTGTTACACTTTTAACATAAGTAGTGTTACATTTGGCACTAATGAGCTTCGTTTTGTAAAAAAAATTGGTAGAGGGCAAAGAAATTTTGGTAAAGAAAAGTATTTACGAAATATATTGCAACGAAATAAATAATTTTTAACATTCATTTTTTTTTAAACCGCGGGAATATAATCCTAAAAATTTAAATGCCTGTAATGTGCATAGAATAATGAAAACAAAAATCTTACAGTAGTTTTTTGTTTTGGTAGTTTCTGCAAGATTTTGTCCTCTACTTAATTTAAGGGAAAGCTCGTTTTCGGCACAATTTTGCAAAAAAAGAAAACAAATATTTGTGATTATAATTTGCATATTTTTTTCTTGTAATAGTAGTTTTTTTGTTTTTTCTTATTAATTATTATTGTCATTGTGGTCGCTATTCGTGCCATAAATAATGGCTTGCGTTTCTGTTTAGTTGACACAAGGTGTGTTGTATTATTTGAACGATGACAAAATGAAAGACAATTTGTTAATTTAATAAGTATTTCGTAATTAAGAATATAATAGTGTTTCCTTCTTTAGATTCGTGTTATAAGAATTCATGTTTCCACTTAAATTTAATTAGAATAAAAGTCATCATTGAATTTTTTGTTTTATTTGTTTTTAGTGACTTATTCTGCCGGAACGAACGAACACGTACCTTACCTATATTTCTTAAATAAGTATGTTTATTAAACGAAAGGAGCTCCCTTTCACCGGTAATACTATATTTATTTATTTATTTTAAGCTTTTCAACAATGAGTACACTCAGTACATTGCAAACTTAAGTCCGTAAGGTTACTAAAAAAAATATTTCCATCAATAGGTATATAAGGCGATGTATTTTTTCAAAATCTATCAATGATGTTATGTTAACGAGTTCACGGGAACGCCCTCTGTTATTAAACTTACTGTTTATACTTGTATTCTAATGCTGTCACTTCACATGACATAGTTGTGCAAATATTCGCCATATTTGAATGATACCAAATCGACTGAACTACCAGCATAAGCATAAGTTTTGAATACAGTAGGTAGGTATAAATATTGAACTGTTATTGCTGAATAATAATTAATTCTGGGTTAGCTCATTTTGGCAGAATTACATTCAATTTTCTTTGTTGCAACACAGAGAAACTTTTCTTAATCTAATCCCTCTTTTTCCCCCTACAGTAGTCGAGTAAAAAAGAACATCGTTAACTTGAAACCAAGTACCTAATACGTATCCCACTAGTGTCGGATCACACTCCTGGCCCTTGAACATGAGTGGCGACCCCTAGCGTCTAGTTTCAATTACATGTTCGAGTGGAGCACTTCAATTAGGGCCGAAGTACCACGGAAATGTACGTTGAGGATAGGAAAGTACGGGAACTTCACAATAGGTATGGGTAAGTTACAAATGATTAAAAATATTCTTTTAATAGGGTTTTGAATACGGAACAGATAAATAGAGTTTATCTGTTCCGTGGTTTTGAATATGGAATCTTGCTATCAAGACCACATTATGTCATATATGACGTCATCATTCATCATGATTTGGATGTTATGATTGGCTGCTGCGATGCGAGGCGTAGGTTCGATTCCCGCACTTAACATATTATAGCCTACAGATAGTTTTTTTTTAAATATTCTAATAGACTTGCGTTTGACCGCCATTCACCCGATCTTAAGTGAGTCTAGAGAGAGTGAGCAGTCTAAGGTGGAACACGCTTGTCTAGGATAAACCGGTTCACTCGTGGCTCTTGCTTGGAGATGCCCAGATCATACTTATCAGAGAACACCACCAGTGAATTCCACAGTTTAACAGTTCGCACAAATGTGGAATCAAAGCGCTTGGTTCGAGACCGTGTGGATCTTCAACGAAATTGTTCTCCGGGTATGGTTGTTTGTGTATGTGAATTTATGTGGATATAATTATAAGGATCTGGTTAGCAGTCTGCCACAACGAGGCAGTCACCATCGGCCATCGTAACCATCAACTAAGAAACGTCACCTGCGTGGCCTAGGCCTCACCCTAAGATAGCCATAAGGACCAGATCTATGACTCCCGTATCTAGCTCATCCCCGTGACCTTTAACCTCGTCGTTCCCCCTTATGGGGTCTACCGAAGACTTAATAACTACCTAATTATTTTCTTTAAGTGGAAATCGAACACTAAGATCCTTGGCTGTCATATACCTATTTATCTATTTACTCCGTGGAAATCCATTCCTAAGATCCTTGCTGCCATAAACCAAAAGTTTTTTCTCTATTTGGGAATCGAACCCTTATATCCTTGGGTGCCATGTATCTAATTAATTTCTTTATGTGGGAATGAATTAGATACTTGGCCCAGGGGACCAAGTCTGCTATTTTTATAATTTCGTCATTCCAACACGATCCCATTGTCATTTTACTAAAAGTTCATAATCTACTAAATTCATAATGGTCGATCATTGGTCGGTCGAATTAAAAGTAATGACTACACAATGACGTTCTAATGGTAGGTCACTGATCAAAGGAACTGTCAAAATTTTAGCAGATTACCACCTAAGTCAGTCATTTTGTACAAGATTACCATTCTATATCATTTCTTTCAATGGCGTGTCAGTGGTTGACCATTGGAAAGTCATAATGACGCTATTATAATAGTAGATACTAAACTTGTCAAAATCAACATTTATGAAATCAATGATAGACCATTCTGACACTACTGTAATAGCAGACTTGAGGCCCAGATTTCAAACCTACTTCCTCCTCCTTTGAACTGATGCCATCTCAATTTTAACTCTGGTACTAGTCAGTACTTCGATTAACGAGGTACATTTATTTATACAATTAATATACTTAGGTACATAAATACCATGCATTGAACCTCATCTCAAATTTGTAGTAGTACACAACTTAGTGGATGAGCTAGTCTGGGGAAGCTACTACCACCATTATGCATTTTGCATTTGCTGGACAGTATTTTGAAGGGTATGGTGTTTTTTATGAGACCTGTCGTACTGCCAATGCCGTGAAGAAGATAGATGAAAAAAGTTTGCATGTGGAGGAGATGAGAATGTTGAGATATGTGTGGTGACTGGAGTAACCAGAATAGATAAGGTGAGATATGAATATACTATAGGATGTTTAAAAGTGGCGCTAGTGAATTTGAAAGGGCATCGTTTGTCTTGTGAATGTGAAGAGAAATTATGAAATACACGTGACCAAAAGAATTATGAATATTAGTGTGGATGGGTGGAGAAGGAGTGGTGGTATAAGGTAAGGTATGTGCAAGCAGACCTGACGGCATGACAGGAGTTCTTGGAGAGGAGATTGTTGAGGGTCAGTAGACAGAAGACAGAATATATATATTGCAACTTATCTGGAGCTAATGTTAGTGTCATACCATGCCCATTCGTCGACAACAGACCTCTTAATCGGGTTGAGGAATTCAAGTACCTCGGATCCATCGTAGCACCAAAAGTCTGTGTAGATAGAGACATACACAATAGAATCCAGGCAGGCTGGCTGAAATGGAGGTCGCTGTCTCAATCCTATGCGACTTCCACATGCCGATTAAAGTCAAGGGTAATGTGTACAAAAGGGCATTAACACCAGCCCTACTGTATGGATCTGAGTGCTGGCCGATGCGGAAGATGGATGAACATAAAATTCACACCACAGAAATAAAAATGCTACGCTGGTTTCAAAATTGGATCTAGGATAAGAAATGAATATATCCGGGGTAGTTTTAAAGTCACTAAGATACATTACAAACTTAGTGAAAACCGTTTGCGCTGGTACGGACATATCATGAGAAGAGGTGATGACCATGTAACTAAAAGCGTCGTGAACATAGTAGAAGGAAAAAGAGGCCGTGGACGACCACTAATAACCTGGGTTCAAAGCATCAAAACCGACATGCTAGCGAGCCCCACAACCGTATCGTGAGGCACAAAAATACTAGGAGGGCTGACCCCAAATAAATTGGGATAAAAGCCAGGAGAAAGAAGATGGAGAGGGAGAGGAAGGTCAAAGAAAAGATGGATGGATTGTGTAAAGAATGATATGAATAAAAGGGAGTCAATGAAAGCATGACAGTTGATAGGACGCAATGGAAGAAGAAAACATGTTGTGGCGACGCTAAGGTACAACAGCAGACAAGGGCAGGAAGATGATGGCGTTTTACAGGCATTTCTGTAAAATTTCAGATTAATAGGCTGTTCGCTTGATTGCTTCTCTGTCATTAAATTAACCACACGGGGACCGACTTCCACACAAGGAGCTTCATCATCTCCAGTAGAACTTTCCACATGTTTGCTACCTACGTCTTGCGTTTCCATCGTGACGTTTCCCTTACGTTTCTTACGTTTTTTTGGCAACGTTTTTTTTTTCTTACGTTTGGCTGAGACAGCGCTACGTACAAAGGTGAAAGCGCTAGGTTAGCTCAGAAAAAATATTTTTTCTTACGTGTTTTGCCACTTGTGGCTCATTATCAGGTTGAATGGGAATAAAACAATTACACCATTAAAATCATCAACATCTAAGCATCAACATATTATACACGCTGAAATTTTAGTGGTTATTTTCCCGAAACGACATGATTTCGCCTTGGTAATAGGTACAGTCGATTAATAAAAAAAAAAATATATATGATTAAAAAATGGCAGGTTTAGAATTTTGGAAATGTAGCGACCCCGAGCCCCGAACCAATAGTGACACAGCGCGAACGGCTGACTGCGTGAGGTCCTGTGTTAACGAAACACAATACTTACCCATCTAAAAGTTATTTCAATATTTTCTTTACACTTTTACGGGTTTTGGACCGTTATAAAAAGAGTTGATGAATATTTTTTAATTAGGTATTTGAAAAATAAAAAACTTTCATATTTTTTCAACCGACTTCAAAAAAGGAGGAGGTTATCAATTCGTCTGTATTTTTTTTTTTATGTTTGTTACCTGTTTTCTTGGGACTGGGAGAACCGATTTTGATGATTCTTAGATGAAAGCTAGTGCGTCCCGTGTGGTCCCATTTTAATTTGGTCCAGTTCTGATAATGGCATTCATGAGAAAACCGTATAAGTCTTAAATTTGCATTAAGTATGTGCGCATTTTGTTACGCGATTTCTCAGGCAAACGTAAACCGATTTTGAAAATTCTTTTTTTTATGGATAGGGTATGCTTCAGCGGTGGTTCCATATAAATTTTATCGAAATTGATACAGCACTTTTTAAAAAATCAACAAATACCCAAAAACTTTACATAGACGACATTTTAGTTTCATCAATCTTTGTAGTAGTTAACTTTCAATCTCTTCTTAATAGATTTGGATGAGAAGGAGGTACTAAAAACCGGAAAATAAAAAGCTTTTTACAAAAAAGACAACTGCCTTCAAAAAGTGAAAAATAACTTTAGCACAGAACAATACAAAACAACAAACAGAACAAAGCCACTGAATTTCAAACTAAAGTCAATGTGTGTTCTGTGCTAAAGTTATTTTTCAGTTTTTGAAGGCGGTTGACTTTTTTGTAAAAAGTTTTTTTCAGTTTAACTCTATGAATCGATAGTACACACGGCTACACATCAAGTTTACATTTCCAGTTTAAGCTGACATCTTGTGGTATGGAAATTCGATTTAAAAAACCATCGTTAAAAATTATACTTTTACTCTGTAGCAGTCTAAATCAAGACAATCTTTCTAAAGCCGTAATTTTCTTCTACTAATCTGCTCACAACATTACGTTATTGCTCTGGGAAAAACGCGAAAACATGAAGTTTTCGTCACGAATCGAATACACGCTCATAGAGGTTTTTTTTTTAAATTTATTCTAATCGGCTTGCGTATGACCGCAACTCATCCGATCTTACGTGATGATGCGGCCTAAGGTGGAGCACGATTGGGAAGATGAACCAGTTAGATACTCAGATTATACTTATCAGGGAACAGAGAGGCAGGCAGTGAATTCCAGTCTGGCAGTTCGCACAAAAATATTCGTTATACTGTCGCTTCTAATTTTGTTACTACCAAGGAACTTAGATTATTTATTGATAGGTCTACGCGCGGTAGTGCGCGAACAATAATCGAAATTGTAACTGAGCTGTAAATTCGAAAAACCGTAAGATATTTTGAATTTTAAATACGAGGGATGTTCGCTTTATTCCTACGTATGTTTGCCAACCTGTTTGTTCCGGGTCTGGCTGTTTGTGTATGTGAGTTTATACGCTTGTATACGCAGTCAAGATATAGGAGAATCGAATGGGCAAAATTGAAAAAGAAAAAAAAGCGGCTAAGTGCGAGTCGGACTCGCCCATGAAGGGTTCAGTAGTAGCAAGTAACATAATATAAAAGTTCTTGTAGTTCGTTGTAACTTTGATCGATATTTTAACAGTAAATTGCGGTTTACGATTTATGACGTATTAAAAAAAAAGCTACTTACTAGATCGCGTTCAAACCAATTTTCGGTGGAAGTTTTATAGTATCACATACTATTTACTTACTTTTTTTTTATTCATGAAACCATCCTCTTCAATTCTTGTTCTAATAATGATATGTATAATACTTGCTTTTCATAGAATTCGTGGGAATTCTATAATGAAAAATACTTTACTTAAGCTACTTCGTAGCTTGATAAAGACTGTGTTTCATAAATATTTATCGTTTTTCTTTACGAAAACCTGAAATAGTAGATTGTTATACAAGGAGCTAAAATGACCCATTATATACGAGGTAGTTTTACTCCCGAGCTTTAGCGAGGGAGTAAATAGAAACCGAGTTTTAATGGGTTTTAGCGCCGTGTTACACTATACTTTTCACTACGATTGCGAGAAAATAAAACAATCCAATACAATATGACATATGTAGTTTATTTTCTTAAAAATTAAATGTACAATTTGTACAATTCTGGATATTTAACGAGATGTTTTTCCCCGGTAACTTAATTTCAGTCCTCTGTGAAGATGAATGTTGAGTTGTCTGTGGGGTAAACGTGGGAGATACACGTAGTTCCAGGTTGGAGGGTCCCTCGTTCGGATGGTCTGGATAGAGAATCAGCTCAGTTGACTCATCTCTTGATGTCGATGGTCGTGGGCTAGTTGGGAGAATATTGATGCGTTCTGTGATACGCTGGGTGATATTGAATTTGTTTTGAATGGAGTTCTCGATATAGCCTTCCGCCACTTGATCGGATCTCCATCCACCGTGGCGTTTTAACGTTGTTATATTTGCACCAGAATCCGCCAAGAGAGTGGCGGATGTTCTTCGGAAACAGTGGCCAGTGTACTGTTCCGGATTAGGCAAATTTAGATAAGTGGCGATCTCTTTTATTTTATTTTATTTTTGCCTATAACTTGCCTTGTGCATTTTCCGTTTTGATAGTTGAGAAAAAATCTCGGCGTGCCCACTCTACTTGGCCGTAAGTCTTGGTAGGCTTTGACAATGTTTAAAAATTCTCCACTTATAACGAATTTCCTCTCCTTATTTGTCTTTGTATTGGGCAGATTTATGGCTTGAAGATGGGTATCAGTTTCGACAGCTTCCACTGTTATGTTAGCCAGTTCTATCCCTCTGCAGGCACCGCTGATCCCAAAAATTAAAGCAACCTGTAAAACAAGAAAAAAAAAGTGTGTTGGAACCGTATTTTGATTGGTACCTCTAACTAGCAATTTAGTTTAATGAAAATAATAGAAATCAAATGCAACTATAACCTACCTTTGTTGCTAGGTAAGTATTTTTCATTTGGTGCCTTATTTATGAAATTCTCGATATCTGTCCTCGTGAAAACTTTGGATTTCTTGGCCTTGTAGCCGGTGGATAATTTCTTGAGAAAAGTCGTCAAATTTACATATTTCTTTATATTTACATTATATCTATTCTGTATGGTTGTTCGTAACATTGAATATGTGCTCCAAAGCGTTGAACTTTGATATTTTTTGGAAAGTTCATCGAAATACGTAAGGTAAACTCCTTCCACCACCCACCACCACCAACCACCAACCACCAATCCACTCGTTTTTCTGTCCTCCACTTCATAAACTTTTCGTAACTATTTAAATAAATGCTTTGTGACCTTGACGGCAACAGATTGAAAATTATTTATTTTCCTGTATCTTCTATTTGTAAATTAGGGTCTCTATTCTCACTAGATGATGACATTTTCACTATTGTAAAATTAATTACGGTCACTACCAATTCAATTTGCAATTAGAGACAAATTATAAAGATTTCGCGCCAGTCTTTTTTTGGTCAGTGGGTAGTCTTGTTTCTTCTGTAGCCGCAACACATTGTATGCATTCTACCAGAGATCGCCGATTTAAGTTCCATTTTCAAAATTAAAATGAGGTTCTTTTTTTATGAAACAGTAATAAGTCGAGTCTTTCTTTGTCTAAAGACTTTTTCGTTTTTGTAGGCTCATTGTCATATATGACACACAAAAATTAAAAAAAAAAACTTTTTCCCCTAGAGGATGAAATGCTATTTTATCCTCGCTCTGGTATGCTACAATGACGGCCTTTTAGAGCAAGAGAAGTGAAAAATAATATTTTATTATGATTTCTAATGACAGTTGTCAACATTGTCAGTTATTCTTCTTAATTAGTTTTTGGCTTATGTAACCTAAATTCTCTTCATTAATATCAGATGTTATTTTATATGTGTGTGTGGTAATGTATTTTCTACAAAAATACTTGCTAATGTATCTGGTGTTTTAAAAAAATCCTTTACGCACTCGTGATTTTATGAAGGACTAAAATAATTGACCGGCTACATTTAAATCCTGGCTGGTTTGCTGAAATTGAAGCCTGGCTGGTTTTGGCTAAATCCCCAATATTCCTTCTGTATGACGATACAGAAATTCCAGAAGAAAAATCATATTTAGAAAGATATGAAAATTCGGAAGAAGCGGACTATGTAAGGCAATCTGACAAATGACGAGTCAGTCTAGATTGGGTTTCTAACTAGCAAGACGTCTCCGTATCGTCGGTAACAGTCCTAAGTCGAGCCGTCGAGCTGACGCGTGCCTGCTGCTCCCAGGGCGGGTCGTACTGTTAGGACCGCCTAGGGACCTCTGTCCCAGAGCTTAGAGCTGACCGCGCCAGTCTTTCTTCAGTCCGATCCTGTTTGCCGGCCGGGCTGGAGCCTAGGCGACGCTGCCTTAACACAGTGCGTTTAAGTTAGTCTTTATAAGTCTGTGTTTTTTTATAATCACTCCATTACTTGAAAAGCTATTCAATTTTACATGTGCAGGTCTACTTAGCTTTTTATTTTATATAATTAAGTAGATTTGCTACAGTTTATATGATAAGGTACATCATATATTTTTTTTAGTTTTATCATTCTCTTATTTTAGAAGTTACAGGGGGGGGGGACTAATTTTACCACTTTGGAAGTATCTCTCGCGCAAACTATTCAGTTTAGAAAAAAATGACATTAATATTAGAAACCTCAATATCATTTTTGAAGACCTATCCATAGATACCCCACATGTATGGGTTTGATGAAAAAATGTTTTTTGAGTTTCAGTGCTAAGTATGGGGAACCCCCAAAAGTTTCAAAAAAGTGGCTGTGTCATACGGACGGACAGACAGACAGACATGACTAATCTATTAGGGTTCCGTTTTTTGCCATTTGGCTACGGAACCTTAAAAACATAGTGCTTTATGTTTTGTCAACAATGACATACAAATAGGACAACAATAACTACGTCTTACATTTTTAGAAAATCTACATTTTAATGTAATCAGCGATAGATTTCCAAATTAATTATTTATTGTACCCACTTATGATAAAACCATGTCCTGCGTGTAGTGTGTGTGTCTTCTTACAAAAAACTTTTTAACTTGAAAAAAAAAAAGAAAATGAATCGAATATTTGAAGTAGGTGGCCAAAAGTTTTTTTTGTCGCTAACAATGGGTAAATGAGACCCTTACGTAGGTACTTACCTCACCTTTAGATTGAACTCAATACAGGAGAGTCCACTTGACACCTTAAAACACCTTTGTAAGGTTTAAGTTAAGTTTTGGGTCAGTTTCCTAAAGTATCATCACGGTTAAACCTCTAGGCGTAGACCGGAGTGGACGATAACTGACTGAGAGCGGTAAACGAGGGGTATGATATCTGATCTTAAACGATCTTTGTAGGCAGTTAAACCTACGTTTTAGGGTCCCGTACTCGAAGGGTGCCCAACAGGTCCCATTGGGCACCTCTCCAGAATTGGACCAATTTCTGAGGTTAGCACGAATGAACTCCGCGCAACGAGGAATTTGTAAAAAATATAGTAATGAAGCATAATTTGTATTATCCAATTATATTAGTGTGATGCGAAGAGGATATTTCCAATGTAAATATCAATCGAAATACGTTTCGTTTTTTGGTCCGTTTCCGGTTTTCTGTACCGAGAGAAAAAAATTGTTGCTAAACGGGCTGAAAACGGCCGCGTATGTTTTTATAAGCTGTCACATTTTTCGATACAAAGCAGCCCGAATATATGAAAGCAACCTCAAAATCCCATCTCATTCTTACCCCGACCAACGTCACCCCAACTCAACTTTAAAAATGAAAAAAAAAACAAAACAAAATGGCCGACGCATTTTCTGCTAATTTGTTTTAAAGAATGAAATCGTTAGATTAATGGTTGGCGTAAGGGCGTTAAAAATTTAACATAACTGAAGGCTTGTAATCAGGGTTGCGTGACCCCCCCCTCCCTTTCACCCCTCGGCCAGAAGGAAGTGTCGTGATGGATGACGCTACGGTTACTATGCGTTTTTTTTTTGTTTCTTTAAGGGCTGCCGCGGTCGGGTTTTTGTCTACTTTTATTCGGTTGTGGCGAAAAACATAGGTTTACAACGTTAGTCTTTGTTGATACTGAACCTTAAAAGGGGTAATTGTACTTGTATTGAAAAATGTTTACTATGTAACCACACAGAAATCGCAAAAAAAAAAATCAGCTGGTCGTATTTCGTATTCGTTTTATTTTCACATAACTTGACATTTATTTATTTACTTAGGGACAACAAACTGCAGTGCAATAATAAGTACCCATAGGTTTAAGCCCGTCACATACGTAGCTATAATATATATTATAGCTA
The DNA here is from genome assembly GCA_947361185.1 of Charanyca ferruginea. NCBI lineage: Eukaryota > Metazoa > Arthropoda > Insecta > Lepidoptera > Noctuidae > Charanyca > Charanyca ferruginea. The sequence continues at coordinate 32,558,855 of OX376057.1, forward strand.
GACACTACACCACACACGGTAGCTATAATATAATAATATATTTTCACCCTTATTACGTCTGCGATCGTTGTTTGTTTCACATTTTTGAAATTTATATTAATATGACTTGCTATATCTGTCCACATATTTTGGTGACGTAGTAATAATATATATTATAGCTGATCGTAATATGCCTTGATTATAGCTACGTCTGACGTATATTAATATATATATAGCTACATCTGACGTATATTAATATAATATTATAGCTCTGTGACGGGGTTTAAACTTATCATCATCTGCCTAGCCTTTTCCCAACTATATTGGGGTCGGCTTCCAGTCTAACCGCAATAAACTCTTTAAAAGATTATTTAGGAAAAATACAAAAGTCTGCCAACCCTAAGGTAAATAATACTTAACTCGAACGTATCTCAAAATGTTCATATCTCAAAATCTTACACGTCATAGCATAATCATGTTTATTTTTATAATGACAACATGAAAAGAAAATAGCATAAGTACTTAGCTATTAATAGATTTTATGGCTAACTTGATTTGCCTCGAACGTGTAGTGGTTACAACTGAAACTGCTGTGGTGATATTCTATAAAAGCACGACGCTGCGGCAGCGTTGCATCTTGGAGCGCACTCAAAGTTTTTATTAATTATAATAATAATAAACGTTTATTTCAGAACCACTTCCATATTTGTTAGTAACAATGTAAACTTATAAACTAGTGTTAGTAACATTTATTTAGTAAGCTGCATGAGGTACGCCGACCCTGGAGAGTGCCTTCTTGACTGCGTGCAGTCGTACTTTAAATATCATGAATTCGCTCTTCAGTGCCTTATATTTGAGCCCATGGGTCTCAGCGTACGATACACACGTTAATCAGTTTCCGTAATGCCCTGATCGATGGGCTCAGCAGAACCATATCGTCTGCATAACTATATATATAAGTTGTCATACCTGTATTTTATGTCAATAAAAATATTATTATTTTTAAAACTTATATTATTAATGCATACACCATCAATATGACAGTCAATTCTGGCCCTGCTGAGCTCATCGATCAGATTATTCATATATATATTAAACAACGCAGGCGAGGACAGCCCCCCCTGCCTCACTCCACACTCAAGCCTATACCACAGTATTAGTTAATCTGTGCCTATACTCAGCTGAAAAAGAGTTTGCCCATCTGACACGGTTCAGTTGCCTAGCCGAGCGTACCAAAATTTAAACAAATTAATAACTTCCCGGGGCACATCCGTCTCATGCTGCAGTTTACCCCATAGTACATTATATGACACTAGGTCAAGCTAAGCTTTTAAAAAATCTAGGTAACACGCAAATACAGATGTCTTTCTTGCTGTATAGTACTGCACAGTCTGCTTGAGGCTAAGGATAGCACTCTCTGTAGATAATCCGGGCCTAAACCCGAATTGCCCCGTGTGGTCCCGGTCATGCCCGGGCGATTTCCCCCTTACCATGTTCTTAATTGTAGCAGCAATCTGCTTTGCAGCAAACGTGACACTTCGCGCAGAGCAGACGGTCCCAGAATCGGGCTCCGGCAACTGCGGCTCATTGTTTAGGGGTGATTGTACTCTAAAATGCTGCCGAAGTAGATCCGCAACACTACCCTGGTCATGTACACCTTCGACGCCTATTTTTACGTCTATTATTGCCTGACGCCCTTTATTGCCTACCTATTATATTAATAAAATTATAAGTACAAAAATGGTTCCACAACGCTCCAAAATAAAATAATTCAGCATAAAAGGCAAACCATAAGTTCAAATAAGTTGTTTGTTGCAAAATGTGCTGCTTTGGCGCATTCGCCCCATGAATTCATGATGTAACTGATGATGCGTGGTTGATAATCATGGCAGAAACACCACAAATTGAAAAACATACTGTAGAAATGTTAAATTGTTGGGGAGAAAGACACCGAATAAATAAATAACTTAGTAGAATCATGGCATCGTCAAAATATTGCTAGATGTGACATTGTGATTGACTGAATAAACATATTTTCATCCCACCATCTCGGAAAGAGTATTTTTAATCTTCAATATCTGAGTGGAAAAGCCGTTTTTATTCTCTAGAGGATAAAGTAAATTTATCTTCAATATCTGAGTGGAAAAGCCGTTTTTATTCTCTAGAGGATAAAGTAAATTGAATTTAGAACATCGTGTGCATTATGTTTGTGAATTAAAAAAAAACATTAAACCTATTTACTGCTACCTCTATGGTGCCGAATATATCATACAACTTTTTTTTAATTTGTTAAAAACTCAGACTTTGTAAACGTTTTTTTTTTGCATTTAGTCATTTCCTCGCTGAGGTGGAATGAAAAGTTACGTGTTGCACTCGAGTGCAAAGATTTTTCACCTCGTGCTCTTTTGATTCCCTCGCTAACGCTCAGGATTCTAATTTTGAATCACTCGCTGCGCTCGTGATTCAATTTTAGAATCCTTCGCTTGCTCGGTCATCAAAATTGAACACGCGGTTAAAAAGCAACTTTGCACTCTTGTATAACAAATAACTTTTGTTTTTTTTTTTCATTTTTTATGATATTAATTTGTATAATATTCCACGCAACATTTTTTTTCGCTAACTCTACTCAATTTCTGGCTTCTGTCTATCTATAACGACTGTCAAAGATTTTGTAAACTGTAAACAGCACGCGTAGCATGACCACGCTATGTCTACGGAAGAATAGACATACTGACAGGAAGAATAGACAAAATGTACTTGCGTGGTCATGATACGCGTGCAGGAAGGAAACTGGCTCCTGGCTAACAACGTGGTCAGGAGGCAGGACTTTTATGTAAATATGTATTTATTTATTTATTTATATAACCATCACACACAACTATTTTTACAGGTATAACCCAATGCAATAGTTGCAGTAAACTTAATAATAACAACTTATTTCCTAAAACTTATTACAAATAATGTTATCCTTGTGAATTCACTCAGTGAACAAGCAAATATGTCTAGCTCGTCTGCTACAAGGTTAAGGGTGCGAAACGCTCGCGTCAGTGGCGCCTCATTCAACAGATTTGTGCGGCCACGAGGTACAGCCAGCAGCTGAGGCCGACGTCTCCGCCACACATATCTATCCGGCACACTCAAACATACTAACTCCAATATGTTGGCGTTATATATTTTGCCTCTTATTAATTTAAATAAATATGAGACAAGTGCGAATTCACGCCTAACTCTCAGCTCGTTGTATCCCACCATGCCTAATATAAACAAGGTTGGATACATGAGCGGGTAAAAAGGATATACTCCATAGAGTCTCAAATATAAAAATCTAACAACAACACAATGTACTTACATTGTTTTCAATAAAGTATTATTATTATTATAAAGATCTACAAATGACAGCCGAGACCAACGGCTTTACGTGTTTCCAACACAACGTAATATAAAATGAAAAATCTGTAACATCAGTAATTAAAACACAATTTAGAAGTGCAAATTATTTGCGAATAATTTAGCCGGACCGAGCGAGAGGTCAATGAAGCGGTCGCTAATGGCCGCCGGACGTCCGGATCAGCCGGCAAATGAGCCGGACACAATGGCGGATGGTGTGTACAAGACGGCAGTAATTACACCTGGGTCTTTATGTGTACCTGTGTAGGTAAACTTGGAAGTTTAAGTGGAAGACGTGAAGAGACTGAGTTTACGTTATTACGGTACGGTATTTTTTTGATGTGAAACATCTATAGCCGCACGTAAAACCGATTTCTGGCGTGGCGACGCATGCCGCTATATGATGGTATATATATACAGTCTATATGCAGTAGTGTGTACGGTGTGGCGACGCGTCGCCATGCGCAATCGACTGTGCGATTACCGAAGTCACTGATTAAACGAATTAAGTAGTCACGATTTGAAATAAATTCGTAAATTTTTGTATTTAATGAAAATAAATGTTTATTCAATAAATAGTCATCGTTATCTGGAAAAAAAATCGTAATATTTTATTTTATCATTATGACATATTTAGTTCCTATCACAATCTGTTCTTTTCTGCATATTACTTTTACAAAATAATGTCGATGTTTCACATCTGCCAGGCGTCCCGTGACGGCTCACATTTAAAAAAAAAAAAACATAATGCGTGGGCGTGATATGAAGACGTACAGCCAACCACCAACTTTTGAGAGTGGCGAGGAGTAAATTTATCCTGTCTTTTTTTAGTTTCCTGTAAATGAGTAAGGGCAGTAAATAATTGGAGAAAATGGGTAATACGAAAGTAGCGCCCTTTTACAATTTATCGGCTAAGGAACCTACGAGAGTGGACTGGTATATCTCGAGCACCGCGGGACTATTCTATCTTGTGAAAGAAAAGGAAATGTATGCAGAGCTGACTGTCAACCTTCGTAGTTCCAAGAGCCACTAGAAGATGAAGAAGAAATGGGTATATATAGGTACTGTAAAGCACGCTGGTACAGTCAACAGCAAAAGTAGATGATCAAAATCTGAAAAATACTAATGAACGGAGTTCGCATCAGAACTGTGTGGCGTCGAAGTGATTCAAAAGTATGTGTGTGACAATCACATACATTTAATAAATAAACTAGTAATACATTATATAAATTTGTGTTAGTAAGTTAGTATTGAATTTCTGATTTTGATCATCTACTTTTGCCGTTGACTGTACCTTTAACTTTATGGCATTGGCTAAACAAACACTCTGCACCCTTCTAGAATAATTAGAAATCGTAGAATTGTATTGTTATATATAACAGAAGAATAGTTCTTAGCCTGACCCCTTCACGGGCACACGTTTGATTATTATTATTACAAAGCAATACCTCACCCGCGACACTCCATAAAAACGAAACGATATGCTTGCCTACACTACTACTAAAAGAACAGGCTGTACAGATACGTGCGTGTGTGTGCGTGTCTACGCGCAGCTCGAGCAAAAACGCAGTTCCTAGAGTAGTCGTTCGACGCGGGGAGAGGTGAGGAACGGTTTCAGAGGGAGGCGGAGCGTGTCGCTACTGTACGGCAGTACTAATATTGATACTGTGGCTGGCAATACTAAGCGAAGTGCGTTTGATTCAAGTAATCATTAGAATCCTCATACACCACGCTATCACCCATGCCTACAGTTGGACCTCTTACAGTACATAATTATGTATTGTACAAATATGATGAAATATCGGAACTACTATAATAAAAAGGAAAGATTTGTTTATTTGTTACGATTTAACTCAAAAACTACTTAACCGATTAAAAAAATCTTTCAATAGTAGAAAGCTACATTAATATCCTTGAGTAACATAGTCTACATTTATCAATTGAAAAAAATAGGAATCCTTGAAAATTCACGCGTACGAAGTCACGGGCAAAGTGCTAGTCTATAATAAAATTATAAAGATGAAGAGTTTGTCTGTTTGTAAACTTTAATCTCCAAAACTACTAGAGAGCTCGAAGAAGTGACGTCTTCATGAAGTAGCTGCACGAAGGCTGCGTTGAAGATCACGCGTCGGGATCACCAGTTTAGAGGTATGAGGAACAGAGTGTAAAATTCCTCATCCTCCGTAGAAAAGGGAGGATCCTCCGAAGAGACGGGTGTTGAGTCAGGTGGGCTACTGCCCGACGGTTGTAGTCGGGATTTTGTATAATGCTGATTCAATGTCGCGGAGAACTCCGCTTGCGCGATGTAGGAACCGTCGCACACAAGGCCGGATTACACATTTAGGATGACAATAATATAATTTTGCGATTTCTAGAAACTTAAATAAACTACCTTGTTTAACTTCTTCGATAAACGAACTATAGGACCATACAACAACAAAGCTCACTAAAGTAACACAAAAGCCTGCGTAGGCGCGCTTTGTGTCCCTTTTTCTCGCACGGCAAACGTGAGTCAGTTACGCCCGAAAGCTTGACGGAGTAACTAAGTTTGTTTTGTGACGCAGTGTTTAAAAATGGAGGGTCTTTAACATGGATATTGAAGCATCAGGTGTGTACTCTAATTATTGTTGTTTACTTGTCAATTTTTTTCATAAATCGAGGAATAATTTAGCTATTCGAAGAAGACAAATTTTATACATAAATCTTTTAGATTTACTTGAGTTTATAGCCATTTAAAAAAATTATGTTATTATATTATATTTTATATTTTATAATTCTTTAGAAACTACAATTTAGTGAAGATTCAAACCAAGCAAAGAACTCGTCCCCGTATCGCCCCCTTTGATAAATTGAGCCCTTTATTTCCAGGTAGTTCGATCGATCCCGTTTCTTTTCTTTCTTTCATATCTTTGTAGCGAAGAGGTCGAAAACAGAGACAATGAAGACTGATTATGTGAATGACGATGTGCATTAGAACTTAATTTAAGGACCTTTTTCTGTAATACTTTAAATAAAACTTTTTTTTTTTTTTTTTGTGGTTAGTAGCATCTCATCGTTTTATTTCTACCTTCTAACACTGAAAATACATAATTACCAAGTCAGAAAGTAAATAAAAACTTATACTTTACTTTTGTCATCATAAATTGGCAAACCGGCCTTGTGTGCGTCGGTTGTAGTAAGCATAATTTGCGATAGATGTCGCCACAAGTCCGATTCTGATATTATACCTTCTACACAAACAGGAAGCCACATTATCCCTGAGTGCCAGCAATATTTTATTATCAAAAAACTTTGACATTCCTAAGTTTCACCCACAACCTTACGCATGAGAAGTGGGCATGATGGTCTTAGCCATTGGGTTACCACGCCATCCACCTTGAGTAATCCTGGTGATCAATGCTCGTGCTTTCTCTGTATGAGAAGAGGTCTAGCCCTGCAGTGGGACAATAATAGGCGAATATTATTTTTTTTGTATAAGTTTATGATAACATTTAAATTACCTACTATCGCGTATCGGTCATTATTTTATCAGAACAAGATCTAACTACTGATAAACAGCGAACAAACAAAAGAATCCGATGGAAACAAAACATCCTAGTACGAGAGCAAGAAGAACGCGATCGACTATTAAATGTGTTACCGTTTCTTAATGGATTTAGATGTTTACAAATAAGTACCTATTAAAAAATAAAAACATTTTTACTTTTATGACAACCGACTTAAATAATTTTAGTTGTGGAAGTCTGTTTCTGTCCTGTGGGTGACTTTGTATGCCACATTTTGCCGCCGACTTCCGAAACTAAAATTGTTTATCATTTTGTAGTTTTTATACTTTCATGTCTTACCAGTAGAATAAAATTAACGTACGACAGATTTTGTATGGAAATAATGTAAAAAATTCAAAATTTATTCGTAGCTTAAGATTTACATTTGGTACATAATAAAAGTTTAGTTTAGTAATAGTTTAGAGTGGTGTCGGCCGCGAATAGCACCACCCCATTTATACCCGTGGGTGTTGCAGAAGGCGAAGGAGGAATAATGACCAGAGGATGGGCAGCAGCATCCTTCTGAGTACCATAACACCTACTGCGATTGCCAACATGCATCGGCGCATGGCGATTACGGCTGAACCCCCCTTGGGGGAGACCTATGCCCAGCAGTGGGCGTCTAAAGGTCGACATGATGATGATAAGTTTAGTGAAATTTACCCTTATTGTGCTTGTCATATGAAATTAAACCAAAACGAATTATTAAAAAGTGCTCGGGTCTATGAATTATTTTATCGGATTCCACTTTCTCGTCTATCCTCCTCACACCTCGATAACCCGATACCTTATCACTAAGTTATCAGGACGTGTGTTATCAAACAGTATCGTTTTAGAATATCCAATGTATCTATCTGTCGGCTCAAAATTTATAGAGAACTGACACAACAATATCGTGTTTTCATTTTAAACATTTTCATTTGTGTTTTTTCAGTGTAATCGGATAATAAAGAAATTTTGTAACTGATTTTTGAGAATTTTGGTTTTTTGTATATTATTTATTAGAAATGGAAGAAATGGATGAAAGTTTGCCAGACACAAAGGGGTTTAACTTGAACCCCTCCAATACGAGGTAAGGTAATATAAAATTTAAGTTTTGTACAAAGTTTTGCAAATCAAAATGTAAAATAAACAGAATGGTGATTGAACGTTTGACCACTTCGATTGATTGTTATAATGTTTGATTTTGTATTATTATTTACTTTCATTTTGGTTTTAGGGCTTCGTACGTAAACGAGACCCTATTACAAGACTCTACTGTCTGTCTGTCCGTCAGTTTGTTACAGAACTGTATCTTTTGCCCCGTAATATTTAGATACTTACTTTTTGCACGGATTGCGTGTTACTATGGCCACTACGCGGTGTTATTCTCTTTGGCCACTACCTATAGCAACAAATAATAAAAACAAAATAAACTGAACAATTAAAGTTCATGTAGTGTTAAATATTGTCTCATCATCATCATTATCGCCACGCTTGGCGGATGCATGTTGGCCATCGCAGTAGGTGTTATGGTACTCAGAAGGACGCGGCTGCCCATCCTCTGGTCAATATCCCTCTGTCGCCTTCTACGATACATACGGGTAGAATTGGGGTGGTACTATTCGCGGCTGGCACCACACGGCGGCAAATGTTGTCTAGTAGTACGGAACCCTTCGTCAACACTTGACCGGTTTTTGTATGTCATTAAATGACTGTTAACCTAATGTTAAGTATGTCACCGCCTCTTATACACATCTGAAATACTTACATTGCAAATGTGTTGTCATCGCAGACACAAAGTTGAAATGTCTCATGTGTCTGTAATTATAGCATCAGGGGTGTGATTCTGTAAGACCTCATTCTAAACTTCGAATCTGAATCCGCTGTGAGTTTCTTGATTGGCATTCTAAAAACTCGGTTGATAATTTGAATTTACACTAGCGCCACCCTTGCGAGCGTGTCAGCGAGTTGAATTAAATTGACAGGGGGATTTTGACAGATAAAGTATGAGACAAGAAGAAGAAGTGGCATTCTGTAAGGTAATTTCCCCGTCAGTTCGACGCTCACTTCGCACTCGAACCCGATTCAAAGTGTCAAATATATCAAGGTGATTTTGAACCTTATGCGAAGTGAGAGTGAATAGCGAAGTGAGGTGCGAGTTGTTGTTTGAATTTTACAGAATCGACCTACTGCACCCATACTTAACTTTGTCTTTGACTCTCATATTCATAATCTATAAAAGCTAAGAACACTCTCGATCAAGTCACGTTTCAAACAAAATCTAAACGGTTCTGCCGTTTTGGAGCTAAGATTCCATAGACAGACACATAAATACACACGTCAAACATACAATGTAATACACCAATAAATGAAAACACTGCCTAACGCTAATTGATAGGAATATTTTGAAACTATCAAACAAATCCTGTCAGCAAAATAAAAATAAAAATTAGTCAAACAGAGCATACAATATTGCAAATAATGTAGAACACTATTTGAAATATTGGGCCAATAACTAACTGATCTTTTGCGCCATAATTTAAAATCCTTTAGTCGCTGATTACTTAAAACGCAGTCGGCCATTTTCACGGTATGCCTAGACCTAACGAGAGATCGGCGTATTGATATTTAGACCCATTGCGTATTAGTTAATGAGCGAAGTAGGCGAATTGAGATTTTGGTTTATTGCGACATAGTCATATCGCTAAATTACCATAGTGAGAAATAGGTTTACTGCGACATAGTCGTGTCGCTAAATGGGCAATATTGCCCATACTCCATCCATTACTCCTCATATGAGGAGTAGACCTATTGCGACATAGACAAAAACATACTTAGTCCCAACGCTTATTTTAAATGACATTTTGGCATAACGCGTAATTGGCAGACTGCGTTTTAGGTAATCAGCGAGTAAAGTATTAAAATTATTCATGCTGATTCATACCATAAAATATAGGGCTTGCCGCAGCCTTACGTACTTTGTGTTCATGCTCAATAAAAACAATTACACCGAATTACAGATTACTATTATTTAATATTATTTGATTGTTTTTTTTTGTATGCCGACTATTCGTCATTAGGTACTTATACGAAGTTAAATTTATTGTGTTATTGTCATCGGCACATTGCATTAACACCCCTCTGTTTTCGTCAGGCGTTAAAACCTTTCTAACAAAATACCACATAATATTTTCAGTAACCCTATCCTCGTGCCTGATGATAAAGGCCTAAAGTTCGACAAGGACGCATTGTACTATGACATGAGCGGCGAGAAGTACCTCGTCATACTGAACCAACACACGTTTAAAAAGACCATATTCTTCAGGTTTGCATTACATTTTTCTTTTTTATAAATAGCCTTCCTTTATTCAGAATGGCAACTCGCAGGTCAACCTAAAAGGTTTTGGGTCATCATCATCTGCCTAACCTTTCACCATGTTGGTGTCGGCTTTCAGTCTAATCAGATGCATCTGAATATTATCAGTGTTTTAACATGGAGCAACTTGCCTGAACTCAACAATACAATTGCTGAGTTCAACGGTTTGTCGATAGATGGTGTTAAATAGAATAATCTAATTAGTTAATTCTCAAGATGAAAAAATATTTTCTTAAATTAAATAAATAATCATTTATTTAATATAGCTTCCACGTTTTTTACATGTGTAATTATAATAGTGATAATATTTTATTTTATTGACCACTTAACCGAATAAAATTATACAAAACTTAGAAATAAAAATAAATATATTATGTACAATTCCAAGAAAAAGGGATGGAGCTCAAAGGGCAGCAAAGAAATCATCCACATCGCTGTCAACCGGACACGTGGCCAACAGGCTGGCAGCATTGCCACTTTGATAGATCCTGCATTTTAATGATTACAGGAATCAGCAGCCGACTACGAGAAATGGCACGGACAATGATGTAAAGAGCCTGAAAAAAGTGTTTGGAAACCTCGGTTTTAAAGATGAAAACATTATCGTGTTCCGAAACTTAGAATACGAAGGGATTATAAAAAATCTTACTGAAGGTAAGTTTAAGCAAAGAAAGTTACACTTTTTGCGCGTCTGAGTATGTATGTGGGATTTTTTTATTCCCTTACGGTGTCTAAATGACTGGATATACTTTATGAATGAATTAAAAGGATGGTTTATTAAAGAATTGAGTTATTTAAAGAAATATTCTTTATTTAAAAAAAAGCATATGATTATCATCATTGACCACATGGAGCCACACACCACACACACACACACACACACGCACACACGTCACGTCGTCACGTCGTGTCATCGTTACACATATCGTCATTGGATTCCAAAAAAGCACTAAAAGGTAAAATAGACCTATTATTTTTTCTTAGGAAGAAACAAAACAACAAAATAGGTATATTTTTTTCATTTTCACTGGCGGTAATGTGTTCGGGTCATGAAGATCGATTATTATATCAAAATTCAAATTCCAACGTTGTATAGATCTTGGATCTGGTCTAATCTTGGGTCTTTAACTAGTGCGGAGCGGCGTGGGCTTACGGAGTCGAAACGTGAACACTCACCATGGGCCTGTTCCACAAATTTAAGGTTGGTCAGCGGGCTATGAAGAGATCTATTTTCGAGGTTTCTCTAGTGGATATAATTCGCAATAAAGTCATTCGCTAGAGAACTGACCCGACGCTGCATGTAGAATCAGCACGCTGAAGTGAAAGTGGGCCGGCCATGACCGCAGGCGTACCTACAGACGGTAAATGGAGCAGGGGGTCTAGACAAAATGCCTTTCTATTAGCGACTTTTCCGTTGGCGTCTACAGGCCCAGGCAAGTTTTAGAGTGGAGACCGCGTCTGGGCAAGCGTAGCGTGGGATGTCCTGCGGTACGAAGGACCGACGATTTGAAAAAGGTGACTGTCAGCGGATGTATGGAGTGGTTGGAAATTCTGGGGTTGGGAACTCTGGGGCAGGCCTACGTTCAGCAATGGTTGGCTTAGCAATGATGATAATAGATCTTCTGAAAAACCCTTTTGTGACAGACGAGCACATTGTCATCTTATAAGTGCTCCGTTTTTTGTTTTTGAGGTAAATAATACAGTTGATGCCCAGGCAAGTTTTAGAGTGGAGACCGCGTCTGGGCAAGCGTAGCGTGGGATGTCCTGCGGTACGAAGGACCGACGATTTGAAAAAGGTGACTGGCAGCGGATGTATGGAGTGGTTGGAAATTCTGGGGTTGAGAACTCTGGGGCAGGCCTACGTTCAGCAATGGTTGGCAATAGATAATGGATGAACAATGATGATAATAGATCTTCTGAAAAACCCTTTTGTGACAGACGAGCACATTGTCATCTTATAAGTGCTCCGTTTTTTGTTTTTGAGGTAAACATGTTATTTCAGGATATTCTTTTTTTCACTTTAAGAGCGCCCTTCGCCATCGAACGAACTCCAACGCGAGCGTGATTGAAAAATTGTTTGTTTCAACCAACGCAAAGCTCGAAAACAAACGAGTGAGTTCTTACTGAACGCGATAACATCACAGGAAAATTGGCGCACGGAAATTTCACAAAACTTTTTCCAGGACATACGTGTTTTTAAAAAAGCCTTACAAGTTTTTGGTTAAAATGTTTATAAATTAGAATCTCCATTACATGTGCAAGGTTTCTATAAAGCTATTTTTTTACTTTTTCAATGCATGAGTGCATTATGAACGGCCAAAGTTCTGACAAAATTGTGCAAAAAACTGATTTTCGGGCGTGTTTACTGAATTTGTTTCTCAAAAAAGTTTACTTTTGGCTTCATACAAACCTTGATTTAAACCACAAGATACCCGTGTGTTAAAAATATTTTGAAAATAATTTGTTATAACGCCGTAATCGCGTACGAGCGTTTGTATGGGAAATATGACGGGATGGGCGCTCTTAAACTAACTTTTGCATTTAAATAATTACAGTAAGTACTTACTGTAAGATTTCAGATCGTGTTGAGCCTTACGGTACCAAATCGCAGTAAATTGTTGTGTAGTCATATGGCACAGTATAAATATTAGTACTACCTTACAGTAGCGACACGCCTCGCCTCCCTCCGAAACACTGTTCCTCACCTCTTTCCATGTCGAACGTGCTCTCGAAACTGCTTTTAGTTCAAGCGGTGCATAGACACGCACACGCACGCACGTTTTAGTACAGTCTATTATTTTGGTAGCAGTGTAGGTAATTCAATCTGTGATCAATTAAATAATAATATATTAGAAGATGTCTTTTATTGAAGAATCAACTGAACCTGACTTATACAGAGAGAAAAGTAGACAGTCAACTGTTAAAGAAAAACAAGGTTGCCAACCTTAGAACTAACAAACATAACCTTAATAACTACCAACATTATTATGAAATATATTTCTATTGCGACTATTTTAACACAATCGTTTTATTTGTATGGAGTGTCGTAGGTGTGCTTATGGTGGAAACCGAAAGCACAGAATACTTAATAGTACTACGTACAGAAGGGACACTCCCTTCCCCGCGCTATATCAGATACCACACCCTCACCCCGCACTTGGAGGGGCTAACCGCCGACTCTTTAGCCAGGGCGCTCAAAATCGTAAGAACTGCAGCGCTGTAGGTACTGCTGACACAAACACACAATTTTGCGATTTATTTTGTTTTAAGTTTTATTTATTAGTTTAAATCTCGATGATTCATTTATTTTTCAAGTTTTCGTCGTTTTATAATAATACAATAAAAACTTCCGTAATAATAACATACCAACATTACCAGCTATTAATATTGCTCTCTCTCTTTATTGTCTTTGTTATGTACTTATGTCCCTTTCTTTCACGTTCTATTCATTCTTGGAATTGAAAAGTAGTACCCTACCTACGCACTAACTTTGTCGCGTCGCCCCATTGTGTTGCTGCGTAATGGTACGGGGCGATCGTGAATTCCATATTTTGTAATTAGGTACCTTAATTTACCATTATTGATGAATAAATAAACCTCTTTACATAATAAATATTATAATATTACTTTTAAGTCATTACAAATCCGAGTATTCAAAATCAAATATCATTTATTTTATTTCTTTAAGAAATAAATAATTGACCGCTCGGACAAGATCACTTCATAATAATGCTCGAAACGTTCGGGTAGTTCCGTCGTCGTTCGGTTCGCCCGACGCAAAGCGCTGCACTTTTCGCGCCATTTTGTACGCCACGACATCCAACTGATTCAACCCTACTAAAATTCATGCACACATTTGCACGTGTACAGACGTCATTTGGTTTTGTAGTAGTAATAGGTAGTTATTTTGCAAGTTTTGTATGAAGTGTCCGAGGTGTGCCGAAAGGAAACATTATATTCCTCAAAGCACGTCAGCGAGCGCCAAGCCAAACATAAAAATAAGCATAAGACTTCTAATTTCAAAATTCTTCTAGAACGAATCCAGAGTGTTTAAAAAAACATTTAGTCAAATGCTTTCGACCAGCTTGCAATATGCATGTAACTTTTACAGTACTTAAGTATCAATATTTTCCAAATTCCAGTCGCAACTAGAGACCACACGAAAACCTCCTGCATCTGCATCACGATCCTCACTCATGGAGACAAAGGTGGTGAGGTCCATGCAGCAGACAGACCTTACTTACTGACTGATGTCATCGCCATCTTCGAGAAGCAAAGAAGTCTAGTTAACAAGCCGAAACTGTTCTTCGTTCAGGTAAACTTGACATATAATTTTCTTAATGTAAAGTTTAAAATTAAGCCGAATTCCTAAATACGGTATACCACGGACGACAAAAAGGGGATAAACATTATCCTATGGGTTAAGGTAAAAGCGCTAGGGCAGGGTAGCCTGTGACATATTCTTACGTTTTTTAGCATTATTCAGCCCAGTATCTAGTTGTATGCTAATTAAAAAATATATTCGCGGGAGTAACAATTATGCATTTACGGAATTATAATAAATAAAATCATCATCAACATATCTCTCCAACTTAGAAAAGCTCAAAAACGTCAGGAGGACCGAATTTTGGTCACGGCGGACAAAATATAACAAAGACTCTCCACCGCGAAAATTCGTTCGGAAGTAAAGTTCTTCATTTTATGAACATAATTTTTTCACATCATGTTTTATGTTGATCGGTGTCCTAAAACACAGGCCACGAACCTAGCATATCCCGTCTTCCACAATTTAGTGCTTACCTAAATTATCTTTGTTAAAACTTTGTAAGAAAATCTGTATATACTCTATATCTATACATGAAATAAAGCTATTATTTAAAAAAGCTATTATTTCGTAAAAAAAATAGGAGCATTGAGTTTTAATATCTCCTTAACCATATGGTCTAGAACTATAAAATGGGCACAACCATGGGAAGAATATATCGTTTCGGTTTCGCAAAAGTATATTTTTACACCCGGTATACAACACCCAATAGGCCGTAGCACAAAATATAAAGGTTACGCCTTACGTACTTTGTGGCCGTAGTGTCATGCTAAGAAGTGTCAGTGCATTGATCATAACGTCATTACAGGCTTGCAGAGGCGGCAATATGGACGCTGGCAACACTGTGTACTTAGACAGTCAAAGTGACAGTGTACTGACTGTGCCTACACATGCCGACTTCCTTTTGCTGTGTTCTACGGTCGAAGGTAATAGACACGATTAACATTTAAAACACATAGTTAACAAAATAGTTCTTAGTAAAGGTTAGTTATAACTTGGAACTATTTTTACTTTTGTATCTGGAGGTGGGCGTTAATAGTTGTGGCACAGTTTCTAACTACTGCAGCTAAACATTATACATTTTTTAGTTCCAAATAAATAAAGACTTTCTTTAGTAGTGTCGACATAATGTATATTTGCAGGCGTTGTATAATTATAACATCAGTAATTTTTACCTTCAACTTTTCACAGAGCACCTATCCTACCGGGACTTGAATGGATCCTGGATGGTCCAAGCACTCTGCCACATCATCGAAAAACATCACGAGGATCTGGATCTCCTACATATGATCACCCTTATGAACCGGATGGTGGCGTACGAAAAGAGCACCTTCACTCCTTCTAATAAGGCGATGAACAATAAGAAACAAATGCCGGAGACGCGGTTCACATTGACGAAACTTCTGAAATTTTGAGTCAGATCCAAAGCCAACGGGCTTCGGATGTAGATTTTGTTAATATGATTAATTAAAATGATTGTTTCTATTTACCGTTTTACTGTTAGTGCGATTTTGGAGAATTATGCTGGCAACATTGAAATCAATGGGTATAATAAAGTGTAGCTGCATCAAAGTTTTCTAAGATGCGTGAGTCTATTTGATGGCTCAGTGGCATAATGTTTATTAATGGCTCTTGGATCCGTCTCCGCACCCAGGTTAGCCGCAGCAAAGAGAATCTTGAAAGGTTCTTAGATGATGCCAATCTTCAGTGCCTGTGTGGCGTCTCCCCGCAGACTATGGTTCACCTTTTATCTAGCGCCGCATGCCCTGTCACCTGCTCATGTGCGGACCTAATGACTGCGTCAGCGGATGGCGTTGACGAATTTGGTGGCTGAATTCTGGGCCAAACAAGGAACCTGACAAGATCAAACACAACTCACACATACACACTCGCTCATTTACACGCACACATACACATCCGTGTTTGCCATCGACAAACTAAGAAGAAGAAGAAGAAGATCATCATTCCATACCGAAGAAGCTGCAGCGCGCCGCGCGCACATGTCTGGTAACCAACCGGGGAGCCCTAGCTTCCTGCTACCGCCACCGCGATGGTGGCGCCTCCGTCGTGAGTTTTGTTAACTACACACAAGTATTTGTGCTGTACAGCGATCAGTTCATGTAATTATTATAGTTTTTTAAGTCACCCATATTTAGATTTTTGTGATTGTAAGAATTAAGTTAAGTAAACAAGTTTTCTAAAATAAATCAGTATTGTTTAGTATCCCTAACTGTTCGGTTCTATTCATTACCCTGACTCCCAACAGCGGTGACCCCGAGAACCACTTATCGACGCACCACTTACCGCACGATAGTACGATAGGATAGTAGAAAACGTGCAATTCCAAAAGTTACTGTCTTAAATTGAACTCGGTGACCAGAAACCCTCACACCTGCTGCGATGCATGCGAAACTTACCAAGTGACAAGGCTCCAGCAGATTCCACGTTGCGACTCCTGTGGATGAATCATCTCCAAGTCCAGGGACAATATTGTTATTCGTAATCAATCACTAAAGACACCAGCCTATGCGAACTGTCACTACTAGAAATAAATAATTTTATTATCATTATAAATAAATAATCTGTATTATTAGACTTTAAGAAGGACATTACATTAATTTATTATCTTAAAATATTTTTACATAATTTTATATTATATTCCAATGCCAATCTTAATCTTGATTTGTTAAACCGTGATTGTATCCATTTTGCTTGCCTTACGGTAGAATCACTTGAAACATGCACTGTTAATAACACCTTTGTAACAGTGTTTTCTGCAAAAATAAATAATTTGAATTTGAATTTAGACGACAAGAATTTCGAACAAACCCAGGAAGTCACAGCTGTGTCACAGTATAAATATTAGTACTACCGTACAGTAGCGACACGCTCCGCCTCCCTCCAAAACTGTTCCTCACCTCTTCCCGCGTCAAACGACTGGTACTGGGAACTGCTTTTAGTACGAGCGGCGCGTAGACACGCACACATAGCACGTATTTGTACAGTCTGTTATTTTGATAGCAGTGTAGGTAATTAAATCGTTTCGTTTGTATGGTGTGTCGTAGGTGTGGCTGTGTCATGTGAGCAACGAACAACTTAAAGTCAAAAAGTGATGCACAATATCTAGCCGAGGAAATAAGAAAATTATCACTAGAAGTAGCTTCACTCAAGTCGTCACGCAGTCATAGCCATTTATCACACAGATTTGCACCCTAGACGGTTGATGGATTGCGTAATTTTCTTGGAATACTTAACTATTATCATGATAACGTGCAACAAATGTGCAAGAGCCCTATGTTACATAATTCCAAGAAACGCGATAAAAGCATAACCCAGGGGACGGATCTCTAGCATTCGAGGAGTCAAAATCTCCCTATCAATTTAGTTCAACTCGCTGACACGCTCGCAAGGGTGGCGCTAGTGTAAATTCGAATTATCAACCGAGTTATTAGAATGCCAATCAAGAAACTCACAGCGGATTCAGATTCGAAGTTTAGGATGAGGTCTTACAGAATCACACCCCTGGAGGAGTCAGATTAACAGACCGCATTAGGAATACGGTGCCGCACACCAGGACACAAATCGCCGACGTCACTCCAAAAGCAGTCAAGCTTAAGTGGGACAGTCATCATAGGCTAAAACCACCACAAAGTGGGTCCCAGGAAACGTTGAGCTAAATCGACAGCAGACCCAGGCAAAGATCGGGATGAGCTTGATGCTTACAGGAGGGATTGGTTCGCACTAGCTCTGGACAGAGAGGTTTGGAAAGGAGAAAGGGAGGCCTATGCCCTGTAGTGAGACAACACAGGCCAAAAATAAAAATATATAAAACTAGTTGACCCGAAAGACGTTGTCCTGTCCCTATCTACTTTACCTACTTACCCTACCAACCTACCCTACCTAACCTACCACCCTACCCTATCTACCCTACCCCTACCAAGACCAAAATTAGCCGAATTGGTTCAGCCGTTCTCGAGGTTTAGTGAGACTAACGAACAACGATTAATTTTTATTAAATAGATAGAAGGAGATAGATAAAGAGTAATGGAGGTTAAACTACACTAGTTTAGCAGCATTAACTATTTAATGGTGCCTGATTGTAGATCTACTTATAATTAAATAATCCATTCGTGTTAAGAAAATAGTGAGTCATCAGTTCAACTGAAGAGTGATTGGTATTTCCAATATTATTTGCGACATATGATAAGTCAATGTTATGATAGATTATAGTAATAAGGGGAACTCCCTTTTATATTCCATTCCTCCTGTTCAGTGTGGACTGTATATATTTTGAAAATAAAACAATTCTTCAGGCTTGATTATTTTCCCATTTATTCTTCTTAGCTCAGTATTAGTCAGTTGCTATTTTCGATCTGAATTCAAGCGGGCCTAGTGCCCTTTTATATAGACGGCTACCTGGGTGCAAGTAGTGGCGGGGGTAAACAATGAAAATCTCGACCGACCACTCGATCGCTTACTTTGCGCCCAAATGGCCTTGAAACTATGTACAATTCGTAATTATTATTATTACCTATTTATCTATCCTACTTAATTATATAATACAACATGGTTTGTACCTATAATGCTTACACTAAACCTATCAAACTTAACGCTACATCTTGTTCTTATTCAAACATGTTTATAATATGATTTTATTATTTACAGTTAGCGTCTATTACAGTTTAGGTCGGCGTCCGTAACAGTTCTCCCCCCGGCGAAGCCTGCGCAGCCTCTTCTTTCTTCGTCAGGACGACGAGCTTGCTCACTGGGCGTCGGAAGATGCCGGTTCTGGTCCGCACCTCGACGACTCGAATGCTGCCGTCGGTTCCCGGATGCGTGCGCTCGACGACCCCCATAGGCCAGGTGTTCCGGGGCAGTGTGCTGTCGACCACGACGACCACGTCGCCTACTTGCAGCGGCCGCGCGTCGTTCTTCGGCTCGCCGCGGGGTACCAGTGTGGGCAGGTATTCTCGTAGCCAGCGCTGCCAGAAGCAGTCGGCAAGCGCTTGGCTAGCTCGCCATGTTCGTCGGTCGGCTTCATCGCATGGTCCCGTTGCTGGTAGGCCGTTCGAAGACCCCAATAAGAAGTGGTTGGGAGTTAGGGCCTCAGGATCATTGGGGTCCACGCTGACGTGGGTCAAGGGTCGTGCATTGATGCAGAACTCAGCTTCGGCGAGGAGCGTGCTGAGTACTTCTTCTGAAGGCGCCTTCTCTTGTAGGGTTACTTTAAGGGCGGCTTTTACGGAGCGCACCATTCTCTCCCACGCGCCGCCTTGATTGGGCGCGCCAGGAGGTATAAAGCGCCATTCCACTCTGTGTTGTAGCCCCACATCCTTCAGGGCAGGCAGCCATTCAGTGTAGGCGGTGCGGAGCTCTTGATCAGCCCCGCGGAAGTTGGTCGCATTATCAGAATAAATTAATCGCGGCCATCCCCTTCGTGCAGCCATTCTTCTTAGTGCCATGATCGCAGAGTCTGTCGATAGGGATGCGACGAGCTCTATGTGCACAGCGCGGGAGGTGAGGCACGTAAATAGCGCTCCCCACCTTTTCTCTCGGCGACGGCCCACCTTAACGGTCATGGGGCCGAAATAATCCACCCCACAGTTGGTGAACGGGCGGTGGAAAGGGTCGAGGCGGGCGTGCGGCAGGTCCCCGTGGCTGGCGTCCGTGGTGTCCCCTTCAACTTCTTGCAGAAGGCGCAGTCTCTCTCGATCGTGCGCACAGTGGGTCGTAGATGTATGATCCAATAGCGCTGCCGTAGATCATTTGTCACGCGCTCCCTGTTGGCGTGGCCCGCAGCGCAGTGTTCACGTAGCACTATCAGTCTAGTTAGCGCATGTCGACCGTCCATGATGATGGGTCGCTTTGTCTCTGTCGGTGCCGAGGAAGCCTCGATCCGTCCTCGTACTTTGAGGAGCCCGTTTTCTATTACAGGGTCCAGTCTGTATAGCCTGCTCGTCTTAGTTAGGGGGCGAGCTGACTTGATCTTCTCTATTTCTTCTTTGAAACTTTCTTCTTGCGCGCGTCGGATAAGTTCTGTCTCGGCGCGCTGGATGTGTCGATGCTCCATGCTCACGGCCTTACGTCGGCAGATGTCTATGAAGGCGAGCGCTCGTGCAGTGGCCCTCACCAGGACTTCATATTTCGAGAAGCGGGCCGGGTCTGGTAGCCAGCTATCTCGTCCTGGTTCTTGCGTCACGTGTAGGACCTCCTCCTCGTCTTCTTCTTCCGTTGTCGACATCATGGGCCATTGTTCTTCTGGCAGATGTAAGAAGCTAGGCCCCTGGAACCATCGGTCCGCTGTGCTCAGTGGAGTGTCGGTGAGCCTCGTCGCGTCGTCGGCCACATTCACTTCCGTGGGCAGCCATCGCCATTCTTCCTTCTGGGTTAGCTCGGCGATCTCACCCAGCCTGTGTGCGACAAACGGTGTGAAGCGTCGCATGTCGTGACGTATCCAATGTATTACAGTGGATGAGTCGGTCCAGTAGGTCGTTTGGTTGATCTTGACTCGATGTTCCCTTTTTATAGTGTCGGCGAGTCTTGCTCCGATGACGGCCGCCTGGAGTTCTAGTCGCGGTATTGTCTGTGCTCGTCTCGGTGCTACCTTGGCCTTGGCGGCCACCAACACCACGCCGATACTTCCGTCGTTGTTTATGATTCGCCAGTAGGCCACGGTCGCGTAGGCTTGTTCGCTGGCGTCGCATAATATGTGTAGATCGACACGTTCATACTTCTGTGTTAGGTAACATCGCGGCAATCGTAGCTGAGCCAGTCCGGTCAGGTGCGCGAGCCAGGACGCAAAGAGCTCGTTTTCTTCTGCTCGAATCTGTTCGTCCCATGCGGTCTGGAGGCGCCATAAACTTTGTAGTATTATCTTGGATCGTATCGTGTAGTGGCTCAGCAGTCCTAACGGGTCGTAGATGGACATGACTGCACTAAGGGCTTCTCGTTTGGTCGGTGCGCGGGCTCTGGTTCGTACTTCAGTTGGCACTCTGTTCATGGACGTGTTGAACCCCAACTCATCTCGTTCTGCGTTCCAATATAGCCCGAGTATTTTACTCTCGGGCTGTTCTCCCCCCAGTTGCGTGGGAGAGGTGGCATGTAGTTCGGTGGGTACGTCTCGTAGCACTGTTCGTTCGTTCGAGCTCCATCCTCGTAGCGTGAACCCCGCGTGCGCGTGCACCGCTCTTGTTTCTTCTATCACCTTTCGTGCTTCTTCTGGGTTATCGTAGCTGGCTACTAGGTCATCCATGTAATGGTTTTCCTTGATCGCTTCTAGGGCTCGCGGGAACTCTTGCCCATGTACGTCCGCGTTGAGGTTCCGGACGTAGTGGGCCATAAACGGAGAGCTTGCTGCGCCGAAAATCATGCTCGTCATTTTATATTTTGCAGGAGGCGCTTCTCTTTCGTTGCCTCGCCATAGAAACTGCTGGGCTGGTTGATCTTCTGGTCTTATTTTTATGCGGAGAAACATCTCTTGTATGTCGGCCGTTATCGCGATCGCTCTTTCCCGGAATCTGAAGAGTATTCCAGGTAGCGCCAGCAGCATGTCCGGGCCTTCCAGCAGCGCGTCGTTGAGGCACACCCCGTTGCTTCGTGCGGCTGCGTCGAATACTAGCCTACACTTGCCGGGTTTGTTAGGATTCTTGACGGCAAAGTGTGGCAAGTACCAGCAGACCGGACTTGTTTGTTCCGAGCCGCCGCACAGTGTCGCGTACCCTTTCTCAAGCAGGTTGTTGATCTGCCTGGAGTATTCCTCAGCGAACTCTGGATCGGCGTCCATCTTCTGTTCTATCTTCTTGAGACGGCGGAGTGCTTGGCTGTAGCTTGGTGGCATGATAATGTTATCTTGTCGCCACGGTAGGCCCACCTCGTAGCCTTCATTGATTCTCTTCGCTGTTGTCTCGACGATCTTGATGGCGCGTTGGTCCGCTTCGTTCACTCGCGGCTTGCCGTGGATGCTGAGTGCTTCTATTTTGAAGTGAGCCTCGACCAAGTTGTGGAGCTCCTGGTTGCTCACGTTCGATGATCGGTCGGGCTCGTAGAGATGTAGCACCTTGCCTTCTTGCATGATGGTGCTGCGCGGTGCGGTTCCATGCACCACCCATCCTAATTGAGTTCTTGAAGCGGCCGGCTCGTTCGGGCCGCCGATTCGTAGTTCACGGGAGACGATGCACTCCCAATGATCGGTTCCTACTAGGAGCCCGGGGCGCGCGCGTTCGTAGCACACCTCGTTCCTAGGTAGGTCTTTCAGGTGCTCATATTCTAGCAGGTTTTCAGGGATGGCTTGCTGGTAAAGTTGAAGGTTCTTCATGGTCCTCGCTCTGACCTTGTAAGCTTCCTTTTCTTTGGCCCCCCTGACCTTGATTGTCACAAGCTGGCTCTCTGTTTCATCTTGCGACATGTTGACACCGTTTAAGCGCAGTGTCTGTGATGGTCCCTCCGCCCCGATGCTGGATGCTAACTCCTGGTCCACGAGTGTAATGGTTGCACCCTCGTCTAGGAGTGCGTAGGTCGACACCTCCCCCCGTGGTCCGGACACGGTGACAGGACACATCTTCAACATGACTGTTCGCGGGCCGGCGGCTGGACGGGCAGCCACGGACAGGACTGCTTCCTCTTTAGGTTGTTCGGCTTCCTTCGCGACTTCAGTCTTCTCGTCGTGTTCTTGATGTAAAGTCTCGTGATGCGGGCGGCGGCATTGATTCACGCCGCACGGCTTTGCTTTACAGTTCATGCGCCTATGTTGTTTATGAGCGCATTTGAAGCAAATCTTCTTTTCTTTCAGGAAACTCCATCGTTCATTCACGGCGAGTGCCTTGTATTTTGGGCACTGTGTTAGTGCGTGGGCTTGTCCACACTTGGGGCATTTTTCAATTTCTTCCTCCGCTCCCCCGGTCGTAGTGAAAACGCTCGCCTTTTTCTTTAGTATCACGGCGGGTCGGGTTTCTTTCTTCGTAGTTGCAGCGCCTGTGGCCGGGGCGTATGTGTATCTCAGCGCCCGGTCAGCTTCTCTCATCAGGAGCCGTGACATCACGACGATCTCTGGGTCTGCCGTCCCTTCGTGTTCATATGCGTAGTCACACCAGCGGGATCGTAGATGCGGACTGAGCTTGTCTAGTACTTCTCGTGTCATCAATGGATTGAATAGGTATCCCCTTCGATCGATGGTTTTCAGGACACAGATGATGTTCTGTAGTTTGATAGCGAAGCTATTAAGCTCTGTTGCTGACGTACCCGGCTTCGGCAGCTTCTTCAGATCTTCCAGCGCCCGATCAATGATGACTTCTGGTCTTCCAAAACATTGCTCCAGAGTCTTCATAATCACATCAGGTTCGGTGGCTGTGTGCAGAAGAGCGGCCACGGCGTCCCTTGCTTCCCCTTTGAGGCAGCTTCTCAGTCTTTGTATGTTCTCGGCCGCTGAGATCAGGTACATGCTTGTTGTGTCTCGTACCGCTGCCTTGAATGGCAGCCACTCGTTGGCTGCGCCGGAAAACGTAGGTAAGTCGATATGCCTGGGTCTGGGTCTGGCCATCTTCTCGAGGGTTGCCGCCAAATGTTCGATGCTGTTTCTTGCTCGTGTCGGGGTTGGTGATCTCGCCCCCGATGCTTCGAATCGTATTTGCTTCGGTTCTTCCCTGGGCCCCTCCTCCCCCCGTGGGTTGAGGGGGTTGGTTCTCAACCACTCGTCCACCTTTCGATGGGGTTCTTCACGGGGAGGGCCAGGTTCTTGATCATCGTGTACGCTTTCTTCGTCGTTAATCACTGACACTTCAACTGCCAGCCTCTTCTTGATCAACTCTTGTTCCAGTTCCAACTCTTTTCTTTGAATGGCTGCCAACTTCTCGGCTGCTTCCAGTTCCGCCATCCGTAGTCTAGTTGTGACGCTCGTTGTCGATCGCATTGACCTGGCCGGTGATCCCATTCTTCGTCGGGTCACATTGGTCGTCGTTGCTTGGAGTCCAGAAGGCCCCGCCGCCGTACTGGTGTCCGCTATCTTTGAAAATGGCGACGCCGGTGGGTCGAGTGAGAATCTTCGTGTTCTTTCGCGTTCGATTTGTTCAGTTTCCCTGCGGCGCATCTCTTGTTCCTGGGCACGCCGCGCCTCTTGTTCTTGGATGCGTCGCTGTTCCTCAATCTCCGCTACGTCCCCTTGGCTTCGAGTGACAACCATTTTCTTATGCGTGTTCGTGTCGTCGCGTACCAGGCCGCACGTTCAGTTTGCAGCGTTCAACGCGCACCGGACAGCACGTTCAGTTTGCTGTGTTCGACGGCGCGTTCAGGTTGGTACCTCTTCTGATCGGTATTTCTTCGGCACGGTGAATAATCCCCTTGGCTTGATATCCCTGTTGAAACCCGTCGGCTCGGTTCGGTGAGTCGTTCAGGTCGAAACAAGTCTTGCTTGATGGCCGTGTTCGTTCTTCAGAGCTTCGTACTTCGTCTGGAGTTCGGTAGGCCAGGTTGCCGCAGGATCTTCGTTCTTCTATCCGGCTCGAAGGACCAAACTGTTCAGTGTGGACTGTATATATTTTGAAAATAAAACAATTCTTCAGGCTTGATTATTTTCCCATTTATTCTTCTTAGCTCAGTATTAGTCAGTTGCTATTTTCGATCTGAATTCAAGCGGGCCTAGTGCCCTTTTATATAGACGGCTACCTGGGTGCAAGTAGTGGCGGGGGTAAACAATGAAAATCTCGACCGACCACTCGATCGCTTACTTTGCGCCCAAATGGCCTTGAAACTATGTACAATTCGTAATTATTATTATTACCTATTTATCTATCCTACTTAATTATATAATACAACATGGTTTGTACCTATAATGCTTACACTAAACCTATCAAACTTAACGCTACATCTTGTTCTTATTCAAACATGTTTATAATATGATTTTATTATTTACAGTTAGCGTCTATTACAGTTTAGGTCGGCGTCCGTAACACCTCCGTCCTAGCGTTATGCGTTAAAAATAGAAACAGCTTCGAGAAATATATTCTTATTGAATATCTAACTACGTCAACGAAGTTTAAAATCAAAATAAATTATCAAAAATACGACCTCTGCATAAATTTTCATTTAAATTAAATCGACCCTTGGCAAAAAAAATGGAATCATTTGAAGTGGCACCTAGTACCGGACGGGTTTAACTTCAAACCCCCAGCACCGGACCTCTTCAAAATATCGTGCATCGATTGCATATGTCGGATTTTATTTCTAAGGGAGGTCTGCACAAGCTTCGTGAGTCCACTCACGGCAACTGGAGCATTGTATCCAGTCTTCGTTATGCCCCCTTTAATGCCCAGTTTCTGAGGTGATTTAACTAGACTATATCTATTTGATAATACTATTGGTTCGTTATTGCGTTTCCGAGCACTCAGTTAAGGAAGAAAATCACTCAAATAGATAACTTTGTCGAATGAATAGCTATCGAAAGTTTATCCGAAGACCTCAGAAACCGAGCATAAAGGCGGTTAACACACGACGCCGTGCACCGACGCGGCAGGCGGTGAAACAGATCTCACGTCGCATTGGCTTGTATGTAAACCGCTGATGCCTAACACACGTATATCGCCTGACCGTACGGACCGGCGCCCACAATCTCCGCCCTCCGCGGCGGTTAGCGGCGTCGTGTGAGAATGGCCTTAGCCACTCATTTCTTTGGACGGACTATAATATCTATCGGAGTTTATAAACGATGTTGGTCCCAGTTTCCTTTCTTCTTCGTTCTTTTATTCTCTAAAACAACGTACAACATCTATCGTGAAAAGTATTAATACTAACTAGAAACATCAACTTATTTTCTGTACGGCGTTAAGGGTCGATTTTGTGTCCGGGACCAAGGAACAGAGAATTTCTAATTATGCCAAAACTTCTTTGAAAATCAGCAAAGATCAAATATCATTTTTATTATAACTACCTACTAAAAGTTGCTCAAAACAAAAAAAAAACAACAGTTGTACTCACTTAGATTTTGTGATGTAGTGTTTTCCCGCAAAAAACAGCATATAACCGGTCCCAGCGTGGTCTCACGCGACATTAACACTCACACAAAATTTGCCGTTTAAATAAATTAAATAAAGTAAAATTCGTGGAATATTACGCACTAGTGTACAATAACATTCTTCTGGATTCTGGGCTGGGCCGGATTAACCATGTCGGGCCTCCCTAGGCGATGCAATTCTCATGGTCCCTTTACCCTTTTCTAACTTCCTAAAATACATATTTTCTACCACAATAATCATATTTATAATTACGCTATTTTTTAACTTCATTACGTTTTCGTTTTGAATATTTTTAATATTTTTTTCTCAGTACGCGGGGCCCCTGATACCTCTCAAACTGCCCCAGTCCTGCTCTGTGTAACACATTTTGTGACACCACCAATCAATTGACATACTTTTTATGAGCTATCAGAGCGCGATACAAATGGGTTCCGCCATTTCTATGGCGATTTATACTTATAATAATCATCAGCTGCCTAGCCTTTTCCCAACTATATTGGGGTCGGCTTCCAGTCTAAACGGATGCAGCTGAATACCAGTGTTTTACATGGAGCGACTGCCTATCGGACCTCCACAACCCAGTTACTGGGTAACACGATACCCCTTGGTAAGCCTGGTTGTCAGACTTTCTGGTTTCTGACTACCCATAACGACTGCCAAAGATCTACAAATAACAGCCGGGACGATTACGTGCTTTCCGAGGCACGGAGGGATTTATACTTATAATAATATTATCCTTTTATTTAAGATAACCAGAAGGCTAATTCACGTAATTTTATGAGGCGCCGATGAAGTTGTAGTGCAGTTGCAGTTAAGTTCAAGTTTGAGTGATAGACGGTATTCTTGTAATAATTGAACTGCGCGTAAGCTGCGCGTGAACTGCACGTCAACTGTACGACAACCAAACTATACCAAACTTACTTATGGTGTACCCACATGCGAGAAAAATATCAATTGATTACATTTCAATGAATATGACGTTATTATAATATTAAAATAATACCCCAGTACCGATTTTAGTGCTTTTTAACTGTAATTTAGAGACATTAAACGAATAGTAGAATACCGATCATGTTGCGTTCCGAACAACGCACCAAAGATGCGCAACAGTAGAATGCTGTTATTGCGCTTGCGTGACGCGAACTTGACGCGAGCGTGTCTGACAGCGATATAGAATATGAAAAGCGTTGTTTTGATCGAAACTTAACTGCAACTGCACTGCAACAGCACTTCTTTAGTTACGTGAATTAGGCCACAGGATCCAATTTGTTAGTAGTATGTACAACAACTTATAACTATGTTAGTATCACATAATTCTGCATACATCCTTAATCTATTCGCCCCCTGCCTGACCCACGAATCGAAGTATCAATACTCATGTGAGCATTAATACATCGATTCATGTACAGACAGTCAAGTCTACTGGCTATCATACTTAAAACGCTGTTGCGACTAGCCCGCACTCTGCTCAGCATTGACGTGCACCGCTTGCGCAGAGTAGCGTAGAAGCAATCGATGCGCGCCTCCGCAAACCATAGGCGCTATAGGCATTTGTAGGTTGTCATTTTCTAACTTCTGAATTCACTAAATATATATTGGTTTCAAAGCTACTTCAAATTTTACATTCAATTGAAAATGAATCCGGTTTTCAGGGCTAAAATCATGTTTGTTTTATAGAGAAGTTCTGCCTTGGAATTATTTGTTAATCATCATTATGCAACACTGCTATGCTGTGGAAGCAGGTGTGATTATTATCGTTCCCCAGACGAACTCCTTTACTAGGAATTCGTCTCCTAAGATGTTTGAGTTACACAACCCTATTCTGGTGCAAAACTTCAGCTCTGAGGGGAATAAATAGTAAAAGAAAATATCGAGACAAAAAATCTATTTACTTACGTTACAAAATACACAAAGGTTATTTATGTACAGTCAACAGCAAAAGTAGATGATCAAAATCAGAAATTCAATACTAATTTACTAACACTAATTTATATAATTTATTACTAGTTTATTTATTAAAAGTATGTGATTGTCACACACGTACTTTTGAATCACTTCGACGCCACACAGTTCTGACGCGAACTCCGTTCATTAGTATTGAATTTCTGATTTTGATCATCTACTTTTGCTCAACAGCAAACAACACTGTACAATATTTACACTATAACTAATTTAAAAAAAAATGTTTATACGACACAAAATGAACACGAAATCTAGTACGGGGTGAATAGGAATGCAGGGGTAAATCGGGACGAAACTTTAAAGTGGTTTTTAACATTGAAATAATATAGCCTGTTGCCAAAAAGGACACTAGGAAAAAAGATTAATTATTGAGTCATTAATTAGAGTCATTTTTGTCAACAAACTACATTATTTCAACGTTAAAATCCCCTTTTAAGTTTCGTCCCGTTTCACCCCTGCATCCCTATTCACCCCGTTTGACGGCTACATAAAACACTACCTATAGGATTGAGGTAAGTATGAACATTATTTTCATACACGTACTTTATTTAACTTTTTTGACGTTCTACGTCACGTACTACGTGTTAGAAGGTTAAATAAATTACATCTAAATCACTTTTAAAACTTGCCGAGTATTATTTTGCTCTTAAGAAAGTAATGAGAAGCTCAAAGTCATGGTCAAAGCTAATTAAACCGTTTACAGGCACTTTTGAATTGTCAACGAGTCAGTCAGTTGGTTAGAAAGTTGAATCTAGTTGCTCGTTCCAAAACGTAAATAGGTATTTGAGAAGAACGAGCATAAAACTCCACGGACATATTTTTTAATCAAGTTTTTACTAAATTCTAGTTACATTATTGTTATTACTTCTTAATCCGATTACGAGCAATATAAACCAATTCAAAAGTAAATATCAGTTAAGAAATAACTAGTCTACTAACTAACTAACAGCGCCCGTTCACGAACATGACGCGTAGAACAGCACCATTTAGTTCAACCGTTTTGAAAGGAACTTACTTTATATAAATTACATACCTAGTTTTATGGAGCTTTAAAGCACATAGGCGTTGATAAAGCTGTAAAAATGAGATCAAAATGTAGAAATGAGAACTTAGGCGTTAAGAGGATTGTGATGCTGTAAATCTTCATACCTGAAGCGATAACGTTTTACTCCTCTTAAACTTAGTCCAATTTTCATAATTTTTGGGAAATGTTGTAGATATAATGAAAAACTAGGTCTGTACGTTGTTATGTCTAAGAAATATTGCGTACGAAATAGCATCTAAATATATACATTTTTGACTTAAAAACTTCTTCGAGCCTTTTTATTTTTTTTAATTAAACTTTGCTGTAGTTATTACTTAAAAATAACAACATACAGACCTAGATCAAGGTGTACTGAATCTATTGAGACTAAATGTCTCATTTCGTAAAGGTTTAGGGGGGTGAAAACGTTGATACCTCTTACAATCAAAAAGAAGCAAACCTTATCGCCCAAAACAATATTTCAAAAAGGAAATGTAGGCATTTGCCTGGTAGACTTGCAACTCTCTTAATCGCACAATACGGGTCGGGGGGCAGGGCTAAATTGTATTTGTATTGTTAACCCAAAGAAAACAGATAGCACTTCACAATCCTCCTAATCACTACATATTATAAAATAGTCTATCTTTTTGTCTATTCGTGATAAACTCAAAACCACTGAATGGATTTTCATGCAGTTTTCACCAATAGACAAAGTGATTCATGAGGAAACTTAATTTGTTAAGGTTTTGTGTAAATTATGACGATAATACCCGTTTGGAGCCGGGCCCATTGGCCCAGCCTCGAATTTCAGCAACTTTGTCAAAGTGAATCTAGTCTCTGGCATTTGCTTTTTATCCACCATCGGCTTCCAATCGGAGTAAGTGGTCTTATCATGGGCTACCGTCCGATTCATTAGGATGATCATTTCTAGGAGATGATCGTCTTCATGCTTGTTTTGAATGATGTCACAGAGCGCTTGGATCATCCAGGACCCATCCTCGTCGCGGTAGGATAAGTAATCTGTGAATAATGGTAAAATTTATTATTTTGGTACGGGAATAAATGTAATGACCACCAAACAGTACTTTAAGATCCTAAACTCACTTGCCAAAAAAATATACTACGAAAAAAAAATTGGTTGGCGCAGTGGCTGAGTGATCGACTGCTGCGCAGCGTGTTGCGGGTTCGATTCCCGCCCAGGGTAAACATTTGTGTGATGAGCACTTGTGTTTGCCTTGTGTCTGGGTGTTGTTTATCTATATATGTACGTATTTACAAAAAAAAATGTATTTGTGTATGTATATCAGCTGTCTGACACCCATAGTACAGGGTCTCCCTAGTTTGGGGTCAGATGGCCGTGTGTGAAAATGTCCCCACATATTATTATATTATTATTATTATACTAAACACCAAATGTAGTAAATTGTCACCAAATCTTAGTGGGCTAATTAATGCGCTATTACTACCTAAACTATGATTGCCATTTCAAAAGCGAGCGAAGCGAACTGCTGAACAACGACTCGGACAGGTTAGGATAGAAGGGGATGGTGCGGTCAAGTGAGTGAGCGAACTTAGGACTTAGCAACTTTAAAGTGTTTAAAGATTATGTTATAATAATTAGTATGGTCAAACTTTAGGAGTTCTTTTACTATATAACATTGATTTATGTTAGTAGTTACAATTTGTTTGGTAATTTTCTATTTTTGATATTTTTTTGGTTATAATTTGACATTAAAATGGGGTTTAAATTTTGGTGATCATTTACTAATGTTGCCAATATTTAAAAGTGTTTTTTTGCCGTTACATTTTCTTAGATCTGGTGGTTCGGTGGTTCGTTAAATATAAGCCATTTCATACTATGGACCTTCTGCAGGACAACGATTCCAGAAAGCGTCTTGTCGTGCAGGGAAGGGTCGAAGGCACGAGAACACTAGGCAGGTCACCCTTTTGATAGACCGATCAGATTTAACTTGCACAGGGTGGCCCATTACATGAGTGTACAGTTGATTTTTTAGGGTCTTTTTATATGATTTTTTTTCGCTTTTTCGTGTCCACTTCTTATCATCCATATTAATTAAGAAACGAAAACACCAAAAAGTTAAGTCATCCCTTAATTTTCCACCTTTAAAAGCGGAATATTTTGAATTCAGAACGTATTCTTTTTTTTTTAAGTCGGTTAATCATGATGACCTGCTCCGCCAAGAGTGTACCAACAAGGAATAGAGATGATCTGATGGTATTATTACACCTGTTTGTTACCTTCGACCGTGGAACACAGCACAAGGGTGTCAGCATGTGTAGGTACAGTGAGAACACTCTCACTTTGGCTTTTTACCGCGTCAGCATTGCCACCCATCCAAAAAATTCTGAATACCTGTGGTTGGAAAACGTTTAGGTTAAGAGTAGTTTTCGTTCGAGAGTAGTTAAACGAAACTTAATAATTTCAGTTGCGATGTTTGTTCATTTTATCATTTATTTATACATTAAAAGTCAAAATAATTAGCCATATGTGTAGATATTGAAATACTGCTCGCGCTAATAGTTTTATTATTGGGACGTTCTATTTTACTAATAACAATCAGAGCGAGCCGTATGGTTCCGGCCGAGAATAGCAGCACCTCTTTTTCTGCCCGTGTATGTCGTAGAAGGTGACAGAGGGATATTGACCAGAGGATGGGCAGCAGCGTCCTTCTGAGTACCATAACACCTGCTGCAATCGTCAACACGCATCGGCCAAGCATAGGCGTATATAGAGGGGGGGCCGGGTGGGCCGTGCCCACCCCAGTATGGTCTTGTGCCCACCCCAGAATATTGGGTTAGCGATTCGAAATTCTAGGATGGACAGCTAAGAAACTTCACACAAAAATTATTTACGGCCGAGAATTCTACATACTTACATATTATTACATACTATTCGACAATAATTGTTATCTGTTTACATTGATTATGCTATTACTTTATTTACCTGGTAAGAAATGTATTGTTAGGTATAAATTTAACCCCTTATTCCTATACTAACTTGCCTCGTACCCTGCGGGTAGTAAAGCTTTTTGGTCCCTAGCTAAATCGGTCGAGTCAAACTTCTGTCGTCCCTCACAGCCTCCATTGCTGAAACCTGATGGTTCTTGGCTCACACTGCAGGAGAGAAAGCAAACCTATTTGCTTTTCTATTTGCAGAATCTTGATGCAGGAGACGCACCTTCCCAGACTTTAGCTGGCAGCACGACCTCAATATCTGATACTCGCTCTCGCCAAAAAGAGGTTCGAAAAGCGTATCGCAAATCTTGATGTGTACAAGGCCAGTGCACCTGAGTGGTCCTACCAACTATAGGCTCATCTCGGTCACGTCCATTATCTGCAAGACAATGGAACGTATCCTCAATAACAGACTCCCGGCGTACCTTGAAGCTAATGATCTCCTCAGTTATCGTCAATACGGCTTTCGCCGAAATTGGTCCGCTGGGGTTGTTATTTATTTATTTATTTATTTACACTTCATGCACAAAGGTACAAAGGCAAACTTGAAGTGACGCCATCGAGAAATATGGGGAAGCACTTGCCGTCTCCCGGAGCATATTTGGCATGATGGCCTAATTAGCAAGCTTCCATCAAATGGCTTGCCGTCTGGTTTTCTATACATGGATATCAGATTTCCTGAGAGATCGTTCAATTCGAGTAGTCATCGATGGCTGCTCGTCTGATCGAATGGCTATAAATGCTGGTGTCCCTCAGGCCTCGGTACTCTCTGCAACCCTTTTTTTGCTGCATATCAATGATATGCTGAAACCCGGTACCTTTGGGTACGCAGATGACAGCACGGTTGTAGAGAGTTGCACATCCAGCGCACGTGCCAATGCGGCTGAAATCCAGTCTTTCCATGTAGACCAGTGCCGATACCTTTGAAAATGGTAAAAAGTGAAAAAAATAATAGTAGAATGAAACCCATTGGAAAAGGAAGAGAATAATATAACAAAAATGAAAGCAAAAATAAATTACGGGCGATCCGAGGTCGGGAAGTGGAATTGTACTACTATAATTACCCCACTTCTCTATGAAATACCTTTTGATGGGCAAAAATTTTTCATAGAGAAAAGTTGGGTAATTATAGTAGTATAATTCGATTTGCAATTTTTTTGTTTATCAATGTAACATCGAATCTTATGTTTTTTGAGTAATTAAAGTGTACATTGTAACAAATAGCTCAAAATTTCACATATTAGGTAATTAAAAAAATAATTTCGGTTTTGAGATTTTTTCGTTTTATTGCATTTTCTGAGAAAATTTACCATAGTAATGTATATTTTTTTTACACCATCAGAAAGTAGAGATTTCAACGAACAAAAAGCCCACCGACTTTTTTAGTAAAGCAGAGATATTTTGACGTGAGATTTTTCGATTGAAAATAAGGGTGCTTTTTCGATATTAAGTCAAAATAAGGTGAAAAAAATTAATATTTCAAATCAAAAAAGTGTCTGTGTATTTGGGACATAGAAAGGTAAGTTTTCACAAAATTTGATGAAAAATAAAAAATGCTTGTAAAAGATAAAAATAAAAAACCAAAAACTTGGTTATTTGAATTTTTCACATACATTTTGAGGTTATGTGAAAAAAGTGTAAATACAAAAGTTGAAGATATTTCTAGTACCTACAACTTTGCCATTCAACTTTTTTCCATAGGACTTGTAGTTTTGCCGGAAATCGAGATAAACCGTTTTTTACCTTTAAAAACGCACTCCCATCCACTTCGGATCGCTTGTAATTTATTTTTCCTTTCATTTTGACGTGACAACGTCTTATAATTCGATAGAGCCGGCTTCACGCACGAAAAAACATGACTCATGCGGCGTTACCATAACGCCGCTCTGAGGCGTTCCATGTAAGGCTTGAAGTGCAAGCGAGAGCGCGGAATGAGCGACAAAGAAGCACAATCGGCCTTTGCGTTCGGCAGCGTTCGACATTCGTCTCTCTCCTACTTGAGTGAGCGATGCGTCTGCGTGGACAGCTGCTATACTATAGTACATTTACATGTTTTGATCGAGTATCAAGTGCAGTGAAAAGTGAATGTGGTGTCAATTGTTTATAGCAACGATAATTACAGCGATAAAGGTAATGATTCTTTCGCGTTGTCACGTTCAACTATCGTCAGTAAACCGACTTTACAGACAACCAATTTCTTTTGTTATATTCTCTTCCTTTTCCAATGGGTTTCATTCTACTATTATTTTTTTTGCTTTCAAAAATTATCGGCACTGGTCTAATTGTCGAACGCTTGAACTTGCCCCTCAAGGCAGTCTCCGATTGGGGCGATGCTAATCTGGTCAAGTTTAATGACGCTAAGACTCAGGCGTGTCTCCCTTGCCAAGAAGAGGCCTTTCCATCTGGCCCCTTCTTTCCAACATGTATCTGTCCTGATCACTGACCATCTTGAGCTTCTAGTTGTTACTCTGACGCCAAATCTTAACTTTGGGTCATTCATTGAATCCAAGCTCCAATTAGCTGCCAAATAGCAGGGAGTCCTCGCAAAGGTGTGAAAGTACTTTACATCGGAACAGCTGCTCAACTTATACCAAGCACACACGTTCCATCGTGCATGGAGTACTGTTCGCACCTTTGTGATGGATCAGCTAAATACCAACTAGAAGTGTTGGAAGTTATTGATAGACGTGCCAGAGCAGAGAAAAGCTCATTGACAACGACTCTCGGGTTAGGGCAAGTGGTAGGAAAGTGAGCTTTGGAATTGCACAATTTAATTCCGCCATCCCTATTCCATCATCGGACGAGCAGAGATACGGCGAAGCGTAACCGCTATATGGTTGAAGTTCGCCGGTCTCGAACCAAGCGCTTTGATACCACATTTATTGTGCGAACTGCCAGACTATGGAATTCACTGTCCGCCCCTCTGTTTTCTGATAATTATAATCTGGGTATCTTCAAGGCACGAGTGAACCGGTTTATCCTAGGCAAGCATGTTCCACCTTAGACCACAATATAACTTAACATTAGGTGAGTTGAGGTCAAACGCAAACTTTTTAGAATATAAAAAAACACTAAGTTGAAAACGTCAGTTTACAGTTTATTGTTTAAACATGTGGAACGAACATAACGTTACGTAACATAGGTAATTCAAAATAACTTAATACTTATCAAGAACTTTGTCACTAAGAAAAAAATTTATAATAAATTTAAAAATTTTATGATACTAATCGAATCGCACCTACTCGCTGACAGAACATTGGGTGTCGACTCTGCTTCATCGCATCGGCCATGGCATCTCAGGGGCCAGGCCCCCCCTGAAAAATAACTCTAGATACGCCAATGCGGCCAAGCATGGCGATTACGGCTGAACCTATTTCCAGCAGTGGGCGACTAAGGATGGCATGATGATGATGATGAATCAGAGCGATTAATTTTTAAATTGGTAATAAAAATCGGGCTGGATATCGGAGAAACTCTCCACTGAAGAACAAGTCTGGTCCATCGGCCATCGGTCCTGCGACAGACGTGACCAGCACACTGCCACTTCAGCTTGCTGATACTTGCTTGCTTGCCGATGACCTGCAGAAGGTAGCCAATGGTGGCTGGATGCGGAAGGCAGAAGACCGGGAAAAATGGCGCGTCACGGAGGAGGCTGACAGTGGACCTCAAGTAAGTTGAAGTGATGATGATGGTGGTGAAAAAATGTACGCGTCTCTTCTTTAATAAAATGCATTTTATTTTATTGTCCAGCCTATTTAAGATATGATATGAGCTTACTATAAAACTAAGTATTATTTGGTGCTTTTATTAAATTACAGGCTTTTGTCGGCGTGGTATCAAAACATTAACATTGAAAATAGCAAGTACACATATTATATTATTTAGAATTACAACTTTATCCATGCTAAAATGGCATTGGTCTGGTCACTTTGAAGTCTCAGTCCACTAATTCAGAGTTGCTACTGAGAAAAACACTTTCTTTTTTTTTTAATTTCCCTCCTGTCGTGGGATCCGAATGTTCAATCTATTTTTTAAGGAAATTTCGAAAAGGTTGTTTGACACGTCCCGTGATTCAAAAACTGGTTTTTACCCCGGTCAGAGGTTTAGCATTGTCATCCAACGTGGCAATGCCGCCAGTCTCTTGGGTATGTGCCCACTAAGGCGGAGGACATCGTAGAGTACGTGCGCCACAAGATAAAGTACACGCCGAGGGTGCAGTTACTGGAGTCGCGCCGCAACGTCAATTTCAAGGCGTTTGTGGTGCGAGTACCAAATTGTTTCCTGCCCCTCGTCATGGAAGAAGACTTTTGGCCGCAGGACGTGGTGTTCCGTCGCTTTCGCGGGCAAGTGCCACAGGACAGCACACAGTCAACCTAGTGCAATTTAGTGAAGTGATACTAACATAGTCTTAAGTCGTTTCTATTAACATAAGGTTGAAATTATAAAATATGTATGTTTAGGTTAAGGTATTTGTCTATGGGCCTATGCAGCCTGAAATAAATGAATTATTATTATTATTAAAAAAATAAATTAATAACTTACCTTTAAAAGACTGCAACAGAAACCAAAATATTGAGCATCAGTATGACCAGTTTCTAGCATAAGCATTTCCTCTGGAAAAGAATAACGCCTATATCTTGGAGGTGTAGTGACAACACTGTTACTCGAACTAGTAAAAGCCACAGTGTGACCAGCATCCATATTGTCGCCTCTGCAAGCCTGTGGTGACGATAAATATATCGTACATAATAATGTAGGAATTATTTATCGTATTTCAATTTACAATAGAGATGTTGTATTCACCAATATTATCGTGATAGCCCAACAGTGCTCAGATTATGAAACAAAAGGCAGATAGACGGTGCGGAACACTGACAGTGAAGCCAAAAAAGCAAACACAAATTCAAAAGTGAGTGCCTACAATCTCGTGATTGTATTCACTTTTGAATTAGTATTTGTTTATTTACGTGTTATTTTTAACGATACGGCGTTTCGTGCTATACTGACTCGTGTCAGTACAGCACAAAGCGTGTTGTAGGTCGCTTTTGAATTTGTATTTGGTTTTATGGCTTCACTCTCAGTGTTCCGCAAGGTCTATCTGCCTTTTGTTTCATAATCTGAGGCCCAGTGATTAAAGGCGTATCCACATAATGATCATTTCCACGATCCGATCACCGTATCCGTATCGCCGATGCGTAGCATGATTGCCTATCTGGACGGGTGGTAATACGCGATCATGATGCGCAGTCTTGATACACCGCTCTGATACACAGCAAGATACGGCCCGTTCCATTTCGAGTCGGCTTTTGTCCGATCATCAAAGAAGATACGGATAAGGCACGGTTTGACGATACTTTTTCTTGAGGAAACGACATGTACGATATGGAATAAAATAAAGGCGTCCATATCTAGCTACGGTACGACGAATGATACGATGATGCGAATACAGTACAATTTCATATGTAAGTAGGTACAATACGCGCCACGAAAGACACGTACACCTTACCTTTAAATCGAGTACTGCGCAAGTCAAATCAAGTCTGTGCCAAGTCTCATCTTTCGTGGCGCGTACTATATTTTCTAAGTTTATCTTGGATATCACTGACAACGGTGAAGGAAAACATCGTGAGGAAACCTGGACTTAATAATAATTAATATAAGTCTGATATCGCCAATCCGCCTTGAGCAATCATTCATTATCCATCCGTCTATCTAGTTCCACAAACTTCCGCGTTTATAATATAGTCTGCGCGCAAGTGCTAGTCACCGCAGGGGTGTGGGACGTGATGCGAGAGCTCACTGATACGTCAACTTGTCACTGTCACGTCTCCCGCACCGCGCAGCTACCTCAGACGGTGACTAGCATTTACGCGCGCACTATAGTACTAGCACTTTGCCCGTGACTTCGTCGGCAAGAATTTTCTCACGGATCCGTAAATTTATATCATACTTATTTATATGTATATAGTCTTGCCATAAATATTTTCACGAAGAAAAAAATTTTTTTTTTATTGCAAATAATATTTATTACTTTTACAGTACAGTAATACATAAATATAAAACAATTTAAAATATAAAAAGATTATTCGAAGTGGTCTACATTGGCTGCAATACAGTCCTTTAAACGTTGAGGCCAGTTATCAATAGAAGCACGCACTTGGTTATTGAACATGGTGTTGTTAAGGGGCTTAACACATGTCCCGATATTTTGATACCTTTTTCACAATAATATGGCTCAGTCACTCCTTCATAGTTAACACCCCACCAAACCATCACTGAAGTCGGATAATGCCCACGTTGCACTCTGTCGACTAAAATGACCGTATCTAGGCTCAAAGCATAAATACGGTCATTTTGTTTGTTAAAATGTTGCTCAATTGTAAAGATTTTCTCATCCGTAAACAAAATTTTTCTGTAACCTCCCTTTGCGTACCGCTTCAGTAGTTGTTTCGATTTTACCACGCTATTTTTTTTTAAATTATCAGTTAAAAAATGACCAGTGCGTCTCTTATAGGCTCCAAGTCTTAAGTCATCTTTTAAAATACGCGACATGGTCCTGGGTGCTATCTTCATCTCCCGAGATAAAATCTTTTGCTTTCGGACAGGATTTCTTCGAATTCTTTCCCTTACTGCTTTGACCACCTTTTTCGTACGAACACTACGTGGACGGCTAGATCTTTTTCTGTCACAAACAGAGGAGGTCTCATTGTACCTATTAATAGCCCGGTACACAAACATTTGACTAATACCAAGCGTATGGAGAGTTTTAAAAATTGCATTTGGCTCCATACCAACTTTGTGTAATGCAATCACAGCGATTCGGTTCTCTTTCTCACCCCACTCCATTTTAATATCGCAAAATATTGTACAATAAATTGGCGCCAAAATTAGAATACTCAATGAACAATCGTATAAAAATGACAGATTCCAAATTCAAATGTAATATCTTTCTTATTTTTAATTGTAACAGTGTTTATGGCTAGACTAAGTATATTATATTAGTAAATGTTTTTTTTTTATCGGATGAGTAGTTCCGTATATTACCCCTTACATAATATTAAGCATAGAGCATACGTAAGGAGGAGCTCGTGGCTAAGTAAACGATCGATCAAGGTTAATCTACGCTTACTGCGGTCGGTCTGTGGATGGGTGACCATCTATTTCATACCGAGTTCCCTGTAGGAATTACAAGTACAGAAGTTCCCTGTACCAAGCCTTGGAAAGCACGTAAAGCCGTTGGTCTCGGTTGTCATTCGTAGATCTTTGGCAGTTGTTATGAGCAGTCAGAAAC
Source organism: Charanyca ferruginea (assembly GCA_947361185.1). Taxonomy (NCBI): domain Eukaryota; kingdom Metazoa; phylum Arthropoda; class Insecta; order Lepidoptera; family Noctuidae; genus Charanyca; species Charanyca ferruginea. Next base: position 32,598,703 of record OX376057.1, read on the forward strand.
CTGACAGTCTGTCAACCAGTCTTACCAGTCTTATCATGTTACCCCTATGGGTAACCCAACCCAGTTACTGTTAACTGGGTTGGGAAAAGGCTAGGCAGATGATCATAGAGTACCTATAGATTAATATGTAAGATAAACCCAAACAATGAAATAATCTACCTGCACGAAGAATAGCTTCGGTTTGTTGGTGAGTTTTGGTTGATTCTCGAAAATGGCCATCACTTCACTCAGTAGATACGGTCTGTCCGCCGCATAGACCTCACCTCCTTTGTGACCATGCGTTAGGATCGTGACACAAACGCATGATGTCTTTGAGTGGTCTAAAGTAGCAACTGGAATTTTGAAATATGTAATTGTGTCATTTAATTTTGTTTTGATTGACTGGGTATTATCCTGGGCATTAATTTTTAACACATTAAGCAACCGCACGCAGTCGATATATTTAACTGCGTGCAGTTATCTGCAGTCAGATTTGATCCATTGTTATTTAAACCTTTCGACGCGACCGACGCGTGTTATGCTCCTTGACTAACTTCACACTTAGGTATTTTTTTTTTATGGGACAAGCCCGCCACACTATTCCCTAACCACTGTAACTCCTGTAAGCCAGAATCAACAGTGGCGACCACCAGAAAAGCGCCAGAGCAATGAAGCTCGACGAATCCCAGAGAAACGATTCAACTGTCTTGGATCCCGCAACGAAATTAATCAGAAAAGAACAGCGGAGGAGTAAGAAAAACATATTTTCCACTTCCCTCCAAATCAAGCAGGAGACAGAACAGAACTAGGCCAATACACTTAGGTCTATGGTTAGCGATGAACAGCGTGTGTACACGACTGTAGACGACCGCGTAAAGTTGAAGTGAAATGTCAAATGGCCTGTTACGATTTTATTTTGTATTAGTTGTAACTTTATTTATAGGTAATAGAAGAAAACTTACTTGAAGTAAGAATATCGATGATAACCTGATATTTTAAGTCTCTTAACACGAAAATATCAAAGCCGAGTTTATAGAACACCTGTTTTAAGCGCCATTCATCATTGTATGTACCGTGTCTCGTAGATGGCGTATAATATCTGTAATAAATTAACCAAAAACTACAATGAAACGCAGAAATCCATTAATTAGGTAATCTGAAATCCTGACTGAATATTTTTTTATATTTAAAAACAATATCAGTTAAGTGGCCGATAATTTAATATGATAATTTGAATCATCATCTACTTGGCAAAGTGACGTGAAGATGATGACTAATTTTGCTTATAAAAGGGACCAACGGGTACTGTTTGCAGTTACAGTTATCTTGTAACCAACCAATCACGTTATGTAGCAACACAGAACAATAGATCTCTTCACGCCTCCGCACAGCCCGCCATGTTATTTTTTAGTTCCACAAAAAAAACGTATCCTATTTTTTGATAATTCTTGTCGTCCTCAAAAAATAGGACGAGTGATGACAGAAGAAATCGAGATAATCTAAATCGAGATAATCTTATGTTAAAGTGTCAAACTTTTGACACTTTTGTGGTTTGTAGTCACATACACAATATGTCACATTTGACAGAGCGTCGAGTATTTGATATGGGAAATTTTGGCGGTAAACGACAAAAGTGACAGAAATGACAAACATTTCTTTACGCGAGATTGAGTTAATCGCAGGCGCATGTTAGCCAGGACGCCATTGAGATGACGTCATGGCGGGAGAATAGAAATAAAATGTAATACAAACCCAAAATATTCAGTATTCTCGAACATGTAGTGGTTTACAATAATTAGGAATTTATCACCGCTCATGTCATAATACGACGCATCTTTGTCAAACGGTAGCCCATCTTCTACAATCTCGATGGGACGTTTACTAAAGAAAGTAACACATAATTAATGTTGGTAATGTCTTTAAATAATTACCCAAAATAAATTAATCAATTTAATAATATTATGATTGAGCTTAATTTTGCTAAATCCAGCCAACACCCGATCACTCAATAATTATTACATGTATTACGTCAGCTAATTCTATTGGCATATTGAAATAATTGACGTAATCAATTATATTAGATTACACTTTCGTTACTATTACAGTTTCATGTACAACCCAAATGTATGCTTTAGATTTTTAATTAAACAACAAAAATAAAAGCTATTTCAACGTGTGTTGGTTCCTTTAAGCAAGACTTACTCCTTATTGGCTTATAAATAAAACAAGTTAATCTGACGACGATTCCAACTTGCTATTGTTTTCCTTGTCATGAATCTAATGCCTTGGTAAAACCATTTGAATGATGGTAAAATGCATTTATTTAGTATAAATATTGATAGAAACCTTACCTCGAATTAGAAGCCTTGATATTATACGCTTTGCTGTCCACGAACACGCGTTTTTCTCGCTCAAGTCTCTTCTTCTCAATCTTATACATGTTTAACATTGTTGATACGAGAATAAATGTCAAAATAATAACTTTCCACACTGGACAGCGTCGACTGGAAATATTTGAAACAAGCTGAATAAGTTACCAAATTCGATGAAATTCGAACAAAGCTGAACAGTGCGTGCGAACGATAGTAAGGTAATCCTTATCAATGAAAAAATGCATGGAAAAACCATAGTGAAATTTTCAGTGTTACAATATTTAATAAATAGGTACGTTACTTAGAACTAAGGTAATTCGCCATTTATTAGAGAGTAATTTAATCGATTAATTTTTAGAATTAAAAAACTCATTACACATTTTCTCCGAATCGGGAATCGAACCCTAGATTCCACGCTCAGCAATATTTTTCTTTAATACACATTAAATAATTATATTTTTGTGGAATCGCGAAATTATATACTAAAAGTATTAACTGACACTTAGTTTTTAGTCGATTGGATTAAAGCTTTTTTTTACTGGTGACATTTGTAATGGTGAAATATGTACTGCATGGATTTTATTTTCTCTCTTTGACATAAATTTTAATTAATATGACTATGTTCTTGACAGTATTTTCATTGCCTTATTTAACTTTTTGAAATTAGTAATGGTAAAATTCAAATTCTATTGATTAATATCTAAATCTAATTATCAAAATGTGTTGGACTAATTTTTGTTATGATTTTAGACATTTATAATACCGAAATCTTAATTGTATTGATTTAATTAAAATGTATTAATTTTAAATTTATTTGTTTTATGTAAAATTGTGTTGATTTTTTATAAGAACAATGTTTTCAAAAATGATGTAATGGTATTAAAATTAACGATTATTATCTAATTTTCTAAAATAAATACTTTCATTTATTTTAGATTGTGTGTAGTGCCCAAAGTTTCAATCCAATGTTAATAAAATTGTTTAAGAAATAAATAATAAAAATGTTAAAAAAAACATTTATTTTTTAAATCAATAAATTAATGAATTCAATATACCTACAACTATTTGAACATTTTCATAACACTAAATAGTAAAAAAAAACATATCAAAAGTTTACGGCACGATGCAATTTGATATAAAGAATCGATAAAGTTTAAAATACCCAGCTTTTTAAAAAAAATATGATGTTTTTCAATTATTTTATTTATTTATATATATAATTGAAAAACAATTACATTTTTTTATACCTTTTTATTTTATTTATTTAAGTATACTTCGTGCAAAGGTACAAAGGTGGACTTTGCTTTAGGCATTCTCATAATCAATGTTTCATTATTTTAGTTTTGTTTTTTTAATGTTATGTTATTTATTAAGTGTGTTATTATTTTACATAAATAATTCATTTAGAGTGGAGGTAATTTAATAAATTGATAAACACTAAATGAATAATGTTGTCAACAAAAAAAAATCTTTATAATATTGTATCGAAAAGATTAATCGTATGTTCATGTCTTTATCGAACTATCTTCACACTTCAACAGCGCGATACCTTATCAATGAAATACGATTCATAATTATCATACATTGTCTTATCAAACTGACCTGCTTCTTGCTTTAGCATTGTATATCACAATAAAGTCAAAGTCAAATTTACTTCAATTAAACTATTTACAGGCACTTTTTAATGTCAACGAGTCAGTAAGTCTAGCTCTAAACATACTACTACCACACCTACCACGCCTACCACGCGTACCACGCCTACCACGCATGCCACGGCTACCACACCTACCACGCGTACCACGCCTACCACGCCTACCACGCCTACCACGCCTACCACGCCTACCACGCCTACCACGCCTACCACACGTACCACACGTACCACACCTACCACACCTACCAAACCTACCACACCTACCACGCCTACCACATCTACCACGCCTACCATACCTACCACGCGTACCACATCTACCATGCCTACCATACCTACCACGCCTACCACACGTACCACACGTACCACACCTACCACACCTACCACGCCTACCACATCTACCACGCCTACCATACCTACCACGCGTACCACACGCGTTTTGTATTGCTAGATTACCTTCATAGTTTTCACATATAGATGCAACAAGAATCATGTAACCAGTACTTTGCAAAAAACTTAATTTATAAGAGTGTCCGTGGAGTTTCTTGCTCGTTCTTCTCCATAGAGACCTACCTACGTTTTGGAACGAGCAACTAGCTTCAACTATCTGACTAACTGACCGACTCCTTGACAATTCAAAAGTGCCTGTAAATGGTTTAATTGAAATAAATGCTTTGACTTTGACACCTACCACACCCACCACAACCATATCTATGACCTATTTATCTATGTTGAATGAGGTATTTATTGACATAGGTGATAAACTTACTTGGTTACTACTTGACATCGCACTCCGACACGTCCGGGAAGAGATCAGGCGCAGGACCATCGTCATCTCCCTGCCCTTATACCACGTTACTTGGGGTAAGTGCAATAGGTGTCCTCTTCCATAGGAAGAACGCCTTAACATATGCTTTCCGAAGAACTGGGGTGTTACACCACCATCACACACATTTCCTGAAAACTAGTAAAAATAAGTTGTGTAGTAATATTTCATGTGACAACAGGAAATATAATTATAATACTTTAAAATGTGGAGTTTTTCTTGTGTGCAGTTCTTGTGAGTTTAAAAAAACTTGTGATTTCGGGATCGATAGAAATATTTTCTCTTTATAATTTGAGTGTAGTTATCTACAAGTTACAAGTACAAAGCTTAAAAATAAATTTAAAATATATATATATTGTGTACAATGGAGTGCTCACAGGGCATCAAAAAACTCGTCCGCATCACTCACAATGGGACAAGTGCCCAAAAGGTTAGCAGCATTACCACGTAAAATGGCAATGCTAATTCTTTGGCCCAAGAAAAGGCCAGCCCTCTGGTCACGTGAAGAGTCGACCAGCCGCTTACAAATATCTCTAAAAACAAGGTGAGCACTCGAATGCCTATACCGTTACAAGTTACATTATCTAAACTAATCACTGTAACGAATAAACTCAAAAACCACTGGTCCGATTTCAAAAATTCTTTCACCATTAGAATGCTACATGATCGCTGAGTAAAATAGGCTAGCAATTGAAAAAATTAAGGATCCTTGAGAAAACAGGCGATACAAATATTTGTTTCATGCGGGATTCGAACCCGCGATTCGTGGCGCAGCAACCAATCTCTCAACCACTGCGCCAACCGTGTCGTCATAGTATTAACTTTTTTATTTGTAGCTACAGCGGCTACAGTAATACACAAATCTCTGAAAAAACTCGCTGAAAATTGTATGTAGGTATATAATACACTCAAACTCAAAACCATTTATTTTAATTAAACCATTTATAGGTACTTTTGAATTGTCAGAGTCAGTCAGTCAGAAAGATGAAGCTAGTTGCTCGTTCCGAACAGTAGGTTTCTATGGAGAAGAACGAGCAAGAAACTCCATGAACACTCTTTTATAATCAATAATATATTACAAATTTAGGTTACATCATTCAAAGAAAAGATATTATTATAGTCCTGTGACAAAAAAGACGAATGGACGAACAGACAAACAGCGGAGTTTTAGTACTAGTCCGCTTGACACCGTTTGGGTATCCATCATCTATTCTGTTAAGGCTGCGCCGAGAAAAATAATTCAAAACAGTCGTCACTGTTAAAGTGATATAATCAATACTTTTACCATAATTACCATAAAAAATATGTAATGAATACCACAATGTATGTGTTAACCGATTATAGTTGGCAAAAAATAAAAATACTGTTTAATTTAATAAACAAAAATACGTAAAGTTGTTTAAAAATCTTTAAAAAAATCTCGTATTTAGTTGTTTTTACAATTTGTAGTTTTTACATTATTTTATTATTCATTTTTGTTTTAATAGACGCGCTGTTTTGAATCATACGCAACGTATGTATGTCGGTTAACACATTAATTGTTGTATTCATTACATATTTTTTATGATAATTAATGTAAAAGTACATTCACATATCACTTTAACAGTGACGACTGTTTTGAATAATTATTTTGCTCGGCGCAGTCTTAATACTACAACAAAATGTTGGGATCAGCTTCCAGTTTAACCGAATGCAGCTGAATACCAGTGTTTTACATGGAGCTACTGCCAATCTGACCTTTAAAGTACAGCCATTGAGACGTAAGCGTCGGTAGTCTGTACGGTCAGGCGGTGTACGCACCGTGACCTCTCACTGTATGGATATTCTATACAAGGCGAGATCAGCTTATACTGGAAATGTATCGCTTGATGTGTAGCCCTGTGTACGTGTGTTAGGCATCAGCGGTTTTTATACAAGCCAATGCGAAGTGAAATCCGCTTCACCGCCTGCCGCGTAATCGTCTTACACGATACCCTTGGTAATACTGGTTGACAGACTTTCTGACTTCTGACTACCCATAACAACTGTTAAAAATTCACGAATTTTTCTGGCAAAAAAACCGGAACCAACGGCTTTAGGTGCTTTCCGAGGCACAAAAGAGTCTCGGTATTAATTGGAAGGTCACCCATACATACACATACCGTGGCCAACGTAGCTTAACCGTGACCAGTCATTCCGTACGGCTTGTACACCAGCGCATCAAGCCATATCAAACTGTCAAAGAATCATGGCAAGATTTGTACAAAAAAAAAATTGGTTTTCTGTAAAGTCGGTTTACTGACGATAGTTGAACGTGACAACGCGAAAGAATCATTACCTTTATCGCTGTAATTATCGTTGCTATAAACAATTGACACCACATTCACTTTTCACTTGGAACGCCGCAGAGCGAGGTAACGCCGCATAGCGAGGTAACGCCGCATGACGTCATGTAACGCCGTAACGCCGCATGACGTCATGTTTTTTCGTTCGTGCAGCCGGCTATCGAATTATAAGACGTTGTCACGTCAAAAATTAAGATGTTTAGAAAAGTTGGAATTCTAATTCTTATATTCTTGGGTACCTAAAGAGTATCTTCAGACAGAGACATTTACAATTATTTTTAAAACCCCGCAAAAAAGAAGTGAATAGTTTAACGAAAAGCTCATTATTTCAGAACGAAACGGTGACTGACAGTAACAGTGACTCTGACAGCCGCCGTTTCGCAGTTCTTACACTGAAATTGCATCGTTTTAGGGGCAATAATATTCCAAACAATGTTTTTTTTTTCTCCACACACTTGTCTGCCTATGCTATAGATCCGTTAACGTAGCTTGTCACTTTCTTTTTTTTATAAACACAAAATGGGCATCGAGATGAAACGAAAAAGTGTTATTTTCATTTCGTAATATTTTTATTATCGCTAAGTATATCAATCTACTCCTGATAATGTATTCTTCACATTAGAAAATATTTTAAACTCACTTAATTATTTTTGTTTTTCATGCAATTGAATGTTTGGATCTCGCCATGATTCTTTTTCCAAATTGTAAATGAAACTTATTGTTATGAGTTAAAGTTAAAAAACTATCAAAGAAATTTTACAGATCCTTGTAGCTAGGTGTGCTGCCTTCTGTACTTAACCACGACCCCCAAAAAAAGAAATCATAACTATAGAAGAATAATTACATTACCTATCCATCCAATCCATTTGCAAATTGGACCTTTCAAAATGGCAGGAAATGAGTTGCCAGTCAAACCGCCACTTTTAACACTAATCAGAGCAAAAAAACGCCATTATAAAAGAAACCGATGTTAATCAAATTGTCATCAATCAAAAAATGGTCCTTTGCTCCGGGAAAAGTTATATCCGGGAGGGAAATCAACTTAGTTATCGGCGGTCGATTACCGGGATTTAACGGTTAAGGGACAAGATTCTGGCGTTATAATAATCCTTATGAACGAATTTCAGGTTGTTAGGTGGACCAGAGTTGGCAGCGCGTAGTGTTTCACGCGCGCCCCACTTAGGCGTCGCGAGGGGATTCCTCACTCCGCCCCCCTGTCTAGAGGAGGTCCGCAGGACTGGGCCCAGTGGACCGAGGTGGTTTTTAGCCAGTAAGAGTCGGACAGACCCGTTCGACCGCCCCAGGGCAGAGAACATTCATGGGGATTTTACAACCTAAAACAAAAAAGGAGGTTGTCAGCTGCTTAACCGTACTTTCCTGTGGTGCTTAAAGAGAATTTAAGGCCTCCAGCCAAGGTTATAAACTTATATACTAAGCGACTACAAAGACTGGAGGACAGCAAAGGAACAGGCTGGATCGGATCTTACAGTGACTAGCCGAATACGCAGGAGATATTATAGTGCTTATAGTGCACAAGTGTAATATTAATAATAGTTTAATAATAGTTTATTGATACATAATAATAATAATACATATATAGGAGGAGTTCGTGGCTAAGTTAAAGCCGTACAGATCGATCGGTCAAAGGTTAAGCTACGCTAGCCGCGGTCGGTCTGTGGATGGGTGACCATCCCTTTCATACCGAGTTCCCTCCGTGCCTCGGAAAGCACGTGTAGCGTTGGTCCCGGCTGTCATTTGTAGATCTTTGGCAGTCATTATGGTTAGTCAGAAGCCAGAAAATCTGACAACCAGTCTTACCAAGGGGTATCGTGTTACCCGGTAACTGGGTCGTGGAGGTCTGATAGGCAGTCGCTCCACGTAAAACACTGGTATTCAGCTGCATCCGGTTAGACTGGAAGCCGACCCCAATACAGTTGGGAAAAGGCTAGGCAGATGATGAATAGTTTATTGATACAAGTCCTTGCAATATTGTAAGGACTTGTATCAATCAAGCATATGTTTAATATCTAGCTATGGTTCTCAATGATTAAAGGCGTTCAAGAAATGAAACCCTGCCTCCTAAAATAGGAATACCTGTGACTTAGGAGTCAGTGTTCTACTGCTACTTTAATTACCCTAATAAATTAAGAGCTGGTAGGCTGATATTATATAATAAGAACATTGTAGTTATAAAAGAGTAAACAAATAAAAGTTGAAATTAATAAAAAATAAAATGACTGAGAGGTTGTTTCGGTGTGTGTGACTGGAACTGTATGTTTTGTGTTGTGTGAGTAATATGTGTGACTGGAAAATGTGTGTGTTTTTGTGAGTGCGATATGTGGAGCCTAAGTATGCAATGTAGTGGTGTCAAGTGTGAGTCTGTGTTTGAGTTAGTACGAGCTGGTGTCTAAAGATACACTACACATACACTGTAAAACAGTCAACCAGACTGTTTTACAGTGTATGTGCAAACATAAGTGCTCTCTCTATTCCCTCACTCTTATAGTCCTATGAGACGCCAAACCGACACGGCCGGGAAGAGATCAGGCGCAATAACAACAGCTTTGCGTGTACGATGGTGTTAGACTACCAACTTCCAAACACCAGGCTACTAATGAGAAATTCCTAATAGAAAAACTCAATAACATTTTGCCTGCCTTAGGAATCAAACCTAGGAAACCCAGAAAGGAAAAAAAAGGAAGAAAACAAAAGGAAGAAAGAAAGAAGGAAGGTTCATCCATTCGTTTTTTTTGTAGCTGTCGCGTGTCAACTGTCTAACATAAAAAAGTACGAGCTAGAGAGAAATAAAAATACCATTATTGTAACCTCTATAAGTTTATAGCTTGGGCCCCATCGCACGGGACTAAAAGAAGGAAATGGAAAGTGCGACGCTTTACGACGACAATCAGGCCTCAAATGATCAAGTCATCTACTAGAATACCCTTAAGTGCATAAAAAAATATAATAATAATTATATGTTGGGACATTTCACACACGGCCATCTGACTCCAAACTGGGGAGACCTTGTACTATGGGTGTCAGAAATACATTTAAATACATACTTATATAGACAATATATAGAAGCTTACTGTTTACTTATTTACCATTTTAAACAAATCTGATAGTTCAAACATTTAAGTACAAGAAGGGTCCACACCAACGCTTGTAGTCGCTGTCCGAAATACTTCTGCAGTATGTCATCATCTGTCTATCGTTTTTCCAATAATATTGGGGTCCTTCCAGTCTTACAGGACTACATTAAGTGACGTTAATTGTAAGCCTAGCTAAGAGTACAGGGGTGTGATTCTGTAAGACCTCATTCTAAACTTCGAATCTGAATCAGCTGTGAGTTTCTTGATTGGCATTCTAAAAACTCGGTTGAAAGCGCCACCCTTGCGAGCATGTCAGCGAGTTGAACTAAATTGATAGGGACATTTTGACAGATAAAGTATGAGATGACGTAAGAAGTGGCATTCTGTAAGGTAATTTCCCCGTCACTTCGCACTCGAACCCGATTCAAAGTGTCAAATATATCAAGGTCATTTTGAACCTTATGCGAAGTGAGAGTGAATAGCGATGTGAGATGCGAGTTGTTGTTTGAATTTTACAGAATAGCTTCCAGTCTAACAGGACTAAATTAAATAATGTTAATTGTAAACCTAGCTACGAGTACAGTTTACAACTAAAGAAAAAATATATTGTTTTTGAATACTATCGTTGCCAGAGTTACTGTTGTTGTTTAAAGAAAACCCCAATGGCGACATTCGTTATGGGAGTCAAAAGTCAGAGAGTCTGACAACCAGTCTAACCTAGAGGTGTGTTACCCTAACTGAGTTGTGGAGGACAAACAGGCAGTCGCTCCATGTAAAACGCTGGTACTCAGCTGCATTCGGTTAAAATGGAAGCCGACCCTAACATAGTTTTCCGTTTCGCACAAATATTTAGTATGAAAGGTTTATTCATATTAATTGGAGATACTAATTTACTATTATGAGGCATTTTCTTGCCGCCGACCTCAGGGACGATGTAGACATTGAGAGAGAGCCTACGCTCCCTCTCAATGTCTACGGCTCTAGCGGTCCGGAGCAATATGTTGTCCCGTAGATTTACGCGATGTACAGACCTAGTTAAAGTAACACTTTTCAAGGCTTATTGAAAAAGTCTGTACACGAGCAATCTATGGGTCAATTATACAAAGAGATCGCTGGAGGTCCTGCGCGTCCAATATAACAATGCTTTCAGGATGTTGTTGAGACTGCTTCGTTACTGTAGCTCGTCGGAGATGTTTGCGCAAACCCGTAACGACGGTTTCTACGCGATTATACGCAAAAAAACCGCGTCGCTACTGAGGAGAGTTAGGGACAGTCAAAATAATCGAAACCTGTAAACCGTTTTTCCAGGAGTATAAAATTCTATCTCTCCCAAGCCTATATATTTATGAGGTCTCAGTATTTGTTAAGGTCAATCCACACTTATTTAAGTTAACCTCAGAAGTCAGTAATAAGCAACAACGTGACGCATTACGCCTCTTTGTACGCCGAACGTGTACCACTTTAATGCACAAAAGTGTGTCTCGCATATCTCCTGTAATTTTCAATAAATTACCAAAAGAAATAAGGGCAATGAATACTGCTTTATTTAAAAAAAGTTCAAAGAGCCTTTTAGTTAATAAATGTTACTACAACTTGACCGACTACTTAAACGATATTTTTTCCAAACTTCTCACAGTAACATCAAGTACCTAATAGCACAATGAATGTATCCTTAAAATTAAAAGATAATCTGTTTATGTATTGTAATTATTCTAAGAATGACATTGAAATAATTTTATTATTATTATAGATAAATAAATAAATAATCTGTGTTAATAGACTTTAAGAAGGACATCACATTAATATATTATCTTAAAATATTTTTACATCATTTTATATTATATTTCAATGCCAATCTTAATCTTGATTTTGAAAAACCATGATTGTATCCATTTTGCATGCCTTACGGTAGAATTACTTGAAACATTCACATTTAATAACACCTTTGTAACAGTGTTTTCTGCAAAAATAAATAATTTGAATTTAAATTTGAACAGTATCCTGAAAACTGTTGCTGAGGGCTTCGGCTCTCCGATTATACAGCAGTTTGTGCGGAGGTTAATTTTTACTAACACTAGCATGTGATAAGTTTTTAAGTGCAATTGGGTCCCCAAGATACAGGGCTGTGCCTAGTTTGGGACCCATTGCTACATCTTCTGAATTCTCTCTGTGTTTAAATGTCATTGCGTGTTATTTGTTGGTAAAAAACTTTTTGTACGTTAAATAAATTATTTATTTTATTTATAAAATAATAACAATCTTCGTCAGTAATTGTAATAAGTCTTAAGTTTCAATGAACAACAAATTCAACTTTGACGAAAAGGAAATTTGTTTCCCAAACAAAATTAAGACTTATTACAACTAACGAAAGTTGTTATTATTTTACATATTTTCCGCATAACTGTGACACATTCGGGATAGCTGCGTGGGTACTTCTACTCGTTTGTTCTATTTCGTGTGTTCAACTATGTTATCTGTTAAAATGAGTAGTTTTACTGTTCGCTAACAAACTCAAAAGTTCAAACACAAGACGACCTTATATCTTTTACAAAGTATTCATTCCAAAACTGCAGTTCACATAAGTTGGTATCTTTTTATGCCTGGAAATGGCACTGTATTGTGCAAGCAAAGCCGCGAACAGGGGCTAATACACGTCAGTGTCCACATGAATAATCGCCGTGATTGCCAATTAACTACCTGAGGAGCTCTCAGTAATTTGATAATTGGCTAGTAATGATGGACGCTTACCTACTATAAACCTATAGCTACGATACCACATAAATAGTGCACAAGTGTGTATGCAAATACAAGTGCAATCCCTTCTCTTTCACTCTCATGGTCCGATGGGACGGCAACGACACGACCGGGACGAAATCAGGAGCAGGACCAACATATTTACGGGCTCGAGGGTGTCGCATCACCAATCATATCAGCCCATTACTGTCCACTGCTGAACGTACACCTCCCCCAGAGATTGCCAACCAACCCGGCCTTGGGCAGCCCGCATGCATCCGCTACCAGCCACCTTCTTCAAATCGTCGGTCCATCGTGCCACACGGCGGGCGTCCCACTCCGTGTGACGCGCGGTGAGCGGCTACCTTACCCTTCTCCGCACTGCCCAGCCAGCACCCCGCGAGCAGTAGGTCGATTCTGTAAAATTCGAAGAACAACTCGCATCTCACATCGTCACTCTTACTTCGCATAAGGTTTAAAATAACCTTGATATATTTGACACTTTGAATCGGGTTCGAGTGCGAAGTGAACGTCGAAGTGACGGGGAAATTACCTTACAGAATGCCACTTCTACGTCATCTCATACTTTATCTGTAACATCCCCCTGTCAATTTAGTTCAACTCGCTGGCACGCTCGCAATGGTGGCGCTAGTGTAAATTCGAATTATCAACCGAGTTTCCAGAATGCCAATCAAGAAACTCACAGCGGATTCAGATTCGAAGTTTAGAATGAGATCTTACAGAATCACACCCCAGATTTAAACCTCTGTGCGCTGGACTCTGTCCTTCTTTCCCGGCAGGCAGTTGACGAAGATTTAAGTGTCTCACCGGACTCACGGACCACACTTCAGTCTACCACGCCTTCCTCTCGACTGAGCCTATCATCAACTGATCTAGTGGGCCTAAACATAATATCGTGAAACGTTGATTAAAAGCGCAATAATTGTTATTCGTGATCTTGGTGTGTAAATTATCTCCATTAATACGCATAGCGCATACCACGCATCGCATAATTACGGTTGTCCAAACGCGGTCTCCACTCTAAAGCGTGTCTGAGAAATTTCTAACTGGAAAAATCTCTTTCAGCCTGACCTGAGAATCAAAACCCAGGACCCCATACCATCACTAGACCAACGGGGCCCTCAAATACTGTAAATTAAACAAACAAATTTCAACATGATCAAAAACGTCCCCCATTTTGAGTCCGTCGACGCTTTAGGTGAATAAATAACAATGTCATTTAACTTGCGATATGACTTTAGAAGCGGATTCCTTTGAGACCAGATGTTGAGTGTTTAGTAATCTAAAATTATATTAATGTGCATTTGAAGGGGTTATAGAACTCTCGGTGGAAAGAGATAGAAACGTTGGTAGAAAAAGATAGATAGAGTACGTGAACGTTTTGTTTTGACGTAATTTTATGGCGTGGCGTGCAACGTACCTATTTAATCAGAGCCCTGTCAGTAACAAATAAAATCCGATCCAGCCAGTCCATTTGCTGTCCACCTCCAGCGACGCCCTAAGCCGACATCCGTACCCCACAGGGAGTGCCCTTAGCGTGTACTCGCTTAGCTTATAAGTTTTTTTACCCTGGCTGGAGGCCTTAAATTCACTTTTAAGGCACCACAGGAAAGTCCGGTTAAGCAGCTGACAACATCCTCGGTTGACCTGCGAGATACCACTCCGAAAAATAAAAGTCACTTAGGCTGGGTTGCTACAACTATACTTTACTGACGGGTAATAGTAAAAAATGGCGCTAACTATCGTCAAACCAAAAAAAATGGGTTGTTTCATAAAATCATACGTCAAAAAGTTACTATTACCATAACCGATGTTATTCAACGTAATTTTGTGTTGTCAAACAGCTACATCAAACATCAAAATATTATGGACTCTCTTTTTGAATAACTTTGACTGACGGATTTTTATGTCACGAGGCAACCCGTTACATATAACAAACGTTAAACATCTCACGTCATAGTAATTTGAAGCCATGTGAAGTCGTTGGTCCTGCGCCTAATCTCTCCCCAGTCGTGTAAAATGTGCTATCCCATCGGACTATGAGAGTAGATTAAGTGCACCTGTGTTTGTGCACACACTTGTGCACTATAAATATCTCATACTTACTTGATTAGTCTCCATCGAGATTGTCGCCGTGATCGGAGTTCGGTTGGGGAGTATATTAAACATATTACCTTTTAAATTATTTTTTCTTTTGGAACGAAGTTCCTTATCGCGCGTTGTGAAAGGGGGCTAGACGGAAAAATTCTTACGAAAAGTTGTCACGACACTTTTTTGCTATTTTTATTACTTCACAAACGCAGACAATTCGAACAGAAAAATTGAATCGTTGGAACTGTCAAATAGAGTTCATTATTAGTTGAATGGCGGCTTTTCTATGAAAATATTGGAGCGAATTAAAACCTTATTTTTACACATTAACCGTGAAATTCGGTTGCACATAGCTCCTATTGTCCGGTCGGGCACCAGCCTATACGTTTCTCAGAATAATTTTATCATACCTAGTTTGGTAAAATTTCAATTTTTAACCGTTTACGTTTACAAAATAAAGTCCGAATTCGCTTTTCGTAGAATATGTTTATGTATTTAAAGGCGGCGCGGCGAACTCTTTGAACTAGGTACCTACGGCGATATGTTTAGTACCTAAGTTTATTCGCTCAAATAGTGGCGGTACCTACCTCAATGACATCGGAATTATCATTGCGTGATAATTCCGATGATAACGACCAACGAGATAAGTCCACCTTTCACTGTGAGACTGTGTGGATTGTGAATACGAGTGTAAATTTTAAGTCTAGAATACGTAGGTTAGGTAGGTAGGTAGTTACTGTACCTACTTCTATGTTTTGTTTAGTAGGTACCTATTGAAAGTTTGGGTTTGGTAATCATGAGCTTTCTATCGGTCGCGGTCGTCAGTAGGTAACCACTGCACCTTATCGCTCTAGGTCACAGAGTACCTACTTTTCTCTAGGTTTTACTAGCGACAATAATATTTTTTTTTATTTGATTAAAATGTTTTGGTTTAAATTAAGCCAGTGGGAGCTTAGGTGGGTACCTAGGTAGGTAGTGGTACTTACTTTTATCATTGGCGAATTATTTGTAGTTGTAAGTAGGTAAGTGAGTAGGTACTCTTTTGCTAGAAAAAGAAAGGCAGGTAGGCGTAGGTACCTATAG
This sequence comes from Charanyca ferruginea, assembly GCA_947361185.1. Lineage (NCBI taxonomy): Eukaryota > Metazoa > Arthropoda > Insecta > Lepidoptera > Noctuidae > Charanyca > Charanyca ferruginea. Next base: position 32,614,872 of record OX376057.1, read on the forward strand.
GTGCTATAGGTAACCTATTTAAATAAATTAGAGCTATTCACAAACACAGTTTTAATCAACTTTGGCTTAATTAAAAAACTTACCTATTAGGTATAAAATTTACACTTCCCTGTATCGAAGCAACTGCTCAATATGGAGTCCATTTCGCTCGATACATAAACGGGCACGTTTAATTAAATTGTCTTTTAATTACATTATATTTGTTAATAATAATAAAAATATTATTATAACTTAAAAAAAATAAAATTTTATTACAATTCCTTCACTAATTAATCGAAAGGAACTTCGTTCCATCCGGGTGTCCCTTGACACCTCTCAAGTTTTTTTCATGTCCACTGTGTTGTACAACTTTTTTATTTTCAAAGCTGTAACGAAGGACGTGAGTGCTATTTTATCAATATTTTAAAATTTTACCCGCCTCGTCAAGAAAAACAAAAAAAGTTTTTCAAAAACAAGAAAACCGCCTTCATTAACTAAAATGTGATAAATAAGTTTAGGACAAAACACACATTACTTTACTTTCGGAAGTCGGTGGCGGTGGCTTTGTGTTTGTTGTTTTGTATTGCCACCGACTTTCGAAAGTAAAGAAATGAGTGTTTTGTCCTAAAGTTATTTATCACTTTTTAGTTTTTGAAGGCGGTTTTCTTGTTTTTGAAAAATCTTTTTATTTTTTGCTTTTTAGTGTTGCCTTAACATCCAAATCCATTAAGAAACGGCGACACACTTAAAAGAGATTGTAAGTCCTCCAAAGATTGAAGAAACTAAAACGTCGTCTAAGTAATTTTTTTGGGAATTTGTTGATTTTCTCAAAAAGGGCTGTATCAATTTTGGTAAAATTTATATGGAACCATTTCGGAATAAACCCCTTTCGAACAAAAAAGAGTTTTGCAAATCTATACATGACAGAGTTATGTCCGAACATACATAAAATATATATATTTATATATATATACACACGAACACATACAACCCGAACCGAATTGATAACCTCCTCCTTTTTGAAGTCGGTTAAAACGTGCCGACGGCGCTGACCTACGAATACTCTCTCTCTCTCGCTCAAAAACTAAATTAATATTTTTTTAATGATTAGGTACTAAACTCCATGTTAGTGATCACTTCATTGTCACTAGTAAACTAGTAACCAAAGTTCCGATAGGTACAAGAAAAACGTTGACATAAGCTTCATAATTTCATTTGACGACACGGTTGGCGCAGTGGTTGAGCGATCGACTGCTGCGCTGCGTGTCGCGGGTTCGATTCCCGCACGGAACTAATATTTGTATGGCCTACAGATAGTTGTTCCGGGTCTGGCTATTTGTGTATGTGAGTTTATATGTTTGTAAACGCACCCACGACACAGGAGTAATTCCTAGTGTGGGGCAACGTTTTTTAAAAAGAAAGAAAGAAATAAAAATAATTTTCTTTGGTTTCCAAATAAAGTAGACAATCAACGCAAAGCCAACAATTCTGTAAAATTAAAATCTATGGTGGTCGCAGTTACGGCTTGGCTAGAATGCAACTACTGAATTAGTAAAAATATGCAAACAACGCGTAAATTGGAACGGATTTAAAATGGTAGTTATCACACCAATGTGTAATAAGAGCAGTTCCTTTTTAACCAACTTCAAAAAGAGGGGGGTTCTCAATTCAACTGTATTTTTCTTTTTGTGTGTTTGTTACGCTATTTCTCAAGTAAATGTAAATCGATTCTGATAATTCTTTTTTATTAGATAGGTAATGCCTCAGGTGTGGTTCTATAATAAATATTGGAATCGATTCAGCTTTCAATTTGTTCTTTAAAAATCAAATCAATCAATCAACGTTTTGGTTTGTCGTTCCTTTCAGCAAAAGTTTTGATAAGGACTATCAATCACTATCATAACTGTGTTGCTGTTTCTTAATGGATTTGGATGATAACGAGGTACTAAAAAGCTGAAAATAAAAACCTTTTTACAAAAAAGACAACCGCCTTCAAAAACTAAAATCGATAAATAACTTTAGCATAGAACACCATTATATGACTTTAGTTTCGGAATACGGCAGATTTGTTCTGTTTGTTGTTTTGTATTGCCACCGACTAAACTCTGTTTTACTTGATCTTGTTGTTTTTGTACAGTTAACTAGCTTTTAGCCCGCGACTTCGTCCGCGTGAATGTCGGTTATCGCGGTGCAGACGAAGTCGGGGAATATAAAAATAGCCTAAGCTATATAAGTAAGCTATAGCCGTTTTGTCGTGAAAACGTAACAAACAGGGTTACTTTCGCATTTTTAATATAAAGTATAGATTATTAAATACTCTAATCCTACTAATACATATTATGTATAAATGCGAAAGTTGCAGAGGATGCATGGATGTTGCGCTCTAAGGGCTTAGGGCAGGTTGCTTCAACTTAAGGAGGCTGCGGAAAGGGAGAGGGAGATCACAACCTCTTACCCTGCCCGCAGCAGACGCACCGGGCGTCGGCGGAGGGCCGATAACGTCCTCTTTCGGCCCCCCTAAATGGGTCCAGGGGCGGCAGACTCGGGGACGTCTGTCGCCCCCCACATACATCAGGACCCGAGGTGGCGGCGCGTAGTGTTCCACGCGCGCCCCTCTATGACGTCCGGGGGGGAGTCTAACACCTCACTCCCCCCCTGACCAGAGAAGTGGCCCGCCGTAGCGGGCCGGCACCAGTCTGGGGTTGCGGAAGTATCTCCAGTTCCCGCGACCCCCGACGTAGGTGTGAGATGGAACACCGGGGTGGTTTTTAGTCAGTAAGAGTCTGACAGACCCCTCCGCCCGCCCCAGGGCGGAGGCCATCCATGAGGATTTTCAACCGCGTACCAAAAAAAAAAAAAGGTTGCTTCAACTTTACTTTACTGACCGGTAACAGTCAAAAATGGCGCTAACTATCGTCAAATAAAAAAAAATGGGTTGTTTCACTAAATCGTACGTTAAAAAGTTACTATTACCATAACCTACCAGTCAACGTAATTTTGTGTTGTCAAACAGCTACTTCAAACATCAAAATATTATGGAATCTCTTTTTGAATAACTGAGACTGACGGATTTTTATGTCATGAAACAACCCGTTACATTTGACGTACGTTTTTAAACATCTCACGTCATAGTCACTTTTAACCGTCCGTATGTAACGTTAACCGACTGTTTCAAACAGTCGGTTAGTTAACTAACGTTAGTTAGGACGGGTTTATTTATTTATTATTTATTTATACTTCATGCACAAAGGTACAAAGGCGGGCTGTCAAAAAGAGATTCCATAATATTTTGAAGTTTGAAGTAGCTGTTTGACAACACTAAATTACGTTGACTGGTCGGTTATGGTAATAGTAACTTTTTAACGTACGATTTTGTGAAACAACCCATTTTTTCGATTTGACGATAGTTAGCGCCATTTTTGACTATTACCGGTAGTTGAAGCAACCCGCCCTTAGTCGAAGTTGCCAAAAAAGTGACGTCACATTTTAATATTGCGTTACAAAATTAACATTTTGACAGTTTATAAAAAGTTTTTTTTTTCGATATGCCCGAATCAAAAGTGGCGACCACTAGAAAAGCCACGAGGCAATGAAGCTCGACGAGTCCCAGAGAAACATTGCAACAAATTAACATTAACAATTATAAAAAGTATATCAATTTATTAGTGATGTTACCATTATCACATTATTATGTCACATTGACATTGTGTTGTGTAGTGGTGAATCTTCAAAGGTGGGGGTTCTTAGATGATGCCAATCTTCAGTGCCTGTGTGGCGTCTCCCCGCAGACCATGGCCCACCTTCTATCCTGCGCCGCATGCTCTGTCACCTGGGCCTCAACTCTGCTGTTACAATAGTGTCAGAATAGTCTATCATTGATTTCATAATTGTTGATTTTGACAAGTTTTGTAATCTACTAATATAATGGCGTCATTGTGACTTTCCAATGGTCAACCAAAGACACTCCATTGAAAGAAATGATATAGAATGGTAATCTCGTACATAATAAGAAATTAATTACGAACTTCTTACTACTTCAGATTGCTTATAACACTTATAAATAATATGTAAAAATAGAAATAAATGAAATCTGGCATGAATAAATGTTCAAATTTGTTGACAATTTCATTATAACACAATTCTATTACGAGACCATTGACCGACCAATGATCGACCATTATGGATTTAGCAGATTACGAACTTTTAGCAAAATGACAATGGGATCGTGTTGGAATGACGAAATTATAAAAATAGCAGACTTGGCCCCCTGCTCATGTGCGGACCTAATGACTGCTTCACCGGATGGTGTTGCTGTGGCTGAATTCTGGGCCAAACAAGGAATCTGACAAGAACCAACACTACTCACACATACACACTCACACATACACACTCGGACACATACACACACATGTAACACTTCCGTGTTTGCTATCGACACGCTAAGAAGAAGAGTGGTGTTACCCAATTGCAACAAAATGGGGACCATAAGGACAAAATTGAAAGCAAAACTGCCACTGCCCATTGCATTTTTGCTCCGAAATTACCACATTCATGAAATGCAGGGTCAAAATTATTCCTCGCTCGTTATACGGAACTCAAAGCAAACCAGAAAAGGGCTTACCACAGTATTTCAACTTGAAATACGAGATTAGTTCGAAGAGAGCTTGGTGCATATTACGCCAGCCGACGTATTTGCACATGCAACCACGGAGAACGTAGATTTAACTCTGAACACGTTTTCAAGTAAATGGAATAGTTATACAATATTATCCAGTTAAAATATTGAATAAAGTTAAAGTCAAAGTCAAATCATTTATTTCAATTAGACCATTAAAAAATTAAAAAAATTGGAAAATTTAAAGTAGTTGCTAATATTTTTAGCCTGTAGGCTAAGAGCTGCTAGCCTGTAAGAGCTTAAACCAGCTGAGCCGTTATGGTACCGGATGATGTATGCATTTCTCGTGGTGTATTGTATTAGTCGCTGGAGGTTCTTGGAATTAAACACGGCAAAGCAATTTAGCACTTCTATATTAACGAAAGAACACGTCGGCCTCTGATGGCGCTAGGTCAAATAATAGTATTGTTCCCACTAGTTCTACTAAACACGTCGGCCTCTGATGGCGCTAGGTCAAATAATAGTATTGTTCCCACTAGTTCTACTAAACACGTCGGCCTCTGATGGCGCTAGGTCAAATAATAGTATTGTTCCCACTAGTTCTACTAAACACGTCGGCCTCTGATGGCGCTAGGTAAAATAATAGTATTGTTCCCACTAGTTCTACTAAACACGTCGGCCTCTGATGGCGCTAGGTCAAATAATAGTATTGTTCCCACTAGTTCTACTGAACACGTCGGCCTCTGATGGCGCTAGGTCAAATAATAGTATTGTTCCCACTAGTTCTACTAAACACGTCGGCCTCTGATGGCGCTAGGTCAAATAATAGTATTGTTCCCACTAGTTCTACTAAACAGTTCTACGGTAGAACTAGTGGAAGTTTTTTCCCAGTAGTCCTACGATGTTAGGTATTACAAAATAGTAGAACTAATGGGACTTTTTGTTGCCACTAGTTCTTCTAGCTCTTTCGCAGTTCTACAATAAAACTAATGGAACTAACTAACCTTGTTACAAAAATAAGACCAACGCTTCTAAATACGAAAAGGTTCTAGAACGAATCCAGAGTGTATAGATGAAATATTTACTTAGTAAATGCTTTCGACCAGCAATGCATGCAACTTTTACAGTACTTTTATATGGTACTTTCGCATTTATAATATTAAGTATAAATTATTAAATACTCTAATACAAATGTATAAATGCAAAAGTTTCAGAGCATGCATAGATGTCTGTTACTCTTTCACTTTCTAACGGCTTATTATTTAGTCAATTAAGTTGCCAAAATATGTTGTTGGATATGTCCGACACACTATTCGCAAACCACTGCAACACCAGAACGTCAGAATCAATAGAGGAGACCACTGCAAAAACGTCGAGACAACATAGCTCGACGAGTCCCGGAGAAACATTACAACTGTCTTGGATCCCGCAACGGAAATACAGTACCTACTATACTACTGCTACACTATACTACCTATTATATTTTTGTTCATATCAGTCATCCATTGCTAAACGTAGGCCTCGCCCAGAGATAGCCAACCAACCCGGACTTGGGCAGAACACACCCATTCGCTGCCAGCCACCTTCTTCAAATCGTGGGTACATCAAGTCGCAGGCCGTCTCACACTACGTTTGCCCAAACGCGGTCTCCACTCTAAAACCGTGTTTGCTCCATCGTCTGTCGGTATGCAGGCATGGCCAGCCTACATCCACTTCGGCGTGCTGAATCTATGAGCAATGTCGGTGACTATAGTTCTCTGGCGAATTACTACTTGAATTTAGATCTACAAAAAGAACCAAAACTCGTCGGAATTTCCCCGAAATCAAAAAGATTGTAATCGTTTTGGATCATCATCATCATCATCATGTCAACAAATAGATATCCGTATGTCAACCTTTAGACCGCAACATCCCTGTGTTGCGGATGCAGATTTTTTCACTATCGCAGATGCGGATGCGGACTTTGACGAAAAAGGTTTAGGGAGACAGGGTTGAGGAATCGCTCGAGTGGCGTGTGGCGGCGTTTTATGTCGGCGTTTAGTGGCCGGTGCAGGCCACAAGAAGCCAGCAGCGACGATTTGTAGCGTGTGGCAACCACCGGCGTCAACCGTGTGCAGCAAGTCCATTTAAAATGTATGAAAACTACAGGAAATATGCTGCTGGCGTCGTTTTGTGGTTGTGGCCGGTGGCCCGTGTGCGGGGACCCTTATTAGCCTTACCCAGCAGTGACAAGCGACACATTTAACAAACTAATCTATTTGGGATTAGTGAGTTTGTAGCGAGCTCACTGACCTATCAGGGGGAAAGATTAAACTGTTGGATCAACCATCCCTTGACATTACATTGAGCACGCGATGCTGGGATGACACGTCCTATAGACGTAGAAATCCAAGATAAGAATGCTTGGAAACATGCTGGTCCGGCTCCATAGGACAAACTGCAGTCTAGACAATATCAAACTAATTGTAATTCAATCTACATACTCAATGTAATACTCCATATTTTTATTTTTTTAACTTATAGATTCCTCTGGCTCACACACTATCTTATTGTTTGTTGAAATCATTTTATGGAGTGGTCGTCTACAGTTTCAATATTTGTAAATATGTGAACAGAACATAACTATAAACTAAGCTGAAGCTTTTTGATGCCCTGTGAGCACTCCATTGTTCATAATAAGTATATATATTTTTTAATTTATTTTTAAGCTTTGTATATATTTAATTCTTTTAAATGGTCTTTGAAATAATGAATATATAGTATAGATGAACAGCTGAAATAAATTATATAATTACTGTAACTATACAAATATCGTTTTCAATTATTTTAAAAGATTAAGTATGGAGTTTCTTTCTTATTCTTCTCCATACGAAACTACCTTTTGGTAACTATACGAAACTAGATTCAAGTTTTCTTTTATGACGTTCAAAAGTGTCTTTTAATGGTTTTATTGAAATAAATGAAAGTCAAAAAGGCATTACTTAACTTTAAGCAGCAAAGTTTAAAAAATATATATTGAGGTTTATTAATTTCGAAATCAGTATTTTCTTAGAATTTGATTCTGCACTTTTTTAAGAAATTAAGATAAAACGTAAATCTAAACTAAATAAAAATGATATTACATAACAGTGTGATACAAGGCCATATATTAAAACAATGCGCAAGACAAAAAATCTGCAGCGCAATGCGCGCCTATACCCGCATAGCGTAAAATATAGATGCGACTCAAATAAGCTTCCTAATTAACTCGAAATTTCTAGTTCCTACCGGTTTGAACCGGTTAAAAGCGGTTTAATCCGACCCCCGCACCTTTGTCTGTGGTTTAATACGTTCTAATATTTATGTGCGCGAAAAACTGTGGTTTTGTTAGTTATGGAAGCGTGAACATGCAATCTTTATTTCATTTTTGTTATAAAATAAAACAATTGGATTTTATTTATTTGTTACCGTTGAAGTGTAATCCTGGTTTTACATATTGTCTGACCACAGAATTACGTGTGACCTAGGTTTTGTATGTAGGTACTAGATTATTTTAATGCTTAAGTTTTTATCGAAGTGCAGAATCAGACACATTTATTAAAAAACAATAATATAACTAAAAAAAATGTTTACAAAAAAGACAACCGCCTTCAAAAAGTAAAAAATAACTTTGAATTCGAAAACGTTGAAGGTCAATAACCCTAACAGTGGAATATGGTAGGTGTCCTGTACTTGACGTTTTACAAATTATAGGGTCCTGTCCTGTGAAATAATGGCTTTCTTCAGAATACCAATTTGTCTAGAAACACGGCCGGACGAGGGACAAAAACGTATAATTAATTTATATGTCAATTAGCAATACAAAGGAATCTACAGTACTGAAGATGTTTTTATGTTGGTAAGTAAGTAGTTTAACAAAGCTGAACATAGAAGATTTTTTTCTAAGAAATGTGTTCAGTTTTGGAAGTCTTTTTTGTAAAAAAGCTTTTTATTTTTCGCTTTTTAGTACCCCAAATCCATTAAGAAACGGCAACACAGTTAAAACAGAGATTGAAAAAGTACTCCAAAGGTTGAAGAAACTATGTACGAGAAAGTATAACGTCATCTATGTAACATTTTTGGGCTTCGTTGATTTTTTTATTTTCAATTTCGATATGATTTATATTTAACCACTTCTAAGGCCTATCAATAAAAATAAGAATTATCAAAATCGATTAACATTTGCCGGAGAAATCGCGTAACAAACATACAAAATTAAATTAAAAAAAACGTACAGTCGATTGAAAATAAAGAATCATCTTGCACCACAGGTAAAACAAATATTTGTCAAAATTCATAAAAATTACTTAAATAAGTACGCCAAAGTGCTTAGGTAAGTGAAATATCCTTTTATCTGGAGGGACAAAAACGCGTATAAATTTCAGTTCAATGTCGCCAGAGGACAACAGTGTCTTGTCATATTATAAGTGCATTATGCGCGAAGCGTAAAGTGGAAGAAATCACGTCCCTCTACCACAGCGTCTACATTCAGGGACCTACTTAGGATAGAAGGAGATAAGTTAAAGTTACTATTGTCCATACCACACATAATGTTAGCCACATAAAGTTAGCAGTTGTACAACATAATTCTAGTGGACACATGACGTCACGAAGTGGACAAGTTGTATTACTTTGTGTAGTTTACTTTGTGATGCTTTAACTGCTCGTACCAGGGTTTTTAAACCGAAAATAAAGTTACACATTATCATCATCTGCTAAGCCTTTTCCCAACTATGTTGGGGTCGGCTTCCACTCTTACCAGATGCAGTGGAATACCAGTATTTTACATGAAGCGACTGCCTATCTGACCTCCACAACCCAGTTGCTAGGTAACACGATACCCCTTGGTAAGCCCGATAACGTAGCTCCCTATAGCGAAAATTTTACAGAATCGGGCCAGTTGGTCGATCACCAATCCGCCTGCCAAGCGTGACGATTATGGCAACCCCCCCCCCCCCCTTGGGGAAGCCTATGTCCAGCAGTGGACGTCTTTCGGCTGAAATGATGATGATGGACCATTTGTTCCGGACTTTGGCCCGAACGAACACAAACTTTACTTTAATTTATAATATGTAGTGATAGTAATATGCGATATGTGATGAAAAGTACTCAACTGCCCACCTACGCCACTCTGTTCCCCGAGAAATATAATCGGGGTATCTTCAAGGCACGACTCGAATGAACCGGTTCGTCATAGGCAAGCGTGCTCCATCTTAAGGCGGATCCACATTATGATCATGTTCCCAATCCGATCACCGTATCATTCGTCGTACTGTATCAAGCTCCGTATCTAGTTATGGACGCCTTTATTTTACTCCATACCGTACCTTCCTTAAGAAAAAGTATCGGCAAACCGTGCCGTTTCCGTTTCTCCTTTGATGATCGGACAAGAACCGGCTCGAAATGGAACGGGCCGTATCACACTGTTTACCAGAGCGGTGTATCAAGACTGCGTATCATGATAGCGTATCGTCACCTGTCCAGATTGGCGATCAAAGTACGTGTCGGCGATACGGATACGGTGATCACATCGGGCAAATGATCATAAGTGGATCCGCCTTTAGGCCGCAGCATCACTCAAAATCGGGTGAGTTGCGGACAAACGCAAGCCTAGCAATATAAACGAATAAGAAAGAAAGAACTGTAAAAGATTCGACACGGTTGGCGCAGTGGCTGAGCGATCGACTGATGCGCAGTGTGTTGCGGGTTCGATTCCCGCCCAAGGTAAATATTTCTGTGATGAGCACTTTCGTGTTTGCCTTGTGTCTGGGTGTTGTTTATCTCTAAATGTATGTATTTAATGTATTTATGTATGTATATCAGCTGCCTGACACCTATAGTACAGGGTCATTACTTTGGGGATGTGGGAACATTTCACACATATTATTATTTCTTTTCCTGTGAGGAAACTTCTTTCAATAATTACAATCGCTGTTCGTCATCAATATGTATTAAATATGAATTGTCTTACAAAGTACTTACACTTGAAAGTCGAGTAAAAACCTTGGTACCGTCAGCAAACACAGCCGAAGTAGAAATCTAGGCACGAGCCACGGGAAACAAGATAAGCATGAAGTTTATGTCCATAGAGTTTGTACCTGGAGGGTTTTAAACTTTTTTTGCCGACGCACGCTTGCGGTGGGAACTTTTGAACGCGTAATATTTTGTAATACTTTTGTTTGTCAGTGTCCAGTTCGTATGTTTGTTGTTTGTCTCGGTTATTTTTGAAGACAAATAGTAACTTTTTTTGTTGGAGGTAAGTATTATAGAGACTAGAGCTGGTTTAGGCATATTCAACCTTATTCCATATTATGTCACGCGAACGCATCCCTATTATAGAATGCAACCAAACTCCTTGACGTCTTGGAGTTTCACAGTGGATAAGCAATAGGAAATTAAGATGGCGGATTAAATATTTACTCGTCAACCAACCTTTTATTTGGTGGTATGGTTATAATGGCGCCCAATGTGGGGCCATTGTAATGAAATACCGAAATACCATCAATAAAAAGAGTTTTAAGTATGGTTACGTTCTATGAAAGGGATGGCGATCGGGTTACAATTATTATATTATCATCATCATCATCAGCCGATAGACGCCCACTATTGAACATAGGCCTACCCTATAGAACGCTACAACGAGCGGCAACTTGCCGCTTGCATCCACCGGTTACCCGCGACCTTGACGATGTCGTCGATCCATCTGGTGGGAGGCCTACCAACGCTGCGTCTTCCGGTTCGTGGTCGCCACTCGAGAACCTTTTAACCTTCGAGCGATGTGACCTGTCCATTGCCACTTCAACTTGCATATTCTGAGAGCTCCGACATGGTCATGGCTCGCTGCGTGCGTATTATTATAGTAAGTAAATCACACACACAATCTTCACACACAATCTTCACACACCACCATAACACACTCACACACCCAGTTGCAACTCCTCACCTACTGGACCCTCCTACACACTAACTCACACTGTACACGTAGCAATACTTAGATGGTGCTAGCAGTTTATTAGTTTATGTTTGTTTCTGCTGTGTATTATAATAGCTATTTAATTATAAATCCGTAATTGGCTGTAAAATCTGTTTATATTAGGTAAATCGTCGAAGAACTGTGAATTTTGTAAATGAATAATAAATAAATATTCTTACGAGATCAACTCTTTTCCTAATTAGAAGGAGTTGACAGTCCACTATGTGGGCTAATAAGACAATTTAGTAATAAAATATAATACCTAATTGTATAATATGCACACTTGCTAACACAATAGTTGGCTCGCCAACGCACCACCGCTCAGGCCGGCAGCCCGATAACGACCGACCCACCTATCGCACCGGTATTTATAACCGAGCGACGTGCGCGCCCGAGACAACGTCATAATACTGTTATCGGTTTGTAGCGTGATATATTGATATCTACATACACTACACTAATTCATTCATTAACGTTAATTGTGATATCAATCTAGTAGATAAAACCTTCTAGTACGTGTGGCGCCAGTGACAGAAAAGTTGAAAGGGAATCCTTTGCCTTGGTAAGGGCATGTGAAGAGAAGGGATGAAACGCATGTGACCAAATGAGTTATGAATATTAATGTGGTTGGATGGAGAGGGCGAGGAACGCTAGGATAGATGAATTTTGTGAAGAATCATATGATTGAAAACGGAGTCTGTGAAAGCATGACGATTGACAGGTCGGAATGGAAAAAGAAAAATGTTGCGCTGACCCCAAGTAACATGGGACAAGGGCCGAAATATGATGATTTCGTAACCATCGAAATAAAAACTAATTTGCTAAGGAAATGTCCAAAATGAGCTGGTTTTCACCTTGGTGAGAGGCTAAGCAATGCCATCGTATGTGGCAATGCCGTCAGTCAAAAATAATAATAAAAATAAAACGTTTAATTCGACCAACAAAGGATCATAGACACATATTATATATAATACAATAATAACAAAAACACAAAACGATTAAATAGACTACATACACATAATTAAAATACACACATGTTACCTACTGATTTCGATTGCTCAGTATTTCAGTAAGTGAACCATACAGCAATGGTTCAGGTACTGGCAGTCGAACCTCTGTGCGAATGCCCTCAGGATGATATTGAAGCTAGCCCGAACCCTGCGCAGGTTATAGGTTTTCTTTTAAGGGTTCCGTAGCCAAATGGCAAAAAACGGAACCCTTATGGATTCGTCAAGTCTGTCTGTCTGTCTGTCCGTCCGTATGTCACAGCCACTTTTTCCGAAACTATAAGAACTATACTGTTGAAACTTGGTAAGTAGATGTATTCTGCGAACCGCATTAAGATTTTCACACAAAAATAGAAAAAAAAAACATTAAATTTTGGGGGTGGCCCATACTTAGAACAGAAACTAAAATTTTTTTTTCATCATACCCATAGTTGTGGGGTATCTATGGATAGGTCTTCAAAAATGATATTGAGGTTTCTAACATCATTTTTTTCTAAACTGAACAGTTTGCGCTAGAGACACTTCCAAAGTGATAAAATGTCCCCCCCCCCCCCCCTGTAACTTCTAAAATAAGAGAATGATAAAACTAAAAAAAAGTATGATGTACACACAGCTACACATCAAGCTATACATTTCCAGTATAAGCTGACCTTTCATTGTATGGAAATTCTGTATAATGCGAGATCAGCTTAAATTAGAAAAGTATAGCTTGAAGTGTAGCCGTGTGTACATTACCATGTAAACTTCCACCGAAAATTGGTTTGAACGAGATCTAGTAAGTAGTTTTTTTTAATACGTCATAAATCGTTAACCGCAAATTACCTTTCATTCAATCAACTGAAATATAAAAATAAAAATAAACTTTTATATTATGTTACTTTCTGCTACGAAACCCTTCAGGGGAGGGTCCGACTCGCGCTTGTCCGATTTTATAATATAAATATTGTACATAATTTTCTTCATCACTTCAGCTTAATAGAGGTCCACTGTTGGACAAAAGCCTCCTCCATGGCGCGACATTTTCCCTCTGCTTTTCCTTCTGCATCCAACCACCAAGTCTTCTTCTTTGGGGGAATTCCACAGACAAAATAATAGCGTTTAAGTCCCAAAAGAGATGCATTCGTGCTATGTTCAATTTGAAGTCGACCGACAGCTGTATGCCATTATTTAAAAAACACAAATTGTTAACTCTACCGTCTCTGTATATTTTTGAAATTGTGGCATTTGTTAGGGTAAATCAATCTCTGTTTCCACGACTAGCTGACACCTTCCCCCGTAACAGACGTGACAATAATCAACTGTGCTTGCATACGTCACAGACTGCATTAATGGGAAAAAGCGTTTTCTGTATGGCTCCTAAAATTTATAATAAAATACTACAGTCATATAAAACGTTACCAGTAAATTTGTTTAAAAAAAAGATTCGAGATCTATTAACAGACAAGTGTTATTATAATATAAATGACTTTTTGAATGACACTATTTGACATTTTAATTTTTGTGACATTTTATGATTAATTTATATTACTGACCTATCAATGTTTATTATGACTGACTATTATATTTATAATTTTATTTTTATTTTTTACTTCAGATTTTATAATTCAATTTTTGATGTATTGTAAATTTTATAAATTTGTACGCCCTATACGGGTGAAACATGTACGTACGAAATATTAATACTGTGTCATCCTGCATGCCTAATTTGCATGTATACGCATGTTTTGACAAATAAAATGATCTTTATCTTTATCTTTCAGGTCATCGGTCCATCGGGCTGGTTGGCTTCCCACGCTACGACTATCGATTCGTGGTCTCCACTCCAGCACGCGTAGCATGACCACCCTATGTCTACGGAAGAATAGACATACTGACAGGAAGAATAGACAAACTGTACTGACTTGTCTATTCTTGCTGTCAGTGCTTGTGACAAGTCTGCTTAATCGGCATAATTTTCTTAAATAACAATAAATAAAGTGACAATCAATATGTACCTATAGCCAAGAAACTACAACATATATTTGAATACTACACACAATAAAATTATGCTTTACAAGCGTTCAATATGTTCTATAAATTAATTTTATGCGTGTTCCGTGGCGCAGCGCCATTTCTTTTGATTACAACCCCGATTACAATCAAGATTGTAATCTTTCTAATTTTACGTGTACCGTACCTAATTACAGTCACTTTAAACATCTATTAATCATATTGTAATTTCCTTTTTATAGTTTTATATGGAAAATTAATATAAAAGTTAATTGTTTTATTCGTGCGATATTTTAACTTTAACACGAACCTGCAATGCCATTCTGTATGAACTTACTTCGGTACTCATGTGAAAACTGTATCAGGTACCTATTCTGTAACTCGATTAAAACTACGCTAACTACACTAAGTGAGAACATAGGTGAAGCGAACTGTTTCCCTAACTATTTCAGCAAATCCCAAATACTTTTCACTTCAGGTAAGTGAAATCGGAAATGAGATAAGAATCGAATTTGCGGTTGATTTCTTACAGAATGGCACTGCAGGTTTGTCATCATCTGCGTCGCCTTTTCCCAACTAAGTTTGGGTCAGCTTCCAGTCTAACCGGTTACAGCTGAATACCAGTGTTTTACATGGAGCGACTGCCTATCAGACCTCCACAACCCAGTGACTGGTTAACAGTGGCGTGCCTAAGAGTCAGGGTTAGGGCAAGCCCAACCGTTTTTTTTATGATTAAGAAAAAATCTGAAAGTTGCTCAGTTATTAATTAGCTCATGTTATGCTGATTAGTGCAAGCCCGGCTTTTCGGTTTTTATGATTATCCCGCCATTGCTGGTTAACACGATACCCCTTGATAAGACTCATGGTTGTCAGACTTTTCTAGCTTCTGACTACCCATAACGACTGCCAAAGATCTATTAATGACAGCTGGAACTAACCGCGGCTTTACGTGCTTTCTGAGGCATGGAAGGAACTCGTCATGAAATGGATGGTCACCCATCCACAGACCGACCGCGGCAAACGTAGCTTAACCTTTACCTATTAAGTTAAAATAACGCACTAATAAAACAATTAACTTTTATATTAATTGCTTTCTTAATTGAGAGCATTTTAAACATTAATTTAACTTTAAAATCACATCCTCGTAACACTCAATTAAAACGATAATCCATCTACTATCTGGCAACACTGACGTCGCATCCGTTCTGGCCGGAAGTGGCGCCATCTGCCGGCAGCTGTTGACACCGAGCCAAATTCATTGTAAGCGGTGTTACATGCTCGATATTATACTGTTAATTAAATATTCATCTGTGGTCTGTGGTGGGTAGTAACTATTAGGTTATGCATTTGGTTTGTGGATGAGGATCTGCAGCGCGATTCAAATCCTATCATTTCCAATTTCACTTACCTGAAGGAAAAAGTATTTGGTGTTTGCTAAAATAGTTACATAAAAATAGTTCGCTTCACCTTTGTTCTCACTTATGCCCAGTTTCTGAGGTGATTTAACTGGACTAGTTTCCGAGCATTCAGTTAAGGAAGAAAATCACTCAAATAGATAACTTTGTCGAATGAATATCTATCGAAAGTTTATCCGAAGACCTCAGAAACCGGGCATTAGTGGTTCTAGCTTAATTTTCATCGAGTTACAGAATACCTACTTAAAACAATTTTCACCGCGGTATCAGAACTGGGCACCGAAGTGAGTTCTTACAGAATAGCATTGCTGATATTTGTACCCATTATTTTGATGTTAGTAACATGAAAAAAATATCCTGTAAAACATACAGAATATTGTTGCTGAGGCAGACGGCAGCATTTTATATCTACAGTAATATTATGAAACTGAAGTGTAGGACCGTGTGAGTGTGCCGTGTGTGTCGTAGAAAGCGACAAAGGGTTGTTCGCACCTTTGGGATGGATCGGCAAAATATCAATGGAAGCATTGGAAGTCATCGATAGACGTGCCAAGAGGCTCATTAACAACGACTCCCTGGTTAGGGCTAAGCTTCAGAGCCTTGAACATCGCCGCACCGTTGCTAGCCTTTCGGTCTTTTATCGGGTACATTTCGAAGAGTGGGCTTTAGAATTGTACAATTTAATCGTCCCCATTCCACCATCGGACGAGCAGAGATACGGCGAAGCGTCACCGCTATATGGTTGAAGTTCCACGGTCTCGAACCAAGCGCTTTGACTCCACATTTATTGTGCGAACTGCCAGACTGTGGAATTCCCTGCCCGCCTCTCTGTTCCCTGATAAGTATAATCTGGGTATCTTTAAGGCACGAGTGAACCGGTTCATCTTAGGCAAGCGTGTTTCAACTTAGGCCGCATTATTACTTCGATCAGGTGAATTGCGGTCAAACGCAAGCCTATTTAATAGTAAAAAAAAAAGGGATATTGACCAGAGGATGGGCAGCAGCGTCCTTCTGAGTACTATAACATCTACTGCGATCGCCAACATGCATCGGCCAAGCATGGCGATTACGCCTGAACCCCCCTTGGGAGACCATGCCCAGCAGTGGGCGTCTTAAGGTCGATGAAAAAGAAGGAGAAGTGTAGGACCGTCTCATCGGACTATGAGAGTAAGGGAAGGGAGAGTACCTATATCTTCTGCGTACTTGTCTGATTTATTCCCTTGACGTCGAGTCGCACCACGTCGAGTCGCCGCCACGTCGAGTCGCCGCCACGTCGAATTGCCACTACGTCGAGTAGCCGCCATGTCGTGTCGCCGTCACGTTTCTACTCGGTAAAAGAATATCTGGAGTCTAGCTTAAAATAACAATTCTCTTTCATGTACACAAATGGCGATCTGTCCTATACAAATAAAAAAAAATGTAGTCTATCCTATTCAACTTCAAATAAAATCATAATTATAATATTGTATTACCTGAAAAAGATGACATTAATATTGCTTAATCATTGTATTTAATTCAATGATTACTGACATTTTAACTTTGACTTATCTATAATATATCAATTTTTATTGTACAAATATAATATGAAAATAATTAAATACCTAATAAAAATGTTAAATGCATGCTAATTTAGGATGAAAAGGGTAGGCGAATGATAATATTGCAATGCTTGTAGAAGGCTACTAAGTCATAAGTACTAACTTAACATATATATAACACCAATATTGTACGCTTAGTTCGCAATAAACACTTTGACACGTCTATTCGTTCTTTTGACATTACCTTAGGCTTTTTATAAAAAAAAAATCTACGTGGTGCCGCCACGTCGAATGTGACGAAAGGTACAGTCAACGCAATAAATTATTCAATTATTATAGTCTAAATAAATAAAATTATTATACAGACTGTATTATGATTTGAATAGTCCCTATTAAGTATGTAACAAGAACTCCATTAAGAATAATCTTGAATCCAACAAAACTGTAGAGATAAGGCGCAGGACCAATGACTTAACTGCTTTCCAAGGCACGGGGTTCTCACGCCGAAAAAACTTCCGAATTCCAGGCTGCTACTGAGAAATGCCTATAGAAAACACCTAAACACTTTGCCCTATCTAGGAATCGAAACTAGGACCCATCGTTCAGTAGTCGCATTTGTGACAACGAGGTCTATATAATAACGAAGTCAGTTTAGATCGAATCGAAACGGCTTCTCTACTGCAGCGTTTGCGTAGTAGTGGCAACAGCATCCGAAGTGATTGCTGCACGAGTCGACTGCCCTTACCAGAATCACTGGATAAGGGTAGCTTTAGGATTAGTGAAAGTTATTAATTTTACTAACATAGCTTTAAGAAAATACTGTAACTAACCCACTATGAGCCTATGGCTTAAAATAAAGATTTATCATTTTCGTTTGTGTTATTTTTAACCGACTTAAAAAAAAAAGGTTTTCAGTTCGACCCGTATGTTTGTATGTATGTATGTATGTTTGTCCGCGATTATCTCCCGTTTGGCTGAACCGATTTTGATGCGGTTTTCAGAAAAGTGTTTGTTACATTCTGGAGAAGGTTTTAGTATACAACAAACAGAAATATATTCAGCTTTTTGAAAAAAAACAACAAAAACCGAGAAGACGTTTTCGTTTCTTCCATCTTTCCATCTTTGGGGAACTTTCAATCTCTGTTTTAACTGTGTTGCCGTTCCTTAATGGATTTAGACTCAGCTCTTTGCCCGGTTTCAGCTGCTCTAATGGGCCGGAGCCAAGTACCTAAATGCAACGTTATTGTTGTGTGTTTTATGTTGAGGGTGTGGTGTGTTGAGAGCCTTCCTTCTATCCTTTCATCTATTTGCATGAACTTTCTTACAATTCGAAACGTATATAATATGGCAGCTTTTTGTAGATTAATATAAAGAGTTTCAATTAGATCAAGTAGTTTTAAGCTATGAAGAAGATGGTTAGGGATAACGCCTGTTGTGGAGATTACTATATAGGAATTGTCTGCTTGTAAGACATTTGCGAATCATATACCCTGGTATATGATTCGCAAGTGTCACCCCTGGGTGTGATTCTATAAGACCTCATTCTAAACTTCGAATTTGAATTCGCTGTGAGTTTCTTGATTGGCATTCTAAATCTCGGTTGATAATTTAAACTAGCGCCACCCTTGCGAGCGTGTCAGCGAGTTGAACTAAATTGTCAGGGATATTTTGACATATAAAGTATCAGATGACGTAAGAAGTGGCATTCTGTACGGTAATTTCCCCGTCACTTCGACGCTCACTTCGCACTCGAACCCGATTCAAGGTGTCAAATATATCAAGATCATTTTGAACCATATGCGAAGTGAGAGTTAATAGCGATGTGAGATGCGAGTTGTTGTTTGAATTTTACAGAATCGACCTACTGTTATGTAAATATAACCCAAAAAACTGTGGTAATACGTGTATACTTGATTAAAATGAATTTGCTAGTACAAGCTTGATGGCTGTGCGTGAAGTACATGAAAAAGTCAAAAATGTTCAGACGTCATGAGTAGCGATGACCCGCGACTTGTAGATAAGATACGTGTTGCTGTTCTAAACGTGTAGGCGCATGCAGCTACGCCAGGAATGATTACTATTTGTGGAGGCTCTTGTTTTGACTCTACGGAACTCTAAATAAAATATTTACATTTTCTAAAAGAGCTTAATACATTGTAACTTACACTTCCTTGGGGGATTTCTGCTTTACTTTGGTATATTTTTTGCTTTTATTCTAAGAAACAACCGAAATGCCTGAAGAAATTAATGACCCTTGACTTAGAAGCTTCTTATAGGCTTACAAAAAAAAAGAAAAAACAATGCGTCGGTTTTTAATTATAGAGACATAGAGGAAAATGGTGCTGTTTTTTTTAATGAATACTTTCCTTACCATTAAAGCAGCTTTTATTTAATTATTTGGTAATTAACAAAAATACTTCAGAAATATGGATCAGAGCAAACTTACACAAAGCTAAAGAGTTACCTAAGTGTGGGCTTATATTATGCTAAAGTAGATTAGGACAATGCTGGAAGATAATTAATGATTAATAAGGTAATCTTTTTTTCCGGTGTACAATTTATTTGCTAGGTCATTTATGTACAATATTTACACGAATAATAAAGAAGGAAAACCTATGTCATTGCTGTCTGAGAATAAACAACTTTTGTTGATTTCAATTATTTATAACTGTTAAACTAAAAAACGAATACAATTAATTAAGCATTTAACAACAACTCCGTTGGATCATAGTGATTTGATCAAAACTCTTAACTGATTTAGTGAAATGGTGAAATAACCAACTTACCTAACAAGTCTAGGGATTTGATCTAATCACTAGAGCTAATCTTCTTCTTAGCGTGTCGACAGCAAACACAGAAGTGTTACACGTGTGTGTATGTGTGCGTGTAAATGTGCGAGTGTATATGTGTGAATGAGAATGTGTGAGTAGTGTTTGTTCTTGTCAGATTCCATGTTTGGCCCAGAATTCAGCCACGGCAACACCATCCGGTGACGCAGTCATTAGGTCCGCACATGAGCAGGTGACAAGGCATGAGGCGCAGGATAGAAGGTGGGCCATGGTCTGCGGGGAGACACCACACAGGCACTGAAGATTGGCATGATCTAAGGACCCCCACTTTGAAGATTCTCTTTGCTGCGGCCAACCTGGGTGCGGAGGCGGTTCAGAGTTTTCCATATCGGCCACGGCAACGCATGAGAAGAGAGGGTATCCGATGGCTCCATGAAATTTTCTGGGAGATGGCACTTATCGCGCCAAAGATCGCATCTCTCTGAGGTGTTGCCATCAGATGGACTTACGCATCTTAGAAAACTTCTCCGGCTTTTTAGTCTCTGAGGCACAGAGCAATTATGCATTGGGTGGCGAGAGTCGTTTTCTAGTTTCGCCCTTTTTATGCGGCTAGCCATGGTCCTACGAATTTCTGGGGGTGCAATGCCGATTAGTGGGTACAGCATTCGTACCGGGGTCGGTTTGAGACAACCAGTGGCAATCCGGACTAGAGCTAATGATGAGAGACTAAAGGCGGATCAACATAATAATCATTTGCTCGATCCGATCGGTGTATCCGTACCACCGTACCACTGATGCTTCATTCGTAGTACTGTATCAAGTTATCCGTATCTAGTTATCGTATCCTCAAGAAAAAGTAGCGACAAACCGTGCCGTATGCGTATCTTATTTGATAATCGGACAAAAACCGACTCGAAACGGAATGACCAGATCAGAGCGGTGTATCAAGACTACGGATCATGACCCATCCATATAGGCGATCAGGCTACGCGTCGGCGATACGGATACGGTGATCGGATCGGGCAGATGATCATTGGATCCGCCTTTAGGGTGTTTCCATAAAGATACAGATTTTCGGTCCCTTTTTACACTTGGCTAAATTAAGTCGCTACTGAATTCAGTAAAGTTTAATCGCATTTAGTAAGTAATTACTGTAATTAGTAGTAGGTGACTGAATTCAGTAGCGACTTAATTTATCCAAGTGTAATAAGGGCTTTAACCAGCATAAAGAAACAGTTAATCTGTTCTTATTGACAACCATGGCCGCTGTTTCATTTCCAATCTAAAGCAATTTTCTACATTTATCGGTGATATTTCTGTTGCTATGGTACCTACTTATTTATTTAGTCCCATAAAGCCCGTCACATACGTAGCTATAATATATATTATAGCTAGCCACCACACCACACACGGTAGCTATAATATAATAATATATTTTCGCCCTTATTACGTCTGCGATCGTTGTTTGTTCCACATATTTTGGTGACGTAGTAAAAATATATATTATAGCTGATCGTAATATGCCTTGATTATACCTACGTCTGACGTATATTAATATATATTATAGCTACGTCTGTGACGGGCTTTAAACTGGTTTATCAAATACCAAGGCTATCAAAACTTCGTTGTCCACATCCATTTTCATAGCCTTTTGACCACCTCGTCAAAAAAACAAAACATGCCCTCGGCGCCAAACTACGAATTACATATAGAATTCTGTCATGTAGTCGTGACCGTCGGCATCCTGGGAACATTTTGGTTTGTCATCTATGTATGACAGTGGTGGACAAAAGATTAAACATCCTACACCGACAAACGCTTGAACCCGTACGACTCAGTCCAGATAATCGGCACCGACAATTTTGTCTATTCTGTTACAATCTCCTTCGGTGAACACCTAGGTGAAGTGAGCCGTCATCTGTCCCGATGCTAGGTATTTACAAAGCACTACAGAAATACCACTCCCGCCATCTTCAAAAATAATTACCTAAACTTGCCACACCCACTAGGGCCGCTACTGTATTGACTCTGTAGGTTTTATTTGTGACAATATGAAATTTTATTGACACTGGTTGGAACTCTTCGCAATATTTTTATAACAAAATTTTCCTGTTCGTCATAAAATGTCAATGTCTGTCATTTATTCATCTAGACAAAACGTGATAGTCGAGACTGAAGTCTGCTTGAAACTGCTTGAGAATGCCTATAAACGTAATGTCAATGTGTGCGTGCGAAAAATGGCGGTTTGTTTGGAGTGGTCTCTCTGTTCGGGCGCGGTAGCCTTACGTACTTTGTGGCAGTACGCACTACAATCGGATGACAGCTCACTTTATCTATGTGTTCACCGAAGGAGATCGTAACAGAATAGCACTACCCCGCAGTGAAAACTGTATTAGGTATTCTATAACTTGATGAAAACTGCTCTAACGCAACACTGAAACACAGCACAATGAGAACAAAGGTGAAGTGAACTATTTTTACGCTACTATCTAGCGAAAACCAAATACTTTCGGATCGGATATGAGGTGTAATTCGAATTCGCAGGTGATTTCTTACAGAATTGCACTGCTGGTTTTTTATAAGTGAGCGTATAAGAGCTCAACTGTTAATTAGAAGACACAATAGTTAAACAATGTCAAACGATCAATATTTTCAGAACCCTAAAAATACTGTCGCGATGTATCAACAACATTTAAACCTGATTTTATATTGAACTCAAGACAGACCACATTATATTAATAATCAACTCCTGCGTCACTTAATGAGTCATTACAGGACTACGCCCAAAAATAAACTGGTGTTCGAATAAAAACAAACAATAGTACAGTAAGCAACAAATTAACTGATATGAAACCTACATAACAAATTGAACCCTAAACTGTTTAAAATAAGAGCAGGAATTCAAGTACATCGCTAGCGTTCAGCTTGATCATGAGTATAAGAGTGGTACTTCCCTTGCATTTAAAGCCCCGCTATTGGTCAGTGTAATAGCGAACATCGAAAACAATTTAACGTAAATATCTTCGATTTACTAACATAAATCTTATTAAACAATGCCCCCATATGAAAGAGAAACAAAAAACGCATATTTTAACATAAAAAAGTTTTTTGAAAAATTGATAGTTTAAGAGAAAACTTTGTTTTATAGTTTGAGTGCTGAATCGCGCAAGCGAAGTTTGCCAGCGTTGTAGTTTATATACGGCTGACGATGACTAACCTTCGGTCTTCCCCTGGGGTCGCTTCATCGACCGACCCACTAGCCGTGGCCTACCTGATACGGGTTGACTTAGTCGGCCTCGGACGTCTTACTATATCTACCAACAAATCTAGATATAAAAGACGTTCCAACAGCTCTAATACCGTCCTCACCCTGGGTATAGTTTAACATCCGAGGCACTTCTAAGTCACCTGCTTGGCGGGGGCTGTAGAGTGGCTAGCGGGGGCTAACAAGCCCGCAGTATCGCATGGGGGGGCCAGCTTCACCACGAGTGAACTCCCACGTGCGACACCGCGCTTGGAAGACGAAGACCCCCAGGGGAGGCATCCGCTGAAGAACTCAACAGCGTTATCAAATCTGTTCAACCCAATAAAAATAAAAATGAACACCCAAAACAACCTTTTGTTTTTTAAACGAGTACAGGTACCTATTTTATTTATACTCCACTAATTAGATTACGTACAGAATTACATGAAAAGCGGCCAAATAAACGATAGTTATTAACTACATCATCTGTATGCACTATCAAAATACAAAAAATATACTACTTATTATTAGATTTACTGCACGCACGAAAAAACATGACTCATGCGGCGTTACGGCGTTACGGCGTTACGGCGTTACGGCGTTACGGCGTTACGGCGTTACCTCGCTCTGAGGTAACGCCGTATCGCCGTATTTTCTTAAGACGTTGTCACGTTCAACTATCGTCAGTAAACCGACTTTACAGACAACCAATTTTTTTTCACAATATAATTATTTAATAATCATTTGTAGGTAAATAATTCTTGTGACAATATACAAGTAAATTATATAGGTACGTTTCTAGATTTTTTAGAGCAAGCTTGTGACTTTAGATTATTGATTGATCATTTAATATTAATTTGAAGGCTGAAAATGCCCTTTCTCCGTCAACTGCCGTTACTGGACAGAACTTGGAATTTGGCGCTATTTCTACAGAAACCTCTGCAGTCCGCGTAGCATGACCATGCTACTCCGTTGCGAGCATGGCGATGAAGAGAAGAAAAGAAAAAATGTGTCTTTCGCTACATAGAAACGCTAGTCTATCGGTTGCCTCTTGCTCGAGAACTACGAACGAAGAACTATGTCTATACTACATAGAGTAGAGATAGAATTCTCATGCTACGCGTGCTGGTGTGCCTCAAGAGGTTTCTGCAGAAATAGCGCCAAATATTATGTTTTTTATTTATCCGTAATTGTATAGGTAGGTGTCACATAGCATCCTATAATATACCATCGGGAGATATATTTCATAGCCTGCCGAAATTTGTATCAGGAACGCAAAGGTGCATTGAAGAGGGGATACAAAAATGACTGACTGACTGACCATTGTTAATGTTGAGTATTGTTTAAGGATATTCTACGAGGGATATAGATAGGTGTATTTGTATGTGTGTTTAGAATGTGTTTAATATGTGTGTATGATATCGTCTTGGAATAATTATTTATTTATTTATTTATTATTCACAGTATCCACAGCTCTTTGACAATTCATCTTAAAATATATAAACTGGTTTACAGCCAATTACGGATTTACAATATAATAGCTATAAAAGAAAGAGAGAGAGAGAGAGAGAGAAAAAGTGGTGAGGTGAGGTGAGGTGAGGGTGAGGTGGTAAGGTGGGGGGTGAGAGATAATCTGTAAGATCTTATATCTGTAGTACTTATTGTCATAAAAATAAATCATGTTAGACAAAGCTGAAATGTGCCTGCCCTGCCCTTCAAACGGAAAAACCGCAACGTTGCTATAAAGCGACGACATAAAACATCATATCTACAACTAAACAACCCAAAAAACGCCATTATGTACAAAATAAGAGTCTTATTGAGTCTGAGCTTCCTACTGAAAGTCGCTAGACCAATTCAGCATCGTTTAAAAAATGAAAAATCGAAAATGCGGGCGCCGAAGCCTATAATCGGAAGCCATGCTTCGGGTGACAGCGGAGTTTCCGGGTCAACAAGAAATTATTTTTCAGAAGTTTCAATTCCTGCAAAAGTTTTCTTTTATATGTAGGTATCCAAAGCTAATCTTGCATTCTATATATGCGAAAAAATATAGTAATTTACTTACTATCTTTTTTCGCATATGTTTAATGTAATTATGTTATATTAGTTATATATTTATGTATGAGTATTTTACCTATTTTTTTGTTGTTATTTTTTTACTATGCCATGTCACACCCGCGACACTCCATAGAAATGAAACGATATAATTGCCTACACTAATACTAAAACAATAGACAATACAGATACGTGAGTGTGTGTGCGTGTCTACGCGCCGCGCGAACAAAAACGCAATTTCCAGAGTTCGACGCGGGGAGAGGTGAGGGACGGTTTCAGAGGGAGGCGGAGCGTGTCGCTACTGTACGGTAATACTAATACTTATACTGTGGCCATGTTATCTCTTCACTACCCTTGGTTGACTGGTAGAGAAAGCCTAAGGCTTTAAGTCCGCTTTTGTACCTTAGCATGAAGTATAAATCTATACTAATAATATAATATTATAAAGCTGAAGAGTTTGTTTGTTTGTTTGTTTGGTTGAACGCGCTAATCTCAGGATCTACTGGTGCGAATTGAAAAATTATTTTTGTGTTGGATAGTCCATTTACTGAGGAAGGCTATAGGCCCATGCGAAGCCGGGTCGGGTCGCTAGTAAATAAATAAAGTGGGTTTTGCTTTTTAAGCTTTCACGATATAAATTACTATACCGATTTCAACGATTAAA
Organism: Charanyca ferruginea; assembly: GCA_947361185.1. Taxonomy (NCBI): domain Eukaryota; kingdom Metazoa; phylum Arthropoda; class Insecta; order Lepidoptera; family Noctuidae; genus Charanyca; species Charanyca ferruginea. The sequence continues at coordinate 32,641,158 of OX376057.1, forward strand.
AAGAGTACGTATGGAATTTCTTGCCCATTCTTCTCTATACAAAACCACCTATACAAAAACACATACTACACGAAGGGGTAAAAAGATTAAAATTTTCTTATATTACGACGTTCAATAGTGCCTTTTAATGGCCTTAACTTAAATAAATGATTTGACTTTGACTTTGAAAATACATACAAACCAACTTTACAAACTAAACTTGAACCTCAAGAAATTTAAGGATATAGGGTGCGTCTGCATCCGCTATAAGCGACATTCTAATAAAAGCTAGTTCACCAATAAAACTTAGGAAGACACAGGAGCTTCAGGGCCTAACTTACGCGTCCATCATCAGATTAGTTAGATGGAACCAAATTATTGTATTGTCATGAGTTTTACATACTTTTGCAAAGTTTCAAATCGATCCAACAATCGGAAGTTGGTAAAATTCGATTTCCAAGATTTCTTACATACCTAGTAACAGGTGAAGTCAATGAAACCATAATGCTGCAGGATAGTCGTATCGAATTAAATACAGTAAGTCAAATGATTCTAGAATCTGTATTTAATTGCAAGAAGGCTCATTTTTAAAACGAGACTTCTGCAAACTGCCTGTTACTTTCGCTCGGGACCTCAACAAATTCACGAGATTTTCACACGCATTTACACAAGCAAATACGGGAGGAAATTGTGCATTTTTGTTTAAGCGCTACTATTACTTTACATAGAAGACATTTTCTTTCAGCTTTACTGAATATCTTTTACTTTAGAATAGTTACATTGGTTACGTAGAGAGATTGTGTATTTTGCGTGGCGATTGCTAGGATCATTTTTCTAGGACATACCTGGGAATCCACTGATTCTGGAGATATTGAAGATGAAACCTTCAATGCCGTCACAATCTTTTCTTTGAGTTTTTACTTTGTTTCGCCAGAAATTTCTGGACAAAAAATGGAGCAATCTGTCTTATGAATGCATTGCAACTTTAAATGCGTAATTGACAAGTTTTTCCTTATCACTAATTATAATATTACCAATCACCCAATAGCATATAAAGGCGCTCTCAACGTTAAAGTGTTACAATCTTCTTGCGGTTAGCTGTACTGCAACAACAAGTCAGGCTAAACGTGAGACAGCATAAGTCTCAAATCAACCAATAATCCCAGGATTGAGGTACAACCGGTGTCAAAGGAGTGTGACGTACACGGTCGGGCTCTGAAGCAAACGAATAGGGCATCGCTCATAATAACAACACGGGCCGCGCCGACACAGCAAATAATTGGCTATTCGAGTTAAGACTTTAAATCGTATATATTAAAATAATTATTCTAATGTCAAGTTAAACCAGGGTTTCTTAAACTTTTTGTAGTCACGGACCACTTTCATAATTTATACAATTCCATGGACCCCTGTTTAACAATATTTTTGTAAAAGAAAAAAGGCCTGATTTCGAGTTGGTGGCTTGGCCAAGAAATGCAGAGTTTACTACACAATTTCGTAATGAATTATATTAATGACCTACTGTGGACCCCTGATAAATATGGGGGGTCCGTGGACCCAACTTTAAGAAACTCTGAGTTAAACAACGGTGGTGGCTCGCGGGCTTGCGTTAGCTGCTCACAGTTGGATTTTTCTAAGCGATTCCGCCGGGCTGTTGCCGTGTCAGAGTGGTGCTGTAACATACATAGAATACAAGCGACCCGGCCCGGCTTCGCACGGGTGTAATGTAGATCAAACTATACGTATAAACCTTCCTCTTGAATCACTCTATCTATAGATGACAACCGTATTCAAATCCGTCGTGTACTTTATAAGATTAAAACGTACACAGGGACAGACGGCAGGAAGGATTCCGCCGGGCTGTTGCCGTGTCAGAGTGGTGCTGTAACATACATAGAATACAAGCGACCCGGCCCGGCTTCGCACGGGTGTAATGTAGATCAAACTATACTTATAAACCTTCCTCTTGAATCACTATCTATTGATGACAACCGTATTCAAATCCGTCGTGTACTTTATAAGATTAAAACGTACACAGGGACAGACCGCAGGAAGCGACTGTGTTTTATACTATGTATAGATATGGACGTGCTTTAGCTAATTCCGTTCAGCCGGTTAAAAGTCATTGAGTAACAAACGTACAAACTTTCACATTTATAATAGTAGGAGGATGTATCGGCTGTTTTCATAGCCCAACATTGATTAAACCTATGTTACGTCGAACCATATTTGAAACATCAGTTCGGCACCATCTTTCATAAAATTGTTAATTTATTGGTTCTCTATGGAATTTATATGGCTACAGAAACTTCAGTACTATATGACAAATAATTCTGATAGAATGATAATGGTTATAATATCTAATAATATTGTCCCGACAGAAAATAACGTTCTAAAACTTTTTGACTATGTACTATCTATACAGTAATCAGTTTAATAGTAGAAGTATTTAAACTTGATTAATTTTCTAAAGTAATACGTTTACGATCACAGTACATTTACAAATTGCATCATCAATAAAAAATAAAATCAAAAACAGAAGAACAAATTCGATTTTTTTAAAATCCGATGTCACCCACAGAGCGGCACCCAAATGGTCCCATATCCATTAGCTAATTGCGATTGGTCGCGACTCTGGCCACAGCTCACTGTTCACCAATTGAATGAGGTTCGAATTTTAAATCATAAAGTAATTGAAACTTTGTTGAATGCGGGTGTTACGAAACGAATTTCGATAGTGATTTATATCGGTGAATTGAAAGGATTGGATTCTAATGAAAAACTCAAATGAATTACGGCAGTTTTGTTTATAACAAAAAATATGAGATTTTGAGTTGAAAACAGAGACAACTGGTCAAAATAAACGAGTGTTTAGTCTGTGCCGTGTTTTTAGAATAAAATTTAAAGAATATTATTATATTATAACTTTTTTTGATAAACTATTAATAATTTACATTTTCCGTGCTGTGCTATGCTCTGATTTTACTTATAATTACAAATGTCAACGCACTCTTTCCATTGTTTTTTTGTTCAATTTGTCGTTTGTTTGTTCCGTGTATGTTTGTTTTCAGCCGACTACAAAAAAGAAGGAGGTTCTCAATTTGACTATTATGTTGTTTTTTTTTTGTATATATTTGTTACACGATTTCTCCGGCAAATGTGAATCGATTTAGAAAATTATTTTTCTTATGGATAGAGTTTGCCTCAGGGGTCCCATATAAATTTTATTAAAATTGATTCAGCACTTTTTGAAAAATCAACAAAATTCTAAAAAAATCTACATAGACGACGTTTTAGTTTCATCAATCTTTGGAGTAGGTACCTCTGTTTTAACTGTGTTGCTGGTTTTTGATGGATTTGGATGATTAGAAGGTACTAAAAAGTGATAAATAAAAAGCTTTTTTACAAAAAAAGGCAACCGCCTACAAAATCTAAAAAGTGATAAATAACTTTAGCATAGTAGACTTTAGATTTGGAAGTCGGTGGCAATTAAAGACAACAAACAGAACAAAGCCACAAAAATTTTGTAAACAATCTTTCAACCAATAGCATTAAGCTGCTGCAGTAGCAGCTGTTATAGCAGCCACGCCCTATAAAGTACATGTATTACATATCTTAGAATAATGAGCAAAATATCAAACATAATGATAGTTTCATAGCTAAGTAGGTTTATCGAAAAACCATCGATTCCAAAAGAAGAAGAAGAAGCTAATTAGGTTCCAATTAAAGAGGCCTCTCGCTTCAAGAGCGATAGCTTTGAAACGATATCATTCTCTTCTTTTATGATTATATCGGTGCCCTGCCCCGGACTCACACGGGTAGCACAGCATAGCCATATACATAGCTCCCAGCCTTCCATTAAAGCTCGAAAGCCAGGCTTGCAATCAATAATGCGAGACAAAAAAAAAGTAGAAAGCACAAAAATAAAATAGGTTAACCCTTATCACATCTGTCGGGCTTGCCCTAACTTTGACCCTAAGGAACGCCACTGGCTCCCAGTCGCCATATTTTTTTTCAACACACTTGCTCATAAAATAGCTCTAATTTCACAGTAATTAGGTACATAATGACACCTGTTATCAAACTGTGACTTTTTCATTACTATTATTCACAAGTGAGTTATAGGGTTTTTTTTTTTATTTTATTGGTTGAGTTGCTTTGTTCTTAAAAAAGTTTTGATACAAAAAAGATCGTGTTCAATAGTACAATAGTACATTATGGTACAAGTGTGTAATGTCGGTGATTACCGCTGAGGCGCCATTGAGACCCGAGCCGTTAGGTGAGGGTCTTAAGAGAGCCGAGGACGGTAATCATCAATACACACGTGTATCATACGACGTTTTTCAACACACTTGTGAAGAAAATAATACTAAAAAAATATTTTCAACAGTGAAAACGAGTTGTGAAATTTTTTTCGCAATGGCGGGAAAAATTAGTCAGTTTTCCCATGCGCGCGCATCAAATAACGGCGATCGGCCATAGACTAAAATAATGAGGTTTCTTTTTTTTTGTCTTTTCGCGGATCGCGAAAAATGGGGAATTCAACGTTTTCTTTATTACAGAGAAAACAAAAGTTATATTTGAAAGTTTTATTTATTAAAAACGTACAAGTTGAAATTATCTATTTAAATACGAAGTTGCATGAAATGAGCAAGCAATAGGTACATTAATTTATTTGTACTATTGAACAAGATCTTTTTTGTATCGAAACTTTTTTAAGAACAAAGCAACTCAACCAATAAAATGAAAAAAAAAACCCTATAACTCACTTGTGAATAATAGCAATGAAAAAGTCACAGTTTGATTACAGGTGTCATTATGTGCCTAATTGCGGTGAAATTAGAGCCATTTTATGAGCAAGTGTGTTGAAAATAAATTAATGTACCTATTGCTTGCTCATTTCATGCAACTTCGTATTTAAATAGATAATTTCAACTTGTACGTTTTTAATAACTAAAACTTTCACTCAAATATAACTTTTGTTTTCTCTGTAATAAAGAAAACTTTGAATTTCCCATTTTGTACGTGGCTAGAACGCTATCCGCGAAAAGACAAAAAAAAAGAAACCTCATTCTTTTAGTCTATGGCCGATCGCCATTATTTGATGCGCGCGCATAGGAAAACTGATTATTTTTTCCCGCCATTACGAAAAAATTTTCACAACTCGTTTTCACTGTTGAAAATATTTTTTTTGTATTATTTTCTTCACAAGTGTGTTGAAAAACGTCGTATGATACACGTGTGTATTGATGATTACCGTCCTCGGCTCTCTTAAGACCCTCACCTAACGGCTCGGGTCTCAATGGCGCCTCAGCGGTAATCACCAACATTACACACTTGTACCATAATGTACTATTCTGCCACTTTCAACACTCATCGTCATAATTATTTCACTCAATTTACACAAAACCTTAACGAGTTATATACCTAAGTCTTCCTCATTAATCACTCTGTCTATTGGTGACAATTGCATGAAAATCCGTTCAGTTGTTTATGAGTTTATCCTTCTACTCGTACTAATGTTATACAGAAGTAAAGTTTTTTTTTGTTTGTAAGAGGAAAACTGTAGTATTCATCGGTAGAAAGTCACACAACTGTTGATTGTCATACGATATGAGTGTTTTATGGTAAATATCTTTGATTTCCACGCGGGCGAAATCGCGGGCAGGAACTAGTAAACCATAACCAAAATAAAAACATGCATTTCACTACATAGTATAAAACAAAGTCGCCTTTTCTGTCCCTATATCCCTATGTGCGCTTAAATCTTTAAAACTACGCAAAGGATTTTGATGCGGTTTTTTCCAATAGATAGAGTGATTCAAGAGGAAGGTTTATATGTATAATACATGCATCATATACTAAGGCAACATTGCTAATTTTAGAGGTTTCTAACGTGATGTCGTAAATTAACCTATTTTTTTGGGCTTATTTAGCAATTTAGCAAAAACGCTGCCTAAACCCTACGAGTTAGATCAAATTAATGTACTACAGTATTGTACACCATAAAAAGGTCTACAAAAAAGTCCGCGATGGTATATGTTTATCTTTTAGGGATAACCCACATTAACAATTTTTATTGTTTACTTTTTACGTGAAAAAATGGCTTATTTACGAAGCTATTTTAAGCAATACGGCATTAATCCTTATCGAATTAAGTACCTTAAATACAGTGTGCAATTAATATAGATCAATATGGTTCCTTACAGCATGTAAATTAAACAAATATTTTCGGAGATATTACAAATTTAAAATTTGCGTTTGCGGCGGGCGGTACCGGTCGGACGGGGCAGTGCGGGGAGGCATGCATTGATGCGTGACTGCTCATTAATAGTCTGGGACGAAGCTACCAGAGATGCTGCTAAAAGTTGGCAATGGAGAATTAACACAAAGTGAGGGAAGGATTAACCTTGAAAACCTTTGTGTTTTGATAGACAACATCCAAGAGTTAGTCAACAAAGTCTATCCTGACATTGATGACATAAGTTACAAGACAATATCTTGGTTTAAAGAAAGAGCGATTCTGTCGTCACCAACTAATGAACAAGTAGATAAGGTAAATAACTTGATTCTTTCAAAGATTGATGCGCCGACGAAAATATACTACTCGGTGGATACTGTTCTCGATTTGGAAGAACTGTTCATTTTCCTACAGAGTTTCTAAACTCTTTGAACCCGTCTGGACTCCCTCCTCACAAAATGGTGTTGAAAGTAGGTTGTCCTGTTATTTTATTAAGAAACCTGAATCCACCTAAACTTTGCAATGGCACGCGTTTGCTGATAAAATCACTGAAAACTTTCATAATAGAGTGCACAATACTCACAGGATGTGGTACCGGAGAAGATGTATTGATTCCCCGAATCCCTCTGATACCATCGGATTTACCCTTCCAATTTAAACGTTTACAGTTTCCGGTAAAGACATCTTTTGCAATGACCATTAATAAATCGCAAGGTCAAACCTTCAACGTTGCAGGCTTAGATTTGAGCGTTGACTGTTTTTCACATGGCCAACTGTATGTCGCTCTTTCAAGAGTAACCTCAAGAGAAAACATGTTTGTATTGTCTAATGACAAGAAAGCTGTGAACGTTGTGTATAAAGACATCCTGTAATATATTAATTGTTGTAAAAATAAAATAAATACCTAGGTAAAAATGTAAAAAGTAAATAAGTAAAAATGTGTAATGTAATAAAAATTGTATGAATTTAGATATTCCAAAGATAGCAGGAAATCTTCATAGTAAGTATAGGGAAAGGGGAATTGTTTTACTCCAAATTTAATGCGTGCAGGCCAAGGGCAGTAATGAATGAATCAAAAATACTGGATCGATTTTAATCATGTTTTCATTGAGTGACATAGGCATATATATTTTATGCCCGTGCAAAGTCGGAGCGGGCCGCTATGTTTTTATATACAACGTTCATAGTTTTTCTGTAGTGTATTTAATTTAGTATCAGCATTGCACCCGTGCGAAGCCGGGGCGGGTCGCTAGTAACTTATAAAAACTGATTACATGTAATGGTTTACTCAGGTTTTGTACCTATCTCTAGAGAATCCTCTAATTGACCAAGTTTAGAATACGAATACCATTTATACAAAGGAATCTGTGAATTCCCATTGAGCTTGCAAATTTGCAAACTATTCGGTTTGTGCAAACTGTGGTTCATTTAAGTTGGCCTGCTCTGAGAATCTGAGACGGTTTCCTATCATTTCCTTTACACAGCCACCACATGGGATTGCGACTAAATCCCATGTTTCAGTTCAGCTTGATAGCTACACTTGTCCCTGAGAAAAAGGGATTTCTTTAGTCTTTTTGTCATTAAAGAAAAAAAATTGGTTGTCTGTAAAGTCGGTTTAAGGACGATAGTTTTACGTGATATCGTCATAAGGAAACACAATGGCTAACATATATAACATAAGCAAATAATGGCTTCCGTCGAGGTGGGTGGAGCTTATTGCTTGGGCCGATCGTGCCTCTCTATCGCTTGTTCCGAGCTCTCGCTTGCACGCTACGTCTCAGGCGGAACGTGACACTTTTTCGGGCTTGCAGCCGGTGATCATCGATTTATAAGACGTTATCACACTTATCACGTCAAAAACCACCACCTAAAGACACCTGTAATACCAGAGGCCTTGCCAGATAGATAAAAGTGGAGGCAACACCCTAAACACCTCAGTGAAACCAACTGTGGGCTGACGCTCTCTTTCTGAATGCATAGGTACATAAGATAAAGAAAACACATATCACTGTCTCGTTCTTACGTATGCATTCAGAGAGCGTTAGCCCACAGTTGGTTTCACTTAGGTATTTAGAGTGATGCCTCCACTTTTATCTATAAGCTTCTTGGGCCTTGCAGATGATTTGCCATTTCAGAGACAAAGTTGAAATGTGTCATGTGCCTATAACTAGGCCCGGACTCCACCAAAGCGGAGTGGAGAGCAGATGACTCGTAAACAACCAATGGGACACTGTATTGCGTTGAAGCTAAGCGGTGAGACATCTCCTCTCCCCTCCGCTTTGGTGGAGTCTGGGCCTTAGGCTGCGTTGACGCAGAGACCACTGATACCGCTTCATTGTCATAACTTGTACTAAGTTAGCGCTGTAATTGGCTAGTTTCGCTACACATTCTCGCACATCTCTGGTGGAAACGCAGCCTTACACCAGGGCCTCAAGTCTGCTATTACAATAGTGTCAGATTGGTCTATCATTGATTTTCATAATGACGCCATTATATTAGTAGATTACCAAACTTGTCAAAATCAACAATTATGAAATCAATTATAGACCATTCTGACACTATTGTAATAGCAGACTTGAGGTCCAGGACTCTTTCACCACTGCGAAGATTGCCAGGAGGACACGGCGCAGCACACGCTGGCAGAGTGCCCAACTTGGGCAGAGCAGCGCCGTGAACTCTCCGCAGCAGTAGGTACATTACCTCTCGCTCCCGAACATCATTCTTTCGATGGTCCAGAGCGAGAGTGTGTGGCAGGCTATCGCCTCTTTTTGCGAGCAAGTCATGCACGCAAAAGAGGCGGCAGAGAGGGTGAGGGAAGCAACTGCCTCCCTTTCCTCCAGGAGAAGACGCACCGGGCGCCGGAGAGCGCTTAATCACCTCCGACCTCCATGAGTTGCCGGCCTGTGGGTGGTCGACTTAGGGGCAGTCCACCACCCGACCAGATGCAGGCCCGTGTAGGCGGCGCGCCGTGTTCCGTGCGCGCCACACTAGAGGATTCGGCGGCGATTAGACCGCCGAGGTCGACGGGACCCGCTAACATCATTGGCGGGGCATAGCCTGGCGGAGGCGCGGTGCATGCGCGAGTGAATTACGTACCTCCGCCCATAGGTCAGTCGAGGAACACCGCCGATAGATAGATTTTAGCCGATAGGAGTCCGGCACACCGCCCTGTCAACCCCGGACGGGGGATAGCCCATGAGGATTTCCCCACGATAAAAAAAAGAAAAAAAAGAACCCATACCCTTCAAACCGGAACCACAGTAATAAATATTAGTACTATCGTACAGTAGTGACACGCTCCGCCTCCCTCCGAAACACTGTTCCTCACCTCTTCCCGCTTCGAACGTGCTCTCGAAACTGCTTTTAGTTCTCGCGGCGCGTAGACACGCACACACACGCACGAATTTGTACAGTCTGTTATTTTGGTAGTAGTGTAAGTAATTAAATCGTTTCGTTTGTATGGGTATGGAGTATCGTATTATAACAGAAATAATCATGACCCAATTGCACAAGATATGCCATGATTGTTCAACATATTTGTCGGTTATTAAACTAGCTGTATAGGTCTCCTCTTAATTCAAAGACATAATGTGACATTCACCAAGATTCACAGGTGGACTCATAGATAGGAAATCAGTGTCCCAACAGGGGGAAGATTATAGATTATTACCTCGTTGGTCTTGTGTTCGCGAACGCGGCTGCTCGAAGTCCTGGGTTCGATGTGTGTTATAGGGTTTTTCTATTAAAAATTTGTCAGTAACAGCTCGGCGTTTGGAAGTTAGCAGTATAACACCTCAATGCCTCGGAAAGTACGTAAAGCCGTTGGTCGTGCGCCTGATCTCTCTCTGGTCGTGTCGGATTGGCGTCGCCTATAAGATTGAGGAAAGAGGGATTGCACCTGTGTTTACAGGTGCACTCCGCCTCCACACAAGTGTGTACCTACTTGGCTGATCTCAATTGAGATTGGCCGCCATGATCGAAATTCGATCGAAAAAATTATTTTTTTTATACTGTATGCTTTATGCTTATAAGTGCGAATTTCAACTTCCTGCAAAACAGAATTGTTTGGCTTATCTATAAACGAATACATGATAAATATAAACCTTAAAAGTAACAAAACACGCAGTAATGACGGTTTTTGAACCTCATCATCATCAGCCGATAGACGCCCACTTTTAAACATAGGCCTACCCTATAGAACGCTACAGCGAGCGGCAACCTGCCGCTTGCATCCACCGGTTACCCACGACCTTAACGATGTCGTCGGTCCATCTGGTGGGAGGCTTACCAACGCTGCGTCTTCCGGGTCGTGGTCGCGACTCGAAAACCTTTCTTCCCCATCGGTTATCCGTTCTTTGAGCGACGTGGCCTGCCCATGCCACTTCAACTTGCATATTCTGAGAGCTATGTCGGTGACATTAGTTGTTCGACGAATTTCCTCCTTTTTCAAACCTCTTTCTGGTAAAATATCATCATTATCATCATCATCAGCCGACAGACGTCCACTGTTGAAGATAAGTCTCCCCCATAGAACGCCACAACGAGCGGCAACCTGCCGCTTGCATCCACCGTAAAATATCACAATCTATATGAATTCTCAAAATTCAGCAACGACCCAAAGTTGAAACAACGTAGTGCCAACATTAAAACAAAAACGTCGCTTTTGTATAATTAATCCAACACAAGTTCCATCCCCGGGTGACAAACAAAAAGATACAGAACAGCTGTTGTCCTGAAACTAGTTGCACTTGTTGTAACTTTCTTACAGTTTTCAATTTATATTTTCGCAACTGTGGCCCGTTCCGGTTTTGTTTGAAACCTTTTTGGTTGAAATAAGCCTGTTAGGTACCTGTTAATAGTTAGGCTTGCAAAATTGCGCCAAAGAAAAAACTGATTATAAATAAATTTAATAATAATAATGGGCTTGATTCAGAAGTACTTCAGCCCGCATTGTCAGGAAGTTTCTCTCTCTGGAGCTCTGACCGCGTAGCTTGAACCCTGTTCCCGATACCGGTGGGCTACTATTTTATTACATATTTAAATGTTTTTATTTTTCTTATTAATATTTAAAAATGTAATTTAAGTATGGCTGTGTAACTACCTGAGCCTTTTCCCAACTATGCTGGAGTTGGCTTCCAGTCTAACCGCATGCAGCTGAGTACCAGTGTTCTACATGGATCGGCTGCCTTTCTGACCTCCACATCCCAGTTACTGGGTACGCCTTATCATGGGTATCGTAAATCTGAACCCACAAAGTATAAACACCAGCCGGTTGTCAGGTTTTGTGGCCCCTGACTACCCATAACGACTGTCAAAGATCTACGAATGACAGCCGGGACCAACGGCTTTACGAGAGGGAAAGGTTTCGTTATAAAATGGATGGGCACCTATACACGGTCCATTCACGGCCAGCGTAGGTTTAAACATGACCGACCAACTATGTTCTTCTGTAAGAACTCACTTCAGATCTCACTTCTGATTCCGCGGTGAAAACTGTTTTAGGTAGTCGGTAACTCGATAAAAACTATGCTAGCGCTACTAAGTGCTGGCATAGGTGAAGTGAACTATTATTTCGTTACTATTTAATCGAAAACCAAATACTTTTCACTTCTAGTAGGTAAGTGAAATCGGAAATGAGATAGGATTCGAATTCGCGAGTAAATTCTTACAGAATTGCACTGCAATCCGTATTGCTCTAACGTAGCTAAACTGAAATAAATAACAAAATGTTATACTTAATATATATATTTTTTAATTATTGTTTTTAAGTATGTATGTACAATATTTACAAGAATAATAAAAAGAAAACCTAAAATATTAAACTAGAAAAACTAACACAATAAGGCATCATAGAATTCGTCCACATCGCCGTAATCTGGAAATGTACCGGAAATGTAGAAGTTTACAGATTTTAAACTGACAATCACGTCAAAATGTGCAGTGTAAATGATTTGAAAAAAATATATGTTAAACTAGAACATTCTCTTAATCACTTAGTAAGTGAATATTTTTAATTATATTCATATTATATAGTTTAATTAATACGTGAAGTTGTGTCTGACGCGGACAAAACATTGACAATCACACAAAATCTACCAGGTATAATTAAACGAAACTTACACCATCTTACAGACAATTTTATTATCTATCTTTTAGAATACGCCTTTTTTTATTTTAATTGAATATTACTTTTATTAAATTTTTTCGGCTAAACTTTGAGAGTTTTGGACGCAAAATGTAATTGTCTTTAAATAATCTGCTCACATCATTACGATATTGCTCTGGGCAAAACACGTAAACATGAAGTTTTCGTCACGAATCTAATACACGCCCTTAACACCCAACAGTCTACGTATCATCCCTACTAACAATCACACTTAATAATAATGAAGCGTAAAGACAAAGCCTATTGCGCAATAACGCAACATATTTGCCCTGTTATTGCACAGAATTACCATCTGCCCATTAAAAAGTCTACACTGTCTGCCATTTAGGCAATTTGTTCATTGTCTGTTTAACAGTTTTGTAAATGACTACGATTTGTTTACCAGCCTTGCTTTGGCGAGGTTGGCCATTTTTTAACAAGTTTCTCCGGATATTTAGGGAAAAAAATGGAGGTGCTTTGCTGTAATTATGCGAGAAAGCTAACAGTGTTGCGGTTTTCTTTAGATTACAATATAAATGTTTGCGCTAATTTCACCGTAATGCGTTAATCTATGTTTTTTACGTTCCAAGTTTGAAACTTTTTGGAAGAATTAAAAACGAATTATGAACATGAATATCAAAATAAAAAAGGTGTATTTACTTTTTTTTTATAGTTGTTGTTGTTGTTTTTGTTGTTTGTGCTATAGACACCATAAATAGTGTAAACCCTCACATTCCGTTTCCATTAAATTCCTTTTAACTAAATTCAAGAAACAAGAAACCACAAATACAGCATAAATTCACTCTTTTTACGAGAAATCTACCAAAACATAAATAAATCAAACACAGGCAAAAATCCAGGCCTTCCTTCCGACAGTTTTTCCTATTCAAACTAACTTAAATACATTATTAACATTCTCTTTAGTTTTTACTGTCCCAAAATACAGTCTATAAATCAATTAGGGTAGCAATATTTTACCAAAATACAAGTACCGAATGTTATCGCAAGATGGCAGCACTTCCGTAAGCAGTTTCGTTGTACACCGGATACAGTAACACCGCTTCAACCTGTTGAATAATTCATGGACACCCTATATATCTTACTCGGAGTTCCGTCATAGATTATAATTTTAAATAATATAGATGCGTGCTTTATGGTAATCTAGGAGGGAGTAGAAAAATGTTGTGGACTTTCTGAACGGGTTATTGTTAACGGTTTAAATATGTTTTTAGTGCGGTTAAGATTAAGGTTGCGTTTAGCTTAAACATTTTCGTATTGCCATATTTTCCCGGTCTAAGTTGTTTTGGAAAATCGAGCAAACGAATTAAAAATTTAAATAAGGTAGATAAATCAATATAGAGGTGGCCGGTGGTTGCGAATTCGAAACCAGGCAAATGTCATTTTTTTTTTTTATTTCTTATGTGTTTTTCTAAGTTCATCAAAACATCATTTTCCTAACATGGGGGCCATTTATCTATCTGCTTGACCTGTATTTTTATAAGTGCTATGTCTGTGTTTTCATTACTCATATGTACTATTGATGAAGAATGAAGTTGAAGCTCAGAGTCACGAAGCGAGCCATGGAGAGTTATGCTCGGAGTTTCTTTGCGCGGTAGAATCCGGAACAAGGACATTCGCCAAAGAACTAAGGTCACCGACATAGCTCTCAGAATATGCAAGTTGAAGTGGCAATGGGCAGGCCACATCGCTCGAAGAATCGATAACCGATGGGGAAGAAAGGTTCTCGAGTGGCGGCCACGAACCGGAAGACGCAGCGTTGGTAGGCCTCCCACCAGATGGACCGACGACATTGTCAAGGTCGCGGGTAACCGGTGGATGCAAGCGGCAGGTTGCCGCTCGTTGTGGCGTTCTATGGGGGAGGCCTATGTTCAACAGTGGACGTCTTTTGACTGATGAAGATGACTATATGATGACAAATAAACTTGTTATTATTATTATATCTTGGACATCAGTAACATAGGTGAACATAAACATCGTGACGTCAAAACTTTCTGACGCCTAAATGTAAGATTGTTACTTGGCACATTTTTTAGGGTTCTGTAGCCAAAAGGCAAAAAACGGAACCCTTATGGATTCGTCATGTCTTTTTGTCTGTCCGTCCGTATGTCACAGCCACTTTTTTCCGAAACTGTAAGAACTATACTGTTGAAACTTGGTAAGTAGATGTAAGTATTCTGTGAACCGCATTAAGATTTTCAGAAAAATACCAATTACCATTATTAAAAATAGAATTTAGGTACCATACTTACTTTTTTTTTTTTCTTCCATAAAACCCATGTTTTATGTAAGAAAAAAAAATAAGTTTCAGTTCTAAGTATGGGAAATTCTATTTTTCACACGTATGGACGTGTGGGGTATCTATGAATAGGTCTTCAAAAATGATATTGAGGTTTCTAATATCATTTTTTTCTAAACTGAATAGTTTGCGCGAAAGACACTTCCAAAGTGATGTGTCCCCCCCCCCCCCCTGTAACTTCTAAAATAAGAGAATGATAAAACTAAAAAAAATATATGATGCATTACTACGTAAACTTCCACCGACAAATTGGTTTGAACGAGATCTAGCAAGTAGTTTTTATTTTAATACGTCATAAATCGTAAACCGCAATTTACTATTAAAACATCGATCAAAGTTACAACGAACTACAAGAACTTTTATATTATATTACTTGCTGCTACGGAACCCTTCATGGGCGAGTCCGATTCGCACTTGGCCGCTTTTTTAATAATTCGATTTAGTCTATGTTACTTAGGGATAACGTAGCTTTCAATTGTTAAAAGAATTTTTGAAATCGGACCAGTAGTTTTGTGTAAAATCGTAACAAACATACAAACAAAATAATCTTTCCTCTTCATAGGTAAGGTTAGTTTAGATATTGACTAAGTTAGACGTAATCGCTTTCATTGAGAGATTGTGGGTTGACTCGCTTTGTCAGAACTAAGCTTCATTTAGCTCTCGCCCTTTATTCCATTCAGTAGGTAGTATACACCAAGCCTTACAGCGATAAAGACCAATAACGCTCTATTAGACCGTGAGCAGTAAATTTCATGTATTAAGGTACCTATGGAAGGTCAGTGACGCATGAAGATAAGGATACAGCCTCCGAATACTATCTTCTGGGCCTTTCATCTATTATGATTAGGATGTTTAAGGATTATTTATTTGGGATTATGGAGAATCATTTAGTTTTAGGTGTGTAGGGACATTTTTGGTTAAAATCTAGTATCTGGAAACAGGAATTGGGAGTGGGGGGTGGTGGGAGGGGGCAAGGGGGAACCTACCAACCCCCTGGTACCACTCCCATAAAAGGAAAACATTTTTTGTAACATTAGAAACTTAATCTACGGGTTAGTAACATAAACAGAAACACACACAACAGACATATAAATTATAAACGACAAGGTTTTCCTTGTCGCACCATAACATTTACAAAATGCCTTAAAATTGGGGCATCCAGCTGATCTGCTAGGGCCTTCAGAATGCTATTGGAACTGCCACGCATCCTTGTAAGTAATGAGGCAGTCCTTTTCCTTCTAATCGCGTAAAAGTCATCAACTCCCGCCTCTGCGAATATAACGGAAGCACTACAGTAACGCGGCAGTCCCAACAGCATTATTTCCTCCAGCATTAGTCCCAACAGCACTCTGAAAGCATTATTATATTGTATTCGTAGGACGTCTAGCGCTTTACGTGTTTGGTTGACCCATAGGCTGCCCGTGTAGAAGTACAGTATTCAGGTCAGTATTTTGCATGATACTTTACACTACAAACAATATAATTATTTTGACAGATTTGGTTGTCAATCGCCCATTTTAACGTTCCGTTTGCGCTTTTGACGTGACAACGTCTTATAATCCGATAGAGCCGGCTGCACGCACGGAAAAACATGACTCATGCGGCGTTACCATAACGCCGCTCTGAGGCGTTCCATGTAAGGCTTGAAGTGCAAGAGAGAGCGCGTAATGAGCGACAAAGAAGCACAATCGGCATGATTCTTTCGCGTTGTCACGTTCAACTATCGTCAGTAAACCGACTTTACAGACAACCATTTTTTTACGTAGTATTATGTGATTTGAGATTAGTAACTACTCAGTTTCCTTTTATAAGAGTGAGTAATGAAGTGTTCCTACATCGTTGACACAAAACATTTCGGCACAGAGTTTCCTCAACAAAAGAGCCAAAAGGCAAAATAAATCATTTTTATTATCATTTATTACGGAAAGAAATAAAACTCATTACTTACACCTTAATTTGTGAAATAATTTCTTCCTTCCACATTTTAATTTAGGAGCCCGAAGTGTAAACGCGCAATTAAGAAAAGTTTTAATAATAATTTAAATCTTTAATTTCCCTTATAAATGTGGCATAAATTGTAAACAATTTGTACTCCTTTTTAAATCTTTGGGACAACTATATTTTTTTTGGGTTAATAAACATAATCTTGTATTTCTCAAAAGGGAAAACTGTGGCTGAAGAAGAACGAACAAGATACTCTATTGACACTCATTTACAATAAAATAAAAATATTACACATTTACGCATTTAAATAAAATTACACGACCGTAATGGGGTGTTACGGAATTTCAAAAAAGTTTTATAGGAAAAGTCTTCCATGCACGTGGTATGCATGTGTTTATGACTTGTGCCTTGGGCTCTATAAATCTCTGGTCAGTTGAATCTGTCAAATGTTTTGTTGACTGTTGTGATTGGTTGATTGATAAGTGTCGGTTTGTATATACGTGTCATCATCATCATCATCATGTCAACCTTTTGACGTCCACTGCTGGGCATAGGTCTCCCCCGAAGAGTACAATATATAGTCTCCCCCAAGGGGGTTCAGCCGTAATCGCCATGTTTGGCCGATGCATGTTGGCGATCGCAGTAGGTGTTATGGTACTCAGAAGGACGCTGCTGCCCATCCTCTGGTCAATATCCCTCTGTCGCCTTCTACGACACCCACAGGTAGAAATGGGGTGGTGCTACTCGCGACCGGCACCACAGGGCTATACGGCACATACGTGTACTATGAAAAAATCAAGTGTTTTACCAAAAAAAAAATTATTTTAAAAGAGTAAGTATTGAGTTTATTTCCCATTCTTTGCCATACGAAGCTACCATATGGAAGGAGCAACCAGATTCAAAAATAATGGTATAATAGAAAGACTTTTGACTTTGAAAAATGCAGGCGTGAATTTTTTTTTACTTATTACTAAATAACAAGTTGTATAAATGCAAGAACATGCAAGATGCAGGGATACACATGTCGCTATGATTATGTCTGTACCACGGCTTGTCGATATTCAAAGGCAAGCTCTGAATACCTCGTTACTGGGACTTTCTTTATGTATAGAGTAGTTTACGACAGAGACATCAAAAACAACTTTTTAAGAAAATATTGTGTAGAACGTACACAATATTTTCATAAAAAGTTGTTTTAAAAGTTGTACATGTTTTTGCAATAAACCTTTTTTTTATATTAATAGACCGACTGTACAACTATTCTGTTACAATCTCTCTTGGTGAACACCTAGGTGAAGTGAGCTGTCATCCGTCCCGATGCTAGAGATTGACAAAGCAGACGGACGGATGACAGCTCACTTCACCTAGGTGCTCACCGAGGGATATTGTCTGGTCTATTTTGTAAAAATATCCTTCAGTGAATATAATTTTGGAGGAGCTCGTGGCTAAGTAAAAGCGATACAGATCGATCGGTCAAAGGCAAAGCTACGCTTGCCGCGGTCGGTCTGTGGATGGGTGACCAACCATTTTATATCGAGTTAGGAAAGCACGTAAAGCCGTTGGTCCCGGCTGTCATTTGTAGATCTTTGGCAGTCGTTAAGGGTAGGTACTCAGAAGCCAGAAAGTCTGACAACCAGTCTTACCAAGGGGTATCATGATACCCTGTAACTGGGTTGTGGAGGTCCGATAGGCAGTCACTCCTGTAAAACAATGGTATTCAGATGCATTCGGTTAGACTGGAAGCCGACCCCAACATAGTTAGGACAAGGCTAGGCAGAAGATGATGATGATGATGAATGTGAGTGTGAGGTAAGCTAACATCTCACATGTTAAGAATTAGAGCTCACCTGAAACTCACTTTACCTAAGTTTTTCACCCTCGGTTAATCCCAGGGTGAAAAACTTAAAATCTTACCATTACCCATGTTAATGTTAATTAATTAATGTAGGTACACACGGCTACACATCATGCTATATATTTCCAGTATAAGCTGACCTCGCATCGTACGAAAATTCTATACAATGCGAGATCAGCATTAACTGGAAATGTATAGCTTGATCTGTAGCCGTGTGTACTAACATATATTATGTCTTAAGCACTACTAACTATTAATGTGCTCTGTAACTGTCTGAATAAATAAATGTATAATAATTATAATTACTGTGCCATAATCTTAGAAACTACATATGAAGAAGAGAAAGTCGCATTGACCAGGTTACGAACCCACAAACTCTGGCATGAGTGGTAACACGAGGAGTTATGGTCTAAAATTAAAGATTATTTTGAAGTCGGGTAAAATGATGATGATTCAAAGGAACACAGTCACACCTAAGTATTTGTCTCTCATGTTGAGTCAGGTTATTCACACTTCTTAGCATTCGCACTTCGTTCCGCGTTCGCTGTTGGCCACATTAGCACTTCGTTACATTCTCACTTGGTCCCGTTCGCAGTTCGTCCCATTCGCAGTTGGTCCCATTATCGCTTAGTATTCGCATTCGCGGCATGATGAGTTATTGTCTAAAATTAAAGATTATTTGAAGTCGAGTAAAATGATGACGATTCAAAGGAACACAGTCAAACCTAAGTATTTGACTCAAATGTTGAGTCTGGTTATTCGCACTTCTTAGCATTCGCACTTCGTCCGCGTCCGCTGTTGGTCACATTAGCACTTCGTCACATTCTCACTTGGTCCCGTTCGCGGTTAGTCCCATTCGCAGTTGGTCCCATTATCGCTTAGTCCCATTCGCAGTTGGTCCCATTATCGCTTAGTCCCATTCGCAGTTCGTCACATGCAAGTAGTTTGTAAGGGAAAATATAGGTTTGTGGACCAAAAGAATTCGATGCTTGAAGGAGCATTGGTTTGTTTCTTCATTTCTAATTCTCTAGGCATTGATTCTTACACAAAATGTTCAAAACCAAAGATTCATTAATATAGTGTTAAAAAGCCTCTTTAAAAATCTCGTAATTGAAGCAATAAAACAGTTGACAAAGAACCTACTTCAAGTAACAACAAACTCTGATTCCTCACACTACTCTGTATTTAGTGGAGGCGCAATGCAAACTACGAGTACATACATAGGTAAAGACTACGACTATGGAACACCCTTTAAGTATGGACAGCTCTTACATGCTCCATATTTTGCACTACAGGGTGGTAAATATCCCCAACTTGAGGAAGTAGTTACTCTGCATACGATAAAGATGCAAAACTTGGTAGCTATATGCGTTGATAAAATTGAGGATGATTTTAAATTATTGAATAGGGATGGACGATATTTCTCGAGACTATTTCTTTTTAATTAAGCTTGACCTCTTGAAGCTAAGTTCCAAATTATTGAAAGAAAAACTATTTATTCACGTGAAAGTGACGAATATATATAAAAATTGTTGTTTAAAATAGTCTAAAATAAAAACTCGCGGGTATATATTCCCAGCTACAGACAGCAGTTGTTTTTTAGTGAGTTTTTTCTTTGGGTGTTTTATTGTGGGTTTTGTTTTTATTTTTGCTATTCGTATAACAATTTTCTAGACACTTACTGATGGATAAGATTTTCAGTTACAAATAGAAAAAAGCGATTGAAAGCGATGTGTGAAACGAGCAACATCGTCACTGCCAGTCAATGAGTTGACAGATGACATATCGATAATAATGACTGTCTCGTTATTTTGTTACTCGCATGACGCATACGTAAGGTATTACTGTATAATTATTTACATTGGCCAATTTGGCCAATAGAAACATAATTATACGGTAATAACCTCAAAATCCAAAAGTTGTTTTGGATTTTTAATCATTCTCAAAAGTGTCCTTGATTTTAATTTAGTTTCAATCGGATATGTGCATTATTTAGAACACAGAAAATAAATTTGGATCCATGTTCATTGCTAGGCAAAGGATGTAGGGACGCTAAGCAATGTCCTGTAATAATAAATAGAGGAACATGTGTTTAAAAAGGTATACGTACTTGCTAGATTCAACCCTGAGTAATTTTTCAGGAAACAAGTACAACAGGTACAACCTTACTAAGGCCTCTTACGCAGATAATAAGAGGCACATGCCCTGCAGTATGATGAAAATATTCTGTTATATCGGAACTATTTTTGTAAGTAAATAAAATAATTCAGCTGAGTATTATTGGTGGTAGAAAAAAACTCAAGCAAGTTCACATGACTTTTTGGAAGTTTCGTTCATAGAATAGATATAAATTCAAGAACACAACCCAAGAAGAGAAGCGTAATACTACGAAATACTTAACGTATTTAACCATAACTTTCATAGCAACGATAAATAGTACCTTCCTATGGATCTAGCAACAATACAAATTGCTCTCAAATTGGACAAGCCCTAAAGTTTATATTAATTAGGGGGTGCGCCCAAATTGTCGGCATTCCACTAGATTAGTTACACCCAACCGCAGCCCAAGTTTGGGGCTTTTACCCTAGTAATCGTTTGCACAATAGACTGCCTTTCTTTGACGTGACTGAAGATGGTATGGTCGGTTTGCGTATTTTTTTATTATCAGGGGTGTGATTCTGTAAGACCTCATTCTAAACTTCGAATCTGAATCCGCTGTGAGTTTCTTGATTGGCATTCTAAAAACTCGGTTGATAATTCGAATTTACACTAGCGCCACCCTTACGAGCATGTCAGCGAGTTGAACTAAATTGACAGGGAGATTTTGACAGATAAAGTATGAGCAATTCTTGTTTTGTTTACTTCGTTTTTGTTTAGTGACTGTGCTTACTAACATAGTCGTAAACTTAACCAACAATCTTGTTGAGTCTGGGTTACTCGTATAAAGAAAATTCTATTCTATTCTATTGCACCTCAGCCATTTTAGACAGTGACATTCGAGAATAACACCCATGACACCTCAGGCTGACACTCGCGATACTCGAATTTGACACTCGTGCGTGACAGTTCTACAAGAAATTAAACAAAAGCACAGTGAAAGAATACCGACATCGAGACGAAAAGTTTTATAATTTATTTATTTATTAAACTTTATGTACATAAAAAAACACTGTGCAAAGGCGGACTTAATGCCTTAGGCATTTTCTACCAGTCTACCTTAGGGTGATGCTGAGACAAAACATATTAGGCGTAACGAAACTTATTTAATATAATAAATACTTAAATACATACATACAAATAAAATATAAAGAGTAGAAGGTAAATAATGTATGGAAAAAGCGTTTTCTGACTTCAAGAGTGACATCGAAAATAAAATTAAAAAAAAAAACACAACCGCCTTCAAAATCCAAAAAAAGCTTTTTTACAAAAAAGACAACCGCCTTCAAAAACCAAAAAGTGAAAAATCATGTGTGTTCTGTTTTAAAGTTATTTTTCACTCTTTGGTTTTTGAAGGCGGTTGTCTTTTTTGTAAAAAAGGTTTTTTTATTTTTCGCTTTTCAGTACTTCTTTATCATCCAAATCCATTAAGAAATGGCAACACAGTCAAAACAGAGATTGAAAGTACAAGGTGAGAACATATTACAACATCATCCATGTATATTTTTTTGCTTTCTGTCGATATTTTCAAAAAGTGCTGAAGTAATTTCGGTAAAATTTATATAGGACCACCCTTGAGGCATACCCTATCTATTAAAAAATCAATTTTCAAAATTGCTTTATATTTTCCGGAGAAATCGCGTTACAAATACACAAAAAAAAACATACAGACGAATTGAGAACCTCCTTCTTTTTGAAGTCGGTTGAAAATAAAATCCCTTGAAAATTAAGTATCAAATAATGATTACAAACTGAAATAATGTCTTTTTAATTATTACTTCAAGTCTTCAACGCAATAACAATATATTAAACGGTACTCATATTTTATATATCGGTCCTGCACTGACTGGTGGTGCGGCACGACAAGTGATTTTTATGTGACGAAATATTATAGTTAGAATTGTAAACCCTTGAATTGTACTGAGGCGACATCGATAGCATTTGATTTTGTAGATTCATCGATTAGTATTGAAAATGAATCCATATCTTTATGACTTTAAGGTATGCTAAGCTGTGTTACATCAAAATCGCTTTCTTTGCCATGCCACTAGTCGGTACAGGTTTTATTTACAGATTAGCTAATGCACGCGACTTCGTGTGAATGTCGGTTATGCGAGAAAATGTGTAGCAAAAATGACTGTAGCTATTTTGCGGAAATGTGCGGAAAGTGGTAAAAGGGATATTTGTTAATAAAAAAAAACCGCTTTCAAATCGGTCCACCCGTTTAAGAGCTACGGTGCCACAGACACACACAGACACACAAACTCACAGACACACAGACACGTCAAACATAAGTTTGACGATAAAACACCCCTCTTTTCCGTCGGGGGTTAAAAGCACAAATCGCGAAATTGAAAACCGCTATACCTACCCCACTGTTTCTGAAGGCAAATTCTAGTATTAAGGGGCTATTAAACGACTTTTACAGATTTTAAACTGACAATCACGTCAAAATGTGCTGTGTAAATGTTTTGAAAAAAACATATGTTAAACTAGAACATCCTCTTGATCATTTAGTAAGTGAATATTTTTGATTAAGTTCATATTAAATAGTTTAATTAACTCCTGCGTCCAAAACTCTCAAAGTTTAGTCGAAAAAGTTAAATAAAAGTAGTATTCTTTAACTTAAAAAAAAAAAGCCGTATACTAAAAGATAGATAATAAAATTGTCTGTAAGATGGTGTAAGTTTCGTTTAATTATATATGGTAGATTTTGTGTGATTGTCAATGTTTTGTCCGAGTCAGATACAACTTCACGAGTTAATTAAACTATTTAATATGAATATAATTAAAAATATTCACTTTTCATATCATTTACACTGCACATTTTGACGTGATTGTCAGTTTAAAATCTGTAAAAGTCGTTAAATAGCCCCTTAAGGAACGTTCAAAATCTAATCGCAATTTCATCTCATCGGCAATCAACGTCAAAAAACATCATCTTTTCAAAGCCATTTCCCAATTATGTAAGGGTCTGCTTCCAGTCTAACTGAAGCAACTAAATACCAGTCTTTTACATGGAGCGACTGCCTGTCTGTCCTCCACAAGCCAGTTATTGGGTAACACGATACTACTTGGTAACACTAATTGTCAGACTTTCTGGCTTCTGAGTACCCATAACGACTGCGAAAGATCAACAGATGAAAACTTTTACCAACGGCTTAACGTGCTTTCCGAGGCAAGGAGCAGTGTCCCATCCACAGACCGACGGCGTCAAGCATAACTTAACCTTGATCGGTCGACCCATATGGGTTTTATTTACCCACGAGCTCCTAAACGGCAAGTAAGCTCCTTAAAGATAAGAATAATTTATTAAATTTAGCAGTTCGAATATCAATTATAAGTATTCCAGTGCTTAATTCTAGAAGAGAGTTATTAAATATTTTAATTTTCGCACAATACACAGGGGGTTTGTCGTAAGTAAATTGAATCTACGGTAAATTAGAAAATCCCCTGACTCCAATGGCGACTTGCCACCAGAAGCCTGACTAACACCGCTGTAAATAAAATTAAAGCCGGTTTCGAAATATACTCGCTGTTTAGGGTTCTGTACAAACGCCATAACATTTTTGTAAATAAGTCAGGAACGGGTGATTGGCGACACGGTTAAATCGGTGGCTGAGTAATTAGGTAGATGACACTATTAAGAAAGAAGTTTTCTAAACACTTGAATTTTGTCCTGAATTTTCTATTTATTGTAAAATTAGATTTTTATTTTTATAGTTGCTTTGAAATCAATAAATAATGAGTCATTGAGTTGGTAAACGACTGTCTACAAGTGCCGTCATAAGTATATATTGTATGGGAGATTCGCGTTCTGACAGCTCATACGAAGTATGTCAATTGACTGGTGGTTTTATCTACCCACGACACGGTTGGCGCAGTGGTTGAGCGATGGACTGCTGCGCAGCGTGTTACGGGTTCGATTCCCGCCCAGGGTAACATTTGTGTAATGAGCACTTGTGTTTGCGTTGTGTCTGGGTGTTGTTTATCTATATATGTATGTATTTACAAAAAAAAATGTATGTGTGTATCAGCTATCTGACACCCATAGTACAGGGTCTCCCTAGTTTGGGGTCAGATGGCCGTAAGTGCAAATGTCCCCACATATTATTATTATTATTACCCAATTGGCTACTGCACTGCGTGTCTCGATTTCGATTTTCATGCGAAACAAATATTTGTATGATCTACAGGTTTGTAAAGTTTATACGTTTGAAAACGCACTCACGCTCAACACAGGATAAACTCCTAATGCAGGCCAAGATTTTAGGTATATTACATCCCGGGCGGCATACATGCATGCCGAATTGACCTACATCGGGACTTGACTCTTTAATAATAAATTAATTGCCTCATCCAGCTGCCTGTCCTTTGCGTAATTTTTATGTGTAATATTTATACCCGCAAGTATGTACCCTACAAGTAGGTTACCATTCATTGGGTAATTTTGTGGTGTCTATGCTCACTCTCAAGATAAAAATAAATGATAGAAACAAACAGAAAAAAAATATTTACTGTTAGAAATTGACACAACATCAGACTACTGAAAAACCTCCACTGCTAGACCCTGGTCTTCTCCGAGTGTTACCATAGTGACCAGAAAAATCCTACGCTACTCTTTCAGCTTTAGTTTCGCCTTAAAATAGTACCTTTCTGTGTAAAATATTTACAAGACCAGGTAACAATTGCGGTATTTAAAAATGTTAGTTACGCGGAATCTCAACGACGAAAAGAAATGTTACAAAAAACGGTTTAGGTAATAGCTCCAAGAGTGAATTACCCCAAATGAGAAAAACCTTACGGGCCCCTAAAAGCCTCGTTATTAATGTTCAAAAAGGGGCCGATGCAAATTCACCCACAAATAGAAATTCTTCTCATTAACCCAGGCTTAATGACGTCTTTTTTAGCAAAAACCAGGCAAAGAAATGCGTAGGCTTTAGTTCGGAGACGAATGCTTAGAAATAAACAGAACGTTCACCATGTTTTAATGGTCACAAGAACTTTGATATAAAACCGTGAGTCTCGGTAATTTTATAAAAAAAAACTTTTTTTTTTTTTTTTATAAAAATTAGGTTTATGGGAAAGTATTCCATAACTCATGGCGGAGACCATCACCGGACACTGCTCACTGAACAAGCACTTTCATACCTTGGGTATCACTGACAGTCCTTTGTGCAGAGCGTGCATGGAGGCGGAGGAAACGGTGGCGCATGTACTACTTGAGTGCACCGGCGTCACCCAGACCCGCAGGGAAACTCTTGGAACACCAAATTCCCTGGCGGATGCCCTGAGAAGATTGGGAAGACTGATCTGCTTCGAGGGAGTTGGGCTGGCTGGAATAACGTCCGCCATGGCTCACGAAAAATGGTCCATTTTAAAGACTAGGTGCGGAAACCGAACCTCTAATATAAAACATAGACAATTCAACCCCGGTAACTCGGCCCCAGGATAACTCACCTATTTTGCAACAAGTTCATCATTCATTTATTCATTCATAAAAACGGCGCGACATGGAGGACGCCATATCCAACAGTGAACTACTAGTAAGCAGGGGGTCAAGTCTGCTATTTGTATAATTTCATCATTCCAACACGATCCCATTGTCATTTTGCTAAAAGTTCGTAATCTGCTAAATTCATAATGGTCGATCATTGGTCGCACAATGACGTTGTAATGGTAGGTCACTGATCAAAGTAACTGTCAAAATTTTAGCAGAATACCGCCTAAGTCAGTCGTTCAATTGTCATTTTGTACGAGATTACCATTCTTTATCATTTCTTTCAATGGCGTGTCAGTGGTTGACCATTGGAAAGTCATAATGACGCCATTATAATAGTAGATTACCAAACTTGTCAAAATCAACAATTATGAAATCAATGATAGACCATTCTGACACTATTGTAATAGCAGGCTTGAGGCCCTGAAGTGATGTCATGATCGTCCATCGAGCATTTCCGTATCCGCCACCTGGGGACCCGTCATCAGAGGGCCTACAGTGAGTTTTTATTCGGACTCGATCATGTTAAGAGCGCCCATCCCCATTGAACGAACTTCAACGCGAGCGTGATTTAATTTTTTTTTGTTTCTACCAACGCAAAGCTCGGAAACAAACGAGTGAGTGAGAACGCGATAACATCACAGGAAAATTGGCGCGCGGAAATTTCACAAAACTTGTTCCAGGACATATGTAAGTACGTGTTTTTTAAAAAGCCTTGCAAGTTTTTGGTAAAAACGTTAGAATCTCCATTACATGTACAAGGTTTCTATGAAGCTGTTTTTTTTTACTTTTTCAATGTATGAGTGCATTATGACCGGCGGACATAATGCACTCATACATTGAAAAAGGACGGATCTACTGAATTTGTTTCTCAAAAAGTTTTTTTTTTATCATTTGATAGGCATACGTTTGACCACTATCTCACCTGATGGGAAGCCATGACGCGGTCTAAGATGGCTTCATACAAACCTTGATTTAAACCACAAGATACCTGTGTGTTAAAAATATTTGGAAAATAATTTATTATAACACCGTAATCGCGTACGAGCGTTTGTATGGGAAATATGACGGGTTGGGCGCTCTTAACTTTCGCTATTGTCATATTGTTTAGAATAAATTATGTTTCCTATTGTTGCCACTAGACTGCGCTGTTCCAGTTTCAGTGCAAATTGGAGTTTACGCGATAAAAACTTACGCTAGATCCTCAGACTACCCGAAGAAAAGAGATTTTGGGCAACTAGGTACTTATTCTTGCTATTTTTGGACGCCTTGTAACAATTCCTATTCATTTCCGAAACGCATAGCAACCCTATTGAGGGGTGAATATTTATTTAAAGTTGATACCAACAAATGATGTACTTGCCACCGGAATAACTTACCTGGCTAGCTAAGTTATTCCGGCGGAGACAATAAATTGTCACTTTGCGGTAAGATTTTATGCGTCTAAGTCTACAGCGAATCTTATTTGTTTAGAAGTAAGAGGGACAGGGTAGGAAGCAAGGGCGTCGCCAGGACTCGCCTGCTGATGTCCTAGGGGGGGCAAGATGATATTTACGGGGGGGGGGGGGGGGGGGGGCAGTGTGAATTTTGAATACAGTCAAAGGCACATGAACCTTTTGTAATCTCTAGGGGGAGGCAGCTGCCCCTACCTACCCCCTTTGGCGACACCCTTGGTGGGAAGTTCCTCATTCTCTGTTGAAAAGGGAGGATCCTCCAACCAGACGGGTGTTGTGTATGCTGAACTACTTACTGCCCGACGCGACGGCTGTCAGGATTTTATATAATTATCCGTACTTCCATACTTAATATTATAAATGCGAAAGTAACTCTGTCTGTTACGCTTTCACGATGAAACGGCTGAACCGATTTTAATGAAATTTGGCATGAAGATAGCTTGAACCCCGGGGAAGAACATAGGCTACTTTTTAATCCGCTACTTTGTCTAAATTCGCGATAACCGACATTCACGCGGACGAAGTCGCGGGCAAAAGCTAGTATGCTAAAATGTCGCTGAGAACTTCGATGCCGCAATGTAGACAAGACAAAAATACTCGTAAAATATTGAAAATGTGAATGTGTTGTTGTTGTAAATGTTGTTGTACACGGTTGGCGCAGTGTCTGAGCGATTAGCTGCTGCCCTGCGTATCGCGGGTTCGATTCCCACACGAAACAAATATTTGTATGGCCTAACTGATAGTTGTTCCGGGTCTGGCTGTTGGTGTATGTGAGTTTATATGTTTGTAAACGCACTCACGATACAGGAGTAATTCCAAGTGTGGGGCAACGTTTTTTTTTAAGAAAAAAGAAAAATGAGAGATTAAGTGTTTTGCGTCTATTCTAAGACTAGCTTCTGCCCGTGTCTTCGTCTCCATGGAAGTCAAATCCATACTTATTATTATATTTTCATATATCCATACTATCCATAATCCATATTCATACTAATATTATAAATGCGAAAGTAACTTTGCCTGTTACGCTTTCACGATGAAACGGCTGGACCGATTAAGATGAAATTTGGCATGAAGATAGCTTAAACCCTGGGGAAGGACATAGGCTACTTTTTAATTCGCAACTTCGTTTGCATCCACGATAACCGACATTCACGCGGACGAAGTCGCGGGCAAAAGATAGTAATTCATACTTATATACCTATTTAATATTATAAATGCGAAAGTAACTCTGTTACGTTGTCACGGCGAAACGGCTAAGCCGATTTTGATGAAATTTTATATTTATAGATAGCTAGGACCCTGGGGAAGGACATAGGCTACTTTTCAACCGACTTCAAAAAAGGAGGAGGTTATCAATTCGTCTATGTTTTTTTTTTATGTTTGTTACCTGATTTCTTTGGACTGGGTGAACCGATTTTGATGATTCTTTTTTTATTTGAAAGCTAGTGCTTCCCGTGTGGTCCCATTTTAATTTGGTCCAGTTTTGACAATGGCATCCATGAGAAAACCGTATAAATCTAAAATTTGCATTAAGTATGTGCGCGATTTGTTACGCGATTTCTCCGGCAAACGTAAACCGATTTTGAAAATTCTTTTTTATATAGATAGGGTATGCTTCGGGGGTGGTCCTATATAAATTTTATCGAAATTGATTCAGAACTTTTTGAAAAATCAACAAATACCCAAAAATTTTACATAGACGACGTTTTAGTTTCATCAATCTTTGTAGTAGTTAACTTTCAATCTCTTCTTAATAGATTTGGAGGTACTAAAAAGCGGAAAATAAAAAGCTTTTTACAAAATAGACAACCGCCTTCAAAAACTAAAAAGTGAAAAATAACTTTAGCACAGAACACACATTGACTTTAGTTTCGGAAGTCGGTGGCAATGCAAAACAACAAACAGAACAAAGCCACTGAATTTCGAAACTAAAGTCAATGTGTGTTCTGTGCTAAAGTTATTTTTCACTGTTTAGTTTTTGAAGGCGGTTGTCTTTTTTGTTTGTAAAAAGCTTTTTTAGTTTGCAAGTTCGTTTGCATTCGCGATAACCGACATTCACGCGAATGGAGTCGCGGGTAAAAGATAGTATCTACAGTAACACTTGGTTAAGTGGCACCTGTATAAGTGAGAAACCTCCATAGCTGGAACCAATGGCGAGGTCCCGACCCTTTAGCTCTGAATTACCTCTGTTAGTGGGACAAAACTAACCTCTAAATCTGGGATTCGTTCTTTACCTCTATCGAGTGTATTTTACCTCTTTTAATACTTTTGCTAAATAATTTTCTTTTAATTTTATAGGTATGGCCTCTGTAACTGAGACAACGTCAATTACCACTCTAACTAGGACTTAATTGTAGATAATTGCACCTCTATAACTGGAATAACCTCTGTTCACACCTCTTTTAATGGAACCCTCCGTAAATGAGACAGATATTTATTTATACCCGGATATCTGAGACTGTCTTACTGTCGTTTTAGGAACACATTCATTGTGCGTACTGCTAAGGAGTGGAATTCCCTGCCTGAGTCTGTGTTTCCTGATAGCTACAACCTGGGAGTCTTTAAGTCAAGAGTGAATAGGTTACTTCTAGGCAAGCGTGCTCCATCTTAGACCGCATCATCTCTTCCCATCAAGTGAGATAGTGGTCAAACGTATGCCTATCAATAGATTAAAAAAAAGAGATATTCCACTTGCCAGGAAGTGGAATATCTCTTTAAGTAAGACAAATTTACAGGTCCTTTAATGTCCCAGTTATCCAGGTTTCACATTATTATATTATATCATAAAGCATATTCTATGACACTACATTCTATAATAAAAATATTTTTTGTGATTGCTTTCAAGAAGGAGCTAGTATAGCTATGTAAAAGAGGTACAGATCGATCGGTCAAAGGTTAAGCTACGCTTGCCGCGGTCGGCCTGTGGATGGGTGAACATCCATTTCATACCGGCGTCTCTCCGGAAGCACATAAAGCCGTTGATCCCAGCTGTCATTCGTAGATCTTTAGCAGTCGTTATTTATGGGTAGTCAGAAACCAGAAAGTCTGACAACCAGTCTTCCAAGTGCTAGAGCCAGTAGCTGGGTTTTGGAGGTCTGATAGGCAGTCGCTCCATGTAAAACACTGGTATTCAGTTGGTTAGACTGGAAGCCGACCCCAACATAGATGGGAAAATACACCAGAATGCAGAGGGCAGATGATGCACCGTATTTTCAAAAACTTACTAACAAACTTACTTAACCTCTTTATAATATTAGTATAGGTACTTAAATGTCAAAAAACGCGTAGTACAACAGGATCACTGCTTCAGCTTTAAAAGCAACGTTATACCTTAATTTTAATGGCAGACAGAGACTTAATTTGAACCACAAAAACGTGCACACATTCACACACTAACAAAATCTGCACAAAGTGGGCGATTCAGTAAAAAGTGGCAGCGAGCTGGCTCTGACGTTAAAAAAAGTAGCGACTGCTTCATTATTGACCACAACGAGGATAAAATGTGGAGAGGGTATCTTTAACTCACAAAGTCACGACCAAAGTATTAAAAAAAAAGTTGACTCATCGCAGGACGCCTAGCAGAAGTCAAACATGTAAACTACCTACTTATTCTGTTTAGGAAATATGCCTCAAAGGATGGTTTATTATAGGAAATAAAGAATAGGAATTATTAGGAATGTGTAGATATACGTTAAGAAAAAAATATCCAACAAAAGAAAGAATAGAATGTTTTTATTGGCAAAGCAGAGGGCACTGTTTATAAATGTACTATCGTGGACTTTTCCGCCTGCTCAGTAAAAAAAAATCCCTTAGCGCCTGCTAAGTCAACGGGGCGGGGTAGAGAGCGCTTCCATATTTTGAGTGCAAGCAAAAATGAACTTAGTCGTGGTCAGGCGGGTGTGTCCACGATAGTACCTATATGATCTTTTTATCTACTTAAACCAATGTTTGTGTACATCAATTATTATTTCCTTCTTTCTTATGGCCAACAAAAAAAAATGGAGGGTGATGATTATGCTAAATTCATGCTAAAAGTTTGTGTCACAATTCCACCATGCATACACGACTACAAAAAAAAGAAGGACTCTGCGCCAAGCATATCGAAAGCGAAGCACCCTAAGTAAGCCAGACCGTTTGTACAAACATGCCTCACACACACATTTACATTATAGTCACGGACTAGAAAAAAAAGGATTCGGCGCTGAAAGTACCGACTACCGATCGTACAGATCTATGGGTGCGTCTCGGTCCGGGCGGCGTACAGTACGGTCAACGTAACTTGGCGCGTCTGAAGTTAGCCGATTAGCTGCGCAGTAGACAATTTCGTTCCTAAAAGTTCCATTGGGCAGCCAAACAGCTAACTTCAGACGCGCCAAGTTACGTTGACCGTATTGTACTTTAGGTGCTTCACTTTTGATATGCGTGGCGTGGAGTCGTTTTTTTTCTAGTCCGTGTATGCATACTTAAATTTATTGTACTTACCAAAATAGCTTGAAGGTGTATGCGAAGACACATTGTCTGCATATGTGCTGCTGACCGCCTTGTCCCATCAACATCAACTGGTAACATTCACACTTAGAATAATAACGCAATTCACATAAGTCACATCACCATCGATATATAATGTACTACGCACATATTTCTATGCACATCACATTTTGTCACCAACACCACAACCACACTCACCAACACGTAGAGAGTACTTTAAATATTAATATTTTATATTATTAATACGGGTACCAAGACGCCAAAAAACTAGATAAACTATAATTCACGTGTTTTTATAATATTAAAAATCGAAAATAACACTTAATTGAAAACAAAATGACGTGCGACCGCGGCGAAAACATACTCCGTAAAGTTGAGAACAAAAGACGCGCGATGACCGTTCGAAACTTAAAATAAGTATTAATTTGAGGTTAGTTATTTCGTTTGAGTAATTAATTATTAAAAATGACTGTCTTTAAAAACATAAGAACTTCGATCAGACGTCATGGCAAGTTTGATTTGATTAACAATAGTTTAAATAAACACATTTTTAAATTACATCTCGTTGCAAATAAAAAAATTCAAGTTGTTGAATGAACTTCTACGTTTGTAAAAAATGTTATTGGAATTTGCAATAAAAATGCACATTCCAAATTCAATTTCTTTTTTTTTTCACTATTTTAGCACGGCACTTTGTCTAATAACTAGGTTGTTAAAAGCGTTATCTATGTCTTGCTAAATATCAAAACTCCTTCGTTCACACCTCCATGTAGGGAGCTCTTTTAATCTCCAGCGATGCACCGCTACAAAATTTAATATTAATAATTATCTGTAGACGGCAACGGTAGTGAGACTCTGCTTTTGTCGTAATTGTAGCGCCACTTATTTAACACATTTTAACGAACACTTTTTGATACACAGAAATACTAGCTCTCCTTATCTCTATCACAGTATAAATTATTACTACTACCGTACAGTAGCGACACGCCCCACCTCCCTCCGAAACACTGTTCCTCACACATTTCCTCACCTCCGCGTCGAACGTGCTCTCGAAACTGCTTTTATTTCGAGCGGCGCGTAGACACGCACACACCCGCACATATTTGTACAGTCTGTTATTTTGGTAGTAGTGTAGGTAATTAAATCGTTTCGTTTCTATGGAGTGTCGTAGGTGCTTCTACCCCTTTAAAAGAGTAAGTATGGAGTTTCTTGCCCATTCTTCTCCATACGAAACTACCTTTTGGAATGGGCAACTAGAATCAACTTTATATTTTTTTATTATGACGTTCATAAGTGCCTTTTTAATGGTCTAATTCAAATAAATGATTTGACTTTGACTTTGACTTTGACCTCCATACCTATTTCTTTGTTTTACAACATAATACTGCAGTTTTTTCTTATTATACCGGCTGCAAATACCATTATATAACCTACAAATAGTTCTCGTGATAATAAATACATTACTTCGACATAATAAGTTCAGGAGGTCATAAAAAATGCTATAAGTATTCGGTTTCCCTGCCCAGGGGAAATCTGGGAGCTTTTACTTATTTGCTCAAATCATATTAAATAACTGGTTCTAGCTATAAATATGAATCTATGTTGGATTTGGATGAGGGATGACGGATGATGACATGGAATTAGCGGCATTTTTAGACGTTTTGCGTGGTTGGTTAAAAATAGACGCTTTTGTTCTATCAAAAACGCTCTTTTGTTTTGTGTTTTTAAGGGAAACGGATATTAGGCTAGATAGGCTAAGTATTAAGCTCTGGTGTAGTATATGTTTATAAAATCAAATGAAAATGCGATACGTAGGTATTAATTTTTAATATAATCTCACTTTTAATGGCAACAATACAACCTGGGAGTCTTTAAGTTAAGAGTGAATAGGTTACTTCTAGGCAAGCGTGCTCCATCTTAGACCGCATCATCGCTTCCCATCAGGTGAGATAGTGGTCAAACGTATGGCTGTCAATGGTAAAAAAAATATGAAAAGAAAACATAATTAACAGTATTTATACTCCATTTATAATAGCATTAGAAAAAAGAGGCTCAGAAGCTGGAATTCAAAACATTTTATTTTAAAGATAAGTTAAAACAATTTTAATGAAACTTATTTTAACATAAATTTTGATTTATATTTCATTCAAATCATTCTAAATGTCCCATTCTTCGGGTTCAAGTTTGTGTAAAACATTTATTCATTTTGTGAACAATAATTCAATATAATATATACAAAGCTTAAAAATAAATATAAACATAATAATTATACTGGAAATGTATAGCTTGATGTGTAGCCGTGTGTCTATTAAATATGGACGCATAATAATTTAAACAGAATAAAAATCTTTTAAAGCGTAGGTAACATTTGAAATTTTTTAGAATTACATTGAAACGAAATACGTTCCGGGTATTGTTTCTTCATTAAAGACTTAAAGCAATCAAATACCTAATTTCAAAAATCATTAATACATACTGACTATGTACTGTCAAAGAATTATCACTAATACGTCTATCGTCTACTGTTAACTCGAAAGAGTTTGTGGCTAAAGCCGTACGAATCGATTGGCGAATGGTTAACTGTGTATGGGTGACCATCAATACCACCAGTAGTCGTTTGTAACTGTAAAGCTAAGATAGATAGAACAACCTTTCACCTTTCAAAATCCAAGCAAAACCAATTGGTCTGAACTTTGACCTGAATTGGTGAATTAATGGGTTTGAATAATATAATAATGTAATATATGTGGGGACATTTCACACATGGCCACCTGATCCCAAACTAGGGAGACCCTGTACTATGGGTGTCAGACAGCTGATATGACATACACAAATACATTTTTAAATACATACATATATAGATAAACAACAACCAGACACAAGGCAAACACAAGTGCTCATCACACAAATATTTACCCTGGGCGGGAATCGAACCCGCGACACGCTGCACAACAGTCATCCACTCAACCACTGCGCCAATCGTGTCGTCAATGACACGGAGGTACCAAAAAGCGAAAAATAAAAAGCTTTTTTATAAAAAAGACAACCGCCTTTAAAATCTAAAAAGTGATAAATAATTTTAGCACAGAACACACATGACTTTAGCTTCGGAAGTCGGTGGCTTTGTTCTGTTTGTTGTTTTGTATATTGCCACCGAAACTAAAGTCATGTGTGATCTGTGCTAAAATTATTTATTTTTTGTTAAGGGCGCGTATTCGATTTAGCGCAACTCAAAATCTAAACGATTGCTAGAACGGCGTAGCAGCATTGACACACACTAGTACAATACAATGGTCTGTTTGTGTGCATCAGAAAAAAAAATATGCACGAAATAAGCACGAATCATTGAAATTGATTGGCAAACGACAGCGCGCGATGTTTTACAGTGCTTTTTAAAATAATTGTCTAAAATAAATGAGCTCGTATAACGGACTGAAAAATATTTTGTATATTAAGCATAATATTTACTTTCATAAAATAAATATATCAGTTATGTTTTTATTCAAATACTGATGAAAAAAAATTGTCAAAGTGAACCGATTTTCTACTTTTTCAACATTGTTTTTTAATACATAATAGTAATATTTTCGTAATTTTGGCTCTGTTACTGTCTTTATGACTGTATATACTGTTGGAAAAACGCTTAAAACAAATTATTTTGGCATATTGTAATGGTTGTATTCGTCCTGAAAGTTAACTCTGACGTCTATTTTCGTAAAACGATATGAAAGAATTGCCTTCGCTATAAAAAACCATAATTAAAAATTATACTTTTACTCTGTAGCTGTCTAAATCAAGACTTAATCTTTCTAAAACTGTAAATTGTCATTAAATAATCTGCTCACATAATTACGATATTGCTCTGGGCAAAACGCAAAAACATGAAGTTTTCGTCACGAATCGAATACGCGCTCTTAAGAAGCTTTTTTCGAATAACAAATATGATTAAACTAAACAATAAACGAATCTCACTACCTACCTACCCTATATTAGAAATTCTAACAAAATATAAGGAGCAAAGGTATTTTACAGCGATGCCAAATCCCGGATTGACATTATTGCCAATTTTATCCAGCGGGCGAGGGGTTAATAGAAAACTTAATACCTTTATTTTCTTAGCTTCAGTTTAGCAGATTGTAGGGTGACTATGAGATAATACTCTTTGGGAAGAAAAGTTAATTTTATCTTTTGACTGACTTCAAAAAAGCAGGACCAATCTTAGTTTCTCAATTCGGTTGCTTTTGTTTTATGTTTGTTACCTCAAAAGTACGTCATTTATAAACCAATTTAGGGAATTCTTTTTTTTTTTGCAAGGTTATACTTTCAGATGGATACAATAGAAAAACATCAAAATCAGTTCAGGTACTTTATTTTTTACACCAAAATAACTGGAAAAAATGACATCTAATTTATTTTTTGGGTTTCTATTTTGTACTTATGTTATAGAGTAGCGAATTAAAAGCGAAAAAAGAAATCTATATTTCAAAAACTACAAGTTAAAAAATAACTTGAATTTCGGAAGTCAGTGACAATACAAAACAATAAAAAGATCCAAAACCGCTGACTTCCGAAATGACACTTATTCTCTTCCTGGTAATTTTTGAAGACGGTTGTCTTTTTTTATTGTTTGGTTGTTGAAGGTTGTCTTGAATCCTTTGATATTCAATAAAAAGGATTAGTAGATCAACATATTATGTTCGTGAGTAATGAATAAAGGATTACATGAACACTACATACATTAGGTACTACGTAAGAACGCAGTAGAAAAAAAATGCTAACATACAAATATTAACATATTTTTGCAGAGTGTAATCCTTATTATAGAAAATACATATTCTGTGCCTCAGAAAGCACATAAAGCCGTTGGCCTTGGCTGTCATTCGTAGACCTTTGACAGTCATTATGGGTGGTCAGAAGCCAGAAAGTTTGACAACCAGTCTTACCTAGGGGCATCGTGTTACCCAGTAACCAGGTTGTGGAGTTCAGACAGGCAGTCCGTCCCCGTCCCCCCCATATAAAACACTGGTTTCCAGCTGCATCCGGTAAGATTGGAAGCCGACCCCAATATAGTTGGGAAAAGGCTAGGCAGATGATGAGTAGGTACACGTTTCACAGAACACGATTTTATTGCCCCCTACCCAAATCTACGCGTCTGGTAAAAAAGCACATTACACCGTAAAGCATCCTAGTAAATTCTCGATTTTAAGGCAAACTTGTGGCTACCCTACGTCGTCGTGCTGAGCCGTGATGCACCCAGCTTATGATACCGTCTGGGCCCAAGATAAACCTAATGTTGACCACATCGAAATACAACCGTCACCGGCTTATTTTCCTTAATATTAGGTATCGGATTCATGTGGAAATGGGAAAAAAGGTAAATAAATTTCCTTTTGCAAACAGTCTATCTTGTTATTTGCAGGCGATATGTGAGTGAGATGGAGAAGCAATTTACTGATAATATGACTGTACACAGATTTATTTTCAATCGAAAATAGAAGATTATAGCGCTTGGTCTAAACAGACCTTTGATCAGCTTGAATTATACCTAACTACACTCGGCCGAATGATCACTGAGTCTACATCGCACATGACGACAACCTCGCGAGCCTTGTGGTGAAAATATTTATACTCCATATTATCATGTGTTGTAGGTAATATTTGGTGCAAACATAATATGACCGAGATTGTTCGCTATCTTTAAATCCGCCTAGGGTTCCCAACTATCTTACTGTTAAAAACAGTAGGTATTATACTGTTTTTCACTACATTATACTTTTTACTGTTGTACAAAAAGACAGTATAAAAATGCTGTTTTTAACATCACTAGTCAAAGGCGCGCCACACGAAAAAAAATCTTACATAAATTAAAAAAAAAAAATAGCTACTCATTTAAGTATGTACTTTAATTTGATATCACTTATAGGGAAGCTTATGAAACCTTCAAAAATGACACTAAATTAATAAGCTGTGCGAGAAGCATTAAAAAAATAAAGTACTGTTCATTTTATTAAAATAGGTAGGTACTGTTGATTTTCTTTCTCCAACCTGAAAATACTGTATTTCTTGCAAAAAAAGTTGGCAATCCTAAGTCCGTCCAAAGGTTGCTTTTTGCGATATGATTTGGACTATTGGACTCACTTGATCGTTGCAAATTATCTTCAGACGTTCATTAACACTAGATAGATATAATAGCAAGGAGACATAGAGTACAAAGGTTGTCTTATCGAACCAGTATTATTACATAAATCACAATAATGCGATTAAGGTAAGTAAATATTTATTTGGTTCATGGAAAATTTTAAGCTATAAATAAAAGCAATAAGTAATCTATGAAAATGAATGCCGAACAAGTCTCAGAAACAATAATACTTACATATTTAATGGG
Source organism: Charanyca ferruginea (assembly GCA_947361185.1). NCBI lineage: Eukaryota > Metazoa > Arthropoda > Insecta > Lepidoptera > Noctuidae > Charanyca > Charanyca ferruginea. The sequence continues at coordinate 32,679,620 of OX376057.1, forward strand.
CACCCAAAGTTTATCTTATTTGTTATTGGAAAATAACAAGTGCAGAAACAAAAGTTTTCTTTGGCACCTGTAATCCAACGTCTTTTTACACGCTTTTTATTAGCTTCATCTGTATGTTTGTATGTTTGTTTGTAACTGACTTCTTTGGGCGCGATTTTGACCCACTTTAAACGGCCAGATTTCGTTCAAACTTTGTAGATTTATCGAGGACCGATGACAATACACTAATTTGATAAAATTATTCCATTTTTCAAACTAAAAAGTAAAAAATAAATAATAGTTTAAAAAAACTAAAAACACGCTTTTTATGGAAAACCAAACTAAAAAATAGAAAATAAATTGTAATATATTTAAATTAAAAAAATTGTTAAAAATTTCAATAAATATAAATTAATAATAGTGTGAATAAAAAAAAAATATTTTATTTAAAAAAAAGCGGGTGCTTTTTAAGATATTATCAAAATGATAGTCACTCTACTCATATCAGTCAATAAAATATTTATAACTATTAACACCATGCACCCCACGCTTTTTTTAAAATAAAATATATTTTTTTATTCACACTAATAATAATTTATATTTATTGAAATTTTTAACACTTTTCTTAATTTAAATTTATTAAAATTTATTTTCTATTTTTTAGTTTGGTTTTCTATAAAAAGCGTGTTTTTAGTTTTTTTTAACTATTTTTTTTTGTATGTAGGCAACGAGTTAATAGGACATTTTCTATCATCATCATATTTACAATTCCAACAGAATATTACAAAGCCAGCTGACAGCTTACTGAAAAATCAACCACAAATGGTGTTACTTGCTGATGATACTTCATTGATTTTGCCAATTTTTTTGAAAGAAAAACAGTGTATTCAGGTTAGAGACAGAAAATCAACAGTATTTCAATAAAATAAACAGTATTATTTTTGTAATTGTTTTAAAAACATATTTCTCGGTGCTTCTCACACAACTTAGCAATTTAGTGTCATTTTTGAAGGCTTCATGAGGAGCTAATTTTTTGTTTTTATGGAAGATCTATTCTGTCGGCCCGCCTTACTTTGCATTCATGACAGAAAAAACTCTTTCTATGGCGAGAACAAAAAGTAGTAACAATTTTTGTATTATTTTAAATTCTTCTAATTCTTCTTATTCTTCTAGTGTATATCTAACAATTAATGTTTCCACTTTTCGCCATTACTCATTTGGATACATATTTTGTCTTCTTCTGATACTCTTTCATAAATTACTTTGAACTTTCTAATTCTGAATATAAATCATCCATGCCAATACTGAGTCTATGCAAATTTAAATGACCTATACTCTGTTCACAATAAGATTAGACATTTACACAAACCTTTTTTTAAAGTCCGTTCAACCGATTTTGACTTAGGTATATTGCGTTGGTAGCATGACAAATGGCAACTGCAGTAAACAGATGTTATTGTAACCACTTTTTTGCCTCTAATGTCATCCTTAAGCCTACAGAATAGAAGTCAAAATCGGTTGAAGGGACTGTAAAAAAGGTTTGTGTTTATGTGTAATATTATTGTGAACAGTGTAAAGGTACATTTTTTTCAAAATGCGTTTGCGTTCTGAAACGAGCGTGGCCTGCACTGCATCGCACGCCTATAAATATACCTACCAGAGATGTTAAAAACAGTATTTTTTAATCCTATTTTTTTTGTCAGATAGTAAACAGTATAATGTAGTGAAAAACAGTATAATACTGTTTTTAACAGTTAAGTTTGGCAACAATACGCACATCACCTTGACAACGTAAATGACGCCATGGTTAACATTCATAATTCTTAATCATCATCATCATATCAGTCTATTGCCTCCCTAGAGATTGCCAACCAACCAGGGGGCCAAGTCTGCTATATTTATAATTTCGTCATTCCAACACGATTCCATTGTCATTTTGCTAAAAGTTCGTAATCTGCTAAATCCATAATCGTCGATCATTGGTCGGTCAATGGTCTCATAATAGAATTGTGTTATAATGTCAACAAATTTGAACATTTATTCATGCCAGATTTCATTTATATATATTTTTACATATTATTTATAAGTGTTATATGCAATCTGAAGTAGTAAAGTAGTACGAAGTTCGTAAACTAAGTCAGTCATTAATTTGTCATTATGTACGAGATTACCATTCTATAACATTTCTTTCAATGGACTGTCATTGGTTGACCATTGGAAAGTCATAATGACGCCATTATATTAGTAGATTACCAAACTTGTCAAAATCAACAATTATGAAATCAATGACAGACCATTCTGACACTATAGTAATAGCAGACTTGGCCCCCTGGTCTTGGGTAACCCGCACATCCATCCGCTGCCAGCCACCTTCTTCAAATCGTCGGTTCATCGTGCCGCAGGGCGTCCCACACTACGCTTGCCCTAACGCGGTCCTACTCTAAAGGGTGTCTGCTCCATTTACCGTCTGTCTGTGTGGATTCATAATTGGTTTACTGTAAATAATTTAGTATTAAATGAGAAGAAAACTAAATTCAGCCTATAGCAGTCAGTGATAGCTTCCAATAGGGTATTACACCCATTTTTGAAAAGTGTCTCAATGAAACTCTGTAGTGCTAATATGCCACCAAAAAAAACATAATTTTTTTATTCAATCGATAAGTACCATAAAAATGCATTTAAATTTTAAATTTTCAAATTTCGCGCGTAATTTGACGAAAACGCCTCTTACTGGACGCCATATTGCTCAGCGTAAATGACGTCAGTTCATTTTGTATCAAATGAGCTCATATTAAATATGATAATTGTATAGCATTTAAAAATAATTAAAAGCATATTTTGTAATAGGTGTAATAATGAAAAAATTACGTTGGTTACGAAAATAATAAAAGTACAAAGCCTATATTACGCCAATCGGTTGACTGACAGTTGACAATTTTTTGTTTACACAGCCGTACGGCGTAATAACATGGCCGCTACTATTTAACGGTGTTTTATAACAGATTAAAAATGCTGAAAACTTTGAATTGAATTTAAAAATTTGTTTTGTTATTTTATGAACTAAAACTTACATTTTCCGACTGCTTTATGCTTAAACTGTGTCAATAACATATTTAGGTATAAATTGTTTCTCCTATAGAGTAAAATAACCTACTGGCGAAAGAGTTTTCGGAATCGGACCAGTACCTAGTTCTGGAGATAGCTCGTTCAAACACACAAACAAACTCTTCAGCTTTTCAGTACTTCAAAAATTATAGATACTAATTTCAGCTTTACAGCTGAAGGAAACTGTACCCTATTATTGTAAAAAGTAAATATACCTAAGTGTCTTGTTGACCTAGTACTAACAAACTCGAGTTCAGAGTGTGCGTTCCAAGGTACGATTGTCGTATTATTATTACCTAGCTATCTACAGGTTTAATCTTTGTACAGAAGCAACAAGAATAATGTAACAAGAACTTTGTAAAAAATTGTTTGAAACGAGTGTCTGTAGAGTTTCTTGGGCTTCTGCATAGAAACCTACGTTTTGGAACAGCAAACTGGCTTGAACTTTCTAACGAACTACCAACCCAGTCTTCAACATGCCCGAATTCATCCGCTACCTGCCACCTTCTTCAAATCATCGGTATATCATGTCGCAGGGAGACCCACACTACGCTTGCCCAAACGCGATTTCCACACTAAGGGCGCGTTCAGTGTAGCGCGATTTCTTTCGGCGCGACACAGCGCGCGCGTTGCGTGCGTACACATCGCTCCCTTTAGAAACATTGGAGTTAAATGCTTCTCTTTTGCAATATAAAGTTTAAAATATATCGATATAAAATACGCTTTGCGCTCGCTGTTACTACGCGACCGCTGAGCGAGCGAGCGTATTATACATAATATATCGTTAGATTTTAAACTTTATAACTTGCAAAGGAGAAGCATTTAAGTCCAATGTTTCTAAACAGGGAGCGATGCGTATACGACGCGCGTGTAGTTCTATGTTCTATGTTAGGGGGTTTGGTTTCCGCACTTAGTCCCTTAAAAACGCGCGCGTACTTTCGCGCCGAAAGAAATCGCGCTCGTCTGAACGCGCCCTCGGGCGTGTCTGCTCCATCTACCGTTTTCTGCAGTCATGGCCAGCTCACTGGGTGGGACCAATACCCTAATGGAAGTAAAGCTGGCGAAAGTGAGAGTTTTATACAAGATGACTTTTTAGTCACGTTCCAAATTTTTCAGGGTGATGGTACCCGTGAAATTTAACAACTTTCTCCTAGCAATATGGGTCGAAATATGAAAAAATTAATCGAACCTCCCATACAAAATCGATCAGCTGCCTATTGATTTTGTATGGGAGGTACTATCACCCTCGAAATTAGGAACGTGACTAAAATGTCATCTAGGTATACCGTACTTCTGCCTACCTCTTAGTAAAAATCTAGGCGTGATGTAGATATGATAAATATGTAACAAAATACAGAATTGTTAATACAATATCGCTTCGAGACGCTCACAACACAGCAGACACATCCGGCTCTGCTTATCTCTTTGTTTTGTTTTTTTAATTTAAAACATCACTTTTAACTATCCATATCTATGACTTATTGAACCTATTTGATATCTACAAACCGGAGGTGCAATCGTTATCTGTTAATTATCTGTGGTCATAATGCCGTATTTGAAACATTGAGAGAAAAGGGTTACAGATAAAATATTGTAGTTTTAGTAGTATTAACCGCTTGGTGATAAAGTTTGAACGAAATAATTATCATGTTAGATATAATTTTGAGGTTGCACTACTCGTAAAGAGAGGGGTAAGCAGAAATGTACAGTAGCTACCCAAACACCCAAATATCGTCGGCCATAGGTAAGTCCCGTAGGATGACCCTAATTAACCCCATTGCCATTAACCGTGAGCAAATGTAGGCTCCAGCCTGCAGTGGAAAATTTTGCAATAGCGAAGCCCACACTACACAGCTTAACCCAATATCGAATCCAGGACAACACGCTTCGGCCCGCTTTTGCCAGGTTTTGTTCTCGGGGTGGAAAATCCTCATGTATGTCCTCGACCCTAAGGCGGGCGAAGGGGTCTGTGTCAGACTCTTACTGACTAAAAACCACCCAAATGTTCAATCTCATACCTAAGCCGGGGGTCGCTGGAACGTGCGATCCTTTCGCAACCCCCGACGCTTTTGCCAGCCTGGGTTATCTTAACACGGACAAAATATGTAATTCAGTATTGCCTCGTCGCTTTGTAGGACACTAGTTCTTAAAATTATAAGAACAAAAAATACTTACTTTCAAGAACCTGTTTTCAGATTTCATTCTGCTTTAATTCAAAACGCGAAATGAGAATGCCATTTTAAGGGAATTTGTGGTTTTTTGTTTTGTGAAACGAAACGAACCCCATGGTTCGTTTCAAGGTTTTTTTAAGAGAGTACGTATCTTCAAAACATCCTGTGTCTTGGATGTCCAATCAATTTGCCATTGATTTGACATTGTAGGCCTGTTCTTTTTTTCTGATTAATTTCTATGCGGGATCCAAGACAGTTACATCGTTCCTAATTCGTGATTTTTCTTAATTCTTGCCACAAATAACTCCACAAATTATTTATTGTCTTTAACCTTTTGATGCTCAACCTCAATAGGTTGGCTACGCAAGGTATAAAATAGCCAACATTGGGTGACCTACGACATACATTGGTGGTTTGACGATCACTCTAAAAAAATGTCCCCATATATAATATGAAGCATTGAATTATTGGATATTATCGCCAACATTGGTCGTAGTAGCGATAAGGAACTGAACAAATCTAAATAAATAAACAGCGTTCGATGTTCAAATTATGCCAGTGTTGCGAACGACGTCGATTGATACAGACGTTTATAAAAGTGTTGCCAAAGTTAACAATTAATAGTATTTAAACAATTAATAATAATGCAGTTAGTTTTATTTCATTTATCGGTAATTAGTTTATATTCGTTCTCTTTTTGGTACGATCAAAAATATGTGGAAGTTCCATATCCGTCGATAGAATTTGAAAACATTCCCTTAAAAGCTCGGGTGTTATTCTTCACTTTCTGGACTCTTGTAAGTATTTTTATTTTTATTGAAATATCACTTAGATTATTTCACTTGAGATCTTTGAGTGTAAATAGGAGGCCGCGTATTTAGAACTACGAGACCACTCTTTCTAAGTGCAGAGGCCAGCACATCAAGCTGTCAAAGGACAATGCCAGAAACTCTATAGAACTTTGCCCCACTCAATGAAAGTTGTGCACAACTTATTTATTCATGATAATTAAACATTAGTCCTAATGACTGCAGAACTTGCCGTTTCTGTTTAAATCAAAAAACTATATTTTAATTCCTTTTAGCATTGATTTGTAATCCGCAAGTAATAATAATAATAATGTTGTTTATTTGCCAACAAAAAAAGTTCTTTACATTTCCTTATACTTAGTCTATATTATAAACTATGTTCTCATAAAAAAAATACGAGACGCAAAAGAAGCATTTTGCTAATGAGCTCCACATCCACGCAACTCCACACTCAAGCCTGTCTCGTGGAAACAAGCCAAGAACGCAGGCAAGTTCTAAAGAAAAACAATTTATTATAATAAGGTTCTTTAATTATTACAATTATTTTATTAATTTACAATTTCTGTAAATAGGTGGGGCAGGATCTGGCATTGTCATTTCTTTGATACATTTTCAACTTAATTTCAAAATGATAAGGTTCATATTAAATTGGGAAAATTTGACAGTATGGTATAGTCTAATATGCTGGCGTCTGCATTCTTGTATTCTTCTTGTGTAGGTACTTATATTATCCTTCGTTGCTCTCACTCTCTCGCTCGAACTTAGGTAAGGTACAAATTGGCTTTTAATTCACTGTGCATCTTTCTTGAGATGAGTATGTACTCATGAATACCAACAGTAAGAAGTATTACCATGTGACTATAGAATAGATCCCAGAAAGTGTATTCCTATTTTTTTTTGTTTCCAAGTTGAATAATTTCAAATTGACTAATTATTTAGTTCCGAATAGAGTTAGTTGTAAACAAGGAACAGATTTATCTGTTCCGTGGTTCTAAAGTTAAGAAGTAAGTAGGTAGGTAGAATTAAAACAGTTTAAAAATAAAAAATAAAGATTTTGTTGAATAGAAGTTTTAGTATTATTTATTTAAATGACTGCTTATTACAAGAAATACGTATTTTTGACGAGCACCCCCGAGCCGGGGGGACTGGGGGGTGCTCGTCATTCCCTATTCCCTCTCTATTATACATAATAATAATAACATTATTTTTATTTATTTATTAGTTTTAATTTACAGACTTAAAATTCCGGGATCCCGGAGTAGATCGGTGTTCCGGAATTGCAATAATGGTCTGAGATTATATTCCCTACATGAGATCGACTTAAAATGTGAAAAAAGTCTGCTCTGTCCTTAAAAATACACTACAATACGATCAATAAATATAGAACATCAGATTTTTTTATATTTCATAATCCCTGTAAGGTGCGCTTTGAATTAGACATTAGAAATCAGTCTGTATTAGGTACTGTTGTGTATATAGGTACTATCTGTATAATTATTAATTATGTAGATTATACTTAACTCGAGCTCGTGGCTAAGTAAGCCGTATGGATGGAAGCACAGCTTAACCATGGCCGATCGGGTCATGGTTAAGCTGTGCTTGCCGCGGTCGGTCAGTGGATGGCTGACCATCCATTTCATACCGAGCGAGATCACTCCGTACCTCGGAAAAAACGTAAAGCCGTTGGTCCCGGCTGTCACTCGTAGATCTGTGGCAGTCGTTATGGGTCGGACAACCTGTCTTACCAAGGGGTATACCTAAGGGTATTTTACTCTATACGAGAAAAAATCTATAAATATGTTATTGAGACAGTTTAGGCATAAAGCAGTCGGAAAATGTAAGTTTTAGTTCATAAAATAACAAAACAAATTTTTAAATTAAATTCAAAGTTTTCAGTATTTTTAATCTGTTATAAAACACCGTGAAATAGTAGCGGCCATGTTATTACGCCGTACGGCTGTGTAAACAAAAAATTGTCAACTGTCAGTCATCCGATTGGCGTAATAAAGGCTTTGTAATTTTATTATTTTCGTAACCAACGTTTTTTTTTTTCATTATTACACCTATTACAAAATATACTTTTAATTATTTTAAATCAAATCAAATCATTTATTATTTGTTAAGACATGTTATTTTTAAATGATATAGGTACAATAATCATATTTAATATGAGCTCATTTGATACAAAACGAACTGACGTCATTTACGCTGAGCAATATGGCGTTCAGTAAGAGGCGTTTTCGTCAAACTACGCGCGAAATTTGAAAATTCAAAATTTAGATGCATTTTTATGGCACTTATCGATTGAATAAAATTTTCGCGTTTTTTTTTTGGTGGCATATTAGCACTACAGAATTTCATTGAGACACTTTTCAAAAATGGGTGTAATACCCTATTATGGAGGTCAGACAGATAGGCAGTCGCTCCAATAAGACAGACAGCGGAAAGAGACTTTTTTTTATGATGTAGAAAAGATAATTTTTGATACGATATCGGTAGATAAAAGTTGCAGGAAAATTGCACAAGTTTGGATTAGCATGTGTCGGATGAATTAGTGCAAAAGTAGATATTCGAGTCATTTGTGAGCACGACGACCTAACGGTGACTTGTGCAAGACTAGGTTTGCGCAAGTATAGGTATTTCTCGTTACGTGTTTGGCCTGTAATGGCCTGCATTAGGCTGAGGTGAAAAGCTTCATTGTCTGTCTTTGACTGTATGTGTTTAAAATTCATACTTTTCATATCCTTCATAAATCCTTCCTTCACCAACTTGCTCCCCCCGCCTCTAGGCCGCTATCAGTTGGCTCTTACTCTAAGATTTGACGAAATATGAGTAGGTGTCTTCACCACCTCCACCAACTACCACCATGTCAACCTTTAGACGCCCACTGCTGGGCATAGGTCTCCCCCAAGGAAGGGTTCAGCCGTAATCGCCATGCTTGGCATGTTGGCGATCGCAGTAGGTGTTACGATTAGGGTTGCCAACTCTTTGACTGTCAAATATAGTAGTTCTAAAATTTTACCCATAAAAATATAGTAGATAACGAAAAGATGTAAAAAAAATAGTAGGTTCCAAAAATTAGGTAGGTACTTTATTTTTTTGAAGAATATTTTGTAAATTATTGAACGCATCTGTCAACTTGACATTCCAGAATCGTTAAAATTGGGTATTGACGTTTTGTTTTACGCTTACACGTTTTGCAACGAATATTATTGCTAAGAGTTTGATGCCTATTTAAAATATGGTAGTTTCGCCTACTATATCTTTTTTTCAAAAATATAGTAGTCTGGCCTCTAATATAGTAGGATACTATATTATATAGTAGGGTTGGCAACCCTAGCTACGATACTCAAAAGAACGCTGCACGCCATACGGCTGTCTGTGCACGTGTGTGTGTCTGTGTAGGTGTCTATGGATGAGCAATCTTTATACTTGTTGATCCCATTGCAAAATTGGAGATAAGTTATATTTAGGTATCACTAAATTACATATCTCCAGACCAGACTCACATTTAGTTAGGTATACGTATGATAAGAAACTGCCAATTTGATAATACAATTTATCAATTTATAAATAAATTAGCTTTTGCCCGCGACTTCGTCCGCGTGAATGTCGGTTATCGTGGATGCAGGAGAAGTCGCGGATTAAAATATAGCCTATGTCCTTCCCCGGGTTTCAAGCTACCTTCATACCAAATTTCATCAAAATCGGTTCAGCCGTTTCATCGTGAAAGCGTAACAGACAGAGTTACTTTCGCATTTATAATATTAAGATGGATAGATATCATTGTCGATCGCACAAAGAATGAAGTAAGTAAAATGATAACATTACAATCAATTAAATATTTATCAGAAATATTATCGAAAAATAAAAATACGATGACATAATACCTACATAAATAAGGATGTACATTTTATTAGTCATATCGTGGGAGGTATTTACTGTAAAGGAATATTAATGAAACTCAGTGCAATTCTGTAAGAAATCATCCGCCAATTCGAGACCAATCTCATTTCCGATTTCACTTACCTGAAGTTAAAAGTATTTAGTATTCTAAAAAATAGTTACTTAAAAATACACTCGGCGTCACAAAAATCGCACCTCTTTAAGAATTCCCTTCAAAGTCATTTTAACCCTATTAATCAATGGTATACATATGACTATAAGGTATAATTGGAAAGGCAATTTATTTAAATTTCAGAATAAATCAATGGATTTGGTTTTTTGTTTACCAGGGAATAAAAAAAAGCAAGCTAATGCAAATGATTAAAAAGTTAAATTTTATTTTATCAGCAAAAATTACAACAAAGTCCTTAAAACTAACTTAAAACCTAGTGTTACCCCCCCTAGCCCTGATGACTGCTTCCATGCGTTCTCTCATGGACCTTATTAATGTGACAACAGTCTCTTGTGGAATGTTGTCCCATTCTGCAACGACGGCATCTTGAAGGTCTTGGAGAGTGGTAGGGGCAGGATTTCGTGCCCGTACTCGCCGTTTCAGTTCATCCCAAAGGTGCTCAATAGGGTTCAGGTCTGGACTTCGCGCCGGCCAGCGCATAACAGGGATGCCAACTTCTTGCAGGTAGTCTCTTACAATTAAAGCGGTGTGACAACGGGCGTTATCGTGCATTAACGTGAACCCACTGCCAACAAAACCCGCATAAGGGACAGCCTGCTCCTCTAAGATCTCTGTTATGTACCGAGCAGCAGTCAGCGACCCTTGCCCGCGAGCACTTCCAGTCCGAGAAACACACACAAGGTTCGTTTTACCGTCGATTGACATGCCGCCCCAGAACATGCACGAGCCACCCCCGTATTCCACTGTCTCTTGAATACAGGCTTGTGCGAATCGTTCCCCTTGCCTCCTATACACTCTTCGACGCCTGTCGTTGCAGAAAAGACACACCCTCGTCTCATCCGAGAAGAGCACAGCCCTCCATTGGTCTATTGTCCAATCCACATGGTCACGGGCAAATTGCAACCGGTCTCTCCTATGCTGTGCAGTCAATTTGGGCCCTGTAGCAGCCCTATGAGCTGCAATTTTCTTCTCCCGCATTCTTCTTCTAATCGTGGAGACGCTTACAGAAGTTCTGCGAGCTGATCGCAGTTGTTGTTGCAGCTCAACAGCATTGGAGAACCGATTACGTAAAGACGTCGAAACAATGAAGCGATCGTCTCTTTCGGATGTGCACCGTTGTCTTCCAGATCCACGTCTTCGGATATAGCCACCAGTCTCTTGGAAACGTTGGAACACTCGTCGAACGGCAAAACGACTCAAGTTCAGTTGCCGAGCAACATCACATTGCCGCATCCCTGATTGCAGTAGTGCAATGACTTGAGCGGCTTCATCTGCAGTGGTATCCATCTTCTGGGGTATTTTTCTTGCTGTAGCTGTTCACGTGTGTTCACTTCAAAGGTTGAATAGCGAATGACCCACATTTTTTTTTTTTTTTTTTTTTTTTTTTTTTTTTTTTTTTTTTTTTTTTTTTTTTTGATATGACCACTCGCAGCGCAACAACTCTCTGAGGTTGATGCTGCTTAACCGGACAATCCTGTGGTGGCCTAAAATTACTTTAAGGCCCCCAGCCAGGGCTTACAAACTAAGGATATTTATTAAATGAACAGACACTAAGGGCACCCCCTGCGGGGTTCGAACCTAGGCTTAGTGCGTCATTAAGGGGACAGCAATGGTCAGGCTGGGTCGAAATTATTTAGGGGAATTTAAAGCTACAGGCTCAGCGGCGCGGGCTGGCTCGTCGAGCAAGAGTCGGTCTGTGATATTACGGGGGGTCGCGGAGGGCCTCGGCGGCGGGGCCGGAGTCGCGGTCGGTATTTGTTTTTGTACTTACTACGGATCGTACTGGTTTCCCTACTACTCTCTTGGATGAGGGTGATGGGATCATCGGGTTCGATGAGGGTATGCCTTGGACGGCGAATCTTCGATATTAGTGATGGGACGTACCGGGATGCCGAAGAAATTAGGGGGTTGGGGTGTTTCTCGGCTGAGTCAAAGAAACGCTTGGTAAGACGTTTCATGCACTGTTTGATAGTGGGGATTTTCAGGTCGACATGTAGTCGTTCGTTCCTAATGTACCACGGGGCGCCCGTGGCATTTCGGAGAAATCGGTTTTGAAGGGTCTGCATCCTATGTAGGTGGTGGGGCTTGGCGTGTGCGAACACGGGGCAAGCGTAGGTCAAGATGGGCCTAATGCACGCGGTGTAAATACGCAATTTGCACTTAAGTGACAATTTGCTGCGCGCATTCAGCACAGAGTGGAGCCTGCCGAGGGCGAAAGCGGCGCGCGAACGTACCGTCTTTATGTGCTCCCCGAAGGATAATCTCCGGTCTAGGATGACCCCCAAGTATTTAGCTTGCTTCTCCCAAGGGATCGGCTTGCCGAACAAGGTGATCGGGCTAGGAGAGGGGGGGAGGCGGACTCTGGGTCTTGTGAAAATGACCGCCTGACTCTTGTCGGGATTGACTTCTATTCTCCATTTCCGGGACCAATCGCCAAATGCGGTTGCGGATTTTTGGAGGGTGCGGGCGATAATATTTGGACTCAGACCCGAATAGTATATGGCGGTGTCGTCAGCAAAAAGGGCTAACTGCGCCGTTCTACTTTTCGGGATGTCGCTAGTGTATAGCGTGAAGGCTAAGGGGGATATCACGGAGCCCTGGGGGACTCCTGCACGTATCGGGTGCGGGGTAGAAAGCGCACCATCAATGCGGTATTGAAAGGTGCGGTTCGACAGAAAGTCTCGAAGAATGAGAACGAGACGGTCTGGCACACCGAGCCGATATAGCTTGTATATCAGCCCGTTGTGCCATACCTTGTCAAATGCTTTCGCAATATCGAAGAACAGGGCGCCAGTCATCAGGCCGCGCTGGCGACGGTCGCTGATATGTTCGACTATACGATGCACCTGTTGGACACAAGAGTGTCTGGACCTAAATCCGAACTGCTCTATAGGAATTAAGCTCTTTGCCTCGGCAAAATCTTTGAGTCGCTTATAAATAAGTTTCTCATAGATCTTACCCATGACATTGAGGAGACTTATAGGGCGATAACTGCTAGGGGAGGATTTAGGTTTGCCCGGTTTGGGAATACCGATGACGGTAGCCTGCTTCCACGATTGTGGGAACATATTGTTCGAAAGAGCGCTATTGAAGATAGCGGTCATTAACAAAATCAGGGCGGGGGGGAAGAGTTTGAACACCTTATTGGTGATTCCGTCTGAGCCAGGGGCCTTCCGAGGTTTGAGACCCCTTATGATCTCCTCCACCTCGTCAGGAGTGACGGGGGGCAGGGGATCATCCGGGTCCTCTACGGGAGGGAGTGAGGATCTGCGTTCGACTTCAGCGTCCACTTCAGCGAGGTGGGCTGGGTCTACTGGCTGGGTGCTTGGGGAGCATTGGGACTCTAGGCTGTCGGCCAGACATTCTGCTTTGGCGTCGTCGTCGAAGGCGACGCTATTATCGGGTCGGATAAGAGGGGGCATGGAGGTGGTCTCAGAGGAGCGTAGTTTCCTCTGCAGATCCCAGAAGGCCTGATGGGTCGGGACGAGTCCATCGAGCATCTTATCCCATTGATCGTCACGCAACTCTTTGACGCGTCTACTTACTTTACGCTGTAAGTATCGCATAAAAGCTTTGTTACTGTCACAGGGAAAAGCTCTGTAGGCACGGATGGCCGCGTTCTTCTCGGTCACGAGATCACGCACATCGTCCGGAAGATTCCAGCGATGATCCACCGCCGGAACCTCCCGTGAACATTCGTTCAGGACGGATTGCACGTGTTCTGCGAACGAGCCGATCGCGGCCTCCGCATCCGCTACAGTCTCGATGTTGTCCGGGATTCGGTCTAAGTGAGGGGACTCAGTAGATTTCAGCAATACGCCTACTTTCCCCCAGTCCGTGATCACTTTAGAGGGGGGGGATTGAGTGGGATCGAAGGGACCGGATCTGGGCGCGAGCTCCAAGACCACTGGTCTATGGTCCGAATCAAGTTCGTCGATCGTCTCTATAGAATGTAATCGCAAGTTTACATTCTTCAGAAGCGCGACATCTAGCACATCTGGGCGATGACTAGGATCGAGGGGGAAGTGAGTCGGATGCATCGGGGCGATGACATCAAAACTAAGGGAACTACAGAGATCGAACAGTACCCTGCCTCTGGAGTTAGCCGTGTGACTATTCCAAGAGGGGTGTTTGGCATTAAGATCTCCCGCCAAAAGGACGGAGTCACTTAGTCCGAAGAGGGCCGTGAGGTCATCTCTTAAGGAGGCATTGACCTCTGTGGGGTTGGCGTTGGCGGGGGGGAGATACGCCGAGACGATAGTGATGGGCTGATGGCCTGTCATGCCCAGCCGACAGACAGAGACCTCCAGGTTCGAGAGGGACGGAGGGTCCATAGGAATACAGTAGAGGGCCGCTCTGTAATATATAAGAGTGCCTCCCTTGTGACACCGAGTCCTGTCATTACGAACAATCCGGTAATTGGCGATTCTCGGGTCACGTTGATGGGGCTTAAGGAATGTCTCTTGAACGAGAAGAATGTCTAGGTGATGGTCGCGGAGGAAGTTGGCGATCTCATCACGTTGGCCATTAAGGCTATTAGCATTAAAAGTCCCTATCTTTAGGGATTTAGGTTTGAGCCTCGTTGGGGGAGTTTTATCCATTACGGATTGTTATGGGGAAGGTTTCGGAGGGCAAGCGTAACGTCCGGGTACGCATCATATATTTGGGCTAGGCGTATGAAATCACCCTTGCAGGCGATTATCTCACGCGACATTTGCACACCGCGAGGGCTATGGAAAACCCCGAATGTGCTTGTGATGACCCTGAAGGGGTCAAAGGGGTCCATCGCTGCTTGAGGGCGGAGGGGATTGGACGCAAGGGAGGGAGGGGGAGCCGAGAAGGCGAATGGGGCTTTGGCCTGGGAGCGGGGTGCTGAAGGCGCGGCCGCTTTGATAATAGGCCTAGGGGGAGAGGGGGGGGGGATAGGCACTGCCATCAGTGCAGGGATGGCTGGAGCTGCCAGCGGCTGAGTGGGTCTCAGCGCTGGGAAGTGGGTCTGATGGTTAAGCGCGTTCCAGGGGCTGGGGCGCTGGGGGGCGAGGGTGGCGGGGAGTGCACCCGAGGAAGGGGGGAGTTTCCTCGAAGCGTCGGGACGCTCCCTCTGCTGCCTGTCCTGGCTACGTTTGGCCAATTTAGGGGCCGACGACTTGGGGGCTTTGGGGCACCCCCGGTAATTAGCTGGGTGGCCAGCTTCGCCGCACAGCACGCAGCAGGGAGGCTCCGTGCATAAGGTGCGGTCTTTAGGTCGCGGGCAATCGGCAGTGCCGTGATCCCCCAGGCACTTGACGCACCTGGGTTTGCCGTGGCAGTTGCGTTGGGCATGCCCGTACAACTGGCAACGGTGGCACTGCGACATCTCACCACTCTGGTGAGGGTTCTCGATTTTGAGGCCCGAAAGGCCACAGATCCTCTTGATCTGAAATATGGGGTGGTGCCCCTCGGTGGGATTACACACCACCAGTACCATATTATATGAGTCGCCGTTCTTCCGGTGCATGCGGTGCACCTCGGCGACGGGGATGGTCTGTGACTCGAGGTCACTGAGAATCTCCGAGGTGGAGATTTCTATAGGGACGTTTTTCACAACGACCCTGACGGGTTTGTCTTCTTGTAGGGAATATGTGTGGAACGGTATGTTCCTTCCACACAGGAGTTTATTCAACTCCCTGAAATCGTTGGTGGTGGGGAGTGTCACTTTAATGCCCAGCTGGACGGCTCGGGCATTTGTATAGTTAATGCGGCGCTCATTACACGCCTTGGAAACCTCCAGCCACTTGGCCTTGTCGTGAATGAACAAGGGGGGAGGAGGTCGGGTCTTCTTAACGGGGGCAGCCGAGGTGGCCGCCGCCGGGGTGGTCTTAGCCTGGGGGGTTAAGGCCGGGGTGGCCGAAACCGAAGTGGCAATAGCCGGGGTCGCTACGGCCATAGGGCTAGGCGGACGGCTGGCGCTAGAGGGGCGCGGGTTTGTCTCACCGGGAGGAGAGGGGGTGGCAGTATCCACCACCAACTTCTTGGCCTTGCTGGCCGAGGAAGGGGACTTACCCTTCTTCCTCTTCCCCTTACTACCAACGAATTGGTAGTCATCCTCGGAGGACGATGCGGGGGTGGAGGGGGAGGACACGGGGGCGGAGGTCGCCTCACCGTCGGAGACGGCTGTGTCCATGTCGGATTCTTCCTCTGTGTCTTTCGACACTTCGGAAGAAGCGGGAGAGGAGACGGGGTCCTCAAACGCCGCCATTTTTATTGCATTGAATTCATCTCCGTATTTTTCTTGGAGGTACGGGTCCTCACTGAATGCCTTGACGAGGAATTCTATAATCTTTTGGACCGACATATTGTGGGCCCAATGATTATAAGATAACAAAGTGGGGGGGGGGGAGATTAAACTCCTAACCACGCCCCGGGGAGACACGTTACACGTGTAACCCCGGGCAGACAGTGCCCACAAAAAACTCCCTACCCGCAAGACTTTCCTACTGGTCCACTGACGAGAAGAAAGTCCTGAAAACAAACTCGTCAGCTACCAAGCTGTCTGATGCCTGAGGGGCCTAAAACCTAACTACCTAACTCCCCGGGTGGGATAACCCGGGGATGAGTGCACTCCCTGACGGGATAGTCAGGGAGGTGTGTGCCTAAGGTGAGCCCTAAGCTTGAGTACCTACCGCCAATCACAATGTGCGGTAGGGCCCTATGGGTCTTGCGACCGATCCGGGCCGCTGGGGTAGAGACACCCAGACGTCCCGGGTGCAGCTGTAATAAAAGGGGGTTAGCAAACTACCAGACCGCGACTAGGAGTCCCCCCAAGGCCGCGGTCGGAGCCCTTCCGACTAACTGCTTTCCCCTAAAGGGGGTCAGCGGGTGAGGCGGGTCACCACCCACTTGGGATCGTTGTCACCGTTAGGTATCCTCCAAGTACCACCGAAAAACCAGTGGATTTTAATCCTTAAGGGACCAAACCGTTGCGCGGGGCGCGCGAAACGCGATCGTAGCAGATAAGTTACGCGTGAGTATGGGCACACTAGTAACCGACCTGCTACGATGTAACCGAACTCGTAGCTGCGCTACGAGGAGGCGGTGACGCGACGACCGGCTACGAGCCGGCGGCAGCGGCGCGGGGTGCGGTGGCGTAGCCGTGCGCTACGGCGTAGCGCTACGGAGACGTCGGGTGGGCGCGGGGTGCGCGGGAGCGATCGGCGTAGCAGATGGGAGCACGTGTGCACTCAACAGCAGGCGAGAGCGGAATGAAAACCATGTGTGACCCACATTTAACCCGGGTCGCCCGTTTTATACCCTTGTAGGGAGGTGCAATTAGTGGCCGTTGTAATGCGTATTTTGACAACATTTTTTTTAACGTTACGTGCTAATGAGATCTGTTGTGTTTAGGAATTCTAACTGTTGTTAATTTAAAGGTCGTTAAACATACTTTTAATTGATACCAATATTAATTGGGTTTAATGTATTCGTTACTGGCGGGACATGTTTTAAACTTATTTTCGAAAAGGTGCGATTTTTGTGACGCCGAGTGTAGTTCACTTCACCTATGTCACAGTATAAGTATTAGTACTACACCGTACAGTAGCGACACGCTCCGCCTCCCTCTGAAACCGTTCCTCACCTCTCCCCGCGTCGAACGACTAGCTCTGGAAATTACGTTCGCGCGGCGCATAGACACGCACACTCACGCACGTATCTGTATAGGTTATTATTTTAGTATTAGTGTAGGCAATTTTATCGTTTCATTTCTATGGAGTGTCGCGGGTGTGCCTATATTCTCACTTAGTGGCGCTAGTGTAGTTTTCATAGAGTAAACTAGGTAATACAACCTAGTTCTCACCGCGGAATCAGACGTGAGCACTGAAGTGAGTTCTTACAACATTCATCATCATCATCATGTCAACCTTTAGACGCCCAATGCTGGGCATAGGTCTCCTCCAGGGGGGATTCAGCCTTAATCGCCATGCTTGGCCTATGCATGTTGGCGAACGCAGTAGGTAGGTGTTATGGTACTCAAAAGGACGCTGATGCCTATCTCCTGGTCAATATCCCTCTGTCGCCTTCTACGACACCCACGGGTAGAAATTGGACTTACAGCATTGCTGGCAGAAAAAAAAATATCCAACACACAAACAGCAGTGCTATTCTGTTACAATCTCCCTCGGTGAACACCTAGTTGCAGTGAGCTGTCATCCGTCGCGAAGCTAGGGATTGATAAAGCAGACGGACGGATATCAGCTCACTTCACCTTAGTGTAAATGTGTGTGGAATGTGTGTGTGTGAATTATTTTTCTTTCTTTTTCTTTCTTTCTTTCTTTCTTACATACAGATTCCAAAATCGAAGCCTAAAATGTTTTACTTTCTGGCTTCTGACTACCCATGACGATTGCTAAAGGCCTACGAATGACAGGCGGGACCAACGGCTTTACGTGCTTTCCTAGGAAAGGAACTCGGTATAAAATGAGTGGTCACCCATCCACGCGAGCGTAGCTTAACCTTTAACCGATTGATCTATACGGCTTTAACTAAGAGACGACCTCCTCCTTTACACTTCACTTCACTTTCACCTATGCACATAATAATAACAGCAAATCTTTCCAGGCCCTCCAAACCGTCTACTTCAGCGTCTCCCTCCTGAATGACTTCTTCGGGACCAACGAAGTCACAAATAAGCCGCCCCTCATCCGCCAGATCAAAGATGTACTCTTCAGCATCACTCTCTGCACAGCGTTATACGTTGTACTTGTATTCTGGGTTTTCTACACCTTTGCTAAAAGCGCAATATTCCCAGAGGCCGCCGAAAAAGCATTCCCAGTGTGGATGAATCAAGTTATGCATACGTTGATCTTACCGATAATACTTATCGAATTGCTTGTCACTAACAGGAATTATCCATCGAAAAGGGCTGGATTTTCTGTAGCGATTTGTCTAACTGCTATCTATGCCGGATACATACATCTTGTCTTCTATAAGTACGGTATCTGGCCTTACCCATTCATGTATGTGGTAAGTGGGTCTACAAAGATATTCTATTTTATCGGAAGCGCTTTACTTGGTATGGCATTCTATTTAATTGGTGAAAAATTGGATACGTTAGTGTCAAAGAAAACTAGCATTACTCATTCGAATGGTGTTAAAAAGATGCTCTGATTATGTTTATAATAGATATTTATAAAAACAAACACTGATTAAATTTATTATAGTTTTAAGTAGACTAACAATATGTTGTTTTATTCTTTTTTTCACCTGTTTTATGTTTATTACCAAACTTAAGCACCTTACCCGAATTAAGACAGATGCAGAAGCGCTGGCACCAAGCGCGGGTCCACCGTTGTACAAATTGTATCCAGTCCTAGGCGACCAAGAAATCGATACGCCTAGGTCTCAGATTATAAAGTAATAAGAAGAGTAGCAATTTTATATACTATCACCATCGCTCTAACTATGGGTGGCTGACATTGTTTTCCCGGAGAAATTAATTGGGGTTGGACACAAAATCTCAACACATTACTAAACCTTGAAATGAAAAACAAAATAAAGTAATAGCAGAATAGTATGAAAAAAATCTCTTAAAACTGTCAAATAGGTAATAAATAATACATAATTATGTATTACACCTGCAGTACTTCCTAACCTAAATGTCCGGTGACCATGCACACATACATAATAACGCAAAAAAAAAAACAGAATACGGCTAACCTATATTGTTTTTAGTAAACACAGAAGTAGATAGCTTGTTCACTTTAAACAAAAAACGAGAGAGAGTGCCAAGCTCGTCCAGTACCAGTCTCACGACGACGAGTTACGGTACGGTAACGTCATCTGACGCTTACGCCTCTGACGCTTGAAATCTCAGCTAGTCCCCTACCGAGTACTGAGAAAAATATGCGTAACCGCCTACGAATATCTGAGAGCAAAAAAATACTAACAAGAAAATGGGGATAGTTTAAAAATAAGTGTTATTATCATATTCTAACATTTGAGATACAACATCTGTGACTGGATCGTCTCTTTTGGTTGATAACAAGTTTGAAATAAGCCTATTGTAAAGTATTTAGGTCTTAAGCCGGATCCAGACGAGTGTAACGTGTAATGTAATCCACCGTGTAATGTAACACGAATTCTACGTGTGGAGCGTTACATGTAATGCTCGTAGTGCCGTCCACACGTAGAATTCGTGTTATATTACACGGTGGATTACATTACACGTTACACCCGTCTGGACCCGGCTTTACTAGCGCCTTTAGTTACCTACAAACTTCTAATGCTGGTCATGTGCCTCAGACATCGCATTATTTTGCTAGGCTCGTTACCTTCTACGGCTCAATAATACAAAATACAACCCCATGAAGAGGACATACATAGACAAAAAATCGATCAAACGATTGCCTCTAATCTAACCGGATGAAGCTGAATGACAGTGTTTTGCATGGAGCGACTGAGGAGCCTATAATACCTATCTGCCCTTCACAACCTAGTTACTAGGGTAACACGATACTCCTTGGTAAGACTGGTTGTCAGATTTCTACTAGATACCTCTTCTGACTTCTGACGACTGTCAAAGATCTACGAATGACGGCCGGGACCAACGGCTTTACGTGCTTTCCGAGGCATGGAGGGTATGAAATGGATGATCACCCATCCAAGAACGGACCGACTACGGCAAGCGTAGTTTAATCATCATGACCGGTCAACTTAGCCACTAAACTGAAATAAGAGATAATTTATACCTAACGTTACACGCTTATAATATTATGTTTTATGCTAAGTCGCTATTATGCTGGCACTTCACTTGGCGTATTTGTGCAAATATTCGCCTTATTTGGGTAATACAAAATGTACCCTACCGTTATTGAAATAAAGCCCGATTTTGTATTATCCAAATAAGGCGAATGTTTTACGCCATGTGAAGTGCTAGCATTAGGTACACATGAACAGATTGGCTTATTAGTTTTATTTTAGCATCCTCAATAGGTACTACCTTTGATAACGTTGTATTGAAAATGGCGAATCAAATACGCCCAGCGCCTACTCGTTTATGTACAGACGCCAGCACATCAAGCCATACCTGTCAATTTTTCCCAATTGAATATAAACCTTATGCTTTTGTAATAAAGTTGAAAATCTATCAAAGAAATTTGACAGATTGTAGTAGCCTCTGTACATACAATCCTAACCCTAGCGACCGCGTGTCTTTCACTTCATCTAATAAAAGCACAGGGGTGCTATTCTATAAGTATCTCAATCTAAAGCTCGACGATGCCGCAGCAACGAGTTACATTTTCGTATTCATTAAACCTTTGCTTACGCTGTGCTAACGCCACGTGTTTTTTTTTATACCTAGTTCATGAAAAACGGTAGGTATTCGCTGGGTAAAACCGTCGCTGAGCTCGACGTCGATTTCACGGCTGACACGATGTCGACTTCGCCGTCGAGCACACCCGCGAATGGTAACGTTAGAGAATACAGCAGTAGTACCTACCTTACTAGTTCACTAGATGTCAGCCCAATTGCAGACATGATAGGAGTTCAAAATATTGGAGACATATTAAGTATACGGGCCACTGGCCCTACAATCGGCCCTCCCCACCGATAATTTGCAGGACGAACCAATGTGATTTTTGTTGTGTGACATTACTTAAGATGGAGACATCTACAATACCAAAAGCTGCGTTGCAAGGAGAATTGCGAGGCTCCGGGTGGCATATTTTGCGAGGCCCTTGTTCTTTTTCCTTTGTATGTGAATCAAAAATAAGTATTTCTAATGATATAGAGAAAAAAAAAACTTATAAAAAACAATAACAAATTGCGTTTTAAAATATTACATTTATTACCTATTAGATTATTTATAAAAGTTAACAAACAAGGCGACAAATTATAATGACGATACACTATACCCTGTTCACAATAAGATTAGACATTTTGACTTATATTGCGTTGGTGGCATGACAAATGGCAGCTGCAGTAAACAGTTGTTATAGTATCCACTTTTTTGCCTCTAACTTCATCCCTAAGCCTACGAAATAGAAGTCAAAATCGGTTGAAGGGACTGTAAAAAAGGTTTGTGTTTATGTCTAATCTTATTGTGAACAGGGTATAAGTTACAGACAGCGTCATCAACCCTGCTTGCCACCCCCCTAAGGCCGCCACTGGCGCCGATTCCCTTGTTCACAAACCAAACTAAAATTAGACAATACGGTATTTTACTCTATAAGAGAAAAAATCTATAAATATGTTATTGAGATAGTTTAGGCATAAAGCAGTCGGAAAATGTAAGTTTTAGTTCATAAAATAACAAAACAATTTTTTAAATTCAATTTAAAGTTTTCAGTATTTTTAATCTGTTATAAAACACCGTGAAATAGTAGCGGCCATGTTATTACGCCGTACGGCTGTGGAAACAAAAAATTGACAACCGATTGGCGTAATGTAGGCTTTGTACTTTTATTATTTTCGTAACCAACGTATTTTTTTCATTATTACACCTAATACAAAATATGCTTTTGATTATTTTTTAATTATATACAATTATCATATTTAATATGAGCTCATTTGATACAAAACGAACTGACGTCATTTACGCTGAGCAATATGGCGTCCAGTAAGAGGCGTTTTCGTCAAACAACGCGCGAAATTTGAAAATTTAAAATTTAGACGCATTTTTGTGGCACTTATCGATTGAATAAAAATTTTGTGTTTTTTTTGGTGGCATATTATCACTACAGAATTTCATTGAGACACTTTTCAAAAATGGGTGTAATACCCTATTGTCATCTCTTACTGCCAGGCAGCTGAAGAAAAGGATGGCGACAGATAAGAACTATAACAGACATGTCAAATTAGTTTTTTCTTGGACTTCGCCGTGATTTTAACTAATACCTTCTGTAGAGCTATTCTGTTACAATATCCCTCGGTGAACACCTAGGTGAAGTGAGCTGTCATCCGACCCGATGCTAGGGATTGACAAAGCAGACGGACGGACGGATGACAGCTCACTTCACCTAGGTGTTCACCGACCTACTGAAATGAAAACTATAACTGTATGAACATTCTAAATCAACCTAAAATGACAGCTTCTATCTAGATAAATAAGAGCTGTCATTTTAGGCTCATACCTGTCTCCTTCTTGTTTTATTGGAGAGAAGGAGATAAATAGCTTAAAATAAGTTTAGATGCACACACGGAGTAGAAATAAAAGAAGGACTCAACACCACGCATATCGAAAGTGAAGCACCTAAAGTACGCCGGACCGACGCACACATAGATCGGTACGGTCGGTTCGGTACCTAGGTACTTTCCATATGCGTGGTTTTTTTTAGTCCGCAACTATGACGAAAATGTACTATGCGTGAGGCATTGAACTAATATTACAACTCAGTGGCGTGAGGCATGTTTGTACAAACGGTCCGGCTTACTTAGGGTGCTTCACTTTCGAACTGCTCGAGGCTTTTTAAATAAATATTTTAAATAAAAACCTCTGATTCAAAACCTTTCACAATAAAATTGATTTCTTCGTCTTCCATATTTTTCTTCCTTCGTCTTTTTTTCTTGCCTTGCCATTGTGCTGTTGTCAAGCCCATTTGTTGAGCACATTTATCATAAATACTACATAAACTCTTATAAAACATAACTACTGTAGTAGCACCTTTCATGTATTGCTCCAAATAAATCTTCGGATCAACTTGGTTCTCTAATTTAACTGCTATATTATAAACAAAAGTTCCATTAAAACTTTTTGAGTATTTTGTACTTTCAAAGGGGTTCCTACACAGAATATTCAGGCTATTCATATGGTATAAAGAACATTGAAATTTAGCAAAAGAATGCATCTTTCTATTGTCATAGGTTTTTGGCTTTTTCTTGATCTTGTCATCTAATTCAAAATGTTTTAGTAAAACGTGAGCGGCTATCAAACTGTCTTCATATTGCACTTTGTTTTTATTTAGAAACAATTCATTTTCATCAAAATTGAGAGTAGTAGGTGTTCTTTTTAATTCTTCAACCTTTTTGGAATATTTGTTATTGAATTGGAATTGTCCTCGGAAGGTCCCGGTTTTTTCGTCTACAGCCTCTAGCATTACATAGCAGATTAGAAGACTATGTATATGCCCTAGAGGCACTTCACATTTAGCCACCCACCAATGTATGGCTATAAAAAATAACTGGAAATTAGATGGCAAAGTTCCTACTAATTCCAGATCTATTTCTGACAATTGATCTTTTAAAAAATGTTCAAAACATGATTTTAATTGGTCTTCTGTTAGCTCACAAAATGGTGAATCAAATAGTCTTGAAACACTTATTTCGTTGCCAACAAAAATCCTTTTATAACTAGAGTTATTCTCCCGACTAACATAAATACAATTTTCTTCTGAAAAATCTGTTAACATATCAAAAGCATATCTTAGTATAGGTAAACAACATAGAAAGGAGTCTTCGTCATCATAATCTTCAGCTTGTGGTGAGCAAAAAAATAGGTGGTGTGTATAGAGATTTATATAGGCTTTAGGAATATGATTCTGGCGAATCCCATTGGCAAACCATTCTGGTACACCGAGATCTGACTGATCATCTTCTATATCAGTTACTTCATGTTCATCTTCACTGTTTTCTTCCTCATTTTCTGAAGAATCTTCTTCATTGTCTGATGATTTCTCATCATTTTCATTTTCAACACACTCATTCTCATTTTGATCTTCTTCAGCAAGGAGGTTCTTTTCAAAGTCTTCAGGTAGCTTCCAATCAGTGTCAGGAGTTTCATCTTCAATAATATTGAAATATTTCAATGATCTACAATGCTTGCTGTGATACCCATCAATACTCTTTTTTATTACATAAAGAACTCTTTGTTTCTGCCTCTTCTTTAATCTACCCAATATTTTAGCTATGGCTGTTTCTAAGGTTTCGTTCTGTAGCCATTGAAATAAAGCATGAATACATTTTTGTTGATCATTACTCTTCTTTTTTGTCTTTGGCAATTTGAGCTGTGAGAAGAACTTTTTGAATACCTTTTTCTCTACAAAGTCATTGCCTAGTAATGTTGCCAGCAATGGCAGCAACTCTTCTTTTAAACCTCCAAAATGTTTCATCATGTATTCCACTTTATAGATTTTACATTCCAAAACAAAAGTTTTTGAGTCATCTATTTCAACAGGCTTTGGTTTAAAGTCTAAAGTATTGAAAGGGATGTAAAGGACATTGTAGATGAAGAAATCTGAATCGTAGCTTAATACAGGGCAGTTTAAATGCCTGGCCATTGCTGCAATCTCATCATCAGCCTCAAACTCACAGACTGTGTACGGCACATTCATATCTACCAAGGCCTCTATGAATACATCGCGAAATAATAGCGGGAAAATCTGTATACTTCCTTGAGTAACTGGGTCGAGCTTAGAAGCGCCGTATATTTTAGACCTTAACCTGCTGTACGCAGTTCTCAATTTCCTATGCTCAAAACTGCCGTCGAACAAAACGTAAGCAGTAATATTGCATTTTCTCAAGCTCTTGAAGAAATTTCGAACATAGGAGAAAAACTTGTCATAATCTCCGCCAAAGGCAGAAAAACAGTTCAGCAATCTGTATAGTTGAGCACATAAACTGTGTCCATCGATCACCAAACAACAGTCGTGTAGTAAAAAATCTTGTAGGAATGCATGCTCCTTGTGATTAATATATGTAGTCAAACCTCGAACTCCCATGTTTGTAAAGTTACTTCATCTTATCCATTTTATTTAGGAAAAACTAAAATAAATTGTACTATAAATATTGAGGTTATGTTTTAAAATAAAATGTGTACTCAGTTGTATTGTACTTTGTAGGTTGTACTGTTGTTGGTATTTTTCAAAAGTATTTTGATGTTATTTCTTTTCTTGACATTGACAATTTAACATTTGACATGACATTAGCCATTAATCATCGTTTAGAAATACGTTTTTTGAAACTAGGAAGAGGAGGCCATTTATTCGAAAATACATTATCATGTTACATACCACAGCTACCACTACTGCTGTATCTGGCTGTTATGCCACCATAGGCTTATCTCGTTATCCATAGTTCAATGAAATTATGAAATGAATCACGCCGGCGTGATCTAAAATACCCATTCAATAAAATCTTGATGCATTTCGGAATAATTCTTGTAGGCAGAAAAATATAATTATTTATTTGAATGTCAAGTGTATTTTGTTTATTGTAAGTTCAGTATACAAGTATTGGCTCGGAAATTCTTGAATTTGTCGTAGACATGCGCAAGGGAATTAAAATATTTAAAAATTGAAAATCAATACCGGTCCATAACGTTACGACTTTCAGAACGAAACATCAAACATCATCCCCTCCTCCTCCTCCCCGCTTCGCTTCCCCCTTCATCATTTCGTGTGCCGGCCGCGTGTGGTAAAAATCGAAACACGTGTTTTTTGGAAAGAAACTGCTTGAATCGATTGATTTAACGTTAATACTTACAATTTCATTGCCCCTGCCAACATTTCCGTGTGTTTATCTTCATCTAAAGAATAGGTAAGTGTTCTAATCGATAGCGCCATTTTAGAAATGCTTCGCGACGCATGGATTTTGGGGTTTAACTTCTGTTCTGTTTTGCAGTTTGATAAACATGACTGAGGTGAAGGAAGTAGTCGCTGAGACCAATGGAGAGGAGAATAATAAGAAAGATGAGACTTTGGAGGAAGAAATTTCAGATTTGGAGAGTTCTATCATACGTCAGGTTGAGTACTATTTTGGTGAGTAATAATTACAATATTGCACTCGTCTGACGTTGAGATTATTAGTAGAAGCCGCTTTCGGCCAAGGTCTTATGCATGCTTACAAACATTGTTTATAAGGCACCTACCTAATAACAGAACAAACGCATTTTGCATTTGCTCAATGTCAATGCTCACAATCGTTTGTATTCACAATGTCGCTTAATGTAGTTTTCTGTAGAGATTTCAGTTCACATAATATTGTATGTATTAGGGATAGGAATCCCTTTAATATAACAGCACAGAGCAGTTTGTTGATAATATCACTTCCTATGGTAACAATGTGTGTTTGTATTGCAAGTAGGTACCTATACTATACTTACAATACAAACACACAATGAAACCATTATGGACCCTGTAGGTTCGACAGGGTCCATAATGGTTTCATTATTTTAAGTTAACCAACTGAATGCAAATGGAATGCATCCATAAACTTGTGCTATCTTTTCTTTTATCAAAAAATGTTGGGAAACACTAGGAATTCCTCCTGTAACATGGGTGCATTTACAAACATATAAACTCACATATGCACACAAACAGCCAAACCTGGAACAACTCTCTGTAGGTGTCTCATACAAATGTTTGTTCTGTGCGGAATCGAACCTGCAACACGCAGTGCAGCAGCAAATCACTCAGCTACTGAGCCTACCGTACACACATGCTGTGGTTGAGTATTGAGTTATTCTTCTAAAAAAAGACTATGTTCAGTATAGGTAGAGTTTAGTTATAATAATAATATGTGGGGACGTTTCACACACTGCCACCTGACCCCATACTAGGGAGACTATGGGTGTCAGACAGCTGATATACATTTAAATACATATGTATATAGATAAACAAATAGTTGTTTGTGTATGTGAGTTTATAATACTAAACACACCTTCATTACAGAAAAAGTTCCAAGTTTTTATTAAGAAAAGAGTATTTATTTGGTAAAAGCAGACAAGTACAAATTAAGTGTTTAATTATCATAATATTTCCATTGCTTCCAGGGGACTTAAACCTGCCCCGTGATAAGTTCCTCCGTGAACAAGTCCAGCTCGATGATGGCTGGGTGCCACTGGATATCCTCACCAGATTCAACCGACTCGCCAAGCTGACTAAGGACACCGAAGTCATTGGCAAAGCTCTGAATAAGGCCACTAATGGATTATTAGAGGTAACACATTTTTTTTATTTATTACTTAATTTAAACTTATAAAAATTAACAATCCTCAAGAGTTTGCATCTATTCCTAAACTTATACTCAATGCAGAAGAGCCATAGTTTGAATTTTTGATACAACTTGCAATTCATACTTCATTGTTCTTTAACAACATCTATCACTCGGCTTGCCTAACCTCTTCATACTATTAAATTAAAAATACTCCCCTTTCACATCAAACAGATGTCAGAAGACAGCAAAAGAGTCCGACGAAGCCCTGATGTACCAATTCCAGAGATGAACGAGGAACGTAGGAAGGAACTCAGCAACAGGACTGTTTATGCTAAAGGATTCCCCAAGGAGTCCACCCTGGATGACCTTCTGAAACATTTCAAGCAGTTCGAACATGTCGAGAACATTATCATGAGAAAGTTCCAAGAGCGGTCTTCAAAGAAAAGGATGTTCAAAGGATCTGTGTTCATTACGTTCAAGACTAGAGAACAGGTAATTATTGGATCAAGATTTTTTATATCATTTTTTGATGTTGATGCAAGCCTAGACTATGTTGGCCTGAGGGCTAATTCACGTAATTTTATGACGCGCCGATGAAGTTGTAGTGCAGTTGCAATTAAGTTCAAGTTTGAGTGATAAACGGTATTCTTGTAATCTTTTAACTGCGCGTAAGTTGCGCGTGAACAGCACGTCAGCTGTAGGACAACCAAACTTACTTATGGTGTAGCCACATGCAAGAAAAAATATTACTCACTAAGTCAGAATCAGAATCAGTCTTTTTATTTGTAAAACATAGGTATTACAAAGCTGTTAGGTTAATATAATTGGCGCTAATTGAATAAAATCTGAATATGACGTTATTATAATATTAAAATAATACCCCAGTACAGATTTTAGTGCTTTTTAACTGTAATTTTGAGACGTCAAACGAATAGTAAAGTACCGATCATGTTGCGTTCCGAAGCACGCACCAAAGACGCGCAACAGTAGAATGCCGTTATTGCGCTCGCGTGACGCGAACTTGACGCGAGCGTGTCTGACAGCGGTAGATAATACGAAAAGCGTTGTTTTGATCGAAACTAAACTGCAACAGCACTTCTTTAGTTACGTGAATTAGCCCACTGATTTGTGTCGGGTGATCACGTGCGGCATTGAACGCAATGCTAGTGCTGTCTGTCTATGCTAAGAAATTATTACACAAAAGAATAAGTGAATAAAAAACAGCCCTAACCTAAGTAATTTATCAACAAATTTCTCTACAATTTCAGTCTGAAAAGTTCATGGAAGGCAAGCCACACAAGTACCAAGACACAGAACTGATAGTCCTATGGCAAGACGACTACATTGCGCAGAAACAAGAAGAGTATGCCAACAAGAAGGAACAGAAGGATAAGCGACACAAGGATAAGGACCATAATGTATGTTTCTTCTTTTTGTTTGCTGTAGATAAAGGCTAGGTAATAATTAATACGGTTGCTCACAATGGTTCTCATCAGTAGGCTTAGTCACCCAAAGGGCAATGGAGAGGGCTATGCTCGGAGTTTCCTTGCGGGATAAAATCAGAAATGAGGACATCCGCAAGAGAACTAAGTTTACCGACGTAGCCTGAAGAATTGCCAAAGTTTAGTGGCAGTAGGCAGGGCATATTGCTTGCAGAACGGATGGCCGATGTAGCCGAAAAGTTCTAGAGTGGCCACTGCGAACCGGAAGACGTTGCGTTGAAAGGCGTCCCACTAGGCGGACCGATGACCTGGTAAAGGTTGCGGGGATCCGCTGGATGCGAGTCGCACGGGACCGGTCAATGTGGCGACACTTAGGGGAGGCCTATGTCCAGCAGTTTCGGCTGAAATGATGAATAATTAATACTAGCAACCCGCCCTGGCTTCGCGCTTGTGGAATGTGCTTCGCCTCCGCGTGGCATACCGTTAAGTTTTGTTGCGCGATCGTTTTAATTTTGCGATTTTTCCTTTAATATTAATGTAAATTATGTGGTGTGCTTAAGGGGGTTGCCCTTTACCACACAATTTCACACTCCAGTGCAGCCCGCGAAATTCAAATTTTATTACGGTTTTTGCAATTTGTGACAGTAAGAAATACGTTTTACAAAATTATAGTAATTATAAAATCTTCAACGTAACTCTTCAAGTTAGAAAAACTCGTAAACGTCGTAAATAATATAATTTTAATTATTGTAATTCTGTTAATGCATATTTCTTACTGTCGCAAATAATTATTTATTACAATACAAGAGATTGCAATTCTGCAAAACGGGAACACGCATTCCCGCGGGATCGCGCAAATTAAAAATTTGCAAATTATTATTTTTTAGAAATTTTCCTTACGCCTGTCGCACTGTTATTATTACATGCTAATTGTGATAGATCTTAATTAAATTAGAATCACACATTATTAAAACAATTTAGAAGTCGTTTTCGCGCGTTCCTCTGTCATACAACTGTCGCAACTTAAAGAATGCGAGCGCACAGAGTACATTGTATTAACTGTGCGTGCGCATCGGTCGAGCCAAGCGCATTAGCCCCGCCGAATCTGATAACGTCATCCGAATTCGTCTAGGATTTCAGGGGTTCTTCTAGATTCGAACGATTCGACGCGGTCAAGTGTGCGAGGTTTCATAAGATTTCATATAGGTACAGAATTGTAAAATTCGATTCGTTCGATGCGTTCGGCTCGGATAAGTGTGCGTTCACCTTAAGGGCGCGTATTCGATTTAGCGCAACTCAAAATCTAAATGATTGCTAGAATGCATTGACACACACTAGTACAACACAATGGTCGGTTTGTGTGCATCAGAAAAAGAAATACGCACGAAATAAGCACGAATCATTGAACGACAGCGCGCGATGTTTTACAGGGCTTCTTAAAATAATTGTCTAAAATAAATAAGTTCGTATAACGGACTAAAAAATATTTTGTATATTAAGCATAAGTTTTTATTCAAATAATGGTGAAAAAAAATTGACAAAGTGAACCGAATTTGTACTTTTTCAACATGGTTTTTTAATACATAATAGTAATATTTTCGTAACTTTAAGACTGTATATCCTGTTGAAAAAATGCATAAAACATAATATTTTGGCGTACTGTAATGGTTGTATTCGTCCTAAAAGTTAACTCTGACGTCTATTTTCATAAAACGCTATGAAAGAATTGTCTTCGCTTTAAAAAACCATAATTAAAAATTATACTTTTACTCTGTAGCTGTCTAAATCAAGACTTAATCTTTCTTTAAACTGTAATTGTCTTTAAATAATCTGCTCACATCATTACGATATTGCTCTGGGCAAAACGCAAAAACATGAAGTTTTTGTCACAAATCGAATACACGCTCATAACGCTAAGAGAAGAATTAAAAAAACAGCTTCAACAAGAAAAGAAATAATAGTAATAAATGCAGCTACTATTACTATTATTTCTTTTCTTGTAACCACACTTAGGAATAAATTAGAGTTAAGGACAGGGCACATTGGAAAAAAAATTAAACCCTCTAAATGTTTTTTTTTTCATACAAATGAATGTATGGATCATGCCATGATTCTTTAGGTTACATCATTCATGTTGAATCTAGGGGTACAATGTGAAAACAGTGTAACAAGTTATGCACGTTAAAAGAGGTCTAGTGACAATCAAATTACACAATTCAAAATAAATTTAAAATAACCGAGGCAGGTAAGAGATGACCAGTCTCAACTGACGGCGCCCGTTCACAAACATGACGCACGGATCGGCACCGTTTTGTAGAGAACCAAATGATCATATCAATCATCAACACTTGCGCCACCATCAGCGAGACATTCAAGTGAGCATGACAAACTCTCAACCGCCAGGGCATATTCAAGTCATCGAAAGACATAATGATCTCGTAAATGATAGCTTTAAAGTACATAGTGCTCACATGTATGTGCTATGCAAAATTATACAATACTATTAGTTTGAGTTTATACAATGATTGAATGAGCTGTGGGATTGCAATCCCGAAATACAACTCGTTACTTAGCTGCAAATTGCAAAAACCGTAAGATTATTTGAATTTGATAAAGACAGATATCATATCCATCTAAATTACTTTCCAAACTTCACATAATGTGTGCAATACGCAACACTTCTAATACAAGTTGGAATATGTTGAAGACTATAATCAAAAGTTCAAACAATCCATCTAATTCTGTACCTTTATCTTACAATAACAATTATTTTCTGATGCAGGTTGAAAAGGAGGAGCTGAAACTACCAACAGGAACAGTTCTACACTTCAGTGGCGGTACCGATCAAATGAAGAGAGAGGATATCAAAGAAGCACTTACATCTATAGGTAACAAGTGATTTGATTTACACGATATAAAGCAGCCGTGTGGTGCCGGTCGCGAATAGCACCACCCCGTTTCTACTCGTGGGTGTCGTAGAAGGCTACAGAGGGATATTGACCAGAGGATGGGCAGCTGCGTCCTTCTGAGTACCATAACACCTACTGCGATCGCCAACATGCATCGGCCAAGCATGACGATTATGATTATGACTGAACCCCCTTGGGGAGACCTATGCCCAGCAGTGGGCGTCTATAGGTTGACATGATAATGATGACGATATAAAGCTGTCCTCTGTGTTTAGAGCCTGTACATGGGCAGAGCAAATTTTTATCGCAATATTTAAATTAGATTTTTGGGTCATCAAAATATGAAAAACTAAAGAAAAATATGGATTGTAAAAATATATCTATACTCTTGTTTTAATGACCTTTTGACTGCTACGTCAAAAAAGCAAAAACGTGCCGTCGGCACAGAGCTACGTACTCTATGAAATTACGTATAGAAGTCTGTCATGTCGTCGTTAGCGTGGCGTGCTTTGCACAATTTAGTTTTTAGATTTAGCGCTGCGACATTTCATATCGTAGCATTGTGCTGAGACAGGAGCCTTTTTGGTCTGGTACAGGTTTCATAAGTCTTTTTTTATGTTGTATTGTTTTATATAACCCTTTTATGTTTGCTTGTACGAGGTTGCAAATAAACAATTTTTCTTTCTTTCTTTTCAGTTTGTCATCTATTCATGACTATGCCTCAGTCAGCTCAAAAAAAGAAATCTAAACTTGCCAATTTCTTATTTACAGGTGGAGATATAGCATACATAGACTTCAAAGTGGGTGACAAAGAAGGATGGGTGCGTCTCACTAAAGAGAACACCGCAAAGGGTGTTGCAGAAAAAATGACAGACAACAAAATGAAGATTGCCGAAGCTGACGTTGAGTTCAAAGTACTGGAGGGAGACGAAGAAACAGCCTACTTACAGAAAACAGTCGAAGAGATGACTAAAAGACGAAAAAATATGAAAAACTTCAAAAGCAATAAGGGCAGGAAAGGTGGTAACAAGTATCATGGCAAGAAACGACGACATGACAACGAGGAAAGTGGACCCCCAAAGAAAGTTAAAGCATCCGACAGTTAGTTATAGATGGCGTTGCCGTATAGAGACGGCTCTATGCTTAACCATAGACTTTCATGTTTGCTTTTAAGTTTAAAGATAATCTTTAATAAAAGTATAAATTGTTTGTTAAAGAACCGGAACTGTGTTAACTTAGAGTTTCATTTGTTACGTGAAATATTTACTATTAAATTTTATCTCGTAAGGATATTTGCAGTTTTCTTGTTTCCTTTCAAATGTAATATTGAGAATGCATGCTTATAACTACCGACTGCTTATTCCTTACTTGCCCTTTCGATACTACGCTCTACAAGATAGATAAATATACTCTCTACAATCTACATCAATGTCGATACCTTATACTACTCGAGGAACATAGCTATATTTACTCTAGGGATGTTAGTACTTTACAACGTAATAGCGCTTTGCCCACGTCTACATCCGCGTGAATTTTCTCAAGGATCTCTATTTTTTTGATGATATAATATAGCCTACAGCATTCAGGGATAACGAAGCTTCCTATTGGTGAAAGAATTTTTTAAATTGGACGAGTAGTTTTGGAGATTACTACCTACATACAAACAAATACCTCTATACAATATTAGCATAGATAAACGCGGAAAATTTTGTGAAGATGAGTGGCTGTTATAGTACTGTGGCTGTATAGCTGAATTTAGCCAAAGCAAAAGCTAGTCTAACACCAATAATCATGATTTTAGCTCTATATAATTATATTGTACTCTGATTTAGCTGCGAGAAACTAAAAGAATATTTATGTAGCCGAACTTATATCCGTGAACTCTGACTGGAACACACTTCGTAAACGTAAGATTTCCACGCTAGATAATTTCGTTCGTAGTTCGTTCTTTTTGAAAGGAGTTGTTCGATTTTGGGCCACCACTATGTACACTACATAGATGAATAGGGAAAAATATGGGGATTTCCATAAAAATAAAAACATATTAATTTGAAGAAGAGTTTAGGTGTAAGAAATGATTATTTGGGAAGAATTTTTAATATGATAACCCAATTTTTAGGACAGCCATGACGTTGTGTTTGACTGTTTGACGTTTGACAGTTTGTGACATTAGCGACTTTCTTTGAATGATTGAGTCGTGTTCGCGCGCGTTAGTTTGGATGTGTTTCGAAGTTGTCAGTGATTGTTTTTGTTTTGTAGCTTACTACTACGATATTGATTGAATACAGAAGTATTCAACCGGTAGCCGGCTTTGTTATATAGTTTCTGATTCGCCTGTGATTTGAATTACGTCGTTTATGGTAAGTATATTCTACAATAACAAGTTCACTTTCAGTTATGTCCCATATAACCTATGTATTGCCTTGTTTTTTTCTAAATCCTTTTTCTATCAGATGTTTTCTTCCCTTGTTCCATAATCTAACAGATTTTAACTCATTAATTCCAGTTTATTAACAATGGCGTGCCTATAATGCAACTCTGTAATAGATGAAAATGAACAATATTATGTTGCCGATGATATGGGTCCCGAAATAATTTCGTTCATCAAACGGTATCTTCATCGGGTAAAAACATTTTATTTAGGTATTTCTATTCTGTAACATATCTATGAAAACTGTATAACCTCTTATTTGTTTTGTTTTAGGTTGGGGTAATGAATGGGGTAATGTGCTCACAATGTTTTGACGTTATAATGCAAGAAATGTTTTGTGATAATCATGAACTCCAGCATCGCCATGATAGTAATGTTTGTGTTAGGTGTAGGAAGTCTTTGTTTAATAGACGTGCTCACTCTATTCCTGAGGGTAAGACAATGTATTCCTGAAACCATTGCTCCAAGAGAGGTAAGCACCTCTTCTATTTTTCTTTTTTGTTCATAAAAGGCAGGCATAAATATAAAACAAATGCAGATATTTCTTGATTATAATCCAAAACAACAAGAAAAAAAAAGAACAGTCATTTAATGTTATCCAAATAACTATCTTTAAACTATGCTTATTTATTACTATACATATATTTCTATAACTCAATTTCATATTTTTTATATTAGATACCCGAGGGAGGCTTGATATGTTTTGCTTGTTGGGTACATACTCGGAGTATAATTCAAGAAAGAGGAATCGTAGCAGCTCCTGTAGTTAACACAAATTCATGTGTATGATGCCGACGGTCTCTTACCCATACACGCATACACTCTATACAACAAGGACCTGAACGCACCATAATCACAGCAAGAATATATCCAAGAGAGGTAACAGTAACAGCTTACTTAATTACCTACTTTTAGAATTAAATAATTGTGCGAATAGCCTATACACCTACAGCCGCTTTAAGTCAGCCTTTGTATGTTTGTGCATGAAGTTGTAATAAAAGAATTAAAAGGGTCTATATTTATTTAACTAACTAACAAACTATGGGTGTGATTCTAAAGTTGAGAAGTTAGGGAGCTCAAAATTAAACAAAAATAACTAAAAGGAATAAGATTCGGGCGCCAGAGCTCACTAGGTAATTTAAAACAAAGGTAATCCGGGATAGCTAATAGGTAAAGGACAGGACTTCTAATCTAGGTCGGAGATTTCTGAAATTAAGCTGCAAATTCTTTAATAATAGCTCATTTATTTCCATCGCAGGCAGTGGTGAGCACAACACAATATTAGAAAGCCCCTTTCTTTTGAAGGGCAAGTTGTTTTATAACCATTAAATTCTATAACCAAAGATTATAATTAAGTTGTCAGTATTGCACGTTTTTAAGTGGAAACTACGAGAAAGATTTTAAGTTAACGTACCACAGGCTTCGAGAAAAACTTATTTAAATTAAACCTGATTGGAGACACGAGGTGAAGCGCATCAGCTCATCCATGATGAAGTTAAATTTTAAGATGAAAAGAATCCAAAGTATAAGTAAGAACGCCTTTGGGGCTGAAAACAAAACGATTTCCTTTGTTAGTGGAATTCACACGTCGAGCAAAATGGCGACGATGTGGTAAATCGGGAATTTTAAATTACTCACCGATCTTAACGAAAACAATGCACGCCAATCGCTCGTGCCATGAGCACAACCAAAACGCGATGGCGATATAGGTGCTGAAACAATGGAAAATCGACGAGGGTTAAGACACACGACCCCAAGTGTATGGTCAGCATATGGCGAGGAAAAATTCAACCAGCAAAATACTCACGATTTCCCAAAATATTACTGTTGCACGGCTGCTGACATCACTACCAAGTGATTCCAGCCAGGGGTGGACCCTTGAAATATTCCAATCTAATGATTGGCACGGAATAGAATATTATTCGTGCATCATCTTGGTGACTTCGGTCGGAAAGTGAAAATTACATATCCCAAACCGGAAACGTCAAAATAATCTAACAGACGGGGAAATAAGGTCCAACTGTCAAACTGATGGTCTATGGTTTTATCGATCACTCTACTAAATCCTAGCCAATCTATCAAATATCTAAAGTGTGTGTACTGCATTACCGTGAAAACTTCCAAAAAATGACGAGAGAGGTCGACACTATGTAGCGAGTAGAAAATACTCGTTACATTACATCCCTCCCCGAAAAAATAAAAGAAAGGAACTTTCTTTTATTAGAAAGAAACAACGAAAAACGAAGTGAACAAAAAATTCAATAACAAAAAAAAACTATCGTAGTACAGTTAGGCGTCATGGCCACTGACTAAAACTTCGGTACTACAACCGATCAACAAAGCCAAACAACAAACAAATCCAGATTCAGTTAAACCCGAGGGCCGCTGACTAAAACTCTAACAAGACTAAACACTAAACAAATCTAAATTCAGTTAAGCACGGGAGCCGCTGATTAAATCTTGAACAAAACTACTAAACATTAAACACTAACTTTGAGTACAGTTAAGCGCTATGGCTACTGACTAACTTTACACTAATTTACTAAACTATCCTACACCTCTTAAGTTCAGTTAAGCACTATCGCCACTGACTAACTTCAGCCAACCTACTAAACTAAACCACACCACTTAAGTTCAGTTAAGCACTATCGCCACTGACTAACTCTACACATCTCTACCAACTAATCTGGAGTGCAGGTAGGCACTATCGCCGCTGACTATCCTCAACTAACCTACAGTTCAGCTTTGAGTACAGTTAGGCACCATAGCCTCTGTCTATCTCAGCAACAACCAATTAAAAATAACAATACCTAAACAAAAAATTCTAGATAGAGTTGAAGGACTCTACCTAAAAGTATAGATTCCGATCAATAAAGTCAGACAGAGTTGAAGGGCTCTATCCAAAAATATTGATTCCCAACAAAAAAGTTAGATAGAGTTGAAGGGCTCTATCTAAAAAGGTTGGATAGAGTTGAAGGGCTCTATCCAAAAGTATTGATTTCCAACAAAGAGGTTAGATAGAGTTGAAGGGCTCTATCTAAAAAGGTTGGATAGAGTTGAAGGGCTCTATCCAAAAATATTGTCACAGCAATAACCTGTAACAAACAAAAACCATATTGTGATCGGCGCTACACCACCGAACTTCCGAGCACAATAGTAAAAAGGTATGACGAAAGTCAAAATTCCACCTTGTGACTGGCACAACAATGACCAACACAAGGGCAAAAGGGCAAATGTAAGCTGTGATTGGCTCTACTCTACCAACCTTCCAAGCACAGACAAACAAACAAAATATATTGGATTACCGAAGGGGAAAATCACAATACCTAAAGGCGAAAGCCAAGATGAAATCGAGGTCAAAAATTACACCAAGATCCAAAAACAAAGTACATTCTTTAACAAAAGTTTCAGAATGACCGCAAAAACAAGGTAGGACGTTCTATAACAAAAGTTACAGAATGACCTCAAAAGCAAAATCCGGTATGAACGCGTTACTAACAAAGTCAAATCCAAGTCTAGTATCGAAGAAATATCTAGACAAAAAACAACACTGTCAACAAACAGTAAAAAAAATAGAATTAAAATCAATAACTATTTAAAACTATGAGAGAAATAGAATGATATTAATCTACCCAAAAAAGAAGATTACAAAAAACTTGAGATGAAATGTAAGTTTTTTAAATCTTTTTAGGTAATAAAAAACCCAAAGTGTAAGGTTATATAGGATCTTTCTTTTTCAAAAAAAAGGTAAACAAGTAAAGGATTACCTTTAAAAAAGAAAGAAAGAAAAGATATAAGATCCCATACAATCTCAACAAACAAACAAAACAAACAAGATAAGATCCTTTGATGTGTAAAATGTATAGTGTAAAGAGTAGGTATTTCTAAATTAACCAAAATGACCTAAGTTTATTCTAGAAAGAATTGAATTGGAATCTAATAATTTGTAATGAGGTTGCCTAACATAATAATAACCTTCAGACCACTATTTCCTTTCATTCATCATTCTAACAGTAGTGGATCCTCACACAAAAATACTCAATACCAATACCAATACCAAACCTATGAATTCCCCAAAATTTTAAAATTTAATAATATCCTTTACATGATAACGACCCACGGAACCCTTATTTAAATCTTTCAAAACATAAACGTTATCAGAAACTTTTTCTGTTATTTCACACTTTAAAAACTTAGGTGCAAGCTTCGCCGAAAAATAAGCAGGTGCATGGGATTGAACAAAACTTCTTCTCCACACAACATCACCCACATCAAAAGAAATGACTTTCCGACCCTTATTATAATAAGCGGCATTTCGCTTATACCCCTTTAACAAATAAGCTTGAACTTTAACAAAAATATCACTAAGTGAATTAAGAGAAACTGCATAAGAGTTTCTATTTGAAACCTCTAGTTGAGATAAATTATCAACAGAGTTACTAAAATGATGTAAGGAAGCATCTAAAACAAGTTCCCTACCAAACATAAGAAAATTAGGTGTAAATTCTGTAGCAAGATTTACACTATTATTTAAAGCTAATTGAACATTGGGCAAAAAACTTGACCAAGTCCTATGATCGTCTTTAACAAAACACGATATGCAAGTTTCGACTGTTTTATTATATCTCTCAACAGGATTATTTTGAGGTGTATACAATGTGTTATAAAATATTTTAGTTATATTAAAACCTTTCAAGAATTCTACAAAATGTTTTGAAGTAAATTGAGTTCCATTGTCACAAACTACTATTTTTGGACAACCAAACTTAAGAAATATTTCTTTTTCAAAATGTTTACAAATTACTCTAGTAGTTGCATTAATCATTGGAAAGAACCAGCAATATTTAGTAAAAACATCTACAACTGAAAGTATGTATTTATGACCAGAATAAGTTTTAGGTAAAATACCTATTATATCTACCGAAAGCATAAGCATGGGGCGATCAACCTTTTTTAGGATTAATCATCGTACCAAAAGGAGGAGAAGTAGTATGTTTGTAAGCTTTACAAGTATCACAAGACAAAATGTATTGGTGAACATCATTAAACATACCTTTCCAAAAATAATGTTGTTTTAATTTCTTTAAAGTTTTATGAATACCTAAATGACCTGAATTTACATCATCATGATTTGACCTAATAGTATCTAAGATATTCTCTTTAGGAATAACTATCTTCCAGTCTAAAAGACTATGAGGGTTAAATTTATTTTTACAATATTTATACAAAGTGTTATTTTCGACTCTAAAATTCTTATACTTTCTAGGAGATTTCTGGCATTGAATAAATATTTTTCTATACCAAGGATCAATAATTTCATCATCAGGGGAGACTAAATTATCCTGAGTGGTTATAGCAGTGACTTCTATACGAGATAAAGCATCCGGAACTAAATGTAATGAACCTTTTTTATGAATAATATCAAAAGTAAATTGAGAAATTCTAGCAGCCCAACGAGCTAAGCGTCCACTAGGATTATTGAGACCTAGGAGCCATTTCAAACAAGCGTGGTCAGTAATAACAGTAAACTTCATTCCTTCAATATAAGGTCTAAAATGCATTTATCGGAACCACTGTCCAACAAACCTGAAA
Source organism: Charanyca ferruginea (assembly GCA_947361185.1). NCBI lineage: Eukaryota > Metazoa > Arthropoda > Insecta > Lepidoptera > Noctuidae > Charanyca > Charanyca ferruginea. The sequence continues at coordinate 32,720,043 of OX376057.1, forward strand.
AAATTTGATTACCAACAAAAAAAGTTAAAAATGGTCTAGCATCATTCTGTTTTGTAAATAGAATAGGAGCCGAACGATAAATATTAAAAAAGGTTTTTAAATAATCTAACCAGTTGGAAAATTCTTTGTCACGGGCAACATCATCAGGCTTGTGACTTCTAACAATTTTTTTACCCATCGAGACGCTCGAAGTTTTATCAAAAACGTGGGCTCGATGCTGCCTAATCAGTTTTTTGACTCTTGCGACTTTTTTAGTATCCAAATTACAAACGTCACAAGTCTTAGAAGTGACCCCAGCTTTATGACACTTAAAACAAACAACACCTGGAATAGACTTGCAATTTCTATATAAATGTCCAGGTTTTTTGCATTTTAAACAAACTAAATCATTAGAAACGGCATTAGATTTAACAGAGGGTTTAATTGATTCTTTAAAAGGTTTTCTATTTACAACAACTTCTAAGTCTTTTGCAAGTTCTAGAAATTGTTCGATTGAATCTATTTGTCTACGAAACAAAAAGGGTGTGTAAATTGGTAACATATTTTGTTGTATCACGTTAACTAAAGTGTAGTCAAATAAAGGTACTGAAAGACGACTAGCCATATCATAAATTTCCGTAATGAAATCAGGAAGCGACTCAGACTGTTTCTGTTTCCTTGTGCGGAGCTCATTTTCTAAAAAGTGATCAAAATTAGGTGTATCAAAGCGTTTCAAAAGCGCAAGCTTAAGCTCATGCCAGGAAGAAATACGAATTCGAACAGATCTAAACCATTTGAGTGCAGTACCATTAAGCAAATCTGTAAAAGAACCAACCAGCAAATTTTCGTTGTAATTTCTATAAAGAAAATATTCTTCAACTTGTGTAATAAAATCGCGAACACAAGTTCTACCATCATAAATTATTTTGCTCTTTTTCAAATCAGGCAGTTTAGTAAGAGGAGGAAAGTTTTTTCGAATGTTTTCGTTAACAAGCGCATTCAAGGAATTGAACGAAGGCAAAGCTCGAGCTGTAAAATCCGAAGACGAATGTGCGATTCCAGATTCAAAAGGATTGCCAACATCGGTGGCATTAGCCATCTCGTGACCTTTCTCAACAACATTAGCATCAGCAGCAGTAGAAGCTTCGACCTCAACCGAATCCTGAGGCGGTGGAAACTGAACTCCCTTGTCCTCCATGACTAACGAGTAACAAGGCAAATAGCAATGAAAAGCAAGGACTAAACCTTAAAGGATTTCAAAATAAATCAAAGTTTGAAAAATAAAATTAAAGTTTGAGGTTATGTAATTTCCATGAAAAATTGCTAAGTTATTTAACGTTAAAAAGTGCAATAATAACTCACAAAACGGCTTAAAATTAAATAAACTAGGTGCACAATAATGTACTTAATGTTTAAATTTAATTATTAACATAAAAAGTTAACTTAGATATGAATTATATCACTGTATGAGATTTAACAATAACACGGTCTACACTTAACAATTGTTGGTTTTGCTAAGGAAAAAACATGTTAAAACACAAGAAAATAAACAAATTATCCAATGTAAAACTAAAACATTGTTTGTAAAATACAATACCAAACTAAGTTACAACTTATGAGTCTAATTATTCAAAGTTTATAAACTAGATCAATTACAATGTAAAAACAATATGAAATACAATATGAATACTAAATATTGTAAACAATAGACTCATTAGTTAAAATATAAATTAATTTAGTGTGCAATACTGACTGTACTCACCGTACAAACCTGCTTCAGTCCCTGTTCGGGCGCCAATTGTAATAAAAGAATTAAAAGGGTCTATATTTATTTAACTAACTAACAAACTATGGGTGTGATTCTAAAGTTGAGAAGTTAGGGAGCTCAAAATTAAACAAAAATAACTAAAAGGAATAAGATTCGGGCGCCAGAGCTCACTAGGTAATTTAAAACAAAGGTAATCCGGGATAGCTAATAGGTAAAGGACAGGACTTCTAATCTAGGTCGGAGATTTCTGAAATTAAGCTGCAAATTCTTTAATAATAGCTCATTTATTTCCATCGCAGGCAGTGGTGAGCACAACACAATATTAGAAAGCCCCTTTCTTTTGAAGGGCAAGTTGTTTTATAACCATTAAATTCTATAACCAAAGATTATAATTAAGTTGTCAGTATTGCACGTTTTTAAGTGGAAACTACGAGAAAGATTTTAAGTTAACGTACCACAGGCTTCGAGAAAAACTTATTTAAATTAAACCTGATTGGAGACACGAGGTGAAGCGCATCAGCTCATCCATGATGAAGTTAAATTTTAAGATGAAAAGAATCCAAAGTATAAGTAAGAACGCCTTTGGGGCTGAAAACAAAACGATTTCCTTTGTTAGTGGAATTCACACGTCGAGCAAAATGGCGACGATGTGGTAAATCGGGAATTTTAAATTACTCACCGATCTTAACGAAAACAATGCACGCCAATCGCTCGTGCCATGAGCACAACCAAAACGCGATGGCGATATAGGTGCTGAAACAATGGAAAATCGACGAGGGTTAAGACACACGACCCCAAGTGTATGGTCAGCATATGGCGAGGAAAAATTCAACCAGCAAAATACTCACGATTTCCCAAAATATTACTGTTGCACGGCTGCTGACATCACTACCAAGTGATTCCAGCCAGGGGTGGACCCTTGAAATATTCCAATCTAATGATTGGCACGGAATAGAATATTATTCGTGCATCATCTTGGTGACTTCGGTCGGAAAGTGAAAATTACATATCCCAAACCGGAAACGTCAAAATAATCTGACAGACGGGGAAATAAGGTCCAACTGTCAAACTGATGGTCTATGGTTTTATCGATCACTCTACTAAATCCTAGCCAATCTATCAAATATCTAAAGTGTGTGTACTGCATTACCGTGAAAACTTCCAAAAAATGACGAGAGAGGTCGACACTATGTAGCGAGTAGAAAATACTCGTTACAAAGTATATATAAATAAATAATACATAATGCATTCTTTTGTTTTATCTAGATTCCACCAGGATGACTGGTTTGTTATGCTTGCTGGGTAGCAGCACATAGAAATGTTGAGCATGCTTCAAGGGCTGAGGATGACCGGCAAAATCCGGGCCCATGTAACCTTCATAAAAACAATATGTGTGCATGGCGTGGAATGTCTCTGCACCGTAGGCAAACACACTTGGCTAGTGGTCCATGGAGAGATGAAGTTGCAGCAAGAATTTATCCGAATGAGGTAGGTAATATTTTTTTTTTATTAAAGCACTGTACACGGGTTACGATATTGTGTTCTTGAAAAACTAACCAGTGACTATTAGTCAATTGTAATTCTTAAAGCTAAATTCTATAAGCTTCACATATCAGTACCTATTTGCTTTTACACATATTTAACAACCCTTTCTGTTGCTACTATAACTAAATTATTTTATTGTTTCAGTTACCAGAACATGCGCTTCTTTGTTCCTACTGCTGGCGACGTGTACAGTACAATATAAGAATGGAAGAAGAAGCGCAACTTGATATCCAGCCACCAAGTGCATCAATAACACTTGATTGTTTTTCACACACAACACAGACAAGTTCTCATTGGTTTGGTCCAGCTTGTATCAAATTAGAATGAAATAGAGTACCGGAATATTTAAGAAAAATTATATTAAAATCTGAAGAATCAAGTCTCTAATTAAAATAATTAGTTATTATTGTAGTTTTATCTCAGGAAAACGGACTGTGGGTTGCTGTGCTCATATAATGACCATTGTGTGGTATTTGGGTTGGGTGCGGTACCAAAAGAGCATAGAAGCACTAGCGTCATTCTTGAATGGAATATTATTATGGGGTGATGTAGAAAATGAATACGTAAAATAAAATCACAAATCCTAACAAGTTGTTTTATTTATATTCCTCACATGACTGATGTCTCATCCTCTTACAAGTCGCTAATATTAGAAACTAAATATCATGAACTTGATTGAAAATAGTTAGGTACTGTCTAGTTGGATTAGAGCAATTGATGTCTTCCCAGCTGTTACTATGTAGATACAACTTTTACAATAACTTGTTACGTTTTCTGGTACTGCACAGCTCACTATTCTATGAATCTTCGAAGTCCAGAATATATTGATCAGCAGCAAGGACACAGTTTGATAAACCAAATGCGTTCAAGTCTTGTTTGTTTGCTCCTTTTGACACCGGTAACCAATCTATAGCTGCTCGAATAGGTTATATAAGATTTGCTGCCGTAATCAAGTAGAACATTCTGTACCTAGTACTATTTTATTATTATATCCAGGCGGTTCAATCTTAGTACAAAAAACTGGGAAACGCAGTGGTTATAATGATACTAAATCACGAAGCATACTTTATTGGTCTTTAATTCAACAAGTCGAGTGTTTTTTATTTTGCAGGGTTATAGTATGAATATTTTACTAACTATGGATACAAGATGGCAGGCATACCAGTTTTGCACTAATGTTCACAAAAATTTCAACAGATGACACTAAACAGAATCGAACGTAAACGTTTCGTAAAGCTGATTTCTACTATAATAGTAGGTTTAATTAAAATTTGTGACAATTTGAAATTGGTGAATTCCAAAGATTGTATTATAATAAATCAGTTAAATTTAATTGCTATTGGTAAATAATAACAAATAATCTAAAAATATTTAACGATACTTATCATAACTTCAGCAGTTTGCAGTGATAGTAGGATTTCATTGGTGGTCTATTTGTTAATAAACTTGTAACCCCAAACAAATGTCAAGCACGCAATTATGTCTGCTGATGTCTGACGCTTGCGCCGGTTTCATGCGATATTTTTGTGATCTTTCTGTTTTTCGTTGTGTATTGTCGTTGAGTTGAGCTTGAGTTCCTCCGGCTAATATATAATTGTGACCAGAAAGGTATTTTGTGTGTTTTATACCAAAACTGAGATAGGACTCTGAATTATTGTTGTGTTGGAGATAAAACTCTTAGTGCATCTGTTTTATTGCACCATGTCTTCGGACAAGCACTGCTGTGTCCCAGGGTGCAAGGAGAGCGGAGGTATGTCAGAAGAAATTTTAGTTATTTTACTTGCTAGTTACGTCCGATTGAAAAACGGAGCCCATGCAGAATCACTGGTCAGTGGGTCATCTTAGGGGATTCGAAGAATACGAGTGATTCACTCGTATTCTTCGAATGTACTGGAGTGTTTAACTTAAAATTTGGATATCTAAGGTAAACGCAGCCATTACCGACCCTGTTATAAGAATTTTAAAATCGACAATAATTATTAAGTAGTGTGGTTGCTTCCGTAAATCCGTACCCAGTGGTTTATGTAAAAAGAATTGCTTGTCTAGTTTATGTTTATTAACTTAAATGCCTTAAAATAGAAGATTTACTTGTAATCAAAAATAATTAATTGAACTAGTTGAACAGCAATGTAGGAACAGCTATGAAGCTATTAACAATTTTTAAGATGTTATTACAGAGTGTAGGGAACCAATGAGAATGTATAGATTGGTATTATGTTTAAATAAGAACATGCTAAATTGATTATGTCACGCATGGCGACTTGCATCAAGTCCTTACCACTTTCCACTCTTCATAGAAAAAGCCACTTAGCCACTCTAGTGTATGCTGTCTGATGAAGACGTAATTGTTGATGAATATGGACCAGAGCATGTATGATTTCGCATAGTTCGAGTTATACTTTAACAATAATAATAAAAACATATCTAAAAAAATAACATATTCTGTGTAAAGCTAACCAGTGTAATGTAACATTAAGAAGAATAATCTGTATATAATCTGTGATAGGTTCCCATACTTGCCATCACGAACTCATATAAATCGGTAATAAGTGATGCATGTAAAAATATGTTTCACCCACTCACAAAAGTTAGGCAATATGTATTTATTTGAATTTTCTAACTATAACAGAGATTGTAACCAATTAATTTTGCAAATAATATTAATGAATGCACACATTTTAATATAAATAAATAAATAATGGTCCGTTACAATAACTATGAATGACTTATTTCACAATAACTGGTTGTAAAGTAGTAAAACAAGGAAACTAAACAAAATAGTATAGGTTGCTAATAATGTGTAACAAAGGCTGTTTTGTTTGAGATTAAAATATCATATTAAAATAATAGTTTTAATGTCACATATTAACGGTAAACAGTTAAATTAAATATAATGTGCGGAGTAATTAAGCAATAGCTGCCACTATTCAAATAGGAAAGATGACACCAGCAGTCAATGATTTATTTTTTATGAGCTGCCCAAACGCGATTCCCCCATAGATTTTGTATAGTATAAGTAAAAAGTATTGTCTCTTTTAACTATAACAGACTAAATTGATTTCAAAGCAACTAAAAATCTAGTTGAAAGCAAGTTTTATCCTATTATATTACTTAAACTTTATGAAATACTATTCGAAATTAAGAAGTTACGCTTAAATGAATACATTTAATAACACAAAACAAGTGCAGGTTACGTATATTAATTAGGATAAGAATTCCAAATTAGAGGAATGGATCGGTAATAGCTGCTAATTTTCGATGGGTTGTTAATAGCTGCTAATTTTCGATGGGTTGTTAATAGCTGCATCTACCTTATACAATTAAGTACCTAAATGAATTTTGGCATTAGACAAAATTTGTGTTTGTAAACTTAACTTAGATATTTTTCAATTTTATGTACTACGTTATTTATTTTAGGTATGCATCGAGTGCTCCATGGGTTCCCAAACCCAGAACGTGATAGACAACGCTTCAACACATGGCTTTATGCGATTGGTGGTGATATCTTGGGCTTAGAAAATGAGCACATATTTAAATACCGCCGTGTGTGTCGCTCACATTTTGAAGACAAATATCTATGTCGTAACAATAAAATCAGCAACATTGCTGTGCCAACAATGAATATGCCAGGTTTGTATAAAATTATAATTTAATATTATTATAAAGAGATAAAGAAGTTTAGATTTATGTTGACGCTTCAATAATTTGTGACTCTATTAAGATATGTGTTTGTTTTCTTTCAGCACCATTGTCACTGAAGGGATTTCGATGTGTTCATAGAAAGCCATTACAACAAATTCCGGAGCTGCCATCAACATCATCAGGTACCTTTTTGTACTTTTAAATTAGCTATAAGCATATTATGTAAAAATTGCATATGAATTGAATCATGGTGTAATTTTCTTCTAGATACCACTTCAAATTTGCAATATCTACCTCGTACATCAATGAACATTGGACAGGATGTTGTACAAAAAGAAAATATTGGTAAGTCTTTAGTATGTTGATTTAAACCTTATTTAGATTTTTGCTGATTTATTCTTTCACTGCTATGCGATTATATTGTTTGAGAGTTAATCTTTTTAGAAACCTGAATAAGTGAAATACATAGCCCTAACCACTTAGCAAAGAAAACATACTCAATAATAAATTTCATTTGTTTGCAATCATTTTTATTACTAACTATATAACAACATTTATTTTTAATCATGTAGTACAGTGTTAGGCCAACGCATGCTCAATTATTCAACAGTTCTATGTTGAAAAACTGACCACTTGTTGGCCTAACACTATACATGATTATACATAAATGTTGTAGTATTGTACATGTAAGGTTGCATATTGTTAAAATAAAATAAATTATATTTCAGATCCAGACACTCGAGTGCATGAGCATATCATGCCACTTGAAAATCCTCCAATTCCCAAGAAAAATATTAAACAAAATCTTGGTAAGTTTTCATTTTAATATAAAAATGAAACTTTGTATGTATTACTTATGAGATTAGATAAGACTAATAAAAAATAAGTTTTGTAAAGAAATAAAGAAATTATCTTATACTCCATAAAAAGTACTAAATATGGACGTATAATAATATAAATAAAATAAAAGTATTTTAAAGATTAGTTAACATTTTCAGTTATTCAACAGTTCTATGTTGAAAAACTGACCACGTGTTGGCCAAACACTATACTACATGATTATAAATAAGTGTTGTAGTATTGTACAGTCAACAGCAAAAGTAGATGATCAAAATCAGAAATTCAATACTAATGAACGGAGTTCGCGTCACAACTGTGTGGCATCGAAGTGATTCAAAAGTATGTGTGTGACAATCACATACTTTTAATAGATAAACTAGTAATAAATTATATAAGTTAGTGTTAGTAAATTAATATTGAATTTTTGATTTTGATCATCTACTTTTGCTGTCGACTGTACATGTTAGTCTGCATATTGCTAAAATAAAATAAATTATATTGCAGATCCAGACACTCGAGTGCATGAGCATATCATGCCACTTGAAAATCCTCCAATTCCCAAGAAAAATATTAAACAAAATCTTGGTAAGTTTTCATTTTAAATATAAAAATGAAACTTTGTATGTATTACTTATGAGATTAGATAAGACTAATAAAAAATAAGTTTTGTAAAGAAATAAAGAAATTATCTTATACTCCATAAAAAGTACTAAATATGGACCTATAATAATATAAATAAAATAAAAGTATTTTAAAGATTAGTTAACATTTTCAGTTATTCAACAGTTCTATGTTGAAAAACTGACCACGTGCTGGCCTAACACTATACTTCATGATTATAAATAAATGTTGTAGTATTGTACAGACGCCAGCACATCAAGCCATACCAAACTGTCAAAATTTCCCCATTGAATATCAACCTTATTTTTCATGGGATAAAGCTGAGAATCTATCAAAGAAATTTGACAGATTGTTGTAGCTTGATGTGCTGGCCTCTGTACATGTTAGTTTGCATATTGTTCAAATAAAATAAATTATATTTCAGATCCAGACACTCGAGTGCAGGAGCATATCATGCCACTTGAAAATCCTCCAATTCCCAAGAAAAATATTAAACAAAACCTTGGTAAGTTTTTCTTTTTACTTATGAGTTTAGATTATACTAATAAAAAATCAGTTTTGTAAAGAAATAAAGAAATTATCTTATACGCCATTTATAATAGCATTAGAAAAAAGAGGCTCGTAGATGGAGGAATGCAAAACATTTTATTTTATAATTGTTTTTACTTAACTTTGATAAATAGGTCTAAGATAAAAAGTACTAAATATGGACGTATAATAATATAAAACAAATAAAAGTATTTTAAAGATTAGTTAACATTTTAAATTTGGTAGAATTATAGTGAAACAAATACCATGACCAGTATTGTTCATCCCTGCTTCTTTTAAGTTTTTAGCATTGAAACCGTAATATCAAATTGGAATGAAATAATACAATTAATGAAACCCACATTATTTCATAAGTTAAATAATTAAAATGGTTACTAATGGTTATTAAGTGCGAAAAATACTGTAAAAATAGATTATAATAAATTCGGCGTCTGTCGTAACCTGTATCATGTTTATTGTACTTGTTCAAAGGTGTGCATTATAAAAAACCTTTTTCAACTCTTGTCTAATGGTATTGTAAATGGAGTATAGGTCTTTGCGGGTGTAAAAGGCAATAATAATAATAAGCAAATAAATGATTTTGATTTTTTTTATTAAGTACTTCTTTACTTAAATTATTACTTAAATTATTTTAAGTATAGACTTAAAATAATTTATCTATAAAATTTGTAACCTATTGAATTCATATCATCTTATGCTTAGCTGTTGGTTTTCTTTCAACTACATAAATAAATTAGGTTTTGTTTTGGGTAAACATCTTCTTACCAACATCTTCTTTTGGGTAACATCAATAATCTTTTTTTCTAAATCGTATTTACATAAATAATGTAAAATAATTACCATTTTTTTTACCATTTGTTTCTATTTTACAGAAAGAAAGACAGTAGTCAAGAAAACTACTAAAAAAGTATTCCTTACAAATGTGGAAAAAGAATTACATCGGAAACTTATTGCTGCAAGAATAAAAATAAGCAAAATAAAAGGTAAAGCAAGGAAACAGTTGGCCAACTTAAAAGCTGCAAAAAACATTGCCTCTAGTCCTGCAGTCTTAGATACCCTGGAAAATTGCACAAGTACTGCAAAATTATTAATGCGTATGCAATGGCGGGAGGACTTAAAAAAAGCGAAAGGAAGACGTTTTACATTGCAGGAAAAAATTGCAGCTTTAGCAATATTTAAGCAAAGTCCCAAAGGATACAGGTTTTTCAGGAGGATTTTTATTTTGCCCGCTCAACAAACACTCATTAAATTGATCCAAATGAGTAATCTCAAGCCCGGAATCAACAAAAACATTTTTTCCCAACTAAAAACCAAAGCTGACCTTATGAAAATAGAAGAAAAGCTGTGTGTACTAATGTTTGATGAAGTCTCACTGAAGGCCAATGTCACATACCAGGAGAGAAAAGATAAAATAACAGGTCTTGTTGACAATGGGCATGAAAGAAAGGGCGACTTTGCAGATCACGCCCAAGTTTTTATGGTGCGTGGTCTAATTTATAACTATAAACAGGCGATTTCATACACATTTGCATCAAGTGCAACTAAGGGACCCGAGCTTGCAAAACAAATTAAAGAAATAATAACAGGCTTGCAAGAAGCAGGATTGATAGTGGTCGCTTCAGTATGTGACCAGGGAACAAATAATAGACAGGCTCTCAAGCTGTTGGTGAATGAGACCAGAGGATTCTATTTAAGAAAAGGAGAGGAACCTAAAGAAAACATTATATTAATAAATAGCCAAGAAGTCATACCTCTCTATGACCCCCCACACCTTCTCAAAGGAATTAGAAACAACCTCCTGAATAAAAATTTTGAATACACCACAAAAGATGGTGTTACAAAAACCGCAAAATGGTCTCATTTAAAATTGTTATTTGATGAGAACCCAGGTTACAAGGGCATCAGATTGATTCCAAAATTAACCGAAAACCACGTTAATCCTGAAAAGTTAAATAAAATGAAAGTGAAATTCGCCTCACAAATATTCAGCTGTACTGTGGCATCTAACATGGGATATCTAGCAGGTAACATTTGGCTTATTTTGTATATTATCTAATTGAACAAAATAGATTTGGATAAGCAAAGTGGACTTATGGAAACATTCAGTGGTATTTTTCCTACTACACTCTCAGTTTAGGTTATTGATGAATAGAGAAAAATAATTTTGACGAATTTTGTTAGGTACATACAAAATGTGAAAACTTTAAACACAACGTAAATAAATGATCATTACAAATTCAAAAAAAGTCAATGTTCGAAAAAAAAATCAATGTGCTTTTTTTAGCCAGAATTTTAGGATTTTGTTCAGTAAGCGAAAAGGATATTTAACTATCTTTTCTTTACTGACCGACGATTCGACCTACTTAACATTAACTTTGCTATATTGCACTGTATCAATATATAATATGTAATGTATACTTTTGAGAGGCAATGATACCCTAAAGATGAATAGATTGAAGAAGAAAACTTTTTCTTTACTTTTAAGTACTGTGCTTGATGATCAAATTTATTGAATGTCCAATACAACAAAACTCATCCTGATTACAAGTTTTTTCGGATTATTTCCGTTGTATATTGAGTATTATCATTTTAATTCTTTTTTTTCTGTTTGTTTTAGATAAGAACATCCTTCCTACAGAGTGCAAGGAAACTGCAGACCTGCTGCTTTTCATGGACAAAATATTTGACTCCGTAAATGGTAGCCAAACCAAAAATAAAAACGCAAAACCCCTACTTGGTCCAGCTACTCCGAATTCTGTCCACTTTAAGACGTGGGTGGAGGGCATAAGAATATTTAATTCTATGAAATTTATAACTTTGGCTGGAAAAAAAGAAACCGTTCCCTCTGTAACCAATTGGGTGTGGACATTGAATGGAATACAAATACTATTAAAAAAATTAAAAAATGATTTTAACGTGTCGTCAGTGTGGTTGCGGCACCTCAATCAGGACCCCTTGGAAAATTTCTTTGGCGCAGTGAGAAGCCAAGGGTGTCGCAACACTAACCCCACGTGTGATCAGTTCGAGTCGGCTTTCGCCACACTACTAATAAATAATTTAAGCAGTGTCCACACCCGCGGTAACTGTGAAGTAGACTATTGTGATGCATTGCACTCTCTCATCATCAACGAAAATGCGAAAGCAACGTCGACCTGCTCCACATTCAATTTTGAAAAAATATTTGATTTTAATTTTACCTCGCTAGAGGTAAAGGAAAAGAATCCTCGTATAATTGCTCCAATACAGTACATGAGCGGATATTTCTTAAAAAAAACAAAATACCACATTTTTAAAACGTGTGCTAATTGTACGAATAATTTATCGTCACAAAACGAAATCGAATATATTAAATATAGAGAATATGCAGGTCGACGATGGCTTTGCACTCCCAGCAAAGAATTAGTACAATTAATCTCAAATATGCAAGACTTAATAAATGAAATAATGAAAGAGAATATTGAAAAATGCGATTGAAAAGAAATTATTAAAACTGCAATCATTATATTTGTCGATTTTCAATTTATAAAATGTACAATACATAAAGAAAAAATAATTGATTATCTTATTAAGATTGTCAGTCGTTGTATGATTTTTAATTACTGTAAAAATATTAATAAAATATTAGCTGGGAGACGACAGGTTGATGATGATGAGGACAATTTACAAATTAAAGCCAAGAAGTTAAATAAGTGCTTTAAAAGACACAAATAAACTTATTTTGATTACTAAAATGTTTCATTTATAAATCCATAAATAACCAGAGTTAAAACCATTCATGAAATTATGATACCTAGTATACCTATACGTACGTACAGTGCGGTGTCTCTATATATAGGTATAGTTATAGGATGAGTGATTCTTACTAATGATAACAGATGGCGTTCGGGGGCTCAGTGTGAGTGGTTGCCCATTTTATGACCGAAGATTGGTCTCTATTTCAGTATATTATAATGTACTCTGTGATTATATCTCAAAACCCAAGTATTTTTGGAATTATTCATATGTTTTTCGCAGTAGACAGTAGACACATTAATCAAATGTCATTGTCAGTCAAAATGTCATTTGGCATAATACTGATCCGCCATATTTATATGTTGTGTTGCTCTCCTTGGCCGAGTTAATTTGTTTTTACACTAAAACGAAGGAAAATTATACACAATCACCATAATAAAACGGTTTCTATATTGTATAGCCATATTTACATATGGTGTACATAGTGCTGGCCCAGGCTCCATACATTTTCCGAACATCTCCTTTGACGTCCTAAATAAGATAACGATTAATGGTTGTTCTGTGTTCAGTTCAGTTTTTATTGATTATTTATTTAGTAAACAATATAAGCTTCTTGGTAAACAGTGTGTTATTTTATTTAAAGTGGTTAATTTCAAAGTGTGAACCATAATAATACATGTGCAATTGAATATTAAAAGCTGAATATCGTCGTACATCACACATTATTATTTTGAAAATGCAAAAAAATAATGAGATTGGTTTAAATCCCTCTCATTCAGGTGTGTACTGAATCATGTGTGTATTAATAACATAAAATATTTAATTATACTGAGGTACATAATGTTAACCAGAAAATACACTAATATCCAAACCAGAACTAAAGCAACTGTTGCACAGTGGCACTGCCAAACAAATTTAAATAACAGAGATACCTGGTATGATATGACGTATATCCACTTCTATTATCACTAGTCTGAACAGTGAAACATGTCTAGAGTACCTACTTACTCCAAATGTTTATAAAGAATGCCTGAAAATTTACAGATTCTGATGCTGACCATCGAATTGATGAAACCAAAAAACTTCAGGAATTAACAATTTCTGAACATCCTTCACCTCCAAGTACGTGTTCTCTATCCGAAGCTACATGCCTTGAAAAATTGTTATCTCCAAGAACAAGTGCAAAAATGTCTGAAAGAGTATACTGTGATGAAAATTCTGCAGTTTCGATTTCAGGCGACAGCAACACATATACTGATGATGATGAGGCTGAATTTCCATTTCCTCCAGTTTTATATAGAGGGGAAAATGGTTCTCTAACATTATATGCTAAACCTAAAAAAAAGAAAGCTGATTACGACTCAGATGACACTTGTCATGATTATGTAATTAGATATTTATTATGGCATAAAATATTTTAAGTTTTGAGCCTAACATATGGACAATTTAAGAAATAAAAATCCTTCAAAGCTGTGCAAAAAAAGGATAAAATTAAAAGGGACGGAAAGGTTTTCACATGATGCAGTTATAGTTGTTAGTTCCATGCTTTTATTAAAATCCTCAATTTTTAAAATGATAACATAATGAATAAACTTCTTCTTATATCTTAATTGCTAAATGTTGTGTCTAATATGAAGTGTTGATCACTCAATCAATGTACATACTATGTTCTTCCACGTGTTTCTGTCCTCGGAGGTCTTAATAGCTTTGGTTATTGGCAGGCCAGTGATAGTTAAACTAGACATTTTTAAAATTATGACCTACCTATTCATAATTCTTTCTCTATTCATGGAGTTTTTTATTTATCTACTTTCTAGGTGGAGTGTGGTGAAAAGGGTTTATGTAAATGCCATAGGATGCGAGGCAGGGACTACTATGAATATTATGAACGAACTAAGACCTTAGACGACTACTACAAACTATACCCACAGGGGAGGTGCATTTTGCCAAGGGGAACTATACTACATTTTACTGGAGCCATAGATAATATGAAAAGAGAAGACGTAAATGATGCGCTGGTAGCTTTAGGTAAGGATATTTTAATATGGCATTGGACAATCATTGGATAAAATAGATTATTAACATTGGATAAAATAGATTATTAATCTCAGAAATTCAGTTCTAATAAAAAAACGTGTTTAGTTTTAAATCATGAATGTTAATTCTTATAGAATTTAATATTGTCTCCAGGTGCAAAAGTAGAATTTTTAGACTATCAATGTGGCAGTAAAGAGGGATGGGCGCGTCTTAGTTTTCCATATGAAGCAAGAATTATAATTAAAAAAATGATAGACAATAAGCTTAATATCCTTGGAGCAGATTTGAGTTTCAGAGTTTTGTCGGGTAAACATGAAAAGAGATATCATAAAAAAGCAATAGAAGGCATTTATAGACTACAAGAAAAGGCAAAAGGCTTAAACACGAAGTTAAAAAAGGCTGGGTACAAATACGTTAAAAAAATAACATGACTTGATTATGTCACGAAAGAAGAATTTAAGAAGGGGCAACTAAAAAGCGAAATATGAAAAGCTTTTTACAAAAAAGACAACCGCCTTCAAAAACTGCCTTCCTTCTCATCCAAATCCATTCAGAAACGGCAACACAGTTAAAACAGAGATTGAAAGTACTATAAACATTAAGCAAAATATAACGTCGTCCATGTATTTTTTTTTTGGGTTTTGTTGAATTTTTCAAAAAGCGCTGATTCAATTTCGATAAATAATTTATGGGACCTCCCCTGAGACATACCCTATCCATACATAAAAGAATTTTCAAAATATAATATAATATAATATGTGGGGACATTTTCACACACGGCCATCTGACCCCAAACTAGGGACACCCTGTACTATGGGTGTCAGACAGCTGATATACATACACAAATACATTTTTTTTTAGTAAATACATACATATATAGATAAACAACACCCAGACACAAGGCAAACATAAGTGCTCATCACACAAATGTTTACCCTGGGCGGGAATCGAACCCGCAACACGCTGCGCAGCAGTCGATCGCTCAGCCACTGCGCTAACTGTGTCGTGAAGTCGGTTTGTAAAATCAGCTTCCATGTTAATTTCGCAAGTATAATTCGAGCAGTCAACTATTGTGAACAGCTTCATACCTGGCAGGTACCAAATGTAACCTTTTGAGATATTAGGTAGGCATTTAAAAATACTTATGGGTTAGAAAAAATCGGGAATATCCTTAGAAGATCAAAAACTAATAACAATAAAACCTTCCGATTTTGAATTAACCCCCAGTTATAAAAAGTGGACAAAAAGTAACTACTTACTAGGAACGGTATTTTCCTTTAGTCAAAGCTAAAGTCGAAGTGAAATCATTTATTTAAATTAGTCATGTTCGTGAACGGCGAACGGCGTCAACGTCATCGGCGTTGTCAGTTGGGATAGTTGTCTTATGAAGCAAGACCAGCATATTTCCAACATTCTTATTTTTGATATAATCTTCAAATTAAGTATCATTGCTTGTTAACAAGGTGTAAAAACTTTTAATATAATCTTCAAATTAAGTATCATTAGCTTGTTAACAAGGTGTAAGAACTTTTAATATAAGTATGTTTTAAATCTGTACATGTAGGTGGTGGTCAAAAGGTTAAAAGATGTACGTATTTTAGAAAATCTAATCTTTCTATTTCTGGTATACTAATGTCTATCACTAGATGTAGGTGTAGATCAATAGATGTAGGTTTTTGCTCACTTTAATCCTTTCATAATTACATTGGCATTACTCCCGTCGTATTACGATAGATATCATAGTTAGGACCAGTTAGGACCCTGATTATTATGATTCTTTGAGTACAATCATGATATTATTTTTTGAAAGCGAACTTCATAGACACAACTTAGTTCAAAAAGTTTCACTCATATAGCTATAATAAAGCCTTTCATTCAATCAATGACACAGGTCAGGTCACTGACCTCACAAACTCACAACTGTCAAACAATAGGCTTGGTGTGCTTTGAAGATTGACGTTTTATTTATTTTATTGAATAGTAGCCAAGTGTGGTCAAGTGCATTGATATGGACAGGCTTCTGTTGTAAGCGTTTTATTGAAGAGAAGATTAAATTATTAGTGGTAGATCTAAAACAAAATGAAGCCTGAACAAGTGGAAGCTACTGAGAATTCGAGTCAAGTAGCGGGCGACGTGATAGGCGATACAGCCTATAGCGAGCGCTTTGTTCTCAAAATTTTATTGAAACTCGCCAATTTAGACACATTAAAGGAAGAAATAAAAGAAAAAGCATTTGAAGACGATGTCTGCATACTGTGGGACATGACCGCGGAGAGAGATGTTGTGTTATTTCTCCAGAAACACGATGTTTTGAAACTATTCAATTTCGTATTGCCGGTCATTGAAGTACCAAGAATTATTGAAATAATCGTGGGTATCATTGGAAATATGTGCTGCCAAAAAGAAGTAGTGAATGTGTTGATGAAGATGGACAATTTATTAGCTATTCTGATCGATTACATAAACACAGACGATAGTCTAGTCTTAGTCCAGTTGTTGCGACTAGTCAGCGCGTGTTTATTCTTGGCGAACGAAGAGGAAGTTAATATCTGGATGGACCTCTTTGCTAACATCGAATACTCTTCAGCCTTATATTTTATATTAAAAAATTCTTCACACAAACTACTATTGGTAACAGCTTTAGAGAATTTAAATACACTGTGTTCATACTGCAATACTGATAAATTTCGAACTAAGTTTTTTACACATTTCGTATTAATGGAGGCCTTAGATTCACTTATCTCGGCTTTTACTGAGATAACAGTCAACCAGAAAGAGGTGTGTGCTAAAGACGAGTTGGAAAGAATTTTAGTTGTAAGTCTTCAGATAGCTTTAAACTTGGTTGGATTTGATAAGTCACATGAGATCTACAGCCATAGTACAGAAAGTGTCATAACTATGATAAATGTAATATTAAAATACTATGAAGACAAATTGGTCATTAATAAAGAAATTGATTCAGATTTAGTAGATATTGTTGAGTCGACAAACACTATTGTTAAAGCATTACAAATAACTAGTGCACCGGATAAATATTTTGAACTAAGTTACAGTGTATGGAAAGCATCAAATTCAATTATACAGTCTGATAAAAATGGCTCATCTTTTGAAGAAAATGACAAAGAGGAATTAAAAGAATTTGTAGCAAAAGTTAAACCATCACTGGCTACATTAATTTGTAACTATGTATCGAAGTGTACAGATGACAATTTGCTAAAAGTATTAGATCATATTGGAGCAGATTATGAAGATATTATAAGATGGGTTAAGGATAAAGAGTTGCAATCTATTGTGTGTAATAGAGCAAGTAACTATAGGACTAGGTTGAAAGATAATGTGGATTCATAAATAAAAATATTTCTAATATTTTGCATTTTATTTCAATTTAGTTCACGATGCCTTGGAAAGCCGTTGGTCCCAGCTGCCATTTGAAGATCTTTGTCGGTTGTTGTGGTAGTCAGTGATAACCAGTCTTACAAACAAAGACTCATGTTAAACACTGGTATTCAACTGCAACCAATGCAGACTAAAACCGGAGCCCAACATCTTTGGGAAATGGTTAGGCAGGATGATTATGCAATTTGTATTTTATAGTTTGTGTAGGACATATATATGTTACAGACTTACAGTCAAAACTCTTATCCAGTGAAAACTACTTTTGACTGACTTCAGTCAAAACCCTTAGTAAGATAAAATGCGTTTGCATAACAAAAACAAAAATACGGAACGCCCTTGTTATAATAATCACTACAAAACAAAAGTTTTAAAAGGGTCACAAAAAAAAACATACCAACCTAATGGGTTTCTGAGTATTAAGGATAAATTGAAACCGTTCAAAAGTAGATTTCACTGATTTTTGCAGTCAAAAGTAGTTTTGACTGTGACACATACAAGGTGTAACGTCAAATAGGCAAAACCTGAAAATAGTTTTGATCAGAATAACAAGCAAAATCAATTGAACCACTTTTTAATATAGGTCACATTTTTCAAAAAATCTTCATTAAACATGTTGCCCTGTCTATTTCTTAATAAGTCAAGCCATCACACATCACGCAAACCTGCCAAAATAGGTAAACAAACACAAATGGTTGTCGTCCACTTTAAATTTTCTCATACGCGGGATAATAATACTTCTTATTTCAATACAAATAAGAGTCTATAAGTATGCTTTGCCCAGAGTAAAAAGTAGGTCAATGTTCTTATCCAGACCCCAAGCTGTCCTTTCTCAGTACCTATGTTGTAGTGTTTTTAGTATATAAATGTATATTGGTATTGCACCATCAGTAAGACAAGGGCATATTAAAATTTGTCAACATTCATAAATATTACTAAAATATGCCAAACTGCTTTTTCTTTTATCTGGAGGAACAAAGAAGACAACTTCACTAAATTGTCGCCAGAGGGCAACACTGTCTTTGTCATAGGAGTGCATTTTGGGCGCACATTTGGACGCGTCAATATCCCAACGGGATGTTGCGCCGTCACTCCCGCAGTTTAGCAGTACAATACATTGAATGTAAAAATATCTTAAAATGGCTCTCCTGCAAAATTACTTAAAGTGCAGTTATGCTCTTCTCCTATAACGATGGTGCGATAGTGTGACTGACACTGGCTTGGCCACCATCAGGGATTTTAATTTTGATAACAGAAAAAAATACGTCGGAATTTGTCGCCAAATATCAGAATTTGTCGGTCGCGTGTCACGCATATCGGTAATCTATTACAGATAATGCTGGAAGAGATTTTAGAAGTAAGCATTACCTTTGGATTTTTCTGTTCCTTCTTCTTGTCTGTTTACATGTGTGTGCATAAAAGGTTAAATAAATACGAACAAAAACGACAGTATGTATATAGGATTATATATTTTTTTTACACATTATGAAGCAACATTTACATTACCATAAACGAGTTTTACACCGTCGCATATGCGGCGGACTAAAACTATTCGAATGTAACAGTACATAGTAACAAAACAAAGCTCTCTACATCCATGCCTCACATACTTGTCACACAATGATATGCTCCTCACATTAAAAAAAACGACACAATACTGAAAAGGAAAAAGGAGATTCAGTGGCGGCCTTAGGGGCAAGCAGGGCTGTCGCCCAGGGCCTCACTCTTGCAGGGGCCTCGAACAACGAATATCGTTTAAGGCATCTAGGTACGGATTCATCAGCTGATTATCAATGTTTTTATTTGTAATTTGTAAGTATCGTAAAATGTGGTGAAAAGGGATGAAGGGGGCGAATCGGGACGAAACTTTAAAGGGGATTTTAATGATGAAATAATATAGTTTGTTGACAAAAATGACTAATAAATGACTCGATAATATTTTTTTTTCTAGTGTCCTTGTTGGCTAGAAGCTATATTATTTCAACCTTAAAATCCTCTTTAAAGTTTCGTGCTGATTCACCCTGTTTTACCGGTATGTGTATTTGCAAGCTTTAGAAATACCCATTTTCGATTCACATACATCAAAAAGGAAAATGAAAATGGCCTCGCAAAGATCTACCGCCCGGAGCCTCGCAACGGTTAAGGCCGCCTCTGACGAGATTAATAAATTTACATATATTAAATGTATGTACTTATATACTAACTAACCATGATGCTACGTGCCCCATGAAAGGGCAAAAAACGCACGAACTTTTTTTAAATATCAATTTGTATATAGTTTAATAATAATTATATCGTTAGAGATAATAAAAACAGGATAAAGACTAGACTTTACACTGATCAACGACAAATTGACTAACAGCAACATATCGCGAGGGCGTCTCTGCGCGGGCGACGACGCAGCTTATAACATAATTTTATCGACACGTCATCTGAACAGTCGCGGTCGATGACTGGCACGATAAAACTGACATTAAAGAAAAAACAAAATGGCGGCCGAACAAAGGCGCTTATCATGCCGTTTCAGTCGCACAGTACAGCGAGCGAGTGAGAGGACATGATGAGCGCCGCCATTTACAATTTCTTTCTTTAATGGCACGGGTTTAATACACAAAATAAGTTTTTCAAAATTATTGTTACATTGTGCGAACGCGAGCCTCGACCCAGACTGCACAGATCGAAAACACTGATCGTACATAAAATAAAACAAAAACACATGTGACCGTTAATCTGTCACCCGCGTAGAGTCGCTTCATAACATACATATAAACGTTACATGTTACCTACTGAATAAGTTACATAAATAATTTGAATTTAAAACGAGTCTTAGGCTTCTGAATAACATAATTATAGCATGTAGTACCATGACAAAACCCATTTGCGCTACGCACAGCCGTCTAAGTAGCGACCATGTCGGGTTAGGGAGAGTCTACCTTTACAATTTAATTTGAACCGTATCTTTTTGATGTAAAGTTGAGTTTTTCTTCATTCTTAAACAAGGGCGTCGCCAAGGGGGGGCGGTAGGGGCAGCTGCCCCCCCCTAGAGATTCCAAAAGGTTCATGTGCCTTTGACTGTATTTAAAATTCATACTTTTCCTATCCACCAAATATCAATTTGCCCCCCCCTAGGCCATCAGCTGGAGAGTCCTGGCGACGCCCTTGTTCTTAAACACTATAGAGCTGTATTTTGCTCAAGAGGCAACTCCGCGCATTTTAAACTGAACAAACCACGTAACATTGTATGATCGTTCAAATAGCTATCTTAAACTAACCTTTCTCTAAAATCAAATACCTTATAAATATTCAAAGTTAGAATGTCTATATTAACCGAAACGATATAATATTTTTGTATGGTCTACAATACTTATCCGACATTCACAACTTCACATAATATATATAAACACATTACTCAGGTACATGTGAACATTTTTACATAACAATCCGTTTGGGCCTCATGACTGGTGTTTAAATTGTAAAGGCTGAATATTCGCACATGGTCAGATAATTAGAGGGCTGCATAAAAATAATATTTACAAATTAACCGTAGCGGAAAAAGCCGCGGGTGATACGAACGCAGGTTGTACCCCTTTGTACCATATTAGGGGTGTTTCATGTACACTTGGGTACATGTTGACGTAGCCGACTGTACCTACACGTTGCCTGCATTGTATAACGAGCATTTTGTGTTGGTCTGTCGGAACAAGAGGACGTGCTGTCAAATTCATTACCCATTCTTTTTGGCCGAAATCATTTATAACGCACCGCGTCTTGTGGGGTATAATCAATTCTAATCATTACAAACCATGCTATGATTGCTTCAGTTTACACAATTATCCGTTTCCGACAAATCAACACAAATCCCATAAGATAAACTAAATTAATTTCGACACAATTCAACTTATTCACAACAAAACTAATTCACTTACTGTTTCGTCGATTAAAAAAATACAATAAGTGTAAAAATACTTTTACATAAATTATATGTAGAAAAGAAAAACGTCCAGATTATCACCTGGTGTTTAGAATCAAGCCAATTCATGTTATGGTCCGATTTGGCACATTACCTTCGAAATACATAAATAATACTATTTTGACTGCGAACGACGGCAGTGTGAGTTGAACCTTTTCTCTGTATGATAGGAGCGAATATTGAATGGCAATCGTTCTCTAGCTACTGATATAAACGTCGGTATTACTATATTAATATATATTTGTTCGCCAGCACGATGTTTATCATAGAATCAAGGAGAGAGGCTGTTATTATTTTTGATGTATTTCTCGTATGAAGTGCGAAACATATCGCCATGTTTCTATGACGTAAGCATTGCGCTAATCATTCTAAGATATAAACTCTTTGGTACATTTTTGTGAGCAACGACGAAAATTGATGTGAGTATACTTACAAGCAATTTATGAACATCTAAACGATACCAAAATACTGTTGCTTGGACCGAATTTAATGTTATGTGTCGTACTAACTAAATCTGTGTCCTCACAGTGACGAAGCCGGTCACTGGAATGTTCCACCGCACGGCTGAGCCCCACAAATACATATTGCTTTTCATAATAAGCGTATTATTTTTAATCCATCAAGAGTAGGTACGATACATTCAAAATTTTTTGTACTTACACAATCTAAACACGAGTAAATATTTTAAACAACCTAGATTTCCCCGTTTTCGTTGTCTTGTACGGACAGCTTGAATCGAAATAGGACACCTACGGGGACCACACCGAGATTAACTTGTAGAATAAATATTAGGAATACATCTACACAGTCTGTTATATCGGCAAAGGGTGATCAATACATCTCATTAGTGGGGATTTTCACTGATATACACGGTGGAATTCCACCCTTTAGAGTGTTCGTGGGCTGTGGAGACAATGTCGAATGCGTCAATGAAAATACCTTGAAGGGCGTCACAAACGGCGAAGATACTGTAAGATTATATGTTAAGATAAAATATCGCTCACTATACAGTTTGTATGAACTATCACAAACGGCTAAGATACTATAAAGCCCGTCACATACGTAGCTATAATATATATTATAGCTAGCCACCACACACGGTAGCTATAATATAATAATATATTTTCGCCCTTATTACGTCTGCGGTCGTCGTTTGTTTCACATTTTTGATATATATTAATATGTGCCTTGTTATATCTGTCCATATATTTTGATGACGTAATAAAGATATATACATATTATAGCTGCGTCTGTGGTCACTCAAAGATTACTATAGAAAATATATCGTAATATGCCGTGCTATGAATTATATTGATATGTATTGTAGCTACGTCTGTGACGGGCTTAATATTTCATCTTAAGCCAAATTGTATACTGAGCGAAATATCGCTCAGTATACAATTTAGATATAATAATATCTTAACATAAAATATTATAGTATCTTCACCGTCTGTGACGCCCTTAAGTGGGATCTATTGATAACCTCGACCTTTCTCACACGCGGCCTGAAGCGATCACAACATTTATCACACGGAGAGGATATGAGAGTGTGGTGATATCGAGATTTTTCGTTGGAGGGCCCTCTACGCCCCGGAGAAGCCGTACACCTCGAGCACTCGGATCTCGAAGTCACCGCTGGGACACAGCGGCGGATTGTTGAAAGTCGAACAGCGGTCGGTCTTGCCGAACCTTATGTTCTCGTCCATCCAGATCGCCTGGCCCTCACTGTGAATATTAAAATATATATTAAAGTAACATTAAATATTCGTCGCAGTGATAATTATATTATGTATTTTTACGTTAGTTAGTTTCGTTTAGGGATTTCAGGGGTCGTGATGTTGTGAATATCACGAAATAGAAAAAAATCATGTGGAAGTGCCGCAGCTATCCTGCCTGTGGCGTAATTATGTGGAAAATAAGTAAAATAACAACCTTTGTCAGTTGTAATAAGTCTTAATTTTGTATGAACAAGAAATAATCTTTTCGTCACAATTGAATTCATTGTTCATACAAAATTAAGACTTATTACAACTAACGAAAGTTGTTATTATTTTACATATTTTCCGCATAATTGTGCCACACGTAGGATAGCTGCGTCGGCACTCCACTTGTTTTTTCTATTCCGTGGTAATAATGATAATTGAGTAGATGACACCCACCAATCAAATGACATAATTTTTTAAAGGATGTCAAAACGCGATTCCTCTAGAGATGTTGTATGGCAATTTATACTTATGACGTCACTTATTTATTTATTGACTTTAAAGCAACAGCAAGAATCAACTTATATTTTTTTATTATGACGTTCAAAAGTGCCTTTTTAACGGTCTAATTGAAATAAATGATTTGACTTTGACTTTGCAACAATAAAATTAATTTTAAAGTTAAATGAAAATTTATCGGGTTGTCAGGGCGAAAATTAATATTTTTTTAGAGAAGTTGTATATTTAAATTATTGGTTAATTGTGCCAACTACCCTATTAACAAAAAGAGAAGTTATTAATGTGAGTTGATTTATAAAAAAAACTTCACATCCAAACAGTTATTGAAAAAATACTATTTACAACACCGAAACAGGAGTGATAATAAAAAGGCTTAGTCGCAAAACATCTCTTTCGTAAAATGTCTCATCATCATCATAATAACAGCCTACTAGTATAATGTCTACCGGTCGTAAAATGTCTTTTTCTCATAATATCGCTTTCGCAGAATGTCACTTTCGCAGAATGACTCTATCTCAAAAGGTCGCTTTCTCAAAATGTCTCTTTCGCAGAATGTCTCTTTCGCGTAATGTCGAACTCTAACTTTGAATAAAATTTAGCCAGGTTTAAAAAGAGGTTTTTTTCCACTTATTAGTAGTAGTATTAATAAGCGTTGCTTAACAGTGACCGATATATCCGTACTTCTACTTAGCCACGAGCTGCTCTTTTAATATATTGTACATAAATGCAAATTGAACATAAAATTTTGCGAAAGAGACATTCTGCAAAAGAGGCATTGTGAGACAGGGACCTTTTGAGAACAACTCATTCTGCGAAAGCGACATTATGAGAAAGAGACATTTTACGACCACTAGATATTTTGCGAAAAAGACGTTTAGCGACAAGTTCATAACAAGATTAAACTAAATGGACACAATAGGTACATGCTTGAACAGACATCTAAAAGTGTATTAGTTCAAACTCTGAAACCAACATTAACCTTCATTTCGACACACACTTTCAATATATCAAATCAATCTGTCAACCGCACGAAAACTGCCCTTACTGCTACAACATAAAGGTGCTGTCAGAGACAAACTAATACGAAAACCGTGCGGTTAACTTTTTTTTAATACATTGCCTGTACATTTCTCCTGTGTCGTGGGTGCGTTTACAAACATATAAACTCACATACACCAAAAACCAGACCCGGAACAACTATTTGTAGGGTATACAAATATTTGTTCCGTGCGGGAATCGAACTTAAGGCACTTGTCCCGTCGCCGACGATTTGCGAAAAACGAGAAGAGCTAGGAACTGGAAAGTTTACTTGAGCCATCACAAACGTGCGAACTGAGTTATACAACCTTTTCATCGGACCTCTTGCTCGCACTTACAGGCCTTACGGAACTACCCTAGTTTTTTGTTCGGTATGGCATGGCATCGGCTGCTTGACCAGACTTTAATTGCCTGCCCTAGTGTTGTGTTGCTGTTTTCTAAAGGGCTGTTATGACTGTACTAAGCGAGAGTCTCTCGGCGAGTGTTCTGACTTCCAAGCGAGCATAGCTGAACGATTATTTTCTATAGCTCTTGTCGTTGCGACAAACGAGTGGAAAGAGAGTTCTCGTCGGTAGTATAAACAGCGTTCATATTATGCATCTCTTGTACACTGCTCAACATTGTCTAGCGATTTTAAGGGATATTTGAAAATGGTACAGATAGCGAGAATGTTGAATTCTTCTTGAAAAATTACAGTTGGACTTCATAGGATCTGTAGCTGGGGACTTTTTGCTTTGTGGAACATACTTAACCTAAAACAATCATCATTCTTGCTATCGTACAATTTTTAAAAATAACGTTTTGTACAGTCGAACAAGCTAATTGGTTTACAGGCAAAAATATTCATCTTTCTACTGCACTCACAATATTTTATTTTATTCCATTTTTTTATCTCGAGCACGTAGGTATCCCTGGTACCTATGCACTAAATAAAAAAAAAAAAAAAAAATAAATAAATTGTGAGTGTAGAAGAAAGATGAATATTTTTGCCTGTAAACCAATTAGCTTGTTCGACTGTACACCATTTTCATTTTCATCGCAGAAAGAGTAAAGATAGTGCTTGCCAGCCTTGAAACTTTCCATCAAATACAAGTCTTGAATATACTTTTTTTATAATTTTCAAATATTCATGTTTTCTATGAAAAAATCTTAAATATCCCTAGACATCTATTGTACGATTCTTGAGCGAGAAAATAGTCGATAGCAAGACGTTTTCTCGCCGGCGGTGGGACACGTGCCTTACGCAAACACTCGATCACTCGACATACCCTCCACCGATTGTAACCATAGTATTATCAGCCGCCATGAATAGAGAGTTCGCATGTGGGGTCCTGACGTCACTCTGTCCTTCTTTAATGTCCTCCAGGCATCCGACCCAGGGGTACTTCGCTCGTTGAGGGTGCAAACTGTAATTTATATAAACTGTAGTTTAACTGACCCGCCTCCAATTGTGATCATCTTCGAGTCCGCAGCCATGAACAGTTCAGAGCCGTGGGCGACTCGCTCTTCGCCCTTTCCATCAGCTGCCGCGTTGCACCCCACCCACGGGTACTTAGCTCGCTCTGGGTAAAGGCTGGAAGCGAATCACGGGTTGATGCAACATGCTATGGTTTTTTACAGGTGCGAGGTTACATGTAGGGGTTTAAATGGATACACATTGTTCATAAATGTTTAAAGGGTTTAGGCTGTGATAAATAAGTGTTAGGGTCGTTTTGGGAGTATTCGGTTCGGCATTTTCAATACAACGTTATCAAAGGCCCGCACACATGTGCTCGCGGGTGTACGTGCTTCGGCAAAGGTATGTTGCCATCTCTGTCTTGCACTCATAGTTTGCAGGAACAATACTTAGTAAAAATACATACATAGGTATGTTGCCATCTCTGTCTTGCACTTATAGTTTGACAGTTGTGCGAAAGTGACAGGAATAAAGCTTAGCCAAAGCACGTATTATGTAAACTTTCATTCATATTTATTATTGGTTCATGTTCAAAACCGTGTGTAGTAGTAGTGAATTTTTGCTATGATCAAATTTCAAAGCATCGTTAAGTACTGTACTAATACTTAATATATTTATTGTTTTTCCATAAATAATATATGCTTAGATAGTTTTATAAAGGATCATTATAGAACCCTGTTGGGCACAGCAATAGCGTAGAAAAGCGGAAGTTGTTTTAGGAAAGTATTACATCGATATCTAAGTATTTCTAATAATTGATTATTTATATTGTAATTTAAAACAGATTTGACTCTGTAAATGCAATAAGTCGAAATTCATATTTTCAAACACGAATCAAGCAGCAAGTCTTTTCAAAATAGTTATTAATATCGATTCGGAATTTCGGATGTTTAACAAAGGGAAGTTGTCGTGTTTTGCCCGTGACTTCGTAGGCGTATTATTTTTTAGGATCTTTAATTTTTTGGATAATAGAATATAGCCTATAGCACTTAAGGATAACCGTAGCTTCTTATTAGGGAAATGATTTACATAATCAAACGAGTAGTTCTGGAGATTTGCCCGAACAAACACCAACTAAACTTTAATTTATTACATGTAGTGTAGATGAACGACAATTTTTAAATTACGACACTTATTTGCATGAAAAAGTACTAATGTAAATGTTAAAGTGAAAACAACACACCCAGTTATTTACATAAATATGATATTAACAACAAAAATTGTTTGGATGATTCACTAAAAATACACAAATAAGAAGCTTCTAAGGGTGAATTTCACTAATTGTAACTGTGTGCGGATCCACTATAGCTTGCCATGGTGGGATGGTGGGTCTGAAACTATACCACTGAGAAAAATCGTTTGGGTTAGGCTAGAACTGTGACATTAGAGCGCGAAGGCGAGAGAGCGAAGCAAGCGGTGCCGCGGTAGCGGCCGTCAAGCGCCAGATCCCCTCTATTGTTGGTGAATCATTTGCGTTAGGTTAGGTGAGTGGTATAGTTTTAGAGCCCCGTACCACCAGGGGTACGGCCAGTGGTATGGTGGGTCCGCAATGATTGTAACTGAATGTGATAAACACATTTGAACGACGTTCAAAAGCTGCATGTAGTTTTGTAAGAACTCACTTCAATGTTCACTTTTGATTCCGCGGTGAAACTGTATTAGGTGTTTTGTAACTCGATGAAAACTACGCTATAGCCACTAAGTCGAACATGTCAAGCGAACTATTTATATTATGTTACTATTTTAGCAAATACTTTTCTCTTCAGGTAAGTGAAATCAGAAATGAGATAAGATTCGCGGGTGATTTCTTACAGAATTGCACTGCAGTATTGGAATAAACACACTGACAACTTTTGAACGCGGATTACATGTTTGCTAACCACATTCAGTTTCATGGGTAAAATTCACCCTTAGTGTTAGGTGGTCACAATCAACTGTAAGGGTTAAAACCAAAACAAATAAAGTAAACATATACCAGCTTATACCCGAAAAGCACCACCATGATACAACTAATAAATATTTAAAAGTGAAAAAAATAATAAAGCATAAAATGTACAAATAAATAAATTCAGAAACTTGAAATGAGTACATATTATATGAAAAATATTTTAAATACATATTTGATTAGACTTACAATTGACCCTAAATTGACCAAATAATATTGATGATTCGATGTTTATCTATTATTTTTTTAAATTATTTTGTAGATTTCATTAGTTATCGACGTAATTAAAAAAAAAACGTTTTTAACAGACTATAAAGAGATAGAAAAATATTGAAAGCTGTGAATATTGAAATTACCCATAGTGAAAGGTAGATATAAAAAAAATGTAGCAAATGGTTACCTAAAGAGGAATGTCTCTCCGGTTCCGAAGTAAGCCTGTCGGTTACCGCGTTCGTCCTTTTGGTTGCGCTCAAACCACCTTGTTGAACAATATGCACCAAATACCTGAAAATTGTTTATGAACTATTTAAAAAATGTTCAAGATAAACAAAGGTTAATTTTTTGTCCTAGCATACATTTTAGTAATGGTATACGCCTGTAAAGGAAATACTGGTAACACAACGCACAATTTGATAATATTTTAGTTTATGTCTATTGTCTAGCAGGAAAATGCCCACTTCAAATGCATATCAGTAATAATTAAAGTTAATTTTGATATTCAACAACTTCAGTTAACAAAATTATGGATATATGTAGTTTGTATTTTTTGTGGCAGAGAATATTTATCGAAACCAAAATATATGAATGTATTAAATCCCCTCGTTACAGAGCAACCATACTCTTCTTCAAAAAACAAGAAACTCACCTCATTGTTACATGTCTTGATCATGAGCAACGTCGGTTCATGGTGCTCAACTCGCACGTAGAATGTGGTTAACGAGCAACCATGCTCTTCTGTAGTGTACAGTAACACTGGCTGGTACATCGTGATGCGCACCGGCAACCACGACCATAACGTGAATAGCTGGAACGATCAGGTTGGTATTAGAAGATGGCTTTGATTATTTGGCGCATGTGGTTGCTAAAATGTCAAAGATGATAGTAACGGTTGCTAATCTAACGATGCTAAACAATTATCATACTGCTATTTAAAAACTAAATGAACATTGATTGCAAAAATTGAAAAATTATTATTTATAAGTCTATTTAAATTCAATGCAAACTGTAAAGTCAATATTAATTATTTTTTAGTGTAGTTTATGCGATGATGACGTCATTTTGTCATTCAAGCACTTTATAATCTGACGTGAAAAATAATACTAAAAAAAATTGATAGTAATCGTGTATTTTCTTGACGATAAAAATGGAATTTATTTTATGTGTTTTGAATTATTTTCAGCTGGCAACATCTTAATGACGTCACAGTTAGTAGGTGTTGTATTATTAAACGTGTACAAGTGACTATGTGCTTGTAGTGCGAGTATAGAACAATATAAACATATACAGTTCTACTTTGTTATTAGTGATAGTGCAATATTTTGCCTTGCAATATTGTGGTATTTAAGATCTTTTTGTAGATTCTTTGAATTAATTTCTATGATAAGAGGTTTATTTTCTTTATTTAGTTTCAGAAATATACAGCTAAAAAGCTTATAATTAATTTAAATTGTAAGTAAATGAAAAAAAATGTAAAAAGTTTTTTGATCGTTACTGTTTGATTTTCGACCTTATTCCGTTAGAATAAAGCGTTATTGCACTATCACCGACAATGTACGTGTACAATTACTAATGAAATAATGACATGTCATGCAACAATAAAAATGTAACATTGAAATAAACAAGAAAATTAAACAGCTCGAGTTAAGAGCCAGTTTCACAACATCGATAAAAATAAAAGCTATTATTTTCTGTTAGAGGTAACTTCTAAAGACTAAAATATCGCATTCAGAAATTAATAATTTAAAGAAAAATGGTTTCTATTACTATATTATTAAGGAAGACACATCTATTTTGAGAAAAGCTTAAATACTCTTCAAACTTACACTCACTACTGCTTTTTCTCGCAAGTCGTTTTGTACCTTTAAAAATGTTCATTATTTTGGACAAACATACTAATGACTGAAACTTTTTGTAACTATATTTCTACGTTTATTACTAATTTATTTAAACTTAAGCTTCTATAATCACATATGTATCATTTTTTTTTTTCTACTATATTTAAAATTTTGAACACTCTGTGTTCAGTAATATTGGCTCTACTGTTTACGACACTCTCTGTATATTATCTACTGACTATAATAAGGTCATGCAACTGTAAAACAGTGTAGGTATTAAAGTGATTTAATAATGTAATTATTTTAAATCTTTTATTACCAGGCTTGAAGTATTTTTTTTTTGAACTTTAAAATTTAAATACTTGGTGAAGTTGTGAAAATGGCGCTGGATTCGTAAATACTGCAAAAATATTTTTTTCATCGTCTTAAACATCCAACATTAATATAAAATGACAATAATGTTTATATGGTAAGTCCTACGTTAAAAAAGGTAGCGAGTTTCGAGAATCGCCTGTTCTTGACAATGGTTCAGACATTTTTTATTATAGGATAAAATTTCTTATTATTATTTTGAGAGCTCAGGTATCAATTTATTCAGTTGCAGTAAAATTTATCAACATTACTGTTTTCATAGAGGTCAATTCAATCAATTTAGTAAAATGATAGTAGAATGTCTCGTTCTGTATAAATCTCCCTTGGTAAATTTAGATGACCTTGAGGTAATCTGTCATCCTAATTTGTTAGGGATTGACAGTTCAACTACAGCTTACTTCACACAAATTCAGAGGGAGATTTTATACAATAGCTGACTTCTTTTGTCGAAAATTTTCTAGCTCATATCAAAATATTCTAAAGCGATAATGGCTAGTTTTACTTTAAAATATTACCTAGATACATATATTATGTGATCAGGCACAATAAGGTGCAACTACATAGATAGTGACAATGTGGAATTTATAGACACATGCATGAAAATGCGGGTTCCGTAGGTGTGATAAAATTGCTAAGCATTACACAAATATCTGCTAAAATCAAAAATTCAATAAGGTATTTCGAAAGAAAAAGTGATGACTTTAACGATAATATAAATACGGGACATATCATTTACTACATAATTCATTTTATTAAATTGAATAAAAATGTCCAAATCTTCTAATACAAACTGTAGGGAGCTGAATCTGCAAAATTAAATAGGTGAATAGAAACAAAACAACTTGCTTTCAGATGTGAATCGATCCATGCACGACATAATAAAAAGTTGTCGCACCGCGAATGTTAGCCCGCTTTAAAACGTAGTTAGGAAATTGACTATAATCTAACGAACCAACAATCATACACCACGTACCTACGGAACCAGCCAATTTAAAAACGATCTACATAAAGTGCTCAAATGAAAGGATAAATTCTACGTTTACAAGTGCCACCACGACAACTATCTCCCTTGTTACAAGATGGGTGTGAACAGATGTCCTGTCAAACCTTCTGCCTCAGGTCTGATGCGTGATGTAGCTGATCCTTGAATACCGCGTTAGGAAATGGGAACCACAGGGCCAGATGGGAGGAGCGTGGGCTCTGCGAACACCGATCATGACGGTGGGGTAATAATAGTAGTCATGTTTTTATTTTTTATATAATTGGATGGCAAACAAGCCGACGGTCCACCAGATGTTAAGTCATGTATTCACTGAGCAACAACTGTTTATAAACTCTGTTTCAGAAAAAAAATCCGTGTTTCAGAAACATATCATTTTGTTTCCGTAAACATTACGTGTTTATCCGGTATGATGTTTCGGTGCTCCCCACTGGCGGCGGGGAACACAGAAAAAAATCAGTTGCGGACGGCAACGTTTCCAAAACATTGTTTCTAGAAACATCTACGTGATGTTTCAGAAACTGTGTATCCGAAACACTGTTGCTCAGTGAATACATGGCTTAATTAAGTGGTCACTGCTGCATATAGACATCTGCAATACCAGGGTCCTTGCAGGTGCCATGCCATTCCAGAAACAAAGTTGTAATGTGTCATGTGCTTGTAATTATACCGGGACCAATACGCTTCAAACAATGCTGCTTTGGGGCGAAATAGGTATGGTAGTAACTACTTCCCCGGACGAGCTACTTCACATGTAGATGCTTGCGGCTTAGTCGCAAAATGTCTCTTTCGCAAAATATCTACTAGTCGTAAAATGTCTTTTACTCATAATGTCACTTTCGCAGAATTACTCTTTCTCAAAAGGTCGCTTTCTCACAATGTCTCTTTCGCAAAATGTGGCGTTAGTAACTTAGAATAAAATCTAGCAAAAAGCCATCTTTTTTTTTTAACCTGGCTTATTTTTATTTTAAGGTACTAACGCGACATTTTGCTAAAGAAACACTTTGCGAAAGAGACATTGTGTGAAAGTGACCTTTTGACAAAGAGTCATTCTGCGAAAGCGACATTATGAGAAAAATACATTTTATGACCAGTAAACATTTTGCGAAAGAAACATTTTGCAACTAAGCCGCAAGTAAGAGTCCTGTGAGTTCTAATATTGTCTGATGTGTTATTGTTTTTCTTAACCTAAATTATAATTTTCAAGTTCAATAATAAAATCACGGAGAATGAATAATGTTTTCTGTGTTTTAACCTTTAGAAAGTTATTGTATTGGCACTGTACAAAATAAAAATCTAGTACAACAAAAAAAAAAGAACAAACGGACGCACATCAGCCGTCATGCACACTAGCTTACACTTACTTACCATAACAAACGCAAAATAAAATGTTTCAAATTAAAAACAAGCTTTAATTTGTAAATTCGAGCCTTTCGAAGCTAAATCGCTTCAAAAGGAAAAAAATAAATAAAACACCTAGTGACAAGCGGTGCATCTAAACATCGATATAATGTCGCAAGCTCTCAATAGGGGCGACACTTATATTGGTGACTTAATACTTGTCTCTTACTTCGCTCTGGTCTAGAATCTGCGACCTTATGGCTTGGATTGGGAATACGCCCATCGATAGGGCGCGCGGGCCCGGCGAATGTGAGCCCTAACGGGAAAATCGACACACAGTTAGCACTCACACAAAACAATCGATTACATGCCTTCACATCACTATTATCGATATTCTCTCAACAATATGTTAATTTCTCAAGCTTTGTCCACTTGTTATGGCATTTTTTGTTTTTTACATCTGTATCGACTCCAAAGAGTTCTCAACACGCACATGCCAACTGTCAAACACATTGACATATAATTATTATGTTCAACAAATTATTCTAAAAAGAAAATATATTGTACATAGAAGAGAGACACACTTAAAACAATGAGAGAAACATGAATAAATCAGACATTCAAAGCGAATGATAATTATGAATGTTCGGTTATCCTTATCATTCGTTTAAAATATTTACTCATGACAATTAAAATCGAATCGTATGATAACATCGACGGACACCACAATATAGTCATTCACAGATCATTGCTACACAGACCGAACATAATATAACGGTGGTTCGACAAACGAAACAATATGTATCTTAAACAAATATATTAAACTGGACTATCGAATTTGTATAACAATTCGATTTGAAGTTAGTCTTGTTAGGGTTGCAATCGAATGAATTTAATGATAAATAAAAGCCAAAGCCACGCCTAAGTCGTCGTAGTACAATACCATTTGTTTGCACGTTTCCTCAGACATTCTCTGCGAAACAAGTAAAAGACACCGATATACAAATATATTCTCGTATATATTTGTGAATGTGCAGTGTGTAGTTAGGATATATCATCGTGACTGTTAGCATCAAAGCTCCCCGTCCGTAAGCGGAACATCCTATCCGTGGCTATCCAATGGGAATACCTTGAACATTTGTCAATATAGCCTCTTCCAAATATATATACTTTTATACATACTATATAAAAGGCTGCTTTAAAAAAAATACATATTATAATATCATATGATATTAGTACATTAAAGTATCAATATATTTAAATACTTTGGATTCGTATAAAACTTTTACCATTCCCATACACAGCAGTCTTGACACAAATTAAGCTTCCAACCACATATAATATTCCTACCAACATTACACCTGTCAAAGAAATGTCAAATGGGGTAAGGGTCAAAGTGAGAGTGTAATTGTAAGGGAAAGTACCCACCTCGCGGATAGTGAGAGTGTGCGACATCATCTGGATGTTGACTTGTGATTGGCTGGTAGGTAGGTTGTCAGAAGACCTGGAGCGAACCAGCCTGGACCCTGTGATGACCTGCTTTGACTTGAGCGTCATCTCCGTCTTGATGAATACCCGGGATATGTACTGTGAACTGTGGAAGATGGTGATTAGTTTAGTGAAGTGAAACTACGATATTAAACATGATTCATCATCTCATTTTTTGATATAGCACGGATTCTAGTAATGCTATTTATTTATTTATTTGATTGGTTCACCAACAATTGTTTACACTGATTTCATGCTTATGGGTAACATGCAAAAATATATATGCAGCAGTGCAACAATCACTTACAGGTAAACTCCGCATGCATAAGAATTGTACAAAATTTTATAAATTAACTAATCTAGTTTTATTAAATTAATCCGGTTTACATAACAAAAGAACTTAAAAAGAGCATTCATTTTATTTTTGTTTTCATTTTTGCCTATACGCCTGTAGGAAAAATGCTGGTCACACAACGTACTATTTCATTATATTATGTATGTAGGTATTGTAATTTATGTCTAGCAGGAAAATGCCCACTCCAAATGCATCATCATCTGGCTAGCCTTTTAATAATAATAATAAAATCATTTATTTCGGGTAACAAAGGACCCATAACATATATACCTTACAGACTATCATACATATTTATAATTAAACCCACAAAAATATTTCTAAACTATTGTACACGAAGAGACGGCGTCGTGTTACGCTGCGCGGTGTCGCGTAGCCTTCCGCGGAATCGCCGATACACGACACCCTTCGGCCAAAACTCTTCCTTGAGGAAGGTCTCAAGGTAATGCGTCGGGACTCGCACCACAAATGACTTGAAATTCGTATTGTGGCGCGACTCCAACTTCTCGACCCTTCAGGTCCAGGTGGTCTTGGCTCGAACATACTCCACGATCTCCTCAACCTTCGTGGTGTGATGCAGCCGGGACACATAGAGCTGCGTCGTAGGTGTTGCCGGACGCAGCATATTGGGTCCTGCCAGCGCGGTTCCGCACTGGTTTCGACAAATATGTTGGGGTCGGTTTCCAGTTTAACCGGACGACGCTGAATACCAGTATTTTAACCGCTCCAATGTGAAGCAGCCTCCTGGTGGTGTTGGGCATTGTTTAACTATTGTTTCTGCTAATTAAACAGTTGAGCTCTTACATGGAGCGACTGCCTATATGGCTTCCACCATCCAGTAACTGGGTAACATGATACCTCTTCAGACCTCTTGGTAAGACTGTTTTGTCAGATTTTCTGACTGCTAACTAGCTATAACGACTGTCAAAGATCTATTAATAACAGCTATCGACTCTGGTCTGTCAGCGAATGCTCTTAGGATTCTATTGTTACTACCCCTAAATCAATGAGGCTGACTTCTTGCGCATTAATGAATAAAAGTCATCCACTCTCGCGTCAGCAAACATGCCCGGGGCATTGCAGAGTCAAGGAAGTCTCACCAGAACCCTAAAGGTGTTATTGTACTGAACTATGAGCATTGCCTTTTCCGCGTCAAAAATGCAGAAACGTGCCCTCGGCGGCAAGCTAAGTTACATACTCTATGGAATTACATATGGAAGTCTGTCATGTAGTCGTGACCGAGGCGTGCTGGGCAAATTTTGGTTTGTCGTCTAAACATGACAGTGGCGGCCAAAAGGTAAATAAATGAAAACCTAGCATAAATAATATTAACAAACGGAATAGGGTATTTTACTCTATACGAGAAAAAATCTATAAATATGTTATTGATACAGTTTAGGCATAAAGCAGTCGGAAAATGTAAGTTTTAGTTCATAAAATAACAAAGCCAATTTTTTAATTCAATTAAAAGTTTACAGTATTTTTAATCTGTTATAAAACACCGTGAAATAGTAGCGGCCATGATATTACGCCATACGGCTGTGTAAACAAAAAATTGACAACTGTCAGTCCACCGATCGGCGTAATATAGGCTTTGCACTTTTATTATTTTCGTAACCAACGTATTTTTTTAATTATTACACCTATGACAAAATATGCTTTTAATTATTTTTAAATGATATACAATTATCATATTTAATATGAGCTCATTTGATACAAAACGAACTGACGTCATTTACGCTGAGCAATATGGCGTCCAGTAAGAGGCGTTTTCGTCAAACTAAGCGCGAAATTTGAAAATTTAAAATTTTGATGCATTTTTATGGCACTTATCGATTGAATAATTTTTTTTGTTTTTTTTTGGTGGCATATTAGCACTACAGAATTTCATTGAGACACTTTTCAAAAATGGGTGTAATACCCTATTCACCAAATCCTCTGTATTATCGTATGAAATCTAATAAAGCCCGACGTTCAAGACTCATCTAATTTACATACTCTGATTGAGACTAAATTAATTATGCATTCGACTCGCATACTCCTTAATGAACGAAATTTTGTAAAGGAATAACTTTTTCTTAAATAATTTGTGAGAAACGTAGCTAAACGTGATGAGAAATAAAATTATTTTTAATTTTCGCTTCAGACGACTCATGTTTTATTTATGAATTTTGTGAATTTAATTAATTTCGGGGCGTAAAAAAATATTTTAATGCATGAAAGATTTCTTTTAAAGAGGTCCCTTCTCCGTCGGTCAACTTCAACGTCAGCGTGAAATGTTTTATATTTCTTCCAACGCAATGTTCGAAAACAAACGAGTGAGTGAGAACGCGATAACATCGCATAAAAATTGGCGCGCGGAGATTTCACAAAACATGTTACAGGAAATTATACGTGTTTTTGAAAACGCCTTACAAGTTTTTGGTAAAAATGTTTCTAATTTAGAATCTCCATTATATGTGCAAGGTTTCTATGACGCTGTTTTCTTTTTACTTTTTCAATGTTTCGGAAGCTGATTTCGGACGTGTTTACTGAATTTGTTTCTCAAAACAATTGTTTTTTCGTTACATAGCTAGATATTAACCACAAGATATCGTGTGTTAATAATATTTGGAGGAAAATTGGTTACAACGCCGTAATCACGTACGAGCGTTTGTATGGGAACTATGACGGGATGGGCGCTCTTAAGCCAAAGATGCACGTCAAGCCGTTGGTCGTGCGTCTGATCTCTCTCCGGTCCAGTGCCGTCCCATCGTACTATGAGAGTGAGGGAGATGCATCTATGTTTGCGCACACGCTTGTGCACTATAATATATCCTGCTTACTTGGCTAGTCTCCACAAAGATTGGTCGCCGTGACCGAATTCAGTGAGGCTGTTAGAAGAACATTCGGTCAAGTGACATTCGTTCCCTCTTACCTTAAAGCTCTAATGCTGAAAGCAGTTCTAAGCAATTTTGTAGGCGAGGCAGGCATGTTCCTGCAGAACTTGTCGATGGCGTGGTCAACGCCATTCTTCGTCGCTTCGGCGTACCAGTCAGAGCTCTGGTTTGATGCGTGCTTATTGAATAGGATGAGGATAGCCAGTGCTACCCTGTAAAAAACCTGGGAAAAGGATAAATATGTTGATAGAATACTCTTTAAAGTACACCTTAGCAAATTACAATAAGAACTTTTTGTGAGTAAGGAGAATAAACAGCCTCTGGTTTGCACGGGTGCGATCTGTCAATGTGGCGATATATGAAACACTTTTGATTGGCAAAAGCCTCTTTTCACAGGTTGACACGAGCGTTGACTATCACGCGTGGTCAAGGCGGATTTGCGATTCCTCAATTTCATTCATTCATCAATCAAATTCAGCCAAATTGTCTGTTCAATTCTATTTTAATTGAAACCGTTTTAATCGTGCTTTTAGTGTTTCAAGCGATCGAGTCCATTTCCCTAACCAAACAAATCGGTAGTTTTCGGGTTTCCAGCTTTTAAATGTCAGAGACCGATAATTTGACAAACTGTCTGTACCACACATAATGATGTGTGGAAGTGAATAGGTACTAATGAACATCAAATGTCACTTTGCTTCCAAACTAAACTAAACTGCGAATAGGCAATTTCTAGGTACCTACAGTTTGTGTTTAAAAATCTTTTGGAAAACGGTCCTGGGCCTCAAGTCTGCTATTACAATAGTGTCAGAATGGTCTATCATTGATTTCATAATTGTTGGTTTTGACAAGTTTGCTAATCTACTAATATAATGGCGTCATTATGACTTTCCATTGGTCAACCACTGACACGCCATTAAAAGAAATGATATGGAATGGTAATCTCGGACAAAATGACAACTGGATGATTGACTTTAGGCGGTAATCTGCTAAAATTTTGACAGTTCCTTTGATCAGTGACCTACCATTAGAACGTCATTGTGCAGTCATTGCTTTTAATTCGAACGACCAATGGTCGACCATTATGAATTTAGCAGATTACGAACTTTTATCAAAATGACAATGGAATCGTGTTGTAATGACGAAATTATAAAAAATAGCAGACTAGGCCCCCTGTTCAAAGCTATTCCACGCGTCTTACCTTGATCCCCTCATGGAAGAAGCAGTCGAGGACTCGCACGAGGTGCGGGAAGGGCAGCGCGGCGAGGATCCACCACTGCCAGTCGGCGTAGATCCGCTCAGGACCGATCGCGCCCGACAGCCGCGACAGATGCTGCGCCGCCGACTTCTGCAAACAATTTATACCACTGTACGGAAACTGTATGTTAATAATACCCGCCTATTATGGTTCTACTGCAGGGCAAAGACCACAGAGAAGATACGAGCATTGATCACGATTTCAGACTTATATTAATTATAAGTTCAAATTTCATCACGGTGTTTTCCTTCACCGATGTCAGTGCTGTCAAAGATAAACTTACAACGTACATTTGAATTGAAAAAGTTACTTAGGTACATGGCCCGGTATCGATACCACAGCCTTATGCATGATAGGCAGGAGCCTTAACCATTGGGCTATCATGACATAATCAGAATCATTGTGACGGTATTTCCCGTCCACTTTAAATGCGTGTTATTCTTACGGTTACAGCAGAATTTACAAATCAATCTAAGCGTTAAAAGAAATACAATTTATGACTATACTTGCGCTCTCCTCCATATTTCTCCATCCCGTATTGGAAATCAAAAAGAAAGTAGACACCACCTTATTTTGTAAACCGAAAACACTCCCTTTAGGTTGATTGCACTCGATGACCACATACAAACAGCCAATTACGGACAATGAGTCACAAGTCTGATGCAACCCTTGGCACAAATCTTGACTGGCAATAATTACCATTTATTTACATCGAATAAATCGATTAAAGTTCAAGTGAACCGATCGATTTTTACCTCAATGGTCGTTGCCCTCCATGTTTATTATTCATAGTCGATAAAATATTGATGTGCCTTTCGTGATATCGTTATCTATAGTTTATTGTTAGATCACGTCGGTGTTGGCTCACGTGATGTGTTAAATAGACGCGATAATTATTCAATTACATAATGTATTCGTTGTTTGAAGTGCTACATTTTAATTTTCTGGTCGCAGCTG
This sequence comes from Charanyca ferruginea, assembly GCA_947361185.1. NCBI lineage: Eukaryota > Metazoa > Arthropoda > Insecta > Lepidoptera > Noctuidae > Charanyca > Charanyca ferruginea. The sequence goes on from OX376057.1 coordinate 32,760,478, forward strand.
ATTTTAATTGATTGTTTTGATACCGAGTCGATTTTCATTTTCAGTTATCAAACTGTTTGATGTTAAAAATTCTGATTGGAGCCGATATTGTCACCAGTATGGTGACCTAGTTTTAGAGGAGGATTGCTCTTAACTTGAGGAGGCTCTTTCTTTGTCGTAGATTATATCGGTCCAATGAGCCTCTTGAGCTTTGGTTTCGGTAACAATTGGAGTTTTACCGTAACAGTAGGATAGATAAACCATTATGCATATTCTTTAAAATTGAGTTTTTTTAAAAGGTAGGTTATTTCCAATATGTTTTTATCTGAGCCAACATTTACATTAACAATATAATACGGAACCCTGAATGAATAATAGCTGAAGGCTTCACATTAAAAAATATTTGAACCTCTATTTATAGCATGTTAATTTTGAAAGTCAATATTTTTACGTTTTCGTAAGGTTTCTTATGAATAGCAATTTTTGTCAGTCTCATTTTCCAAGGGCAGGTGGTTTCTTCATTTAGTTGGCTCTTCTGATTTGTGACTTCAGATTTCCATTAGGTATAGAAAACAGAAATTAATCCTTCTTGTGCATTAAATATATTGTTGTGGCTGCATCTATCGCACATGTGAACTATATCTGACAGATCCTACATTTATTGTGCGAACTGCCAGACTGTGGAATTCACTGCCCGTCTCTCTGTTCCCCGATAAGTAAGTATAACCTGGGTATCTTCAACACACGAGTGAACCGGTTCATCCTAGGCAAGTGTGCTCCACCGTAGGCGGCATCTTCACTAAAGATCAGGTAAGTTGCGGCCAAACGCAAGCCTAAAATTCTACATCGCGGTATAAGTTCTCCGCGGCATTAACATAAACAAAATTCTATCAACAATCGTCGGGCAGTGGCCCATCCGACACAACACCCCTCGGAGGATTCTCCCTTTTTAATGGAGGATGAGAAACTTTCCAATCTGTAAATAATATCTCTAAACTTATTTCTTTATCTTTTTTACTCCTCCGCTGTTCCTTTCTGATTAATTTCGTTGCGGGATCCAAATAGTTGAATAATTTCTTCGGGACTCGTGGTGGTAGCCACTGTTGATTCTTGCTTACAGGAGCTACAGTGGATTGAGACTAGTATGGCGGGCTTTTCCTTAAAAATTTGCTCCAAACTGTTTTATTTTGTCCAACGAAATAATCGATGACGATATCCACACGAAAACACCACAGCACCATAACGAAGGACTTATGTCATTGTCCCACGACGCCATATATTATCCACACGACAAAAACAAAGGGACTAGCTCAAGGAACCCTGGTTGCGTGACCTACAGTCATGGTGGAGTAATGAGCTTGATAGCGCCACTTCTGGGGGTTGTCACGCCATGTATTAAACGGTATAAGGGATTCTACATAGGACAAACCACCCCTTTTGTATCGACCGGTTTAAATGTAAACTTCAAAGGGCATGTGGCAATTGGTAAATTAATTAGATGTCAATCAAGGTTTAAATGTTAAGTGAACATCAAAGGGCTTACCGAGAAAAGGGTTTTAGAATTCAATTGTATGAAGTAAATTATACAGGCGTCTGTTTGCCGCATAACATTCTCAGGCAGGCAAACAGTTTAATTGAAAGAGCCCTAAAAGTTCTTAATAGGTATTATTTGATGAAAAGTAGCTTATATAGTTTTGACGCCTGAAGGTTTAGTAATTTTTTAAGACAAGGCATTTTATAATGTAACTATCCCGCGACTTCGTACGCGTAATTTTTCTATGGCTCCCAAATGTTTTTAATAATAAAATACTAGGGAGTGGAATCAGTTTCGCCTTAACACAGATTACTTTGTGATCTAGCTAGGTGAACAACGCCTCACTCAACAATTTGTCTGTAAACTATGTGACCACGCAAGCCCATAATATAAATAAATAAATAATAGTTTAAAAAAACTAAAAACACGCTTTTTAAAAAACCAAACTAAAAAATAGAAAATAAATTTTAATAAATTTAAATTAAGAAAAGTGTTAAAAATTTCAATAAATATAAATTAATAATAGTGTGAATAAAAAAAAAAAATTTAAAAAAAAGCGTGGGGTGCATGGTGTCAATAGTTATAAATATTTTATTGACAGATATGAGTAGAGTGATTATCATTTTGATAATATCTTAAAAAGCACCCCACGCTTTTTTTAAAATAAAATATTTGTTTTTTATTCACACTATTATTAATTTATATTTATTGAAATTTTTAACACTTTTCTTAATTTAAATTTATTAAAATTTATTTTCTATTTTTTAGTTTGGTTTTCAATAAAAAGCGTGTTTTTAGTTTTTTTAAACTATTATTTATTTTTTACTTTTTAGTTTGAAAAATGGAATAATTTTATCAAATTAGTGTATTGTCATCGGTCCTCGATAAATCTACAAAGTTTGAACGAAATCTGGCCGTTTAAAGTGGGTCAAAATCGCGCCCAAAGAAGTCGGTTACAAACAAGGTGAAGGTAATAAAAAGCGTGTAAAAAAAATGTTTTTATTACTTCCTAAGCACTTCATGTACTACAAATAACCTGGTTTTACTACAGCTTAGGTCGGGGAGACCTAAGCTGTAGTAAAACCAGGTTAAACCAAGCGGTAAAACCAAGCCGTAATCGCCATGTTTGGTCGATGCATGTTGGCGATCGCAGTAGGTGTTATGGTACTCAGAAGGACGCTGCTGCCTATACTCTGGTCAATATCCCTCTACGACATCCACGGGTAGAAATGGGGTATTACTATAGCCTATTATAGCATTCGCGGATAACGTGGCTTACTATTAGCGAAATATTTTTTTATAGTCGTACTAGCAGTTTTGGGAGATAAGCACGTTCTAGGAAAAATACATAGTCTTCAGCTGTTTATTTCTTGGAAAGCTTCTATACTATAAATTATTTTTAATATAATGTACTCATTGTAACAAACTACGCAGTGACGCACGCAAGGTATGCAAGGGAAGGGTCTTAGGAAACAATTTAAAAGTCAGATTTATTAGTTTGATTGTAAACAGACGCGCACGCAATCGTTTAGTCTGATACGAAAATCGAAATGTTTTCTCTAGTAAACTGTTCAGTTTAAATAAACAAGACCCGATTACTATGAAACGAGTTAATGTATGTTAATTGTTTTAAATGGATCAATAACAGAGCTGATACATATATTTCCAGCAAACTTTTATTTTCTTTTTTTTTTTTTTTTTAAGGCCATCTGATGATGAGTTGGCCATCGTCCTTTATTTCTGGGCCAAAATCAAAGAGTCGCGATCATGAGAAAAGCGCCGTGGGAATGAAGTCCGACTAGTTCCGGAAATACGATTTAACTGTCTTGGTTCAACGAAATGTGGTGGAGTCACATGGTGGAGTGAAAAATTCATCTTTTCTCACCTCAAAATTGTGTTAGAAAATAAAACTTAGAACTATGTTAGTCTCAATCAATACAAGACTAATGGCCAAATACTCAAATGCTACTCAATTTTAAGATGCCGTTAAGTCTCGTAATGTCACAGTCAGTGTGACATAAAGTGATAGAGACAGTAGACTTAACGGCATCTTAAAAATGAGTACCGTTTCAGTATTTGCCCATAGTGCAACTAGAACTAAATGATACTAACATAGTTTTACGTTTTATTTTCTAACATAATTCTTGTATTATATATTATGTATTACTTAGGTAAAGCTTCTTTAACAGAAAATTACATTGGTACCGATAAAATGTAAGTTCAGGTCAAAACACTTCGAACATTGTGTCAACATAACCTGTTCGTAATAATATTCCATAGTTTATTGCCCTCCAATTAACTTCATTATGCATGACTGTATTAATGTAGAGAAAATCTTAATTGAATAAACAAACTATTATCGACCTTATTTACTTTACAGATAGGTAAGTGATTTATACGTAAAGTTTTACAACAAAGATTGTATCGCAGAGTAAGTTTGTTCAAGCAAAAGTTGTAGAAGTTTTCAGCAAAAGTTGTACCTATTTCCATCACAAGAGAGGGATAGGTCGTTAGGATTAAGTCGAGCCACGTGTCATACCCTGAGATATTAAAACGAGTAGGTTGCAGAGGAAGAACATAAGAGACTAACAGACTCGATGATATATAAGAGTTAACGGGAACGACAGGTTGGCTGCGCAAGGTCTGTGTTGAAATCGCCCATGATGACGCAATGTGCATACACTGACCCTACTGATTCTCAAGGTTGCGAAAGTAGTCAATGGCGGGCGGTCATTAATAGACAACACCAAGTAGGGTTTTAACACCTTTGATATGGATAATATCATCCAAAGATATTATCATCATATCAAAGAATATGAAAAACCAACCTCTCGTTCCCGTAAAGTCTTACATATCATCGAGTCTTGTAGTCGCTTAATATGTTCTTCATATGCAACCTACTTGTTTTAATATCGCAGGGTATGACACGTGGCTCGTAATTAAATCACTGTTATTTACAATAGTAGTAGTATGACGGGCTGGTGTCCGAAACTCCACGTCTCAGCGCGTATTTTTTACAATAATATAGTCTTGGGTACAGTCCGTATGGTGTCGGACGTAAAGAATAGCACCATCCTATATCTTCCCGTGGGTGTGGTAAGAGGCGACTAAGGGACTCACCAGAGAATGGGTAGCAGCGTTCTCTGCGCCTTTGTAACAACCATACTGCGATAACCAAGCGTGGTGATTATGGCAAAACCCCCCATTTCTTGGGGAGGCCTATGTCCAGCAGTGGATGTCTTTCGGCTGAAATGATGATGATGATAGTTTTGGGAATATGCCTGAAGATGGTCAGATCACCCAGGAGGAGATGGCGAGATGACCTAGACGCGAGGGCTGGTTCAAGACAGCGCAAGAAAAGAATACCTGGAAAGACGGGGAGGAGGCCTTTGCCTAACAGTGGGAAATCACAGGCTCAAAAAAAATACTTATAAGGAAAATGTCCTGCGTGCTTTTTACAGCGATGGTTTATTTTGGTCTATAAGTTATTAGTAGTTAACTAGATGGAATTTTGGAGATATGAGTACTTTACTACATCTAGGGTTAACTATATTAAGTATAAATCACAAACCTAGATATTGATACCCTTTTCCTATTTAGAAAAAAAATATCAAGTTCTCCCTTCCCTTTTTATCACCAAATCCGACTAGGCTATACTTTTGCACGCACTGTCCATCATCATTATCATATCAACGTAGACCTAACGCCAACCAACCCGGTCTTGGGCAGCACCCATTCGCTGCGAGTCACCTTCAAATCATCGGTCAATCGTGGCGTACCATACTACGCCTTTCCAGACGTGATGCCCACTCTAAAACGTGTCTGCTTCATCTACCGTCTGTCCGTCTGCGCCATACCGCCCTTAAATAAATTTTGCAAATATCTGTTGGCAATACCGAGGGAGTGTGACCCCATCAGGGAAGCAATTAACCGCGTCAACAAACCAACAGCGGGCGCAGTCATGTGAGAAATATTGCATAATTGATTGAATCAGTGGCAATCAGGCAAAAATAGGTTTGCGTATAGGGTTCCGTACCTCAAAAGGAAAAAAACGGAACCCTTATAGGATCACTTTGTTGTCCGTCTGTCTGTCTGTCTGTCAAGACCCTTCATCTCGGGAATGCGTGGAGGTATCGAGTTGAAATCAAAACCATATACTCAAGTCTACGGTCCATTGATGCTGTAAAAAAATTAACCCTCTATGTTAACGTGAAAAAAAGATACGGCCGTTTATGTCGCTAAAAACGCATTTATAATATTAAGATGATTAAAGTATGGATAGTAGGTGTGGATTAGTATAGAAGTATGGATATGTACCTACAAATATGTACGGAACCCTCGGTGGGCGAGTCCGACTCGCACTTGACCTGTTTTTTATATTCTGTCACCTTCTACGAAATCCACGGGTAGAGATGGGGTGGAGCTATTCGCGATCGGTGTTTGTTTCTGCTGCTGCTATTAAATTGTTAATCCGTTATTGGCTGTTAGATTCGTTTATATACTAAGATACACTTTCAAAGATTTGTGGTTTTTGTGATAAATAAATAAAACAGATTCGCGCGCTCGTGCCTCAGAATGTTTGAATTAAACTTACGGCATGTTTTTTAGCGATCTGCATAACAGTCTTCCATGTAACTTCGTTGAGTAGTTTCGTTTGTGTGATGAACATCTTTTCCTTGGACGCCACCAAGCTTGCCATGCAGTGGTAGCATTCTTCTTCTGCGAACAAAAGGAGAAACTTACATTAGTTTTACATACATGTACAATAGTTTACAATTTCACATTTCAAAAATGTGTTTGATTACGTATGCTTTACGGAGTGGAATCGAAATGGAGTAGGTAAAAGTAAGAATTCTCAAGTTTCGTGCTAACTTTCTATGTAGCGTTTTTTTTAACAAATACTAATTTGAAATGTTATAACCAAACTTTAAATACCTTCAAGTACTGTCGCATGCACCCTTGAGCACAATTTTTTGCGTAAGTAAATTATATTGCACGTTACTCCAAAATAATTATTTATTAGCAGGGTTTTTGAGTCCAATTTCCTGATGATTTTATGTTTAGCCTTGTTTAGCTACGGCAATGCTATGCGCAGATGCAGTCATTATGGGTCCTCACGAGTGTAGGTAACATGCGGCGCAAGATAAAAGAGGCCATAGTCTGCTAGGCTATGCTGAATAGGCCCTGAAGATCGGCGTCAACTGCGAACCCCCACCTAAGGAAATCCTCTTTGCTGCGGCCGAATTGGGTGCAGTCTATTTAAAGTTTTCCAGCTAAGCCACAGTATTTAGCGCGTGTCCAGGGCAAAGCCTCTCTGATGGCTCAATAACGTGTCCAATAACGCGATAATTTACGGCATTCAACCTTAGTATCGCACCAATATTATCGCTACATTTTCAATTAATTACTCTCTTCTTATTTCATCCTACAATCTTACCTTACTTCATCGTACATAAACTTATCAACGACACGATGAAAATTCCTGAACTACAACATCACTACAAGACGAAAATAATTTCAACTCTAACATCAATTTCAAGGTACATTAAATTTAAAGAACCAATGCAATGAAGTAAATAAGCTCTTTGTTCAGTTAAATCTATAGTAGTAATAAACATATGTGTATACTGTATATAATGTATAAAGTTATATAATGTGCCAGTATTTTGGCGGTACTGCCAAATCGTTGGTTAAAACCAATCAGTTATGGCTCTGTTTAGTTATAGCTTAGTGCTGGTTAATTGTGTCATGATTATTTTGGTAAACATTTTGATGATCGACTATGGTGGTCGGTTTATTGGAGGGTTATTTTGGAACCGCTTTAAATGATCGAAACACCCAACAAAGATAAATTTTACATTTAAAAAAGTCCCGACCCAAATTATACTCGATCAGCCCTATAGAAGATGCTCATATCCAATATAGTCAACTAGAAAACTGGTGATAATCTTTAGCCGTCTGAATAGATTTTCTTTAATCATAGCTAAGAACAATCTCGGTCAAGTCACCTTTAAAATAAAAGAAAATAAATCAAAATCGGTTCAGCCGTTTCGAAGATTTTTTTTTATTATTATCAAATAGGCTTGCGTTTGACCGCAATTCACCTGATCTTAAGTGATAATGCGGCCTAAGTTGGAACACGCTTGCCTAGGATGAACCGGTTCACTCGGGCCTTGAAGATACCCAGATTATACTTATCAGCTACAGACCCCTAACGCCTCTTAGTTTTCGATATTCAAGATGGGGTTTAAATAGTGAGAAAAGGGATACTTTTACGCCTTCTTATACCGCATTTTCAAATAGGTGTCCATTTTAAATATTTCGTAAATAACATTTGCTTAAACAAGCATGAAAATACAAAACATCGCTTACTTTCATGTAAGTTAATACAAAGTTGAATAATATACATTTGCAACCTTGTGCAGGCCGAGTACATAAGGTTAGTTTGTTTGTCGGTCAATGACCTGTCGGTATCGCCTTGTTACTGACATACTTTCAACTCAGGTACTAATTATAAAGATAAAAATAATACGACACAAATAACTCTGAATAAATCTGAAATGTATGTAAAAAAATTACCATTGGTTATGACTAAACCCGAAATAATTTATTGTACAGACGCCAGCACATCAACCCATACCAAGCTGTCAAACTTTCCCAAAAAAATATGAACCTTATAATTTTGTAATAAAGTTGATAATCTTTCAAAGAAATTTGACAGATTGTTGTAGCTTGATGTGCTGGCCTCCGTAATTGAAGACTCCAAAATAATAAAACAACGAAGAATTTTTGCTATTCCCGAAGCTAAATAACTTAAAAAATGTACTACTATTAAAATATCACCATCATCTATAAAAAATGTACATAAAAAAATAAAACTCAATTTAAAAACTCCCTGCATAAATGCTACGTCACAAACCGCAAGCACTGAAACTTGATTAATGCGAGCCGCTGTTACAGCGAAATGAAAATAAAACAAAGCGATGGAAACTCCAGGCCAATCCCATTGGGATGTGAAAACGCTTCCTCTCGTGCTGTTTGTAGAACCGGAGAATTGGAAAATTAATTTAAGTGAGTAAATATATATTTTTGTTAGAAAAGGTCAGTGGATTATTAAAAGGGAAATTGCAATGTTGGTTGTGAAAAATGGTATGTTGGAAGCGGGAGCAATGAAATTGAGGAAAAGCCACATGAAAGAAGATTAAATGAAGCGTATGCACATAGAGAAGATGCCTTTAATATAGGCCGGCCTTTAATAGAGAACGATCGCGATACAGAGAGGTAGATACTTAATTAAAAGTAGACGATAGCGACTTTTCAAGCCAAACAACACTAACGTTGTGTTCATAAAGATGCAATTACTGATCCTAATTCATGGTCAACCCAAATGCGTCTCAAATTTGTCCAATTTCATCCACGTCTGACCTACATAGTCTTAACTTTATAAACAAGCCAGAATTGACAGGATACGCGGGGCGTCCTGCGATTTTCCCGTCACTAGCAGCTCTTGAACATGACAAATTGAAGTGAGACGTCCAATTTGCAATCGACGCTCCCGGTATACGCGAGAACCCTAGAGACAGGAATCGGTTTCCAATAACCGTTGAATTTATTGGTGTCCATGTGTCTAGCTCAAATTATCTCAAATGTTTTGCATTGGAAACTAGGCTAGTTGTTGATAAGTTTGTTTATAAATAAGAAACGTTTTGATAAGCAAATGTATGTGCAATTTTCCATCATTGATTTTGGACGGATTTTGATATTTTTTGGATTGACACTAGAAGGAGGCTAATAAAAACTATCAGGCACTCCCAGAAATAAAAGAAAAATGGGGCTACCTCGACAGAGCAGCAGCAGGGTGTGCATGTGGCGCCGAGTTGCAAACCATACCCCACCTCCTGTCATGTCCTCTTTGCCCCAAAATATGCGATCGGAGTGAATTATGCGCTGCCATCGACGATGCAGTGGAGGTGGCTAAGTTCTGGGCCAAACAAATTTAAGATTGTCGTGCCAGCGATACGAAGAAGAAGAAGACTCCCAGAAATTATCAAAATGATTTTACTGTAGTTATACCATTTTATTCTAATATCCTGAAAGTTTCTTCTAGTAATGCACAAAGGATAAGCAAAGAAGACTGAAGACTCAAAGGGAATTCGTGTTGAGCTCCAAAACACAGTTCAGTAGTAATTTTTCTTACAAATTAACATTAGCCAGATTAAGTTGTAAAACCTAAATATAAACTGGAGCCACAGAGCAAAGGCAAATCGTTTCACTAACGACCAAGCGATTGTAGTTAATAGCTTCCAGGCCCGACGTTTTGAATTATTTATCGAGATGAAAACGTTCAGTTTTATAGTTAGGGTTTTGTGTTTAATGTGGGAACGATAGATTTTGATTAAAATATTTGTCATTTATTGTGCGTAACGATGTCAACACACAACAAATAGATCCATTTGAACGAGACGCCTCAGAATTAACCAAGACCCTTGAAAATCTGTTGCTTTAATCTTCTTCCCAAGTTCGCCACATTTCAGGCCATAAACTCACGAATAGAGAATGATTTCGAAATAATAAATGACGAATTGGTATATGTATGTTTAGACGTCTAAATACATCAGGAAGTCACTTACTTTCCGTCTTGTTTTAACCACTTAGCTGCTTCTGACATGTCCAACAGCTGATTATACATTGCTAATTGTCTTAGCACAAATTAAGTGTACTCATCCTGCTTGCTATTCTTTAGGTTTAACAATAAATGCAAGTTCATCGACTTTAAGGTCTGTTCTGCTGTAAGATGCCTACAAGATCAAAACTTCTAATAAGCAATGGTCACACTGTCTGCACCTGCATAATCTCTATTATCTACGTATGTGTATATGTGTCGCGTGACAACACATGTGTTCAGTAATAAGGCGGCGTGGCTGCGGTCGACTAATTAATATAATTAATTAACTGCTTACGTTGAAAGACCTTAGCGAATGTGATAATGTGGATTGTTAATCGTCTTAGCTTCATGGTTTGGTAATGGTGCTGCTTGATTTATTATTGTAATTAGTTTGTATTGAGATTTAGTTTCGTTTTTACGTAACGGTATTTTTAAATGAAGAAAGAAAATGTTGGAGCTTTCGGGCTTTTACACAAATTAAAATTTTATTTTGTCATTAGTATTATTATTGTAATAGTACTTATTTCTGTTATATTCAGTTTGGCGATAAATCTTTAATTAAGCAGGCAAAAAATCTACCACATTTTGTTCTAAATATAAGACAAGTTTGGACATCCTTCGTCTCCTAGCACCAAATCCTAATCCCAAAACCACATGCTCTTAAGCCAAGTCAGAATATGAGGCGATTTCATAGCCTACATAAGAAAGCTTTTAATACCCGACCAAATAACACAATTACAGATCCGAGGGACGTCGGAAAAGTAAGTGGTTCCGTACTCAAGGATAAGTGCATTAGTCGAGGTGATGGAAAAAGGAATGTAATTGGGTTATGATGAAAAAGAATCTGCAAGTGTAGCAATGTCTTGTGAAATTATTGGAAGAAAGCTGATTTATAACTGCAATCACGACAGGGACTGACATTTATTTTTATCGCTTTCAGCGTGTGTTGTGAAGGAATCGTCAGTCTTGGTATGGCTACGTAAATAGGAGGTATGAAACGCATGTGATCAAAATAGTTATAAATATGAATGTGAATGGATGGAGAGGAAGAGGAAGTCCAATGAAAAGATGGATGGATTGTGTGAAGAATTATATGACAGAGAAGAGAATCCGTGAAATCATAACGGTTGACAGGACGGAATGGAAGAAAATATGTGCCGACCCCAAGTAAGATGGGACAAGGGCAGGACGATGTTTGAGCTTGTGTTGAAGTGTAAATAAGGAGAAAACTGGAAAGGCTTAGCAGTGGACTACAATAAGTGTAGATTCGTCATCTATTAACACCAATAGGGGAAGAACTGGCAGTGTAACTAAACACTATTAAATTACAGCAGAATTTCACCAGTCTCTGTTTCAGGGAACTATATTGTACTACTAACATCTAGGTAAGGTATAATCAATTTAGTTTTTAATTTGATATTGTGAACGGAACGCCTTACTCTAGTACAATGCACTATAAACATTATATAACCAGTTTATATTATATGTAGTGGTTATTTACTAGAAGATTTTCAGTGGAAATTAGTTAATAACAAGTATTAATTGTAACTTCATCGTTGGACTTTATTTTTACGTCTATGTTGGGACATCTGTTAAAAGGAACCAAATTAGTCTGAGAAGACACTAACGACCTTTTGACGACGCTAGATTATGCAAAAGACGTAGGACGTGTCTTTTTAAGATTAACCAATTACGGCCAGTAAGCTATAGGAACAGCGTACAAGAAATTTTCTTTCTACGGCATTTTCTTGGCATATTTTCGAGGGCAGTGGGTTTAGTGAGATTAATTAGCTGTCATATACAAGTTTAATAAGGCCCTTTGAGAAAAGAGCATTAGTGAAAGGTCGGGCAAACGTCAGAGTTGATGAAAATGAGCTTGCAAATTATATAATCTTAGAACTAAGGAACGTAATAATTATGTATACTGGAAAACATGAAATGGTACCTTCACAAGTTTCATAACTACTGAATAAACATGTTTTAATTAAAAGCTTCATAAGTTTCGAGTTCAACCGAGATATACAAGCCTTACTTTGAACAACTTCACGGTTGAAGGATTTCATTAGAGCTTAAAGACACAGAGACACAGTTAGAATATTGAGGCTAGAATATTTTTCGAAAAATTTTGATATTCACCATTATCTACTACACAAAATTCACCTGATAACTTGTCATAATCTACCTACCTAGCCTTTTTCCAACTACGTCGGTTTCGGGTTCCAGTCTATCTGGGTGCAGCTAAAAACCAGAGTTTTACATGAAGTGACTGTCTATCTAGCCTCCAGTCAGTGGGTAACACGATGTCACCTCTTGGTAGGACAGGTTGTTAAAATTTCTGGCGTCTGACTACCCATAAAGACTGTCAAAGATCTACGATTGACAACCGAGACCAACGGCTTGACGAGGCAAGGAGAGGTCTCGGTATGAAATGGGTGGACTGGTCACACATTCACAGATAGACTGCAGCAAGTGTTGCTTAACCATAATCAGTCAATCCGTACGGCTTTTACTTAGCCAAGATAACTTGTACGGAATCTAAAAGACAAGATGATAAACTTTCCAAAACCTCTAACCCCAATGGCCTATTAAATCTCCTCGCATCTCTCTGTTATACTTCAACCCGAAGTTTTAACCAATCAAAATAAGAACCAGTTCATCGATAATATCATCAGCAACCAGTTCTATGCCATCAATTCATAGCATAATCAAAATTTCAATCTAGCCCAGATTCTTTAACAGTACTGAATATCGATCCTCTTCAGTACCTAGTACGTACTACCTAAGCATAGCAAGCTTGAAGTTCATGAATAAGTGAACATTGAACAATTACCTTGTTTCAGCGCATTCACCCTAAGAATACACTTATGTAATTTATGAGTATTTCAAGTTCTATGTTAGTCTGAGAGTATCCATATGGACTTGTTTGTTGAACTTTGTGATGGAGATGGTTTATCGTGGTGTTAGTAAGCGTCTTCAGGATTAAGGAGGGGTCTGTTTTCAGTAAGTTCTAGCAGTGTATCACTTTGTTTTCTATATGACTCAGAGAGATTGCCACAAGAGACTAAAGTCTCTCTATGTATGTATGTGTATAACAATGGATTAAACAGTGAACTACCTTCCCTTCTTCTGGGGCCGTCAAGTAATAAACCGACATTGCAAATGCTACATGTCAGTTGCATGCTTATGGTGTAATTATTACACAAAATGCAAAAACATTTTAAGATAAGAACAGTAATAATATAAAAAGGTTAAAGTTGACTCCGAAAACACTCAAACCTATACAGATGGGAAATAATGAACACGCCACAGACAGATTCGATCCGATTTTCATATACTATGTTGTAATGTTTATTCGTGGAACAATAACATACTCCCGTGAGTGACTCTTACGATACAACAAAACTAAAAGTTTATTAGTTTTGTAGACAGAAATAGTAAATTGCGGAGTGGATGCCAATAAACCATCAGTTTCAAAAGATTTTAAGGTTACATATTCTTTGATATTACTCTTAGTTTAAATGCTTCAATATCATAAATCTTTCGAGAAGTAATTTTTTTATGTAGAAGGGGAAAATATAACTCTTTTGTGTAGAAACAGATTTGGCTTAGTATCCTTTAGCCAAACAAGATCAAACTTAGAACAACAACTACATATTCCATTCTTTAGCTGAAAGTGAGAAAACGTTACGTCACACCACACATCGCCAAGACCATGACAACGGTCCTGGCAAAGACACACCCACACTCAACCATCCGGACGCACGCCAATACTTGAGCAAAACGACAACCAATTTAAAACGCATCTCCCACATTGCCCAATCAGCCAAAGAACCATGCAGAACGGCTATGAGAAACACCGCAAAAAATAAACGAGGAATTTGGCAGCCTTACAAGCTCGACGACATCGCTGAATCGCCAATTACAAACGCCAGTAGATCATTACCGCAGTAAGGTACGCACGTTTACCGCCGTAACTTATTTACCGTTCGAACCCAAGTAAATGTTCCTGGCAGACGATACATCAATGCCAATATCAGAATGTTTTCGTACTTTTTTCTGCAAGTCTTTCGTTATTTTGTAGTGAGGCGTCGGCTACGGGCGTGCGTAAGCTCCGTGCCAAAACACATTGGGATTCTTCGGAACAAACACCGTCAAAACAAATTGACTAAAGATAATATGTCGCCAACGATTTAGAATAGAATCGTAAATATTTTAGTTTTAATTCGAATACCGTTTTTATTGAGATTTTAATGAGCTTTTGGCGGGTTTGGAATTTAATTTTTGTAAGCTAGAAACATTAAAATGACGTTATCTGCTTTCCCAAAATATAATTTAGTTTTCGACTTGAAAATATAGCATTAACGCTGATCTTTATTCTAAACAGAAAAAGGAAATTTGACATAAAGGGTCGGACAGGTATGATCAATGTTTGCTTGTATTGTAGATTACAAATCGGTCATTACCGAATTCGCTATTCGAAAATCTGGCCTTTAAACTTCCCAATCGCTGCCAACCCACATCTTCCTTCAGTATCGCATCAACACATAACTAAGACACTACAACACTAAGATAGGTTACCACAAATTACATTTTTTATGACTTCCCGATACAAAGTGTGCCATCCATTGGTGCAAGAAACAATAAACGTTATATTGGAGAGATAAAACTTCTTATTGTATTCATTGCGGCATATAACGCAGCTGGACTTTTACGACTGGCTCACCCACTTATTACTTGTTACCCTGAACATGTATATTCATAAAATAATTATTGCTAAACGTTTGAGGGTAAATAAATGACACCTTGGTCTGACATTTAGAACTGAACTCAAGTTTGCAAAGTGGAGTTAAGAAATTAACAAGATTAAAGGGATATAAAGTTTTAATAAACGAGCTTTGTAAGCTAGCCATTAAACGAAATACCTAAATACTTTACTTTTAGTATAGACGAAGAAACAAAACTAAAAAAGAGAAGAAGGCGGTTCTCTTTTTTGAAATTTATTTTACACTTTTTAGTGCCTCCTTCAAAACCAAGTTTGGGTTTTCTAGCCATCTAAGGGCTCACGACAGGAAAGAGACTTAGTTAGGGTCGCTGTAACCGGATACGGTGAAGAGGACTATATCACCCAAATCCATTAAGGAACGGCAACAGTTAAAACGGAGATTGAAAGTCCTCCAAAGATGGAAAGATAGAAGAAACGAAAACGTCACCTCGGTTTTTTGTTGTTTTTTTCAAAAAGCGCTGAATAAATTTCTGTTTGTTGTATACTTAAACCTTCCCCAGAATGTAACAAGCACTTTTCTGAAAACCGCTATAAAATCGGTTCAGCCAAATGGGAGATAATCGCGGACAAACATACAGACATACAAACATATGGGTCGAACTGAGAACCTCCTTTTTTTGAAGTCGGTTAAAAAAGGTACGCGTATATGAAAAGATCACACATAATCATCATTAAAAAGTAACAACTGCTAATAGACGAAGCCAAAATGAAACGAAAACTCATACATACATTGAAAGGAGCCTCATCAACTTTTTAATTTCGCCACTAATTAGCCGCTCACGTATTCCGAAACTTAGCCGCATCTGACGTCATCGTCCAAGTAAACAAAACACATGTTTGTATAATGAGCCGTCACATTTTGTACTAATTAAAATTTTTCATAAAGCATTATAGGCGCGGTGATTTTGCTGTCAACTACGCCACTTTTTGTAGTGGTTTGATGTTTATAACATACAATTTTAGCCATATTAGTAGCTTGGCTGACTTTATTAGGTACATGTCACTGTGACACGGTAATAGGCGTACTGTCATGTCTGTGTTGATGTATCGTTTCATTTTAAAAACCATCACCTGCCTAGCCTTTACCCAACATAGTTGGGGTTGGCTTCCAGTCTTACCGGATGCAGCTGAATACCAGTGTTTTACATGGAGCGACTGCCTATCTGACCTCCACAACCCAGTTGCTGCAACACGATACTCCTTGCTAAATTCAGTGGCTACTGAATTTAGTAAAGTGTAATCGCAGTCAGTAAATAAGTAGTAGTAGTAAGTAGTAACTGAATTCAGTGGCGACTGAATTTAGTCGACTTAATTTAGCCAAGTGTAATAAGGGCTTAAGACTGGTTCTTGCTTTTAAAAACCATTACATCCTTATTCAGTAATACTGTTTGGTTTGTCAAATTAACTCGCATACCGCCGCCTGAAACTTTGAGCTGGTACATTATCCCTTCAAAGATTAAAACTTAATATCATGAACAGAGTGAACAATATTCTCGAATGTTTTAATACCAAAATCTTCACAGCCTACATTTAATCTAAAATAGGGTAGAGTAAGTGCAAATATAGAAGGTGTATAATAAAATATGTCAGCTACAGTCGTTTCAGACCTATGTATACGACTTTTCTGCAAATTGCCTCCCCTTTCGCAAGTATAGGCACCTACATATGGGGAAGCTCATAAGCTCGGCCTGAATATATTGCATGCCGTTATCGTACAATTGTACGATGCCGTTGTACCCTTTGGGATGGTTCACGTGGCACACGTAGGGACGATTTAAGTGGAAACAGTCCTACATATTATTTGTCAGAAAATATTGCAGGTTCAGGAGAAATTCTTGTCTCCGCTCAAAACCAAAAGATTTTGAGCTAAGGCAACTAAGCTGATAGGACTGTACGATAGAGATTCCGCTTAGTAAACATTGATCAAAACCACCATTGAAAATTCATGAGCCTGACGTGCAACCCATAGAAATGTTAGAAAACCCTACGCAACACGTACACGCAGTTTATATTTAGATTTATCACCAGTTCCGAGCGAAGGAAAACATCGTAAGGAAACTGGCACTTTTAACAATAAACAAACATGCGTTTGATGGTTTTGTATCGATAGATGGCACCACCTGTTGTATGGTGGAAGTAATGACTGCTGAATATTTGATATGAATGGAGGAACAAAGTCCATTGGCCTTATCTATCCATTTAACCATTTATACCTTTATGGTGGTCGCTTTGTGGCCGTCATTGGCGTTGCAATCTATGACGTCACATTTGTTGTGAACATTTTTTTTACTTAGAGACAAGACTATCTCGTGTGATTTGGGGAGGCAATCGGTCTAGAAGGACAATCGGCAAAAATAATAGACTATCAAATATTTGACTCTTCAAATTCTTCACATCTCATATACTTACTTGAAGTCTCAAGAGATATTGACCACCAGTTCCATCTAGTTTACAGCGACAAAAATACACAGCAAAGGAGCATCTAGGACATTCCAGAAGATTCCCAAGTCATTGACCTGAAACCTATAGCAGAAAACCGTAACGGTCTAGGTATTACTCAACTTGATGACAATCGTAAAATGTTTACACCGCACTAAACTCTCGGTTCACGATATATTTTCTTTCACAATCGTGAGAAACGGAAGATATCTCGCTCTTAAGTAATATTGGACGAGCTGTGAACTTGTAGTAATAATAATTTTATTGTGGGCTTGTTCGAATGATACACTACTTACTAGCTTCTGCCCGTCACTTACGGATCCTTAATATTTTGATAGAAAATATAGTCTATAGCACTCAGGGATAATGTAGTTTCCTATTAGGTAAATCATTTTCACAATCGGGCCAGTAGTTTCAGAGAATAGCCGGTTCAAACAAACTTTTCAGTTTTATAATGTTAGTATAGATGCTGATGCTGCCTTCAATGGTGTTCTTTATATTCCTTATATGGAAGACATAATCCGAGTGTCTCATTGTCACAACGTAGGAGTACGAACAGTACCGACTGTTCGTACTCCTACGTTGTGACAATTGGCCTTAATAGAGTTTCTTAAAGAAAAGACCGCTTTTCTTTAAGAAACTCTATTGGTGAATTTAAGTAAATTGCAATGAGCTTCTCTTTCTTAGTGTTGATGGTAGTCTATGTTGAGTTGGCCCAGAACTCAGCCACGAGTTTTATCATCATCACTTTAGCTTACTAGTAGTCCACAGTTAGACATAAGCCTCCATAGAGCCACGAGTTTGGGACTATCAACTTCAAAGTTACTCACGTGAGGTGAGTTGTTATCCAACCGATGCTAGGGACTGACACCTCAGCTAAAGCTCTCATCACCGAAATCCACCGAGGGAGATTTTTATTGTTTTTTTTTTTGTTAATTCTATTTTCTATTTAGTTTTTACGGGACCCTAATTTTTATTGTAAAAGATAGCCTTATAGCACTCAGGAGTAACGTAGCACCCTATTGGCGGAAGAATTAAACAGAATCAGATCAGAAGTTTCGGAGATTATCCCGAAAGAACAAATTCAACTTCGATTTATAGTGTGTAGTGATAAAGAAGCAACAAGACGAACACAATAAAAAAAAAAAGTTGTTGGTGCACTTGTGTTTACGCCATTTACGTAAAGAGGAACGGACGCAAACAAAGGTCGAGTTTACTACACAGTGCATATTGACCTTTTAAGTCCACGAGCATTTCCAGACGTAAATAGAAACTTTCCATCGCTGGAAAAAAAACCTTAGCAATCAAGTTTTTCACCTGAATCTTTGTTTTTCGTTCCTTGATATAAAGTAAATGAAATATAAATGTAGATGGATGGAGAGGCACAAGAAGGCCAAATAATAACAATAAATATTATTATCTATATATATAAAAGAAAGTCGTGTTTGTTACAACACATATAACTCGAGAACGGCTGGACCGATTGCCATGGTTTTTGATTTGTTGGATTTGTTTCCATCCCGAATAGCAGAATACATCATAAAAAAAAAGAAAACTCGATATGTGTAATGAATACTTAATCATTTCAATAGATGCTGATTTGTTTATTACATGTCAAACATTTGTTGTCCAATAGTGTAAAGGGTAGGTGTAGGGTAGGTGTAGGGTAGGTGTAGGGTAGGTGTAGGGTAGGTGTAGGGTAGGTGTAGGGTAGGTGTAGGGTAGGTGTGGGGTAGGTGTGGGGTAGGTGTGGGGTAGGTGTGGGGTAGGTGTGGGGTAGGTGTGGGGTAGGTGTGGGGTAGGTGTGGGGTAGGTGTGGGGTAGGTGTGGGGTAGGTGTGGGGTAGGTGTGGGGTAGGTGTGGGGTAGGTGTGGGGTAGGTGTAGGGTAGGTGTAGGGTAGGTGTAGGGTAGGTGTAGGGTAGGTGTAGGGTAGGTGTAGGGTAGGTGTAGGGTAGGTGCAGGGTAGGTGCAGGGTAGGTGCAGGGTAGGTGTAGGGTAGGTGTAGGTTAGGTAAATAGGCAGGTAAGTAGGTAGATAGCGACAGGACAACGTCTGTCGGATCAGCTAGTTATTAAATAAAAGATTGATGAATTGTGTGAAGAAAAGGGAGTCAATGAAAGCATGACGGTAGACAGAGCGGAATGGAAGAAGAAAATGTGTTGCGCAAAGATGGGACAAGAGCAGGAAGATAATGATACATGAAGATTAGAAAGTTATTTCTACGGCTGTAGTAAAGTTACTTCTGTGGCGGATGTATTATGAAACGTAAGAGGACATCATTGCACTAACACGATAGGGAGATGCAGCTATACAGGACCCTTTTTCCTAAAGATACGATGATGGCTTTTACAGTTCATAATACGGCCAGCCGCCAAGATGTTCTACATTTGAAAATGTAACTCAGCCATTCATTCTAATTCTAAGCACACTTGATAGAGATATGTTTGTTGTCTAAAACCATGAAAATTTTATTGTTCAGCCGAAAACGTTTCAAATTAGTTTTAATGTTGTCAAATAGCTCTGGTTATTACGTGAAACACGAAATTGGTGAATTATTCGTGTCATTATTTGCTACGCCTACATACAACACACTGTTATTTTTTTACAATATCATACTCACAGTCAGCCCAGGGCAATATCACCTACAGGAAAACCTTTTTATACTTATTATACTACAATATTATTGTCGCCTTTTAATTATCTAATTAAAAAGTGTAATAAAATTGAGAAAACAATCGCGTTATTTATTCAAGAGTAATTTTATGATTCACCGTTAATTACTTTTAGAAATACCAAGTTTTACATTACGAGTAAAGCAATTAAAAATATTATTTTCATTAAATACGTATAATAATTAAATTATGATTTGTATTGTTCTACGGAGATAGATACGAAGCTCTTTGTTATAAGAAATTAAATATTAATTATGAAATAATAATCATAGCCAATCCCTAGTAGGTAACTGCGTTTAAATCAAAAACTATTCCAGAAAAATTAACAAAAGGCCAGAAACAAGACAAGACGGGCTTCATAATAATCTATGAAAAACGTTATTCTACGGCATCAACGTAATCCCGTAAAGTATGATAAAAAGTTTTCTCGTATGCTCCCTAAGGCAACAGTCTTGGTAATAACTGAAATACTAATCTAACTCAGGAAAAATGTGAAATATTTCTGTAATATGGCAGCGGAGACGACAAAAATGGCAACACAACGCGACAAGCGAAAGGAAACTTTGAGAACAATTTAAATTTGATGAACCACATACTTTTTTCATTAAGCTACTGTGACGTTATGGGTCTTAATTAAGAAGCTAATATTTTCAAGCTTGTTTAAGAAAAGAGTTTATAACTAAAGGTTGACATAATAGAGGATGCATCAACTGAAATGTCACTAGATTGTTCCTAAGACCATTACAATTTCCTCATCAAAACAAAAAGATAAAAAAGCACAATACTTTTGTAGATAACTATGATATTATGCTCTATTCTGTCTCTATCGCGGATATCGCCGAACTTTGAACCCAAACGATGTTCATTCATGGACAATCATGGACGATACACTGGCCTTTGACCGCTAACCTTTACATGAAACCCGAATGTCACACTAAATACTATACACATTTTCCCAAAGACTAGTAATTTTTTTTATGAATCATGTACCTTTCATGGGAAATATAACGGTTGACAAAATTCTAGAGCTTGTGGAGTAGAAATAATTGAAGATAATAATTATGATGGGAAACTACGTCAGTGAGATGATTGTTGATTGTATTGTCACCAGATAATATGGAGTGATAATCATTACCTTTATAGAGCAGTCTGAGATATAATTTAATCAAGTAATTCTAGAGTAGTTAGATATGACACATTAATCAACTTTGTTTAAAATAGAAATAGAAGACGCGATGTCACTGACGACGGAATCATACGAAGATAAAGAAACAAATAAATAATTTGGTTGAATTGAACATTTTAACACTGACGAAATTGCTAAAGACAGACTCAAGATTACCGGAACACGGAATAAAAAGTATTACAACCGTTATCAATTCCGAGCGAGATAACACTGGGTTGCGACACACAGACAAGTAAAACAGACTACATGTCTCTAAACACGTAAATATAGGATTTATTGCTGGTATTAAAAAGACATCAGTTGATATCGAAGATGCACCGAATGTGATTAGAGGTCTCAATATCAAAATGTCACATTAGGGGATTCACAATAGTTCCATTACCGATGTTCGAATGACTCGTTTGTCAAAGTAAAGATAGAGTCATCATTAACTTCCTTTCCTTATGACAATTTATATGGTTTATTTATTGGCCGTTATTTCAGAGTATATAATACATATCTGCTTTCTAGTCATAGTAGTAGTAGAGTAGTATATTTCACATAATTCACTAATCCATGTCAAAGATGAAATTTCGATACAAAACTGGGGAAATCCGATAACAAGATATTACAACAAAGTGGTTAAAAAGAATGTTAGTTTCATCAGTAAGATGGTTTTGAATTAATCATCGCAAGAGCTATTGGAAACTGTGAAAAACTTGAGTAGGCCTTTACCAAACGATGAGATAGCATAAAGTAGCGATAACATTTTATGGTGGTTTTATGTCACCGTGACTAGGCACAATTTTAATGTTATTTTCTTACTTATATTAGTAAGCGAGAGAGAATCGCAGATAGGACTAAATTAAATTTCGTCTACTGACAGTCTTGTTATCAAGGATGAATGAAACCGATAACTCCAATATGTTGTAAAATGCAATGTTAGTTTTAGCTAAAGAAGGTTTGTATAAAATAAACGTTAAAAGGAATGGAAGGGTACATCAAGCACTTACTAAGCGAGACTTCGAGCTTCGTGACGTAGCAAAAATATAGAAAACGGCCCTTATCTCTTCCATCGAATATGTTTAAAGCTAAGAGGACTTGGCTAGAGTACCCTTTGACGCAGTAACCCTCAATATTGAATTGGCTGCTATGTATCTAGGACCGAACAATATGTGCGCCGAATAATTTTGGACTATCATGGATTGGATTGTGAGGGTATGTCGAAATACTTAATAAATTAGTTTGCTTTGAATCTCGATGTTTAATTGTCACGAACATAACAATCTCATTGCATATATTCCCTAAGTATTTGGTGCAGGTGTAGTTAATGATTCAGGGTACCGTATTTGTACAATCAGAGTTAGTCACCGATAATTACGGAGCTCAATGAGCGTGCAAATTGTCAGTCACGCCAACACTAACCCGAGCCAATTTAGTGCATTATTGTAACATTTACTGCAATATATGTTTAATTAAATTAACCGTTGCATTGGCTAAAGCTTCAATAGAGATAGAAATATTTTAGATATTTTCGAATGAGTTATTAAAAAATACTACACAAACTTAACATTCATATTTTTTTTTTTTTAAATCAGTAAGCAAAAAATATATGATTAAAAGATGATAAAACGTCTGAGCGTCCCCACGAAGCTAGATAATGCATTACTCGTTATGGACTATTTATTGCATAAAAATCGGTTGGGATTACTAATGTGATAAATATAAAGTTTATTGCAATACTGACAGGCCACAGATAAATAAATACCAATATTTTATTAAATCTGGTAAATTCTAGAATGATGTTGACCGCGTGTTGGTACCTACTAGTTATACTTGATTAGAAGAAGAGAATATTAATATTCATTTAAAATTTGAGCCGTCAAAGGCAGGCCCCAGACTGAATCAGCCGACAAAGTCGATCCCTGAAGCTGAAATATGTATAAAGCTGAATTTAAAAGCAGCGAAAGATGGAATAATAAATTACGGTCTACAAACTAGACTGAAACTGAAATTAAGCGGTGAAAAGTAAACGAAGTAGAGAGAGTATATTCATAAGATGTATTATATTATCAACAGACGCAATTTTGAACGAATTCTGATGGAAAAACTGAAAATACACGGTGGAGGGGTCCACCATGAAGGGAACTGTCACCATGGATTTAGCACATGATTCTATTGATTGACTGCCTCGTTGATGTCGTGATCGTAAGCGCGACTGCCGAGCGTGAGTTCTATTCCCAGGTCTGGCAAAGTGGAATTAGGTTTTTCCATTAAGAATTCGTCAGTAGTCCGGAGTTTGGAAGTTGGCGGTGTAACATCCCCGTAGCTCGGTAAGCAGGTTTAGATGGTTGTGCGCCTGATCTCTCTTCGGTCATGTCGGATTGCCGTCCCATTGGACTATGAGTGTGAGGTAAGAGGGAGTGCACCCGTGTTTGGGCACACACTTTTGCACTATAATATGTTCTACGTACTTGGTTATTCTCCATTGAGATTGGTCAACGTGATTGAAATCCAGTTGGAATTGTTACATGATTCTAGATCCTCCAGGGTTAGTATAACCGAAGGTGAACCACAGGTGTTGCAGTTTTGTATAACCGAAGATTCATTTTAACCTTGTATCCATGGTAAGACTTAACATCTCGATGTCCCTTCCATCATAAGTTAAATGGTGATAGGAAATAGCAACAAGGCAAGAAGGTTCCAGTAAAGTTTAAAGATAAGGCCATGTAAATATCAAGTAAATCAACAAATATTTGCATATCTTGATTTGAAGGTCACATGTTAAGCATATTATCAATTCTTATCTATTCAATCTACCGTCGATAAATCGATTATGATCTCTAGCTATTTGTCACTCATGTCATAAGTAATCTTTCGTAGGTTAAAATTCATGGATTCTGCATCGCTATATTTTTTTTTATCTAAATTCGTGTATGAGTTAGTCTTTGTTTGTCTACGAAATCTTCGTCATTTATTCGTCATCGATCCTTAAGGTTATTTTTACATAATTTGCGTTAAGTTCTTTGTTAAAATAACAATTTTCTTTTCTTCTAGTTCTAAAATTATTTCAAAAACAATTGCTGCTATTTCAGTCACAAATATTTTAAATGCTTTTGTGTGTAATGTGTCATGTTTATGATAATTTAGTGCATAACGTTAGAATACATTATTGTACGTTTTTAGAATTTGCTTGCAATCACACTGCTATCAATATAATAGTTTTTTACGACGAATGGATGTTTGTTACTCTTTCACGCTCAAACGGCTGAACGGAATTAGCTGAATCATGGCAGGATTTGTACAAAAAAAAAAAAAAGATTTTTAGATATGTTGAAATTATAATTCTTACATTCATGGGTTCCTAAAGAGTATCTTCAGGCATTTACAATATTTTTAAAACTCCGCAAAAAAAGTTAATACTTTAACGAAAAGCTCATTATTTCAGAACGAAACGGTGACTGACAGTAACAGTGACACTGACAGATGCCGTTTCGCAGTTCTTACATTGAAATTGCCTTCGCAGACGAAGTCGCTAGTACATAGGTAATAAAGCATCATAAATAAAATTCTTATTTGTATGTTGAAACATCACGCAATTATTACTCGATAGATTCTGTTCAATTTTTTCATAAACATTCCCTACGGGAATGGAAAACTGGCTTTACATTATCATGCTTTTTGCTAAGGGCTATGTAGTCTGTTTTCTTATACAGTTCACCACGGGATTGCTTTAAGACTTAGACCAACTAGATTCACTAGGAGCATTGTGTAGACTATAGTATTCAATACTTAGGTCCATGTGAGCGAAGACGCGGGCACAGCTATTACTTTTACATGAAAGTGACAACAAAGGAACTATCATTCGAACTGATCAGACCACACCAACTAAAACGATCTACTTTAAACATTATCCATCATACACAGGTATATGATGTGCAAAACCCGTATAATAGTGACATTTAACGCCGCACACAACGTTACGCATGATTTTCAAGGATTTATCACGATGTTTCCACTCGATTAAGCATTTATTTACCTTGTAAGGGATATAGTTACAGTTCAGAACAATCGCCTCATTAATAGCTGTAACGAACACGCCTTTGAACAGTTAACGAAGTTGGGTTGAGCTGGGATGTCTGATTGAGATTGAATTTGGTATAGCGTCAGCAAGATGTAATGGCCTTATTGAATTGGTTACTACAAATAGCTGATTTCAGTCCAACATCTTTGAGAGATGGAATGTAGAAAGACCCAGAGGCCTTCTATTCAAAAACCGCTCGAAGCTAACCGTGGGCGTCTGATATAAAATAAATACCTGCTTATCCATTAGACATACCGGTTATGATGATAGCTATAACAGAACTATTTTTCAAGTGTTGCCCACACACGTTCCGACCACTCGAAGCTAAGTATAGTGATAGCATATCTGTTTAAAAGATTGCAACACTGATAGATTAGTGAGCTAATACTATAGTAACGCATCCTTTTGAATGTTATTAAGTATCATCGTTGAGGGATATGCGTCTCTCTGTAAAATATAATACATATAATCCTAACTTTGATTTAAATTGTATTTATGTTGATTGAGGAGCAAGAGAAAGACCAGGTGTCGATATTTCAATGACTGACCATTACACGCATGTTATAAGAGGTACAGACCAAAATATTGAAAGCGAGAATTTAAAAGGTGCATTAATATATATAAATAAAATATTTCTGCATCAAGATTTGCACGACTTTGCGAATTTAAGTAAGGTTATATCAAATTCAATATTTAACTTTGTTTAGCATTGTGTCAATAACTCACTAACTCGATCTATGAATATTAATGCGTCAGTCGTAGCGCTTTATGAGACGAGACTTTAAACTACCAACTATTATGAAAACCTCCAACTAGGAGACTTGTTTAACTGAATTTTGCGAAACATTTTATCCCGGCGGGCGCGGTAACGAAGTAGAGAAGCGACGAACCTTAATAAAAAAAGCTGTCAACGGTCCAATAATTGGGCTTCGAAAGCTTTCCGTTTTCAGTTAACACCGGATGAAAAAACACCTAGCTTACATACAGGAAAATCTGTCAGAAATACTCTGTACATAGACGCAACTGTCATTAAATAAATATTTTAAAGCAATGTAGACTACGTTTTTTCACTGTCCATCATACATTCCACATGTAAATTTTCACACAGTTATGTAAAAATATTTAAAGAGGATTAAGCATTGGTGCGCAAACATTTGCATTTCGCATCTACTTTTTATTGTATGTATTGAGATTTGTTTTTAAATCCTGTTTTAACGCTTCTGTGGAAAATTTTATAAAGATGCTTTAACTACGAGTACTACTTATTTTAATCAGCGTTGATCTGGGAAGAGTTGATGGCAGTCTTCTTTTCCGGAGCCATGCATCATAAAATGATCTCTATTTATGTCACATTTCAATGATAGAGAGACGCTGCCAGCAAATTGCGGACTGGCATTTGAAAACAATCCAACTCTCTGTTTACTCAAGAAAAACATGAACAATAAAAACAGAAATATACTTATAATGATATTGCTATCAACAGACGCGACATAATCCTTTGTTTTTACGTAAATTTTATCGACATAGATACAACTTGATATGACGGAGTCAACACGTAACGTGTAGCACATGGTGGTACTACATCGTGTGTATTTACGTAGGCAGTACAGTATCATTCGTTTATGCGATTTGATCCTCTTTAATGCAGCCCGTTTGACGCATGCTACATGTGCTGATAAATGTTTAAAAGTAAATGAACGAAAGCATTATGGTCTTCGTGTTTACCGTTTTTATGATTTTGGCGATGTTTTTGCATTCAGCGAACTTATTGAGAATGTTTTATTTTAGATACCTTTGTTTCAATTCTCGTTTTATAAGAATCAGTTACTAAGCTAAATCTATCGTACCCCAAGTTTTCTAGAAATATGTATAAAACCGGCTGCAAATCTGAGTTAATATCACTATTTTATAAGGAAATTACAAGTTGCAGCTCGAGTCGTAAGAAATCCGCTTAGGAAGAATTCAAGGAGAAAAATTTGTCGGATATATCTATATCAGACTTTATTCTGTAACCTTTTTCTGGAATAGACTTAAATCGACGGGAAGTGACAGACAAACGCCGCAACGGATGCGCTCATACGGTTTATCTACCAACCTGCTCCAACTAGAGGGGATCAGTAGTCACTCCGTCGCACAGTTAATTGAATTCTCCACAAGATAACTGAATTGAACATTGCTAACGCTTGGAAGATCAATGGGAAGGGAATTGGCATTTCAGCGCAATAATTGAATTTGTAAAGGGTTAAATGAAGCTTTCATGGTAAGTAAGGCATGGTCTATGTTAATAGTCTGTGTTGTGTAACCATTATTATTTTATTAATTTGTTTTAGCCTGTATTGTCCCACTGCAGGGCAAAGGCCTCCCTTTCTCCTTTCCAACCCTCTCTGTCCAGAGCTAGTGTGGACCAATCCCTCCTATAAGCGTCAAGCTCATCTCGACATCTCCGCCTGGCTCTGCTACGATGTCGCTGGACATTTTCCGGGACCCACATTGTGGTTGTGATCCATGAACCATGATCCGTTCGGCAGATGTGGCCAGATTAGTCAGGTCAATCTCAGTCCCGCTTCGCTACTTTTTGAGTGACGTCGGCGATTTGTGTCTTACCATTAAACCATTTTAGATTGAATAATATCTAGTTTAATTTAAGAATATCTACAGTCTCTATGGTAACGCAATTCTGTAATCTCTGTTAACGCTGAAAGGTTCGCTATTTACCATACGCGGGGACATTCGGATCGCCGTTTTCAATACAACGTTATCAGAGGTTATATTGGGAATGTTGAGCTTCCCGCTCAGTGTAAAACGATAGCGACCCAAACAGGACAATCAATTATAAAGCCAACAAATATTGCTTCCTTAATTTCCCTACATAAAGAAATACAATTTTCGTGGGTCTTGACACAAATAAAATTCCAAAACATATTAAAATGACATGGGTCTTATATTTAGAAGACCTGTCACCAAGGTTCGCAAATTATCTCCACTCAGGACCTTAGGGAAATTCAGGGACCTTTTCGAGTCGAGGGTCGGATGATATTAAGTGACCCGCACTTGACTTGTGAACTATACATTGGGTAGGATGAATTTCAAGAGAATTTATATTTAGTCACCGGCAGAATTTTCGCTTCAAAAATCTGGGGTGTAAAGGTGTAGTGTAAAATTTGTGTAGGCGCTGATTTACTTAATGGTTTAATATTGTTACGGGTTATTGACTTCAATTATGTGGAAAAATTACATTTTAGAGAGGAAAACTGAGATGGAGAAGTGACTGATAATACAGAATAGATAATGGTGTAAGTAGACTATTTAGGAATAGATTTCGTTGCAAAAATATGTTTTTAAATGTGATATTCTGGCAGGCCTAAATCGAATAGCCGTGTGGTGCCGGCCGCGTATTGTACCACCCCATTTCTACCCGTGGGTGTCGTAAAAGGCGACACAGGGATATTGACCAGAGGACGGGCAGCAGCGTCCCTCTGAGTACCATAACACCTACTGCGATCGCCACCATGCATCGGCCAAGCATGGCGATTACGGCAGAACCCCCCTTGGGGGAGACCTATGCCCAGCAGTGGGCGTCTAAAAGTTGACATGATGATGATGAAATCGGATTGAATTTGTTTTGACGTAGAAACATAGGTACCTACCTATGTCTAGTAAAAAGTCGAGTATCAATTTTTTGTATGTAGTTAGAGAAGAAATGTGATTGACAAGGTTTTTATAACGAACATGCAATTCCTGACATTGTTCTGATTGTTCATCAGACACGTTACTAGCAGAGAACCTATTTGCTTTTTATTTGCGTTTGAATCTTTCATGTCACTCGTCATGTTGTCTTGTCTGTCAGCCATATTTGAAACAAGCACACCAACTGTTTCAATTTGAACGGTTGATTAAAATATTTGAGATGTCTATCCTATTTTAATAGACCGTGAGGAACGACTGTTACTAGTGACTATTTTCGTTTCAGTCTGAGGTGTTCCAGTGATTTCATGGGCGGTTGGATTATAAACATTGTGAGTAGACAGACACAGAGACTATCTAATCTGTCACGACTTCTGGGTTATGATTCATAAAAATCAAGCTATATCGTAAAAAAATCAGGAAATCGAAATGATAATTGAGCAGATAATACTACGTATTTTGACAGAATAGCGTGTATATATAGCAATGATATAACAATTATTACACCAGTCAATCAATTCATTCAGTCTCAATTTTGCAAAGAACTTGGCTAATCGGATAAGAGCCCAACACTGAAATCAGTCGAAAAAAAAAGGATACAATTTTTATTATATTACTTTCTCAAGTCCATTACGAACCAGCTAAGCTAACTGTCACATACACCAATAAAGACAGGCCAACTTAATTAAAACTTATAACGCCACTTATACAGTCAAGCAACACATCTTCAAAGCCTTCCTGTACGAGAACTTGCGCATAACTTGAAACTTAACCTCGAAGTTAGCACTTCAACAGTAAAGGCAGTTACCGGCGTCACCTAGGAGCGAAATTAAACTTCTTGATTGAATTTGAAATCTCATTAAGTAGACGTACCTAATAATGGCTCAAGTTTATGTGCGAAGAAATTCGAGATGTGATGGAGAATCACGTTAAATAGGATGGTGAATGTTATTCGGATTTCGTTTCAGTGTAAAGAGTCAATAAGGTATTGGAGAAAATGTTGTTACTGTGTTTATTCATGAATGTCTATACGGAGGCTGT
This sequence comes from Charanyca ferruginea, assembly GCA_947361185.1. NCBI lineage: Eukaryota > Metazoa > Arthropoda > Insecta > Lepidoptera > Noctuidae > Charanyca > Charanyca ferruginea. Next base: position 32,790,525 of record OX376057.1, read on the forward strand.
GCCTGATATCTAATCAGATTGATCTGTTCAATATTTGACACAATTTTATTTTATACAGTGCATTATACTCATTATACAGTTGTTTTCTCGTTGAATAATTTCGAGCCTTTCTTGAAAATTTATAAATAGTACATTAGACATTCAAGAAAGCATATAAAACAATGGCATAGTATACAACATTGACCCGTTACATAACACGATTAGATATGTGATTTTATTAAATGCACGAATGACAAATTAGCCATTGTCACAGCATACCGCAGAAGTCCAAGTGATATTAAATATAACATTTAATGCAGTTTAGTGTTTGATTTTAAGTTAACATAGTTTAGTTGAAGTACTTAGCGATTGTGCTAAAATTCTGTAAAAACTAACCGCAGCGAGGAGCTAAAGCACTGGCAGGCAGTCTTGGGGATCGCAGTGAAGTTGTTAAGTATCTACACGGAAGCCGCTGCTGCCCGACCTCCGGATTTTCCCTTAGTCGCCTTCGAAGACACCCTCGGGATGAAAGGGGGCGGGGCGGGGGGGGGGGGCTATTCTAGCCCGGATACCCCACGGGCTTAGACTTACCGGGCGGGACTTAGGCCAAGTTTTCTTTAACCTTTTGACCGCCACAGTCATGTATAGATGACAAACCAAAATGTGTCCAGCACGTCACGGTCACGACTAGATGACAGACACTAACATAACAGAAATAACTCGTAGCTTGGCGCCGAGAGCACATTTTTGGTATTTAGGCGTGGCGTTTAAAAACTTAGTCAATAAATACAAAATAAAATTAAAAGAAATTTTGAACCATACAGGATATTGAATACAGACAGAACATAATGTAAAATAACCTCGTAGAAAATTATAAAAGAATGAGAAAACTTTACACAATTTAGTTCAAAGGCACATAACATTCTATACGTCATTTGAACGCAAAAATAAAAATAACAAATTAAAGCCGACATTTACCGTTCATTGTCCTATTTCAATGAACAAGACTTGAAAATTCTTGGAAACATTGTTTTAATTTCGATAGATATGCAAGTTTATTATAACATCAATGACAAAAATGATTGAGTTGTTAAGAGTTAATGACTATTATATAGCTTTAGTCATGTCATTTGGCAATTCAAAGAACAATTTGACCTAGCAGATCTGACACACGAGGATTTTATTAATCCAATTAAATAATGAACACGTGTTGCAGCGAACTGAACAACATTACGTCCGTATCCGGGCTGAATGATTCATTAAAAACAAAAATGGTTCAGTCCTCCAATGTTATTTCGTCATCGCTACTAGTACTTGTTTCTTCACGTGTGTTCTTTTGTGTTTCATGTATTTCTCGAAGTTCTCTTATATTGTTTCCTACTACCTACCTACCCTCTAAATACACATAGGTATGAAGGCATTTATTTGTTGTCACATAGGTATAAAGGCATTTATTTGTTCATTACACAAGGGATTACGAAGGTTATTAATTTACCGAAATGTAGGACACAAATCTTGTCCGGACCAAATATTGGTCCCCGAGGGACTCCCATCATTGTCTATTTCAATTTGTTGTATCGGATAAGGATATCGCTACCAATATTCCGCATCTAATCGTCCAATCCAATCAGACTGTTAGACGAGATTCTTAGAAGAAGATAAATAGAATACTAACCTGATATTTAGTCACGAACGTGCTCAAAAGCCTAACATTGATATCTGCCAAAAGCAATGACAAATGTATTGTGTTACATGGCAACGACCTGTCAGTTAGGGGCACAAACAGTAGTGTATGCTCTCGCTATTATCACGTGGCTGGTGCTGTTAAACAAACGGCAAGTTTTATTCAAAGATTTACTTTGTTTTAAAAAGTAAATCTTTGGAGTCTCTAAACTGGAATCTTTAAACTGGAGTCATTTTTGGAACGATTCTTATAATCTAAAAAGTTTTACCGTACTAGGAACTAACAAGATATGATAGACATGTACAAGTTATTACAATAATATAACCGAACAACAAAAGAAACATTAGCATTGACACAATTATAGATAGTAAACATTTCAATAATAAACGGACATAAGTAAAAGTCCTTGCATCACACTGGTAATAGAGGCCAACCACCCATGCGATTGCAAAGTACGATATCACATGAGTTTCTATGATTCATTGTATAAATATACCAGTTTTAACGATATTCGAAACAGTGTAGGTAATCTCGTTACATACATTATAGAGATTACAGATATATCTTTAGAGGCGAGCTACATTTAAAACGATAACAATTCTAGTTTAGTTACGTTATAGCATTTCATATTTGTATTGATCTAAGGGCACTAAAAAAAATTGTTTTATAAAACTTTTTGAATGAAACCACATGGCGTAATCTGCATAAAGATATTTAGTTATACTAAGTTTATTATCTTTTAGTATAATAAATGTTCAATTATATTATTAATCCGGTTCACATTTGTGGCTTTACTGCAGTTTTATCTTTATGATACCACAAATGATATTTTTATGGCCAAATCAATTTGCAATTGAAGACCGGCTAATATTATTTTTATTCAATATATATTGTGTTTATTATCGCAAGGTAAATCTGGGAAGACCGTGGTTCAAAAGAAATTGAACGTTAGTGTTTCAACTTTAACTGATAGAATAGTTAAAGTTGAAACACTAACTAGGTAAGTGACTGGTCAACACTAACAATACTACGCATGCTTGGTAATGAATACCATGATCGGCCATCCTTGTAGACTTACTATTTGAAAATAACAATGTAGATATAAGAATAATCGTCAATAGAATATATAAAGCTGCTACAGTAGCCGGCACTATTGCTGCAATCTGTGGTTCAACCGATAGTCGTAAAACTAGCAACTTTGATATACGGCTGTCGGCTGTCGTGAACCAGAATTTTGTTTATAACAATTTAGTGCATGAATGTACTGTGTCTGAGTATTTTTCTTTTTATAATTTGGGGCGGCAGCAACCAATTGAGAATGCTTCGAACGAGACTGAACTTGAATAAGCTTAAAATGAGGAAGGACAATAATGGCATTTTAAATCTTCTCAATTAGTATCACACGCTATATAAGTATGGAGGTTAAGGTCTAGCGCGTATAAAATAAATTGTTGAAGATCATTTAAAATTCTACACACACATAATATAGCGACACAAATTTGCTTACCTCGATACACCACAAGTTCTTACACCAATAAATAACGATCTAAATCCACATATCAAAACATGTACATCTCAAGCAAAAACCTACATCCCGCCATCAATCAAATCTTTATGTGAAAGACATAAATTACATTACATATACACACAAAATTCCCCTTTCCTGGACCCCTTAAATTTACCGTCCCTGAAATTATTGACAATTATGATTTGAGGTCCTTCATCACAAGATTTTTTAACTCACAATAGCCTGACTTTGTAAATAGTGAGAGAATACAAAGCACAGAATACGAGGGAACTTAAGAAAGATCGCGACCTATATTCCTTATACGAGGGTTGACGTGGATTCGGGTCAGACACTTATGACCTCAATTGCAGCGCTACGTTTTAGAAAATCCTTTGAGGTGTAAATGCATGCAGACGAATCTTTAGCTCCACTAGAAGAGCTTAGCTTCAAATAAAGTGGATTCTAAAATAAATCGGCGAGTAATAAAACAATCTGAAATGTAGTAGGGGTTGGACGTATGAGAAGTATTTATGGTTAGCGCTCGTTAATAATACGTTCAAACCCAAATCGGTTTAATATGTATACATATAAAGCTAAAGTTCAGAAAGCAATTTCGGCAAGACAGAATATGTCTAGGAAGCTTGATATTGATAAAAGTGATATCTTTATCTTAAACTCTTAAAGGAAAGAGGGAGTGGAGAAGTTTTGGGAACGTATTTGCCCAAGAATAACAACTCTACATAGAGACTGCAAAGTGAGTGACGCAATATTTCATTTAGGATTTTCAATCTATTCAAACAACATTAAAATAACGAACGAAGTGATACTAATGCGAAATGAAGATAAAACAATACCGAGAGTCATAACTAGGGATCTCTGAATGATACAGCAATGAAACGTTGACTCCATTGAGAATAGCCGACTGTGAAAATCTGTAAAGGCTGTACTCGTCTCTATGCACAATAGCTTGACCTACATTCACGCTAAGTGAACGAACGGTTGAGTATTCAGAAGTTTAAAACCCTTCACAGTTAAATATAAAATAAAAGGTTTTAATTTTAAAAGAAACAAAAAGTAATTTAGGTTTAATAGACTACAGAAAGTGGGAAAGAGGAAATTGGAAGTCTGTATATGTCAGAAAAAAGTTGTGTGAATTCGACGAAACATAATTATGAAGGTTGTATCTAAATCTGGAAATACACCGATTGGTAGAATCCTGAAATAGACCAGAAGTTTTTTTTTTTTTTTACTATTAAATAGGCTTGCGTTTGACCGCAATTCACCTGATCGTAAGTGATAATGCGGCCTAAGTTGGAACCGGTTCACTCGAGCCTTGAAGATACCCAGATTATACTTATCAGGGAACAGAGAGGCGGGCAGGGAACTCCACAGTCTGGCAGTTCGCTGTATAAATGTGGAGTCAAAGCGTTTGGTTCGAGACCGTGGAACTTCAACCATATAGTAGTAGTAGTAGTAGTAGTTAGTGTCTGTTACAATTTAAGGCCACTATAGGTGTCTTATGTGTAGGATGAGCGAAAAATTACACAATAAAGTCCACTAATTTTAACAAAAACGTGAGACCACAGTTAATGCTCGTTACAGAAATTCTTTTAAGCATATGAAATAATATAAGAACACTTTCTTTAACTACTTTAATGTGTTTAAATTAATCTCACTCATTTAAAAGAACTGCTGCTTTTATCATGTTTTATTAACATTCATTTGAAATTCTCAAAATAAACATGCTTATGGCTGAATGAGGTGGTGACAGCGGATGAAAAGGGTCAGATTGAAACCCACAAATGTAAAGATTTGGTCAGCTACTGTCAAACACAGGCTTTATTTTGACCCAATTCATAACACGATTGGAGATAGCAAAGACAAACTTTAACTCCATTAACACTGAAAATTTAGAAACCTTGCCCGATTTAATCTTTTACAAGAATTTATTTGATCCACTTTTACAATGAGAAAATGTATAGCAAAGTAGCGAACAGTACTTTTAGTGTAGCGAGTATTTCTTGTAGACATAGAATATAAACATATTGATGCTAAATGTACAGAACATTATTCCGAAGTGGCTGATACCGACGCATTTTGTTACCTAAAGCGAAAACCCCACATTAGATGGCCGTACCATGCCTGTAACTTTATGACACACGTTTCTAATAAGACCTTTATTATTACAGTAATGAAAATATACGACAGCTCTACAGAGAAAGTTGGTATTATTAGCCTCCGCGGAAAAATTTGAACAATATCTCGTTATCTTCTATTCGATATAGGTACTTCACAGAATGCATATAATTTGGCACCAGTCTTTTATTGCATGAGATATAATTTTCTCTCGGCCTCACAACACTAGCTTTTCGTTCTGGATGTAAAAATAGTTTGAATTTTCTGTAGTTTATCTACTCCGCAGCATTGCTATGATATCATTTGTCTGACTAACTCATGACATTGTGTGGACCTCAGCTCGTATGGAAATCATACCGGCCTTGGTGGACTATAACATTGTGATTAGATCTCACGCAATAAATCTCGTTATAAAACAAAAATACTAGCACCATTAATTCAGCAGTAAAATGGTCACAAAAAGTTTCTGAAATAAAATGTTTGTTGATGGGCACAGAGTAGACAATTTTATCGTTGATATCGAATGTCGTCATGTATTTTGGTGGATATCAATAAACAACCCCGTTTGCCGGAATTGGGGTATAAACGGGGGGTTCTGTATCGTACCAAATGGAGCTGGGATATACCTTTGCACCAGCGTACTGCGTAATCGAAAAAAGTAAGTTCGACGTACTGTTCGGAGGCGCGGCACATCACACATTAAAACAAAGAGTTTCAGTCAGACTTTACTTAACAATTTAGTAATAAACAAACATGGGAATAACTTCATTACTTGAAAATTATTTCTACATGCCTCCAATGTTTCCGTTTGACAACGGTATTAAACAAACACGGGAATAACTTCGTTACTTGAAAATTATTTCTACATGCCTCCAATGTTTCAGTTTGACAAAGGTAGGCTTATTACCGACTTGTGCGTCGTAATCAAATTGGCAAAACAGTAACAAGTACAAAATTATACTAACTTGTAAGTCTGTCTAAAAGTTATCATAACGAGATAATGTTAGCGGAGACGACAATTCATTTACTTTGCGTGTCTGTAGCTGAAGCAGGAAAAGTTTGTTAAGTCTTATCTACGTGTCGCTGGTATTATAAACCGTTTGTACAGTGCGAGAACGGAACAGGAAGCCCCTTCTCGCTCGAATGCTCACAGAAAAAGGAACAAACAGCATGTAATAAGAGTTTTATTCAAGCTTTTTGTGCGGCCCTTTCGACCTTTGTGTCTGGCTTTGTGGCGAATTAAATTGGGTTACAATACTTAATTGAACAGCCGGAGAACATGGCAAACACTTTCAATTTAAATGAAGTTGGAGGTAAATCTTTTGACATATACATGCTTATCTCGTTTAATCAGTTGATAAAGTAAACGCGTAAAGATAAGAAGCAGAGTGTTGGAACTGATTCTTTAACGGTCACATTGTTCAGCAAGCGGTTGGTGGTAAACGTTGCCAGTTTTCAAATCGATACGAGAGGACCAGGCACTGGCGGTGAGCCAACCACTAAAACACGGCAAGCCAGAGTTTACGTCGACGCTTTAGAGCAAATTACAAACGCAAACTTTATTTATTAGTGCAAAACCAACATGGATAATGTTGATGACGTAGAACACTCGAACGATATCTGGATGAAACCAGAGCGGGCAGTGATAACGGTGAGAGCTACCAGTGTCACGGACGTATGTCTGTTCAAATTAATAAAGTGAACGACATTGACACACGAGTAGCGGGAGACGACAATAAAAACATCGCTGGATACGACCAAACCGATCGTTTGAGAGGCCCATGTGACCACGAGCGTCATGAACTATTTCAGTTTAATAACATGCCGCGCCACAAACGTGACCGACAGGTTAACTCGACAACTAGTAGCTACGTAACTAGACTCCCATGAGACTGAAAGAAGCAACACAAATAACGCCCATAGAAACTTCATTGTTCCAACTACCATTTAAGGATTTCTTTTAAGTATTGTCTGTTGCTTTATAAATTGTTTATTTTCAATCAAAGTGTCGCGAGAATAGAATCTATGTCGCATAAATACAAGAGTATATCACATGATAAAGCGCGAGATGACAATGGAGGAAATTGTCACTTTTGAAGTCATCCGGCGACTAAATTGACACCGCCTCCTCACGACACAGTTCAAATTATCCCAGGCGTATGATAAATGGCTAGTATAAACATTATTTATATAGTTGAGCTTGTTTACATTAGTTACATCAGCATCGTCAAACGTCGACGTATTAACATTTAATTTGACATAAAACCACGCACATCCCATATCGATCGTAAACGCATGTTCGCATTCCAGTCAATTATACAAAAACGTGCTACGAAGGAAGTGAATCGTATGGGCCTGACAGCACGACGGACGCAATGCAAATCTGTGGCGTGCCGGCGACGTCCATTTATCGTTTTGATCACGTCAACTCGGTCAGATCCATATCGAACACAATACCAGACTCTGCTACCCAGTACGAGAGTTCAATTTAGATGTTGATAAACAAGATCAGGGATACTAGTTGGAAGCAACGAATAGTCGGTCTTAATGCAGAGATGTAGAGTTGGTATTCATTTCTGAAGAGGGGAAGGGTAATCGTGATGAAGACGGGAGACTGGCCCGGCAATTTGCCTATTGCTGAGTTCAATTATCGCCCCCCGCACTCATTACTGAATTAAGGCGAGAGCGACTGTAAATTTTGTGACGCCTCTGCTGTAGCATTGAGAGTACTTTATGTAACCGCTTGTTACCTGACTCGTTATCAACAGAATTGTTGACAGAGAATGGTAAAACAAAGAGTACAAAAAAAGACTCCATATTTATACTAATATAAAAATAAGAATCACGTGTTCATAAAATACTATATCTTATAACATAATGTTAGTTTACCAACACTAGTAACGATGAAGGAACCAATTAATAGGCCGTATATTGAAATTCTAATAAATTTCGTCATAATACCAGTAATGACAATCAATAAAGCTGCGGCAGTGTTCATAAACCGAGCGGGCCACAGTAATAAATTTAACAGCTTCCATTCAAGCTTCAAGAGAGATTTAGCTTTAAATACTAATTAATTAAACCGCCTTCGCATCGCCAGAGGAAATTGTCGTTCCCATTATGATTTGGTATTTAAATGACGATGAGAACTTCGGATTTTCCGATGTTTTAATTTTAATTTATTGAATAATTTATCTGTTATAAAATTGTATCAGCTGTTTTTAATTAATTGTACGACTAATAAGACTATTTTGAATAACGGAAACAGATTGTGCCATGCCATGGCATATGTTTAGTAAAAACTGAATTTATTCGTTTTAAATTGTATCTTGAAGATCAATAGTTTACTTCTATGCTACATGGTAATTGAAAACAGTGCGTCAGAGTATTTGCAGATACAATTTACAGTAAAGTTCTACATGAGAAAAGACTTTACGTTAATTTAAAAGTGTACCGGTTTTTCCTTAAATAAGTATTTACTTATGGTCGCAAACTTGAGTTAGAAATAGTTAAGCTATCAATAGTTTAATGTCTAAATCTAACATTGATATTAAAATAAAAAAGGAAGGTTGCTAAGGGTGATACCAGACCAATCGATCAATCGTCGATCGATGGTAGAATGGATTAGTCGACGTCGATCGATAGTTTCTACCAGACCAATCGATCGATCGTCGATCGACGGCATCGGTCGATGGTAGAATTTATTAGTCGACGTCGATCGACCTGCTTGATTATTATTACTGATGGATTATAGCTGGGGTTAATCGATCGACGTCGACCGATGCCATCGACCGGCAATCGATCGATTAGTTAGTGGAACGGTATCCGTTGATCAGCCAAAACTACCACACCAATCGATCAACGTCGATCGATGTCGATGAATGGCATCGATCGATTGTTGTAGTATAATAAGACTTTTTTTAGATGCCAAATTCGATTCTGATTCGATTTTGAATCAACATGTAATCGGCACTAAGCAGTGTTAAGAGACTTCACGGAAGAATTGTTAAAGAGCTGTTTTTTTTTTGGGTCAAGTCCGCTACACTATTTCCGAACCACTGCTACTCCTGTAACCCGGTATTGACAATGGCCACCACCAGAAAATCACTGAACCAGTGAAGCTCGACGAGTCCCGGAGAAACGATTCAAATGTATTGGATACCGCTACTATACAGGATGAAATTGAAGCCCTTAGCAAATTTTTAAGAAGTGACTCAGACCACGAACCTGAACAACTTTCATTATGGAGCCAACTCAAACAGCGCGAAAAAAAAACAGCAACACCATACATTTTGGGCCTATTGCACTTCTGTATGGAACAGCTGATTTTTTTTCGCGCCGTTTGAGTTGACTCCATAATAAAAGTTGTTCAGGTTCGTGGTACGAGTCATTCCTTAAAATTTTGCTAATGAATTCAATTTCATCCTGTATAAGCCGTGAAAGTAATAATACAGCAGTACTCACCAGGCATGAAGTGCAGTAATGCAGCGGTGATAGGGTACAGGCTAGGGCTGTACGTGATGTCCGGGCAGGCGTACCCGAGGACGGACACCACCCTGTCCGCAACCGCCCGACCCTTGCGAGTCAGATGGTAGCCCAGGCAGTGGGTCGCCTCCACAAAAGGCGGCAACATGATCGGCTTGTCCGGCAACTCAACTGTTCCGAACACCTGGAAACAGAGGAAACGTTTACAAAACTGTCTAAACATCTAAAAATTGTATGCATGCTAACGCAAAGGCACTTGGCCTGTCTGTGCTTTTAATATTTCCAAGGTGCTATCTCATGAACTGTCTAGCCTTTCCCCAATAATGTTAGGGCCGGCTTCCTGTCACAAAATATAGAGGGTACAGAAGGACCGCTACCGCCATCTTCAAAAATAATTACCTAAACTTGCCAGACTCACTAGGGCTGCTACTGTTTTGACTCTGTAGGTTTTATTTGTAACAATATGAAATTTTATTGACACTGGTTGGAACTCTTTGCAATTTTTTATAACAAAATTTTCTTGTTAGTCGTGAAATGTCAATGTCTCTCATTTATTCATTTAGACAACACGTGACAGTCGAGTCGTAAGTCTGTTTGAAACTGCTTGGGAATATATACCTATAAACGTAATGTGTGTGTGGTAAAAATACCGGTTAGTTCTGAGTGGTCCTCTCTGCTTGGGCGCGACGCAGCTTTACGTACTTTGTATTCCTGTCTAATCGAATGCAGCTGAATACCAGTATTTTACATGGAGCGACTGCCTATCTCTAACCTCCACAATCCAGTTACTACGTAAGACAATACCCCTTGGTAAGACTGGTTGTCAGACGTACTGGCATCTGACTATCCATAACAACTCCCAAAGATCTACGAATGATAGTCGGGACTAACGGCTTTACATGCTATCAGTAAGCTGAAAATCAAACCTTTCATTAGTGAGCGCGAAGAATATAGATTGTAGGATTTGTAGGTAACGTAACGTCATGAATAAATTCACGTATTGGCAACAACATCCACTTTCATGAAAAACTAAAATAACCCAATACTGCCAATGGCATCGAAATGATTATTATGTAACATTATTAAGTATTTATTATCATTTTAGCCTGGATTTTCCCACTGCAGGGTATATAGGCCATAGTCTATTATATTTCTCACCTTCAATATAAGCATTCTTTCGCCAAGTTTGGATTTTACGTAGAATCAAAAGAATAATGTTAATTTTAAGAAAGATGTACGAGACACGTTTATTTTTACAAGTCTGCATATTATTACATAAGGTCCTTACCTTAATCTCTATCTTAAGGCTATCAAAATAATAATAATACTATAAAGAGAATTTATATTGCGAACTTTTATTAAACTACATTAACATTAACCTTTTCTTGAAATCAAAGGAGATCTAGACGAATTAGTTGTTACCATTTCGTACCACTTGTAAACGGATGGCAACATTACTAGAGGAGCTATCAAATATAGACGTCCCAATTCCACGTCCGATTTGTCGGATTGGTCTGCTAACGTCAAAGCCGGTAAGCCAGTCCGGCCGTCTATCAGACTTAATTCTGACGTGAATCAGCTATCTTAAAAACTACAAGTTAACAACCTCTTCTAATCAATGATTGAGTGATCAAATACTATAAAAAGGTACACCAATACGCAATAGAACTAGTAATCTAATTGAACGCAAACACGGATCGATATAACGATAAATAATTTATCGGTACCTACGTATATTCAATTAATGATTCAAAAACGTGTTTAAGTCCTAAACTTCAAATTGTAACACCAAACAGTGTTGAAGGATATTTTTAAATGCTAGGAGACGTAAGAGATTTACAAATTAGTGTGCACGTATGAATTTGTTATCCAATCTGTGGCTGACATGTTCTGTGGATGCGTGATTATCCACTTTGTGGCAAGGACAAGATGAAACGACGCGCACAAATTATATATTTGAGCCTGCATGTAGGTTTCGGAACACACTACCTGCTTGTAAACCGAAGATGATATGAAGCGGAGATAAATATGACATTGTGACGGCACTGAGTACTTATTTCAATATCAAGTTGTACTAGAAAAGGCTAGAGAAAAAAAAAACTTTAATAACCAAGTTAAAACAACTAATTATTCAATACTATCACTGATGAGAAATTAATCACCTTAGCCACAGATTAACTAATAGTTCCTTTGGCCTTGGCCATATATATGAAAGTAATGTTATCTACAAATAAAAGAAGAAAGTCGGGCAACAGCCCCCGTGCACTTAACAACTTCACTGCGATCCCCAAGACGCCTGCCAAGCGTGGGGATTTTGCACCCCCCCCCCCCCCACCTTATGGGGGAGGTCTTTGTTCAACAGTGGACGTCTTCAGGCTGATGATTATGATGATGAATGTTGTTACGCTTTCACGATGAAACGACTGAACAGATTTTGATGACATTTGATATGAAGATAGCTTGATCCCTGGGAAAGAACATAGGCTACTTCTTAATTCGCAACTTTGTCTGCATTCGCGATAACCGACACTCACGCGGACGTAGTCGCGGGCAGAAGTTAGTCTTAGATATATCTTGCTTCCAATTTGCATTGTTTCTTTTTAAATGCGTTTCAATTTTTTGTTTCAGTAATATACTCTTGTACTCTACTTATACAATAGCAACTAAATCACCTTTAAGAGCAAAATCCGACGTAATATATACCTACAGCGACGTCAAGAGAGGCTAATGTTAATAATTTCTTTGCATATAAGACATCTTAATCATCGCTGTAAAGTAGTAATCTCCATGTCACGTTTCCTGACTACTTAATTATAAACAAAACAGCGTATTCTTATTATCATGACTTGTACAAACAAGCCTGGATCAATATTTTTGTACAGAAGAAGATAAGGGCAAACGTTCATTAACTTGTTTGGTAATGACTTTCGTTGGACTTATTATACAATGTTTATCACAGAAACACGGTGAACAATAGAAGCAGTTTTTAAATTTGTAGTTTCTGTTACTTGATTTTTTTAGTAATATAATTAAAATAATAGTCCTTTAACGTTTTTGCCCAGTTCTTTGTACATACTATTTCGAAACAGACGGTAGAAAGCACAGATATAGATAGACCTAGATAACGCAAGAGCAACTACTTCGCGTGCCTATTTTCGTGCCTAACTTACAATAAAAAATCGTAAGTAAAAAAAAATAAAGTAAACGTTTCCATCGGTAAGTCATTTTGTGATTAATATTATGCGTAATTAATTTAAAAAACCATTATTTTTAATCTAATACCCTCAGTAATACCTGGTAATAAGGAATAATAAGGAAAAACAAAACATTCGTATTACATTGTGACGTCCAAAAAATGGCACGCTTGGTTTTCATACAGATCGTGATAATTGCGTTATCTAGGTCTATCTATATCTGTGGTAGAAAGGAAGAAAGCCGGTCAGCCTGCTAATGAAAGGAGCATGACCAAGCATGATGCTAAATGCACACATGTTTTATGATCAGCCAACGTTGAAATCGGTTCACTGAACGATACCATTCTCAGGTACGATAAGGATAAAAAGAAAGAACTAGGCCCGTCCGTTGCGTAAATTTTAGAAGCCAACGAACCCAGTGTTTGTAATTCGAACGTTACGATAAATAAAATAAATATATCTAATAAACATTTGTCACGGAGACAACAGCCGGTCCCGGCGATGTGACGCTAACTAACTAAAATTAGACCATCAACAAAGCTCGCGTAAAAGAAGATTCAGATAATATTCGCATCAAAAATAAAGCTTCTCCGGACAGTGATAATTTTAGTGCAATAATATTCCGTGTCGCAGTTTCTCAATCTTTTGAAGGTTTATTATAAGCATTTTTTTTTTTCATTGGAATTCACGGTTTTTTGAAGATTCTATGGTCTAGATGTAAACAAAAACAGATAATACGCCCACTGAAGTAAGAAGGCAACAGTTCTGACAAGGATTTTTAGGGTTGCAAATCTTTAATGCCGAAACTGCGCCAAACTATACAAAGTGGAGATTTGAATGCTGACCTTATGTGCGAAAACGTTCAAAGCCGTCCGCTCAAACTCAAAGCCGGCACTCTACAATTTAATGCTTACAAAGAATTTACTCAATAAAAGCTTCACTTAGGATCATAATAGATCAAGAAGTCTCAAAAGGCGATGCCAAGAGTCTTGTAGAGTGCTCATTTGAAAGATATAACGCTCGAAGAGGGAAATAAATAAAGAATTTAGAATTGTTCAGTGATGATAAAGAAAAGTCAAATAGATAATCACGTCGTTGAAATAAACGCTACAAATGATATAAGTTATGTATACAATTATTTAAAATAATGAATAGAAGAGGTAAACAAGTAGAACGGTTTGACTGGAAAGTCTTCTACAGAGTACTACAAGCATTCACACAAACATTCAGTCCGTACCAACTGAAACTATGAAAGTCACCCTCCAGTAAATCAGCCTAAGTAAAGCTATTTGTTATAATGTAGAAGATATTATTATAAATACGAGGAATGATTGTGTAACAACGTAGTAAAGAGTATAAAACGAATGAATAATGTACTTCATTGTTTTGTTTTTCAATTACATGAATAATAATTCACTGAGTACTAAATCCCGGAATAGTAAGATGGTTTCAAAGAAATGTTTGTTATTAAAGAGAATAAATATGAAATATCATGAAAGAAATTGTTTTTATAAAAGTGCTTCCAAAAATAGAATAAATGTTATTTGATCGCTTACACAGAAATTTATTTAAGGTTCCTAAACCCTCATTACTTCCAACTAATGACTTGTAATGATTAGACGGTACACCACGCTTTACCTCAATTTAGAATTTTCAACTTATTAATAGACTTCATAAACAACAAATAAATGTAAAAGAGTTACATTGCAGAATAAAACACAGAGACTAATCGGAATCGAATTAGCTACCGCAAAATGCAGAGAGAATGTAGATAGCTAGTAGGTATGAATTCCAAATAGTGAACTGTGAAAAATTCTTCACGATGTTTAACAACTTTATAAGTTGAACTGGTACAACTGGGGGTTTCTGAAATACCCGTAGGCAAGTCCGGTATGAATCGTCTATTTATTATTTCTGTCGCGTACCCCACGTCCGGGGGTCTTGAATAATGAATGTCGTTGTGCGTCCACTACTACTTTTTACCAACGAAACCAGTCGGTTAAGCTGTTAGTCACGTGGATAATTTTCTGCACTGTAATGAAATTAGTTAACGTATGAAAACCAATGCTGGTGAAATGCGGTTGCAGTGAGAGAAAAACAGACGCGTCTCAATCGTTGTTGTGTCTACACTACAGTACTTATTTAAATCTATTTCCGTATTATGTTTCAGCAGTCTTACGTCAATCTTTATTTAATTCTCCGAATATAACATTATTTTATTTCCAATGTTTGATTCCGTCGTTTTTTATTTCCATACTTGTAACATGATCATTTTGTTGCGCCTCGCATCGCATCGATTAATAAATGTGAAATGAATGATTAAAATACATGTTCGTTTCCTCTTAGAGAGGGAAAAACTAGTATGAGAAAACACCGCAATCATCTATACGCGGTTCGCGTGTGCGCCACGCCCCCAGCGCACGCGCACGCTCCGTACCGCGCGCCGGCCGTCCTTCGTTCAGTCAAGGCCGCCCACGCGCTTAGAACGAATGCGCCAAAACCTGATCCCAGCCTGTTTTGTTTATAAACGAAGCCTCAAAACAGGTTCAACAGCTTTTTGCACGTGATCTCCCGGCTTAAGCATATTTAGCGTCACTGTCGCTGCCAGCATTCATTTTCATGTTTACGGCGGAAAATGAATACATTAAGTACGTGATTAGAAATAGTGGAAGAAGTTACCATGGTAACTTGTAAGTGAAAAAATTGATTGATGCAAATGCAAAAATATAATCTGGTGTCAGTCACGCACACCGTGCAGATAACGGTAATCGCAGTCAGTATTTACATATGACTGAATGATATCGTCAATTCGAGGTGAAATTAGACAATGACGGAACGCTGAAAATAAATTGGTTGCGGTTGCTTATATCAAGCTTCAAATTAATCTAGTGTTTCTTGGCATTTACTCGCTGGCACGTAATAATAACACGAAGGTAAATATAAACAGATTGTTTGTATTGCCAATGTGTTGATAGTATTGAGGTCGAAGCGCACGTGGGCCGTCGGGGCCCATCGCTCGGGTCTTACATTGGATTATACTGAATCCAACGGAATTCATTCCATCTGTTGTTATGGTCGGTTTCAACATGCACATTTGCATTCAACCTTGGGTGTTTGACATGAATAATGTTATGAATTATTATGAGTGCTTTCAACGAGTCCACTGATATAGGCATCGCAATCTGACGCACCGTAATAAGTGTTGTTTTCAAAACTGATACCTATTCAGTCAGGATTTATGCATCTTCATAATAGATAATTGCACATAAGTATGTTTTTCAGTTGTAGTTTATAATAGTACAAAACAAGGTACTAAGAAGGTAATTAAATTAAGTACTCCAAGAACTATTGCTCAAGACACGAGATGAATGAAAAGACAATTGGTTGATTGTCAGTTTGACACGAATCATAAGGTGTATTGTATCTGAACATGGATTATAAGTACATGTGCGACAATGGGCACGTGTGTGGGCGAAGCGTTAAGACCCTAATTAGTACAGCCACAACCCGACGCGACCTCTTGCCACCGACAATCAACGCTTAATTGAATAAAGTGGACCGACATGAGCCAAATTGCGGATTTGATGCGCTTTATGTAAGACGTTTGATTACAGCTCTTCTATGATTACATGATTACACCAAAGTTCCATTCATAATTCAGTGTTGGCAATATAATAATAGTAAATGCATATATAAATTCAAAGGCCAGCAAAAGGGCTCTCGCCTACATACCACAGTGGCATAAATATGTAAATGAACTCAGAGAATAAGGCAGAACTTTTCCTATATGCCGCTGTATAAATAAATACGCGGCCGCTGTTATTCTCTCTTGCGAATAAGATCGATGATACTATTTTCGGCGGAGCAAATCTACAAGGCGGATTCCGTCGGAAATAACTCCGTGTTTTACCATCGTACTGTGAGCGACTGTAAATCTTTCTTAGCTGTAAGTCGATTGTGAAAAACACTCCTGTTATCTACGAGGTTAGATATTAGCATCGAGTAGATACGACACTAAAGCACTTAGGGGCAGCCGGTGGTATGTTTTAAGATATAATTGAGTTTAGCAAATTACAAGAAAACACAAAAGATATAAGACAGACGCACCAGTTGAGAAGGCATAAACATTTGCAAAGCAAAGACAGGTACTTACTGAACTAGCCTGACTAAGAATCTCGCAACGCGCCGGCATGTAAATGACACATGAATGGACTAGGGTTGAAGAGATTGATTTACATAAATACAAAAAGCAACATCTGGAACAAGAAGACGCTATGAATACGCTGACGTTTCAATATCACGACGCGACCGGTCTTTGTATCTGCTTATTTAGCTGTGAGGAGCGCAACAATAATTAAAAATGAAAACTTAGCTACCAGAAATAAAACAGACAAGGTATATAATGCAGTAGATAAGAAGAATATTTCACTTTTGTACCACAATTATACTTACAAAACATTTTAAATCAGACGAGTGGCACTCTAAAGATAATGGTTAAATACACAAATGAGTTTGGTAGCTTGGGCAAATTCCATTGGCCCATTTTGATAGATCACGTAACGACAATTAGACTAGAATGTGTCATAACTATTAGGAGAAGACAATTTCCGTATCTATTGCAATGCATGTAAACAATGTTGATTATGATAACCTCAGGTCAAGCCTGTTTACAGTAGCTAGTTTGATTGATAATGTGATATGCACCAACGACCTGAGGTTATCAGCGAATATAATGCTCGAATATAGTGAGAGCAGAACAAAATTATTTTTACGTCTTTATCATTTTCTGTAGGTCATCGGTGTTTACTTACATAGTATTTTTAGTTTGGTGATACATGGGAAACATTTTGACGTGAATTATGATAACCTTTCAATGACAATCTTTATCTTCAGCGAAGAAATGTTGACGATTATAAAACTCATGAAGAAAACATTGTAGATGGCTCTAGAGGTGAACCTGTTAAAGAATATGGTGTTAAACCTTAACCAAAATATCTTGAAGTAAGAACATACAATCTTACAGCGTGGTTGGAGGAAAGTATTGTATAAGATCACAGTGAGCACTTAATCTTTCATCGAGTTTGCAACGAATTGTACGTAAATAAAGGTAGATGACGTAGACTTCGGTCTCGGTGTATCATAAGAAAATAAGCTCCACCTTAGCCCGCAAGTATTAGAATATTTAAAAAAAACTTGCATCGATAAAGAATTATAAAATTCTAACTTTTATAAATCATTTTTAGAGGTGAAGTTTGGAATATCGGCGATCGTGTTTTATAATACTAACTGCATCTTTAGATGGATAACCATGACATCATAAAAGGAAGACATTTTGAAAAATAACATTGACCAAAACAAATCATATAATAATTTAACATCTACTCAACCCGTTTATGGATCCCATGCTACACAGAACATTGTTATTCCAACTCTCTTTGCGTATGATATAAATATTGGCAGTGTTCATACGATAACGTACTGAAATAGATCGACCTAATAAATAGGAAACGAGTGTGTGGCTCCATTGCGCAATATTAGCTCTGACACGGATGTGAATGTGCTGAGATTCTTGCACAATACATGGCATTAGAATAAGTTGTTAGTGCACCTGTTAGTGCCTTGTTTACTAAACGTTTCCGCTTACTCAAAATATTTATGCTAATATAAAAACATTGTTTTGCAACTGATTCTGCACGCAAGTTGTTAATTTATCCAAATTGAAACTTTTATTGCAGAAGAAATACTGTGGTAGAAAAACAAATTTATTTATGAGTATATTAAATAAAACGATCTTGAGGAGGCAATGATGGAATAAATATTTTGAACAAGTTGGTTTTTCTGTAGATTTGTTGAAATAAACAACATTAAAACCCAAAACCAGTTACTGTTTCTAAAAAGAAAAAGAATGTACACAAAATCAAAATTGCAGCTGCTTTTTGTAATTTTATACATTTCAAGGCAAAAGTAATCCCATTCAACTTTATTTAGTTGCTCATTCCATCCAACCGTTTAACACATTTAAGAAATTCATTGCAATTCAAGCGATGGATAAAGTAAATTAATCGGAAATGGAAGTTAAATATCTGAAACCTAATAATGTAATGATATGGAAATGAAAAGCAGTAAGAACGAGACAATCAAAATGAAAAGGAAAATTACGCAAAATCTAGCTAATATCGTATCGTACGTAATTAACGTTATCAAAGAGGACCATAATAAAGGACTGCAACGCATAATTCTTGATACATTTCAAAACAAAGTGACCCAAGTGGGTTCGGGGACCCGATATGAAGTCGATACCATTAATTTATTAATTAAAACCGCAGTAAACATCTTGACGACAGACGTTGCAGGCGATAACGATACAATGATACGAACAAAGTTCGATTTCAACCATTCCGTAATTATCGCCTTATATAATTTTGTATATTTACGTGCTATTGTTCACGTTTCTTGGTAAGATATTCTAAGATTTACGAGTCTAGTGTCTTTTGTGATTAATTACTGTGGAGTTCAAAGATAGCCTAGAGTTCGGTCCGTAATTCTTGAGTAATTAGTTCTGTTCTGTATTATCTGATAATTACTAGTTGAGCCACCAATAATTACCAGAATAAAAGCATCATCAAACTATGCATCAGTAACTGATCCGAGGCGCGGCCTTATAATGCTTTGTTTACGACATAATTTATTTTCTGAGAGAAATCAATAATTAAGAATAATTTATCATATTTTTATTATCTTTTGCGTTCTTGTAACTTCGACACGCATCCTAGTCTTCTAATAAAACTGTAATAAGCGTTATGAATGACCTATCATTGTTCCTACAGAAATAACAAGTCATGTTTCACTGAATTTGATTTTTATGATTGTACGGATAATAATGTATTTGCTTGTTGTGAGTACCAGAGATTTTGTTGATTCATTCTCTTCTGCAAAATTCGTCTTTCTTGATTACATAATTTTCAGTAACGTTCCTTGTAGTAACAGATTCGTTTTCCAACTATTAGTCATATCAAAACCTAACATCGAACATACATACAACAATAAATATTGATTATTCATCAGCTTACTCAACACTTGACCAAACTCTTAACCGCATAAAAAAAAACTTCACAAAGAAAATTCCATACCCAGTATTTGCGCAGTAGGTAATTAATCTAGCATTTTACAAAAACAATTTACACGTATACTTTTCTATAATAAAGTCAACATTATAATTTAAGTATGCAGTTTAATAGTCATGCGTTGCATAAATTACCCGATAACACAGTAAACCGATAACGTCTTGAACGTGCTTTACAAAAATGCAATTGGGTTAGGTCGGTTATAACTTGTGTATTGTGCAGGACAGCATAATGCATTTTGTGGTTATGTATCATTCACACATCACACACCGTATCATTTCACATGCTGACTGGTTGAGTAGTTTCAAGTTTGTGTGCAGCACCGCTTGCGAAATATAGAATGAAAGTTGATAAAATGGCGTCTTGTTTCTATGTTCGACAATCTTTTCAGACTGTTCTGTTTCTGTATTTTTACAAGCGTGGGGCTGACTGGTTACAATTTGTTTTTCTTCTAGTCCTAGACCATCTTAATATTATAAATATCTAGTAGTAATGGTCTTTAGTATTTTATATGGATTTCATTTTCTGCTATGCGGGATTCCCTTCCAACCGAGGGCGTCGCCAAGGGGGGACAGGTAGGGGCAGAAAACCCCTAGAAATTCCAAAAGCTTTATGTGCCTTTGACTGTATTTAAATAACCTTCTTGGAAGCTATATATTTGAGCCGTTTGGGGTGGAAAGTCTAGGGCCATGGGGTCCAAGTGCCCATTGTTTTTCGTGACATCGCCAAGCGGATGGTCGACTCTTCACGTGACCCGAAGGCTGGTCTATTCTTGGGTCAAAGAATCAAGGCTGGCAGCATTGGCACGTTGTATGGCAATGCTGCCAGCCTATTGGGCACGTTACCATTGACAACGATGTGGACGAGTTTTTTGATGCCCCTGCCTTTTTCTTAGAATTGTAAATAATTTTAATATTTTGTCTCTATTATTAAATAAATATGTAATGTTCAATTACATATGACGTAAAAGATACTTTTCCTATCCTCCATATATTAGCATGCCCCCCCCCTAGGCCCTCAGCTGGCGATGGCTGGCGATGCTCTTGCTTTCAACAGCGTCTTAAGCATGGTTGCGAGTCGCCTGGACTGTGTAGGTATACGTGGGTCACTGTTGTGCCGTCTCTCATGGGATGTCGCAACAGTGATCAATATTGTTATTTCTTGTATTGTTTGCTTTGTTTTTGTTTAGGGTTTGTGCTTATTAACAATCTTGTTGACTCTTGGTTGCTTGAATAAAGAAAAAATATCTTCTATTTTTATAGTGTCACCTTTAATTAATAGTGGATACTCAACAGCTATTTGGTAGGACGATAGTAGTACCTCCACTTAAAAATCTAATGCATAATTTTATTATTATTAATTATGAAAACAATTACAAAACTGATTTGTAGTTTTGATTAAATTATCTTTCTAACAAACAATTTAATTCTGATTAGATTTTCCTTATCAGTAAATTTCAATTATGTAATTTCAATACTCATTGTTTGCTCTATGACACAAATGAAATTAAACATTTTGCTTTAAGTATTCATTGTTTTTATTTCAATAAGACTATTATTTTTCTTCTTTATGTGTATGCAGACCGCACCTCAGTGCTGGGGATGACTCATCTTTTTTTTACTTTTGTGTTAGTACAATTATGATCATCCGCCTACTATCCGTTTCTTTATACACTCGGCGTCACAAAAATCGCACCTCTTTAAGAATTCCCTTCAAAGTCATTTTAACCCTATTAATCAATGGTATACATATGACTATAAGGTATAATTGGAAAGGCAATTTATTTAAATTTCAGAATAAATCAATGGATTTGGTTTTTTGTTTACCAGGGAATAAAAAAAAGCAAGCTAATGCAAATGATTAAAAAGTTAAATTTTATTTTATCAGCAAAAATTACAACAAAGTCCTTAAAACTAACTTAAAACCTAGTGTTACCCCCCCTAGCCCTGATGACTGCTTCCATGCGTTCTCTCATGGACCTTATTAATGTGACAACAGTCTCTTGTGGAATGTTGTCCCATTCTGCAACGACGGCATCTTGAAGGTCTTGGAGAGTGGTAGGGGCAGGATTTCGTGCCCGTACTCGCCGTTTCAGTTCATCCCAAAGGTGCTCAATAGGGTTCAGGTCTGGACTTCGCGCCGGCCAGCGCATAACAGGGATGCCAACTTCTTGCAGGTAGTCTCTTACAATTAAAGCGGTGTGACAACGGGCGTTATCGTGCATTAACGTGAACCCACTGCCAACAAAACCCGCATAAGGGACAACCTGCTCCTCTAAGATCTCTGTTATGTACCGAGCAGCAGTCAGCGACCCTTGCCCGCGAGCACTTCCAGTCCGAGAAACACACACAAGGTTCGTTTTACCGTCGATTGACATGCCGCCCCAGAACATGCACGAGCCACCCCCGTATTCCACTGTCTCTTGAATACAGGCTTGTGCGAATCGTTCCCCTTGCCTCCTATACACTCTTCGACGCCTGTCGTTGCAGAAAAGACACACCCTCGTCTCATCCGAGAAGAGCACAGCCCTCCATTGGTCTATTGTCCAATCCACATGGTCACGGGCAAATTGCAACCGGTCTCTCCTATGCTGTGCAGTCAATTTGGGCCCTGTAGCAGCCCTATGAGCTGCAATTTTCTTCTCCCGCATTCTTCTTCTAATCGTGGAGACGCTTACAGAAGTTCTGCGAGCTGATCGCAGTTGTTGTTGCAGCTCAACAGCATTGGAGAACCGATTACGTAAAGACGTCGAAACAATGAAGCGATCGTCTCTTTCGGATGTGCACCGTTGTCTTCCAGATCCACGTCTTCGGATATAGCCACCAGTCTCTTGGAAACGTTGGAACACTCGTCGAACGGCAAAACGACTCAAGTTCAGTTGCCGAGCAACATCACATTGCCGCATCCCTGATTGCAGTAGTGCAATGACTTGAGCGGCTTCATCTGCAGTGGTATCCATCTTCTGGGGTATTTTTCTCTTTCTTTTTCTTGCTGTAGCTGTTCACGTGTGTTCACTTCAAAGGTTGAATAGCGAATGACCCACATTTAACCCGGGTCGCCCGTTTTATACCCTTGTAGGGAGATGCAATTAGTGGCCGTTGTAATGCGTATTTTGACAACATTTTTTTTAACGTTACGTGCTAATGAGATCTGTTGTGTTTAGGAATTCTAACTGTTGTTAATTTAAAGGTCGTTAAACATACTTTTAATTGATACCAATATTAATTGGGTTTAATGTATTCGTTACTGGCGGGACATGTTTTAAACTTATTTTCGAAAAGGTGCGATTTTTGTGACGCCGAGTGTAGTTTCATAGTATTCTTGGGGCTATTTTGTCTTCATCAGTAATCCACATCGATACTTCAAAGTTTACTTGTGACAAGTTCATAATTTGTCCACATAACCATCATCATTTACTCCCAACTTGTTACTTTCCCTTACTGGAAATATGTGTGTTTAAAAAAAAAACAAATCTAATCAATTTAGATTAATTTCATCCTCTACTACAGCTACTGACAATATTTTAAATTTAATTTAATTAGTACCCGGCGTTTAATGTTGTTTGAATTGCTTTAACATTTATAATGAGCCTTCATTCTAACCGTTCAGCATGCCACTCGAGTCAAATGATTTAATTTCGGTACTGATGATGGTAGTGATTTCATTTATAATGATTTCCATATCCTAATAGATATGTACAGACGACAGCAGATCAAGCCAAAACAAACTGACAAAAAATCAGGGCAGGATTTGTACAAAAAAAATTAAGATGTTTAGAGAAGTTGAAATTCAAATTCTTATATTCTTGGGTCCCTAAAGAGTATCTTCAGGCATTTACAATATTTTTAAAACCCCGCAAAACAAAGTTAATAGTTTAACGAAAAGCTCATTATTTCAGAACGAAACGGCGTCTGACAGTAACAGTGACACTGCCAAAAAAAATCAAATCACTTTATTGCAAACATGTTGTAGGTACAGGGGTTGGAAAAAAAGCTTTTTTACAAAAAAGACAACCCCCTTCAAAAACCAAAAATTAAAACAGAACAGCTATCAAGAATCAGTAGGATATTGTATTGTAAGATCGTGAAACTTTAAAAAAAAACTATTAATAAGTACCACCAACAACACATCAATCATCACCAATACTAATGACTTCTATCAATGCTCCTACTAACATACATACATCATTATCCTAATTTATTTGAAAAATCAAATCTTGCGTAGGTATTTTCTCGACTGCCATCTTGGAGCAAAACATTACCTATAACATCTCAAGTTTTGTGTTCAGTAAACCAATTTATCAGGTAGAGCAAAGGAAAAACATTGTTATCCATTACGCAAACAGATCTATTTACTTAATGAGACCAAATAACGAGAAGAGAATACAAGGTCGTATTTCCATCTTTCGGTAAACGAAGCAACAGTCTAATTTCCGTTTTAATTCAGAAATACAAGGTTGTAAAGAGAAAAAATAACCACCTTTAAAGACTATAAAAGGCCTGGCAGATTGAAAAGTAATTAGAGCACAAGAAGATCTAAAGGCAGCCCGCTTCAATAAAATAGACATTAAGAATTGAGACAAAAAAACCGATGATGGTTGAGTAAGAGGTTAGCTAGTTGATGATAACTACAATAGAGAAGATGTAAAAGCAATTATTGGTCGGTTACCAAGTAATTATTCAATGCCCATGTGAGCTGCCGCATTAATTGGTAGCAATTGCGCAAACTCGATTAGAGGCACGGAACCGCAAGTACTGTGGTTTGGAGCACTTACTCGAATAATTCTACTATCGATGTGGCACTCTAGAGTGCCGATTAAATACCTCAGACATTTCCTTTCCAACCCAGAAACGGACATTAGATATGCGCAAATTACGAAATCGAAGCCGGTTTTGGCAACTTTGAGACTTTTATGGTGCATTGCGAATTTTTCATGCCAAAAACTAGGTAGGAATGAAAGACTACAAACAGATTTGGCATACTATTTAATGTGATAATAAGGCGAAAGTCTTAGAAGCTTAAATATGTATCGCTTAATTAAAAGAGCCTCGGGATAAGTTATCCGTTTACCGTACACAATATTAATATTTAATAACGTTATCTTATCACAGTATATTGCTTCAATCTGTATCCACAAATACCGCCGAGCATGAACTATTCATATTTTCATTCATTCATATAGCTGTTCCACTCAACTATTTTCCATCACATCAATATTATCGCAACCCATATTTTGTTTTCCACTGTATTTTCGTTTACGTCTCCACACATTTTGGACGCCGTTATTAAATTAGTACTTTACATAGTTACCTAAGAGTTTCTGCTCTGACTGCTGCAATTTCTATTTTAAGCGCATACATAAATTCCATATGCAAATAAACCTGTTCTTCTGCGTTAGCATCGAAACAATGGGCGTTGTGTAAATCAATAATTCTATGGACGTTTTAAATACTGTTTGTGGTAACTAGATGATTGAATTAACTCGATAAATGTTCAAGGTCGAGTAGTGCGTGCGAACTCTTGTAAGTGCAGGAAATAGTTTCTGTCTGTCCGTATCTTTGTATACTTCCTGCGGTCGCACTGGTCGCAATTCGGCTTAGTCATAACCAGTAATATTCTCTGGTCCGTCGGTCAGATCAGCTGACTCGGTCACAAGGACGTGCCTCCTCGAGCGTGTAATGCAAGTTGTTTTCACATGTTTTTGGTGCCGTTTCTTTACGTTAGTGTGTTTATCTTTCTTTTCAATCTTTGATATTCTGGGTTCAAAGTTGTCTATTATTTCAATTTCACAAAAGTTTTCCTCTGCGCAAAAACATCCGTAGGTCTGCTTAAATATTCATGCCACGGATTTTTTTCCTAAGTCATTGTTCTTTTAAACATGAGCAGAAATTGAAAATACATTAGTTACATAAAGTTAAATAAAACATTGATGTTCACGTGACCACAATGCAAGTAGCAGAAGGTGAGAAAAACAAAATGGTGCTTGTCTATTTTAAGACTTGGCTGCCCGCCATCGCGCGCGCGGCTTTACCTATGTAAGTATATCAATTATCGGTACGAAATGATTTTATGTGACATTAAATCAAAATGGGGAAATTGAACGATAAACTTCGCCATAACAATAAAGCTGACCGATGTTATGTTTTTTATTATTATAATTGCTTGTACATTTTACATAACATTTGTCAAGTCAAGTCACCCAATGCAATATGTTTCGGCAAACAACTCCATAAACATCGTGATGAAAACAGAAACGCATCAAAGATAGTATTCTTGTAGTTTTGACACACCTCTCTTGCGTTATCACCGTTAAACCTCAGAAGTCACAAAGCAGCGCCATATTATCTTTCTTACTGACTGAAATTCATCAAAACTCCCGCAAACTTGATTGAAGACGCCTAATTACTCGGTAATTGGGGCATTTCCAAATGTTCAAAGATAAAAATCGGTACTTTCAATTAATATTGCACTGATACTAATTGATATTAATCACACTTTTGACTTTAATCCGACATTGAGTCATAACAAAGTGTAATTAAGACTTGAACAACGGAAATTCCTTTGCAAAAGTCGCCTCTAAGGGGTCCAATAAGTAGTATACAATATTTTGTCATTACAGAAAACCGTTTTGGAGCCCTAAAGATGCGAAAGTAAGAAAAGATGATCCTCTTAACTTACTTTGGAGTTTTTCCCAATCATCATTTCTGTTTACCAAAATATGTAAAGCTCCTACCCTCTGAGATTTAATTAGACCTTTATTTTAATATGACATAGCCCGCCGTCGGGCTTTCGTCCGTCATAATCGGATTTGATGTAATGAGATTACGCCGTGACGCGGCGGGCGTCTGAGTAGCGCTTGTATTTAAAGGGCTCTGTTGCTAGAAAACTCAACAAGTCTTTATTTACCCAATAGGTACTTGGTAAACCCCTGGATTCGAAACAAAGGCTCAAAGCGAAATCAGCTAAGCGAGAAAATCTAACAAAGAGGTCTTTTAACTAATTTAACTCGGGTTCTCGACACAATGACTGTAGTTATCAAAATGTGAATAGGTATTATAGAGAAAGAAAATAATGTGGTCAAACGACAATAGAATTTCTTCCCATCTATTCATCAAGTCCATAAATATCTCGTGTTTACAATCAGATAGTTACATCAAGTCGTAATGTCTAGGTCATGAAGACCACAACGCAAAACATTCGGACACTTTCGTCGACTTTCTCCGTCCCACTCGCACGTATAGTATGACGGATAGCGATATCGTTGTAAATCCACCGTTATCGGTGAGTGACAGCGTGTGACGGATTGCGAGGTCAAGGCGGGTATGTCGTTGGCACTGCACCAGAGTTCACATGACGAGTTTCTACGTACGACCATCGAGCGAATTTCACAGATACCTTACCTACCTAGGTCAATGCAATAATGTCGAAATTCCTAATTCCTAATGCAAACTAATCCGTCAGAGAAATGTGGAGTTCCTTAAATACAATGCAACTCCACCTCATCATCAATGGCTCTTGAGAAGTGCAAAAATAGTTCCTAAATCACACAACATAAATGGCAAACTAAATTGCTTTGCGTTACACTTTAATGACTGCTGCATATCATGACATTACACAAGGTATATTTGGCAACGTTGCGCGTCAACCTTCGAGACGTATTTGGAATGAAAAGAATACTCCGAAGATACTTGGAATTCCTGATGGCTCCGAACAGCATTCAATCCGCGGTCAAGGGGATGAAGTAGTAACAGTACTACAACCGCAGACAGTTCAACAATACAATGCCTATATTGCAATCAATTTCCTTTGTGAATGTAGGGTGATTTTATAAGATGACTCATCATGGCAATTTTACGTAGGAAAGTACAACATATATGCCCCAAATGGCGATCAGGGAAAATTTTAGAAAAAAATGATTGCTAGCACGTACGGCCCCATTTCAAACAGAACAATAAAAACGACTGCATTTAACAGACTTGAAATTATTTTCACCCACCTCTTATAATATTTCAAACCTATTCTAAATATTTTCGTGGACTTAAAATAAAGCTTCAACTCGTATCTCATACGTTTCTAAATAAGATAACTAAGGTCCAAGATATGTGTGTTCAATTGGCTTCTGATTCCGTTTGAAAACTGAAACGCTGGAATTCATGGCTAGGGTAACAGGTGTAACTATCAGTAATTCATTGTATTTATCTACGAGACCATGGACATAAAAATAACATCCCACCAAAAACATTTTCATGTAAAATGTTGCAAAGACGAGAGCAAATGGCTCGCACTGTCAAAAAGTTATCAGATCTCTACGTATAATCTCTACTTTACTAGCCCTAACCACAAACTCTACACCTTAGTCAAAATATGATGTGCCTTGGCCGTTTCGCTATCGTTTTAGGGGAGTAAGGTGAAAAATGTATTCACTGTTCAATACTTTTCTGTTAAAAAAGAGTTCTTGAAGTAACGAAACAGCCAAGCCACATACCTATTTTGAAAGTGTAGATAGTCTATAAAGCTATAAAGACTGGACCTGGAGCTTAAGTTCCCAAAATTCTATGAGCACAAATGAAACCTATTCTAGCTTAGACGAACAACCATAATATCCTCAGATTTTTGTTTCTACCACGCACACATATTTCAGCTATTGCCAAATATCTTTCTGACACATTTGACTTTGACTTTGACAACAACAAAACATCCACTAAGATTATCGGCATGGAATGCCTCCCCTGTTTCTGAGAAAACCGGAACACTAGGTGTGAACCCAGTGTCCTTGGATGGCACGTGGACATCCCACTGACTCATTTCACTTACAACGTCATGAACCTAATAAAATGGTGATGAAAACTCCGGAACAATTCTGTATTTCGTTAGGACATTTTGGGATTAGCAGAAGATACGAGCAAAGAACAGATCTAGCTTCCATCAAAGTGTCCAGAAATTTTCCGATCATTGGCGTTCATACACTGGAAGTTTAGAACTCCTGCCAAATATTCTGAATAAGAGATAACAACAAAACACACAGTAGGTAAGCCGTTAGGCTTGGAATTTCTTCCCCCGTTTCTGAGAAAACCGGAACACTTGGCTTCACACCTTGCATGGCACGTGGACAACCCAGTGACTCATCTCACTTACTTACATTGAAACACGTTCCAATGCGAGTACACATTTGTCACTGGAATAAATTGGGTCAATGTGTTGGACAACAATGGAGATTTCGAAGAAATTGTGAAGATGTTAATGTAATTGCGTACAGGCATTTAGCTTGTGCTTTCTCGGAAGTATGACCTAGAGTGCCAATTTAGAAACAATACTATAAATAAAATAAGTAATTACATAAATATGTGGCTCTTCTCCAAGTTGGGCACACGTCGTTTTTGGAATTTCATTGATGAGTTTGTAATGACTTTTGAATCTAACAAATGTAAATGATGCAGTTGATATTAAGGGACCAACAGCATATTATTCACAGAAGACGTACCGTTACAGAAGTCAGGACCAAAGTTAAGACTTAAGCTACTTAAAAATAGTTTCAATGAATCAATAAGCTAATATACATTTCCGAGTAAATAAGTAACATGTGAAGTCAAATATACGTACTATTATTGTTATCACGGATATCGATTGTTATTCATCGTACCATTGATGACTTGATCAATAAATATGTAATTAGATAAAACTATAAAAGTATATGGTTGATTGATTATGGATATTTAGTGGAACAAATACACTATTTTTGTAATGATTTATAGATACTAGCTTTTGCTCGTGTCTTCGTCCGCGTAAATGTCGGTTATTTATTTATAATTTATTTATTTATAATTTGTTTATATATTTTTTTATTTTATTAATTTATTATTAATTTATTAAATATTTATTTATTATTTACTAGCTTTTGCCCGCGACTTCGTCCGCGTGAAAGTCGGTTATAGCGGATGCAGACGCAGTCCCGGATTAAAAAGTACCCTACGTCCTTCCCCAGGGTTAAAGCTATTTTCGTACCAAATTTCATCATAATCGGTTCAGCCGTTTCATCGTGAAAGCGTAACAGACAGAGTTACTTTCGCATTTATAATATTAGTATGGATTTATTATTTATTTATTTATTTTTACATCAACACCACTACCACAACAGGTTACCCCAAATCGGTAGCGTGGCCCTTAAACAATATTACAATACTAAAAACATATCACATGTAAGGCAATTCACGGCAAGACACGGATTAAAGCCTATATCCTTTCTTGGGGTTCAAGCCTAGTAGCCTAGTCTGTCCCAAATATCATCAAAATCGGTTCAGTAATTTAACCGTGAGAGCGTAACAAATAAATTCACTTTTGCATTTATAATATTAAGTATGGATTGTCCCAGAGGTGTGTACAAAATTAATAGGGTATTACACCCATTTTTGAAAAGTGTCTCAATAAAATTCTGTAGTGCTAATATGCCACCAAAAAAAAAACTCAATTTTTATTCAATCGATAAGTGCCATAAAAAGGTATCAAAATTTTAAATTTTAAAATTTCGCGCGTAGTTTGACGAAAACGCCTCTTACTGGACGCCATATTGCTCAGCGGAAATGACGACAGTTCGTTTTGTATCAAATGTGCTCATATTAAATATGAAAATTGTATATAATTTAACAATAATAAAAAGCATATTTTGTAAAGGTGCAATAATTAAAAAAAATACGTTGGTAACGAAAATAATAAAAGTACAAAGCCTATATATACGCCAATCGGTTGACTGACAGTTGACCATTTTTTGTTTACACAGCCGTAAGGCGTAATAACATGGCCGCTACTATTTCGTGGTGTATTATAACAGATTAAAAAAATTGAAAACTTGGAAATGAATTTAAAATTTAGTTTCTTATTTTATGAACTAAAACTTACATTTTCCGACTGCTTTATGCCTAAACTGTCTCAACAACATATTTATAGATTTTTTCTAGTATAGATTAAAATACCCTATTAAGGAAGGACCTGATAATGTATGAAGAACATGGTGTTGATTGTGTTTAGGTGTAATCAGACCGAAGAGTTAAACCTGCTCAATAATAAAATGAAAAGCACTGTATACAATCTGGAAAGCTCTTACAATGCAATCGTTAAACACACCCACATACGAGTCTTGTGCATGTGGCGAGAGACACGCGCGCACCGGCGAAGGTGAGCGAGCTAACTTGATGCCGTGCCAATCTCTCGCGTGCATATTAATGAAGCTGTTATTGTGCATTTCGTGGCCAAAAAAAAAATCCTTATTTTTAAATATGGCGGATTTTTTTCTTATTTACCAAATGTTAAAAACAATAAACTCATAAATTCACGGCACTTGTATCTAACAACAGCCACCTGTCGTATAATTAGTCTGCCATTGTTAGACGGCGGCGGTTAATTAAGATGCGCGAGAGCTCCTATTGTGACGCGAGGATGCGCGAGCGCGCGTTGATGTCGTACACAAGGACTCGCCGACAGACAAGCCTACGACTTCAATTCACACACACACAGCCTCGTAACTCGTTGGTCAGATTGAATGTTTATTGACAACTTCACATTCACACACATTTCAGTTACAAGGACAACTTGCGCATGTGTGAGTTCGTTTTGTGGTCGACAAATAGCCACATGACTAGAATTTCGAAGCGCTTGCTAGCATATAACTTGTTGCTTCATCAAAAGGGAGCATTGGAGTAAAAACGCGTCGGAAACTCTAAGACCTTGACGAGGACGTCGCCTTCTTATCTGGGGGCGTGATATCTAACATTTGGGAGGTATTGTGCAAAGTAAATAGACATGACCTTGGAAATATTAAGCGCTTGCCGGCGAGATAACGTTCTCAGCCGCGCACGCTCAAAACGAATTTCTTTATATGCGAAACAAGTTAGTGAAGTTGGTCGCACACCTTGGAAAAAAACATATCGCTGTCGCGTTGCGTAATTTAAAAGAGCACTGACCTGTGTAACCATGTCCCAGTAGAATCCATCGAGCATAGACTTTCCATGTTGATGTTGTCTGCAGAGCGCGGGCCAGAGGGACGCGCGGACGGGGCTGTTGATTGCCCAGGAGTTCTCTCTGATGAGTAGTTTGAGCTCGCGCTTGCGGGTCAGTGTGATGAGGGGCTGGATCTCCTCGAATGTTTTGAGGGGTGCTTTCTTGCCTGCGAATAAGGGAGAGGGTAAGCACTGCGTCCAGATAGTCGAGGGGTCGGAGACGGCGAGGGACTCCGCGCTGGGTGCGCGAAACGCGGCCGGTTCTATGTACATCGCACAGTTGGCGCGGGGCACATGCTTTCGGTGCGCGCGCGCCGCCGGCACTGCCGCCCGCAGCCGCAAGCTCGCCAGCCTCCGGAAAATGCGATAGCGCGCCCCAACACTGTCACACTTCCATTGTTTATTTGACCGTGTGACGCGCGCGCCGGTACAATAGACCAAACGTATTTAATTATGTTTTTTAATTTAACTAATTTAATTATTACCTACAATATAGTTTCTAATTGATTGAGTCTGGCAGTTGACGTAACTTATTTTGTGTAGAACTGAAGTGCGATATCGCACTGGTTGAACATTGTGGTCCAAAACCAAGCACAAGCATTAAAAAAAAATTTTTTTTCTTGAAATCCAAGAACATACGTCAAGTAAACAACACGTAGATATCACACGATAACAGCATGAACAGTTGTATTAATAGAAACAGAATCAAAGCAAAACGCAACGTCTTGGACGTGAGCCAATAAAACGAAATTTTCGTATTGCATACGTAATCGTAGGCCGACACTGAAAACTAAACGAAATAAAATGTTTCAACGAGATACGCCCTTTGCTCCGACTAACATACGTTCTAAATACCGCACATTTGTTACGTCAAGTTGCAAGTTCAATTAAATAAATCTAAGTAGAAAAGTATACGTGGTGAAGTTGTTTAGAGGGCAATGGCATGGAATTAAAAATGTACGACTAGGTATTGATTATCCATCAGTCGCTGAAATAACTCTGTTTAGCTTCATTTAACGTAATCATCGGAATCAACTATGTCATCATAAAGGTAAATACCTAGATTGTCGTGGTTTTGGAACATTTTGTCGAAAGATCAAAACTGTCAAACTGAATTTGGAACATTTTGCCGAAAGATCAAAACTGTCAAACTGAATTTTGTAAATTTTTTATATAGATTGTCGTGGCTTTGGGACAGTTTGTCGAAAGATCAAAACTGTCAAACTGAATTTTGTAAATTTTTAATAACTAACTAGCTTCTTTCTAGACGCAGCGTTGGTAGGCCTCCCACCAGATGAACCGACGACATCGTCAAGGTCGCGGGTAACCGTTGGATGCAAGCGGGAATTGCCGCTCGTTGTGGCGTTCTATGAGGGAGGCCTATGTTTAAGGGAGGCCTATGTTTAAGGGAGGCCTATGTTTAAGCGACTTTTGCAGATTTTAAACTGACAATCACGTTAAAATGTTTAGTGTAAATGATTTGAAAAAAAAATATATGTTAAACTAGAACATTCTCTTAATAATTTAGTTTGTAAATATTTTTGATTAAGTTCATATTAAATAGATTAATTAAATCGTGAAGTTGTGTCTGACACGGACAAAACATTGACAATCACACAAAATCTACCAGGAATATTTCAACGAAACTTTTACTATCTTACAGACAATTTTATTATCTATCTTTTAGTATACGCCTTTTTCTAAGTTAAAGAATACTATCTTTTATTTAATTTTTTCGACTAAACTTTGAGTTTTGGACGCAGCGCATACGATTCTCTGGTCGCTCAAGGTCGCCGGCGTATCGTCAAATTAAAAGTGGACGTCTATCGGCTGATGATGAACTAGCTTCTGCCTTCGACTTCGTCCGTGTGGAAGTCAAATATACCATAATATGATACTCGGCAATAGTATAACTTTCTATCAATGAAAGAATTATTGATCCCTTATTTTTTGATAATAAAAAATAGCCTTTAAGAGCGCGTATTCGATTCGTGACGAAAACTTCATGTTTTTGCGTTTTGCCCAGGGCAATATCGTAATTATGTGAGCAGATTATTTGAAGACAATTTACAGTTTTAAAAAGATTAAGTCTTGCTTTAGACAGCTACAGAGTAAAAGTATAATTTTTGATCATGGTTTTTTAAAGCGAAGACAATTCTTTCATATCGTTTTGCGAAATTAGACGTCAGAGTTAACTTTCAGGACGAATACAACCATTATAATATGCCAAAATATTTTGTTTTATGCGTTTTTCCAACAGTATGTACAGTCATAAAGACAGCTACAGAGCAAAAATTACGAAAATATTACTATTATGTATTAAAAAACAATGATGAAAAAGTAGAAAATCGGTTCACTTTGTCAATTTTTTTTCACCGGTATTTGAATAAAAACATACCTAACTGATATATTTATTTTATGAAAGTAAATGGTATGCTTAATATACAGAATATTTTTCAGTCCGTTAAACGAGCTCATTTATTTTAGACAATTATTTTAAAAAGCACTGTAAAACATCGCGCGCTGTCGTTTGCCGATCAATTTCAATGATTCGTGCTTATTTCGTGCATATTTTTTTTTCTGATGCACACAAACAGACCATTGTATTGTTCTAGTGTGTGTTAATGCTGCTACGCCATTCTAGCAATCGTTTAGATTTTGAGTTGCGCTAAATCGAATACGCGCCCTTAAGCACTCAGAGATAATGTAGTTTACTATTAGTAAAAGATTTTAAAATCGGATGAGTAGTTTCGGATATAATTATCTGTTACATCCAAACTTACAAACATTACTCTCTCTAAAATATTAGTAGTGATTAAGTACCTAAACATAGATAACAAGTCTACTTAAAATGAAGTTATAATAATCCGCCAATTTTCCAAGATCACGAAAATAAAGACCAGTAGATAATAAAGAATCTGATCCCGCTTATATAAAATTTTTAACGTTCGCATAAGCGTTCCGGCAATTGAAAAGCTTTCAGGGGCTCAATTTTCAGCCGATCGTGACCCGCAAAGCCAATTTCCCAACGCAATCTTTACTGGCATTTACGAAAGGCTTTTACGTGAGCAATTTTTAAAACTATTTTCGTCAATCAACGTCGAAACGAAAAAACGTCTGAAAACAAAATAAAAAAAAAATACCAATCGAATTGAGGACCTTTTTGAAGTCTGTTAAAAATTTTTATTAAGGTGAATTTTAATTTTCAAAACGTTTTGTTGTTAGTAGAATTGCTATTTTTCTTTTTACTCAGTGACGTCAATTGTCTAGAAAAATCAACATGGCCGATAATACCGACGGTTAACATTGAAGTGTTAAGTAAACAAGTTAGCATGATAAGACGAGGTTATCTACAATGCAGTCGCCGACTAGCCGCTGCGATTGGCAGACATAGACGATTTATTTAGAAGTTATTGGTAACAATTATGTAGGAATCGAATGTATGTACAATATTTACACAATAAATACGGTAACTTCTAACATTCCTAAAATGCATTCGTATGTTCCTCCACATCTCCGTCCACTGTAACTGCCCAAGGGCCAGGCAGCATTGCTACCTTAGCCTCTAGTTCAAACCCTTATCACACTTGGCTAAATTAAGTCTCTACTGAATTCCTTTACTACTTACTTACTGAATGCGATTACACTTTACTGAATTCAGTAGCGACTGAATTTAGTCGACTTAATTTAGCCAAGTGTTTATGCGGTTTAGGTAGAAGCCAGTTTATCTTCTTAGTTACTATAGAAGTAATAGTAACTAAGAAGATAAACTGGCTTCTTCTTACTTCTAAGTTATGCACAATAATACTATTTTTCTTTTTTTTTTTCGGATTGGCATCTCGCAGATCAACCTAGGAGGTTGTCGGCTGCTTAACCGGACTTTCCTGTGGTGCCTTAAAAATTATTATTTTTAGGGCCTCCAGCCAGGGCAAAATATCTTACAAACTAAGCGACTACACGCTAAGGGCACCCCCTGTGGGGTACGAGCCTCGGCTTAGGGCGTCGCTGGGAGAGGACAGCAAAGGGACAGGCTGGATCGGATTTCCATTATTTAGGGACGAATTTAAAACTACAGGCTCAGCGGCACGGGCTGGCACGAGCAAGGGTCGGGGAGGGGACGTACGGGGTCATCGCGGCGGGCCTCGGCGGCGAGGACGGAATGACGGCGGTCTGTGTCTGTGTTTCTTAACTGCACTGGTGGCCTTATTGCTCTCCTGGAGGAGAGTAATAGCATCATCAGGGTCGGTCACAATAATACCTAATATTACGCAGATTTATCCTTTAAAGGCTTGATTTTTGTATTCTCATTCCGGAAATTAAAAAGGTCTCATAACATTACTTATCAATTTTCTTATCATGTTTTCTGAAACATCAATTACAGGTTAGAAATAACATATCTGTCTATTTAAAAGAAGGTATATTTGTATAGGCGGTTAGCTGATTTCCGCGCCATCGCATGCGTGTAAGTGGCTCCACCCACTTCCGATTTTACTTGAATAAATGTTTCTTCTAACTTGATTTAGTTAGTAATGGGCACTTTACTAAATACGTTGATTTTGGAGAAATAGTGATCGATCCATTGTGATTCTTTGGTCCGATAAAATTAATTTTGTGCTTATTTAGGCACATATATTAATGATATTTAATGGATGATATGAATGGATAATTAATGGATTTTCTAAGTGCACTCGTTATCTCCATCGCTTGATGTTGAAACTCTTCCACCGTTTCCACATTTGTTTTCGTCTTCAATTATTCTGGTATGATCGATTCCCATTTGCCTCTGTTTGGAATATATTTTAGATCATTATTTTGCTTATTTAATTATCTCTTCATTGATCACTTTTTCTATTTAGAGAATTTTCTAGACTACGAGGTTCCCATATTTAAAGCTTCTTAAGCCTGTGAGGGATATAAAACCTAAGAAATATATTTTAGGTTACCCCTTGAGCTAAGCAAAGGACATGTTTTAGAATAGGCCCAGTCTATGTACACCACTTCAAAAAAACCTGTAGAATCCAGGAAAATTACAGATTATTTCATTTAAATGTAGGTATACTGTTGTGGTGGTAAAAACAATTATTTTTATGGATTTTCAACATGGCGTTTCTCTATAAACCATAGATCATAGAAAGAGAACTGTCAGCTGTCACAACAGTGTCACTTCAGTCACTTTCGTCTGTATGTTCTATGCTTTCGTCTCGTTGTTTCTAGTTTCTGGAGTTTTTATTAACAACCTCGCTTTCGATTTTTTAATTTTATACCGTTTCTTTAGCATCTGTTTACCTGGCTATCCACAAATCGACCTGGCCATCAGAAAAAACTTTTTTGAAAATAGAGAACCGCTTTAAAAAAAAAGTGATAATTAACTTTAGCACAGAACACACATGACTTTAGTTTCGGAAGTCGGTGGCAATACAAACCAACAAACAGAACAAAGCCACCGACTTCCGAAACTAAAGTCATGTGTGTTCTGTGCTAAAGTTATTTATTACTTTTTTGTTTTTTTCTTGAAACCGGATCTCTTTTTTCAAAAAAGTTTTTTCTGATAGCCAGGTCGATTTGTTCTCTCTCTATTTTCCACTTTTCAGTGCCTCATTACTTGAATGGGCCTATAGATATGTCGAAATAAGATATGATGACCAAAGGTTCGCAACACACGACAGAAGACATTCATTGGGTCCTAGTCTTTATTAGATATCAGAAGACCAAAGAATGAATGTCTATCTTATATATAAAAATCTTCTGTGCGTGTGTATGAAAGTGAACTCCTCTTAAACGCCTGGACCGATTTTGCTGAATTTGTTTGTGTGTGTTCAAATGGATTCGAGAATGGTTTAGATTCACAATTGGACCCGGCAGGTGGCGCTATGGTCGGGTTGCAGGACAACGTCTGCCAGGCCCGCTAGTCTTATATATAAAAATCTTCTGTGCGTGTGTATGAAAGTGAACTCCTCTTAAACGCCTGGACCGATTTTGCTGAATTTGTTTGTGTGTGTTCAAATGGATTCGAGAATGGTTTAGATTCACAATTGGACCTGGCAGGTGGCGCTATGGTCGGGTTGCAGGACAACGTCTGCCAGGCCCGCTAGTCTTATATATAAAAATCTTCTGTGCGTGTGTATGAAAGTGAACTTCTCCTAAACGGCTGGCCCGATTTAAATGAAAATTTCTGTGTGTGTTACAGTGGATTCGAGAATGGTTTAGATTCACAATTGGACCCGGTAGGTGGCGCTGCAGTCGGGTTGCAGGACAACGTCTGCCGGGCCCGCTAGTATGATAATAAGGAACTGAACACTCCATGAGAGGTTGAAACTAATTCTGTCAAAAAAATTACTAATCCACAAGACGATTCTCGGCTAAGAAAGTAAATATGAGATAAGATTTCTGTAATAAAAAAGAAAATAACCGTGATTATTGACAATAAAATAAACAACTTGCTTAGGACGTTGTAGACAAAAAGCACTTTCTCGTAGTTTTCGTATTGATCATAATATTCCAAGAACTGATATGGCGATGACGTGACGCCAGAAACGTACGCATACCATGAGTTTATTATTGGGTTTAAGATACCGTTTGTTTTATCAGATGGAGTAATCTTCCAGCTATTTTCGGTTTGTTTTTATCGAGATAATCTGTTATTTTCACCCCATTGAGCTGTTACTAAGTCTCCTACAATTTGAATGTCACATTAACATTTCGACTTTGAAGAGATCAAACATAATTTGCGTAAAATCAGAAATTCGACATAGATGAAGATGCTGAAGATGCTCAATTACTACTGTTACGACAGAAAGTGAACGTCTACTTTATGCATAACACTGCTTGTGAAGGAAGATGTCTAAAAAATTACAAAAACGGTACATTTTATATAAGTTACCATTTACGCCACTTTTATTAAAATTCATGTCGGGAAAAGCACAGTCCGTGCCTCGGAAAGCACGTAAAGCCGTTGGTCCCGGCTGCCATTTGGAGATCTTTGGCAGTCGTTAAGGGTAGTCCAGAAGCCAGAAAGTCTGACAACCAGTCTTACAAACGGGTATCGTGTTGCGCAGTAACTGGGTTGTGGAGGTCAGATAGGCAGTCGCTCCATGTAAAACACTGGTATTCAGCTGCATCTGGTTAGACTGGAAGCCGACCCCAACATGATTGGGAAAAGGCTAGGGAAATGATGTCTGTCTGTACCTACACGAATTATAACATAAGATTGTGGGAGCCAATGGGAACTTCGGTGACGACGGCTCAAAGAAATATTAATGAATTGTGACAACTGTGATACGAGGACGATAATGATGATGAGATCCAGGAACTAATGCGGATTGGAATTGTGTTTCTGTAAAGGTTTATTTACTTAGTGTAAAAATATCAGTTTATACAACAAAAGGTACAAAGCAGGACCATATTATGTGGGTAGATAATAATAAAGCCAAGTATGTCTAAGCTCTGTGTGATATTATGTATCCACAATAGATGGCTTTATCTGTTTGCAGAGAGAGAACAGAGAACAGTGGTGACGGCTAGCGACGTTATCAGAATTTTTCAATAAACTGTTTTCTGCATTCAACCAGATTGAAATGTAACAAGTCATTGATATACAAACAATGTTTTAATAGCAAATTTCCATGCCAATTTGGAAATACGATGTAATGTATTCCACTTCTGTTGCATTGTATTTACAATGAGTGTTTTCTACTTATCTTCATGCGCAAATAACCAATATTTTAGTCATTAGAGTCAAACAAGGAATCGTACGAGTTAATAATTTTCGTTGGTATTCTTAGTGACCTGTGGTTAAAAGCATAAAATGCTGCATAGAAACTATTTTTTTTATATAATTACTAGCTGACCCGACAGACGTAGTCCTGTCGCTATCTACCTACTTACCTGCCTATTTACCTACCCTACACCTACCCTACACCTACCCTACACCTACCCTACACCTACCCTACACCTACCCTACACCTACCCTACACCTACCCTACACCTACCCTACACCTACCCTACACCTACCCTACACCTACCCTACACCTACCCTACACCTACTAAAGTTGTGGCTTAAAAGTCTCAGCAACCAGGCCATAAGCTCCAAAAAAAAAAAATAGTTGTTACACTATTTGACAGGATTGGACAACAAATGTTTGACATGTAATAAACAAATCAGCATCTATTGAAATGATTAAGTATTCATTACACATATCGAGTTTTCATTGTTTTTAAGATGTATTCTGCTATTCGGGACGGAAACAAATCCAACAAATCAAAAACTATGGCAATCGGTCCAGCCTTTCTCGAGTTATAAGTGTTGTAACAAACACGACTTTCTTTTATATATATAGATAGAAGATAGATATTCTAATAGGCTTGTGTTTGGCCGCAAGTCAGCTGATTTTAAGTGATGATGCGGCCTAAGGTGGAGCTTGCCTAGGATAAACCAGTGCACTAGACGGGCAGTAAATTCCACAGTCTGGCAGTTCGCACAATAAATGTGGAAGCAAAGCGCTTGGTTCGAGACCGCGGAACTTCAACCGTATAGCGGTGACGATTTGCCGTATCTTTCTAATAGCAATGCAACATGGCGTCTTTCATACGAGTGCATTGTTAATTATTTAAAAAGTAAATAGCTTGATAGGAGACACAAGTAATTATATGCCGCCATAAAATACTATAAACCTGTCTAGATCGTCTATCTTATCAAATTAATCCATTTTTTTGTTGTTTAATTTATTTGAAGACCACTGTTTTTCTTAATAAATCAAGCTTATCGCTCCACTGTACCTACATATTTATAATACTTCATTTCGTATTATTAATATTTCTTGGTTTGACCCGGACGTCAAGCAAAATACCTGTTCTGAGGATAATGTTTCGTTTTTTTGCACTGACCAACTGAGGTATGCAGCTTAAAAGTTATTATATATCGATACTCTCAACAAAACCGGTCAAGTGCGAGTCGGATCCGCACGCGAAAGGTTTCATACACAATTCGCGGGCGCGTGTCACAATTATGCGGAAGAATATCTAAAATAATAGCAACCTTCGCTACTTGTAATAAATCTTAACTTCGTATGAACAACAAATAAGCTTTTCGTCAAGGTTGAATTGAGAGAGTGCAAAATTACCCACCGCGTGCAAAAAAAAAAACGTTTCTCGAGTAGTCACTTTTTTTTATGATATGAGAAGAGGTCTTTTCTCTCCGATGGGTCAATTATCGACTGGTGTTATTATAATTTTTATTAGCTACTATGGTTCAAACGGACTGTGGCAGACGGACGGCTGACAGCGGAGCCTAAGTATTAGGGGCCCCTAAATGTAAGTACGGAGTACCCTCAGTGTAGTTTTCAAGAATTCTAACATCAATCACTATGTCCCGTCTTTCTTAAGAAATATCACAATTGGTCCCATCCTTTTCACACCAATACAAATAAAGTAAATCGCCTTTTCATTTCCTCACAGCAGTTGCAACTCAATTTACCTTAGACCGTTCATATTTAAGGCGACGATATACGCCGGCGACCTTGAGCGACCAGAGAATCGTATGCGCTGCGTCCAAAACTCTTAAAGTTTAGTCGAAAAAATTAAATAAAAGATAGTCTTCTTTAACTTAAAAAAAAGGCTTATACTAAAAGAAAGATAATAAAATTGTCTGTAAGGTAGTGTAAGCAACTATTAGTTAATCTGTGGTGTAAGTTTCGTTTAATTATACCTGGTAGATTTTGTGTGATTGTCAATGTTTTGTCCGCGTCAGACACAACTTCACGAGTTAATTAAACTATTTAATATGAATAAAATCAAAAATATTCTCATACTAAATGATTAAGAGAATGTTCTAGTTTATCACATATTTTTTTCAAATCATTTACACTACACATTTTGACGTGATTGTCAGTTTAAAATATAGAATTCACACAAATGAAACCTTAAGACTGAGTTAATAAACAATATGACGCTTGTTTCAGATTCTGAATATCAATGCGCATGATTCACTCTCCATGTGTAGTCTAATACACTTTGCGATACAGCGTGCAAAGATAAAAATATCTTTTAAGATTGTGCAAAGCCACTGTGCGTGTGTTTACAAATGAATATCTAGTATTGCAGGGCTGCTATCAAATAGTTTAAATTAATTTGCCAATGTACCTACCTACTTCAAATACTAGTCACCACCTGCCTAACCTTTTGTTATGTTGGGGTGGGGACGTCTGTCTCCCCCCATATAATTATCAGGACCCGAGGTGTCGGCGCCGTAGTGTTCCACGCGCGCACTTCTCAGAGGTCCGGGGGGGAGTCTAACACCTCACTCCCCGAGAAGTGGCCCGCACTAGCGGGCCAGCACCAGCCGGGGGTTGCGTAAGTATCTTCAGTTCCCGCCGACCCCCGACGTAGGTGTGAGATGGAACACCGGGGAGGTTTTTAGTCAATAAGAGTCTGACAGACCCCTCCGCCCAGAACATTCATGAGGATTTTCCAACCCGAAACAAAAAATAAATGGCTTGTAGTTTAACCGGATGTAGCCGACTACCGGTATTTTACGAACAACTGCCTATCTGGCCTCCATAACCCAGTTACTACGCAATACGATACCCACCCTTTAGTAAGTCTGATTG
The DNA here is from genome assembly GCA_947361185.1 of Charanyca ferruginea. Classification (NCBI taxonomy): domain Eukaryota; kingdom Metazoa; phylum Arthropoda; class Insecta; order Lepidoptera; family Noctuidae; genus Charanyca; species Charanyca ferruginea. The sequence continues at coordinate 32,833,228 of OX376057.1, forward strand.
TCAGACATTCGAGCTTCTGACTACCCGCAATTAATGTCAAAGATCCAGCAGATCAGAATGACAGCCGGGACCAATGGCTTTACGTGCTTTCTAAGACACGGGGGTCATACCACCCGTAGGTACTCTAAATACCAGTGTAATACACATATTGGCTGTTTCTAAACCTCACATTTTCATGGGCATATCCAATATTGGTCCAGCCAAGCAGTAAAGATGCTTCTTATCATTATAAATATTGTACACCAGAAATGGTAGAATGTATGAGACCATGACAAGCACAACACCTTATTGTACTATATTCTTACAAATAAACTGTTCTTTCTTTCTTTCTTTTTCTTGTGGAATAAAATGGCGGAAATACTTATATAGGAATCACGGGCCATAACTTTTACTAAACGGAGAGACCGAGGGTTTTGTGACAAACTGACGAATTTTTGGTTGCATTAACATTTTTAATCAGCTCTCTATAAGCACTCGTCTAAATATCTGTAAAGACTGTAAACGCCATAATTCAAAAAATGTACCACATATTGTCAAACTGCTCGAGCCGCTAATTTGTTTACCTTGATAAGTCATAGGCTGATTTACACTCATAAAAAAAAGTAATTAATCTCAGACAAGCAAATTTTTTTTTTAATTCCTGTCCAGCATCTAGTGTATGACGTTGGATCTACGTCAACCACGCACCGCCGCTTGCGCATCCAATAGGTTAATTTATAAACAAACTTCCAAGTTGGCAAGTTCCAAAGTATATTGTGTTGCTATATTTACTAATTCAGTAATTTATACGCTTGCATGGATATATTTATGAAGTTCTGTACATATACATGTTGGAATGCGAGCACATTATGCTTGCGTCCATCATCGCGTTTATTCATGTCGGTTGCTGCCTGGAGACATAATATTTAGGTTGATTTATGAGCAGAATTGTAATTACGTAGAAAAACGCGGAGATCCACATTTGTGCATCACTGTTGACAGATGGCACTACTTGCTTTACTCGTGTTTATTGTTTTGTTTTCATTTGCTCACGCGCATTCGACATTGCTTTGCAGTGCAATTCTGTCCCGCGAATCCGAATCTGATCTCATTTCAAATTTCACTTACCTAGAGGTGAATATAATATTTATTATTCGCTGAAATAGTTACTTTAAAATAGTTCCTATGTTCTCACTTAGTGGTGCTAGCGTAGTGTTCATCGAGTTACAGAATACCTAATACAGTTTTCGTAAGTGAGTTCTTACAGAATAGCATTCCTGATAATTTAATTGAAATAACACATTTTTTCACTTTTGTGTGCCCATTTAGACATGGCAAAAAAAACCGATGCGCTACAGTAAGTGAAATTGGGTTGTGGATACATAATAACATATTATTAAAATATCAGCATTTTTTTTTTAGTCTCGACTGAGTATTACAACTTCATTATGTGAAATCCTTCTAATGCTTCTCTAATCTTAAAACAAAGGTAATGTTGTCTTGTTAGTAGGTTTATCAATGCCTGCTAATAAACTGTTACCAAGAACGCACGAATCGAGAAGCTATCTATTTATTACAGCATTCTTATTTAGTATTTAAATAAAAAACCTGACTGCGTAAAATGTGAACTTTAAATAAAAACTGAAAAGAAATAAACAAGTCCTGTAGTCTAGAATTATGTTTAGTAATGTTGAATAACTATACCAATGAAATAAAAACCACGCCAATAGCGATTTGGTCAGTCGGGACCCATTAAGATCTAGACCGGCTCAAATCTTCCTTATAATGGGTCCCGACTGATCAAATCGCTATTGGCGTGGTTTTTATTTCAATGGTATAGTTATTCAACATTACTAAACATAATTCTAGACTACAGGACTTGTTTATTTCTTTTCAGTTTTTATTTAAAGTTCACTTTTAACGCAGTCGGGTTTTTTATTTTTCTAATTTATTTTTATATTTGATACTTTTCAGTTATGAAAGTTACGTAAGCGGTCTATCCTGTAGCAATTCTGTTGTATCTTTTTTATTATATTACTAAGGCATTGTAATACCTTTTTAGAATCCATAAAATGAGCTCTTTATTTTGATATGTTGCAGATATTGAAGAAAAAATAGTTTTATTACGTGATTTTTATTTTCATTTTTTAATTAGTACTGTGATGATAGACATTTTTAGAGTCCTTAAAATAAGCCCTTGAAAATGGCTTTTCCCAGCTGCCACGTTTATTTATTTTTTTTCGTCACCTATCTAAGAACACTTGCACTACTGAGACGAATCCAACGATACCCTAATGAAATAAATCCGTTCAGTAGTTTGAAAGATATCAGGTAATAAAGAATATTTAATTCCGCCGAGCCCGTTCCATCATCGGACCACAAGACGTACGGCGATGCGCCACCGGTACATGGTGGACATCCCACCCACACGCACAAAACGTTTTGGGAACACATTCATTGTGCGTACTGCTAAGGAGTGGAATTCCCTGCCTGCGTCTGTGTTTCCTGATAGCTACAACCCGGGAGTCTTTAAGTCAAGAGTGAATAGGTTACTTCTAGGCAAGCGTGCTCCATCTTAGACCGCATCATCGCTTCCCATCAGGTGAGATAGTGGTCAAACATATGCCAATCAAATGATAAAAAAAAAAAAAAATTACATACAAAGACCGGCGCGAAAAACGTAACCCTTTCCTTGCAGTCGGGGTAAAAAAAAAACGCCTTAGAAATTCCTCCTGTAACATTTGTGAGTGTTTACAAACATATTATATCAACTTACATGCACAAATAACCAGACACGGAGCTACCTAACTACCTGCATGCCGTGACGTCAAAATTATCATTGTCAATGTCTTTTAAAGCCTAGTGGTTCCCCGGTGTACCTGACGTACCACTGGTGAATCTAAACTGATATTATAAAGAGGAAAAATTTGTTTGTTTGTTACGATTTAACTCAAAAACTACTGGTCCGATTTCAAAAATTCTCACCATTAGAATGCTACATTATCCCTGAGTAACATAGGCTACATTTATCGAAATTAGGGATCCTTAAGGAACATCACGCGAGAATGATAATAATTTCATAATGCTCATAATGGACTTTCGAATCCGCAAATATTCGGCGTGATACCAATCACGGTGGCATTATCGCGATAATTATAATTACTGTTAATACATTATATCATGATCTATGCGTAGGTGTCAAAAAAACTTCGTCACTAACAGATACCTACGTTTTCCAAAAGTAGCGTAAAGATTAGATTAGTCTTAAATAAAAATACGCATTCGAGACGAAAGTAAGATTAAAAATTACTTAATAAGTAATATAATCTTAGTATCGTCAAGAACGGGGAAAAGATAAGAAAAGCCTTGACACTTTCAAGAACAAATAATAATAATATACGATGACTCAAATACTTGCCTTCATTACATTTGTACGGGGAAATCTTAAGATAATGTGACATTACTCATTTTCCCGCTCAAACCGTCACCTAAGCCGGATTTGTGGATAATCCGTTCATCCTTAACATTTTTATATTTCAGGATGAAAGCTCACTTTCGGCGCCAGATTAAGTGAAAGCCATTAAGTAATTTGCGGTGTTATTCTGTACAAATCTCCTTCAATGAATTTAGGTGAGTGAGTTTGAGCCGTTAATGGCATCGGTCGGATGACAGCTCACCGCAAGCTGACTTCACCAAAATTTCTCCGGGTATTTTTTTACGGAATAGACAGCAAAGAGCTTAAAAAAAGAATCATCATCTGCCTAGCAGCTGAATACCAGTGTTTTACATGGAGCGACTGCCTATCTGACCTCCACAACCCAGTAGCTGCAACACGATACTCCTTGGCAAGCCAGCTTTTTTTTTTTAAACTTTGCCCCACGCTAGGTTTTTTTTCTGTGTCGTGGGTGCGTTTACAAACATATAAACTCACATACACAAACAGCCAGACTCGGAACAACTATCTGTAGGCCATACAAATTTGTTCCATGCGGGAATCATACCCGACACGCAGCGGTTCAGTCGATCGCTCAACCACTGCGCCAACCGTGTCGTCAAAGAATATGAAAAGAATATGAATATATTACGATCCGATTGCTCATCTCCTTTAAGTAACCATCGAGTAATGTGTAACGACCGCAGTAAAGGTTGCATTTTATAAAATGTTCCATTAATTAACGATGACTATTATCATTCGCTTTTTCCCTAACAATTTACCTTCCCGAAATCCATAGAGACAACGATTATTCAGAGCGGCGAAAAGGATTTCCTCAAGCTTAATGCATTTATTGACAGTAGAATGGGAAATATGACGTTCTTAATTATGACGTACTTAGTTCACGAATCACGTAGCACAAGATGGCGTGATTCCTATTAATTAGTCACAACACCGTTAACCGTGGGGTGTTCGGGCTAGAATAGCACCCACTTATTTTATCCCAAGAGAGTCGTAGAAAGCGACTAAGGGAAAATCCGGAAGTCTGGCAGCAGCGGCTTCCGTGTACTTAAGAGGAAACACCACGGGCTAGAGAATTTAAAATTAGGTATTTGTAAAATCTATTGCTGTCGCGCGATGCCCGAACACGAACCGCAGAGCGCGATAGAGACAACTACAGCTTTGACCGAAAATACCTATTAAAAGTACACAAAATCATTGATTCGTAGTCCCCTGATTTCTTCTCCAAAACTTAACCGATTTAACTGCTTTTTTCATTAAAAAATAAAGAAAGGCTTTTGCCGTGTTCCTATGTTTTCTATTTTTTATATAATCAAGTCAAATTTGTTTTTTGAATGTTTGAACACAGCGGAAAATCATGCCATTTTTTAGGTTTTTGAATATTCATATCTCTTTTAATAATAAATTAATGAGAAAAAGGAAAACATAGGGACATGCCAATAGTAGCCATGGATATTTTAAAAAAAATTGATCTACTGGCATTATCCAGGGAGGAAACAGGGGACTAAGTTTGTATGGAAAAACGGCCCCTGTGTTTCCTCTTAACAGCCACTGTAATCCCCAAAACGCCTGCCAAGCGTTATGCACCCCTCCCCCCTTTTATGGGAGAGGCCTCTGTTCAATAGTGAACGTCTTCCGGCTGATGATGCTGATGACGATGACACAGATTAACTAATATGTAGTTATGACGATGAGTCAAAGTCCAATATTTTTTCAGAGGGTATCATAACAGGTGACTTGTCGACGACACGATATGTGCAAAATTGCACAACATCCTTTAAGCTACTGAAGACAATCAGCATCATCACTGCATCACTGTTGATTCTAGCTTACATAGGTTAGTGGTTTGGGAATAGTCCCATTAATCAGCATCATACATTTTCTTACTCCACCGCTGCTCTTTTCTGATTAAATTCGTTGCTAAATAGTCGTAATAATGGCTGGTCCTAAGACCTGTAGTCTTGTAGACTAAATACTGTAAATACTGAAGACCACGAAACAAACCAAACAAAAAGAAACTGGTTATAAGTTTTGCATGACAGTTTCTAGAAGAAACGAAAGCACCAAACAATGGACATAATATCAGGAAAATGCCTAAGGCAGAACAAAGACGAGCCACATTTAAATATATTCAAAGATTGTAAACAAACAGCTCAATAGTTCAAGGCGAATATCTTCCGATTCTCTGAAATCAGGAAGGAAGTATTGAGATTTTGAAAAGCATCCAAAATTTACAGCAACGCAAACTCACGCGCATACGTGGAATACCGATCCCAATGCATCACTAAGAAACAAAATTAAGATTTATTGTACAGCTTCTATGACGGAACGTTACGGGCGCTTTCAGATTTCAGATTACTAATTGTTTACGTTGGGTTTGTTTGAAATTCTGAGAACTCGGAACAACGTTGGGACATAAAACGTTAAACCTCAAAGGTAGAGTTTTGAAATAATTATTTCTGAAGACTAACAATATAAAATGGCATCCAAATCCATGATTTTAATGGTTGAAAACAACTTACTTTTAGGCCACTCCAAAACCCCCTCCATCATAGGTGACTTGCACAATTTTTGAACTACCATCATTATAAATGCACAGTCTAACATAAAAATCTTGCATTGTCTTCAGTTGCACTATGGATAAATCACGTTATCTTGCGAAATTGTATGACTCACACACATAATAGGCACCATAATAAATCACATTTATCTTGTCACTAAGATCACTGTTCAAACTTGTATAGTCTTCTCGGAGAATGACGACAGAATAGAGACCGTTATAATTTTCACTAAGATTTCTTGTCACAGATTTGGTAAAAAAAATTGTACCAATCTAGGTCAGAAAGTCATTAATACGATTAATTAAACAATAAAATAAAGAACACCAGTTGAACTTGACTACTGAGTTCTTATGCTGAATCGTGACTAAGCTGATTGGGACAGTACAACGTATTTTATATTATACCTAATTTGCTGGTGTAAAATCCAATCTCTGTTGTGTAGCGATAAAACCTCATTTAAGGCCAATAATCAACTATTGTAATCTAAAAGGATCGATATGCACTGTCAACAAGGGAAGGTTCCAGTGAAATTAAGGGCCTTGCGACTCGTTATGCAACAACTGCCCTCTCACGCATTACATTCCAAAATATGTGTCTAGTTACGTCATCATTTCTATGAGAACAATTCAGGGCACTTTCTATTCAATGAAACGGCTTCTTTCACTGTATTCAACGATTTCTGTAAGGCAACGTTTCAATTTTTATTTAGATTGCATCAGTATCAACTTGAAACCGACTTGATGAACTTGAAACACCCGTTACAAAAGAATTAGAGAGTCAACTGTAGATGTTATTAATTATTCAAATCTGTAATTATTGTAGGCGGAGTAGATGCAGGCGATACCTCAGTGCTGAGAGTCACGTAGACCACTGCAGATAGATCTCTTAACGAGAATTCCGAGATAAATCTGTTCCATTTAAGAGTTGGTCTTTTAACGAGAATTATATTGATTTAGTGGATATTTTTAGTTTGTTACTCAGCACTATTGTCCTTATTCTATCTTAAAATCAAATCGGTGCAGGGTTCTTAGACGATCCCGATGTTTTCTGTCTTGATCTTCGATCTCTTAATTTCAGGGGAAGCAGCAGGCATGAGTACTGTGCAGGCAGGCGAAACCTCAGTGCTCAGAGATACGTAGACGACTGCAGAAAGATCTCTTAACGGAAATTCGGAGATAAATGTGTTCAATGCAAGTTTGATCTTTTTAGCGACAATTGTATTGATCTTGTGGATATTCCTACTTTGTAATTCAACTATTTTTTCGTGATTTTGTCCTTTCTTATTTGTTTCTTAAAATTGATACCAGGTAGGGTTCTAAGATGACGGATGTTTTGTGTCTTGGTCTCCGTGTATGCCTTAATTTCAGGTGGAGCAGCAGGCATGGTTACTGTGAAGGGGCCCACTAATGGGTCAATACCAGTCAGGGGCGCGGATCATGCGTCAGGTGAAAACCGGGTTCTTGACTCATGGTACCAGGAGCAATCGTGGGGGTTTTAGGCGGTAAGCGTCCAACATAATTCTCCGTTCTTCCCAGACGGAGGGTATTTATAGATATTCGAATGAAATATAGTGGCATGGGTACAAAGAGTAGCCATGGCAATTGACAATGCATTAAAAGGTCATGAAAGGTGGTTAACCTATTGTAACAGATACCGTGTTGCATTTTCCTCAACCGTTTTTATATATATTGTTTCTTATCACAGTACAGGAGGTATTTTCTTATTGGTATATCAGCATGACTAAGAATTTCTCTATAAACAAACAGTAATTAAGTTAATAATCGTAATCTCAATGTATTCCAAATCTTATTGAGATTACGCATTTTAAGCTATGGCTTAATAATATCGATTAGATTCTGGAAAATACTACCAAATTCAACCATCGACATCGGTGAACAACATTTTTTTGCAAATTTATGCAAAAAGTATTTTAATTGTCGTGTTCTTAAATTAATTTAAACACAGTTATTATTATTTATATGAATAACACAAACACATCTCAATTACGGTCTACACTTTCGCCAGGTGGCGTGTTCCCCCACTGCGCAAACGCATGGCATGTGCCTCGCTGGCCTTGAGATTGCACAACTGCAGAACTTGGTCAAACGATTCAACAACAACCAAAAAAAAATGCGATTCAACTCCGGAGTTTCGGGACCAACAACAGATGGTAATTCAATCCCCTTTATTTCTGAAAACGCCACCTTTACCCTTCAAAATACGCAGGTGTGCTGATTTTATTCTCTAAACCACGTCGATTAGGGTCTGTACTTTCGCCAGGTGGTGTGTTACCCCCACTATGCGCATACGCATAGCATCGGACCATCGTCACAACATTTTGCTGTTACAAAGCGCTAATAGCGTGGTTATGATGGTTTACCCAGTTAATTTTACACTAGTTTTTGCCAGTGATAACGTAACGTCCTGGTGGTAAAAGACTTATTGAAATCGGATGAGTAGTTTCGAGGGTTGCTTGCTACATACAAACTTACAATTACCTCTTTATAATAGTTAAATATTTTTTTAGTCAATAGTGTAACTGTTGTAGTTAAGGAAGTCGTCTTAGAACATTATGTCATGCAATAACAGAACAAGTTAAATAAGGATGCATTATGTGGTACATAAGTGTAAAGTTAGTACTTAAATATAATTATGTATATTGTTTATAGCTCACAACTTACAAGAAACAATGGGCTATTAAACAATAATGTATTATTTTATTTATTACTAGCTTCTGCCCGCGACTTCGTCCGCGTGGATGTCGGTTATCGCGGATGCCCACGAAGTTGCGGAATGAAAAAACTTTTTCGTTCCTCAATGGATTTGGATGATGACGAGGCATTAATAAGTGTAAAATAAAAACATTTTTGAAAAAAGAGAAACTCCTTCAAAAAAAACTAAACAGTGATAAATAACTTTAGCACAGAACACACAAGAGTTTAGTTTCGGAAGTCGGTGGCTTTGTTCTGTTCGTTGTTTTGTATTGCCACCGAGTCCCGAAACTAAAGTCATGTGTGCTCTGTGCTGCTAAAGTTATTTATCACTGTTTAGTTTTTTTCGAAGGCGGTTCTCTTTTTTCAAAAATGTTTTTATTTTACACTTTTTAATGCCTCGTCATCATCCAAATCCATTAAGTAACGGTAACACAGTTAAAACAGAGATTGAAAGTCCTCCAAAGATGGAAAGATGGAAGAAACGAGAACGTATTCTCGGCTTTTGTTTTTTTCAAAAAGCGCTGAATCAATTTTTGTTTGTTGTATACTAAAACCTTCCCCAGAATGAAACAAACACTTTTCTGAAAACCGCATCAAAATCGGTTCAGCCAAACGGGAGATAATCGCGGACAAATATACATACATACATACAAACATACGGGTCGAACTGAGAACCTCCTTTTTTTTTGAAGTCGGTTAAAAAGTAGCCTATATCCTTCCTTGCGGTTCAAGCTATCTTAATACTAAATTTCATCAAAATCGGTTCCGCCGTTTCGTCATTAAAGCGTAACAGACAAGAGTTACTTTCGCATTTATAATATTTAGTATATTATGGAAGTATCGTTGATTTTTTTTTTGACCATGAATAAATCTTTGGTCAAGTTTATTTTTCCATCGATTAGAACACGGAATACCAATATAAGAAAAAAGAAAACGAAATTAATTTATGAAAACCTCATAGCAATAATACACGTTTCAACCAAATTGATTCACTTTGATTGAAGGGCGCAGATATAAGAGGTATGACTTACACGATTCAACTGGATTTCTTTATCCAAATTGAAAGGCAAAAGTGAACCTACTTACGTTTTGCCGCACTGCTTGACAATTTTATTCAGAAGTGCATGTAAATGGATTAATTAAAATAAATGTTTTTACTTTGACTTTGAATAGGGTATTTTACTCTATACGAGAAAAAATCTATAAATATGTTATTGAGACAGTTTAGGCATAAAGCAGTCGGAAAATGTAAGTTTTAGTTCATAAAATAACAAAACAATTTTTTAATTTCAATTCAAAGTTTTCAGTATTTTTAATCTGTTATAAAACACCGTGAAATAGTAGCGGCCATGTTATTACGCCGTACGGCTGTGTAAACAAAAAATTGTCAACTGTTAGTCAACCGATTGGCGTAATATAGGCTTTGTACTTTTATTCTTTTCGTAATCAACATAATCTTTTCATTATTATACCTATTACAAAATATACTTTTTTTTTTTTAATGATATACAATTATCATATTTAATATGAGCATTTGATACTAAACGAACTGACATCATTTACGCTGAGCAATATGGCGGTCAAACAACGCGCGAAATTTGAAAATTTAAAATTTAGATGCATTTTTATGGCACTTATCGATTGAATAAAAATGTTGTGTTTTTTTTGGTGGCATATTAGCACTACAGAATTTCATTGAGACACTTTTCAAAAATAGGTGTAATACCCTATTGTCACTAATTATTAAAATCTATATTATAAAGCTGAAGAGTTTTTTTTCTCGTTTGAACACGTTAACCTTCGGAACAACTAGTCCATCCGATTCTGAAAATTATTGCGCTAATAGGTAGCTCCGTTACTCCTGAGTCCAATCTATACTTCTATACTTAATATTGTAAATGCGAAAGTAAGTGTCTAAACACACTATGCCGAAGTTACGCGACCGAAGTTCAGCACAATTACGCCTGCAATGCTATTTGAATTACTGACGACACATAATTCCGAAATTACGTCGCGTCAGCGTACAGCCTAACTTTGGTCGGGCGTAAGTTCAGCGGCAACTTATTCTGTGAGCACACATTAAAAACAAGATCACTTTGTTTTGCGTCTGTCTGTCCAACTGTGTAGATAACACGACACAACGCCACGACAGCGCTGGAGACACTGAATACACACACAAAGTTGCGGAACTGAATTTCTGCCGCGTAAGTTCGGCACTTATGTTGTGTCATATCAGCCGAATACGTCGGAACGTAAAATCAGCCACCGAACTTAGGTCGCGTAACTTCGGCATAGTGTGTTTAGACACTTACTCTGTCTATTACGCTTTCACGATGAAACGGCTGAACCGATATTGATAAAATTTGGCATGAAAATCGCTAGAACCCTGAGGAAGGACATAGGATATCCGCAACTTCGTCTGTATCTGTCATAACCGACATTCATGCAGACGAAGTCGCGGGCAGAAGCTCGTATCTTTATAAAAATCTTCTGTGCTTGTGTATGAAAGTGAACTCCTCCTAAACGGCTGGACCGATTTTGATGAAACTTTTTGTGTGTGTTCCAGTGGATTCGAGAATGGTTTAGATTCACAACTGGAACCGGTAGACGCTGTAATCGGGTCTTTTTTTCAGTGCAGGACAACGTCTGTCGGTAGTAGCTATATTTTATTAGTATTATAATCATATGGATATTTCTAACGTTAACACTTCACACTGTAAGGGAACTCCTCATCATCATCATCATGTCAACCTTTAGACGCCCACTGCTGGGCAGAGGTCTACCACAAAGGGGGGTTTAGCCGTAATCGCCAAGCATGGCCGATGCATGTTGGCAATCGCAGTAGGTGTAATTTTACTCAGATGGACGCTACTGCCCATCCTCTAGTTAATCCCTCTGTCGCCTTCTACGACATCCACGGGTAGAAATGGGGTGCTGCTATTTACGGCCGGCACCACACGGCAAAGGGAACTCCTAGCAGAGGACTTTTTATCAATGAATCACCAACTATGACAATTTCAACACGTCATCACTACATTTTATTAAGGCGACGATATACGCCGGCGACCTTGAGCGACCAGAGAATCGTATGCGTTTCGTCCAAAACTCTCAAAATTTAGTCGAAAAAAATAAATAAAATATAGTATTCTTTAACGTAAAAAACGGCGTATACTAAAAGATAGATAGTAAAATTATCTGTAAGATAGTAAAAGTTTCGTATAAATATTCCTGGTAGATTTTGTGTGATTATCAATGTTTTGTCCGCGTCAGACACAACTTCACGATTTAATTAAACTATTGAGTAGGAACTTAATCAAAAATATTCACATACTAAATGATTAAGAGAATGTTCTAGTTTAACATATTTTTTTTTTCAAATCATTTACTCTACACATTTTCACGTGATTGTCAGTTTATTAATCTGCAAAAGTCGCTTGTTAGCGCCATAACAAGAGGTGTTTTCCTTGCCCAAAAATAAACCAATGAATCAGGCTTTCAAAGCTATACATCTCTTATCTCGTAGGTAGTTAAGATAATACTGTTATCAACAGCTCAGATTTCTTCACTGATAAAGCTCATTACTGAGATGAGAATTGTTTGCCTCCTCCATAGATAGCAAACATTGTGCTGTGACCTAGATAAGACAAGAATATTAATAGGTAGACTTTATTGTTTTATGTGGAATGTTCTAGTAATAAATGCATGAAATCATGTGATGTAAACAAAGGTCTACATTACAATTAATGCCGTTTCTAGCGACTAGGTACGTGTTAGTTTACCGTGTAATAAAAGACTAGAGAAATCTATACAAATAGGTAAATAACATTGAAGTGTCTGTTTGTAATGTTTAAAATAACAGATTTTTAATAAATTCATATGAAAAAACTGTAAATGGTTAGTACTTCAAAATCAACTTTAGGATTTTTTTGAGATAGGGTACCTACCGCGTTTGCTCTTAGTACAGCAATACAGTTCTGTGACAGACGGACAGACAGCTAAAAGTCCCAGTAATAGGGTCCCGTGACACCCTTTTGTACGGGACCCTTAAAAACATACCAAGTTAAATAAGTGATGAAAATGAACCCCGAGATCCTGTCCAAACACTGAGAACGGAGAATATAATCCTAAAGGGTCCCCGAAAATGACCTTGTCTACGTAACAAACACTATTAATTGTCATGTTTGTAAAGGGAAGCGGATATGATCCGTGTCCACAGACCCTTTTCTGCTGGTATTTACTCACGTACCCCACTGAGGACAGTCTCCCACGAATTTAATTAATTAATATAGAGAGACGATTCCATTTAAGGCCGGGCCAGACTGTTATAAGCAAGCTTCCAACAGGGGTCACCTTGGTGGGAGCTTGTGGAGCCCACGGTTGGTGTTTGCGTCCACAATGGTTTACAACAAGGCTCCCACCTCAGTGTGTTGTCGACTCTTTGTTTACAACGGCGGTATCCACACGCGGTTTACAACGCGCACCCGTCCACAGAGGTTGTTGAAGGTCAAACGATTTTTTGTTGCAAACAAGTGCTTACACTGTAAGTTGTAAACCGCCGGTGGAGACCGATGTGGAGGGCTTGTTTACAACAGTCTGCCCGGGGTTTGAGGCTAAGGCCTTTTTAGTGCGTTGCGTCGTCGCAGCGTCAGCGCTGCGTTGTTATACATATTATATTTTTAGTGACATGCCACACTATACATATACGCTGCGAAGACGCACGCGACGTTTCGACGGATCGACAGACGAGAGACGATGTGGGGGGGAGGGCGATGCGCTGCGCTGTCGGAGCTCCACAGCTCCGGTGCGACGACGGACTATGTTCCACTGCTAGAGGGATGGGAAGAGAGATATCCAGAATCATTTATTGTTTCTGCGTTTATTTTGGCAGTGGTGTAACAAAAGCAACAAAAGAACACATGTTTGTTCCGATCCGTTATCGATCAAGACTGAGATGATACGCTGAGATGTTGTGCGTCGTCGCAACGCAGGTGTGCCATACAATGCGTTGATCCGTTGCGACTACGCAACGCAACGCACTAATAAGGCCTCAGCCTTAGGCTAAGAACTCACGACGCGGATTTCACCCGTGTCTGCCGCGGTTGCGGGCCCGCAGCTCCTCTAGAATTCCGATATTACTTATATGTACAAAAAATTAACCATATTTCACGACGCGGTTGGACGGTTCTTTGCGACTCCCGCTGTACCGGCAGGCGGGTAATTAGTAGTATTCCTACACCGCGGCGGGCGCGGGTAAAAACCGCTTCGTGAGTTCTTAGCCTTAGTCTTTATGTACTTTCTATTAGTCAGTAATAAAATAAAATTATTATAAAAGAAACGCACATTACTGCGAATTCTGCCCACTTTATTACCTTTGTTCTAAAGACCTCACGCTTAATTAACTTTAATAGACCAGTCTCGAGTCTAGACGTATTTTTAGTATTGGCAACACTCTTATAAACAGTTGCATTCATTCTCAATCTGAGGTTAGAATAAATTACAGTCATTATACGCTATTATTATTCATTAGAAAGAAAGCACTTTCTCTTCTCGGTTCTTCACTAGCGAATTTTAGCGAAAACAAGACCATGTAAGTACGAAATTGCCGGTGGAATTAACAAAATGGAACTGTTTCTAAGAACCAGTGGCGTGCCATCCATTAAAGCCCAAAAGCCAGGCTTGCAATCAATAATGCGAGACAATAAAATGACAGCACAAAAATGAAATATCTCTAAGTAGGTAGCTATTCATTTGACATCAGACATCTGGCGGGCTTGCCCTAACTTTGACTCCTAGGCACACCACTGCTAAGAACTATTTTAGACGTCTCAGGTGAAAAAACGGGATTATCTCGACTGATAGATTTGTTTTTACAGTTTTGATTTAGATCCTCTAAGCCGGCTGTCATTTGTGAATCTTTGACAGCCATTGTGGTTAGTTCGAAGTCTGAAAGTCTGACAACCAGTCTTACCACGGGGTATCGTGTTGCCCAGTACCTAACTGAGGCATTATCCTGCTTATTTTTGTTAGATATTTATTATTATAATTTTTTTTATTTTTATTTATTTACCTTTTAGTCGTGACTGTGGCCGCCCGTGGCATCTGTGCAAGGCCCTGTCAGAATACCAGCGCTGCGACATTTCATGTCGTAGCATTGTGCTGAGACAGGAGCCTTTTTGGTCTCGTACAGGTTTTATAAGTCTTTTTTTTATGTTGTATTATTTGTTTAACCCTTATGTTTCGGTTTACCTGTACGAGGTTTCAAATAAACAATTTTTCTTTCTTACTTTCTTTTTTTTCTTGCATTCGCTCCATGCAAAACACTGGTACTTATTCAGCTGTATTCGGTTAGACTGAAAGCCGACCGAAAAGGCTAGACAGGTAATTTAGATCATCTAGGAGAGATGACTATAGGGTATTTTACCAAAAAAATCTAAATAGTCCGTCAGTTAGATTATCGAAAAATATTAGATAAGTATTTTTTGTTTTATCAAATCAATAAAAACTCGCGTCGTGTACGGGGCAACACCAACGGCCTACTAAGTACCATTATGGATAGAGTCGAGTGTCCTATTGTGAGGCACTGCACGCGTAGCATGACAACGCTATGTCTACGGAAGAATAGACATACTAACAGCAAGAATAGATAAGTCAGTACATTTTGTCTATTCTTCCTGTCAGTATGTCTATTCTTCCGTAGACATAGCGTGGTCATGCTACACGTGCTGGAATAAGGTACACAGCTCTGGTGGTGCCCTCTTTAATGTGGGATAAGTAGTTATAAGGTACTAACATAGTTTTAAGCTTTACTAACAATTTTTATGGAAATTTATGTTCTGATGTAAAATTATAAATAAATATAAATAAATAAATAAAAACTGACGAAGATAAAACGCATCAAAGATCATGAGTGGGGGTTCGTGACGTCACTTCGCCAGTAAAAGAGTACTGACTTAGTGATGTCACACGAGTTTTCGACGCACTGTATCGTCTTCATTTATTGTTTACGTGAAAAAAGAAAAGCACTTCCAATATTTTTAGGAAATCTATCTGACGGACTTATTCGATGTTTTTGGTAAAATACCCTCTTCGGTTAGGAAATGAAGAAGTATGCTACGGATAGCTTGTGTGTACTATTTGCATAGATATACCACAGATAGGTACTTTATTTTATAAATAATGCACCTGCCATGTTATCTCTTCACCACTCTTGGTTGACTGGCCGAGAACGGCATTGAGTCCGCCTTTGTAACTTCGTTCATAGTTTAAATAAATAAAAGGAAAGGTTTTTGGAATTTGTTCTAAGCAATTATTTTATTAAAGTCGTAAAATCGACTGACTAGCATGGCATGTCATACGCGGACATACATGTTACACGATAAACCATGTAAATTTTATAATAATTATAAAAATATAAAAATTCGAATCGTTGGTCAATTCTGAATCGGGGGCTGTCCAATCACGGTTCCTGCTAAAAATATTGACATAGCATTCGTTATTTAAATTGGTTTTATGACCAGTGTGTTAATTGACAGTGCACGAAAATATGTTTAGGTAATCGGTCTTAATTAAATATCAACAGATCTATCCATGATCGTCATCAAACTGGGCTATACCTACTAGATATGGGTACAACATTTATTGCTGTTCCTTTACTTAAAAAAAGTATTTTTCCAAATAACCGTGACATTCAAACAGACTGTATGGCTGTAATAAAAACACGCCACAAATAAACGCAAAAGGAAATGCTTTCTGACATTTATTTTTACTTACACTTTGCAATAAAATGTGATAACAAACGAATAAAAAGGTGTGATTTTCTTTTTCTTCAAAATAGCCATAATATAACGCGTATTCCCTTCTTTATTAGACAGTTAACAGACTTTATAATAAAGATTTTATCTCCTTTAGGAACGCCGTCAATATTTTGAAAGATGGTCTCAACTCTCAAGAAACTTTGGAGAAACTCCTAGATGTTTAAAATAGCGAAGAGTTCAAACTTTAAGTCTCCCATTTATTCTGTTTTAAACTTCGGAAAGACGAAGAGCACCTGGTTTTAAAATACAAGTTTTAGATAATGGTTTATTTTCAGCATTGCATATGAGTGGGACAACATTCTTATCAACCATGTAACGGATGTTCCAACTACAAAACACGACCATCAGTGTGTCATTAATTTGTTATTTAAATTAAAGCGCATAGAAGAATACAATTAACTTTCAATAAAATTGCAATGCATTAAATTTTAACCCGCGGAAAAGCATCTTTTCAACGTACTTCGGATACAACGCATCCGGGAAAATGATGATAAACATAGTACTACCAAAATGGCTTCCCCAAACGAGTTCGAATAGCAGTCGCTTTGCATAATGACAATGAACTCAAAGTTTTCTGCCAAGAAAAAGCGGAAGAAGATGTAGCGGCAGAACTGAATGTATAATACTTTAGTTTAAACGATAAATCGACCAATATGGAGGATTTTTGCTACTAATACATATGTAAATGCTTCCTTAAAGTTTTCTCAGTCGATTAGCAAATCCAGCTCTCTGCTGTCCACCAAAATCCCTGCTGTCTACTAAAATCCCCGTTTCAAAAACGGTTTGCACCGTTTTCGCAACAAAATCAAATCAAAGATACGTCTACAATACAAAATCCAACCAACATGAACTCCATTCGCTAAAGTTAAGTCACTATTGTCACGGTTAAGAGTGTTTAGACAGTGCAATGCACAACAAGCCAGTGTTTCACAAACAATGATCGAAGCATTACACTCGTTCAGGGAAACTCATCGGCTGTGAAGAAACATGAAGTCAATGAACATGCTGAATGACGAGTTTGGAAGCGGATCGAACAAATTATTTCTCAGTTTTCGAGTGGATGGCGTTGGAGGCTGTCTTTCTGTAGCTGTTGCTTTAGCATAGATATTAGAAGTTTCCTTAAATGTATGAGGTTGCAATATTTTTCGAAACGCTTCCAAAGAGAAAATTCTCATATTTTCGAAGAACATTAGCATTCTAATTTTAAGTCTCAATCTGTCAACCAATGGCCTTCTGAATGGATAGAACCAGCTGTGCGATTTACAATAAACTCTCTGGTGGAGATCGCATTTCTAAATACTCCACGGCAAATTCTGGTCGAATATAATTTTCATTTCTCTTTCCCAGTAGATTACACTTAATGAAGGGATATCAGAAGATTGCTTAAAGTAATTGCTGTTCAGATAATCGACTTGGATGAAATCGTTTAAATAAGTTCTATCAACCGCTTTCATCCAGCAAGCTACACTGCAATCGTAATTCCTGTCTATCACAATTTAACACAAGTGCTTTATACATCGCAGAAGTATTGTAATACGAACAGCATAACAAACTCGGATTTAACCGAGCCTGCCATCTATTAACAAGACCCAGGAGTCTAGTTAAGAGTTAACAACTATCTTTAACGACCCCGTAACATTATTTTGAACACTTTCGGTAGCAGTTGGGAACTCGAAACGTTTCCAACACCGTAAATTTTAGATGCGCAACCTAATACTACGAGATTTATCTAAGCGGTTTGGGCTGCGATTCCACCAGAGATGTGCGAGGATGTGTGTGAAAATAGCCAATTACAGCGCTAGCTTAGTACAAGTTATGACAAGTCTACGCATCTTTGGTCATCTCTGGTGTCAACGCAACCTTAAGGCGACGATATACGACTTTTACAGATTTTAAACTGACAATCACGTCAAAATGTGCAGTGTAAATGATTTGAAAAAAATATATGTTAAACTAGAACATTCTCTTAATCACTTAGTAAGTGAATATTTTTAATTATATTCATATTATTTAGATTAATTAATACGTGAAGTTGTGTCTGACGCGGACAAAACATTGACAATCACACAAAATCTACCAGGTATAATTAAACGAAACTTACACCATCTTACAGACAATTTTATTATCTATCTTTTAGTATACGCCTTTTTTTTTAATTTTGAAAGAATACTACTTTTATTTAATTTTTTCGACTAAACTTTGAGAGTTTTGGACGCAAAACTGATGCAGAACGGACGCAGTCTGCGTCCAAAACTTTAAAAATTTAGTCGAAAAAATTAAATAAAAGTAGTATTCTTTCAAAATTAAAAAAAAAGGCGTATACTAAAAGATAGATAATAAAATTGTCTGTAAGATAGTGTAAGTTTCGGATAATTATACCTGGTAGATTTTGTGTGATTGTCAATGTTTTGTCCGCGTCAGACACAACTTCACGAGTTAATTAAACTATTTAATATGAACTTAATCAAAAATATTCACTTTCTATATGATTAAGAGAATGTTCTAGTTTAACATATATTTTTTTCAAATCATTTATACTGCACATTTTGACGTGATTGTCAGTTTAAAATCTGTAAAAGTCGTATATCGTCGCCTTAAGCAACCTGCTAAAAGACTGTACTGAAAACGTTAAGGAGGACTAGACTTTTTACAGGCTGAACCAAATATCGCTTCTCTCTTTCTTTCAACCTTCAGGCACTGTCCTAATAAGCGCGAATAAGCATAGAATGAACAATGAACGACGCGATCGTCGCGCATTAGCGCGATAACACAAACTGGGTGTTCTAATAAAACGCTAAACTAGTTTCTTTTTTGTAACTTTCATACATGAAAAGAAGAATTCGAAAAACGAAATGTAATTAAACTAAACATATTTTCTGAATATTTGTCGCTACATTAAAATACTACTTCTGAATCCTTTAATCTCCATGTTCGCCAAGTCCAAGTACTGCATTGCAGAACTCTTTCTTTACATATTACAAAACAAAGTCGCTACCTCTGTCTGTATGCTTAAACCTTTTAAACTACGCAACTAATTTTAATGTGGTTATCATCAATTCATAGTTATTCAAGAAGAAGGTTTATACGTATAGTTTGATCAACATTGCACCCGTGCGAAACCGGGGCTGGTCGCTAGTACATTAGAAATTTGAAAGTAAAGATTGGTTTTAATTGAGAGCATATTTCATAAAGGCCAAAGCAAGGACCCAAAAAATTACCCTGCTGTATTGTTTTACTCAAAATTTTAAAAGACGCGACGCGATTTTCGCTCGAATGTCATTTAGGACACCTATTCGACATCAATAATATAATAATAATATGTTTTGTTAGCGTTGTACAAAGTTTGTTCCCGCGAATAGATTACAAATATTTTAGTCGCGCGAATGACACCTATTCGAGATCAGTATGTTTAATCGTGGATTTGCCAAAAAATCGCAAAAAAATAAATAAGAAAACGGCTCAAAGTATCCGTTGCTCCCGGTATTATCTTCCGAGGTATTAGTGCCGAAGAGATTATTAAATACTTGAAAAGGTATACTTCTTCAGGTATTCATATCTGATTCATTGGGTTGTGGTATTTTCGCTCAGAGTCCGTGTGGTGTCGGACGTAAAGAATAGCACCATCCCTTATCTTTCCGTGGGTGTCGTAAGAGGCGACTAAGGGACTCACCAGAGAATGGGCAGCAGCGTTCTCTGTGCCTTTGTAACAACCATACTGCGATCGCCAACCCGCCTGCCAAGCGTGGCGATTATGACAAAACCCCATCTTGGGGAGGCCTATGTCCAGCAGTGGACGTCTTTCGGCTGAAATTATGATGATTTTCGCTCATCCTGGATCTATGTGTGTGTTTATGTGCCTTAAGAGCGCCCATTCCGTCATATTTCCCATACAAACGCTCGTACGTGATTACGCCGGTATAACAAATTATTCTCCAAATATTTTTAACACATAGGTATCTTGTGGTTTAAATCTAGGTTTGTATGAAGACAAAAATAAAGTTTATTGAGAAACAAATTCAATAACCACGTCTGAAAATCAGTTTTTTTTGCAGTTTTATCTGAACTTTGGCCGTTCATAATGCACTCGTACAATGAAAAATTAAAAAAAAACAGTCGCGTAGAAACCGTGCACATGTAATGGAGATTCTAAATTACAAACATTATCACCAAAAACTTGTAAAGTTTTTTCAAAAACACGTGTTTCCTGGAACAAGTTTTATGAAATCTCCGCGAGCCAATTTTCCTGCGATGTTATCGCGTTCTCACTCACTCGTTTGTTTTCGAGCTTTGCGCTGGTTGAAACAAAAAAATTTCAATTACGCTTGCGTCTAAGTTCGGCCAATGGGGATGGGCGCTCTTGAAATCTAGAACACGGGATGACGCAAAAATTTAAAATCATAATATCTTACCTACTTCAAATACGAAACGTCCTTATTCATTTAGTTTTTAGGGCTCCGTACTTCAAAAGGAAAAAACGGAACCCTCATAGGATCACTTTGTGATCCGTCTGTTTGTCTGTCCGTCTGTCTGTCAAGACCCTTTATTTTGGGAACGTGTAGAGGTATCGAGTTGAAATTAAAACCATATACTTAGTTCCACGGTCCCTTTACCCTTTGAAAAAATCAAACTTCTAAGTTAACGTGTAAAAAATATACGGCCGTTTACGTCGCCAAAAACATACATTTCGACACTCTCGAGGGGAAACAAAATTTATAGGGTACTTTCCGTTAACCTAGAACTATAAAATTTGGCAAGTAATTTCGTCTTTTACTATAAATTCTGAAAACTATACATTTGTAGTTAAAACGTAAAAAATATGTTCTTTATTTATAACGAGCTTTTGTCCGCGATTTGGTCCGTGTGAATGTCGGTTATAGCGGATGCAGACGAAATCCCGAATTAGAAAGTAACCTATGTGCTTTTCCAGGGTTTAAACTATTTTCATACAAAATTTCATCAAAATCAGTTCCGCCGTTTCATCGTGGAAGCGTAACAGACAGAGTTAAGTACTTTCTCATTCATAATATTAGTATGGATATGTAGTATGTACCTAATTTGTACGGAACCCTCGGTGAGAGAGTCCGACTCGCACTTGTCCGGATTTTTAAGGCTTGTATACATGCCAAAAACCTTGAGCATTTGGCCCGCACAGAATTTGTGGACGAGTGCGGGGGTGAAGTAGACGCAGTCTTTAATCGGACGCATTTTTAATTTATTGTTATAAAAATAATACATATTTGTAAAAAGTAACAAAACCAAATCATTTTCCTTTGTATTTCAAAGCAGTAGATATTTTTTTTATACTCTTTTGATAAGAAATTAAGGAGTAAAATGGTTTCATCTCAATGATTTGGAGGTGATTTGACATTTTCTTTTCTTATTATGTGACACCGATAGAAAAATTGTGGCTAAACCAAACCAAATTACGTATCATATCATGTAGATTACTAACAATTTTTTTTCAGAAGTAAAATCCGAAGTATCGGTATTTCTCTGTAAATGCCGACGAAAAGTTCCTTCATCTGCATGCTTCTTTCAAGCTTTTTTCGAGAGAGCAGCCTTAAGACCTGCAACGCACTTGAGGCACGTCGTATTCCGGCTAACCGTATCGTCACGGTTCTAATGCGGTCCGTCACATGTCGTCGTTAATTACAAGCATTTCTTTTCCATTATATTGATAATAATAATAATGTCTTTATTGGCATAAAATTACATGGTACAATGATATTGTAACCCTGACTTCTGAGCTAGGTAAAAACCTGTGTTACAGGAGTCAGTGTCTTCTCCCGCTTATGACACTCATATGCAATAAAAAACAGACATAATTAAAAAATTAAACAAAATGAAATAAAAGAAAAAACAGAAAGTACACAACTATTCAGCATGCATATAAATGTGGTGTGTGTGTAGGGGAGTGTAATTGTGAAGTTAGGTATGAGGGTGTGTTCGTGTATGTGATGGTGTGTGCGTGTGTGTCTAGTTGAAGTGGTGTATGACTGTGTTATGCAAATACTGTGTGTTTGTGATTGTTCTTGTTTACTGTAGATTTTTTTCGGTGTATTCATAGTCCAGTGATTGGAACCAAATTTTGATTTTATTTTTTAAGTGATTCTGTGTAAGAAATTCTGTGTGAAATTTTGATTTTATTTTTTAAGTGATTGATGGCTATATGCGACAGTAATTACAAATTCATAACAATAGATGTGCGGCCTGCTACAGCTCCAATACAACCGGCGCGGTTGACGACAGATCGCAAGTCAGTGCGTTGATGTCATGCGATTTCATATTAAAATTGGAGTGCGGCCTACCGCAATGGCACGCCGCATTGCGGCCAATCAGCAAGTGCGTTTAATACCGCGTTTACATTTAGCCCATTGCCAGGGCAACGATCAGGGGAATTGGGAATAAGCTGGGAAACGCGAGAATGTAAACAGGTAATTTCCATTGCCTTTGACGTTGCCGTTCTACCGCGTTTACATTCAGCCATTTCCGTTGCCGATTGCCCTGCCGTACATATTTCCCCTAATATTGCTGTGGCAACGTCAACGGAAATGAGTGTTTACATTGCCGCTTCATATGTATTTTCAATTCGACTCTGGGCAATGGATAACGTGGAAATTGTCGCAGCGTCGGCGCTCTGCCGTAGAAGTTTAATAAATTATTTAGAAAAAAATGAATTCAAAAGAGGCGTCTTCGTCAGAGGAGATGGTGGATGATAGCAATTCATCGTAATTAGATGAAAATAAGACTATTAATAAGACTTATAACATGATTTATAAATTATGTAATAAACCATAAACTATAAAATAAGACTTTGGATTTTAGCACATTTATTAGCGTTCTCAAAGTTCACAGTAATCCGCTTCTAAGCGGATATTTGTGTTTCAGTTTGTGCTCTGCGATGGATCCATAAAGTTCTAAAAACTTCAATTTTTTTTCATTATTCCAATGGCATGATGAAGGAGGCTCGTAATTAAATGAATTGCAACACGTCAGTCACTTTCACATCAAATTACGTTCGATTGCTATCATCCACCATCCCCTCTGACGACGACGTCTCTTTTGAATTCTATTTTTTTTTTATATTTACATAATTCATTACTCATGAAGCAAAGCGCCGACGCTGCGACAATTTCCACGTTATGCATCGCCCAGAGTCGAATTGAAAATACATATGAAGCGGCAATGTAAACACCCATTTCCGTTGACGTTGCCACAGCAATATTTGGGGAAATATGTACGGCAGAGCAAGTGGCAACGAAAATGGCTGAATGTAAACTCGGTATAAGGTCTTAGTACCTACCTGTAATGTCAATGAGCAATAGTTCAAAAAAGTCCCGGTATTAAACACAAACAACCGATTTTAACATGTCTGAATTTAGTGCTTACGTCAACAAATGCAATGAAGCTTTGTATGGTTTTTCTGGTAATTTAATAATTTACAGAAACAGTAAAAACTGCATTTCTTTTACTTCAATCAGTTAATTTGCCTTTAACGCACCAGTTTCTATTCCTTGAAAATTTCTTTGCAATGCAATTGAAATTATAATAGTTTATCACGCAACAATAATATGATGTGTGGTTAGAAAAACACAGACGTGAGGAGTTTTGCTGATCTATAGCCTAATTTCAGAGCTGGCTGCAGTGGATTTTTTTAGGTAATTCTTCATGTTTGAAATACTTTTTCTTTTAAAAACAATCATATTTCATATTTTTTTTGCTGACTAAAACGGCGTTCGACATACGAATACTGTTTTACTATTAAGCGTTTTGTTACTTCGGTTTGCTAACCGGAAGAGGAGCAATTAAACTTAACATTGTGTTATGATTTTTATATTCTTGCTTATTTAGTATTTCCGCGATAAACTAGCTTCATGGTCGCTGCGTAAAGTCAAAAACGAAATCAAATTAAGATGTTGAAAGTTAAAATCTTCCGTAGGCATCAAAACCACATCGAAAAACAAACTTAGGTTGGTTTTTTTTAAATCCATGTCAGTTTCTTTTTATCAGTAGAAGCCCTGTCTCAATCAGGTAACAAAACCTGGCGAAATGTGGATGTGAAAAACCCCGTGAGCCAATTGTTGGTATCCAGAACGTTCCCTGAAAACTTCCGAAAACGGATTGTGGGTAACCAGAATGTTCCCGGAAAAAAAGCGGGCCAGAACGTTCCCGGAAAAAACCCCATAAGCCGATTGTGGGTAGCCAGAATGTTCCCGGAAAACCCACCGAAAGCCGATTCAATTGCCAGAAGTAGGTAACGGAAATGTATTGTTTCGAGAAGTAACATCCAAAAGTCAAGGTGCCAGACTATTTTGGTAAAATGGCGTGAGTCATTTTGCAAAAACGATATTCTGTGACTCAGAAAATACAATAAAATTACTTATTGATACGAAACTAGAACAAATTTACTTAATAACAGAACTATTCATAATTAAAAATGAGTTTGTTCTTAACAACCATGCAAAGCAGATACCTATAGTAACCACAAAGGATTTATTACTGGACGACAAAAAAATGAATAGACAATAGGTATTTCATGTTTCATAAATTAACATTGTTGTGCAAAAAGGACAAATTCATGGAGTGGTTTTGGTCAATTTGGTATTGGTAGGATACAGGTTCTAATTATATTATTGTAATGTTGTTTTCAAACAAAAATCTATTAGCATTAATGTTTTATTTTTGGAACTCACCTCTTAGATATTTTTCTTTTTATAATATTCCTACCAATCACTGTCTCCGCAATAAAGATTTGAGATTTGATTCATTTATTCAAGACTCTAGGATCATTTTACTTTTTTTTTTCAATTATACAAATATGTACTAAAATTCTACACATAATTTAATCAATGATAAAATCATATCTAAAGATAAACAAAGTAATTAACAACAGCAAATTTGTAAAACTATAATAAAAAATCTACCATACTAATAAAGATAATAAATAGTAGAAGAGCTGTTTTATCAAAATAAACAACATTGGATTGAGTTACTCAAGTAATCATTTTCAATTAAAAACTATAATAAAATGTGACTGCAATGTTATGACCTTCTTACATAATTATATAAGATGAATTAAAATGTTTCAACGAGTGATGTTAAAAATAATTGATTGTGCAAGTTATTCAATTAAAATGATTGAATTGGATATTTTGTTAAAAATCTTAATTTTAAGCAAAATTATAAGCTTACCTGGTGGGCTATCGGTGAGGATAGTAATACCGGTGGGGTCAACATGAGGTGGAAATGCCTCATAAAGATCGGGCTCCTCTTCGAGCACGGCAGACAACATCACGGAGGGCATCCCGGCTCCACCGTCACTCACACTCACACTATGACTAGACACTGCACAACACTACACTTGACTTGCCGATTGTCCGTAGCTCTCTCGGAGCTCACACACGTGAGCCACCCCGAGCCATTCCCGACTACCACTTGAACTTAAGAGTCCGACTTGCCTAAGTCAAATCTTGCTGCACCATTTTTAAATCTGCAAAAAGGACAAAGTTCAAATCACTGGAATTGTGTCAAGACTGCTAATACATGTAACACTTTATCTCTGAGATAACACTATCAACATTATAATAATCAAACGATTATGCTCCCGACGATAACGAAATCTTAGAGACTCTCAACAAACAATTAGTTACCTAATTCGTTATAATTAAAACGCTACAGATCAGCTGATTGCTACGGTGCCAGGCCAGACTCTACATTTTATAGCTATTTTAAGACTTACGGGCACCTGATCGGACTGTCTTCAATGTCAGATGCCAAGTACGAAAATTTAAAACTCGCTTCGATATCTACTCGTTATAATTGTATGAAAATGTAACCGAACCGAGTCGGCACCGTACTCACCGCAATCCTGACGATAAATGATGCGAAGCAGGATCTGCGCCTCCGTATTTACCGCTTTGGAGTCCCCGCGGCGACTAAACCAAGTGGCCAGTTCCCGGCCCAACGTAATCACGAATAGGATAATAGTCTCGAATGGGAGCCAACGCTTTTGCTTTGTCACTTAAACGAACAACACAGTATATGACACAGATATATCGGTAACTAACCAAACGCACAGACACATTGTGAATTTGTGATATAAATCCAATGATATGTGGGATAATTTGCGAGCCCCCTTGATATCGTTAATCAAATTATCGATGTATCCGGTGAAAGTCGTTTTCGTTTTTATGCGGTAATACACGAATGTGTAGAAAATGGTGTGTTACGAGATTTTCGTTTTGTGGGAATAAATCCCGTTCGTAGAATGAGATCGCACGACCGCGATATATCCACGATTTGCGAAGTTGAGAACGCGATTCTCTTGTCGTCGCACGCCCGTCGCACCGTCGAACAGGAAGAGCATAGACTAAATAATTTTGGAAGAGTAACAGATCCGCATTTTGATTATTTTTGATATGGGCCGTGGTTAAACTGCCTATTCAATGCAACCATCATTATTCGTTAAAAAAAATATATTTTAATTATCATTGTCTAATAATTTTATAACATCTTATTTGTCAGGTAGGTACTAGATAACTAGAAACAACATTTTCCACCCCTTATACCATCATTTCATCATTCAATTATTAACTTATCGCAGTGCACCTAAATAATCAGTAAGCATTTAATTTTGTGAATAAAAACATCAATAATTAAAATATAATGTCATGATTAATAGAGTCACTGACCCTAAACACATAACTTAAAATTAACATGATTGATATAATTTTATACAGAAATTAGCAAAGTTATAGAAGTGGCCAACGTTTATGCCTACTATCGTATCTGATATTATTTATAATGTATTTGGCAATAATTCGTAATGGCTTTGTTTTCCTGTAAATTTTTATTTCATTTGGCAACATTTCAATTAAATGTCAAACATTAAAGAAGACTTTTCATCAACCGAGTATCTACCTACTCTAGTCTAATAATAATTACCAAAAACAACCAATTACAACAGATTTTTGTGAAAATGCGATATGAATGAATAAATCAATTATTAACATACATAATGTAATAACTAATTATAAGCTAAACTTTGCAAGTCAATAAACATCAATTAATGATCTAAGTGATTGACTTTTTACGGCTAGTAAACACTATACTTTATAAATTACAGGTTTTTCATTCAGATTACCATTCCAATGATTTTGTGGTTCCCGTGGTTCGCAAAATACACACAAAATTCGTTTTGCTGATGACGCTAACGCTAACCTTGTGTAAAATCTACTTTAGATTTTATCAATGGTCAAAGACAAAATTATCAATAAAAAATCTCCTAATTTAGTAGTTTGATTAAAAAAAGGTTTTTGTGCATTGCCAAGGTACAAAAATTGTTCAAGTAATATCCGACTTCAAAAAGCATTCGTTTTTATAATAACAGTTTTGAGTTCCTGTTCTTATTTCTTCTTCTTACTTTACAAATTCAAACTTTTCTCGTAAAACAATCTAATAAAAAAGCATTAAACTACAAAAATGTGTTTAGATTGTGTAATGTCAGGTTGTGGCAATGGCATTTAAATACAGGTTTTTAAGAACGTTTACATTCTAATCTCTTCTGTCAATAATACCCCTAATTAACTTTTTTTTTACATAAATGTCAATGAGATGATATTATTATTGCGACTAGATTTTGAAATTTGAAAGCCTTTTGGTATTTTTATACAAACATTATTAGAATATCATTGACAAACATCAATACATTTATGGTAGTATTTTTTAAAATATAAACAAGCAACACCATTTTTCATATGTCATTGTGACGCATCTTGCACAGCTGTTGTGAGCTGTGTCATGTTTTCGTTAATAATTCCGCTGATTGTCGTTCACTAAAATAAGAAAAACAGATAGAATTTGCGAATTTCAAGTTCAAAAAGTTTAAGGATATGTGATTGAGTGAAGATGTCTTCGCCAAAATCCGAATCTCTCAAAGGTAAAATCGAAAACTTTACATTGTTTACTTGTATGGCTTCAAGGTGCAAAAACTTATTTATTTTCGTTTTTACAGATACAGTGACAGTGTTAATTAACGCTGTCGGCGATAATGAGAACTCCGTAAACAACGTTGTAATAAAATCACTGACTAAAATAGCGAATACTTATCCGAATGAGGTGATAGAAATATTTTGCGAGTTTTACACTAATACTGTGAAAGTTAACACCACGCAGCTTGGAAACATTGTAAAGTGAGTTATTTATTATATTTGGAATTATGATTCTGTGCTTGATTTATATGTTTATTATTATGAATTGCAATAGGGAAATAACCTGACAGTACATGGGTCCCTTTGTTGTGTAATGTGCATCATATTTTATCTTGACACCTTAATATTATTATCGCTTGTGACGAAGCGATCTCTTTATACATTGGGAGGTAGACAGGTTGTATGACTAATTCTCCTAATTATCAGTCTGGCAAACAGAATGATAATAAGTAATCAATTGTTCGACTGGAAGCCAACACCAACATAGTTTAGTTGGAAAAAGGCTAATTAGGTAATTATGAGTCTGAATATGAGATTTTTATGTTTTATAAATACACACATTTGCTATTTATTCACTCAATGCCATGCATTAATTAAAATATATTATGAAAATCATGGAATCAAATTTATGCATTCATATAAAAAAATTGTATATAACTTAAACTTATTTTTTTAAATAGGTAATAATATTATTTAATATTTCAATAAAGTTATGTTAAGATAAAATAACAAATATCCTTGATTGTCTGCATAATCACAACATCAATAAACCCTTGTATTTAGTTAAATAGCTTGCATAGGTACTTATGTATAAATTGAAATTGATCCTTGTGAGGAAAAACATTTGTAACAATTTAATTATTTATGTAATCATTACACCAAGTAATACTATCTCAATAACTATTGTAGAGCAGAATATAAAACATCATGAACTCTTTTTTAAATAAATGAATTAATTATTGTCATAATTAATGTTAGTGCAAACAGGTAAAATTAATAATTATCACTTTGCTACTTTATTTGAATGTAAAATTATAAATTGATGTAATTATTATCCCTTTGTCTGTCGAAGCCATATTGGTTGCATGTCATTGTTTAACTCCTGTGTTTTCTAATTGACAGTTGAGCTCTTATACTGATGATTATTATACAAATATGTACAGATTTGTCATTGATTTCAACATTTACATGCACTTAGGCTGATGGACTTTCTTGAAATGAACATTATTATGTCACTGGAATAATGTATTATTTTAATTTTGGAAAAAATGCAATATTTAAGTACCTTATTGAACAAATTTAAATAGAGATATTTTTAAGGCTTATTACACTGTACAATTTATAGGAAAACAATTTAGGAACCTAACTTTTTAGCTAGTGATCACACTACACTAAATTGTGTGATCACTAGCTAAAAAGAATGAATTCTAAACTGGACCAATTTAGAATTCAATTAAGTACCTATGCGTAGTAATGACTATATTGTGATGTGTCTTTCTACACGTAAAATAAATCAAAATTAAATCTAAAAAAAAATTAAGTCAACCACCAATTTACACTAAATCGGATCCAATCTGTTCTAACTGCGATTATACCTGCCGATTTCCTAAATTGAATAGTGTAATAATCCTTTTGCTGTGTTTTATTGACATACCTTCTTAATGGTATTACTTCACGCGTAGCATGACCACTCTATGTCTACGGAAGAATAGATATACTGACAGGAAGAATAGACAAACTGTACTGACTTGTCTATTCTTGCTGTCAGTATGTCTATTCTTCCGAAGATAGAGCGTGGTCATGCTACACGTGTTGTGTTTGCCTCAATTTTGGTACAACAATTATTGTCAATACATTGTGACAGGCGGCTTAACCTTGTGACCACAGTCATGTATAGATGACAAACCAATATGTGCCCAGCACGCCGAGGTCACGACTACATGACAGACTTCTATACGAAATACGTAACATGGCAGAGGTAATGTTTTTGCGTTTTGAGGTGGTCAAAAGGCCGTTGCAGAGCTCTAGGCTGCAAATCGTGGCAACGCCCTTGTCCATTTTGCTATGAATGTGAATCGAACATAGGTATTTTAATGATTTAGACCAGAAAAAAAAAAAAACAATTCGTTTTTACATGATAAAGAAGATTTATATATAAGTTCACAAACATGAAGATGACAAATTCGTAATGACAGTAAAGTAAGGTACATACATAAATGCCTTGACCTAGATAAAGATATTCGATGCTGCGCGACACTCCTGCCGCTGCGACAGCTAGGCCCTGTGTGACTGCCCTGCCGGCAGACTGCCCTGCCGGCAGACTGCCACTGCATAATGAGCATATTTTACTACCTGCAAACTCACCATTTTACAAAATAAATGATAGATTGATTAATGGGGCAATTAAAACTACATGCATAACTATATTTTTGCTCGAAATCTTACAGGGTTCTCGAACAAACATGCGTCAATCAAGTAAAGCGTTTGGAGCCCTCTGCGGCTACCAACCTCGTGACAGCCATGTTGCGTGCCATGATGGAGAATGTGACTTACGAACCGGTGGTACAGATGGGTGCATCTGCTGTGCTAGTTGCTGTGGGACACGAACATTTGGATCTGGTAAATATTTTGTTGTTATTTGAAGATTATAAGGAAAGTACTGATTATAAAAATAGGAATGACTGAATATATGTCTGCAGGGAAATGGTATGATTAGGAATTTGGTCAAATCACGTGGTGAAATAACCAATTAAACCAATTCAGGAATTTGATCAAATCACTGACTTTTCTTCAGTGAAATGACCGAACGGAGTTGTTATTGTAGCATCTGCCATTCCTTAGGGATTTGATCAAATGACAATGCCAGATCCTGCCCCACCCATTTACAGAAAATGTAATTTAATAAAGTAATTGTAATGATCATAGAATCTTATTATAATAAATTGTTTTGCTTTAGAACTTGCGATTTGCGAACTTGCGTTCTTGGTTTGTTTCCACGAGATAGGGTCTAGTGTGGAGTTGTGTGGAGTTCATTAGCAAAATGCTTCCTTTGTGTCTTATATTTGTTTTTTTTTTTAGAACCTAATTGATAATGTAGACTATTGTAGATTATAAGGAAATGTAAAGAACTTTTTTGTTGGCAAATGAACAACATTATTATTATTACTTGCGGATTACAAATCAATGCTAAAAGGAATGCAAATACAGTTTTTTTATTTAAACAGAAACGGCAAGTTCGGCAGCCATTAAGACTAATGTTTAGTTATCAGCAATTTTTTTTAATTTTTAATTTATTTATATTAGGATCTCCAACAAAAGATATACACTAAACATTACAACATATTGTTAACAGCCAAAGTATTTCGTAGGTGTACTCCTTCAATTATAGGAGACCACAGCATGCACTAAAAAGCAATGAATAAGCAGTAAGATGCTACATATTGCAAGCTTGTACATGACTTTTATTGAGTGGGGCAAAGTTCTATAGAGTTTCTGGCATTGTCCTTTGAATTTGATTTGTACCATTTCCCTGCAATATATTATAACAATGGTAATTATTTAAAAAGGATTTATTTTCCAAATGCTTTTTAAAAATGTTAAAATAAAGAATACGGAAAATAAATAAAAATAAAAGTTACTTTAAAAGTGACAGTAACAACTAAATGTATGGCAAGATGGTGGTTGTGAGTGTGTTTATAAGCTAAGTGGTTTAGTATTTAGTCTATAGGTACCTATACTGCTCCCCAAACTAAGCCAGGGCTTGATATTTTGGGAGCCAGTCTCAAACATGGAATATTATCCGAAAAAGAGCCAATGTCATGCGGCTGAATATTATGAATTAGTCCTTAAACTAAGGTTACTAGGAACTTTGTCGTCCGTGAAATAATCGTGATAGACTTATTAGATCCAAACATTAAATCGTCCAGAACCAAAAACTGTGAGTCATGTCAATACTAGATAGCTAGTAATATGTGTATGATAATTTTAAATGTTCTGTTGGTGTCATGGTCGCTAGCATGAGGTCCTGGATACGATTTAAAGGCCAGACTAGCTAAGTGTTATGGGGCTTTTCCCATTAGGAATTTTTCAGTGACTACCTGGCGTTTGGAAGTTAATGGTGTGACATCCCCATATCTCGCAAATTACGTAATGCCGTTGGTCCTGCGCCTGGGCCTCAAGTCTGCTATTACAATAGTGTCAGAATGGTCTATCATTGATTTCATAATTGTTGATTTTGACAAGTTTGGTAATCTAACAATATAACGGCGTCATTATGACTTTCCAATGGTCAACGACTGACACGCCATTGAAAGAAATGATATAGAGTGGTATTGGTAATCTCGTACAAAATGACAAATGAATTGCTTAAATTTTGACAGTTCCTTTGATCAGTGACCTACCATTAGATCGTCATTGTGCAGTCATTACTTTTAATTCGACCGACCAATGATCGACCGTTATGAATTTAGCAGATTACGAACTTTTAGCAAAATGACAATGGGATCGTGTTGGAATGACGAAATTATAATAATAGTAGACTTGGCCCCCTGATCTCTCCCCGGTTGTGTCAGATCGCTGTCCTAGCGGACTATGAAAGTGAGGGAGTGCACCTGTGTTTGCACACACGCCTTTGATTTCTTTTGCGTACTTGGTTAGTCTCGTAATTTCGCTTTGAATTCGAATTTCGGTCACGATGGCTAAGCTCAATAGCTTAGTAATCGGGAAATTCGGCCGGGAGAAAATTATTACTTCGTCTGCGTGATAGTCGGTCGGTTTTAACTTTTTTCGCAGAACCAAATTTTTTTTTTCTAAAATAAACGAAGCCTAATCTACTCCTTCTAATATTAGCTATCTGCCAGTGAAAGTCTTGTCGAAATCTGTCCAGCCGTTTCAGAGATTAGCCGGAACAGACGGACAAAAATGTCAACAATACATTTTTTTATTTAAATAGGGTATATACTTTCGATATGTCTTTAGTGATAAAGCTGTTATTTTGATATTACAAATAGACACTTCAATTTTATCTGCAATATTACGAAATAATAATTGAATAGACTTCATCTCACTTACCTACATTCTGGTCTCAATGTTGAATGCGTCACCAGCCTAGTTGCAACAGTAATCTGTCTGGTTTAAGAGTTCTCTCAGCCCACTCAACTGCCTAAATTGGTGCTAACAGTGCCCATTTCCTGTACTTGCCTGTTGGCTGTCATAGACGAGTACAGATGCAGACTGTATGTTCACCTTTGTGGGGTAATTTTATACTTTACTAGCTTTTCCCGCGACTTCGTCCGCGTGAATGTCGGTTATTGTTTATGTCCTTTGTGGGTGACGCACTTAAACTCTCCTTGTAATTGTTAATAATACAGTTTTGTTGTATTTAATAAAGTTGTTTTATTAAGTTCACCAATGCCGGCCCGGTGCCCTGTCGGCGTGCCCATCGACAACCTAGACCTTTTACATCAATCATTGCATAGATAATAAAGCTAAACATAATTGAGCCATCCATAAACAGTTATCGCGTATGCAGACGAAGTCGCGTATTAAAAAGTAGCCTACTCGGTTCAGCCGTTTCACCGTGAAAGGGGAACAGACAGAGTTACTTTCACATTTATAATATTAAAGTATGGATTAGTATGGAAGTAGGTATGGATTAGTATGGAAGTATGGTTTTTTTTTTTTTTTTTACCATAATAATATATCATAAAGTTTAATTATAAAATAACATCTAGCAAACTGCAAAGCAATTTATTGGCATCATAATTATACAGTATAATTAACGAAAGGCGTTCCCTGTATAACCGGTACTACCACATCGTCCATAGATGGTATTAAAAAAAGTATACCCATCCAAAAATGCTATTTTTTTATGCTGACATATTTATTTAAATCTATTAATGATGTAGATTAACGAGTTTAAGGGAACGCCTTCTTTTAATTATAATACTGTAATCGACACTACCAAAACATCTAAAGAGGAATTATGTCACCAAGTTACTGATAATGAAATTACTTAATATTAAATTCAACGCGATACCTCCTCGCGTTCCCGCGATAAAGGGTCTTGACAGACAGACAGATAGACGGACAACAAAGTGATCCTATAAGGGTTCCGTTTTTTTCCTTTTGAGGTAGGTACGGAACCCTAAAAATTAACTTTTGCTCGCGACTTTGTCCATTTGTTTTTTTTTTTATGGATCCCTACTTTTCTTGGTAATACAATATAGGGATAACATAGCTTCTTATTATCGTATGAATTTACAGAATCGGACCAATTCATTTACAATATGTAGTGACGATGAAAAAGCTTTTTACAAAATCTTTTTATTTTACGCTTTTTAGTGCCTCCTTCGCATCCTAGTCTATTAAGAAACGGCAACACGGTTAAAACAGAGATTAAAAGTTAACTACTCCAAAGATTGAAAAAGCTAAAACGTCGTCTATGTAAAATTTTTGGGTATTTGTTGATTTTTCAAAAAGTGCTGAATCAATTTCGATAAAATTTATATGGGACCACCTCTGAGGCATACCCTATCCATAAAAAGAAGAATTTTCGAAATCGGTTTACGTTAGCCGGAGAAATCGCGTAACAAATCGCGCACATACTTAATGCAAATTTGAGACTTCTATGGTTTTCTCATTGATACCATTGTCAGAACAGGACCAAATTACAATGGGACCACCACCACCACGGGAAGCACCAGCTTTCAAATAAAAAAAGAATCATTAAATTCGGTTCACCCAGTCCAGAGTTCTCAAGTAACAAACATAAAAAAAAACAGACGAATTGATAACCTCCTCCTTTTTTTAAAGTCCGTTGAAAATATAAACTGGCTTCTACCCGCGACATCGATTACGTAGACCTCAGAATTAAGCAAGGCTCACAGTCCGAAATTATCCCACGGAAACACAAAACCGGGCTAACAAGCGACTTTTACAGATTTTAAACTGACTATCACGTCAAAATGTATAGTGTAAATGATTTGAAAAAAATATATGTTAAACTAGAACATTCTCTTTATCATTTAGTATGTTTTATTCAATAGTTTAATTAATGGTTTTGTTCGCGTCAGACACAACTTCACGAGTTAATTAAATTATTGAATATGAACTTAATCAAAAATATTCACATACTTATAAATGATAAAGATCGCTGGTAGATTTCGATATAATCACATGAAATCTACCAGGTATATTTAAACGAAACTTTCAGTGTCTTACAGACAATTTTATTGTCTATCTTTTTTTTTAAAGTTAAAGAATACTATCTTTTATTTATTTATTCGACTAAACTTTAAAGTTTTGAACGCAGCGCATACTATTCTCTTATCGCTCAAGGCCGCTGGCGTATATCGTCGCCTTAAGCTAGATCAATATCTATATGCGTGCCAATTTCGGCTAAAGTTCAGCCGTTTAACCTTTTGACCGCTACGTCACAAAATATAGAGGGTACAGAAGGACCGCTCCCGCCATCTTCAAAAATAATTACCTAAACTTGCCAGACTCACTAGGGTTGCTACTGTATTGACTCTGTAGGTTTTATTTGTGACAATATTAAATTTTATTGACACTGCTTGGAACTCTTTGCAATTTTTTATAACAAAATTTTCTTGTTCGTCTTGAAATGTCAATGTCTCTAATTATTCATTTAGACAACACGGGACAGTCGAGTCTGAAGTCTGCTTGAAACTGCTTGAGAATGCCTATAAACGTAATGTCAATGTGTGCGTGGTAAAAATGGCGGTTTGTTCTGAGCGGTCTCTCTGCTCGGGCGCGACGCAGCCTTACGTACTTTGTGGCCACGTCGAAAAAGCAAAAACCTGCCGTCGGCGCCAAGCTACGAATTACGTATATAATACGTCTGTCTTATAGTTGTGACCGTGGCGTGCTGGGTACAGTTGGTAGTCAAAAGGTTAAAGAGTAAGAAACATCCATGCTTCCATCCATTCTCGCAAACTTTCACGTTTGTAAAAGAAGTAGGGTTTAAATAAATAAATAAACTGTAATAAAATGAATTTAATCCCTAAAAAAAGTAATCATTAAAAGTCTATTCTTGCGATAAAACACCTGATTTACGTACGTGATTCATTAAAAAATTAAAAAGTGTGACACGCCGCGCCTTGAGCGGCTGTGTTACCCTTCTCCTCTTCTCCTTCTTCGCTTCTATCGACTGAGCCTATTACCATCTTCTTCAGTGTACCTAACCAAGACCTTTACGGTAACGTTGATTAAAAGTGCATTGTTATTTGTGTTAATGTTTTTTATTTATTCCTGTTTTATATTGAAAAACCTTTTTATTATTATTTTTGTGTGGTCTGTGTCAAATAAACATTTTTTCTTTTGTTCTGATCTCAGCGTGTAATTTATCTCGAGTCAAGTCAAGTCAAATCATTTATTTCAATTAGACCATTATGGCACTTTTGAACGTCAAATGGGAAAAAAATCTGGGTTCTAGTTGCCCATTCCAAAAAGTAGTTTTGTATGGAGAAGAATGGACAAGAAACTCCATACTTACTCTTTTTAAAACAGATGTTTACACTATTTGCATGTGTCTACAGGAATTATAAAATTATACGGGAATACGATGTACCTTGCACAATTAAAACTGTACTATTAAAGTAGTTACAACAAAGTACTTATCACACGTTAAGGAATGACAGCAAAGTTCCAATAATTAGTACCCCTGGTCGACCGCGTGCCTCACATGCGGTCAGCTCATGGCAAAAGGAATTATCCATTCATACTGAGACTCCTTCGTGTCTCGTAAAGTCGTTGGTCCCGGCTGCTATTCGTACATCTTTGACTGTCGTTATGGGTAGTCAGAAGCCAGAAATTTTGACAGCCAGTCCATACATACCACGGGATTTCGTGTTACCCGGTAACTGGATTGTGGAGGTCAGACAGGCCCCCTATGCCATCGCCCCATGTAAAACACTGGTATTCAGTTGCGTTTGGTTAGACTGAAACCCGACCTCATCATATTTGGGAAAATGTTAAGCATATGATGGTTTATTAAAAAGGAAAAAGGTGTAATCTAAATACTTATTCAAATCTTATTTATTTGCTAAACGCTTACGCACCGAGACAGTAGATTAGATAACTCTATGGATTGTGGTCGCCCCGCTTTCTTTTTAGTACCGTATCCTAACTGCTTGTCTAATTAAATTAGACTGTTTCCATTCCATCAACACATACTTATTCAACTTTTGGCGCTACACCGAGCGTTGAAAATCCAACAGTGAAATAATCATCCATCAATAGGGTATTTTACCAAAAAAATCGAATTAGTCCGTCAGTTAGATTATTGAAAAATATTGGACACGTATTTTTTGTTTTATCAAATCAATAAAAACTGACGAAGATAAAACGCATCAAAGATCATGTTTGGGGGTTTGTGACGCCACTTCGCCAGTAAAAGTGTACTGACATAGTGATGTCACACGAGTTTTCGACGCACTGTATCGTCTTCATTTTTTGTTTACGTGAAAAAAGAAAAAACACGTGTTCAATATTTTTTGGAAATCTATCTGACGGACTAATTACATCTTTTTTGGTAAAATACCCTATTAGGAGTTTTATCAGCATATTTTCAACATATGGCAACTTTTTGAAATCGATAAAGACACATTGCTCGTGTCCGGTTGCGAGCCCACAACCTTGTTCATGAGAAGCGGGCGCCTTAACCATGAAGCCTCCTCAAATGATGGTTGAGGCACTTGGCAAAATGGCAATAAAGCCATTGGCTGTAACCACTATATCGGCACCATTAACGCTGAGTCCACGTCCCATATGTCGACAACCTCGCGGGCCAAGTCAAGATTCTTGATCTGCTTATTTTTCTCGACTTTCGGCCTTATTATAAAAAAAAGATACTAAAAAACGCTCTATCTTTCCAGGTTCTCCGATCGCTAATCAACCAACTATCTCCAGCGTCAGTACCCCACTACACAATTGCCCATACATTGGGCACTTTGGCCGCAGTGAACACTCACGGCGTGGTGCCACATATTAAGGAGATTCTCAGCAAAATGCTGCCTTTACTCTCCCTGGTCAAAGCTGATGGATTGAAGCAGGCTTTTGCTTATGGTAAGTCATTTTTAGTTAACGAAGAGCTTGAGGCGAAGTCAATTTTACTTCGCTTTTACTAAGTAAAAGCCATGCGGACAGACCGATCATGGTTAAGCAACGTTTGATCTGTGGATGGGTGACCATCCATTGCGTTCCGAGACCTTTCCGTGCCTCGGAAAGCATGTAAATCCGTTAGTCACGGCTGTCATTCGTTGATCTTTGACAGTCGTTATGGGTAGTCAGAAGCCAGAAAGTCTGATACCAGTCTTACCAAAGGGTATCGTGTTACACAGTAACTGGGTTGTGAAGGCCAAGTAGGCGGTCGCTCCATGTAAAAGACAGGTATTCAGCTGCACCGGGTTACACTGGAAGCCGAGCCCAACATAGATAAGAAATGGATGTGCAGATGAAGATGAGCGGTAAATGTTATGTTTTGAAGGTGTGAGCATGCAGGTCTAACCAGCCCCGTCCCATTAAGCGTGAACTTTCGAGAGTCTTTTGTTTTGCAATCGACATAGCGAGACTAAACGATAGGGGGGGGAGGGAGGGGATAATTATTGGAAGTATGGACGCCCACGCTATGAGTAATGGCAATGTGTGATGCGCATGACAAATTCACTTATTAAATAGTTCTAACGTTAAGACTACCTTTGTTCTTATTTCATCAATTGTACAATTAATCTAGCCGAAGTAGGTTACTTTTGCTTATGAATATCGTCAACACGAAATAAATAGATAATGGCATAATAATAACGATAATACAACCAAAAGTTTTCGAAATTTTAATATTCCATTAGCATATCGAGCACGCAGGTTTCATTCAGCAGGCAGCAGGCATTCTGAACATATTTATTTCAAGCATTGCCCAACAATAAGAATATCTCCAATATCTATAGGCTATCTATAGGCCACACAAGTATTTTTTTTTAGCTCACCCATGCCTTCATTATAATTCAGTCAGTAATATCGTAAATTATAAGCATATTTACCTACCTTTGTTCGATGGTATGACTGCATGCAAAAAATAGCAATACCAAAATAATAAAGAAAACAATAGCAATATAAAATAGCAATCAAATAGATTGACTCTCCATTTAGCGTCAGATGTTGTAAAGTACTATCTATAAAATATGCTAAAAATACTAAAAAGAAGTATCGGATCAATGCAAACATAATAATAATATAACAACAATTATTGAACGGATGATATAAATAGCAGATGTTTCATACATTATCTAAATTCATTATTTTTATTGCTCATAAAACAGCAAAGTTGTATCTAATGCTTGTTTGTTATCCATATCGGGTTTTAGTTAGAAATTGTTATTGTAAATTTCTAATGTTTGTTTGTAAATTAGTTTCAAAAACGTCGACGGATTTTTTCTGGCCATTAGAGTAAGCGCGTTATCAACTGAGTCGTCGGGCTATAAAACATTTCCCTATGTCTATCTCGCTTGCACTCACGGGCCTTATGGAGCCGCTTAGTGAAGGGCGTACAAATAAAACATTCCTATCTCTATTGACATTTATGTCCTCACGTCTCAGTTAATAACGCGTTGACTATAGTAGAGTTTACCTGGACTGTTTCCGCACCTAGCCTCTTAATTGGGCTATTGCGTGTCTCATTTTACCTTCCTACTCCAACCAAGCCATGTCATCCCAGAAAGTTAGTAACCTTATTTTTTAGTAGCCCATTGTGTCCCACTGCTGGGCAAAGGCCTCCCCCGAGTCTTTCCAGTTATTTTTGTCTTGCGCTGCCTCGACCCAGCCCCTGCAATTCGCGTCTAGGTCATCTCGCCACCTCTTCCTGGGCCGGCCTCGGCGACGCCGACCATCTTCAGGCACCCATTGTGTGGAGACCTTTGCCCAGCGGTCGCTGTGCATGCGGCTGACGTGACCCGCCCAATCCCATTTGAGCCGGGCAGCCTTTTAAAACACAAAAAAAAAACCTTTTAAAAACTGCTGCAGGCTTCTGGAAGATATTTTGTAGATTAGAGTGCGTGCCCGTTGATCGGCCACGCTCCTGCATTTCATAAGCATGCGTGAGCGTATGTGTGTGTGTGTGTGTGTGTGTGTGTGTGTGTGTGTGTGTGTGCTGTCTGTCTACCATGCACCCACTGGGCCACTGCATAGAGGGCTGTCTGTCGCACCTATGTTAAACAGGTGCTTTTTAGGGGACTGTGGCTGGTTAAAATAACTATAAGTTTCTCATCTTCTATATAATAAAAATAAATCGTTGTTCGTTAGTCTCGCTAAAACTTGAGAACGGCTAGACCGATCTGGCTAATTTTAGTCTTGAAATATTGGTGGTTTAAACGGTAAGAAAAATTAAAAATCAATTGGCAGGACAACGTCTGCCGGGTCAGCTAGTAACTAATATTTGTTTTTAACAATATGTTGTAAAACATGTATAAAAAACCAGCCGTCTCATTCAATCATACCGTCGCGTAATTTACGCTATATTCCTTTTCATACAAAAGTCTTGTTTGTGGCACATGGCGACGCAAAATGAGTCGTCCGTTTCAATTAACTGTAACTTATGCGACAATTCACAAAATTACATTTTTGGCCTCATACTAAAGCGACGTTATTTTTTTCCTTTTTCAGCTTTCGGCCACTTTGCTGTCGCTGTATCAGAACAAATAGGTGACAACGTAGAAAATGACAACATAACATCGATCAAAGACAATTTTGTTACTGAATTCACTATAATATTTGACGTACTATACAACCAATGGCTTGCTTCATACGAACCTAAAGTAGCTGAATCTGTGCTTGAAGCTTTAGGACCTATTACCAGACTTATATCGGAACGCCAATTTAACGAGACTGTGAACAAATTCGTGCTTTCACTGCTGTCTTTATACCGCAAGCCAGCAATCAATTTCTACTATATAAGTCAATGTATATCGTATTTGTTGTCTCCGTCGCCTCTGAACCCGAAACTGAGCTTGAATGATAGCGTCCTCAATTCTATAAACCATGTTTTATTCAATCTGGTTGTGTTAGAACCTGATTATGACCAGCCTCATACTGTGAAGAACCATTTTGAGGTGCTTCGGTGCTTTGACCATATGGCTGGACAGTTTCCTGAACAAACTATAGAGAGCCTACTCCACCAATGTAAGAATAATCAGGAAAAGGACAGAATGAAAGCTGTCATAATTCTCACTCATTTGACGACATCTTCCCAAGTTTTCGTCGAAAATTACGCGGTGAAATTCATAGCTCTCCTAAAAGTGATGACTACAATGGAGCAAGGAGTTAAAATGAAGAAGTTATTAGTGAAAGCTATAGTAGGACTTGTGTATAGAAACTGTATCACAACTCCAGAAGATTTCACTATGGTGGAGTTTATAATAAAACATTGCGGTTACGAAGCACCCGCTAACGTTTCTAGACACGACGTTTTAGATTTGCATGACACGTGCAAAAGCTCCTTAATTCTTATGTGCAATACTGTTACTAGTATTCGATCTCAGTTACGTAATTTGTTGCTGATAGCACTGACTGGTGAAGAGTTCACAGCATCCATGGCTACAGTCTGCCATTGTCTAACGTCACTTCTCCAAAATAACTCTGACATCATCGCTGACGAACAATCAGATAAAGAGATCGAAATGAAATGTTCTCCTGATTTGGTCTTTGTGCGATGCTTAACACATGTCGTGGAACCAGATCAGGTGCAAAAGAATAAGAATATTCTGGTTTTCCTCGAAGAATATTCCGGAGATATACATAAGAACTTGAAAAATTCTTGGACGATTGAGATTCAAAGGCTGTTGAAGTTTGTTGAAACAAGTGAATCTAAGGAACAGTGGCACAGTATGTTGCTAGACCTTCTTGTGTCTGCTGTAGAACAGGTCAATAGCAACAAATGGGTAGAGTTCATCGCCACTTTGATTTCACAACAAATACTATCGAAAAAACAGTCGCCAATGATCAAAGGTGTATCCTTACAATATTTAGCAGTATTGTCATGTCACATGTCAAACGCTGCGGTCGTTGAAAAAATCCTCAAAATAATATTACTTGCACTAAAATCTATACCGATGGAAAGCAGTGATTATGTTAGCAAAGCCGTAGGAATCGCATCGAGACAGCACGGAGAATTTATTCTAAATGAGTTAGATGCGATTTACAAAGAGAATGAATCCAAAAGAGGTAGTAAGATACTTAATTTCTTGTCTTCGAGACATTCCAAAAATGAAGTAGAGTTGGGTATAGTTAGGTACACAGTTATAACCTGTTATGGCAACGTAGCGATCGACTGTCTTGATGTTCATGTGTTGGCGAGATTAGGGGATAATGTGACGTCCATTTTATATGACATCCTGAAGTCTAACCCTCCTTTCGAACTCTGCAAAGCTAGCGTTACGACCCTATACGAGATAAGCAAGGCGTTACATCCAGCCGCGCACCACAACGTGGTGCTGAGAAATCGCTGGCAGTTGCTTAACGCAGTTTTGGAGCAAATATATAATCCTAACTTGGAAAAACGAAATGTAGAACTGTACCCGATCATTGTAAAGGCTTCCAAGGCACTGACGAAGTTACAGAAAGGAATTCTGCCTGAAGAAAGGAACACAATACTAAGGGTTCTCTTCAATAGCATCTTTGGTGAACTATCTTCCTTTAAACGGAAATACGAGATCGAAGGCAACGGTGACAAAAATGACATCCTAGCCAAAACTTTGAACGACAGTCTCTTACTCTTACACCAGTTGATCAAAGAATTGATCATCCAGTCCACTTGCTTGAGCACCATCGATGATCTTATCAGTTTACTAATGGAATGGATCCGACACGAGAACGATGAGATCCGGACTGCGTCCACCATGATCCTTCAAGTAATTTTCGATACTTACATCAAAAATGTCAAACTCAATTACGAAACTCCGAGCAAATTTGGTCAAATGGGATATTTACTTGGTCTTATAATCCCCGGAATAGCTGATACCAATTTCTCAGTGCGACTAACGACCATAGATTGTGTAAAAGTGATAATTCAGATACAAGATTTGTATGAAGGCCACACAATAGGGCCTGATGATGAATGCATGTCAAATTTAGGACATTTACAAAACAATATACTAACGAACGATTTGAACATGATCAGTGATTATTGCACGGCTCTATGCGAGACTATATCTTCAAAGATACCTCATCATCACAATATGCAATTCATAGAGAGTTTGCTAGAGATGTATGACGACCAGGAGTACAGAAGCGTAGGGATCAGTTCGATCTTAGATGCGTTCTTCTCAAATAAAGGCCAGGACTTGTATCAGAGCATTGAGAGGATAGTGGAAGTGGTGTTGGCGACGATGACCGAAGTGGGTGTGGAAGCGAGACAGAAGTTGATGAAGCCGATAACGTCATTGACGCGTCATCACTCGAACGCAGTGATCGCTGTGCTGTTGGCGCAGAAGTTGCCTTTGAAACCGTAAGTTTTTTTTGTTCCTTTTTGCACTTTTTTATAGGCCAGGAGTGCCCAAAACTGTCTAAGACAAAAATACTTCATTTATGACTGTAACATCTACTATATAAAAATAAGTCGGGTTTTCCTTCCTGACGCTATAACTCCAGAACGCACGAACCGATTTCCACGGTTTTGCATTCGTTGGAAAGGTCTCGAGCTCGTGCGAGCGTGAGGTTTATAGCAAAGAAGGGTAGGTGTAGGTAAATAGGCAGGTAAGTAGGTAGATCGAGACAGGACAACGTCTGTCGGGTCAGCTAGTTATATATAGATAGAAAAACAAACATGAATCGGACATGTGCTTTCTTCTGAGTTTAACATTATAGCTTGTAGTATCATTCAAGGAATGGGTTATCCTGCAGCCTGAGTGTGTACCAATCAATTGATATAATTTTTATGAACTGTCAAAACTCGTTTTCTCCTTAGATTTAATATAGCAATAGAAAACTGTTCCATCATTTATTTTTCAACTCAAACGACTAACTATTTA
Organism: Charanyca ferruginea; assembly: GCA_947361185.1. Taxonomy (NCBI): domain Eukaryota; kingdom Metazoa; phylum Arthropoda; class Insecta; order Lepidoptera; family Noctuidae; genus Charanyca; species Charanyca ferruginea. Next base: position 32,877,777 of record OX376057.1, read on the forward strand.
TTAATTTCAAAGCAACAAAAAATGCAATTTTACAATCAATTGAATTCTATTTATACTTGCTTTGAAATTAATAAATAGTACGTCAATTAAGTTGGCAAATGGCTACCTTCAAGTAACGTGATCTCAATATTCTCAATTGATTAGTGATGCCATCTACCCAATGTATCTACAATCCAATTACTTAACACACAATGACAAATCACTTTCATTTTGACAATTCAACAGTATTCATTGCGCTATACACGTTGTCGAGCAGACGACTTTTTTAAACATAACAAGCAATGGATACTAATATCCATTCAAAACGATCATGATGCAGAAAATTCATGAGATACCGTTCTTTCAGGAGCGTGTTAGCTTGTTGGCGCAGTCTCGCACGTGACGAAGGCCTATGTACCGCTATTACCGACAATTTCCTCCGGTTGATGACGTCAGTGGAACTGTATGAAGACCCTTACCATATTACTGAACATCATATAGCTGCTCTCCAACCCTTAACTGTAAGTTAAAGTCATTTTAGAAAAGCGTACTTCTTAATTTTCAGCGAAAAATGAGCGCACAATCTGACAATATGCGCTTTTTTCATGTAGTTAAAAACGTTTAAAAATTGAATTAGTTGTTTATTATTGAACTATCCACAACACTTTTTATTGCAGTGTTTGACTATTTGTAAGAAACTGTGCATCGAGGTTTTTGCACATTCGCAAAATTCAAAAGCGATGTCACCTCAAGTTTTTTTACATATTTTACAAATTTTAAGGTGTTACATAAGAATGCCCGATCTAAATCGATCTTCCAGAAGATCGATTCATGACCATACGATTTACCAATTTTATGAATCAGTTCAAAGGGCTGCGATCCTCACCTAGATCGAATCGTATGCCTCGTAGGTAATAATAAAATCGTGTCAACTAACACCGAAATGTCAACCGAAACATCCCGTTCGTCTGAACTACAACAAAGTAAGATTACTTGGCTACATGTTACAAACTGTTTTTTCAAAACTATTGTGTCTATAGATTTTATCTTTAACTTGCAATTGTTATTTTGGATGAAAATCACCTTCGAATCTTATTTAGTTGCCAAAAAACCATTCCAAATCTTTTTATTACTGGTATATTTATACTCCGAATTATTATTTGGTTTTCTTTACTCGATGGTGACCAAATTATACCTATTGCCTTAAATCCTTATATCTAGAACAAACTGCCAAGCATGGCTTGCCTGTCTTTAAGAAAAACATACCAATAGGCTTACATAAATTCGTCTCTTTCAGCTCATAAGCGCCTTCGGAGAGATGCTCCAAGAAGAAACAATGAAGCCAACCTGCATAGCCAAATTCTCCGATTTATTTGCAGTACTGTACACGACTCTTGCTTGTTACATCGACGCGGAATCGCCCGCGTATTCGCCACCGACCAATAAGAACCAAGAACGGTTCGGCTTTGTGCCCAATAGGGACGCGATAAAATTGTCGCCTGCCAAGATAACGGTGCAGACTTTTAATGCGTTTTTGGAACAGGCTGACTGTCATAAGGTAACTATTTTCTGATTTAAAAATGGAATCTCGTTTATTTTTGTTTTCTGTAAATGTCTTGCCTTGCCCGTCTTGAATGTTGAATACTTCTTTTTTAGGCAGCTATTAAATAGAAAAAAAAAATATATATAAATCCGTTTGTTTTTCAGAAACGTAAAAAAGGTTTGCAATAATTGTTGTTTCATAAGCTTTGATTTTAAATACCAGCTTTAATTTATATAATTTTGAACTCCCATGGTACAGTTTTCATCTTAATCACAACTCGTATCGAGGTATATAGCTGTCGACTGTCGTTTATTTCCCTACACATACATGTTTTCACATATTAGAAGGAACAAAAATATAAATTATAATTTTAATTTTCTAAAAACTTGATTAAAAACAGTGTCCGTGAAGTTTCTTGCTCGTTATTTTCCCTAAAGACCTACCTACGTTTTGGAACGAGCAACAAGCTTTATTTTTCTAGCAAACTGATCTACCCTTAACAATTGGGCATATGACACCATTATCTAAAAATTCTAAGATAGAACTCCTCTAAAAAACACTTGAGCCCTGAAAACCCCAGCCCTGATTAATGTTCAATTTACGTTAACATAAGATTTTTAGTGGCTTTGAAATCAGTCAATTGAATTAAATTGACTACAAAATCTATCAAAGTCAATTGAGTTAAATTTACTACAAAATTTATCAAAATCAATCTATTAAAATTACACTACAAAATATATCAAAGTCAAAGCATTTATTACAATTAAACCATTTACAAGCACTTTTGAATTGTCAAAGAGTCAGTTAGTTAGTCAGAAAACTGAAGCTAGTTGCTTGTTCCAAAACGTAGGGTAGGTCTCTATGGAGCAATTGCATTTTGACCAAAGGCGTCGCCAGGACTCGTCAGCTGATGGCCTAGGGGGGGGCAAATTGGTATTTGGTGGATAGGAAAAGTATGAATTTTAAATACAGTCAAAGGCACATGAACCTTTTGGAATCTCTAGGGGGGGGCAGCTGCCCCCACCGCCCCCCCTTGGCGACGCCCTTGATTTTGACAGCTCATAAAAAGTATGTCAATTGATTGGTGGTGTCATCTACCCAATTAAATTGACAAATGATTAACTAGGCGTGGCGTCATGAATATAATTTGCCATACAAAATAAATGGAGGCATTTTTGTCACCTACCCTATTCTTACGTGCCTGCAATTTTGACTCTGACGTTGTAGGTCCGTGAAGCCTGCTCGCTATGCCTAAGCATAGAGCACAGCGACTCGTCCACCACTCTGCTGGACCTGGCTCCCATACTGAGCGGCGCTCTGTGTCGCGAGTGTCCGCAACACTTGTCCCGCATAGTGTCGCGAGTGTCCGCGTACGGCCGCTGTCCGCTACCGCCGCAGAGATGTGCCGCATTGGCCTTGCTAGCAGACTTACTCAACTACAGGTGTGTATGACTCGATACCGTTGCCTTAGAGTGAAAAGCTCTGGAATGCAATTTTGATTTTAATGAATTTTTTAACAGATATTAACCTGAAAAGATATATATGATATGCATCTAAAAAAATATTAGACACAAAAAACAAATTTAATAAAGCTGTGGTTTAACATTTTACAGGGAGTAGTTTTTTCGTCCTCAAGTAAAGTTAGCACTTTCGCATATACGAGGTTTTCGCTCTATGCAAGAGCGTCGATGCTCTAGTGGGAGCAGCTGATCCCCCCCTCCCACTAGGGCCTAATGGGAGGGGGAGGGCAAGTAGATACATGGAGGACAGGAAAAGTATGAATTTTAAATACGGTCAAAGGCACATGAAGCTTTGGAATCTTTAGGGGGGGTGGGGGGGAACTGCCTCTCCCTGCTCCCAATTGGCGACGCCCTTGGTTGTATGTGATAATAAACCGGGTGTGAGTGCCAAGGTACTGTAAGACTTCAGACCGTGCTGAACTTTACGGTACCGGATCGAAATATGTCCTGGCCCCTTATTCACAACCATTCGATACGTTTCCGTGTCGGTAAGGAACCGTATTCGACAATCTCATTTCCGACTTCAGTCTTCGTATCGAATTTGAACTGTCAAAATTATTCGGTTGCGGATTTGTGAATTGCGTTTGAAGGACATCTTCGATATCTTTTGACTTTCGATTCGGTACGGAATCGAGTCGAATGATTGTGAATAAGAGGCCGGGTGTGTGTTATGGTGTACTGTGGGAGTCGGAGGTTCTTATAAATCAAAAAGGGAAACCGAATGAAATTACCATATTTTGGTCAGTCAACGATAGCACTCCGAGAGTGACAGGCAAACATCGCCTTGATATAAAAATAATTATAACGCTTCTAAATTCAAAATACGTTCTAGAACAAATCCAGAGTGTTAAGACGAAACATTTAGTGAAATGGTTTCGACCAGCTTGCCTTTGCATGCAACCTTTTTAGTATTCACCAGAATTGATGTGTATAAACATGTGAGCTCGTATCAGTACCAGTCTCACGCACACATGAACAACAAGTCTTACGGTGACGTCATCTGACGCTCGAAGTTTGAGGTAGCCGCTCGTACTGTGTACGCTAAGATGCTTAAACATCAATAATATAATAATAATAAGTTGGTTTGTAGATACACAAAATCAACAATACCGTACGTAGAATATTATGGATGTGAAAATATTAGCTACCTCTGTGGCAGTTTCGTTCCTTTTCATATGTTATCTGTGGTAGTTCTCCTTCTCTCTACTCTGTGAACATCACTAAGACCGATTGTAATCCGTATTAATCTTTTAAATTAAATCTGTCATGTCAAAAGCCATTGGTCCCGGCTATCATTCGTAGATCTTTGACAATTGTTTTGGGTAGTCAGAAGCCAGAAAGTCAGACAACCAGTCTTGCCACCGGGTATCGATTTACCTAGTAACTGGGTTATGGAGGTCAGACAGGCAGTCGCTCCATGTAGAACACTGGTATTCAGCTGCATCCGGTTAGATTGGAAGCCGACCCCAACATAATTAGGAAAAGGTTAGACTGATGTTGACTGTCCTTTTCTTTAGCCTACCAGCTAAAATCACGACAGCAGTATACATAATGAAGTTAAAGAAAAATCTAATCACAGCTAAATAACTTATGGCCAAATACTCAAACGATGCCGATTAAATCTCTTACTGTCACAGTCACTTTGTCATAAAGTGATAGAGACAGCACGAAAAATTAAGTAGAGTTTAAGTATTTGGCCATAAGAAAGAGTTTACAAGTTAACAAGTCATTATCATCATCATGTCAACCTTTAGACGCCTGCTGCTGGGCATAGATCTCCCCCAAAGGTTTAGCCGTAATCGCCATGCTTGACCGATGCTAGTTGACGATCGCAGTAGGTGTTATGGTACTCAGAAGAACGCTGCTGCCCATCCTCTGGTCAATATCCCTCTGACGCCTTCTACTACACCCACGAGTAAAAATGTGGTGGTGCTATACGCGGCCACACGGCAAACGACACCCATAGGTAGAATAGTAAACTATTAATACAGGCAATTACAGAACCTTACACTGCACATGGTCCAACACAGATTTCGCCAGTTTTTAAGAAAACTATGCATGTATAAAAGCTTATCTTCCCCGGTTCCAGATGTAACGACAACCCAGTCCTGATCGAGACAGTGCTAGCCACCTTGAACACGGGTTGGAAGGACGAACATCCGCGCGTTCGTTCGACGTGTCTGCGCGGAGCTGCGAACATCGCGCAGTTGAAGCCTGAACACAGAAACCAAGCGCTGCCGACCGCGCTCGCCGCGCTCAGCCAGGGAGTCGATGCTCAGAAGACGCCGTAAGTTACTACTTCATCTTTCTGGTCATATTACGATTTTTTTTAAATTAATTAATAGGCTTAGTCTGCTATTACAATAGTGTCAGAATGGTCTATCATTGATTTCATAATTGTTGATTTTGACAAGTTTGGTAATCTACTAATATAATGGCGTCATTATGACTTTCCAATGGTCAACCACTGACACGCCATTGAAAGAAATGATATAGAATGGTAATCTCGTACAAAATGACAACTGAGTGACTGACTTAGGCGGTAATCTGTTAAAATTTTGACAGTTCCTTTGATCAGTGACTTACCATTATAACGTCATTGTGCAGTCATTGCTTTTAAATCGACCGACCAATGATCGACCATTATGAATTTAGCAGATTACGAACTTTTAGCAAAATGACAATGGGATCGTGTTGGAATGACGAAATTATAAAAATAGCAGACTTGGCCCCCTGATCTTAAGTGATGATGCGGCCTAAGTTGGAACACGCTTGCCTAGAATGAACCGGTTCACTCGTGTCTCGAAGATACCCAGATTATACTTATCAGGGAACAGAGAGGCGGGCAGCGAATTCCACAGTCTGGCAGTTCGCACAATAAATGTGGAATCAAAGCGCTTGGTTCGAGACCGTGGAACTTCAACCATATAGCGGTGACGCTTCGCCGTATCTCTGCTCGCCGATGATGGAATGGGGATGGGGGAATTAAATTGTGCAATTCCAAAGTCGGTCTTTTATCGGGTACATTTCGGAGACACACTCTCCGAAATGTACCCGATAAAAGACCGATAGGCTGGCAACGGTGCGGCGATGTTCAAGGCTCTGGAGCTTAGCCCTAACCAGGGAGTCATCGTTAATGAGCCTCTTGGCGATGCGGTTGGCGTAGTGATTATATATATGTTTGGTAGCGAAAATGCATTTTATCCGTTTCATAAGGGTTTTGACTGCGTGAAGTAGTTAAGAGTTTTGACTTTATCATAATTATACACGTATTCATAAGTTTAAAAGTCCGGATGTTACACAATATATTAATCGAAAAAATGCAAAAAAAAGAAAAGGTTAGGTTAGGTATAGGTTACAATTTTGTTCACATATTAAAAGTCAAATAATTTTTGCAATTGGACCATTAAAAGGCACTGTCATTGTGTCATTTACAAGGAAAAAATTATTGAGTTTATTTGGTCCTTTCCAATAAGTAGTTTTGTATGGAAAAAAATGGGCGACAAACTCTTGTTCAACTCTTTAAAAATATTTTGACAACACTTGATTCGACGTCACTTGTAGTATTTGCCAACCCAATTGATGTACTATTTATTGTTTTCAAAGCAACTAAAACTCCCCGAAACCCGATTCATTTTGGATTTACTGTAAAATTAGATTTTTAGTTGCTTTGAAAACAATAAATAGTACATCAATTGGGTTGGCAAATACTACAAGTGACGTCGTGAGTAAAAATTGCCAAACAAACGGACAGGTGCAATGTAGATTAAAATATACCTACGTATAAACCTTCCTTTTAAACACTATCTAATGCTCAAAACTGCATTAAAATCCGTTGCGTAGTTTAAAAGATCTAACCATAGAGACAGCGGGAATGACTTTGTTTTATACTATGTAAAGATTGTAATATTCTCCTTCCAGAACACCAACAGACAACGTCCCTCTAGCCGCTATCCAAGGTCTAAGCCGTCTCCTAACGGAACTGGACAAACTAGACAAAGAGTACGACAGAGAATTGCTCTCGATATCACAAAAGATACGTCCGTTCATGAACACAGAGTGCGCTCAACTGAGAGAGCATTCCATCAAGTTGTTCGGGATTATCGCGGGGAGAGTGAAGTCTGATGCGTTGGTTGACCAGGGAGTTAGCTCTCTGCCTTGCTTCTTACTGCATCTGTGTGATAATAATCCGAATGTTGTCAGGGTAAGTGGGTTTTTCAAAACTTATTTTATAAAGAGAAAAGAGTTGTTTGTTTGTTACGATTTAACTCAAAAACTACTGGTCCGATTTTAAACATTCTTCTACCATTAGAAAGCTACATTTTCCCTGAGTGACACAGGCTATATTTATAAATTGTCAAAAATAGGGATCCTTGAGAAAATTCATGCGGACGTAATCGCGGGTAAAGTGCTAGTTATTGGATTAAGTCTAATCATTTATTTCAATTAGATCAGAGATGGCGAACTATAATTGGAGAACGTTTTGTTTTACTCATTGATATAATGGAAAAAAATACTTTAGCATTAGACAGAACACAATATATGACTTTAGTTTCGGAAGTCGACGGCTTTTGTTCTGTTTGTTGTTTCGTATTGCTACCGATTTTCGAGATTAGAGACATAATGTGTGTTCTGTTTTAGTTTTCAAGGGCCATTGTCATTTTTCTAAAAACTAGTATTTATTTTTTAGTACCTACTCGTTATCACTCGAATAAGGAACGGTAACATAATTTTTTTTTCGAAATCCTTCCAACATTGCTGGAGATATTGCGTCATAAAATGGATTAAAATCAATAAAATTAAGTCATCTCCTAATTTTCCACCCTTATAGGTGAAATATATTGCTTGTCCCAATTAAAAAACAAAAGTTGGAAACAGAAGCAGACCCCATATAGTTGGGAAAAGGCTAGGCAGATGATAATTCATAATCTCCATTTCCTCCTCAGGCCAGCAAATTCACTCTCAAACAAGTATTCAAAACGTTCAACGTGAAGAAATCCAACGATTTCGTGCAAACTCACTTACTAGACGAAGGCCGGTTATATCTGGACGAGTTCCTGTCGGCGTTGCTGAGACAGTTGGCCGACGAGTTGCCGGCGAGTGTGGTCAAGTGTCTGCAGACTGCGGTCAACTATCTGCATTGTGCGAGGGAGGAGATAAAACCCCATCCGCCGTTGTTGCTTGGTGAGTTTTAAGTTTATCTATACTAATAATTATAAAGAGGTATTATTTGTGTGTGTAGTCCACAGATATAGATAGACCTAGATAACGCAAGTATCACGATCTGTATGAAAACCAAGCGTGCCATTTTTTGGACGTCACACACAACGTAATACGAATGTTTTGTTTTTCCTAAATTTGGTATTACTGAGGGTATTAGATTAAAAATAATTGTTTTTTAAATTAACTACGCATAATATTAATCACAAAATGACTTACCGATGGAAGGAAACGTTTACTTTATTTTTTACTTACGATTTTTTATCGTAAGTTAGACACAAAAATAGGCACGCGAAGTAGTTGCTCTTGCGTTATCTTTGTCTATCTATATCTGTGGTGACTACACCACAGATATAGTGTTAGTGGATAAATGTTAAGTAAATGTATGAATAAAACCTGTGTTGTGATTTTTACTCGGCGTGTTTGCTCGATCGAGTAAAACCGTATGTGAATACGGAGCTTTAGAGTGTTGAATGGAGTGGAGTTACCAATGCCCTACGGTCTGGAACAACGCGATTTTCTTCGACATTAATTGTGCGAACTGCCAGACTGAAATTCACTGCCCGCCTCTCAGTTTCCCGGTAAATATAATATGGGTATCTTCAAGGCACGACTGAACCGGTTCATCCTGGGCAAGCGTGTTCCACCTTAGGCCACATCATCACTTAAGATCAGGTTGCCTTCAAACGCAAGCCTATCCATACTTCCATATCCATAATTCCATACTAATATTATAAATGCGAAAGTAACTCTATCTGTTACGCTTTCACGATGAAACAACGGCTGAACCGATTTTGATGAAATTTGGTATAATAATAATTTATTTATTGAAATAACGTTTACAAGTGTGTCAGCAGATGGAATAATTCCTAATACAAATATAATTCCTAAAAATAAAGTAAAACTAAAATATTTATATTACTGGTGCAAGTTATTATGGATCGGAATCAACAATGTTTAGGTAGCGACCCGCCCGATCTAGGTTAATTCGAACCTGTGTTTCAGGCCATCACTTTGTACTTAAATTTAGTTGAAAATAGCTGGGTACAAGCTATTTTCAACTAACTTAGGGAAGGACATAGGCTACTTTTTCATTCGCGACTTATATATCCGCGATAACCGACACACATGCGGACGAAGTCGCGGGCAGAAGCTAGTTATATAAAAAGAGATTTTTTGTTGTAGTCTTAACACTTCTTCGTTTTCCCAGGTCTCCTTTACGCGGAACTATACCGCATTCGCGAGAAGAACCCGGAGGAAACCGAACTAGACCCCGACATAACCCGAACAGCCCGAACTCGGCTGCTACAGCTGATCAAAGACCCGAACCCGTTAGTGAGACAGAACTCCGCAATGGCACTCGCCAACATCTGCCTTGTGTCCGCTATGGACGTATGACCGACGATAATCAGGATGCAGGTAGGAAGGTATATGATGAGTAGGTTCTTGTTTGAATTCCAACGTTAAGATGAGTACAGTAAGGTATAAAGTCGCTTGAGGGTCTATGCACACAGTTCCATTTTAACCATGCGGACGTCAGAGTATACTGGGAAACACTAAATGGCTTTGAGTCGAGGAAATATATGTACAGACGCCAGCACATTACGCCATACCAAACATTAATATTTCCCAATTGAATATGAACCTTATTCATTTGCAATAAAGTTGAAAATTGTTGTTGAAGATTATTGCAGTTTGATGTGCTGGCCTCTTTGCAGTCCATACAATAAACGAACCATCTAGATAAAGAATTGCATAGCATTGAAATCAGTTCGTCTGTTTAAGAGGTACGATGTTACAGAAAGACTTTAAAAAGTTTGAAAGGCTTAACTCGGAGCTGTGTGGATAGAACCTTAGCCTTGGTATAAAAAAATAAGGCAGAAACCATATTAGGCAACTGTGCACTACAATCTGACGCGACTCGGTTGCATAATGTCTTATCTGTCTAATTGTTTATGCTTTTGGGTGTGTCATATAGTCTTAACAAGTCTAAATATAGAGTCTATTTTCGTCTGTTGGTATAAGAAAGTGAAGATGTGTGTTTTGAAGACTGAACGTCAACTGAAAACACAAAATAATGATTAAGGATTGATTTTTCAATAGTCAGATAACTTTTATGTAAAGAATAAATATGACAGGTTGACATATTTTGTACCCCATAGGGGCATTTTGACACAGACTTTTATCATGTCAACATTTTTATAGCATCGTGGCAGACTTCAGTCGGAGCGGCCAACTAATCATAATTCTCATACGCACGCTCACACGTGATTATAGCTTTATAACAAATGTGCCTCCAGATATTTTGAACACACAGGTCTCTGGTAGTTTATATCTGGGTTTCTATGTTCTTAATAAAAAGAAAACTTTTTTGAGAAACGAATTCAGTACAGTCTGAAAATCAGTTTTTTTTATGCACCAATTTAATCCAAACTTTAGCCGTTTAAAATGTACTCAAGGAAACATCGCCATAGAAACTTAGCACATGTGATGGAAATTCTAAATTATAAACATTTTTTTCAAAGACACGTATTTCATGGATCAACTTTTGTGAAATTTCTGCGCGCCGTTTATCGTGCGATATTATCGCGTTTTCACTCACTCGTTTGTTTCCGAACATTGCGTTAGATGAACAGAAAAAGACTTTAACTAAATCTATGTTAAAAGTCTGTGTCACGATGTATCTTCGACCGTGAGTACAAAAGCTATAAAATCGCCCTATTATTTATCCTTCCTTTAAGAATTATCTGACGAATGAAAAATCGGTCTTAAGTGAATGTTTTTTCTTGTTTACCGATATTATAAATGTTTTGCTGTCATTTCCGCGATAAATATTTTTAGTGGATTATATAAATGATAATAAAAATGAATTATATTATTACCTGTTTGTTAAATTGTATAATCTTTTCAATTTAAACTTAATTTTAAGAGACTGAATAAAAATGTGACCAGTCCAAAAAAAAGCAAATATTTATAAGAATAAAATGTATAATTCTGTTGTAATTTTAATTAACATTTTGTTGTAAAATAAATCTTGCTCAAGCATAGTTTTGAGATGTTATCGTACAGAATTATTTATTTCTTCTAAAGTTTATTTTAGATTGAAAGATAGTTCTGCGATAGTGGCGCCACAGACGCAGAATTAGAAGTTTTCGGCATAAAAATATGTGAAATGATTTGAACTTCAGCCGACAGATGGCGTATCGTCAATACGACCAACATTTCCTCCAACCATCCCATGGCCCTTCCAACTCTCGTCATACGACGGAAACGTGGGGCGACTGTTACGTTGTATCGTGTTACCCAGTAACTGGGTTGTGAAAGTCAGATAGGCAGTCGCTCCATGTAAAACACTGGTATTCAGCTGCATTCGGTTAGACTGGAAACCGACCCAAGTAGGTATGTTAGGGGAAAAGGCTAGGCAGATGATGAGTAGTTCAAAACATATCGCCAGGCAAGCAATTACTTACTCCATTAATTTCGTATTCTTTGCTGCCGATTGTGGGTTACACAGGCAGAACAGCAAAGCTTTTCGTTGATAAATTGATTGAACAAACTACACTAGAACGTCGATTATCCGAACTAATTGGGACCGAGAGTATTTCGGATAATCGAAACATAGGTTTTGGGACAAGATCAAACAAAAACAACACCTTTTTATATAAAACCACGTTTCTATCTGCGCGATGTAAGAAATACATTACACATAAATGCGCGCGTAATTTCCGTAAGCGGACCAACGTCCGATGAAACAAACGCGTTAGAACACGATCGATACCTACCTGAGCGCAGCGGCAGCGAGCAACAAATTCGCGCCAACGTTCGTATAATTGAGCGTTCGGATAATTGAGGGTTCGGATAATCGAGGTTTTACAGTAGGTATGTCTTAAGAGGTTTTATGCGTATGAGTGGCAACGTCGCAACCTAGTGTCATTTACTCGTGGTTTTCAATTTTTCTTATTTGATCGAAGCTATATTTTAAAAATGTTCTCTGGTAACTATTTAGAATTAGGTGAAAAGTATGTAAAAAGTAGGTAACCGTAATGCTCACAGTTATTTTACTATGAAAATAACGCTTTGGAAGTTTCAAGTTTCGAATGTATTATTTGCATATTAATAGAACTGTATGCGCAATGATTTCTTCATACTTGCTACCTAATTCTAAATAGTTAGCCGAGATTTTTTTATAAATATAGCTCCGATAAAATAATAAAAATCGGAAACCACGAAATATGACACTAGATTGCGACGTTGCCGGTATACAGCATAAACGCTCTTAATTAAAATATTACAAGAGATGATTCCATGAGTGTACCGGCGCATATTTTTACTTAAATTTTATAACAAAGAGGTTGTTTGAGTTTGCAGTTCCGTCTTCGCTGCTCGTGCGACGACGCAAAAGCATGCTTGATCAAGATTCCGTCAATAACGTTAAGTCAGTGTTAAATGATACATGTGATATTGATTTATTTAGTTTTACTTTTAAGAATCGGCGCAAAGAGAGTAGCAGTATGTTCAAAAACTTTTCATTCAATAATCGATAATGAACTTAAAATCATTATAAATAGGGTTGAAAATTTCAAGTTATAATTCCTCCCGGGATTTTCGCAATTGTATAGGTACTCTATTTTCTCTGCGTTTTAGATTGTTATCAATTAATCTATTGCTTCTCTATTAGCGCTGAATATAAGGCGTAGTGGGGGCTAACAATTTAGTTTTACGAAAGAATCTTATGACTTCTGTACATTGCCCAAAGCAGCGTGATGATGTTACTCGTAAATATTGACTTTCATCATATACATTATTGTCACATCAATGAATACACGGCGTATAATCAACCTGCCTGTCTTGACTTCCACAACCCAGTTACTGGGTAACACGATACCCCTTAGTAAGATTGGTTGTCAGACTTTCTGGGTTCTGACCCATAACGACTGTTAAACATGAATGACAGCCGGTGTTAATGGATTTACGTGCTTTCCAAGGCACGTGGGGTCTCGGTATGAAATGGACCGACCGACCGCGGCAACCGTAACTTAACCATTACCGATACATTCGTAAGGCTTCTACTTAGCCACGAGACCCACTAAAATTTTACGTCGCTTAAATAAATAAAAAAACTGTGTTGCCGTTTGTTAATGAATTTAGGTGATAAGGAGGCACTAAAAAGTGGAAAATAAAAACTTTTTTGAAAAAAGAGAACCGCCTCCTAAAACTAAAAAGTGATAAATAACTTTAGCACCAAACACACATGACTTTAGTTTCAGGGTGTTATCTCCAATAATTAGTAGTCGACCGCGTGCCTCACACGCGGTCACCTCGTGGCAAAAGGATCATCCATTCACACTGAGACCCCTTAGTGTCTCGTAAAGCTATCAAAACGGCTGTCTTTCATGGATCTTTGGCAGTCGTTATGGGTAGTCAGAAGCTAGAATGTCTGACAACCAGCTCACCGAAGAGTATCGTGTTATCCAGTAACTGGGTTGTGGAGGTCAGATAGGCAGTCGCTCCATGTAATACACTGGTATTCAGCTGCATCCGGTTATACTGGAAGCCGATCCATTGCCGACTCATCATACCAGTGGTGCTATGATGGGTCTAAAACTATACCAGTCACCTAACCTAACCCAAATGATTCACCAAATAGAGAGTATCTGGCGCTCGGCGGCCGCTGCCGCGGCACCGCTCGCTACGCTCACTCGTCTTTGCGCTTTAATGGTCACAGTTCTAACCTTACCTAACCCAAACGATTTTTCTCAGTGGTAGTTTTAGACCCACTATACCACCAGCAGTGGTATGGTGGGTCCACACACGACAGATCTATGCATATATCAATTATAATATGAAAACCGCTATAACATGTTACTAGTCTGTTTAATTTATGGTTTTTCGATGAACACAGTTCTTAATTTATACAATTAAATCAGTTTTACGGTATTACAAATGTACAGCAGTGCTATTCTGTTACAATCTCCCTCGGTGAACACCTAGGTGAAGTGAGCTGTCAACCGATTGTCGTGCTTTGTAAATCCTTACCATCGGGACAGATGACAGCTCACTTCACCAAGGTGTTCACCGAGGGAGATTGTGGCAGAATAGACATACAGAAGTTTAATTGTTAGGGCTTTTATTATTCTAGAATGGTTTTGTTATGATGGTAATTTGGTCGCCTTTCATTGTTTAGAATATATAACAATGATTAAAAAGAAATGGATCTAAATCTGCTTCTTATGATGAATATAAAAAAGCATTCAATGTTATAAATGCCTTATATAAAAATATAAATTGTTCTCTACAATAAATGTATTAAAAAAATGTTTAAAAATTATATTTCCATGTTTATAAACCTTTAACTTTGGGCCAACATTACTGAATATTACTTATAAACTTGCGCATAAAAGATTTAGCTCTGGAAGTCCATGAAGTATTTTTTATTATCAAATTATATATTTTCTATCTGACTTAACACTTTTCTTTTTTAGAAATGGTTACCATAACATACCTACATTAAAATTTGTGCCGTTTTTCGAAGTAACTTCAAAAATAATTTCAGCTATCTAACGCTGATTTTAAATCTATTCCAAGCATATGTTTTAATTATGCAGACAACAACACCATACCAAACTGACAAATTTTCCTTATTCCTTTGCAATAAAGTTGAAAATCTATCAAATAAATTTGACCAATTGCTGTAACATAATGTGCTAGCCTCTGTACATTGACTAGTTTTGTTAGATAGTAATAAACACATTTGTTATGTTGAATTAGTTTCGCGTAATTAACTGAATTATGAATAGCGTTACTTGATGTCTCTGCGTGTGGCACTCAGAGACATCACTTGGCACATGACAACAACATTAAAATTTTCTCAATCTGTCATATTTTTAACTGACCGCGTTCCAATATATTGGTCAATTAAAGTTAATGATTGATTTTTATTTAGTGATGTAACCCGAGTTCCGTACCCCACGATGCCCTAAGCCGAGTCCCGTACCCTACGATGCCCTAATTCGACGCTCGTACTCCAACTTTAGCATCTAGTCGCCTCAGATTATCAAATAAAAGGCAGAAATACCGTGCGGAACACTGCGAGTGAAGCCACAAAAGCAAATACAAATTCAATAACGAATACCTGCAATCTCGTGATTGTATTCGCTTTTGATTTTTTATTTGTATTAGTATTTGTTTTTTTAATAATGCTTCGCTTCGTGCTGTACTGACTCGTGTCAGTACAGCGCGAAGCAAATTGTAGGTATTCGTTTTTGAATTTGTATTTGCTTTTTGGCTTCACTCTCAGTGTTCCGCTCGGTCTATCTGCCTTTTGTTTCATAATCTGAGCTAGTCGCGTAGTTTTTTTTTTGCCCTGGCTGGAGGCCTTACATTCACTGCAGGAAAGTCCGGTTAGGCAGCCTATAATCTCCTAGGTTGACCTACGAGATATCAATCAGAAAAAAAATAGTTGAATGAAATGAATTTTATTTTATTTTTTTATTTTTTTTTATTACTATTCGATCGATGGCGTTGCGTCACAAACACTGGTCACAAAGAGATTGGTTCGTCTCGTTTTGGCACACACAACTAAGCTGAAATGTCCTTTATGTATATATCAAATACATTGTTCTTTAAAATTATAATTGTATTCAAAATATTAAACATACTTCAAGATGTGAGAACTTTCAGAGCTAAATTATCAAATATATAATATTGACTATGTTCATGTTTTAAGGGCTTACAATTATAACATATTATTTAATTACTTAAAACATGATCACTTTTAAATAGTGACTTACCGCTGCCTTATATAAAATACGTTAAAAGGTGCAGAAGTAAAAAAAAACATGACAGAAGAACACGCAAGTCGATTAAGAAAAATGCTTGTAGTATAAATTGTAACCGTGCAATTTATCGGTATTGCTCGAATATTTTCGGGGAACTTTGGATAGGCAATTTAGTAGGGCCATATTCACTAACGATTATTATTGAAATGAAGAATGATTACAACAATAATTATTATTTCACTTATCCGAAAATCAAATTAAAATCAATGTGACTAAAAATGTCTAATTGCTGTGATGGATTATTCATATTTAGTCTACACATCACTTCGCTTTTGACGATGTAGAAACCGGGTATAAAGTAGTATTAGCAGTAGAAACTGCATCGAATTGCATACTTCATTTTAGAAATAGATGGGTTGCCAAAAATAGAAGAAATCATTTAAAAAACAATTTTGCACAATATAATCAACGGTAGAACGCAGATGACTGATACCCAGTCAGTATCAGTATACCTACTAAGGCTTAGCACGCACTGTGATTAAACGCCCGCGTTTAACCGCAGGTCTGAAACCGCAAAAAAATGTAACACATAGCTTTCGATACAAGTGCACGCATTAGTGACTTTTTTCAGTGACTGATTTTAAAAACGCAACTTGTTACGTTTTTACCGCGGTTTGAAAACGCGCGGTTTTTTGTGTCCCATAGTAACAGTACTGTGGCGCACGCACGGCGATTAATCGCATTCGGTTTTTATTCAGTCTCGACCAGGGGGTGTCAACTTTGTATCCATGGGCGAATGTAGAAGAGGTACCCGGGGCAGAAATATTTACAGTGCCAACATTTAAAAAAAGTATGAAAGACCCACAAAATTAGGTCTTTAATAATACTTATTTTGAAACCGTTTTATGTTTTGGTAGATTAATACATTCTTAGTAAAACCTAATCTACCATGTATCTTCATTTTTAATTTCAATATCAAAGCTACAACACATGCTGCTCGCCAGAAATCCATGGTGAAATGTAATAAATTTAAGCAAAACGCTAGCCGCAGTGCGTGTTGAAGCGCGTTTTTGCGTTTTCAGCTATTCCTAAACCGCGGGCGTTTAATCGCTGTGCGTGCTAAGCCTATAGCCCCGAGTCCGACCGTTCCTGAGGTAGCTGCGCGGTGCGGGAGGGGTGTGTGACGTGTGCGAGAGCTCACTGATACGTCAACTTGTGACAACTGTCATCCCTCCCGCACCGCGCACTTGCAGCTACTTCAGGAACGGTCTCAGTATAGTTGTGTGTGTTGGGTATTCTTTGACGAGTTGTTACATTCTATTTTCCGTTACAAAAACTGAGGACTAGTTTTAGCAGTAGAAGATTTGCATCCATTTGCATATTTCATTAAAAAAATAAATAGGATGCCAAAATAGGAATAAATCATTAAAAAAAACTCACTTTTGCACAAAATAATCAATGGTAGGATAACGCAGATGACTTAAACTCAGTTCCTAAAAATATGTACTAGATTTTGTCTGCGACTTCGTCCGTGTGATTTTTCATACTGTTTCTTCGACTATTCCATAATGAGTATAAATTTCTTAACCAACAAAAAGATGACTAGGCCAAGGTGATATCGGATCTACTCGTACAAATTCAACAGTCATCAGCGGTCTTACCTTATTACTTCTGCACCTCTTTTGTAATTTGAATACAATATAATGTACACCTACAATTAATGTTTATACGTTTAAGTTTTGAAAATAAAGCTATGTTGAAGTCAGATGAGTGTTTTGTTCATCGCTGTTCTCACATGCAGCCGTGTCCTTCCCTTAACGAACATCTACGAATTATTAAAAAGGCGCGTACAGATTAAATACCACATCCACATTATGTAACATTGTTTTTCAACATTGCAACATATAACAATACTGTACACAGTGACAGAATTACAATGCAATCTAACAATGTTATATGACTTTGTCGTTCTGCACTGCTGTTCACTACTAACATTGTTGTTAATATAAATAACTGTTATTATAAAACGTTTTATAACATTCAGTCTCCACATTACTGAAACATGTTACATTACAACGTTTCATAATATACTAGCTTTTGCCCGCGAATCCGTCCGCGTGGATGTCGGTTATCGCGGATGCACACGAAGTCGCAAATTCAAAAGTAGCCTATGTCCTTCCCCAGAGTTCAAACTATCTCTATGCCAAATTTCATTAAAATCGGTTAAGTCGTTTATCGTGAAAGCGTAACAGACGGAATTACTTTCGCATTTATAATATTAGTATGGATTAGCAATATGTACGCACCTTTATGAAGAAATAAAAGTAGGGTAAAAGACGGGTAGTTGCCACACTTTTTGAAATTCAGAGATAGAGTAGGTAGCTTTCCATTAGCGAACGAGTTTACAGAATCGATCCAATAGTTCCGTAGATTATCCCGAAGGAACACAAACATAATATTAATCTATGATGATGGTTATAAGAAATAAAACGCATAGCTTTACAACAAATATATTATGCTAGTAATTAAACTGGAAACAAAATTTTAAATCTAAAAACTAGTTATAAAAAATAGATCAAATATCAATGGACGTAAGTAATTTCCTTTATAAAATAATGTTAAACAGTGTACTAAATATAATTAAAATATCAAATTAAAATATACCATAGCAAGTTTTCATAGATTTTCCAAATATAGAAAAATAAATTATAAAATGTAAATAGACCTACATTATCATCGTCTTCTACCTTGAGCTTCTATCTGTGAACGCATTTTTCTATCGGCCTCCACTGCAAAAAAAAAACAAAATTTATTTTATCTATATTTATTTGTTTCGACGACATGGTTAGCGCTGTGGCTAAACGACCGGCTCTGCACTGCGTAGTCTGCGTATCGCAGGTTCAATTCCTTCACAGTACAAAATTTGCTCTAAGCTCTGGTTATTTGAGTATACAGTGAGTTTATGTACTTATAGCGTGACTGGTATTTAGGGACCGATATTTAACATATTGTACCAATTGCTAGGAGAAAACGTTATAAGTAACATTTAAAGTACAAAATAAATATACTAAATTAAGTTTTCTGTATAATAAAAAATAATTGTTGTTCGTTAGTCTCGCTAAAACTCGAGAATGGCTGGACCGATTTCGCTAATTTTGTGTCTTGAAATATTTGTGGGAGTCCACGGAAGGTATATAAAAAAATTGAAAAATCGATCGACAGGACAACGTCTGTTCGGGTCTCAGCTAGATAACTACATTCATGAAAGTGTAGCTACAATTTAAATGCTCATCACAATATTTTTAGACCCTATCTTTATATTCTTTTTACTTGCCAAAATGGAATGCTCACCAATTACAGTGTGAGCTCGGAACTTGGGGCACCCCGACTCGACAGATCACTGGTCAGGTAAGAAGTGTTTTTTTATTAAACCACCCAAAAATAGGAGTCCCGCGAATTTATTCGTAGTAAAATAGGGGCGTTCAAAAGGTTAAAATTAACGTCACGATGTCTCACCGTGTATTGTGCGTTGTATGACAGCCAGTTGGCGAACCTTTTAAAGATAAAATGATTGTTATGCAGTTATTACGTACGGAGCCGTCCCCTTCCCCAGCCAGAACTCCTTGGTGGAGTCGCAGTAAGTCCTCAGCTGCTTTCTGTCCCACGAGACACTGTCCATCCGCCATTCCGGGGACACATACGGCACGTTCAGTTTTGGTAACTTTATCTGAAACATTATTATGTGTTGATAAAGTCAACCAGCTTCTTGCTCGTTCTTCTTCATAGAGACAGATCTACGTTTTGGAATAGACAATTCGCTTCAACATTTCTGAATAACTAACCGAATCCATGACAATTCAAAAGTGCCTGTAAATGGTTTCATTCCGCCCATGCCGTCATATTTCCCATACAAACGCTCGTACGCGATTACGGCGTTATAACAAATTATTTTCCAAATATTTTTAAGACACAGGTATCTTGTGGTTTAAATCTAGGTTTGTATGAAGTCAAAAATAAACATATTTGAGAAATAAATTCACTAAACACGTCTGAAAATCAGTTTTTTTTTGCACAATTTTATCTGAATTTTGGCCGTTCATAATGGACTCATTCATTGAAAAAGTGAAAAAACAGCTTCATAGAAACCTTGCACATGTAATGGAGGGAGATTCTAAATTACAAACATTATTACCAAAAACTTGTAAGGTTTTTTTAAAAACACGTAGGTATGTCCTGGAACAAGTTTTATGAAATTTCCGCGTGCCAATTTTCCTGTGATGTCATCGCTTTATCGTTATCGTTTTAAAAAAAAAAAACAATCACACTTGCATTTAAGTTCGTTCGATGGGGATGGGCGCTCTTAACATAAATGCTTTGACTTATGTGCTCGGTGTCTGTATAATATAGTCTGTATATTATCTAAATTAAATAGTAATGCTCGAACGCTCGAAAGACACATTTTCAAATATAAACACGAGCTGAACTTTAAACCCTCTCCCCCGACCAGGGTGCGGAGTTCGTTTAAAGTTTAGCTAGCTTATATTTGATATGTATCTTTCGAGCAATTCGAGCATATCTATTTCGTTTAGCTCTAATTCGAATGGCAAATTACTTGCTGTATCGGAACCATGCTGTTGTAATGATCGATCAGTTTTACTCACCGGGTTTGCCGGCGCCGGCAGTCCTGGCAGCGGGGCTTTCACAGAGAAGTAGTCTGAACTAACTTCCCTCGTAGCTCTCGTCATGCTACTGGTATACGTGGCGTCCAATAGGATGTTCCGCGCTCGTTGGTCGGTGACATCATCCATGCTGACTGCAGGCGTCATTACTAAGCGTGGGCGTGTCTTAATAGCACGCTCCTTCCCTGAGTCCGGTTGCTCCACCTAAGCACAGATGATATAATACTTACGACCTAAGTAAAGAAATGATAGTGCTAACTTTTTAATATCTTTATTATTTTTAGAAAAAAGCTTTTTACAAAAAAGACAACCGCCTTCAAAAAGTGAAAAATAACTTTAGCACAGAACACACATTGACTTTAGTTTCGAAATTCAGTGGCTTTGTTCTGTTTGTTGTTTTGTATTGCCACCGACTTCCGAAACTAAAGTCAATGTGTGTTCTGTGCTAAAGTTATTTTTCACTTTTTGAAGGCGGTTGTCTTTTTTGTAAAAAGCTTTTTATTTTCCGCTTTTTAGCACCTCCTTCTCATTCAAATCTATTAAGAAGAGATTGAAAGTTAACTACTACAAAGATTGATGAAACTAAAACGTCGTCTATGTAAAATTTTTGGGTATTTGTTGATTTTTCAAAAAGTGCTGAATCAATTTCGATAAAATTTATATGGGACCACCCATGAAGCATACCCTATCTATAAAAAAAAGAATTTTCAAAATCGGTTCACGTTTGCCTGAGAAATCGCGCACATACTTAATGCAAATTTAAGACTTATACGGTTTTCTTATGGATGCCATGGTCAGAACTGGACCAAATTAAAATGGGACCACACGGGAAGCACTAGCTTCCAAATAAAAAAAGAATCATCAAAATCGGTTCACGCAGTCCCGAGAAATCAAGTAACAAACATAAAAAAAAAAAAAAAAAAAAAAAAAATACAGACGAATTGATAACCTCCTCCTTTTTTGAAGTCGGTTGAAAAGTCAAAGTAAACTTAACGAGTTGTTATTTTTTAGGGTTCCATACCTCAAAAGGAAGAAACGGAACCCTTATAGGATCACTTTGTTGTCCGTCTTTCTGTCCGTTAGTCCGTCCGTCTGTCTGTCTGTCTCTTGACCCTTTATCTCGGGAACGGGTGGAGTTATCGAGTTGAAATTTCAACCATATAGGTACTCAAGTCTACAGTCCCTCGAGGCTGCGAAAAATTCTTCTAAGTTAACGTGAGAAGAAGATACGGCCGTTTTTGCCGCAAAAAACGGATATTTCGACACTCTCAAGGGTATCAAAATTTATAGGGTAGGTGGTACTTTTCGTTGACCTAGAACTATGAAATTTGGCAAGTAAATCGTCTTATAAGTACTATAAGTACATGGAAATGTCTGCAAACTACACATTAGTAATTAATTCATAAAAAATGTATTCTTTATAACGAGCTTTTGTCCGCGACTTCGTAAAGTAACTCTGTCTGTTACGCTTTCACGATCAAACTGCTAAACCGATTTTGATGAAATTTGGTATGAAAATACCTTAAACCCTGGGGAAGGACATCGCGGGGTAATAGGCTAGTTATAAATATAACTACTAACTTTTTCCCGTGACTTTTTCCCGTGACTTTGTCCGCGTGAATGTCGGTTATAACGGATGCAGCCTGCGATGTCTGATGTTGTATTGATAATCGTCCGGAACCCTTGGGTGCCGTGGCCAGCTTTTCCATGGTATTTTATTTTAACGAAAATGTATAAAAAATAGACAATACCTAACAAAAATACTGTCTTAAAAAGTCAATATGTTGTGCTACAAAAGTTAATGACAGAAACGAAACACTGCAAAACGAACTCCATGTAGTCTTGTCTGTCCTTAGAGTGTAATTTAAATCCGCGTAAAAAGTACTTACTAGATCCCGTTCAAACCAATTTTCGGTGAAAGTTTACATGGTAATGTACATCATATATTTTTTTAGTTTTATTATTCTCTTATTTTAGAAGTTACAGGGGGACGTTTTACCACTTTGGAAGTGTCTCTCGCGCAAACTATTGAGTTTAGAAAAAAATTATATTAAAAACCTCATTATCATTTTTGAAGACCTAATTAGAGTATATTCATCTATGACTATATCCATAAATAACCCACACGTTTGATAAAAATATTTTTTGAGTTTCAGTTCTAATTATGGGAGCTCCCAAAAATTATTGTTTTTTTCTATTTTTGTGTGATAATCCTAATGCGGTTCACAGAATACATATTTACTTACCAAGTTTCAGCAGTATAGTTCTTATAGTTTCGGAAAAAAAGTGGGTGTCCGTATATCACGGACGGACAGACAGATAGACATGACGAATCCATAAGGGTTCCGTTTTGTTGCCATTTGGCTACGGAACCCTAACAATAGCTCCCTGAATAAAAACGCCCTACACACGACATGATTTGCTAGCCTGACCAAATCATCCGTAAAATCAGGTATCGCGTCCACACGAGCTGACACGAGGCCTGATTTGCAGTTTGCTCTAGTGCGTTCTACGAGGTAGGTGTGCAGCCATAATGCCTCCTTTTTTATCCGAACGACAAGCGCGACAAGTTGCGCTAGTTATTGCTTTATGTGTTGACGTCAAAGTAGAAAGAAAAAAAAGAAGAAAAAATAAAAAATAAAGTACTTAATGAAAAAAAATTGTTTGAAATGAATAGGTACCTAAAAACTTGAATAACTGGCTAAACTGGCCTTTTTATGCTCTCTGCCAAATGCTGCACGCATATTTTCCAATTTCTTTTTCAAGCCCTCAATTGTGGCTTTATTATCTGCTTTTTTCCAAATTTCAAGTAAAATTTCTAAAGCTTGTTGTCTGGCATCTTTATTTTTATACATGTGATGGGACATATCCCATAAACAGGGTAAATCTTTGTAACTCTCCAGCATTTCTATAATAACGCTGCGTTCCCTTATTATTTATATTCGCTGATTCTGCCATTATTTTTGCAAAAATAAACAACGCGAAGACATACACACTACTCGCGCCGCTGTCGCGGAGCAACTGAGCATAGAAATCAGGTGAGAGCGCGCCACACGACATGATTTGATCAGATCTGACCAAATCAGTCGGCGTTGGCCACCTGATGAGCATTTATCAGGTGACAAACCTCCATACCACCTGATTCTGCTCCTGATCTGACCAAAACAGGCGTCAGATCATGTCGTCTGTAGCGGCTGAAGCAACTCAATATTGCAGTGTGTGTAAAAAAATTGCAAGGAGGCTAGTGTGCGTGAAAAATTGTGCATGAAAAATACTCTATACCTCCACCTGACACATTGGTTGCTAGGAGACAGGCTCGAATACCTAGCGGATTTTCGCTACGTTTTTGACGTATTTGTTGCTTCATTTGACTAGTACGTCGGCGGTATCTAGTCGAAGCGCGCGGAGACCTATCAATAATCGGTCAAAATCTAGTATCTGGAAACATGAATTGAGAGTGGGCGATGGTGGAAGGGGGTAGCAGGGGGACCTCCCGACCCCCTGGTGTCACTCCCATGAAAGGAAAAAAATAAGGCGTCGACTGTCGGCAACGGGTACGAAAATTACCACAAAGACTGCCGCCTATTTCTGTCTGCAGGGTTTAAGAGCGCCCTTCCCCATCGAACGAACTCAAACGCGAGCGTGATTGAAAAATGTTTTGTTTCAACCAACGCAAAGCTCATAAACAAACGAGTGAGTGAGAACGCGATAACATCACAGAAAAATTGGCGCACGGAAATTTCACAAAACTTGTTCCAGGACATACGTGTTTTTAAAAAAGCTTTACAAGTTTTTGCTTAAAATGTTTGTAAATTAGAATCTCCATTACATGTGCAAGGTTTCTATGAAGCTGTTTAATTACTTTATCAATGTATGAGTGCATTATGAACAGCCAAAGTTCAGACAAAACTGATTTTCGGGCGTGTTTACTGAATTTGTTTCTCAAAAAAGTTTACTATTGGCTTCATACAAACCTAGATTTAAATCACAAGATACCCGTGTGTTAAAAATATTTGAAAAATAATTTGTTATAACGCCGTAATCGCGTACGAGCGTTTGTATGGGAAATATGACGGGATGGGCGCTCTTAAAGGAACCTAACTAAATCGCCCATTTTAACGTTCGGGTTGGATCTAGAACACGGAAACACGAGTTGGGGGATAAAAAGTGATGAAGTTGGTAGGGGTTGGGTTGGCGCTCTACGGGGCGCCAGTATGGGCGGAGAACCTGGCGGCCCGCAATATCGCAGTGCTGCGTCGTCCGCAGCGAGCGATGGCCGTCAGAGTGGTTCGGGGATACCGCACGATCTCCTTTGAGGCAGCGGGCCTCCTTGCCGGATCTCCGCCGTGGGATCTCGAAGCGAAAGCCCTCGCTTCACTTTATGAATGGAGCGGGGAGGCGCGGGAGCGGGGTATACGACCGGTGCCGCGGGAGTACGCGCGGCGCCGCTCCGAGCTCCGCGTGATCCTAACGGCGGAATGGGAAGGACGACGAAGACCCGTCATGGAGGATTGGTTAGGCCGCGAACAATCGCCCGGGTGTCACCACTGCGGAGATTGCCTGGAGGACACGGCGCAGCACACGCTGGCAGAGTGCCCAGCTTGGGCAGGGCAGCGCCGTGAACTCTCCGCAGCAGTAGGTGACCTCTCGCTCCCGAACATCGTCCTTTCGATGGTCCAGAGCGAGAGTGCGTGGGAGGCTGTTGCCTCTTTTTGCGAGCATGTCATGCACGCAAAAGAGGCGGCAGAGAGGGTGAGGGAAGCAACTGCCTCGCTTCCCTCTAGGAGAAGACGCACCGGGCGCCGGAGAGCGCTTAATGACCTCCGGCCTCCATGAGTTGCCGGCCTGCGGGTGGTCGACTTAGGGGCAATCCACCACCCGACCAGAAGCAGGCCCGTGTAGGCGGCGCGCCGTATTCCGCGCGCGCCACACTAGAGGATTCGGCGGCAATTAGACCGCCGAGGTCGACGGAACCCGCCTACGTTATTGGCGGGTCATAGCCTGGTGGGGGCGCGGTGCATGCGCGAGCGAATCCCGTACCCCCGCCCATAGGTCAGTCGAGGAACACCGTGGTGGTTTTAGCCGGTACGAGTCCGGCACACCCCCCCCCGTCTTCCCCGGACGGGGGATAGTCCATGAGGATTTCCCCACGATAAAAAAAAAAAAAAAAGGGGTTGGGTCCCGATTATAACACTAATACTTTCATTAAAGGAAATCGCGTAGTTTTCGAGAAATTAATAAAATAAGTTACTAACCTCTAATCACATCATACCACGTAAAAAGCGAAAAAGGAACATTAAAATGGGCGATTGGCAAGCAAATCTGTTTAAATATATTTTTTTGTGGTGTAAAATATCGTGCAAAATTGATAAAATGGAACGTAAAAAAAAAGAAATGACATTTGTCTGTGTCAAACTTTTTGTACAGAAGAAAAACTTAGGTATAGGTCGACATCAGGGGCACCCCGAGATTCGGTTAGTTAGGCTCCGTCGACCTGATGGCGGCCGTCTTTGTGCCAATTTTCGTACCCGTTGCCGACAGTTGACGCCTTTTAGGCAACTTTACCTAGTGTTTGAGGTTAGGTTACAATTTTTTTTTCCCTTTCATGGGAGTGATACCAGGGGTTCGCGAGGTCCTCCCTACCCCCTCCCACCATCCCCCCACTCCCAATTCATGTTTCCACATACTAGATTTTAACCTAACGTTCCGTTTTCGCTTTTAACGGTTAGTAACTTATTTTATTAATTTCTCGAAAACTACGCGGTTTCCTTTAATGAAAGTAGTAGTGTTAGAATCGGGTCCCAACCTCTTTTTTTTTTTTTTTTTTTTATCGTGGGGAAATCCTCACGGTCTGTCTCCCGTCTGGGGAAGACGGGAGGGTGTGCCGGACTCCTACCGGCTAAAACCACCACGGTGTTCCTCGACTGACCTATGGGCGGGGGTACGGGATTCGCTCGCGCATGCACCGCGCCCCCAACTTCATAATTTTTCAACCCACTTCATAAAAAGGAGGATGTTGTTGTTTGTTACCTGATTTCTTTGGACTGGGTGAACCGATTTTGATGATTCTTCGAGCGAGTGCTTCCCGTGTGGTCCCATTTTAATTTGGTCCAGTTCTGACAATGGCATCCATGAGAAAACCGTATAAGTCTTAAATTTGCATTAACCCTACAAGGCTCAATTTTTTTTTAGTTCGTGGCAAAAATATATTGTTTGTAACTAGTGATAAGAAGATAGGGAAAACTTATAAAAATAAAAATAAAACAATATTTTATAGAAAAATCAACTTTTTATTTCAGTTCCGCATACGGTACACTGAGCCTTAACTATACTTTTTGGTATTAAACTAGTACAATTGAATTGTTTTGGAAATAGTTTCCTATTTTATTTTTTTTTCAATTAGTGACTTATTATTTTAAACAAAATGAAATAATTATTATATATCTAATACAAAATACAAAATCATATAAATAACTAAAATTATAAATTTGTTATTTTTTTATTGATGAAATGATCTAAAACAATTATTATATTTATTTAGGCAAAGTTCTACGCGACATTTCTCGCAAGATATGTATGTTTTTCCTTTGCAACCAGGATATTTGCATCGTTGTCTTTTTTGACCCCAAGCAGGAAAATGCTCAAACCCATCACGTCTGACATCACGAGGAGGTAGGATTGATGTATTTGGCTTCTGCCTTTTATTATCAATTTCATCAGATAAACTTGGTCTACCTCTCTTTTTGTTTATCGATAACCCTAACATGCATAAACTTTTCCCTACTTCGAATTTGAAGTCCTTCTGTTTCATTGGGGTTGGCGTATGCTGTTGCTCCCCGACTCTTCTGTACAATAACCAGCAATTGATAAGAGTTACATCAAGAAGATGATAAAAGAGCCTCAAGTACCATTTTCTGGTCCTAATTTTTATTTTATATTTCCCTAGGAAGGAATCTAGGAGGTCCACATCACCCATATGCTGGTTATATATTTTGATTATTTGGGGGCAATCCACTTGTATATACTTTTTCTGTTTCTTGCAGTATCTTCTTGCTGTTTCTATTGGCTCTTGACCCACAAAAGACGATGATAAAACGACTGGTTTGTTATCATACCACATAACGGTGACAATATCTGTATTTTCACAATTTGCTACCCATTGCTCTGAATAACCTCTCTGAACCTTTTCCTTTTTTAGGTCTTTTAGGGAAGGTATTTTGAGGTCTTTTCCTAAACGACCTTTATTGATAGTTCCCAGCGACTGTATTCCCTCTTTGGCCAAATAAGCAATCAACTCTGGCGACGTATAATAATTATCAAAGAATAATTTATAATGTTGATTCTTTGGTATGGACCTAGCTAAGCGTACTACGATATTTGAACTTGCTCCTAAGTCTGGCTCACTTGAATATCTTAGCTCGGGATCGTTCTCCATTCCAGAGTAAATTTCAAAATCGTAAGCAAAGCCACGATCATCGCAAAGAACCAGCAGTTTGTAGCCCCATTTGTGTGGCTTATTAGGAAGGTATTGTCGTAGAAGGTTAGAGGCTTTGGTCGCGCACATTTGCTCGTCGACGGATAGAGCTTCTCTTTTAGGCACACTTTGGCATTTTTTTTTTAAAGTTTCCAATATAGGCCTGATTTTATGCAAACGATCATGCCCTGGAGTACCTGATGGCGGTTGCGTAGAGTTATCGTTGAAGTGTAGGAACTGACAGATTTTTTTGAAATGATTTAGCGACATTGTCTCCATAATCAAAGGAATACCCAATTTAGGTGCCCAATACATTCGAATGTTTGGCAGTGGCGCCAAACTCATAATCACACAGACACCTATAAACTTTTTCAATTCATTACTTGTTATTGTAAATGGCTTTGAAGGATTTTTTTGGACACTAAATTTGTGAATTTCTTCTACAATATGCTGAAGTAACTCATCATCAAAAAACCATAAAAAATATTGAAGGGGAGTTTCAAAGTCTATGATCGGTGACTGTAAATTTGTGTGTCCAGTAAATGTAAAAGGAGGTGATTGAAAAGATGTTTTCTTCCAAATAAATCTTCTCTTTTTTCTTTGGGTAACAGTCACAGAACCAGGGACCCTAGATCTATGACCGATTGCATTACTCATAGTCGATGATCGTCTAGCTGCCCGAGATTGTGTAATGGTACCTGTAGTTGTCCCTGAAGTCATTGCTGATGTACTAGGCTGAGGGTCTGATATTTCTGGCTGACGATTTTCAATAACCTCGTTGACGGGAGACGAACACTGATGTCTTTGCGGAGATAAGGAAGATTCCACGTCGCTAAGTGGCTCGGATAAAAAGTTTTGAATGGACTGAAGTTTTTTGGCGTCATCATCACTTTCAGCGTCAGAAAAATCTTGTTCATCTTCACTCCCAGAAGGAATATTCAAAAAACCCTCAATATCTTCATCACCCAATCTTCTTCGCGACATTATCTGCAATAAAATCAAAGTATTCATAAGGAAAGTTATCGTAAGTACGTATAAGTAAAAACGCACACTAAAGCTCAACGTACCGTATACGGAACATACATAAAAATATGATTTACTAATACGTTCGCTATTGTAATATAAAAAACAACTTACCTCTGCAAAATATACACTTCTTTATAACACACAGTATTTTTTTCGAGTCAAAACTGTTCAATTACTATTTTTATTTTATTTTTGAATTCAAACAAACGACGAAGTTATCACTGTCATTCAAATTTCAAACTGAGTGCACTATAACATAAACACGAACGACATCTTTAGGTGAATATTCGTATTACTACATTGCTAAATGTCAGTAGCTTCTATCAAGATGTTAACAGATGTCGCTACTTATTACTTTGTAGCGGTAGCGCGACCTCTGCGCGCCGCCATCCTGAAAGCATACACATGCGTCCTTCCGCCACGGAGCGCGAACGCAGACTAAAGCGCCCCTTAGAAGCGCGGGATATTTATGGTTTGACCCGCGGAGTGAATCGCGACCGCGATCGATCTAAATACTTCGGAATCCTGCGCTCTGATTGGTTGTACATATTTTAGCATTTAGGTATATCACTACGCATAGGTTTAAGTTTGTAATATAATAGGGCTCATTTTATTTTAATAAATCATTCCATTTTCTACACTCGCTCGGTGTTGTCATTTACCCATAAACTTTATACTAGAGGACACTCGCCTCTAAATTGGTGACCCGACAATCCTGAATCAAGACGCCTACCTTCAGATACTTCTAATAGTGAAGAACCGTCGAGATCAAGTGAAACAGCATCATGTCAAGGGATAATGCCGAAGATTTCTGTGACGCCCAAGGAACCGTGACAGCGAAGAGCGACGTGGCTACGGTATCATTACCAGCACGAATACCACCTTTTTGGCGCCAAAACCCCCGTCTCTGGTTCGCTCAATTTGAAGCCGCCATCGCCGCTAGCAAAATTGGAGAAGAACAGAGATTCAATCTCGTCGTCACACAGCTGGGCTACAACGATCTAGAACAAATTGGCGATATCATCCTCAATCCACCTAGTTCTGGCAAGTACACCGCACTCAAGAACAGGCTGATATCAACATACCAGGAATCAGACCATCGCCAGCTACAGAAATTACTCGGCGGCCTCGAACTCGGCGACCAGAAACCTACCCAGCTACTTCGCAAGATGCGTGATTTGAGCGGGAAACTCCTAACAGATGAAGCACTCCAAGTCATGTGGCTCAACCAGCTGCCCACGCAAGTCCGCGCCGTGCTCTCTGTGAACACCGAATCCACGCTCGAGATACTAGCTGCAATGGCCGACAAAATGATGGAGCACTTCGAGCCAGCATCAGTCGCCGCAGTCTCCACCGCAACCACGTCAAGTCAACGCGAAAGCCAACAGAATGCTGCATCCATGACGAACCTACAAGTCGATTTGTTATCAAAACAAATCGAAAAATTATCACTCGAGATCGCTGACCTACGCACGAGTCAACAACAGCGCGCGGCGTACCCCCGCCGCCCTCGCCCCCGTTCCCGCCACCAGTCCGCGTCGCGGCAACGCAGCGGTTCGCACCAAAATTACCGCGCGCCAAGCAAGCCGGGCGACGCTGATTGGCTGTGTTGGTATCACCACCGATTCGGAGAAGAAGCTCGCAGGTGTGAGTCCCCGTGTGCAACAAAGAAGCGGGAAAACTAGAACATACATCGACTGTGGCGGGAGTCGATGTTAATCAACGAAGCCACCGCCTATGCATCACCGACATTAACAACAGAGAGAAGTTTCTTGTCGACACCGGAGCCGACATATCTGTGTTAGCAGCAAGAAACAAACAATATTTGAAGCCGACAGAAAACACCTACAAATTATTCGCAGCGAACGGCACAGAAATATGTACCTACGGAGAGCGTACACTCGAGCTCAACTTAGGTTTACGTAGAAAATTCAGATGGACATTCGTCGTCGCTGACGTGAAGACATCGATACTGGGCGCAGATTTTCTAGTAAATCACAAATTACTAGTCGACTTACATCACCGAAGACTAATCGACCGCGTTACCGATCTCAGCGTTAACGCCGTCCAAGTACAGTCAACTGAAGAAACCGTCTACATAATCGACCGTAACCACGCATATCATGACATCCTGAAGAAGTATCCAGACATTCTGCGACCCATGTCACTCAAGACTCCGGCTAAACACGACGTAACACACCGCATAGAAACAACAGGACAACCTATTTACTCGAGGCCACGCCCCCTTCCTCCGAACAAATACAACGCCGCAAAACTCGAATTCGAAAAGATGATGGAGATGGGTATCTGCAAACCTTCGAAGAGTCCATGGGCCAGTCCACTACACGTCGTCAAGAAAAAAGATGGTTCACTACGTGTATGCGGCGATTACCGAAGACTTAACGCCGTGACTGTACCCGACCGCTATCCAATTCCGAGAATTCAAGACTTTACGTACCAACTACACGGGAAAAAAGTCTTTTCAAAACTGGACATGAAGATGGCATATTTTTCTATACCAATCGATGAAAAAGACGCTGCAAAGACCGCCATTATAACACCATTCGGTCTCTTCGAGTTTAACTGCATGACGTTTGGCCTACGCAACTCAGGTCAAACGTTTCAACGTTTCATGCACGAAGTATTACGTGGACTCGATGACATAGTATTTTGTTTCGTCGACGATTTACTTGTTTACTCAACGAATGAAGAAGAACACCAGCGCCACCTACATCAAGTACTTGAACGATTGAACAACTATGGCGTCACACTCAACATCGATAAGTGTGAATTCGGCACGAACAAAATACAATTTCTCGGATACGAAGTCACGCAAGACGGAATCAAACCCACTGAAGATCGCATTCAAGCAATAATCACCTATCCGAAACCAACTACAATACAAGAACTCAGAAGATTTTTAGGCATGATCAACTTTTACCGCAGCTGCCTACCTCATCAAGCCGAACATCAAAACCTACTAAACAAGTACCTACACAATAGCAAAAAGAACGACAAATCACCAATCGCCTGGACGCCTGAAGCCGAACAAGCCTTCGAACAATGCCGCCAAAGCATACTCGAGGCGACCGTTCTGACGCATCCAATACAAAACGCTCCGCTTTGTTTACTTACCGACGCATCTGATACCAGTCTCGGCGCCGTACTTCAACAGAAGGTTGACAACGTGTGGAAACCACTCGCCTACTACTCCAAGACAATGAGCGAGACGCAGCGAAGATACAGTGTGTACGACCGCGAACTACTTGCGATGTACACAGCTGTTAAGAATTTACGTCGGCTGATAGAGGGCAATGACCTCACGATCTGCACCGATCACAAACCTCTAACGTACGCGCTTACAAGAACGCCGAGCAGTACCGACACACCAAGAAGAGAGCGACAACTTCACTACATAAGTCAATTCTGCACAAACATCAAGTACATTCATGGCGATAAAAACGAAGCAGCTGACGCGTTATCACGGATATCAGAAGTCGAACTACTGAACTCAACTATCGACTACAACAAACTCGTTCAAGAATATGAAAACGATGCTGAGTTACAAGCTTGCCTGAACAACCCCAAACTCAACTTTACCCGACTGACTATGCCCGGAGTTCAACGACCTATACTATGCGAAACATCTACAGCGAACATTCGACCTTATTTACCATCAACTTATCGTCTTGCCGCCTTCAAAGCGCAACATGAATTAAGTCATCCCGGAGTTCGAACATCAAGAAAAATCATAGCAACGAAGTACTTCTGGCCTTCTATGAACCGGGACATAGCTACATGGGCAAGGGCCTGCATCGGGTGTCAGCGCGCTAAAGTTCATCGACACGTGAAAAGCCCACTCGGTGAATTCCAAGAATCTACTAGGTTCACGCATACTCATCTGGACCTCGTCGGGCCACTGCCGCTATCTAATGACTATAGATACCTAGTCACGATGATCGACCGCTGCACCAAATGGCCCGAGGCGATACCTACGCGTGACATCACTTCTGAAACAGTAGCGAAAGCTGTGTACGACGGATGGATATCGCGATTCGGCTGCCCGCTACGTATTACTACGGACCAAGGACGACAGTTTGAGTCTGCACTGTTTACGTCGCTGATGAAGAAGTTTGGTGTCACTCGCATTCGGACCACTGCATTTCACCCGCAAGCGAATGGTCAAGTCGAGCGATGGCACCGAACACTAAAGTCCGCGTTGATGGCGCGATCGGCCTCAACACGCTGGAGTGAAGAATTACCCACAGTTCTCCTAGGACTTCGCACCGCACTTAATGAGAACACCTCCGTCAGCCCGGCCCAGATGACATACGGTACAACAATACGCATCCCGTCTGATTTCTTCGTGCCTACAACGCCGAATATCGAAGACGCCGAGTTTGTTCGCCAGCTGACTGAAACAATGTCGTCGTTGTCGCCTGTGAGAAGAACGCACTCAACGAACGCGAACACATTCGTGTACAAAGATCTCGCAACCTGTACACATGTGTTTCTGCGCAACGACACCGTGCGCAGACCGCTCACGCTACCCTACGACGGTCCGTTTGAAGTACTACACCGCAGCGAAGATGGAAAACTATTCACACTGCAACTACCGTTACGTACCGCCGTTGTGTCAGTCGACAGATTAAAACCAGCACATCTATACAACGAAGACAACAGTGACAACACACAGACTACAGTAACGCCACGCTCGTCGCCGCCGTCGCCACCGCCGCCGGCACCGACAGCGCCAGCAACACCGCCACCGATCGCACCGATGTCGACTCAAGCTAACTCCAACTCCAACTCATCAGCTGCACTTCATCCATCGAGTTCAACGCGCAACAACACCTACGTCACAAGATCCGGCCGCAGAGTGAAAAATAACGTACGCTTCGCTTGAGGGGGAGCTATGTAGCGGTAGCGCGACCTCTGCGCGCCGCCATCCTGAAAGCATACACATGCGTAGCGATGCGCGATGGCGAGAGGTTTTATTCGATTGTTTCGATTGTTCGAACATCTCGATGGTTCTCGATTGTTTCGACTTGGACTCGAGTCCGACTCGGTCTGTTATTGCGACTGGCGCATGGCGCGTTCATTCGCGAGTTGTTCCTCGATGGATTAGAGTTTCGCGAGTTCTTGACTTGCGTTGTGATTGTGAATCCAAACTAATTCTTTCAGCAAGAGCAATCGAACCTAATCAATACCGCGACGGGAATAAAATGTAGGTAGGTAACTTAAATAGAAGCAATCATGAAAATAACCAGAGCTCTGCTCTTCGGCTCGATACATGCAATCGACTCATCGACTGACCCCGGTGACCGAGCGAGACTCGGTGAGTGATTCGAACAATCAAAAACTAGCGGTCGATTCCATTGACTCGGAATAATCGAAAAATATCTCGATAGTTTTTTAGAAAGTCGAGTCGATTGTTGACTCGATGGTTTATTTTAACGACTCCGATTCTTTCGATTGTTAAAACATCTCGGAATCGCCCATCGCTACACATGCGTCCTTCCGCCACGGAGCGCGAACGCAGACTAAAGCGCCCCTTAGAAGCGCGGGATATTTATGGTTTGACCCGCGGAGTGAATCGCGACCGCGATCGATCTAAATACTTCGGAATCCTGCGCTCTGATTGGTTGTACATATTTTAGCATTTAGGTATATCACTACGCATAGGTTTAAGTTTGTAATATAATAGGGCTCATTTTATTTTAATAAATCATTCCATTTTCTACACTCGCTCGGTGTTGTCATTTACCCATAAACTTTATACTAGAGGACACTCGCCTCTAAAACTTTATAGCTATAGGAACAATTAAAGTCGGTGTTCCACATATGGAACTGGGTGCCTTGTAGGGTTAAGTACGTGCGCGATTTGTTACGCGATTTCTCCGGCAAACGCAAACCGATTTTGAAAATTATTTTTTTTATGGATCAGGTGTGGTCCCATATAAATTTTATCGAAATTTATTCAGCACTTTTTGAAAAATCAACAAATACCCAAAAATTTTACATAGACGACGTTTTAGTTTCATCAATCTTTGTAGTAGTTAATTTTCAATATCTTCTTAATAGATTTGGATGAGAAGGAGGTACTAAAAAGCGGAAAATAAAAAGCTATTTACAAAAAAGAAAACGTGTTCTAGATCCAACCCCAATAATCTAAGACTATAAGCTATAAAACAACGTACAACCAGTATATACTCACATACATTTCCTGCACTTTATTCGGGTCTGTCCTAATAATAGGTTTACGTGAATGCATCAAACTGAACGGCACACTCGTAGTCTTCCAGTCGGACAGTGTGTGGAGATCCTTGAGCGGCGGAGGTCTAATTCTTAAGCACCTCGGCTTCTCTTTATACTTAGTAAAAGTCGGAACAGAAATTTCACCGTCACGAAAATCTGTTCTATTTGTAGTTTGGTTATCGAAAAGCATTTCCTCCATTCTAGTTAATTGTGTGTTTTGCATTTTGTTGACCGTTGTAATTAATGTAAAATAAGTAAATTATTTCAATATGGGTTTGGTTTTTGAGTCTAGAGCTCGAGAGCTTCGGAGCATACCTATATATTGTACTCTGGCTTCGAGGAGATTAGAAAAATTTTGAAATGCGCCGTCAATGTTACAGATTTGACAACTCAGATTTCGTTTTTCATATTTCACTAGCGACCCGCCCGTCTTTGCACGAGTCCAAGTTGCTTGGTTTAATTCAGATTTTCATACAAAAATACCAATCAAATTTTCGACCTTTCCGATATATAGAACCTTGTCTAGACAATTACAAATACACCACAAAAAAAAACAAATCTTAAGTTCTCAAGTGATAAAGTTTTATAATATCATGCTAGATAGATAGAGAACCTAGCCATCTACTTCTCCCTGATAACTATCCGAAAAACAGCCACCTAAAAAAGAGAGAGCTATTAAAAATAAACAACCTTTATTTAACAGCACTAGCATAGGTAATTAAATATTGATTATGGCACACACCTTCCAATCAACGAAAGAATTAGCAGAATCGGAGATCAGATCAGATCACTAGTTCCGGAGATTAGCGCTTTCAAGCAAACAAATAAACTCTTCAGCTTTATTATATTAGCAGGCAACAAAAAATATCTACAAAAAAATGTTGCTCCTAACGGATAAACGGAGCTTACGGAGCATTACTGAGATTCGAGCGTTTTGAATGCATGTAGTAATTGATTTTTATATGTGTATAAATAGACAAAAGGTGAATTTATGAAAGCCAGTCTGAACTCTTTGAAGAGACAAGGCTGGGTTTCAAAAAAGTTAGCTTGAAAAAAGGAGTGATCTACCATCGGCGACATAGAGCAACGCGATACACAGACCGCACGCTCCTGACCCCTTATTCACAATCATGAAGATATAGGTATAAATGGAGCCAACACTTAGAACAAAAGCTTGAAACCAACTGTGGGCTGATGCTCTCTTTCTGAGTGCATACATAAGAACGAGACAGTGATATGTGTTTTCTTTATCTTATGTATGCATTCAGAAAGAGAGCATCTGCCCACAGTTGGCTTCACTTAGGTATTTAGAGTGTTGCCTCCAGTTTTATCTGTAAGCTTCTTGTTCACAATCATTCGATTCGATACGGTACGGAATCGAATCGAATGATTGTGAATAAGGGGCCTGGTGCGTGCGGCCTGTGCATCGCGTTGCTCTAAGTAAGTATGTACTGCGACGATAGTGTAGATCCTCCGTGGTTAGTTTTTACTCGGTCGCCCGTGGTCCCTTCTCGTAGGGTCCCTGGCTGTATATATACTATTGTACTCTTTGGTCCCTAGAAGGGACCACGGAGCTTTCTTTCTTCGTGGTCCCTATAATACTGAAAAATTACGTAGTCCCCCTTCTCGTATTCCCTGGAAGAGAACCACGGAGGTTTTTTTCATCGTAACGCCTTGCCATCGCCTTGGTATTTTGCTTACCAAAATGGATAACCAAGATCTTTTTGACCCTTCCCAACTGGGGTGGATCAGACATGGTTAGGTTAGGTTAGAACAGAGCCAGAACCAAATCGTTTTTTACAGTCAAACTCATTCATTTCTACAATACTTTTGGTAACTCAATTTGGTGAGCATTTAATCCATTCCGGCAGGCATTTCGATGACTGCATTTCGAATATCCAAGTACAATTTAATTTAGCAATAAACCAATTAATAAGTTTAAATGTAAAATGTCGGCTTGGCTCTTAGACATGTGTTTTTATTCGGTCAATGAATTTTTAAATCATAAATTTGATAATACATTGTTATTTAAAATCTTTAAATGACATTAGAACTTTGACATTATTATAAATTCATAGACATTTTCATTTTGACATTATGATAATTTAATATTTTGACATTATGATAATTTAATATTTTGACGTTGTGATTAAAAACGATTATTTTTAGGCATTATGAGTAATATTTTTGATTTTACTATTAATCCATTTGGCATTATAAACAGTCTCAATTAATTGGCCATTAAAATTATAATTTAATTCATTGTATCACCTGAGATTTGCGTGTTTTTAATGACTTTTTTTTTTCTTGCCTTTTAAATATTTTATATGAAATATATTTCTACACCAGTAATGGTAGTGTTTCGTTCGCTGGCGTGCAAAAGGTTAAATGATGAACTTTTCGTTAAAATATTCACGCTTTGTGGGGTTTTAAAAATATATTGCAAATGTCTGAAGATACTATTTAGGTACCTACCCAAGAGAATAAGTATTAGAATTTCAACTCTTCTTAACATTTTTTTTTTGTAAAAATCCTGCCATGTTTCTTTTAAGAGTCGATATTTTTCGTGATGCAGAAAGGTATTTTTTATCTGTATACGATTGCTAAGCCGACTGGTTTCTGGGTTCAATTCCCAGGTCTTTATTCCAGTAGCACTCAAGAGTTTGGAAGTTACCCCCGTGCCTCGGAAGTCGGAAAGCATAATGCAGTCCTTGGCTGTCATTCACAATCATTGTCATTTGACAGAAGTTATGGGTAATCCTAATCAGGCAAGAAGTTCGTCAGCAAATCTGGGTGTCGTGGTACTCAGTGACTGGGTTGTGTAAGTCAGTGGCTGTCTGTATCTCGCTACGCCTATGAGTATTTCTATGAAATAAAACGCACCAAAAAATATTAAATTCGTAATAAGGTACGTAAGGTAGGTACTAAAACTAAAAGCAAAATTTTAAATTAACTAAAAATTATAAATAAGATGGTAATAATAATATTCTATAAACATTAAGTAATTCATAAACATAAATTATCCATAAACATAAGTAACTTCAATTGTAAAATAATGATTATAACAATATTGTCTAAATAAAATATCAAATTAAATCTATTAATGGCAAGTTTTCTTTAAATATACAAATTTAGTAAAATCAATCATTAACTGTAAATAGGTACGTAAGGTCAGCACGTCAAGTTACAACAACCTGTCAAATTTCTTTGATAGATTTTCAACTATATGATACAACGATAAGGTACATATTCAATTGGGAAAATTTGACAGTTTGGTTTAGATTGATGTGCTGACGTCTGTACATTATTATCAATGTCTTCTAGCTTGAGCTTCGATCTGTGAACGCATTTTTCTATCGGCCTCTCGCCACACAAGTTTCAACTGCAAAAAGAAAACGAAAATGCGATCTGAAACATAAATGTGAAAATGGCAGCAAGTCCGCAAATGGGTACAAGATACCGTAAACCCATTATCTATGAAAACACACTTCGTTTTAGCCCTGCGCACCCAATTAATTTTCAATTGTAAAAATTGATTTAAGCTGCTTTAAAATCAATATGTAGCTAGTCAATTGGGTTGTTGACACCATTAACCAATAATTCCAAAATACAACTTATCTTAAAATACACTTTATTTTAGCCCCGAAAACCCGATTTATTTTCAATTAACTGTAAAATTCGATTTTAAGTTGCTTTCAAATCAGTTAATAGTTAGTCAATTGAGTTGGTAAATAAGTGACGTCACAGGCCGTTATTGTCATACAAAATCTATGGGGGAAATCTCGTTTTGACAGCTCATAAAAAGTATGTCAATTGATTGGTGGTGTCAAGTACCCAATTGTGTTCAAAAAAGTGACGTCATAAGTAGGTACAAGTTGCCGCACAAAATCTACGGGGGTTGTGTTACTTGGTACAGTACGATTCAAACTTTATGGCGGCTCTGAACACGAGTCGAGTGGCTGCGCAGTAACAATTTTGGTTGTCAGCGGCGGTGAGGGGTGGGGTACTGCGCAGCCAACAGCGCACGTCGCAGCCGCCATTAAGTTTGAAACGAACTGTAAACGGTGAGAAAACGGGGAATTTCATAAAACCAGGAAAACAAAAAAGGGTAGATAGGTAGGTTGGTAGGGTAGGTAGGTAGATAGGGTAGCAGCTAGGAACAGAACAACGTCTGTCGGATCAGCAGGTGTAAGATAAAATATATGTGAAAACTAGCAGAAATATATTTTATACAATGTTACTTAATTTGTTTATCTACAATAGTTTCATTTTGTATGCTGTGCATCGAATGCCAGTCAGTTGGAGAAATATTTTTGCATACATATCCAGCGCACGTGCCAATGTAACTCTCTACAACCGTGCTGTCATCTGCGTACCCAATGATACCGGGTTTCAGCAGATCGTTAATATGCAGCAGAAAAAGGGTTGCAGAGAGTACCGAGCCCTGAGGGACACCGGCATTTACAGCAATTTGATCAGACGAGCAGCCATCAAATCAATGACTACTCGTATTGAACGATCTCTCAGGAAATCCGATATCCATACACAGAAACCAGCGGGCAAGCCAAAAGATAGGAAGCTTGCTAATTAGGCCATCATGCCATACCCTATCAAAGGCCTTCGAGATGTCCAGGTAGACTACAAGTGCTTCCTCATATTTCTCGATGGCCTGACTCCAGATGTGAGAGGCGTACGCGAGGAGAAGATCTCCAGTGGACCGATTGTGGCGAAAGCCATATTGATGATCACTGAGGAGGTCATTAGCTTCAAGGTACGCCAGGAGCCTGTTATTAACGACACGTTCCATTGTCTTACAGATAATGGACGTGACCGAGATGGGTCTATAGTTGGTAGGATCGGCATGACTACCTTTTTTGGGCACGGGCTGCACGTTGGCAAGCTTCCATGACTTCGGCACTAATCCAGACTCGAGAGAGAGCCGAAAGTGGCGCGTCAGCATACAAGATAATTCAGGTGCACAGGTCCTCAGAACTATAGTAGGAATACCATCTGGTCCACTGGCCTTATTCACATCAAGATTGCATAATGCTTTTCGAACCTCCTTTTGGCGAAAATACATAAAATGATTGCTGTGTATTTTTTACGTACGAAGACAACTCCTTCCCCAGCCAGAACTCTTTGGTGGAGTCGCAGTTAGCCCTGTGCTGCCTATTGTCCCACGAGACAGTGTCCATTCGCCACTCCGGGGACACATACGGCACGGTTACTTTTGGTAACTTTATCTGAAAATGTATGATGTGATAAAAGTTAATTAGTTTTTTTAGGCAAGGTTTTACAGGCAAGTCGGCTGTTAAATATCAAAACCCAGTATCTACATCCAATGAAATTTTACAGGAGAGCCGAAAAACCATTCCTAATCTTTGACAGCGTGACGATTTAATAACATTAGCCGTACCTTCTTGGCAAGGGCGTCGCTAGCCGATGGCCCGGGGGGGGGGGGGCAAGTTGAAATATGGAGGATGGGAATAGCATGAATTTTAAATACAGTCAAAAGTCCAATGTGTAAAACTCCACAAGCTCTTAACTATATACTTTAGTGGCGTGGCTACGTGACCAGGGGCTCCGGTGCGAAAAAAAGGTGGGGCCCTTTCTCTCTAAACTGGTAACGTTTCATTTTATCAAGTAAAATCATAAATACATATATAAAAGAAAAGAAAGGAACTTTATAAGATGTCTTGGCTTATTTGTGCTAAATTAAATTCACATCTTCCGCTTAAATGCATAGGACGGAGTCAGTGGAGGCTGTTCTGATATCGAGAGGAAGCGCATTCTAGAATGGAATGGACTGGACAATATAAAAGGAGAAATGAACAAACTCAGAAGTATGAGAAGGGCAAAGCAAGATAAGATTGTTAGAAGACCGTAGATTACTAGAGTGTGTAGAAGATAGATATTGAAAGTGGGACATTAGATAAGAAGGAGGGGAGAGACAGTGGAGCAGGGAGGAAAGCATTGTCAACGCACGCAATCTTTTTTGGCGAATGGGAAATTATTTTAGCTCGGACCTGTAGACACATGGTCAAATTTCCTCAAGTAAAGACAAACCTGATGCAGTTATTGAGGACCCTATCCAGTTTTAGCCAGCTTATCCGTCTGAGACAACATTATGGGCACCTAAATGACCACTGGTTGTGAAGTGACGGTTGTTATCATCCACATAAATTGTCTTCGGGAAGTCCGCATGACGTGGACTGTCGATAACAAGAGTTCCGAAGAATTTCTAGATATCAGCAAAAGAAGGCGAAATGTTTTCGAAAACATTTCGCTGTATTCGAAAATATGGCGGCGCGCGTTTGGAGTTACGTATTATCTGATTACAGATTTCTTGCAGCTTTGAAGAGGTTTCGTCACCCGATCCCTGTACCTCATCGCCATATAAACCCCTGTCGTCATCCAAGGAGCAGGTGGACGCCTAAGATGAAACCTCTTTACAGGAACGTGTCTGTCGTAGAGAGCAAGGACCGATCGATTGAAGATACGCAGCTGGTCGCCTACGGTTGATGTAGCTGCAAGGTGACCCCCGTCGCGTTCCGACGCATCCTGACGTATTCTCCACATCCTGGTTTAGGTTTTGTTTTAGAACATACGAGAGGAAAATAAGGTCATGGTTGGAAAAGCCAGGTGCAGAAAAAGAGGTCGTTAGTACTAAATGAGTATGTTGCAGAGGAAGAACATCGAGACTAACAGACTCGATGATGTGTAAGAGTTTACGGGATCAAGGGGCATATTGATAGAATGTGCATGCTCTGACAATAGACAACACCAAGTAGGGTTTTAACACATTTGATACGGATTTCCAGAAAAAGGTACCTTATAAGATTTTGAAAGGAAAATCTACGAATACAAATAGCAACATCATGTCCTCCCTTTCCAATTGTATCATTACGGATAACGACGAAACCGGGAAGAGGGTAGGTTGTAGAGA
Organism: Charanyca ferruginea; assembly: GCA_947361185.1. NCBI lineage: Eukaryota > Metazoa > Arthropoda > Insecta > Lepidoptera > Noctuidae > Charanyca > Charanyca ferruginea. The sequence continues at coordinate 32,920,200 of OX376057.1, forward strand.
GATGAGGTTTGAGCCAACTCTCAGAAATTAGAACGGTGCACGTGAACGTAGCCATCAGAAAAGTTCTCTAACAGGGCCTCAAGTCTGCTATTACAATAGTGTCAGAATGGTCTATCATTGGTAATTGTTGATTTTGACAAGTTTGGTAATCTACTAATATAATGGCGTCATTATGACTTTCCAATGGTCCACTTCATTGAAAGAAATTATATGGAATGGTAATCTCGTACATAATGACAAATGAATAACTGACTTAGTTTACGAACTTCTTACTACTTCAGATTGCTTATAACACTTATAATTAATATGTAAAAATATATATGTATAAATGAAATCTGGCATGAATAAATGTCCAAATTTTGTAGTAGTTTTTCAAAAATTATTTCTACTAACGGGTTTCATAATAATGGCAATACGACAATGTCATTATAACACAATTCTATTACGAGACCCTTGACCGACCAATGATCGACCATTATGAATTTAGCAGATTACGAACTTTTAGCAAAATGAAAATGGGATCGTGTTGGAATGACGAAATTATAAAAATAGCAAACTTGGCCCCCTGGTCAAGTGATTTGACACACTTTGAGCATTGATGTGGCAGACATTAAACATAAAAAAGCCTTTCTGTTGACTGAAGCTCCAACGCACAAAGTCACCAAGGGTATCAACTTCAATTAAATAAAACTTGCATCAGCGGAAGAAATAAAGGAAGCATTGGCAGAGTAAAGCAGTAATTATCAGATGACATAAAATAATGACATATATAAAAAAAAATTGAAATATCACGCAAATTCATAAATCGATTGCATAACAGCTAATCAGCTGTTGCAGCTGCCCTACCTGCCCCCCCCCCCCCCCTGGCGACGCCCTTGCTTCTTGTTGGGAGTGATTATAAAATTTGAGGTACAGAGGCCAGCACATCAAGCTACTACAATCTGTCAAATTTCTTTGATAGATTTTCAACTTTATCACAAAAGCATAAGGTTCATATTTAATTGGGAAAATTTTACAGTTGTTGATGTGCTGGCGTCTGTACATAACAAGCTTCAATTGCAAAACCTAGTAAGATCACTTACTTTGTTTTTATTTAGTTGTGATTTTACTGAGTAGGGATCAAATGCAATTTTTTATAAAACTAGTAAGAAACAGTTAAATTAAATAAAACAACATATAGCCAGTAATAAAAAAATCAGAAAATCAGAAACGTAGCAATATTTGTTTACGAATACTAACGATAAAAAAAAAACAAAAAATATTTACTCAAAATATTTTAAAACAGTAAAATATAATGAATTATTCGCATATTTGTCCCCCAGAAACTAAATCAACTGAATTATTATTAATCGGTAAACTTTGCCAAAATTCCCTTCTATTCATTGGCATTAGGTATAGTAAAGTTTTTACTATGCCTTCCTTTTTACTTTCTTTAATGCCTCTTGAAATTTTTTTTAAGGTTGGCATGGTCAAGGGAGAGTATTTTTTAATAAGAAAATTCATTTCGGATTAAGGAGATTCAAAATCGTTCTTGTAAAATATATTTCGGCTCCCATTTACAAATTTTACTTCAACCAAAGAACTAAGCATAAAATTATTCATGGGATCAAGGTCATCATTGCGTCACGGTATGCTTTTCTTTTTTACCCACTCATACGATTTTTTGGCTTCAATAACTTCAATATTTGATCTGCAACCCAAAATTACATTCTTATAGTCTTCAAAACTATAGGCCCAACTCATTTCTGAGCCATGTCTACAAGTTGCTTTCAAGAGTCATCACGAATCGTCTCGCGCGCAGGTTTGACGACTTCCAGCCTCCCGAATAAGTGAGCCCATGGAGGACCTCAGTACAATGCTCGATGACCTCCGTAGAGCTTCCGAAAGCGTGGGTCATAAAATGAACATGGACAAAACCAAGGTCATGTTGAATGCCGATGTAACACCCACTCACTCCTATCAAGATCGGAGACTCTACACTCGAAGTTGTAGACGATTATGTGTACCTGGGACAAACGGTCCAGTTAGGTAGGTCTAAGTTCGAGAAAGAGGTTAATCGTCGAATCTGACTCGGCTGGGCAGTGTTCGGGAAGAGTCTATGACCAGTGTGTGTTGCCAGTGTGATTACATACGGGACCGAAACGTGGTCGCACACAATTGGCCTCATCAAAAGGCTTACAAGTCACCCAAAGGGCAATGAAGAGGGCTATGCTCGGAGTTTTCTTGCGTGATAAAATCAGAAATGAGGACATCCGCAAGAGAACCAAGGTTACCGAGGTAGCCCGAAGAATTGCCAAACTTAAGTGGCAGTGGGCAGGGCACATTGCTCGCAGAACGGATGGCCGATGGGCCTGAAAAGTTCTGGGGTGGCGACCGCGAACCGGGAGACGTTGCGTTGGAAGGCCTCCCACTAGGTGGACCGATGACCTGGGAAAGGTTGCGGGGATTCGCTGGATCCGAGTCGCACGCAATTTTGACCTATAAAACTGATTTTTACTCATTTTTCTCAACAAAACATGCACGTTCAACGACTTCTTCTGACTTACTAAAGTTGTGCGGGAGTTTTGACGTGTATTTCAACCATTACATTGACCTTGTATCTACATGAACAATTTTGTAACCTAGTAACTGCAAGCACTTACTAGGTTGTGAAAAACCTGTGTCAATAAAATACAGCAGAGTCGAGAATTTGTAATTTGATCAAAATTTTAGAATAGGCAATTAGCTACAGTTTCTGATCAACTGACAGACCCGTGTACAGTTCTTTGTCTTTGTAAAAAACATTTTAACGCACAATATGAAAGTTCTATCATGAATGACAAATAACTTGCTGTGTCGGAGCCATGCTGTTGTAATGAGCGATAAGTTTTACACACCGGGTTCGCCGGCGCTGGCAGTCCTGGCAGCGGTGCTTTCACAGAGAAGTAGTCTGAACCAACTTCTCTCATAGCTCTCGTCATGCTACTAGTATACAAGGAATCCACCAGGATGTTCCGTGCTCGCTGGTCGGCGATATCATCCATGCTAACTGCAGGCGTCATCACTAACCGTGGGCGGGTCTTAATAGAATTCTCTTTCTCTGTGTCTGGAGGTTTTACCTAGGCAAAGTACTGGTAGTTTTAAAATAGTGAAAACATTGATTGTGTACGCACGCAATTCCTATTTTCTGGCATATAAAAAATACTATTCACCTATCTATAGCCATTCTTTTTTTTTACGTGAGGTAATCGTCATGAATACCTACCTTCCGATTGGGGAGATCGGAACGCCACGCGCAGGCCCCTCCTTGCGGTGGCTGGAGATCATTGAACGCCCTCCAGCGACCGGCTCACCACTGTGCTGCTTGCCCGGAGGATACGGCGCAGCACACGTTGCAGGAGTGCCCATGCAGCTATCTCCTTTGCGTGCATCACCTTCTCGCATAAAGAGGCAACAACATCCCACGTCTTCGCGCTCCCGACCATAGTTTGAATCACGGTCGGAAGCGTTAGGTCACCCGCACCAAGAACCGCGACGATCCCTACCTGGGCTCTCCTCTAGCGTATGCCGTGTCCATGGGTTGCCAAGTTCGTACAATGATGGCCACCGGGCATTAGCTCCCGGTCTATGCGTCGCAGGTACTTACCAAAACAACCATATCCAGTCAGCATCTGCGTCAGCTGGAAATAAGAGTGCGCTATGCTGCCTCTCCAGCCACTCGTTCATTACGGGTGTTATCGCCACTTTTGTGCACTCTGTCACACGCGCCCTCCTGAGTTGCGCAAGTCGTTCTTTCTATTGGCATACTAGGTTCTGGGGACCTTGGCCTGTTATGCTTTGAACGCCTGGCAAAACCCTTACACTAGGTAAGTCCTACATTACACTTACTAATAAAGTCTGTTCGAACACGCTAATCTTCGCAACTGCTAGTCCTATTCTGAAAATTCTTCCGTCAATAGGAAACTAGGTTAGGCTAGGTTATTTATAACAAAAATAGAGATCATAATATGCTAGAGCAGTTTTCATTTATTTCATAGACTAAACGACTAGCTACTGCCTAACTGACCTCTACCACTGCAAGTTGTTGGACTGTGGTTGCAGAGGTCAAACAGGCAGTCGCCTCATGTAAAACTGGTATTCAGCTGCATCCAATTAAACTGAAAGCCTAAGATATACTTACATAAGCTTCTTGCACTTTAGTCGGGTCTGACCTAAGAATAGGTTTAGGATGTGAATGCATCAAACTGAACGGTACTCTCGTAGTCTTCCAGGCGGACAGTGTGTGGTGGTCCTTGAGCGGCGGAGGCCTAATTCTTAAGCACCTCGGCTTCTCTTTACACATAGTAATGGTAGGAACTGTGATTTCACCGGGACGATAATCTGTTCTGGTTGTAGTTTGGTAACTAAAAAGCAATCTCTCCATTCTAGCTAGTTGTGCGTCAGCCATTTTGTTTTATTGCCGTTGTAATTAATGTAAAATAAGTAAATTATTTACGTAGGGCTTGGGGTTTACAAAAGAGCTTCGAGGAAATTTGAAAAGTTTTTAATTGCGCCGTCAATGCGACTTGACAAGTCAGATCAAAGTCAGATTTCGTTTTTATTTTAAAGAATGAAAAAAAGAGAAGAACAATCATAGAAAGAAAACTCCTTGGAAAAAGAAACCCAGCTTAAAAACAAATTGGGGTGTGGCCATAGAAATATATCTTTATATGAAAGAGTACAATATATATACATAGCTTTATATCGATGGGTGTGGCTGTGTTGTGGACACAACCGTGTGTTTTACGCGAATACGTAATGGATATATTTTCTTTGAGCGTACACCGTCGTTGATCCGCTGGGCCGCATTCATTATTTTGCGTTCCCGATACTACTTGACTCGGTAATATGATGTTTTATTGATATCATTCGATTGCTCTTGAGAATCCCTTTCCAACCGTATACGGTCACTGTATTTGGTTTTGACTATTTGACGCGTATAAACCGAAATACATTTTTAATATTATTTTAACACCTTAATATATATATTCACTGTCACTATTTTAACTTTTATCCGAGTGGCAGTGTAGGTGGGATGATTCTAGCAAGGGCCGTCACCTTCATCAGTTCTTTCCATCCGTTCGTGAGCGGCTGGCCAGGACATGGCTGGAGGACCACTGTGTTGCCCAATTTCTAACAGGACATGGCAACTTTAAAAGTAAATTAGTTTCTTTCAAGCTTGTTGCTTCGCCTTTGTGTCCATGTTCTACATCTGACTGTGAATACGAACAATCTGCACATCATATCTTATGGGAGTGTACTCTTTGGCAGAAAGAACGCAATATTATGTTGGATAGTGTACAGGCTACATCCGGAGCAGTTTATTATGCGGACCTTGTGGAAACTAGAACTAATTTCCGTGCGTTCAAGCGATTTTGCCATACCTATTATTGGAATCAAATTTAATGTAACAGCTCACTTTTTAGGACCCATTAATTATGTCAATTATAATCCGTGGTGCTTAGCAACTGGGTTTCTCCCAGTTGTAAACGTCCCTTTGTGCCTATTGGCCTGTCACTATTTTACACTAATGTTTTGTATACGATTTTTTAGTAACCGATTACGGTATAAACGTCGTAGTAGCAAAATACAGCAGCAAAATGACCAAAAGAAAAAAGCGGCCAAGTGCGAGTGGGACTCGCCCATAAAGGGTTCCGTAGCAGCAAGTAACATAATATAAAAGTTCTTGTGGTTCGTTGTAACTTTGATCGATGTTTTAATAATAGTGTATTTTTTACGATTACGATTTATGACGTATTCAAAAAAAAAACTACTTGCTAGATCTCGTTCAAACCAAAAATTATACAAAAAAATTATATTAAAAACCTCAATATCATTTTTGAAGACGTACCCCCTCAAAAGCCCCAACACGTATGGGTTGATGAAAAAAAAAAAATTTGAGTTTCAGTTCTATGGGGAACCTCCAAAATTTATTGTTTTTTTTTCTATTACTGTGTGAAAATCTTAATGCGTTTCACAGAATACATCTACTTACCAAGTTTCAACAGTATAGTTCATATAGTTTCAGAAAAAAAGTGGCTGTGATATCCTCCAAATTGTGACGCTTCCCCCTCCACCGCGCACGAAGCGTCACAATCGCTTGGCGTAATTAATTCTTCGATTCTTTAGCTATCCAATGCTGTAATTGAATTTAGGATGGAGAAGATAGATATGAAGCTGCAACACCAAACTGTATCCCCCGATTTTGTGATCAATGGTTTTTTTTTACTTCTCCCCGCGTCAATTTTCGTGCGATGTTATCGCGTTCTCACTCATTCGCTTGTTTTCTAATATTGCGTTGGATGAAACAAAACAATTTTCAATCATGCATGCTCGCGTTGACGATAGTTGTACCGGCAAGGGCGCTCTTAATAAATATTCGTGACTCTGAGTACAGGTACAGTCGCGAGCATAAATATGTGTACAGATTGTAAAATACAAAAGCAATTTTCTCGTGGAATAACTAAATCAAATATTAGATAAAACCTATTTTTTAGTAGTTTGGGATCAAAAATACCATAGTCGTAACACTATAACATTTTAATCAACAGTTAAGAAGAAAATCAGTTTAGATTGAGACCAACTGTTTACATGTTTCTGCTCGTGACTGTACCTTAATAAGTATACTGTGTAGGTATGTGTGTTTTTATGACACTGCTAAAACATAAAATAAAACCAATTATACATAATTTAAATAATTTATTTTAAAATTCATCAATAATTTACACCATGTAAATAAACATTTCAAACTATTCAGATAATACCACGAAATTAAATAACATTAATTTATTATCACAAAATTGATAAACCATAGACAATGTGGAATCTCTGGTTACAGTAAGACCTGCTTAGTGGACCCCTTAAATACCCGAAAAAAAAAGTAATATTAATTATTATAGTTCAAGGACATCGCTATTTCATGATTTCAAAAATAGTATCTGTTATAATTATTTTTAGGAAAGATAAAGAATAGGTACAGTCACTAAAGGAGATAGGTATGCAGTCGGAGATAGGTCGTCAGATATAGTCAAAGTTTACTTAAAAACCGATGGATATTTTTGATAAAATAAAATTAATAGAGAATAAACATTTTAATGATTTAATTAAATTTCGTTCGAAAACATTCATCGGTTTCTAAGTAAACTGCAACCATTTCCGATGACCTGCATACCTATCTCTTTTGCTGACTGTACGTGATATTTTGTTGAAAAATGAGTCGCAAGAATTGATTGATAGCAGCAGAAAAGTAACAACAAACGTTACGACGAAATAAAGGTACTTACCGATATTTTTCTTTTACTTTACGAGATCAAAATCACAAAATACAAAAATATTAAGTAGATTTTTTTATTAAGTGTCTATTCAATTCTTAGTAAAATGATGTTAAAATATATATTTTTTTTTAATAGAAAGCGTTAATTTGCTAGTTAAATTCAATCACTAATTCATAGCGAATAAAATACAGCAGTCAGCAGTGCAGTCTGTTATAATCTCGCTCGGTGAACACCTAGGTGAAGTGAGCTCCCTAGCATCTCCCTAGCATCAAGAGATCCCTAGCATCCGTCCCGATGCTAGGGATTGACTATGCTTGCCAAAGATTGACAGCTCACTTCACCTAGGTGTTCACCGAGGGAGATTGTAACAGAATAAACATACAGAAGTACAATATTATCAGCTTAAAGCCCAGTTAAAAACACAACAAGACAATAAAAGCCTTTTAGTTTCTGATATTACTTCCACTGAATGCACGCATCTTATGTGAATAAAACATCGTATTCCTGACAATCTAAGAAGTCAAACAACAACATCAACGAACAACGAACAACGATTCTTCGTGTTTGTGAGTACATTTTTCCAACATAAAGTTAAACATGATGATTACGAATTATACTCGTTGTTATAGTGTATGGCAGGGTTTCTTAAAGTGGGGTCCACGGACCCGTTAGAGGTCATTAGCACGTATATCAGGGGTCAGTTAACTTACAATGTATTTATTAGGAAATTGTATAGCAAACCTAACATTTCTCAGCCAAACCACAAACACGAAATCAAGCTTGTTTTCTTTTTTTTTTCTTAAAATATTCAGGGGTCCTTGGAATTGTTTAAATTGTCAATGTGGTCCGTGACTACATCAAGTTTAAGAAACCCTGGGTAACATAGTACCTAATTAATTAGGATTATGAATTTGAGTTTTAATTTTTTTAAGCAGGTTGCGGGAGGTCTATGTTCATCAGTGGACGTCTTTCGGCTGATGATCATGACATAGACGTTTATAAAAAGTTCGGAAGAAGTTAACGTCAAATTGGACTTCTTAGATTGTCAGGAGATTAATTGAGCTTATTTCTGCCAACCCACAACCTCTAAATAATAACATTGGGTAGATGACACCACCAATCAATTGACATGAGCTGTCAAAACGCGATTTTCACATAGATTTTGTATGGAAATTCCTACATATGATGTCACTTGTAAGTTGTCATTTTTCACGTCAATTGAATAACTATTTATTGACTTTAAAGCAATTAAAAATACAATTTTACAGTAAAATGAAAATGAATCGGGTTTTCAGGGCTAAAACTAAGTGTTTTTTTAGAGATTTTCTGTCTTCGAATTATAGGTCATCGTACTCGTGTCACCTACCCACTTAAATATGCCAAATGTGTAACATTACTATGCAGAAATAACAGCATCCCAAAAGTATGCTTAGAAAATCATTACAATTACAAAAACGGGGTAACATAAAAAGTCCTGTCAAACCTGGAGTTATGGACGACTTTTTGTCTTACCCCTTTTTTCGTCTTCCCCCATTTACATCTTATAATGGGAGTCATTTGGAAGTCGTTTGGTTAGTTTTAGCAAAATTAAGCCCAATTAGCCTTCGCGTTCTGTTTCTACGTTTGTTTGAAATAAGTACCTATATCGAGTAATGTCGGAAAATAATTACATACCCCATTAATGTGTCGGTATCATAGCGCGAGAAAGAAATACTTGCAAAAAACCCACTACAATTATCTTTTGCGGAAATTCTGAATAATAATTTAAGAAAGCCTATTAAATCTACCTACTTAACATTAAAAAGCACACTTTCAGTCTATGCCCCGCAAAGACTACGTTTTATTTACATAAATATATTACAAATTCATTATTTTACATACTTATCTGATCTAGCAATTTATTAAAATATTATATTAATTCGTTTGCTGACAGATGTTCACATTGCCCAGAAAACGCTTTGGTTGGGCAATATTGATAAATTGGACTATATTACTTTGGTCTTACATTACTAATGTACACACATTAAGGTAGCTTTTATTGCAATAGGTATCTATACGGTAAACGCAGCAAGTCTTGATTTAAAATTCGTTTACTGAAATAAATTAAAGCCCGATCTGTCAAACCGCCATCTTTACTGCCTCCGCACTCAAGTAAATCCACACTAAAAACTTAAAAATCCGTAAGGCCCACATAATCGGGTTATCACGTATTAATAAAAATCTAACACTTAAAACCATAAACAGGATACATAGTACATAATATACATTTTGACACCTTAAAATTGACAGTTAAATTGGCGCCAACTTTGACGCTTCAAAATGGCCGTCCGTCCTCAATTGAAATATATTTGCAATAACACCACAAGAAGGCATTGTAGAAGGAGTAGAACAGCCGAGGACACAAAATTAGCTAGATTTTTGTTATTGCCATACTTATTTGTATGTTCTTGTCAATCTGGGACTTTAATTTCGGCCCAGATTGGACAGAAAGGTGACGCGGGGCCTCCCCAGGACCAGCCTCGAGGTATGGCTAAATGGCTTAAACCTGTTTTGATAGCACCAGAATGTCCGTTGAAGTTGGTACTGTCCAGCATGCCAGGGCATAGGATGCCGCTTTGACCCGTAGCTTTGACGTCTACTGTGGTTATAATGTCTTCGCTTAGTACTGACTGGCAGGTTTTGAATGCTGAAAAAGATAAAATATAATTAATATAATTAATAATACGAAGTTGTGCAAGTAGTAATATACCTACATCAACATGTAGGAACAATCTGTGCGGTTTTCCTCTTATTAATCAAGAGTGCTCTAATACAATGGCTGAAGGTTAAATTCATCAACTAAACTCGACGCTAATTAAAGACCAAAACAGATTTGTTTGTATTGTGTTGTGATTCATGAAATCGAGCGATGCGAGATCCCGATTTTTAATTCGAAATTAAATATTCCGCTCTTTGTGGTTTAATGACGGTGCAGTGTCAATTAAGATTTTTTTGTGCTGAGTTTTATAACTGAGGAATCATAAGTAGTTAATCTATAGGAAAATATAAACTTCGTGTAGTGTTTTTACTCCACAAAATGAATCCCGATTTTTTTGATTTGATGGATTTCGAAATCCTGATTTGCCCCAAAAGTCTGGCAACACTGATAAGGTCGCTAAATTTATTTCTTTCAAAATATTATGCAACATTTATTTGCGTAGCTAAACTACCTAATATTAGAATTAAAAAAATGTCTTCTGTGTCATCCATGTGCTTCTTGACTTTTTAATACGAATGAGAACTAATGACGTGGGCGATTTTAAAAATAGATACTGTGCACGGTATATTCTTCTATTGAAGATTATTGGTACATCGTTAAAAGGTTATAGAGTTAACACATCTCTTAATGCAAGGCCTTATGATATCTTAGGCCTAGAGAAGTCTGCATCGGGGATGTTATGGATATCAGTAACCGTTACCATTTGATATCATCTCATCATCTGCCTAGCCTTTTCCTAACTATGCAGCTTGCTGAATACCAGGGTTTTACATGGAGCGACTGCCTATCTGACCTCCACAACTCAGTTGCTGGGTAACACGACGACTGGTTGAGAATTATGTAGCTTCTGACTACCTTAGAACGACTATCAAAAATCTAAGAATGACACGGAGGCACGGAGGGGTCTCGGTATGAAATGGATGGTCACCCATCCACAGATCAACCGCGGCAAGCGTAGTTTAACCATAAAGACCGGTCGAACCCTGCGGCTTTTAAAAAATTAAATTAAAATAAAACTACACTACCATTCCACCGGTCAGACTTAGAGGAGTTCCTATAAGTAGGGTCACCAAATTCAAGTACCTGGAGCATTGTGTCACTGAGGATCTCTCTGACGACTTGGATATAGAGAGGGAACGTAGGGCATTGGCAGTGAGATGCAATATGCTGGCGCGCAGGTTTACAAGGTGCACAAACAATGTTAAAATTACTTTGTTTAAGGCGTACTGCCAGTCATTGTACACCTGCAGCCTGTGGGTCCGATATACGCAGAGGGCTTTTAAAGCTCTGCGGGTCCTCTACAATAACGGGTTTAGGATGCTGATGGGGTTGCCGCGTTACTGTAGTGCATCGGGGATGTTTGCGGACGCCAAAACCGACTGCTTTAGGGCAATAGTGCGCAAGAGAGTGGGCTCCCTGATGCGTCGTGTACGGGGTAGCACCAACGGCCTTCTAAATACCATTATGGATAGAGTTGAGTGTCTTATTGTGAGGTACTGGAATAAGGTACACAGCTCTGGTGGTGCCCCTTTTTATTGTAGGATATGATAATGTGGGACAAGTAGTTAAAAGGTACTAACATAGTATTAAGCTTTACTAACAATTTTATATGGAATTATGTTCTGATTTAAAATTATAAATAAATAAAATTTACTTAGCCACGAGCGTCTCGCTATCGAAACTACCGACTACTCGAAACATGTAATATTTGAATAAAATCGTAACCGAACCTGATAAAAAAGTTTCGAATAATTTCGGATACTTAGGAGCGGAGTGATATGACTGGTTTTCGCCCAGTGAAGCCACTAAAAGGCTAATCGTTTTGTAATACCGAATGATAACCTAGAAATCAAGTCAAATCATTACCTATTTGTATTTTTCTTTTATAATTCCTTAAACATCTAATATCCGTAAGTGAAACTATCTGAAATTTTATGGATAATCCGAAAAAAAAATCAAATCCCTAACCGTATCTAGAAGGTTGGCTGGCAGCGGATGGAAGCTGGCTGCCTAAAGACCGGGTTGGTTGGCGATCTCTGGTGGAGGCCTACGTTCAGCAGTGAACGGCAATAGGCTGATATGAACCGTATCTAAAAGCAGTATATGATTCATATTTCCGAATCCAAAATATCCCTGGTTTGCATGTAACAAGAATCTACGGGCGCGAACTAGGCTAAATTCCCAGCCGACTCAATTTAGAACCATAGACACGCTAACGAGGTGAGATACCGAAAAAAAAACTAATTACTCGAAATAAACACAGCTCCCAGCAATTAGCTACATAGATACATCTTTTATAAAAGAAATGGTATGAAAAAAATTCACCGCGTGCGCACGTGTAATTCGAACGCAGACGCATGACGTAAGACAATTCACAGCTGTATCGCCTGTATCCTAATAGAGTAGATAATTTGTTGATAAAACATTATCTAAGTATAAATAAATTTGAAGTGTCTGTTTGTAATGTCAAAATAACGCGGTACTTATACTGAAAAATCAATTTTTGTTTGTCTGTCTGTCTGTTTGTTTCGGCTTATCTGCGAAACGGTTGGTCCGATTTTGTCGGGAGTTTCACTGGCAGATAGTAGTATCGTAGGTTACTTATTTTGGAGAGAGAGTTAGGGTTCCGCGCTGAAACATTAAAGCCCCGCAGATAACAGACATTAATGCGGACGAATTCGCGGGCAAAATCATAATAATGAACTTGTATGAACGATAATACAAAGTTGCTAATCAGTGTAATCCCATTGTTGTTATCATTTACATTTTTGCTTAAAATTCTTGTTGTTATGCCGGACGTAGATAACACAATGTACCTATATTAAAAGGTCATGTATTAGTCATAATGTTTGGATTCAATTGAAATTCATATTTTGAAGAGGTGTCAATATTGTTTGTGAGAGGTAATTAAGGATAGTACTGGCTTGATTACAAAAATCGTTTCAATGATGAAAGCTACAGGTACTACTGCCGGGTACCATAGACTATGTTTTATGGTAAACTTGACTTCCACAAATGTCGTGATGGCTCAGTGCAGTGGCGGGCCTAGGGGTCAAAGTTAGGGCAAGCCCGACAGATTTAATAACAAAAACCCGATAAAGGACAATGCCAGAAACTCTATAGAACTTTGCCCTACTCAATAAAAGTCATGACTGTGCAATATGTAGCATCTTACTGTTTATTTATTGCTGATAAGTGATAACTAAACATTAGTCTTAGTGACTGTAGAACTTGCGGTTTCCGTTTAAATCTAAAAACAATAATGACATTGATTATAGTTTAAATTGTATTTTAGGTAAAATGAGTTTGTATTTTGTGGGTAGGTATTTCGTAATCCGCAAGTTCTAAAGAAAAACAATTTACTATAGAAAGGTTCTATATTCTTTACAATTATTTTCATTAATTTACTTTTCTGTACATGGGTTACTTTTTCTATACATGGGTGGGGCAGGATCTGGCATTGTCATTTTCAATAGGTACCTACCTACCTACTAACTCCCAACATATTTATTAAGAAATTGTGTAGTAAACTCAGCATTTCTCGGCCAAGCCACGAACACAAAATAAGGCTTGTTTTCTGTACATACTTAAAAAAAAATAACATAAAAGAAATCAAAAACCCTCCCGCCCAGTTTAAAATTCTTTTACAGGGGTCCGTGAAATTGTTTAAATTGTGAAAGTGGTCCGTGACTACAAAAAGTTTGAAAAACCCTGGACTCTATGGTCTGCGGGAACTTTTAGTTGTAGTGTAAAATTACTAAATATCACCACGGTAACGTCCTTGACGTGACGGTATTTAAATATTTAAGTGACACACACAATTATTGTCACCCGTACAAGCTTTCGACCTGCTTTCATGACGCTTAGTTAATTTTTAATGGAACATTCTGAATTTATGTTGTCCTGTGAGCTGATAGCAGGGGTCTGTTTTTTTTTATTACGTAAAGATAGGTGCCAAGTGAGATCTACACCAATTATTTAGGGTTTTGAGATTTAGTGACAAAATTAACGACCTTAAAATAATAAAACAAAACTCGTAAAACGCTCTCGAGATGATGATCAGTCATTCTATTCCCTAATTTGTATTTACAAAAAAAAAACAAAAAAAAAACAAAATACAAAAACAAAACAACAAAAACACACAAAACAAAACAACTAACACACACACGCTCACAGATACATACAGATACAGATACAAGACCCGAACATAGAAATCATTTTCTGAGCGTGTCTAATTAAATTGGGGAATTTGGATTTTGGGAGATTTTTATTACATTGTAACTCAATGCACATTCGAATGACACATGGCGGCGCCCTGCACTTTTGTTTTTAGCGCTCATATTCGAATACTATTTTTCGCGGGCCGATTTAATATAGATGACGAGTTATAATCGTGGGCCGGATTGAATCTTACCGCGGGCCGTACTTGGCCCGCGAGCCGCCATTTTTCCATCCCTGGGCTAGGCAGATGATGATGCTATAAATTTACATGGTTTGCCTGCACACTTATGCGTTTTGCCGTATGTAGTTTCCAACAAAGGTCTATCTACTTACTTTGCACATTACTCCTGGTCCGGAACTCTCCGATGAAGACCAGCTCCATGCTGCTGGCTACCGCGAGGTCCGCTATACTCCTTAAACTGGTGACATCACTGGCATCCAGCTTTTCCTTGAGGTGCAGGTTCACGACGATCAGCGGTCGACTGCATAGCAGGAACGCTGGAAAGAGATAGAAATATTTATTTAAAAGGAAGACAGGGATGGCTTGAATGTCAATTAGCAGTGGTAGAATATCTTTATTATGGACTACTAACCCATACTTCCCATAATTCCCATACAAACGCTCGTACGTGAATACAGCGTTATAACAAACTAGCGACCCGACCCGGTTTCGCTTGGCCTATAGCCTTCCTCGGTAAATGGACTATCCAACACAAAAATATTTTTTCAATTCGAATCAATAGATCCTGAGATTAGAGCGTTAAACCAAACAAACAAACAAACTCTTCAGCTTTATAATATTAGTATAGATGTTCCTCCAGATATTTCGATCACACGGTATCATGCGACTTATATATAGGTTTCTATGAAGTCAAAAATTAAGGTTTTTAAGAAACGAATTCGGTAAAGACACACTGTCAGACATACTGTCCTCCTACATTGAAAAGGTAAAGAAAACATTGTCACAGAAACCTTGCACATGTAATGGAGTCACTCTCATAATCAATGGGACGGCAATCCGACACAACCGGAGAGAGATCAGGCGCGGGACCAACGCCTTAACTTGCTTTCTTTCTTTTTAAAGAAATTCTTATTGGAAAAAAACCCAATGTCACATTTTCCAAATGCCGTATAATTGTCTGTCTGTCGACAAACTTGGATTTTTCCAGTAAAAAAATGACATGGATTTATTATTAAAAACTTCTAGCAAGATAGCAAGGAGATGTTGGTCCGTGAGTACATAAAAAGATAATATTTAAGAAACATTTAAACAATGAGCGAATCTCTATCGTCAGAAAAGCAGAAAATACTGAATTTTTCGTCTGCAGATATGAAATCATTCGAGATAACATTATGTCATCATTGTCATGTTATGGTAAATAATGTCTGGGAAGAATTGTTGACCTGTGAAAATGTTCCATTGTTCTGGTAGAGCTAAGGTTAAGTTTAGACGAGAGCTGTCCGGATCGAGTTATGAATTCATGAATAATCATGCATTTTGTTGTTTTTATTGCAAAGTCTATAAAGACTTAGTATTTTAAATCTTTACATGGCAACCAATCCGACGGCCTATTGAAGTTAAGTGGTGACCGCTGCAATACCATAGGCCAGCCAAGGGTTCCCAAACTATGTGTCGCGAGACGGTACACACAGGTCATGGCGCGCCACTTCCTTCTCATTGATTGTAGTGCAACCATTGTATATTTTTAACCGACTTCAAAGAGAAAGAGGTTCTCAATTCGTCTGTATGTTTTTTTTTATTTTTATTTATTTTTTGTATATTTGTTACGCGATTTTGAAAATTCTTTTTTTTTGATGGATAGGGTATGCCTCACTCAAGGGTGGTCCCATATAAATTTTATCGAAATTGATTCAGCACTTTTTGAAAAATCGACAGAAAGCAAAAATATATACATGGATGATGTTGTAATGTTCTCACCTTGTACTTTCAATCTCTGTTTTGACTGTGTTGCCATTTTTTAATGGATTTGGATGATCAGAAAGTACTAAAAAGCGAAAAATAAAAAAGCTTTTTTACAAAAAAGACAACCGCCTTCAAAAACCAAAAAGTAAAAAACAACTTTAAAACAGAACACACATGACTTTAGTTTCGGAAGTCGGTGGCAATACAAAACATCTAACCGAACAAAGCCACCGACTTCTGAAACTAAAGTCATGTGTAAAAAAGTTTTTTTTTTACAATAATTGTTATACAAGGTGTGTTAGGACGGTTGACTTTCTTTTGAACCACGTAAGGACTATCATGTTCTTTACCTGTATACAAAAAAAATCAATCAAATCCAATTGATATTTTTCATAATTTTTTATATACTTACAGGTAAAGGACATAATAGTCCTTACGTGGTTAAAAACAAAGTCAACCGTCCTGACACATCTTGTATATAAAAATATATAATAATCATAATTAAAATCTTTTACATAAATAAAAATAATACATACCTAAAGTAATCTTAATGTCTGTTGGACACAAAAAATTACAACCCGTACAGGGAGTCGCAGTGTATAAAAGACTAGCGACCCGACCCGGCTCCGCATGGGCCTATAGCCTTCCTCGATGAAAAAATATTTTTGTGTTGGATAATCCATTTATCGAGGAAGGCTAAAGGTCGCTAGTGTTTAATATTTTGAATGCAATTGTAATTTTAAAAAACAATGTGTTTGACATATACGTAAAAGACATTTCAGCTTAGTTGTGCACAAAACGAGCCAATCTCTTACTACCCAACGCCATCGATCGAATAGTAATAAGTCAGACTGATATTTTTTTTTTTTTAATTGACATCTCGCCGGTCAACCTAGGAAATTATCGGCTGCTTAACCGGACTTTCCTGCAGTGGTGAATTTAGGGCCTCCAGCCAGGCCAAAAAAAAACTATGCGATTAGATGCTAAAGTTTGGGTACGGGCGTCGAATTTTGGCATCGTAGGGTACGGGAACCAAACAAACAAACAAACTCTTCAGCTTTATAATATTAGTATAGATTGGGAAGCCCTTCCATAGATTGCGTTCCTTGCAGATTCGTTGCCATTTCAAATTCAAAGTCAAAATGTCTCGGTCAAGTCTGCCAAACTATTCCTAAACCACTGCAACTCTTAAAAGCCAGAATCATGGCGACCACCAGAAAAGCGCAGAAGCAATGAAGCTCGACGAGTCCCGGAGCAACGATTCAACTGTCTTGGATCTCGCAACGAAATTAATCAGAAAACAACAGCGTAGGAGAAAGACATTCATATTTTCCACTTCCCTCCAAATCAAGCAGAAGACAAAACAGAACCACAGTATAAGTATTAGTACTACCGTACAGTACCGACACGCCCCGCCTCTCTCCGAACCGAAACACTGTTCCTCACCTCTTCTCGCGTGGAACGTGCTCTCGGAACTGCTTTTAGTTCGAGCGGCGCGTACACACACGCACGTACAAATACGTGCGTGTGGGTACGCACGTATTTGTACAGTCTGTTATTTTGGTAGTAGTGTAGGCAATTATATAGTTTCGTTTATATGGAGTGTTGTGGGTGTGACAGAACAAGGCCGAAAAGCCGCAAAGGGACGTTTACAACTGGAAGAGGCCCAGTTGCCAAATACACCGCCACCGGTACCCATCTTACCCCTAGCCCATACCAGATACACAACAATGCTTCTTTACGGCAGAAGAAATAGGTATAGTAGCAGTACGTCCCCCTTCTTCTTCCCTTCACAAAGAGTTTTAGGAGTACATTATTACTGCAAATAATCCTTGCTCCACACTTGGCCCCAAAGCCTCGTCCAACGTATGGAGCCAGCCTTATCCGAGGCACAGAGGCCAGCCCATCAAGCTAACCTAATCTGTCTTTCTTTGATAGTTTTTCAACTCTACTACTAAATAATAAGGTTCATGTTCAATTAGGAAAATGTTAAAGCCACCGTGAAAAATTGGTGGTTATTATAAGTACGATGTGTGTGTTTCTAGGCACGGTTGGCGCAGTGGCTGAGCGATTGGCTGTTGGGCCACGTATCGTGGGTTAGATTCCCGCACATAACAAATATTTGTTTGGCCTACAGGTTACTCCGGATTGGATCGAGATCAAAAATTAATAAAAATCACAATTTTTTGAATTAAGTTTACTACTGCTCGATGCAAAGTTTTCAATGCGTTACAATGAAGCAAAGTCTGTTAGTTCACTTATAAATCAATCAATATTCTAAACTAAAGTGCAATTCTAGATAAGCTAGAATGACGCATTGATGACTAAACCACAGCAGCTGTAAAATACTTATCTAAGTACCATTTCCTTTGTTCATCCGTTTTGTAAATAACAAATGCTAAATAGAAAACAACAAAGCATCTAAATCAGCATAAATATTATTGTCTTCACGTTATGAAGGTGAGAACTGCATCAGCCTGAACTTATGATCCACAGTTAGTGTCTGTCAAAAACGAATCATCATGTCAACCTTTAGACGCCTATTGCTGGGCATGGTTCAGCCGTAATCGCCATGCTTGGCAGATGCATGTTGGCGATCGCAGTAGGTGTTATTTATTTTATTTCATTTTATTAATTTTAAGAAAACTTACAGCCAGTATATTCTAGTAGTAAGAAAGCCAATTACAAGTTTCCACTTATACAAACTTATGTATACCATTGTCAAGACGGTACACACAGCGTGAGAGATTAAACATACAAAGAAACAACTGAAGAGAATAAACAAAATACATAAAACAATAAAGTTACACGGTTACAGTTCAAAGAAAAAGTTACTCAGAAGTTACTCAGAAGTTATGGCACTCAGAAGGACGCTGCTGCCCATCCTCTGGTCGCAGATATCCCTCTGTCGCTTTTTACGACACCCACGGGTTGAAATGGGGTGAGGGGTGCACCACACGGCGAAAACAAATAATGCTTATCATCACCTGCCTAGCCTATTCCCAACTACATGGGGGTCGGCTTCCAGTCTAACCGGATGCAGCTGAATACCAATGTTTTACATAGAACGACTGCCTAACGGACCTCCACAACCTAGTTACTGGGTAACACGATACACTTTGGTAAGACTGGTTGTCAGACTTTCTGGCTTCTGCCTACCTTTAACGACTGCCAAAGATCTAAAAATGACAGCCGGGACCAACGGCTTTACGTGCGTTCCGAGACACGGAGGGAACTCGGTATGAAAGGGATGGTCACCCATCCACAGACCGACCGCGGCTTTCGTAGCTTAACCTTTGACCGATCGATCTGTACGGTTAAACGAATAATGCTCAGTAATTCTTGGCCAATCTCAATGAAGACCAGTCAAGTACGCAGAAGATATTATAGTGCAAAGTGTGTGCGCAAACACAGATGCACTCCCTCTTCCCTCACTCTCATAGTGCGGTGGGACGGCCATCCGACACGACCGGAGAGAGATCAGGTGCCTTTCCTGGCATGGAGGGTAGGTAGCTTTACCATGACCGGTCGATCCGTACGAAATTTACTTAGGCCGGTTAGTGCTCCACCGACCGTTAGTGCGTACGTTCCGTCCTGACGATACGCATTAACCAAAGACCCGACCGTCATTTTGTATCATTCAGTGCTCTCCTGACCAACAAACTGATCGGAGTCGTACACTCACACACGTATATTTGTTCATGTTCAGACATCCGTACGGTCGGTCCACGATCGGTGCAGCACTGAACTCATTCATTCACGCATGCGCACGCGCTCGACCGACGGTCCCCATACGCAGTGCGTAGTAATATAAGCACGCGTATGATCGGTCCAGTACTGTACGATTTATGAATTTTCATATAAATGACAAGCGCGACTGACGTACGGTCCGTTGAGCACTGTATGTAACCGGCGCTAGCCATGAGCTCCTTATGGGTCTATAGATATAAAGCATTTAGTCAAGGCTTTCCGGGTTCCGGGCCCAGCTCTGAGCTCGGTATAAATTTTGTTGAAAGTTTTAATGAATGTCCGGGCTCCGTGACGTCCGGAATCTCGCCTTCCGGAACTCGGAACTGAATTGAAACGAGGTCTAGAAATCTGGAATATATTTTGAAGATTCATCGAGTTTTTATATTACAAATATATTTGTTGTGAATTTACACAGAACTTCAATATAACGTTTGTAGACCCCTAATTATTATTTAACTGCATACCTATTATTTTGCCCGCCACTTACTCTGCGTCAAGGTCGTAAGTCGCGGATTAAAAAGAAGCCTAAGTACCTATGTCCTTTTTTGGAGTCCAAGCTCACTCCGTACCAAATTTCATTAAAAGTAGTTCAGGGGTTTAGAATTGAAAGCGTAACAAACAGACAGAGATAGAGTAACTTTATATATAGTTCATACACAAAGGTACAAAGGCGGACTTTGGCATTTATTATATAAAAGTATGGATTATTACCTACACCCTTAGAATAATAACGTAATAATTATTCTAAGCCTACACTATTGTTATTCCTAATGTACTTAAGCTAATCGTCAAATACTTATGTATTGTTGTAGATAGTAATACTAAAACATGACAAATAACTCATCATTTGTAGCTATACATTATTATGTCAAAGAAACATGAATAGCGAAATGTTAACAATACCTAGGTAGATGGTTATCGTTTGACATTCGTAATTGGTTACTTCCGATAGTTTTCAACATAATAGCCTTCAGTATACAAGATAATGGACTGTAAATTAGTATGTTATTAGTAGAAAAACACTACCGTATTGATATAGGTAAATACAACCGTATTTTATACTGAAATATTTATATAAAAAAACTAGCTCCCCGCCCCGGGTTCGCACGGGCACGGGTGAAATTAAAAAAATGATACAATCTTCCGTTATCCTACCTACCTACCCTACCAAATTGCCTACCTAAAATTTTCTTTTACAGAAACCTGACAAATAAGAACACAAAAATCGTAATGTACTCATACATTGAAAAAGTAAAGAAAACGTCGGGACAAAAACCTTGAACATGTAATGGAAATTTTAAATTGCAAACATTTTAACCAAAAACTTGTACGGCTAGACGTAATTCCTGGAACAAGTTTTATGAAATTTTCATGCCACGCAAAATTTCGTGCGATGTTATCACGTTTGCACTCATTCGATTGTTTTCGAATATTGCGTTGCATGAAACAAAAAAAAAACAATCATGCTCGCGTTGACCATAGACCGATGGGGAATGACCTCTTAAAAAAGGAAGAACTGGCAGCGGAAGTGTAATGAAGAATCAGGCTAAAGAAATCATACACGCAGTCTCCAGACTGAAGTTTATAAATATTAAAGAGCGTGGCCACGTAATAATTATACAACATCATCTATAAAGATGCAACTCATAATAAATTCAACACAGGTAATTCCCATAATAGTAGTGTTTCCAAATTCCTAACGTACTATTTAAATCAATAACAATGATGTCATCCGTATTTGCAAACTTGTTGATTCAATCATATTACTTTTACCTATTACGCGAAAGTTTATAAGAATGGGTCGATGTTTGTTACTCTTTCAGAATTAAACAGCTGGACGGAATAAGCTGAAATTTGACTCACGATATAGATAATAATCTGGGTTAACAAAATTAGATATTATCCAACAATTTACAGGCATTTTTGATTTGTCAAGGAGTCGATTAATAAATGAGAAAGTTGAAGCTAGTTGCTCGTTCCAAAATGTAGGTCTCTATGGAGAAGAACGAGCAAGAATCTCCAGGGAAATTTTTTTCCATTAAGTTTTTACAAAATCCTTGTTACATTATTCTTGGTGCTTCTATATGTGAACTAAAAAAATATAAAAAAATATGGGTAACGAACAAGCAATACAAAACAATTAAAACATAAAATTATATAAGCCATGGCAAGAGATGACCAATCTCAACTGAGAGCACCCGTTCACGAACATGACGCGTGGATTAGCACCAATAAGCTCAACTATTTAGAAGGAAACCGATCGATCTAACCCACGCATCATCATCACAAAGACATTTTGAGTGAGCATGACAATGCTCTCAACTATCATGCTCATTTATGTCAAACACAATAGTATGTGTTCCTGTGGGGTAATAAACCCCACTTTACTTAATTCTCTAGTCTACGCAGACAACACCGCGGGTAGAAGCTAGTAAAATTATATGGCGACTATAATTTGCGTAGTACTCTAGTTGATTGTTAGTATGGCTAGTAATATTTGCAAATTACTAAAGTAAATGCCATAGTTACTGTGCATCATATCACTAGTGATATTATTGTTTATTCGGGCAGTCTGTAATTAGAAGGGATTATAATGGACTAGGGGTTTCATTCCTAATTAAACTCGACTACGCCGTAGCAGCACATAAGCAAGGTAGCGCTTTTGAGGTAAACGCAGCATTTAGAAATTGCACTCCCCTTCGCTGTTTGTTTCCCTCATACTTAATTCAATTGTTTGTTAGAAAAGAGGGTAATGAGTAATGACATTTTCAAAGTTCAAAATTAAATTATCTATTTTAATTAACCATAAAAAGGTCCTTTTTATAGTAAAAAAAAAAATGTTTTATATGGAGAAGAATGGGTAAAAAAATTAAACACTCATTTCATTTTAAAAGAATATTTGTAGTGTTGTTTGTAGAGGAGAAATAATTGATAACACCATTTTTTTTATGTTTACAGTAATTATTATACATAAAGTGTGCGGACCCACCATAAAACTATACCACTGAGAAAATCGTTTAGGTTATAGGTACCCCAAGTAATATTAGCTCAGGGCCCCACAAACTCAAGGTCCGCCCCTGGAAATCTAGAGTGAACTAGTACTAAAATAGTATAAGAAGAAAAGTATATGGGTCGCCACAGGTCCAAATCTAGACCATCTTTCCCAGACAAAACAGTGAATAACCAACAAAGAAATACTCAGCTTAACATGCATGCCTACCGTTTCGCTGACACCGTTCACCGAAACGCCAACTAATATGGCCGACGACCGTCAAGTTGATGACTTTGGCGGACGGAACTAGTCTTTGTGGAGATAACAATAAGGCTGTCCGCATGTGTTGTGCCTCTATAGTTAAATGTGAATGTCGACACGATGAATATGGCTCAGTAATTAGCATTGGCATTTATATGGGACGATTTTATACCGATACGCTGTTTGACTTTGTGGTAATTGATGACTTCCTCTTCCGTTGTTAATTTACTTCATGCGATAGAGGAAGGTGGAGGCTGCTTTGTTCATCAATACTTTTTTCCCACTGCTGGGCAAATACCTCCCTCAATTTATTCTAGGCACTCTTTTCACATGCCACCACCTGCTCTCGTGGTACGGGTCCAGGTCATCTCTATCTGGGTGTTTTTTTTGTCGCTTCGGTACCTAATGCCCAATTTTTAGCGAAAGTGCGACATCGTCCTGGTGTCGTGGGTTTTGGCACTACGAAGCTGATTGGGTTGTCAAAAGACGCGTCTCGACAAGGGCTTCTAAAGGCAAAATAAAACTTTTATTGAAAAGCTAAAAAATGCTGACGTTATACGCCCGGTTTCGGTCAGAAAAAAATCATATCTCGAAAACGAAATGAGATATCGAAAAATATAAAAGCCTCTAGAGAAATGGCTGTGGGCTACTTTTAAAAATATATTGGAGGTGCTTATCACTGACGGGATATTCAGAAGTTGTAAGTTTTTTTTAACCTTTGTTAAAAAAAATCAGTTCATTTGGCAGATTAACTGTCAATGTACCTACCCGAAAGTCGTGGTAGACCATAGAAATACATATACTATATCGATGTGGTAGACACGGAATCTGTGGATTTTTTGATAAGTATCGATTTATAAAAGAGGCTTTGGAAATAGGTATCTAGAAATACCTAAACCATTAATAATCTCTAAATAAAAAGATTTAAGCACCTATTCATAATTATTTGATAAAAGGGTAAGTAGGTACATATACGAAAGAAAAATATTATCAATACCTACGTATTGTACTATTTATAGGTATAACACTATCAAACGATAAAAAAGTCACAAACCGAGACAATATTCTGATTACAATATTGTCTATAAAGTATCAAGATATTAATAACTTAGCTAGAATATAAATAAGTAGTACTAGTGATTGGTTGATAAATTATCAAGAACCAATCACAGCAGCTACGTGCGGTTGACAATTTATCACATAAATGTTTCGACCGAGAAACCGGGGGCAAGAATCATTGTTTTATAGGGAAACTAGCTGACCCGACAGACGTTGTCCTGTCCCTATCTACCTATTTACCTACCTTACATCTACCCTACACCTACCCTACACCTACTCTACACCTACCCTACACCTACCCTACACCTACCCTACACCTACCCTACACCTACCCTACACCTACCCTACACCTACCCTACACCTACCTTACATCTACCCTACACCTACACTACACCTACCCTACACCTACCCTACACCTACCCTAACCCTTAACATTTAGGGGGATGACAAATAGATGTTGTCCGATTCTCAGACCTACCCAATATGCACACAAAATTTCATCAGAATCGGTCAAGCCGTTTCGGAGGAGTTTAACTACAAACACCGCGACACGAGAATTTTATATATTAGAGATAATATAACCCCGTAAAACATATTTTTTCATTATATTATTTTCTTCTTTACATAGTATAAAACAGTAAACCAGTCTCTTCTCACCGTCTGTACGTTTAGATATTTTCAACTACGCAATAACGCAACGGATTTAAAAGAGATTTTCATCAATAGATAGACTGATTTTAAAAAGGACGTATAGTTTAATCTACATTGCATACGTGCGAAGATCTACATTGCACCCGCAAATTCAAGGTTGCTCAGCGTGCTATGGAGAGAGCGATTTTCAGGGTTTCTCTGGTGGATAGAATTCGTAATGAAGTCTTCGCCAGAGAACTAAAGTCACCGACATTGCGCGTCGAATCAGCACGCTGAAGTGGAAGTGGGCCGGCCACGTCTGCAGACGGACAGACGGTAGATGGAGCAGACACGCTTTAGAGTGGAGACCGCGTTTGGGCAAGCGTAGTGTGGGACGCCCTGCGGCACGATGGACCGACGATTTGAAGAAGGTGGCTGGCAGCGGATGGATGAAAATGAAAATCTACATTGCACCCGTGCGAAGTCGGGGCGGGTCGCTAGTTTATTTATAAACAAGTATTTTCCCGCGACTTTTTTTGAGATTTTTAAGAAAATTTTCTTAAAAATCTCAAATTTTTTGATAATGCAATATAGCCAAACGTCATTCACGCACTCAGGGATTCCGTAGTTTCCTATTGGTATATGATTTTTGATTTTTGAAATACATACAAATACAGTTTGTGTTAGTGTCCACAAAATCGAAGAAGTAGTTGATGTATTTTTTGACTTAAATTTTTAACACAATATTGCATTTTGACAGAAGAGAATTTTTGTACACTTTTTATTTCGAGGTTCCAACGGAAACGGGAATTAAACCATAGCGAAGCGTGGCCGGGTTGCAGTATCGATGGCTAGTTGAACATAAACAAGGCCTTTCCCGGCTAAGAAATGCTACACAAATTACAACTGTATGCCATTGTCGTAATCCAGGCTTGGCAAACAGATTTACGCAATATACTAACGTAAAATACAACGGTGAAGCTGTCCATTTTCCGACTAACACATTATAATCTAGTCATCTTTTATCGTTTTAGCCTGAAATTCTACAGAGACCTGGCAAAATGCCAGCAATTGAAGTCGAGAATTCAGAAACAATGAATTTACAATAACTGCCAGATGTACTGCCAAAGAAATCCAATGAAAACTACATTCTTTAATGTATGATAATAACAATGTAAGTACAGGCGAACGAACGATTTAGTTTACAAGCAAAAATATTCATGATGTTACTACTATACTGTAAATTTTTATTCTTTATTTTGTGCGTTTTAAGTCCCCGACAAAAACAGAAGGGTGTTGTAATTTTAACGTGTGTTTCTATGTGTCTGTCTGTGGCATCGTAGCACCCAAACGGCTGAACCAACTTTGATTTAGCTCTTTTTGTTTGAAACGTGACTTGATCGAGTGTTCTTTCCTTGATTCAAGAAAATCTCTTTACTAGTTGATTAATGGATAAGAGCTTCTTTTGGAGGTCTGAGAAAATATTGTCTGTGTTGCGGTATTTTTAAATTGTAATTTTACATTTCAAGCATCTCGAATGTCGATAGTACTAAATAGGTTTAGTGCAGTCAGAGCAGTGGAGGTTTGACCTTCAATATTGTTCGCCCGAAAGTCTGTGAATTAATAAAGTGACGTGAAGGAATTGACTATTTAACACATTCACAATTTAATTAAAAAGAAGGTACATTACAAGGTGCCTGTATATCAAACAGCTAGTTCGACGGTACAGCATCGGAAAATTTTCCGGCTGCATATGTGCCAACAAAAGGTCAAGGAACAACGAAATAAAAAAGGTAATATCTCCATTTCGTGATACTCGTGTAAAATAGAGCTCTGACTTCCAAATTATACTTACTTATACTGACTTCCTGACAGTGGAAGTCACATTGTGACTTTAACTTTAACAAGGCAGTCCATGATTTTTGATGACGTCCCAGCAAAAATTAACAGTTTTCGTGGGTTATTAGTGTCTTTTACCCAGTAAGACGTAACTTGTGGGACATCACCTACCACCACCCAACTTAATTCATCCCCAAGAACACCTGCCACTCAGATGTGACTTGCAGTGGGCTATATGGAAAGCGCTTAATAGACTGCCCAAATAGGCCGCTGCAAACATAACCAGGCAAAATGGGGTATTAGCTAAGTTACTAGGGTCAACATGCATCGCGCCAAGCATGGCGATTACGCCTGAATCTCCCTTGGGAGACACCTATGCCCAGCAGTGGGCGTTTAAAGGTCGACATGATTATAAATGATGATGACGCTAAGTTATTTACTGCGCAAGTATGTCTGAACGATTATAGATCCTACCGACACCCAGTGAGACTGCAGTGCTCCTGCACAGAAAATAGCCCAATTACTTCAGTGCCCAAAACGATTAACTACCATCGATTTGAAAAGAAGAAATCGGTTATTTAAATAAATGCCAGCGTTTCCAAAAAAGGTACAACACCTACGCAGTCAAAATGTATGAAACAGTTTTTTTTTAATAAATAAACGACGAAAACGTATACGCATACGAGCCGAATTCACGGTAAAAGGTGGAATCACAATGCCCTCCACCGTGTACACATTGTAATCGTGACTCAATGACGTCAAGATACTATTTGAACTTGAAATTAAATAGAATGATTTTTGGAGGATGAGCGGTAGCGTAGAGTGCATATTATGGCTGCAATTCAAGCATAGGACTTTAAAACAATGGCTACTGGCAAAGAGTGCATAAGGATTAAGGAACTATGGTAGTAGATATAAGTAAGCGTTTATCAAACAGCTGTGCGAAAAGGGGGCCCGGGATGTTCGCTGCAGTTTCTAAAGGAATCATAGAACTGTAGAAACGACAGCTACTGTTCAAAAATTCAATCTAGAACAAGGCAGAAAGGAGACCTGTTGAAACCAAAACGAAGGCTACTAGCATGGAGTGCATGGAAATTAAGGAGCTATGGTAGTAGATATAAGTAAGCGTTTAACAAACAGTTGTGCGATAAGGGGATGATCGCTGCAGTTCCTAAAGGAATCATAGAACTGTAGAAACAACAGCTACTATTCAAAAATTCAATCTAGAACCAGGCAGAGAAGAGAGGTTTTCAGACCCTTAGAAATAGGGTGAAATTATGTCTAATGATGGACCGACGATTTAAAGAAGGTGGCTGGCAGCGGATGGATGCAGTTTGCCCAAGACCGGGTTGCTTGGCGATCTCTGGAGGAGGTCTAAGTTCAGCATTGAACTGCAATAGGCTGATACGATGATGATGATGTCGATTTGAGACAGGCCCAACATAAACAAAAGAAGTAAAATAGCTAAATTAACAAAAAGCTTTTTCAAAAAAAAGAAAACCGCCTTCAAAAACTAAAAAGTGATAAAAAGCTTTAGCACAGAACACACATTACTATACTTTCGGAAGTCGGTGGCGGTGGCTTCGTGTTTGTTGTTTTGTATTGCCACCGACTTTTTGAAGGCGGTTTTCTTTTTTTTGAAAAAGCTTTTTAATTTTTCGCTTTTTAGTGTTGCCCTAACATCCAAATACATTAAGAAACGGCGACACTCTTAAAAGAGATTGTAAGTCCTCCAAAGATTGAAGAAACTAAAACGTCGACTAAGTAATTTTTTTGGGAATTTGTTAATTTTCTCAAAAATTAACAAATTGTATTAATGTATTAATTTTGGTAAAATTTATATGGGACCACTACGGAATAAACCCCTTTCGAACAAAAATAATTTTGCAAATCCGTCTATATATGACAGAGTTATGGCCGAACATACATAAAAAAAAATTATAAACATTCGAATTTATAACGTCCTCCTTTTTGAAGTCGGTTAAAAACAAATAAATAAGAATATTGTTCAGCTTCAGATTAACAAAATATCGGACAACTAATGCCTGATGATAGTTTTGCATTCCTAGCCGAAGATTCCAGTTCATAAAGCAGGGCCGATGAAAATAACTAATACAACATCAACACAATAATACTGAAAATAATACCAGCATTTGAACACAAATCGTAACATGTAAACGGCACTTCAACACACAATGACGTGAGTCCACACGCGCCGCAACAAACGACCGGTTCGCAGGTAACTCAGACAGGTTAAAATTAGACCACACAAACTAACAGGTTGTATTATTGATTTACTTACTAATCATTGTTTACGTGACTTAGCTTAACGCCTGCATCCCGACAGGGTAGGTAAGTTTATAGTAAACCCCCATTTAGCAAAGAAGGTCCTAAAATGGAATATGATAAAGGACAATGCCAGAAACTCTATAGAACTTTGCCCCACTCAATAAAAGTCATGTGCAATATGTAGCATCTTACTGTTTATTTATTGCTGATAACTAAACATTAGTCTTAGTGACTGTAGAACTTGCGGTTTCCGTTTAAATCTAAAAACAATAATGACATTGATTATAGGTTAAATTGTATTTTAGGTAAAATGAGTTTGTATTTTGTGGGTAGGTATTTCGTAAGTTCTAAAGAAAAATAATTTAGTATAGAAAGGTTTTATATTCATTACAATTATTTCCATTAATTTACTTTTTCTGTACATGTGTTACTTTTTCTGTACATGGGTGGGGCAGGATCTGGATTGTCATTTATTTGCATTGAATATAAGTATACAGTTGAGATGTTACAGCATTCTACCAATAGGGGATATTACTGCAATGTGCTGGCACCAGAGTGCAGCACTAGCATAATCCATACGGATTATGCTAACAGTTTATCGACGAGACGTTCAAAGCATGAAATTCTGCCTTTAATTGAGTTAAAAATTGGGAAGTGTGTTTTATTATATAATAATGTATCAGTGCTGTGTATTTCGATCAAGGAATGAAGGGAATTATTCATTTCCAAAAGAAGAAAATGGTCGAAAACTTTGGGAAGCAGCTAAAAATCACTCTAAAATATGTTCAGGTTAAGTATTCAGGTGAGATAGTCGTATTTACAGAATAACGTTCACATTTATCATGCTCAGAAGAATAAAATGTGTGGTTGTCTTACAACCAAATATGATTTTATTCTGAGCATAACCTAGAATCCACTTTCAAATGGTCCTAGGACGCCATAATATGGTTAAAGTACAGTTAGGTAAGTAAGATTAATTAAAACTGATATATTTTCACAAAATACCTAGTTATTAATAATATGTGGGGACATTTAATAATAATAAATTATTACAATTAATAACATAATAAAACAAGAATACGAGGTTATGATTTACGGAATGTGCTAGTGGCGCCCTCTGCGCCGAGTTTCGCGTAATGTTCCCTATTGTCATGCAAAAAATTGTGCTTAAAACTAACAATTTCATATTGGTGACTAATTTTGTTACCAAGTCTAAGATTATTAACATAAGTAGCGTGTTGATATAAACTTTATTTGCTTTTAAATTTAAAGTATCAAGGTCATGCAATGCCCACCTTTAGGGAAGGTTTTGAAGGTCGTGTGACGAAATTATAGTGTGTATAACTGGCTTATAATGTAAACAGTTGGGTGACCTTATTGGGCCTTGTCAGGGTGAAAGCGCGAGTGTCGTCGAGATGGTCAATGTCACTAGTACTTGAACAATACCATACACAGTATGTTTTTTTTTTGTAGCTTTGAGATATTCGCTAAGAGCTTGTAAGGTCAACTGACATTGACGTTGGACGATGTCAATGCCATCGCTATTTCAGCTTGCTCTACTTTCATACTGCAAAACCCTATTACATACATTTGTTTAATGTCATTGGAAGACAAATAAGCCGAAGACATCTGCAATATCAGGTCTTGCAAGATGCGTTGCCAGAAACAAACTTGAAATGTTATATGTGCCTGTAACTTATTACATCGAGACTCAAATCCTTCAAACTAGAAGTAGAACATAGCAACGATGCATTGCGGTAGGAATAGGTAAGTTAGTAGTATTTTTCGCAGACGAGTTCCTTCACAAAAAACTCTTCTAATCATCATATCAGCCATAGGACGCTGATATGATGACTAGAAGAGTGCAACGTATAAGGATATGAGTCCACTGTTGGATATAGGACTCCCCTAAAGATTACCAATCCCTGTGAGGTGTCCGGGCTAGCATAGCACCCACCAATTTCATCCCGAGGGTGTCGTAGAAGGCGACTAAGGAATAATCTGGAAGTTGGGCAACAGCGGCTGTGTATTCAACAACTTCACTGCGGTCCCCAAGACGCCTGCCAAGCGTGGGGATTATGGCAACCTTTTTGGGGGAGGCCTTTGTTCAAAAGTGGACATCTTCCGGCTGATGGTGATGATGAAAGATTACCAAAAGAACCAGTTGGAAGCGAGTTGCATCTAGCGTGTTCCCTCGGTCTTAATTAGGTCATCGCCGACTCTACTACTAGCTACATATTCATAACCTCCTTTATTGTATACCTGGTTATATCAAAACAATATTTGATCGTGAATTCGTGATAGATGACCTGTAAGACACGACCTTGTAACCTTTCACGTCTCTATTCTATTGAATAGAAACTTTTGAGCCTATTGTCTGCGTCCAATAAACTTATAAACGTTATAGCAATATTGTTCGTAATAACAGTTTCAGTTGACTCGTAGAATGGGGGTTTAAAGTAGATAATGCCAATAAACTGATAATCCGGATTACTGATTGCGTAGTCAGTTATTTCGTATCGGTAACGCTATTAGTGAGTAGGTAATAGGTCTAACACAAGCGTGCTAATGTAAAAGCATCGAATGCCTTTTTAATTAGAAATACGACTATCTTATGCCATTTATTCACTATATACAACGACGCCCACTCACCCACAGCCAGTAGGCGGGCACGCTCAGCAGAATTGGTGGACGTATGAATTAGATTATTCCGTACCAACCTGCAGAGCGGCTCATCCCACTGTCTCTGGGAAGATGGGTTCACGGGCCGATCTGTATCCGGGCAAGTCACTTTCCAGGCGTTCATCGCATCAGTCAAGCACGGCACTTCAAAGTCAACGAGTGATGGAGATACATTTTTTTTGGTTAACTTTTCGGTGCTTTGGACGGAGGACAGGAAAGCCGGTAAACTGACAATGGACATTTTGCGGACGCCGACACCACCAAAACGAATGGGCAGGGTGGCTTGCAGCCACGCTCGGTCATCCAGGGCCACATTCAAAATCGATGTTAAAGTATTTTTAATAATTTGATAAATTTTGTTCAAGAGGTGTGGCTGCTTCCACAAAGGTGAAGAGCGGAGGTAGCACATAAAATTTGGACCAAAACAACAAAATCTAATGAGGGAAATCCAATCTAATCTAATAATCCATTTTGGATTAATATTAGTGACCGATACTTAAACCACATATTGTACGAACTTTATAGGACCATTATTTTCTACTAGGACACACATGGGAATCCACTGCTTTTTGGAGATATTGAAGGTCAGGTTTTTAACGAATACGTATTCTAAGTGCCATTACTAAACATTTTTCCAAACGAAACGAACATAATGTAATTACCTACATATATTGCGTTTTTGTAAAATCAAGCGTAATTATTAAGAAAATGAGTAAATTTTGATTACCTATGTTTGTTTGAAAGGAGTTTAGTAATGACACTTTTGGAAAATTAATCTGTGAGATAAAAATGCGACTTTGACTTTCAATATCTCCAGAACCAAAGGATTCCTAGGTATGTCCTAGAAGAAAAAACTGATCCTAGCAATTGGTACAATATGTGGTTTAAATATTGGTCACTTATTACTAGTCGCCCTATATAATACGACAAGCATAATTAGTATAAACCATTGAGGCTTCAAAACAAATATTACGTGTAAAACTGGTTACGTTTCTAATTCGAAAATCGGTAGACCCTCGGTAATCGGTAAATAATCAGTTTAGGTTTCATAAGGCAAGTTACACTCTGTCCACTGGTTTAATCGTTTTTTGACAGCTGCAACCAGTGAACAATATTTATGTTTTTTTGTAAAAACTGATACGCATACCTGTACTATAATGTCTGTAAGAGGTCATAAATAAGATAATCCAACAAGATTAGGCAGTTTATATATTTATTTTATAACACATATAGAACTAACTTAAGGTAATCGGGAATAATTACATTATAAAGCAGCTGTCAAAAAAAACCAATAACCCAATGGACAGGGTATAGGTGTTTGGCGTTTAATGTTCAGTTCTTGGCAAAGACGTAAGTAAATGCACCAAATACTGGTTTGAATTGGTCTAGAACCATGACATAAATAAACAAAAAACGATCGACTTGTCTACAGTCACGAGATATTAATGACCAAATTATGTCATCAATGAAATAAGAATTTTGTGGTTAGCCTTCAAATGAAACGTATTTTAAAATCAAATCAAAGTTTACGATTAATTGGAGGAAAATAGACTTGAAACCAGTTTTCCTGTATGAAACCTCAAAGATCATGATGAAATATACCAGGTAAAATCTATACTTAATATTATAAAGCTGAAGAGTTTGTTTGTTTGGTTGAACGCGCTAATCTCAGAATCTACTGGTTTGAATTGAAAAATTCTTTTTGTGTTGGATAGCCCATTTATCATAAGCCTATTGCGAAGCTGGGTCGGGACGCTAGTGTTCTAATATAATAGATAGTACAAGGATGAAGGGCAATAAAATAAATATCGTTCGTGATCCTTCTCTTTCGTCGAGGATATAAATTGTTGGACTGACAGCATACTCAAGATACATATCGGTTGTCGCTTATTTTTTGGAGTTGGGCAATCCATTACGTTTCGTTTACCTAAGTGGCGGCGAGTAAAGTAAGGATTTAGATTATAGGTACATAATCGATACGTCGAATTTCGAAAACTGCCATTTTCTTTTTAACAGGGTAAGTGGCTGGGCAAAGTCAAAGCATTTTTTATTTTTTTATATTGTTATAGGCTTGCGTTTGACCGCAACTCACCTGATCTTAAGTGATGATGCGGCCTAAGGTGGAGCACGCTTGCCTATTTCAATTAAAGCATTTACAGGCACTTTTGAATTGTCAAGGAGTCAGTCAGTTAGGGTGTTACCAGACCAATCAATCGATTGTCGATCGACGGCATCGATCGATGGTAGAATGGATTAGTCGACGTTGATCGATAGTTACTACCAGACCAATCGATCGATTGTCGATCGACGATCAGTCGATGGTAGAATGGATTAGTCGACGTCGATCGAGCTGCTTGATTATTAGTAGTGATGGATTATAGCCGGAGTTAATCGATCAACGTCGACCGATGCCATCGACCGGCAATCGATCGATTAGTTAGTCGAACGGTGTCCGTTGATCAGCCAAAGTTCAACGTCGATGGATGTCGACCGATGGCATCGATCGATCATCGATCGATTGGTCTAGTAACACCCTTAGTCAGAAAGTTGAAGCTAGTTGCTCGTTCCAAAACGTAGGTCTCTATGGAGAAGAACGAGTAAGAAACTCCACGGACACTCTATAAAATCAAGTTTTTTACAAAGTACTGGTTACATGATTCTTGTAGCTTCAATATGTGATAACTATGAAGGTAATCTAGCAATACAAAACATAAAAAGAAGCAAGATAAAGTCCACGGCAGTTAACAGCTGATCAATCTCTACTGACAGCGCCCGTTCACGAACATGACGCGTGGATCAGCACTCAGCACCATTCAGCTCAACCACTTTAAAGGGAGCCCAATGATCCAACATACGCGCCACCATCAGCGAGACATTTGGGCGAGCATGACAATGGCTGGCACAGTGAAACGGATAAAAAATAAACGAAGGTCCAGGCCAAAGTAATGGGATGATATGAGGGAAAGTGTGGAACTAAGAGATCGTTCCGGCATCACATGGGGATACATGGGGGATAGTTGTCCATTAAGTAAGTAGATCTAAAACTATGCAGCATCAAACTACTAGAGTACAAAACAGGCACATTGAAAGACCTAGATTCGGACCTAAGAAATCACCAAGTAGACCAGGATATTGTATGTTAGGTCAACCTAACTTTAAATGTTCATAAAAACAAAGTAATAAAGAGTATATTCGTGTAAAAATGGCAATAAAAAAATAACAATGAAACTGCTAGCCTTGTGTTTAAAATAGATGATTGTTTTTGCAAATTCGACGCGTGTTTTGCAACGTGCTTTCTCGCTAATTAGAATTTTAATGTCAACGATGCTATTATAGAAGTTATAGGTTGTGTACAATATAGTTTGTTGATAGGTACCTACAATCAATACTAACATTATAGTCAGACGAAACTACGAATAGTGCGAACAATGTAGTATTCGTCGCTGAGCCTGTAAAATCCGCTATGAATAGAGAGAAAATAGAATTTGTCAAATGTTTTTTATATTTTTTATTTTTTTTATATTGTTATAGGCTTGCGTTTGACCGCAACTCACCTGATCTTAAGTGATGGTTCGCACAATAAATGTGGAAGTAAAGCGCTTGGTTCGAGACCGTGGAACTTCAACCGTATAGCGGTGACGCTTCGCCGTATCCCTGCTCGTCTGGTGATGGAATGGGGATGGGGGAATTAAGTTGTGCAATTCCAAAGCACACTCTCCGAAATGTAGACTAAACGAAATAAAAACCTGTTTTTTTTTCTCAAACTGTTAATGGCCGTTTTTGACCAAAATTACATAACTAGTTGATTTTGCTATCTTCTTAACCAAATGAGTTATTAAAAACGGACTTAAATAATATAAAATACTATAAAGTAGTATCGAAAACCGATTAAAAAAAAAATACATAGGGGATTTTGAAGCCGCAGCGACGATATATAGCTCAAACGGTTTTGTTTTTGTAGTGTTTTGGACACACTTTTTAGGGTCCGTACACAAAGGGTAAAAACGGGACCCTATTACTAAGACTCCACTGTCCGTCTGGCTGCTAAAAACAGAATAAAACAAATATTTAAGGGGGGCTCCCATACAACAAACTAAATGTTTTAATAGTGTCTAATATTGTATTGATAATACAGTGGTTCCAATTCTGTTTTGAACGAGGTCATCTTATTTTAAGCTATTTATATCTCTTTCTCTTCAATAAAACCAGATATTAATTTAATAAGGGTCAAAGCACACACGCTACTTTCAGCATCGGCGATCAGAGATTTTGCGACTGTATCGTTGCAGCATCGCGTTTTGGCGACTCTCTGCGTTCGGAACTTCGGACGCGGTATCGGAATTATTCGGAATCGCGCGTTTTAGCGACTTGGTCGCTGCATTTAGCTTCTAAAAAGCGGGTAAATCGTCGATCGCCGATGCTAAAAATAGTCTGCTGTGGCCCTAAGAGCTGTCAATTTTTAAGTTGATCTAAAATTTTCATACAGTTATAGTTGTCATTTCAGAACGTATTGATTAAAAATACGGCGTAGTTCAAGAAAAAACTAATTTGACATCTCTAACTTAGTTCTCAATTGTCGCCATCCTTTTCTTTAGCTGACTGGCAGTAAGAGATGTCAATTGTCTAAATTTTGTTTAATTTGTGAACAAGGGAATCGGTGCCAGTGCCTTCCGTATTTATTTAACTAACAATAACTCCAAATACCCAACACCTAACTACAGTTTACATTTACAAATACATAACAAAAATCAAATACAAGTAAAAAAGACAAAGACTTGATTGAATTGCAAATGTTTATAAACAGTACCAACGTGAATATTTAAATTTATAACTATGTTAGTAAGTCAAGACTCGAAAATAATAATTAATACGTGGTTCACAATGGTTAACAAAACAATAATTCATGTATTTAAGGCTTCAGAAACTTGAAACTGTAATGACAATATTCCTTTGCGGAACTTAAACTGTTTTTTTTTTTGCTAGCCGTTGCTGTCCCACTCTTGGGCAAAGCCCCCCCCCCCCGTTCCCTCCATTTCTCTCAATGTCGTGCCTCATCTCGCCAATTCGCGAGGAAGCGATCCAAGGTGTTCCGCCATTTTCTCCGTGGTCTACCGCGACCCCGCCTGACTGTGTCAGGGCTTCAGGCCTGCGATATGCGGGCCTACAGCTTAGGCATCCGGCAGACATGCCCCGCTCAGTCCCATTTCAGTTTAGCGGCTTTTTGACGTACGTCGACAATTTGGGTTCTGGAGCGCAGCGCAGCACTAAACTGTTTAATTCAATTTATTTGTGAACTTCGGTTACAATGTGGGTACTGACAAATACAGTAAGATCTCTATGTCTGGATGGCCACCAGGGAAGAGGAAGGGCACCTGTGTTTTCGCACACACTTATTATACACCCATAGTACAGGGTCTCCCTAGTTTGGGGTCAGATGGCCGTGTGGGAAAATGTCCCCACATATTATATTATATATTATTATATTATACACTATAATACCTTCCGTATTTTTCCGTAATGTTGGGCCGTGAAGAAGATGGATGAAAAAGGATTGCACGTAGCGGAGATGAGAATGTTGAGATGGATGTGTGTTGTGACCAGAATGGATAAGGTGAGAATTGAATATAGTTTATGAGGAAGTTTGAAAATGGCGTCAGTGACAGTGACAGTGACGTTTGTCTTGGTATGGGCATGTGAAAAGAAGGGATGAAACGCAATGTGGTCAAAAGAGTTATGAATACTAATTTGGATGGATGGAGAGGGAGAGGAAGGCCAAAGAAAAGATGGTTGGATTGTGTGAAGAATGATATGAATGAAAAGGGAGTCAGTGAAAGCATGACGTTGGACATGACGGAATGGAAGAAGAAAATATGTTGCGCCGACCCCAAGTAACATGGCATATGGGCAAAAAGATGATGACTTGGCTAATTTCCATTGAGATTCACCGTCTTGACAGTAATTCGTTCAGAAGAATATTATTATTATATTAGTCCTTACATGCATAAACATTATGGGCTCGTGGCATTAGCCACGAGCGAGCGAAAAAGTAGCTTAACAGTCACTGATCGATCCGTATAATTAATACGGATCGATCAGTGACTGTTAAGCTACTTTTTCGCGGTCGGTCTGTGGAAGGGTGACCATTCATTTCATACTGAGACCCCTTCGTGCCTCGGAAAGACATTGGTTCAAAACAGCCGTTATGGGTCGAAGCCCGAAGTTTTTTCTTGTTAGCGTGTCGACGTCGCGTTCGTCGGTCTAATACAGGCTGACTTTTTAATTAACTAATTATCTCAGGAGCAGTGCTCATGAATACGAACTATTTTAACAATGAAACCGAGCCTGAATATGAAAAAATAAACTATATTATGTTCCATACATTTCGATCGTGTTGTAGAGGATTATTGTTTTTTTTTTTTGGTATTTTTGAACTGGACCCATAACATAAGTTGATTATATTCAGAAGATTGAGAAGATGTCCAGTGAAAACCGCCTGTATTGAGTCGGCATGGAACTTAGCCACGAGGTTTTTACGACATTAGGAGCGTCCATCAATTGTGTTATTTAGTACAAACTATGTAGCCAGACAGCGCGGTCATTTGCAATATTTTGACGGCCACAGACTACAATAGCCAATTAGACATACCTAATATTCTTATAATAAGACGTAAAGTGTATCTCACATTGTGTTGCTTGGTGAATAAACAAAGCACAAAAAGCAAGAGTTTCCGATCGTTTCGGTCTTTGTGAGCGACACAAACTGTTCTGTAACCATTGATGTACAAAAAACCTCGTATATTAATGACTGTAACTGTATGTATTACATCAAATACTACTCCGTTAAGTGGGTTTTTTGCTAGCCTATTCTGTCCCACACCTACGCAAAAACCTGTCCCTCCATGCCTTTAATTTTTCCCGATCCTGGGCCTCATCACACCATTTTTGGAGGAATCCGTCCAGTTCGCCTCGCTATCTCCTTCGTGGCCTGCCGCCACCCCGCCTTACTGTCTCAGGGCTCCAGTTCTGTGTCACCTGAGCCCACAGTTTGTCCGGCATGCGGCAGACATGTCCTGCCCAGTCCCATTTAAGTTGGGCAGCTTTATGAGCCACGTCTGCTATCCCTGTTTTGGAGCGCAGTATAGTGTTTCGAACTCGATCCGTTAATTTAACACCTAGTACTTGTATACTGCGCTCCGTTACTCGTTGGCAAACTTTGAGTTTTTAAGTGAATATTCAAACATAAATTTAGTGAAAATCAAAATCAGTGCGCCATTTTTATTTACCGAATCATCATCTTCCTTGTCCCATGTTACTTGGGGTGGTGCTACATGTTTTCTTCTTCCATTACGTCCGGTCAACCTTCATGCTATCCATCACTGACTCTCTTTTCTTTCATATCATTCTTTACAAAATCTATCCAATAATCTTTGGCCTTCCTCTCCCTTTTCCTAGATCAACATCAATTTACCAAATGTGACAAATAAATTAAAATGAACTATGGGCAGGCCACATCGCTCGAAGAACCGATAACCGATGGGGAAGAAGTTCTCGAGTGGCGACCACGAACCGGAAGACGCAACA
Organism: Charanyca ferruginea; assembly: GCA_947361185.1. Taxonomy (NCBI): domain Eukaryota; kingdom Metazoa; phylum Arthropoda; class Insecta; order Lepidoptera; family Noctuidae; genus Charanyca; species Charanyca ferruginea. Next base: position 32,959,478 of record OX376057.1, read on the forward strand.
TTGGTAGGCCTTCAACCAGATGGACCGACGACATCGTCAAGGTCAGGGGTAACCGGTGGACGCAAGCGGCAGGCAACCGCTCGTTGTGGCGTTCTATGGGAGAGGCCTATGTTCAACAGTGGACGTTTTTCAGATGATCATAATGATGATGAACTATGACTAAATACTATTAAATAGTTCCAGGTACAAAAATAACGACCATTTTCGCTAGAAAATTATAGGCTACATACACAATGCAGTGCTATTTTTAGGCATGAGTCAGCTGACAACAAAACAAAGAAATACTTAGCTAATACTGTTTTAGAATCGAGTTGTATCATCGTTTTGCATAATTAGAGGATAAGTTAACAGTGTAGGTTGCCGCTATAGTTTCCAAAGTGGATCTAGTAAAGTTTTGCTTTGTGGAAATATCGGCTTATTGCATCATCATCATGTTGGGCTCGGCTTCGTCTAACCAGATGCAGCTGTATATCAGTGTTTTACATGGAACGACTGCCTATCTGACCCCCACAACCCAGTTGCTGGGCAACACGATACCCCTTGGTAAGACTGGTTGTCAGACTTTCTGGCTTCTGACTACCCTTAACGACTGCCAAAGATCTACAAATGACAGCCGGAAATTCCCGGCCGAGGCACGGAGGTAACTCGGTATGAAATGGATGGTCACCCATCTACAGACCGACCGCGGCAAGCGTAGCTTAACCTTTGACCGATCGATCTGTACGGGTTTTACTTAGCCATGAGATTTCGGATACTACGAGATATAGGCTTATTGCGTAAGATATTATATTAGTTAGGAAGCACTGAGTAGATTTATTGGTACTATGTATGTAGGTGTTTCGGGCGGCTGGGGTATGGTCAGTACCCGCAGGCACCCTGGGACAATCTCCCAAACGTTTGTTTGACGTACGTTTTTTGACGAACTGTTTGCTGGTGACGTACGTCACCACGCACCCCTGAATGCGTATGTGTTCGTGGGCACCACCCACAAGGACCACGGGAGAGACGGGGAGTTGAAGAGGCGGCGCAGGCAAATAAAACGCAGATATTCTTCTTGAACCTTTCTTGTCCGCAGTTTTCGGCTTGCTTCCCTTTTCTTGATGTTGCCTCTTCAACGGCTGAGCTGCGACTGACTCGAACCGAAAAATGGTTCGCCTTATATACCGGCCTGCCTTACCGGACAGAGGTCCGCGTAATTTGGGCCTGTTTTGCTCGTCAATTTTCCCTTAGCCGAAAACTTTGGACCCCTTATTTTATTTATTTATTCCAATAAATCCTTACAATTTTTATCTTATTAACTAATTATGAACCTAATTAATAAAATAAAACACAAATCTTAACTATTTAATAACTTAATAAAAAAATCCTAGAACAAAAACTCGTAAAAATGTGTGATTCGCAATTTTCACTTTACATTTTTTGCTATAACTTTAAATTGGTAAGTTCTATCCTTATGAAACCTTTTGTATATACATTTTTAAATCAAGATCTAACTTTTAAGACTAAAATCAAATCGCTATGTACACAAACAAAAAATCACTTTTTCAAGTTACGTAATTATTTGGACAAAGTTACTTGAGATCAAACTTTTACTTTACAACTATCAAATAACCAGTCTTATTAGAATGAATCGCTAAAATATTACGTAAATACACCCTTATATACTAATTAGAACCTTATAAGAAAAATATCAAACATTTAAATCTAATTAGCGCCCTATATTACATACATTATTGTTGATCGTGGATCTCGTCGCCGACAGTCTCCCCCTCGTGCGTCGCACCATCCCTCTGGCTCGGCGATACTCCCGGCACCAACAGCACCACTCTCGAACTGGGTCTTCGCAGCACACCTCCTCGTGTCTCGACGTCGACGATCCTTGTCCGCCCGTCCGGTCCAGGATACACCCGCTGAATTCTGCCGCGTGGCCAGGTGCATCTCGGTAGGCTGTGGTCGACGATCAACACGATGTCTCCGACTTGCAGGTCTGCGGCGTTGGGTCTTCCCTTCGTCTTCCTCGGCAGTAGAGTGGGCAGGTATTCGCGCAGCCAACGTTGCCAGAAGTGATCGGCAAGTCGCTGCGTGGCTTTCCAGGTGTGTTTGCCCACGAGCTCGTTGTCCTCGAAGCTGCCGATTCTCGCTGCGCCGCATGATCGCCCAATGAGGAAGTGGTTAGGCGTGAGTGCTTCTTCTTCAGGGTTCTCGGAGATGTGGGTGAGAGGCCGGGAGTTGACTATGTGTTCGGCCTCTAGTAGGAGGGTGTGAAGTACCTCCTCACGTGGATGCTTCTCGTTGAGTGTGGCGCCTAGTGCGGTTTTTATTGATCGCACCAGACGCTCCCATGCACCGCCCATGTTTGGTGCACCAGGAGGGATGAATTTCCACTGCACGCCGATCTTCTCTGCTTCTGAGGTGAGGTCTTCTTGTTTCATTGTTTCTAGCGCCTCTTTCAGTTCTTTGTTGGCGCCGACGAAGTTGGTCCCGTTGTCGGTGTAGATGGTCTTCGGCATTCCTCTTCTCGCGGCGAATCGTCGTAGCGCCATAATCATACTGTCGGTGGAGAGTGATGGAGTTATCTCAATGTGCACAGCTCTAGTTGTTAAGCATGTGAACAGCGCACCCCATCTTTTCTCGTGACGTCTTGCTACGGTGATTGTCATCGGGCCGAAGTAGTCTACGCCGATGCACGTAAATGGAGGGTTTCCGTGCATCAAACGCTCAGCAGGTAAGTTGCCCGTCGGTAGTTCTTGCGGTCTTCCTTTTCTTATCTTGCACCATTGACATTGATGTTGAACCGCCTTTATTGCTGACCTCAGTCCCAGTATCCAGAAGCGTTGCCTTACTTCGTTCATTACTGTTGCATGATTCCCGTGATTGAAGCGGCAGTGGAATTCTTCTATGATGAGTCGTGTTGTCTTGTCCTTGCTGTCGAGCACGATGGGTCGTTTGTAGTCTCTGGTGACACCCTGTATCGCGTCGATTCTTCCTTTCAGTCGTAGGAGTCCTTCTTCCAGTACTACGTCGAGCTTCTTCAACTTGCTGCTGCCCTCTAATTGCTTCCCTTGCTGCAGACACCTGATGTCTTCCTTGAAGCTTCTATCTTGACTTCTTTGTAGCAATAGGGTTTCAGCTCGCTCTAGTAGTTCTGCGCCCAACGGGATGTAGTTCCTTGCTGGTATGTTTGACGGTCGAAGTCGCTTCTCGATAATCTTCGCCTTCTTTCCTTTCGTTATCTTCCAGGTGGGATCTTCTTTACTGACGTTGACCTTCTCTTTTCTTCTGCAGAGTTGTATAAACTGCAGTACTCTCGCTGTGGCTCGCCAAAGTCTCTTCCATGATGAAAACCTCTCAGGATCTGGTGATGGGTGAGTAGTGCTTGCTGTCGCCACGACGTCCGCTGCTTTTTCTTCTCCGGTGGTTTCTTTCTTGAAGGTTCTTGCCGCTGGCCAATGAACTTCTTCTCTTCTTAGAAACTCCGGTCCGGTGTACCATCGGTGATTGCAGCTGAAGTGTTCCGGTACGTCGCGCGTTGCGTCATCTGCAGGGTTCTGCGCCGTAGGCACCCACCGCCAGTCTTGTGGTTTGGTGAGATCTTCTATCTCCGCCAAGCGATGAGCCACGAACGTCTTGAATGTTCTCGGGTCCGTCTTGATCCAGGAAAGTACGATGCTGGAGTCCGTCCAATAAGTCTTCTTCTTCACCTTAAGGTCCATTTCTTCTTCCACCGAATGTGCCAGTCTGCTTCCAAGGAGGGCCGCCTGCAGTTCGAGTCTCGGGATCGACACCGGCTTCAGTGGAGTGACTCTTACTTTCGCCGCCACTAAGCTGACGTGGTAAGTTCCATCTTCATCTTCTGTCCTCCAATAAACCGTCGCTGCATACGCTGTCTCGCTTGCATCCGTAAACGTGTGCAGCTCCCCCTCGGTGCGATGTGGCGCCAGGCATCTAGGAACCTGCAGGTCTTGAAGTAGCTTCATCTTCTCCAGGTAAGTCTTCCATGCCTCGTACTCCCTTTCTTCTATCTCGTCATCCCAACCGACGCCGCTCCGCCATATGTTCTGAAGCAGCTTCTTGCCCTGGACGAGAACCGGTGATGCTAATCCTAGTGGGTCGAAAGTTGACATCACGGCGCTGGTGACTTCCCTCTTCGTAGGCACTTTGAACCCCTGAGCTATTTCTTCTGGCGTGTTTCTGAGGTTTGCCCTGAAGCCGATGGAGTCCCTTTCTGTGAACCAGCGTAGTCCCAGTGTCTTCTCTTCCTTCTCGCCCAAGTTTACTTCTGTCTTCTCGGTCGTTTCAGTCTTCACGTCTTGCAGCAACTCGGGTTGATTTGATGCCCATCCTCTAAGTTCGAAGCCCGCCTTCTTGTGTATGTAGTCTACTTGAGCTGTCACTCTTCTGAAGTTCTCTTCTGAATGGAAGCTGTGCAGGTAGTCGTCCATATAGTGGTTCAGCTCGATCGCCCTTACTGCCTCTGGATACTGGTCCCTGTAGTCCGCTGCGTTCCGGTTCTTGACGTAGATCGCTGTGCTCGGAGATGATGTCGCGCCGAAGATGACCGATGTCATCCTGTACTCCTTCGGCGACACGTCGCGTCGATCCCCGCGCCACAGGAACCTCAAGCTATCTCTATCTTCATGTCGAATGCGGACTTGCAGGAACATTTCTTTTATGTCGGCTGCCACTGCTAACGGTCCCTGTCGAAATCTTAATAATACCCCGAAGAGTGACTGTAATAGATCTGGTCCTGGTAGCAATGCGTCATTGAGGCTTCTTCCTTTTGATTTCGCTGCAGCGTCGAAGACAATCCTTATCTTCTTTTTCAATGGATGTACCACGGAGAAGTGAGGGAGGAACCATTTCTTCTTGGAGTCTTCTTGTCCTTCAGGTGCTTCTTCTGCGTACTTGCTGTCGATTAGATGCTGAATCTGCTTGCTGTACTCTGCCTTCAACTGAGGGTCTTTGTCGATCTTCTTCTCGATGTTGATCAACCGGTTCCTGGCAGACGTGTAGCTTTCTGGCATCTGTTCTTCTTCGTTCTTCCACAGAAGTCCTGCTTCGAATCGACCATCTTCAAGTCTTCTGCAAGTCTTCTCTAGGATGGCGAGTGCTCTTCCTTCAGAGTCCGTAGTAGGTCTTCGTGGTTGCACACCCAGCGCCTCGATCGCAAAGTGATCCTTGATGGCTTGATGCATTTCTTCTTCTGGTGTGCTGACATGTAGACACGTGTTGAGAAAGTGTACCACTCTTGCGCCTCCGGTGTCTGACCCGTGGAGTACCCATCCAAGTCCTGTTCTTGAAGCAACTGGTTCTCCTGGTTTCCCTCTTCTTACTTCTCGAGTCACGATCAGCTCCCAATTATCTTGCCCGATGAGCAGCTGTGGTGACTCCCCTTCATAGTATATCGAGTCGGCGATCTTCTTCAAGTGTCGACATTCTTCGATCCTTTTCTTTTCCAGGAACTGTGGCGCAAGCTTCAACTCGTCGATGGTTCGAACTCTCTTCAGGGTCTTCTTGCTTCCCCGATGAACCCCCTTCACCGTCAGGTCCAGCATCTGAGAGTCCGTCTTCCTTATGAGCCTGCCCCCCACTGTTTCGATGACTAGTTCTTCCTTATTTCCTTGAGCGCCGACTTCTTCTGCCACCTTCTGATCCAGAAGTGACACTGTTGACCCTTCATCCATTAAGGCCAATATCTTCTTTGATCCTTTTGACCCGAAGACTTCAACTGGAACGATCTTCAGGTACGCCCTTGCGTTATTCACCGCGTTTACCGATGCCATGACGTTTGCCACCTCTTGTGTCTCCGTCTTCTTTTCTCCCGAGGTCCTTTCTTCTGACTCGACGTGCAGCAGATGATGATGCCACCTTTTGCATTCCTTGCACGGTGGTTTTCTGCAGCTCTCCTTCCTGTGTTTCCCTTGAAGACATTTGAAGCAAACGCGACTCTTCTTTACCATTGCCCAACGATCTTGCACTGACGCCTTCTGGAACTTCTGACATTCGATGTGTGATGTGTGATTCGTGTGTTCGCCCTCACACACGGGGCAAGTCTTCTCTGGTTGTCTTGAGTCCTTTTCCCTTTCTCTCGTTGAATGCGTCGCCTGTCGTTGAGTCCTTTTGAATCCACTCTTCTCTTCTGAAGTCGCGAAGGCTCCACACTTGTCTGCTTCTATGTTCAGGAACCTGGATACCATCGTCAGGTCGGAGAACTCGCCTTCTTCTGATGCTGCAGTGAAGTCGTACCATCGGAACTTGAGAATCGTAGGCATCTTCTCTATGATTTGCTTCACCATCTCAGGCGGATGCAGGTACTGCGGTTTCTTCAATCCTTTTATTGCTGCTACGCTGTTGTTGATCTGGCTCGCGAAGACGCATATATCCCTGGGATTTTCAGAGATCTTCGATAACGCCTTTACCTTATCCAATTCTGCCAGCACCAGCGCATCAGGTCTTCCATATCTTCTTCTGAGGGCTTGCATGACTTCCAACGGAGATGCTTCAGAGTACAGCAGGCTCTTGATAGCTTCTCTTGCGTTGCCCTTCAGTGCTCTTCTTAGTCGAGCCATGTTTTGAACTTCGTTGAACATCGGTGCGGTATCTTCGTAGACCACCTTGAAGGCCAGCCATTCGCTGCTGTTGCCGTCGAAGTAGGGTAACTCGTGGATGTACTTCGGTTGCGCTGCTGGTCCTCCTTTCGTGGTGAAGGCTTCTTTCAACGCCGTCGCCAACGCTTGAATCTCGATCGTAGCCCTTCCCGCTGAAGAGTTCTCTTCTGGCTTCACCTTCTGTGGCTCTTCTGGTGGGCGCTGATCTCGTAGCTCTGGCTGTTCTTTGTTCCCATCATCCAGCACGGATGTCTCGATCCAGTTCTGCACCTGTGCTGTTCTATCTTCCTGGTCTTCATCCACGGAGTCCTCATCTTCACATTGCGCCAGCTCTAATCTGACACGGGCCAGCTTCGCCTCAGCTTGTGCTTGCTTCAGCTCCAAGCGTGCAACCTCTTCTCTGGCTGCCAGCTCGCGTCTTCTGGCCGAGGAACTCGTGGTCTTCGTGGACCTGGCACGACGACCGTCCCCCTTCGGCTTCAGGGTCGTGGCGGAGCCATAATCACCCTTTTCCGGAACATCTTCTGGGGTCTTCTTGGCCATCTTCTTTCTTGCGGCATCTTCCTTCTTCTTATCAGAAGCCGCCGTGGTTTCAGTCGCAGTCGTGGTCTCTGTTTCTGTAGTACCTTCCGTCGTCGCGGTGCCTGAAGAAGTGTTCGTGTCTGTTGTAGTTGCAGTTCCTGATGACGCCGACGCAGACGTGACCCCTTCTGACCCCGACGTTCCTTCTGTCGCGTCCTTTTCAGAGGGACGGGACCCGGGGCGTGAGGGGGCATCCTTCTGCGACCTGGTTACCGGCATCTTGAACGCAGTCTTCTGATTCTTCTGAACTCTTCTGTACTCTTCTCGCAGGGATCCGGCTCGAAGGACCAACTGTTTCGGGCGGCTGGGGTATGGTCAGTACCCGCAGGCACCCTGGGACAATCTCCCAAACGTTTGTTTGACGTACGTTTTTTGACGAACTGTTTGCTGGTGACGTACGTCACCACGCACCCCTGAATGCGTATGTGTTCGTGGGCACCACCCACAAGGACCACGGGAGAGACGGGGAGTTGAAGAGGCGGCGCAGGCAAATAAAACGCAGATATTCTTCTTGAACCTTTCTTGTCCGCAGTTTTCGGCTTGCTTCCCTTTTCTTGATGTTGCCTCTTCAACGGCTGAGCTGCGACTGACTCGAACCGAAAAATGGTTCGCCTTATATACCGGCCTGCCTTACCGGACAGAGGTCCGCGTAATTTGGGCCTGTTTTGCTCGTCAATTTTCCCTTAGCCGAAAACTTTGGACCCCTTATTTTATTTATTTATTCCAATAAATCCTTACAATTTTTATCTTATTAACTAATTATGAACCTAATTAATAAAATAAAACACAAATCTTAACTATTTAATAACTTAATAAAAAAATCCTAGAACAAAAACTCGTAAAAATGTGTGATTCGCAATTTTCACTTTACATTTTTTGCTATAACTTTAAATTGGTAAGTTCTATCCTTATGAAACCTTTTGTATATACATTTTTAAATCAAGATCTAACTTTTAAGACTAAAATCAAATCGCTATGTACACAAACAAAAAATCACTTTTTCAAGTTACGTAATTATTTGGACAAAGTTACTTGAGATCAAACTTTTACTTTACAACTATCAAATAACCAGTCTTATTAGAATGAATCGCTAAAATATTACGTAAATACACCCTTATATACTAATTAGAACCTTATAAGAAAAATATCAAACATTTAAATCTAATTAGCGCCCTATATTACATACATTATTGTTGATCGTGGATCTCGTCGCCGACAGTAGGAATGGAATGTTGAAGAAAGCATGACTGCGTGAAAGTGCTAAACGTTGAAGTGTGAGTGAGACTGCTTGGGCTGACGTGAAAGATAAGGAGGAATAGAACTGATGTAAGGAAAACGTATGACTGAAGATGATCTTTGTTATACGTATTTTAATCATTTTGATTTTACCTTTTGCTAACGTGATCTTTATTGATTTTTGACAACCAATTTTCTCCAAAATAGAGAACTATTGAGCAGGAAAAAGGCTGCCATGCTAAAATTGGATTGAGCCGAATGCATAACTGCATGACTGCCGAGATATTCTTTAAAGTGCCTGAACATGCCCATCGCCTCCGCGGCCGGTGCAGAACGAAGTGTGAAATGATTTGGATGCCGAAGGACTGAATCGAAGTGGTCCAGAATAAGAATTTAGGGACGGCTTTTGACCAGTAGTGGGACAGGGTCAGCAATAAAAAAAAATACCCTAATCTTTTTCCAGAATATTACAAAGAGGTTTTATCATTATGTTATCTGTGCCACTGAAGATGTCAGTTATCATATCAGATAAGAATGACAATCAGTGATAACGATAATAATGATTTAGGTATTCGATAAATTGTAGATTTTGCATCTCTCCCCAACATAACAACAACACATAAAACAAAATAAAGAATAGCCAACAGAATGTTTAGCCGCAGCATACGAAACTAAGCGTGTACCAAAAGAGTTCATCATCACCTGCCCAGGGCCTAGCCTTTTCCTAACTATATTGGGATGCAGCTGAATACCAGTGTTTTACATGGAGCGACTGCCTATCGGACCTCCACAGCCCAGTTACTGGGTTACACGATACCCAATACTGGTTGTCAGATTTTCTGGCTTCTGACTGCCAAAGATCTACCAATGACAGCCGGGACCAACGGCATTACGGGGCACGGAAGGAACTCGGTTTGAAATAGATGGTCACCCATCCACAAACCGACCGCGACAAGCACAGCTTAACTAAAAGAAAGAAAAATAATTTATTCGCCCCCCAGGACAAAAACACACAACAAAAATATTAAAAAATAAAAAAAAACAAGAAAACGAAAATTGGTCCTGAAAAGAGTTATGACTATAAACATGGATGGATGGAGAGGGAGATGAAGGCCAAAGAAAAGATGGATGGGTAGTGTGAAGAAACAAATAGGAGTCAGTGATAACATGACGATTGATAGGACGGAATGGAAGAAGAAAACGTGTTGGGTCGTCCTCAAGTAATATGGGACAAGGGTAGACAGATGATGATATATAAATTAAGAGACTACTAAGAGTAAACACTAAATTTTTCGCTCACATTCATCAGAAGACAAAATTACAAAATTCTACCTTGTCGCATATACACGCAGACCATTACGCGACTTTTATTCCACAGCCATTTAAAAACGTCGGTCGTTAGCAATGTAGCAATGTCACATTATAGATAAGTGCAGAAAGTCCGCTCTATACATCGAGCGAAAACGAAAGCACACACAAGTTTGAATCCATACTCTTTGCAGAACGCACAGAGTTGATATCATAAGTAAAAAAAAGGTGTAGATAAGTTGTAAGCGCTTCGCGAGTTGTAAGTTGCAACTTAGCTAATTAGCTTACTTCAACAGAGTCGCATCAGCGATAACGGAAGTATGTCGTGTCCAGAGTGTCAGAATAAATACTCCATAACAATAGACAATCCAGAAATGTATGACGTTCCCGTGTACATATATAGTATGACATTACATTAATATATGCGTTACTTTTTGAAATCTAGATAAAAAACCCTAAAATTTTATTTAAGTTACTAACGTGACATGTTGCGAAAGAGACATTCTCCGAAAGAGGCATTGTGAGAAAGCGACCTTTTGAGAAAGAGTCATTCTGCGAAAGTGACATTCTGCGAAAGCGACATTATGAGAAAGAGACATTTTACGACCAGTATACATTTTGCGAAAGAGACGTTGTGCGAATAAACCACAATACTAATCTTGTTTCAGTAACTTATCTCCACCTGTTTGCTTCCAATATCATTAGGTATACCCAAATGTCCATTCTTTGTTAATATTCGCCGTTGAGCCCCCACACGTCACACTGTCACTGTGAAATTATCTAGACATTTCACTTAAATATTTGTGGTTCTTTGTCCAAAATACCACTACAGACATTAACCTACATGGTTCTCGTATAATTTGATGACATCCATCACAAGAAACTGTTTTGACGTTAAAAGTGACTTTGGTTTTTGAGTTTGTTTCTGTGTTTTAACCGTGTATAAGTGCCATTTTTTATCTATTTTCAGAATACGTATCATTTACTAAAAAAAACTGGTATTCGAACGTGCGCCCGTTTTGTCTCGTTGTCTGCCGAACTTCTGTGCTTACCTATTTAGTGGCACAGTGCACATGGGTCGTACAAATTGAGTCAATTATTCAGATTTGAAAGGCGACGACCACTCATTGTTAGGTCAGATCGGTGCTCAATTATTATTGTATTTGCTTGGAATTCTATTCGGCTGCTGTTTCGTATGTTTGGATAACAATGCAGGTATTCGCATATCTACAGCCACTTGGTTTGCAATTGACAGATTTAATCTGATTTGAAATGGATATTTTAACTAGTTTCTGCCTACGACTTCGTCTGCGTAGATTTCAGATTGATGACCTAATATCCTTTGTGTTAAGCAAGATAAGTGTGGTAATGTTCAGGTATTTAAATCAGCATCCATCCGTCCTCGCTAATTTTCGCGTTAACGCGAAACTGTTTCAGGATAGAAAAAAAATAGTAAATCACAATACTTCATGCACAATTAATGGTAGTGTCCGGTCTTACTCATATTTAAATTGAACTTTGTTGTGTGACAAATTGGGAGCCTTCGAACGGCGTTGATTTTTTATTCTTTATTTGAAGAGTTCTTGAATTTGACCACCATTTACACAACCTAGATTTTTGACTATTAAACAAGATTTGCAGTCCTTCATCAAGTGAATAGAACCATCTATGCTACCCCTTTTCTATTGAGCGAAGAAAATGCCTAACGCATACCACGCTGACCGGGGAGACGACGTGCTTATGTGGGGCTTACGCCCACTAAAAACTCTACCTGTACACCTACTTTCGCCTTCAAAGGTGGGCCGCGAGAACTGCTACCCACGACATTCGTGGTACCTATACTACCCCTATGCTAGCTCACACCAACAAGCTACCAATCACACTTAGATACAAAATCAATTAAAAATCGGGGAGCGGTTATCTTGGACACAGCCGTGTACTTTACGTGTATACGTGTACAGTCACGAGCAAAAACATGTAAACAGTTAGTCTCATTCTCAACTGATTTTCTCCTAATAGGATAGGATAGAATAGGATAAGGATATTTTTGATCCCAAACTACAATAAAATAAGTTTTATCTATAAGTTGAAATATTTATTGACGACACGGTTAGCGCAGTGGCTGAGCGATCAACTGCTGCACAGCGTCTTGCGGGTTCGATTCCCGCCCAGGGTAAATATTTGTGTGATGAGCACTTGTGTTTGCCTTGAGTCTGGGTGTTGTTTATCTATACATGTATGTATATAAAATGTATTTGTGTATGTATATCAGCTGTCTGACACCCATAGTACAGGGTCTCCCTAGTTTGGGGTCAGATGGCCGTGTGTGAAATGTCCCCACATATTATTATATTATTTCACGAGAAAGTTGCTTTTGAATTTTGCGATCTGTATACATATTTATGCTCGTGACTGTACATCATCACCCAACCTTTTCCAAACTATGTTGGGGTCGGCTTCCAGTCTAAACAGATACAACTGGATACCAGTGTTTTACATGGAGCGACTGCCATCTGACCTCTACAACTCAATTGCTGGGTAACACGGTACCCCTTGGTAAGACAGGTAATCAGAATTTTCTAGCTCCTGACTACCTATTACAACGACTGTCAAAGATCTACAAATGACAGCCGGGACCAATGGCGTTACGTGTACATAAGGGGTTTATTTTCTTTGAGCGTATTATTTGTATGTCATAATCATTTTTTAACAAACTGAACTTTGTAACGAATTATTTGATCCTTCTATCGAGTGTTGTAATTAGGTTTTAGATTTATAGATATATAGCTACAACACCAAACTGTATACCCCGAGGTCATCACCAGTTTTCAGAATTACCTCTCACTATGGAAGTAAAAACTCTTAAATCTTAAAAGATTTTCCTTTAAAATTTTCCACAACCAGATAAGCGAAAGATTACATAACTCAAACGTATACACTGTTTCAGTGCACTTCTCGCCAGTTATTTACCAAACACGCTGTAAACATTCACGCATGCGCGATTCGGGGAAACTCTAGCGCAGCCGGTTATGCATTTCGTGTGTGCTAACGCAAACAAAATTCACTGTTTACTTTTAGAATATTTTCTAATGAATTTGGAAGCCTTGAATTTAATAGAACGGGAATTTTCTTTTGTTTTTATTTTGAATTTTCGCAACATGTTTTCTTCATCAATAGGGTATTTTACTCTATACGAGAAAAAATCTATAAATATGTTATTGAGACAGTTTAGGCATAAAGCAGTCGGAAAATGTAAGTTTTAGTTCATAAAATAACAAAACAAATTTTTAAATTCAATTTAAAGTTTTCAGTATTTTTAATCTGTTATAAAACACCGTGAAATAGTAGCGGCCATGTTATAACGCCATACGGCTGTGTAAACAAAAAATTGTCAACTGTCAGTCAACCGATTGGCGTAATATAGGCTTTGTACTTTTATTATTTTCGTAACCAACGTAATTTTTTCATTATAACACCTATTACAAAATATGCTTTTAATTATTTTTAAATTATATACAATTATCATATTTAATAAGAGCTCATTTGATACAAAACGAACTGACGTCATTTACGCTGAGCAATATGGTGTCCACTACGAGGCGTTTTCGTCGAACTACGCGCGAAATTTGAAAATTTAAAATCTAGATGCAGTTTAAGGGCACTTATCGATTGAATAAAAAAAATGTGTATTTTTTGGTGGCATATTAGCACTACAGAATTTCATTGAGACACTTTTCAAAAATGGGTGTAATACCCTATTCCGTCCTGTCAAACGCACTGTCAACATGCTTTCACTGACTTCCTTTTCATTCATATCATTCTTCACACAATCCATCCATCTTTGGCCTTCCTCTCCCTCTCCATCCATCTCTCATCTCTTCGCATGCCCATACCAAGCGATTCCCTTTCTACGGATAGTAACGATTTTGCTATTTACAATAAACTGTAATCATGTACCGCTGTAACTATGCCAACTCTGTTACATAACATTGACAAAGAAATCTGCAGAACATAATTATCTGTATCTCATAAATCTTTATCCATATTGTCATCTCAAGATAAATGTCATGTTTACAATGTTTTTTATCCTCTTATTTCACCAGTTCACCTTGACTGTTTTATCACTCAGTTTAGACGTGTGATAAGGAAATCCAATCAACACTAATGACCCTGTGATGTCCTTATCACCGCTCTGGTTTTTTTTAATTTTCTTCTCCTGTCCAGGCGGTTTTCCTTTGGAATGCGCTTCCTCAGAATATTAGGGCGTGTAGCCAAAATTCCTTTTCTGTTTGGTAAAAATCAAATTGTATGGAGTTGACGTTTGCTTACCAGATGTCACGTAATGTAAATATGTCAACTGCATACAATTTGATTTTTCCGTTGGCGTTAACGCTAACAGAAAGGTATTTGTCTACAGGCCCAGGACGGTCACCAGTCGGTTCTCGTTCTAAGTAATAGCTTGCGAACACTACTTTCATAAGAAGTTGGCAGACTCGTCTCACAATTACCTAGTTTATTATATTTCTCTATCTATGTATTTTAGCTCTCTACTTTGTATATTTTGTTTGACACATGTCAACCTTTTGACGCCCACTGCTGAGCATAGGTCTCCCCCAAGGAGGGGTCAGCCGTAATCGCCATGCTTGGCCGATGCATGTTGGCGACCGCTGTAGATGTTATGGTACTGAGCAGGACGCTGCTGCCCATCCTCTGGTCAACATCCCTCTGTCGTCTTTTACGACACCCACGGGTAGAAATGGGGTGGTGCTATTCGCGACCGCCACCACATTTAATTTTAAGTATCTTTGCTCCGTTTTGTCTCTGCATCACCCTAAGGTAGACTGGTAGAAAATGCTTAAGGCATTAAGTCTGCCTTTGTACAGTGTTTTTATGTGCATAAAGTTAAAAGAATAAATATTATAAAAAGGTTAAGATTGTAACTTTGGATGTAGCGGGTAATTTCCGAAATACTCATCCCATTTCAGAAACGCTTTCGCCAATAGGACGTTACGGTATCCCTGAGTACTATGGGCTATATATATTTCATCATGCCGAGCCTTTTCCCAACTATATTGGTGTCGGCTTCCAGTCTAAAGGTGCGTACGGATTAGAGGCAGCCTCGGGGTGCGCAGCCTCGCCACGCACGGCTCGTGAAAGCACGCCTCGGGCTGAGGCGCGTACGCACTTGAGTCTTGAGGCAACAGGGCGAGCCGTGCGTGCCTCAGGCGAGGCTGCCTCTAATCCGCACGGCACCTTTACCAGCTTCAACTGAATACCAGTGTTTTACATGGAGCGACTGCTTGTCTGACCTCCACATCCCAGTTACTGAGTAACACGATACCCCTTGGTAAGACTGGTTGTCAGACTTTCTGGCTTCTACACCTAACGACTGTCAAAGATCTACGAATGACACCCGGGACCAACGGTTTTACGTGCTTTCCGAGACACGGAGGGGTCTCGGTATGAAATGGATGGGCACCCATCTATGGCTCAACCGCGGCAAGCGCAGCTTAACCAAGACCGTCCGATTTGTACAGCTTTTAATTTGCCACGAGCCCCTCAACACACTAAACAATTCACGCGGACGAAGTCGGGGGCAAAAGATAGTCTAACATAGCGCGACGCATAGTGCGATCACGCTTAGAAATATCTAGATAGATACGTAAACTGTTTACTTGTGTTATCACCTCGCTTTTCCAATGTTGTTAAGTTCATACTAAGGATGTTTGTCATTGTCTTAGCTCTTTATGATGAGAAAAACGTTGTAAGATGACTCATGAATAAAATTCTTTGTATCGACAGTAATTTCTACATCTTTGCTGGTATAAATCATCATCACCTGCCTTGCATTTTCTCTCACGAAAATATAACCAGTACTTTTTTCTTTGAGTGTTCTACTTTGATTTTATTTAATAAAACGCAATTATAAATATAAAACAGATAAATTTTCATGGGGTAACAAGAACGGGGGTAATCAGCAGTAACCTAATATGTTGGGGTCGGCTTCCAGTCCAACTGAATACCAGTGTTTCGATGAGCCACTGCCTATCGGACATCCACAACCCAGTTACTGGGTAACACGATACCCCTCGGTAAGACTGGTTGTCAGACTTTCTGGTTTGTGACTACCCATAACGACGCTTTAGGTATAAATAGAGAAGCATATATTACTTTACTGACAAACTTTTATACATAGTGTGAACTAAAAACCCAGTTTCTTTTTCAATATAATCGATTTATTTAAGTAATATCCTTTACAAATTACTCTTATAGGTACGTCAAAAAAATTATGAGGCAAAGTAAACTGTATTCGTATTTAATTTTTTTAGAATCCACTTGTTTTAGTTGTCTTTGTAACAACGTTTATTTGATATGTGCGTCGCTTTCGCGTGAATAAAAAGTTTTTCTTTCTTTTTCATCATTGTTTCAAATTGAAAATCACGATCAATTTTAAAGTTATAAAACTATAAAATGCAGGGTGGCTTGATTTAGGTGTCCAAAAGTAGTTCTGTACATAAGTTATCTCTCTACGATAGAAACACAAAATTCACGTTCCATTACCTCTACACAAAAGCTAAACAAAATCAACTAACCTTGCGGAGCAGCAATGTATCGGTCGCTTCGCAACGCCGTCAGTTCGCTGACAAGCCGCCGAACGTCGGGCGCCTCCGTCAGAAGACACACCTGGTCCAGATCGATGTCTTCAACTGTGATGCCTCTGGTTACTGTGTCGTAGATGAAGCCTAGTTGTCGGCTGTGAGGAAAAGGTAGTAGTTAATTCTGAGGGTAGATAATAATAGGGTATTTTACTCTATACGAGAAAAAATCTATAAATATGTTATTGAGACAGTTTAGGCATAAAGCAGTGGGAAAATGTAAGTTTTAGTTCATATAATAACAAAACAAATTTTTAAATTCAATTCAAAGTTTTCAGTATTTTTAATCTGTTATAAAACACCGTGAAATAGTAGCGGCCATGTTATTACGCCGTACGGCTGTGTAAACAAAAAATTGACAACTGTCAGTCAACTGATTGGCGTAATATAGGCTTTGTACTTTTATTATTTTCGTAACCAACGTATTTTTTTCGTTATTACACCTAGTACAAAATATGCTTTTAATTATTTTTAAATGATATACAATTATCATATTTACTCATTTGATACAAAACGAACTGACGTCATTTACGCTGAGCAATATGGCGTCCAGTAAGAGCCGTTTTCGTACGCGCGAAATTTGAAAATTTAAAATTTAGATGCATTTTTATGGCACTTATCGATTGAATAAAAATTTTGTGTTTTTTTTGGTATCATATTAGCACTACAGAATTTCATTGAGACACTTTTCAAAAATGAGTGTAATACCCTATTGCTATTGTTTCATTTAGGATCATCGTTTACTTTTAAGCATCACACATCAACGGCCCGTCCGGAATAGCCTTGAAATAACCAACCATCAACTTTTCTCTTGGACTTGCGGGTAAAATTTGGTAATATTATAAAAAGTTTATTTGTAAGCGGTAAAATTAAACAGCGCGAAAGAAAAAACCAGCTGTTCCATACAGAAGTGCAATAGGTACTCGGCCAAAATATATGGAGCAGCTGTTTTTGTTTTGCGCTGGTTGGCTCCATAGTGAAAATTGTTCAGGTTCGTACTCTGAGTCACTCCTTAAAATGCTAATGAATTCAATTTCACCTGTATATGGGTAAGGCCGCGGATTTTGCCACTTTTTGAAAAAATAAAATGACTCAAATTTGGACTGCTTACAAAAAATAAAATACTTGATAAATTGTGATGATGGTACTACATTCAATTACTTAACTCTTAGAATGTATTCGTTAAGTGATTGTAAGGCGTATAGATAAAAAAATACCCCCAAAATTAGCCAAAACACGCTGTCTTTTTGGGTCGGCCAAACACGTCTTGGCACCATAAAAATTATATTTTCTTTAAAGAGAGTTTACTTCATCGTGACTGTCTGGCATGTCACAAGTTAAGCTGCTAAATCGTGGTTTTGGAATGCGTAAATACGCGATATTTATAGATTTATAAGACGTTATCACGTCAAAAAAAATACCTACACGGCTATGTATTATGGTAAGTATAGGTACTCGAGTTCTGCGCAGACAAAGTCGCGGGCAGAAGTTAATTGAAAACAACGAATATTTACCAGTTAATCTAAAAATAAGATAATAAGCATCCTTCGTCTGATAACAATAATCAATGTCTCACGACCTTTGTTACCACAACAGTATCAAAGTTACAAGTTCTTATAACATTAGGTAAATATAGTTTAACTCATCTGTACCAACAACTAATATAAATTAATCATTTACAATATTAATTAACACACAATTAGCTCCCAACTGACACAATAAAATTAAATGATAACATAATTATTATTATCACAGCCGGCCTGTTTATATTCATCACATTGGCAGACATTATTGTGATATTGGTGTGAAGAGCAAAATATTATTGTTCTTATCTGTTGGGGATGCTCCCGCGCAGCTTCCGTAGCCACATTGACTGTTAGGTTTTTTTGTGAGATTTGTATGTGAAGCAGTAAACTTTTTTTTCGTAATGGCATCTTCGTAAGTCAACTTAGGAGGTTGCTAGAGTTTCCTGCGGTGCCTTAAAGTGAATATAAAGCCTCTAGCCAGGGCAAAAAATTACAAACTTAGCGACTACACGCAAAAGGCACCCACTGTGGGGTAGGAGCCTCGGCTTAGGGCATCGCTGGGGACGGACAGCAAAGGGACAGGCTGGATCGGATTTCCATTATTTAGGGACAATTTAAAAGCTACAGACTCCGCGGCGCGGGCTGGTATGAGCAAGGGGAGGGGAAAGGTAAAATACTATTCCACCCAGATCATCATCATATCAATCTTTAGACGCCCACTGCTGGGCATAGGTCTCCCCCAAGGGGGGGTTCCGCCGTAATCGCCACGGTTGGCTGATGTATATTGGCGATCGCCACGCAGTAGGTGTTATGGTACTCAGAAGGACGCTGCTGCCCATCCTCTGGTCAATATTCCTCTGTCGTCTTTTACGACACCCACGGGTTGGAATGGGGGCTCCACCAAGATATTTAACATTATATAAATTAACCTTATTTATATTTGACAGGTGCCTAAGTCAAAGTCAAATCATTCAATTAGACCATTAAAAGGCACTTTTGAATGTCATATAAAAAATAAATATAAAGTTGATTCTAGTTGCCCATTCCAGAAGATAGTTTCGTATGGAGAAGAATGGGTAAGAAACTCCATAATTACTCTTTTAAAAATAAATGTGTACAATATTTTGCATTTACAGTTTACAGTTATATAACTATACGTGAATACGATGGACCTTGCATAGTATGTTAGATCATTCATAACGAAGTAAAAACTGATAGAAAATACTGTGTTATGTATAAATGTATGTACAGTCAGCAAAAGAGATAGGTATGCAGGTCATCGGAAATGGTTGAAGTTTACTTAGAAACCTATGGAGTTTTTGAATGAAATTTAAATAAATCATTGAAATGTTTATTTACTATTAAATTTATTTTATTTTATTCAAAAACATTCATCGGTTTCTAAGTAAACTTTAACTATATCTGACGACCCTGCATACCTATCGCCTTTGCTGACTGTACACAAGGATTGAATCTGCATACGATGCAACATAAACTAAACACAGTGCTGAAACGTCGGTTTCCAGAAACAAGCATTAAAATGAGGTCAAATGTCACGAACGCGGTTTTATGATAATCAAATGTCAGTATTTTCTTTAATTATTAACGTATTGCTTGTCCTGGATTAGATTCTCGTATCGGGCAAAGTGTTATCGATATTTTCCATAAGGAATTTCTCAGAAGCAACCTGGAGTTTAGAAGGTGGCGGTGTAACACTCCCGTGTCTCGGAAAGCACGTAAAGCCGTTGGTCCTACGCCTGATCTCTCTCCGGTCGTGTCGGATTGCCGTCACACCGGACTATCAGAGTGAGGAAAGAGGGAGTGCACCCGTGTTTGTGCACACACTTGTACACTATACTATCTTCTGTGTACTTGTGATTGTGATCGGAATTATAAATAAAATAAATAAATAAAAATCTTTATTTCAGACCATACAAGATCCATAAAAAAAAACACAATTAGAATTACAAATTAATAAAAAAAATACAAATAAAAAATTAAATTAAAATAAACAATAAAATTCATTGATCAATAATATCCAGAATAATTATTAAAATAAAACAATAAAATCCATTAATAAATAAAATCCAAAAAAAAATTCAAAAGAAAATTACCGAAAAAATAAAAATTATTACCTATCGTTTAACTTAAGGGCTATCAAGCGCCACCCAACATTTTATTCTTTTTACTCCTAAATGAGATCAAATTTAAAAAATCTAAAACTGTACAAGAGAATCGTTACTTATTGCCAAAAGCGGCCACTTTCAGCGGTAAAATTTTCTTAAATTATGAAATACAAAACAATGGAAAATTACTCGAAAAATACTACAATAATTGACTAGTTAAGTCATCATCTGCCTAGCCATTTCCCAACAATATTGGGGTCGGCTTCCAGTCTTAACCGGATGCAGCTGAATACCAGTGTTTTATATGGAGCGACTGCCTATCTGAGCTCCACAACCCAGTTACTAGGTAACACGATACTCCTTGGTAAGACTGGTTGTCAGACTTTCTGGCTTCTGACCACCTATAACGACTGCCAAAGTTCTACAAATGACAGCCGGGACCAACGGCTTTACGTGCTTTCCGAGGCACGGAGGAAACTCGGTATGAAAGGGATGGTCACCCATCCACAGAACGACCGCGGCTAGCGTAGCTTAACCTTTGACCGATCGATCTAGGCTTTAATATTATGGATGGCGCTAGTTGGCTAAAATTAGACCAATAAGTGACGTACTGTCACTACGTCACTTAACAGTCTAATTTTATCGAGTGACACTACATTGTACATGCTAACAAGTCGTGCAATATTAATTCGAAAGTTAATTGACTCAAATGGTCACTGCGCCATTTGAAAACGATCGATTATCGAGTTCAAGTCTTTATTTATGAGAGCATGACCAGTATGATTGAACCGAATGAAGTTTTTAAGGGTAATTCTAAACTCAAACACAAAACCATTACAACACATAGCCACACCAAACGAAACTATTTAATAACCTACACTACAATCAAAATAACAGCCTGTACAAATACGTGCGTGACTTGCGTGTGTGTGCGTGTCTACGCGTCGCGTGTTTCTTGCAGCTTTGAGAGCAGGTTCGACGCGGGTAGAGGTGAAGAACAGTGTTTCGGAGAGGGGCGGGGCGTGTCGCTACTGTATGGTAGTACTCGGATATCTATGGATAGTACTAATACTATGAAATAGGTTAAAACAAAGTAAATTTCCGTCTATCCGTCTGTATGTTTAGATCATTTTAACTATGCAACGGATTTTTATGCGGTTTTCGTCAATAAATAGTGATTCAAGAGGAAGCTTTATATGTATAGTTTAATCTACATTGCACCCGAGCGAAGCCGGGGCACGTCGCTAGTTTTGAATAAACCATTTGCAGGCACTTTTGAATTGTCAAGAAGGATTAACGCTACAAAAAGCTTTTTTAAAATCTAAAAAGTGATAAATAACTTTAGCACAGAACACATGACTTTAGTTTCGGAAGTCGGTGGCAATACAAAACATCAAACAGAACAAACCCACCGACTTCCGAAACTAAAGTCATGTGTGTTCTGTGCTAAAGTTATTTATCACTTTTTAGATTTTGAAGGCGGTTGTCTTTTTTGTAAAAAAGGTTATTATTTTTCGCTTTTTAGTACCTCCTTATCATTCAAATCCATTAAGAAACGGCAACACAGTCAAAACAGAGATTGAAAATACAAGGTTGGAGAAAATTAAAACATCATCCATGTACTTATATTTTTTTGCTTTCTGTTGATTTTTCACAAAGTGCTGAATCAATTTCGATAAAAAAAATATGGGACCACCCGTGAGGCATACCCTATTCATCAAAAAAAGAATTTTCCAAAATCGCTTTACATTTGCCGGAGAAAAATAAAAAAAAACAACATACAGACGAATTGAGAAGCTCCTTCTTTATGAAGTCGGTTGAAAAAGAAGATTAAGCAAGAAACTCACGACGTCTGCTATCTAAGTTAAGGCCATACAAATATTTGTTTCGGGACAGATCGGGACTGGAATCGCATCAGAAATACGCATCGCAAATTCGCAACGCTCAATGTGGCTCAACAAGGCACAACCGTGCCTTCCCATTTTGAACTATTCATAACTGAATGGAAGAACTATTCATGGAAAATTATTTTCGATAAGATTACGGTGTCGAGTAGCTAGATAATACCTACTGTTTATCAGAAAACATGGTCATATTTTCATGTTCTTATGTAATGAATTTTTTTCATGGCTTTTCGTGTTTGAGGTAAAACGTGGAATCGTGCACTCTGTAATAGAGTGACTAAGTACTAGTATTAATGATAACGACTGTTATGTTCGGGTAATCGTTGGTAATCCAAGGTGATAATAATGGTTATATCGTTTCACCATAATATACGTGATATATGCTGTTTTTAGGGTTTCGTACCTCAAAAGGAAAAAACGGAACCCTTATAGCGTTATAGCATCACTTTGTTGTCCGTCTGTCTGTCAAGATCCTTTATCTCGGGAACGAGTGGAGGTATCGAGTTGAAATTAAAACCATATACTCAAGTCTATGGTCCCTTGATGCTGTAAAAAAATCAACCCTCTATGTTAACGTGAAAAAAAGATACGGCCGTTTATGCCGCAAACAACGCATTTATAATATTAAGTAGATTAAAGTATAGATAAGCCCGCCACACTATTCCCTAACCACTGTAACTCCTGTAAGCCGGAATCAACAAAAAAGTATAGATAGTAGGTATGGATTAGTATAGAAGTATGGCTATGTACCTACAAATATGTACGGAACCCTCGGTGGGCGGGTCCGACTCGCACTTGTCCGGGCGTTTTTTATACTATTACATGGTTGTCAAGACGCTATCAAAACTGTTATGGGGTAAGAAATGAGAGAAGGCAAATTAAAAAAAGAAACTAAGAGAATCTTAGCCATCGTTACGTATCATCTTGTTAACCGAAATACGCTCACTGCTGGGCATAGAGAACTCCCCCAAGGTTTTACAAACAAACCGGTGTTGCGCCTTTCGCATTCGGCTTCTTCTTGCGAGTCTTATCGTCTGTCCCCCGGGCAGGGTTCTGCTGCGGTAGGGCACGCCATAATTTCGGCGGTAAGGCCCATCATGGAGGATTGGTTAGGCCCTTACGTTCCGGCTGACGCAGATACTGACCGGACATGGCTGTTTCGGGAAGCATCTGTGTCGCATAGGCCGCGAACTATCGCCCGGTTGTCACCACTGCGAAGATTGCCTGGAGGACACGGCGCAGCACACGCTGGCTGAGTGCCCAGCTTGGGCAGATCAGCGCCGTGAATTCTCCGCAGCAGTAGGTACATTACCTCTCGCTCCCGAACATCGTTCTTTCGATGGTCCAGAACGAGAGTGTGAGGGAAGCAACTGCCTCGCTTCCCTCCAGGAGAAGACGCACTGGGCGCCGGAGAGCGCTTAATGACCTCCGGCCTCCATGAGTTGCCGGCCTGCGGGTGGTCTACTTAGGGGCAGTCCACCACCCGACCAGATGCAGGTCCGTGTAGGCGGCGCGGCGTGTTCCGCGCGCGCCACACTAGAGGATTCGGCGGCGTTCAGACCGCCGAGGTCGACGGGATCCGCCATGTAAGCGGATCATAGCCTGGCGGGGGCGCGGTGCATGCGCGAGCGAATCCCGTACCCCCGCCCATAGGTCAGTCGAGGAACACCGTGGTGGTTTTAGCCGGTAGGAGTCCGGCACACCCTCCCGTCTTCCCCAGACGGGGGACAGTCCACGAGGATTTCTCCACGTTAAAAAAAAAAGGGTTCTGTTGCGGTCTCTTAAGAGGAAGAGAACCCTATCCATGTGTTGTTAGTAAACAACGGGTTTTAGTGAAGGTTAACGGTCCACTTCTTAGGCAAGCATGACGATTATGGCAAAACCGGCCAAAATGGTAAATATTTCCTCCCCCCTCCCCTAGAGATCGCCATCCAACCCTGTCTTGGGCAGCGCGCATACATTCGTTGCCAGCTACCTTCTTGAAATGGTCTGTCCACATCGTCATTCACACTCACTACGCTTGTCCAAACGCGGTCTCAACAATAAATAGATTATTGTTGAGGCGTTAAGGCGTTAAGGCGGCCAAGGGAAAATCTGGAACTCGAGCAGCGGTTTCCGAGTACTTAACAACCTCACTGCGATCCCGAAGACGCCTGCCAAGCGTGGAGATTATGGCGAACCCCCCCCCCCCCCCCTTCCTTAGAGGAGGCCTTTGTCCAACAGTGGACGTCTTTGGCTGATGATGATGGAACAAATATTAGTATGGCCTACAGGTACTTGTTCCGTTGTAAGTTTATATACTCGTATGTTATGTTTGCCAGCACATCCTAATAAAGGAGAAATTCCTAGTGTGTACTAGTAAATAAATGTACTATACTCCGTTCACAATAAGATTAGACATATACACAAACCTTTTTTACAGTCCGTTCAACCGATTTTGACTTATATTGCGTTGGTGGCATGACAAATGGCAGCAGCAAAAAACTTTTTACAAAAAAGACAACCGCCTTCAAAAACTAAAAAGTGAAAAATAACTTTAGCACAGAAAGAACACACATTGACTTTAGTTTCGAAATTCAGTGGCTTTGTTCTGTTTGTTGTTTTGTATTGTCCTGTCTTTATTGTAAAAAGCTTTTTATTTTCCGTTTTTTAGTACCTCCTTCTCATCCAAATCTATTAAGAAGAGATTGAAAGTTAACTACTACAAAGATTGATGAAACTAAAACGTCGAAAATGTAAATTTTTTGGGTATTTGTTGATTTTTCAAAAAGTGCTGAATCAATTTCGATAAAATTTATGTGGGACCATCCCTGAAGCATACCCTATCCATAAAAAAAAAATTTTCAAAATCGGTTTACGTTTGCCGGAGAAATCGCGTAACAAATCGCGCACATACTTAATGCAAATTTAAGACATAAACGGTTTTCTCATGGATGCCATTGTCAGAACTGGACCAAATTAAAATGGGACCACACGGGAAGCACCAGCTTTCAAATAAAAAAAGAATCATCAAAATCAGTTCACCCAGTCCAAAGAAATCAGGTAACAAACATAAAAAAAGACGAATTGATAACCTCCTCCTTTTTTGCAGTCGGTTGAAAAACAGTTGTTATTGTAACCACTTTTGTGCATCTAATGTCATCCTTAAACCTACGGAATAGAAGTCAAAATCGGTTGAAGGGACTGTAAAAAAGGTTTGTGTAAATGTCTAATCTTATTATGAAAGGAGTATGTATAGTCAAAAATAGGTATCTTTTGCAAGCAATTTTTAAATTGCAAATCATAATGACGCGACATTTTTCAAAGAATTCCATAAGACGCTTCTATGTCACAATGTGTTACCGATTACGACAGAGTACACGATTATAAATAATTTCAATAGCCTTTCATGTCGTCGATTTATTCTAGAAAGTATACAATAGTTAATTAAGGTGATGACCCTGTACAATGGGCAAGAACGCAAGTGTTTTCAATTAAGTTTTTTTCGGGTTCCGTAGCCAAATGGCTAAAAACGGAACCCTTATAGATTCGTCATGTCTGTCTGTCTGTCCGTCCGTATGTCACAGCTACTTTTTTCCGAAACTATAAGAACTATACTGTTGAAACTTGGTAAGAAGGTGTATTCTGTGAACCGCATTAAGATTTTTACACAAAAATAGAAAAAAAAAAAACAATAAATTTTGGGGGTTCCCCATACTTAGAACTGAAACTCAATTTTTTTTTTTCATCCTGTTTTGAGTTTGCGCGAGGGACACTTCCAAAGTGGTAAAATGTATGCCCCCCCCCCCCCCCCGTAACTTCCAAAATAAGAGAATGATAAAACTAAAAAATATATATATGATGTAAACTTCTACCGTAAATTGGTTTGAACGAGATCTAGTAAGTAGTTTTTTTTAATACGTCATAAATCGTAAACCGCAATTTACCTTACTTGCTGCTACGGAACCCTTCATGGGCGAGTCCGACTCGCACTTGGCCTCTTTTTTATATGTTACAGTCAAAACCCTTGACCAGTCAAGACTACTTTTGACTACAATAATCAGTCAATAGTACCTACTTTTGAACGGTTTAAATTTATCTATACTTACTTAACATTATAAAGCTGAAGAGTTCGTTTGTTTGGTTGAACGCACGCTAATCTCAGGATCTACTGGTTCGAATTGAAAAATTATTTTTGTGTTGGATAGTCCATTTATCGAGGAAGGCTATAGGCTCATGGGAAGCTGGGTCGGGTCGCTAGTCCTTAATACTTATAAACCCATTATGGGCCCATATCGGGTAACCCAGTAACTGGGTTATGGAAGTCCGATAGGCAGTCGCTCCATGTAAAACACTGGTATTCAGCTGCATCTGGTTAGACTGGAAGCCGACCCCAACATAATTGGGAAAAGGCTAGGCAGATGATGACTTATAAACCCATTAGGTTAATAGGTTTTTTTGTGACTCTATCTAAACTTTTGATTTTATTTTTTTTATAACAAAGAAGAAAATGAAAAAAAAATTATAGTAGTAAAAACTATTTTTGTCTTAATAAGGGTTTTAACTGAAGCCAGTCAAAAGAAGTTTTGCCTGGTAAAGAATTTTGACTGTAACATACGCTACGTCTCTGGTAATTACAGAGAGGTGTATCTGTCTGTAATTTCCAGAGAGAACACATGACTCCAATACGGGCGCGGAATCCACCAATAGGGGATATTACTGCAATGTTCTGGCACCAGAGTGCAGCACTAGCATAGTCCGTAAACAGTTTATCAACGAGTCGTTCAAAGCGTGAAATTCTGCCTTTAATTGAGTTCAAAATTGGGAAGTGTGTTATATTATACAATAATGTATCAGTGCTGTGTATTTCGATGAAGAAATGAATGGAATTATTCATTTCCAAAAGAAAAAAATGTTCTAACTAGTGAATAGTCCCGGGAAATCCCGGAACCGAAAGTACCGGGAAATCCCGGAAATTTGCGTTGTTTTAGGAACCGGAATTTCCAAAACCAAATCCCGGTTCTTTCGGTACTTTCGGTAAAAGATTCGCGTTTAGAATTTTTCTAATTTTATTGCCTAAAATCCGACCGCTGCACTGTTACTATACTACCTAGCTACCACCGTTGCGTTGCTACCTGTAATACAAGAGCATGAACGAACGAAACGAACGTGCATAGTGAAGGCACTAATTGATGTGAAGTCAGATATATGTTTTACAGAAGAAGACTGGCAGAATATGACAGAACTTTACGAGGTACTTGACATTATCAGAACAATTTTGGAAGCGTTATGCCAGCGAGATGCGACACTATTAACTGCAGATATAGCTGTAAAATTCGCATTAAAGAAATTGTCCACCATAAATAACAGTATAGCCGCAAAAATGTTGACGATGCTGAAAAACAGATACAGGCAACGTCGATTGCCGGAAACATCAATATTAACATATTTGCAAAACCCTGAAATGCACATGATGAAGATTGGTCAGTGTTTACTCGGCCAAGTAGTGACGAAATATGCAGGAAGATAGTGGAACTGCTAAGGCGTACTTTAGGAGATTCTTTTTTTCAAACAGCTCAATTGCCGTCAGATACAGATGAAGAGATAGAAAGTGAACCTCAATCAAAAAAAGAGGAGCTTAATGCAGAGCTTAAAAAAGCTACTGCTTGTAAAAGAACAAGAATGACTCACAGTGACTCACAGTGACCTTAATACGAATGTGAGGATTGAAATGGCTCTTTTTGAGAACGGAGGGGATCGTGGACGTTATTTGTCGCAGGCTTTCGACTTTTATTTTAACAATTCCACCGACAAGTGTAGAGCCGGAAAGAGTTTTTTCTTCCGCTGGGTACCTTTGCAATAAAATAAGATCACGTTTAAGTGATAAGAGTTTGGACGCTCTTATATTTTAAAGATCAATATATAGGCAGGAGAGAAATACTCTAAAAAATAAATAAACAGGTACCTTACCTAGATTTTTGAGTGCCCCCATTTTAACTATAAGAATCAGACCAATGTAATATTGGTCTGAGCAAGTATTAGTTGGGTATTTTTATTTATAGTATTGTAAGGATGAATATCTATGTTTAAGTTTTGCAAAAATATTTAAGTTTAAAGTTATATTTTTATTTTATGTTTTCTTAAATGTATAATTAGAGTCAAGTTGATAAAGAATTTGTCGATTCAAGTTGTTCCAAACTATTGTTGAATTATTATATAAGATTAAAATTTAAAAAATGTTTGTTAAGATTATCTACCAATAAATATTGAGACTGATTAATGCTACGCTAAAACTCCATAGTTCCTTTTTTTGTAGATGTTACGTAAGTTTTAAATTATAATTTGGTTATGCAGAATTGCAATAAGAGTCATGTTAATTTGTTTGGTAAAGTGAAGATGTTTAATAAATGTTTCTGTTATATAATATGTAGGATTAGGTATAAAAATCGTTTAATGTTAAAAAATGTTGCTGGCATAATATGCGTTATTACCAGTAAAATTATACTAAATAAGACTGATTTAGTGTCTATAAAACAAGAAATAAAACGTTTTATTTGATTTGATTAAAATGTTTTTACTTTGCCCTGTCATTTCGTCTTTTTTTACTTTCTCCGTTTCAACACTTTCAACTCTCTTACAAAGACTTATTAAAGTATCAAAAGTATCGATAGTA
Source organism: Charanyca ferruginea (assembly GCA_947361185.1). Classification (NCBI taxonomy): domain Eukaryota; kingdom Metazoa; phylum Arthropoda; class Insecta; order Lepidoptera; family Noctuidae; genus Charanyca; species Charanyca ferruginea. Next base: position 32,988,076 of record OX376057.1, read on the forward strand.
CCGGGAATCCCGGTTCTTAAGCCAGAAGGTCCCAAAAATCCCGGTTCTTCAAAACAGCACCGGTTCTGCATTCCCTAGTTCTAACACTTTGGGAAGCAGCTAAAAATAACTCTAAAATATGTTCAGGTTAAGTATTCAGGTGAGATAGTCGCATTTACAGAATAGCGTTCACATTTATCATGTAAGACAATCAAATATTATTTTATTCTGAGCATAACCTAGAATCCACTTTCAAATGGTCGTAGGACGCCATAATATGGTTAAAGTACAGTTAGGTAAGTAAGATTAATTAAAACTTTGATATATTTTCACAAAATACCTAGTTATTACAATTAGTAACATAGTATAACAAGAATACGAGGTTATGATTTACGGAATGTGCTAGTGGCGCCCTCTGCGCCGAGTTTCGCGTAATGTTCCCTATTAATTAACATACTTTTTATGACCTGTCAAAACACAATTCTCCCATTGATTTTGTATGGCAATAGAATGCTGTTAAGTCACTTTTTAACCGACTTCAAAAAGTAGGAGGTTATCAATTTGAATGTTTATATTTTTTTTCAGTATGTTCGGGCATAACTCCGTCATACACAAGGTGTGTCAGGCCCAAAATTCTTTTTTTTTGTTTGAAAGGGGTTTATTCCGAAATGAACCCATATAAAAGGGTCCATTTCGGAATAAACCCCTTTCGAACAAAAAAATTAATCAGCAAAAACCCTAAAAATTATACGTAGATGACGTTTTAGTTTCTTCAATCTTTGAAGAACTTTCAACTTCTGTTTAAACTGTGTTGCCGTTTCTAAATGGATTTGGATGATAATGAGATACTAAAAAGCGGAAAATAAAAACCATTTTTACAAAAAAGACACCCGCCTTCAAAAACTAAAAAGTGATAAATAACTTTAGCACAGAACACACATGACTTTAGTTTCGGAAGTCGGTGGCAATACAAAACAACAAACAGAACAAAGCCACCACCACGGTCAACGACTTTATCGGAAGGCGGTTTTTTGCAATTAATTGAATTACTATTTATATATTTCAAAGCAACTAAAAAACAAGAATCGTTTCAGGGCCAAAAAAAAAAATGTTTTTTAGAGAAGTGATGTAAGGTCGCGTCAGGGGTGACATTTCTAGACAGTACAAACAAATAATACACGTATAGTTACAGAAAGAATGAAAGACTTTCTCTCTTATTTTGTTCTAGATAGTTTCGTCTGGTGATAAGAGGTGACGTTTTAGAGATAAGGCACGATCTCTTGGGCTCAGCTAAGTTTATCCACTTTGATGTGAAGACTCTATGACTACTTAAGTATAGTACCTATCTATATTAAATACTCTTCTTTTGTCCGCGATTTTATCCGCATGAATTTTCTTTCAGATCCTTTTTTTTATGGATCAATAATTGTTTTATAATAAAATATAGCCTATAGCAATCAGTGACAACCAGTGGCGTGCCTTCCATTCCAGCCACGCTTGCAATCAATAACGCGAGACAATCAAAAGCAAAGATAGAAAGCACAAAAACAGAATATCTCTAATTAGGTACCTATTCATCTGACATCAGATATTTGTCAGGGTTGCCCTAACTGTGACCCTAGGCACGCTACTGGTAGGGTTGCCAACCCTACTATATAATAAAGTATCCTACTATATTATAGGCCCGACTACTATATTTTTGAAAAAAAGATATAGTAGCCGAAGCTACTATATTTTAAAGGCATCAAACTCTTAGCAATAATATTCGTTTCAAAATGTGTAAGCGTAAAACAAAACGTCAATAACTATTTTTAACGATTCTGGAATGTCAAGTTGAAAGATGCGTTCAATAATTCACAAAATATTCTTAAAAATAAATAAAGTACCTACTTGATTTTTTGAACCTACTATATTTTTTTACATCTTTTCGTTATCTACTATATTTTAATGGGTAAAAATTTTAGAACTACTATATTTGACCGTCAAAGAGTTGGCAAGCCTAGCCACTGGTGATAACGTAGCTTCTAATCGGCGAAAGAATTTTCAAAATCGGACCAGTGGTTCCGAAAATTAGTGCGTCCAAACAAACCAACTCATCAGCTTTATCATATTAGTATAGATTTATTTTACCTATTAGTAGGATAGAGGTACCCTATATGTATAAGCTAGTCTGATTCGCGAAATAATTTTCAGAATCGGACTTTTTCTTTTCTATTTTTTAAATGGGACAAGCCCGCCACACTATTCCCAAACCACTGCAACTCCTCTAAGCCAAAATCAACAGTAGCGACCACCATAAAAGCGACGAAGCAATGAAGCTCGACGAGTCCCAGAGAAACGATTCAACTGTCTTCGGATCCCGCAACGAAATTAATCAGAAAAGAAAAGCGGAGGAGTAAGAAAAACATATTTTCCACTTCCCTTCAAATCAAGCAGGAGACAGAACAGAACTAGGCCAATAGGCACAAAGGGACGTTTACTACTGGGAAAAAAAAATCAGTATCGGACTTGTAGTTTCGGAGATAAACATGTTCAAACAAAAATCAACACGATTTCTCCAGTTTTACAACAATAGTATAGATTTTGCAACTCTCCCTGACCTTGAATGACCTTGTGCAAAGCAGTTGCCCTTAAACCGCAGAAAAGTGACGATGATCCCACAATAATATGAAAATTCGTGCGTTTGTTTAATGATATGCCCATATTTACAGACTATATATTACTCTACTCTGTCAAGTGGTATCTACCGTCATAAACAACAGATTGCAATTAGTTCCTTATCTAGATTTAATATCTCTTTTATGACTAGGAATTTCCCTAACAGTCACTTCGTTTTGTGTGTAGACCAATTTTACTATTGAATCCAATAGAGTATCGTAAGAACAGCAAATGGACGTATACCCCACACGTCTAGCTTTACATTTCCAGTATAAGCTGACCTTGTATTGTGATCTCGAGGCCAGCATAAACTAGACATTTTTGGCTTGACATGTCTTTAGGGGTACATCAAGTTCAAGCCATACCAAACAGTTGAATTTTCCCAATTGAATATGAACCTTAACATTTTGTAGTAAAGTTGAAAATTATGTTGTTGTTGTTTTGTATTTATATATAATTATAGTATTTTTTTATATCCTTGTAGTTTACCTTAGTATTAATTAAATTATTTTCAGATTACACCTACCACTGCTTGTCTCTGCATCACCCAAAGGTTGACTGGTAGAAAATGCCTATGGCATTAAGTCAGCCTCTGTACTTTGTGCTTGAAGCGTTAATAAATAAATAAATAAAATCTATCCAAGAAATTTGACAGATTGTTGTCGCTTGATGTGCTGGCCTTTGTATAACAAGCACTAGAATGCAAATTGACACTTAGTTTATCTTTGAATGCCGGAAAGATTAAGTCTACACTCAATTACGATTCTATTTATAAGAGGAGCAATAAAAACGTAGCGATTTGCATTTTGCAGACGGAGTGCCCAGCGAAGGAATTACAAGGGCATCTTTATTAAGAAACAAAAGGACATACTATTGATAAAATTGTGACTCATTACAAGTTTTGTTTCTATGCAGATGTGAAAAAAGCTTCGTACGTCTGCTCCAGCTAAGAATAGACAGCTGTTTTTGTTGATATCGTAAATCGTGCCCAGGAACTTCATTCATGAATGGACTTTTAACTGGATTTCGGAGTTATTTTAATAGTGTACAAATATCGCCAGAACTTCCAGAGATGGTTCAAAATTATTCGATTAGGTATAACAAGAAGCATTATTAACTGTCCCTTTCGTCTTTTTCGCGTCTCCAGAAAAGCTGATATATTTTTTATGTTTGACCAATGACCACGCATAACTTTTTACAGTAAAGTCCGATTACGATGATTCTTTTTAATGGATGGTGTATGCCTCAAAGTTCCATATAAATTTCATGAAAATATTCCACCTATGAAGGTGGAAAATTAAGGAATGATTCAATTTGTTTGGTGTTTCTGTTTCTTAATTAATTTGGATGATAAGAAATAGGCACCAAAAAGCGAAAAAGAGACGTTAAAAAAACAGTAAAAAGTAACTTTAATTTCGAGAAGTCGGCGGTTTTGTTTTGTATTGCCACTGACTTTTGAAATAAAAGTAATTTTTTACTTTTTGAAGGCGGTAAGTTTTCCCTATTCAAATGCTTCCGAAAAACATTACGAAAGAACACCACATTCAATTCCCTCAGCCGTGAAAGGTAATGTGCTAAGAAGACATTTGGAAACAAACGAAGTACCTATCCCAGGCTATCCCGCATAGACTCCAATCTGTACCGCCTAGCAATATCAACCCCTTTTCGCTCCACAATAAAAACAAATTGCCCGACCGTCAAACGAATGATCAAATCATACAGTTTGCCTAGCAGACAAGTTGTTACTAACGTGCCCATTAGGGTTGCCAACTCTTTGACGGTCAAATATAGTAGTTCTTAAATTTTTACTCATAAAAATATAGTAGATAACGAAAAGATGTAAAAAAAAATAGTAGGTTCGCAAAATTAGGTAGGTACCTTTATTTTTTTGAAGAATATTTTGTGAATTGTTGAACGCATCTGTCAGCTTGACATTCCAGAATCGTTAAAATAGGTATTGACCACGAAGTAAGTATGTGGTATTGACGTTTTGTTTTACGCATACACATTTTGAAACGAATATTATTGCTAAGAGTTTGATGCCTTCAAAATATAGTAGTTTCGCCTACTATATCTTTTTTTCAAAAATATAGTAGGCGGGCCTCTAATATAGTAGGATACTATATTATATAGTAGGGTTGGCAACCCTAGTGCCCATACACGTGACAGCGATTTGAATCGCTCGGCACCATAGCACGTTACCTTACCATGAATAATCATTGTGTTATGAAGTTATATGTTTAGAGTTTTAAATGTGCACTGGTTTCGTTCAGCCTGAAAGTTGATTGTTTTCATTTAGATAGCTCGACTTGTTCAAGTGTAACAACGACTGGTCTACTTCAGTTTGAAGCCTATCAGTACAGTTAATTGGTTTAAGATCTTGAACTTGAACCTGGTGTGTAGTGTAGAGACGTTATTTTCAAGGGTTTCCTAATTTATTATAGACTGAGAACTGTGTTACCGGGTTCGTCCCACTAGTTTTGGTAGGACTAGATATGGTTTCCTAATTAGTAAAGTGTAAACCAAGGATTTGTTAGTGCACGAAAGAGCACATATTATAGCCAGTAGCAATGTCAAACAAAAATAATACCTAAGTGGACAAGGTTTATTTTGCAAGCACCCTTTAGCGAAGCCATCGAAGGCCTGCCATAGGACTTTCCCTACCCATGACGCACCCTACGAAGAGTAGACGCGGAAAATCTGTATATACATATATACCTAATTCTTCTGTCCGTGTGTATGTGACTGAACTCCTCCTAAACGGCTGGACCGTTTTTGATTAATTTTTTAGGGTTCCGAACCTCAAAAGGAGAAAACGGAACCCTTATAGGATCACTTTGTTGTCCGTCCGTCTTTCTGTCTGTCTGTCAAGACCCTTTATCTCGGGAACGCGTGGACTATGGTCCCTTGATGCTGTAAAAAAGCAACCCGCTATGTTAAGGTGAAAAAAAGATACGGCCGTTTATGTCGCAAAAAACGCATTTATAATATTAAGTAGATTAAAGTATGGATAGTAGGTATGGATTAGTATAGAAGTATGGAAATGTACCTACAAATATGTATGAAACCCTCGGTGGGCGAGTCCAACTCGCACTTGTCTGGTTTTTTTAAGTGTGTTCCAGTGAATTCGAGAATGGTTTAGATTCACAATTGGCCCTGGTAGGTGGCGCTGCAGTCGAGTTGTAGTACTTTTTTTAAGGGCAGAAAAACGTCTGCGGGACGTCTAGTATTATTTAAATATGTAAAACTATTAAGTAGCACATTCATTCAGTTATTAGGCTTTTTAACGCACCCACCATATTGGTACTTCCTACTATGTAAATGTTTCTGTGACGTGGGTCACTAATGTGCACCATATCCTGTTTAATAGACATAACGGTAGTTGTATTTCTCATTTTAGGTACCACTATGAGAATAATTTTCTTTGTGAATAAAAAGCAACTTACCGTCATTTAGTTTTACGGCCTACTTTGGTATGCAACAAGTGTGTTCCTATTAAGGTGATATTGAACAACCTAATTAGGGTAAGGGGTTTTACACGCAAGCGAAATCCGACCATTTGCTGTCGAAAAGACGACAGGGTTTCGTGAACCAAGTCCACTGAGAGGACGCTAACGTGTGGTCAATAACCGCAAAGCGATCAGGAATATGAATCTGTTTCCTACTTCACAAATCAATGAAGTAAAAGTCAAAGCATTTAAATCAATTAAACCATTTACTGGCACTTTTAAATTGTCAAGGGGTCGGTTAGTTAGTCAGAAAGATGAAGCTTTAGAATGTTGGTAAGTCTGTGTCGAGAAGAACGAGCAAGGAACTCTAGGCACTCTCTTTTAACTCGTTCATTGCCAAGCCAAAATGCTGAACTCACATAGATGTCCAAAATAAAAAATAAACATTTAATGTGGTTTTTGCAAGGCGGCTACCCGCAGGTAACGACCACTAATAAATAAGTAATTCCCTTCCCTAGTGCCCAAAAAAAAGACTAGAATTCAATACGCTGCAGCCGCTATTTTACATAATTTAATTAGGCACACGCGACGTCGCGTCAACGGCCATAGCATAACACGCCGCTTCACGCGACATCGCTTGATGTGAAAATAAACGTGATAAAACATGTATTTACAAGTACCACTGATAACCAGGGCCACAGATGAAGGGTATCTATCGGAGATCCTGAAGCTATGGTTCTGTAGGAGACTGACATGACCACGTCTCACGTAGGATATTAATGGGGACATCCTCAAAAAGTCTTCTCCTTGATATCACCTAGGAGTGGGATCACCGAACTGCAGTCAACGTTCTATATCGCGCAGGTCTACCTAGTACAGTCACCAAAAGAGTAAACATTTACATAAACCAGGGTAAACATTTGTGTGATGAGCACTTGTGTTTGCCTTGTGTCTGGGTGTTGTTTATCTATATATGTATGTATTTACAAAAAAAAAATGTATTTGTTTATGTATATCAGCTGTCTGACACCCATAGTACAGGGTCTCCCTAGTTTGGGGTCAGATGGCCGTGTGTGAAAATGTCCCCACATATTATTATTATTATTATTGTTAAAATTTACTTAGGAACCCATAGATGTTTTCGAATGAAATTTAATTAAATCAATGACATGTTTATTCTATAAGTATTATTTAATTTAATTATACTAAAAACCATCCATGGGTTTCTACGTAAAATTTAACTATACCAACGACCATGGTTTTATTTATCTCTTTTGGTGACTGTACATTAGGATTATTCAATCGCATGTTGTCAGACCATTAAATAAAAGCCTTCGTGCTTGGCCCGCGTCGGCGTGACATCGCGTAACTGAACCGGGAGCTAGAACTTTGAATACCTGTAGCCTATCTATAGCCTCTTGAAGGTAAGGAGGAATTGAATGGATACATGAGTCGGAGAATAGAATAATTTAAACCAAAGGCAGAATTTACCGTAGAGCCTTTGGACTGGTTTAGCCTTTCATATAATGGGAATTATTGATTAATGGTATCAAATACCCAAATAAACGTTAATTATCTAAAAATATAAATGACTCGGACCTATTCTGTTGTTCTCTGAGTGAATTCACAAGGAATGCATTGTTTGTAATTAGTTATCAGAATACGTAATATTAGGTTATACACAGTCATGTTTAAATTAGTTAGGTATGACTTAGATAAGTACGCTATCGCATTAGGCTTAGCTCCTGTAATGATAGTTGTAAGATGGATAAATAAATAAATATTGAACTAATTTAATAAACATATCCTTGGAAGTTCGTCGTTTAACAATTCGACTTTTCTTTGTCACAGCAACATAGAGCGTTTAATCCATCGCGCAAACACTAGATTATGTATACTCTATTGGACTTTGATTACAAGACTCATTAAGAATCACATCTGTTTCGATTTCAATTAAAACAGGCAATCTAATCGCTTGTTCTACATATCTCGATTGTTACTGAATTATCTCTAAATACTTGAAAACACGTGTTTTTAACGTCACGTTGTATTCATAGCGATTCTTGGCACGAACAGCTTTGGTACAAGTCGTCGTAATGTGAATCGATGAAAGTGAATCAATTTACTACTGAATTAGTTACGTCTTATTTGTGAGGGAATCGATCCTAAAATAGGTTTCATTATTTATGGAGGGTCTACTTGTTTGTGTATGTGAGTTAACCAACGCCACGGTTGGCGCAGTGGCTGAGCGATCGACTGCTGCGCAGCGTGTTGCGGGTTCGATTCGCGCCCAGGGTAAACATTTGTGTGATGGGCACTTGTGTTTGCCTTGTGTCTGGGTGTTGTTTATCTATATATGTATGTATTTACAAAACAAAAAGTTTTTGTGTATGTATATCAGCTGTCTGACACCCATAGTACAGGGTCTCCCTAGTTTGGGGTCAGATGGCCGTGTGTGGAAATGTCCCCACATATTATTATTATTATTATTTGATCGCCGCAGTCATGTTTAAGCCATAGTCAAAACTCTTAACCAGTCACAACTACTTTTGACTATAAAAATCAGTCAAAAGTACTTTTGAACTTTTCCTTAATATTTAGAAACCCATTAGGTTGGTTGGCTTTCTTTTGTGACCCTTTTAAAACTTTGGTTTTGTAGTGATTCTTATAACTAAGGCGTATCGTATTTTTGATTTTGTAACGCAAACACGTTTTATCATAATATGTGTTTGGCTGAACCCAGGCAAAAGTAGTTTTGACTGGTTAAGAGTTTTGACTGTAACATATAGATGACACACCAAAATGTGTCCAGCTCGCCTCGGACTACATGACAGACTTTTGTACTTAAATAAAGCTCATAAAACAACTTTGTTTTTTATATTCCCTGTAGTAATTATATTCGTTGACTCATCCTAATTTATATTACTTAGTTGAAGTTCTTTCTTTATATAGATCTAGAGCTAAAAAAAAGTAAAAACTTAATTCGCAAGTACTGTACTTACGGGGCTTTGGTTTTGTTTGTTGTTTTGTATTGCCACCGACTTGCGATTTTAAACTTATTTTTACTTTTTGAAGGCGGTTATCTTTTCTGTAACAGTTTGTTTTTTCGTTTATTATTGCTTACTTCTTATCATACAAATTAATTACGAAACGATAACACCAAATTTCAGTCATCCTTTTATTTTCTACCCTTAGGGGCGGAATATTTTCATGAACTATATATGGGACCAACTTTCGAGATATACACTATCAATTAAAAAAAGAAAGAAACAAATATGAATGTCGAATTGAGAACCTCTTTCGTTTTTTAAAGTCGGTTGAAAATCTATACTAATATTATAAAGCTGAAGAGTTTGTTTGTTTGGTTGAACGCGCTAATCTCAGGATATACTAGTTCGAATTAAAAAAAAAAATTGTGTTGGATAGTCCATTTATCGAGGAAGGCTATAGGCTCATGCCAAGCCGGGCCGGGTCGCTAGTTGACTCATAACTGTACAAATCGATCTCTCTCGGTGAACACCAAGGTGAATTGAGCTGTCATCCGTCCGTCTGCTTTCAATCCCTAGCTTCGCGACGGATGACAGCTCACTTCACCTAGGTGTTCACCGAGGGAGATTGCAACAGAATAGCACTGCTGTCATGAGATAGAGCCTGGTGACAGACAGCCAGACGGACAGTGGAGTCTTAGTAATAGGGACCCGTGTTTACCCTTTGGGTACGGAACCCTAAAAACAGAGGAAGTTTTGTTTTTTTAAGTCTGAAAATGGTCCTCTGGTTTAGAGCTAATGCAGGATTAGGCTTTTTTATCAAGCGGCAACATGTTTTAAAACTAGTTTTCTTTAATAAGATTATCCCAACAGGAAATTAACTTTGGAGATTATAGGGCTTAGACGTGACCCTTGCGAAAGCTTTTGTCCCAAGGCGATGCTAGTAGCTACTAATGTATTTACAAGACGACCAAGTCTACGAAATAGTTTGTTTTTCTTTCATTATGTGGTAAAATATTCAGTAAAATAAATGCTTTTTAAAGTATTTTGTAAAAACTTCATATTAAAGAGTGACCATGGAGTTTCTTGCTCGTTCTTCTCCATAGAGACCTACCTACGTTTTGGAACGAGCAACTAGCTTCAACTTACTGACTAACTGACCGACTCCTTGACAATTCAAAAATGCCTGCAAATGGTGTAATTGAAATACTTTGACTTCTCATATTCAGTCAAAGAAAGGCCTTTTAAAAACACTCTTTTTAAAAACCGTAAACAGTTTTTTCGTCAACCACTGGAAGAGAACGCCACAAAGTCGCATAAAATGCGAGAAAGCAATAAGTCCTCCTTAAAAATAAATAAATAAATATCTTGGGACAACTCACACACGGTCATCTGGTCCCAAGCTAAGCAGAGCTTGTGTTATGGTAACCAGACAACTGATATACATACTTATATAATTTATAAATACATACATATTATAGATAAACACCCAGACACAGAACAAACAATCATGCTCATCACACAAAGTTTGTCCTGGGTGGGAATCGAACCCACGACCTCCGGCTTAGCAGTCAGGGTCAGTGACCACTAGACCAACAGGCCCGTCAAATAGTACATTCAATGTGTTTAGAAGTAGAATAAATAATCAATATCATCAGTACCACATACCTCTCTATTCGATCAGATAAGCAGTACTCCCAATGTTGACTGTTGCACTTCCACTCCCTGACCCGCCTCAACACGGGGGAGTTCAGCTCATTACATATGATCTTCAGCGCCGCCTCTTCCAGCACGTCTTGAACGGCTATTAACGATAACCTGGAGAAAATTAGTTGGATTAGAATCCAGTACAGATAGTGCCATAAACTTGTGTGTTGCCATTGATGACATAATATGGCACAAATTCAGAAACGTGGTCCTTAACCCTTTAACCGCCTACGTCGGATTAATCCGACAAATATTTTTGTGTCCATTCCGCCAGCGTCGTATATTTTCGACCAAATACCACAGCTCGTTAAGTCTGTTTTTTAATTTAATTACGCTGTATTCTATCAAGAAGATGTTTATATTAGGTAAATAGTTAGTTAAGTAATCATTTACAATTTTAAGCACTTTAGTCTTTTAATTAGAAGTTATAAAAATAATGTCCAAAGTTAGAAAAATTACTAATATTATTCTCTGTGCCGGGCCCTGGGGGCACGCCAACTGTTATGAAGTCAACTGGTATGAACCTTTTAACCGCCCGTTAAAAGGTTAAATGATGGCCTCCTAAAGAAGTTCAGAGTCACACAGCGAGTCATGGAGAGAGCTATGCTCGGAGTTTCTTTTTGCGATAGAATCCGAAACAAGGAAATTCGCCGAAGAACTAAGGTCGCCGACATAGCCCTCAGAATATGCAAGTTGAAGTGACAATGGCCTGGCCACATTGCTCGAAGAACCGGTAACCGATGGGGAAGAAAGGTTCTCGAGTGGCGACCACGAACCGGAAGACGCAGCATTGGTAGGCCTCTAACCAAATGGACCGACGATATCGTCAAGGTCGCAGGTAAGCGGTGGATGCAAGCGGCAGACTGCCGCTCGTTGTGTCGTTCTATGGGGGAGGCCTATGTTCAACAGTGGACGTCTTTCAGCTGATGATGATAATGAGTGCCATAAACGAAGACGAGGCACGAAGAAGGGTGTCATTTGTAGATCTTTGACAGCCGTTATGGGTAGAAGCCAAAAGGTCTGACAAACAGTCTCGTCAAGCGATATCGTGTTAACCAGTAACTGGGTAGTGGAGGGCAGACCGGCAGTCGCTCCATGTAAAACACTAGTATTCAGCTAGACCAGTAGCCGACCCCAACCTAGCTGGAAAAAGGCTAGGCAAGGGCGGCAACCTTTTGAAACGGAAGAGCCAATAGTTACAATTCACAAAATTTTCCAGTTTTTAAAGAGCTACAAAACTTTTATTTATTCAATACTAGCTTTTGCCCGCGACTTCGTCAGCGTGAATGTCAGTTATTAGCCTATGTCCTTCCCTAGGATTAAAGCTGTTTTCATACTAAATTTCATCAAAATCGGTTCAGCCGTTTCATCATGAAAGCGTAACAGACAGAGTTCACATTTATAATATTATAAAGTATGGATGGATTATAATATTTGCTTATATATGTCTCCGATTGTGAAAACCGTTAGTTCAAAATCTATCTCGCGAGACTAAATGAAATTCAAATGTGATTTCATACAGTATGATTTGTAGCAGACAATGTGAAGAAAAGTAGCGGGTGCAGTAAATTTAAGTAGGTTCATAATCGATTGCGCGAATTCTGCTTATGGTATTGAAGAGCCGCAATTTGATATCGAAAGAGCAGCAGGCAGATGATGACAACAAACTAATTCAATATGCCAAGTGTGTTTCATTACGTACTAACCAGAAATAACAATTCAATATAAGTAGGTACGTCCGAAATTCATGCTTAGAATAGATTTTCAAATTAGTCAGCATTTAAAATTCAAAATCATTACATTTATTAAGATTTGGCTGGGTTTGTAGTCGTCTCAATATCAGCAGACCAGATTCTTAGCTTGGCATACGTGTATATTGGGAACTAGCTCTTGCCCACGATTTCGCCCGCGTGAATATGAATAACCCAAACGCAGGAGTCTATGTTCTCATCCTGAACAAGAGAAGAATGCGGAGAGAAGCTACAAAGATACCAACGTTTGTATGAATTGGCACCTTTTGTAACTAATACTTTGTGCAGAATTAGGCGTGTGGTGCCGGCCGCGAATAGCACCACCCCATTTCTACCCGTGGCTGTCGTAGAAAGCGACAGAGGGATATTGACTAGAGGATGGGCAGCAGCGTCCTTCTGAGTACCATAACACCTACTGCGATCGCTAAAATTCACCAGCCATGCATGGCGATTACAACTAAATGCATTGGGTTAGACCGATGCCCAGGAGTGGGTGTCTAAAGGTTGAAGATGATGATGATGATGACTTTGTGCTATTTGAAGATATATTTGTATTTGTGTAGCAGTGACGCGACAGTCGTCGTCCGAGCAACACACAAATTAAAGCTGTGTAATTACAAACGCAACACACATGGCGCCGTGGGCACAGATGAGTTGAACTATCTATAAAAGACATAAGGTCGTATTTTGTTTGGTCACGAACAGTCCCTTATGTCACAGATAGCTTTATAGTAGGATTGTACCTTTTAGTCAAATGTCAATGATCAGTTCGGCGGTTTTGCCGTAATGAGATAACAAACAACAGAAAACACTCAAACGCTACTCAATTTTAAGATGCCGTTACGTCTCGTACTATCACTATTACTTTGACATGAAGTGATATAGAGAGCACGAGACTTAACGGCATCTTGAAATTGAGTAGCGTTTTAGTGTTTGGACAAGAATTCATCATCATCATATCAGCCTATTGTCGTCCACTGCTGAACGTAGGCCTCCCACAGAGAGCGCCAACCAACCCGGTCTTGGGCAACAAGAAGGTGGCTGGCATCCATCCGCTGCCAGCCACCTTCTTCAAATCGTCGGTCCATCGTGCCGCAGGGTGTCCTACACTACGCTTGCCCAAACGCGGTCTCCCACTCTAGAGCGTGTCTGCTCCATCTACACACACACAACAATAGGGTATTTTACTCTATACGAGAAAAAATCTATAAATATGTTATTGAGACAGTTTAGGCATTAAGCAGTCGGAAAATGTAAGTTCTAGTTCATAAAATAACAAAACAAATTTTTAAATTCAATTCAAAGTTTTCAATATTTTTAATCTGTTATAAAACACCGTGAAATAGTAGCAGCCATGTTATTACGCCGTACGGCTGTATAAACAAAAAATTGACAACTGTCAGTCAACTTTTATTATTTTTGTAACCAACGTATTTTTTTCATTATTACAGCTATTACAAAATTTGCTTTTAATTATTTCAAAATGATATACAATTATCATATTTAATATGAGCTCATTTGATACAAAACGAACTGACGTCATTTACGCTGAGCAATATGGCGTCCAGTAAGAGGCGTTTTCGTCAAACTACGCGCGAAATTTGAAAATTGAAAATTTAGATGCATTTTTATGGCACTTATCGATTTAATAAAAAAATTGTGTTTTTTTTTTGGTGGCATATTAGCACTACAGAATTTCATTACGACACTTTTCAAAAATGGGTGTAATACCCTATTACTTTAGCTTTTATAGTGGCCAGTATGATTCATGTGGACTAGCTCAGACAATAGAGATATTTCGTTCCTTTAATGAAACTTTAAAAAAAGACGCGAGTCAGCCATGAAATTACATTCTGTTAAAATAATCATCTGCCTAACCTTTTTCCAACTATGTTGGTATCAGTATCCCCACGATTCTTTCCTTCACCGATGTCAGTGAGGTCCTAGGATAGACTTAGAAAGTACTTTTTTATGAGTGAAACCTGGAAGTGGATATGTGAGAAAGCTCTGTTATTGATAATTACAATGAGGTCCCAACATTTTTGCATTGAAATACTTTTGTTACTGGGACATTTCAAACCTTGTTTAAATTTTAGATTCGATTTCATTGATTTTTCGATGTTTACCTCTATAATTGGGACTTCGTAGCTCAACGTATAATTGAGACAATTTATCAAGTTATGATATGCTTGTTTACAAACAGTCTAATTTCTTCCTTTTATATTTATATGATAAATGGTAGATTTCGATATCTCATTTATAGAAGGTCCCACTATGAGAGTAGAAGGGTGGGACCTTCTATCAATGAGACAACTGCCATGTTAACCTGCCTATTTGGAAAATTGGGTAAATGAAAAGCCTCTATGAGTGATAAAAAACTCTAGGTCCCTTGAAATCCCAGTTAAACAGGTTTCACTGTATGTATTGAAAAAGTCACACAGCCCGGTACCGAACCGCAACGAGAGGCCTTCAGCACAGGGTCATCACGACATTACTGTTTTTACTATTGAAATATAATTTTAAAATCACAAGCAACACTAATGCTTATAATTACGTAATTGAATAGGTACATTGTTGTTATACCGCTAAGCGCTGCTTCACAATGAAGCATGACTGACAGTTTTTGTAAAGACAGGAAACGTAAAAAAACAACACACTGTTGTCAAATAATGACATGAAAATAACCATCTGTTTAAATGCATTATGTAATATGAAAAACTCAGAGGAGCGCAAAACCATTTGCAGAGATTTAAAAAACCAATCTATACCGCACTAATGCTGTAATATAATGTAAAACGTATATGTGCGCAAAACGAGCCTTTTGACCAGAAAGTGTGTTGAAAAATTATAAAGCAACTTCGGGAAATACAGGTAGGATATTATGTTGAGTTAAAAATCCTTTAATGCAATAGGACAGGTGTCGGCAACCTGCGGCTCTTCGGTTCCAAGCAATAATGCATTAGTAACTAACGGTTTTCATAATCATACGGTGACATATGCAAATATTATAATCAATTAGTAGAACTTTTAGTTGGTTCTTTAAAAACTGGAAAATGCTGTAAATTGGAACTATTGGCTCTTCCGTTTAAAAAGGTCCGACCTCTGCAATAGGACAATTAAAATTATTATTTTAACTTATTTCTAAGTAAGGTAATTTAAATATGGTTTTCCATGGTTTCAAATTGGATGTTACAAATAAATATTAATAATATTATCTGTGAATTAGCTTTTTGTGTCGTGATGGGCCCAGTTGTGAAGGCTCTCATGAATGAAGCTGCGGGTTCGGTACTCGGCAATTACTAATGTGACATTTTCAATTCATACGTACTTTCTAAATTTATTTTGGGGATCATTGACATGGGTGAATGAAAACATCGTGAGGAAACCTGGGGGCCAAGTCTGCTATTTTTATAATTTCGTCATCCCAACACGATTCCATTGTCATTTTGCTAAAAGTTCGTAATCTGCTAAATTCATAATGGTCGATCATTGGTCGGTCGAATTAAAAGCAATGACTACACAATGACGTTCTAATGGTAGGTCACTGATCTAAGGAACGGTCAAAATTTTAGCAGATTACTGCCTAAGTCAGTCACTCAGTTTTCATTTTGTACGAGATTACCCTTTTATATCATTTCTTTCAATGGAGTGTTAGTGGTTGACCATTGGAAAGTCATAATGACGCCATTATATTAGTAGTGTAATATAGAAATTTAAGGGGTATAAGTTTATTTAACTAACTAACAAACTATGGGTGTGATTCTAAAGTTGAGAAGTTAGGGAGCTCAAAATTAAACAAAAATAACTAAAAGGAATAAGATTCGGGCGCCAGAGCTCACTAGGTAATTTAAAACAAAGGTAATCCGGGATAGCTAATAGGTAAAGGGACAGGACTTCTAATCTAGGTCGGAGATTTCTGAAATTAAGCTGCAAATTCTTTAACAAAAGCTCATTTATTTCTATCGCAGGTAGTATGGCGAACACAATAATAGAAAATTCCTCCCTTTTGAAGGGCAAGTTGTTTTATAACCATTAAATTCTATAACCAAAAATTATAATTAAGTTGTCAGTATTGCACGTTTTTAAGTGGAAACTACGAGAAAGATTTTAAGTTAACGTACCACAGGCTTCGAGAAAAACTTATTTAAATTAAACCTGATTGGAGACACGAGGTGAAGCGCATCCGCTCATCCATGATGAAGTTAAATTTTAAGATGAAAAGAATCCAAAGTATAAGTAAGAACGCCTTTGGGGCTGAAAACAAAACGATTTCCTTTGTTAGTGGAATTCACACGTCGAGCAAAATGGCGACGATGTGGTAAATCGGGAATTTTAAATTACTCACCGATCTTAACGAAAACAATGCACGCCAATCGCTCGTGCCATGAGCACAACCAAAACGCGATGGCGATATAGGTGCTGAAACAATGGAAAATCGACGAGGGTTAAGACACACGACCCCAAGTGTATGGTCAGCATATGGCGAGGAAAAATTCAACCAGCAAAATACTCACGATTTCCCAAAATATTACTGTTGCACGGCTGCTGACATCACTACCAAGTGATTCCAGCCAGGGGTGGACCCTTGAAATATTCCAATCTAATGATTGGCACGGAACAGAATATTATTCGTGCATCATCTTGGTGACTTCGGTCGGAAAGTGAAAATTACATATCCCAAACCGGAAACGTCAAAATAATCTGACAGACGGGGAAATAAGGTCCAACTGTCAAACTGATGGTCTATGGTTTTATCGATCACTCTACTAAATCCTAGCCAATCTATCAAATATCTAAAGTGTGTGTACTGCATTACCGTGAAAACTTCAAAAAAATGACGAGAGAGGTCGACACTATGTAGCGAGTAGAAAATACTCGTTACATTACATCCCTCCCCGAAAAAATAAAAGAAAGGAACTTTCTTTTATTAGAAAGAAACAACGAAAAACGAAGTGAACAAAAAATTCAATAACAAAAAAAAACTATCGTAGTACAGTTAGGCGTCATGGCCACTGACTAAAACGTCGGTACTACACCGATCAACAAAGCCAAACAACAAACAAATCCAAATTCAGTTAAACCCGAGGGCCGCTGACTAAAACTCTAACAAGACTAAACACTAAACAAATCTAAATTCAGTTAAGCACGAGAGCCGCTGATTAAATCTTGAACAAAACTACTAAACATTAAACACTAACTTTGAGTACAGTTAAGCGCTATGGCTACTGACTAACTTTACACTAATTTACTAAACTATCCTACACCTCTTAAGTTCAATTAAGCACTATCGCCACTGATATGATAAAATAACAAAACAAATTTTTAAATTCAATTCAAAGTTTTCAATATTTTTAATCTGTTATAAAACACCGTGAAATAGTAGCAGCCATGTTATTACGCCGTACGGCTGTATAAACAAAAAATTGACAACTGTCAGTCAACTTTTATTATTTTTGTAACCAACGTATTTTTTTCATTATTACAGCTATTACAAAATTTGCTTTTAATTATTTCAAAATGATATACAATTATCATATTTAATATGAGCTCATTTGATACAAAACGAACTGACGTCATTTACGCTGAGCAATATGGCGTCCAGTAAGAGGCGTTTTCGTCAAACTACGCGCGAAATTTGAAAATTGAAAATTTAGATGCATTTTTATGGCACTTATCGATTTAATAAAAAAATTGTGTTTTTTTTTTGGTGGCATATTAGCACTACAGA
The DNA here is from genome assembly GCA_947361185.1 of Charanyca ferruginea. NCBI lineage: Eukaryota > Metazoa > Arthropoda > Insecta > Lepidoptera > Noctuidae > Charanyca > Charanyca ferruginea. Next base: position 33,006,335 of record OX376057.1, read on the forward strand.
ATTTCATTACGACACTTTTCAAAAATGGGTGTAATACCCTATTACTTTAGCTTTTATAGTGGCCAGTATGATTCATGTGGACTAGCTCAGACAATAGAGATATTTCGTTCCTTTAATGAAACTTTAAAAAAAGACGCGAGTCAGCCATGAAATTACATTCTGTTAAAATAATCATCTGCCTAACCTTTTTCCAACTATGTTGGTATCAGTATCCCCACGATTCTTTCCTTCACCGATGTCAGTGAGGTCCTAGGATAGACTTAGAAAGTACTTTTTTATGAGTGAAACCTGGAAGTGGATATGTGAGAAAGCTCTGTTATTGATAATTACAATGAGGTCCCAACATTTTTGCATTGAAATACTTTTGTTACTGGGACATTTCAAACCTTGTTTAAATTTTAGATTCGATTTCATTGATTTTTCGATGTTTACCTCTATAATTGGGACTTCGTAGCTCAACGTATAATTGAGACAATTTATCAAGTTATGATATGCTTGTTTACAAACAGTCTAATTTCTTCCTTTTATATTTATATGATAAATGGTAGATTTCGATATCTCATTTATAGAAGGTCCCACTATGAGAGTAGAAGGGTGGGACCTTCTATCAATGAGACAACTGCCATGTTAACCTGCCTATTTGGAAAATTGGGTAAATGAAAAGCCTCTATGAGTGATAAAAAACTCTAGGTCCCTTGAAATCCCAGTTAAACAGGTTTCACTGTATGTATTGAAAAAGTCACACAGCCCGGTACCGAACCGCAACGAGAGGCCTTCAGCACAGGGTCATCACGACATTACTGTTTTTACTATTGAAATATAATTTTAAAATCACAAGCAACACTAATGCTTATAATTACGTAATTGAATAGGTACATTGTTGTTATACCGCTAAGCGCTGCTTCACAATGAAGCATGACTGACAGTTTTTGTAAAGACAGGAAACGTAAAAAAACAACACACTGTTGTCAAATAATGACATGAAAATAACCATCTGTTTAAATGCATTATGTAATATGAAAAACTCAGAGGAGCGCAAAACCATTTGCAGAGATTTAAAAAACCAATCTATACCGCACTAATGCTGTAATATAATGTAAAACGTATATGTGCGCAAAACGAGCCTTTTGACCAGAAAGTGTGTTGAAAAATTATAAAGCAACTTCGGGAAATACAGGTAGGATATTATGTTGAGTTAAAAATCCTTTAATGCAATAGGACAGGTGTCGGCAACCTGCGGCTCTTCGGTTCCAAGCAATAATGCATTAGTAACTAACGGTTTTCATAATCATACGGTGACATATGCAAATATTATAATCAATTAGTAGAACTTTTAGTTGGTTCTTTAAAAACTGGAAAATGCTGTAAATTGGAACTATTGGCTCTTCCGTTTAAAAAGGTCCGACCTCTGCAATAGGACAATTAAAATTATTATTTTAACTTATTTCTAAGTAAGGTAATTTAAATATGGTTTTCCATGGTTTCAAATTGGATGTTACAAATAAATATTAATAATATTATCTGTGAATTAGCTTTTTGTGTCGTGATGGGCCCAGTTGTGAAGGCTCTCATGAATGAAGCTGCGGGTTCGGTACTCGGCAATTACTAATGTGACATTTTCAATTCATACGTACTTTCTAAATTTATTTTGGGGATCATTGACATGGGTGAATGAAAACATCGTGAGGAAACCTGGGGGCCAAGTCTGCTATTTTTATAATTTCGTCATCCCAACACGATTCCATTGTCATTTTGCTAAAAGTTCGTAATCTGCTAAATTCATAATGGTCGATCATTGGTCGGTCGAATTAAAAGCAATGACTACACAATGACGTTCTAATGGTAGGTCACTGATCTAAGGAACGGTCAAAATTTTAGCAGATTACTGCCTAAGTCAGTCACTCAGTTTTCATTTTGTACGAGATTACCCTTTTATATCATTTCTTTCAATGGAGTGTTAGTGGTTGACCATTGGAAAGTCATAATGACGCCATTATATTAGTAGATTACCAAAGTTGTCAAAATCAACAATTATGAAATCAATGTCAAACAAGTGTCAGATCAGGGCCTCAAGTCTGCTATTACAATAGTGTCAGAATGTAGACCATTCTGACACTATTGTAATAGCAGACTTGAGGCCCTGATCTTATAACCAATATAGGTCTGAAATCGCCAACCTGCCTTGACCGCACGTGTTGATCCAATGCTCATGCCTTCTCTGTATGAGAAGAGGACTTTGCCCTGCAGTGGGACAATTATAGGCTGGTGTTATTATTCTCATTTATTCATTTTATTTACATACTAGCGACCCGACCCGGCTTCACATGGGCCTATAGCCTTCGTCGGTAAATGGACTATCCAACACAAAAAGATTTTTTCAATTCGAACCAGTAGATCCTGAGATTAGCGCGTTCAACCAAACAAACAAACAAACTCTTCAGCTTTATAATATTAGTATAGATTGGAATATTTTTTTTTTAATATAAAAAATAGTAGCCCACCGGTATTATTATTATTAGCATTTGAATCACAGATGCTATCTATAAAGTTAATTTACTACTTATTAAGAACATAATTACAATAGTGAAAGCTAAGACAATCACTATTATTATAAATCATACCTACCGACTGACACAACAATGCAATGTACCCATAGAGTGATCTATTCTATTTATTATTAGACGCGAAGCAAATATGACTAGTAGAACTAATATACAAGATATGTATAAATGGTTACTCATTTGTTTTAATTAATCACGTGAACGTTATTGTTTTGTAATAACAGCTTGGGTTTGTCCAGTTCGGGGATATCAGGCGATAGGCCTTATTGCTTGCGGTTTTAGTATTGCAAGCAATCGTCTACAGTTACGCGAATTCTGACAAGAGTCAGATTGGCGTACCTATGCCATTCAGGACTTTGGAACTAACACATTGTTAAAGTCGGACGTATTTTGTTTGAACTTTTAATTTTGTCAGTTACCTATGTATAGTTACGTGATTTCTGACAAGTCAGATTGGCGGATGTTAGGTTTCTTTTAAACATTTATAACGATTACGACATACGCACCGGTTTCGCACGGGTGCAATTTAGGTACTAAAAAAGATAACAAGATTTTTATACTAAACTAAATAAAATAAAATATAACAAGGGTGTCGACATCCGGTAGCGTAGAGGAGTATGACGGCATAGACCATCATGCCATTATTTTGCCGTGACGGCAAACAGATCGATTACACTGCCAAAGTTCGCCGACAGATGTATCACATTATAAAATCAGCCAATTCAGTCGAACTATTTTCAAGTTCAATTTCCGCATGATCTTACATACATGCAGAAATTGTTTTTTTTTTTATTTAGACATAGAGGATAGAAAACAACAGAAGGAAATAAGGAATTAACCACTTACTTATTTTCCAAAATAGTCCTGCAGACCACCTCCCTCACTCCAGGGTTTGTGATCTTCTCCACACTAAGCTGATGAAGGTTCCATGATGCAAGTCGACAGCATCTCACTCCATCTCGTTCATACATGAACATTTCTTCAACTATTGGCCTATGGGAGTATGCTGATAGCAAATCTAGAATGTCGTTCACTGGTACCGTGGCAAAACCATTTGGCAATGTCATAGGAAACTTGGCATTAGTTGGCATTGATAAACTCTTCCTATGAGGTGTCTTGTTAGGAGTACTTGAGACTCCATTTGGCATACACTCCACTTCATTCCATCCGTTAACATGTCCATTTGTTAAATGCTGTACACTCTCACACTTTCTTGGTTCCAAACTTAAGTGTTGCTTAACTGTACTTAACCTAACAATGTCCATACCACGAACTTTGATTAAATCGTCTAATGACTTGAAGGGACCCCTTTTGTTACGGTAATCTACTATGTTTGCGGCTATTTCTTGGTTAAGTCCTGGTACACATTGTAACTGGAACACACTTGATGAGTTTACGGAACACAATCTGCTTTCAGCCTGAATTCGTACACTGTCTAAAGACTGTGTCCGTGAACTAGCTCTAGATAATTGTTTCCTTATATTTGTGCATATTTCTGGCCTTAGTAACTCTAATTTTTCAGCACCTATACCTAAAAGGAAATGACAATGTTATTTATTTATGTAAAGTATAATTTTATTATTGTTATGTGTCATCAAATACATACACTCTAACCACAAAAAACAAATAAAACAACGTTTAAACACCTGTTTAGTTAAACAGTGTCGAAGAGATAAACACTGCTTAAACACGTGTTTAATATTTCTTACCACAAATACATGTTTAACATTTGTTTAGCAAAACAGTGCCTAAATTGACGTACCCTTGTTAATTAATTTGGCAACCCTAAGACAAGTTTCGTTTTAAGCTGATTTCATTTGTAGAGCCTTTCTCTTTCCTATCGATTTTTTTTAGTTTCAATGGTTTTTACAGAATAACTTAGTTGTAAAATGTAAAATAAGTACTATTAAATGAAATTAATAAGTCCGCCATTGATAACCATACAGAAATAAATGATCAAAGTTTTTTGTAACATTAACAACGGAACGGAACGTACTTTTTTTTTATTCTCTTTTTATTTAGGGGCTTTTAGTCTCAACATGTACGTACTTATTCTAAACATTTTATAAACTAAAATGGCTCCTTTCGACAGAGGCGCTGACAGAACGTACTTTTCAATGACAGTTCTTGCCTGTGACAGTGGTTGAGAATTGTTTGAGTGAAAAACCGTTTTAAAACGTTTTAACCGAGACGCCAACCAGTTTATAAATTATGAATCCCACTGGCCAAAAAATGGATAAGAAACATCGTGAACGCGGGGACAATTGGACTATCGAATCAAAGATATCCATTGCAATTTACGTACTGACTTATTGAGAGAAAGCAATAAGGCGATGGTTAAACGCGTGCTAAACAAGGGATTGTCGTTGTTTAAATTTAAACACATGTCTAACCCTAAACAATAGCTAAACATGGTTTTGTGGTATCACTTTTGCTAAACAATTGCTAAACACGTGTCTAAAGCGTGTCTAACTTTTTTGTGGTAAGACTGATACAATTTAAAATAGGTGTACATATTTAAAACACAGTACTGATGACAGGGCTGGTGCAGCTGAGTAATTGGCTGCTGCATATTGTGGGTATGATTCCCGCGTGGAATAAATATTTGTATGGAATGCAGGTAGTCGATCCGGGGCTGGCTGTTTGTGTATGTGAGTTTATATACAGTATAATCGTAAATGCATCCACAATAGTTTTTTTTAATCATGACTATTTCAGAGATGGATTAGGAACTCGAAGAGCTAAGAAACTGAAACTATGGGTTTATAAAATGAAGTTATTTTCAACTATTTTAAGTTTGTACAGCTTAAAAAAAATAGGTACCGTAGAACCTGCTAGCTTTGCCAACGGTTGCTGACTTTGTAAGTACCTATTTATAATATAAGTACCTCGGTAGGTACCCAGATATGAAATACACAGTGCATGTGCTTAAATGAAGGTTGTTTTACAAAAGGTACACAGGGTGGCGGGTTATTTAAAAAGTATTTTTTTTTGTTTTGGGTCAGTTAGAATTAAATATGTGAAGTGATTTAGTTATTTGCGCAAATACTGTATAGCGTTGCAATTTCACAATACTTTTTAATACATGTTTTTTATTTCCTTTTCCATCTAAAATGTTGTTTCCATTGGAAATAATATTTTAGATCGTGGCAATTACTGCTTATGACTTTTACAAGTCCCGTAAATGGATCAAAATGATTTGACTAGACACTGTTTAACATTGATGGGACGTGTATAAGTCTATAATGTTGTAGTGGCTATCCAGTTTACCTTTAGATTAATTTCATGAGTACCTTGTGTACAAAATATTGACTAAATAAACATTTAGTTTTCCTTTTTTAGAAGATGAAAAACGACGCTGTCTATATTAATGAAGTCACAACGAAAAATAGTGCGTGTTGATCTCACTAAAACTGATTATGTTTTTTTTACTCTTTTAAAATTTTTCCTACTATGAAAACATTTTTGTTTGACAACCCTAACCCTAACTTCTTCTTACTATGAAATATTTTGGAAAGGTTGGTGAATTTGCCACCTTCTTAGAGAGTTAAATGACCAATGCTAAATAATATCAAATTTTCACTTTTATTTTACGAGATTTATGAAGAGTGTAAATATATTACTTTTTAACCTCATAAACTCCAGAAATTTCATTTTTATTTTCATATGGCAAATTTACCAGAAGAGACAGCTGACTTTGCCATATTTGTTTTTATGCTTAAAATAATTTAATTTACAAAAATTAAATAGATATTTGGTAATAATATAAATTAGCATGAAATTTACTACGTCTAGGTGTAGGTTACTCATTATGTTTTCATATACGGTAATTATATTTTTTTAAGGCGAATCAAACTTTTTGACACATGAAAAAGTGGCAAAGTAAGCAGGTTTCACGGTAGTCTAAAAAAACTTAGATTTAACAATGCAGACATAATATTACAATTGATTTTGCAATACAACACATAAATATGTCTACGTATACTACAGACTGAATCAAAAATTAAGGTTATTGTAATTTTTTGATGTGTTGTCAATTAATCTGCTATAACTACAAGTAGGTACCATTATGAGTGTGTGTGTGTGTGTGTGTGTGTGTGTGTGTGTGTGTGTGTGTGTGTGTGTGTGTGTGTGTGTGTAATGTATTAGTTTTGTGTGTACAGAAAAAAATAGAAAATATGATAGGTATGTCTAGATCATCAATAAAAGTAATGAATCAACTATTGCACTGTAGATTGATCTACAAAAGCCAAGTAAGCTACATATCTACATGGTGTTAGATTAAATCTAGATTTAAGATAAAATGATAGGACATGCAATTTTTTTATTCATTTAACAAACTTGGTTTTGGAAAGTGATTTTACACTTTATTAGAATTAGAAAGTTTTGCTTTAATAGAAATACTTAATCAATTCTGCAATATTATAATAAATTGCATTCAAGCATGATTTACATAAATTTTATCACTTTCCTTTATCTAATATGTCAATATTATAATTTTAGCCAGCTGTGCAATCTTTTCTGGTTTTAATCCTTTTCAATATGTAGCTAAACAAGAGTATCAGATTGATAATAACTGCAGATAACATAATTCTTCGCAGACTACTGATTCTCTCCAATATTATCATGAAAAATGTATGTGTATTTGGGAACAGTCATATACATAAGTTTCAATCAATGGTAATTAGAACTTTAAAACACAAATATTTTGAAGTAATTATCTAATAAAGTTTGTCTATTGTAAATACCTAATAACTCTAAAAGCAGACACAAATTACTTGTAGGCACTAATCAGTTGTTTCAATTAAAGTGTTTGCCAAGACCCATTTATTTATGACTTCTACAGTAGGTATTCTCTTCAAATTAGTCTTCCAATTCATAAGCAATTACCGAAGTACATGTGTGTAAAAAGAATCCATTATTAACGCATGAATTAAGGCCTTGACATGGTTTTTAGGAAGCCCTAATCATCTCTGAATTAGTAAACATTAAGTGGATAAAAAATTTACTAATGACTTTTTGTCAGTTTTGGTCATACTTGTACTAAGTTGCCATGTAAACACTATCATAATTTTAAATTATTGTCTAGGCTATCTATAACTACTACTTAATTACCTGAGACAAGAGCGAGATCATCTACTCGCTTGAATCGGCCTATCATTTGCCGATGCCGCACAATTTCGCGCGCCAGCTGCCTGTTCACCCCAGGCAGCGTCATCAGCTGCTCCTCTGTCGCCGTGTTCACGTTCATCAGCTCCGGATAGTCTTCGGAAGGCGGCAAACTGAACGTGTGACTCAAATTCGACTTGTTCAGTTTACTCCGCCGCACGAACTTCCGGAAGGAACTTCGGCGGCCGCTCTTGCTCAACACGGAGCTCGGACTTTGCCCCATCTCGTTGGACGCCACTTCGAAATTATATATCGATCATAACAACACTAATTTCAAATTTCACTGAACTGATGAAAAATAAAACTATTAATAGATTCTTACTTTAATCACTAGCACAGATTGTTCACGAACACAATAACGTATCGAGATAAACTGCCTATTGTTGCACTTAAGGCGGCAATTATCTCCTTGTAACTATGAAAATAATTACGGACCTAAAATAAAAACACACAACAACTACACACAGCTCCCCGTCATCAATTTTATCGCAACAATGAAGTGAGTGAAGTGAAATGAATGACACAATTTGACACAAATAACAAATTGACAGATGGAATGACAAAAGATTACGGATAGTGAAGTCCTCCTGAAATCGATTAAACTTATTAGTTTCGTATTAATTGAATATTTTGTTTTCACATTCGCTTTTATAAATACACAATATAAACGTAATTTTATAAAACATTAATTTTGTATTTCTTAAGACAATCCTCTTACTCGGTAGTTTAATTGCCTAGTGGCTTCATTTGTTGGTTCACAATTTCACATTCACAGTACAAAATTCAAGGTACCCATTCCATAGTTCAATAAAAAGCACTAATAATGCAATAAGTTTTTTATTGCCTATTAGACTATCTTCTTTACAACAAGTATAAAAAATTCATTATAAAAATAAACAGTTCAATTAGTGTAATTGAAATAATAATTGGAAATCGGTTGTTGAATATTTGTACTTCACTAAGGTTACAGTCACACAGTGTCGCTGACGCTGACGTTCAAGTTTGATTTGACGTTTAAAACTGAGAGCGTGCGTTTAGAAAGCTGGCTTCGACTTTTGATGTGACTGATATTTTTTTAATCCTAAGATATCAAGAAAAGCGGCTGCTGTGGGTGCAAAAAAACATCAACCGGTGAACGTATAGTATGATAGCAACCTTGGCTTGGTGCTAATCCATGGTCAAATTTCCTCGTGGTCAAACCAGTTTGACAAAATAGGCAAGGACCGAACTTTATTTGCGTGCCGTTTGGGGTGGAAACAACGACCAGCACGCGTAGCATGACCACGCTATGTCTACGGAAGAACATACTGACAGCAAGAATAAACAAGTCAGTACAGTTTGTCTATTCTTCCTGTCAGTGTGTCTATTCTTCCGTAGACATAGCGTGGTCATGCTACGCGTGCAGGTGGAAACCTTCCGGCCTCTTCCCGTGTAGTGTTGGGTAGGACACGACATAGAAAAGAGTTTTGTAAGAGTAGCCTCTTTTTGCTCTGAGCCGGTACAATGTCCTACTTCAAATGAGGCGAGGCGTACTGAGGCTTAGTACATTTGAAGGTTTGAAGCATAGAATCTTTAGTTTGAAGTATTCGGTACAAATATGACATTTGACGTGATTTGATGTGCAAGTGACTTTTGTACTGCACTTGGTGTTTTTGTCAAAATAGGGTATTTTACTCTATACGAGAAAAAATCTATAAATATGTTATTGACACAGTTTAGGCATAAAGCAGTCGGAAAATGTCAGTTTTAGTTCATAAAACAACAAAACAAATTTTTAAATTCAATTCAAAGTTTTCAGTATATTTAATCTGTTATAAAACACCGTGAAATAGTAGCGGCCATGTTATTACGCCATACGGCTGTGTAAACAAAAAATTGACAACTGTCAGTCAACCGATTGGCGTAATACAGGCTTTGTACTTTTATTATTTTCGTAACCAACGTTTTATTTTCATTATCACACCTAGTACAAAATATGCTTTTAATTATTTTTAAATGATATACAATTATCATATTTAATATACATCATGCTGCATGCATGCATCATGCTCATTTGATACAAAACGAACTGACGTCATTTACTCTTAGCAATATGGCGTCCAGTAAGAGGCGTTTTCGTCAATCCAACGCGCGAAATTTGAAAATTTAAAATTTAGATGCATTTTTATGGCACTTATCGATTGAATAAAAATTTTGTGTTTTTTTTTGGTATCATATTAGCACTACAGAATTTCATTGCGACACTTTTCAAAAATGTGTGTAATACCCTATAGTCATGTTGTTATTTAATCTTTGGTAATTTGGTAATAGAAAATAAACTTTATGTTTACATCCTAAAGTTCATTTTGCATTAACCAAATAATGTGAACATTCGTGCAAATACGCCAAAAATGTCTCGAGTCGCGGTTACGTTACATCCATTTTAGACTGACGTGCTATTGTAGCATATGTCTCGCTCCCTCTCCCTCTTGCGCTATAGTTTACGTACCTAGAGTAACGAGTACAGCGACTACCGCGACATAAAATATACTTTTAAATGTTGTACCGCTCTTACATTTTGACGTCATGTACGGGACAAATGTACCGCCTCTTGTATGTGTAAAAACCAGCTCTTGGATCACGGGAATAGTGTCACACTATTCCCGTGATCCAAGAGCTGGTTTTTACCTTGGTCAGAGGTTAAGCATAGCCAACCAATGTTGCAATGCCATCATTCTTTTGGGCACATTTGCATATGAGTTTTTTAGTTTCGTAGATAAAGATCTTCTTTTTTTATTAGGTACTTACTTATGAGTGTAAAAACACTAAATGTTGTATGTACACATAGGTACCTACTTAGCAAGCAATACCTACCTACCTAATAAGCATCAACTTTATTAGCGTTAACAGACCGTAAGTATTATATCATCTGTGTCCAGACTAAGAAAAAAAAAGCTATAGATTATTTAAAAGAACTGTATCGTGATTTTTTCAAAACACTCGGGGTTAGCGCAGACGGAGCAACTCTCTTAAATAACATGCAGGTGGCGTGTGTTCGAAATTTCGAATCTTACTACACTTTTTTTTATTTTGCCTTTCTCGAACTAGATTTGTTGAAGGACAATACAATTAAAATACAATTGGTGGACCATTACTACTCAATTTTTTTTCACTCTGTAAATCATAAACGAAAAGACGTATGAGTTAGATTAAAAGAGAATTTAATTTTAAATTGAGTTACAAAGGAACCTTAATTTGGCTAAAAAGTGAGTTACCATGTTCTTACTTGGAGGTGTCGATTTATGTAATTCACGTATTGCTATCTGAAGTACCTTTGATGGACGTACTTACGTGTCTATGGGAGTTGATGAGAACAGTTTTACGATTTAGTTGCGTATATTCAATCGGCATTGAATTGGGCTCGACCTGGGGACATCCGCACGGCCCTTACCACTTGTTTTGCTCTTTTCAATCAAGTATGAAAAGACCTACCAAAAAATCGGTCATCGATGGCTGTCAGACATGGGCACGTCTGACAGCCATCGATGACCGACTTTTTGTCGGAGAGAAATAAAACATGAATTCCAATATACCAACGCGATGTCCCTCAAGAAGTCGGTCCTACGAAACTGAAATAATCATCCGATCCGATAATCAGTCCTACAAAGTGACGTGGATGGGCGTAGCTAGGATAATAAAATAAAACACAAAACTGATCAGAACAGTTCCCGTGCTAGTTTATTCAAATTATGTACAGTATCGTCTATAAGCTTATAATTAGACATAACCGCTGCTACTACATTACGTGTTGATATTTCACTGCATTCGCTCTGTAAAGAAAGTATATTTACAGAGATGAGTGTGCGATAAAATTTAGAAGCTTTGTGGGTCAAAGAAGGGTAACTGGTGCTATGAAAGTGTCAAAATCATAAAGTTCCAGTACGAAAAACGTGACGGCGTTAAACAATCTGTATAGCTGCATCTCTTTTCCGCACAGACCAAATTGTCGACACTTATAGTCGAGTGCTGCGCAAGTCAAATCAAGTCTCATCTTTCGTGGCACGTACTATATCTCAGCATCCCATGATTACATTTAATACTACCCCCAGTTGTATTATCTAATTCAAAATCTGTCTGTCTTATAACAATTTCTCTAATTAGTTGCTGTGATTTTTGAAACCCAAAAATCCCAAAACCCACAGTATCTGAGGTTCAGGATTTTAAAAACTATCTAGATAATAAATTATTTGAAAAGTGGGTAGTTGTTGTGACTGAAGTGTATTTATGGAACTTAAGATACACAGATACAAAATGAAATTAGATAGTTCCACCCATGCGTTCCAGAAACGACCAGTGTGTTACCTAATTTAGCACATTAAAGTTAGGGTAGTTAGGCTTTTGCCAAAGGTTGTTTTTTTAAGTGGCCATCTAATTTTTGCCCACAAAGCTCCCTTGTACAATAAAGTTACACCCAAATAGTGAGATGGAAAACATAACGAACATGTCACCAGTACATTATGGATGCTCACTGTCTGCCTTTTATTACATTTTAAAAATTCCATATTACCATAAATACTTTTATACACTCAAATACAAATTAATCGTTCGATCTTGGCCATTAAACCATCGCGCATCGCTTATAGATTAGTAATAATTTTCTTTAAATAACATAGGTAGTTAAACTAAAATGTTTTTGCTATTAAATATTGGAATCTAACCTATTGCAAAGCGTAACAAAAATTATCTTTTGAGAATCTAACTAATCACTAAGCCTTATAGCTTCAACTGTATTAATTACAACCGAAATGGCATTGTTTTTTGAAACAGCCAACTATTAAACATAGGTAATCTATGTTTAAATAAATACTTATTAATTTAATCGGAAAACTAATGCGTACAATATTTTATGTTCCGACTTTAAACTAAACAAAATTCAACAAAAGAAAAAAAAGGAATTTGTCTTTCTTGTAACAGTTGAGCGGGAAACAAAAATCTATGCCTATAGGAGGATGATAAGTGGCTAATACATCATACAGAACAGATTATAAGGAAATTATTTTGTTCTACATAAAAAAATATATCACAGAAAGAGATGTAGGTAGTCGTTAATCAATATAAAACCAACTGATAATTGACTAGTACATAAATGTTAAAAATAGAAAATAAATGAGCAAAAATGTTGTCAGCGTTCCGAGAATTTCTACCGAATTATCATTAAATTTTCATAGGTGTTAGATTCAGTTACAATGCAATTATATAAAAATACTTGATTACTATCCATCATAAATATTATACGTATAAATAGACGACCACGCTAACTCGGAACTTTTTCAATGTAACAATATTTTAGAACAACATTTTCGCGAATTGTCCAGTTAGAGTGGTCGAAGAAACACCTCACAGCTCACAAATATTTCTATGTTTTATTAAAATTATGCATTTTAGCCACCTAACATTTAATCCCCGTTATAAAAATAGACAATAATCCAGCCTTTTAGCTTCAAACCACATCATTTACTTGTACAAATATTTCATATCAAAACTTGCCAATACTTCTCCGTTATCATACAAATGAGTTTATTATTATAACATATTAGTATTTTTTGACAAAATTATGTTTACCTTGCATAGCTCTGCCGTGAGGAACTGAAGGATTTCTTTATATTTTTTTTGTTACAAAATTATATCTTCCATATACACAAATTCGGAGAATTCCATTCAATATGTTTATTAAATTTTAAAATTAATGAACATTAATCTTTGTTCATTATGCATATATTTGGAGATTTATGTAAGTTTGGAAGGGTTCTTAAAAAGAAATAAAGTAACCATCAATAACACCTCTAGCTGCCAAAACCCTTTAGGCAAATCCAAGATCGGAGATCAAACGAGAGTTGCATTTCAAATAAGTTTGTCAAAAAACACGTCGCGTCGCTAAAATTAATTAATACCTAAGCTATTCACGTTAATAAATTGAAAGATATTTTATTAATCGATATAAATACTTATTAAGTTTAGGGAAAGCCATGCTTCTTACTTCTGTTATTTTTTATTATCATTTGGATTTGCTAAATCGTTTAAGTACTCTAAGATATGATTTCGTACTTTATCTACTTTTTTAGAATGTATTTTTTTTTGGTTTGAAGAAGAATGTTATGTTGGAATAATGTGTGACCTTTAATGCAAAAGTGTTTGAAACCGAAACGAATTTCGAAGAGAGCGCAGGCAAGAAACGTTAAATGAAACTCCATTATAATTAATAATAATTTTACTATTACAATAAGCACCAAACCAGGTTTGGAATGTTCAGTATTGCACCACATGTGAACAAAATCCAATCTAATACAGTCACAATGTAAAAATAAAAAAAAAAACAGTACATAGGGTTGGGAGAGTAAAAAAAATATTTCCAAATAATTAATATATTTCCATAATAAATAAATTCGGTTACCACAACACAATAAAGGTCACCATTGAGTCCAATTGGAAAAGCGAATCTAAAACACAGAATGATGAGCAAATAATTCAAAATAAAAATGTTTTACAACATACATAATTATTAGCCATACACTGTTGAATGGTTTGTACAAATAGTGACTTCATTGTGCATAAAACCATGTATCATTGCACCGCCAGTCTTCATGGAAGATTCGCGTTATCGGAACTTCCTTAATCTCAGATGATAACAAAACCTTTTACTAGGCTAATGTTTTCGTGTCGTATTTAAAATAAGTGCCGGGTTACACGGATCATGCAGAGCAATCGCTGTTAGCTAACCCAATAGAAACTCAAACGATTTGAAATCGTAGCATAATAATGTATGTATGCTTCAGACACCTTTGCCAAGAAGTGGACTACAGTTGAAAAGACGGATTCATAACGGTTTATGAAGAAAATACTGTAGATGAATTTCCATAATCAAAAGGTCTTCTGTAATAAATATTACGGACACTCTGTCAAACAGTAAACATCTTTGTTCTTACAACAAAGATTGTTCTGTTTGCTTATTGCTATTTGACAGTTTTCGTTACTCTGCAAAAGACTTCTTTTATAATTGAAATGCATAAAGTATTTTGTTTCCTATATAGAGGTAACCTATTCCATGTATAAAAATGTGTTTTATAATAGGTAACCAAAGATTAAGTGTATTGAGTTGAGTTTTAAAGATTGCATCAATAGATTCGTGTGTTCCAGCACTTATTTCTAGACTATCTAAATAAATACTTATTTTAATATTATAAACAATGTTACAAATAAACGTCGCGTTTTAATTAGGAAATTAAATTAAAACTCGCTTTTAGTTTCGATAGTAATGGAAATGTATGAATAACGTTGTTCCTATACCTAGGGTTGGGACATTTTTGGGTTTGTAGAATTATTGTATATATTACAAATTCGATCGATATGACAATGTGATTTCTACTTAAAACCTATTCTTTTATGGTGTGGAATAGTGTCAAGTGTAATATTGCATAAATTCATATGGTTTTAAGATTTGTTTACACACCTGTTTTATTTAGTGTAACAGCTAAGGCGAGCATACAAAACAGCATTAATCAATCTGACTATTATAATTTTGGGATAGTTCCGCTATTACAATGTGTCGATGCTACAATTGAATCATTAATTATTACTTGAACACTATACATGTCACACATCAAGGATATTTGAACACTATTAATGAAATAAATCAAGCTAATGAAATCACATTTGTAATCGTGTAAACAAATTAAAAAAAAAAACATATTGCATAATTAATTAATGTGTATAAATACTGATCAAACCTTTATTCAATCTATATTTAAGCTCATTAAAAATTATCTAAGGCATTATAATTTTTATTCTCAACTTCTTAAAACCGAAAATGTCCCAAACCCTTTCGAGTTAATTTTACAATTATTAATATAAAATCTATGTTGTCGTTACTTAATACAATCACTAATCGCCAGTGCTTGTGGTGATATTGGCGATTTAATACCGTGGCTTATCGACGGGAAGTTTCATACTGTGTGTAATGTAATACTTAGAAGTTAAAATTGTTCTTGAAATATTATACGAAGAAAATATTTTGTCGAGCTTTGTGATATTTTTAGCACGACAACTTTTTGTCGTCGCATTATCTAGCACAGTAGCAAGACATGACTATGCGTAAACCTATTCATAATTCTGATCGATGCGAGATAATGTGATGACAGAATTTTATCGCGATGCCCATGCAAGCCTAGGTAAAATTGTGCTTAGAAAAAGCGTCTTTACTCTTTAAAGTTGGCAACTGAATCTATAGCTAAGTGCTCTTATGATAGATTTTATATTTTAAAACAACGTTTTTTTTTACTATTAAATAGGCTTGCGTTTGACCGCAATTCACCTGATCTTAAGTGATAATGCGGCCTAAGTTGGAACACGCTTGCCTAGGATGAACCGGTTCACTCGTGCCTTGAAGGTAAACATATGATTTTGATGAAATATTGCTACTTGTAGCAGGGGAGCTTATAAGCAGATAGGCTTTATGTGAATTGGCTATCCAAAATAATTATACAATAATTAGGCAACTTTTAAACACAGTAGGTACGCACTTCTCGTCGATAATTCAAAACGATTTTTTGAAAGACTGACAATTCGAAGCTGCCTTAGAATATCAACAGCCAGTTTCATTTATCAAACATTGTCTGTATGTATGTGTGTTTATGAAAATGCTGAACCGGTTTCGATGTATGCACGATTAACTAGAGATTCTTGACGGATGTGTGGTTTTAGACAAACCTATCTAACTAAGTAAGTACGACGTAAATTGTGAGTTAAAGGAATATAGAGACATATGAAAATGTTACGGAGTTAATTAAAAATTGAAAACTGACATTAATTCGGAAAACCTTATCACTATTTATTATGCATTTCGGAAAAGTCCAGTGACGTACAAATAAAAAAACAATTAGGAATCTTACTGCCAAACTTTGCCACTAGAGGCGCCACCGAACTATAACGTTAACAAAGTGACATTGACATGATAATACTTTTTGTCTGTGCATCAAAATTAGATTTTTTAGCTTTCGGAGCAGCTTTTTTAATTCCGGAATAGTTAAACGTCCGTTATTATCATCCATTTTTGATAATAAAAGTAGGAATTTGTGTGTTTACGTTATAATACGGTGGCGCCCTCTGAGATTAGCTTTGCGTAAGCAACCCTATTGGGATAGTTCTAATCTAAAATTCTCTAAAAAAAAAAACGGCCAATCTTTCAAAAATCCGCATAGACACTTGCATTTTCATCAATTATTTAAGTATAAACCGAATACGTATGTCGCCAGTATAAGCCACGTTTAGAATCTTGTCGTACGATGGTATCGTGTTGAGAGCTTACCATTGCCGCGCGTGGCTCGTGGCCGATCAACGTTACAGTACAAGCCAGCAATGTATGGAGCAGTAAGTGAACGTTCGTGTGGCGCTGTGCACAAGCGTCGCTTCCGTCGCGGGGCGAGAGAATGTGTGCCGCCGCACTACATGGTACCTGGGAATGAATTTGGTGCTTCTTAGTTTTATAAATAGAGGTACAATCCGCGAGGCCTAAGGTTTATGCATTTGTGGGAGTGATCACCAAAATTACAGTCAGACAAAAAGCTTCTAAAAATAAATTTTATTAATACCGTTGTAAAAATGTAATAGGCCCGTTTTGACATTTGTCATCGTGACGTAACTAGTGAAGTAACCATACGACTCTGTACTCGATACTCACTATAAATCGATTCAAGTTTGTATGAGTATTTGATCGATTTGATTATGTATTGTAAAGTGCATTGGATTAAATTTCTGTTTAGAAAATTTAACTTAAACTTTAATATTGTAGGTATTTTGAAATGATACAATGGTATAAAAGGTCAATTTGTCTTTAATTTAATATTTTTAGTTACAATAACGTTCACTCAATCACAAAATAATGCCGCTTGGTCAGAGACAAGTCATTCTATAGAAACCAGTGTCTCCAATACAACATTTTATTTACGGCTTTGAGCGCCAAGCTCATTCTTTTCAGTAAATATCACTACACAGTATTTAATTATTATTAAAATCGAAGTGAAATTCAGTAATTAATTGGTTACAACACTAGTATTTAAAAAAAAGAGACTGAGAACGTAACTGTTTTTAAGACGTTTCGTAATGATTAGAAATTGCATGCTACTATAAAGTAAGCGCGAAAAGAATACTCGCAATATATTCCATCATATTATTTAATGCGCCAAAAAAAGTGTAAGTATTTTTTAAAACACTTTATGTAATGAATTATTATTTAATTGTTTCTTTCAGTTTCGTTTTAAGTTACATTCTAAGGTCTTACTCAAATGTCAAAACGGGCCTTTTATTTTTTGACAACATTAGTGATCAATAAACAAAATTCAAACAAAGAAATTATAACTATTCTTCCACATTGCATCTTCATAATTTTCATTATATACGCAACAGACGACAAGAGGACGCATCGCACCTCAGGTCAGTTGTCAAAAAGCAGTATAAACCGGTTTAAGCCAAGCAAGGTACGCGTCGCGCTCTAGGCCGACGTCGCACCTACACTATCTATGTACACTCACACAAATACAAAGCTCAGCTTACGTCTCGCGGACTATAAAGCATTATCTATTTTAAGGTGCAGTTTTTAAGTGCCATTTTATGCCTCAACTAGTTTCCGCCAGCAATTTTGGCAGAGTAGTCTTTAGAATTAAGCCAAAGTTGTAAATTATCCCACGGGAACCAAAAACTGGATAAAAATGGTCCAGCTTTTCGAGGTCGGCTTCTAGTCTAACCGGATGAATCAGTCGTTAGGGGTAGTCAGAAGCCAGAAAATCTAACATCCAGTCTTACCAAGGGGTATCGTGTTACCCTGTAACTGGATTGTGGAGGTCCGATAGGCAGTCGCTCCATGTAAAACACTGCTATTCAGCTGCATTCGGTTAGACTGGAAGCCGACCCCAATATAGTTGGGAAAAGGCGAGGCAGATGAGTAGCATCACAGATATAGATAGACCCTAGATAACGCAAGTATCACGATCTGTATGAAAACCAAGCGTGCCACTTTTTGGACGTCACAAAGTAATAAGATTCGTTTTGTTTTTTGATGTGAAACATCTATAGCCGCACGTAAAACCGATTTCTGGCGTGGCGACGCATGCCGCTATATGATGGTATATATATACAGTCTACATGCAGTAGTGTGTACGGTGTGGCGACGCGTCGCCATGCGCAATCGACTGTGCGATTACCGAAGTCACTGATTAAACGAATTAAGTAGTCACGATTTGAAATAAATTCGTAAATTTTTGTATTTAATGAAAATAAATGTTTATTCAATAAATAGTCATCGTTATCTGAAAAAAAAAATCGAAATATTTTATTTTATCATTATGACATAGGTATTTAGTTCCTATCACAATCTGTTCTTTTCTGATTATTACTTTTACAAAATAATGTCGATGTTTCACATTTGCCAGGCGTCCCGTGACGGCTCACATTTTTTTTTAAATTTTGTATTACCAGGTATTACTGAGGGTATGAAATTAAAAATATATATATTTTTAAATTAATTACGCATAATATTAATCACAAAATGACTTACCGATGGAAGGAAACGTTTATTTAATTTTTTTACTTACGATTTGTGTACGTAAGCTAGGCACGCGAAGTAGTTGCTCTTGCGTTATCTAGGTCTATCTATATCTGTGGTTTCATGCAACTCTCGGTAACGGCATCTTAAAATTGAGTAGCGTTTGAGTATTGAGCTCTTTATGGTCGTGTGGTATTTTTTTATAATGGGACAAGCCCGCCACACTATTCCCTAACCACTGTAACTCCTGTAAGCCAGAATCAACAGTGGCGATCACCAGAAAAGCGCCAGAGCAATGAAGCTCGCCGAGTCCCAGAGAAACGATTCTACTGTCTTGGATCCCGCAACGAAATTAATCAGAAAAGAACAGCGGTGGAGTAAGAAAATAGTAGATTGTATGACAAGGGAGCAAAATAATATTTTTACGGCGAAGGCGCTATTTTGAATCCAGAGCGAAGCGAAGAAGAGAATATTTTTTTTCCCCTCAGGCGATATATTTTGAATCCCTCGCCACGCTCAGGATTCTATTTTAGAATCCTTCGCTTCGCTCTGGATTCAAAATAGCGCCCTCGCCGTAAAAATATTATTTTGCTCCCTTGTCATACAATCTACTATTTCCACTTCCCTCCAAATCAAGCAGGAGACAGGTCGTGTGGTATAGATAGTGCAATCCACGAAGACGCGCCCCACCAATTTTTGGTTTACGGGATTTTCGGATTTTCGTGTCGGTCTGTCCTGATTAGTCTATTCATTGTAGTGTGCGCGTGCACTCATAGGTAATAGGGTATTTTACTCTATACGAGAAAAATCCTATAAATATGTTATTGAGACAGTTTAGGCATAAAGCAGTCGGAAAATGTAAGTTTTAGTTCATAAAATAACAAAACAATTTTTTAAATTCAATTCGAAGTTTTCAGTATTTTTAATCTGTTATAAAACACCGTGAAATAGTAGCGGCCATGTTATTACGCCATACGGCTGTGTAAACAAAAAAATGTCAACCGATTGGCGTAATATAGGCTTTGTACTTTTATTATTTTCGTAACCAACGTATTTTTTTCATTATTACACCTATTACAAAATATGCTTTTAATTATTTTTAAATGTTAAACAATTATCATATTTAATATGAGCTCATTTGATACAAAACGAACTGACGTCATTTATGCTGAGCAATATGGCGTCCAGTAAGAGGCGTTTTCGTGAAACTACGCGCCAAATTTGAAAATTTAAAATTGAGATGCATTTTTATGACACTTATCGATTGAATAAAAATTTTGTGTTTTTTTTGGTGGCGTTTTGGCCCTACAGAATTTCATTGAAACACTTTTCAAAAATGGATGTAAGACCCTATTAGTGTGTACCGATAACACTCAAACATTGACGGAAGCTTGCAACATATACTATAAACGGTTAGGAGGTACAGTGGGCCGCGTCTTCGTGGATTGCACGCACTATATCGTGCACTCACCTACAGACGGCGGACACCGCGCGGCTAGCACTCGGAGGAGGAGTTGAGGTCGATGGGCGGGGGAGGCCCGGCCGGCCGCGCCTTGGCCCGCGTGAGGCGGTCCAGCTCGGCCGCGGCGTCGGACCGGGCCGCCGCCGCCGCCGGAGACGGCTCCGTCCGTCCGGCCGGCGAGCCCGACTTCTTGTACAGCAGAGAGTTGAAGAAGTTCGCTAGGACGCCCTCGTTGCCTGGCGTGCCGGGGCCCATGCTTATTTTTGTGCCGTCCGGCTGTGGAGAAAATGTTACTTTAGTATTAAAGAAAGAATATTTTTAAATGCACATCAGTATAATTTTTCAGCACACTAGGCAAATCCACTAATTAACTGAATGCATACCAGAAAAAAGGATGCTGTGCAAAAAAAAAAACAATTGATTAACTAAACATGTCCTACAATAAAATCTAAAAAATCACACAAAACCTTTTTTATCGAATTCACACCAAAAATGTGGTTCGTACATCAGATATATGATTTATAAAACAAAAACACTAATTGTTTATCAAAAATAATAATTTGCACTCTAAATAACAATAACAAATTATAAAAAACAGGAAAATGCTGCAACGCTTCACGCAGTTTTGTCTGCCTTACACCTAGAGGGGAACCGATCACTTATCCGAATTATTTTTGACATTAAATTTAAAATAGTGTCATAAAAAGTAAATATGTTACAAAATTTTGTGACAAACGAATCGCTGCAAATCCGACTTCACGCAGTCTTGTCTGCCCTACCCCTAGAGTGCGTAGGCGCGGAGGGGTGGGGCGGCTCGCGAGCTGAGGAGCAGGCGGTGGTGAGCGTTAAAACCATCTGCGACGATAAGCTCGCGTGGGGCCGCCCAGACCCCGTAGCGCCGGAGCCGTGACAGAAACAATGCTTGTGCATGTTGCATGCCTGCTTGCATGTTTCATGCTTGTTTGCACGCTGCATGCTTGCTTGCATGCTGTATGCTTCTTTACTATTTTGATAATAGTAAAACAGTTCTGCAAATACCATTAAACAGTATATTTAATTTGATTTATTTAGTGTGCATAATTCGTGTGCAAGTCAGTATTTCTGGTTTAACTTTGCAATATATTGTTCGAAAAAAGGGAATACACAGATATCGATTTAAATACATGCCTTAAAGAAACAGTGTATAACGGTGTCCAGTTGTTTTTATAATACGCCTATAGGTGGCGCTGTTACCAACCTATTTTGTTCGGGTTATACTGTCTTAATATTATTACTATAACTAGACAGTCCTATTTTTGCATTTTTGTATGTAAGCTAGGCACGAAACTAGGCACGCGAAGTAGTTGCTCTTGCGTTATCTAGGTGTATCTGTATCTGTGTGTGTACCGGTGGGTTGACTCCCGGCGGCGTCCGCGGGTCGGGCCGCGGTGCGACCGCGCCGGCCTGCAGCGCGGCCAGCTGTCGCTGCAGGAAGCAGTTGCTCTTGCGTTATCTAGGTGTATCTGTATCTGTGTGTGTACCGGTGGGTTGACTCCCGGCGGCGTCCGCGGGTCGGGCCGCGGTGCGACCGCGCCGGCCTGCAGCGCGGCCAGCTGTCGCTGCAGGAAGCAGTTGCTCTTGCGTTATCTAGGTGTATCTGTATCTGTGTGTGTACCGGTGGGTTGACTCCCGGCGGCGTCCGCGGGTCGGGCCGCGGTGCGACCGCGCCGGCCTGCAGCGCGGCCAGCTGTCGCTGCAGGAAGCAGTTGCTCTTGCGTTATCTAGGTGTATCTGTATCTGTGTGTGTACCGGTGGGTTGACTCCCGGCGGCGTCCGCGGGTCGGGCCGCGGTGCGACCGCGCCGGCCTGCAGCGCGGCCAGCTGTCGCTGCAGGAAGCAGTTGCTCTTGCGTTATCTAGGTGTATCTGTATCTGTGTGTGTACCGGTGGGTTGACTCCCGGCGGCGTCCGCGGGTCGGGCCGCGGTGCGACCGCGCCGGCCTGCAGCGCGGCCAGCTGTCGCTGCAGGAAGCAGTTGCTCTTGCGTTATCTAGGTGTATCTGTATCTGTGTGTGTACCGGTGGGTTGACTCCCGGCGGCGTCCGCGGGTCGGGCCGCGGTGCGACCGCGCCGGCCTGCAGCGCGGCCAGCTGTCGCTGCAGGAAGCAGTTGCTCTTGCGTTATCTAGGTGTATCTGTATCTGTGTGTGTACCGGTGGGTTGACTCCCGGCGGCGTCCGCGGGTCGGGCCGCGGTGCGACCGCGCCGGCCTGCAGCGCGGCCAGCTGTCGCTGCAGGAAGCAGTTGCTCTTGCGTTATCTAGGTGTATCTGTATCTGTGTGTGTACCGGTGGGTTGACTCCCGGCGGCGTCCGCGGGTCGGGCCGCGGTGCGACCGCGCCGGCCTGCAGCGCGGCCAGCTGTCGCTGCAGGAAGCAGTTGCTCTTGCGTTATCTAGGTGTATCTGTATCTGTGTGTGTACCGGTGGGTTGACTCCCGGCGGCGTCCGCGGGTCGGGCCGCGGTGCGACCGCGCCGGCCTGCAGCGCGGCCAGCTGTCGCTGCAGGAAGCAGTTGCTCTTGCGTTATCTAGGTGTATCTGTATCTGTGTGTGTACCGGTGGGTTGACTCCCGGCGGCGTCCGCGGGTCGGGCCGCGGTGCGACCGCGCCGGCCTGCAGCGCGGCCAGCTGTCGCTGCAGGAAGCAGTTGCTCTTGCGTTATCTAGGTGTATCTGTATCTGTGTGTGTACCGGTGGGTTGACTCCCGGCGGCGTCCGCGGGTCGGGCCGCGGTGCGACCGCGCCGGCCTGCAGCGCGGCCAGCTGTCGCTGCAGGAAGCAGTTGCTCTTGCGTTATCTAGGTGTATCTATATCTGTGTGTGTACCGGTGGGTTGACTCTCGGCGGCGTCCGCGGGTCGGGCCGCGGTGCGACCCCGCCAGCCTGCAGCGCGGCCAGCTGTCGCTGCAGGAAGGCTTGTTCGTCCTCCGCCTGCACCTCGGCTTCACGATTCGCTCCGCTCTGGAACAAAAAAAAAATCATTTATTAAGCTTTTGAACATAAACGCATCCGCCTGCCAAGCTAAGCCACAAATCACTGCAAATACCAACAAATAAAATAAATATATCCTTGTGCCTTTTTACAATATTTCGTTAAGAAGCGCCCTTCCCCATCGAACGAACTCCAACACGAGCGTGATTGAAAAATTTTTTGTTTCAACCAACGCGACGCAAAGCTCGAAAACAAACGAGTGAGAGTGAGAACGCGATAACATCACAGGAAAATTGGCGCCCGGAAATTTCACAAAACTTGTTCCAGGACATACGTGTTTTTAAAAAAGCCTTACAAATTTTTGGTAAAAATGTTTATAATTTAGAATCTCCATTACATGTGCAAGGTTTCTATGAAGCTGTTTATTTACTTTTTCAATGTATGAGTGCATTATGCACGGCCAAAGTTCAGATAAAATTGTGCAAAAAAACTGATTTTCGGACGTGTTTACTGAATCAGTTTTTTGAAAAAAAATTAACTTTTGGCCTCATACAAACCTAGATTTAAACCACAAGATACCTGTGTGTTAAAAATATTTAGAAAATAATTTCATATAACTCCGTAATCGCGTACGAGCGTATGTATGGGAAATATGACGGGATGGGCGCTCTTAATGTAATATATCATCATCATATCAGCCTTTTGTCGTCCACTGCTGAACCTAGGCCTCCCCCAGAGATCGCCAACTAACCCGGTCTTGGGCAGCCCGCATCCATCAGCTGCTAGCCACTTTATACCAATCTATACTAATCTATCTATACTTAATATTATAAATTAAAAAAAAACTATCTGTTACGCTTTCACGAGAAACCTGAACCAATTTTCAAAATTGGTTCAGGATTGGTTCAGATAGCTTGAACCCTACACTAATATGGCATGTATACTGTATAAGGAATATAGAGATATAGACGAAGTTAGTACAAAATGGTATCCAAGAGGCAGTAAACGAAATAAGAGATAAACAAGTAACAAGATGAAAGACAACTTCAAGAAAATACCCATACCGGACCAGGGCCTCAAGTCTGCTATTACAATAGTGTCAGAATGATCATTGATTTCATAATTGTTGATTTTGTCAAGTTTGGTAACCTACTAATATAATGGCGTCATTATGACTTTCCAATGGTCAACCACTGACACGCCATTGAAAGAAATGATATAGAATGGTAATCTCGTACAAAATGACTGAATGACTGACTTAGGCGTTAATCTGCAAAAATTTTTACACTTCCTTTGATCAGTGACCTACCATTAGAACGTCATTGTGCAGTCATTGCTTTTAATTCGACCAACCAATGATCGACCATTATGAATTTAGCAGATTACGAACTTTTAGCAAAATGACAATGGGATCGCGTTGGAATGACCAAATTATAAAAATAGCAGACTTGGCCCCCAGGTAATTTCTTAAAGTCTGTCTGAACTGAAGTGAGTATGGACTCATGTAGCAAGAGAAAGGATTAAGAAGAAATCTTTAGAAAAAGCCTTTGTCGATTGACAAGCTGTTGAAGGTAAGATTGTGCATGTCATTCTAGCTCTGCTCACGAATGTATAATAGTTTAAATATTTCTCATTAAGAGCGCTCAACCCGTCATATTTCCCATACAAACGCTCGTACGCGATTACGGCGTTATAACAAATTATTTTCCAAATATTTTCAACACACAGGTATCTTGTGGTTTAAATCTAGGTTTGTATGAAGCCAAAAATAAACTTTTTGAGAAACAAATTCAGTAAACACGTCCGTTTCAAATCAGTTTTTTTGCACAATTTTATCTGAACTTTGGCCGTTCATAATGCACTCATACATTGAAAAAGTAAAAAAACAGCTTCATAGAAACCTTGCAAACATTTTTATCAAAATGGAACAAGTTTTGTGAAATTTCCGCGCGCCAATTTTCCTGTGATGTTATCGCGTTTTCACTCACTCGTTTGTTTTCGAGGTTTGCGTTGGTTGAAACAAAAAATTTTTCAATCACGCTCGCGGTGAAGTTCGTTCGATGGGGATGGGCGCTCTTAAGCGAAATTTATAGTAAATTTCTTTTGAGTAAATAAAGATTCTATAAACCACAAGATGAAATCTATACTTTAACTATTAAGAACAAAGAGTCATAGTTCAGTGAACGAAGACTTACTTTCCGTATCGCAGGCTGCACTATAACATCCCTATAGTAGTCGTCGGGCTTACACGACTGCATGTTCTCGTATAATATACTAATTTTCTTCATGCTGTCCCAGCCAGCGGGTCTGTAACAAAACAATAATATTGCCGATTACCTTTGTCCATAAACTAAGCTAAAATTAGACAATTGGCATCTCTTACTACTAGGCAGCTGAAGAAAAGGACGGCGATAGATGAGAACTAAGTTAGTGATGTCAAATTATTTTTTTCTTGAACTTCGCCGTGTTTTTAATTGATTTCAAAAAGGAGGAGGTTATCAATTTGAATATTTGTATTTTTTTTTTTATTTATGTTCGGGCATAACTCTGTCATATATAGACGGATTTGCGAAATTCTTTTTTTGTTCGAAAGGGGGTTATTCCGAAATGGCCCCATATAAATTTTACCAAAATTGATCTAGCCCTTTTTGAGAAAATCAACAAATTCCGAATTAAATATACTTAGACGACGTTTTAGTTTCTTCAATCTTTGGGGATTTACAATCTCTTTTAAGTGTGCCGCCGTTTCTTAATGGATTTCGATGTTAAGGCAACACTAAAAAGCGAAAAATAAAAAGTTTTTTCAAAAAAAAGAAAACCACCTTCAAAAACTGAAAAGTGATAAATAACTTTAGCACAGAACACACATTACTTTACTTCCGGAAGTCGGTGGCAATACAAAACAACAAACTCAAAGCCGCCGCCACCGACTTCCGAAAGTAAAGTAATGTGTGTTCTGTGCTAAAGTTATTTATCACTTTTTAGTTTTTGAAGGCGGTTATCTTTTGATTTGAAAAAACTTTTTAAATAATAAGTTCTGAAATGACAACATTTTAGATCAACTTAAATTGACAGCTCTTATTAACATCTGTATCTTTGTTATTTTATCATCAACTGTTTCAACATTTGTAAATATGTGAACATTATGTGCTGTAATAAAATAAAAATAAAAATAGGGTATTTTACTCTAAACGAGAAAAAATCTATAAATATGTTATTGAGACAGTTTAGGCATAAAGCAGTCGGAAAATGTAAGTTTTAGTTCATAAAATAACAAAACAAATTTTTAAATTCAATTCAAAGCTTTCAGTATTTTTAATCTGTTCTAAAACACCGTGAAATAGTAGCGGCCATGTTATTACGCCATAAGGCTGTGTAAACAAAAAAATGTCAACTGTCAGTCAACCGATTGGCGTACTAAAGGCTTTGTACTTTTATTATTTTCGTAACCAACGTAATTTTTTCATTATTACACTTACTACAAAATATGCTTTTAATTATTTTTAAATGATATACAATTATCATATTTAATATGAGCTGATTTGATACAAAACGAACTGACGTCATTTACGCTGAGCAATATGGCGTCCAGTAAGAGGCGTTTTCGTCAAACTACGCGCGAAATTTGAAAATTTAAAATTTAGATGTATTTTTATGGCACATACCGATTGAATAAAAATGTTGTGTTTTTTTTGTTGGCATATTAGCACTACAGAATTTCATTGAGACACTTTTCAAAAATGGGTGTAATACCCTATTGTGTGTGTATGTTCAACCATGTGTCTTACTAAGTTTAGGAGATGAAAATAGGTTACAACTTATGAGTCTAATTATTCAAAGTTATACACTAGATCAATTACAATGTAAAAACAATATAAAAGACAAGATGAAAACAAAATATTGTAAACAATAGACTCATTAGTTAAAATATAAATGAATTTAGTGTGCAATATTGACTGAACACCAGACAAACCTGCTTCAGTCCCTGTTCTACTGCGACAACTTCGAAAAAGTGACTGAAGACGGCGACTCATGTAACGAGCGTAAAATCTCGTTACATTGTCGATGTACCTAACTTAGCTGTCATTCCTTAAGAGGAAACACAAGGGCCGTTTTTCCATACAAACTTAGTCCCCTGTTTCCTCCCTGGATAATGCCAGTAGATCAATTATTTCTTTTTTAAATATCCATGGCTACTATTGGCATGTCCCTATGTTTTCCTTTTTCTCATAAATTTATTATTAAAAGAGATATGAATATTCAAAAACCTAAAAAATTGGCATGATTTTCCGCTGTGTTCAAACATTCAGAAAACAAATTTGACTTGATTATATAAAAATAGAAAACATAGCAACACGGCAAAAGTCTTTCTTTATTTTTTAAAAAGCAGTTAAATCGGTTAAGTTTTGGAGAAGAAATCAGGGGACTACGAATCATTGATTTTGTGTACTTTTAATAGGTATTTTCGGTTAAAGCTGCAGTTGTCTCTGTCGCGCTTTGCGGTTCGTGTTCGGGCATCGCGCGACAGCAATAGATTTTACAAATACCTAACTTTTAATTCTCTAGCCCGTGGTATTTCCTCTTAATCTGTGATACTTTGTACATACTTTAATATAGTGTTTTTTATGTAAGGTACATCGTATTCACGGATATAATTTGTGTAAATGCAAATATTGGTAACATCATTTTTAAAGAGTAAGTATGGAGTTTCTTGCCCATTCTTCTCCATACAAAAATAGTAGTAGATTCAAAATTCACATTCAGTAAGAGTACCTATTGTAAAATATACCACAATTGAATAAAAACATTTGACTTTGGCATTGTACGGAATCCTCTCCACGCGAGTTCAACTTGCACTTGGCCGATTTTTATTAGTATTTGTTGTTACCACAGATATAGATAGACCTAGATAACGCAAGAGCAATTACTTCGCGTGCCTAACTTACGATAAAAAATCGTAAGTAAAAAAATAAAGTAAACGTTTCCTTCCATCGGTAAGTCATTTTGTGATTAATATTATGCGTAATGAATTTAAAAAACAATTATTTTTAATCTAATACCCTCAGTAATACCTGGTAATACCAAATTTAGGAAAAACAAAACATTCGTATTACATTGTGACGTCCAAAAAATGGCACGCTTGGTTTTCATACAGATCGTGATACTTGCGTTATCTAGGTCTATCTATATCTGTGGTTGTTACAGAAATAAATCATCTGTGAAAATTTCAACTTTCTAGCTATCACGGTTGAGATACAAGCCTGGTGACAGACTGCCAAACGGACAGTGGAGTCTTAGTAATTGGGTCCCGTTTTTACTCTTTAGGTACGGGATCCTAAAAATAATTAAAGTACTCACATCAAAACAGCATCCTTCTCCACAATAAGCGCCGGCGTCCTAAAGGGCAGCCCATATATCCTGTGCGTCAGATACTTGTAGAGCAGATCGCAGTTCTTATCCTCCTTAGCGCTGCTGTAGAAAAGCGCGGCGCCATACTGCAGACAGAATCTTCGTATCCACTGCTGCATAAAGTCGAAGTGCTCATCACGGTAATCGTGTTCCTTCTCTAGAGTGCTCATGTAGTCAGTCTGTGGAGGATTATGTTTGCCTTGTGGTTAGTTGGTAAATAATTATTGTGTTTCGTATACAGGGTGTAAAATAAATCAAATCATTTATTTGCTGGAATATGGGTACATAAGGTGTTACAAACAACAGAAGTTCTTAATTCCATATTCTACCTAAACAGGTGTGCAAATATCTAGTACATGCAAATGTCAAATATTATTATTATTTACCATTAATCATCCATTACAAAATGTAATATTAATAGTTAGTACATCTATAAATCACATTTTTTCATTTAAATAATCATTAACATTCTAATAGGCTTTATTAATTAGATACGTCTTTAATTTATTTTTAAACCTTATGATATTCTCAGCATCCTTTATATTACTAGGTAATTTATTATAAATTCTAGATTCTAGTATAATTATTAGATTATACTATACAACTATAATTATTAAAAATCGTCCAAGTGAAGGGTTCCGTACAATGCGTACCACCTTAGTTCCTTTACCAGACCAATCGATCGATTGTCGATCGACGATCGATCGATTGTAGAATAGATTAGTCGACGTCAATCGAGACACTTGATTTCTATTAGTGATAGATTATAGTTATAGCCGGAATTAATCGATCAACGTCGACCGATTCCATCGACCGGCCATCGATCGATTAGTTAGTCGAACGGTATCCGTCGATCAGCCAAAACTACACCAATCGATCAACGTCGATCGATGTCGACCGATGGTATCGATCGACGATCGATCGATTGGTAGTAACACCCTTCCAATGTAGGTACTAAAGTCAAGCAACAAAAACAGAAAAAAAAATATGTTATGGGGTGGGGACCCCCGTTAATTTTATTTTTTATTATCTGTTGTTATGGCGTAGAGTGCCGACCGCGAATAGCACCACCCCATTTCTTCCCATGGGTGTCGTAAAAGGTGACAGAGGGATATTGACCAGAGGATGAACAGCAGCGTCCTTCTGAGTACCACAACACCTACTGAGATCGCCAACATGCATCGGTCAAGCATGGCGATTACGGTTGAACCTACAGATATAGACAGACCTAGATAACGCAAGAGCAACTACTTCGCGTGCCTAACTTACGATAAAAAATCGTAAGTAAAAAAATAAAGTAAACTTTTCCTTTCATCGGTAAGTCATTTTGTGATTAATATTATGCGTAATTAATTTAAAAAACAATTATTTTTAATCGAATACCCTCAGTAATACCAAATTTAGGAAAAACAAAACATTCGTATTACATTGTGACGTCCAAAAAATGGCACGCTTAGTTTTCATACAGATCGTGATACTTGCGTTATCTAGGTCTATCTATATCTGTGGTTGCGAGAGACCTATGCCCAGCAGTGGGCGTCTAAAGGTTGACATGATGTTAATATCGCAGCCATAGTAATACACACTGAAAATTTCAAGTGTGTATTATGGTTTAGAAGATACAGCACGCTGATGCACAGATGCTAGTTTAATTTCTCAGAAGGTGCACTAGTGCGTCTGTGGTCTATTTGTTTGAGGTGCTGCGGGTAGGTTCTAGAAACACATTGGTAACACGCGTGGGAATTGGGTTAACGTACGAACGTCCTTCCACCTTCGCATGCTGATCTGTGGGCTAATTTACGTAACTGAAGAAGTGCTGTTCTAGTGCAGTTGCAGTTAAGTTTCGACCAAAACAACGCTTTTCGTATTCTCTAAGTTCGCGTCACGCGAGCGCCATAACGGCATTCTACTGTTGCGCGTCTTTGGTGCGTGCTTCGGAACGCAACATATCGGTATTCTTCTATTCGTTTGACGTCTCAGAATGACAATTAAAAAGTATTAAAATCTGTACTGCGGTTTTATTTTTAACGTCATGTTCAATTATTTAGTGAGTTATATTTTTCTCTCATGTGGCTACACCATAAGTAAGTTTGGTAGAGTTTGGTTGTCGTACAGTTGACGTGCAGTTCACGCGCAGCTTACGCGCAGTTCAAAGATTACAAGAATACCGTTTATCACTCAAACTTGAACTTAACTGCAACTGCACTACAACTTCATCGGCGCGTCATAAAATTACGTGAATTCGCCCACTAGACATTACAAGTTGACGTTGCGTGGGAGGCGTGTGATTGCGTTGCATAACTTGCATACGATAAGTAGTTTTTATTTCATAGTTATTCATATAAAATAACGAAGAACTAAGGTTACCGACATAGCTATCAGAATATGAAGTTGAAATGGCAATGGGCACGTCAAATCGGTCGAAGAACCGATAACTGATGGGAAAGAAAGGTTCTCGAGTGGCCTATGTTCAACAGTGGATATGTTTCGGCTGATGATGATTCATGCACGTGTTGGTGTTAACTGTGAGTGCAGATAGTAATTGAAATAATAAATAAATAAATAGTACAATAACGAGTCCAGATATTGCGTTGCATACGTAGCGTACGTGGGACCAGGAGGGCTAGACAAGTGGTGGTGGTGGTGGTTTTGTAAACGTTTTATTTAATAAATAAATTATTATTATTATTTATTATTAATGGTTCCGTGTCGAACCGATTTCGAAAATCGATAACGCTAGCTTTTCTACAGGGTCCAAGCCACGAAGATCCAAGGGTTTGCTAAATTGTCGAATGATTCGATATTTCGGTGATTTCGATTGTCAAGAGCGCCTCTTGTCTACGCATGTGTATGGGAATATCGATCGAGTCGATCCATTTCGTCATGCTTTCGTTAAGCGATTTGACATTGTCTAGCACTTAGCGATCGAAAGTGACATTTCGAAAGCTTATGCCAATTCCATACATTTCGGATTTATCTAATATCGATAACGTAAATGAATGTGACTTTGTCTAAGCCTTCAGTTTGTCTTTCGTTTTACGGTGACGTCATTTGACGCTTACACGTCAGACGCTCGAAGTCTCAGTTACCGTATACCAAGGGCTAAGATGTTTACACATAATAAAAAGACTCACCTTAGTTGCCACAACTACAATATCAAGTCCTAGATTGGTAGTAAGTACGGCCTCGGGTAGGGGGCTGTCGTCATCCTCTCCGTTTTCGAAGTCATCCGACAGGTTCCGAGAGGATCGCTTCATGGGGGATGACGCCGTAGGTTCCAGTTCATCCCCCGGCTCCGTATACCTCTGCCATTTCTGTACTTGTTGCTTTTTACTTTGTAACCTTTGTTCTGTAAAGAAAAAAAAAATTCTGCTGTTAGTATGTGTTTATTGATGGAAAAAAATGGGTGAAGTTAGACGATTTACACACAAGAGCATATACCCCCTTGGTTACTTCCTTAACGTTGCTTAAAATTAAGTCATGTCTTTCATAAACTAACAATTAAGCAACTAGCAACGTTATTGAGTACCGGGGGGTATTATATTATGCACTTTTTCAATATGACACACTTGACACAGCTCTATAAACTTGCGTTTAATTTCCGATATCGTCATATCCTATCCTACTAATATTATAAATTCGAAAGTTTGTGAGGAAAGATGGATGTTTGTAACTCCTGACCTGAATGGAATTACCTGAAAATAAGCACATGTTTGATTGATTTAGTTCAGTCATGTCAAACTCAGTCACTAGAGAGCCAAAAGCATGAAGACCGTACACTAGGTGTGTCGCAATACGTAATCTTAAAAAAAACAACAAATTACTGGAAATCTTAGCAAGAATGCAGCAATTATAGGATAAGTATATTTAGTAAATTTAATTCGGGCCGCTAGAAAATTATCATTGGGCCGCTTGTTTACATGTTAATTAGGACAGCGAAACGGTCATCTCGCAGAATGAGGCTGCGAATAGGGAGTAGTGTTGTAAGAAACTCGAGTCTTGGAGTCTTATTATAAGACTTGAGCTATATTTCAAGACTCGAGTCTTATAAACAAGACTCAGAGCTTGAGTCCTTTAGATTTCTTGAGTCTTTTATAGAAAGACTCGAGTCCTGCCAAAAAGAACGCAAAGACGGAGTCATTTTAAAAGAAATCAGGACTAAGTCCTCTACATCTAAAGCCGCAGTTTGGACTTTGTAGTAAATAAAATAGTAAGTAATAAATTGTTTATTAGGTATTATTTTAGTATATTAAGCACGTGTACTGCAACCAACGGACTTTTAAATGGATTGTTTTTAATGAAATTAAATTGACGCGAATTATATTTTGATCTACTTTCAATTAGAGAAATAAATATGGGTGACGATATCAAGTCACCCTGTCCATGTCTGTTACCTGTATAATACACCAACTCATGTTCATGACTTAGTCCAGCTCAGAGAATTTAAAAGACTCGAATAGACTTGAGTCTTTTACAATACCAATAGGTAGATCAGGGAAGGATCGTGCGTTCCCGCGACTCCCGACGTACGTGTGTGATGGAACACCGTGGCGGTTTTAGCCGGTAAGAGCCCGGTACACCCCCCGTCTTCCTCAGACGAAAAAAGATAGCATAGGATAATTATCATCCCGGTTATGTATTCCCGTGGGATAACTTTAGCTTAATGATGAAATCTACGCGGACGAAGTCGCGGGTAAAAGTAATACATATTGCTCTTGCTGTTTAATAATACAGCAATTTCGATGAGAATACAATTAAGATTCCGCTCCGCAAAAAAAAACTAGGAAATTAATTCAATACAAACACATTCGCAGTTATTAACTAAACTCTTTTCGAACGGTATTTCGTGCAATTAACATCACAAAGTGTAGATGCGAAATGCTGGCAGTTAATCTGAGAGACACTGAACGGAACATTAATAATTTCACATTTGGTAGTTTTATTCACTTTCTTCTTATTCTTTCAGTTGATAAATCATTTGGATCAGGATGACATGATTCAAAAAAGTCTCTAAAGAATGAGTGCAAAATCTGAGAATGTGCACTAATTTCATTTAAGATTAAATGGTAGAAATTGTTTGATATTAATAATTATATTGTGATACTACAAACTACCCCGGCATACGTTGTTGTGCTATATAAATTATTTCTTATCATCTAGATATAAAAAATAGCCTACGACCTATTCTCAGACCTAGCCAAACATACACAAAAAAACCGGACAAGTGCGAGTCGGACTCGCCCACCGAGGGTTCCGTACATATTTGTAGCTACATATCCATACCTACTATCCATACTTTAATCTACATAATATTAAAAATGCGTTTTTTGCGACATACTGCCTATACCTGTAAGACTCGCCAGACCTCACAGTCAAATCATTTAAACGGTTTTGTGGGGCTTAGTTTATAAGCTATGTATCTATGAACTTATAATAAATAAATAATAAAAAAAAATAAAAAAAAAATAATCACGTTAACATAGAGAGTTGATTTTTTTACAGCATCAAGGGACCGTAGACTTGAGTATATGGATTTTCGTTTATTTCAACTCGATACCTCCACGCGTTCCCGAGATAAAGGGTCTTGCTTGCCGGACAACAAAGTGATCCTATAAGGGTTCCGTTTTTTTCCTTTTGAGGTACGGAACCCTAAAAAAACATAATATGTAATTGGTTAAGCCGTTTCCCTTCGAAACGGCTTAACCGATTATTTGGATAACAAACACTATGACACGAGATTTTTATAAATTTGATCTATAAAGGACTGTGTAAGTACTATGTTTTTGTAATATCAATGATGAGGAACGAAATTCTTCAGGTCATCACCACTGATACTAAAATTACCATTGAGACTCCCCTTTTTTAAAGCCCGTAGTCCACCAAAAAGGTAGTGTGGGTTTGTACTTTATCTAGCCATTAAGGGGCTATTAACGACTTTTTCAGATTTCAAACTGACAATCACGTCAAAATGTGTAGTGTAAATGATTTGAAAAAAATATGTGTTAAACTAGAACATTCTCTTAATCATTTAGTATGTGAATATTTTTTATTTTATTCATATTAAATAGTTTAATTAACTCGTGAAGTTGTGTCTGACGCGGACAAAACATTGACAATAAAAAAAAACTACCAGGTATTATTAAACGAAACTTACACTATCTTACAGACAATTTTATTATCCATCTTTTAATATACGCCTTTTTTTAAATTAAAGAATACTATCTTTTATTTAATTTTATCGATTAAACTTTGAGTTTTGGACGCAGCGCATACGATTCTCTGGTCGCTCAAGGTCGCCGGCGTATATCGTCGCCTTAATGCAAAAGCTAACATGTTTATGAAGTCAGTTTTCGAGTGTATGACATTTTGATCAGCCAAACAGACGCCAATAATGACATCATATGCAGACAATAGGGGAGAACAAGATGGTGTATATTGTGTGTTATGCGCGGACCAAAGCAATCAGAGACAGCGGGGCGCGGCAGAATAATGCATAATGGTACTAATAATAGTGAAGACAATAGGATCCAATCTATTTCTTGTCGATTGCTTTTTTGCTACGTATAAATATAAATGATAATGATTTCAATACTATTTATACGTTAGACTGCCCCGTAGTCACGTGGTGGTAAGGGATCCTAGGTTCGATACCAACCCCTGCTACCTACTAATAGCCAACAGTTCCCTACTACCCAGTCGGGAGCTTGGTATTCACAGTATGTATTATTCCCGCCCCCAACTCAGTAACTTCGAACTAGACACTCGGTATCGATCGAGCGCTAACTCAACTTATTTTAAGCGTTGACAACGGATATCTTTTGGCAAGTTGCAGTATGATAAAATCTGTATTCTAAAGCTGTTGGCTTCTGGTCTGAGCTGCGTTTGGCATAAAAGCTCCACACGGTCTGTAATATACTCATTTATTTGGATTAAGCTTCAATACACGGAAGCTGGTGTAGTTTTCGTTGCGTATTAAGTTTTTCAAGAAATAAGGTAAGGTATAAATGTATGCGGAATTCAAGTAACAGATAGGGTGGGTGCCGGAAGCTGGAAGTCTTCGCCAAGAGACACCTTCAAAACGTAGGTGTGATTACTTAGATAGAACTCGAAGGGATATACGCTGAAAGGTGAAATACAGGCTACGCCTAATTTGGCTTCAGACATTTAAACTTTTGTGTACTGTCACTAAAAGAAATAAGTAATCAAGGTCGTCGTATATAGTTGAAGTTTAACCGATGAATGTGTATAAATAAAATAAAATTAATAGATAATTAACAGTTAATTAATTAAATTAACTTTCATTCGGTTCTATTTTATTTGTTAACCGACTTCAAAAAGGAGGAGGTTATCAATTCGGATGTTTGTATTTTTTTTTATGTATTTCGGACATAACTCCGTGATATATACTACTCAAAACAAAATAAAGGCCACAAGGTATTTTGTCTGTACCATGAAAATAATAAAACCAATATATATTTTTTGTCTCCATAACGAAAACTAATGTTGTTTTTACCATGTAGACCAATAAATTTATTCAAATAATAATGATTAAAAAGTTTATTTGCTTTTGAAAGAAAAAACACATTTTAGGTTAAAAATAAAAACAACGTAAAGTTACTGAAAACAAAAGAAAATACTCCATGCTCATCTTTTAGTTACTGGTTATTCCCCCCTCGTTTAGCTACGCACTCCTGAAGCCTGGAGTGCATGCTCTCAATCAAATGCCTGACATTTTCCATTGGAATCTCTTCCCAGGTCCTTTTCACAGCGTTGATGAGTTGCTGTTGGTTGTGGATTTCCTGATCACCGTTTCAACTGATCCCACATGTGCTCTATTGGCTTTAAGTCCGGACTGTTCGCCGGCCACGGCAAGACTTCAATTTGAGAGTCTTCCAGTACAAACCGAGTCGCTTGGCCGTGTGTGCACGAGCATTGTCTTGCATCAAGATGAATCCAGGACCCGCTCGCTGTGCAAATGGGATCACATGTGGTCTGACAACTTTCTCAATATACCGCTGAGCAGTAACAGTACCCTCATTTAAAATAGCGAGCTCAGTTTTGCCGTGTAAGCTTATCCCGCCCCAAATCATTACATTTGGACCACCAAAACGATCGACTTCATGGATGCAGGCTTCTGAAAATCTCTCGCCGCGTCTTCTCCATACTCTAATACGCCGATCGTCGTTAAAAAAATTAACTTTGCATTCGTCTGTGAAGAGCACCATGCCCCATTGGTTTATGTCCCAGTCCAAATGTTGACGGGAAAATCTTAAACGATTTGCACGATGATTTCTGGTTAATGGAACACGGACAACTCGCCTTCTTGATGCCTGCTGGTCTTCATGCAATCGATTACGAATAGTTTGGTCACTGACACAAGTACCCGTTATCAGCCGTAAACGATTTTGCAGCTTGCGGGTCGCCGGGCTCGGCGCGCACTTAATCGAATGTAACGATCCTCTTGAGCTGTTGTAATGCGAACTCTGCCCGAACCAGGTCTTCTTCTAACACTGCCGGTCTCTTGGAAACGATTCCATAGATTTTGAATAGCTCTTCGAGAAAATCCCAATTGCAAACCCACAGATCGCTGCGAATGACCTTCTTCAATCATCGTAACGGCTCTGGTTGCTGTCATCGAGTCCATATGACGCCTGCGTGCTTGTGGCATATTGCAAAAGATGTTTCTGACTCGAGATATCAATGAACTCTGATAATTTCTAATAAACCAAGAAGCTAAGGAAAGCAAGACGTCAAAGAAACTGGAATCAAAATTTTCAAAAAGGATTTTAAATCAAATTTTATTTAAAATTGTTGCCAGCATTAGATGAATACTACAATATTAAAAAGTTTAGGTATCAAAGAGTTTGTATACTCAATATTTTACTACTTTCAATATGTAAATGTTTAATAAATTACACCAAAATGAAAAAATACCTCGTGGCCCTTATTTTGTTTTGAGTAGTATATAAACGGATTTGCAAAATTCCTTTTTTTGTTCGAAACGGGTTTATACGGAAATGATCCCATATAAATTTCATCGAAATTGATTCAGCATTTTTTGACAAAATCAAGAATATCCAAAAAAAAATAGGTACATAGACGATGTTTTATAGTTTCTTCAACCTTTGGAGGACTTTCAATCTCTGATTTAACTGTGTCGCCGTTTCTTAATGGATTTGGATGTTAAGGCGATACTAAAAAGCGGAAAAAAAAACTAAAAAAAAACAACCGCCTTCAAAAGCATTACATGAAAAATGATTGTAGGTACCTACTGAAATGACTGTTTTTGGGAGATTACCCAGAAAAGGCAATACACAGAGAAAAGTAGAAAGCTATGGGTAGTATGGCGGATGGCTTTATACCTTTGCCCAGCAGAGAAAAAATACAGGTTGAAAAAATAAGAGGGTCAATCAATTCCTGCCATAAGCCAAAACGAGGTAAGTTTCTTATACTAAACGGTTTAACAAGTAATTAATTGCCAGTTGTCTTTAAAACGTATTAAGACTCAGAAGATCAATGACTTTAGACAAAGTAATTGCAAGCTATTAATAAAATGTTTAATAATAATGATCACGGATAAATATAATGACAAACACGACCTTTGTTCGTGGCGATACGTCTATGTCTATGTGAGCGCAAATGAGATAAAACTACAAAGGGTAAGTCCCTTTGGTATTGTAACTCAACGATTGTCGGGCGAAAAATGTGAAAGTCGAACCTCCGCTACTTATGCACTTATGTGGTGTAATCGACATTCGAGAGGACCAGGTAGAGGTTTCATTTGCGATTCTAGCAGTGGCGTAGCTAGGCGTGGGCAAAATGGGCCCTCGCCCACGGCCTCGCTCTTGAAGGAGCCTCGCGAGGCCCCCAGACTTTACCACAAGTAAAAAAATTACTAGCGATCAAAATCGTCTTCCTTTTCAATATTCTCCCAAAGCGCATTTATATTTTTTTTACTATCATGAGTAAAGGCAGCCTATGTCCTGACGTGTCAAAGAATTTTTAGTAGGATAGATCTAATGGGTAGATGTAGGGAACGAAAGAAAAGGGGCCTCGCTTTTGCGACTTCGCCCACGTCTATATTAGTCCACGCTACTCTACTGGATTCTAGGACTTGAATAAGCCCAGGTTTAGAGTGACCGCTGTTGCGTACATAAATAATTATAAGAATTCAGAATAAATACTCCAAATGAAAAGTAGTGTTCAGAATGGTGTTGCTCGCGGTGTGTGGTCTTGCTCGCGTAATAGAAAATACAATACAATAGGCCTTATGTTGGCCTTACATTGCCATACCAACACACATGGGTGTTCGTACCATCACTTTCCAAACTCCAGACTGCTACTGAGAAGTTCCTCATGAAAAGACCAATGGAATAGACAAAGCAAGTGGAAGTGCCCACGCAGTTATCCCGCGTGTGTCACAATTATGCGGAAAATATGAAAAATAATAACAACTTTCGTTAGTTATAATAAGACTTAATTTTGTTTGAACAACAAATGAGCTTTTCGTCAAAGTTTAATTTATTGTTCATACAAAATCAAGACTTATTACAACCGACGAAGGTTGTTATTTTACATATTTTCCGCATAATTGTGACACGCGCGGAATAGCTGCGTCGGCACTTCCACTTGTTTTTTCTATTCCGTGGTCTTGCTAAACCTATACTTTACAAAATGATTATGCAATGTTTTGTTATAGTAGGTAAGCAAAAAATGCGGATCAAAAGACCAATTCCAGACTCGCTAACATTAATTATCTCTTCTCTTAATAAAAACAAATTGGGTTTTACGAGTACACGTTGGGTTGATTAAATACCTTCCAGGTAGGCGG
This sequence comes from Charanyca ferruginea, assembly GCA_947361185.1. Lineage (NCBI taxonomy): Eukaryota > Metazoa > Arthropoda > Insecta > Lepidoptera > Noctuidae > Charanyca > Charanyca ferruginea. The sequence continues at coordinate 33,046,304 of OX376057.1, forward strand.
CGGACGAATGTAGGGCAAATCCGACAGCCCTAAAATGAGATAATTCGGTTTTTTTCTCTAGACGGCGGTTACTATCAAAGACTAGTCCTACGGTTTCTTGAACGATATTATTATAGTAAAATGATAGGATTGTCAATCGCGTTAAAGCTTCTGTGAATTGATTGGTAAACTACATTGTCAAAAAAAAATGACAGCAAGTTACACACTTTTGTCACATTAATTTTGTGTTGATTTTCGTTCTAGAAGACAAGACTCCGAACTCTAATTTCGATCTGAAAAAAGCCACAATCATACCAACTTTAAGCACTATAATGGCATAATCAGGCTTTCACCCCTTTACCCCCCTCTTGTCCAATAAAATGTCGCGTAAAACGACGATGAAATCGCCCACACACTAACAAGTTTACGATTGCACCGCGGATATAGCTCTGATGAATTTTTTACTCAATGGCTCAAGGTCAAAGGTTCTTTTAAAGGTCAAGAATATAACATCATATTGTGTGTATAATGTAGTTTGACTTAATAATTAATGTTGTCATTATTTCATAATGTTGGAGAAGGAAAAGTTTGTGCTTTTTGTCGTTGTATCTTTTCTGCTAGTATTATAAATGCGAAAGTTTGTGAGGATGGATCAGACGGATGATGGATGTTTGTTACTTCGTCGCGCTTAAACGGCTGAGCGGAATTAACTGAAAGAATCATGGCGAGATCCATACATTCATTTGTATGAAAAAAAAAAAATTAGAGGGTTTAACATATGTTCCAATGTGAAGAATACATTACCAGGTGTGTATTGATATACTTAGCATATTTTTAAACCTCGCATAAATAAAATATTACGAAATGAAAATAACACATTTTTGTTTCATATCAATGCCCATTTTGTGTTTAAAAAAAAAAAGTGACAAGCAACGTTAATCTTTAAAATTCAGCAGACAAGAGATGTGACAAGTGTGTGGAAAAAAATAATCATTATTTGAGACATTATTTCCCATAAAACGAAGCAATTTCAGTGTAAAAACTGCGAAACGGCGACTATCACTGTTACCTACTGTCTGTCGCCGTATCGTTATGAAATAATGAGCTTTTCGTTAAACCATTCACTTTTTTTTTGCGGGGTTTTAAAAATATTTTAAATGCCCGAAGATACTGTTTATGTACCCAAGAGTATAAGAATTAGAATTTCAACTCTCTAATCATCTTTATTATTTTTTGTACAAATCCTGCAATGATCCTTTGGCACACCTATAGATCTTGACACAGGTTAATAGCACATAGGATATTTTTCGTGTTTCCGTGGGATAATTTAGGACTTTAAACTTAACTAGCTGATACCCGCGGCTTCGGCCGCGTGAGTGTCGGTTATCAGCTAGGTTTTAATCTTTTTTGCGCGTAGCCTTATTTTTTAAAAATAAAAGTTACTCCTTGTAACATCAGCTATCTGCCAGTGAAGTCCCATCAAAATCGGTCCAGCCGTTTCAGAGATTAGCCGGAACAGACAGACGAAATTTTGATAAATTGTGTTGTTGATTTAAGTACCGTACATACTTTCATTATGCATTTACTAAAAATGTTGACATTACAACAAACACTTAAATTTTATTTATTTGTTAAGATTTAGATGTTTAGAATTAAAACAAATCCACGCAGACGAAGTCTCGAAGATTTAAAAAAAAATAGGTTCCATGGTCCAAAGCTTTTTTATAGGTACCCTATTTCATAATCTATTAAGCTGACCCGAAAACCTTCACTGCGGTAAGGCCTAATCCATTCCTAGTTTATTATTTACGCCAGATCTCGAGCATCGCAGTTCATATTTAGAGGTACGCGGTTTCTCATTCTGGCCTACACAGTTTATGCATAAAACGGTGTAAAGTAGATACCTAGAATAGAACACCTACATGAATTATAAAATACGTAATCAGAAACCCACTTCAACTTTAAAAAACCTTAATCGATTAGCCACAGTATGACTTCGTAATAATGACATCAGAAATATTTCTTCATCTTTCATCTATACTAATACTGGAGTTTCTTTGTTTGTTTTGGGTTTGAACGCGTTAAGGCGCTAACAAGCGACTTTTGCAAATTTTAAACTGACAATCACGTCAAAATGTGTAGTGTAAATGATTTGAAAAAATATATGTTAAACTAGAACATTCTCCTAATCATTTTGTATGTGAATATTTTTGTTTCAGTTCATATTAAATAGTTTAATTAAATCGTGAAGTTGTGTCTGACGCGGACAAAACATTGATAATGACACAAAATCTACCAGGAATATTTAAACGAAACTTTTACTATCTTACAGACAATTTTATTATCTATCTTTTAGTATACGCCTTTTTTTTTAAGTTAAAGAATACTATCTTTTGTTTATTTTTTCGACAAAACTTTGAGAGTTTTGGACGCAACGCATTCGATTCTCTGGTCGCTTAAGGTCGTCGGCGTATATCGTCGCCTTAATCTCCAAAACTACTGATCCAGTTGTAAAAAATATTTCGCTAATAGGAAAGTACGCTATCTCTGAGTGATATATAGCACTACGCGTACCTTTCTATATGCAAAAGATATTAAAATAGGGATCTGTAAAATTTGCTGACGAAGATGCGGCCAAAACCTAATTAATATATTATTAAATCTACACGGTGACTGTCCACGAGTTACCTTGGCATAGATAAAAAACATCGACACTATCGTAAACAAACAAATCGATGGTGAATGGTTTAATTGGATATTAGCTGGCTAGCACCGTTTATAGATAATACTAGAACGGTGGACCGTATGGCATACAGACGCGTGTAAAGTCTTGGCTTCGTCGTGAAGAAGTTTTTACTTCGAGCCGAATCTCACCCAAACCCACGTGGAGGTCGTCAAAAAACGCCTCTCGAAAGCAAAGTCGCCCCCTACTTGAGAACTGGACCAAATGCGAATTGGAGCAACCGTCTTTGTACCTTTATGCATGAAGTACTTACTTAGAAATAAATAAATATCGCAAGAATCGATAAAAAAAACTTTTTCAAACAGGAAACAGATAACGTTTTATATTAAAAAAACTAATAAAAGCAAAAGTTCACAGCTCGTTCATCCTACACCCATTAATGTTTGCACTTCCTTTCCAACCAACCGATTGAATCAGGTGGACGCACCGGCCGTATCCAAACTCACAAAAGTCAACATTAAAGCGCTGTGCAAACGCAGACACATTTTGTTACCGACTCTGTAAGGCCTCTTGTACACACACGGTTTTCGGCGGCGTACTAGCCGCGCCGTAGAATAAACGTGGGAGCTTGTTCATGATACGGCAAACCACTGGACGAGACAACGGCCGGGTACGGTTCAGTTGTGATTTTTTTTTTATGCCAGACTGCATAGTCGCCACGAAAATGTCTGGTGTCGTGGACAAACTCCCATGCATGCACGACGCATCGACGGGCAGGCACGGCGCAAACAGCGGCGGTGCCGTGCCCCATTGCCGCCGTGTGTGTCAACAAGTTTCCACAGTGATCCATGCAACACTGATGATGGTGCTTACACACGGTGAATTGACCGTAGACTTTCTTGGCAAAAAGTCGTGTGTGGACAAGAGTCGGGTGTTTGTTTTCCGAACAACATTTCGTCAGTGTCGAGGGTGCGAAACAGGCAACTAATGTGTGCAGCAACTTTTTGGCTCATAACCTGTATGAACCAAAATCTAGTTATATTTAAGGTATGAACAGTAAGTATTGTTCCCTGTGTGTTCCACTAGAAACTTTTCAGTGTGTAGTTGCTAACACTGAAGACTTTTGTGATCGGCGATGATTGAGTCAAGTGGAAGCAACAGGTAACCATGCACAGTGGCTGCGTTTGTGTATTAGCGAGTTGATTCTAGGTAAATGAAAATAAAATATTCACTGCTGGTTGCCCGTTGCCTGTTTCAGACACAAGACACTTAAATGTCTACGTTTGCGCAGTGCCTTTACTGCGGCCAGCAATACGATCGATCCGCTTTGCCGTCAGGACATTACGGTAAGCTTACAGTAACGATTTTTTGGAAGAAAGCTTATATTCACGTTGGAGGTTAACAGTATTCGCTAGTTGTATTGGGACAACAGGATGCAAACAGCCTGTTAAGAAATCCATAGTTTTATTTATACACTTAAAATTTAACTTTCTTTCTTTCGTTCATCTATTAAAGATTCTAATGCAGAACTGCTGACTAAGTACTGCAGAGGAACTGAAGACTATCAGGCTGCTTTAATCATATTCAACCTCATTTAAATAATTTATTACTTCAAATTTGAAGTAGGAAAATACTGTTCTAAAATCGTAGGATATGGACTTGACAGGATTCTGATATGAGTTCCAATAGTTTAATTGAAATCGAAAATAGAATATTAATCCAAGTGAGAGCAGAATTCTCACAGTAGTTTTTTACATCCGTTTTCCAACTCACGTCTTAAATGATGATGCGACTAAGGTGGAGCACGCTTGCCTAGGATGAACCGGTTCACTCGGGCCTTGAAGATACCGAAATTATAATGTGGAAGCAAAGCGCTTGGTTCGAGACCGTGGAACTTCAAGCATATAGCGTATGACGCTTCGCCGTATCTCAGCTCGTTCGATGATGGAATGGGGATGGGGGAATTAAGTTGTGTAGTTCCAAAGCAAACTCTGCGAAATGTACCTGATAAAAGACAGATAGGCGTAAACAGAATCTACACACATAATAAAATCGTAACAAAGTTATGTATGTTGAAGCATCACGCAATTACTACCGAAGAGAAATTCAAATTTAGCATGAAGATTCCCTACTTGTCTGGTTCGGTCAGTCTTTAGGCTACACTTTATCTCGCTGTTTGCTATGGGGGAAGAGCAATGTCTTTCCCAGTTTACTACGGAATTGCTTCAAGACTTTGATCAACTAATTGGAGGATTGTGATGTCATAGTATTCCAACAAACTGAGACAAACGAAAGACGAACAAAAAAGTTACAAACAAAGACATCCTGCGACGTGTGGGCAAGAAAAGCGAACTTTCGGATACAAGGTTGCGTATCTAGGGCACGTGATAAGACACGAAAGATACACCCTTTTACAACTTATCATAATGAGATACCCGGGGGAGGAAGTCTTCGCTAAGGAACCTACGAGAGCGGACTGGTATCTCGAGCGCCGCGGCACTATTCCACCTCGCGAAAGAAAAGGAGTATGCTGAGCTGGCTGCCTACCTTCAAAGTTCGGAGAAGCACTAGAGGAAGAAGTATTCGATACTTATTTCCGATACACTAAGGCACTAGCGAAGCCGACGGGCACAGCTGTTTCATCCATAAGTTATTACCATCCAATGAAACCAGTTCTAACACCACAGGTGTGGCGACATTTATTTAAATAAAAATGTAAGTAAACTAATAAACAAACGCTATACGAAACCGGACCGTTTTGTATTCACCGCGCGATGTAAGACAAACGTAGTGACGTAATAAGTGACTCACGAACAAGAAATAGACATTACTGGGGATACCATTAGTTTGTTATAAGATTTTAATCGGCACGACTTCTTTATCGGTTAATAAGGATCAAATTTTTAACTGTTGTTTCGTTGTTGGGTTTTGTTTGGTCAAAACATGTTTCGAAGTAATTTTACACTAGCAATTTGCCCGCGAATTCGTCCGCGTGAATTTTCTTAAGGATCTCTAATTTTTTGATAATGCAATATAGCCTATAGCACTCAGGGATAACTTAGCTTCATATTGGTTTGTGTTTGTGGTTGGCGACATGACACTTTCGCAGAAGGAGGCTGCGGAAAGGGAGAGGGAGATCTCAACCTCCCACCCTGCCCGCAGCAGGCGCACCGGGCGTCGGCGGAGGGCGGACAACGCCCTCTTCCGGCCCCCGTAAATGGGTCCAGGGGCGGCAGACAGCGGGCCACTTCTCGGGTCAGGGGGGGGAGTGAGGTGTTAGACTCCCCCCCGGACGTCTGTCGCCCCCCACATACACCAGGACCCGAGGTGGCGGCGCGTAGTGTTCCACGCGCGCCCCTCTAAGACGTCCGGGGGGGAGTCTAACACCTCACTCCCCCCCCTGACCCGAGAAGTGGCCCGCTGCAGCGGGCCGGCACCAGCCGGGGGTTGCGGAAGTATCTCCAGTTCCCGCGACCCCCCGACGTGGGTGTGATATGGAACACCGGGGTGGTTTTTAGTCAGTAAGAGTCTGACAGACCCCTCCGCCCGCCCCAGGGCGGAGGACATCCATGAGGATTTTCCACCCCCTACCAAAAAAAAAAAAAGCTTCATATTGGTGAAAGATTTTCTGAAATCGGATGAGGAGTTTCGGAGATTACCCCCTACATACAAATAAACAAATTTTACCTCTTTATAATATTACTATTGATGACGTCGGGTATTTAAAACTTTTTAATTTTAAACCAATTATTTTAAGTATTAATTTTGGATACCTATGCAATGACCTGTTCCTGCTGGAAAACCACACATTTGGCGTAACACCCAATTTAATCATTGTGGGTTTTCTCGTTTTAGCAGAGCTACGCCCAAATGTCGTGTAGGAATGTCGGTAAGAGATGGAAGACGTTGAGCGTCAGCTGTTTCTTAAAAAACAGTCATGGATATCTGTTATCTGGATACTCTAAGAAACCACTGAAGTATCAGAGCTCATTTCGATCTTAATATTAAAATAGACTACTTCTATTGTTTTTTATGTCATTGGCTGGAAACCAAGTCGGTGGTCCACCTAATGTTAAGTGTTTACCGCTGCCTGTAGAAATCTGCAATATCAAAGGCCTTGCAGATGCATTACCACCCCAGAAACCAAATTGGAATGTATAATGTGCCTGTAATTACGGCGGAACCCATACCGTTCCAACCCGAACACAGCAACGCTATTTTGTGGCAGTAATAAGTTTGGTGGTAGTACTTCCCCAAACGAACAGAGCATGTAATACAATTCTTCATTATCGTCATCATCATCACTTCAGGGGGCCAAGTCTGCTATTTTTATAATTTCGTCATTCCAACACAATCCCATTGTCATTTTACTAAAAGTTCGTAATCTGCTAAATTCATAACGGTCGATCATTGGTCGGTCGAATTAAAACCAATGACTGCACAATGACGTTCTAATGGTAGGTCACTGATCAAAGGAACTGTCAAAATTTTTGAAAATTACCACCTAAGTCAGTCATTCAGTTGTCATTTTGTAAGAGATTACCATTCTATACCATTTCTTTCAATGGCGTGTCAGTGGTTGACCATTGGAAAGTCATAATGACGCCATTATATTAGCAGATTACCAAACTTGTCAAAATCAACAATTATGAAATCAATGATAGACCATTCTGACACTATTGTAATAGCAGACTTGAGGCCCACCTTACTGGTAGTAGTACCAGGGCCTATAGACAAAATCCCTTTTCTGTTAGCTATAACGCCAACGGAAAAATCAAATTGTATGCAGTTGACATATTTGCATCACGTGACATCTGGTAAGCACACGTCAACTTCATACAATTTGATTTTTCCGTTGGCGTTAACGCTAACAAAAAAGGGATTTTGTCCATAGGCCTGTAGTACCAAATAACAGCTGCGTGTGGTCACAGCCGCAATAACTGACCATGTGTCTTTCAATAAACATCTTTTTATCATAGGATTAACAGACAGCCCACTGTGCAGAGTCTGCATGGGGGCGGACGAGACAGCAGCCTATGTGCTTCTGAACTGCCCTGAGGTCGCTTCATACAGGGCAAAGTACTATCCAAGTAACCTACGGGAGATCGCCAGCGACGTCAAGGCGCTACTGGCCTTTCTTGAGGAGCTTGGATGGATCGAATGATTTAGATACTAGCTTACTAGTAGTCCACTGTTGGACATAAGCCGAGGAGGCTTATGTCCTGTCATGGCGCGCCATTTTTCTCAGAACTTAACCAAACCACTAGTCTGCTGGCTTTTGCCCCATCATTAACGTAAGGCTTCTTTTGGAAAGGTTTCATCATTCAAATTTAAATGGGGTCTACACAATACGCCATTTCCAGCCATCTCATCTTTCATACTCTGCAAAGTTGCCTTATTGCTATTTTAACGACACTCACTAAATATATTCTGTACAATTTTCTCCACTTTAAGTATACCCTTTAGAAAGCTTCTACATTGTCTCGCTAATGTTTTATTACTAGACAATACACGTCCTAGGTCACTCGCAGCGTAACTACGAGTGCCCATCTCGATGCCGCATTCATGGTTTTTATGATAAATGAGCGGATGGGATGTTGACGGTTGCAAGATATGTTTATAATAATATGTGGGGACATTTTCACACACGGCCATCTGACCCCAAACTAGGGAGACCCTGTACTATGGGTGTCAGACAGCTGATATACATACACAAATACATTTTTTTTTGTAAATACATACATATATAGATAAACAACACCCAGACACAAAGCAAACACAAGTGCTCATCACACAAATGTTTACCCTGGGCGGGAATCGAACCCGCAACACGCTGCGCAGCAGTCGATCGCTCAGCCACTGCGCCAACCATGTCGTCAGTCGTTTATGAAAAGAAAGGTCGTCAATTTCACAATAAACTAATCGAATAATTGAAACAACCAAATAATAATTACGTCAAATTACCTAAAACAGTCCTTTTAGGTTGTATAATTTAACATGGAAAGTAAAACCTTATAGGTCACATACGGAGCTGAACTGAAGGGGTTCGTGGGTAAGTAGAAGCCTTGAATGATAGGCCATGGTTAAGCTATGCTTGCCGCGGTCTGTCTGTGTATGGGCGGGTGACCATCAATTTTATGCCAAGAGCCCTCCGTGCTTCGGAAGGCACGTAAAACCGTTGGTCCCGGCTGTCATTCGTAGATCTTTGACAGTTATTATTGGTAGTCAGAAGCCAGAAAGTCTGACAACTACTCTTACCAAGGATCGTGTTACCCAGTAATTATGTTCTGGAGGTTAGGTAGGAAGTCACTCCATGTAAAACACTGGTATTCAGCTGCATACGGTTAGATTGGAAGCCGACCCCAACATAGGTTAGGCAGCGACATAATGATTTGCTCTGCTTGTAACACCAAATTGTTATACGGTGATACTTTTCTGTAATGCGCGGCGGGTGACTGTACTAAAGTTTACCATTAACTAAACATTTTTACATAAATACGTGATGAGAAGGTGAAACTACAACTACATTGACTCGGGAATCGGAACTGGACGGAATATGAAGGTTCCTACGAAACAGTCTCAAGGGTCAGCGCAACTTTGTTACAGCAGTATTAATTTTAACTTTGTATCTATTGTATTTTAGTTAATTATCAATTAATAACTGCTCCAGCATATTGCAGTTCTAATTGCACTGGCCGTAATGACCAAAAGTTATATAATTGAGAAGTGAAAAGTAAGGTGAGTTGCGAATTCAAAGCACAGTAAAATATGAAAGGGAACTATTACATTTTAATAAGCTCGCATGTAAAACCGGAAACAAGAATATGTTTCACCAAAAGTCATAAAAAATGAGTGCGTAGAAAGGGTTTCTCACCCACTCAAGTACAAAAATTACGGCCCTTACTTAATAATTAACAAGAGTAACTTAACTCGCCTAAGTAAGGTAAAGTTTCGGACTTCAAAGGTTTATAAACAAGGGTTGAAAAACAGTTTAGTCTCAAAGTTTCATGAGGACAAAAAGACTTGTGGTCGGCCAACAAATTCTTCGTCACCAGTGAGGTAATACAGTCTATTATGATTTGTTTTCCTATTAATAGAAAACGATAATTATTAACAAGCCTTTGGTCGAACAAAGTAATGATTTCTTAAGAGGAAACACAAGGGCCGTTTTTCCATACAAACTTAGTCCCCTGTTTCCTCCCTGGATAATGCCAGTAGATCAATTATTTTTTTTTTAAATATCCATGGCTACTATTGGCATGTCCCTATGTTTTCTTTTTTCTCATAAATTTATTATTAAAAGAGATATGAATATTCAAAAACCTAAAAAATTGGCATGATTTTCCGCTGTGTTCAAACATTGAGAACACAAATTTGACTTGATTATATAAAAAATAGAAAACATAGGAACACGGCAAAAGCCTTTCTTTATTTTTTAGTGAAAAAAGCAGTGTAATCGGTTAAGAAGAAATCAGGGGACTACGAATCATTGATTTTGTGTACTTTTAATAGGTATTTTCGGTCAAAGCTGCAGTTGTCTCTATCGCGCTCTGCGGTTCGTGTTCGGGCATCGCGCGACAGCAATAGATTTTACAAATACCTAATTTTCAATTCTCTAGCCCGTGGTATTTCCTCTTAATACTGTTTGATACATCTCGTTAGAAGCTGGATATTAGATATCTGCTACTAGCTATTGTCCGCGACTTCGTTCACGTAAATTTTCTCACAGATCTCTATATTTTTTAATAAAAAATAATTGTCTACATCATTCAGGGATAATGTAGTGTTATATTACCGAAATCATTTTCAAAATCGGACCAGTACTACCGTTAAAAAAAACTTTTTAGCTTTACCTCTACGCAAAACACATAAGTAGTATAAAACAAAGTCCCTATTTGCTTAGATTTTTTTAAAATTCGCAACGGTTTTTAATGAGCTTTTCATCAATAGATATATGATTCAAGAGGAAGGTTTATACGTAGTTTGATATTGTTTTGTAATCACTTCACAGTGACACCACACCACATTAGTATCTACATTTTTTTTAGTTTTATATTACCTGATGTTAGGTGATCCTAAGGTCTACCTTAGGCCGCATCTCATTTATTCTAGGCAAGCGTGCTTTAGCCTAGCCCTAGGATAAACTGGTTCACTCGTGCCTTGAAGATACACAGATTATATGTATCGGGGAATAGAGAGGCGGGCAGTGAATTCCAGTCTGGCAGTTAGCACAATACCTAAATGTGGTACTTCTTTCGTATAGCGGTGACATTTCGCCGTACTTCTGCTCGTCTGATGATGGAATGGAGATGGGGGAATTAAGTTGTGCAATTCCAAAGCAGACTCTCCGAAATGTACCCGATAAAAGACCGACAGGCTGGCTACGGTGCGGCGATGTTCATGGCTTTGACATCGGGGTGGGTCGATCATCATCATTTCAGCCGAAAGAGGTCCACTACTGGACAAAGGCCTCCCCAAGGGGGGGGGGGTGTCATAATCGCCACGCTTGACAGACGGATTGGCGATCGCAGTATGGTTTTTACAAAGGCACAGAGAACGCTGCTGCCCATTCTCTGATAAGTCCCTTAGTCGCCTCTTACGACACCCACGGGAAGATATGGGATGGTGTTATTCTTTACGTCCGACACCACACGGACAGGGTGGGTCGCTAGTAATATAATTATGTAGATTGAAAGTTACACTCGACATTTTAAACTATGTAATTTATATGCATAATGCAATTGAGCATAATATCGACTGACACTATGAATAAGGTGGTCCTGCACGTCTAGGAGAACGGAAATACGAACATTTTGGTCCTAATATCCGCATATTGCGTTACCGGATGTCAATGTAACTTTGCTTTTAGAGAATGTCAAAACGAAATGACACTAAGAAGATGCCGTAAATGGAAACGAAATCCATGTATATTTGCCGCCATATTTACGTACCTTTAGACTATAGAAAAAAAACTTGTAATGCAGGAATGGATGGTATGGTGGTATGCGCTTTGTCATGTTATACCCCGACCTTGCCACAAGTAAGAATATAGGTCAGATTACAAATACACAATACATGCTTATTATTTGCTACTAAATCTGACATGCTGCTATTAAATTCATATTAATATCCATAGTTATTTAATTCCGTATGGTGTCGGACGTATAGAATAGCACCATCCATATCTTCGTGGGTGTCGTAAGAGGCGACTAAGGGACTCGCCAGAGAATGAGCAGCAGCGTTCTCTGTGCCTTTGTAACAACAATACTGCGATTGCCAACCCGCCTGCCAAGCGTGGCGATTATGGCAAAAACCCCCCTTTGGGGGAGGCCTATGTCCAGCAGTGGACGTCTTTCGGCTGAAATGATGATGATGATGACTATTAAATTCAAATACTTAGTTTCTCACAAAGTTCTATGAACACTGGATTATGAGACTTTTTTTACATAAAAATCTTTGCCGTGTTATGGCTACCAGCGGGCGCATTGAATAGAAAAAACTGGCCAAGTGCGAGTCGGACTCGCGTACGAAGGGTCCGCACCATTCCCACCACTCTATACAACATTAGACATCGGCAACGGCAAAAAATCACGTTGATTCTATGGGAGCCCCCTTGGAATATTTATTTATTCTGTTTTTAGTTATCTATGAAAATTTCAACTATCTAGCTATTACGATTCATGAAATACAGCCTGGTGACAGACAGACAGAAGGACAGTGGAGTCTCAGTAATAGGGTCCCGTTTTTACCCTATGGGTACGGAACCCCAAAACAAGTGGATGTGCCCCAAAGATGTGCCCACACAGCTATCCAGCTTGTGGCACAATTTTGTGGAAAATATATAAAAGCATATAGCGAACTTTAATCAACAGGTTATTTTTTTTGCCAAATTTTCTAGTATGTATTGTAACGTCGTGATGGCCCAGTATTACTACACCAATCGATCGATCATCGATCGATGCCATCGGTCGACGTCGTCCATCGACGTTGATCGATTGGTGTGGTAGCTTTAATTGATCGACGGATACCGGTCGACTAACATCGATCGATTGCCGGTCGTCGTCGATCTATTAACTCCGGCTATATTCCATGAGTTTCTTTTGAAATGTATTCACAAGTGGACGCGTTGGCCAGTTCGATTTTGCTCGTACTATTATTACGGAGACGCAAACGCAGAAGACACATAAACACAAGCAGGCCAGGTAGTTAATTAGCGCGCGGGGCGCAGGCGGGCAGATAATGGGGAGCGGACGGCGCACGATGCAGTTAATCAAGCAGCTCGATCGACGTCGACTAATCCATTCTGTCATCGATCGATGCCGTCGATCGACGATCGATCGATTGGTCTAGTAGAAACTATCGATCGACGTCGACTAATCCATTCTGCCATCGATCGACGATCGATCGATTGGTCTAGTAGAAACTATCGATCGACGTCGACTAATCCATTCTGCCATCGATCGACGATCGATTGATTGGTCTGGTAGAAACTATCGTTCGACGTCGACTAATCCATTCTACCATCGGTCGACGATCGATCGATTGGTCTAGTAGAAACTATCGATCGACGTCGACTAATGCATTCTGCCATCGATCGACGACCGATCGATTGGTCTGGTAGAAACTATCGATCGACGTCGACTAATGCATTCTGCCATCGATCGACGACCGATCGATTGGTCTGGTAGAAACTATCGATCGACGTCGACTAATCCATTCTGCCATCGATCGATGCCGTCGATCGACGATCCATCGATTGGTCTGGTAGAAACTATCGATCGACGTTGACTAATCCATTCTGCCATCGATCGACGATCGATCGATTGGTCTGGTAACACCCTAAGGCACCTCTTATGCACGAGGTTGTGGGTTCGTAACCGGGCGACGAGCACCAATGTGAGTTTTTCAATTTCATATGTACTTTCTAAGTTTATCTAAGACATCGGTGAAGGAAAACATCATGAGGAAACCTGGACTTTATAGTTAATATAAGTCTGAAATCGCCAATCCGCCTTGAGCGCACGTGGTGATCAATGCTCGCGCCTTCTCTGTATGAGAAGAGGTCTTTGCCCTGCAGTGGGACAATAGGGTATTTTAACAAAAAAAAATCTAATTAGTCAGTCAGTTAGATTATCGAAAAATATTGGATACGTATTTTTTGTTTTATCAAATCAATAAAAACTGACGAAGAAAAAAAGCATCAAAGATCATGAGTGGGGGTTCGTGACGTCACTTCGCCAGTAAAAGTGTACTGACATAGTGATTTCTTCATTTTTTGATTACGTGAAAAAAGAAAAAACACGTGTCCAATATTTTATGGAATACTATCTGACGGACTAATTAGATTTTTTTGGTCAAATTCCCTATTATAACCTGGTATTATTATTGTACCTAATGATGGATGTGTGGAGTAACCAGAATGGATAAAGTAAGAAATGAATATATTAGAGGAAGTTTGAAAGTGGCTCCAGCGACAGAAAAGTTGAAAGGGAATCGTTTGTCTTGGTATGGGCATGTGAAGAGAAGGGATGACCAAAAGAGTTATGAAAATTAATTTGGATGGATGGAGCCCTGAGGAAAGCCAAAGAAAAGAAGGATGGATTGTATGAAGAATGATATGAATGAAAAGGGACTCAGTGAAAGCATGACGTTGGACATGACGAAATGGAACAAGAAAACATGTTGCGCCGACCCCAAGTAACATGGGATAAGGGCTGGAAGAAGAAGATTATTATTGTACCTAACTTGCATATCAACAGACCTTGTAATAAGTACAGATAAGCATAGTAATTTGAACTAACTGCATCTACCTTGAATGTTTAATAAGGATGCAACGCGTGAGTCATTCTTAGAGATAATGAGAGATGGCGCGCGCTTGTCACTGCTACGCAAGTTTTATGGCTGACACTAATGAATGTGCACATTCAACCCCAAACAGGGTTCTGTATATGATAGCTGATAGAGTGGGCTGTACATATATAGTTCACTGCTGTAATCTACATGCACTATCTTATAGAATTTTCTTGAAATAAAGATTTTATTACGCTCTCGCTCGCATTATTACACTCTTCTCGTGACGTTGGTATTTTTTTTAAATAGATTTTAGCAAAAATGATTTTAATGCCTTATCAATAAAATCCAAACTTGATTCCATGATGATTCTGCAGTTGTATAACAAAGAATACTCTTGGGTTACTGCCCCGTCTTATGGTTGCAAGAGCAACTGTACAAGCGCGGTATCATGGGTTCGATCCAGATTGGGCCAAATGTTCATGGGTCTTTTCACGGAATAGAAAAACAAGTGGAAGTGCCCACGCAACTATTACGCGCGTGTCACAATTGTGCGAAAAATATGTAAGATAATAACAACCTTCATCAGTCGTAATAAGTCTTAATTTTATATGACCAATACATTTAATTTTAACGAAAAGCTTAATAATTGTTCATACAAAATTAAGATATATTACAACTGACAAAGGTTGGTATTATATTACACATTTTTCCGCATAATAGTGACACGCGCGGGATAGCTGCGTGGGAACTTCCACTTGGTTTGTCTATTCTGTGGGTCTTTTCATGAGGAACTTCTCAGTAGCTGTCTGGGGTTTGGAATTTGATGGTACGACACCCATACCCATGTGTTGATATTTTTATTTTCAAAGTCAAAGCATTTATTTCATTTAAACCATTTGCAGGCACTTTTGAATAGTCAAAGAGTCAGTTAGTTAGTCAGAAAGTTGAAGCTAGTTGCTTGTTCCAAAACGTAGGGTAGGTCTCTATGGAGAAGAACGAGCCAGAACTCCACGGACACTCTTTTCAATCAAGCTTTTACAAAGGTTACATTATTCTTGTTGCTTCTATATGTGAAAACAATGTAAGGCCAACATAAGGCCATGTCTGTTCACTGCTCAATTGGACTATGGGTCTGAGGAAAGAGCAAACACAGGTGCATGCTACAGCTGTGTTTGTGCATACACTTCTCTTGCGTGAGATGACCGAAACTCGGTCATCTATACATAGTATAAAACAAAGTGTGATGTACCTAGAATAAAGAACTATTTTGGCGACCCAACGCTCGATAACTGTTTACCTGCTGACATAAAAAGTCAGCAAGTAAAAGGTAAATTCGTTCGCGGTTCTTTCTCAAAAGTTTGTAAACTATGATTATGAATGTGGTTTACAGATGGATGAGAAAGAACGAATGGGCAGTTTATAAGTAGTTTTATTTTATTTTAGTTTTTCTTTAGAGTCCGCAATAATAATAAAATGTACTTTTGTGACTGTACGGTTCAGCTCCCACAGACAAACCGTAAAGACGGTTTTGTGGGGCATAGTTCTAAGTTAAGATTTTTGTAAACATTGTTCATAATAAATAAAGTAAATAATAAAGTCGCTACCCGCCATCTGTCCGTCTGTACGCTTACATCTTTTAAACTATGCAACGGATTTATAGATTTAAAAGGAAGGTTTATACATACAGAAAAAGCGCTGGCAACACTGTCCAAGTGACATGTCAAAATTTTAAACCGTATTTAAAAATTAGTTTTAATTATTAAATAAGTATAATTAAGGTGTAATATCATATATTTAAGTAAAATAACTGTATAAAAAACCAGGATTAATGTTTTCCTGCGAAGTAACAAAGTAAACACAGTGTTTTGGGTTATCCACCGTTACCGGTAACCTACACCGAACAGCTGATATCAACCTGCGGATTTAAACGGGGAGTATTGTTTATTTCTATTCTATCGTAGCCATACATTAGCATACGATCGTCAATTATTTTGTAACACGCTCGTTTTGCATCATTTATTCTGGTAGATTTCACACTTTGCAATAGGCCATTGTCACATTGATTTTCATACAAAAGACAAAACTTAGTTTCCAAACAGAATAAATCTTACTCTAAATTTAAATACATAATAGCATTATCGTGTTTCCCTTAATTTGCATTGTAGTCTTGATGTAAAACTATAATTTTAATCTAAGTCTCCTACCCACATAGGAAAAAATAAAATCATAAGTCAATTGTAAATTAATTTAATTTCGCATTTAATGTATTTAGAGTAGCTGATTTTTAATCAGCAGCCTCCCACACTTATACCTTCACCTTAAACGCTAAATTTCCCATCTTTTCCTGTTATTTCCACCTTTCCTATTTTTTTCATTTTTTTATTCAATTAGTTCTCACCGTTTCTTCAATTCTAAATTTCAGTAACTATTCCTGAAACCATGCCAGTGATGACCCGTAAGGCTACTGCTCAGGATATGGAGCTTAAATTGAGAACAGCCCTACAGGAACTCAAGGCATCCAACATCCAATGTCAACAATTATTACTGGAAAGAGAGGAAGGTGAAGAGGAAATTAAGAAAATTGTTGACAAAAACACAAAGTTAAAGCGGGAACTTGTAGACCTTCATCAACAATACCTAGATGTTGTTGATGAACGGGACAAACTTCAGGTGGTCACGGATGGTTTCACCAGCTGTAGCAATTTATATGAGGAGGCATTGTGTAAGGTTAGGGACTTAGAGGATGAACTAATTCATGCAAATGTATGCATTACAAAATTACAAAAGAAAAAAGAATGTACTCAGGTTAGGGACACCAACCATTTATATAATGAATTGTTAAGTAGTAATTGCAATCAAAATTCCTTGATAACAATCGACCTTACAGAAGATTCTTTAATAAAACATGGTAATAGTAATTATAAATTGAGTCATAACAAAATAAAAAAATATGTTAAGCTAAATAAAATCATTAATAAATGTAAGAAATTCAGGAAACAACAAAAACATTATTCCAGTAACATTAAATTAAGGAAAGAACGTGTTTTTCTTGTGAATAAATTGAATAATTTTCAAATAAAGTTAGAAGACAGTGCAAATATTTATGAGGTTGACACTCAACGCTTACAGTCTGAAATTCAGGTTCTTGAAGAGTCGCTACATTCTCTTTATACAAAGTATGTGCACTCTCAAAACCAAATAAAAGAGCATATCCTTGCCACTAATGAGTTGGTGGGTATGTGTAACTCTAATGTAGACACAGTGGACCCACTTCCTATCAACACCACTCCATGTACCTTACAAAAGGAATCATACCTTGAGTCTTCACAGCCGGAGATAGTGGAGAACTTGGAATGTTTGTCCACGAACATTGTAACACCAGAAATTGTACCAGATTCATTGGTTATTGTTCAGACAGATAGTAGTTGTGTACCTTGTGATGAGGTTGGTTATCGTCCCATTATTTTTTCAGATAGTTTAGGGAAAGGATTAGGAAAATTATTAAATAACAACCTGACTACCTGTTCTGCTTTAAATTATTGCATGCCTGGGACTTCTTATAAAGAAATAATGTCATCCATAACTAGGAAGCAGTATGATCCGAATACCATTATTACAGTATGTGTAGGTAATAGCTCAAGTGTTAGATTAAATGATATCACTGACAGTGTCACTGAAATATTGAAAATTAATTGTCAGAAAATAATATTGTGCGCTTTTCCTTACTTTGGGCACCTATCAAATAGGACAAATAATAACATACATATGCTTAATAATCATATGCATTTATTAGCTAGTCATTATAATGACAAGCTTATGTTTCTTGACACCAACACTTTTGTTGAAAAATTGAATTCGACTAGGGATACAGTGTATCTGCCTATTAGGTTTAGACGTCAGATAGCATGGCTATTAGCATTTAATATTAACTCAGACATAATTAATATGTCGAAGTGTTCCGTAATTAGCTCCACAATAGTTAGTAATAATACTAATATTAAGGTGGTAAGCCCAAATTGTTTAAACTAGTTAGCAAGACAACAGAAGGTACCAGTATCAATTTAATGCAACTTATCAATAACAAGGTATCTTCTAGCAATCAATCAGCAAGTTTAAAAAAAGGGGCTAAGCAACATTCTTTGAAATTATTCCATCAAAATATTCAAGGATTTTCTTCCAAGCAATTGGAAATTGAATTGTTTTTAGAGAAGACAATGTTCGACATTATTTGTATAACTGAACATTGGTTGAAATCATATGAAATGTTAATTAATTATGAAAATTATACTGTGAGCAGTTGTTTCAATCGGAAATCGATGCTGCGTGGTGGTTCACTAATTATATTAAAAAGTAATATTAAATCTAAGTCTCGCAAAGACATAGTTGAACTCTCGGTTGAACATATTATTGAACTGTCCTGTGTTGAGCTAGATAGGCATGTCATAGTGTGCGTTTACAGACCCCCGAATTATCAAACATATTCTATATTTGAGTCTATAATGGAGGATGTTCTAACTAAACTTGCAACTGGTAATAAATCAATAATAATTTGTGGAGACTTTAATATTAATATTTTAGAAAATAACGCAAATAGCAGTAGATTATTAAGCCTCTTTAAATCGTTTAATTTGTCAAATGTGTTCTTAGAACCAACACGAATAACTGCAACCACTGCTACTTGTATTGATAATGTTTTTTGTAGCTGCGACTATTTAGATAAAGCTATTGTAAATTATCTCCCTTCAGATCACAGCGGTCAAACCATTGCTTTTGAGTCCAACACACCCTTGCAAAAAATACAGATACAGTCAAGACCAATAACATCTAGTAATTTAGATAAATTTAATAAGACTTTAATTAGTAAGTTACCCGTTCAGGAACTTAATATGAATAATGGTAATATTTTGTATAAAGATTTTTTTTCAGTTGTGCAAACAGAGTTTGATAATATTTTTAAGAAAAAAATTAAAACTATTTGCCCTAAGTTTTTATTTAGTGACTGGGCAACTAAAGGTATCAGAAAAAGTAGAGAAAGGCTTTTTGAGTTGTATGGCCTTAAGCCTTATATTAACACCGAAACATTTAATAAGTATGTTTCGACTTATTCTAAAACTTTTAAAATTGCTTGTAAAGCAGCTAAAGCCTTATACATTAGCAATAAAGTTAAATCAGCTGATGATAAAATTAAGACTGTTTGGAAAATAATTAATAATGAAACAAACAGGAACAAAAAACATAATACTGATTACACTCTGGAGACTTCCCGTGGTCTCTTAAGTACTAATAAAGAAGTTGCTCAGGAATTTGCAACATTCTTTACCGATATTCCTATTAAAACTACTGAAACTCTAGATTCTTCGCCCTCACTTGCTTTAAACTTACTAAGTTCGAATGTTTCAGCATGTCCCACGGAATTTAAATTTAAACATATAAACCCTGCAATCGTTATTAAAGCTTTTAAACAACTCAAGATTAAGGGTACTGAAGATTTATGGGGGATGTCTACTAATGTTTGTAAATCAATTATTGAGACAGTGGCGCCCTATTTAGCTTTCATTTTTAATTTGTGTGTAGACCAAGGGGTTTTCCCGGATCTAATGAAGTTCAGCAAAGTTATACCACTTTTTAAATCCGGCGACTGCAAAGACTCTAATAATTACAGACCCGTTTCGGTTTTGCCGGTTTTTAGCAAAGTGTTTGAAAAAGTAATGCTTGATCAAATGCTCAGTCATTTTAACTGTCACAAAATTTTACATGATCAGCAGTATGGTTTCACCAAAGGACGTTGCACTACTGACGCCGGTGTCACCTTAATCAAGCATATATTTAAGGCTTGGGAGGATTCTCAAGATGCTATTGGTATCTTTTGCGACCTCTCCAAAGCATTTGATTGCGTGAATCACGAAACACTACTCTTAAAGCTTGAGCATTACGGACTGGGTAAACTAGCGCTTAGCTTAGTAAAATCATATTTGACTGATAGACTGCAACAAGTTCAAGTAAACGGTGTAAATTCATCGGGCTTAAAAGTAAAAATGGGGGTACCGCAGGGCTCAATATTGGGTCCGTTCCTCTTTTTAGTTTATATAAACGATTTACCTTATTTGTTGAAAAATCAACCACAAATGGTGTTATTTGCTGATGATACTTCCTTGATATTTAGAGTTAATAGACGGGCACAGCACCATGACGACGTAAATGACGCTATGCTTAAGGTTCATAATTGGTTTACTGTAAATAATTTAGTATTAAATGAGAAGAAAACTAAATGCATAAGATTCGCTTTACCGAATGTTAACAGTAGTGAATGTAACGTTGTATTGAATAAGGATATACTTGAATTCGTCGAAAAGACTGTTTTCCTAGGGATTACGCTTGACTCAAAGCTGCAATGGGGTCCTCACTTAACATCTCTTGCAGGGCGGTTGAGTTCGGCCGCTTACGCTGTCAGAAAAATCCGGCATTTGACAGACGTGGATACCGCTAGGCTAGTATATTTTAGTTATTTTCATAGCATCATGTCCTACGGTATCTTGCTTTGGGGGCGGGCTGCAGATATTGATTCTATTTTTATTCTGCAAAAGCGGGCTGTCAGAGCCATCTATAATCTCAGCAGTCGCGAGTCTCTAAGAGAATTGTTTAAACAGATTAACATCTTGACGGTACCTTGTCAATACATATATGAAAACATTATGCATGTTCGAAAAAACCTTCATCTTTTTAATAAAATAAGTGACAGACATTGTGTTTATACTAGAAATAGGAACAAATTAGATCAGCCAAGATTCAGATTGTCAAAAGTTCATACTTCTTTTATGGGGTACTGTGTAAAATTTTATAATAAAATACCTCTTGATATTCTTCAACTAAATGAAAGACAATTTAAAACATGTATTAAACGCACACTGTGTAGACAAGCATATTATAAATTAGAAGACTACATCAATGATAAAAATGCTTGGC
This sequence comes from Charanyca ferruginea, assembly GCA_947361185.1. Taxonomy (NCBI): domain Eukaryota; kingdom Metazoa; phylum Arthropoda; class Insecta; order Lepidoptera; family Noctuidae; genus Charanyca; species Charanyca ferruginea. Next base: position 33,067,722 of record OX376057.1, read on the forward strand.
TAAATGCTGGTCCTGCTCCACAGGCAGTTTAGGGAATTTCCTAATTGGAGGAATGTTGTTTCCTACCCCTTTTTTTTATTGACATGAGTAACGAGTATCGTTATTATTATACACAAATATATATTTTAATTACTTTTTCGACATTTTAGAAACATTGGAAACCTTAGTTTTGTATAATTTAGCAGCATTATTTCAATTTTGTAAATGTGAGTACCATGGAGCCATATTTTAAGTAAATTATTATGTGTTTGACTTAAATGAGCATGGCGGTTGAGAGAATTGTCATGCTCACTCAAATGTCTCGCTGGTGGTGGCGCGTGTGTTGGGTCATTCGGCTCCCTCTAAAATGGTTGAGCTGAATGGTGCTGATTCACGCGTCATGTTCGTGAACGGGCGCTGTCAGTAGAGATTGGTCAACTCTTAACTGCCATGGTTTTTATCTTGATTATTTTTTATATTTTGTATTTCTAGATTACCTTCATTGTTTTCACATATAGAAGCAACAAGAATAATGTAAGCAGTATTTTGTAAAAACCTGATTTTAAAAGAGTGTCCGTGGAGTTTCTTGCTCGTTCTTCTCCATAGAGACCTACCTACGTTTTGGAACGAGCAACTAGCTTCAACTTTCTGTCTAACTGACCGACTCCTTGACAATTCAAAAGTGCCTGTAAATGGTTTAATTGAAATAAATGCTTTGACTTTGACTTTGACTTTGACATATCCATAGTTTGATATTGTTTTGTGTTAATTTGTGGAAATATGACGATAGTTGTTCAAGATGTCGGAAGAAATCAAACCGACTGAGAGCTTTCGTCGAAAATGCTGTCTTATGCCCAAGTACTCAAAAGCTACTCAATTTTTTTTTTTTTATATATTGTTATAGGCTTGCGTTCGACCGCAACTCACCTGATCTTAAGTGATGATGCGGCCTAAGGTGTAGCATGCTTGCCTAGGATAAACCGGATCACTCGTGCCTTGAAGATACCCAGATTATATGTATTGTGGAATAGAGAGGAGGGCAGTGAATTCCACAGTCTGGCAGTTCGCACAATTTCAAGATGAAGTCTCGTGCTGTCTCTATTATGTCAAACTGACTGTGACAGTACGAGACTTAATCTTAAAATTGAGTAGTGTTCGAGTATTTGGCCATTATTCTTTTAAAATTATTAATCACTCCGCACTGACACCATATTAGTATCTACATTGAACCTGTGCGAAACCGACGCTGGTCGCTAGTAGGAATATATATAAGAATCAAGACTACTTACCAGGTGTGAGATCTAATTTGTCTATGTGATCGCCGAGTACTGATGCCCAGCTCTGCAACTGGTCTAGTATACCCCACGGCGTTGTCATGGCAACCGTGAGGAGGACCAGAGTGTGGGGGAATGTCTCCTCGCTGAGGGCGAACTTGAGGAGGTTTGTATGCCCTGGATCACCGTCCAGCACCCATACACTGAGACGTGTTTGATCTGTATAGAATGAACACAATTTTTTATTAGGAAATAATGTTTTTGAAGACAATATTTTGCTGTATAACCGGGACACGGAGTATTCATTATAACAGAGATGCAAGCCAGGCCCCTGTAAGTTATAAGTGGTAGCCATAAGTTACATAAGTGATTCATGTTATTGTAATTTGCAGTAGTAAGGGAGTAAAAAGATATTTAAAGATAGATTTAGTCTACTTTTGATTTACAGTGTTCTATTACTTGTCAGTTAAAGTTAAGTAATTTTAAGTAGGTAATATCTCTAAGCACTGGGATGATACTTTCTTCTAAGTAACTCGCAGCAGATTCATAAGGTTCTATTTTTCTCTTGTATTTTATGAACTAAAATGACAGTCAGTCTTTTCATTGCATTAAACATACAGACAACTGGAAAACAGGTTAATATTGTACTTCTTTCTGGTAAACTACAAGGCTTACTGAAGATTTGGACACAGTAATATATTTGGACACAGTGTTTAAAATTATATTTTTTTGACTGATGATTTGAACAACAAGAAAAAGGCACAGTTTTATACAGTCAAATAAAAAGCCAACTACAATATCAAACAACAAAAATTAACAATCAATTCCAATTTTGTCTTTAGGTCTTTGACTGTTCCTTGTGATTGACACTATCCTAGATTACAAATGAACTCGGCTATTGATTGATTATAGACAAAGATCAGGTTTAATATTAAAAAAGTGATTTACCATTAATTTGAGGCATTTATATAATTCTGACAGGAAACCGGGAAAGGTGAATTTGTTAAGTTACTTATAATGCAGAACAAACACTAAACAAAGCTAAAAGGTACATAATTCTCATAATTCTAGTTCTAATTTCTAGGTTCATATTTCTTCCAATCAATGTGATAATTTAATTGTTCTGGACCATGTTTGGGAATTATCTGGTTACCGAGATATAGAAGGTCAGAGTTTGCACTGAATATTTACATAAGCAAGTTTAAAATGCTTATGTACAAACTTTTAATACCTAGACAACTACTAAACTGTTGTATACAGCCATAAGCACAATGTTTTCTGTGTGTTACATAGTGCACTACTAAGAACAGTGATTTTTTATTTAATAACAATAATATAATATTTGTTCAATGTTTCTTATTTGATAGGCAATATCAGGGGCAGACTGTGAGTTTGTGAGACCCTGGCATGTAGTACATGGGGCCCTGTTTAATGAATCAACTAATTGCTATTTTGTCTGAACAACAAAAACTGTTTTTGATAATGATGTTTATAATAGTTTTCTTTTTCAAATTCATAATATTGTCCATTGTATTTAATAGAGCTGGGGGTCCGATATTTTCACAGGTCCCAGGGCTGCACCCCAAAAAGCCCTTACATAGATCTGTCCCTAGGCCATGTGCATAGTTTTCAATACTCAATATCTTTATTGCTTTTCCATAAGTACAGTTTGGTGATGTGATGTGTTTTTACACTACAAGGAACTAGGTATTAGAACATTAATTTCACAGATGAATCACCAAACAAAATCAATATTCCTGACACTTAATCACAACAGATTCTAATAAGAATTGATTTATATTTAGATACTTGTGTTCAATGTCCAATTTAGTAGTCTTCTACATTCTTTAGAAAGCTTGTACAAATAATAACAGTCTACATGAAACTATTTTGAATGTAGGTTACATTAAAATGCTTAGTTAAAGTACTGGTTTGTTCATAAAAATAGGTAGTAAAGTAATAAACACACACTTACCATCTCGATATTCATCTCTAACGTCTATATAAGCGTATTCCAGCGCCGAACCTTTTTTAGGGTCCTCGACACCTTGTAATTTCGCTACCAAAGTAGTTTTACCGGTCTCATTGTCACCCAAAACTAAAACATTTTTGTTTGAAGGTAGTTTTGTGTTCCCTTGGTTTTGGACCTCTTCTAATATTGAAGACCTGCAAGAATTTCAAGCATACAGTATTCGTTGTCATCACTATCGCGAGGTTGGTACTATTACTGGAAAGTGTACACAAATGTGCAGATTTGTCACCGTGTGGGTATGTTTCGCTCTTATTTTACATACAAAGGTAGACAACGCAGCTAGGTCACATATTTCTCAGCTTCATAGCTTGACATCACGTAGGTGTGACACATTGGATCCCTATATGGGGAGTGCATGTTACCCGTAAAATTATCAGTGAACCATTACCATAGGTTGTCCTTGACGTCTCCGTTTTCTTTCTTTTTTGATTTAAGCCCATTAGCCTGGCCGTTTGTCTCCATTCTTCAGGTACGATAGAAGATAACAACGGCACAGAAAGGCTTTTTCGTTTTCGTCTCTTCTCTTCGCCGTTCATACGTCACTCTCGCGATGATGCACTTGTTGCCAGAAGTAACAATTACTTTTATACTGTTAGACGTGTTGAAAGCAAAACTTTAAAAAATATCAGAATTATTAGATTTTCACCGTAGAGGTAACGCAAATACAACATTTTGATTTATAACTTGATTATTTTTTTGTTTCTTACTTATAACGTATAATGAAACAAGTCGAAATAGGAAATTAATTGTTTTTTATTTACTGGCTACATTTTAGCCATTTTTTTTGTTTGTGGTATCCAGTGGTGTGCTTACAAAAATCGACTAAAGATTATTGTGCAGGAATTATGAACGTAGTAAAAAAGCTAACTGACTTGCGCTATGCATGCATGCATGACTTTTCCCACAATGCAGCACATGGCGCGGCGCGGTACCGCATGCCATCCCCATTCTCGTTTAGAACTACAGTGAAATTGTTTATTCAGAAACAAAATGAAATATGTAATTGAAAATAATTGTCACTTTTGTAACTTTACAAGGTTTCATTGTAGACATTTATAACAGTACGAAATATGACTTTGTAGTTATTCAAATTTAAAGTTGATATGAACTCCTTGCTATTTTAGAAGATTTTATGTTATATTGTCATACTGTATATTTGTCACATTTGTCACTACTGTCTGTACTTTTAATGTTGAATAAAACCAATGTTTCCTATGGTTTTGTCTTTATTATGTATCAATTTATTCAACATTAATTTTGTGTTTCTCCGTGTATAATATGCCTACTACCGAAAAAGAAAAATCTTCATCGATGTCGCGGTACCTACGGCCCGAACGTTTTGACGTAGAACCTTCCATGGCTGGCTCGGACTTGAAGTGGGCTCACTGGAAGTATTCGTTCGAGAACTTTATCGCGCTAGAAGCTTCCTCGGCAGACGATTACCTTAAGTATAAATTTCTTGTCAACCATATATCGTCATCGATATTTAACTATATCCGCGCCTGCACTACGTACGATGGTGCAATTACTACTCTCAACAATGCCTACGAAAAGAGGCGAAATATTATTCTGACCCGCCACCGCCTGAATACCAGAAAACAACAGTCTGGCGAATCGTTGGCGGAGTACTCGAGAGATCTTATTATAATCGCTCGTGACTGCCTCTTTAAGGATGTGACTGCCAATGAACACCAAAATGAAACTGTGCGCGATGTTTTTATTGCCGGAATATCGTCAAAAAAAATTAAAGAAAGACTTTTAGAGAAATCCACTATGACTCTCGAAGAAACCTTGGACTTGGCTATAGCTTTAGAAACTGCTGAAAATACCTCTCAACTATTAACAGCGCCTTGTCCTTCTATATCATTTGCTCCTGTCAATGCAGTCACTGAAACTCAAGAAACGTCAATGCGGCAAAATCTAGCAGCCTCCAACACTCGAAACAATTTTCAACATAGCCGCCCTATACTAAATAGCCGTCGATGCTTTTTCTGCGGCGGTAATATCCATCAAAGACTCAAATGTCCTGCTACAAATGCTGATTGTCAGCTTTGCCCCAAAAAAAGGACATTTCGCTAACGTATGTCGTAGCACCGGACAAAGCCAACGCACTGCAAACGCTATTAGTACGAACGACGATAACTCTCAATCTGATGTCCTTGACTCTCTGCTATCAACTATATCTGCTACTGCTCCAACAAGCCTGCAAAAAGCGACTATCAATATCACTTTAAATAACTTACGTGTGGATGCTCTACTCGATACCGGAAGCTCTCTCAGGTTTATCGATAAGAATCTTGCTCAAACTATGAAACTAAGACGCAAGCCCTGCAACTCTAGCATCTCTAAGCAATATTTCATACGTAGAGGGGCTATGTTTCGCTAACATTCAAATTGGTGAGCACAAATATCAACGTCGACCTCTACTCATTATTGCTAATCTGTGTGCTGACATAATTATCGGGCATGATATACTCAAAACACACTCGTCGGTGGAACTCCAGTTCGGGGGAGATAAACAACCCTTGAAAATTTGCAATGTAATGGAGGCATCTGTCCCGGCAGCATCAGTTTTTACTAACCTTGCGCCAAATATCAGACCTATAGCTATCCGCTCGAGAAGGCATTCTCAAGAAGACCAAGAATTCATATCTAACGAGATTAAAGATTTACTGAAAGATAAAGTCATTGAACCCAGTGTTTCACCTTGGCGAGCTCAAGTACTTGTTGCCGGAGGGGGCCATCATCGGAAGCGCCTTGTAATCGATTATTCACAAACAATAAACAGATTCACAGAGCTAGACGCATATCCTCTCCCGAGTATTGACTCCATCATAACGCAAGTAGCTAAATATAACGTCTTTAGCGAAATTGACCTCAAAAGCGCCTATCATCAAGTGCCCCTTCTCTCTAGAGAAAAAAGATACACTGCCTTTGAAGCATGCGGTAACCTCTATCAATTCACTCGAATACCGTTTGAGGTCACGAATGGTGTAGCGGCGTTTCAGCGAACTCTGCAATATATTATTGATTGATTCTGAAAATCTAAAAGGCACATATGCATATCTTGATGACGTAACCGTTTGTGGAAAAGATAAGGAAGATCACGATAGAAACCTTCAGAAATTCATGGAAGCCGCTAAGAGATACAAACTCACTTTGAATACTAACAAATGCACTTTTGAAACAGACTCGATCAATCTTCTTGGTTACACCATTCATCGTAACATCATTAAACCTGACAAATCTCGTTTGGAACCACTAATGAATCTTCCAATCCCAAACGATACTGCTACTTTGAAAAGATCACTTGGACTATTTGCGCACTACTCAAAGTGGATCTACAACTTTTCTTCTAAAATAAGACCACTGATTGAAGGTACTCTACCGTTAACTGAAGACGCTATCAATTCATTCAATAATCTTAAAACTGATATTTGCGAGGCTACCTTGGCTGGAATAGACGATAACGAGACATTTTCCGTTGAAACCGACGCTTCCGACTTGGCAATAGCAGCGACATTGTCACAGAAAGGACGTCCTGTAGCGTTCTTTTCGCGATCTCTTAACGATTCTGAAAAGCGACAACCCACAATTGAAAAGGAGGCAAGTGCAATTGTCGAAGCTTTACGCAAATGGAGACATTTCCTAATCGGAAGACACTTTCTACTAATTACTGACCAACAGTCAGTTGCGTTTATGTTTAACCAAACACATTCAAATAAAATTAAAAATGAAAAAATAGAAAGATGGCGCCTAGAATTGTCATGTTTTAGATATGATATTGTTTATCGACCTGTTAAACAAAACTTAGTCGCTGACGCACTCTCGCGAGTATGTATGCACATAGACATTGCGACCTCTCACTCCAGACTCGTCGAGCTCCATCGTTCTCTCTGTCACCCAGGTATCACTCGTATGTTTCACTGGGTCAGATCGAAAAATTTGCCATACTCGATTGAAGAAGTAAAGAAAATTACGGCAGCATGCCCAATCTGTGCCGAAATTAAACCACGTTATGTTGGTCATCAAGGACACCTTATAAAAGCAACTGCACCGTTCGAAAGATTGAACTTAAACTTCAAGGGGCCAATTCCTTCTAACACTCAAAACCGATACATCCTTACGATTATCGATGAATATAGCAGGTTCCCTTTTGCTTATGCCTGTAAAGATATGACCTCCGAAACAGTAATTAGATGTCTGAAAGACCTATTCTCCACGTTCGGCACTCCAGCTTACATTCATTCGGACAGAGGGACCTCTGACGAATTAAGACAATTCTTAACCTCACTAGGTACATCTTGTAGTCGCACAACGCCCTATAATCCTCGAGGAAATGGCTTGGTAGAGCGCTTAAATGGTACACTGTGGCGCACAATCCAATTACATCTCAGATCGGAGATGAGAGAAAGCCATACTACCGGCGCTACACTCCATTAGATCTCTTTTGTGTACAGGAACTAATGCGACTCCGCATGAGCGTATGTTCAACCATCCTCGCCGCTCTATAAATGGCCAATCTTTACCATCATGGCTTCATTCGCCTGGACCTGTTTATATGAAGAAAAACGTAAGGGCCTCTAAATATGATCCAGCTGTAGAAGAAGTTCAACTACTACAGAGCAATCCTGAATACTCCTTTATTCGTTTACCAGATGGTCGAGAAACGACGGTCTCTAACAGGTCTCTAGCACCACTGCCAAGTACCTTAAACGATGATTCGTCGGATGAAGATGAGCCTGAGCAGCCTATTACGGGTACAGACCCGCCTGATAACCTAGAAGCGAGTGGCTCTCAAGTGCGCCACTCTACACGCGAACGTAGACCTCCAGGCTACCTCCAGGACTACGTTTCTTCTTAGGGGGGGTGAATGATATGAACTCCTTGCTATTTTAGAAGATTTTATGTTATATTGTCATACTGTATATTTGTCACATTTGTCACTACTGTCTGTACTTTTAATGTTGAATAAAACCAATGTTTCCTATGGTTTTGTCTTTATTATGTATCAAAAGTCACCGATAAATAAAGACAAATAAATTATAGATTCAACTTAGAGCATTATAGCCGTAATAAATCCTCTATGAGTTTCAACAATTTGAAACTGTAATCGATACATTCATTATTATTTTACTTGCATGAATATCGACTAACGTCAGAACGACATTGACACAAATACACAGGACTAGACTGACTGAAGTTGTGGAAGTCACTAAACGGATATCAGACAGACAGGAGGCACAGTCACTGAATCGCAGTTTCACTTCCCTATTAGCCACTGTTTTTCTATGTCACTGTCAGATTAAATACATAATAATCAAAGATTTATTTTCTAAGCTGAATAAAACTTGATAGTGTAGTAATAACTCAGTGAAATCAAGCAGTTAGATTCGAATTAACGTAAACAATAATCGTTAATAGTTTGAAATGTCCAGAAGGCCGAGAACTGGTCAAAAAACTAATTTGTCTCAGGTGAGTCATGCACATTATTTGCTAGTTCTTAGGGTCTCATCCGGTTCTAATAGCGCGTTTAATGTAGGTTTATTTATAGGAACAAGTCATTGGCGTTATTGTGTAATCAATCTTAATTTGAGGTTAATCTGAGAAGAATTCTCTCAGCTGATTTGGGTTTTGTAAACAAAGGGTCGTTATTATTATTAATACGCTCTTTATTTATAAAACAAACAATTGTAGTGTGGTGAATCCTGTCTTTGTATTCCTTAAAGTATACATTGTTAGGTACTTTGATTGGTTCCCATTGTACTGCCACATGGTTCCTGTATTTGGTACTTTTTTAGTCTTACAAGATAAGTTAACAATGGCTGCTCAAATATTTTCTGAGCAATCTGCTCTGTTTATGTTATCATACAGGTAATTTAACACAATATGTGTAGGATGAATGAGATGAGGGACTGGTTCAATCCATTTATTATTTCAATTGATAAATTAGTCTCTTAACATTTTGCTAGTTATTTCTTTGTTAACTATAGAATTCCATAAGTTTCAATTTAGGCTGTCTTATACTAAGTAGAAGTATAATTAACTATTTTAGTGTCATAAACCCCTGGTGTAAAACGGGTTTTGAAATAAACTGTCATGAACCTCCTATACAAAAATAGGGGGTTTTCTATATAAGTGTCATTAACCACTTTGCAACAAGACGGATTTTAAACTTAAGTTTCATTAACCCCTATGTAACTAGAGGGGTTTAAATGTAAGTGTCATTAACCCCTATGCAAAAAAAGGATGTCATAAGTATGCCTTAGCAAATCTCTGTCTGTCTTTTTAAAATGCAACAAAGAATGACAAAGTAGATTTGGAAATCCAAAGCAAGGACCTATTGTTGTGGCAATTAGGCATTGTTACCCAAAGTGACAACTTTCAATTTTCATGCTGAACTAAATTATCAATTTAGATATAAATGCAGTAATTTATTAAAATAGCCTGGTTAATGTCATATGTCATAATATTATGCCTTCCTCTCTTTCTGTTTGTCCGTTAGTGAGAATAAAACTTGAGAACCATTAGTTGGGTTGCGGATTAGTTTATTTAAAAAAAATATACACATATCATACCAGGTCATTTTTAAGCTGTAGTCTCCATACACACCTTTCCTGCTAAAGTAACGACAAACCATAGTAATGTATGGATTATCATTACTTTAAATACAGTTTACTTCCTATGCTTCCACGGCTAAACCGGACTAAGCCTAAACCCCAAGAATGGAAACAATATGGGCTACGTTTTAATCCGCTTCTGCATCCGGAATAACCAAGATATGAAAATCAACGAATATATATGAATATCCTCGTAACCCAAGGCAAACCAACGAGGAGATATAGTTTACTGTATCTGATTTAGGTTTTTGTTACAGTTTGGTCTCCTAGACATACCAGATATAAATGACGATGATGAGCCACTGGACCTATCCGATGATGACTTTGACTTGGAAGCAGAACTGGCTGCCATCAGCGGTGGTGGTGGCCAGAAACACAAGCCCAGGAAACCTCCACCGGTGCCAGCAGCTAACTTGGATGCCATGATAGCTGCGAGCTTGAAGGATGTGCCTTCTGATGATGAGGGTTCTGGTGAGTTCCTACATGTGACTATTTAGCCCATTTTTGTTATACACATTGCGAGTGTATAAAAAATCTGTCTTTCAAGGGGTGAAAGTCCTTATGTTGTCAAGAAAAAAATGTAGTGCAGTTTTCAGCAACAGCTGTTTTTTTTTTCTCCTTTCAAAGTAACTGCCACAGTAAAAGTTATTTGCATTCAGGAGTATTTTAGGGGTTGTGGCTTAGTAGTTAAGGTTAAGCTACGCTTGCTACGGTCGATCCGTGGATGGGTGACTGTTCAAATCATACCAAAACCCCTCTGTGCCTTTGGATAGCACGTAAATCCGTTGGTCTCAGCTGTCATACAATTGTAAACATCTTTGATAGTAGTTATGGGTAGTTAGAAGGCAGAAAGACTGACAACCAGTCTTACCAAGGGGTATCGTAGCCAGAAAGTCTGACAACTAGTCTTACTAATGGGTATTGTGTTATCCAGTAACAAGGTTATAGAGGTTAGATTGGCAGTCGCTCCGTGTAAAACACTGGTATTCAGCTGCATCCGGTTAGACTGGAAGCCAACCCAAAATATAGTTGGGAAAAGGCTAGGCAGATGATTCAGGAGTGTTTGCAACCCCCTTTATGATGATCAGTGAATTTTAGAACAGTATTAAGAACCTACTTATTTGCTAGCAACTGTTTGAATATACTTGCTGCTGTTGTATAATTGCTGCTGTTGTACCTATATTGCTGCTGTTGTATTTACGCTGAGGTTTTTGTGAGAGAATTCTTACGGAAACATATCACCGTAGGTATATATTTCCACCGCCAAGCTGGTTTTGTGGATGTGACCTTCAGAGTTCAGTGTGTTCCTAACTTAATACCTAAACGGATTTGAGTCATTAAGTGGTGCTCTTTTAATTCTAAAATAATGTCAAATGGCTATGATAAATCATTGTCAGATAATGTCCAGTCATGTCAAACTTTCGACGCCCACTGCTGAGCATAGGTATTCCCCAAGGGGGGTTCAGCTGTAATCGCCATGCTTGGCCGATGCATGTTGGCGATCGCAGTAGGTGTTATGGTATTCAAAAGGACGTTGCTGCCCATCCTCTGGTTAATATCCCTCTGTCGCCTTCTACGACACCCACGGGTAGAAATGGGGTGGTGCTATTCGCGGCCGGCACCACACGGCATCATGTCCAGTACTTCACCTTTATTTTCAGTCTGGGCCAAGAAGCTTATAGATAAAAGTGGAGGCAACACTAAATACCTAAGTGAAACCAACTGTGGACAGACACTCTCTTTCTGAATGCATACAAAAAAACGAGACAGTGATATGTGTTTTCTTTATGTATGCATTCAGAAAGAGAGTGTCTGCCCACAGTTGGTTTCACTTAGGTGTTCAGAGTGTTGCCTCCACTTTTATCTATAAGCTTCTTGGTCGAGTAATATCCTTAACATTTCTTGTCTTAGGTGATGATGACGACCCAGATCTCCTCAACGAGCTTCAAGCATTAGGAATAGATGATGATGAGGCGCCTGCCCCACCTCCCCGAACTTCCAGGCCTGCGCCCCCTCCCCCCGGAGCACCACTCAGTACAGACAGCAGTACCATCAGCGTGTTACAGGACAGAATCACTAATTACACAGCTGCTGAGAAGAATGCTAAGGCGAATGGCGAAAGCAGTCGGGCTCGAAGGTAAGTTTAGAATTTAGTCTGTTTTTTCTTAGCTGGACTTACACTGAGGTGAAAGGGGTTCGAACCTTTTTGTATGGAAGCTGGCATATCGGCCCAGCGCCATTTTGATTTTTTTAAAATTGCGGCGCTCGGTTGTATTGGTATGTATAGATAGAGGACTCATAGACGAACAAAAAATGCTAGTAACATGGTACCCCAAAGTGTCACGTTACCGAGATATTTGAAGGTAAAAATCGACAATAAATACGACGACAATCATTCAAAATAGACTTATTACGTGTATGTAATGTACTCTCTTCCAATAAACAGTAATAATAATAATCAACCTGGGAACGATTATCTGGATACAATCTGACGCCTATAGACACGTAATAAGTCTATTTATAATGATGCCATTGTGCTCAATGTCGATCTTTACCTTCAAATATCTGGATAACGTGACACTTTAGAGTACCATGTTACTTGACATTTTTAATTCGTCTATGAGTCCTCTACCCAATCATATCAATATAATCGTGCGCGGTAATTTCTAAAAAAAAACAAAATGGCGGGCGGGTCGATATGCCAGATCGGTTCTATCCCCTTTGAAAATACCGGACAAAAAAGTTGAATACCTGTTATGTAAAAAAGTCGTGACACTACTTTTATTACATAGTTATTTCACAGTAAGTTTAAATTTTCAATTATCTTTTTATTTGTTTTCTCATAAAAATTTTGTAAGTCTAAAATTCCGGTCAAATGACAAGGTCGGGCAAAGTCCGTACGGTAGCCAAAAGTCACAAAATCCGGATGGGGTCAGAAAGTTTGATACTATGTTAGTAACCCCAGTCTCGTAAAAAAGCGTTTTATCTCTTCTGTCTGAAAGGTTTCAGTTAGAGACTGCTAGACACGAAACGTAGTCGATGGATTGACATGAAATTTGAGGAAATGGTTATTAAGGCACGGGGCCTTAATTGCATTGATTAAAGTACAATAGGGTATTTTACTCTATTTGAGAAAAGACAAAGACAAAGATTTTTTATTTGTAGAACATAGGTAAAGAAAAGATGTCAATATTAATAAAATAAGCACTATGTCTTGCCGCCAGCGGCATACAAATAAATAAAAAATCTATAAATATATTATTTAGATAGTTTAGGCAAAAAGCAGTCAGAAAATGTTAGTTTTAGTTCTTAAAATAACAAAATAAATTTTAAAATTCAACTTTTTCAGTTTTTTTTAATCTGTCTTATAACACCTTGAAATAGTAGCCGCCATATTATTACGTCGTACGGCTGTGTAAACAAAAAATGTGTTAACTGTCAGTCAATCTATTGGCGCGTATAATAATAAAAACCGCAGGGCAGATTGTGGCGAGCTGTTGGGAAGTAGCGACCCCACGGACCTGATCTCCCGGGAGAAGTCTTGTTCCTCATCTCTGGCTTGCCTTTCAATAAGGGCAAACCAGAGATGAGGAACGGAGCTCCCACCTCTATCTTGCCTTAATTGGCCGGTTAGAGTGGAAACTCGCGAGAGCAGTCGCGCTCGGGGTAAGGAAGTATTCCAGTAAGACGCTGGTAGGGATCTTGACCGTACTTCCGGGATTGTCCTGATAGCCGTGGAATACCTCTCCACTCATCTAGCACCTCAAGATATGTTGCCCCCTTGTCGCTACGTCACTTCGTGCTAGCGACTGTTTCAGGGGGCCCATTTAGTGAGTGTGCAAGTCACCCCCTGCTATTTTATCCATGTATACAAACATTGATTCGGCAGGGGCCATAGTCACTTCATAGTTTCAGGTAACCAAGTCACTTTAGCAACCTATACCCATAGTCCAGTACTGTTAGTTTCCATGTCCTGTAATAGTCCTGTACCAACCGGGGGTTGTCCTTGGGTGCACTTGCATAGTGCATACAGGGATAATCGTCGGTTGGTGTCTTATTTCATATAAAGCTACCTAAGGGGCCTCTGCGAGTTGGCTTCGGCTCCTCGTACGCCTTACAAAGGCCCGGGACCTCTGGGTCCCGAGATACATAAAGTATATAAAATATAATAATAATAATAATATGTGGGGACATTTCACACACGGCCATCTGACCCCAAACTAGGGAGACCCTGTACTATGGGTGTCAGACAGCTGATATACATACACAAATATAGTTTAAATACATACATATATAGATAAGCAACACCCAGTATAGGCTTTGTACTTTTATAATTTTCGTGACCAACGTATTTTTTAAGTTATTACACCTATTACAAAATATGATTATAATTATTTTTAAATTATATACAATAATCAAACAAAATATCAGCGCATTTGACTACACAGTAAACTGTCGTCATTTCCATATAGCAATATGGCTTCCACTACGAGGCGTTTTCGTCAAACTACGCGCGAAATTTGAAAATGTAAAATTTAGATGCGTTTTTATGGCACTTATCGGTTGAATAAAAAAATTGTGGTTTTTTTAGTGGCATATTAGCACTAAGTTCAGAATTTAATTAAGACACTTTTCCAAAATGGGTGTAATACCCTATGATGACCCCATTTCAGGTGTATGCTAAACAAAAACTAAGTTTGTATTTCTTGTGTATATGTATGAAATATAATAAAAATCACTTCATTAACTTTTTTTGATGATTTTATGATAAAAGTTTTAATGAAGTACCGTGTGAAAAGGTCCCTGCCTGTTGAATGCAATGTATGTATTTTTATTGCTGCACTTGTTACTAACATGGCAAGTGGCAACGAGCCTTTTCAATGAGCCTCTTTAGTAGAAACAAACAATGAACTAAACTAACATGTTCTCTCCGTAATAAATTAAGGTTGCGATAACGTCATACTCTTAAAGGCCGACCTACTTCCTAATTCCTCACATATCGATGTGATATTATAAAGAAGAAAGATTTGTTTGTTTGTTACGATTTAAATCAAAAACTACTGGTCCGATTTCAATTCTTTCACCAATCTAAAGCTACATTATCCCTGAATAACATAAGCTTTATTGCATTATTAAAAAATTAGGGGTCCTTAAGAAAATTCACGCGAACGAAGTCGCGGGCAAAGTGCTAGTATTAGTCTCAGATTATGAAACAAAAGGCAGATAGACCCCGCGGAACACTGAGAGTGAAGCCAAAAAGCAAATACAAATTCAAAAGCGAATACTTACAATCGCGTAATTGTATTCGCTTTTGAATTTGTATTTGTATTTTTATTTGTTTGTATTAACGATGCGACGTTTCGTGCTATAGTGACTCGTGTCAGTACAGCACGAAGCGCGTTGTAGGTACCTATTCGTTTTTGAATTTGTATTTGCTTTTTTGGCTTCACTCTCAATGTTTCGCGCGGTCTATCTGCCTTTTGTTTCATAATCTGAGGTATTAGTATAACTGCGCACCTTACCTCACCGTACCTCAAAAGGAAAAAACGGAATCCATATAGGATCACTTTGTTGTCCGTCTGTCTGTCTGTCAAGACCCTTTATCTCGGGAACGCGTGGAGGTATAGAGTTGAAATTAAAACCATATACTCAAATCTACGGTCCCCTGAAACTGTAAAAATCAAACTTCTATGTTATCGTGAAAAAAGATACGGCCGTTTATGCTGCAATAAACGTATATTTATTTATTTATTTATACTTCATGCACAAACGTACAAAGGCGGACTTAATGCCTTAGGCATTCTCTACCAGTCAACCAAGGGACACACTATCAAGGGACTCAAAAATAGGGTACTTCCCGTTGCCCTAGAACTATGAAATTTGAATAGAAATATCGTCTTCTACTATAACTACAGGGAAAAGTCTGAAAACTTTACATTTGTAATTAAATCATTAAAAAAATATAGTCTTTATTATAACTAGCTTTTGCCCGCGATAACGTCCGCGTGAATGTTGGTTATCGCGGATGCATGTAAAGTAACTGATATATTTATTTTATGAAAGTAAATGTTATGCTTAAGGGGCTATTAAAGGACTTTTACAGATTTTAAACTGACAATCACGTCAAAATGTGCAGTGTAAATGATTTGAAAAAAATATATGTTAAACTAGAACATTCTCTTAATCACTTGTAAGTGAATATTTTTAATTATATTCAAATTATATAGTTTAATTAATACGTGAAGTTGTGTCTGACGCGGACAAAACATTGACAATCACACAAAATCTTCCAGGTATAATTAAACGAAACTTACACCATCTTACAGACAATTTTATTATCTATCTTTTAAACTTACACTATCTAACAGACAATTTTATTATCTATCTTTTAGTATACGCCTTTTTTTTAATTTTGAAAGAATACTACTCTTATTTAATTTTTTCGACTAAATTTTGAAAGTTTTGGACGCAGACTGCGTCCGTTCTGCATCAGTTTTGCGTCCAAAACTCTCAAAGTTTAGTCGAAAAAATTAAATAAAAGTAGTATTCTCTCAAAATTAAAAAAAAGGCGTATACTAAAAGATAGATAATAAAATTGTCTGTTAGATAGTGTAAGTTTCGGATAATTATACCTGGTAGATTTTGTGTGATTGTCAATGTTTTGTCCGCGTCAGACACAACTTCACGAGTTAATTAAACTATTTAAAATGAACTTAATCAAAAATATTCACTTTCTATATGATTAAGAGAATGTTCTAGTTTAACATATATTTTTTTCAAATCATTTACACTGCACATTTTGACGTGATTGACAGTTTAAAATCTGTAAAAGTCGTTTAATAGCCCCTTAATATACAGAATATTTTTCAGTCCGTTATACGAGCTCATTTATTTTACACAATTATTTTAAAAAGCACTGGAAAACATTGCGCGCTGTCGTTTGCCGATCAATTTCAATGATTCGTGCTTATTTCGTGCGTTTTTTTTTTTCTGATGCACACAAACAGACCTTTGTATTGAACTAGTGTGTGGCAATGCTGCTACGCTATTCTAGCAATCGTTTAGATTTTAAGTTGCGCTAAATCGAATACGCGCCCTTAAAACTTCGAATATTATAACTTTTACCGAATTAATTTAAAATAAAATATTTTTTGTAAAAAACACCGTTATGCTACTTTCGTTCGTTTGAAATATCGAGGTCCTACAGACATTTGAAAAAGTAGACACGGCTCACATGAAAAAAATCAGGCAATGTCTTTTTCCTTCTGTAAAATTTCGTTTGAGTCTTACAATACGGTCAACGTATCTTGGCGCGTCTGAAGTTAGCTGTTTGGCTGCGCAATGGAACTTTTAGGAACGAAATTGTCTACTGCGCAGCTAATCGGCTAACTTCAGACGCGCCAAGATACGTTGACCGTACTGTACTAGGTTTTACACTCGTCGCCGAAAAGGTGCCCCCTAGTCCCAACGCATTTAAAAATGTCGCACCACCTTAGTAAAATCAACCTGCAGACGACCTTTTCTGAGCGTTGACCCCAAAAGCAATGTTACAATGTTAGGTCAGAAGGTTAAAAGAAATGCGCACTTATCTTATGTGCTCACAGATGTACACACATACAGCATTATCTACTGTCTTGAAACTATAGTAAAGGATTCGAATGAAATTTAATTTAATTATTAGAAAATAAACAGTTCATTAATTAAAATAAATTTTATTCGTAACAATCCATTGCTTTCTAAGTAAACTAACTATATATATCGGCTCTGGTTACATCTCTTTGTTGACTGTACGTATAGCCACTTTATAAATCCTTTTATTTATCTTGTTTGAATTGTTACTAAGTAGTTATAACAAAACAATATAAATTTAATTGAATAGCTTCCAGGGCCTGTTTAGTAAAATCGAGAAAAGATACATATTTTAAACGTTTACCAGTCATTTTTGAACATACGAATACATGTCAGTTATACATACATTGTATACAACTATACTTTCTTCTTTTTATTAGCCTATTCTGCCCCGGGCAAAGATCTTTCTCCACTTCTTTTCTCAATCGTGATTCCATTTATTCCGTTTTTCGTTATTATATAATTTAAAATTAACGAAGAAATCACGTAGCAGTGCGTAATGGCAGTGATAATTTGTATGCTATGTTTCAGACTAATCATGAATATTCTAGTAGATATTATTTCATAACTACCTACTCAACGACTCTATTTTACATTTACCTATATGATGGAAAAATAAATTCACTTTGATCACTTATTTTTTCTGCTGACTGTACCTAAATAGAGTAAATAAAAGGTGTACGCTCCGTTCGCCCCTTGGATCTTGCCCCTTACGATTAAAATGTTCCATTCGCCCCGTTTTTATTTATTTTGGTGTAGTGATTCGCCCCTTGCGGCATTTCCTTGGAAATTTTACCAAAAAAGGTATAGTTATACAGAAAAATGCATACACCTAGTTCCAGTTCATTTCTGCTTTCCTGGTAGTTTACTAAGATCAGTTATCAAAAAAATTAAAATTATAAAAATTGTGGAACAAAATGTCAAAAACACAACAGATTATAGCAGTCATGAGTACCTACGCACACAGTTTTTCTAAACATAGACACAAATTAAACATGGCGTTGCTTATAATGTATGCATTTTTCTGTCTAACTATACCTTTTTTGGTAAAATTTCCAAGGAAATGCCGCAAGGGGCGAATCACTACCCCAAAACAAATAAAAACGGGGCGAGGAACATTTTAATCGTAAGGGGCAAGATCCAAGGGGCGAACGAAGCGTACACCAAATAAAACTAAAAAGAAACCGCGTATGTGAACTTGCTAATAAGTTCTCACGATTGATAACTGTTACTATTATATTAATGCGTCAGTGCCGTAGAAATATAATTCTTAAATCTATGGTCAGTGCTGATTCTGAGTCATTATTTACAGTAAGTAAACAATACGTAATTATTTATGTAACGCTACTCAATTCACACTTGGAGCAAAAACATAAGTAGGTACACTGTTAAGAGGGCCTTTCCCGGTTGGCTTGTAGTCAACGAGAGCATGATTAAAAAAAAAATGTTGCATTCAACTCAATGTTTCAAAACAAACGAGTGAGTGGGAGCGCGGAGATTTTAAAAACAATGTTGCAGGAAATACGTGTTTTTAAATAAGCATTACTAGTTTTTGGTAAAAATGTTTGTAATTTAGAATCTCCATTACATGTGCAAGGTTTATATGAGTTGTATTCTTTATTTTGTATTCTTTATTTTTTCCGCGATTCACTCCGCGGGTCAAACCATAAATATCCCGCGCTTCTAAGGGGCGCTTTAGACCTCCCCGACCCTTGCTCATGCCAGCCCGTGCCGCTGAGCCTGTAGTTTTAAATTCGTCCCTAAATAATGGAAATCCGATCCAGCCTGTCCCTTTGCTGTCCTCTCCCAGCGACGCCCTAAGCCGAGGCTCGTACCCCACAGGGGGTGCCCTTAGCGTGTAGTCGCTTAGTTTGTAAGCTTTTATGCCCTGGCTGGAGGCCCTAAAAATAATAATTTTTAAGGCACCACAGGAAAGTCCGGTTAAACAGCCGACAACCTCCTAGGTTGACCTGAGAGATGCCAATCCGAAAAAAAAAAAAAAAAAAAAAAAAAAGGGGCGCTTTAGTCTGCGTTCGCGCTCCATGGCGGAAGGGCGCATGTGTATGCTTTCAAGATGGCGGCGCGCAGAGGTCGAGCTACCGCTACAACAGTATGACGTACTGCCAAAATTCAGATAACATTTATGCAAAAAAAAAAAACAGATTTTTGATAAGACGTCTTTACTGAATTCGTTTCTCAAAATAGTTTTATTTTTCTTACATAGAAACCTAGATATAAACCACAATATATCTGTGTGTTCGAAATATCTGGAGGAACATTTTTTATAACGCGCTCGTATGGGTATTAAGACGGGTTGGCCGCTCTTAAGTACAAGCACCGTGCTTTGAAGTAAAAGTTCCAATCGTTATCGTATCGGTGGACGATTGAGTCACAAATATTCAAGCGCTGTGATTGGTTGTCGATAAGATCAGTCAACCAATCACAGTAGATTACGCGCGTTTGGCAGTTGGGTAGATGACACCGCCAATCAATTGACATACTTTTTATGAGCTATCAAAACGCGATTCCCCCATAGATTTTGAATTTATACTTATTACGTCACTTGTAGGTGGTCATTTGCCAACTAAATTGCCTATTAATTGATTTTTAACCGACTGCAAAAAGGAGGAGGTTATGAATTCGAATATTTATATATATATTTTTTATGTATGTTTGGGCATAACTCTGTTATATATAGACGGATTGAGAAAATCGACAAAATCCTTAAAAAATACTTAAATGACGTTTTAGTTTCTTCAATCTTTGGAGGACTTACAATCTCTTTTAAGTGTGTCGCCTTTTCTATATGGATTTGGATGGGCAACACAAAAAAGCGAAAAAGAAAAAATTAAAAAAAAAAAGAAAACCGCCTTCAAAAACTAAAAAGTGATAAATAACTTTAGCACAGAACACACTTACTTTACTTTCGGAAGTCGATGACAATACAAAACAACAAACATAAAGCCACCGCCACCGACTTCCGAAAGTAATTAAAGTAAGTGTGTTCTGTGCTAAAGTTATTTATCACTTTTTAGTTTTTGAAGGCGGTATTCCTTTGTTTGAAAAAATATTTTTAAAGCAACTAAAAATCTAATTTGACAGTGAATAGAAAAATTAACCGGATTTTTCGTTTTTAATCAAGTGTTTTTTTAGAGGAGTTCTGTTTTGGAATTACAGAGTTATACAGAAATCTATTTAAATACATAATATTTATTATAATTAATAATAGAACTTACACAAAAGGAGATAAAGATGAAAGCAGTAATCATTGAATAGAAATACGATATTACAAGTACAATATTAGTATTATCTGAAAATCTAATCAGGGGTCAACTGCGTTGTTGACCCCTGATTAGATTTTCACACGAAAGAGATTTTTATCTAGCCGTCCGAAAACACAAATGTCTGGGTAAAACCACGTAATCAAATACAAACACAATGTGAGACTCGTGCATATTTTATGATCATATTTTTAATATTTTACTACTTAATTAACTTACAATTAAATTGCATCATATAACCTCAAAACGCTGAAATACAACATGGGCTTGCAAATTCGCAATCACCCCGCGAGATATCGATCAGCAGCCAGAGACAGCCAGCCCTGGAATTAAACATATCTGTAAATCTGCCTACATGTTCAACCCAGTACCGACCTATATTTCAGCCTGCATTTAAATGCCATGCGCAACAAGTAAACGAACTCTTGGCAGTTCAGTGGACTTGTTGCGTTCATAACAAAAGCTTTCGTTTAGGATGTGTTCTTACTATGTGCCTCATCTATATACACTGTGGAAA
Organism: Charanyca ferruginea; assembly: GCA_947361185.1. Taxonomy (NCBI): domain Eukaryota; kingdom Metazoa; phylum Arthropoda; class Insecta; order Lepidoptera; family Noctuidae; genus Charanyca; species Charanyca ferruginea. The sequence continues at coordinate 33,089,054 of OX376057.1, forward strand.
CACAAAATATAAAACGACGCAGCCTTACATACTTTGTGGTGGAAAGAATATTGTGACGCTAACTTTAACGATGCATTCAGTACAAGATTATAGTTACGCTGGAGCCGTATAGGGCATGCAATTATCCGGACTATTTTACTATTCGGATACATTCAAACCACAATCCGGATCGTATGAATTTTTTGTATATCATTGTCAAAAAGTAAATTAACTAAGTACTCAATCAATATTTTTTTTACCATAATTAGTCTTGATAAAGTAATTATAGGTAATTATTAAAAAAACCGGCCAAGTGCGAGTTGAACTCGCGTGGAGAGGGTTCCGTACAATGCCAAAGTTTCAATTGATATAATTCTTATAGGTTTTTCCGTAATTTACAGGCAATGAACTATATTTTGTATTTTTTCCAAATTTTAGGCTCGGTAGTTTCGGAGATCAGGAAAACTATTATTTATTTTACAATAATAACAAAAATATATTTGAGATCCTCATAACGAGCCCTTTCATTTGATATGTGACACAGTAAGGTTTGTAAAACTTTTATTTTTTAATTTCATAATTTGTACCCCGAAAATGAAACTTATTTATAAAAAAAATATTTACTTCGCACATCTGTGTTTGGGTCATAGGATTACTCCATCCTACCAAATTTCGTCTGGATTGGTCCAGTAGATTCGGAGCAAATTGGCTGTGACAGACGGATGGACAGACAGGCAGACGCATGAGTGATCCTATAAGAGTTCCGTTTTTTCTTGTACTGAACCCTAAAAATGAACAACATTCATATTTGGATAGTAGAATACAGGATATTATTATACGGATAGCAAGCCCTAGCTAGACGGTTCTAAACCATATATATTTTTAAGATTGACCAGACAAAGGCAATTTTTTTTTCCCGTGGGGGGAAAACCCAGCTGAAAACACCACGTTTGCTACTTAGTTTTTTAATTACTCATCCTAGATAATGGGTTTTTCCGTGTTGATGCTACGAAAAATAGGGAAAGTTCTCAAAAAATACTATGTTCGCTGTTGCCCGAAATTAAAACAGATTATGAAATATGTAGAATTATTACCACCACACACACCTTTAATACCTACCTATATCAATACACCGACGTTGATTTTTAATCAAGAAGTAAAAAATCATAATTTATAAGTAAGAACATTATTCGCCCTTTATTCGTTTGAACACTTTTCCTATTTCCCCAATAAGGTAAACTTTTAAAAAACGTAAAACACATCTCCTATTTCGATATCACTTATAATAGAGACTCGGATGTTTCTCCTGGCTTCATGTCCCGTTGAATTGGGGTTTTAAACTTTCATGCGAATTAACAACAAGATGTGCTCAAACTTCTAAAGTCCGTAAGTATTTGCCAAAAGTCACTGTGCACTTGAACTTCTAGAATAACAGTTTCTTAAAAGCCTCGGTTCCTGATTCATGTTGCAACGTTGCCCTTATTTACCTGACCGATATTCAGGTTATCAATCTAGGTCATAGTTAGGCTATCTAGGGTCTGAAATAACAGTTCGCCGAGGAGGCTCGATACGGAAACATCTCTTGCGTCCGAAAGCATTGGAGCCCTTGCCACGGTCAAATCCCTATTTCATCACCTTTAGTAGGTGAGTAATAGGTTTTATAGTGATTTTATTCCTGAATTTCTCATTGATATGTGAGGTATGATAGATTTTAAAAACCTCGGTCTTTAAATAGAACAACCCCCTGAGCACCCCCCTCAGTGCGCAATAGATGTAGTATGCTCAGACACTTTGCTTTGCGTTTCTATCTCTAAATTTTGGACCCAGATTAGCTACATATATTTCCTTGACCGCCGGAATCTGAAATCTTATAAGATTTGCAAAGCGAGAAAAGATTATAAAGCAGGGCGAAAACTACTAGGGTTAAATTATTACTAAAATTATTTTTAAATTGTGATGCGTTCGTTTATTTGTCAAAATATACATGATTCCTTTGTTCTCAAGCCCGCTCGCGATTCAGCCAATTTAAAGATCCAATTCCTAAAGATTCAACTTCGAATCAGGTCAGTAACCAGACGAAATCAATGCAATTGCTAATTTGGTAAAACTCTACATATACCAAGTACCTTTGGGCGCCAACTGGGCCTAAAATCTCCATAAATTTAATAAACGCTCTAAGTTAGTGTTAGTTCTCAAGAATCTCGTGGAAAATTCGTCAGAACAAAGAACCCTTAACGCGAACATAATAATAATTTATTTGGAAAGGTCTTTGAGCTTAACGCTGTCTAGACGTCTGCTAATGCACCGGCAGACTCTTTGTTCTCATCTCAACCATTCCGAACTTTGTATGGAGATACACTGTAATACAATTTTCTTTCCAGTCATTCAACCCTTGAATTTTGAGAAAATAATCACAATTTTCCACCCGATAATCAGATGCCTAAAAAATGTAGGGCGGACCGAACGATTAAGAGAATAGTTATTGATTCTCTAATTAATACTTCGCCAGTTTTAATATTATGTAAAAGTGAAAAGTAGGTAATTCTCGATTTAGTAGTATTCATATTTCTCTAAATGTAGTGGCATAAAGCCATTTTTGAGCCTTTTACCAAATAATTCGGGTCATAAATCTTCGTTGCTTCCATCAAACTTGGCTATTAAAATGGCGGGCCGTGAGAAAATACGGCTTGACGTCTGCACCGGACGGAGGCTGCGCGGCGCATGCGTGGTGACCTGCGAATGAAAATAAAAGTTTCACACGGCGTCAAAACTCATGATGCACAGCCGGGTTCCCTCTATCTGGCAGAATCTTGATGCTCCGAAATTTATTTGGCATAACACACTTGGCATAATCTTCTTTAGACGTATATTTTTAGGGCATAAAAATGATTTAATATAATTATTGTTTGGCCGAATGTTTAATGTCCGAATTTACAATGGCAGAATTTTATTTCGCATAATCACCTTTGGTAATGTTAGAATTCCGCAGAATTTCGTTTATCATAACGTTTATTTAGAGCGACAATTATTTGATACAATTTCACTTGGCATACTATGAAGATGGCAGACTTTTGGAATAATTTTATTAGGCATATTATTGCCATTTCTACTATATAAAAACATGTTTAACCTTTAATTAAAATTAAAAAGTTGTGTTAAAAAGTCTATATTGTGCTACAAACGTTAGTGACAGAAACGAATCGCTGCAAAACCGACTCCACGTAGTCTTGTCTGCCCTACGCCTAGAGTGTAATGTGAGCCCGCGTAGGCGCGGAGGGGCGAGGCGGCCCGCGGCCTCAGGAGCAGGTGGTGAGCGTTAAAACCCTCTGCGACGGCAAGGTCGCGTGGGACCGCCGGAGCCCCGCAGCGCCGAAGCCGTGACAGAAAGCATGCCTGCTGCATGCCTGCTTGCATGCTGCATGCTTGCTTGCACCCTGCATGCTCGTTTGCATGCTTGTTTGCATGTTGCATGCTTGCTTGCATGCTTGCTTGCATGCTGCATGCTTGCTACATGCATGGTATATGTTTGTTTGCATGTTTGAATTGCTTCTCACAGGGAAATAAAAACCACATATCATCATGTCAACCTTTAGACGCCCACTGCTGGGCATAGGTCTTCCCCAAGGCGGGGTTAAGCCGTAATCGCCATGCTTGGCCGATGCATATTGGCGACCAAAATCTACATATGGTCACAATCAACCATTTAATTCAGTGATAATACATGCATATAATGAATTTATACAAATAATGGCTATGAAATGTATGCCAAAAGATGATTCTAACTGTAAGGTTTCTGAGATATGATAGTTCTGTCTTTTAATGACTATCGATATCAAAATGTATGCCAAAAGACGATTCTGACTGTGAACTTTCTGCGTTATGATGGTTCTACTATTCGATTATTATGCATATGAAATTTATGCCTAAAGATGATTCTGACTTACAAAAGTATGAGTTTTGAATCTATGATAAATGAGTGTCTGCCAAACAATTTTCTGCAAAATGAAGTTTATGCCATCCGCTGTTATGCAAAATAATATTATGACATAAAAAGTTCTCCAAAAAGGGTAGACCCGGCACAGCCAGGGCTTCGGACGCAACTAAGGGCGGGTTGCTTCAACTAACCATTACTGACCGGTAATAGTCAAAAATGGCGCTAACTATCGTCAAATAAAAAAAATGGGTTGTTTGACAAAATCATACGTCAGAAAGTTACTATTACCATAACCGACCAGTCATCGTAATTTTGTGTTGTCAAACAGCTACTTACTTCAAACATCAAAATATTATGGAATCTCTTTTTGAGTAACTTTAACTAACGGATTTTTATGTCATGAAACAACCCGTTACATTTAACGTACGTTAAACATCGCACGTCATAGTAACTTTTTAACCGTTCGTATGTAACGTTAACCGACTGTTTGAAACAACCCGCCCTAATTGTGGCGATTCATTTGTTTACGACACACGGTAGCCTTGCTGATGTCATTTGTGGTTGCTAGGATGCTGTTCTGCATTTTTGAGTCGCGTTAGAGTAAATTCGCAAGAGAAACGAAAGTTATCGCCACTTCTGTTGTTTTTACGCTTTACTATTTATTTGATCGCAACTTGCCTTCTCTTTTGCCAAATACTGGAATAAGGAATAACTGTATGTTAATTCAGTCAGCCAGTAATCAGTCGGTACTACTCAAGATTGAATTATGCATTTTTATCGAATCCTGAAGACGCAGCGCTGGTAGGCTTCCCACCAGATGGACCGACGACATTGTCAAGGTCGCGGGTAACCGGTGGATGCAAGCGACACGTTGTGCCGTTCCATGGGGGAGGCCTGTGTTCAACAGTGAACGTCTTTCGTCTGATGATGATGATGATGATCTAATCCTAAGGCATATTTTATTCCACGTCCAGGTTCAATCGAGGTCTCAAAACATTACAAGATCTTCTAAAACAAGCGAAAGCCGGTAAACCAGTGAAGAACGACGACATCCCCCCACCAGTCATGGTGGGAAAGGCAGAAGGTGGGACTGACACGACTCCATCTATTCCTGAAGAACCTCGGGCACCGCCGCCACCGGAACAAGAGCAACCCCTGATAGACCTGGGGCCTCCAGAACCGCCGGAGCCTTCTCCGCCAGAGCCTACTCCGCCCGACTACAATGTGGCTGATCCTAGCCAGGGTGCAGCAGCTGGGGGAGACGATCAAAGGAAGAGGGAGATGCAGTTAATTTTGGGTAAATCTTTTTCTTTTACTGACACCTTGCAGAATCCAAAGCTCTTGATATAGGTATATTGTCTTCGAGTAGTGAAAAAGCGTTTGGCCATAAATTATTTCTAACACACGATATATACGACAGTTTCCTCCGGTTTAAGGCCGCTATTTTCGAGGGCCGGTCCAATTGATTTTACGCATTAGATCCTGCCCCTCCCGCGCCGCCGCCGCCGCCGCCCCGCTGCCCGCAAGATTCGAGGTAGAGGCCTAACGGTCTTGATGTTGCCATGACAACCAGGAATGGTGATCGCAGTATGGAAATATTCATGTAAAAAAATCGGATCCAATTGTCTTGATACTCTTGATTCTCTTTAATACCCCACCCTCAGGGTCATATTCTGTCTTGCCATAGAGACCTACCTTCCTTTTGGAACGGACAACTGACTTCAACTTTTCCAACTAACTGACCAACTCCTTGACAATTCAAAAGTGCCTATAATAAATGCTTTGACTTTGACTTTGGAGAACGACAGTAATGCCCATTTTCACCAACCAATTCTAAATTTTAGGGAACCCCTAAGCCATTTCCCTAAACTTTTCAATTATATGCTTTCAGAACGCAGAGCCGAATTTAAAGCAGAAGCTCTGTCCGCGAAAAAACGTAACGACAAGTTCATGGCTCTAGGCTTCATGAAAGTGGCCAAGCAGTTTGACACCGTGATAGAAGCCCACAACGCTGGGCAGGTCATGAACATGGATGAGTTGCCTACAGTTGCCACCATCACTGCTGCTTTAGAGTACGATAGGCGACAGCAGCCACAGCAAGATGTTGTACAGCATTCTGCCGGTTCGTGAATGATTTTCTTTTTATCTGGCCATTTGTTTTGGTGTTTCGACAGGATTAAATTTTAACTAGTATAGAAAGATGGCCTGTTATTCAATAAATTTAATGGAGAATTGACAGGCAGTTTCATTATATTTAATTTTGGTTAAGAACTATGAGGTCTGTTTCCATGTGAATGTCAGGGAAACCGGGGATAAATAGTAGATTACACTTTAGAAAAATAGCGATACATTCATGGACATAGTCTCTTGTCCAGCAGCGGGATGATGTTGTCTGAGTTAAACATACGTTCAAAAACAGTTACTAAACATTGTTTACTGCAACAATTAATGTTTTCGGAAACAATACCGCGTAACTTTTGTACTCCAAGAATATAAAACTTGACCGTGTTGCTAGTAACACTGCAACATTACATGTAATCAACATGTTTTTAGCAACATGAAAACATGTTGTTAAAACAACGGAACTTTGGGTTTTCATGATTACGGGGCTTAATAGTTACAGTAACGTAATTTTACCATTTAGCGCCAGCACCCGAAGAAGATACCAGTGGTGGTGGGGGTCTCATAACAGCGAAGACTTTGGGAGAGGGGCTTAAACAGAGACTCGAAGCTTTCAAAGTAAGTATACGTCATCATCATCATTCTTTCACTTTTGTTAAACACGCACGAAACGTTTTGGGAACACATTCATTGTGCGTACTGCTAAGGAGTGGAATTCCCTGCCTGAGTCTGTGTTTCCTGGTAGCTACAACCTGGGAGTCTTTAAGTCAAGAGTGAATAGGTTACTTCTAGGCAAGCGTGCTCCATCTTAGACCGCATCATCGCTTCCCATCAGGTGAGATAGTGGTCAAACGTATGCCTATCAATAGATTAAAAAAAAAACACTTACTAGCTTTTCCTGTGACTAGCGTCGATTTCACTATTCCACAGGAACACAAAAAGGAACTACAATTGTCATATGTAAAACTGAGACCGTTCCTGAGGGATGACAGTTGTCACAAGTTGATGTATCGCGCAGCTACCTCAGGAGCGCTCTCAGTTAAAGGATGATTCACGCTACACCGTGTCTCGAACGGGCCGTGCCCCGGCCGGGCCAGTCATTCTTGGGTGTCAGTCATTGGGTGTATTATTTGCACGACTATATCTGTGTTATGTGGTTTTTGTCAGCTAGTGATTTCATCTGTCGACAGACTTGACGCTTAAGTAAATATGCAATTCTCACAATTTGAATTGGCAGCTATTGCAATTGCCATCGATGACGAAGTATTGGAAAAACGAAGCGAAACTACTAAAAGAATATGGGGTGCACATCCAACCTGGAGAAAGCGAGAAGCAGCCGGAGAATTTGTTTTACTTTACAGAAAATTAATAGATGACGAGAGCAAGTTTTATGGTTATTTTAGAATGTATTGTATGTATGTATGTATATTTTTGTATTTGTTATCTAAATACTTAGGATGGCTCATGTCGTAAATCACAGGGTACTTGGACGATGAAAAATTATTAGAATGTGTGCACATTCTAATAATTTTTCACGTCCATTTTGCTGTTGAGCTGCTAACCTCACTAAGATTTGACGTTCACTGCTCTGCGGGCGCCCGGGCGCGTATGTTCATGTCTCAACGTGCCGGGGCCGGACCGTGCCGGAGCCGGGAAACAATACCCACCGACATTTCAACGCCGTGCCCCGGCCGAGCCCCGGTGGCGCACGGCCGGACACGGCCGAGCCACGGTCAGGCATGAATCACTTCATACAAAAAGTAAACCATAATGTTTGACCGTGCCCCGTCCGGGGCACGGCCCGGTCGCGACACGGTGTAGCGTGAATCATCCTTAAGGGGTCGGGCTATAATTCCGTTCAGCCGTAAAAGCGGGATTCTTCTTCTTTTCGAATCGATGGTTTTCCATTTTGTTAGACTACTTCGGGCCAGTAGCCACATTTATCGCAGCATCAGTGGCGTTTTGAATATTTCACTTTGGGTACTGTATTAAGTGGGCCATTGTCTGGTCAGGTTCACCGCACTCACACTGGGTGTCGGTGGGATCTATTATCCCCCATTTTGCTAGGTTGTGTTTGCAGCGGCCTACCTGGGTGCGCAGACTATTCAGCGCTTTCCATATAGGCCACTGCAAATCACTTCCGAGTGGCAGGTGTTCCTTGGGTTGAACGAAGTTGGGTGGTGGTGGATGGTGATTCTTCCACGTATTGTCATAGATGTAGCTTAACACATAGATAATTTTGATCCTGTTTTTGTGTTGCCGTAATGCCGTGGGATTGTTTTAGTACTCGGGTTTACTAAGGGCTTGACACAAAACTGCGATGCGAGCTCATATCGCAGAAACCTGCTGAGTAAATTTATTTATTATTTTATTTATTTATTTATATTATCACAAACACAACTAACTTTACAGGTTACAACCCAATGCGATAGCGTGGTAAATGTATGTTACGACGGACTACAAGCTCTTTCTCTGTCTCTCAGATGTGTGCGATGCGATGTCGTTTCGCGGTTTTGTGTACCCTGCCCAACAGTCTATGCCGACAAAATCCTAGACTAAAGGTATAAAAATATACACATAATTGACCCGCAAGTCCATCCGTGTTTATGTAATTGAGTTGCAAGTAATCAACTTGACTGTTGACTTTTGGAGGCATATTGTCATTGTTTAACTATTGTATCTGATTGGTCACAAATAGGTAGGAGATGAAGGCAGAAGAGAGAGTGTGAGACAGAGTTGGGTAGATGAGAACATTGACCAATCATTTCAAAACACACAAAAACCCGATTAATTTTAAATTTACTGTAAAATTCGATTTTTAGTTGCTTTGAAATCAATCTAATGTGACTACCTAATAGTGATGTCATAAATATAAATTGCCATACAAACTCTGTAAGGGAATGGCGTTTTGACAGTTCATAAAATTTATGTCAATTGATAGGTGTCATCATCTACTCTATTGATAAAGCGCACCGAATTCAAAAAAGCTACAACAAAAGTAAGGCAATGTCAGATACGCAAAAGTGTCATTTTTGAAACTTATTGACAGCAACGCATTACCGACGAACGCATTATCGATTGCTAGTTCCCAACGTAAATCTAAAGTTTTGGGAATGGTCAGCTTTTGTGGCTGACCGTCCGCCAAACATCTGTCAAAGTTATTTCATAGATTTACAACTTTATTCAATTGGAGAAATTTGACAGTTCGGTATGGTTGATGTGTCGTAGGAGGCGACTAAGGGACTTACCAGAGAATGGGCAGCAGCGTTCTCTGTGCCTTTGTAACAACCATACTGCGATCGCCAACCCGCCTGCCAAGCGTGGCGATTATGGCAAAACCCCCCCCCTTGGGGAGGCCTATGTCCAGCAGTGGACGTCTTTCAGCTGAAATGATGATGATGATGTGCTGTCGTCTGTAGTGTACTTTCCAAGGTTATCTTGGACATCATTGACATTGGTGAAGGAAACCTAGACTTAAAATAAATATAAAAAAGTAAAGTACAGTAAAGTAAAGTGTTGGCCTGAAACACAGGTTTGATATAACCTAGATCGGGCGGGTCGCTACCTAATATTGTTGTTTCCGAACCATCATTACTTGCACCAGTTATATAAATATTTTAGTTTTACTTTATTTTAAGGCATTATATTTGTATGGGAATTTTTCTTTTTGTTGACTAAATTTACACATTTGTAAACGTTATTTTAATAAATAAATTATTATTATTATAAGTCTGAAATCGCCAATCCGCCTTTACGAAGAATCGCCAATCCGCCTTTAGAAAGTGTGGGAATCAATGCTCCTGTCTACTCTGTATAAAAAGGGACTTTTACCCGTCAGTGGAGACAGCAACAGTCTGGTATTACGTAAATTAACATTAATAACACTACATTACAGAAACAAGAAGCCAAAGCTCAAGAAGAAGGCAACTCGTCAAAAGCTCGACGCATGAACCGCATTATAAAGCAGTATGCTGACGCCATCAAACGTCACGATGCTGGGCAACCGATAGCAGTGGACGATTTGCCCACACCGGCTGGATATGGACCTTTGCCTACTGGAGCTGCGGGAGTGAGTATTGTTACAGGCAAGAAGCTTAGGCCTTTCTCCCATTATGATACTTGTAGGATACGACACTCGAGTAGGTAGGTAGGTAGGTATTATGCTACTGAAAAATGATCAAATTCATCATTTGTGCTAACTCGTTTTTTGTGGACGGACGTTACCAGTGACGAAGAAGTACTTGCGGATTTTCTGTTTTATAGAAACAGAAGACGTCATCGCAATAGTAGAAAATACTGGATTCATCCATATATTGAAAGAAATATTAATTGTAGAGTTTTTGTAGCAGCACAAGATAGTTCTTGTGCTGCTACAAAAACTCTACAATTAATACATACCTATTTAAAAAAGAAGTTTTTTTTTAAATATTATCATCATGTTGTAGTAACATGATGATAATATTTTTTTATTTTTCTACCGAATGTCTAAAGAGACCTATCTGCATCTTGTTCCATTATTAAAGCCTGCTTGCTATACATCAACAAAACACAATATTTAGAGAATGTGTTAGTGCAGAAAAAAGGATTCTGATAACCTTAAGGTAAATAATACTCCATTCTTATATAATTAAACGAGCGACCCGACCTGGCTTCGCATGGGCCTATAGCCTTCCTCGATAAATGCACTATCCAACACAAAAATAATTTTTCAATTAGAACCAGGAGATCCTGAGATTAGCGCGTTCAACCAAACAAACATACAAAAAAACAAACAAACTCTTCTGCTTTATAATATTAGTATAGATTATTATAGATGTTTATTACATTTTGGAAGAGACGCGACGCCCAAGCTACCGACACGGCGAGTCGTGCGATACTAGTTGTGGACGCGTAGGACATCAATCTAGTCTCCGAGACTTGCAGGATTCTTGAATCGCCTGTGCGTATCGTAATGGGAGAAGGGGTTTACGCTTAGTCGCCACTGTTGATTCTGGCTTACAGAAATTGTAGTGGTTTAGGAAAAGTGTAGCGAGCTTGTCCTATGTTAAAAAAGGCAAGAAGGTTAGTAGTAGTATGACGGGTTCGCAACTCCATGTCTCAGCGCGTATTTTGCGTACAAGTGGGAAGTAAATCATTCGATCCACCCGAGCTCCTCAAGAAAGGCCAGCAGCGCATTAACGTCGCTGGCGATCTTCGGTAGGTTACCTGGCTGACCGAAGTACTTTGCCCTGTATGAAGCGACCTCAGGGCAGTTCAGAAGCACATGGGCTGCTGTCTCGTCTGGCCCCATACAGGCTCTGCACAGAGGGCTGTCTGTTACTCCTATGACAAAAAGATGTTTATTGAAAGACCCATGGCCAGTTATGGCGGCTGTTACCACACGTAGCTGGTGTTTGGACAGTCGGAGGGCTTGCCTCATGAAGCGGCCCTCAATCGCAGGAAGTGCCTCCTTGGCCTGCCTGCACTCGCCATGTTCGGTCCACAGTCTTTGATGTAGATCCTTGGTCCGTTTTCTTACCATGGTGCGTAGGTGACCGAAGGGGAGAGGCACTATGGGTTCCGGACCCACCGCGCTTGTGCTCGATCCCCTTCTAGCGAGCTCGTCTGCAGCATCGTTACCACGCGAACCGCTGTGTCCTTTGATCCATTGAATGGTTATATCATTGAGAATACCCACCTTACCTTCTTACCACCGGCAAGAAGCTTATACAAGTGGAGAGAACAAAGTAAGCGAGGTTATTTTTAAATTATCGACCATTTTTAAATTAATTATACGTAATTTTCCTTTCAGTCTGATGCCGCCCCTTCCCCCACAGCTTCTCGCTCAGCCCCCTCCGTCCCTTCCCCCGCCCCTAGCACGGGGCATGCGGCGCGACGAGACCAAATAGTAGCGCTACTACTGAAGAGACAGCATCAGTTTAAGGAGGCTGCGATCTATCATAAGAAAAAAGGTATTTCTTTTTATGGAAATTGCCTTAAAAATAACAATTTTATTCAGAAAATATAGTCTCGTTGGTCGGTACGCCACTTTAGCGCCATCTTTTATCGAGTTGGAGAAGTTCAGATATTCTGGAACATTCGGGACCCTTCCACATTTCTCTAGATAAGTAAGTATCCTGTTGCAACATTCTAAAAATCTAGACCATTCCCGTATATGCTAGAATGTTCTTAAATGTGTCTTGAAATTATCTAGATACTCATATAAATAGCAGGCAGCCAGCGGTAGCGAGTTAGTTGGGATTGGAATGCGAAACTGTGAACTACTGCAAACGAACGAAGTGAACGACGCTCAAATAATTCTTATAAGTTTCTGATTACTGTATTTGTGACTGTTTAAATAAAGTGTTACCCCATTCTACCCGTGGGTGTCGTAGAAGACGAGAGAAGGATATTGACCAGAGAATGGGCAGCAGCGTCCTTCTGAGTACCATAACACCTACTGCGATCGCCAACATGCATCGGCCAAGCATGGCGATTACGGCTGAACCCCTTTGTGGAGACCTATGCCCAGCAGTGGGCGTCTAAAGGTTGATATGATGATGTTAATGATGATGATATAAAGTGTTAGTGCTTTTGGTGTACATTGGTGTAGATTATTAATCCTGAACCCCAGCGCGTAACAATTTGATAATCATAGATTATTTTGCTGGATTACAGGTGAAACGGATACAGCTATACAAATGCTTCGGAACGCGAAACGCTTCGACACTATAATCGAAGCAGCGCGGTCGGGGCAGACTGTCGATATCAGTAAACTGCCCACACCACCCCAATCTATCAAATCGAAACAGTAAGTAGCTAACATAAATACAATAACAGGCTCAAAAGTAGAACTCTTTTTATTCAATTTCGAAGCACATAGACAAAAACATAAAAAACAAATGATTTCAAATGCTCATTTTAAATTTGAACTAGCGACCAAGTCCAAGACAGAGCTTCTCTAAGAAACTTTTAGGTCTGAAAACTTTTAACGATAAGAGATGACACCACCAGTCAATTAGCATACTTTTTAGGAGCTGTCAAAACACGATGCTTCCATAGATTTTGTATGTCAATTTATATGACGTCACTTTTAGTTAGTCATTGGCCAACTCAAATGACTAACTATTTATTGGTTTCAAGGCAACTAAACTAATTTTACAGTAAATCCATAGTAATCCATACTTCCATACCAATAATATAAATGCGAAAGTAACTCTATCTGTTACGCTTTCACAATGAAACGGCTGAACCAATTTTGATGAAATTTGGTATGTACTATCAGACAAACTTAAGCAAGCTCACTTAGAAAATATTTCTGCGGAAGCGCAGTTAGTGACAAACCACGCCCTTTCCTTGCTCCACCCAATTAAAGACAATAAGTATTTGTGTGAGTGCAGTAAGTGCGTGCGACATAAAATATTAACAAACATTAGTGCCAGTTTGTATCTCGGCTATAGTCCAAGCTTCCTGTTCTCGTCGCAATTTTATTTTACTACGACCTGTTTGCTTCTATCGGACTGATTGCTTCTATCGGACTGATTGCTTCTATCGGACTGATTGCTTCTATCGGACTGATTGCCTGCCCAACTGTGACAGAGAAAGTTAATAGAAACAAATTAAGTGCATGTATAGGTTTTGTTTACTGTGCTATATTTTCATTGTTTGCATTATAGATCTCAATTTTTTCTTCTGTTATCGTAATTACAGACGCAATTAAAAGTTATTGTTCGGAAGCCGACATCGGCCCGACGACAATGCTTGACAGATTAAATTGTAGTTTGCAAACAAATGTTTAATAATTCATACTATTTCGGTCCAGAAAAAAATACAATTCTAATTTTAGTTAATGATAAATATTAATAAAACATAACATACAATTACAATTTTGAAATAATAAAATAAGAAATTACGTTTAGATATTCAAAATATTTTACTTTCAATATAATAAGTGATGCAGTCAAGAAGTTTGTTTTTGTCCTTTCTTTTTTTTATATCGGCGCATTCAAAGACATTGTTTGGGCTTTTATGACCCGATAACAAATCTTTCAACACCTAAACAATGGCTCTTCATTTCAAGTCATCACTGCATTTTCAAATTGGGTTACCGCACTTATAAAGTTAAAAATAAAGCTCAACTTTGCTTGGGAGAGTTTCACACAACATTGGAATTTACTGTAATACTACTACTAAATATTTGTTTGTGGTCTACTACCCATACAAAATACAGATAAGAATATTAATACAATAGATATTTAAAAAGTTAGGGTTTATTTGTTGTGAACTTAATCCTTTTACACATTATTAAGACTGCTAGTAATATTTTATGCTTAAAAGCTAAAAAAAAACACTCTTTATTTTACATTATCTTAGTACAAAATATTTATTTGTGGAATGTAGCCACTAATAATTAAAATAAAGTTATACCAATAATACATTTTCTATGCCAAACAGATTATATTATTATGAGTACGAAATTACTTCATGTCAACAATCATAATAATATTATAAAGAGAAAAGATTTATATTTTTGTTTGTAACGAATTAACTCAAAAACTTCTAAACCAATTTCTTTGACCATTTATTAGAATGCTACATTATCCCTGAGTAACATAAGCTATATTTATTACTAGAAATAATTAGAGATCCCTACTAAAACTTCATTATGGTATCATAAGGTGTAAAAAAATTGCCCTAAAATGTCTTTCACCGCATGCGCTGCGGAAACTACTGATGATAGAACAAAAAAATGTTCTACAATATTAAAGAACATAATGTATTGATATGTTCTTTAATATTGTAGAACATTTTTTTTTAAATTTATAATAAGTGATGCAGTCAAGAAGTTTGTTTTTGTCCTTTCTTTTTTTATATCGGCGCATTCAAAGACATTGTTTGGGTTTTTATGACCCGATAACAAATCTTTCAACACCTAAACAATGGTTCCTCATTTTAAGTCATCACTGCATTTTCAAATTGGATTACCGCACTTATGAAGTTAAAAATAAAGCTCAAATTTGCTTGGGAGAGTTTCACACAACATTGGAATTTACTATAATGCCATAGATAAATATTTGTTTGTGGTCTACTACCCATACAAAATACAGATAAGAATGTAATACAATAGATATTTAAAAAGTTAGGGTTTATTTGCACATATTAAGACTGCTAGTAATATTTTATGCTTAAAAGCTAAAAAAAACACTCTTTAGTTTACATTATCTTAGTACAAAATATTTATTTGTGGAATGTAGATACTAATATAGGAATACTTTTGGATTGTAAGCTACATTTTAACCTTCATATAGATAAGATTATATCAAAAGCATACCAAATGTACAGCCTTGTCATGAGAGCTTCTACCGATTTTAAACGCCCGGCCACGTACTTGCAACTGTTAAAGTCCTTGGTTCGCCCGCAGCTGGAATACGGTTGTATAATATGGGACCCCTATTACGATAAATATGTTAAAGCGATTGAAAGCGTTCAACGTAAATATATACGAGTTATGCAATACAAATGTCATCTCATGTGCCTGACTTACGTGGAGTCACTAAAAAAGTTTAAATTGCTCACTTTGCAATCAAGACGCCTACTACTACAAATCATGATGCTTCACGGATTGGTTCATAATAAGTTTAACTGTATAGATCTAATTAATAATTTATCTTATGTTGTGCCTAGAACTGTAATAAGACGGGAGGTGCGTGCTTACCCGCTTTTTGCCACGACTACTAGCCGAACAAATGCTGGTGAGCGAGCTCCACTCCGTCGTCTAGTAAAAAATTATAATAACCACTTTTGTCATTTGGATATATTCTTTCTGTCTCAAAGCAGTTTCAAGAAAAAAATTATTGATAGTATGCGCGACGAGTAAAAACTAAATAAATTTGATTAGTACCTTAACTAATATTTAAGAAAGTATTTAAGTGTAACTGTACTTACTTACCTAATTAATAATGTACACAAGTAATCTGTGGAAACGTCGTGGATTGTACATTTACCCATATGTCATACCATATTGTATTGTAACACATATTGTACAATTGTTTGTTTTTCCCAAATAAATAAATAAAAAAAAAAAAAAAATAATAATTAAAATAAAGTTATACCAATAATACATTTTCTATGCCAAACAGATTATATTATTATGAGTACAAAATTACTTCTTGTCAACAATCATAATCTTATATATAAAAATCTTCTGTGCGTCAAAGTCAAAGCAAAGTCAAAGTCAAAGCATTTATTTCAATTAAACCATTTGCAGGCACTTTTGAATAGTCAAAATAAAATTGAAGCTAGTTGCTCGTTCCAAAACGTAGGGTAGGTCTCTATGGAGAAGAACGAGCAAGAAACTCCACGGACACTCTTTTCAATCAAGCTTTTACAAAATCCAGGCTACATTATTCTTGTTGCTTCTATATGTGAAAACAATGTAAGTGAAGAGAAATCCAAAACATTCTAATTAAAAATAAATTAATATAAAAGCCATGGCAGTTAAGAGATGACCAATCTCAACTGACAGCGCCCGTTCACGAACATGACGCGCGGATCAGCACCACTTAGCTCAACCATTTTGAAGGGAACCGAATGATCCAACCCGCACGCCACCATCAGTGAGACATTTGAGCGAGCATGACAATGCTCTCAACTGCCATGCTCATTTATGTCAAACACATTGAATAAATAAATGGATCCATAGTTCTCACATTTACATATTAATTGAAATAATGCTATTAATTTATACAAAATGTGTGTATGCGTGTGTATGAAAGTGAACTCCTCCTAAACGGCTGGACCGATTTTGATGAATTTGTTAGTGTGTGTTCTAGTGGATTCGAGAATGGTTTAGATTCAAAATTGGACCCGGCAGGTGGCGCTATAGTCGGGGTGCAGGACAACGTCTGCCAGGCCTGCTAGTAATATTATAAAGAGAAAAGATATTTTGTATTTTTGTTTGTAACGAATTAACTCAAAAACTTCTAAACCAATTTCTTTGACCACTTATTAGAATGCTACATTATCCCTGAGTAACATAAGCTATATTTATTACTAGAAATAATTAGAGATCCCTACTAAATAAAACTTCAATAAGGTATCATGTTGTAAAAAAATTGCCTTAAGGAGCTATTAAACGACTTTTACAGATTTTAAACTGACAATCACGTCAAAATGTGCATTGTAAATGATTTAAAAAAAAATATGTTAAACTAGAACATTCTCTTAATCATTTAGTAAGTGAATATTTTTGATTAAGTTCATATTAAATAGTTTAATTAACTCGTGAAGTTGTGTCTGACGCGGACAAAACATTGACAATCACACAAAATCTACCAGGTATAATTAAACGAAACTTACACCATCTTACAGACAATTTTATTATCAATCTTTTAGTATACGCTTTTTTTTAAGTTAAAATAAAATAAAAAAAAATAAAAATATTTTATTGCAGACCTTGATCCATATGATGTTAGTAATACAGAACTTAAAAACTATGTTAGTAACAAATGTAATATTTTAATTCAGGTATTTTCTGTTGCACTCATCTGACACACCGGGTACATGCATATGTACATGCACCCAATGCGCCATAATGGCGCAACATGGTTTATCACTAATTACCTTCAGAATATCGTTGACGCTTCCACGCACTCTGCGCATCATGGATGCAATCCTCTTTCGCAGTATGGTATTGAACAGTGGCGTGCGGTTCATACAGTCACATAGACATTGCCTACCCTACAACTCAGATAAATATGTATTATCTTGTTTTAATTTATTTTGATATCTATAATATTTTAAACACGATTAATTACTCTCAATAAATAAAAAAATCTTAAATCAGCTCCATCTGTCGCGTAACGGCGGTAACACGAAGTCTCATCGATACGTTTGCGCCTTAGTCCGCGCATTTCGATCGCTTCGCGCTGCACTAGCGCCGCTAGGACCCTACGGGAAAGACACAAATATTTTTGCCTAGATTTTTATATTTGTCTGGATGTGTGCCTCGTGACAGGCTCGTAGTCACGCGTGTACACAGTGGTGTGCATTTTCTATTCGTACATGACACAGACTGTCAGAAATCACGCACACAACGCAAACTGAAGACATTGCCTTTTAAACATTTTAGATTTTACCACACGAGTTAACACGAGTTTACACGACGGAATACGACAATTGTGTAGTACAAAATATACGTGAATTATTCTGAGTCGCCATTTTTTTTTGTTTTGGTTTGTTTAATGGTTTTGTGAATGCATTTTTATAATTATGATTTCAACGTTGTTACTAGTGTGTAAAATGGAATAACTTCACTGTGAAAGTTTGGTGGTGGTTGTGTAGGTACAGACAATACTTAAAAAATGATTACTTTTCAAAACTTTTGCTCGGCTTCGGTGAAAAAAGACTGATCGAGAATAGCCGCTAGATTTGCAATAAATACAAACTAACCATGCGATTATGTCGTAAGAGGTTGGTACAGTTTTGTTTTATTACATCAAAATAAAGTAGAAGATGCGTGTTTTACGATTAGATGTGACGAGATTTTGTTGTAGGACCGAACCCGAATAAAATGCTTACATTTTGGTTAGGTTTCGGTACTCAATTTAAGATAGATAATCACCTCATCATCACATGAAAGGGAAAAGAGTACCTACTTGTAATACCTAATTCTAGTAAGTTGTGAACTTGAAATTATTTTATTGGTAAAAAAACCCATTAAGTAGGTACCTAAGTACCTAATTGTTCCTTGTTTAGTAGGTAGATTGCAAAACGTTTTTCTTCTACGAATATTATTTTTAACCCCCGACGAAAAAGAGGGGTGTTATAAGTTTGACGTGTCTGTGTGTCTGTGTGTCTGTGTGTCTGTGTGTCTGTCTGTGGCACTGTAGCTCTTTAACGGGTGAACCGATTTGAATGCGGTTTTTTTTATTCGAAAGTAGATTCTCTAGCGATGGTTCTTAAACATGTTTCATCAAAATCGGTTCAGCAGTTTTAAAGTTATCAGCTCTTTTGTTTGCTGCGGTAGGGATCTTAGACGCATACCGGATGTTTACTTTGCTTTCAAACATATTATTATAGGTGACCACACTGACCACACAAAACCAAACTAAATTACATTTAAAAAATTTAAAATAAAAATTAAATTAAAAATTTAAAAAAACCCCCAACGCAAAACATAAAAGCGATTATGTAAAAAGTAAAAAATAATACTTTTGTTGAGCCATCAAATGTTTGTTCGTTGAAATGGCGCTATAATGTCGCGGCGGGGTACCGCTAAGTTTAAAGCAATAACTAAATATCTAAAATAGCGAACTGATGGTAACTAGATTTGCAACAAGAATAACAACTAGATTAGCAACAAAAATTTGATAATATCGAAGCAAATTGGTCGGAAATGCTGGTAAATTAATAGACAATGAATGAAATTGAGGGACTGACTTACTTAAGCGGTACCCCGCCGCGACATTATAGCGCCATTTCAACGAACAAACATTTGATGGCTCAACAAAAGTATTATTTTTTACTTTTTACATAATCGCTTTTATGTTTTGCGTTGGGGGTTTTTTTAAATTTTTAATTTAATTTTTTAACTCTGTTTTGAGTTCCTATCGTAAAATCGATTAAAAAATATAGAAAACGTCTGTTCGTATGATGGTTTGATCTGTATTTCTGCTATTTTTTCTAAGTTTTTTCTTTACCTACTCTTGCTAGGGGGCGGGAAACGCCGAAACGTTCTAAAGCTTAATATAATCTAGGTAGGAGGTAGGTACCTACCTACTCTGTGACGCGGGCCTGACGCTTGAGTAGGTAGGTATACAGCGGTTGTTCTTTTTATCTTTCCTACTATTTTCAAATAATATAATCGCCTGAAACGAGGCATTACATCGATACAGACCTATCCATATTTTTCCTACGGCAGCAAAAAAACAAATTGATGTAGAGTCTATAAATTCAGTCACTAGGTTTGGTCATTTGAGGTGGCAAATCACGTAGGAACAGTCATCAAAAGAGATAGGTATGCAGGTCATCGGAAATTGTTGAAGTTTAGGTACTTAGAAACCGATGGATGTTTTCGAATGAAATTTAATTAAATCATTGAAATGTTTATTCTCTATTAATTTTATTTTATTTTATTCAAAAACATCCATCGGTTTCTAAGTAAACTTTAACTATATCTGTCGACCCTGCATACCTATTTTTTTCTGCCTACCCTGTCTAAAAACTCTGTGCACGCCCCTGGTATTGAAACCATCAGTATGTGCTTCGGCAAACATTCCTGATGCACTGCAGTAACGTGGAAGCCCCAACAACACTCTGAAGGCATTATTGTACTGAACTCTGAGGGCGTTGTATGCCTTTTGCGTATATCGAACCCACAGAGTGCACGTGTACAAGGACTGACAAAAAGCTTTAAAAAGAGTTACCTTTACTTCTGGTGTACAACGTGAGTAGTATATTATTGGGCACCTCACCCCACCTTCCGTTCCATCGACTCTCTCCGTTCGTCTCAGTCACTCACGGTGTGGTGAGATGCCCAATAATATCCTACGGAGTGGGCGCCGTTCAACAATTCCGTTTTATTACATACCGTTCCTACGTCTCACTTCGACTGAATTTGCGTTTGCGTTAATACTGGTTTGGCGCCTATTCCACACGAGAAAAAAGTCAGTCAGTTTGACACATATTTCGTTTACTAATGGAACTTTACGAATATAGTAAACTAAAATTTTGGGACAGATTGTCTCATGTCTCTTCACAGAGTAAAAAATAGCATGCACCTACAGGTACACACACATTCTTTTTCTATGACCCAGATTGGGCACCAAGGACATCCAAATTTTAATTTAATTAACTCATACAGTTGACACTAGCTTACATGTTAACAAATAAACTAAAATTTGGGACAGATTGTCTCATGTCTCTTCACAGAGTAAAAAATAGCATGCACCTACAGGTACACACACATTCTTTTTCTATGACCCAGATTGGGCACCAAGGACATCCAAATTTTAATTTAATTAACTCATACAGTTTTACATGTTAACAAATAAGTGTGCTCGCTGTTAGAACCATTAGCCTAAAATTCAGGACAGATTGTCTCATGTCTCTTCACAGAGCAAGAAATATTATGCATCTTCAGACACACGTACATTCTATTTCTATGACCCCAGATTGGGCACCAAGGACATCTGAATTTTAATTTAATTAATTCATACAGCTAACACTACCTCACACGTTAACAAACAACTACTGGTAGCTCTGAAATGTTCTGTTGTTACTCTGCGACTCTGCGTTGCGCTTGATTAAGATCATCGCACACTTATACAATTGCCATCGAAACGGTTCGTGTGCCGTCCCGTGATCATCTATTGTACCATACTCCTTTTAAACCGCCGGACGACGGCGTCGGATCGGCGACCGTGTTAAGCTTCACAGTATAAGTGTACGTGATTCTTTACAATCGCAAAGACTGCAAAATTGCATTATGTAAATTTGTAGTGTTCGAACTTTGTTGTACCAGGTATATGTTTGAGTCATTCCCACGTATTCAACAATTTAGCTGTAAGATGATCGCTGTGCATGTTGCAGTCTCTGATTAAAATTGGTATTTTATAGAACTTCATAATCAATGCAATTCATTCAAATAGAGGATGTTCCTTTGATAACTTTGCTAATTATTTTATATTGTTTATTTGCTATATTTATTTATAAATAACCAACCTATACTTACAGTTTACACCAGACATACAAGTTTTTGGTTAATACATACTGAACAAGCATAAAAACATATAAGAAAACATAAAATGTTTCAAAATACATTGATAGTTCTTTAACAATCTAGGATTTGTTTGAAAGATGAATCTTAATACTAGTACCTACCTACTGAACTTATGCATGAATCGATAATAAAAAGTTCGTTTTAGTCGTTAGATGATATTACTTATTTACGATAATGTCAAGTTTTACTGTAGCATATAAGTGGTTAACTTTTTGCCGCAAGTTTGTTTACATGGATTATTCTACACAAAAAATGTTTTCAGGATGATTTTCTTTCAGCTCTTTTCCGTCAAAAAAGTGATTTTTATTTTTTAGTTCACATGTGTGATATCAGGCGAAGTTTTACATCACATTTTATACAACAAACATACATACTTTATTATATATTAATGTATTAATCATAAGCGTCATGTGTCATCTTTGTCGGCGAGCGAAAAAAGCTGGTTTTATATTTCATTTCTCACGATAAAATTGCAATTAGACGGAAGTGATTTTCAATCACTACGGTTTAATTAGACGTAAGTAACATAAATTAGTCATACAACTGTCAATATATGTAGTTAAGGTTTAATTTTGTAATGGGATAAATATTGCTGAAATGGTATTTTTTATGTATAAAATCAATCAATTTTGATCATAATATTACATTTGCTCCAGTATCTTCCAGTGATAACCACCGGTTACCTTCAACTATATAAAATGTAAGTAAGTAAGTACTACTAATTTAACTGAATTTACTAATGTACTAATCGCTACCCAGCTACGGACCTGGTTCCTGCCTGCCGGCTGGTGTATTGGTTAGCCTTAATTTCATCGCATAGATGTTAGAATTTTGAGCGTAAACCATATAATTTTATGTAATAACATTATAGGGAATTTCATGAACTAAAGACATGTCTATAAATTATTCCACTGAGCCATGTATTTTTCTCACAATTTAAAGAAAACTTCGAAATTAATGTTATTTTGTGGTTATCCGATTCAACTAACATCAAACGTATCGCTATTATGAACCTTATTTGTTGCCGCGATGCGATATTGTCAATTACCGAAACTTAAGTCATAGTTATTAGTTACAAAATTAATCTTTATGTGTTCCATTTCAGGTCTGGCTCCGATTCAGAATACCGGTCACAGTCCGCAACTGTAGCCGAGCCGAAGCCGCAACCAAAGAAGAAGGTGTCGAAGCGCAAAGCTTCCGAGAGCACCACACCGTCCGTACCGAAGTCAAGGTAATTTTGTGTTACTGTTTTTACCTTTAGGTGCTAGTTGTGTATGTTATGTCAATTAAAATGTTATACACCGATAAACGTTGGTTAGTGGATTTAGAACTGCAACGAAGAGAGCTCTGAAATCAATTTCCAATTATATTCCTTGTCGGAATGTTTACAGTTAGTTCATGAGATATTTAAATTATTATAACAGAACATCATGCTTTCTATCCCCGTAGGGTTCAACAGAGGAGTAATACACCATCAATTTGTCAATATTAAAAAATAAATGTAATAAATAATGTGTTAAATTGTTTACAGTAAAAGGCGCAGCTTGAGCTCGGACCTCTTTGGTTTGGAGGACTACGTCCCCACCAAAACCTCAGTTGCAGACTTCGGTTCGTCACTCATCAGCCGTGTTGCTAACGGTAAAGTGCGGCGAACGGCAGACGTATCCGGGGACTTCTACGTGGAGGTTAAAGTCTATAACAAGGCTGAAGTTGCCTCCACCCCAAAAGAGGAGCGGTGGAAGAAAGCCTCGGTGGCACTAAAAGTGCAGCTTAACCGGAACACGCCGCAGTGGGACGGGTTACAAGTTTTTATGAGACGGACTCATGAGTTTTTTGATAACTCTGAGCCTGTCTTTTATAGCAATAATATTAGTTTAAAATAAATATTTAAGTTGTTGGGGCACCAGATGTTTTTGTATTTCTGCGAGCGTAAATCATAATCGTAAAAATAATACATTGCAACATCTAATAGTAAGTTTAAAACTATTACATTTTAAAATGCCGTTCTGTACTGTTTGTAACACATCTGTTGAGCGCAGTCACTGGACAGGTCACCTACGTAGTACTAATCATAAAAACAAAACTATTTCGCATTTTTGCGAAGGTGTTGAAATAATACATTCTGCATTTCGTAATCGTATAGCTTCTTATAGAATTGTCGCTCCGTCTGAGAATAGTTCTCTACAACCATTTCTTATTAATATTTGGGACAAAATTAAAACGTTAATTAATATTTCTCTTAAAGAACATACTTGTCTAAAAGTTAATTTCGAATTTTTTGCTTTATTTTTAATGTTTAAAAATGATTCTCAGGAGATGAAATCATTTGCCACAAAAAACTTTACTCTGCATCAGAATTATGAAATTGATTCATTATTAACTCAAGTAAAAAACATTTTATCAAAAAAGATAGAAGAATTTCAGGACCGAGACAGTGGATGGACGTTCTTGAGCAGTTCTCATTTGGAAGTCAATGTTAACAAATATCAACCGTTGCATGGTTCAGGCTTTATCGAATTGCCTTCTGCAATAAAATCGAAAAGAGCATGTGTTAATATCCACAATAATGACGAGTATTGTTTTTTGTGGTCTGTTGTTGCTGCTTTATATCCAGCTAAAAGTCATCCTGAAAGAGTATCTTCTTACCCTGATTTTCGTAACGTGTTAAATGTAAAGGATATGTCATTTCCAGTGAATTTCTCAGATATTGCGCGGTTCGAAGTGAATAACCCCGAAATTTGCATTTACATTTATGGTTTAAAAAATAATACCGTCGTAGGACCGTTTTACAAACCAAAAGCCTTGAACGGAAAGGTGATTCATTTACTTTATTTAGAAAGAGATAATTTGTCACATTACTGTCTCATTAAAGACTTGCCGCGACTTGTTAAAAATCAAATAACAAAACACCACAGTAAACTGTACTTTTGTGATGCTTGTTTAATGTTTTTTAATTCATGCGATGATCTTAGTTCACATAGTTGTGGAGGTGTTGTCACTGAACTACCTCCAAAGGGTTCTTTCATACAGTTTAAAAATTATAATAGAAAGCAAATTGTTCCATTTGTTATATACGCAGATTTTGAAACAATGCTAGAACGGTATGAATCTTGTGACCCTGACCCCACTAAGGCGAGTACTGTAACGCGACAGCGACATGTGCCTATAGCTTTCGCTTATCATATTACGTGTACGCTAGACGAAAGCCACAATCGTTACGTTTCTTATCGCGGTTCGGATTGTGTATCAAATTTTGTGAAGTCTATCTATAAAGATGCACAAAAAATTTACGATATTGTAAAAAATAATGTTCCTATGATTTATTCAAATGAAAATGCTCGCGACTTTGAAAACGCGTTGACATGTCATATTTGTGAACACTTCTTGTTCGGCGATAGGGTTCGCGATCATTGTCACTTGACTGGTAAATATCGCGGCGCAGCTCATAGTTATTGTAACATACAATACAAACTACCATCATTTTTGCCAGTATTTTTTCATAATTTGTCTGGATACGATTGCCATCTTTTCATAAAAGAATTAGGCGAAGCTCCTGGATCTATAAAAGTGATACCTAAAACAAAAGAAAACTATATTTCTTTCACTAAGTTTATTCCGATTGCTACCGGGGAAAGCATCCAAGTTCGGTTTGTAGATTCTTTCAAGTTTTTAGGAACTAGCTTAGAAAAGTTGGTTAGTACAATGAAAAAACAAGACTTTAAACAATTAAAATCTTATTTCCCTAATAAAAAACAATTTATCCTACTCACTCGTAAAGGAGTGTATCCATATGACTATATGTCTCAATGGAAACGTTATGAAGAAACGTGTTTACCCTCAAAAAAATATTTTTTTAACTATTTAACAAATGACGCAATTACGGACGAAGACTATGAACACGCTCGGTCTGTTTGGTCAGTATTTAATATTCAAAACATGGGTATGTACACAGATTTGTATCTCAAAACAGATGTTTTGTTGTTAACAGATGTATTTGAAAATTTTCGAAAAACTTGTAAACTACATTACAATCTCGATCCCGCGTTTTATCTTACAGCACCAAGTCTATCTTTTGATGCAATGCTTTTAAAAACAGGAGTTCAATTAGAATTGATTAGTGATGTTGAAATTTTTAGAATGATACAAAAAGGTATTCGAGGAGGTGTTTGTATGTGTTCCAAAAGACATGTCAAAGCCAATCATAAATATTTAGATACTTATGATCCAGCCCGTCCTAATTCATTTATCATTTATTTAGATTGTAACAATTTATACGGTTATAGCATGTGTCAATCCTTACCCTATTCGGATTTTAGATTTATGAATAGACAAGAAATAGATTTTTTACAATTGAACTTAGCAGAAATTAGTGATACTGCAGAAAACGGTTACATCCTTGAAGTTGATTTAATATATCCGGAGAATTTGCACATGGAACACAATGACTTTCCCTTTTGTCCAGAAAAATGCTTACCACCGGGTGGTAAGAATAAAAAGCTAATACCAAATTTGTATGATAAATATTACTATGTTATTCATTACGTACATTTAAAAAAATGTTTACAGCACGGTTTAGTATTGAGAAGAATCCATCGCGCTATTATATTTAAACAAAGTAGTTTTTTAAAGCAATATATTGATATTAACACCCAGTTACGTCAAAAAGCAGAGTCAACGTTTGAACAAGACTTTTTCAAATTATTGAATAATAGTATTTTTGGAAAGACCCTAGAAAATAATGAACACCGAATAGACGTTAAGTTAGTAAACAAGTGGTGTGACTCGAACAATAAAACAAAAAAGACTACTTGTGCTGAAAAATTGATAGCCAGCCCATATTTTCATAGCGTCTCTGTATTTTCTGATGATCTAGTAGCAATCCAAATGAAACCTGTGCGTATTATACTTGATAAACCAATTTACATAGGGTTTGCAGTATTAGAATTATCTAAGGCTCACATGTACAACTTTCACTACTCCATCATTAAACCTTTTTATGGTAACCGAATAGAATTATGCTATACTGACACAGATAGTCTAGTATATGATGTACAGAGTAATGATGTTTATAAAGACTTTAAGCTCCATTTTCTAAAATATTTTGATACCAGCAATTATGACTGTAACAATGACTATAACTTACCAATTATTAATAAGAAGGTTCCAGGACTGTTTAAGGATGAAATGGGTGGTGACATTATCAAAGAATTCGTAGGACTGCGCTCAAAGCTTTATTGTATTAAAACGTTAAACAAAACAATTAAAAAGGCAAAAGGTACAAAAAAATGTATTACCAAAAATTTTAATATGTTAGATTATAAAAATGTTTTATATGATTGCAATGTTATTCGTAAAAAAAATGTATTGTTTAAATCAATAAAACACGAAATATTTACTCAGGACTTAAATAAAGTAGCACTTTCAAGCAATGATGATAAACGATTGCTATCGTTTGATAAAGTTTCTACTTTAGCCTGGGGTAACGCAAGTATATTTAAGTAATACATATTTTAACATGTTTTTTATTGATTGTGAATGGTAAAACTTATGACGTCCTAAATGGAAAGTTAGATAATTTTTCATCCTACCTACTGTCTTACTTACTATTATAAAAAGTCTGTAAGGGTGGGTGGATGGATGTTTGTTACTCTTTTAAAATGTGAAATAAGTAGTATTGCTGTGTAATTTAATTCAAATAGTATCGATAGAAGTTTCTTTTGAACCTGGTTTTATTATGTATACAATTCTAAATTGTGTGTATTCTTGGTGTCCCTTTTACTAGTTAGAGCTAAACAGTGTAGGTATATATATATCTATTATGTGCCTACAAAGTATAAAGTTGAATAAATTAAATTGTGTATATTCATTACATACATCTGTTTCATTTCTGTTCCTGATGACAAAGCACACAGCGCTCGCCGCGTGTCGATACAGGTTCCAACTTGATAAAATATGTACAGTACGCAAAGGAGATAAGTATCCATGTCGTCGGGAATAGTTGAAGATTTCTTAGAAACCAATGCGGGCTTTCAAATGAAATTTTATTAAATCATTGAACTGTTTATTCTCTATAAATTGTATTTTATTTTATTCATAAAAACCTATCGGTTCCTAAGTAAACTTCAACTGTTTCCGGCGACATGGATACTTATCTCCTTTGCGTACTGTACCTAATGTCCAGTTTTGATGACAAAGCACTCATGAGTCGAGGTTCACACGCGCGGTGTAGAATTTAACACCGATCAGGTGCTCATCAGATTGAACTTGTTGAAACATGAAATTGATTCACATCGCAAGGTTTTATGGAGTTTGCATTTCATAATAATATGATTAGTACATACATCACAAGGCAGTCAGCCGGACTGGTCACATCACGTCACTTAAAAACGAAACAAATTGTAAGTATTGCACAAGCGTATAAGTACTTATAAAATTATGTCTTATTTATGTGTTTGATATAATTATTAATAATTATAATTTTCTTTGTTTCAGATCATCAATAATGTGCGATTCTCCAGATATTATTGACTTCTCACAATACGGTCAAGGTTTTCCGACTCCGAGTTTAAGCTGGCATATCCCAGATATCCAAGATCAACAAATACCTGTCAACAAGGAACCTAGAGCAAGACAAGACTGCGGACCTGCTAGCAAGAAGCCTAGAACAAGACGGGAGTGTCTAAAACAGAAGTCATCTCTGCCTAATTATTGTGAATCATATGTCATAAACAATGAGAAGAAAAAAGGATTACGACTGATCCAGGTACAAGTGTTGGATATCAGTGAACAAGAACCTGCAAGTGACAATCAGAATGTGATGTTAAGTGCGCAGTATGTAGTGACTGAACCGGTGGACTATGTTATGGAGGAGACGCAATCGTTAATTAACAAAATTTCAAAAAAACTTTGTGGGGACAGTTATTATTAAGTGATGTAATTATTTTGTAAGTACCTACTTTATAAGTTAATATGTGAGTAATATTATAGTTATTAGGGTATAATAATAGGTTTTTATGTTGTGTAAGTTCTGGATGTATAAATTATTAGAATATCATATATGTAAGTTTTATTGTAATAATCTTTTAAATATACAAAAGAAGTTACAAAAATATCAAAAACAAAAAATAATAAAGAGAGAAAAAAATTAAATAAAATATCTAGATTGTTTTAATGTAAATAGATAATATTAATCTCTTAGTTTAATTTTGTTGGGTAGTGCTCATACATCACAAGTTTTTATGTTATAAGTATGTATGTACGCGTAGAAAACATGTGGGGACAGTTATTATGATTATTGGGTTGGTAGATATAATTAGTTTGTAATAATTTTAAATAATTTAAAAAATAAATAAAAGTATATTCAGTTATAATTTAAATTATGTTTTATTTTGTATTACTTATTTATACTCGAACTCTAAATTAGCTCTAGTGTAATGATATTATTATAGGTTAATTGCTTTAAGGATTTTTTCTTACAATAATTCGTTTAATAAATATCATTTTGCTACAGCTCATTTAAAGTTTAGTATGTATGTTACCCTGATTATATTAAATAAAACACTCATAAGTAGATAATTACATTTTTATTAACTGAACATTACAAAATAATTTTAAATAGATTAATGAACATTAATTTTAAATAGATTAAATATAGACATATTATTATCCACATACCATTTTCTAATACATATAGCATTATTCAAAGCACAATTTATTTTATGGTTCACACAATTAAAATCAGTTTTATTTTTACAGAACTTCTTTTTTAATGTCGCAAAATTAGGGCACCCTTTTTCACCTATGTCAATCACTTCACAGTTTGCACATAACTCTTTAATCCACTTAATCTTCTCCAAACCCTTTGTAATAATTTTTTTATTTTCTAAATACGGTACGATGACGTGTTGAAACTCTCTGTAGTCTATAAAGCCCTCACTCCAGAAAATTCCTCTATTTCTTTCTAACCATCGCACCTGCTTCTTTTCTTCTTGAGTTAAATAATAAAACGAATGCGGTGGTTTAACCAAGAACGTCTGTGTGTGGTCATTACTTACGATAGCCACTTCTTTGACAATAAAATTATTGTCTAAATATTTGAATCCTTGGAGTTCGACAATGATAATATCCGCGTTCATGATAACTTCTTCACTGTGTTGCTTAATGGTTTGTATTCAACAATGCAATCGTTGAGAATGAGACAGTATGCCGAAGTTTGATCTGGTATTTCTGAATCACTCTCAATTTCTACCCTTACATCCACAACGGGTCCAGTCTTCAGATTATCGGTCTGTCTAGAGCAATCAACAACAAACAACGGAGCTAATTCTTTAAATTGTTTCTCGCTTAATAAAGACTCCGGACAACGTCCATAATATGACTGTTGAAATCTGATGTATTGCTCATATAATAAAGCAATTCTGTTATTGGCGAAGTTGACATTGATGTTTTCATACGGGAAATATGTCGAATTAAGGTATACTTTAATGTCACGAACATAGCAGTGATCAAACTGCGACATGTCAGAACTTGCATTATTTTTTCTACTTGTTTGTAGACCAATTATTACATATCTCGGTTTTTCTATTTGAGATGAAGTTTTGATAGACCAGGTGTGCTTTGTAGTTCTTGGTAAAGTGGGGTATTCATATAGATCCCAGTTTCTAAAAACCATCTGAAGCGGTCGATCTTTTTCCAATAGTTTATATAAACTTATTTTTTCTTTGTCCGATACTTTAACATGGGGTACGCGCCATATGATTTTATTGATTTGAATGTCTTCCACTATTTCGCCGGTATTTAATTTTACAGCGTTCAAATTAGTGTTGCTTCGTAATAATATTAGTTCATGTCTACTATTTATTACAACTTTTTTAAAATCTTCTGCAAAACCGAGGATATTCCGAAGTGGTATAGACGCAGAAAAACTTCCTCCATTAATATTTTTTATGCCATCGATACTCCAACCCCAAGCTCTAGCTATTTTTGATTCATTCTCATTCATTGATATTAATGATTTCATGGTTGTAGTTATACCTGCATTTTTTATTTTATCAATCTCCACTCCGTTTAATTCGTACCTAATATCTTGGAACAAGAAGAGTAGTCCATTGTTCGTAAAATTGACACTAGTAGCTTTCTCTTTTGAATCTTTTTTGTTAACGATAACGGTTCCTTCCAAATACAGAGTGCTGGCTGATGGTAATATGTACAGATCCTGTTGGTTGATAGGTATGCGTATTTCATCGTTCCTGTTGAAACTCGTTACATAAGGTTTGTACGAATGAAATTCGATTCCTTCTATACTGTTGTCGTAAGTCGGAGTGGATAAAACGTCTAAGATATTCATTTTAACAATCCAATCGCTCTGAGAAATATCTTATTGTCTTTAGTTAATTTTATTTTGCTCTTAGAACGACGTCTTATTTGGTAGGCAGCTTGAGTAGAACTGGAATTTTTAATTTGATGAGACACATATTTATTGTAGTCAATCATTTTTTCTTCTAAGATGTAAATACAGCTGCACTTCTTCACCACGCAAATTAATTAAACGATTGTTTATATCTAGTAGTCGGATATGAATGCAGCTTATGCTGTTTCGATTGATTGGAAAATATATTGCGTTCTTCGGGATTTCTACGATTCTGTATCCAGGTGGTACGTTGAGTGCGAATTCGTGAATTATGTGACTTGGTTCACCGTTTATGTAAGAGCCGCTCACAATGTCACATTCGATCCTTACCACTGTCGTCGGTAAAATGTTGACTGGATGCTGTGACACATGCCATTTATTTGCTTTCAGAACCTGCTTATCAAATCCTAACAGTCTACTGAAAGAGTTTTCTTTCTTAAAATTAACGTCTTTTGAACAGTATATGGCAGTTTTTAAAGTATTGTTATTACATTGTAATTTGATTGAGGCATCTTTTATTTCGGATTTTAAATAATCGTAAATATCTTGCAATTCGTAGGTGCCTTCCGGTATTTCAATAACATCGTTTGAGCCATAATAATACTTGTTATTACTTTTATCAATATTTGGTATAGAATTAAATGTTGAAAAATGCAATAAAGCACACTCATATTCTCCATTGAGTTGCAACGTATTAGGATAGTACGTAGATAAAATTGATGAGTTTCCAGTTATTGACAAAGTGAGTGACATCTTGCAAATGAATGAAATAAAATAAAAGCATTCATTTTATATATTTTTATTCCAAAAAGTTCTTAGATATTTTAAACATAAATGACCACAGTTTACAGTATTAAATTTTTGATATCTTGTGTAGTTATATGAAACTTTACAATTCTTAAAATATCGTACCAGTTCTAATGGAGGTTTTAAATTTCCATAGCTATCAAAATATTCACAATAGTCATATACTTTTACATAAGCTACCCAATGCGTTCCTTCATTTTTAGAATCGTCTAAGTTAACAATACCACATTCCATACGTTTCGGCTTCCTTGGTAATTGATCTTTCATATATACTCCTCGGAAATATGGGATGTCTCTTGCATAGTATTGGATGTCTACATTAGTTAGTGCGCGATTTGGTAGCTTCTTGTTCAGTTTTTTGTTGATTTTATAAACAATCCTTTACCGTTTTTATAAGGCTTTATGTATAAACCCTTGCCCACTGCTAAACCCTCCATAGTTCTATTGTGTCGTTCTGTCTCTCGCAAATTTTGTTGGGCTGATTTGTAATCATTTACCGTTTTTGCAATGCCAGCCGCACCACTAGCTAAAGCTCCTAAAGCTGATAAGCCAGCAAAAATTGGAATTAAAGGTAGAACTCCACCAGTCTTCGGTATGGGGATCACTCTCGGCACTTTGATTTGATGTAATTTGGGGCATAACTTTTTTGCAGCTAAGTAAGCGAAGTTTATTAAAGACTTACTATCCTTGGGTTTTAGCTTTTTTATTTTAGATTTTATTTTTGATACTAAACTCTTAAATGTTTTGGCACCAGAACCAGATTTCAATTTGGCTTTCATGACTTTGCTTACTAACCATGAGCTTAATTTTTCACCTTTTCCCGCATCTTTTGATTTGAGTCTATGTTTAACCATGTTCAATAGCTGTAAGTCGGCTTTATGACGATTAGGTAAATCTGTATGATTTTCATATGCTATATCGTGGTGCATACAAGCTTCGTCTAGTTTATTCACACCTCGATCACCTCGCAACAAACGTTTATGAAGTTTAGTTCCTGGTCCGCAATAATTGTATCCAGGCAAATGAGCTTCGAACGGTAGGTTATTAATTATACTGTTAACTAGTCCACCACCTTGCATTACTTATATTATAATGATACAAATATAACAAAGTACTTCTTTTATATCTCAATTTATTAATGCAGATTTATCAATCCAACTGTTTTCATCATTACTGAGACCTAACCATTTAACGAATAGTTTCTTTCCTTTCTTTTTAAGTATTTTTTCTACTAAATAAACACCAGGATAGTTCGATTTTTGAAGTTCTTGTTCGTAAAAAGTTCCTAATATATCTTGCTTTCTTTGATCTTCTATGTGATATGTTACTGGTATAGTTTTATTAATCCTTTTTATTGTGAAGAGTTCAGTTGACCAGTTAGGAGTATAACCTTTCTCGAAATTGTGTTTGTATTTACTGATACGAACACAATCACCTTTTTTAAATTTAGGTTTCCACTGGAGGGATACATGATTACATATATTTTTTATATTTTCTTTTACGATTGCTTCATTAGATTTATTCACATCAATAGGTTTAACTTTAATTGTACGATGTTTTGTGTTGTTATACGTATTAAATAAATCTTCTAAGGGTGATCCTAACCACTTATAATTTCCAATGAGACTAAAATATTTATACAAATTATTTTTAACAGTTTTAATTAGTCGTTTTACAATTGAAGCTTTTTTAGTAGAGAACGATGAGTAATGGTTAATGTTGTACTTCTTCATTAGCGTTTGAAATGTGTTGTTATAAAACTCTGTGCCCATATCTGTTTGTAAATTAACAGGATTTTTATTGCTGCTTAGTAGTATTCGTTCAAACGCTCGAGTTACTTCAGATTTATTTTTAGACTTTAACGGTTCTGCCCAGGCATACTTTGAGAAGCAGTCAATCACCACTAAAATGAAATTGTAACCTTTATTATACTTTCTTAGGTTTTGCATGTCCATTAGATCTGCTTGCCATAAATCATCGATCCCTTTGAGAATAACAGAACGTCGAAGAAAGTTTCTTCGTGCCGCTTTGTGTATTTCATTTACAATTTGTTGTTTTGCCATTATTGAGATTTTTAAGTAATTTATCTATATCTGCTTTGGTGTAAAACTTCTCTTCCAAATGAATCAAAAGCTCAGGCTCCTTTGCTTTTAAAGTAGACTGAACAGTCTTTTGTGCATCTAATATGATTTGAGCACGCAATGAAGCAATCAGTTTATTAAATTGTTTTATCGTATCAGCACTCATTCGATCTACATAATCCTTGTTCACAGCATCGTCTGCTTCTAATGGAGGTTTAATTCCTCTCAATCTAGATGACTTTAAATCAAAATCTCCATTTTCTGATTTTAACAACGCGTTATCATTGAAATTAATCAGTTCTGACAATCGCATTCTTTTATGAATTAAATGTCCAAATTTATCAATATTCATGTTTCAGGTGTACTATATGTAAAGGCTGATGATCAACTGAACAATAGTAAATTTTACACCTATTTATTTATAAGTTTACTTTCACGTAATTCTTCAATAATGGATATTATTTCATTATCTAATCCTGTGTTACCAGCATCTCGAGATGCTATTAATAACTTTAACCTTTCCACCAATTCATTAGGATTATCCCAATATACTAAATCTATGTTTTTTTTCCAGATTTTTGTTAATGGTAGTCCTTTTCCTTTTGAATGATTACCCTGAACAGTACTTTGCAGTTTAAAAAGAGGTTTAATAACTTGTAAATATTTTTGTCCCTTATTACTTTTTATTGGTTTACTTGGGTCATTATCACGACGATGTGCGTTTGTATCAAGTAACATTTTCTTATAATATAGCAAGTCATCTTCAGTAATCAGACTTAAATCAATATCTTTCTTAAGCAGTAGTTGTTTTAAACCAGGCGTATGTCTGTATTTATGACCAGCCACGATGATATAATGATCGTCGATTGTTATGTGAGCAGAACCTAACATCAATTTCCCGCGTTCTACTCTAACACCAAATGGAATGTCTGTTAATGCTTCTGAAGACACTGACCAGGATGATGTATCGCGACCTTCACTTTTTTCAACTGATTTATACGAAGATTCACTGCTGGTATCAGACTCGTCTACATCACTACCAGTTGCAACTTTTTGCAAAGTTTCGTCTATAAACAGATCTTTAGATTCTTCATCTTCATTACTATGCAGCAAAGGAGTTTGCATACTAGCTGTAGCAATTTGGTTGAGAGGCTCTGTTACAGGTTTAAAAACTGTTTCCAAGGCTTGCTTACGCTCATTCTCAATATCTCGCATTTTTCGCACCTTCTTCTTTACAGCTGCTGCAGCATCAACAATTTGCCTCTTTAAAGATTTTTCCATAATCGATGAATAGATTGTAACCGGTTAAGCTCTGTTTGGAGAGTAATAATGTCGCACAGGTAAAGCTCTTATATATGTGTTCGTGTTCTTAGTCAAAAACTACAAACGTATCAAATTTACTTCTATAACATCCTTTGTTTTTGGAACAATCTTTATTAATTACAACATAATTGAAAGGTACACTCCATATTTTTGAACACATTTCACGGAATTCAATCCAAGTCATATCAGTGTTGACATGTTCATCGTAAACATGTCTCATATTTCTTTCATCTTGCTTAAAAAGTACGATTAGGTTCGCGTTGTCTCTTACTAACTGCTTAGGAATTTTACTATATGTCTGATTTAGATAAAAACAATCGATGAACTTGTGTCTTCCCATTGCAAAATAATCCCGCATGCTACTTTGATTTTCACAAGCAACATCATCAAATACAATCACAGAATTCGGTTTTGCGTCCTGAACACTTAGTACTTGCTCATTTTCATGATATTTCTGAAATGACGTGTCTGGTACCCGTTGCAAAACTTTTTCTAAAAATACGTACTTGGGTTGTTGCAAGGTTTTTGAATAAACATAAACATTTTGAAACCTTAAACCATTCTCGTGTATAAGGAGACCAATTAATAAATTAGTTTTTCCACAATTTGATGGTCCGCAAATTATGCATCGTACCGTTTTAGGTAATAATTTTCCATGGCGAAAACCGGTCTCCTGAGAGTGAACACAAAGTTCGTTTACATGTAACGATTGTGGTTGTTTTACAAATTTCATGACGACTGTTAAAGCGGTTTTATTAATAATGAATAAATTAACGTATTACATTGACATTTATAACTCATTGTCGCTAACTCGAGCAAATGTACGACTCTCACCATAGCTGTCCTTCAATATAAGATAGCGATTGTTTGATTTTAACCAATCAAGCATCTGCTGGTAGAACAAATCTTCGGTTTGGGCTGTATACGAGTCCTGGTATTTTGATGAACCGTTATCTGTATTTTTCTGTCCAGTTTGCAAATCTTGAATAAATATAATCTCGCCGCTAGAATTCCTCATAATAAGTTTACAAATATCTTTAATATCAGATTTCTCTGAGCTATGCATTGTAGTTAACTTGGTTGAAATTTATTTAAATCTATGATATGAAATACAACCTTCTTACTACAATAGTAAGAATCGAATGTGGTGTTAAATTACGGCGAACAATTATTTATAAAAGTTGTTTTCTTTCACTGCGTCTACTCTAGGATATTATTGGACATTGTCATACTCCACCTTCCGTTTCATCGCGTGGAATAGACGTCGAACCTGCGTATTTCATTTATATTATTGGGCATTCTACTCTTCGAGAATCTGCAGTACATGATCGAGGTAAGCCATCGGTAAGTAGTAATAATGTGCTCAGCCCCTTTAACCGTAAATGTTCGTGTGGAATAGGCGCCAAACCAGTATTAACGCAAACGCAAATTCAGTCGAAATGAGACGTAGGAACGGTATGTAATAAAACGGAATTGTTGAACGGCGCCCACTCCGTAGGATATTATTGGGCATCTCACCACACCGTGAGTGACTGAGACGAACGGAGAGAGTCGATGGAACGGAAGGTGGGGTGAGGTGCCCAATAATATACTACTAACGTGCAAACCTGCGGGCCAACATATTGCATCGGACAGCAAACGCCCTCCGTTCTCTTTCCATATCAGCATCATCTTTTAAGTCCTCAGTAACTATGTGCCCTAAATACTGAAAATCTGGCACCCTTTCAAGCGCCACACCATTTAACATAATCGGTGGGATATGTGCTGGTTTTTTACGCTTTACCCTAAACACAAGTAGTTTGCTTTTCTTTTCGTTATAAACAAGCCCATGCGCTACTGCATACGTCTCACAGACCGCCAACAACTTCCTAAGTGCGCTAACTGACGGACTCAGCAGCACCATGTCGTCCGCATAACTAATACTATTAACACACAGACCGTCAATAGAACAGCCAACATGTGTGCTACTGAGCTCGACAATCAGCTGGTTTACATACAGGTTGAAAAGCGCTGGCGAGGTCAATCCACCCTGCCTCACCCCGCATTCCAACCTGTACTCCTCAGACAACCAGTTGGCCCATCTAACATGATTGGTTTGGTGGCCATACCAATACTGAAACATATTTGTTATGGCGTCGGGCACTCCCGCTTCGCGCAACTTACACCACAGTATGTCATACCTAACCAGGTCAAATGCCCTGGAAAGGTCTAGAAACGCTGCATATACCGGTGTATTTCTCTCCGTATAGTACCTGACAGTATGCTTGAGAGACAGAATAGCACATTCAGTCGATAGCTGTGGCCTAAAGCCGAACTGAGCATCGTGTATTTTAAGATGTTTATTTAATTGTCTCTCAAACACACCGTCAAGCACTTTAGCCGCAACAGTAGCTAAGGAGATCGGTCTGTAATTACTTTTCTCACTGACGTCACCAGTTTTATTTTTCAATATTGGTACAACCACCGTTCTCATCAACTCGGCGGGTAGGTAGGTGTGCCGGTTACAAAACGTAAACAATAACGCTAGCAGTCGTGGGAGATGCGGTCCGGCATGTACAAAGTGTTCTATGCTAAGGCTGTCATGTCCCGGCGATTTGCCTCGTCTCATATTTTTAATTATTAAACTAATCTGCTTAGCCGTAATGCGAGCAGGCACCTCTAAAACAACAGCCCCAGCAATGACGCCATTAACATCCGATTCTGAAGGTAGTTGTATTTTAAATTGTCTCAATGTTGTGATAATATGTGTAATAAACTTGAGCATCAGGAAGTAATAGATAATTTATATCAAAAAATTGTTTTATCGTTAAGGGAGGCTGCTGAGTTCACTTATGATAGCCATTGTAGAGGGAGGTTCGGAAAAGGTCGACCTATCTTGGGGTGGAATAAACATGTAAGGGACGCTCACCGGAGATCTAGGCAAATGTTTACAAGTTGGGTATGGCATGGAAAACCACATACAGGATATATTTATAATGATATGGTTGAATCCCGAAAAATTTTCAAACGATAACTTAAGTTATGTCAAAATAAACAAGACCAAATAAAAATGGATATTTTGGCTTCAAGACACGAAAAGAAAGACTTTCGCGGGTTTTGGAAACATACCAAAAAGTTAAACCCCAAGCCTAGCATTCCGGTAAGTGTCGACGGTGTAAGCACGCCCGTGGAGATCGCAAACCTGTTTAAGGAACAATTTAAAATACAACTACCTTCAGAATCGGATGTTAATGGCGTCATTGCTGGGGCTGTGGTTTTAGAGGTGCCTGCTCGCATTACGGCTAAGCAGATTAGTTTAATAATTAAAAATATGAGACGAGGCAAATCGCCGGGACATGACAGCCTTAGCATAGAACACTTTGTACATGCCGGACCGCATCTCCCACGACTGCTAGCGTTATTGTTTACGTTTTGTATCCGGCACACCTACCTACCCGCCGAGTTGATGAGAACGGTGGTTGTACCAATATTGAAAAATAAAACTGGTGGCGTCAGTGAGAAAAGTAATTACAGCCCGATCTCCTTAGCTACTGTTGCGGCTAAAGTGCTTGACGGTGTGTTTGAGAGACAATTAAATAAACATCTTAAAATACACGATGCTCAGTTCGGCTTTAGGCCACAGCTATCGACTGAATGTGCTATTCTGTCTCTCAAGCATACTGTCAGGTACTATACGGAGAGAAATACACCGGTATATGCAGCGTTTCTAGACCTTTCCAGGGCATTTGACCTGGTTAGGTATGACATACTGTGGTGTAAGTTGCGCGAAGCGGGAGTGCCCGACGCCATAACAAATATGTTTCAGTATTGGTATGGCCACCAAACCAATCATGTTAGATGGGCCAACTGGTTGTCTGAGGAGTACAGGTTGGAATGCGGGGTGAGGCAGGGTGGATTGACCTCGCCAGCGCTTTTCAACCTGTATGTAAACCAGCTGATTGTCGAGCTCAGTAGCACACATGTTGGCTGTTCTATTGACGGTCTGTGTGTTAATAGTATTAGTTATGCGGACGACATGGTGCTGCTGAGTCCGTCAGTTAGCGCACTTAGGAAGTTGTTGGCGGTCTGTGAGACGTATGCAGTAGCGCATGGGCTTGTTTATAACGAAAAGAAAAGCAAACTACTTGTGTTTAGGGTAAAGCGTAAAAAACCAGCACATATCCCACCGATTATGTTAAATGGTGTGGCTCTTGAAAGGGTGCCAGATTTTCAGTATTTAGGGCACATAGTTACTGAGGACTTAAAAGATGATGCTGATATGGAAAGAGAACGGAGGGCGTTTGCTGTCCGATGCAATATGTTGGCCCGCAGGTTTGCACGTTGTACACCAGAAGTAAAGGTAACTCTTTTTAAAGCTTTTTGTCAGTCCTTGTACACGTGCACTCTGTGGGTTCGATATACGCAAAAGGCATACAACGCCCTCAGAGTTCAGTACAATAATGCCTTCAGAGTGTTGTTGGGGCTTCCACGTTACTGCAGTGCATCAGGAATGTTTGCCGAAGCACATACTGATGGTTTCAATACCATACTGCGAAAGAGGATTGCATCCATGATGCGCAGAGTGCGTGGAAGCGTCAACGATATTCTGAAGGTAATTAGTGATAAACCATGTTGCGCCATTATGGCGCATTGGGTGCATGTACATATGCATGTACCCGGTGTGTCAGATGAGTGCAACAGAAAATACCTGAATTAAAATATTACATTTGTTACTAACATAGTTTTTAAGTTCTGTATTACTAACATCATATGGATCAAGGTCTGCAATAAAATATTTTATTTTTATTTTTATTTTAACTTAAAAAAAAAGCGTATACTAAAAGATTGATAATAAAATTGTCTGTAAGATGGTGTAAGTTTCGTTTAATTATACCTGGTAGATTTTGTGTGATTGTCAATGTTTTGTACGCGTCAGACACAACTTCACGAGTTAATTAAACTATTTAATATGAACTTAATCAAAAATATTCACTTACTAAATGATTAAGAGAATGTTCTAGTTTAACATATTTTTTTTTTAAATCTTTTGCAATGCACATTTTGACGTGATTGTCAGTTTAAAATCTGTAAAAGTCGTTTAATAGCTCCTTAAGGCAATTTTTTTACAACATGATACCTTATTGAAGTTTTATTTAGTAGGGATCTCTAATTA
Source organism: Charanyca ferruginea (assembly GCA_947361185.1). Classification (NCBI taxonomy): domain Eukaryota; kingdom Metazoa; phylum Arthropoda; class Insecta; order Lepidoptera; family Noctuidae; genus Charanyca; species Charanyca ferruginea. Next base: position 33,129,620 of record OX376057.1, read on the forward strand.
TTTCTAGTAATAAATATAGCTTATGTTACTCAGGGATAATGTAGCATTCTAATAAGTGGTCAAAGAAATTGGTTTAGAAGTTTTTGAGTTAATTCGTTACAAACAAAAATACAAAATATCTTTTCTCTTTATAATATTACTAGCAGGCCTGGCAGACGTTGTCCTGCACCCCGACTATAGCGCCACCTGCCGGGTTCAGACCTAAGCGGTATTGAGTTGTGAGGGGCGGGATGCATGCCGCTGCTCCCGCGCGGTATGTACCCTCTACCCACAGCGGCAGCGAATATCGCTCAGGTTTGAATAGGCCTTAAAGGTGAGCTTGCGGAAGTTTGGTCGATAGTACATAGCTTGAACCCCGGGGAAGGACATAAGCACACTTTTTATCCGCGACTTCGTCTGCATCTGCGATAACCGACATTCACGCGGACGAAGTCGCGGACAAGTTTAAAATAATTTGGGGTTTCAGGGATAAAATCAAGTGTTTTTTTAAGAGAAGTTCTGGCTTGAAATTATTCGTTAATGATGTAATCAACCAAATTTTCTCCATACCAAAAAATCAATCACCTATTCTATTAATTTGAATTACTTCTAGAATTCACACGAGTATTTGGATAAACCTTTTCGGCCATCTTACACTGGCATACAACATTTACTTCCACCACCAGATCCGAGCCTTCACCAGACCAACCAGAAGACAGTTCCTCAGTCGACGAACCCTCAGGGTCTTCCAACGATGGCTGGGTGGATGTCAGTCACGTGCCCAGCGCCTCAGGCAGCGACGATGCCTTCACCAGCTTGCTGAACCAGCTCGAATCTCAAGCCAAGTTGGCCAAGGAATACACGAACCATTGCAAGAGCATGGGACATGTGGCTGAAGCCAAGATGTATGAGAAGCTCAAAGAACGGGTCAAAGAGGATTTGGACATTCTACGGGTGGCTATGCTGTGAGTAAATTGCTGTTTTCAATTTCCGGTAGACATTGGTGCCAATTCTGTCGAGCTAAACTTATTTTAAGCTATTTATATCTCTTTGGGTGTTACCAGACCGATCGATCGATCGTCGATCGACGGCATCGATCGGTGGTAGAATTCATTAGTCGACGTCGATCGAGCTGCTTGATTATTATTACTGATGGATTATAGCTGGGGTTAATCGATCGATGTCGACCGATGCCATCGACCGATGCAATCGACCGGAAATCGATCGATTAGTTAGTGGAACGGTATCCGTCGATCAGCCAAAGCTACCACACCAATCGATCAACGTCGATCGATGTAGATTGATGGCATCGATCGACGGTATCCGTCGATCAGCCAAAGCTACCACACCAATGGATCAACGTCGGTCGATGTAGATTGAAGGCATCGATCGACGATCGATTTATTGGTGTAGTAACACCCTAACTCTCCAATAAAACAAGAAAGAGACAGATATTAATAAGAGCTGTCAATTTAAGTTGATCTAAAATATTCATACAATCATCGTTGTCATTTCAAAACGTATACATTAAAACCACGGTGAAGTTTAAGAAAAAAATAATTTGACATCTCTAACTTAGTTGTTATCTATAAAAACCGCCGTCCTTTTCTTCAGCTGCCTGGCAGTAAGAGATGCCAATTGTCTAATTTTAGTTTAGTTTTTGAACCAGGGAATCGGCGCCCTTATCTAGCTGATAAATTAATAAATGGTTTAGATTTTTTTTTCTTTATTCATAAAACCAACAGCAATACTTATAAATTATTACAGAGATTTAAAACAGATTTGTAAGGCTAATAATAGGTTTCCCTGTTTAACATAATACATGTAAAACATACGAACGGACTTCAGACAGTATGTAGATGATAATTTCATGGCAGGATTTGTACAAAAAAAAATTAGATGTTTAGAGAAGTTGAAATTCTAATTTTTATATTCTTGAGTACCTAAAGAATATCTTCAGGCATTTACAATATTTTTAAAACCCTGCAAAAAAAGTTAATAAGTTTAACGAAAAGTTCATTATTTCAGAACGAAACGGTGACTGACAGTAACAGTGACACTGACATTCGCCGTTTCGCAGTTCTTACATTGAAATTGCATCGTTTTAAGGGAAATAATATCACAAATATTGATTATTTCGTCATAATCGTAGAACAAGGACGGATCTGACAAATGTTGAACTTTACAGGGCAGCCATTTCAAATATTTTGTATCGTTTTTTTGACATAACTTTTTTAATACTAAATCTGTAATGTTGAAATTTTATACACATCTGATTGATAGGGTTTATTTTAAGATGGAATATAAATAACAACTAATAATTTTACGGTTTTCTAGAAAAATCACATGCTTCATTTTACTTCGGAGTCAACACAGTCACTTATTAACATCCGACGTTATTCTTCGGAAAGTTGCTGTTGATAGAATGACGGATGTTACTTTACGATCATGTTCTATCGACTTACTAAAAAATATTTGGACGGATGTGTTATCTATATTGCACCATGGCCAAAGAAATTATTAGTTAATCTGTGCCATAGGTAAGTAGGTAGGTAGATAAGGTAGGTAGGTAAGTAAATACGTAGGTTGTGGTAGTAGGTAATAATAAATACATCGTAGATATTCAGTGTGCGAAGGATTATCTAGTGGGTTTTGGTTTTTCTTAAATAAAACTCAGACTATTAGGACGTACACTTTTGTAATTATAAAATTAGTTAATAAACACAAAACAGAAATTAAGTTTAATTACAGGTAAACACTAAGATTGAATTAAATAATCATCAACAGTACTCGTATCTACTATTTTGTCTCACTTGAAAGCACTTATCAAAGCCTATGACAGAAGGCTTAGTAACCAAGTCCTAGTACTCAGTAGGAACAACGCACTACAGGACATTGCTGCTTAAACAAGCCCACGTTCCACCTGGGGTTAAGTGATACGCAAACCTGCAGACGCTGTAATGAGGCTGATAAAGCCACTTCACCTTCTCGGGGAATGCGTAGCACTAATGCACAAGCGCAACAATCATCTGGGCAAATACCTGTTAAGCCCGGATGAATTAATGGAGATCGCCCCAAAGCAGATCCTGCAGTTTATCACAACTGCAGGGTTTGGCGGCGATCTCTAACCAACACAAGCGGCGATCACAATAGATCAGCTCTGGTCGCAGTGATACCACAGCCGCACAAAGATAATAAATAAAAAACTACTATTTCTGGACTGTACAATCTTAGGATAGTTACTCGTAGCAAAAATATTGAATCTATTTACCTCTTTTTTATTTCAATCATTTATTAGTAAAACTATAATGTTTGTAACATGCTAGCTGTAAACTACGTAATAATGTTTTTGTACTGTCTAAGACTAGAAGCTATATTGGAATAATTATGAGCACTCACTGAAGAACTCACTTCAGTGCTCTCTTCTGATTCCGCGGTGAAAACAGTTTGAGGTATTCTGTAACTCGATGAAAACTATGTTAGCACCACTTAGTGAGAACATAGGTGAAGCAAACTATTGTAACGTAACTATTTTAGTGAAAACCAAATACTTTTTACTTCAGGTAAGTGAAATGAAGGAAACTAAACAGGATTCGAATTTGGGCATGATTTCTTACAGAACTGCACTGCTGGCCATTCTTTATATAAACTGAACATCCGAGCAATGCTCAAGCCGGCATCTAAATACAGTCTTTCGGAAACTGCTCTATTGTAATGAGATTCTACCGGTACAAATGAATTAACGTGAGCACAAACCGACTTTACCTTTTCGTAGTCAACAATCCGTTATTGATTTTCAAAATAGTGTATTATTTGTATCTACATGTGCAATGCCTAAGGCATCACTGATTCTGCAAAAGCTGTAGTTTTTGCTGGAACACTGATGCCTTTTTTTGAGGAATACTTTGTCCTTCATCTGTTCGGCGCTTTCTCTTAGTTTCTACCCAGTTATAATAATTTCGGACACGTTTTTTACTCCTACATCAAACAGCAGAAACTGGAGACGACTGGCATGAAGACACAGCTGTTTTGATTGATGGACAGTTGCTATAATCAGCACCATCGTGAATAGAACGAAATATAACCGTTACATACTTCACCATGGATTTTTTGCTAATGATGGAAAAGGTGTTTGTCCATTGTTGTCCGCAGCTAGAAAAGCCGGTTAAGGGAAAGGCGACAAAATGGGTTGGGCCTGAGCTGATATTTAAGAAAGCACACATTGCTAATCTGATGGGATTAAATTTGGCGACATATTGTGATTCACGGCCATAACGTTTTTAATTATGTGGCGTGCTCCTGAAAAAAGATCTGGTATCCTGAAAAAATAATAATATAAAAATATCTGCTACCTTCTCTTACTTCCTCATATTTAGTTTTAGAAATATAAACTTATTATTAGCGTCGGGGGTCAACAATGCGTACTAAGAACGCACACCGTTAGAATATGCGAAAGTATAGGTAAAAATGTAAAATTTACTTCCATTTATTAATACAAATCATTATTACTTAAATTAGATTATTATTCTACAAAAAATATATTAAATTAATCAAAGCAATCATTGTTTTTCAATAGAAAAAAGACGGATGTGAACTTCAGTTCGAAGTATAAAGTGGGATTGTCACATACGACCCTTAGATAACAAAGCGTGTGCATAGAATATCGTCGGTTGTGATCACTCGTCATTATCATGTCCATAGGAAAATGTAGTATAGTTATGTACACCTTGCAAATTAAAATGTTGATAAATGTAATACAAACACAACAATAACTTCACTATTAAGTAGCAAACATTATATTTTTATGAAAATTAAAGTTTTACATTTATCGATAATATTCCGTACAAAACCGACGGATAATCAGAACCGATGTTTTAATTTATTTATCTTAAAAAGCTTTGTATAAATACAAGAAGTAAGTAAAATCAATAGTTAATTTGCAATTAACTAACTTACGTGGACTCCCTGGTATGCAGTCTTCCTCATCAATGTACTCTTCATAAGTAAAATTCGTAATTTGTGCATCTTTGTTTGTTTTCTCCACAAGGTTCAACATAAGTTTTGATCTTCCTAAATTCATTGCGGTACACTTTTGAACACGGTATGCCAAAAACTATGCGCGAAACTGCTAAATATAAAGTATAGCTATGTTAAACAAGGGCAATTATTACGAAAAGTCAAATCCCGTGCAATGTGTGTGTGAATCCAACGAACAGTGACGAGTGTGCACATTCGTCGGGAGCGGGAAGGAGTGGCGGGAGCTTTCCGCGCGTCGTACAAAGACGAGTACACACATCCGTCATTTTACTATGAGAAATTATCAAATCCGTCAGTTTACTGACTGTTTAATTTGAAATCCACAATACATAGTTTTTTTTTTTAATGTAGTAATAATATTTTTATGATGTAGTGTCCAAATATAGCAAAAAGTGATTTTCGTATTTTTTGCAAATCCGACATTGTTCTACGATCATGACGATATTTTTCCACACACTTGTCACATCACTTGTCTGTCAATTTTATAGATCCTTTAACATCGCTTGTCACTTTCTTTTTTTATAAACACAAAATGGGCATCGAGATGAAACGAAAAAGTGTTATTTTCATTTCGTAATATTTTAATTATGCGGAATTTAAAAATATGCTTAGTATATCAATCTGCTCCTGGTAATGTGTTCTTCACATTGGAAAATATTTTAAAACCTCTTAATTACTTTTTTTTTTTCATACAAATGAATGTATGATGATTCTTTAGGGAATTTAAGTTGGTAAAATATACATGTAAAAATAAACTAATTAATTAATTGAGCGTAGTGAATGATTGATGATGATGATGAACAAAGCGTAGTTGCTTGCTATTTGTCTTTCAAAATTATATTTTTAAGCTGAGCTTCAAAATTAGGTTTTGTACAGTTAAATAAATCAATTTGAGATAAATTATTTATGTGTGTGTCAATGTGTGCGTACTTCTCATTGCTGTATTTATCTTTACGTAAACAGTATAAATAAATAAATATACCTTTCTATTCCAGCAACAACCGCGGACTACCAAACTTTCATTATGTGATGCGTGAGTTTTCTATCACACAATGCAACACAGACCTTGGTGTCAACGATTTAGAGTTGACAATCGTGCGCGGCATCGCTTACAATGTCGCTAAGGATATTGATACATACGTCAAATTCGAGTTCCCGTTCCCTCAGGTTGGTTCATTTTATGTTTTTTTTAAAATGACGTAGAAAGTTGAAGCTGGTTGGTCGTTCCAAAAGGTGAATAGGTCTTTATGGAGAAGCACAAGCAAGACTCTAAGACGACCCAATGACCAGAAACTCCATGGACACTTAAATTATATTTTTCAAAATCCTGCCAACATTATTCTTGTTACTTCTATTTGTGAAAACAATGTAGGTGAAAAGTAATACAAAACAATAAATAAAGTAAAGAAATGACCAATCTCAACTGACAGCGCCCGCTCACGAACATGACGCGGGGATCCGCACCATTTAGGTCACCAATTCAGCTGACAATAAATGCCTCTTTGAGAACTTAGCCGCACGATGGTGCTAAGTATTTTAACTTGGAACCACAAATAATGTTTTCGCCTAAGTGACACTTTTGACACACGTCAAAGTCAAAGCATTTATTTCAATTAGGTACTTGACACCACCAATCAATTGACATACTTTTTATGAGCTGTCAAAACTAGATTCCTCCATAGATTTTGTATGACAATAGTGGCCTGTGACGTCACTTATTTACCAACTCAATTGATTAACTATTAATTGATTTCAAAGCAACTTAAAATCGAATTTTACAGTTAATTGAAAATTAATGGGGTTTCCGGGGCAAAAATAAAGTGTATTTTAAGATAAGTTGTATTTTGGAATTATTGGTTAATGGTGTCAATAACCTAATTAAACCATTTACAGGCACTTTTGAATTGTCAAAGAGTCAGTTAGTTAGTCAGAAAGTTGAAGCTATTTGCTCGTTCTAAAACGTAGGTCTCTATGGAGAAGAAAAAGCAAGAAACTGTACGAACACTCTTCTAAGTCAAGTTTTTACAAAATACTGGTAACATTATTCTTGTTGCTTCTTTATGTGAAAACAATGCAGGTAAAGAGCAATACAAAACATTTAAAAAAAGAAGCAAAATAAAAGCCATGGCAGTTAAGAGTTGACCAATCACTTATCAAATTACAGGAAGCGCCTGTATCAGATCGTACCGAAGTTGTTAAAGCCACGAACAATCCTGAATACAACGCAATATTCCCACTCGTCATAAACCGCAACCGTGCTTGTCTGCGGGTCTTCAAACGACACGGCATCAAGTTGGAAGTGTGGAGCAAAGGGTAAGTTGGGAAACGGGAGGAGGGACCATTTAAAAAAAAATCTGCAGAGTGCTCTATTCGTTGAAAATCTCTCTTAAATTAATCTATTCTGCTTTCATTATAACATAGACAAAAACCGTTAAAATTAGCTCCATTGTTTTACGATAAATACAAAGCAATGTAAATTATTAGCTATTTACATTCAAAATATGACTAGAGTTGAAAATTTTTCAACAGACAGAAACCACAACCTGGGAGTCTTTAAGTCAAGAGTGAATAGGTTACTTCTAGGCAAGCGTGCTCCATCTTAGACCGCATCATCGCTTCCCATCAGGCGAGATAGTGGTCAAACGCATGCCTATCAATAGATAAAAAAAAAAAAAAAAAAAAACAGTTTATTGATCAAGTTCCTCTACGCACCGCTAGAGGTCACTATAATAAATGCATTTAATTTAAAGGTGTATTAAGTTTCATATAAGATTGATGTTTCTATAACGAGGTGATAGCATGTCGGTGAAGCGGTTTCATAATTTATACCCCTATCAAAAATCGCTCAATGCTACAGAAGTTTTCACTTCAAAAACTTGAAAAAGTTTAGTTTACAGGGTAGAAAGAACATAAACGCATATACAGTCCGCAAGGCGAAGCTGAGTTTTCCATTTGTGTGAGTGTTCACGAAAAACAAGAGTTAAGTCGCGCGAAGGACGCATCGTGCCTCAGGCCGGTTTCCAAAAAGCAGTATAAACTGGTTTAGGTCAAGCAAGCGACGCGTCGCGCTCTAGGCCGACGTATATTCACACAAACTCAAAGCTCAGCTTACGCCTCGCAGACTGCAACCTGTTATCTTGGATTCAGTACTTACATTATTTAAGACCAACCAACGTTGAAACATCAGCTGTTTCATACAATTAGACCTTGTTTTGCACTTTTGTATGGGACAGTTGATGTTTTTTCATCAGCAACGAAATATTATAATATTATTATATTTTATATTGTTATATATTTTAATATTAGTTTTCTTAAAATAAATGTAAAATATTAGATCTTTGTGTTAGTTATGTAAACTAGTTAGTTTTGGTGTAATTAGTTTTTTGAGTCTTGAGTTAAAATATTTGAATGTGTTTCCTTTCAAAGTGTTTGCATTTATCTTGAATTGTCTCCCAACTACGAATTTGATCTGCATCTTGTTCCATTTTCTAACTATATTCAGTATGAATTTGTCAATTCTTTTTGTTTTTATCAGTTTTAGGGATCAGTAGGAGGGATTTTGTTGGTATCAGCTTAATAATCACATGGGCAGACGATACATATTTTTCTTATTTGATAGCCATTGATCTCCGCTGTCATTGTGTTATGGGTAGTCAGAAGCCAGAAAGTCTGACAACCAGTCTTACCAAGGGGTATCGTGTTACCCAGTAACTGGGTTGTGGAGGTCAGGATGGCAGTCGCTCCATGTAAAACACTGGTATTCAACTTTATTCGGTTAGACCGGTATCCAAACTACCCCCACATAGTTAGAAAAATGCTAGGCAGATGATGATATTGTACAAGAAAGACTTACCTATTCTTTTATAGGCTCTTGGTACCTGAAGTAAATAAATAAATAAAAATAACGTGTGAGTTCAGGCCCCCCTCCCCCCGTCAGGTACTAAGTTCCTCGTGCATTTATTATTGTCGCACGCACACTCACACAGACTCACTAGAAAACGCGCGGTGTGTGTATATGCCTTCTCATGGAAAGATACACTGAGAGAAAGAGAAATGCGTAGGGAGGGGGTATAACGCAAAAATCTTACGTGGCGTTACAACTTTTCGCGAATCAGACCTGCGCTTCAAAACGCGGTAAGGAACTTCATTCCAATAGAAACTTCCAGAGTCGGACAAGGTTTATCTTAAAAAAAAGTCACATATATGTTGTCTTTAATCATAAAGATAATAATTCAACATTGTGCATGATATTTATTTGTATTGTAACACAAATTGGGTCATTTGGTTTTTACAAGTTTTGGGCCTTTTGCATTGGCACATGGCCCAAAACTTAGACATAAAGGCCTCAACCATTTGCCTTTGGTTTTAAGATTGGTTTTTGATTAATAAACTTTTGGTTAATACTTAACGCTGGGTTATAATTAACATTATTGGGAATGTTTATTACATAAACCATATTTGATTGTTGTTTAGTACAGACGCCAGCACATCAACCCATACCAAACTGTCAAATTTTCCCAATTGAATATGAACCTTATTCTTTCGTATTCAAGTTGAAAAACTATCAAAGAAATTTGACAGATTGTTGTAGTTTGATGTCCTGGCCTCAGTTTCTGTACATGAAGGCCATATTGGGACACATAAAAATTAATCTTTTTTTTATTGGGACAAGCTCACCAGAATATTCCCAAACCACTGCAAAGCTTTAATATGAATCTGTAAATTATTTATCCATTTGCAATGTTCGTTGTATTTTCGTGACAAAAAGAGTTTCTCATAAGGGTCAAAGTAGATAGACTATTATTTTCCTCGTTGAAAATTGAGTGCAAAATGCTGCGCGAAATTATATCTTGCAAGCAATTCTTAACTCTATTTCTGTCTGTTATTATCAATTAATAGCTCAAAAAGCACGTAAAACCGTTGATTCAGCTACCGACTGACATTCATAGATCTGTTACAGTCATTATGGGTAGTTAGAAGCCAGAAAGTCTAACAACCAGTACCACCAAGGCGTATCGTGTTACCCAGTACCAGTAACTGGGTTGCTGGGTTGTGGACCTACATTCAGTTAGACTGGAAGCCGACTCCAACTTAGTTGGGAAAAGTTTAGCAGATAATCAATAAAACAATGAAAAATCAAACATATTTCTGGTTTGCATGCTCTGACCATAAGCCTTTATGTACAGGTTAAGCTTTGTATTCATTGCAAACAGATTTCAGAAATCTGTAACAATTTTTTGTTGCCAGCAACATGTTTCCCGTAACACGAAACTTGTTGCGCAACTCTGTTTTTGCAACGACGACGAGGTTTTAAACAATGCAGGATATCATTTTGACAGCCATGCCTAAGACGTATTCCAACGATTGATTTATTATTTCATACACAAGTAGCAATTTTGTTGTAAATATTTTACCATCTTCATTCATCATTGACGCGGTTGGCGCAGTGGCTGAGCGATTGACTGCTGCGCAGCGTGTTGCGGGTTTGATTCCCGCCTAGGGTAAAACATTTGTGTGATGAGCACTTGTGTTTGCCTTGTGTCTGGGTGTTGTTTATCTATATATGTATATATTTACAAAAAAAAAATGTATTTGTGTATGTATATCAGCTGTCTGACACCCATAGTACAGGGTCTCCCTAGTTTGGGGTCAGATGGCCGTGTGTGAAAATGTCCCCACATATTATATTATATATTATTATATCTTCCTCCTGCCCTTGTCCCATATTACTTCGGCGCGACACAGCTTCTTCCATCCGTCCTGTCAACCACCATGATATCACTGTCTTCCTTCTCTTTCATATCATTCTTCACACAATCCATCCATTTTTTCTTTGACCTTCCTCCTCCTCTCCATTTATCCACATTTTTATTTATATTCATAACTCTTTTGGTCATATGCGTTTGGTCCCTCTTCGTCACGTATCAAAACAAACGATTCCCTTTCAACTTTTCTGTCACTGACACCACTTTCAAACTTCCTCTAATATACCAATTTCTGACAGTACCTATCCATTCTGTGGGCTAATTTACGTAACTAAAGAAGTGCTGTTGCACTGCAGTTGCACTTAAGTTTAGACCAAAACAACGCTTTTCGTATTCTCTACCGCTGTCAGACACGCTCGCGTCCGGTATTCTACTATTCGTTTGACGTCTCAAAATGACAGTCAAAAAGCACTAAAATCTGTACTGGGATATTATTTTAATATTATAATAACGTCATATTCATTAAAATGTAATAGATTTAGTGAGAAATATTTTTTTCTCATGTGGCTACGCCATAAGTAAATTTGGTAGAGTTTGGTTGTCGTACAGTTGACGTGCAGTTCACGCGCAGCTTACGCGCGGTTCAAAAATTACAAGAATACCGTTTATCACTCAAACTTGTGTTTAACTGCAACTGCACTACAACTTCATCGGCTTGTCATAAAATTACGTGAATTAGCCCTCTGGTTACTCCTCACATCCATCTCAACATTCTTATTGCCGCTTTAAGCAATCGTTTTTCATCCATCTTTTTCACGGCCCAACATACCGATCCTTTTTTTTTGTAAATATTATTTTTGACTATAATATATTTTCCTTGATCTGGCATCTGGCTCTCTAAAAGGTAGCCTCCATTTATATTGGTATAAGAACAACCCCTAAATACACATTCAGCGACATAAAACCGAATTGCAACTGCAAAAAGAACATAATTGAACATTGAAAGCTTAATTATAGAAGAAAGCTCACGGAATACAAAAACAATTGGAAGTTCCCACGAAGATATGCCACGCGTGTCACTATTATACGAAAAATTTGCAAAATAATAACAATCTTCGTCACTTGGAATAAATCTTAATTTTATTTTCGAAAAGCTTATTTGTTATTCATATAATATTAAGACTTATTACAACTATACCCTGTCCATTGGGTTATTGGTTTTTTGACAGCTGCCTTATAATGTAATTATTCCCGATTACCTTATGTTAACTTTAAAATGTGTTATAAAATAAATATATATAAATCAAATCAAATCAAATGTCTTTATTGCATTCATGTGTGTACATATAGTTGTTATAATAGTGTAAGTTTATGACCTCTTACAGACATTATAATACCGGTATGCGTATCAGTCTTTACAAAAAACATAAATTTTGTCTACTAGTTGCAGCTGTCAAAAAACGATTAAACCAGTGGACAGAGTGTAGCGATGGTTGATATTATTTTACGGTTGATATTTTTCTGCGTAATTGTAACACACTCTGGATAGTTGCGTTGCGATTTCACTTGTTTTTTTTCTATTCCGTAAGTAAGCTGTATGGCATTTGATTTAAAGTTAAATGTAGTTTGGTCTATTGAAGAATGATGTATCCTGGGTCATGCATGTATGAGTGTGCATGTGTGTGTGGCGCCGTGCGTAGTGTAGCGTGTAGTGGTGGCGCAGGTGCGGCGGCTGCGCTGAGAGCATCCTCTGTTGCAGCGGCTGGTTCCGGAGCGACACGCAGGTCGGACACATCAACGTTAAGTTGGCACCACTGCAAGAAGAAGTGACGTTGCATGATTCGTTTCCGGTGAGTTGGTTGTTTATATTCACCGACATCGGTGAAAGAGGAGCTTGTGGCTAAGTAAAAGCCGCTCAGATCGATCGATCAAAGGTTAAGCTACGCTTGCCGCGGTCGGTCTGTGGATCGGTGACCATCCATTTCATACCGAGTTCGCTCGGAAAACATGTAAAGCCGTTGGTCCCGGCTGTCATTCGTAGATCTTTGACAGTCGTTATGGGTAGTCAGAAGCCAGAAAACCTGACAACCAGTCTTACCAAGCAGTATCGTGTTGCCCAGTAACTGGGTTGTGGAGGTCAGATAAGCAGTCGCTCCATGTAAAACACTGGTATTCATCTGCATCCGGTTAGATTGGAAGCCGACCCCAGCATATTTGAAATGCTAGGCAGATGGTGTTGATCGCTGAAGGAAAATATTGTGAGGAAACCTGGACTTATAGATAATATAAGTCTGAAATGGTCAATCCGTCTTGAGCGCACGTGGTGATCAATGCTCGCGTCTTCCCTGTATGAGAAGATCCCTATGCCGTGCAGTGGAATAGTACATTATGGTACAAGTGTGTAATGTTGGTGATTACCGCTGAGGCGCCATTGAGACCCGAGCCGTTAGGTGAGGGTCTTAAGAGAGCCGAGGACGGTAATCATCAATACACACGTGTATCATACGACGTTTTTCAACACACTTTGTGAAGAAAATAATACTAAAAAATCATTTTCAATAGTGAAAACGAGTTGTGAAAAATTTTTCGCAATGGCGGGAAAAATTAATCAGTTTTCCTATGCGCGCGCATCAAACAATGGCGATCGGCCATAGACTAAAAGAATGAAGTTTCTTTTTTTGTCTTTTCGCGGATAGCGTTCTAACCACATACAAAATGGGAAATTCAAAGTTTTCTTTATTACAGAGAAAACAAAAGTTATATTTGAGTGAAAGTTTTCTTTATTATAAACGTACAAGTTGAAATTATCTATTTAAATACGAAGTTGCATGAAATGAGCAAGCAAAAGGTACATTCATTTATTTCTACTATTGAACACGATCTTTTTTGTATCGAAACTTTTTTAAGAACAAAGCAACTCAACCATTAACATAAAATAAAAAACCCTATAACTCACTTGTGAATAATAGCAATGAAAAAGTCACAGTTTGATTACAGGTGTCATTATGTGCCTAATTGCGGTGAAATTAGAGCCATTTTATGAGCAAGTGTGTTGAAAAAATTATTACCCCTTTTCGGGTTTGGGGGGGAAGTTAATAAGTTTTTTTTTTAAGAATCCATAACTGATAATCCATTGGCTAATTATTGTGTCTTAGAAACTGTGTGCTATTGTTCTATTTTTCTTAGTAATATAATTTACACAAGTTTTAATCATGTTCACAGCTGTACGATGGCCGGCGTACCATCGGAGGCTCACTGGAAATAAAGCTGCGCGTACGCACACCTATGTTACAACAGCAAGTGAAGACCACGAAACAACGCTGGCTCGTCCTAGACGATACAGCCCTTTAAGATGCAGCGAAGAATATTATAAAATACTGAAAGAAACTCCAGAAAGTTGGTTAGGAAAGAAGTAGCCCAAACATTATTTCAAAATTAGAATTTTATCGCAATTTTGAGGTTGACAGCGTGTTTTTTGAAAATTTTAATTCGGAATTGGAAACAAGTATTTTGGGTCCTATTTCAGATGAGCAAATTGGCGAAATCAGTGGTATGTGATCTGTTATGTCAATTTATTTTGTATTTTTTTTTATCGAACATGAACATAGCATCACATTTACGCAATCAGCATAATATGGTAAGGATTTATTGTTTTGTTTTTTAGAAACGTTGTCATTATTATAATTGGGGTAGATGATACCACCAATCAATTGACATACTTTTTATGAGCGTGTGCAAAACGCGTGTCATAGATTTTTGATGACAATTTATGACGTCACTTGTAGGTAGTCATTTGCCAGCTCAAATGACAAACTATTTATTGGTTTCAAAGCAACTAAAAATCTAATGTTACAGTAAATTGCAAATTAATCGAGTTTTCAAGACTGCAAGCAAAGAAAGGATTTTTTTAGAGAAGTTCTGTCTTGAAATTATTGGTTAATGGTGTCATCTTCCTAATTAATAGTTCCACTCGGGCACGGCCCGCGAGCCGTCAACTTTTTATCTGGTTATTATAAAAGATATTCTAATGCACACGATTTAAAGCCCTTTGTTGATTGGGAAATTATTCGCTGTGTCAGCGCCGTGCTGTTCTAATGATGGATGACCTTATTAAAGTTAAGGTTTATTATCGCTGAATTTGAGCTAAGAGTTTAGCGTGTAAATGCTGGCCGATTACTGAGATTACTAAAAAAGGCCTGTAATATTGGTGTTAGTTGTTAACCATTATTGTGTCACAAAAGTAATTTGTTTTAAACCTCTGAATGTCTCGCTTTGTCCAACTATTTCTCACCCAGACCCCAAGCAGAGCTTAAATTAGATTTTATAAAGACCGAGTGCATCCCAACTGTTTCTCAAGCCAGTATTCAGGATGTTTATTTAGTCAACTACCTGCGTTGAATCATTGAAATTTAAAAATAATCAATTACCAACGATAAGTCAGAAAAATAACATTCTTGACCTACTATAAGATCGTGATATACGTTTTTATTTTTATACGAAAGAAAATAATTATGAAAAGTTGTGAAAGTGAAACTTTTCTTTCACAATTCGAACATTTGCAGGTGTCTTAAAAAAATACAGTTGATTAAGTGAACAGCCTAGATAATCTGTGTGTTGCAGTTGCGATGCCAACCGTTTCTATATATGTACATATATCGTAAGGGCTTACCACTTTTGTAACATCTGATGCCCAAAGAGGGCTTATGTCTCGAAAGGATGAGTTGTGATCAATGAGAATGCGTATTCACGTCGTGTCGTATAGCGTGTTACAAGTCTGTTCCTGGCCTAATGTTGCCAGTGTTAAAAATTGTTTTTGGATTCGAGATTTTGTCTTGTAAAAATAATAAAAGTGATTTCTATGTAAATAAATGTAATAAGAAATATTTCTATTGTAATGTCGATATTAATATTAAATATAATAATATTTTCGTAACTAGCTTCTGACCACGACTTCGTCTGTGCAAAGTTCAGAATAAAGTAAAGTACAGGACAACACACTGACGGTTATTTGTACAGTTGCTTTTTTCATATTAACAAAAAGGTAGCAAAAAAACTGAATGTTTATAAAGAAATATGTCCATCGTCCTTAGGAGTACAGTCACGAGCAAAAACATGTATACAGTTGGTCTCATTCTAAACTGATTCTCGCCTAAACTATTGATTGTAATGTTATGGGGTTACGAATAGGGTATTTTTGATCCCAGAGTGATATAAAATCGTTTTTTTTTCTTTAAATTGAAATAGTTATTTCACGAGAAAATTGCTTTTGAATTTTGCAATCTGTATACATGTTTATGCTCGTGACTGTACCTATGTATCGAAAAAAATGTGTCTAAGAGTATTTTTTTAACTAAATATTTAATTGAAAAATGGCTATTCGTAATAGGGCTGATTTTTCAACAGTCAGATATTTTATTAATTCCAAAAATAAATCTCAGTTTGACATTATTTTCTTTTATACGAAACCTGTCAAACGGCCATCAAAAATCGGTGCTTACTTCATTTGTTGGTTCTGAAAAAGGTTTATTCAATTGGTATATAACTCGTGTTTAATGCATTACTTTTATCTATGGACGGGCTATAACTACGAAAACATGCTACTGTCTTAAAACACAAAACGGCCGCGTAGTACGCGCTTCTAAGCATTTTATACGAATATGAACCATATTTCAATTGATAACTCGAAACTCAAAATGGCGCAGATGCCACGTTCTGACAGGTATTTCCTTCTTCTCTATCGTTCAACGATAGTTTTACGTCATATTCCATAGAAAAATATCGTCTTCTACAGTTGTTTAGACTTAACAATATTGATAAACGGTTTTGTGGTTTAAGGATAATGTTAAGTCACCTAATGTAATATTAATGTATGAAAATCTCATTTGAAATTAGCGTCCATTACTGTTTCTTCTCATTAAAAAAAACAAATGCAAGTAAAATAAGAACTCTTATGTATTCCTGGCACAGTCACAAATGATTGAATAACGGAAAAAAATATTTTGAATTATATTTTCTAGTTTATTAAGGCCATTACACAATTAGACCATTTTACCGGTAAACTGACAAAAATGTTTTTAAAACACTTGTATACAAATACAGGATGTATCTATGTTTACCTCTCAGTTTTACGAGCGGAAAATTAATGGCGTTCGAGAAACCGGCTTACCTACTGTGTCTACCTAAAAGGGATTTTTAAATATAATTAAATAAAGTAATATATCAGCATTTATTTGTATCTTAATAACTGTTTTATTCACTGTCTATAAGGCATATTATTAGTTGTACAAGCATAGCTGTGGGTGCAGCTAAGCTATGTGACTATTTGATAACGATAGTCCACTATTATAGTAATTGTAAATTATGAATATATGTTGTATGTTAATAAATGTAATTATTAAAGATCTGGTTGATCGTTTTTTGTTGTTTTATTTTGTTTTTGAACTTTTACTTGTAATGGGACAAGCGCGAGCGCTCCAACATGAAAGTGTTCTCGTCGAAATTTAAATAGAGTTTTTTTTTACAGAAAAGACCCTGCCCTTCAAAAAGTATCATCATCATCATCATTTCAGCCGAAAGACGTCCACTGCTGGACGTAGGCCTCCCCAAGAAATGGGGGGGGGTTTTGCCATAATCACCACGCTTGGCAGGCGGGTTGGCGATCGCAGTATGGTTGTTACAAAAACACAGAGAAAGCTGCTGCCCATTCTCTGGTGAGTCCCTTAGTCGCCTCTTACGACACCCACGGGAAGATAAAAGAAAAAAAAAAGTATAAAATAACTTTATTACGATTTTTAGTGCCTACTTCTTAGCACCCAAATTAATTAAGACACGGTAACACCAAACAAATTAGGTTATCCTTTAATTTTTCACCTTTAGGTGGAATATTTTCATGTTTATGTGGGACCTATTTCGAGGTATACACTTTCCGTTAAAAAGAAAGAATCATCGAAATTGGACTACATTGCAAAAAGATATGCGTGCGTCGTGGTCTAACAAAAGAATAACGCGTCAAATTGAGAACGTCTTTTTTTAAAGTCGGTTAATTATATATTACTACGTTATATATTTATTTATTTTTACTTTAACATAAAACGGTCATTGGCCAATTACATTAGTCAGACTTATACAGGATGGGGATGGCAATAGCACAAAGAATGATCATGGTAGGATTTGATAATTTGGTGTAATTGTTTTTATTGAGCATTAATAATATTAAATTATGACGCCACAAGTTGTCTTCTCACAAGTTAGAAAACCAATATGGTTACATTTATATGCTGTTTAGTATATCTGAACTTTTTTAGGATTTATTTGATAGTTTCAAAATATTCTTATGAACTAGTATTACCAGTATTTTAATTTTTTGTCGTATCGTCGTCCCCACCTTATATACTTAACGACAATCACCTGCTCATCTCACAATACTCCAAACATACTTAAAAGATCGCCTTCCATTCGTCCGCGAACACATCACAGTCAGGCTTGACGTCCAACAGAAGTGAAGACCAGGGCCGTCTTTAACCTGTTGGGGGCCCTGGGCACCATAGGATAATGGGGCCCCTATGACCTAAACAGAGCACTAAGTGGTTAGTTCAAACAAAGAAAGTAGATAAGCAAAGTTCTAGGTTTATTTATTTACAGTGACAATAAATAAATAAGAGGTAGGTACCTACTAGATTTGAGATGGGCAAAATCTTTAACCACTTCTTCACCTACATGGACATTAGCGACAAACTGGTTAAAATCTCTTGATGCATTAACATAACCTTTTTAATATGGAGAAGGAACGCTCGCCACTGCTGTTACAATCTTTATGCTTAAGAAGATTTTTAATACGATTCCTGTTTTTTTTTTCGATTTCTCATTTGGAAATGTGTCTTCAATTTTGTTATTTTTTAATATGATATGTTCACAAAATTCTTTCTTCCTTCATTTTCACTATGAAAAATTTTCAAGTATTCTGTAAAACCGGTCAATGTGGCGCCACTTGGGGGAGGCCTATGTCCAGCAGTGGACGTCTTTTGGTTGAAATGATGATGATGATGATGATTCTGTATAATGTATATGTTACGGCTAATAGCCGAAGTGCGGCTACACCTAGTTTAGGCTGGCTACAACT
Organism: Charanyca ferruginea; assembly: GCA_947361185.1. Taxonomy (NCBI): domain Eukaryota; kingdom Metazoa; phylum Arthropoda; class Insecta; order Lepidoptera; family Noctuidae; genus Charanyca; species Charanyca ferruginea. Next base: position 33,148,460 of record OX376057.1, read on the forward strand.
TGGTGCAGCAGGCCACTTGCGGTTAAAGTTAGATGTACATCCTACTTATCCTCGGTTAGAACCAAGTTTAGCCTTCATCATAGCGGCTAGAACTAGGTGCAGCCACACTCCGGTGGTTAAATTGTCTGTTTTTGTGCTATTGAACCGGAAGAAGACAGAAAGAGGAGCCCCCCGCAGCGTGGCTCCGTCGACTTGACGTCGACCGTCTCCTTCTGCTTAATGGTTTGGTAAAAAATAATCAAGTCGGGGTACCCCAAGTCCCGAGCTCGCAGGCTACACCTAAGTTTAGGACACGCCGTAATTTCGGCGGTAAGACCCGTCATGGAGGATCGGTTAGGGCGCCGACACGGCGCCCTCACGTTCCGGCTGACGCAAATACTGACCGGACATGGCTGTTTTGGGAAGTATCGGTGTCGCGAACAATTGCCCGGTTGTCACCACTGCGGAGATTGCTTGGAGGACACAGCGCAGCACACGCTGGCAGAGTGGCCAGCATAGGCAGAGCAGGCAGCGCCGTGAACTCTCCGCAGCAGTAGGTGACTTCTCGTTCCCAAACATCGTTCTTTCGATGCTCCAGAGCGAGAGTGAGTGGTAGGCTGTTGCCTCGTTTAGCGAGCAAGTCATGCACGCAAAAGAGGCGGCAGAGAGGGTGAGGGAAGCAACTGCCTCACTTCCCTCCAGAAGACGCACGGGGCGCCGCAGGGTGCTTAATGACCTCGAGCTTTCATGCGTTGCCGGCCTGCGGGTGGTCGACTCAGGGGCAGTCCACCACCCAACCAGATGCAGGCCCATGTAGGCGGCGCGCCGTGTTCCGCGCGCGCCACTCTAGAGGATTCGGCGGAGTTTAGACCGCCGAGGTCGACGGGACCCGCCTACATCATTGGCGGGTCATAGCCTGTCGAGGGCGCGGTGCATGCGCGAGCGAATCCCGTACCCCCGCCCATAGGTCAGTCGAGGAACACCGTGGTGGTTTTAGCCGGTAAGAGTCCGGCACACCCCCCGTCTTCCCCGGACGAGGGACAGTCCATGAGGATTTCCCCAAGTTAAAAAAAGGCTGCACCTAAGTGTAACTGCTACCGGTTACACCTAGTTCTAGCCGGTTAAAACTAGGTGTAGCCGCACTTCGGGTTTTAGCCGTAATATATACATTCCATTTCCAACTCTTTCTCAGTAACGTATTTATAGTTAACGACTAGCTGACTGTTACTAGCTGTCTAATGATCTTAAAGGAACTTTATCGCTGTTTTAGATGAACGTGTTAGATTTATACCGATGTAATTAATATATAACAACGTAATTCGTGTTGTAATATAAAGTAATAATTAATTTCTGATTAAATGCAGTAGAAGTATAGTAAATAACATCATTTTAAATAGAATAAAGTGTGTTTAAACTTTGGATAGCAAATAAGTATGAATCACATTTGCTTGTCATCGTTCTTCTCCCATGAATCATACTTGTTTATCGCCGCTTATAAAAGCGAGTGTTCCGACTTCATAAGGACACTTTTGATCGAAACGTTGATCGGTACGGAGCTCTCGAAGAAAATAATAAGATAAGTATAACTATGATGATAACTATGAAAGGCTATGTATATGTATAATTTTAATATTAAATTATATGTACCTAGTTGTTATGACATGAATGATGTAACTTAAATTTGTAAAATATTACTGATTTTAAAAGAGTGTTCATGGAGTTTCTTGCTCGTTCTTCTCCATAGAAATCTACTCTTTGGAACGAGCAACTAGATTCAACTTTCTGACTGACTCTGACAATTCAAAAGTACCTGTAAAAGGTTGAATTGAAATAAATGATTTTGAGTCTGAAATATTACAATAAAATATGTTTCCTAAACAAAGTATTTTCATTTCACTATTCTGTTCTAAAATAATAATATTCTTTGAGTATATAAGTATGTGTATTTAATATAGACCTACCTAATTGCTTTTTAGTGTTGCCAATTATACCCTTTATTCTGACATCAGAAGTGGGATGCCATGTGCTAAACTAATCTTACTATATTTTCAGGGTTATTGTTGCTACCGAAATGGAACCAGTGATTCAACTAAAGCTGTTTACTACTATCAAAGAAGCGTTGTCCAGTAAGAATCGGCAGGATGGCGTGGCTCTCCCGATATTCGATCCCGCCACCACTGACAGCGGCGTAGTGGCGTGGTGTGCAGACAATGACAAGCTTGGAGAAAAGTTTGGTTGGAGCGACTTAACTAAAGTCGCAAAGGGAGGTAAGGCCCCCAAGGGCTCTGCTTTAATATGGTACGAGTCCTGACAACCCCAGGAAGGTCGATAATAGGAAAATTTATGTGCTGAATTAACTTGAATGTACCCACACGAAAAAAAAAATATCTCGGTTTGTATAAAGTTGTAATTTATTGTTCAGACTCGTCAACATCAGAATTTTAGTTTAGTTTTCTGCTTACGTAGAGACTAAAAAGCGACCATTAGATCAATTACCTGGAGAATAAGTTGTATTTTTAAACGTGTAAATTCGACCAAACAGCAATTAAACTTTCAAAGATCAATGACTAGATGTTCGAGTCAATACTTTATGCAATGTTTTAAACTTTAAGCCTACTGACGTTACCATTCGCAAAATGTCTATTGACTTTATTGTCGACACAGGAGTAAGTTGTAGCATTATACGGGAATCTATTGCCAAATGACTAAATTATATATTTTTCCATACTCAATATAAGTATGTTAGTGGAATAGGTAACGGTAAAATACATATTTTTGCAACTATCACAGTGACAGTTAAATTTGAAGATATTTGTTTATAACTATATTTACATGTGCCCCGTGACCAAGATTTTCATATGATCTTATTGGTAGGAATGTGGTTAATTATCCTGACATTCAAATCACTGTAGATTCTGAAGGGCTAGCATGGAAAAATATTTTTCCTGTTGGCACTGAATTTAGTTTATTCGTTATTTAGAGCATCACATGCCAAAAGTTACGTCTTAACCGTAATCAATATGTTAGCTACTAGGTGTGGTAATGTGTCAGACTGGCCGAGCGTTTTGTGGAAAGTCCAATTGTCCATACATTACTGTACAGCAATCAACTGGTTTTTCACCTATTAGGCTGCTTGTTAGCAGAAACTCGAACATCCCGTGTATACAAGCTCGATTAGATGAGGTAATACAAGATAGTAATATAAATATTGACGTAACGACCGATCGTCAGTTAGCACATCAACGTCTTAAAATTGTTGCCGATACATTCAAAGACCGCTTTGACCAAACGCGTAGAGATAACATAAATTATAGCGTAGGTGATACTGTTTATGTAAATCAAGACCATAGGCGACATAACAAACTAACAGCAAATTTTTACGGACCCTACGAAATTATGAACATATTAGATAATAACAGGTTCTCATTAAGGGGTATTGGAAATCGGAGAAATACAATAGTTGCAAAAGAAAAAAAAAAAAAAAAAAAAACCGCCTGTGGCCTGGATAGTGGACTGAACAAAACGCTGTAGTACATTTATTATAATATTATTTTAAGATATGATTGTATTATGGATGGATTAAAACCTTAACTGTGGTATATTATGACATTCACTGGCTGCGGGTGATTAAGCTTCACTGACTGCGGGGTGTTTGGTCTACCCAGTAAGGTCTGATTATTGATTATACAATGACGATTATGAGACGATTACTGATATTGTAATTATATTAGTATATATTGTATTCATATTAGTTTAAGACATGATTGTATTATTATGGATGGATTAAAACCTTAACTGTGGTATATTATGACATTCACTGGCTGCGGGTGATTAAGCTTCACTGACTGCGGGGTGTTTGGTCTACCCAGTAAGGTCTGATTATTGATTATACAATGACGATTATGAGACGATTACTGATATTGTAATTATATTAGTATATATGACATGATTGTATTATTATGGATGGATTAAAACCTTAACTGTGGTATATTATGACATTCACTGGCTGCGGGTGATTAAGCTTCACTGACTGCGGGGTGTTTGGTCTACCCAGTAAGGTCTGATTATTGATTATACAATGACGATTATGAGACGATTACTGATATTGCAATTATATTAGTATATATTGTATTAATATTAGTTTAAGACATGATTGTATTATTATGGATGGATTAAAACCTTAACTGTGGTTTATTATGACATTCACTGGTCGCGGGTGATTAAGCTTCACTGACTGCGGGTGTTTGGTCTACCCAGTAAGGTCTGATTATTGATTATACCATGATGATTATGAAAACGATTACTGATATTATGTAAACAAAATGTACCTTTATGTAATAAGAATATTGTGTTTGTACTTCGAGAGCGAAGTACTTGTCAGTATGGCCGTGTTAGATTTATACCGATGTAATTAATATATAACAACGTAATTCGTGTTGTAATATAAAGTAATAATTAATTTCTGATTAAATGCAGTAGAAGTATAGTAAATAACATCATTTTAAATAGAATAAAGTGTGTTTAAACTTTGGATAGCAAATAAGTATGAATCACATTTGCTTGTCATCGTTCTTCTCCCATGAATCATACTTGTTTATCGCCGCTTATAAAAGCGAGTGTTCCGACTTCATAAGGACCCTCCCCGACCCTTGCTCGTGCCAGCCCGCGCCGCTGAGCCTGTAGTTTTAAATTCGTCCCTAAATAATGGAAATCCGATCCAGCCTGTCCCTTTGCTGTCCTCTCCCAGCGACGCCCTAAGCCGAGGCTCGTACCCCACAGGGGGTGCCCTTAGCGTGTAGTCGCTTAGTTTGTAAGCTTTTATGCCCTGGCTGGAGGCCCTAAAAATAATAATTTTTAAGGCACCACAGGAAAGTCCGGTTAAGCAGCCGACAACCTCCTAGGTTGACCTGCGAGATGCCAATCCGAAAAAAAAAAAAAAAAAAAAAAAAAAAAAAAAAAAAAATTCATAAGGACACTTTTGATCGAAACGTTGATCGGTACGGAGCTCTCGAAGAAAATAATAAGATAAGTATAACTATGATGATAACTATGAAAGGCTATGTATATGTATAATTTTAATATTAAATTATATGTACCTAGTTGTTATGACATGAATGATGTAACTTAAATTTGTAAAATATTACTGATTTTAAAAGAGTGTTCATGGAGTTTCTTGCTCGTTCTTCTCCATAGAAATCTACTCTTTGGAACGAGCAACTAGATTCAACTTTCTGACTGACTCTGACAATTCAAAAGTACCTGTAAAAGGTTGAATTGAAATAAATGATTTTGAGTCTGAAATATTACAATAAAATATGTTTCCTAAACAAAGTATTTTCATTTCACTATTCTGTTCTAAAATAATAATATTCTTTGAGTATATAAGTATGTGTATTTAATATAGAGCTATTAATTGCTTTTTAGTGTTGCCAATTATACCCTTTATTCTGACAAACGCGTAGTATTATAACATAAAGTATGTATTATAACGTATCAATTATGGGAGAAAGGTTTCTACTTTGATTTCTATTTTTCCATTAAGTTGAAATTACCGTGCATAGCCATCGAAAAACTGGCGTGAGTTTCTACGTCTTGTTCTTTGAGATAGGTCCTTTTAATCAGATTCTGGGTTTTTATTCCTTGGCCGTCGATTCAAAGTAATGAAATTTACCGCTGAGGTTAATAATAAAATCATCAAGTGAAGTAAAAAAAAATAGTTGTTTGTATATTCTTTCAAATATTGGTTAGAGCTCCAAATTTCCTATACTAAATATTATAATGTCTCTAGTTTCGTCTTCTTTGTTTATGACCTTCATGCAAGCCACCTACTGCATCAGCTCGGACTGACCATCTGGTCAATAAAAAGACTTTTGAAAACTATTTTTCAACCTAAATGTTCTGTCAATGTATTCTATCGGGAGAGGCCGAAAAATAATAATAAATAATTTAATTAAAAGAGATATAGATATATATATATAAGATAAATTAAAAGAGCAGGCCCCTCTTTCCCACTGGGCACACTGGGCACGTGTCCTCCTAATGAAATGAAATCCTTTCTAATGTAAATCTATGTTATTTAATGATTGGAAGCACATTATTTTAACACATCAAAAAAGCCCAGTAAAACTATGGTGATTTGTCTGGCACGAAGTAAAGTGGTTGATTGATTACATATAGACTTGTCAACATCGAAAAGAAGAGTCCTGGAGAAATGTACCTACCTAAACGGATTGTAGCTGTTGTAAATTAGTAGTAAATTTTTGGCATCGAGAGGGCTTCAGTTTCGCGGTGACAATTAAATCCTCGGAACTTCCAACAGTGAAAATTATTTGTGTGTGGACGTGTGGAGTTACTGAGTGAATTTAATAAAATATTTGGCAATCCTGGAAAAGGTAACATTCCTTATTTTCTTATTTAGGTGCAAACGTATGCCTATCCAACAGTAAAAAAAAACTGTATTGAGTACCTATATTGACGAAATGGAATAACAGGTCTTAAAAAAATTATAAATTAAGTTAAATTTGCAGAAGTAAAATATTTTTCTATGAGCTTGACAGTACGCCCAATCTGTCTCATGTTGACCAGAACTTTTAAAATACGTAAAAGACCATGTTCTCGTTGAAAGGTTTCAGATATTAAGGTATTTATACGTATTAAGGAGCATAAATCAAAGTATTTAGCGGAAACCATGTTTATTTTTAGAAAATCATGATATTCTCTGATAAGAATAAAATAGAGCCTCAAATATGAAGGAGAAGTATCAGTACCTATACTTCTTATTGGTTATAGACCAGTGTCTACAACCTATATATATATACCTCAGAGGCAACCAAGTTTTTTGAAATGGTTCAGTAAATACAAAACTATTTTTCGGCCTCTCCCGATAGAATACATTGACAGAACATTTAGGTTGAAAAATAGTTTTCAAAAGTCTTTTTATTGACCAGATGGTCAGTCCGAGCTGATGCAGTAGGTGGCTTGCATGAAGGTCATAAACAAAGAAGACGAAACTAGAGACATTATAATATTTAGTATAGGAAATTTGGAGCTCTAACCAATATTTGAAAGAATATACAAACAACTATTTTTTTTTACTTCACTTGATGATTTTATTATTAACCTCAGCGGTAAATTTCATTACTTTGAATCGACGGCCAAGGAATAAAAACCCAGAATCTGATTAAAAGGACCTATCTCAAAGAACAAGACGTAGAAACTCACGCCAGTTTTTCGATGGCTATGCACGGTAATTTCAACTTAATGGAAAAATAGAAATCAAAGTAGAAACCTTTCTCCCATAATTGATACGTTATAATACATACTTTATGTTATAATACTACGCGTTCATCTAAAACAGCGATAAAGTTCCTTTAAGATCATTAGACAGCTAGTAACAGTCAGCTAGTCGTTAACTATAAATACGTTACTGAGAAAGAGTTGGAAATGGAATGTATATATTACGGCTAAAACCCGAAGTGCGGCTACACCTAGTTTTAACCGGCTAGAACTAGGTGTAACCGGTAGCAGTTACACTTAGGTGCAGCCTTTTTTTAACTTGGGGAAATCCTCATGGACTGTCCCTCGTCCGGGGAAGACGGGGGGTGTGCCGGACTCTTACCGGCTAAAACCACCACGGTGTTCCTCGACTGACCTATGGGCGGGGGTACGGGATTCGCTCGCGCATGCACCGCGCCCTCGACAGGCTATGACCCGCCAATGATGTAGGCGGGTCCCGTCGACCTCGGCGGTCTAAACTCCGCCGAATCCTCTAGAGTGGCGCGCGCGGAACACGGCGCGCCGCCTACATGGGCCTGCATCTGGTTGGGTGGTGGACTGCCCCTGAGTCGACCACCCGCAGGCCGGCAACGCATGAAAGCTCGAGGTCATTAAGCACCCCAACCGGGCAATTGTTCGCGACACCGATACTTCCCAAAACAGCCATGTCCGGTTAGTATTTGCGTCAGCCGGAACGTGAGGGCGCCGTGTCGGCGCCCTAACCGATCCTCCATGACGGGTCTTACCGCCGAAATTACGGCGTGTCCTAAACTTAGGTGTAGCCTGCGAGCTCGGGACTTGGGGTACCCCGACTTGATTATTTTTTACCAAACCATTAAGCAGAAGGAGACGGTCGACGTCAAGTCGACGGAGCCACGCTGCGGGGGGCTCCTCTTTCTGTCTTCTTCCGGTTCAATAGCACAAAAACAGACAATTTAACCACCGGAGTGTGGCTGCACCTAGTTCTAGCCGCTATGATGAAGGCTAAACTTGGTTCTAACCGAGGATAAGTAGGATGTACATCTAACTTTAACCGCAAGTGGCCTGCTGCACCAAGTTGTAGCCAGCCTAAACTAGGTGTAGCCGCACTTCGGCTATTAGCCGTAACATATACATTATACAGAATCATCATCATCATCATCATTTCAACCAAAAGACGTCCACTGCTGGACATAGGCCTCCCCCAAGTGGCGCCACATTGACCGGTTTTACAGAATACTTGAAAATTTTTCATAGTGAAAATGAAGGAAGAAAGAATTTTGTGAACATATCATATTAAAAAATAACAAAATTGAAGACACATTTCCAAATGAGAAATCGAAAAAAAAAACAGGAATCGTATTAAAAATCTTCTTAAGCATAAAGATTGTAACAGCAGTGGCGAGCGTTCCTTCTCCATATTAAAAAGGTTATGTTAATGCATCAAGAGATTTTAACCAGTTTGTCGCTAATGTCCATGTAGGTGAAGAAGTGGTTAAAGATTTTGCCCATCTCAAATCTAGTAGGTACCTACCTCTTATTTATTTATTGTCACTGTAAATAAATAAACCTAGAACTTTGCTTATCTACTTTCTTTGTTTGAACTAACCACTTAGTGCTCTGTTTAGGTCATAGGGGCCCCATTATCCTATGGTGCCCAGGGCCCCCAACAGGTTAAAGACGGCCCTGGGAAAGAGGGGCCTGGTGAAGACAGAACACCTGGGATGGGGGGTAGGCGACTAGGCACGGGCGACTGTACGCCTAACAGGGACGGCAAACAACTAGATATATTATTGTATTGTACAGACGCCAGCACAAAAAGCCATACCTAACTGTCAAATTTTCCCAATTAAATATGAACCTTATGCTTTTGTAATAAAGTTGAAAATCTATCAAAGAAATTTGACAGATTGTAGCACATCATCTTGATGTGCTGGCCTCTGTACTTAGTTTAATTTAATACAATAAGTAGATACAATTTCTATCATCTATTGAAGTATATTTAGATAATAGTCCTCAAACTAAAAAAGATATATGAGTGATTCTATTTTCAATTAAAAAAATCGATTGAATTGGTAACACCAGCTTTTACCCGCGGCTTTGCCCGCGTGATTTTTATGGTTTAATTAAACTACAAAAATGACGAATTTACAAACAAACTTTCATCCCCTATTTAACTCCCTTAGGGGTGGGTCCTTATTCCTTGTCTACATTTTAAAGGGAACCCCTGTGCAAAACTTCAGCTTTCTAGATCCAAGGGTTTGGGATAGTCATTGATGAGTCAGTCAGGACTTATCTTTTTATATATCTAGATAGGTAGAACCCGTTTTGAAGTCAACTTCTTACCATAAAATATAGTATCAAAGTCAAGGCAATCGACTAGCTGTGGCGAACACCTGTGAATCTGGTTATAATCGGTTAAAGAATCTGACTTGCTAATCGAAGTACAAGTATCGCCAGTGTACTTTGACCTCTCCCTCCAGCACCCCATAAGGCTGCTATAGCTCAATTTACGCTGGTATTCATGTCTAGTCAATGACCACTGTACGAAAACCTCTCGATTCTTCAAGTTATCATGAAATAGAAGTTCTTAATACTGGTTTGTGAATTGGCATAATTAAATGTAAATAGGTTTGGGTTTGTTGACACGTCGCTGTGCAGGTAAGTAATTTTATACTTTAGTTGCACTTCTTGAAGACCTATTTTTTAGACGAAATTTCGAAAAGTACAAGAAGAGGATCTACTTCTATTGATAATGTTATGCCCTTTTTATGGTTCCCTATCCAAAGTAAGTAAATGGGACACAAATATTATCACTCCGCTGTATGTCGATTATTCCCGATGTCCACCACTTGTCTGGCCACCACTGGGGGACAGCGAGACAACTTTAAAACATTATTCTCGTTGTCCACCACTGGGGGACAGCGTCACATCCGTCTGTCACAGGGCTTCTTCATCTTTTGTTTTCAACCGACTTCAAAAAAGGAGAAGGTTATCAATTCGTCTGTATTTTTTTTCAATCTACTTTAAAAAGGATGAGGTTCTCAATTCGTCTGTATGTTTTTTTTTTGCAGTACCTACTTTTACAGTTTTTGTATATTTGTTACGCGATTTCTCCGGCAAATGTAAAGCACTTTTGAAAATTCTTCTTTTTATGGATAGGGTATTCCTCAAGGGTGGTCCCATATAAAGTTTATCAAAATTGATTCAGCACTTTTTGGAAAAATCGACAGAAAGCAAAAAAAAATGACATGGATGATGTTGTAATGTTCTCACCTTGTACTTTCGATCTCTGTTTTGACTGTGTTGCCATTTCTTAATGGATTTGGATGATAACGAAGTACTAAAAAATTTAATTTAAAAAAACCCCCAACGCAAAACATAAAAGCGATTATGTAAAAAGTCAAAAATAATACCTTTTGTTGAGCCATCAAATGTTTGTTCGTTGAAATGGCGCTATAATGTCGCGGCGGGGTACCGCTTAAGTAAGTCAGTCCCTTAATTTTCAATTCACTGTCTATTAATTTACCAGCATTTCCGACCAATTTGCTTCGATATTATCAAATTTTTGTTGCTAACCTAGTTGTTAATCTTGTTGCAAATCTAATTACCATCAGTTCGCTATTTTAGCTATTTAGTTATTGCTTTAAACTTAGCGGTACCCCGCCGCGACATTATAGCGCCATTATTCGCCAAAAAAACCGCATTCAAATCGGTTCACCCGTTAAAGAGCTACAGTGCCACAGACAGACACAGACACACAGACACGTCAAACTTATAACACCCCTCTTTTTCGTCGGGGGTTAAAAAAGCGAAAAATAAAAAAGCTTTTTTTACAAAAAAGACAACCGCCTTCAAAAACCAAAAAGTGGAAAATAACTTTAAAACAGAACACACATGACGAAGCACATGACTTTAGTTTCGGAAATCGGTGGCAATACAAAACAATAAATAGAACAGTCAAGCCACCGACTTCCGAAACTAAAGTCATGTGTGTTCTGTTTTAAAGTTATTTTTCACTTTTTGGTTTTTGAAGGCGGTTGTCTTTTTTGTAAAAAAGCTTTTTTTATGTTTGTTACCTGAGAACTTCGGACTGGGTAAACCGATTTTGATGATTCTTTTTTTATTCGAAAGCTGGTGCTTCCCGTGTGGTCCCATTTTAATTTGGTTCTGACAATGGCATCCATGAGAAAACCGTATAAGGTAGTGTCGCCGAAGATGGCCCGGCTCCTAGGATAGCCCACTTTAAAAAAAATACAGTTATGATTATTCGAAACATTTGAAATTTCGTGGGTTTATGCTATTGGTACTATAGACCATAGTGCAAGTGTGTTTCATTACCGGCGCGTCGCCATTTTGAAGACAGATGGCAGTTTGCTTGTTCATGTCAAGACGATACACGTTTTGTTACCTGCATTATCTAAATCCTTTTGAAAATTAACGAATTTAAAACAAATCTCTTTGCTCTAAAATGTGAAAATTCATATTTAATCTATTTATAAGCGAATTACAGGTGAGTGTTATTATTTTATTTCCTTTTTTTGTATTTTTACGAGATTATACTCAACCCGGGTGTAATTTCCTATCATGGCCCATAATATAATTCCCTTAATGAATGACATCAAAAAAAAAAATTTTAGATAAAAAAACTGATTTATTTTTATTTTTGTTAAGTTACTTTCAATATTGATCTCGAAGTAAAATTTTATTTTATTTAGTGGTTTGTTTTTATTTTATAGTTGATTTTCATTTTGATAGATTTAAGATAGCCCACATTTAAATATTTGGTTGATTTTTTACCTTTTATGAATAATGTTATGGGAAGTATGTGTTTTTATTTCGATGTTTTATGTTAAAAGTGTTTAAGAGTTTATAATGCATATACTTTCATTATTATTTTTCGGGCCATCTTCAGCGACCAGCTTCCCAAGATAGCCCAATATCAAGTTTCTAAAAAGTGTTTACATTTGTGTTAAAATGCCAAAAGCTGTACTACATTTTTGGATATCTTGTTTCTCAAATAAATATATTACAACTTCCATTATCTTTTTTCTTTACTTTACTTATCTGCAAGATTTTATGAGGTTTTGAAATTAAGCGGGCCTTCATTGGCGCCTGTACCTTATGTCTTAAATTTGCATTAAGTATGTGCGCGATTTGTTACGCGATTTCTCCGACAATCGTAACCCAATTTTGAAAATTCTTATATGGATAGGATATGCTACAGGAGTGAGTGGTCCCATATAAATTTTATCGAAATTGATTCAACACTTTTTGAAAAAATCTACAAATACCCAAAAATTTTACATAGACGACGTTTTAGTTTCTTCAATCTTTGGAGTAGTTAACTTTCAATCTCTTCTTAATAGAATTGGATGAGAAGGAGGTACTAAAAAGCGGAAAATAAAAAGCTTTTTACAAATAACTTTAGCACAGAACACACATTGACTTTAGTTTCGGAAGTCGGTGGCAATACAAAACAACGAACAGAACAAAGCCACCGAATTTCGAAACTAAAGTCAATGTGTGTTCTGTGCTAAAGTTATTTTTCACTTTTTAGTTTTTGAAGGCGGTTGTCTTTTTTGTAAAAAGCTTTTTTAGGCTTGAGTTTGGCCGGTACTCACCTGATCTTAAGTGATGATGCGGCCTAAGATGAACCACGTTAGTCTAGACTCTAGGATAAACCGGTTCACTCGTGCCTTGAAGACATCCAGATTATGTGTAACGGGAAATAGAGAGTCGGGCAGTGAATTCTAAATTTTTATGGCTCTTAAAACAGCAAAAAATAAAAATGAAAGGTCCCCTTTAATTTTTATTATTTGTGGTTATAGGAGCCATAAAAATCTCTTGTTTTGTATATCATTATCTTTCGTCTGCGACTTCGTACGTGTAAATTTTCTGATCTCTGTAAAATATAGGTTATAGCAACCAGGTAGGTATAACTTATTTTCATAATGGTGAAATAATTTTTGAAATGGGATGAGGAGGTTCGGAGATTACTACATTCAAACAAATTTTACCTTATCTATATCTACACTAATATTATAAAGAGAGGACATATTTGTATTTTTGTATGTTGGTAACGAATAGATTCAAAAACCGAATTCAAAAATTCTTTCTCCATTAGTAAGTCGACTTCTTTGGAGTAATGAAGAAACTCGGGACATCTTTCTTTACTCCTGTGGGTAAGAGTAACAATAGACTTGTTACTGCTGTGATCAAATTCGTCCATATGCTGAGGGAATTAAAATAAATGTGTAGCATTGTTTTATTATAATTTTATGGTTTTCTCTTCTTTTTAAATTTTATTAGTATGTAAGTTAAAGTTTTTGTAAATCTATAGCTGCTAATGCCTGAACTAGATTCAAATAGATTCAAATTCAAAATGTACAATATGACGTTCAAAAGTGCCTTTAATGGTCTAATTGAAATAAATGATTTGACTTTGAAAATAAATATTATTTATATTAGAATGCTGTTTTCCCTGAGTACAGTCCGTGCCACGAAAGATGAAACTTGACACGGACTTGATTTGACTTGCGCAGAACTCGATTTAAAGGTCTGCGCAAGTCAAATCAAGTCCGTGTGAAGTCTCACGTATATACGTATACGTATATAATATTTATCAATTTAAAAAATTAAGGATCCTTAAAAAAATTCACGCACTCGGAGTCACGAGCAAAATGCTGGTAAGAAATATTAGTACAGATAAAGATTTAATAACAAAAAGCTACTGCTCCTAGTTAGAAACTCATTACACATCACAAGTCATTGCTATTCAAATCTGTCAGGCGTTTTAACACAATTATTTTGTTTTCTAAAAAGTAGAATAGTTATTAATAAACATGTGGAGCGGGAAGGCACTTATTTGAAAACTATCTTCAGTTTATTCCCATAAATTATCGATAGTCCAGCCCTGCTCTAAGCAAATGTATAGAAGATCTAGAATCCAATAAAAACCAGTCATCATTGTGGTAACATGAGTAACTCAATATGTATATAAGACTACATCTGCAGTGCTATTCTGTTACAATCTCCCTCAGTGAACACATAGGTGAAGTGAGCTGTCATCCGATTGTAGTGCTTTGTAAATCCCTAGTATCGGGACAGATGACAGCTTGCTTCACCTAGGTGTTCAACGAGGGAGATTGTAAAAGAATAGACATACAGCTGTGCTATTCTGTTACAATCTCTCTCGGTGAACACCTAGGTGGAGTGAGCTGTCATCCGATTGTAGTGCTTTGTAAATCCCTAGCACCGGGACAGATGACAGCTCACTTCACCTAGGTGTTCACCGAAGGAGATTGTAACAGAATATATCTGTAGCTGGCCATTTTATCTTGAAACATCACGACGGCGTTGTTTGTTAAGGTGCTGCGTCGAAATCTGTACATAATGTAATTTTCTAGCGCGGGTCAAGTTGGATACGTAAAGACACCACACTGCGTCCACATGTTTAGTCCAAATAAAATCTTTGAAATATTCTAGTAGGAACCGATTCTGTGTGATTGCTTTGTGATGAGTCAATTATTGGATATCACGTTTTTTATCACGGTTTCGGTTAGAGATGTAGAAAATAAGAATTATAGTAGTTTTCAACTGAAGATATATTTTGGAACGAAGTTCCTTATCGCGCGTTGTGAAAGGGGGCTAGACGGAAAAAATTCTTACGAAAAGTTGTCACGACATGCTATAATAAGCTAAATTGAATCGTTGGAACTGTCAAATAGAGTTCATTATTAGTTGAATGGCGGCTTTTCTATGAAAATATTGGAGCGAATTAAAACCTTATTTTTGCTATTTTTATTACTTCACAAACGCAGACAATTCGAACAGAAAAATTGAATCGTTGGAACTGTCAAATAGAGTTCATTATTAGTTGAATGGCGGCTTTTCTATGAAAATATTGGAGCGAATTAAGACCTTATTTTTACACATTAACCGTGAAATTCGGTTGCACATAGCTCCTATTGTCCGGTCGGGCACCAGCCTATACGTTTCTCAGAATAATTTTATCATACCTAGTTTGGTAAAATTTCAATTTTTAACCGTTTACGTTTACAAAATAAAGTCCGAATTCGCTTTTCGTAGAATATGTTTATGTATTTAAAGGCGGCGCGGCGAACTCTTTGAACTAGGTACCTACGGCGATATGTTTAGTACCTACCTAAGTTTATTCGCTCAAATAGACTGATTAAGTTTATATAACATTATATTTGTTAATAATAATAAAAAATATTATTATAACTTCAAAAAAATAAATTTTTATTACAATTCCTTCACTAATTAATCGAAAGGAACTTCGTTCCATCCGGGTGTCCCTTGACACCTCTCAAGTTTTTTTTTTTGTAGCCTATACTGTCCCACTGCTGGGCAAAGGCCTCCCCCAAGTCTTTCCAGGAACTTTTGTCCCGCGCCGAAGATATAAGTATCGTTATTTTTTTGTTGAAAATTTACGAAAATACGTGTAAAGTTAAAAACAGAAAAATACAAAAAGAGTCGTGGCCCATGAGGGGATCGAACCCGCGACCTTCGCGTTATTAGCACGACGCTCTAACCAACTGAGCTAATGGGCCGATTGAAGTCTTTGTCGAAATAGTTGACCGCTTCACTTTTTGCTTACGTAAAAATGGGTGTGACTTGCGCATGGCAGATACGTTAGTACCATAGATGAATATACTCTAGTTAGTACCTAACACGTATTATTCATAAAATCGCGCGCAACATACGGGTTTATTGATAAGTTTTGAATCAAACTACAAATTTTAATAAGATGCTAATCTGAAGCAAGGAATTTAGTTTAGCTACAAAATAAGTACTTCCTGAATACTTAGGTAATGGTGGTAAAAATCTGGTATTTTTTCGTTACTGTAGCCATGTCATGTAACATTCCGTAGTTAAGTATGCTTGAGTTAAGATGCTTTTCTACTATCATGCGTATTTTTGCTTTAGTGTCAAAAGCCTTTTTAGATTTCACAGAATAGTTAGAACGTTTAAAAACAGATGTGCACATCATGTTGTTTTGTTTAGTTCTTAATATTCATAAAAGATGGCGCTAGCAGTAGTTGAACATCGGAAAGAAACCTCTAACACAAAAAAAAAACTTCTAGAAAGGAAAATAATGAAATGTGTTTGTTGGACCTTTTACGTTATTTTAAGTACCTAGTTATATTATGATCCAAGCGTCGCCGTTGTCGCGTCGGTCGGGAAGTTTGGGAGCTATATACCTAGGTTGGTACTGAAAATACTCCTTTAGTGGTCCGGTAATTTTTAACTTCACTACTATTTCAAACATTTTAACATTTTAATTTTAATTTTATAATTTATCTAAAATTACGACTTTTGAGTTAGAAATTCCTGACCGAATCGAAAAATTGTGATATTTTCGGATTGGCTTATCCGATCGTCAACAAGGTCAATACTGTGACAAGGTACTTACATAGCTTTGACATTTCTTCCCAAAATCAGCATTCTATTAAAAAAACCTGCGTCCAAATCGGTTTATCCGTTTCGAAGATTCGATGCCAGACAGACAGACACACAGATACATAAATACGCAGATACACACGTTAAATCTAAAACACCCCTCTTTCAACGAGGTTACTGACACCTCAAAAATGGTTCTTTTCTTGAAAACAAGAGTTGAAAAATGTTACTTGCAATTTTAACGGCAATATATTTATTATTAAGGTATTCTATAC
Organism: Charanyca ferruginea; assembly: GCA_947361185.1. Lineage (NCBI taxonomy): Eukaryota > Metazoa > Arthropoda > Insecta > Lepidoptera > Noctuidae > Charanyca > Charanyca ferruginea. The sequence continues at coordinate 33,165,394 of OX376057.1, forward strand.
AATACTTACTACTTAGGCAATGTATAGAATACCGGGGCGTCCAGGCCAGGAGCGGTGGCAAATAAAATGTTCTACTATACGAAAACGGTCTTGAAAGAATAAAGAAAGTTAATGCAGTTATCAACATCACCGGCCGAATTGTGTCTAAAGAGCTTTTTGCAGAATTAACGCCAAACTCCAAGTTCTGTCCAGTAACCAGTAATACCAGTTGACGTAGAGAGGTAATTTTCAGGCTTAAAAAAAAAACGCAGCAGACTTGCTCTAAAAAATCTTGAAACGTATTCTAGTTTACTTGTATATCGTATATGTATATATACAAGAATTACCTACAGCTGATTATTAATATATTGTTAAAATAAACGTAAATTCTAATATTAAGTAGGTAGTATTTTGTCGTTTTGATAGTGCATATAATAATATATGATGCAGTTAATAACTATAATTTATTTGGTCGCATTTTGTGTTAAATAAAATACCTTCTCGTTTAAAATCAAAAGGTTTTTTTTGGGTTGAACAGATTTGATAACGCTGTTAAGTTCATCAGCGGGTGCCTCCCCTGGGGGACTTCGTCTTCCAAGCGCGGCGTCGCACGTGGGGGTTCACTTTTGGTGAAGCTAGCCCCCTTGCGTTACTTCGGGCTTGTTAGCCCCCGCTAGCCACTCTACAGCCCCCGTCAAGCAGGTCACCTGGAAGTGACTCGAATGTTACACTAACCCGTTTAGAACGTCTTTGCGAAACGCCCGAGGCCGACTTGGTCATCCCATATCAGGTAAGCCATGGCTAATGGGTCGGTCAATGAAGCAACCACAGGGGAAGACCGAAGGTTAGTCATCGTCAGCCGTATATAAACTACAACGCTGGCAAACTTCGCTTGCGCGATTCAGCACTCATACTTTAAAACAAAGTTTTCTCTTAAACTATCAATTTTCTAAAACACTTTTTTTATGTCAAAATATGCATTTTTTCTTTCTCCTTCTTCTGATTTTATTGTTTAATAAGATTTATGTTAGTAAATCGAAGATATTTACGTTAAATTGTTTTAGATGTTCGCCATTCTGACCAATAGCGACGCTTTAAATGCAGGGGAAGTACCACTCTGATACTCATGATTAAACTGAACTCTAGCGATGTATTCAATTCTTGTGCCTTGTAGATACCCAGGTTATATTTATCAGGGAACAGAGAGGCGGGCAGTGAATTTCATAGTCTGGCAGTTTGCACAATAAATGTGACAATGCGTATGCACTATAGATATCCGAGTATGCACATACCCTTAATTTCAGACAGACAGACAGACTTCTATACAATCATATTCTATAGAGAATCTAAGTTAGGCGGCACGTTTTTACTTTTTCGACGTGACAGTCAAAAGGTTAATTAACATTTGGCTATACATCAGGCTATACATTCCCAGTGTAAGCTGATCTCGCATTGTACATAATTTCCATACAATAAGATGTCAGCTTAAACTCGAAATGAAGGTAGCAGCAACGATCTTAGATCTGCCCAAAACGAGTCAATCCGAATTAGCAATTAGTTAATAAATGACTTGACGTATCTTATATATAAAAATCTTCTGTGCGTGTGTATGAAAGTGAACTCCTCCTAAACGGCTGTACCGATTTTGATGAAATTTTTTGCGTGTGCTCCAGTGGATTTAAGAATGGTTTAGATTCACAATTGGACCCGGTAGGTGGCGCTGTAGTTGGTTTTTTTATTTTATTTTCAGGGCAGGACAACGTCTGGCCGGGCCCGCTAGTTTAATTATAAAATACCTACTCGCTTAAAAAACAAAAGTGGTTTTAGGCGTTTTTTTATTTTGGGTTGAACAGATTTGATAACGCTGTTAAGTTCTTCAGCGGATGCCTCCCCTGGGGGTCTTCGTCTTCCAAGCGCGGTGTCGCACGTGGGGGTTCACTTGTGGTGAAGCTGGCCCCCCCATGCGATACTGCGGGCTTGTTAGCCCCCGCTAGCCACTCTACAGCCCCCGCCAAGCAGGTGACCTAGAAGTGCCTCGGATGTTAAACTATACCCAGGGTGAGGACGGTATTAGAGCTGTTGGAACGTCTTTTACATCTAGATTTGTTGGTAGATATAGTAAGACGTCCGAGGCCGACTAAGTCAACCCGTATCAGGTAGGCCACGGCTAGTGGGTCGGTCGATGAAGCGACCCCAGGGGAAGACCGAAGGTTAGTCATCGTCAGCCGTATATAAACTACAACGCTGGCAAACTTCGCTTGCGCGATTCAGCACTCAAACTATAAAACAAAGTTTTCTCTTAAACTATCAATTTTTCAAAAAACATTTTTATGTTAAAATATGCGTTTTTGGTTTCTCTTTCATATGGGGGCATTGTTTAATAAGATTTATGTTAGTAAATCGAAGATATTTACGTTAAATTGTTTTCGATGTTCGCCATTACGCTGACCAATGGCGACGCTTTAAATACAGGGGAAGTACCATTCTGATACTCATGATCAAGCTGAACGTATTCACGTATAGTTATATAACTATAAACTGCAATGTAATGTACACATTTTTTTTAATGAGTAAGCATGGAGTTTCTTGCTCATTCTTTTCCATACGAAACTACCTTCTGGAAGGGGCAACTAGAATCAACTTTTTTTATAATGACGTTCAAAAGTGCCTTTTAATGGTCTAATTGAAATGATAATAAAGTGATTTGACTTGGACTTTGAACTCTAGCGATGTATTTTAATTCCTGCTCTTATTTTAAGCAGATTAGGGTCCAATTTGTTATGTTGGTTATTTCATATCAGTTAATTTGTTGCATACTGTACTATTGTTGGTTTTTATCCGACCACCAGTTTATATTTGGACATAGTCCTGTAATGACTCAATAAGTGACGCAGGAGTGATTATGAATATAATGTGGTCTGTGGTTTAAATGTTGATACTTACTTCGTGACAGTATTTTTTTAATACTAATAATAATAATATGTGGGGACATTTTCCCACACGGCCATCTGACCCCAAACTAGGGACACCCTGTACTCTGGGTGTCAGACAGCTGATATACTTACACAAATACATTTTTTTTTTAAATACATACATATATAGATAAACAACACCCAGACACAAACGTAAACAGAAGTGCTCATCACACAAATGTTTACCCTGTGCGGGAATCGAACCCGCAACACGCGCAGTCGATCGCTCAGCCACTGCGCGTTTGGCCGCAACGCCCGCAACTCACCTGATTTTAATTTTTTTTTTCGGATTGGCATCTCGCAGGTCAACCTAGGAGGTTGTCGGCTGCTTAACCGGACTTTCCTGTGGTGCCTTAAAAATTATTATTTTTAGGGCCTCCAGCCAGGGCATAAAAGCTTACAAACTAAGCGACTACACGCTAAGGGCACCCCCTGTGGGGTACGAGCCTCGGCTTAGGGCGTCGCTGGGAGAGGACAGCAAAGGGACAGGCTGGATCGGATTTCCATTATTTAGGGACGAATTTAAAACTACAGGCTCAGCGGCGCGGGCTGGCACGAGCAAGGGTCGGGGAGGGGACGTACGGGGACGTCGCGGCGGGCCTCGGCGGCGAGGACGGAATGACGGCGGTCTGTGTCTGTGTTTCTTAACTGTACTGGTGGCCTTATTGCTCTCCTGGAGGAGAGTAATAGCATCGTCAGGGTCGGTCAGAGTATGTCTCGGTCGTCTAGTCTTACTAATACGGGAGGGAGTGTACCGGGCGGCCGATACGATTAACGGGTTAGAGTGCTTCTCAGCAGTGTCGAAGAAGCGCTTGGCGGAGCGTTTCATGAACTGCTGGATGGTAGGTATTTTTAGATCGAGATGGAGGTTCTCGTTGCGAAGGTAAAAAGGGGCTCCTGTGATTCTTCGCAAGAAACGGTTTTGGAGGGTCTGCATCCTATGGAGACGGTATGGTTTCGCGTGTGCGAGTACAGCACAGGCGTACGTCATGATGGGACGAATGCACGCCGTGTAAATGCGCAATTTGCACTTGAGTGACAATTTGCTGCGTGCATTCAACATGAAGTAGAGCCTACCGAGAGCGAAAGCGGCGCGCGAACGCACCGTCTTTATGTGCTCTCCGAAAGTAAGATGGTGGTCCAGAATCACACCTAGGTATTTGGCTTGCTTCTCCCAAGGGATAGGCTTACCGAACATGGTTATCGGACTGGGCAGAGAGGGGGACGAACGCGGTTTGGAAAAGAGTACTGCCTGACTCTTGATGGGGTTTACCTCGATTCTCCATTTCCGGAAATAAGCGCCTAAGGCTTTTGCCGCGGATTGGAGGGTACGAGCTATGTAGTCTGGGTTACGACCCGAGTAATAGATGGCCGTGTCGTCAGCGAATAGAGCCAACTGAGCCTTTTTATCTTTGGGGATGTCGCTGGTGAACAGCGTGAAAATGAGGGGGGATACTACGGAGCCCTGAGGGACGCCAGCGCGTATCGGGTGGGGTGAAGAGAGCGCACCCTCGATGCGATAGCGAAAGGTGCGATTCGACAAAAAGTCACGCAAGATGAGCACGAGACGATCTGGCACTCCGAGTTGGTAAAGCTTGTATAGTAAGCCGTTGTGCCAGACTTTGTCGAATGCTTTCGCTATGTCAAAGAAGAGTGCACCCGTCATCAAGCCACGCTGAAAACCAGCGCTTATGTGCTCGACGATGCGGTGGACTTGTTGGACGCAGCTGTGTTCGGTTCGAAAGCCAAACTGCTCGTCGGGAATGAGACTCTTTGCTTCGGCAAAGTCTTTGAGTCGCTTATAAATAAGCCTCTCGTAGATTTTGCCTAGAACATTGAGTAGACTAATGGGACGGTAACTGGTGGGATCAGACTTGGGTTTGCCTGGTTTCGGAATGCCGATAACGGTGGCCTCTTTCCATGCCTGAGGAAAAATGTTGTTGCTTAGAGCGCCATTGAAGATGGCGGTCATTAGCATTATGAGATGGGCGGGGAGGAGTTTGAACACCTTATTTGTGATACCGTCAGAGCCGGGGGCTTTCCGGGGTTTGAGCCTCTTGATAATATCGTGCACTTCGTCTGGAGTGACAGGAGGCAGAGGATAATCAGGGTCTTCAACGGGTGGGAGAGAGGCTCTACGTTCGACTTCGGCGTCGACCTCAGAAAGGTGAGCTTCGTCTACTGGTTGAGAGCTGGGGGTGCATTGAGACTCTAGGCTGTCGGCTAGACATTCAGCCTTTTCATCGTTGTCGAAGGCGACGCTACTGTCGGAACGAATGAGACCTGATTTTAAGTAATGACGCGGTCTTAAATTGAGCACGCTTGCCTTTGATGAACCGGTGCACTTGTGCCTTGATGACGCCCAGGTTATATTATCAGGGAACAGAGAGGCGGGCAGTGAATTTCATAGTCTGGCAGTTTGGACAATAATGTGACAACAATGGGTATGCACATACCCATGGACATTACCCAAAATGTTCACTGTTTAATGTTAATATGTCGGTTTTTTTTCACATACATAAACATTCTTTTACTTTTTGATTGTTTTACTTATTTACTCTTTATAGAAGCAACAAGAATAATGTAACCAGGATTTTGTAAAAGCTTGATTGAAAAGAGTGTCCGTGGAGTTTCTTGCTCGTTCTTCTCCATAGAGACCTACCTTACGTTTTGGAACGAGCAACTAGCTTCATCTTTCTGTCTAACTAACTGACTCTTTGACTATTCAAAAGTGCCTGCAAATGGTTTAATTGAAATAAATGCTTTGACTTTGACTTTGACTTAACTCCATTTACAATAAGATTAGACTATTAAACAAACCTTTTTTACAGTCCCTTCAACCGATTTTGACTTCTATTCCGTGAGCCAAATTGATAATTGCTTCATATCCTTCATCTGCTTCTAATAAATTACAAGCATTGTACAGACAGCGTCATCAACTGCTGGATGACATTAGAGGCAAAAAAGTGGTTACAATAACAACTGTTTACTGCAGGTGCCATTTGTCATGCCACCAACGCAATATAAGTCAAAATCGGTTGAACGGACGGTAGAAGAGGTTTGTGTATATATGTCTAATCTTATTGTAAACGGAGTATAATGATAGCCCACTAATTGTGTTAAACTTTTCTTAGTTGCTGTCAAACAAAATGTATGCTATCAAATATGTAACTAGGAATAGGACCTGGCCCTCAAGTCTGCTATTAAAATAGTGTCAGAATGGTCTATCATTGATTTCATAATTGTTGATTTTGACAAGTTTGGTAATCTACTAATATAATGGCGTCATTATGACTTTCCAATGGTCAACCACTGACACGCCATTGAAAGAAATGATATAGAATGCATGGTAATCTCGTACAAAATGACAACTGAATGACTGACTTAGGCGGTAATCTGCTAAAATTTTGACAGTTTCTTTGATCAGTGACCTACCCTTAGAACGTCATTGTGCAGTCAATGATTGACCATTATGAATTTAGCAGATTACGAACTTTTAGCAAAATGACAATGGGATTCTGTTGGAATGACGAAATTATAAAAATAGCAGACTTGGCCCCCTGGTGTTACTACCTACCACAGGTACCGGCGATCTACAACCAAAAATTGCAAGCTATTTGTTATTTTTGTAGTATTGAGTATAATTTTCGTAGCACATATATGTGAGCACTATGTTCTTTAAAGCTATCATATACGAGGTATGCCTCTCATTGACTTGAATATGCCCTGGCGGTTGGTAGAGTCATGCTCACTTGAATGTCTCGCTTACGGTGGCGCATGTATTAGATCATTTGGTTCCGATCGATGCGTCATGTTCGTGAACGGACGCCGTCAGTTGGGACTGGTCATGTATTAGCTGCCTCGGTTATTTTAAATTTTGGTTTGAATTGTTATTATAACTATATTTTTCTCTAGACCTCTTTTAACATGCAAGACTTGTTACCATAGACATATAGTACATTATAAGTATATCGATGCTTGTTACATTGTTCTCACATTGTACGCCTAGATTCATCATGAATGATGTAACCTAAAATAAAATATTATTGATTTTAAAAGAGTGTTCATGGAGTTTCTTGCTCGTTCTTCTCCATAGAAACCTACTGTTTGGAACGAGCAACTCAACTTCAACTTTCTGACTGTCTGACTCTGACAATTCAACAGTAGGAACCTGTAAATGGTTTAATTGAAATAAATGGTTTTGAGTTGTAAAAAAAAATTGTTCGATTTTTTTGGCTCGTGGTGAGAAAAAAATATTTTTTATTATTTATTATATATTATTATTGGTTCCAAGCCAAACTCAATTTTGACGTTTCTCTGTACCTATATATATTGTATTCTTTGAATGCAGCCACCTTAAGTCACGTCAAAATGTAATGTCAATCAATGTTAATGCCACAAATTATTTTGAGGTACTATTATTTTAAAAAATTATAATATAACTAGCTGACCCGACAGACGTTGTCCTGTCCCGATCTACCTACTTACCTGCCTATTTACCTACACCTACCCTACACCTACCCTACACCTACCCTACACCTACCCTACACCTACCCTACACCTACCCTACACCTACCCTACACCTACCCTACACCTACCCTACACCTACCCTACACCTACCCTACACCTACCCTACACCTACCCTACACCTACCCTACACCTACCCTACACCTACCCTACACCTACCCTACACCTACCCTACACCTACCCTACACCTACCCTACACCTACCCTACACCTACCCTACACCTACCCTACACCTACCCTACACCTACCCTACACCTACCCTACACCTACCCTACACCTACCCTACACCTACCCTACACCTACCCTACACCTACCCTACACCTACCCTACACCTACCCTACACCTACCCTACACCTACCCTACACCTACCCTACACCTACCCTACACCTACCCTACACCTACCCTACACCTACCCTACACCTACCCTACACCTACCCTACACCTACCCTACACCTACCCTACACCTACCCTACACCTACCCTACACCTACCCTACACCTACCCTACACCTACCCTACACCTACCCTACACCTACCCTACACCTACCCTACACCTACCCTACACCTACCCTACACCTACCCTACACCTACCCTACACCTACCCTACACCTACCCTACACCTACCCTACACCTACCCTACACCTACCCTACACCTACCCTACACCTACCCTACACCTACCCTACACCTACCCTACACCTACCCTACACCTACCCTACACCTACCCTACACCTACCCTACACCTACCCTACACCTACCCTACACCTACCCTACACCTACCCTACACCTACCCTACACCTACCCTACACCTACCCTACACCTACCCTACACCTACCCTACACCTACCCTACACCTACCCTACACCTACCCTACACCTACCCTACACCTACCCTACACCTACCCTACACCTACCCTACACCTACCCTACACCTACCCTACACCTACCCTACACCTACCCTACACCTACCCTACACCTACCCTACACCTACCCTACACCTACCCTACACCTACCCTACACCTACCCTACACCTACCCTACACCTACCCTACACCTACCCTACACCTACCCTACACCTACCCTACACCTACCCTACACCTACCCTACACCTACCCTACACCTACCCTACACCTACCCTACACCTACCCTACACCTACCCTACACCTACCCTACACCTACCCTACACCTACCCTACACCTACCCTACACCTACCCTACACCTACCCTACACCTACCCTACACCTACCCTACACCTACCCTACACCTACCCTACACCTACCCTACACCTACCCTACACCTACCCTACACCTACCCTACACCTACCCTACACCTACCCTACACCTACCCTACACCTACCCTACACCTACCCTACACCTACCCTACACCTACCCTACACCTACCCTACACCTACCCTACACCTACCCTACACCTACCCTACACCTACCCTACACCTACCCTACACCTACCCTACACCTACCCTACACCTACCCTACACCTACCCTACACCTACCCTACACCTACCCTACACCTACCCTACACTCTACCCTACCTACACCTACCCTACACCTACCCTACACCTACCCTACACCTACCCTACACCTACACCTACCCTACACCTACCCTACACCTACCCTACACCTACCCTACACCTACCCTACACCTACCCTACACCTACCCTACACCTACCCTACACCTACCCTACACCTACCCTACACCTACCCTACACCTACCCTAACCCTTAACATTTGGATGGAGGATGAAAAAGGGGTGAAAAAAGGGGATGAAAAATAGATGTTGGCCTATTCTCAGACCTACCCAATATGCACAAAAAATTTCATCAGAATCGGTCAAGCCGTTTCGGAGGAGTACGGGAACGAAAACTGTGACACGAGAATTTTATATATTAGAAGATTAGAAGATAACTACTCTTTTCTATAAGTTGGTACTCTTTATTTACCCTATCTGAAATCAGATATTCTCCATTTATTTTAAAAAAAGTTGGCAGCCCTTGTCCCCAGGATTTATTGACGTCACCACCGTCACGTGATGAACTTGGCATGACTAGAGAGCGCTGCAGACGACAGTCTACACGTGTTTGGTAAACATTGTTCCACGTCATGATAATTATTGTTTACTTAATCCTTTTTGAAATGAAGTTCCCTACACGCGGCTTACGGGTAGTGCGAATTAGTAGAAATCGTCACGTAACGAAATGCGTGTGTGTATCTAATATTTATGATTATTATTTACATATATTTAGAAACATACATTTTTTATTTTTTTTGTACAGACACATCCCCCGACCGCACAATCTCTTTTATTTTGATGAGATGTAGGTGGGTGTGGGACGTCTGAGTGTGAGGTCTTTAACTTTTTGACCGCGACAGTCATGTATAGATTACCAAAACGTGCCCAGCACGCCACGGTCACAAAGACAACCACCTTCAAAAACTAAAAAGTGATAAATAACTTTAGCACAGAACACACATGACTTTAGTTTCGGAAGTCGGTGGCAATACAAAACAACAAACAGAACAAAGCCACCTACTTTCGAAACTAAAGTCATGTATGTGTGTGTGTGTCATTCTCAAAATCCACAGCTTTGTTACAATTGACGACACGGTAGGCGCAGCGGCTGAGCGATTGACTGCTGCGCAGCGTGTTGCGGGTTCGAATACCGACGTTTGTGTACTTTTTTTGACTTGTGTCTGGTTGTTGTTTATCTATATAAGTACGTATTTAAATGTATTTCTGTATGTATATCAGCTGTCTGACACCCATAGTGCAGGGTCTCCCTAGTTTGGGGTCAGATGGCCGTGTGTGAAATGTCTCCACATATTATATTATTATTTATTATTTATTTATCTTCAAATATAAACTGGTCTTACAGCCAATTACGGATTTACAATTAATAGCTTTAAAATACACGCAGCAGACACAAACATACGGAATAACCTGCTAGTACCATCTAAGCATTGCTCATAGTGTGTAGTAGTAGTGTGTGGGTGAGTGTGTAGGAGTGTGCAGTGTGTGAGGAGTTGCACGTGAGTGTGTGAGTATGTTATCGTTGTGTGTGGAGATTGGTTGATTGTTTATTATAATAAATACAATGTGGGGATGAGGATACGCCAAAAAAAATAAAATACTGGTAATACTGGTAAGAATATTTTGAAACTATCAAATAAATCCAATCACCGAAATTACAAAAAACAATACATACTAACATACTAAAGAGCATATAAATGTAAACAAAATAGAACACCATTTGAAATATTGGTTTACTAACCTGTGAGAAGAGCGGCAACTTGTGTCGCTATACTTTAATATTATTAATGCTCAATAAAAACAATAACACCGAATTACCAATCCTGCTGCCATGATCCTTTATTGTGCTATTGTCATCGCTACCTTGTATAAGTCTGAAATCGCCAATCCACGTTGAGCAAGCGTGATGATGCTATCTATGCTCGTGTCTTCTCTGAATGAGAAGAGCACTTTTCAAGGGAGGCACCAAGGGGGGGCAGGTAGCGGCAGCTGCCCCCCCCTAGACATCCAAATAAATGTTTGTTCAACCGACTTCAAAAAAGGAGGAGGTTTTCAATTCGACACGACTATTAATATATTTTTATTATGTTTTACCACGCGTAACTGTTGTCAATGGAAAAAAAAATGTTTGTAATTTAGAATTTCCTTTATAAATGTGCAAGGTTTCAGCATTTTGCAAAACCCCAAAGGGGAGTTGTATGATAAATCTTATTTTTTGAATTAATCAACTTGAATTTGGCACCAAAACCAACATACGTAAAAAATAAAATTGAGGATTTTTTTTTCTACCCCTCAAAGGGGGCCTACCGGGATGTTGTGTTTGTGGGACGTACGAAATCTACGCAGACGAAGTCGCGAGAAAAGTGCTAGTCCTCCATATATCCACTTGCTCCCAGGCCATCGGCTGGCGACGCCCTTGGCACTTTTCGCTGCAGTGAGACATTAATATAATAGACTGGTATTTTATTCCTCAAGTTTTACTTATAGATACGGCATGTATTTAATCATGCAATTTGAACCTACCCACGTTATGCTAAGTACCTAATAAGATGTTAAGCAACTTGCCATGATTACATGCATATTCGTCATGAAAAACCGGTGTTAACCCGTTCTGTTGACAGAGTTTCACGACACGCCTTTGCTGGATCATCTCGCGTATTTAAATAAGAAATTATCAGAAAAATGTTTGCATAAAGACCTATCTACTACTGATAGATTGTGGTCACTTAACTCAACGGCGAATGCTACACGCTCGATATTTATTGATCCTGGATCGCGATATTTATCCCAGTTCCCACCAGTTCGCTGATATATTTGATTCAGCAAAGACGTGCATTGTGCTATTGCAATGAGTGACAATATAAAAAAAGCTTGATTGCTATCTAGCGTCAGTGTCATCATTAGATTTTAAAGAGTTCATTTTGACAATTACATCTATGATTGTTGCGACCGGTTTTATCTTTTTAAATATTTGCAACAGCTTCTCATAAGCGTTGGCTCTCTTTACTTCATTTAAACTGTCTTGACTTGAATTGTCCCAAACCTCAGGTAGTAGTCTCCTACATAATTAAGTATAAATTGTTTTAAACACAATTGATCGCTCATAAGAACTACCGCGGGGGCCGCCGTCTCGTTCAACGCGTCCTCCTCCATCGCCAACAGACACGATAAATATCGACCAGAGACTAGACGCTCGATATTTATCGACGATACTTAAAAAAAGATCGAAGATTTCTGGATTTTTAGAAATCTGGCGATCCATATCACGATCCGTGATACGTTATACTACACTCTCGATAAATATCGTGATCCTGGATCGAGATCCAAATATAACGATAAATATCGAGCGTGTAGCATTCGCCAACGACTGTCGGGCGAAAAATGTGAAAGTTAAACGTCCGCTACATAGGCACAGATCATCAGCCGGAATACGTCCACTGTTGGACAAAGGCCTCATCCGATAATCCAGCTTTTCTTCAAAAAGTTTAGGGAATTAAAGGAGGTTTTTAGGGGAAAACTATCTAGTTTTCCCCTAAAAACTCAAAATCTAATGTAAAATCTTACATACCACTGCAAATTTATTACAAGCATTATTATTATTTTCTATGCGTTTGTTTTGCTCGGCTAGCCGCCAGCCGGGTAGCCGGAAAGTACTGATAGCACGGGCCTAAGCCAAGTGATTATCAGCAGGGTTATGAGTTAAAGAGGTAGTAATAGGTTCAGTTAACAGCAAAAGTAGATGATCAAAATCAAAAAATCAATACTAATGAACGGAGTTCGCGTCAGAACTGTGTGGCGTCGAAGTGATTCAAAAGTACCTATGTTATTAACAATCACATACTTTTGAATCACGTTTGTGATTGTCAATCACATACTTTTCTTAATCAATACGGTTTTGCATCTTAGCTTGAGAGAGAGATAAGGGTATGTTTAAATGCATAATAGTTAATATGTTGGTGCGGGTTGCCTAATTCACATTGCAGGAACTTCCTCACCAGTCTTCCTTTTTTATTTAGGGACATTTGTAATCGCAATGCGTATGTCAGTCCCATCGTACCCTAAATACACATTGGTCATATCTGGGCAGTCTGCACGTGTTCAGTATCACTGCCTTCTGCATTATTATTGCATTGGCATACTTAATTAATAACCTTTGTTTTAGTGTAAAATCCACAGCGAATTGAATGTCCTATTAGCGACGGGCGACAAAGAAATCTATTTGTGAAAAACACGATGGTATCCACCCTTCCTACGCGAGTAAAGATGACGTCACAAGCTTGTAGTCACGTTATCTTTGTAGCGAGGGTATGACGACAGTTGCCCCTCAGGGGATGGGCAGGATAGTCATATGTAGGTTAAATCGAGGAGTTCGTATTTTGATGTTTTCCGGGAAAAAAAATCAGCTCTGATTTGAAAGTTTATGTCGGTATATTAATATTATTGTTCCGGGTTTTTGCGTATGTGAGTTTATATGTTTGTAAACGCATCCACAATACAAAACAAATTTCTAGTGCGGGCAAATATAAAATAAAAAAAATACTTTATGAGGGATCTATTACTCATTTTACTTACCCCTTCTTGTGATTAAATCATTTTAAATTCACAAAAAGTGTACTTTAATTCAATGAATATAACTAAATATTCTCAAGATATTTCACTAGACATTTTTTCGTAAAATCTTCAACCATCAACGAATACCAATTACCACCATTTTTTTTTAACCGCTTTATATTATAGATAACTTGACTTTCCAAGTACTGTATTTGCTTAAAACGTTGCCTCACAACAGGAATTTCTCCTCTAAGGTGGTTTTGTTACAAAGAAACTGTATTGTACTCCTTTTTAGGGTTCCGTACCTCAAAAGGAAAAAACGGAACCCTTATAGGATCACTTTGTTGTCCGTCTGTCTGTCTGTCTGTCTGTCTGTCAAGACCCTTTATCTCAGGAACGCGTGGAGGTATCAAGTTGAAATTAAAACCATATACTCAAGTCTATGGTCCCTTGATGCTGTAAAAAAATCAACCCTCTATGTTGACGTGAAAAAAAAGATACGGCCAGAAAGTATGGATTAGTATAGAAGTATGGATATGTACCTACAAATATGTACGGAACCCTCGGTGGGCGAGTCCGACTCGCACTTGTCCGGTTTTTATACATATATGCCAAGCAATGCCGATATCAACAAATACTGCTAATGTCAAAAGTGAATTGGAAAAGCAAGAAAAAAACCACTTCAGACAAAACAAAAATAAATTTTGATAGAAACCGTTCATCCAAATTCGAATTCAAAAATGTTTATTTGCTACAAAATACATACTTTACACCAACATCAACATCATTATCAGTCGGAACACGTCCACTGTTGAACAAAGGCCTCCTCCATAGAACGCTACAACGACTGGCAACCTGCCGCTTGCATCCACCGGTTACCCGCGACCTCAACACAGACTTAGAAGCAGTTGGACTCTACATATAATCTATCTATACTAATACATACTAAAATGTTATACTCTGTTACACTTTCACGATGAAAGGAGATGGCCAAATTACTTATAACACTAAGCCTAGCATCAAAAAATTATTGTACATTAACGAATTTTGTTTTATTTAGAATTTAGTATGCTATAAAATTTACTGTAAAAGTTACATAATCCACTAACTTCAGATTTCTTAGAAATTAACAAAAACATGTTATGTTCAAGAACTATGTTAAATCTAAACCTACGGTGAGCGTAGTGGGACAGTAATGGAATGATTGATAGACTCTTGATAAAAGGTTAGGTAGTGTCATAAAGGATTGTGAAGTGTTTAAATAAAAACAAACGTTGTATAATTTTTGAATGAAATATTTAATATTCAAAAATTATAACGAAAATAGTGTCTAAAAATGATGCTTGTGAAGTAATATTGGTCTGATGTCTAGCCCAGCCTAAACACCAGATCATTGTCATCACGTGGCAACAACAGCCTCAGGTTCTATTACCGACCAAGCAGTTGCAATAGTAACCCAAAATAGATTCTAGTGGGCAGTTGCTACTGGGCTCAACATCGAACAAAATATATGTATAATAAATCCTTTGACTTGTATGCCTAGATTTAATATGCCCCCTTAATAAATGGGGTGTACCTATTCCCACCCAAATGTAGAACCAACTCAATGTCTTCTTAGCCGTCCCGTAGCTATACCGATACCGCAGTTAATACACCTCATTGTAAACAGTTGACAGAGTCCAAAACGTAAGCACAATCAAGTCCGCATTAATAAGCACTAGATATTCGTTCGGCAATGAAATCAGTCCGTGTAGAATAGCAAAGGTCGATATGGATGGAGAAAAGATAATCGCACAGTTTACAAACAAAAAACAAACGCACGCGCTAGTTGAAGATTTTGCGAGTACATACCTATATTATGACAAACGAAAAAAAACATGGCGGGACGGCGGGGGTCAAATCTGTCAGACATGTAGTTTCGTTTCGTGTTACAAGAAAAAGTTAGTTATAACAACAATGTTTCATAGCATTCGAGTAATTTACAAAATAAATATTTTTTTAACTTTGTGTGATGAGCATGATTGTTTGTTCTGTGTCTGGGTGTTTATCTATAATATGTATGTATTTATAAATTATATAAGTATGTATATCAGTTGTCTGGTTACCATAACACAAGCTCTGCTTAGCTTGGGACCAGATGACCGTGTGTGAGTTGTCCCAAGATATTTATTATTTATTATTATTATTATTATTTATTATTTTATTATGATTACGATAATGAATAATCATCGGTCAGTAATCATTTTACAGTTCAAATAATTTTTAATATAACTCTGATGGAATATTAATATTTTAGCTTTACAGGGAATGGAACGTTTATCCAAAATGGCGCGCAATCTCGATACGCCGGAAACGCAGAACTACTATTTATCTTTAAATATTTATTCTGAACTTGTACGAAAATATAAATAGTTTTATAATTTTTATTTCTATTTTATTTATTTATAATTAGACGTCTATTAATGTACATACCACTGAGTAACTAGGCAGAAACCGGCCATGTCATTTGCTACTATCGTCTGTATCCGCGATAACCGATATTCACGCGTACGAAATCGCGGGCAAAAGTTAATCTTAATATACTTGAAACAACCAGACGCTTAATGGTTAACAACCTAAAGCCCTCTTACATCCTCTTTGTCCATCACGTCCACATAGGACGGTTTCAGGTCTTTAAGTAATAGTAATTGAGGTCATTTTTGTATCAAACAATATGAATCCTGACTTCTAAATTGAAGCATATTGCTCGTATCTCTTTTACTCCGACAGAGTTGTACCCTACCAGTCATAAATACTGCTATCCAGCATCGCCTAAGACCCATGTAGAAAATTTTTACCAAATGACAATGCCAGATCCTGCCCCACCCATGTACAGAAAAGTAAATTAATGAAAATAATTGTAATAAATATAGAACCTTTCTATAGTAAATTGTTTTTCTTTAGAACTTGCGGATTACGAAATACCTACCCACAAAATACAAACTCATTTTACCTAAAATATAATTTAACCTATAATCAATGTCATTATTGTTTTTAGATATAAACGGAAACCGCAAGTTCTACAGTCACTAAGACTAGTTATCGGCAATAAATAAACAGTAAGATGCTACATATTGGACATGTCTTTTATTGAGTGAGGCAAAGTTCTATAGAGTTTCTGGCATTGTCCTTTTCCCCAAAAATAGCGGCCAGTAATAAAAGACCAACGGCACGAATACCCTATTCATGCCGCTGGTCTATTTGTTTTTCCATAAGGAATTTCTCAGTAATAGCAGCCCGAAGTTTGGAAGTTGACTGTGTAACTCCCCGTGCCTCGGAAAGCCGTTGGTCCTGCGCTTCATTACCGTCGTGTCGTATTGCCGTTCCATCAGACTATAAGAGTCAGGATGGAAGAAGTCAGAGCACCTGTTTTCTCGCACACACTTGTGTACAATAATATCTCTTGCGTACTTAGCTAGTGAGAATACAGATCGTACAGATCGATCGGTCAAAGGTTAAGCTACGCTAGCCGCGGTCGGTCTCTGAATGGGTGACCACCCATTTCATACCGAGTTCCCTCCGTGCCTCGGACAGCACGTAAAGCCGTTGGTCCCGGCTGTGATTCGTAGATCTTTGGCAGTCGTTAGGGGTAGGCAGAAGCCAGGAAGTCTGATAACCAGGGGCGTAGCTACCGCCGTATCAGCCGTATCAATGATACGGGGCCCCCGGGCTGCAAGGGCCCCAACGTGTGTAAGCAAATTTTCATAAAATGTTACCCACAATCTCACTCAAACTTAGGTCATTCGCTTCGAGCATTAATTGTAAGTAATTATTTCTATGCCTTTTTTGTGTAAACAGGAGCCAAGGGTTTATGGTGACCAGCGCTTAGCAACCCTTTAGGCGGGGTCCTAAGCATTGCTGACGCTTGAACCTTATGTTACCGGTATTATAGTTCTGTAGTTCAGTGTATGAACTACTACAAGCTGTAATGCTGGAAACAATAAACTTTATTCTATTCTAATCAAAATTTGTAGGTACCGTAATTTATTTTATACAAAAAGATACCCCGCTTTTGGGCTTCGCCGGATCGGGCAGAAGGCCTCCTCGACAAATTTTGATACGGGGCCTTTCTAGGGCAAGCTACGCCACTGCTGATAACCAGTCTTGTCAAGAGGTATCGTGTTACCCAGTAACTTGCTTGTGGAGGTCTGATAGGTAGTCGCTCCATGGAAAACACTGGTATTCAGCTGTATCCTGTTAGACTGGAAGTCAACTACCACATAGTTGGGAAAAGGCTAGGCAGATGATGTACTTAGGTACGTAGTGACAATAATATTATGTATGAAATTATCTTATAGGAAGAAATAGAAAGGTCCTGTAATTTCCTTGACGCCCGTATCCTTCAAAGTGAAACCGAATAACGTTTTTTGCCGATAAAAATGAGCATGGTGGCAATACTGCTCCTACGATTTTTTTTTACCAAAAACTCGGCACTTCTTACCTTCAAACGACTTCCGTTCATTAATTATTGTTATCAAATAATAACAGATCTTATCCCCATACTATTACCAACCATTAACTTCTAGCTTTCATTCACAAACTGCGTGGAAATGTAAACAGTGGCGGCCTCGGCATTGCGGACTCTCGCGAATCGATACAGCCGGCGAATGTCAAGTTGACGGGGTGAGGGGTGTGGGATGAGGGGGGAACGGTGGAGGGGGGCGAATGACGTCAGACGCCCACACGGCTCCCGGTGAAGCAGGGCGTGGAGGTAGGCCGGTGGAGGAGGAAGAGCGAAGCGGGAGATATAGTCGCTTTGGATGTAAATAATCAGTTGATTTTTGGGAAAATTTTGTAGAAATTTTCTGCATGGGTCTTACGGGATGCTGGATAGCAGTATTTATGACTGATAGGGTACAACTCTGTCGGAGTGAAGGAGATGCGAGCATATGCTACAGTTTAGAAGTCAGGATTCATATTGGTTGATCCAAAAATGATCTCTATTTTTTTGTGTACTGTTCAACAATATTTGTGTGGCGTGGATAAAAATATATCACCTTATTTATTTAGCGATACAGAAAGAGAGCCCTTTTTTTTTTTTGCGCGCTGGAAATCCTCATGGACTTCCTCCGTCGTGGAGGAAGAGAGACCTACTGACAATCTCTTTAGCAGACCAACTGTTGGATAGTTTATGACAAAACAGCGATTGTAAGAAAGCATTTGATCGGCACAGATCAGAACGGCCGCAACATTGAACACACCCCCGAAATTATTCTCAGTACCCAGCAAATTCCTGGGATAGTCATTTAAATCTGCGTTTTATCTTCATTCACGTAAGGTTCCAACTCAACCTAGTTTCCGTCGCGTGTCCCTGCAATACTATAATGCTTTCAGTGTCCTACAAGCTTGAAATCCTTTAAACTGTCGACCCACAAGAGTTTGCCCGGCATACCACTGATATTTGAACTAACTCAACCTTGAGTTTAATTATAGACGTTTTATTGTTTTCTTTTCTAGCGGAAAATGTAAGGAAAATACTGGTTTCGTACAAGATAATGATAAGTTTCTTTCCAAAGGAAACTAAAAGGTGAATGAAGACGTCATGAATTCATGTTCTTTACACCCACTTTGGATTGGACCGTGGAACTGGGCTTAACGTTTTGTAGTCGTAATGGAAAAAGGAGATAGACTATTGAATTCTGAAGATCTGGGTAAATGTGGGAGTTGAGGAGGTTAGGTGTGTTTTAAACCTACCTAACAAAAGGAAAAGCTTCTCAATTCGACTGTATGTTCTTCTTTCATTTTTGTTTTTGTATGTTTGTTACGCGATTTATCCGGGAAATGTGAATCGATTTAATAAAATATTTTTTTAATGGATAGGGTCTAGGGGCTTCAAGGTTGCCATATAAATTTTGTCAAAATCAACAAATACCAAAAATGTATACATAGATGACGATTTGGTTTCTTCAATCTTTGGAGCACTTTCAATCTTTGTTTTAACTGTGAAGCCGTTTTTTTATGGATTTGTATGTTAAGGAGGTACCAAAAAGCGGAAAATAAAAAGCTTTTTACAGAACATGACTTAAGTTTCGGAAGTCGGTGGCAATACAAAACAACAAACAGAACAAGAACACCGAGTTCCGAAACTATAGTCATGTGTGTTCTGTGCTATAGTTATTTATCACTGTTTAGTTTAAGAAGGCGGTTGTCTTTTTTGTAAAAAAGCATTTTAGCCATTTCATTCGATAGCATATCTTAAAGATGCAGGAAAGCCGGTTTTGCTGGTATGGTCATGTAATGCGCAGGGATGAACACCAGATGACGAGACGAGTATTGGATAGAGACGAGGGCAAGAGGGCAGAGGTCGCCCGCCGACTTGAACTAGAACCATCTCCAAGGACATGACGATGCTAGGCCAAACACCAGCAATGACCCAAGATCGCAACAAGTGGCGATGAAGTATCAAGAGGGCCAAACCCAAATGATGATGATTGCTTTGCTTACCTATGGGTATTGGAACCACTTCGACGTGATTACGTTACCAAAGTGTTCAATTTATTTAATTGGAGCAGTATTTACCTTATCATTTCGGATATTGAGCTAATTATTATTATTTTATTGCCAAAAACCGCTTATCAGTCTCCGTTCAAATAAAATACTGGCTGGTTACTGGATAGGCTAAATAAGCCAAAGTCTCTACTCGTTGTAGAGACTGGCTGATTTTCAATTTTTAAAGTAAATTCTGCGAACGGCTGAGAGGGAAAGGTTATTTCTATAATTACGACGAGACTTCACGAGACATATTTCTGAGAACTTAGTTTCAACATCAAAGAAGTATCATTTTTTGTTTCGAACCAATTGACGTAGAACTTCCTGATACGATGCGGTTATTATTTCTTTTACCACCATAGTTAACACAGACGTTTCTAAGTGACTGTCTCAATACATTCAGCTTAAGCGACATTAGTAATAACAAATTAACAATGGTGATTTCGGTAGCAACAATCTATTGGATTTTTCGTTAAAAGTTCTAGCTTGCTTTGGCACATAGCAGTAAAAAAATGTCTAGTCAGACTAGGTGAAATATGTCATCCTGAAGTTTGTCCGAAAGCAGAAGAAAAACTCCGATGTCTACCTTTTTCAAGACTTCTGCTTAAAGCTGAGTTGTCTGAGCTTTGTCATTAAAGCGTGGGTCGGCATTATTATACCTTTAAAATTACCCACATTGAGGGAAATAGTTTGGATTACTAGTGCCAGAGTGTCCTTGCACCTGCAACTTAGAGGATATTAAAAACGCCACTAATGTTGCGATAATTGTGTCTACCTAGGGTCTAAGAGGTAAAAAAATATGCGATTCAAAAAGAAGAAGAACTCAGTATTGAAACTAGCAAGTATGCATACCTTAAGAAACTTTGTCCCATGCTAAGACTCACAACACTACATAATTCCTTTAACTGTCCACAAAATTTAAGGTGTTTTAGAATGATGTATATGTGGCGACTCTGGTTTTAAAGGTCAATACTCACACGTGCAAGAAAATTCAGTTCGTTTCGCCCCTGAACTAGACTTTGACGCAAACGGAGGAGAACCTCAACCCCCTGTGGAGTTGTTGAAGTATCTGCCGAGCCGGCAACAGGCACGCTTTGCCCTTTCCCAACCAAGCTTCCGCTGAAACAACGCTGAGCTGAACTTGAACATAGTTTGGTGGACTTTAGGTGAATTTTTCCTACATCAGGTGTCGTGAGTGGTGTATAAAATGTATGTGAAAAAGAGGAAAATAACAGAAAAGATTGAACTGGGGTTAGTTCAGCTGTGAAAACGAATCAAAATGTATATCATATTTCAAAATAAGTTGAATGATGTCGGATATTTATCCTTCAATAATTGTAAATATAATAAAATATAATATGTGGGGACATTTCACACACGGCCATCTGACCCCAAACTAGGGAGACCCTGTACTATGGGTGGCAGACAGCCGATATACATACACAAATATATTTTAAATACATACATATATTGATAAACAACAGCCAGACACAAGGCAAACACAAGTGCTCATCACACAAATATTTACCCTGTGCGGGAATCGAACCCGCAACACGCTGCGCAGCTGTCGATCGCTCAGCCACTGCGCCAACCGTGTCGTCAAATCTATTTCAAGCATAGGTTTTGGATATGCAGGTCGTCGGAAATAGTTGAAGTCTACTTAGAAACCTATGGATGTTTTCGAATGAAGTATAATTAAATCATCCATCGGTTTCTAGTTCTGTTCTGCTGGATAGTAATGTAACGTATTTGACGTATTGAATTAGTTTGAAGTAATCCGTTGAAGGAAAACATTGTGAGGAAACCTGTACTTATCTAATATATAAAATTCTCGTGTCACAGTTTTCGTTCCCGTACTCCTCCGAAACGGCTTGACCGATTCTGATGAAATTTTTTGCGCATATTGGGTAGGTCTGAGAATCGGCCAACATCTATTTTTCATCCCCTTTTTCACCCCTTTTTCATCCCCCAACGGGACAGGACAACGTCTGTCGGGTCAGCTAGTAATTAATATAAGTCTTAAATCGCCAATCCGCCTTGAGCGCACGTGGTGATCAATGCTCATGCCCTCTCTGTATGAGAATAATAATAATAATAATATCACTCTACAGAAAGCTGCCATATTAAATACATGACGAATCGTGACAAAGTTCATGCAGATTGATGAACACGAAGTAGGCCCCCAACATACTACACCCTCAACAAAATACACACCACACGCTACATTTACTTGGCTCCAGCCGGTAAATGCAGTTGAAACCAGCCAAAGAGCTGAGACCAAAGAAGACAACCACAAATAATAATAATCTTTATTACACAAGAAAGAGGTACAATTTTGTGTGATGTCCTGTGCTAGGTGATAAACCTGTGTTACAAAAGTCAGTGCCCTCTCCCTTGAGAAGAGGCCTCCAGAAGAGGCCTTTGCCTTGCAGTGGGTCAATTATAGGCTGGTATTATTATTAATTCTTTGAAGTATTGACCGATTGTCAGGTTGCTGGTTTTTCTAGAAAAGAACTTTTTCCACAACTGTGGAATGAATGAAGTAGAAGTAAATGTACGGTGACAGCTGCAGAAGGAAAAGGAGAAAACATAATATTATGTTGGTAGTAACCAGGGCTCTTTATGAAGAAGCTGGTCCAGGTAAGTAGGTACACTACCATCAACAATTTCTGCACAAAGAAATGTACCAAATTGCTATACAAAAATACACAATCAAACCGAAATCTCTATAAATCCTTAAAAAGAAAAGGTTTCAGTAATCTTAATTGCGCTGAAATTCTGAAATTCAGCGCTATTATTATCTTCAAGAGAAAAGCGTATGGCGTTTTATCTTTTCTGGACATTTATGAGAGTAAAAGCGGTGAAAGGTGTACGCTGGTTATTATAAGTTATTAAATGATGGAATATTATTGTCATATCTTCATTATTACAGTCAAGCAAGCAGCATGAAAGATATGGCAGCGTGTTGCGGGTTCGATTTCCGCCCAGGGTAAATATTTGTGTGATGAGCACTTGTGTTTGCCTTGTGTCTGGGTGTTGTTTATCTATATAATATGTATGTTTTTAAAATGTATTTGTGTATGTATATCAGCCGTCTGACACCCATAGTACAGGGTCTCCCTAGTTTGGGGTCAGATGGTCGTGTGTGAATTGTCCCCACATATTATTATTATTATTTGCAGTTTTTTTTATTAGGTACATTTAATATTCTGTTTTAAAACCATAAATGCGACTAAAAAAAACTATGATTCAGAGTTAAATATCCTTGATGTGCTTATAACTTAGACCCAGCGCACCTCTCGTTGAATTTATCGACCCGCTATAGGCATGAATGGCGTTGACGTCACTGGCTGCCTGCGGAGTGAAGGGGCGCGGGAGGGGAACGTTGGCTATGCCAGGGGTGCAGCCTTGAACTTGCTGCATCGATCCTACACCCCTGCACTTGAACCGAACGGCTCCGGGCCTCGTTCAAGAACAAACGAACATCGTTCGGCGAGCGGCTTTTGTTTGGAAATTCTTGCATTGCCATCTTTGTTTTGAATTTTCTTGAATATGTGAGATGAGTTGGTTTAACTGGGCCTCAAGTCTGCTATTACAATAGTGTCAGAATAGTCTATCATTGATTTCATCATTGTTGATTTTGACAAGTTTGGTAATCTACTAATATAATGGCGTCATTATGACTTTCCATTGGTCAACCACTGACACGCCATTGTTAGAAATGACATAGAATGGTAATCTCGTACAAAATGACAAATGAATGACTGACTTAGGCGGTAATCTGCTAAAATTTTGACAGTTCCTTTGATCAGTGAACCTTAGAACGTCATTGTGCAGTCATTGGTTATAATTTGAACGACCAATGATCGACCATTATGAATTTAGCAAATTATGGACTTTTAGCAAAATGACAATGGGATCGTGATGGAATGACGAAATTATAAAATAGCAGTCTTGGCCCCCCGATAGATTGGCTATAGTTAAGTGTAAAATTATATGCCCGAATGTGAACAGGATTTGAATAAGTATATTTTTAGGCAAGATGGAAATATTTATAACATTTTCCGCTGGATTACGTGTCTATAAGTAGCAAAATGTACATTTTCCGCGATAATAATAGCTCTATTTATAACGTGTCATACTTAGACTTGTTAGAATGTTCAGTAGGTGTTGTTTCGAGGAAGAATTTCGTTTTTGGCCCATGTGTTACCATGTTCGGATTAAAAGGGTGTGGTTCAAAAAGTTTGAAGTTAATGGAGCATTTTTGCGAAGGGGTGACGGGCGGTCACGCCTTTAGTAATCCCGCAATGGCTGCGTCATTCCGAGGTACTTTGTACTTTTATAATTAATAAAACTAATAATTTATATTCTCACCACAATATAGAGGTAGGTACATGTAGGAAAGTACCAAACTTATATATATAAAATCTTCTGTGCGTGTGTTCAAGTTATATATATATATGAAAGTACAATATAATACACAACCAGTCGGTTATTTTAAATTTATTTTGAATTGTTTATTATGATTATATTTTTTCAAGACCTTCAATAACGTGCACATGCACAGCTTGTTATATTGTTCTCACATATTCAACATGAATGATGTAACTTTTTGTAATTTATTATTGATTTTAAAATAGTGTTCATGGAGTTTCTTGCTCATTCTTGTCAATAGAAACCTAGTGTTTGGAACGAGCAACAAGCTTCATCTTTCTGACTCTTTGACTATTCACAAGTGAATGGTTTATTTGAAATAAATGGTTATGAGTTTGCGTTTCAATCATAATTATTCTTTATTTATTTATTTATTTATTTATTATTCACAAAATCCACAGCTCTTTGACAATTCATCTTAAAATATAAACCGGTTTTACAGCCAATTCTCAGAGACTGATGCTGAAGCCTGTATTTCAGGACACCAGAATTATTTGTTTCCGATTATACCCATCGTATAGCCGATGGGTATAATCGGAAACAAATTTTGTAGGGAAAATAAAGACTATTGAAACTTAGAAAGTTTGAGTTAAGAAGAAAAATAACAAAAACAAAAAAGTCTTAACAAAAAAGAAACTTTTCGACAAAACTTCATAATTATTTTAAACCACACGCAAAAAAAAATTCGCACGATTTATTTTCGAACTGTGCCAGTCATTGACCAACAATGACAATAATATAATTATATCCCATCTTCGTCATACGTTCGTCATGTCACTCGTCATGCAATGACGATAGACGCGTCATGCAGTGACGATAGACGCGTCATGCTGTCGGGTTCGTCGTGACAAAGTTGACGTCACTTGATAAGACATTGTGAGGAGAAAAACTGAGCATCAATTGCTTTTTTATTTATTTATTTTACTATTTATGTACACGCAGTACATAAATAGTAAAATAAAAAATACAGGAAAAAAACATTATAAAATATGAGTACAAAAGTACTGCTTATTTCTTTAGAAATTTCTGCCAGCAGACCTGCAAGAGGAGAAAAGAAAAAGAAATATAGACAATAGTGTGTGAGAAAAGAAAGAGAAAAAGTATATAATTATGTGCCTTATCAACTAACCTATAATATTAAATATTAATACACATACATTTAAGTGTTCTACTTTAGATCAGTCTTGTATTCTCTCATGAGGCAGGCAGAAGTATAGGCATCTATCTAAATTAGATTTTTAGTTTAGATGCTAAACCAATTTTGTTATTTTGTTTCTTTGTAAGAAGAGCTCGTGGCTAAGTAAAAGCCGTATGGATCGACCGTCCATTATCGTTAAGCTACGCTTGCCGCGGTCGGTCCGTAGACGGGTGACCATCCATTTCATACTAAGACTCCTCCGTGCCTCGGAACGCACGTGAATCTGTTGGTACCGACGACTCGTAGATCTTTATAGGTAGTCCACAGATTATCAAACAAGAGGCAGATAGACCGTGCGGAACACTGCGAGTGAAGCCACAAAAGCAAATACAAATTCAATAACGAATACCTACAATCTCGTGATTGTATTCGCTTTTGAATTATTATTTGTATTAGTATTTGTTTTTTTAACAATGTACTGACTCGTGTTAGTACAGCGCGAAGCGAATTGTAGGTATTCGTTTTTTAATTTGTATTTGCTTTTATGGCTTCACTCGCAGTGTTCCGCAAGGTCTATCTTCCTTTTGTTTGATAATCTGAGAGGTAGTCACTCACAGTCGTTATAGGCAGTCAGAAGTCAGAAACCTGACAACCACTCTTCCAAGGGTATCGCGTGTTACCTAGCAACTGGGTTGTGGGGGTAAGAAAGCCATACTTTTTTATATTCTAATAGGCTTGCGCTTGGCCGCAACTCACCTGATCAATGATGATGCGGCCTAAGGTGGAGCACGCTTGCCTAGGATGAACCGGTTCACTCGTGCCTTGAATACCCAGATTAAATGTAACGGGGAATATAGAGGCGGGCAGTGAATTCCACAGTCTAGCAGTTCGCACAATAAATGTGGAATCAAAGCGCTTGGTTCGAGACCGTGGAACTTCGACCGTATAGCGGTCACGCTTCGTTGTATCCCTGCTCTTTCGATGATGAAATGGAGATGAGAGAATTAAGTTGTGCAATTTCAAAGCACCCTCTCCGAAATGTACCCGATAAAACACCGATAGGCTGGCAACGGTGCAGCGATGTTCAAGGCTTTGAACTCTATCCTTAACAAGGAAGTCGTTGTCTATAAGCCTCTTGGCACGTCTTTCAATAACCTCTAACTCCTCCAGCTGGTATTTGGCAGATCCATCCCAAAGGTGCGAACAGTAGGTACTCCATGCACGATCTAACTTGTGCTTGGGTTCAGCATCTGTTCAGACGTAAAATACTTTGGCGCCTTTGCGAGGCTCGTTGAGTCGCTCTGTCACCCTTTGTCGTCTTTTACGACACCCATGGGTAGTAAATGGGGTGGTGCTTTTCGCGACCGGCACCACACGGCTTATCTACTAGTCGATATAATAATATATCGTTATAAAGCATTTTTTCATTTAAATAAGGATTTGTTAAGAAGTCCGTTAGTTAGTCATAAAGTTGAAGCTAGTTGCTCGTTTCAAAACGGATGTCTTTATGGAGAAGAACGAGCAAAAAACTCCACGGATAGTTACTCTATTCAAACAAGTTTTTACAAAATCCTGTCTGCATTATTCTTGTTTCTTCTATATGTGACAACAATGTAAGTAAACAGGAGCAATATAAAACAATTAGTTAAATATATAAATAGGTAGGTACTTTAATTTGAACTGTTCCACCATTTTCTTTTGAAAGAGCTACCATTATTTGAGCAACTTAAAGAACTTTATCAGATATGTCATAAAAATAAATGCATTGCATTATCTATGCAATTTGTGTTATCACCTTAGATATTTTTGTACACACCTAGATTATTCTGTGACTAAGACTGGGTATGTTTTTTTACTTCGCACTATTTTTAAATGACTTCAAATAAAGGAGATTTATAATAGGGTATTTTACTCTATACGAGAAAAAATCTATAAATATGTTATTGAGACAGTTTAGGCATAAAGCAGTCGGAAAATGCAAGTTTTAGTTCATAAAATAACAAAACCATTTTTTTAATACAATTCAAAGTTTTCAGTATTTTGAATCTGTTATGAAACATCGTGAAATAGTAGCGGCCATGTTATTACACCATACGGCTGTGTAAACAAAAAATTGTCAACTGTCAGTCAACCGATTGGCGTAATATAGGCTTTGTACTTTTATTATTTTCGTAACCAACGTAATTTTTTCATTATTACACCTATTACAAAATATGCTTTTAATTATTTTTAAATGATATACAATTATCATATTTAATATGAGCTCATTTGATACTAAACGAACTGACGTCATTTACGCTGAGCAATATGGCGTTCAGTAAAAGGCGTTCTCGTCAAACTACGCGCGAAATTTGAAAATTTTAAATTTAGATGCATTTTTATGGCACTTATCGATTGAATAAAAATTTTGTGTTTTTTTTGGTGGCATATTAGCACAACAGAATTTCATTGAGACACTTTTCAAAAATGGGTGTAATACCCTATTTGGCCCGTTGGGTTTTTTTATTAGGCATATTTTATCGAGGATATAACAGCAATGTAAAATCTTGCCCGTATTTTTTATTTCAACATATTTTTTTGTTTAGAAATATATTGGCTATAATTATTGTAATAAGTTCAGCAGTGAACTTCAATAGGCTTATATGATGATAATGATGATTGTTATACTAGTTTTTGCTCGTGACTTCGTCCACTTGAATTTTCTTACACATCTATACTAACATTATAAAGTTGAAGAGTTTGTCCGTTTGTTTGGTTGAACGCGCTAATCTTAGCATCTACTGGTTCGAATTGAATAATTATTTTTGTGTTGGATAGTCCATTTACCGAGGAAGGCTATAGGTCCTTGCAAAGCTGGGTCGGGTCGCTAGTCCCTTATATTTCTTAAATAAAATAAAATCCCATAACTCTCAAGGAAAACGTATCTACCTATAAGCAAAGAAATTTACCGAATCAGATCAGTACGATCACGATATCTCTTGGTACGGTTGGTTCTAAGACTTCCTGGTTTCTGACTACCCATAACGACTGTCAAAGGTCTATTAATGACAGTCGGGACCTTTACGGGATGCTTTACGTACTTTCCGAGGCATGGACGGGTCGTGGTATGAAAGGGATGGTCACCCAACCACTGACAGACCGTCGCAAGCATTACGCGTGTCAATTCCTGTCAATCATTATCATAATCACACACATGACTTTAGTTTCGGAAGTTGATGGCAATACATAACAACAAATAGAACAGCAAAGCCACCGGCTTCCGAAACTAAAGTCATGTGGTGTCTGTTTTAAAGTTATTTTTCACTTTTTGGTTTTTGAAGGCGGTTGTCTTTTTAACCGACTTCAAAAAGGAGGAGGTTATCAATTCGATTGTATGTTCGGGCATAACTCTGTCATATATAGACGGATTTGCAAAATTCTTTTTTTGTTCGAAAGGGGTCTATTCCGAAATGATCCCATATAAATTTTACCAAAATTTATCTAGCCCGTTTTGAGAAAATCAATAAATTCCAAAAAAAACATAAGTACTTAGGCGACGTTTTAGTTTCTTCAATCTATGGGGATTTACAATCTCTTTTAAGTGTGCCGCCGTTTCTTAATGGATTTAGATGTTATGGCAACACTAAAAAGTGAAATCGGTGGCAATACAAAACAACAAACTCAAAGCCACCGCCACCGCCACCGACTTCCGAAAGTAAAGTAATGTGTGTTCTGTGCTAAAGTTATTTATCACTTTTTAGTCTTTAAAGGCGGTTTTCTTTTTTTTGAAAAAACTTTTTTTTGTCAAAAAGCTTTTTTTTGTAAAAAAGCTTTTTTGGAATCACTCCTTTGTTACCCATTTTAGTCGTCCTTCGAATTTATCAAGTACGAGTCGAGGTCTTTGATGGTAGACAGCACGTGTAAAAGATTTGCGAAGATGGAGAAATTTATTGCTGTACATAGAGGACTCCCTTCATTTTAATATTAGAATGATATCGTTATAATTTTATTGTTATTTCAATAAAAGCATGTAATAAGCTCCGTTATTTTATGGTATTTTTAACCGACTTCAAAAAGGAGGAGGATTTATATAGTTATCAATTCGGATGTTTACATATTTTTTTATTGTATTTTCGGACATAACTCAGTCGTATTATACCTAAACAGATTTCGGAAATCCAAAAAAAAAAAAATACATTTATGACGTTTTAGTTTATTCAATCTTTGGAGGACTTTCAATCTCTGTTTTAACTGTATCGCCGTATCTTAATGAATTTGAATGTTAAGGCGATACTAAAAAGCGGAAAATAGAAACCTCTTTTAAAAAAAAAGACAACTGCCTTCAAAAACTAAAAGTGATAATAATAATAATAATAATAAAATGGACTCATTTCCAAGAGCCTCGACCAACACCTAAGGAGGCTCTCGTTGGGCAGCTGGATCAAGGGCTTGATACAGAAAGCGGTACTCCTGGACACGGCGCGTATAGTCAGGAGATTCCTCTCTCAGGAGCCCTGACCACCGGTAGCTTGGACCCTGTTCCCGATACCGGTGGGCTACTATTTTTTATATTTTTTAAATGTTTATATTTCTTTTTTTTATTAATATTTAAAAATATAATGAAATATGTAAATAAATGAATGAATGAGAATAATAATAATACTTTATTACAGACAATTAGAGTCCACTATGTTAGTAACAATGTTCTTGATGTTCTAAAACTACCCAGAGTAACATGTAAGACACAACAATCACTGCCGTGCCATGCCATGACTAATGGCGCAGCATTGATTGACGTAACTGCAGTCCAGCCGACTAGCTATCATGCTAAGGATGCTGTTGGAGCTACCACGTACTCTACGCACCAGGGATGCGCATCTTTTACGCATCGTAGCGTAGAAGCAATCAACGTGATATACAGCAAACATCCCTGATGCACTACAGAATCGCCGCAGCCCCATCAGCACCCTGAACGCATTATTAAACTGGACTCGGAGGGCACTGTAAGACTTTTGAGTATAGTCAGCCCACAGGCTGCACGTGTAGAATGATGTACAATAAGACCTAAAAAGTGTAATTTTGACTTCTGTCGAACAACGTGCAAACCTGCGAGCTATCATGTTCGCTCGCACTGCCAGCGCCCTCCGTTCCCTCTCAATGTCGTCATTGTCCTTGAGGTCAAAGGTCAGCATATGTCCTAAGTACTTAAACTTAGACACCCTACGCAAAGCTGTACCATCAAGCATAATATTGGGAAACACTTTAGCTGTACTGTCTCCTCTGGCCTCAAATACCATGACCACACTTTTGAGTGGATTATATTTCAATCCATGTTGCTCGGCATATGCTTCACAGATCGTAGTGTGTGTGTAGTAGAACAGTTTCTTAATGCCACATACCGATGCACTCAGAAGAACTATGTCACCAGCATAGCTTATGTTGTTTACATTAATTCCGTCTATGTGACAACCTACCCGGGTGCTACTGAGTCCCACAATCAGATCGTTCATATACAGGTTGAATAGGGTTGGCGAGGACAATCCCCCCTGCCTCACCCCGCACTCCAACCTGTACGATTGCGACATGACTAACTTCACCACAGAACACACATTACTTTAGTTTCGGAAGTCAGTGGCAATTAAAAGTGATAAATAACTTTACCACAGAACACACATTACTTTAGTTTCGGAAGTCAGTGGCAATACAAAACAACAAACAGAACAAAGCCACCGCCACCGACTTCCGAAACTGAAGTTGTGTTCTGTGCTAAAGTTGTTTATTACTATTTAGTTTATGAAGGCGGTTGTCTTTGTTTTTTGAAAAAGGTTTTATAGTCCTATAGGTAGGTAGGCATGCATTTGGCTGCAACTTAGATAATGCGGCTTAAGGAGCACGCTTGCCTAGGATAAACTGGTTCACTCGTAACTTGAAGATTTGTGGGGAATAGAGAGGCGGGTAGTGAATTCCACAGTCTGGCAGTTCGCCCAATAAATGTGGAAGCAAACCGTTCGGCTGCTCGCCCGAAGATGAGATAGAGATGGGGGAATTAAATTGTGCAACTCCAAAGCACACTCTCCGAAATGTACCCGATAAAAAACCGCCTGGCAACGGTGGGCCGATGTTCAAGGCTTTGGAGCTTAGCCGTAAGCAGGGAGTCGTTGTCTATGAGCCTTTTGAGCGCCAAATACATAGCAATGTTGTAGTCCATATAAAAGTACATTATGATATTAGTGCGGTAAGTTGAAAATTACAGCCGTGGCGATATTGCTACAAGAAAGCAGAGGCTGTAATTATCAAAGCGCACGTATGTCATACGACATTTTATAACATATTTGCGGGGAAATAAATAAAACTCGGACTTTCTTAAAGGAATAAATCTTAAATCTTTTGTTAAAGCAGTTAGAAAAATTGAACTATTGTAAAATTGATTATTACGTTGCCAGTTGGCATTTTTAATGTTGTCAAGTTATTATTATCTCCCAAAGTTAATTTTATTCATAAAATGTTAACTACTTTTCTGACATAAAAATTCTTTGATAATATTTAAAAAAGTACCGTTCGTTTTAGACGGATCACGATAAACCGTATAAACCGGAACATGTAAAACGCACGAGTTTCTTTTTAATAAGGTCAAACCTTATTAAAAAGAAACTCGTGCGTTTTACATTACAATAACGCACCAGTACGTAATGACACATTACGATATAGAAGTGTTTTAAAAAAATTTTACTAAACTGCTGTTATCTATACAAATAAATAACATTGTAATGTCAAAATAACAGTTTTTTACTAAATGCAAAGGAGTTGTTTCGAAATGTATGGAGCCTGGGCCCAGTCCTTGTACACCATACTTACAAATAGGGAAACACATTTTAAATAGTTCCCAACTGTCCAATTACTTTAAAATGGCTTTTTGAGCAGGTAAAACACAAGAAATTGCGCTTGAAATTGCATCACACAACTAAAAAAACAGTCAGGGCGGTGAGCTGTCATTTTGATTGATTAATGACGTTTGACGTTTATAATTCTGATTTTGTACGTCGATTTGTGGATATCCAGGTAAACAGATGGGAAAGAGACGGTGTTGAATTAAAAAAAAAACGAATGTAAGGTTGCTAAAAGGAACTCCAAAAACTAGAAACAAAATGAGACGAAAGCACAGAACATACGGACGAAAGTGACATTGTTGTAAGATTGACAGCTGACAGTTCTCTTTCTATGATCAATGGTCGATCTATGGTCGAAGCCGCGGGCAAAGTGCTAGTAACTGATATAATAAGTGGAGTACATAGGTATCTATAGAATTTAATTTAAGGTACCTTGTCACAAAAATCAATTAGTAATTTCCGCGAAAATGTCATGAATCACGCCCTTTTAATTGAACAATTAAATTAAATATGTATACCTATAACTTAATCTGTAAATGATTAATTTAATCTTTATTACTTACTGTGTAAAAATTGATTAAATGAGTAGGTACGTATCTTTGTATCAGGTGTTGACAAGTACAGTCAACAAAGGAGATAGGTATGCAGGGTCGTCCGATATAGTTAAAGTTTACTAAGAAACCGATGGAGGTTTTTAAATAAAATAAAATAAAGTTAATAGAGAATAAAAATATTTCAATTATTTAATTTTTCGTTCGATGTTTTCGAATTAAAAATTAACTCCATCCAATATCCATCGGTATCGGTTTCTAAGTAAACTTCAACCATGCCCGATGACCTGCATACCTATTTCTTTTGCTGACTGTACATTCAATTTATCCTTCCTTAAAAACCAATAGCTAACCATTCGACTGCCGGAAACGCGGATCCACTCATGACACAATAGCTTTTTAATTGT
Organism: Charanyca ferruginea; assembly: GCA_947361185.1. NCBI lineage: Eukaryota > Metazoa > Arthropoda > Insecta > Lepidoptera > Noctuidae > Charanyca > Charanyca ferruginea. The sequence continues at coordinate 33,198,883 of OX376057.1, forward strand.
GTTTGTAATAAAGGCATTGTCATCATATCAGCCTATTATCGTTCACTGCTGATCGTAGGCCTCCCCCAGAGATCGCCAACCAACCCGGTCTTGGGCAGCCCGCATCCATCAGCTGCCAGCCACTTTACGCAAGACCTAACCAAGGCATACAAAAGATTAAAAAAACGTTTAAATAAAAAAGATTGCCGTCTTCAAAAAGTGAAAAATAACTTATAATTCGCAAGTCGGCGGCTAAGCGGTTTGCTGCTGCACTGCGAGTCGTGGGTTCGATTCCCGCACGGAACAATTTAAATATTTGTATGGCCTACAGATAGTTGTTCCGGGTCTGACTGTTTGTGTATGTGAGTTTAATGTTTGTAAACACTCCCCGGATGCAGGGCCTCAAGTCTGCTATTACAATAGCGTCAGAATAGTCTATCATTGATTTCATAATTGTTGATTTTGACAAGTTTGGTAATCTACTAATATAATGGCGTCATTATGACCTTCCAATGGTCAACCAATGACACGCCATTGAAAGAAATTATATAACTAGAATGGTAATATAGTACAAAATGACAACTGAATGACTGACTTAGGCGGTAATCTGCTAAAATTTTGACAGTTCCTTTGATCAGTGACCTACCATTAGAACGTCATTGTGCAGTCATTGCTTTTAATTCGACCGACCAATGATCGACCATTATGAATTTAGCAGATTACGAACTTTTAGCAAAATGACAATGGGCGATCCCATTGTCATTGTTGGAATGTCGAAATTATAAAAATAGCAGATTTGGCCCCCAGGTGTGATGTCAAGTTTAAAAAAATAAAAATAGTAATAACGACTGTCAAATACGCACTTTCAATTGAACAATGAAATTACCTTAATTACTTAATCTGTATATGACTCATTTAATCGTTTTATAATCATAAGCGTACGGCTTTTAATTAGTCCCGAGCCCCTCTAATATCATAATCTTCTTATGCATATTTTAAATAAATGTAATCAATAATTTACGAGAATATTGCTTTTTAATTATGCAGTATCCTAATTTTTTTACACATATTTTGCTCTGCTGTGTGTGCTATGGAGCGCAGCATACTTGCTGTTAATTTAAATTAACCGACCGCGTTCGAAACACCATACTGCGTTTCAAAACAACACAGATCGTTGACGTGGCTCAAAAGGCTACCCAGTATAAATGAGACAAGGTTGGACATGTCTACCGCATGCTGAACGATCTATGGTCCTGTAAATGCCAAAATTGGTGCCCCGAAATGGCGAGACGGGACCGCGGTAGACCACGATAGAGACGGCGGGCGGGACAACTTGGATGGCTTCCTGGAAGGAATAGAGGGAGGCCTTTGCCCTACAGTGGGACAGTACGATCTAAATATAATAAAATATTAATAATATTGCGGTCTGCCTTGGGAGAACTAATGTATGCGTTTTGCACCGCACTACACTTGAAATGGCAGCTCGATCATGGTGGTAACGAAAGTAACTGGTGCTTATAGCACAGGAATCTTCCTAGTTTAAGCCCAGTTGCACTTGTTCTGTATCCTGCCACTAACGCATACTTAAAGTCTAACTTAAGGTACATTGTAAATAGGCTTAAGTCTTAAACAAATAAATATTATTATTAATATCTCATTTATTTATTGTATATACATATAAGTTACATTTTTAAATGTTAATACAAAAATAAAAACATTTAAAAATATTAAATAGTAGCCCACCGGTATCGGGAACAGGGTCCAAGCTACCGGTGGTCAGGGCTCCTGAGAGAGGAATCTCCTGACTATACGCGCCGTGTCCAGGAGTACCGCTTTCTGTATCAAGCCCTTGATCCAGCTGCCCAACGAGAGCCTCCTTAGATGTTGGTCGAGGCTCTTTATTAATATTATTATTAGATGCAGCAGTTTGTACACTTGGGTTTACTTTTGCTAAAACAAACTAAGCTACATCAAAATGTTTTAAAATTTTCGAAGAAATTATAATGCTTTTGGTTATTGCACGCCAAATTTTAAATCTATACTAAGAATTAGTTTTGGATGTTATAGCCCGTGGGGTGTCCGGGCTAGAATAGCACCCCCCCATTTCATCCCGAGGGTGTCGTCGAAGGCGACTAAGGGAAATTCCGGAAGTCGGGCAGCAGCGGCTTCAGTGTACTTAACAACTTCACTGCGATCCCCAAGATGCCTGCCAAGCGTGGGGGGAGGCCTTTGTTCAACAGTGGACGTCTTCAGGCTGATGATGATCATGATGATGTATAGTCACAAAAGAGATAAGTCCAGGTCGTCTTCGTGCAGATCGACCAGGTATTCAAACATCCATCTGGCTACTTATCTCCTTTGGTGACTGTACAGAGGCGAGTACATCAGGCTATAACAATCTGTCTTTCTTTGATAGTTTTTCAACTTTGTTACAAAAGGATGAGGTTCATATTCAATTGGAAAAATTTGACAGTTTGGGATGGCTTGATGTGAACATTGGCCTGTTTTTGCTGGATATTTTTTTAGGCATAGTTATAAAATTACTATGATGTAATTTATTTTAATACTAACGGGCCCGGCAGACGTTGTCCTGCCCTGAAAATCGTTACAAAAATCTAGGACTAGCCTACCCTACTTCACCTATCTACCTACGTACCCTATCTACCTACCTACCTACCTTACCCCTAAATACCTACCCTACCTACATACCTACCCTACCTACCTACCTACCCTATCAACCTACCAATTAATTGGAATACCTCTGCACTGCGAAGAGCCGCTTTGCCATTCTCGAGTTAGCGCATAAGTTATGCGCTCCTAGTACCAGGGTGACAGTTGTGCACTCCTAGTACCAGGGTGACAGTTATGCACTCCTAGTACCAGGGTGACAGTTATGCGCTCCTAGTACCAGGGTGACAGTTATGCGCTTCTAGTACCAGGGTGACATACATCTTAGATGTTCTATAACTCGACTGCAGTGTCACCAACCGGGTCCAATTGTGAATCTAAACCATTCTCGAATTCACTGGAACACACACGAAAAAAATCATCCAAATCGGTCCAGCCATTTAGGAGGAGTTCAGTTTCAAACACACGCACGGAAGATTTTTTATATGTAAGATTGAAAGATTATGGGTTGGCTCTTTTTGCCGGAACATATCTCTTTTAGTTATTTACTTTTCAGGAAAGAGTCCATGTTGGTTTTAAAAAACCTTATTTCCTAAATGCCCAATACAAACATGAATCAACATTCACACAATACCACAAAAGACTACAAAATTTTCCGACAATAGTTCCGGTTTTGCACGGCACGCGGTCTGTTGTTATTTTTTTTATCAAATACCGAGTTATGCGCAAGCGCCGATAGCGGTGCGCACGTCGCTTTTGTCACGTAGGCGAAGTTAGCCCTTCGGATATTTTGTCTAAGATGTCTTGTCAAGATCAAGTTAATAAAGTGATTTAATTTGTTGTTTTTTAATTAGGTAATGCAATTATAACTTTAGAGAAAACATGCATTAAAGAAGAAAAGGCGGTGTACTTTAATGTAGGTACGGTCTACGTCTGGTGCCTTTCAGTTTGTACTGAACATATATCTTTTTCTTCAAATTTCTTTCTTCTTTTTGGCACACTTTGGATAAGATAATCCTGCTATCTATACTCGTATCTACTTTGATGGTAGACCAATGTTTCTTCTATGTCATGTGCTCAAAAACCAGCCGTGCATGTCACGGCTGGTTACAAGAAACATGTTATTAACTCAAGGTGGATTAGCGATTTCAGACTAGTTCAAAAGAATACCTACAATAAAAGCACGTCATTCTTTTTTATACAACTATAACAATTCCTTCACCTGTAGGTCGATTCTGTAAAATTCAAACAATAACTCGCATCTCACATCGCTATTTACTCTCACTTCGCATAAGGTTCAAAATGACCTTGATATATTTGACACTTTCAATCGGGTTCGAGTGCGAAGTGAGCGTCGAAGTGACGGGGAAATTACCTTATAGAATGCAATTTCTTACGTCATCTCATACTTTATCTGTCAAAGTCTCACTGTCCTCACGCTCGCAAGGGTGGAGCTAGTGTAAATTCGAATTATCAGCCAAGTTTTTAGAATGCCAATCAAGAAACTCACACCTCGACCTGGCCCCAATGGGCGAGCTCCACTTTTGGTACTTAAGTATTTCGTTTCTTCAATGATATTAGAAAAATAATACATTAAATTGATAGGTTTTGTTTGTATGTAAAAAGATCCCGACTTTTTAAATTTTAAATTGAATTTTAAAACACAGTTTGTTCCCAATTTTCTACTCGTATGGTAGAAAATTGGGAACCCCTGCCTTAAAGGAACAAAAACGAAACGTATGCATAGTGGACCTTGTGACTAAGTAAAAAGCGGAGAGATAGATCGGTCAAAGGTTAAGCTACGCTAGCTGCGGTCAGTCTGTGGATGGGTGCCCAACCATTTCATAACGAGTGCCCTACGTGCCTCGGAAAGCACTAAAGCCGTTGGTCCCAGTTGTCATTCGTAGATCATTAGCTGTCGTTATGGGTAGTCAGAAGCCAGAATGTCAGACAACCAGTCTTACCAAGGGGTATCGTGTTGCCCAGTAACTGGGTTGTGGAGGTCTGATAGGCAGTCGCTCTATGTAAAACACTGGTATTCAGCTGCATCTGATTAGACTGCGAGCCGATCCCAACGGCTAGGCAGATGATGAAGCATATTGCTAGTGGCTCAATCAAATGATTCACAAAACTTTCAAAAGGAAATTACCATCACATGAAAATGTTCCTTTCAAAACATTTTCCCACGAAGTCACACCACATTTTATCAATGATAAGTACGCATACTTATGATATGTACTTACCTACAGTATCATATGGTCTTTCATACAATATTGTATGACGTAATATAGTAATACATTAATCAATGATATCACTTGATATTGAATAAAGTACGCGTGTTTAGAGATAAAGAAGGTTCTAGTTAGAAGTAGTTTTTATTTTAAAAACATTTGGACACGATAATGATGACTGATTGGTATCTGACTGAGTTATGTAAAGGATGTGGCTAAAAAATAAATTAGTGTAGTTACGAGGGCATCAAAAAACCGCATCATGTCCGCATCGCTCTCAATGGGACAAGTGCCCAAAAGGTTAGCACGAATGGCAATGCTTACACTTAAGTTTATTTAGCAAATGATGGAGCGTTACTACTTAAGCTTAGATTTACAATTGAAACTAAGCGTAAACTAACATTTTGGCCTGTCATAATCAGTATATTTTGTCGTGTGACTAATGAGAGTGGCCAATCGCCCTAATAAGCCAAATGCTTCGATTGGCCACTCTCGTTTTTAAATTTTAGCCTTAATTTCTGACTTTTCGACTGGTTTTCATTAGTCATGGTCGCGGTGTCAAAATACTGACAGTTATAAAAACATCGAGGGTAAGTGACAAACCGTTTCTGTACCAATACTGTTTACCTCAAGAACTCATCATTGCATCTTCCTGCCTCTTTCCCATGTTAACTACATATTTGAGGACGGCACAACAAGTGTTCTTCTTCCATTCCGTCTTGTTAACCGTCAAGCCATCACTGACTCCCTTTTCTTCACACAATCCATCCATGGTTTACCTGAGGAACTACTGTTATTATAATATTGATACCCGTAGGTAATTTCAAACCCTCGAGTTGGCGGCGCAGTGTTCCACGCGCGCCCTCGAGAGTGGGAATGACCGCATGGGGAGGTGGGACGGACCTGCTGAAGAACAGCGGCTTATGACCTGTCTGGGGAGCGGTGAATGCTTATGTGAATCCCGCACCCCCGGTCATAGGCAGAGGTGGAACACCGCGGTGGTTTTAGCCGGTAAGAGTCCGGCATGCCCCTCTGTCACCCCCACGATGGAGGAAGTCCATGAGGATTACCACCGCGCAAAAAAAAGGTAATTTCAAACAGTGAAGCAGATATTTTCTTTAGAATTCGGCAAACCGATCCATATGTCATTTGAAATTAAGAGTATCCTTTATGTACCTATATTAGAATGTCTAAAAGTCCCCTTTCAGTCAACCGTGAAAAGTTTGTCCCACCAGCAGCTATACCGAACTGTAGGTCGATTCTATAAAATTCAAACATCAACTAGCATCTTACATCGCTATTCACTCTCACTTCGCATAAGGTTCAAAATGACCTTGATATATTTGACACTTTGAATCGGGTTCGAGAGCGAAGTAAGCGTCGAAGTGACGAGGAAATTACCTTACAGAATGCCACTTCTTACGTCATCTCATTCTTTGTCTGTCAAAATCTCCATGTTAATTTAGTTCAACTCGCTGACACGCTCGCAAAGGGCAAAGGTAAATTCGAATTATCAACCGAGTTTTTAGAATGCCAATCAAGAAACTCACAGCGGTTTCAGATTCGAAGTTTAGAATAAGGTCTTACAGAATCAACACGCCTGGTACTATTTGACGTGAAGGTTTTCTGACAGAGAGGTGACAACCGTGCCTTTTTTGGAATCAAATAAATATTCTTCCCTTCTTTTTAATTAGAAAAAAGGTAATCAACAAAAAACAAAATGAAAACTAATACTTTCCGTGTAAGTGCTTACTGTAGATCAGCACCAAAACGCAATCGCATGCGTGCCTCGATAACAAGGGATTAGTGACTCTTGCGCAAGTGTGGGAGCGCCGATATCTCCCTTATCAGATAAAGACAGCTGTGGTATCTGGACACGTGACACGAGGTGATATTTAGATGAAGTTCCAAGATATATTGTTATAAAAAAACTTGAGAGGTGTCAAGGGACACCCGAATGGAACGAAGTTCCTTTCGATTAATTAGTGAAGGAATTGTAATAAAATTTTATTACAATTCCGTCACTAATTAATGTGATGCGTTAAAGTGAATTAAAGTGGCTTTAAGCCAGGCAAAAAAAAAAGCGAGGAATGAAAAGTTATTATGGCTGCTTACATTGTAAGTAAGTAATTTTAAAGATTAACATTTTCTAACATGTTAGTACAATGCGTAGTTATTTAGACAGAAAGACCAATAAATTATTTCTGCGCCATCTATTGGCCGTTCGTAATTCGATCTCGAAGAGCACAGTTGCGCCAATAACGTTAATAGATGGCTCTTAAATCAAATATACAAAAGTGTCGTGACAACTTTTCGTAAGATTTTTTTCCGTCTAGCCCCCTTTCACAACGCGCGATAAGGAACTTCGTTCCAATAACGAACAGGGCGTGTCAGAAGACAATTAATGTTAATGAATCAGAAAGAGTAAGTATGTAGCTCGTAGCGGATTTTTTTTTGTTACGGTGTGGAAAATCCTCATTGATGTCTTCCACCCTGGGGCGGGCGGAGGAGTCTGTCAGACTCTTACTGACTAAAAACTACCCCGGGGTTCCATCTCACACCTACGTCGGGGCAACTGGAGATACTTCCGCAACCCCCGATCGTAGCGGAAACTGCCTCAACCACAAAAACAAAAAAAAAAAATTTGAAGGTGGCCTACCTTGAAATATGTATTTTTTTCTTTGTACCTCTGCGGTTCTTTTGTAATTAATTTCGTTCCTGGATCCAAAGTAGTTGTAATGTTTCACCGGGACTCCTCGAGCATTGGCTCGACGCATTTTTTAGTGGTCGTCACTGTTGGCGACTGGCTTTCAGGAGTTGTAATAATAACTTTATTATCAAGCCGTTTAGGGTTGAAATCACTTGGATATCTATGGTTCAAACCCTTGGGTCGTGGGGTTCGAGTGCTCCTCTTTTTTTAAGGAAATAAATGTTCAAACGGTTGGTTGGCACTTCCCGTGATCCAAGTTTTACCTTGGTCAGAGGTTAAGCATTGCCAGCCAACGTGACAATGCCGCCAGTCTCTTGGGTACATTCCCAGATGACGGCGATGTGGAGAAATTATTGATGCCCTATTGTATTCGTTTTTTAGTTTAATAGTTACAGGTTTTCTTATTGATTATTCGTGTAACGAAATAAATAAGATTTTAATGCAGCCTGTAGATATTAAAAAAATATGAATTGTCACCGTCTTCTATTTTAAGTCTTTTATTATGTTACTAAGTAATTCGTTTTTTATATTATTTTATTAATGAAGATATACGAACAGTGCAATATGCTGGTCATTGTTAGATATTATAATCCTGTTGATATAGAATTGCTCACGCGCACACTATTTGCGCGTGATAGCCAAGGACTGTTCGAATTTTAAATATTTTCTTGTCTCATTAGAAACTAATTTTAATTTAAGTCTAAAGAAAGAAAGAAAACCTATTGATTTACGTGAAAGTGACGCTCATATTATATTAATTAACACTAGCTGCCGCGACAAACGTCTCTTTGCGGCAAAAATTAAAAAAAAAAAAAAAAAGTCAAAAAGGGAATGCCCATTTGTATTGTTGTTTTTTTCAGCATTTATTTATTTGTTTATAATTCACAAAATCCACAACTCTTTGACAATTTATTCTGAATCTTAAAATATAAACCGGTTTTACAACCAATTACGGATTTATAATTTAATAGCTATAAATACACGCAGCAGAAAGAGACATACAGAATACAGAAATTAACTGCTAGTGCCAACTAAGCATTGCTGTGTACAGTATAGGTGAGTGTCACGTGTTTTTTGCTCGATCTTTATGCACCTCTGTTATGCGGTGTAACGGAACCTTTCATATTCGAGTCTGACTCGCGCTTGGCCAGTTTTTATATTTCGAACTATCATCATCATCAGCCGAAAGACGTCCACTGTTGAACAAACGCCTCCCCCTTAAAACGCCACAACGAGCGGCAACCTGTCACATGCATCCATCGGGTGTACCCTTGTTTCGCAGACAGAAATTTCATAGAATTTCGTTTCCCAGAAAATGTTTCAGATAATATTTGGTTCTCGTATTTTTATTTCGACTATTATTGTTTCAAAGACTATTTACTTCAAAGAAGAATATTTCACAGAAACACAATTCAATGAATTTTTAATCACATTTTTTTGTTTAACAAACTTATCAAAAAGTAGAATTATTTTTTAACGAATATTGTTTGTTTGTTGTATTGGAATTGAATTGAAATTGGAATTTATTTCAACGAAAATGTATAGATAAAAACAAAAATGTTGTCTTAAAAAGTCAATAATAAGTTGTGCTACCAAAGTTAATGACAGAAACGAATCGCTGCGAAACTGTCTCCACGTAGTCTTGTCTTGTGTCTGTTGTGAGGAGCAGGTAGTTTCAACGCCCGCCACCGTGGCTGAGGCTGCTAAGCCGAAGCTGCTGCTGTGAAGCTTGAAGTTCGTCAAGATCGCAGGTAACCGGTGGATGCAAGCGGCAGGTTGCCGCTCATTGTGGCGTTCTATGGGGGAGGCCTATGTTTAACAGTGGACTTCTTTCAACTGATGATGATTATGAAGCTTGAAGCCCAAGAATGGTTACTTTTAATCCGCAACTTCGTCCGTATCCACGATAAGCGACATATGCACGGATGAAGTGTTAATAGGAAATACGATATCACATGCAATAAATGGATTATTATAGGGTGAAACTGAATATTATGCATTCTTTTGAAGGAAAAAACTCAATAGAAAATTAAAAAAAAAAACAATAAAAAATCAATTAGTGTCTGTAGTATTTCGCTGTGTATACCTGATAAGACGCTAATAATTATGCTGAAGTGATTTAATTTTTAATTTAATTTAATGTAATTGATATATATTTAATTTTATGTAATGTAATGTATTTTTTTTTAATTTAATTTATTTATAATCTTAATAATTTAATTTAATGTATTGGGATATTTTAATTTAACAATGTATTGTAATTTTTGTTATATTTTTATGGATTAATACCTGAAATAAACGATAATTATTATTGTTATTATTATTATTAAAACAACATGTTGCATGTCAATTTTCAGTCAGGAAAAATATCAATGAAAAATAAAAAGTACACCATCTGCCTAGCCTTTTCCCAACTACATATGTTAAAGTAGGCCTTCAGTATCACTAGATGCTGCTGAACACCAGTGTATTACATGGAGCGACTGCCTGTTCAGACAGGCAGGCAGGAGGCCAGCCTCCACAACTCGGTTAGTGGGTAACCCGATATCCTTTGGTAAGCTCAGAATTCTGGCTTCTGACTAATTAATAACCAAAAAGTCCGACAACCAGTCATACCAATAGGTATTCTGTTACCCAGTAACTGGGTTGATGAGGTTAGACAGGCAGTCGGCACTGGTATTTAGATTTATCCGGTTACACTGGCAACGGATCCCAATATAGTTAGGAGAAGGTCAAGCAGATGATGATAGAGAAAGAACGGTGAGTTATTTAAAAAAACTTCAGAGCAAAGTTATAGATCTATAAGACCAACATATCGACATGAATTATGCCTTAGAAGATCAAAAACAGCCCTTATGCACAAGAGCATACTATGCATGGCTCCAAAAATTTTGAATAAGCTACCAAATAGCATAAAAGATTTAAACGTGACCCAATTTAAACGCACCCTAAATATTTTTTTAATAGACAAATGCTACTATACCATTGACGAATTTCTTGCTGACAACATTCCTTGTGACTGACTGATCCTGTATTTTTAATTTTAAAATGTAATTAATTTCTAAAGATTTTGAATTTAGTAGAATTGTTTTGAGTTTGTTTAATTTATTTTATTGATATAATTGTCTAATATTGTTACATTATATGAAATTATTATTGTTAAATTTTAAATTGCTATTTTGTGTATGCCCAAAGGGTAGATTTTTGAGTTTCTGTAAAAATCTGTAAGACCTGTTATCACCAGAAATCGCACAAATAAATAATTTGACTTTGACTTTGACTTTGAGCGTAAAATGCTTCGCACGCAAAGTATGGTGCATAGAACAGTACAGAAGCCATGTGGGTATTTAAAGAATATTAAAAAAAAACGTATACAAGCAACTTTCAGTATCTCCGTTTTAACTGCTTTGTTGGTTTCGTGGTAGCGAGCGCGACTCCTGAGCGTAAGACTGAATTTTATTTTCAGCACGCGTAGCATCCACGCTACGTCTACGGAACAATAGACATACTGACAGCAAGAATACACATGTCAGTACAGTTTGTCTATTCTTCCTGTCAGTATGTCTATTCTGTCGTAAGTAGACGTTGCGTCGTCATGCTACGCGTGCAGGTCGGGCAGTATAATTGGGTCTTTCCATTAGGAATTTGTCAGTATTATCCCAGAGTTTGGTGGTGAAACATCCTCGTGCCTCGGAAAGCACGTAAAGAGGTTGGTCCTGCGCCTGATCTCTTTCTGGTCGTGTCGGATTACCGTCTCATCATACTGTGAGAGTGAGGGAAGAGGTAGTGCACCTGTGTTTGCACACTTGCGCGATTTAATAGGTCATGCTATAGTCTTAAGTGGCAGTGGGCAGGGCACATTGCTCGCAGAACGGATGGCCGATGGGGCCGAGAAGTTCTATAGTGGCGACCGCGAACCGGAAGACGTTGCGTTGGACGACCTCCCAGTAGGTGGACCGATGGCCTGGTAAAGGTTGCGGGGATCCGCTGGATGCGAGTCGCACGGGACCGGCCTATCTGGCGACACTTAGGGGAGGCCTATGTCCAGCAGTGGACGTCTTTTGGCTGAAATGATCATGATGAGTCTACAGAGATTGGCCACTGTGACCGAAATTCGTTCGGGAGAGTTATTAAATCTGATGGTTTGATACAAAAGAAAATAATTATTTTAATAATGGCAACATCAAGATGATCAAGATGTTTTTATAATGTGCCCAGTGCCCAGTGGTTATAGCGGTAACTTCTGATGCACGAAGTAACGAGGCAACCGGGCACAAGCAAGTACCAATGTGTTTTTCAATTTCATATATACTTTCTAAGTTTATTTTGGACATCACTGACAGCGGTGACATTGTGGAGAAAGATGAACTTAAAATTAATACGAGTATAAGTCTGAACTAGCTAATCCACCTTGAGCAAGCATGGTAATCCGTGCTCATGCCTTCTATGTACGAGAAGAGGCGTTTGCCCTCATCATGACAACCTATAGACGCCCACTGCTGGGCATAGGTTTCCCCAAAGAGGGGGTTGAACCGTAATCACCATGCTTGCTGCAGTGGGATAATTATAGGGTGGTATTATTATTATATATCCCAATCAAAATAACTTCTTTAAGCGTCTTTAATACTCGTCATACTTACTTTTTATTTCACAATCAGTCCGTTCCCACAAAACTTAACACTATCTACATAGGGCGTTTCCCTCGATAAAGACTACTCAAAACAATCGTTCATTAATCGGTCGTGGCCGTGGAAATCAAACGAGAGACACGCGTTTGGCACGCACCCAGTGACTTGTGTCACGAATCACGATAATCGTGTTACATCCTGGTGAAGGTTATCTTCGGGAGTATAGGGGGTAGCAACCAGAGCACCAAGATACAGCATTATTTCAATTAAACCATTAACAGACGCTTTTGTCAAATGTCTGTTTGTTAGTCCAAAACATAGGTAGGTCTAAGGTCTAAGGTCTAAGGAGAAGATCGAGCAACAAACTCCATGGATACTCTTTTCAATCAAGTTTTTACAAAATTCTGGTTACATATATTTATGATACCACCGTGTGTGAGTGACGCCACTGTGTAACGCCTATATTCTGCACTTACGCAAAATAAGTATCCACTTGAAATTAAAGTACTCTATTGCATTATACTATGCTCTATTCAGCAAGGACATAGAGGGCTTGAAACTCTTGTTTACGTACTGTCATGTTAATAAATTTTCCCTTTTTGCAACCATTACCAATTAATCCATCGTTAATGTTTTGTATTTTTCGATAGCCTTTTCTGTTTCACTCCTGGGCCAAATCCGCCCTCTACTCCTATCTTTTTCCTTCTAGTTCTAAAGGAATCCATCTCATTCTAACACTCATATACCCCTCTCCAAAGATACACCACACACTCACTTAGTTTTTAACTTAATTTATTTTGTTTTTAACTAAGTCTAAATAATGTTGTACTCGTTAGCTTAAATTACGACACCAACAAAAAACTGAGAGGTTTGGCACTGTATGCCGAGATACAGGTTGCACCTAGTTCGGCTGCAGATGCTCCTATTTTGTTTTGTATTCAAGTTAATTGGTTGTGTACAATCTTTTTACAATAAATAAAATTATTATTATTATTATCTCTCGCCATCTCCTTCGTCCCTGCAACTCTATCTAACTGTCTCAGGGCAGTAGCTCTGTACTATTTCGGCTCACAGTTTATCCGGCATGCGGCAGACATGTCTTGCCCAGTCCTAGTATTTGAGTTCCAAAGTGAGTTTAAGAAGAGCTGTGAATTCCCAGCATGAGGTGGGATGATAGCTCACGTCACCTAATTTCACCAATGGGGATTCAACTAGCAAATAATCGCCCATGGTGAATATTGGTGGAGTGAAGGAGATTTTCCAAAATTGACCGGCAGATCATCATCTTATCTTCCTGCCCTGGTCCCATGTTACTTTGGGGTCGGCGCAACACGTTTTCTTCTTTCATTCCGTCCTGTCAACCGTCATGTTCTCATCATCATCATCGTCAGCTGGAAGACGTTCACTGCTTGCATCCTCCGGTTACCCGCCACCTTAACGATGTCGTCGGTCCATCTGGTGGGAGGCCTACCAACGCTGCGTCTTCCGTTCTCACTGACTCCCTTTTCATTCGAATTATTCTTCACACAAACCATCCATCTTTTCTTAGGCCTTCCTCTACCTCTCATCATCACATGGCATCATTTATAAGCGTGACAGTTGCAGAATATTCCCACTTCATTAAACACTGGTACTTTTTATCACTACTAGTGCCACTTGAAGCTATCAGATCGAGGGTAAAAGTCACATTACATAAACAAGTTCCAATAGTTTTCCATCACGCATCTGGCTCGTGATAAGTAGTAATCTTTTGACAACACACGTCACGTGGGGGCCCGATAAGATATCACATCAATACATTGATTATTGTTAGATAATAATGTGGTTCAATACATGGATTACAATGTTGTTCTTTGTGTTGCTGATTATTTAGGTGTTTGATGATAATGTTGGAAGTACTTTTTTTGGAATATGATTCAGATAGCAACATTTTTGGGTAGTGTCGTTTTTTATCAAGTTAACGATTCATTGTTTCATGAAAATGATTAAAGATACTGGTGTCAGAAAACTACAGAATGACTTGGATTTGGCAAGTTAGAAAGAGGCTTAACAAAAGCTGTTTTATCGTACAGAAATCACACAGCACTTCCAGAATTTAAAGCGACTGGTCCATTCCATTATTTTGTTACACTTTTAAAGTCTTGCAAGACTAAAAATAAAATTAGTAGAACCAGGGTTACCATATAAGACTGCCTACAAATAATAATAATAAGTAGACTATTATTGTCTCACTGCAAAGGTTTCTTTTTTTCAACCGACTTCAAAAATAAAGAGGTTCTCAATTCGCCTGTATGTTTTTTTTTAATATTATATTTGTTACGCGATTTCTCCGGGAAATGTAAAGCGATTTTGAAAATTCTTCTTGATGGATAGGGTATGCCTCAAGGGTGGTCCCATATAAATTTTATCGTAATTCATTCAGCACTTTTTTGAAAAAATCGACAGAAAGCAAAAAAATATACATGGATGATGTTGTAATGTTCTCACCTTGTACTTTCAATCTCTGTTTTGACTATGTTGCCATTTCTTAATGGATTTGGATGATAAGGAAGTAGTAAAAAGCGAAAAATAAAAAAGCATTTTTACAAAAAAGACAACCAAAAAAAAAATAACTTTAAAACAGAACACACATGACTTTAGTTTCGAAAGTCGGTGGCAATACAAAACAACAAATAGAACAGCCAAGCCGAAATTAAAGTCATATGTGTTCTGCTTTAAAGTTATTTTTCACTTTTTGGTTTTTGAAGGCGGTCCTCTTTTTTGTAAAAAAGTTTTTTTTCACTTTTTAGTTTTTGAAGGCGGTTGTCTTTTTTTCATACAGATAACATTGATCACCACGTTTGCTCAAGGCGGGCTGGTGATTGCATAAAACCTGCAACTATACATCTTTGCTATCACATGTTTGCATTATATAACTGTGTCAGTCTTATTTAACAGTCGACACCCTGGAGTATTTACATGAATGATAAAATTATCATTAAACACTTTATCAAGAGCATGTACTTCCTGCGTGATTTGGAGAAAACTAGAAGGTATTGATAATGTTTAATTACTTTTATAGCCGTGTTTACAGTGTTTTTCTTATAACTTTATTACTTGTAGGGGTTTCCGAGTTTAATGAAAATATTGAGATAATGTACGTTTATTGGCATGTAAGGATTAACTGGTCTTTGAAGAATGATTGATTTAGGGATGGTCTGATTATCGAATTTCGCCCGAGTAGTTACAAACAAATTAATAGCAATTTTAGCCGTGTGAAAGTTAAGTACCTATAAGTACCCATGGCACTCGGCATAGCATATTATAGCTATCTGTCAGATAGAGTCAGATAGAGAGAGATTTTAAAATCGGATCAGCTATGCTATTCTCTATCGTTACCATATGGTATCAGTGGCTGTATCGGTGTATCAGTGGCTGTGCTCGACGTCGAGCTCAGCGACTGTTTTTGCTTAGCTAATATCGTTTTTCATATATTAACTGTGAAAGTGACAAATTATTCAACCTTAAGCAGTTTCGGCAATTACACTACGGCTTCAAACTTATAACCTTTTTATAATAAAAATCTTGTGTCATAGTGTTTGTTATCGAACTTTTCCGAAACGGCTTGAGCAATTTTTATGATTTTTGAAGTAAAACTTCTTTACACACGCTTGACTTGGGGAGTAAGTTGGTGAATGCATGACGAGAGCGTTAGGAAAAGTGTGATCGGGCGAGACGAACGGAAGTTGAGAGGGAGATATAAGTTAGTGAAGATAGAAAGTTACGTTTCGTATATTACTGTAGGGGGAAAAAGAGAGGTGTGAGCACACATTTTCTTTCTCTCTTTCTCTCATAGCCAGTTGCAAACGGATACATACATACATATAGATGGAGCTAAAGAAGTTTTACTTCAGTCGTGTGGTCTAAAGCACACTCGTATTTTTTTTAAATGTATAAGCCGTAGTATTTTTTTAATTTTTTTTTTTTGAATTTATTTATATGGCAAAACAACGTTGGCCGGGTCAGCTAGTATTCGTATACATTGTTTGTTACTGTCAAATGGCCTGTAAACACATATCCTACATAAGTAATAAACTATCTTCAATCAATCAATCGATAGCGGCACGATAAGGCCATTCGTTTAACGATACTATAAAGACGACTTCATATATATAAGTACTCTATATTTATACAGAAACAGATTAAAATGTTATTTTTTTTTATTAATTACGGACTTGTCTAAAAGTACAAATGAACAATATTCTTAGTTTTAACATAATCGATCACGTAACATATCATGTTAGTGTTTAATTGCTTATTAGCACACTAAATAAACACACACACAACACACAAACACAATACACAAACACCAACACAACACCAACACCAACCAACCACCAACACACCAACACCAACACTTTGTACAGTCAACTACAAAAATATGTACACATTTGAAAGTTATAAAAATATGTATCCATTCATGATGTCGTCATTGTTTGTTACAAATACTAGTAGACATGATGTATGCCAGATTTATGTTCCTATCAAATGTGCCAATTTTATGTATTTTTTTTATTTTATTTTTTTATTCTTTATTAATAAGGGGTTTTTATCCACACGGATACGTCAACCCCATTGTACCTTTACCTTAATTTACACACAGTTACCAGTATATATTATAAAACAGGAAAGGGAATTACTGCCTAGACTTTTGAATTAAGCCACAAATTATGTGTTTAGTCCGTTCTGATTTAGGGTATGCCAAAATATTTTGGATAAGTCCAACATCCCACAAATTTAGTTCAAAGTCCCTAGCCATTTGTTCCCTTTCATCTTTGTTCTTAACACAATCCATCAGCAAATGTTGCACATCTTCAATTTTATTGCACGTCTCACAATTTGGCGATGCAGTCTTTCGCATTAAGAAGGCAAACTTTGCTGATGGATAGTGGCCAGAACGAAGTCTTAGCGCTAACTTAACATAATTTCTAGTTAAACATTTATCATCAAACCAAGGCACGCGAGGGGGTTCGTTTTGAATTATTTTATACCAAATGCCCTTTTCTTTGGATATTTCATTGAAGTATTTTTTCCACCTCTCGAAACATATATTCTTAACCCTAGAGAAATATTCCCAATAATCGGAAACCACCAACACACCAACACCAACACTTTGTACAGTCAACTACAAAAATATGTATACATTTGAAAGTTATAAAAATATGTATCCATTCATGATGTCGTCATTGTTTGTTACAAACACTAGTAGACATGATGTATGGCAGATTTATGTTCCTATCAAATGTGCCAATTTTATGTACACAGCTAAAATTACACTGTAATGTGTACGCTCTGAAACGAATTAATGGGTTCATATTTGGTTACAATAATACGTATACAGGTCTAATATTCTATTTTTAAATTTTAGAATAGTGCGGGAATACGTGTTTTCTCTTTCATTTCCTGCATGACGTCATTGGCGTGTCATTTGTTTTTCGAAATTGGCTTACAAAATTACAAATTCCATACAGAAACTAAACTTAAGTAACATTATTTGGACACAAATAAAATTTAAACTATTGAATCATAAAACAAATTTATGGAAACTTAAATTGATGTCTTGCTTTTAATAATATAATCTATCTATAATATTCTTTTACTTATAACAATAGAAGTATATATTTATTTTACAATATTTACACGTACAATTAAAAAAAAGAAAAACCTATAACTATTAAACCAAAAATAAACTAATATAATAAGGCATCAAAAAACTCCTCCACATCGCCGTCATCTGGGAATATGCCCAAGAGACTGACTGCATTGCCACGTTGGATGGCAATGCTTAACCTCTGCCCAAAGTTAAAACCAGCTCTTGGATCACGAAAAGTGTCAACTAACCTTTTGGAAATTTCCTTAAAAAGGAGATGAGCACTCGGACCCCACGACCCGAGGGTTTAAACCCCAAACGGCTCGAAAATAAAGTTATCACCAGGGTGACTATACTTACGCCGTTTGAGGTTTTCTGCAGCCGCAGCAGCAGCACCAGCACAGCACGCTGAGCTAGGAAGATGGGATGGCGCAAGAGTATCGACGCACGTAGCGTCCCACACTAAAGGCCTACCCAACTTCCAAGGAAATAATGACATGCCGTTCGGTCGCGTGCCAGGCTCCAAAACTGCTGGAACGCCGACGAACAATTAGATCTACTTCACATTTTGGCAAAAAATTATAAATCTTACGCGGGGCTCCTATTTCTGTCTGCAGGGTTTGACGTCGACCTAAATTAACCTAAGTTTTTTCTGTCCAAAGTGGAATTAGTTCCAGAGATTACCCCTACATACAAACAAATGTTACCTCGTTATAATATGAATATTGATTTATAAGTGTCATCATAACAGAAAAAATCTATTACACATATTATACCATCCAAAGAGTTTTCAATGGTTTTGACAGAATTACAGAAAATTTAAACTAGAACGTATCTTGTAGATATTTTTGTAACTAAGTGTGAATACATTAATTTGTTTCAGAGCGTACACATTACAGTGTCCATCTTGCTGTATACATTAATTAGGCACATTGAGTGAATACATATATGCGTCATGTTTCATGTGTACAATAATTTGCAACAAAGTATGTACCTACACTTCTTTAAATGGGTATATGTATTTGTAACTTTAGGGGGTATACATATCTTTGTAGTCGACTGTACTACCTCAGCTAATTATAATTTTATATCTATTATAATGCAAGAAAATAATAATATTTGTATGTCATTCTTGGCAAAGCATAGCGCACTAGTTAAATGTTTAAGATCTTTTTTATATATATTTATGTTTAACAAACAAATAAACTATTCTATTCTATACCAGTCTTTAAGGCTAGATCGTAATTAATTCTAAAGAATTTCGTTATTACTAATAAAGTACAGAAATAAAAAGAACAAAACTACTAGTCAAAGTTAAAGCTCTTATTTCAATTAAACCATTTACAGACACTTTTGAATTATCAAGGAGTCGGTCAGTTAGTCGGAAAACGTTAGCTAGTTGCCCGTTTCAAAACGTAGGCAGGTCTCTATGGAGAAGAACGAACAAGAAACTCCCACGGATACCCTGTTTAATCAAGATTTTACAAAGTCCTGGCTTCATTATTTTATTTGCTTTTATGCGATAACATTAATGAAAGTAAGAGTAAGCCCACTATTACTACAATGTCCACCTACGTCCACCTACGTCCACTACGATTGTTGCTGGGGTCGTCTGCCTACGCAACGCTCAGCAGTGGACGGCAATTTATAGGCTGGTTTGTATGAGTGTAGGTATTACTACTTCGTACAGAAGAGAAAATTTCTCCGTAGCGCTACGCTTTGCTACGAAGCGTAGCAGCCATTTATAATTGGCGGATAAGGCTACGCGGGAAAAAACAATACAAATAATGTATATTTTTTTTTTTACTTGCTGCTACTGTCCCTTTCCTGGCCAGACGAGCCATTCTTTCCATTTCCCTCGATATTGAGCCTCATCTCGCCATTTCCTGAGGAAACCAACCAAGGCGTCCCATCAAATTTTCCTCAGTCTGCCAAAAAGCCGCCCACCTGACTGTGTCAGGGCTCCAGGCCTGCTATATGCGGGCCCACAGCTTAACCGGCATCCGGCAGACATGCCCCGCCCAGTCCTATTTTAGTTTTGGAGCTTTTTGAGCTATGTCGACAATTTGGGGTCTGGAGCGCAGAGTGGTGTTTCGTGTGGTCTGTTAGTTTAACATAAATTTATTATACTAGTACTTAATATAGCATACTTTTTTATACCACCAAGGTGGCACACAGGCATACGTACACCGTAGCTTATGGACGCTTTTCAACCGACTTCAAAAAAGGAGGAGGTTATCAATTCGTCTGTATTTTTTTTTGATGTTTGTTACTTGATTTCTTGGGACTGGGTAAACCGATTTTGATGATTCTTTTTTTATTTGAAAGCTAGTGCTTCCCGTGTGGTCCCATTTTAATTTGGTCCAGTTCTGACAATGGCATTCATGAGAAACCCGTATAAGTCTTAAATTTGCATTAAGTATGTGCGCGATTTGTCACGCGATTTCTCCGGCAAACGTAAACCGATTTTGAAAATTCTTTATTTTATGGATAGGGTATGCTTCAGGGGTGGTCCCATATAAATTTTATCGAAATTGATTCCGCACTTTTTGAAAAATAAACAAATACCCAAAAATTTTACATAGACGACGTTTTAGTTTCATCAATCTTTGTAGTAGTCAACAACTTTCAATCTCTTCTTAACAGATTTGGATGAGAAGGAGTTACTAAAAAGCGGGAAATAAAAAGCTTTTTACAAAAAAGACAACCGCCTTCAAAAAGTGGAAAATAACTGTAGCACAGAACACACATTGACTTTAGTTTCGGAAGTCGGTGGCAATACAAAACAACAAACAGAACAAAGCCACTGAATTTCGAAACTAAAGTCAATGTGTGTTCTGTGCTAAAGTTATTTTTCACTTTTTGAAGGCGGTTGTCTTTTTTGTAAAAAGCTTTTCTCAGTTTATAATGTGTAACAATACTCACGTTTCTTCAAATAAAACAATATAATTTGCATGTAGGTACAGAAAATCACAGGTGGCTTAGATAAAGGTGAGGCGTTTACATTCCGCCTTGTATTGAAGGTGCAAAATTAAATAAGTAAGAGTCGACAAACCGAATAATGCTAAAGTTTTATCAATGCATGCATTTTCAAGATCGTGCGGAGAGCTGTGTCCACCTCTACCACCGGAGTGGACGCCTCGACGTGACCACGACCGCTCTGCCAAGAGCGAAACGACAGAGAAGAAGAAGATTTTAATAACAAAATAATAATATTGAAAGAAATTAGAAATTTGAATCCGCATTAGCAAAAGAAATGCCTTTTTTATTTTTTAGAAAAAACGTTGTCCCACTCTTGGAATTTGTCCTGTGTCGTGGGTGCATTTACAAACATACGTACTCACATACACAAACAGCCAGACCCGGAACAATTACCTGTATGTCATACAAATATTTCTTCCGTACGGGAATCGAACACGCTACACACAGCGTAGCAGTCAATCGCTCAACCATTGCGCCAACCGTGTCAACAAGTGTCGTCAATGTCAGATTTATCTGTCTCTGTCTAGGCCAGAAAGAACTGATTAACGTCACAACGATATCTCACTACACTTTAGGACCACCTGCGCCGAAAGTTTAACTCAGAGTAAAACTGCAAATACGAGGTTAAATTATAAATGTCATACATAATGGGCCCGTGATTTCTTACTCGGAGTTCAAAGGTAACCCTGGCTGGTGAAAGTGGGCCCCAATAAACCTACCTATGGGGTTACTTACCCCTTTCGTCCGGTCTTTGCACCCCCATTGAAGTTAATTTGGGCGAACACTATTTATAGTCTTGGCTACACTTATTTATAGTCGAGTTCCGTTTAGTTACGTTTTGCGTATGCGGGGAATATTTTTGGGGTGAAATGGGGTCAGCGTACTAAGGGGTTTCGTAGTACGATGCTTGAGCGTGGGTGTGAAAAAATTGGCTAGGGGATTCTGAGCAAATAGTATGTTGCACGAGACATGTTGTAACTGGTTTTATGTAACTGGGTCAGAGCTTTATCATGTTTGTTTTTGGCGTAAATTCCTTCATAAAATTTGCTTCCGTCATCTTTGACAGTAGTTATAGGTAGTCAGCAGCCAGCAAGTCTGACAACCTGTCTTCCCAAAGGGGTATCGTGTTACTCAGTAATTGGTCGTAGAGGTGACATCAGATAGACTGTCGTTCTATGTAAAATACTGGTATTCAGCTGCATCTGGTTAGACTGGTAGGCTTGGCAGATAATGAATTAGAACACTTTACGACACTTTTTATTCCCATATTTGTAAAGAAATGTGCATCTAGGTTGAGATATATAAATGGTTACACATATCAATGCACCAGCTCGTGCGAATTCGTAAACAAACAAAATAGGTTATTATTATAACATTAATTACCTAGTTCTATTTAAGTTAAATTTTATTTACAACAACGCGAAGTGCTTACGTTCATTCGCTGACACTTAATTGAATAAGATCAAGGGCTGCAATTTGTTGTAATTTTATATTTATCAAACACTTTGCCTTATTTAATTTCAAGATTAAAGCCACTTCATTCACAATTGAACTGAATGTAACGAAGAAATTAAAATACAAGGGATATAAGCACCAATATTGATATTTTGGAAAGACGAAAATTTTATTAGCCTAGGGTATTTAAGACTAGATGGTCCGACCATTCCGGACTAGAATTTGTCTACACTCGCGATAATTGACGGACATCCACACAAAGCTAAGCCCATTGAACTATAATTTCCCTTCATCTTGCGTCTTCCAAAAGTTTCCCAATTACCGTTACAATGTACACCTACGCAGTTATCAATTAAAATTATCAATTCAATAACACACGCAGTGTTATCTAACCAAACTGGATCGGTGGATATTTGCTAAAATTATTATCTGTCGAGTATCAAATGCGTGCTAATTTAATAGATAGCTTTAGTGACTGTCATCATAATAATATTATATTCGAACAGAATTTAAGTCACGGCGGCCAATCTGAATAACAGATTATATTATAAACATACTATGTTCAACAGTGGATGTGTTCCGGCTGATGATGATGTTTATAATATAATCTGTTATTCAGATTGGCCGCCGTGACTGAAATTCTGTTCGAATTCCCCCATAGAACGCCACAACGAGCGACAGCCTGCCGCTTGCATCCACCGGTTACCCGCGACCTTGATGATGTCGTTGGTCCATCTGGTGGGAGGCCTACCAACACCGAGTCTTCCAGTTCGCCTTTCGAGAACCTTTCTTCCTTCCTATCTAAATAGCAAAAGCAAACAAGTAAAAATGTTGATGGGAAATACCATATCACATGTAATAAATGGATTATTATATCTTGTGTTGCGAATACGAAGGAAACGAAAAACAACGAACTCGATACTCATGTCAATAAAAAAAGTGGTAGGAAACATCATCTTCTTTCAATTAGGAAATTCACTAAATAGGTGCACTACCTCTTCCCTCACTCTCACAGTTCGATGAGACGGTAGTCCGAAAGGACCGGAGAGATCAGGCGCAGGACCAACGGCTTTACGTAAATTCGAGGCACGGGGGTGTTACACCACCAACTTGTAATCTCCCGGCTGCTACTGAGAAATTCTTAATAGAAAAATCCTTATCTATTATCTTATCTACTTACCTATCCGTTTTTACTTGTAATATTATTGGCCAGGAATGTTTTCAGTATTGCTAAGCCATATTAGAACATGTTGCAGCTGCATATTTAAAGCATGTAAACCTACAACATAAACATTTTCTACGTGTTTTGGCAACAATGTATAGATATTAAAATGTAACCGTTTTTTAGGCTATACATGTGAATATATAATTGTAAACATTTACAAACTTATCAGACTGACAATGTTCGGTAAAAAATCGACCTTATTTTGTTTGACACTACCCTAAAAGTTAGGTACGGTCAGATTAGGGTTGTGGGTGACCTAAAATAAGCTCATGTATTTTATATTAGTTACGTTTCGTTTTTCTACAAAAAATATTTCTCGTGTAAAAAGGAAAAAATAGACCCAGTCGATACTAAATAAGAAACCGAATGTGGTTTACTTTTTGACCGCCACAATCATGCATAGATGACAAACCAATGAATTGAATGTTAATCTGGGCCTCAAGTCTGCTATTACAATAGTCTCAGAATGGTCTATCATTGATTTCATAATTGTTGGTTTTGACAAGTTTGGTAATCTACTAATATAATGGCGTCATTATGACTTTTCATTGGTCAACCACTGACACGCCATTGAAAGAAATGATATAGAATGGTAATCTCCTACAAAATTTTGACAGTTCCTTTGATCAGTGACCTACCATTAGAACGTCATTGTGCAGTCATTGCTTTTAATTCGACCGACCAATGATCGGCCATTATGAATTTAGCAGATTACGAACTTTAGCAAAATGACAATGGGATCGTGTTGGAATGACGAAATTATAAAAATAGCAGACTTGGCCCCCTGTTTCTCCCAGTTGTAAACGTCCCTTTGTGTCTATTGGCACAGAATACTTAACTTTTCCCTGTTCAATGAATTACATAATAATGCATTGCAATTGTTTAAATATTGTGTCTGCTTGACTGACAGTCAACGTGCTACGTATGTACTATTGGCCTAGTTCTGTTCTGTCTCCTGCTTGATTTGGAGGGAAGTGGAAAATATGATTTTCTTACTCCTACGCTGTTCTTTTCTGATTAATTTCGTTGCGGTTTCCAAAACAGTTGAATCGTTTCTCTGGGACTCGTCGGGCTTCATTGCTTCGGCGCTCTTCTGGTGGTCACCACTGTTGATTCTGGCTTACAGAAGTTGCAGTGGTATGAGAAGAGAGTGGCGGATGTCCTAAAAAATAACACAAAATGTGGCCTGCACGTCACGGTCACGAGTACATGACGGACTTCTATACGTAATTCCATAGAGTATGTAACTTAGCTTGATGCAGAGGACATGTTTTTGCTTTTTTGACGTTGGGGTCAAAAGGTTAACTGCTATGCGAGCGCCACCATACTTTGTTCTATGGGACACAAAAAAATCGCGCGTTTACAAACCCTGTTGTAAAATGTAACAAGTTGCTTTTTTAAAATCAGTCACTGAAAAAAAAAACACTAAGGGCCGAGTCACACCTGAGTGGCAGCGGCCGGCAGCGGCGTGGCGAGCACTTTCAGTGTGAAATGATTTTAAACTTTATCTACATACTTAAAAGACCAGTATCGCTTGAAAAGCTTGAAAAGGTTGCGAGGCTGCCCGCGGCGACGGGAGCGGCCGCTGTCATTCCGGTGTGAGGTGTGACTTGGCCCTAAGGGTCTGTTCACACAGACCGGCTCGGAGTGCATCGGCTGGCGCTCTTCTATTCATACAGTCCGGCGCGAGTTATACGCTTGGAACTGATATTCGGCAGCCGGACGGCCGCGCGAGCATGAAGGAGCACGCAATCGGAGCCGGTCGCCTCCTCTTATTATTTCACACTAAGCGCGTTAGGTTTGCTCTCAAGTATTCTCAATAATAAAAGAAGTGTCATGTAAAAATAAACCTTATTACAATGGTACAAAACTCTGTTTTAAACGTGATAAAAAATGTGCTCTCCTCTCCGAGCCGGTCTGTGTGAACGGACCCTTAAGGGGCTATTAAACGACTTTTACAGATTTTAAACTGACAATCACGTCAAAATGTGCAGTGTAAATGATTTGAAAAAAATATATGTCAAACTAGAACATTCTCTTAATCATATAGAAAGAGAATATTTTTGATTAAGTTCATATTAAATAGTTTAATTAACTCGTGAAGTTGTGTCTGACGCGGACAAAACATTGACAATCACACAAAATCTACCAGGTATAACTAAACGAAACTTACACCATCTTACAGACCATTTTATTATCTATCTTTTAGTATACGCCTTTTTTTTAATTTTGAAAGAATACTAATTTTATTTAAATTTTTCGACTAAACTTTGAGAGTTTTGGACGCAAAACTGATGCAGAACGGACGCAGTCTGCGACCAAAACTTTCAAAATTTTGTCGAAAAAATTAAATAAAAGTAGTATTCTTTCAAAATTAAAAAAAAGGCGTATACTAAAAGATAGATAATAAAATGGTCTGTAAGATGGTGTAAGTTTCGTTTAGTTATACCTGGTAGATTTTGTGTGATTGTCAATGTTTTGTCCGCGTCAGACACAACTTCACGTATTAATTAAACTATATAATATGAATATAAATAAAAATATTCACTTACTAAGTGATTAAGAGAATGTTCTAGTGTTGGTTTAACATATATTTTTTTTAAATCATTTACACTGCACATTTTGACGTGATTGTCAGTTTAAAATCTGTAAAAGTCGTTTAATAGCCCCTTAAGCGTGCGCTTGTACAGACGCCAGCACATTAAGCCATACCTAACTGTAAAATTTTCCCAATTGAATATGAACCTTACGCTTTTGTAATAAAGTTGAATTCTATCGAAGAAATTTTGACAGATTGTAGTAGCTTGATGTGCTGGCCTCTGTACACACGGCTACAATTACACGGCTATAATTTCCAGTATAAGCTGATCTCGCATTGTATAAAATTTCCATACAATGAGAGGTCAGGTTGTATTGGAAATATGTAGCTTGATGTGTTGCCGTGTGTACAGAAAGCTACACGATATATTATTTTGCAGTTTAGGCCTGCGATAAAATGCGTGCGGTTAATCGTTAAAAACATTATGGAAAAGTTAAATAGACCACAGACATACTGGACGCTGGACAGTTGTTTTACTAGACTTCATATAACTAGCAACGTACCTAGGTGTCTTGGGTAGCTAAGTACTCATTAAAAACCGGATAAAAAAGATAACCAAGGGGTCTAGTTTCGATACTGCCTAACGCAATGTACCTATTTATAGTCCTTATCAGTGTTTTGCTCTGTATTGGAGGTTCGTGGGGCATGGTTCAGGAGTCGCCACCCGAGATAATGAACCGGTTTGAACCGGTTAAGGTGAGGTGTCTACGCAGTTCGGTCTTAGCAATAATGATTGCTGGATTTTGCATCATTTGCTTTTTGTACGCAGTAGGGGGCATTTGTAGATAACGGAAGTATAAAGACCTGTAATGAAGCCAAAAGTTACAATATTTTTTTCGCATTCAAATGTTCTTTCAATAAAAGGAAGAGGTTCTTAATTTGACTGAAAGTTTTCTTTGTGTACCTATGTTTGTAATGCATTTCTCTGGCAATTGTAGAGCAATTTTAGAAATTATTTAGCAGGACGGATAGTGTATTGAGGCAATTGAGGGGTCCCGTGTAAATTTTATGAAAATATTACGGCTTAACTTTAAGGTAAAATAAACTTGATTAATATGGGAAATATTTTCGTAGTGACAGTTTGGTGTACCTACCTATAGTAAGTTCTCTCGATCGAATTTCGGTCAGGGTGGCCAAATTCAATGAAGTCTAGCCAAGTAAACAGGTAATGTGTCACACTCCCTCTTCCCTCACTCTTATTGTCCGATGGGACGGCAAGCATCAGTAAAGTAAATACCTACCTACTGAGTACATATATACAAAATACTCGTAAGCACGAGTATTTTATTAAAATATAGTCTGTATTGCATTTGAGAAGGAACGCAGAAGTTAGATGCATATTACTCAGGTCAAGATGTGCAGTTGCATAACACTGTGAATGTAAAGTTTCTTGTTATACTGCACTAGCGCTTTTGCCTGCGACTTCGGTCGCGAATGTCAGATATCGCGGATACAAACGCGCTTGGCGTCATAAATCCATGAAGCGCCTCACGGTACTGCGATGCATTTTATGCCAACACGCTGTGCATCGCGAAACTGCTGGTGTTTTCAAGCTTCGTGCGACATTTGAATTGCATTCAAATCCGTTCATCAATAGATTAAGTGATTCAAGGTATATACGTATAGTTTGATATTGTTTTGTGTAAAATTGAAATACCTATGACGACAATTGTTCATGAAGGATGTCAGAAGAAATCAAACCGACTCATTAGCATCTACATTGCACCCGTGCGAAGTCAGGGCGGTTCTAGTTGTTTTAGAAATAAACGTTGTCTAAACGTGTATCACTTTTTTACAGAATAGTAACTCATAATATCAATGACACAGGTCAATTTTTATCGTATTCTTCCTAGAAATATAATATTTTCGTTACCCATCTTAAATCATTGCATCATATTCTGAAAAGTAAGTAAACAAAATAATATTCAACGGTAAACAATATTTAAAACACTATCAAACAAAAAGTGTCTTGTGGCCCATGAGGGGATCGAACCCGCGACCTTCGCGTTATTAGCACGATGCTCTAACCAACTGAGCTAATGGGCCAACGAAATTCTGTGCTGAAAATAAGGATTACATCAAATTGTATACAATACTTTTGTAAAAAACATAAAATCTTTCAAAGAGTTCGATTGCATTGGGTATTTTGTCCCATTGACATATTTTGTATGAGCTGTCAAAACACAATTTCCCCCGTAGATTTTGTATGAAAATAGCATACTGTGACGTCACTTATTTACCAACTCAATTGATTAACTATTTATTAATTTCAAAGCAGTTAAAAATTTAATTTTCAGTTACTTGAAAATGAATCAGATTTTCACAAATAAACTATGTTTATTGGAAGTTGTGTGTCGGAATTACTGATAAATAGTGCCTACTAGTGTATGAAGCAAGCAATGCTCGGAGTATCTCTGAGGTATCGAATTCCCAACGAGGAAATCTGGAGGAGAACTAAGCCTACCGAAATTGCTCACAGAATCAGCAAGCTGAAGTAGCAGCGGGCTGGTCACTTCTGTCGCAGGACCCACGGCCGATGGAGCAGACTTGTCCTTTAGATTGCAAATCGGTAGACGCAGCGTGAGACGCCCTCCAGCCCGATGGACCGATGACCTCAAGAAGGTACCCGGTGGAGACTGAATGCGGAACGCAGAGGTCAGAAAAAATGGCGCGCAATGGAGGATGCTTATGTCCAATGTCCAACTGAGGACCTCTAGCACAGTATAAATATTAGTACTACCGTACAGTAGCGACACGCTCCGCCTCCCTCCGAAACCGTTCCTCACCTCTCCCCGCGTCGAACGACTGCTCTGGGAACTGCGTTTTTGTTCGAGCGGCGCGTAGACACGCACAACCACGCACGTATCTTAGTAGTACTACTATTTTAGCAGTAGTGTAGGCAATTATATCGTTTCGTTTCTATGGAGTGTTTCGGGTGTGCCTCTAGTAAGATAAAGTGATGAGTATCTACTACCCAATTTTCTTTAGCTGTTGCTCAATAAATATCTAATTATAAACGTAGACTCAATAAATGAAGAAGTAAAGTATTACACAGGTTATCTTGTTTACGTAATTATAATTGTTAAAGTATTATTATGGTCTTATGCACTGTGGCGATAACGTACGATACTGAGTGAAACATTAATGAACAAAAATAAAAATTGACGTAAGAAGCTGTCATTTTATTTAATGAATATAATTATTTATCATTTATATTTTAAGAGTAGTAAACGTAAAAAGTAGAGTAGAAACTAATTAGTTGTCTATCTTCTATACCATCTCTACTACCATCATTAAAAAGAGTGTTCATGGAGTTTCTTGCTCATTCTTCTCCATAGAAACCTACTGTTTGGAACGAGCAACTAGCTGCAACTTTTGACTGACTGACTCCTTGACAATGCAAAAGTGCCTGTAAATGGTTTATTTGAAATAAATGATTTGAGTTTGAGTTTGATCTAAAATTATAAAGTGGCATGTACTACGGAACTGCCCCTTCATACAGAGCAAAGTACTTACTTCGATAACCCAGGTAACCTACGGGAGATCGCCAGCAACGTTAAGGCACTGCTGGCCTTTTTTGAGGAGCTGGGGTGGATCGAATGATTACTTCCTATCTGTACGCAAAATACGCGCTGAGACGTGGAGTTGCAGACACCAGCCCGTTATACTATACCACACCCGCGACACTCCATAGAAACGAAGCGATATAACTGCCTACACTACTGCTAAAATAATAGACTATACAGATACGTGCGTGAGTGTGCGTGTCTACGCGCCGCGCGAAAAAAAACGCAATTTCCAGAGCTAGTCGTTTGACGCGGGGAGAGGTGAGGAACGGTTTCAGAGGGAGGCGGAGCGTGTCGCTACTGTACGGTAGTACTAATACTTATACTGTGATTATACTAAAGAGGCAAGTGTATTTCGTTATTTGATTGTTAAGGCACAGATTAACTAATAGTTCCTTACGGAAGTAAGGGGTAATCTTTGGAACTACAGCAATGCTATTCTGTAAGAACTCACTTCAATGCTCATTTCTAATTCTACGGTGAAAACTGTATTAGCTATTTTGTAACTCGATGAAACGCTAGGGCCACTAAGTGAGAACACAGGTGAAGCATTCTTTTCACGTAACAATTTTTGCGAATTACCAAATACTTTTCACTTCAGGTAAGTGAAATCGGAAATGAGATAGGATTCAAATTCGAGGGTGATTTTTAAAAGAATTGCACAGCTGGTACGATGCAAAAATGTTCACTGATAGAAAGCATATATTATGTTTGTTGCACACGGATGAAGTCACAGGCAGAAACTAGTTATTTTTTCGTTCAAAATCATTTATGAGGTTACATTTTCTACATTTGTTTTATGCTTTGTTAGTAAGAATAAAATTCTTAATAATTAATTACGATCTAAAGACTAATAAGCAATTTAACTCTCACTTAATATGTTACGTAATAGTGTCCATTAAGACTCTTACACAAGTCTGTAGCACTTTCTTAGATTCTGATATAATTTATAGAAACACTGTGTTCATGTGTTAGATGTATAACACAATTTTGTTACTATTCATTCACTTTGTACACTACACTAATTCAAAAGGTTTAGTTATTTTTAACCTACGCACTTCTACATGATGTTAACATCGTATATACCTAGATATGTAACAGACAGGACCTTGTTCCCCTTGCAGTAGAACACAAATTCAAACGGCCAAAGTCAATGAAATAATTATGTCAATGGCATTTAAAATGGCCCTCCCATGTCGACAAGTGTTAGTAGGAACTGAATGACCTACATCCGCCAATAGTAGCCCAGCACAGATAAATAAAACAATAAATAGTTTAATAGAAAAATAGGTTGCACTCTGAGTTGCGCGTGCGGCCGGTGTTCCGCTTCCGCGTTGCTCTGTGGGTAAAACCCTTCCGAAACTCTTTTGTTTTTTCTACTGGGAACCTATTTCTACCCGTGGGTGTCGTTCCATCGTGGGTGTCCACAGGATGGGCAGCAGCATCCTTCTGAGTACCATAATAACACCTACTGTGATTGCAAACATGCATCGTCCAAGCATGGCGATTACGTAGCGTAGCGTGGGGCGCCCAGCCTGCGGCACGATGGACCTACGATTTGAAGAAGGCGGCAGGCAGCGGATGGATGCGGGCTGCCCAAGATAGGGTTGGTTGGCGATCTCTGGGAGATCGTCAACCAACCCGGTCACCGGCCACCTACCCCGCCTACGTTCAGCAGCAGGCAAAAGGCTGATATGACGATGATTATGAAAAATTAGGGGTCCCCAACCCTATACAAGAAATGGCAACGCAATTTATGAAACGTGATTTTTATTGGCGTTTTTTCGCTCCATCCTTAATTTAACTATATCTTTTGAACCATAACAGGTAGACTCTTGAAATCTTCACAAAGTTTGTATTACTATAGTCGCTATGACAACTAATTGAAAAAAGAAAGTTAACAATTAATGGGGGTCATCCGTCATACAACACACGTATTTTTTTGTAGGTACGTGGTGTAAAATATAGTTTTTTTTACTGTTGAGGAAAAGTAGTCACTGGGAACACTATCACACATCAATAAGGTAGGTATAATATCAGGGTTATCAAGCAAAATCATTGTTTTAATATTATAATTGCAAACATTTACTGATAGCACAAGTTCCTATTGTACGTACTTATATTGTATTTGTTTTTAATTTATCTGTTATCTCTTGTTTACTGTTGATTTTTAGCAGGTTTTTATTTTATTTTATTTTGTTAATGTAAAAATTGTGAAATAATATTTACTTACGGTATCTGCTTGAGTTTTGAGTGTACTGTTATTTAACTATCTGGTACATAGGAAAAGTTCTTTTGAAGAAAATAATATTTTTTTTAATAGGCATTCGTTTGACCGCAACTCACTTGGGGGCCAAGTCTGCTATTTTTATAATTTCGTCATTCCAACACGATCCCATTGTCATTTTGCGAAAAGTTCGTAATTTGCTAAATTCATAATGGTCGATCATTGGTCGGTCGAATTAAAAGCAATGACTGCACAATGACGTTCTAATGGTAGGTCACTGATCAAAGGAACGGTCAAAACTTTAGCAGATTACCGCTTAAGTCAGTCACTCAGTTGTAATTTTGTACGAGATTACCGTTCTATATCATTTCTTTCAATGGTGTGTCAGTGATTGACCATTGGAAAGTCATAATGACGCCATTATATTAGTAGATTACCAAAGTTGTCAAAAACAACAATTATAAAATCAATGACAGACCATTCTGACACTATTGTAATAGCAGACTTGAGGTCCTGATGTTAAGTGATGATGCGGCCTAAGGTGGAGCACGCTTACCCAGGATGAACCGGTTCACTCGTGCCTTGAAGATACCCAGATTATACTTCTCTGGTATTTATCCATACTAACATTATAAATGCGAAAGAAACTCTATCTGTATATCTGTCTGTTAATTTTTCGCGACAATACGGTACCGATTTTGATAATATTGGTTAAATGAAGATAAATTCAACCCCGGGAAGGCTAAAGGCTATTCTGTATCCACGATATCAATATTCACGCGAACGATCTCGATGGAAAAATCTAGTTACTTCATAATTTTAACCCGTCACCGCCACTGTCATGTACAGATGACAAACCAAAACGTGGCCAGCGCGCCACGGTCACGAGTAGATGACAGACTAATTACTACTCTTATAGATTGAGAACAACGGATTAACTCACTGTGTTGTCGGGTTCGTCCGACTAGTTTCGATGGTTATTGAAGGGACCTGGGGTATATGCTATACCCTGTGAATGCGGCAAAAGCTACGTGGGTGAAACGCAGAGACACATTGACACACGCATCAAGGAACATATTAGAAGCGTCAGGAGCGGAGATAGCAATGCTTCAGCAGTCACCGAGCATGTGATGGAGTGTGGGCCGAATCACTTTATACGGTTCGACAAAGCCTCCGTACTAGCGAGAGAGAAGTTCTTTGTTCCGCGGAAAATACGTGAGGCTATTGAAATAAGTCGACGCCCTAACTTTAATAGAGACGGGGGTTGGTCCATATCTCCATCATGGAAGCCACTGCTTAATATGTTGAGACCCGTTACAGAGGAGGAACTAAAAAGTGATGATGTGGTCAGCTCAGTGTGTATGTGTTTCAAGCAGGATACTCTTCCGCCACTTCTACCACCTCTACCCTCGCCCGCGCCACCCCCGCCACCGCCGCAGTTGTCCGCGCGGGCGCAACGCGCGTTGTCATCCTGTGGAACTCCTTGAAAATGGTATGCCATCGAAATTAGTCGAACGAACCCGTCAACACAGTGAGTTAATCCGTTGTTCTCAATCTATAATGTGTAACAATACTCACGTTTCGTTTAATGGAAAAATTACTACTCTATGGAATTACCTCAGATTATGAAACAAAAGGCAGATATACCGCGCGGAACAAATGTGCCCCGGCGGGCGGCAAGCTACAGATTTTTAGGTACTCTATGGAATTACGTTTCTGTACGTAATTCACTCAGATTGTAATACAAAAGGCGGATAGACCGCGCGAAACATTGAGAGTGAAGCCAAAAAAGCAAATACAAATTCAAAAGCGAATACCTACAATCTCGTGATTGTATTCGCTTTTGAATTTGTATTTGTATTTTAATTTGTTTTTTTTTTTAACAAAGCAGCGTTTCGTGCTATACTGAATCGTGTCAGTACAGCACGAAGCGCGTTGTAGGTAGGTATTCGCTTTTGAATTTGTATTTGCTTTTTTGGCTTCACTCACAGTGTTCCACGTGGTCTATCTGCCTTTTGTTTTATAATCTGAGGTAATTCCATAGAGTAGGTAGTAATTCGCTTGCTTTTTGTTTTGATGTCTGTTGACGTTTTTGCTTTTTTGACGTAATGGCGGTCAAAAGGTTACCGAAAAGCATTATAAAAATGCCGCATACACACGCTACATAACAACATACCTATAAAGTCGTCCCATTAAGCTAAAAACACTAATATATTATAACTACATAATACAAACAGTGCCATGACCCCAACTGCCAGACACGTTATCTCTGTTGACACTTGCCAATCTCGCTATGGCAGGAGGCATTTGCGTAAGCGCATTATCAACGACAGAAACCAGCATAACTAGAACCCTACGCTCCAAACTGTTACCCCATATGACACTTGCGTCTCATACGCAGCGGGGAGGGAGGCAGGGCAACCGCGATTGGTCACCGCTATCAGTTCAGTAGGTAACGTGGGGGCTTCATAGTTTTCACGTAGTCAGTCGGCGATGGATCGTTGCCGACAGAGGACGGACTGGGGAGAATTTATTCATTTTATTACAGAAATAAATGCTTATCAGAATTCGTTACGGGTCGCTCTGCATGAAAATAGCAGGAAGATTAATGTAGAAAACCATGGCAATTGTAGTATATTATTGATTCTTATAAATGTAACTGCACTTTTTAATACTAACTTAAAGCTAATGGGTTTGAATTATGTAGAATAATAAAGTACCTCATAATATTCTAGATTTTCTTAGTAAGGGCTTGTTAGAATCTTGACCAATTTTCTAGAGCACAGATTCCGTCCGAAATAACACTATCTGTCATAAAGTCTTACCTCTATCTTTGTCTATCACAAATTGCACAACAAATTATCAACACAATTTTACTATTACAATAAACTCACAAGTTAATCTCATTATTAATGAGTTGTATAATTTTATTTTATTATTCTTGTAGGCGTTCATTTTAATATTTAGTCTGGCGTTGACAAATTATCGCTCTTTTTATAACACAAACAAGATGATAATATTTATATTTTTGGTACACAGTTTCCGATTGCATTCGTATCTTTTGCTGTTTGAGCTAATCTGGAAAAATACTGGGTTGATTTTGATAGAGCTTTGTTGAAATTGATATTTACTAATTAAAATTTTGGTGTAAGTAATCTTTACAGATATGTTCTATAATAAAACTGAAACTTACCGAATTTCAAAGGAAACGTTCTTGAATAAGATAAAGTCAATTTTTATACTTAAAAGATAAAATTTATTGTAGCACCCGGATCTTCTGCGCTTTGAACTAAATACCTTGACGATGAAATTCAAAAAAAAAACTTTCATTTATCAAACAAATTAGCCATATCTCGGACTGTACTGGAACGCGAATTTGGTAGAAGGATAGTTCATTTTAAAATCCCAATGAACAGTCTACATCTGCAATTAAGAGCGACTGAATTGATGTCTCGTCTAAAAATAAATGACAAGGGCAGAGTTCATAGTCGCCATCTTTTCTTTAAAACAAGGAGCACCGTAAACACGATGTCACAATTTTAAGATTATTACAAAAAGTAATTCTTCTTTGTAAGTAGGTGTAAGTATCTTCTTTTAATTATTAAAGTACTCAAACATGTAGGTACCTAATCCCCGACCTCAAAAATAAGATTAAAATATCCGTCATTATTTACTTACAAAATATTTTCGTGGGAACTCAATGATAAAAAATAAGTTAAAACAATATTCGTCACATTATCGATATTTTAATTAAAGTTATCGTACTTACTCTAATTAACGTTTTACAACTAAAATGATAAATTGGAAAGCGGTCTAGTACACTTAGTTACACAGATAACAATAAAATGTACACGATGTAAATATGTGGGTGCGTAACACGTATTATCTGAGCAAAACAAAGCCACGAGGAGCACGCGTGGCGGCCGTACGACTACACTTTAAAAATAGAATCGTTGACTCACCAACGTAACCAGACCTGCCCTCCCCCGCACAGCATTAAACAAATACACGATAACATACTCTTTGCCCCAATAATTACAGCTCAATGTTACTGGTAGGTGCAGTGATTAAGTCTCACAATCTAGTTCACTAATCTAACTTGACCTTCCCAGGCGCCCCTCCCTTTTCCTTGTTTTTTAGAGGACCTTTGTCTAAAACTGACGTGTCCATCCATCTTATGCTGGTCGTATGGTGCTGTGGTCGTCAGTTCTTTAGCGTCTTGCCTCAGGACCACGCCCTGCTGATGTGTTCGATGCGTCTCGCGTTCCAAATTCGAATTCTTGGCAGTGTTGTTGCCAGTCTTCGGAATTTTAGCGCGTTTTTTTTTCTTGTTATTACTGATTTTCTAGCAAAAGAGAAGTTAGATTTCGTGATAAGTAGATAATTAAAACTGGGCCACATTGATGACGTCATACTTAATTAAATTATATTATTGTTTGTCTTGCTAGATTTACGACAGCTACTGCAAAAATACAAAGATTTTGATAATTAAATTTATGCGTAATTGCAAATGATTATTTTCAACTTTTAGGTATCCGTAGAAAAATATTATATCTACTTTCTGCTATCGTTATCATAATCTTGCATTTTTACAGCATTTCAGATTGTGCAATTGAACAATGCAAAAAAATATAATTATTTACGACTGGGATGCGATTATTTGTTCAGAATTCTAATTTTAAATGCGTCGTTCATTACAGGTGTCATTGTATTCAAAGCATGCATTGGCACTTATGGATTGTCAGGGTTGATTCTTACTTAATGGTTTAATGCTAATCTTCTATAACCGACATGTGACGGGTGTAAAGACATCTTTGTGGACGTTTTGTTTGTACTATACTATACCTGGAAATCTTCTAGTTACGGGGGTGACACATACTTAGAAGCCATAAAAAGTTTGACAACCAGTCTTACCAAGGGCCGTGTTACCAGTAACTGGGTTGTAGAGGTCCGATAATCAGTCGCTCCATTTAAACACTGGTATTCAACTGCATCCGGTTAGACTGGAAGTCGACCCAACAAAGTTGGGAAAAGGCTGTGATGACGGAAAAAAGTTGATGATGACGAAATTTCTGATGATCAAAGTAAACAGTAAATACCCCTACGAAGTACTATTCTACTATTGCACACTACCATTTATATACAGTGATCTTTAACTCCAATAATAAAAATCGTTTTCTAGCAATTGCTCAACTTAGTTTAAGAAAGCGAGACTGTTAGATTTTTGTTTGTAAAACTCAAAACTAATAAAATACGAATTAAAAGGTTTTGGAAGCGTGATTTACGAGTATTATCCCATTAAACTACGAGTAAGTTACCAAAAAAAGAAACTAAAAAAATATAACGTAATACTAAAACTAAACTTAAATATGTGCATCGTTTTAAGGGTTCTAGGTAAGGTAGTTTCTAAGTATTAATCAGTAATTTATTCATAACAAATAATAATAACTCGTGTTCACAACCAACGACCTATTTACACGACTTTGCAAACGTATTAAACAAAGACTTACCACGTATTTTCCAACCTCTGTTGACATCAAATCGAAAAGAAAAAAAAGCAATCAAAGACAATAATGAATCATAGACCATTAAATAAAAAAAAACTGACCCACCCAACCTGATTGTCTAGTTTATTGCGCAGTTGCGCAAAAATGTAATGTTTACTTCTATTTCTTGTTATCTTTGCGTTACAATTTATTTGGTACCTACGTATTTATGTAAATTAGTGTCTAAACATGAAAACATCGTGAGGAAACCTAGATTTATAATTGGTATAATATAAGCCAATCGCCAATCAGCGTTGAGCAAGCTTGGTGATCACTGCTCGTATCTTCTCTGTATGAGAAGAGGCCACAGCGGGCTGGTATGAATGAGAGTGATATGAGGATTCGAATGACGTTATTTCAACGCACGCTATTTCGTAAAAAATTACGAGTACGCCAGTTCGTAAACTCATTGATTCGAAAACCGCTATATCGAATGACGTTGTTCCGAACACGCTGGTTCGAAAAAATGTTTGAATGGAACGCTAGTACAAAAGCATTATTCAAATATAATTGATTTTTAATTTCTTAAACGAGCTTTTCTCCATAATTACATTTGGTGCAAACTGATAACTTTTATGTTTAACACAACACTTTAAAAAGTTCGTCGCTCCATTTTGTAAAAATACATCAGATTTAAATTAAAATACAAATGAAAACATAAATTAATAGTAAAAAATTCAAACCCTATTCATTTTATATAAACATCTTAGAAAAAAAACTCTATGGTGTGAGTTCAATAAAATCACGTGTTGATCAACGTTATAATTTGCATACCGATTCAAATTAAGAATACAAATTATCTAATCAATATACCGTAAATAATACTTGCTTTTGACCAACAAGACACAAAAGAAAAAAATAAAAACAGAAAACTACAACTGAAATAAAAACCGGGACTATTCTTTTCTTTCAAGCTAGAAGACACCCCTTCCCACTTCGTGTCTCAGAAAGCACGTAAAGCCTATCTTGGTCTTTAATAGTCGTTTTATGAGTAGCCAGTAACCAGTAACTGGGTTATGGAGCTCAGACAGGTAGTTGAACAAAAATATTCTAAAAGAGAAAAATATTTTTTTTAAAAGCCGGGAGACCAGTCTCTCATAGTTATATCTAATTACCTTTTGCCCGCGATTTCGTGCCTATAGTGGTCGAAAACCCCTCAACTGGACCTTATCGCCAAATCCCTCTTTTGTTCAAATATTCAAATGTTCAAATACAGCTCACATTTTTAAGACCACTAATTATGTTAATTGTAATCTGTGGTGCTTGGCAAGTGGACATCCCCCAGTTGTAAACGTCCCTTTATGCCATTTGGCCTAGTTCTGTTCGATCTTTAGCTAGATACAGAGGGAGGTGGACAAATATGTATTTCTTACTCCTCCGCTGTTCTTTTCTGATCAATTTCACAGCGGGTTCCAAGACAGTAACGCTTCTTCGGAACTCGTCGAGCTTTTCGACTTGACGAACCTCGAAGCTTTTCAGGTGGTCGCCACTGTTGATTCTAGCTTTCAGGAGTCAGTGGTTTGGGAATAAAATGTCGGGCTTGTCCAAAAACAAATACACTATTGATGATCTTCTCTATACACATATATTTTCTCATACGAGCACTAGAAACTAAAATATCTTAAGGTCAAAGTCAAAGCGTTGATTCTGACTTTCAGAAGTGGCAGTGATTTGGGAATAGAATGGCGGGATAGGTCCCAAATAAAAAGTCGTTAATCGCTGACGTGTCTCTATTTTACCTACCTGCCAATCTTTTCTTTCTTTCTTTCTTTTCTTTCTTTCATCAGCCCAAAGACTGTCCACTGTTAAACATAGGCCTCCTTCATAGAACGGCATAAGGAGCGGCTCCCTGTCGCTTGCATCCACCGGTTACCCGCGACCTTGACGATGTCGTCGTTGCATTTGGTGGGAGGTCTACCAACGCTGCGTCTTCCGATTCGTGGTCACCACTCGAGAACCTTTCTTCTCCATCTGTTATCGGTTTACACATTATAGATTGATTGATTGATTGTCTCTGAATCTATACTATATCTATACTAATATTATAAAGCTGAAGAGGCTGTTTGTTTGTTTGGTTGAACGCGCTAATCTCAGGATCTACTGGTTCGAATTGAAAAAATCTTTTTGTGTTGGATAGTCCATTTACCGAGGAAGGCTATAGATAGGCCCATGCGAAGCCGGGTCGGGTCGCTAATAAATGATAAAATTCATTTTGGTTTTACATAACACTAGCGTTTGCCTGCGTTTTCATCTGCATTACTGTCGGTTAATGCGGCTGAAGTCGTGGATTCAAAAGTAGTCTAAATCCTTTCTGGGGTTCAGGCTTAGTTTGTACCAGTTTTCATCAAAATTGGTTCAGTAGTTTTGCCGTGAAAGCGTAGCGAACAAACTCACTTTTGCAATTTACAATATTAGTATGAATTACGGACCCCACATTTTTGATAATAATAATAGTTAAGCATGGTATTCAAGGATAGAGTAGTTTCCTATTGATGAAGATTTTTTTGAAATCTGTGAGCAGTTTCGGAGTTTATCTGCAACATCTAAACTTACAAACTTTATCTTTAATAATATACATAAATAAATAATATAGATAAATCATTTTTTTATTGGCTCATGACACAGATGCCTTAAGCCCGTCACATACGTAGCTATAATATATATTATAGCTAGCCACCACACCACACACGGTAGCTATAATATAATAATATATTTTCGCCCTTATTACGTCTACGATCGTTGTTTGTTTCACATTTTTGAAATTTATATTAATATGCCTTGCTATATCTGTCCACATATTTTGGTGACGTAGTAAAAATATATATTATAGCTGATCGTAATATGCCTCGATTTTAGCTACGTCTGACGTATCGTATATTAATATATATTATAGCTACGTTTGACGTATATTAATATATATTATACCTACGTCTGTGACGGGCTTTAATCCTGTTTAAATAAATTGCTTGCACAATGCTATGATAAACCAAAATAAAAAAAAATGTTATTATTTTCAAACTGGCCATTATTTGCAACTAACTGATTGGGTTTTGTCAAAAAAAATCATAAAAATTTTGCTAAAAAAAAATAGTCACACTTTGGCTAAGACAAGTTCGGTTCAAATGATTATAAATAGTGTATACTAGCTCCGCTTTACGGCTTTGCATCGATCTTCCAAACATCCTGTATATATATAGATTTGTAATATACTTAAAGATTTCTCAGCCATTAGTCAAGCCCCGTCATTGTACGTCGCTGAGGCAAAGGAATAAGTGAAGAATTAATAATTCCAAACGTGATCTTTAAACCTATTTGAGTTACACGTGGCGCGTTTTAGGTATGACGCATAGAAAATGCAAATCATCGGATACGGGTGTATCCGATGATTGCTTGTGCCCGGTTGCGAATCCACAATCTCGTGCATTTTATATGGGCGGTTATTGCATCGTGACATTAGTGCCTACATTCCATTTACAATAGCATTAGAGTTAGACAGAAGTTACAAAAAAGTTCTTTTTGATGCACACTTTGAACCTGTTAAAATTACGATAGACACCGAATTTATTATAAGTAATCTATTTTTACAGTAGCTGTCGCACGTATTTGTAACCATTTTAATCATTTATCTTCTATAATTATGTAGCTTTCATTAAGTTGTATTTTTAATTCCAATTTAAAATTACAGTGTCAACGCTAAAAACCTAACAGAAGCAGGAATGAACAATACCCGGAACGTTATTCGTTTCACTGTAATTCTACCGAATTTAAAATGTTACCTAATCTTTAAAGACTTTTATTCTGTTTATATTAATAAACGTCCATATTTAGTACTATCTAAGATTTATTTATTATAATTATGTTAAAATAAGTTTTATTAAAATTGTTGGAACTTTTCTTTGAAATAAAATGTTTTGCATTCCTGCTTTTATGAGCCTCTTTTTTCTAATGCTATTATAAATGGAGTATAGATAATACGATCAGTACATCAAGCCATACCAAACTGGCAAATTATCCCAATTGAATATGAACGTTATTCTTTTGTGTTAAACTTGAAAATCTATTAAAAAAAGGACAATGCCAGAAACTCTATAGAACTTTGCCCCACTCAATAAAAGTCATGTGCAATACGTAGCATCTTACTGTTTATTTATTGCTGATAACTAAACATTAGTCTTAGTGACTGTAGAACTTGCGGTTTCCGTTTAAATCTAAAAACAAAAATGACATTGATTGTATTTTAGGTAAAATGAGTTTGTATTTTGTGGGTGGGTATTTCGTAATCCGCAAGTTCTAAAGAAAAACAATTTACTATAGAAAGGTTCTTTATTCATTACAATTATTTTCATTAAATTTACTTTTTCTGTACATGGGTTACTTTTTCTGTACATGGGTGGGGCAGGATCTTGCATTGTCATTTGACAGATTGTTGTAACTTGATGTGCTGGCCTCTGAACTTTGTATCTTTTGTTTAGATATTTTAGGCTTATTTGGTAGAAATTACTAAATAGTAGAACTCCTTGTGACACTTTTAACTAAGGCAAAACTAAATTTGCCTTAACTAATAAATAAAATATTTATTATCATTATTTACATATATATTACATTTTTCAATATGAAATAAAACATTTAAAAATATATAAAAAATAGTAGCCCACCGGTATCGGGAACAAGGTCCAAGCTACCGGCGGTCAGGGCTCCAGAGAGAGAAACCTCCTGACAATGCGGGCCGTGTC
This sequence comes from Charanyca ferruginea, assembly GCA_947361185.1. Lineage (NCBI taxonomy): Eukaryota > Metazoa > Arthropoda > Insecta > Lepidoptera > Noctuidae > Charanyca > Charanyca ferruginea. The sequence continues at coordinate 33,241,021 of OX376057.1, forward strand.
CAGAAGTACTGCCTTCTGAATCAAGCCCTTGATTCTTTATTATTATTAAATTCACAATTTAAAATTCACCTTCCTTCGAAAACTATAACGTTCAAAATTTAAACAATGCTGGATTTGAACAGATTTTTTTATTGTTGACCGAGTCCTTGATATGCATGTCCGACTGCGCATTAATGTGACCTCGACTCCGCCATATTAAATGTGCGAGTAAATAAATGATTATAGTACAATTGTGGATTATTCTAAACTATAGGTAGCATTTGTGTAGAATTGTCAACATGATTGTTAGTAGGTACCAATTGCTGTTGTTACAAAGCACTATTATTATTTTTCTTTTGTCATTATTGTTATAAAGTAACAAGCTACCTAGTGCTTATTTCTAGTTCTTTCAATTTTCCGTTTGATTGCTTTTACGCATATATTTTCTAACTTTGTTGAAAGTAATAATAAAATAGTGCCTAGGTATATCACTCACGGAAAACATAGCTTCCTATTACCGAAATAATTATTAAAATCGCACCAGTAATTATTAAAGATAGCGAATTTCTCACTCAGAAATCCCCAGTAGGTACCTTGTATTTTCCTCCAATACCCAACACTATTGGCAATATTCCTACATTCAGTAATTAGCACACAATTAAGACTACAACAAAGGCTGCTCACACATGACTCACAGTACGTACGTAGGTACTTGCCTACGTGAGAAGGTGTGTCATGCACTGACTGCTTCTCTCACCCTGTTATTTATAGAAATGTTGGGTTTGTTGTGAATTGGCACTTTTTGTGAGACTGTCTAAGGAGAAAGGTACTTTGCAGCTGAATATCTTAGACGACTGTGGCGACAATTTCGTTGCGGGATCCGAGATTGAATCGTTAAATCGTTTCTCCGGGACTCGTCGAGCTGCATTACCTCGGCGTTTTACTGTTGCTGTTGCTGGGCAAGCCCTCCACATCGGTCTCCACCGGCGGTTTACAACAGTGTAAACACTTGTTTGCAACAAAAATTCCTTTGACCTTCAACAATCTCTGTGGACGGACGCGCGTTATAAACCATGTGTGGATACCGCCGTTGTAAACATAGAGTCGACAACACACTGAGGTGTTGTTGTAAACCAGTGTGGAAGCAAACACCAACCGTGGGCTCCACAAGCCTCCCGCCAAGGTGACCCCTGTTGGAAGTTTGTTTAAAATAACAGTCTGGCCCGGCTTTGATTCTGTGTTACAGGAGTTGCACTGGTTTGTGAGTAGTATGGCGAATTTGTCCCTAAAAAATAAGTCTGTGGCGAAGGCTCAATTGTTGTAAGAGCTAAGCCGAAGCCAAAATTGCTTAATGATACATGTTATTAAAATTATAGGCAATACTAATATAGCCCAAGAGCCCACGACGTGCGACGGCCAGACCTTCCTTATTTTATAAAAGCTGAAAGATTTTCTGTGCATGTCCCTTAAACAGGTAAGAACGAGCAGCGACTATAGAGTTTGGGTTATGGTTACTTGGGCAGGTAACAGGTAGTAAAGGTGTATAAAAAGTACCTTAAATTCGTTAAAGTATAAAGCTCAATTTTTTTTATACTAATTCGGTTTCATGATTTTAGTGGATGGTGTATTAAAAATACTTGCAGTGAGACTATATTTTTTTGGAATTCGTCTATAATAGACATTACTGACTGTGCCATTTATCAAGGCGGTAAAGCAGTTGTTGTTCAATGGGGAGCTTTTAGAAATCGAGTTGTATGGTGTACTTGCCACTGATAAACGGCATGTAAATATAGTTACTAAGGAACAATAACTGTCTCCATAAAGACCAAAATGAGAATCATTGGCCAAATGGCCTAAGAGGGGGCCACAACAAATCAAGAATTTCCTGTAGTACTTTAGGCATAGGTAGGTACGTAGTTTACCAGCTCAATTTATGAGAGGCAGGAAGGGTCTAGCGGTGGAATAGTCTAGCAGTCCAGGAATTTATACCGACGAGAGGGCAGCTTCTCTTCTCCTGATGAAATATCAGAAAAAGTCAGAGAAAGTCTGTACACGAGCAATCTATGGGTCAATTATACTAAGAGATCGCTGGATGCCCTGCGCGTCCAATATAACAATGCTTTCAGGATGTTGTTGAGACTGCCTCGTTACTGTAGTGCGTCGGAAATGTTCGCGCAAACCCGTACAGACGGTTTCTATGCGATTATACGCAAGAAAACCGCGTCGCTACTGAGGAGAGTGAGGGACAGTCAAAACAGCATCCTGAAAACTGTTGCAGAGAGCTTCGGCTCTCCAATTGTGCAGCAGTTTGTGCGGAGGTTGATGTTTACTAACACTAGGTGATAAGTTTTTCTATGTTACTAACATCCTATGGATCCTTGTTGTCCGAATTAAAGTTTTATTATTATTATTATTATTATAAATATAATGACAACCAAAAATACTTTAGGATCTTATGCTCCCTTACCAGAAATTATACTAAATAAGTACCAAAGTAAATGATCACCAAATCTTAGTGTGCAAAATAACCAAAATCTTTTTGACCCTTAAGTCCCCCCTTGGGCGGATCCGACATGGTTAGGTTAGGTTAGAACTGTGACCCCCTACGCACGAGGCGAGCGAGCGGAGCGAGCGTGCCGCGCCAGCGGCCGCCGAGTGTCAAAACCAAATCGCTTTTTACAGTCAAACTCATACATTTCTAAAACACAATTTTGGTGATCATTTACTATTTTTGATTTTATTTTATTTATTATTTTTGGTGATCTTTTACTAGATCTGGAGGTTCGTTAAACATAAGCCAATTATTTTTGATGGCCATTGTATTTGCATGATGGCGGGAAGAGCTTGACGCTTACAGGAGGGATTGGTCCACACTAGCTCTAGACAGAGACTGTTGGAAAGGAAGGGAGGCCTTTGCTCTGGGACAATACAGGCTGGAAATAAATAATTGTATTTGCTAGCAATTCCTTTTTGTAAAAAGGATAGTTCAAGTTACTGTTTTTTTTTTGTTTGATTGAATAAATACATGGCATTCTAAGGCTTTTACTAAATCATTCAAGTATCAAAAATAAACCTTATTATTACTCATTGCCGTGAGGTGTCCGGGCCAGAACAGCACCCCCATTTTATCCCGAGGGTGTCGTAGAAGGCGACTAAAGGAAAATCTGGAAGTCAGGCCGCAGCAGGTTCAGTGAGCTGAACAACCTCGCTGCGATCCCCAAGACGCCTGCCAAGCTTGGGGATTATGGGCAATGTCTTCCGGCTGATGATGATGGTGATGACTCATTCTAAATAATTCAAAAAAATGTATAAAAATTTTTCATTAAATTGTGTCACAAAGATAAACTACGCTAAAATCAAGGATTTTCCTCGTGGCAACATGTATGAGACTAAGTTCACGTAGGTATATGTTTTGATACCTTAGTGTTCAAATTTTCCTGTACCTACTATGCAAATGAACCAATCGATCGATAATTTTGTGTAGTATGTTAAAATCAATAAAATTATGTCGTGTGTTCCTTCTTTCCCGGCCGGCAGTCACCGAAGTTAACTGTCTCGCCTCTCGGGACTGCAGACCACGTTTTCCAGCCTACCACGCCCATTTACCGCCTGAGCTCTAAGCCTCGTTCTAAACTAGTGTGTGTGTGTGTGTGTAGTGTGTGTGTGTGTGTGTGTAGTGTGTGTGTGTGTGTGTGTGTGTGCACGACGCCGGTCGAGGTCGTGACTTGTGTAGGTACGTCGACCCCTAAACGTGCCTACGCTGATATCACCGCCACGCACAAACCTGTGTCGCAGACCAGAAAGGGGGATAAGAAGAGCTCTTGTGAACCTGCCGACAAGGGTTCGAAACAGCAAGGCCCAACGGGCCCGTGTGACAAGGATGGCTTCGTGATGGTGGATAAGAAAAAGAAGAAGAAGCCTCCTAGTCGAAACCACTGCGGAACCGCGCTGGCAGGACCCAATACGCTGCGTCCGGCAACACCTACGACGCAGCTCTATGTGTCCCGGTTGCATCACACCACGAAGGTTGAGGAGATCGTGGAGTATGTTCGAGCCAAGACCACCTGAACCTTAAGGGTCGAGAAGTTGGAGTCGCGCCACAATACGAATTTCAAGTCATTTGTGGTGCGAGTCCCGACGCATTACCTTGAGACCTTCCTCAAGGAAGAGTTTTGGCCGAAGGGTGTCGTGTATCGGCGATTCCGCGGAAGGCTACGCGACAGCGCAGCGTAACACGACGCCGTCTCTTCGTGTACAATAGTTTAGAAATATTTTTGTGGGTTTAATTATAAATATGTATGATAGTCTGTAAGGTATATTTGTTATGGGTCCTTTGTTACCCGAAATAAATGATATTATTATTATTATTATTATAACAGGAATACTGTTAAACCTGATTAAAAGTGTAATGCTATTGTTGTAACCTCGATCTTCAATTTATCTCCAATTTCGATAGTTCCCTTAGCCACCTCGTGCCTACCACGAGGCGCCTCTGTGACATCTGAGTGCGCCCGCATCCCATGCACGGGGTTCGCAACTGGCCACGAGCAAGTGCCAGTGTCACTTTTTCATGTTCCTATGTACTTTGTAAGTTTATCTTGGACATACTGACATCGGTAATGGAAAACACCGTAAGGAAACCTGGACTTATACAGGATTAACTTGAATTAATTAACAACTTTTTGACTCAGACCACGAACCTGAACAACTTTCTTTATGGGGCCAACTCAGACAGCGCCAAAAAAGAAATCAGCTGTTCCATACAGAAGTGCAATAGGTACTCGGCCAAAATGTTTAGAACACTTGTTTTTGAAGTGAAACTTCTATATAGACTTTTTTTTAAATGGGACAAGCCCGCACACTATTCCCTAACCACTGTAACTCCTGTAAGCCAGAATCAACAGTGGCGACCACCAGAAAAGCGCCAGAGCAATGAAACTCGACGAGTCCCAGAGAATATAGAGTATATAGACTAGGGGTTTTAGGATTTTTCTACGAAAAGGGGGACGATATATCGCGTGGTGAGGCGGCAGCGGTAAAGTTTCACTTCTGCTATGTGTCCCAGCACACATTTCGTTTTTTTTTTTCGCGCTGTTTGAGTTGGCTCCGTAATGAAAGTGGTTCAGGTTCGTGGTCTGAGTCACTCATTAAAAACTTGGTCATGAATTCAAGTTCACCCTGTATATTATTAATGTAATTGCCAATCCAAGCTGAAGAAGCGCGTGGTGATCCAATCCTCGTACCTTTTCAGTACAACAATTATAGGCCGGTATTATTATTATAGGCTACGTCCCAATCAGAATAATTCAATTGTTTGGTCGGAGCCCTGTGAAATTACCTTGTATGTCCATATTCATAGTGAAGAAATAACTCCTTGTATGTATATTACGAACGACGAAAAAAATGTAACTAAAATTACTGATTCATAAAACTTTGTGAATGTTTTTATAAAATCATGGGAGGAAAATAGTTTAGCAGTTGTTAGCAATGACCTAGTACCAACTTATATTGCTGTACATACTAACAAGGAGTCTTCTCATTTGGAAGTGCCTGATTTAGACGATAAGACCCTGGTGCCAAATGTGCTTGTGCTAACCTTTCGTTAAGAAGGATGCGCTGACCGAATTCATTAATACAATTTTCTATTCGCCATTTTAATACTTATTTACAATGCATAACAATGGCGTATCACAAATATACCCTGCTGCTCATACTAAAGTCTGCTTAGATAATGATTCTTAATCAAATACAACTAAAGTTTAAATTGGAATGAGTCGCGAATGTTGACGAAATCAACACGCTCAGTAACTATTTTGTTTTCAAGAAAATGTCGGTAAATCTTCCGTGTTTTCTTACTCATACTATTTTAACATTATTGTGTTTAGTGAGGTTTTAGTCATTTGTATTCAATGTTGAAAATTAAATCAACTATAATATCACTTCTATGAATATCATCATCATCTACCTTCCCTTATCCCATATTACTTAGGGCTGACTTAAAACATTTTCTTCTTTCATTCCGTCCTGCTATCACTGATTCCCTTTTATTCATATCATTCTTCTCAAATACATCCATCTTTTCTTTGGCCTTCCTCTCCCTCTCCATATATCCACTTTTATATTTATAACTCGCTTTTATGATGATGAAATAGTAATTTGGGCACAAAATGAAAAGTGTTGTTTTTTTAATTGATATAATTACTGATTTACTATTTTGACATCAAATCTGACGTATGTGTATTTAAAATTCATGATTTCCTTATTGAACTTGAAAATGTGACGTTTTTGAAGTTGTTTTTATAAGCTTTACTTTATTCATACCCAGGTATGGCGCCATGTTCAAAATCAACTGGAAAAAAATTGCTTACATTGCTTCAATACTTTTATTAAAAGGGACAAGTTTGTTTGTAATAGGCGAACTAGGAACTCTGGATACTTCCAGAGTCCTGCTGGTCCAATTAAAACAATTCTTACATTGGTAGAAAGAATCACTATTAAACTACCACATGTATGAAATCGAACCACATGTATAAACTGTATTATCATTGACGTCAAATTTAATATTTATAACTTCCTTAACCTGAAAATTATTCGAATTTAAACTATTTTTGGATTCATGATTGTTGTTTTCAAACTATGGGATTCCTTTTGCAGCGTAATTATTGGAATTGCGTACCAGTTGCTAATTCTTGGTCTATAGTCTGCCTATCTGTTGGCACGTACCTTCTGCATGTAGCGTTAGTCAGACCTGTTGACTATAATATTAATATTTTATGTCATGGAGTCTGCCAGTGTAATATTAGTGAAACTTCTAGTAGTCTCTATTGTATTTTTAATATGCTATATCTACTCTTGATTTTTAGTGTCTATGCCAAAAGCAATTTCTGATAGAAATACATGATCCATTTTATTAGAGTTGCGTATTTAATAAGACTTCGCTGTCTGTTTGTCTTTCCTTCCCTTCAATTAATCTTTTGAACCGTAATGGTCATCTACCTAATTAGATGTTTCATATTGAATGAAATTCCTGTTAGTAACACATTCCTACTAAGCCAAATATTACTGTTATCGCTTCATGGTCGAACAAACCCACTATATTATTGCAAATCTACTCAATATCAACACACGGCCACACCTAACTTGAATTCGAGGACGAAGCGAGCCTCCGGATTTTGCAAGCGATTTGAAAAACTAAACCGTTGCACAAACACGAAGTTGAATGTTGACGAGAAATCGAGAATAGCTTTGTAACGAGGCAAAGAGTCACTGTGGGCTCGTCAGCCGGCGACCACGCGTCGACGGCGTGCTCGCTGACGTCATCCGCGTCACCGCTCCATCAAAACAATGCTACTAATCCCAACCCACCCAATTTTAAACCTTAACCCCCCACAATAAGAGCTCTAACATTCTTTTGTTGTGATAGTGCAGCCGTAGTTTTCCGTTCGCTTTGCGTAAGTTCGCTAAGCGTGTGTGTTGTAGATTTTTTTCGGCTAACACACGCGCCTCCCGTGTTGTTTTACGTCATTGTGTCGAGTAGTTTCGAGAATTCAAACGCCTAATTTTGTGAAATTAACATTGCATTTAGCACCGATTTTGAAGAGAATTCGTAATACATTAGAACGTTATCAGTACATACAGGAACAAAAAGTTAAATGTAAACGTCGATGTATTATCGGAATGTAAATATGTCGTTTTATCAGCGCACCGAGGCTATAAAAGCAGTCGCGGACGAAACTCCGCGCCCAGTGCGGATCGCGCGGGCACACTATAAACATGACTGACTAACTAACAGGCTTGAGAAATAAAACATACATATTTGAATTCAGTTACACGTGATCAAAGTGTTGATGTTGATCATATCAAACCATCACGGACTGAAAACAATGGAACTTAATGATGCATTGTTTCAAAGAATGACTCAATACTTGTTCCAAATTCCAAGAAAGGTTATCCTTACAAATGTAACTTTGAAAATAACAACATAGCAGATACTAGTATGAATGAAATTATGCAAGATTAACCTTACGCAGTAGTGCAATAAACTGAGATCAATAATGAAGAAAGAAATGATATAACTAATTATAAGGTTTCCATAGCAACTTTTATCATACTTATCAATACAGATGTCAAACGTCTCTTAGGTAATAATAACAAATAAATAAACAATCGTAAATAATCGATTACGATGAATGGGCAGGAAATAACTAGAAATATAGGTCATGGTTGAATGATTCAGACGCTCATGTACAGAGAAAATGATGAAGAATTCATGCAAGTTGCAGTATGTTATGATTTTGTACGTAATACAAGGTCGTTTACTGTTATGATTTTGAAACTAAAGTAAAAGAAATAATACACGATAAGAGTCTACCTGTTGAAAAGATTACAGTCTCGGGAATGTCTAAAGATTAATAAATATTTAAACACGGAACAAATAATTTTGGAAATTAAGTAAAAAGTATGATTAAAACCAGGAAATAGGGAATTCTGTTTACAAACTGTTGTTAACATTGACTGTACTGTATGCAAAACATATCGACCTTCATTTGTAGCCAGTGATAAAAACATTATCCATATAATTCTATAAATATTTTTTATCTTTCCGATACTGGGCTTTACCCTGTGCAAGGATTCATTTTAGATGAAATTTCTACAGTATCAGAGCAAACATGTTTTTCTGTATGAACTAGTTTTGCCTGCGACTTCGTCCGCGTATTTAACGGATTCCTTATATTATTGGTAATGTAAGAATAATAAAGAATCGGTCAACCCATTTTGAAGGAGTTTTGTTACAGCACTGTGACACGAGAATTTTGTATATTAAATATTAGTTATATATTTTTGTATATTCAGTTTTCCTATGTTGTTTTTTTAACTTTGTTCCTGCCATTTTATTGCTTCATCACCCTTGGTTGCCTGATAGGGAATGCTTAAAGGCATTAAGCCCGCCTTTGGACCATTGTGCATGAAGTATAAATAAATAAATAGATAAGTATACCCTAGTAGAGCACTCAGAGATAACGTAGATTCTAATTAAAGAATTTGCAGAATGGAAACAGCTGATCCGGAGATTATATAGCGATGTCCAAATTCTAAGTAAAACAATCAAATACTCTTATATATCTGGAACATGATCCCTAGAGTTTCCTGGATCAGCACTCCCAACCTCTACAAACAGGTTCGGAAATTTCGTTTTTGAATGACGAAGAACCAAATCCTATATTTAGAGAAAAAAAAAGAACACAACCTCACACGTAATCAGAAAATCATTCTAGAACGGAACAGTAGAAATACACTTCACTATTGCAAACGATTACAGCATTACCAATAATGCTTCGTAAGTTCCTACCAAGTAGCGTATCACTTGTAGGCACTGCAATGCTGTAGGCAGTGACAATGTTGAAAATACACAAAGTATGAGTAACACAGCACGCGAACACAGCGTGGCTCGCAGTGACGCGCGCGCAATTTATGTTGCGTCACGATTAATGGACACAGTATTAAAATTTCGCGAATATGTAACATATTCGCGATGATGAGCAATATAAAATTTAAACGTGAAAATTTTCGATGTTTTGTTTCTAAATATTTCAGTAACGGTTCAACTGACTTGAATAAAAAAACACAGAATTTGTATACTTTTGACAAAAAGATAAGGAAACAAAAGTGCTAATGTACCTACAATGACGAAATGAACGCAAAATGAAAAGGAAAACTTTTGAACTAATTAACGTGACCACAAACCGAGGAATACTAAGAACGATGACAGACTTCTTAAAGTTTATTGTGTTAAACTGTTTTGAATTGTGTATAAAAACTAGGTAAACAATGCAGCATCACAATTCCTACACCACTCTGATAGCCTGACTAGGCAGCCTAGCTAAAATATGGGCATTTTAATGCAACTGCTATTCGAATTAAGGCACTTGACAAAAACCTAAGTTCCTACGGTCAGGATCGCTTTCTCTGAGTCACACAATGGCCCTAGGTCTGTAAAGAACGGCCACGTATCCACAAAATAACTGTGGCGTATTTACTTGATCTACGTGATTTTAGTCAGATATGCAGTAACCTTAACCTTGAACATAATGTTTTTCCTTGTTAAATCATACAAGTTATGATACGTTTACGCCTATTCACCTTACGTCATACTGAATACTCATAGTAACATTCATTGTCATTTTTGTATTGTGACCCATCAGTCAATATTTATAGGGATTTTGTCAAATTGTCATCTGCCCAGACAGACATAGGTATTATGTGCCGAAATGATGTTTGATTCTGATGGCAATATGATTATGACCTATTAGGTTGATAAGGGGCGTGAACAACTGCAGTATCATTGTCGTAAGAAGCAAAAATTGTATCTTATTTTGATGAAGACTGAAGATCCTATATATAAGTTACTTACTCATGTTGCAAGCATTCATACGCTCTTGTTAACTTTAAGTGACAAAATTTTCCTTTATCATGCATCCGTTTCATTAATGTCACTTCACGATTTCCTAAGGTTGTATCGATTGTTGCCGGGGTTTTGTTTATCAACAATGATAGCCATATTTTTGCGTCAGAAACCTGGTGAGTTATTTTGAATTCACATTAGTTATATCCTGAACAGTCGAAGGTATGATTCACAGAGGATGAAACGTAGACGCAGTGGATACGGGGGGGTACATTGACGTGTCTTAAAAGAGTTTGTTTTATGTAAGTCTAACACCCATATTCTAAGTTCTAACCTCGAAAGCTCCTCGACTCACAACTCAGTCGAGGAGCCCTCAAGGCGTCAAGCCCTCAAGGCCCCTAAAATTCGTATCCATAGTTGACAGATTAAGGAAACTATGAGATTCCTCGAATGAGTGTGAGTCGAGGGGATACGTCACGAATACGTCATTGTTTGGAGGAATATTTCGTTGTTATATTGGCTAAACTTATTTGGAGAGCAATCTCCACGTCTGCTACTTTTTCATCTACATGTTCAACAGCATCTATTTCATTCTCGGTTCCATCTCTCATCCACTTTCTGCTCCCAGGACATCAAGGGGGCGATTTATTAACTACATATTAGGAATGTTCGCATTTTAATCTGTCACTCAATTGTCACTTGGAATTCTCGTGTACCGCGGATGCATTTACAAACATGTAAAGTCACATACACAAACAGTCAGGCCCGGAACCACAATCTGTAGGCAATACAAATATTTGTTCCGTGCGGGCATCGAACCCGCCACACGCAACGCAGCAGCCAATCGCTAAACCACTGCGCCAACTGTGTCGTCAAATCAATCGTCAAACGTCCAAACATTCTGTCAAAAATGTCTCTTATATTTTGGATTGTCTCTGAAATGAGATTGCAGTTACCGTTGAACGTTTTTATTTACTAGAATTATTGGCCTTCTAGTACCAATTTCTGATAAAATGAGAAGTACCCTATAACTCTACCTGATATCTCCATGTAAATTTTCCTTTTATGTGTGTTGTGTGTACTTAAATCAGTAAGCAATCAACCCATTCAAGGTTACGAGACCGGAGACTATGATTTAATCATGTACAAGCAATTTAACTGCTTAAGTGCTTACGTTGGTGCAGTCATGTATTCAAACTACTTAACCTTCATTATAAAATTTACCTCAATCAAGCCTTTTCATTATTTTATTTTTTTTAAGTTATCTGAGTGATCAAAGTATTTCAATTAAACCATTTACAGGCACTTTTGAATTGTCAAAGAGTCAAATAATCAGAAAGTTGAAGCTAGTTGCTCATTCCAAAACGTAGGATTGGTCTCTAAGGAGATCCGAAGAACGAGTAAGAAACTCCAAGAATATATAACAAGTTTTTACAAAATCCTGGTTACATAATTTTTGTTGTTTCTATATATTTCTTGACGCTTACAGGAGGGATTGGTTCACACTAACTCTGAATAGAGAAGGTTAGAAGGAAGAAAGGGAGGCCTTTCCCTGTAGCGGGACAATACAGGCAGAAAATAAAATATGAATTATATGTAAAAACAATATAAGCAAAGAGCAATACAAAACAATAATGAAAAAAATAAAGTTAAAAGCCATGGCAGTTAAGAGATGTCCAATCTCACGTTAGAATGGTAGTGTCCCTTAGTCTTGTAACGCTCATTTCGAGATATGCCCAAAACTAGACTATTTAACAGCAATAATCGACCAATCACACTGCTCTGTTGCTTAAAATTGTAAACCATAACAGAGCAGATTTACAATTTTCTATAAAAAAATCTCTCGGTTTTTGGTACAGCGTTTGGGCAAGCGTAGTATGGAACGCCCTGCGACACGACCGACCGAGGACCGACCGACGTTCTGGACCAACGATTTGAATAAAGTGTCTGGCAGCGGATGGATGCGGTCTGCTCAAGACCGGGTTGGTTGGCGATCTCTGGGGGATGCCTACGTTCAGCAATGATATGACAATGATGATTAGCTGTTCCCTAGCATAAGTCCGTCTATTCTGAAACTTAACCTTTGATGAATTAAAGCAAGCTCACTTCCAGCTCACTTTGCTTTACACTGAATAGTCCAGCTGCATCTATAGGGTGACTGGCAATTATAGTGACCGATATTTAAACCACATATTTATACCAATGTCCTGTGTGGCCGCGAATAGTGCGTTTCTCCCCATTTCTACCCGTGGGTGTCGTAAAAGGCGACAGAGGGATATTGACCACAGGAATGGGCAGCAGCGTCCTCCTGAGTACCATGACACCTACTGCGATCGCCTACGTGCATCGGCCAAGCATGGCGATTACGGCTGAACTTTCAGGGAGACCTATGCCGATCAGTGGTCGTCTAAAGGTTGACATGAAGACACGGAACAGATAAATAGAGTCATGAAGATGATGATGACTTATTTAGGATGACTGGTTATAGTGACCGGTACTTGAACCACATACATAGGTATTGTACCAATTATTAGGACCATTTTGTTCTACTAGGACACATGGGCACATTTGGACATATAGAAAATCAAACATGCATGCAAGCAGGTTGGCGATCTCAGTAGGTGTGTACTCAGAAGGACGCTGCTGCCCTTTGTCTGACCAATATCCCTCTGTCGCCTTTTACGACACCCACGGGTAGAAATGGAGTGGTGCACGGTGAACCATCCGACACCCTATATAATATGAACGAATTAACTCAGCGTGTGTGTATCAGACAGACAGACCAATAAATTCCTAAAACTACCGACAACGACGCTGCCGGTTTTCCAAAGACGTATATTTGAGCATAATGAAAAACACGAAACGAAACGGGACATTTACCTTGGTAGTTAATCCCGTGTACGTTGCTACAGTCATGTTTCTAAGCTATTTAACCTTAATTATGTTCCTTTGTCATAACACATTAGTTTCGTTAATGACGTGTTACCTAATCACTGGAGCGCGTAGTATACCTTTGTACGAATGATATTGCAGAATCAATTATGGGTTTCACACAAAGCATTGCAAGTAATTTATTATGCATTTAATCACTAGTCATTTAAAAATCCGGCTCGCGGTATGCCAGAGGGGTATGGAACGGAGTATTCTGGGCATAAAACTTCAAGACCGGGTTAGGAATACTACCATCCGTTGGATGACAAAAATAGCTGATGTCATTAGGAAAGCAGTCACGCTGAAGTGGAATTGGGCTGGACACATCTACTGCATGTCAGACGATCATTGAGCCGAACGCGTGTCCCAATGGGTCCCTTTACATAGCAAGCGACATCGCGGCAGGCCCAGGCGGAGGTGGCGGGATGATCTAGACTCTTTTGACAAAAAGTGGTCTGAAATAGCCCTTGACAGAGAGAAGTGGAAGGAGAATAGAGAGGCCTTTGCCCTGCAGTGGGAAAATACAGGTTGAAAAAAAAAATACCAGAAGGGCGATTCTAGTGACTTTCAGTATCCATTATGCCTATATAATGTGTAATGTGTGTGTGTGTGTATGAGTGTGTGTGTGTATGAGTATGTGTAATGTGTGAGTGTGTGTGGATCCATTGTGTGTATGTTTATTGTGTGTATTTACGTATTAGTTTATAATTACTGTTTTTACGCTTGTGTATGTATTGTGTTTTATGGGCCTTAGTTACCTGAAATTAAGGATTAATAATAATTATTATTATTATTGGGAAGATTTGAGCTGGTCGTCGTGATGGCCCATTGGCCCAATGATCGTCTGACATGCGGTAGATGTATCCAGCCCAATTCCATTCCCTCTCATGTTCGAGGTTGTGGTTTCGCAACTAGGCACAAGCCAATGCCAATGTGATTTTTTCAATTTCATATGTACTTTGTAATATTATCTTGGACATCATTGACATCTGTGAAGGAAAACATCGTGAGGAAACCTGCACTTTATTGTTATTATAAGTCCGAAAGCTCCAATCCGCCTTGAGCGCACGTGGTGATCAATGCTTGTGCCTTCTCTGTATGAGAAGAGGTCTTTGCCCTGCTGTGAGACTATTATAGGGGGGGGGGGGGTTTAATAATTATTATTATTTCTTTCTTGAGCCGGTCTTGATTTTAATGGGTCCAAACAGATCAAATCGCTGTTGGCGTGGCATTTTAATTGTATTCATTATTACAAGGTCACTGAGAGCTACCCGGCTGTCTTTTTGAGTGGTTGTGTCTTGAACCGTGTTCGTCAGTTTAAATATCTAGGGCATATTGTTACGGAGGATTTAAAGGACAATCTAGATGTGGACCGGGAGCGAAGAGCATTGGCGGTGAGGTGTAATATGTTGATCCGGAGGTTCTCACGCTGCACGGGTTCAGTTAAAATAACACTTTTTAAAGCATACTGTCAAGTATTTTACACGTGTAGCCTTTGGACTAGCTTCACTTAAAAAGCCGTTAATGCTCTTCGAGTCCAGTACAATAATGCATTCAGGATGCTGTTGGGGTTGCCACGCTTCTGTAGTGCCTCAGGGATGTTCGTGGACGCCCGGACTGACGGCTTCGCTGCAATCAGGCGCAAGCGAGCAGCATCCTTGTTGCACAGGGTGCGTGCCAGTACCAACAGTCTCCTGAGTGTCATTGCCAACAAACTATATTGTCCTTTAATCTGGAGCCTATGTCAGCTACATGCTCCTGTATATAATGGTAATGTGTACTAACATAGTTTTTAAGTTTTATGTTACTAACATCTTTGTATTGTATTGTATTTGTATACTAACATAGTTTTTAAGTGGTCATGTGCTAACAAATCTGTACTTTTATGGAATTTTATTCCGAAATAAAGATATTATTATTATTATTATTTTATTATTACTAAACATAATTCTAGACTTTATTATTTTCGGTTTTTATTTAAAGTTCATCATTACTGCGCAATTTAGTTTTGATATTTTATTTAAAGTCCACTTTTTACGAAGTCAGGCTTTTTTTTTGCTGTTTTATTTATTTTTGACATAAAATAATTATTACTGAGATGAAATTGCGACTAAATTTTAAAAGAATTTTATTAGTGGGATTGGCCTATTAGTGAATTTTAATTTGTGTTTTGTTTTTGATATTTTTTTTAATCAAATTAAAAAAAAAAGAAGGAGGTTATCAATTTGACTTTGTATATATTTTTTTCTTTTTTGTTTGGCCACTCATAACTTTTTACATTGTAGTCCGATTTCGAAGATTTTTTTTTAATAGATTGTTTATGCCTCAAAGTTAGACCCATGTAAATTTCATGAATTATTACTAAGTGTGGAAAATCAAGAGATAACTTTATTTTTTCGTTACTGTTGTTACAATTTCTTAATTAATTTGGATATTACGAAATAGGCACTAAAAAGCAAAAAAAAAAAAACGACTACTGCCTTCAAACACTTAGAAGAAAAAAATAACTTTAAATTCGGAAGTCAGTGACACACAAAACTACTTGAGAAATAAAAGTTCATTTTTATCTTTCAAGTTTTTGAAGACGGTACTTGTCTCTTTTGTAAAAAAAAGTTTTGCAGCTGAACTATTGAACCGGTTTTGATAACACTTTCCATAGAATTAGTTTGATAACTAAAGCAAAATATGAGGTAGGTACTTTTTATCCCAGGATGTTGGAAAAAATCCACAGTTAGGAAGTTATTCTACTCTGCTTTTTCATATTCATTAGTAGAAGCGGGCAAAGATGATGATGCTAATTCTGGATATGTACTACTCACACGGATGTAATAACCCACGCTTTCTAGATTTATAGACATTGGAAAACCACTATTAATCTTACTTTTCCCAGTACAACGCCTTTATTTTCTTACACCATTTGCTCATCCATGTTGCAATTTCAAGACGAAGTGAGTAAGAAATTATATTGGGTTTATGAACATTTACTTGTAGTTTCACAATCATTATAACACCGCTCTAGTTCTTCAGGTGGCTTGTTTACATTTTACGATATAAGAAAAACTTTAAAGCTCTTTATAAGTAGTCTTATTATAGATAACCTAGCGCTTTTTGTCAATCTAGGTATAATAGACTTAAATATCTTAGATTTTGAAACAAAAGGCAAATAGACCGCGCTGAACATGAGAGTGAAGTCACAAAAGCAAATACAAATTCAAAAGCGAATACCTACAACGCGCTTCGTGCTGTACTGACACGAGTCAGTATAGCACGAAAACGCCGTATCGTTAATAAAAAAAAATAATACAAATACAAATTCAAAAGCGAATATAATCACGAGATTGTAGGTATTCGGTTTTGAATTTGTATTTGCTTTTTCAGCTTCACTCTCAGTGTTCCACGCGGTATATCTGCCTTTTGTTCCATAATCAGAGACCAATATTAAATATAAAGAGGAAAGATTTTTGTATTTTTATATGTTTCTAACGAATAAACTCAAAGATTACTGGTCTGATTTCCAAAATTCTTTCACCATTAGAATGCTACATTATCCCTGAGTAACATAGGCTATATAAATCAATTTAAAAAATTAGGGATCCTTGAGAAAATTCACGCGGATGAAGTCACAGACAAAGAACTAGTGTTGTTATATATTTTATCATCATCATAGGTACCTGCCTACGGCATGATCATTAGTGATTACTTCCTTCATCAATGTCTTGTCATATTTCCTCACGTTATGCGCAGGAGTGCATCATGTTTCTTCTTTGAGCCAACAATTATCCATAACTTCCTCAGTTTATGGTAGAGTAAATCTTGCATAATACATAAATAGTGGCAGTTTGGCTCTACAACATCATTAAGTTGCTGTTTTGCACTATTCGTTAAATTGCGTCAAAGATATTAAAAGTACAAAGGTGTAGATATTTTACCTACACAAGTTTAGTAATTAAAAAATGGCTCATTAACTGACAACCATCCCATATCTTCCCGTGGGTGTCGTAAGAGGCGACTAAGGGACTTACCAGAGAATGGGCAGCAGCGTTCTCTGTGCCTCTGTTACAACCATACTGCGATCCGCCTGCCAAGCGTGGCGATTATGGCAAAACCCCCCCAAATAAAGGTTGCGGGGATCCACTGGATGCGAGTCGCACGGGACCGGTCAATGTGGCGACACTAGAAGGAGGCCTATGTCCAGCAGTGGACGTCTTTCGGTTGAAATGATGATGATGATGATACAATAGGCGACACGGAAAACGTTGTATAGATTTCGAAATTGACGGGTAACGTCTGAATTCAGTTGTTTCAGACACTCAGGACATAACATATTTCCATTTTCCGTTGACATCGACGCGACTCTGAGCTAAGGTGTTAAAGCTCATTTGGGCTTATTTTTCTATTTGCTAAGTTTCAAACGTACCACTCGCGGAGCGTTCCTATTTTAACCCTTTTACTTGTAATGTCATTGACTTGCGTCTTAAACTTAGTTGATCAAATGGTAGTATCTGTGGGGTATAAGACCATGGTGCAATGATTGTAATGAGAACTTTTTTAAGATCTGCTTTTGTTTGTTACTTGAAAATGTGCAGTTATTTATTTACTTAGTTTCTGATTTTGAAATGGTATGTTTACTTTGCGAATTAGGGGTATTTGCCCTTTCAGACGTTGCTAAATTTGTTGACTTAATATTTATTAAATCATTTTAAACGAGTTCATAACACGCAGCAGTAGCTCGTGACTACGAGTTTTAAAACTATGGTAATAGCAAAAAATGAAGGCGGTCTGATGTGTAGTAAAAAAGGGTGTGACTATACAAAACAAAACACAGTCGCTACATTATCGAAGGGCATCAGATTAAAGATAAGAACCAGAGGACAAGCACCTACTTCAATAAAAGTAGCACAAAATAGAGTACCGACCATTGAAGTTTAATTCTCGAAACAACTTTGTTGCTAGGTCAACCCGGGCAGTGTAAATCGGAAGAATCTCGAACTGCAGTCGCACGCCCATTGCACGCGGTGTACTCATGTTTTTGTTTAGAGTTGCGCCTGAGTGTGCGTGAGATCCGTATCGTGTATTGTATTGAGTGGTCGGTTCATGAGACTGACTACCTACGTGGTTACTAACCCGTTTTACTTGCAGTGGCTTGGAAATTATGCGATACAAATATTATGATGTCATGGTATTTTAAACAAATGCTTCTGTAGGAAAATGTGATGTGGATTTTACCAGTCAAAAAAAAGACAACCGCCTTGTATTGTCACCGACTTTCGAAACTAAAGTAATGTGTTGTCGGTGCTCAAGTTATTTATCACTTTTAAGTTTTTGAAGGCGGTTGTCTTTTTTAGAAAAAAGTTTATTTTTCCGTTTTTAGTATCGCCTTAACATCCAAATCCATAAAGAAACGGCGACACAATTAAAACAGAGATTGAAAGTCCTACAAATAAACTTGAACGTCATTTATGTAATTTTTTTGGGACTTTGATGATTTTTTCAAAATTTATATGTGACCATTTCGAAATAAACCCCTTTCAAACAAAAAAGAAATTTGCAAAGCCGTCTATATATAACGGAGTTATGCCCGAACATGCATAAAAAAAATACAAACATCCGAATTGATAACCTCCTCCTTTTTGAAGTCGGTTAAAAAACAGCAGGATCTCGAAAAGCAGGACGTCAGAAAAATAAAACTATTTGGTTCATATAAAATCAATTTATCGTAGTAACATACTAAAGAAGACTACTCGCTAACTGAGCCATAAAATTAGTATAATAGAAAAGAAAAAATCTATAGGTAACTATTCAACTAAAAAACTAAGAAAATAAAGCATCAAAAAATTCCTCCACATCGTCGCCATCAGGGAATGTACCCAAGAGACAGGCGAAATTGCCACTGTGTCTGAATGGTAATGCTTATCCCGATCCTGAACAAAGTAAAAACCATTAAAATTAAAAAAAAAACCGGACAAGTGCGAGTCGGACTCGCCCACCGAGGGTTCCGTACATATTTGTAGGTACATATCCATATTTCTATACTAATCCATACTTTAATCTACTTAATATTATGAATGCGTTTTTTGCGACATAAACGGCGGTATCTTATTTTCACGTTAACATAGAAGATTGATTTTTTTTACAGCTTCAAGGGACTGTAGACTTGAGTATATGGTTTTAATTTCAACTCGATACCTCCACGCGTTCTTGAGTTAAAGGGTATTGACAGACAGACAGACAGACCGACAGACAGACAGACAGACAGACGGACAACAAAGTGATCCTATAAGGGTTCCGTTTTTTTCCTTTTGAGGTACGGAACCCTAAAAATGAAAAAGATTAATATGAAACCTAAAGATTTAATTAAAGTAAAACAATAAAGGGTATGTGAGCCTGTAATAAGACCGACAGGCATATAAGACATTTCAACTATGTTTCTGGGATAACAATGCATCTGCAAGGGTTCTGGTAATCCAGATGTCTATAACAGCACAGTATACATATTAGTACTACCGTACAGTAGCGACACGCCCGCGCCTCCCTCTGAAACCGGTCCTCACCTCTCCCCGCGTCGAACGACTGCTCTGGGAACTGCGTTTTTGTTCGAGAGGCGCGTAGACACGCACACACACGCACACATCTGTACAGTCTGTTATTTTAGTGGTAGTGTAGGCAATTATATCGTTTCATTTCTATGGAGTATCGCGAGTGTGATAACAGGCAGTAGTGATAACTTTACATCGGTTAGGCCGTTGACTTGTTGCCTATACAATGACATAAAAATGTTTCAGTCATCATCATATTCCTGCCCATGTCCCATGTTACTCGGGGTTAGCATAACATGGTTTCTTCCTCCATTCAGTCCTGTCAACCGTCATGATGTCACTGAGTTGCTTCTCTTTCATTTCATTCTCATACAATCCATCCATCTTTTCTTTGGCCTTCCTTTTCACATGCCCATACCGCGACAAACGATTTCCATTCATAAAAAATGCTTCAGTAAATTGCTACTTCCCCGTGAGGTGTCCAGGCTAGAATGGCACCCCCCCATTTCTTCCCGACGGTGTCGCAGAAGGCGACTAAGGGAAAATCCGACAGTCGGGCAGCAGCGGTAACTTCACTGCGATCCCCAAAACGCTTGCCAAGCGTGGGGATTACGGCAAACTCCCCTTCTTTTGGGGGACGCCTTTGTTCAACAGTGGACGTCTTCGAGCTGATGATGATGAAGGTTCTACAATATGTGCTTTCATCATTTTTTTTGCTGAAAGACGTCGTCCACTGATGATCAAGAATGCTAAGAATTTTGATGACATTATTTTTAATTTGTGACATTATTTATTTTAAATGATTGATGAATGAATTTTGAATGATTTTTAATTATATTTTTTTGTTTGTTTTTTAATATTGTGCTCCTACTCATATTTTATTATATTGTTGTGCCCATGTGAACTGTAATATATTATGATAATTATTAAGACCTTGTGAACACATGTGATGATGTGATACGCAATTAAGATTTGAATTTGAATCGTCACAATGGCTTCGGCTTTAGTCCAAATCTATGTCCCGTCTCCATAACGACAGACTCCAATATTCTAAGATTGAAAACTCTGTCAATTATGTTCAAAACAACATTAACACCAAAACACCGTCTGCTACTGGAATTTCTGTATCTCATTTCGTTCACAGTTTGTGTGTCAATGTTCTTGCGCAGGTGCGGGCGCGGCTGTGACGTCATGTGCGCACGCGACGATCGCGTGGAGCGCACGCCCACCGCCACGCGATTAATATGCTACGAGCATTGTGCCAAGTGTGTGTTTTCTATGACATTGGTAGACGCTGTGCAGACTTGGTTATCGAATAGTTTTGTTGTGGAAAGTTTTATTTAACTACTACCTTTTGCCTGCGGCTTCGTTCGCGTGAATGTCGGTTATCGCGGATGCAGACGAATTTGCGGATTAATAAGAAGCAAATTTCGTCAAAATCGGTTCAGCCGTTTTATCGTGAAAGCGTAACAGAGTTACTTTCGCATTTATAATATTAGTATGAATAACTTTGTAGGTTTCGAGGTTTCTCACTGTAGAGCTTGTACTATTTGTCTTGTATATTGCTGCAGGGAGAAACTGCCTGTTGGTGTGGGGAACCTCGGTTCAATTCCCAGGTCACACAAAGTGTTACTGGGATTATCCGTGCATGGCGAGTTTCTCAGTAGCAACTCGAAGGAAAGACAGACAGCCATTGGTCCCGGCTGTCATTCGTTGATCGTTTGAAGTCGTTATGGGTAGTCAGAAGTCCGAAAGTCTGGAAACTGGTTTCGTGTAACCTAGTAACTCGTTTGTGGAGGTCAGAAGGCAGTCGCTACAAGTAAAATACTGAAAGTATTCAGCTTTCTGCAATATCATAATACTACTACTAGTTATATACTTAGGTTTTACCACAATAGTCTAGATTGACTGAGCTGTGTGGTGCGGCCGCGAATAGCACCACCCTATTTCTACCCGTGGATGTCGTAGAAGGGGACAGAGGGATATTGACCAGAGGATGGACAGCAGCATCCTTCTAAGTACAATAACACCTTCTGTGGTCGCCAGCATGCATCGGCCAAGAATGGCGATTACTGCTGAACCCGCCCTTTGGACAGACCTTTGCCCAGCAGTGGGCGTCTAAAGGTTGACATGATGATGATGATGATGATGATAAGTCTAGACCAAACTCATAATGGGTATAAAAATACACCTTACGACGAAAGTTACATGTTTTAGCCATCTTTTCGATCAATTTTAGGTTCATGAACATACCTGGGAACCATGTGGTTACAAAGATAATGAAGGCGTTGGTCAACTGTTTTTACGGTTTTTTTATGAAAACAAGCCGCGCAGTTCATTATTAGGTTGTATTGTAATGAAAAAAATATTCGCGTAAATGCATATTTTTGTTCATAAATTTACAGTTATAATAACTTCATTAATTTGTTTTTCGCAAATAAATATATTATTATATTATCATCAACATAACTCTACATACTCTACAAGTTAGAAAAGCTCGACAATCGTCATATTTTCGAACTTTTCTTACTAGGAAAGTTATGTTTATATAATTTTCTTTTTTGTGGAGAACAAAAGGTTCGGATTTTAGACCTTCGTAATCTGGTAAAAATTAGAAATAGGTAAAATAATAGCTGCCATTACAATCTAGTAATGAATTTAAATAAGTACTATTGACAAATTGTCAACAGTATCTTTTAGGAAAACATCCTGAGGAAATCTGTATTTAAAATTAATAGGTGTGTATCGTTAATCCACCTTGAGCAAGCGTGGTGATTAATGCTCATGCCATCTCATGTCGTATTTATTTGTTTAATCTGTCTCTTGAAGGCCGGAGGATAGCAGTAGATTTTAACATCGCAATGATAAGTACCTAGTTATTACTTGTAATAAAGATACGTAACGAACTTGGGCAGGTGATTCAATAAGTCTCAGCAAGACCACACAATATTGAATGCAATAAAAAGACGAGGCCCTGCATGCGTATTTTTAACTTTTACATAAATTGGTAAGTACACATAAGTAATAAATTTCATGACTCATCGGTTTTATTTCAGTTGTCGAAGGACATGTCTCTTCATTAATTGTAGACCCGCTTGCGCCAGGCGCAGAGCTATCTAGTCATCATCATCATCATATCAACCTTTAGACGTTAACCGTAACCGCCATGCTTGGCCGATGCATGTTGGCGATTGCAGTAGGTGCTAGGGTACTCAGAAGGACGCTGTTGTCCATCCCTCTGTCGGTTAGCCAGTTATGATAACCGAAGAAGTTGCTAACCGTACCTATAATGTTATAATATTTGTAGATTGTAGAACTTGGGATTTGTTTGTAGAACTTGGGATTGACAAAAAAATCTGTTGTCTCACACATTTTGATAGTTTTGTAGAGAATTTTTGTAGGGATTTTTGTTTCATATTTCAGAGCTGTTCCCATTATTGTTGTTCGTATTTCTGAGTTATTTCACCCCAGAAAAGAACGCGGGAAATTAAAATTAAGTTACAAAGGCGGTTGTGCCTTTGTGCATGAAGTATAAATAAATAAATAAAATTCAGTTTGTAAACAATAATAGCCATTTATTTCGAAACTTGGGTTCACAAACTTTACTTTAATCAGTGTTATTTATTATTGCAATTACTTATCAGCGTTTATCATTTACAAAATATCCGCCGCTCCAGTGTACCTTTTAGCATATACCTCCACCAACTGTTTTCATTATACTCCATCTCCGGCAACCCTTGTCCAATATAGTCCTCAGGTTAAATGAATATTATTTTTTACAGCCTGTATTGTCTTACCTACCGTAGAGCAAAGGCCTCCCCTTTTTCGTTCCATCCCTCTCTATCTGGCGCTGGCCCTTCTATAAGCGTCAAAATCATCCCGCCATCTTCGCCTAGGTCTACCACGATGTCGCTAGACGTTTTCCGGGATAATATCATCCTCTCATATCCTTGAAGGGTACCGCTGCAATTCAGCTTGTATAAGAACTTCATTGTCATGATATTCAGGGGGCGTTACACCGCTGACTAATCTGTTATCGGTTCACACTGCTATCCTCTGTAACATTTCTAGGCCATATTACATTAGTCACTTAGTATTATGAACGGCTATATCATCACCTAAAAACGTTATGAATCCATAGGAGACTCTTGAAGTCAATTGGAAAGATACGGGTTAATCGTAAAAGATTTTTATAATAATAGATGAGCGATGATTTGAAGAAGGTGTCTGGTAGCGGATGAATGCGGGCTCCCCA
Source organism: Charanyca ferruginea (assembly GCA_947361185.1). Classification (NCBI taxonomy): domain Eukaryota; kingdom Metazoa; phylum Arthropoda; class Insecta; order Lepidoptera; family Noctuidae; genus Charanyca; species Charanyca ferruginea. The sequence continues at coordinate 33,265,124 of OX376057.1, forward strand.
AGACCAGGTTGGTTGGCGATTTCTGGGGGAGATCTACGTTCAGCAGTGGACGGTAATAGGCGGATGTAGATGTGTTGGAAGGCAATTAAAACCCTTGGTTCTGCGACTGATCTCTCCCCGTTCATGAGTGCTAGCTGCACTCATGAACGGGGAGAGATGTTTGCGCACTCACTGGTATAAGAAAGAGGATATAATTAAAAAAAGTTAGTGGTTTAAATCTTATGATTTCTTAGCAAAAATGTGCATTAAACTTCAACACAAGTATGTTTTACCCAAAGGGTCAGACAAGATTGTACCTACAAGACACCCACACCCATAGTTATATTTTTAAGTCATGTAATAATCGGCATCTATAAACCGAGCACAAAATTCAAACTGCGGGACTGCGGAACTGCTACTGAGAAACTTCTTCACCTCTCTTTCTTCTCCCTTTCCTCTCTGCTCTTTTTCTTCTCGTTTCTTCTTGTAAAATAGCCTAATTACCCATATAAATAAACGTAATTTTGTGAGTTGTCAGTAGCGTAATTTACGCTGCATTCCTTTTTTATTTAGTCTGCATTCAGTTCCGTTTGTGCCACACGGCCACGTAAAATGAGTTGTCAATTTTATATAAATAAATAGCCCAAAGACGTCCACTGCTTATGTCCAGCAGTGGACGTCTTTGGCTGTTTATTTCCCTCCCCAAGAGGGGGGGGGGTTAGCCATAATCGCCACGCTTGGCAGGCGGATTGGCGATCGCAGTACGGTTATTACAAAGGCACAGAGAACACTGCTGCCCATTCTCTGGTGAGTCCCTTAGTCGCCTCTTATGACACCCACGGGAAGATATGGGATGGTGCTATTCTTTACGTCCGACACCACACGGACGCAATTGTCAATTTTGGTTGATGTCAATTACACTACTCGAAAAACGCGTTAAAATTGTTCCAAGATTAGAATGTACGAGAATTAAAATGTTTTCAAGTTTGTTCGACGAAGGAATGAAGACTGAAACTGCCCATTACGTAGACGATAACAAAAACACTACCAACACACTTTTTTTCCTAGGTTAGTTAGAAAGAAAACAATATTACCCGAAAAATATTCAGAGACGTAATCTTTGACGTCATCGTCCCTCAGCAGATGTTAGTGTATCAGCTACAACTCGAGACTAGATGCCTTGTTTACCTATTATACGATACCAGAAATAATTTATTCTTGATCATAGAGTTATTTTTTTAAAACTCCCTCGTTTAATACAGGTGAAGAGTTTGAGGCAAGCTGTCCTCTCAGCGTAAAAATTTCATCATTATCGTCATCATCAGCCAGAAAACGTCCACTGTTGAATAATGACCTCCACCATAGAACGTTACACCGAACGGCACCCTGCCTCTTGCATCCACTGGTTATCCGCTACCTTAACGATATCCTTGGTCCATCTGGGCCTGTAGACAAAATCGCTTTTCTGTTAGCGTTAACGCCAACCGAAAAATCAAATTGTATGCAGTTGACATATTTGCATCACGTGACATCGCGTAGGCAAACGTCAACTCCATACAATTTCATTTTCCGTTGGCGTTAACACTAACAGGAAAGGGATTTTGTCTACAGGCCCTGGTGAGAGGCCTACCAACGCTGCGTCTTCCGCTTCGTGGTCGCCACTCGATCACCTTTCTTCCCCATTAGGTATCGGTTCTTTGAGCGATATTGTGGCCTGCCCATTGCTTCTTCAACTTACATATTTTGAGAGCTATGTCGGTAAACTTAGTTTTTCGGCGCATTTCCTCGTTCCGGATTTTCTCTCTCCATGTCTCGCTGCGTGACTCTGAGCTTCTACGAGGCCAGCAATAAAAATCTGCCTTCGTGAATTCAAATGAAGTGAGGGTGAGATAAGCTGTCATATTTAAAGGTTTTTACAAAATAGACCAGCAGTTCTTCGGTACATGTAGGTGGTAGTGTGAATTCGAGAAGGAAAACCCTGAGATAGGTCTTAGAAATTAGGTAAATGTAGGAGTTACGGGAAACAATGCACTAGAGGATAATGCTCTTCTTCGTATTCCTAACATTTCATAAGCAAAATAATATGATTGATGACTTCCTGCAAAGAGAACTGTATAGGTAGATAGTCCAATCTTTATGATTTTTAAGAACAATTAAAGCTGGTGTTGTGATGGTCCTTTGGTTAAGGCACCCGTGTCTCATGCACGTGGTTGTGGTTCCAATGTGACTTTTTCAATTTCATAAGTACTTTCTACATTTATCTTGGACATCATTGACATCGGTGAAGGAAAACATCGTGAGGAAACCTGGACTTATAATTAATACAAGATGTTGCGTCAGGAAAAGAAGTATGTACCTAAGATATAGACTACTAAATTCTAATAAAAATCAACACCTTAAAAACTACCAAAATTACACTAGAGTATTGAGACGATGTATATTACATGCTCAAAAAATTGATAATACTCGTTATATACTTCAATCGAACAATAAATGTAAAGCTGCCTGGGATATTATTAAAAAGAATAGTACAGATATCGACAATAGCGCTGAAATTACTTCTATTAAGATTGATCAGTGCACATACACTCATGCCGATGTAATTGCTAACAAATTTAATGACTTTTTTATTGACATGACAAATGAACCAAAAAGGGAGTCTAAAACACACGTTGATTACAGACATGCCATCACTGTAATAGCGGATAGCATTTTTTTAACTCCAACTAATGAAGATACTGTGTATGAAATTATTAATTCTTTAAATTCGACTAACTCAACCGGGTATGACGACATTAATACAAAAATTCTTAAACTTTGCTCTAAATATATATCTCAACCACTCGCCCATATTATTAATCTATCATTATTTCAAGGATTATTCCCCACTAGACTAAAATTGTCTATCGTCAAACCATTATACAAAAAAGGTGATAAAAATGACATGAACAACTATCGTCCGATTACTCTAATACCCGTAATTTCCAAAATTTTTGAACGAATTATGTATGATAAACTGCACTCCTTTATAATAAGGCATTCGGTTTTAAAAGAGGAACAGTTTGGTTTCAGAAAAAATAAATCCACAACTCTTGCATGTTTTTCTCTTGTGAAAATGATTACCTCTAGTCTTAACGAGAAAAGGCCAATATTATCAATATTTCTCGATATGTCAAAAGCATTTGACTTCGTAGATCACAAGCTGCTTCTTTTCAAACTGAATCGCTATGGTGTTAGGGGAAATGCGTTACGTTGGTTAGAAAGTTATCTAAATAATCGCCAACAATGCGTAGAGATAACTAGACATACACCATCGGAAAAAAAAATATATAGATCCGCCTATCGTCAAAACTCCTGTGATGTTCCCCAGGGCAGTATATTAGGACCTTTTTTGTTTTTGCTGTACATAAATGATTTGCCCAACGTAACCCCATATTCATGCATTCTGTACGCCGACGATACAACCCTTAGTGTTGAACTAACCGATAACAATATCACCAAATACGAAAAAGAGATTAATGACACGTTAAACAAAATAATAGAATGGCTAAAAGACAACAATTTACATGTCAATATCAGTAAAACCAAACTTATACAGTTCCAAACTCACAATAGCAAACGTCACCGATTAGACATTAGATATGCAAATGACGCTATAGAGGAGGTTGACAGTGCTAGTTTTTTGGGAATAACATTAGATAAATATTGCAACTGGAAAGTACATATTGACAAATTATGCACTAAACTACAAAGATTTGTATTTGTTTTATACAGAATTACTCGCGTGGCTGGTATTGATGCAGCACTCTATGCTTATCATGGTTACGTAGCATCAATTCTCCGCTACGGCATTATAATATGGGGTAATTCTGTCGATATAATTAAAGCATTTCGAGCCCAAAAAAAATGTATTCGGTCTATAACTAAAGCCCAATCAATAGAAAGCTGCGTCCCACTCTTTAAAAAATTAAAAATATTACCACTCCCATCTTTATATATATTCGAGCTCTGTATCTTTGTACATAAAAACATAAAAACATTATTTAAAGTACATAATGATGTTGTAATAAGGAAAAGTCGAGATGTCTACAAATTATGTGTACCCCAACAAAGGATTAAACTATTTTCTAATAATGTTTATTGTATGGCAATTCGTGTTTATAATAAATTACCTAATGTTTTTAAAAATCTCAACTTCATGACATTTAAAAAGAAATTATTTAACTTCTTATTGCACAAGTGTTACTACTCAACAAATGAGTTTCTAAATGAAAAATTTGATTCAAAATTTAAATTAGACGACGACTTGCCTTTGTATTCCTAATGGCTGAATAGAATTTAATATTTACGACATTATGGTTAATAAATTCTTACTTTAAATTTAAAAATAATTCTTGACATTGTATTTAACTATTCTTGACATTGTATTTAATAATTCTTGACATTGTATTTAATCATTCTTGTCATTTTATTTAATAATTCTTGACATTGTATTTAATAATTCTTGACATTGTATTTAATAATTCTTGACATCAGATTCAATAACCCTTGATATTGTATTTGATAGTTGTTAGCGTTTTCCTTTTCCTTGACATTGTATGATTTAAACAACAAATTTTGATATATTCTCTGATTCATATATACGTACCTAATTCAATTTTTATTCCCTATTTGAAATATTTGTACGCTGGAAACAGCAGAATATTATGGACGTCATATTATATGTAACACCTTGTAACAACAATATTCTAACAAATAAATACATTATTATTATTATTATTATTAAGTTAGAAATCGCCAATCCGCCTTGAGCGCACGTGGTGATCAATTCAATGCTCGTGCCTTCTCTGTACGAGAAGAGGCCTTTGCCTTGCAGGCGGACAATTATATTATATCTAAATATAAAGCTAGTATAATATATTTATTTTGTCCACGACATCGTCCGCGTAAATGTCGGTTATCGCTAATGTAGACCAAGCCATAGATTAAAAGCCTATGTCCTTCCCCAGGGTTTAAGCTGTCTTCATACTAAATTTTATCAAAATCGGTTCAGCGGTTTCATCGTGAAAATGTAACAGAGTTACTTTCGCATTTATAATATTAAAAAAAGGTATCGATTAGAAATTCGATCCAGAGAATATTATTATGGTACCCTACAAATTGTAATAACCTTATTTGAAAGCAGAAATTTATTTAGTGGACGAGGCAGTTCTTCTAGAAAAGTTTTTCATAAATAGTTCTACAATCTTCTTACACGAGGACCAGAAGCCCTGTAATAAAAAAAACTTGAAAGTCTTGTCAAGGGACACCCGGATGGAACGAAGTTCCTTTCGATTAATTAGTGAAGGAATTGAATAATTTTTTTTTTTTTAAGTTATAATTTTTTTTTTATTATTATTAACAAATATAATGTAATATAAACTTAACGAAAATAACTGGCTTGCTTTCTATGAGAAAAAGAGAGAGAGACAGAGAAACACGCGCACGCCGCACGGCTTACAACTATAGCAAAAAGTGTCGTTACAACTTTTAGTCTTAATTTTTTCCGTCTAGCCCCCTTTCGCAACGCGCGATAAGGAACTTCGTTCCAAAAAATTTTTCGTTTGTACATAATGACATGTTTATCTATAATAATATTGTAAAGAGGTATGTATGTGGGGTAACCTCCGGAACTACTCATCCGATTTTAAGCTAATAGGAAGCTACGCTATTTCTGAGTGCTACAGGCTATATTTTACTATTAAAAAAATTAGAATGCGTCACAAAAATAACTTTCAAAATTTAATTTGCCCGTGGGGTGTTCGGGCTAGAATAGCTTCCACCCATTTTATCCGGTGGCTGGGTGAGGGTGTCGAAGAAGGCGACTAAGGGAAAATCCGGAACTTCACTACGACCCCCGAGACGCCTGCCAAGCATGGGGATTATTGCAGCCCCCTCCCCTTTTGGGGGAGGCCTTTGTTCAACATTGGACGTCTTCCGGCTGATGATGAAGAAAATTCACGTCACGTTCAAAAGTCACGGGCAAACTACTAGTATTTTATAATGATGAGGTAAACGTGTAATTTTCTTTGACAGTTTTTCCTTCAGATATTTTTCTACAGTTTGATTCGACACACGTGTGGCAGAGAATACAAACATGTATGTTATTTACTCACAATGTAGGTAGGTATGTAGTACCTTTCTAACTGAAGGCTACAAAGATATATTTTCTTTACAAAGAAGTCAAAAAGCCCTACTTTCTGTCTTAAATATTGCCGCTTACATTGTATACTATATGTGAAAAAGTTTTGACTGGTTAAGAGTTTTGACTGTAATAAATAATAATAATAATAACATGTGGGGACATTTTCACACACGGCCATCTGACCCCAAACTAGGGAGACCGTGTACTATGGGTGTCAGACAGCTGATATACATACACAAATACATTTTTTTTTGTAAATACATACATATATAGATAAACCAACTGACAACTGACTGATAACTGACTGACATCTAGGTATATATCCTCTGTAAATCGCTGTAACTTTTCCAAATAAAATAAATAAATTGGTGAAACACAAAAAATTACCGTGAAAATCTTCCTTAGTGATTCTAGCTGAAGTGAGCTTCAGATGAGTTGCCATCCCATCTGAATTGACCTTGAGATCGTCGTCAATAAATTCATAATCATCATCATCATTACGTCAACCTTTAGACGCCCAGTGTTGGGCATAAGGTCTCCCCCAATGCTTGGCCGATGCATGTTGGCGATCGCAGTAAGAGTTATGGTACTCAGAAGGACGCTGCTGCCCATTCTCTGATCATCCCTCTGTCGCCTTCTACGACACCCACGGGTAGAAATGAGTTAGTGCTATTCGTGGCCGGCACCACACAGTTAACAGTTTATATATATATATATATCAGCATATTGCCGTCCACCGCTGAACGTAGGACGCCCCAGAGATCGCCAACCAGCCCGGTCTTGGGCAGCCAGCAATCATCCGCTGCCAGCCACCTTTTTTAAATCGTCGGTCCATTGGGCCGCAGGGCGTCCCACACTACGCTTGCCCAAACGCGGTCTCCACCCTAGAGCGTGTCTGCTCCATCTACCGTCTGTCCGTCTGCAGACATGGCCGGCCCACTTCCACTTCAGCGTGCTAATTCGATGCGCAACGTCGGTGACTTTAGTTCTCTGACGAATGACTTTATTGCGAATTCTATCCACCAGAGACACTCCGAGCATCGCTCTCTCCATGGCACGCTGAGCAACCTTGAATTTGTGGACCAGGCCCACGGTGAGTGTCCACGATTCGGCTCCGTAAGTCATCAACAGGACAGGGAGGGAGGTTAACAGTTTAAATATTTGTAAATATGTGAACACTATGTATTTATGAACATAACTTAGCTGTCATTTCTTAACTTTGAATACTTTGTACATACTATAATTTAGGTAGTGGTTTTTATTATTAGAGTATGTTTAAAAGGACAAATTTATTCATAATTCCTGTAATTATACAAAAAAATTGTTATCAATTATTTTAAAAGAGTAAGTATGGAGTTTCTTGCCCATTGTTCTCCTTTTGGAAGGGGCCACTAGATTTAATTTTTCTTAAGTGCAAGTGCGAGTCGGACTCGCCCAAGAAGGGTTCCGTAGCAGCAAGTAACATAATAATATAAAAGTTCTTGTGGTAAATTGCGGTTTACGATTTATGACGTATTAAAAAAAACCACTTACTAGATCTCGTTCAAACAAATTTTCGGTGGAAGTTTACATGGTAATGTACATCATATATTTTTTTTTTAGTTTTATCATTCTCTTATTTTAGAAGTTACAGGGGGAGGGGGGGGAGGCACACATTTTACCACTTTGGAAGTGTCTTTCGCGCAAACTATTCAGTTTAGAAAAAAAATATATTAGAAACCTCGATATCATTTTTAAAGACCTATTAATAAATACCCCACATTAAATGAGTGTGATGGAAAAAAAAAATAAGTTTCAGTTCTAAGTATAGGGAACCCCCAATATTTGCGGTTCTTTTTCTATTTTTGTGTGAAATTAAATCTTAATGCGGTTCACAGAATACATCTACTTACCAAGTTTCAACAGTATAGTTCTTATAGTTTTGGAAAAAAATGGCTGTGACATACGGACAGACAGACAGACAGACATGACGAATCCATAAGGGTTCCGTTTTTTGCCATTTGTCTACGGAACCCTAAAAACGTTACAAGGAACATTTTTAATCATTACAAAGAAAAAAAGAAAAAAAAAGGAAAAAAAAGAATAAAGAACAAAGAAAAGAAAAAAAGGAAGAACGAAGAAAATAATAAAGTCGCTCACGCTTTCTGTACGCTTAGATATTTTAAACTTCGAAACAGATTTTAATGCTGTTATCATCAATAGATCTATAGAGAGACACATTTTGATCTATATTGCACCCGTGCGATGCCAGGGCGAGTCGCTAGGTACAAAATAAATGTACTAAATTAAGTTTACTCTTACCTTAAGACCAGGGTCTTTAACCAGTGCGTTCTACCTGTGATGACACGTGATGAAACGTGGACACTCACCGTGGGCCTGGTCCACAAATTCACGGTTGCTTAGCGTGCCATGGAGAGAGCGATGCTCGGAGTTTCTCTGGTGGATAGAATTCGCAATGAAGTCATTCGCCAGAGAACTAAAGTCACTGACGTTGCGCATCGAATTAGCACGCTGAAGTGGAAGTGGGACGGCCATGTCTGCAGACGGACAGACGGTAGATGGAGCAGACACGTTCTAGAGTGGAGACCGCGTTTGGGCAAGCGTAGTGTGGGACGCCCTGCGGCACGATGGACCGACGATTTAAAAAAGCTGGCTTGGCAGTTGCCCTTGCCCTGGACCGGGTTGGTTGGCGATCTCTGGGGGAGGCCTACGTTCAGCAGTGAACGACAATAGGCTGATATATAAGTTTACTCTGTTACTTTTTCCTATTATTTAAAACTACAATGAAATATTCTAAATAGGCACAAAGATATAACCATTAGTTATTTATTATTTCCCTGTTTTTATTTGTAGGTTTTTGCGGTGAATTGGGAAATCATGGTGGTGGGAATTATGCGCGTGCGTTTATGCTTTGACGTTCAAAAAGTTAATAATGAGACAGGTTAGGCATAAAGCAGTCGGAAAATGTAAGTTTTAGTTCATAAAATAACAAAACCAATTTTTAAATTCAATTCAAAGTTTTCAGTATTTTTAATCTGTTATAAAACACCATGAAATAGTAGCGGCCATGTTATTACGCCGTACGGCTGTGTAAACGAAAAATTGACAACTGTCAGTCTACCGATTGGCGTAATATAGGCTTTGTACTTTTATTATTTTCGTAACTAACCAAATTTTTTCATTATTGCACCTATTACAAAATATGCTTTTAATTATTTTTAAATTATAATGTACAATTATCATATTTAATATGAGCGCATTTGAATCAAAACGAACTGACGTCATTTACGCTGAGCAATATGGCGTCCAGTAAGAGGCGTTTTGAAAATTTAAAATTTAGATGCATTTATCGATTGAATAAAAATGTTGTGTTTTTTTTGGTGACATATTAGCACTACAGAATTTCATTGAGACACTTTTCAAAAATGGGTGTAAAACCCTATACACAAGTCTGCACGTCTTTTCGTTTACGATTTAGAGAGTGTAAAAAAATTGTAACTAATGGTCCACCAAGTGTATTTTTTTAAATTATATTTTTAGTTACGAACACAATAATTCAGCCCATTCATAATACATTAAGTAACATTTCGGATATTGTATCTCAGACATACAATGTTTATTTTTCGAAAGCCAGTTTATTTCAATATGTTAAAATATTTCATGGTAACTCACAGTATTTTGAATCAAATAAACACTTAATTTATTAGACATGACCCGTCTAATTACCAATATCAAGTTTATTTCACACTATACCCTGTTCATAATAAGATTAGACATAAACACAAACCTTTTTTACAGTCCCTTCAACCGATTTTGACTTCTATTCCGTAGACTTAAGCATGACATTAGAGGCAAAAAAGTGGTTACAATAACAACTGTTTACTGCAGTTGCCATTTGTCATGCTACTAACGCAATATTATGATGATGATATATTAATATGATCCAAAATGCTGTTCTACACGCCGCTCGAATAGGGTTTGTACAACTGAGTCTCTTAGGACCGTAGCTGCAAGTCGGCATTACAAACACATAAGCTCAAAAATCTACAACAAATTAAACAAAAGCTTAAAGATCTACCCATTAACCAAGAGCAAATGCAAATTAAAACTTGACTCTTGGTTGAAATTACAAAGTTATGCTGAAACAGAGAAACTTGTGGAGGTGTAAAATACCCATTTATTCCCTCACATACTTCAACAAAACCACACACAACACACATACCACAAACACCCCTCGCACACCTCATTTACACTCAACCACACATCCATTCACCCTACACTCACCACTTTAACTCAACGTCAAAATACATCCCAATTTCATATGTCCCGTATTGTTTATTTTTATTTATTTTACTTTATTAAATTTTTTTCTTTGATACGTTTTAACTAAATCAACAATTTTGCATGGAACATCATTCCATTCTGTATCTGGAGAAGGGCGTTGCTAGCTGCGCTACAGTTTATACTTTTGCGGCTATCATCGTTTCACATGTTTTGCTTTAGTCTTATGTTGTTGTTCCAAAATAAACTTTTATTTTATTTATTTATTTTTATTATATGAGTCAAAATCGGTTGAACGGACTGTAAAAAAGGTTTTTGTAAATGTCTAATCTTATTGTGAACAGGGTATAGGACTTTATATCCACGTAGACGAACTATTGCAATCTATGACGCGCTCTCCTGGACAGTCTTAAAAAGTGAATTACCATGTTCTTGCTTGCAGGTGTCGAATACAAAAAATACAAATCAAATAAGAATAAGGACAAAGTGAGGTGTGTGTCTCGAAGGTGGCACCAAATGGGAGTCCAGCTCAGCATTTGTCAGGCAAATATACCTGACGCTGATATTCTGCTGAATCCCTACAGTCACATGCGGACGTCGAGCAGATGAGAAATATTGGTGTTGACAGGTGTAGTGGCAAAGTTTTATGCCCGGACTGAAGTTTTGTAAGTATATGTACAATTAAATTGTATTCTAACTACAATAATGTTTTTCATTGAAACGTTCTTGACATAACATAAAAGAATTATAAAATTCTATCGATTGGTTGTCTAGAAAATCTCAACCATTTATGCAAAGCCGGGTCAGCTAATTGTGGTAACTGACTGTACACTGTACAGTCGACGTCATCGAGGGGAGTGGTCGCTTCGCACGCCTCAGATGCGTGCGCGCAGATCACGTGTCGACAAGCATTGGGCCACGCCGTGTTGTTTTACTAACTATAAGTATTACGATATTTTTGAATAGTCATGAATAGTGTTGTTTTTACGCTGAATGTAAATTGTGGGTGAATTTAAGTGGATAATGTTTCACTGAGTCTGTTTCCGGGAATTTAGGTAGGCGTGACCGCTGTGTTGTTTTGTAGCAAGGTTAAGCAGAATTTCTGGCTCTATTTAAACATTTGACGCCACGGTTGGCGCAGTGGTTGAGCGATTGACTGTTGCGTTGCGTGTCGCGGGTTCGATTCCCGCACGGAACAGATATTTGTATTGCCTACCAGTAGGCCTAGCTAAGTTACAATCGTTTCGTATTGTATCTCTTTCTACAATAATTAACGCCTCGTCGTAATCCATTTTTTATTTTCGATCACGTGACTTATCGTTGAGATGACGTCATTCCAAACATTTGATTAGTTTTCTATTAGCGTTATCGATTGTAGATTGACAATTTGTGGCTAGGGCTCCAGGTAGTTGTTCTGGATCTTGCTGTTTGTGTATGTAAGTTTGTATGTTTGTAAACGCACCCACGATGAAGGAGAAATTACTATGGTGGGGTATGGTGGTGGGGTTCGATTACCATCGAACCCATGACATGCAGCGCCGCAGCCAATCGCTCAGTCACTGAGCCAGCCGTGTCGTCTTTAAATCGGAACACAGTAACATTGCTTTGTAACAGAAATAGGAATGGTGGTAATTGTTCCGCAGGCGAGCACCTTCTCAAAGTAGTCTATACAGGATGAAATTGAATTCATTAACAAATGTTTAAGGAGTAACTCAGACCACGAACCTGAACAACTTTCATTATGGAGCCAACTCAAACAGCGCGAAAAAAAAAACAGCCCAAACCCCTGAAGTATACCCTATCCGTAAAAAGAAGAATTTTCAAAATCGGTTTACGTTTGCCGGAGTAATCGCGTAACAAATCGCGCACATACTTTATGTAAATTTAAGACTTATACGGTTTTCTCATGGATGCCATTGTCAGAACCGGACCAAATTAAAATGAGACCACACGGGAAGCACTAGCTTTCAAACAAAAAAGAATCATCAAAATCGGTTCACCCAGTCCAAAGAAATCAAGTAACAAACATAAAAAAAAAAAAAATACAGACGAATTGATAACCTCCTCCTTTTTTGAAGTCGGTTGAAAAATAGCAGACTTGGCGCCCAGGTTCGTGGTCTGAGTCACTCCTTAAAAAATTGCTAATGAATTCAATTTCACCTGTATACTGCTACTAAAAACGCCACCATTGGTTGCATGCATCTTCAATCTTCCCTTAAACTCTGTAATCAAAGAAACTGAGAGTGAAGACGATCAGACAAACATACTTTTGTACGTCAAGCAAGTAGGTGTGTAATGTTTTGCAACGAAAATAGAAACCGGTGCGAAGTCCACGATCCCGTGGCACACCTCTATATCTAGCGCGTTTATTTTGATCCTCTGTTAATCCAAATTCCCGTCACTACTCTAGTTTATAATCTATGGTGCAAAGTTTGAACGTAAATAACAGATGTAGTGGAAAAATTGGTGGATCAAAATAGTAAGTATCGAGTTTAAAAAAAGTGATGTCATTTATAATCTAGCTTCTGCCCGCGAATTCACTCGTACGATTTTTTGAACGGATGTCTGATTTTGAAATATAGCTTAATATAGCACATACGAAGAACGTACATTTTTATTAGCGAATTATAATTTTCAGAATCTATACTTAATATTATAAAGCTGAAGAGTTTGTTTGTTTGGTTGAACGCTAATCTCAGGATCTACTGGTTCGGATTAAAAAATATTTTTGTGTTGGATAGTCCATTTATCGAGGAATGCTATAGGTCCATGCAAAGCCGGGCCGGGTCGCTAGTGGGACTATATGTAGGTATTAGTCTCGGGTCCCGGGTTTGTTAGTTTGAACATGTTTATCTCCGGAACTGCTGACCCGATTCTGAAAATTCTTTCGCCAATTGGAAGCTACTTTATCACCGAGTGCTACAGTCTATATTGTTTTATCAAAAAAGTATGGATCCGTAAGAAAAACTACGTGAACGAAGTCGCGGGAAATGTGCTAGTTCTAGAGGTCAAAATTTCCAGTACAAAAACTTGGAACCAAAAATGAACTGTTTTCATTTGCAGTAGCTTCCCCATACACATAATTACTCCTACGCTACGTGCACTAGCGCTACAGGAACAGTTTTCGAACTGTTTCTGTAGCGCCGGTGCGCGTAGCGTAACACGGTGGAACTTGTTTTCGTAAATAACTCGATAATTTAATTTATAGGGTTCCGTACCCAAAGGGTAAAAACGGGACCCTATTACTAAGACTGGTCGACGTCCGTCTGTCTGTCTGTCTGTCACCAGGCTGTATCTCACGAACCGTGATAGCTAGACAGTTGAAATTTTCACAGACGATGTATTTCTGTTGCTGCTAAAAACAAATACTAAAAACAGAATAAAATAAATATTTAAGGGGGCTCCCATACAACAAACGTGATTTTTTACCGTTTTTTTGCTCGATGTCTAATGTTGTATAGATAATGGTACGGAACCGTTCGTGCACGAGTCTGACTCGCACTTGGCCAGTTTCTTAAAGTTTTATTTAGTGTCAACAAAATAATGTCAAAGCAAAATCAAATGGCGCGAAAACAAAAAGACTCACCAAATTCGAAACACAAACACAAAAGCCTCGATTTGAATTTGGATTTACTAACCAGACGTCAGATGTTTTAGATCAAAGTGGCCAGTTCGATAAAACGTCAATCTATTTAATTAAAAGGCAAATGTGATTGACTGATCAGTATCAGGTACTTAACCCTGTGTGCGACAACGCACAGGCCAAACCCTTAAGGTTAGAAAATTTAAATTTCGTACACGTATTCCTCATATGACGAAGGCATCCACTAAGGAAGGATTTTTCAAAATTCAACCCCCAAGGGGGTGAAATAGGGAATAAAAGTTTGTTTGAAACTTTTTATTTTCCTTGGATATATAAATTGCATTACCTACCTACCTAGGTAGGTAGGAAGGTATAGGTAGGGTAGGGTGGGTAGGTAGATTGGTGGGGTAGGTAGGTAAGTTGGTAGGGTAGGTAGGTAGGTAGATAGGGACAGGACAACGTCTGTAGGGTCAGCCAGTATATTAATATAGATTTCAGTTTAGCTCTTCTTGAACTTTTAGTATTTGTTTTTTGTTGACGACGCGGTTGGCGCAGTGGCTGAGCGATCGACTGCTGCGCAGCGTGTTGCGGGTTCGATTCCCGCCCAGGGTAAACATTTGTGTGATGAGCATTTGTGTGATGAGCACTTGTGTTTGCCTTGTGTCTGGGTGTTGTTTATCTATATATGTATGTATTTACAAAAAAAAATGTATTTGTGTATGTATATCAGCTGTCTGACACCCATAGTACAGGGTCTCCCTAGTTTGGGGTCAGATGGCCGTGTGTGAAAATGTCCCCACATAAAAAAAAAAAAACTATAAAATAGCTGACTCACTCACTTTACCCTCGGTTCCAAAGTGATACTTTTTCTTTCATAAATATTACCGATGCCAACGAAAACAAACTATTAATTAGACTACTTAATTAGTATTGTGTTTTTCTTTAAAGAAAATACTTGATGCCAGCTAAAAAGTTGGCAGCGATATTCTGTGTAGGTGACATTTACAACAACCGCTGGGATTCCCTTCCCACCTTAAAAATTAGTAAGTGTTAAGATTTAGGTACTCACCTTAATTACCTATACTTGCACAATTTTACACATTTTGCGTGAAATCTGCAATTCCGCAGTATTATTTATTCACGTTTAATACACATTGTTATTGTAAACAAACCTTTTGATTTCGACATATTATACGTAATTGTAGAATTGACTCACGTGGTATGGCAACGTTTGCGACAAATATAATATGTTTTATAATATTTGTTTATTTATATACTTGTAGGAACGAGGGCTCATAGAAAGAGAAAAACATAAATATAATAATAATATTCTCCCGATCGAATTTCGGTCACGGCGGTCAATCTCAAGCGAGCCTAGACAAGTACGCGGGGTATTCCTCAAAACGCACCCATTTTGATACGCACCCAACAAAGCGTATCTAAAGTATTCCTCAAAACGCACCCATTTTGAAACGCACCCAACAAAGCGTATCTAAAGTATTCCTCAAAACGCACCCGTCAGGTGCGCTTAGAAAATTAAATTAAAAATATTATAATCTTATTCCTCGAAACGCACCCAATGGTCGAGATGTGGATAATGATGAGTATTTTTAAGAGTCCGTAATAATTATATACTTCATTATATACTTCACAACGACGCATTTACGCGCTCATCTCACAATACTCCAAACATACTGACAATTCAAAGTCAAAGCATTTATTTCAATTAAACCATTTACAGGCACTTTTGAATTGTCAAAGAGTTAGTTTCGTTCCAAAACGTAGGGTAGGTCTCTATGGAGAAGAACGAGCAAGAAATCAACGGACACTCTTTTAAATCCAGTTTTTACGAAATACTGATTACATTATTCACGTTGCTTGTTTATGTAAAAACAATGCAGGTAAAGACCAATACAATGCATTAAAAAAAGAAGATCGCCTTCCATTCGTCCGCGAGCACATCACAGTCAGGCTTGACGTCCAAGAGAGCATTAAGAAAATAATTGAAAGAAAGAAAGAAACAATTGTTCTATAGCCAAGTTAAAGATATTATTATAGATATCTGTGCAATTATTTAAGTTAATTAATGATCAGCGAAATCAAGGTTGACGTACAATGTGAGGTAAATGACACAGAGACCTTTGATCAGACATCAGACGGAAAATAAAAACAAATTGTGCTCACTCAGCCCAATTGTTCACTGTCATGTTAAAATACCTTCTAAGCGATTTTGTTCACACGTGACTAGTGCTGGCAGTTTGGTCAAGGTTAGTAGTTACAACAAGATAAGTTTAAAATTTAAAAACTCCGAACACAAACAAAACTCGATGAGATCTGTGGAAGATGCTCAAACTCATTCATCATCGTCATCATCATCATGTCAACCTTTAGAGGCCCACTGCTAGGCATAAGTCTCCCACAAGGGGGGAATCAGCCGTAATCGCCATGCTTGGCAGATGCATGTTGGCGATCGCAGTAGGTGTTATGGTACTCAGAAGGACGCTGCTGCCTATCTTCTGGTAAATATCCCTTTGTCGCCTTTTACGACACCCACGGGTCGGTGGGGTGGTGTTATTCGCACCACACGGCTTCTCAAATCCATTAATCAACTAGAAAAGAGTTGATAATTTTCAAACGGCTAAACAACAAGTCCAACGGCTTCTTCCAGTTGTAAACGTCCCTTTGTGCTTATTGGATATACATAGTAAACAGTTCACCAGATGGATAGTTTGAATAAATAGTAACAATATACTTATCTTTAAATAACTTTGTAAGAGTACGTAAAAGTTCGTTTCAAAGTTATTTACAAAAAAAAAAACATGCGTAATATCGCAAATGACCCCCATCATTCTTAATTAAATTAATTTAATTTAATTAATATAATTAATTATTTATTATTATTTTTATTATTATTATTATTTGCCTTATTATTTATTTAATATAATTAAATTAATATTTAGTTTGTTTAGTTTTAAGCTTGTTATGCGTTAAGTGCGTCACTTCCGAGTGAAAAAATGGTTTTTCTTTCTTTTTCTTTTCTTTCATTTGTCGATCCTTCTACTAAAAACCATGTAGAAAAAATAGAATAGAATAGATTGCCCGCCATCGCCACAGCCTTTGTCTAAAAATGCATCATCAACTACCTAGCCTTTACCCTGGTCTAACCGGATGCAACTGAATAAAAGTGTTTTACATGGAGCGACTGCTATTACTGGGTAACACATTATCAGTAAGATTTTCAGTCAGTTGTCAGACTTTCGAGCTTCTGTCAACTCGTAACGACTGTTAAAGATCTACGAATACCAGCCGGGACCAACAGCTTTGCGTACTTTTTGAGGTACGGAGGGGTCTTGATATGAAATGCATGTTCACCTAACTACCACCATGGTCGGTTGAGCCACCTGCCTGAAAATGCATTAACCAATAATTAAAGCTAAAACAAAAAGGGTGTGACACTGAACCTAAAAATAATATTCCAAAGTCTGTCGCCCCGCCGTACGCTTCCCTCGTGTGACCAGAAATAACCAGGGTTCATGACGTCATTCTACGACCGGTTGGCCACACCCAAGCTTTTAAAATGTGGTTTATAAAAATCCCAAATAATCCCAAATTGTATAGCGAACTCATTAAGGAAAGTGGTAGACAAAATGTTGGATTAATTATTTGTTCTTGTATGCAAATGTTAGCAAAAAAATAGAGTTATTATATTTGTACACAATCAAGGTAGGTATATATTTACTATACCTACTTACTAGACTAATATTATAAAAAGGTACATTTCATTACTTAGTTTTTTTAAATATTTTTGTTTGTAAGAGGTAGTGTGCTTTGGAATTATACAACTTAATTCCCCCATCCCCATTCAATCATCGGCCGAGCACAGATACGGCGAAGCATCACCGCTATATGGTTCAAGTTCCACTATCTCGAACCAATCGCTGTGCTTCCACATTTATTGTGCGAACTGCCAAACTGTGGAATTCACTGCCCGCCTCTCTGTTCCCCTATAAGTATAATCTGGGTATCTTCAAGCCACGAGTGAACCGGTTTATCCTAAGCAAGAGTAATCCACCTTAGGACGCATCATCACTCAACATCAGATGAGTTGTGGCCAAGCGCAAGCCTACTAGAATTTTAGAAAAAAATCTTTGGCTGACAGAAAGCTGCAAAGAAGAAGAACAAGAAGCTGCTGCTGAGTGTGGCTAAGTTTTATGGTTTGTATACTAGACTTCCACGTGGACTAAGTTGAGTGCAGAAACTAGTTATTTATATACCTATAATGAATCTACGAAAAAACTGGTCAGCGATAATGTAGAATCATGATGTCCAATAGATGCTCATGCGTAAAAATTGAAACAGCACTTTGGCATTCGAATTTTAGAGTCCTTTGAATATTCTCGATTAAAGTCTGAATTTAACATTCGACAATTTAGCGTAAATGTAACCATTTCTTGAAATTTGTAATAAATTGTAATTTATTAAGTTATCGTTTCTAAGCCTATAATTATATTCATGGATGGGACAGGCATTACTACGATTAGTCAAACATGCAACCACCTTGACCTCATTGTTTATATTACCTATTTAAAATTAAAACGGTTTTTAAATCGGTAATTCTAAAAAAGGACTAGGTACGTTGGGGCCGCAACGTAGTCCTTTTTTAGAATTACCGATTTCCGAATTACCGCTTCCAATCTAATCAGATGCGGCTGAATACCAGTGCTTTACATGAAGCGACTGCCTATCTGGACTATACAACTTAGTTACTGGGTAACACCATACCCCTTGGTAAGACTGGTTGTCAGAATTTCGGTCTTCTGACAACTCATAACGACTGTCAAAGATCTACGAGTGACAACCGGGCCAATGTCTCTACATGCTTTCTGAGACACGGAAACATTTCCATTCGCACACAATAATAACGAAATATTCAAAAAATTACACCATGCGAATCTTATCTAAAATGATCCCTTATAATTTAGGCATGACGTTGTATCACGATGGGTGTGCGTGAAGGATGCGTGGCTCGCTTCTGTTGACGACATGCCGCGATTACACGTCAGCGAGTTTTGGTTATCGTGACGTACTTTATAGATAATTCTTCGTACCTATGTTTATTTTCGCAGCTGATTTACTAATGTGGGTGTTGTTTCGGAAATTCCTTGTTAATGTTATGTAGCTGATATTGTGCATTAAAACCAGGGAATACCGATGTAGAATGTAGAAATCCCGATGGATCTTTATGGGTGTCTGTTTTTATTGGGGAAATACCCGTATATAGCTATGGCGGATGTGATTAAATATCACTCTCTGGGCTGTTGTCTATGGCTAATCACTATGAGGATATAACATTAGGCATGGAGGTTGACTTAATGACATATAAAATAAAATATCCATGATTATGATCATGGCCAGCAGACCATGGCTTGTTTTTTCTTTATAACCTTTTTATTGTGTTATTTCCTGCTGGTATTTACCGATTGCTAATGGAGACGTACCTACAGTTCTTGAATGGAGACCACGCACCGGCTAAAGTAGCGTAGGACCCCCACAAGGGTACCCACAAGGTGGACCGACGACCTGTTTAAGAACGCAGGAGTTCACTGGGTGCAAACCCTCTAACCGATCCTTTTGGAAATCTAACATCATTATCATTGTCAGCCAGAATACGTCCACTGCTGAACTAAGGTCTACTCTAAAGGGAGGTTAACATAATCCCCACGCGTCTCGGGGATTGCAGTGAACTTCTTAAGTACACGGAAGAGCCGCTGTTGCCCGAGTTCCGGATTTTCCCTTAGTCGCCTTCTACAACACCCTCGGGATGAAACGGGTGGATGCTATTCTAGCCTGGACTACCCACGAGGGCCCGAGGCCTATGCCCAGCAGTGGACATCCTACGGCTGATATGATGATGATGACTATCTGTACTTCATAGTAAGGAGAACGCACAGGGGTGTGATTCTGTAAGACCTCATTTTAAACTTCGAATCTGAATCCGCTGTGAGTTTCTTGATTGGCATTCTAAAAACTCGGTTGATAATTCGAATTTAGCGAGCGTGTCAGCGAGTTGAACTAAATTGACAGGGAGATTTTGACAGATAAAGTATGAGATGACGTAAGAAGTGGCATTCTGTAAGGTAATTTCCTCGTCACTTCGACGCTTACTTCGCACTCGAACCCGATTCAAAGTGTCAAATATATCAAGGTCATTTTAAACCTTATGCGAAGTGAACTCTCACTTCACAAAGACCAGTAGGTCGATTCTGTAAAATTCAATCAACAACTCGCATCTCACATCGGTATTGATTGAATTTTACAGAATCGACCTACTGGTCTTTGTAATACAATTTAATACTAGCTCCCAATGAAATGTCAATAAAGATTTTTTTACTGTAAGACCGGGTATGGGAGTAGAATCATGCAAAGTCAACTAATTGAGAAGGCTGACGAAGGTTGTTTCTGCGTTTTTAGCATAGTTGCTCTTAGTAATATATTTTTTTGGAGCAGGCCCTTATGCACTTTTGATTTCTTTTTAATTGTAATCCGTGATGCTAGGCAAGTGGGCTACTTACAGTTGTAAACGTTCCATTATGCCTAATCGCCTAGTTCTGCTCCGTCTTCTGCTTGGTATATAGGAAAGTGAAAAACATGTTTTTTTTCTCCTCCGCTATCTTCTTTATCTAAAAACAAAGTCACTCTATGTACGTTTAGATCTTTTAAGAGGAAATACCACGGGTTAGAGAATTGAAAATTAGGTATTTGTAAAATCTATTGCTGTCGCGCGATGCCCGTACACGAACCGCAGAGCGTGATAGAGACAACTGGAGCTTTGACCGAAAATACCTATTAAAAGTACACAAAATCAATGATTCGTAGTCCCCTGATTTTTTCTCCAAAACTTAACCGATTTAACTGCTTTTTTCATTAAAAAATAAAGAAAGGCTTTTGCCGTGTTCCTATGTTTTCTATTTTTTATATAATCAAGTCAAATTTAACTTCTGAATGTTTGAACACAGCGGAAAATCATGCCAATTTTTTAGGTTTTTGAATATTCATATCTCTTTTAATAATAAATTTATGAGATAAACGAAAACATAGAGACATGCCAAAAGTAGCCATGGATATTTAAAAAAATTATAATTGATCTACTGGCATTATCCAGGGAGGAAACAGGGGACTAAGTTTGTATGGAAAAACGGCCCTTGTGTTTCCTCTTAAACTACACAACGGATTTTAATGCAGTTTTCAGCAATACATAGAGTGATTCAAGAGGAAGGATTATTCGTATAGTTTGATGTACATTCACCCCGTACAAATTTAGTTGCGGGATCCAAGACAGCTGTTTCGTTTCATTCCTAGGGGGGGCTTTTCTGGTGATCGCCACAATTAATCCAACTTTCAGAAGTCGCAGTTGTTAGCGTAGAGAAAGGCGGGCTTGTCCAAAAAAAAAACAATCCTCAGTTCTTTGACAAATTTTTATGTGGATTCATAATGAGTCAAAATAACAATTTTTATAATGTAATTCATACTTCCATACTTTAATATTATAAATGCGAAAGTGACTCTGTTTGTTACGCTTTCTCGATGAAACGGCTGAACCGATTTTGATGAAATTTGATATGAAGATAGCATTAACCCTGGGGAAGCAGATAGTCTACTTTTTGATCCGCGACTTCGTCTGTATCCGCAATAACCGACATTCACGTGAACGTAGTCCGCGGTCAAAAGCTAGTAACAAAATAAATTGTAATGGTGATCGACATCAAATCCGGTTCCCAAAGTCACGATCATAGGAAGAACTCCACATTGATACAAATATTTGACAGAATAATAATTTGTTGTCAATTAGTAGAATGCCGCGAATCGGACCATGTTTGGTGTAGCCAATTTAATTTATTTGATGTGCAAATGTATGGTTTGTGGGGTTTGCTAAATGTTTATTTAGCAAGTTGCTTGTTTGTGTATTTATGCAATTTGAAGGTGTACCTACTAAAAAGCTTTATCGGCTTTGTCGTTAGGGGTAGTCTGAAGCCAGAGTATCTAACAACCGGTCTTACAAAGGGGTATCGTGTTACCCAGTGCAAAACACTGGTATGCAGCTGCATCCGGGTAATGCATCCCAAAATATTTAGGAAAAGGCTAGGCAGTCTACTAAGAAACTTATTTTTAAATAACATGTTTATCTCTCTCAACTCTTGCCATTGTGTTCTGTCCTATGTGACTCTCCTGCTGAAGTGTGAAATGATATACGTACGGGTCGATAATAATGTCTCATGCCAATTTGGCCACGTTGACAGTTTCTGTTCTAACGGTTACTACCGTGTACTCTAATGTGGCATATGTAACCAATTCTATCACTGAATACACGTTCACGCGGTGAGGACACATCAGTATGTATTCTGTTACAATCTCCCTCGGTGAACACCTAGGTGAACTGAGCTGTCATCCGTTCGTCTGCTATACCAATCCCTAAGCATTGGGACAGATGACAGGTCACTTCACCTAGGTGTTCACCGAGGGAGATTGTAACAGAATTGACATACAGGATGCCATTAGTGGTTAGTAAGATTGTCACGCTTGGTATCAATATTGCTCTTCCTTTGGTCTTCATATCTATACTAATATTATAAAGCTGAAGAGTTTGTTTGTTTGTTTGTTTAATCTCAGGATCTACTGGTTCGAATTGAAAAATTATTTTTGTGTTGGATAGTCCATTTATCGAGGAAGGCTATATGCGAAGCCGGGTCGGGTTGCTAGTGTGTAAATATTTTGATGCACCAGACGCCTCCAGACTGGTCTATCTCTTGTCAAATCCTTCCAGCGAGAGGGATTATATTGCATCTCTTTATATGTATAATCCTTAATAGTTGTCAGATAAGGCAAAGTATTTATGGACATTGCACCTCCCATTCACCCGTAACAGGAAATATTAAAAACTAAGCAAAAACACGAGGCGGAACATGCAGCACCGTCGTGATACGTTTAATATGATTATTTGCGCAAACACGCAGACTGCCAAGCACCGCCTTCAGCTAGAAATATTTACATAAAGAATGTTATTCTAAACTGTTATCACTCAACAAATAATATGTGGTTATGTTTATCATTCATTCATGGGACTGATAATGGAAGCTACTATAATTATTAAATCTCTGAAAAGGGCTGAAGTTACTGTTGTCAGGTAGGTATTTCCTCCATATACAACATGTAACGTAATTAACGCACACCCTCAGACACCCCAATATATAATGTTATAATAATAATAAATAATAATAATATGTCGGGACATTTTCACACACGGCCATCTGACTCCAACCTAGGGAGACCCTGTACTATGGGTGTCAGACAGCTGATATACATACACAAATACATTTTTTTTTTGTAAATACATACATATAATAGATAAACAACACCCAGGCATAAGGCAAACACAAGTGCTCATCACACAAATGTTTACCCTGGGCGGGAATCGAACCCGCAACACGCTGTGCATCAGTCGATCGCTCAGCCACTGCGCCAACCGTGTCGTCATACACTGAATTTTTTGTTTATTTATAGGCATTGTTTTATTAAATTAGTTATACTAATTTTGAAAGAAGGTTGTGGTCACAGTACAAAGCTACGCACACACACAGTCACACATGTAGGTACAAGTCAAAAAGTCTTGTTGCCTTGATTTACGGTCCATTCCAGTTTGTTTTGACTGTACAGCGGTAGTGTGACTGTTATTTACGTAGTTTTAATTATTTTTGGGGTAATGTATTACCTATATTAAAAATTATAGAAATCGTCTCAGTAAATGATTCAGAACAAACTGCTTTCAGGATGTGCGTTAATTATGTTACATGTTGTATATGCCTTACTGCCTCTGCCCCCTGTCTTTGTCTGCCTAGAATTAAGCCAAAGTCCAACAATTCGGTTGTTATAAATTCACTGCCCGCCTCTCTATTCCCCGATACTTAATTAGGGTATCTTCAAGGCACGAGTGAACCGGTTTATCCTAGGCAAACGTGCTCCATCTTAGGCCGCATCATCACTGAAGATCAGATGAATTGCGACAAATGCAAGTCTATAATTTAAAAAGAATATCCCAGGGGAACTTAAAAACGCGATAAAAAAATTCTAGCTTAACGCATTTATATATTTGCCAAATGTGTGCCTTTTAACTTATAACTTATTCCCTCCAGCCGGTCCATCATGAACGATGAAAGCATGTAAAGCCGTTGCTCCCGGCCGTCATTCGATGATCTTTGACAGTCGTTATGGGTAGTCAGAAGCCAGAAAGTCTGACAACCAGTTTTACCAAGGTGTATCGTTTACCCAGTCAGATAGGCAGGTGCTCCATGAAAAAACACCTATCCCCTTTTTTCCCAACTAAGACCCCAACTTAATTGGGAAAATGGAAGGCTAGAGATGATGATGGTCTAAGATACCCTCCTTTTTTAACTGGATACTGGTATTCAGCATCCAGTTAGACTGGAAGCAGACTCCAGCATAGTGTGACTAGGCTGTTTGTTTGAATAAAATTATTTATTATTACTTTTTTTTTGACATGCCCTGTGTACCGGTTAGAGCCGTGTGTTGCCGGTCACGAATAACCAATAACACTACCCCATTTCTACCCTTGGGTGTCGTAGAAGGCGACAGAGGGGTGTTGACCAGAGGATGGGCAGCAGCGTCCTTCTGAGTACCATAACCGAAATAAATTAAAGTATGTATATAAAATATAATATACATTGCAAAAATTAAGTACACAAATAAAAATAACATTAATCAAATACCGGTTAGGTAAAATAAAATCCAATGAACAATAGGCTAGCAACCTGCTGACACACAGTCTTACAGTGCTACGAATGAACTTTGGACATTCACACAGAACGTGCTACGTGAATTTGTTGCTACGAGAATCGTGTCTCATAGTTTTATTAATGTGGGTGTGTGTTTTATTAATGCGTGAGTTTAGGTGTAGGTACTAGGGTTCCCAACCATACTGTTAAAATCAGTATTATACTTTTTTTCACTCGTTAATAGTTTTATCGTGCCCGAGAAAATTAAGTATACAAAATATTACAATTTTACAAAAAAGACCACTGCCTTCAAAAACTAAAAAGTAAAACTTTAATTTTGGATATTGCTAGCTACATTAAAGTTATTTTTAACACTTTTGTTTTTGAAGGCGGTTGTGTTTTTGTGAAAAAAGTTTTATTTTTTCTTTTTGGCGTCCACTTCATAACATCCAAATGAATTAATTAACAGTAACATCAAACAAATTGGGTAATCCCATAATTTTCCAAAGATTACCGCTAACAAACAAAAAGAAAATAAAACAAACATTATTTACTTATTTCTTTAAAACATTAGTATAGTTATTATCTTCAATATCATATTGCCCAATTAATTAATTATGCGAATCATTCATAAGCTCTTATGCAATGGAAACCACTAATGACCACTTATGACGTCAGTCGCCTTGACAGTCATAGAATTCGCATATGACGAGATTGGCGTCAAAATGATAGTGTGTAATAGCAATTCCCATTGTGTTTGGCACCAGCAACTAAATACTACGTGGAGACTGGGAAACTCTTTTGACAATAATAGAATTGTTAAGGAAAAGGGTTGGCGCTATTGTAGATTTGTGTAGCTTTAAATAGGTCAAATCTTTATTGTCACTGTAATTGTAAAATAGTGACATGATTTCAGGCAATTTTTTTAATAACTTTTTTTTTAATATTTTACGTAACTCAGGACCACAGGACCACTTTTTTAATATTTTACATAACTCAGGACCATAGGACCACTTTTTTTAATATTTGACATAACTCAGGACCACAGGACCACTTTTAAAAATTATTTTACATAACTCGGTACCATCGGTTAACGTTTTTTAAATATATTTTACATAATTCAGGACCATGGGCCCACTTTGAAATTTAAATAGTTTTGCTCAGGATTATGGTACCACTATTTTCAAATATTATACAAGTTTTCGTGGTCTTTCTCAATCTGAACTTTAATGCTCAGGATTACTTGGGCAATGTATTATCTGTATGTAGGAGAAATTCCCAGTGAGAGAGAGACTAAGTTTTTACATGGTAGTCAACGCACCCATGGTACAGGAGAAATTCCTAGTGAGAGAGACACAATTTTTTTAAATGGTAGTAAAAGCACCCACTTGACCGGAGTAATTCCTAGTGAGAGAGAAACTAAGTTCTTATATGGTAGTCAACGCACCCATGGTACAGGCGTAATTCCTGATGAGAGAGATACAAAGTTTTTATATTGTAGTAAGTAAAAACAGTTGTTGCCTAACATACAATCTGTTTAATACCTAACATACACATTATCTGATGCAACGGAAATGCACTTCTAACGCCTAATTATAATATGACAGATATGCAATCGCATGTGACGATGCTGGCGTCAAAATGACACGGTAATAGCAATTTCCACTGCCGTTTGGCAACTAGCTGGTATTTATGAGCGCAGCTACAAGGGACTTTCTTTGCGTAGGTAGTAAGTATCTACTTTAAACGATTACGTAACGTAACGTATTATAATAATTACTTTTAGCCATGATCAGATTCTTTTTATTTTGTTGATAGTTCACGCAATTAGGAATGTTCTAGCGACGATGACAAGAGACTGAATGGCATGTCTCTATTTCCTTGGAAGTGGGGTAGGCCTTTATTGTGGGATGCTTTGTGCGTTGATATTCTTGCACCATCCCATCAACCTCGTTTAGCATGCTGTGCTGATTCTGCTGCTGCGGCTGGAGAAACCCTTAAACTGCGAAAGAACCAACCTTGGTTCTTTTTTTTGCTATCCAACGTGACAATGCCGTCAGTCTCTTGGGCACATTTGCTGATGGCACCGATGTTGGGGAATTTTTTCATGCCTAATTATATTAGCTTTGACGTAATAAATTAAATTAATTAGCGATAAATTAAATTATATAAGTATGTATATCAGTTGTCTGGTTACCATAACACAAGCTCTGCTTAGCTTGGGACCAGATGACCGTGTGTGAGTTGTCCCAAGATATTTATATATTAATATAATGACAGTGCCTTACCAATTTATCTATGAAAATATTATGTACGTAAGAAAAAACCTACATTTATTTAATAAGGTTAGTGATAGACATAATATTAATACTAGAAACAAAGACAAAATAGCTCAACCATATTTTAGATTGTCTAAAGTTCATAAATCTTTTATGGGGTTCTGTGTTAAGTGTTATAACAAAATTCCTAGTGATATATTGCAACTAAATGAAAGAAAATTTAAAACATATATTAAAAGTACACTCTGTAAACAAGCATATTACAGTTTAGAGGATTATATCCATGATAAGAATGCTTGGAAACATGCTGGTCCGGGCTCCATAGGACAATCTACAGTCTAGACAAAATCAAACGGATTGCTATTTAAACTACTTAATTTATACTTAGTATATACATTATATTTAATTCTTGCTTTGGGTCACACACTGGTTCATAGGTTCATAGTTTGTTGAAATGTATGGAGTGGTTGTCTACTTTTACAATAATTGTAAATAATAATATGTGAACACTATGTATCTATGTAGGTATACAACTTAGCTGTCATTCTTTATCTTGCAATACTTTGTACATACTTCAATATAGTGTTTTTATGCAAGGTCCATCGTATTCACGTATAGTTATATAACTGAAAACTGTAAATGCAAAATATTGTACACATTTTTTTTAAAAGAGTGAGTATGGAGTTTCTTGCCCATTCTTCTCCATACGAAGCTACCTTTTGGAATGGGCAACTAGAATCAACTTTATATTTTTTTATTATGACGTTCAAAAGTGCCTTTTTAATGGTCTAATTGAAATAAATGATTTGACTTTGACTTTGACTTTGATTTATTTATTATTATTTATTTATTATTTATTTTAGGCTGGAATGTTTTCTGACCGCCAAAAATAGTAAATGATCACCAAATCTTAGGACCCTTAAGTCTACCCTGGGGCGGATCCGACACGATTAGGTTAGGTTAGAACTGTGACCCTCTACGCCAGAACCAAATTCTTGGAGGTCATTTACTATATCTGGAGGTTCGTTAAACATAAGCCTTTTTTCACTTTTATTTTATGCTGGTATTATTTATAATTTAGGTAGAACATTTAAATCACAAATGTCGCTATGCGATTAATGCTTGCATCATACTTGGGGGATTTACGATATGGTTTGTGGAAATTACTGGTCTTGCGCAATATTACGGTTAACTGTGTGTCTCCTATTGTGGTAGCAATTTAACATTGACCGCACTTTTGTTTAGCAGTACTCGTAGTAACCGCACTTCAGTAGTCACAACAGGACGATCAGTAGATATATTATGTTACCGTAAAATCCCGAATATTGGTTAATCTAAGCAATTGTAGGAAAATCATAAGTTTTACTCGTAAATCTTAAGATTTACCAACATGGGTACCTACCCATGTTGGTAAATCTTAACATTTCTAGCTAAATGTAATGGTTGATTTAAAACAAGAGGATGTTTTAGGCTTTTACCATTACATTTTGACACATATGTACCAGGTCTTACCGTTGACGATTAGATTATTTTTATTTTGGAAAGTATATATAACAAAAATTAATAATAGAATCTCGTGTACGACAATAAGCGGGGGAGGGAGGAGGCATTGATGCAGAAATTTATCATAAATAATTAATACGACCAAGGAGTAATTATTATTTTAAGCATACCGAACCAACATCAGACGCATCAAAAATTATCGTGGAAAATATGGTTTGGCATCCAATGACTTATCGTTTTTCGAAATTATTAGTTTTAATATTTCAGTTTATGTCTGTTACATGTCCATTGAGACAAATGCCCCCAAGTAAGCCCCAAATAAATAAAGATTCAATAAAAAAGTTTGTTGTCTTTGAGGGAAAGACACAAAGGAAAGGACTATGATAGAACAGCTCGAATCTTTACTATAAAGACTTGGTAAATCTTAGGTTTTACTGGGTAATCTTAGGATTTACCGTATAGTAGGTATAAGTTTTACAGTATCAGATCTCATACTCATCATTAAGAGGAAACACAAGGGCCGATTTTCTATACAAACTTAGTCCCCTGTTTCCTCCCTGGATAATGCCAGTAGATCAATTTTTTTTTTAAATATCCATGGCTACTATTGGCATGTCCCTATGTTTTCCTTTTTCTCATAAATTTATTATTAAAAGAGATATGAATATTCAAAAACCTAAAAAATTGGCATGGTTTTCCGCTGTGTTCAAGCATTCAGAAAACAAATTTGATTTGATTATATAAAAAATAGAAAACATAGGAACACGGCAAAAGCCTTTCTTGATTTTTAAATGAAAAAAGCAGTTAAATCGGTTAAGTTTTGGAGAAGAAATCAGGGGACTACGAATCATTGATTTTGTGTACTTTTAATAGGTATTTTTCGGTCAAAGCTGCAGTTGTCTCTATCGCGCTCTGCGGTTCGTGTTCGGGCATCGCGCAACAGCAATAGATTTTACAAATACCTAATTTTCAATTCTCTAGCCCGTGGTATTTCCTTTTAATATTATAAAGCTGAAGAGTTTGTTTGTTTGTTTTAACGCGCTAAACTCCGAAATAACTGGGTCGATACTGAAAATTCTTTCGCCAATTGGAAGTTACGTTATCACTGAGTGCTATGGGCGATATTTTACTATAAAAACATTAGGGATCCATAGTGCTAATCAGTGCTAGTCCCAGACTAGAAAAAATAGAAGAATTTCACGCCACGCATATCGTAAGTGAAGCACCTAAAGTACGCCGGACCGACACACACTTAGATCAGTACGGTCGGTACTTTCGATATACCTACGTGGCGCGGAATCCTTCTTTTTCTAGTCCGTGACTATGATGTAAATGTGTGCGTCAGGCATGTTTGTACAAACGGCCCGTCTTACTTAGGGTGCTTCACTTTCGATGTGCGTGGCGCGGAGTCCTTCTTTTTTTTCTAGTCCGTTACTATGATGTAAATGTGTGCGTGAGGCATGTTTGTACAAACGGCCCGGCTTACTTAGGGTGCTTCACTTTCGATGTGCGTGGCGCGGAGTCCTTCTTTTTTTTCTAGCCCGTGACTATGATGTAAATGTGTGCGTGAGGCATGTTTGCACAAACGGCCCGGCTTACTTAGGGTGCTTCACTTCCGATGTGCGTGGCGCGGAGTCCTTCTTTTTTTTCTAGTCCGTTACTATGATGTAAATGTGTGCGTGAGGCATGTTTGTACAAACGGCCCGGCTTACTTAGGGTGCTTCACTTTCGATGTGCGTGGCGCGGAGTCCTTCTTTTTTTTCTAGTCCGTTACTATGATGTAAATGTGTGCGTGAGGCATGTTTGTACAAACGGCCCGGCTTACTTAGGGTGCTTCACTTTCGATGTGCGTGGCGCGGAGTCCTTCTTTTTTTTCTAGTCCGTTACTATGATGTAAATGTGTGCGTGAGGCATGTTTGTACAAACGGCCCGGCTTACTTAGGGTGCTTCACTTTCGATGTGCGTGGCTCGGAGTCCTTCTTTTTACAAGCTTTTATTTTTCTAGTCCGTGGTGCCAGTATACAATATGCAGTCACACTTGATGAGTGACGTAACTTGGACCGTTGGACCTCTTTTAAATTAAGGTAAGAAAGGACCTGTAAAAAATAAGGTTCCCTTGAGTAGTTTGCTCTCAAGAAGGCTCTATTGCAATGTTGTTTTTTCAAAGTCAAAGCATTTATTTCAATTAAACCATTTACAGGGACTTTTGAATTGTCAAGGAGTCGGTCAGTTAGTCAGAAAGTTGAAGCTAGTTGCTCGTTCCAAAACGTAGGTAGGTCTCTATGGAGAAAACGAGCAAGAAACTCCACGGACACTCTTTTAAAATCAAGTTTTTAGAAAATACTGCTTACAATATTCTTGTTGCTTCTTTAGGTGAAAACAATGAAGGTAATCTAGAAATACAAAATATAAAAAATAATCAATGTTTTATATAAGATTTTATAAACCGACTTAATAACAGGAGGAGGATCTATGTTCGTCCTAATGTCTATTTTTTGTATGTTCATTGACATTTTCGACAATTGTGTGAATTATCAGAATGTTGTCTTTATGATATTATGATGGGGATCAGTAACTTATAAAATATGAGTGGGGATTTAACGAATTTGAAGTGAATGGAGATTACAGTATCACAAATAGTAATTGTATAAACACTAAGGCCGAGATTAATAAACGTGGCTTAACACGAGCATTATTTCTGTCACTGTCACACAACTGTCAAACTGCAAGTAGAACAGAGACAGGATCACTTAGGTAATGGCTGATTTTTCAATCCAAGAATATGTAATATGTTATAACACGCTTGATAAAGTTATCTCGGCCTTTTTTATTGTTGCGCTTTGGAAATCCTCATAGATTTCCTCCATCGTGGGGGTAACGGAAGGGCATGACGGGCTCTTACTGGTTAAAACCACCGCGGTGTTCCACCTCTGCCTATGACCGGGGCTTCGCATAAGCATTCACCGCTCCCCCGACAGGCCTTGATCCGTTGTTCCTCAGCAGGTCCTACCTCAACGTGCGGCCATTCCCATAATGGACGCACCCACTCTCGAGTCGAGTGGTGCGCGTGGAACACTGCGCCGCCAACTCGAGCCTATCTGTAGGTCAATTCTGTAAAATTCAAACAACAACTTCTCAATTAGTTGACTTTGCATGATTCTTCTCCCAAACCCGGTCTTACAGTAAAAAAATCTTTATTGACATTTCATTGGGAGCTAGTATTAAATTGTATTACAAAGACCAGTAGGTCGATTCTGTAAAATTCAAACAACAACTCGCATCTCACATCGCTATTCACTCTCACTTCGCATAAGGTTCAAAATGACCTTGATATATTTGACACTTTGAATCGGGTTCGAGTGCGAAGTGAGCGTCGAAGTGACGGGGAAATTACCTTACAGAATGCCACTTCTTACGTCATTTCATACTTTATCTGTCAAAATCTCCCTGTCAATTTAGTTCAAAAAACTCACAGCGGATTCAGATTCGAAGTTTAGAATGAGGTCTTACAGAATCACACACCTGGTCGGACGACCGACGCCACCTCTCATGGAAGTCGCAGATCGTTTTACCCCCTCCTCAGCCATTCCAGTGATATTAGGGATTAACAGCTCACCTCAACCACATCTCACTGAGGGAGGTTTTTACAGAATAGACCGGCCGTTCATGTCATTCATCATCATGATCATCAGCCGGAAAATGTCCACTGTTGAACAAAGGCCTCCGCCAAAGGGGGGGTTTGCCATAATCCCCACGATTGGCAGACGTCTTGCGGATCGCAGTGAAGTTGTTAATTACACGAAAGCTGATGCTACCCGACTTCCGGATTTTTCCTTAGTCGCCTACTACGACATCCTCGGAATGAAATTGGTGGGTACTATTCTAGCCCAGACACCCCAAGGGCTCCGCACGGTCATTAAGATGGTCGACAAAGTTCCAATATTTGTCTCAGTGTTGCCGCAACCATGTTAGCGTCATTTTCCAGTCTAACCAGATGCAGCTTAATACCAGTGTTTCATACGAAGCGACTCGTCCGTATTGTGTCGGACGTAAAGAATGGCACCACCCCATATCTTCCCGTGGGTGTCGTAAGAGGCGAATAAGGGACTCACCAGAGAATGGGCAGCAGCGTTTTCTGTGCCTTTGTAACAACCATAGGTACTGCGATCACCAACCCACCTACTAAGCGTGGCGATTATGGCACCCCCCATTTTGGGGGAGGCCTAAGTCAACGTCTTTCGGCTGAAGTGTGATACGGAGCGACTGCCTATCTGACCTCAACAAACCAGTAACTAGGGCAACACGACATCCCTTGGTAAGACTGGTTGTCAGTCGTTCTGGCTTCTGACTACCTTAACGACAGTCAAAGATCTACGAATGACAGCCGGGACCCACGGCTGTACGAGCTGTCCGAGGCATGGAGGAGAATCGGTAGGAAATGGATGGACTGGCAGCGTCAAATGTAGATTTACCATAATCGATGACCGGGTTTTACTTAGCCATAGCCCTAAGATTTGTCTTAGAGTGAAAGTATTTAATGCAACAAGAAATCTAAGTATGTTTTACGAAAGAGAAGCGCAGTAATAAGACAACTGTATCAAATCAACTCAAGATCAACGTTCAGTAAACGTAAACGTACGTAATTGTGTTTATGGAAATGTGTAATCCAAGGAGAAAATCCGCTATATTTTCCTCGAGAAAAACATTCGATTTCTGCAGTATTATCTGTACAAATATTATAAAGATAGAGACAGAGAGATAGGCCAAATAGCCGAACTCGGCATAAAGATAAACTTCGGCTGCCACCAATAAAACTAAAATTATTTAAGGGCGCGTATTCGATTTAGCGCAACTCAAAATATAAATGATTGCTAGAATGGCGTAGCAGCATTGACACACACTAGTACAACACAATGGTCGGTTTGTGTGCATCAGAAAAAGAAATACGCACGAAATAAGCACGAATCATTGAAATTGATCGGCAAACGACAGCGCGCGATGCAGGGCTTTTTAAAATAATTGTCTAAAATAAATGAGCTCGTATTACGGACTAAAAAATATTCTGTGTATTAAGCATAACATTTACTTTCATAAAATAAATATATCAGTTATGTTTTTATTCAAATACTGGTGAAAAATAATTGTCAAAGTGAACCGATTTTCTACTTTTTCAACATTGTTTTTTAATACATAATAGTAATATTTTTGTAATTTTTGCTCTGTAGCTGTCGTTATGACTGTATATACTGTTGGAAAAACGCATAAAACAAAATATTTTGGTTATTTATAACTATTACAATATTTACATATTGTAATAGTTGTATTCGTCCTGAAAGTTAACTCTGACGTCTATTTTCGTAAAACGATATGAAAGAATTGTCTTCGCTTTAAAAAACCATAATTAAAAATTATACTTTTACTCTGTAGTCTGTCTAAATCAAGACTTAATCTTTCTAAAACTATAAATTGTCTTTAAATAATCTGCTCACATAATTACGATATTGCTCTGGGCAAAACGCAAAAATATGAAGTTTTCGTCACGAATCGAATACGCGCTCTTAAGAAAAATGTATACTGCAAGTCGACTTTACTACTATTTAAAAGATAATAAACCATTAAAACTATTTATAAGACAAGTCAATAGAATCTGTAATTTGTAAGTTATAATTGACAGATTGCAGATACATTTGCACGCCATGTTATGGCAGGATATGCTGAAATATAATTACTGTAACACCTTATAATAAATATTTTTGATTAGATTTATATTATAGAGATAGTTTGTTTCGTTTTTTTATTTAGGAACTACTGTTTCGATTTCGGAAATACTTGATAGGAAGCTATTAACACTCATGGTTAACGACGTGTTTTATTTCATGTTAAAACAAAATTGGGACCAGTCAGAACACTTACGCAGGCGAACTCTCGGGCAAATGTTAGTTATTTATAAATGAATGTGTACTGGTTCTCGGGTCACGATCGTGTATATATCTTCTGTAATAATTGTTTATTTTCGCACGAATAGAGACGTCTGCCAAATTGCGATATGTTATAGTTCCCATGAATTTGGTGCTACATTTATTGATTCTAAGAATTTGTTAGTTTTCATCTCAATTTAAGATGATGCAATTATTGTGAACGCGAGTTCGAGATTCGGTTATGATTGCCAAATTTTATTTTAAATCTTGTTTAATTCGTCTAGTAAATAAGTCGGATTTGCGAATTGGTGTTTATCGCTACCTGGCTTTTTATTAATAGTCTTATCTGTATCAAATTCATGAATGTCGATATTTATGTGTTTAATTGATTGTTCAATAATTCGTTTATCTGTCTGTAGTGTATGTTAATTAGGCTGTCATTTTCATTTGAAATGTTTTCGGTGTGATATCGCTAGTGATAAGCGTGGCTGTGTTCGTTATCAGGCTGTGCTGGCGACGTTGGCGGCGGCAGTCGGCAGGCGCTCGCCGGGCGGCCCTGCTCGCCGGGACACGGCCCGCGACCGGCAACCACGCCGTCCAAGTTTATCGTGATCGACAGTCACGCGAACGATGTGTGACCACTCGCAACAAGTTCTTGTGTACTTGTAACCAATTCAGGACGTGTGTCGGTGAGTGCAGTGTGTAGTGTGTGTGCGTGATGCAATCAGTGAGGTGCAAACAAAACAACGGACTTGTATAAAACATTCTGTTTAATTCTTTTGGAAGCTTAACGTCGCTAACAATAACATATTCTTACAACTAGATGCTACTTAAGTAGACATAGGACAGTCTTAGAGATGAGTAGAACTACAACTAGGTAACGATCATGAGATCTGGATCACAGTCGAGTTGTCGCGCGGCACAGAGCCCTAGTGCGCGACGGAGGTCTGCACGGGCAGGCCGACGGGGGGTGAGGGCAGCAGCTTCAGGACGGGCGTCGGTGGGACGCGCTCTTTAGCGTGTCTCTTGACGTGCTTGGCGAGGTGGTCGGACCTCATGAAGCGGCGGTTACACACGCGGCACCCGAACTTCTTCTCTCCAGTGTGTGTACGCTTATGCCGGGACAGCTCGTCGGAGCGGGAGAACCGGCGCTCGCAGCCAGCCCAAGCGCAACGGAAGGGTCGCTCGCCAGTATGTGTTCTAGCATGAGCTTTCAGGTGGGACGACTTGAAGTAATTTTTCCCGCAGCCGGGGTACGAACACTCATAGAGGCGGCGGCGGGCTGCTGGGGCCGGAGCCACCAGCCACAAAGCAGTGGTGGGCAGTAGGGTGCCGGGGACGATGACGGCAGGGGCCGGCCGCGGGGCCAGTGGCACCCAGCCAGGGGTAGCGGCTGGGGACGGCACCTGCGGCACTCGCTGTTCATCGCGCACTTCAGGCTTGGGCAGACACTCGGGGTGAGGTGACGGCACACGAGCCTCCTCCACTTTAGGCGGTGGACTAGGAGGCTCCACTCTGATCGGTGGCACAACTTGAGCTTGAGACGCAATATATTTAACTTGCGAATAACTGTGTCCTCTGTTCATTTTGAATTTGAGCGATTTAACGATGTTCATGTTTATGTCTTGAGGTGGAGGCGGCAGCAGCGGCTCGGGGCTGCAGGTGCCGTCTTTGTGAGCGCGCATGATGACGGAGGGCCGGTAGCAGGGCTCGGGTGGCGGCGTGGTCAACAGGAGTCGCGCCAGCTCGCACCGGGAGCGTTTGCTGAAGTCCTCCTCGCCCTCAGAGTCCGAGGGCTGAGGAGTAACCAGGCCCGTGGGCGGCGGCGACTCCCGAGCGCGCTTCATTGCAGCCTTCTTGTAAGGTAACTCGACCTGTGAGACAAAGACAGATGCACGTAAGTGAATGGCCGCTAGCTAGCGAGCACGCGCGCGCTGCGTGATCGCGTCGTGCGCTCTTACCATACTTTCGATTGCACAAATGGCACTGAGAATTTTTTTTTTAACGGGGAATTTTTTTTTGGGAACAATAATATTATTCCTAATTTTTGAAAAAGTTTTTGAGACGAATTTAAAACACACTCACTTTGTTTTCCATCAACGGTGGCGTTGACGGCGGTGAGAGGGGTCCACAAACTTCGAGGAGAGTCGACATTCTGATTAGACTAATAGCATTCAACGCAATAAAACTTTCTTTTTTAATTCACAAAACTTGTGTTTTCGCTCCGCGCTTCCGCTGTTGGGAGCCGTGTGGTTCTGTTAGCGGGCGACAGACGAATAAACCGTTCGGCGAGTGTTCGCTGTACGAAGCATGCGATTGTGGGGTGAGGAGGGGGCGGGTGGCCAATGGGAGCGGGCGGCTCGGCTGCGCGGGCCAATGGCAGGGCAGTGATCACGCAGCCGGCGCGTGGCGGCGCGTGCTGTTCACGTGCACGTGGAGTGACGGCGAGGTCGGCGTGACGTCACCGGCGCGCCCCCGCATGACGTCGGCGGAGGGGCGCGGGCGCGACAAGGTCGCCGCCTGCACCGCGCACCGCGCACAATCAATGACACTCGTGCAACATCTAGCTCTACTATTTTGACAGTTGCGGTTCGATGACCCGCGCTCGACATTGGCCACTTTCGACGACTTCCAACATCTTAAGCCCTTATTACAATTGGCAAATTATATTCCTGACAATCTAAGAAGTCCCATTTGAAATATCATATTTGAATATGAATCAACGATTAATTCGTGTTTTTGTATGCATTTTTTTTAAATATAAAATTAAGCTTGATTATACGAATGATACTCGTTGTTATAGTGTTTAAGTAACATAGTAATTAATTAGGATTATGAGTTTTATTTTTCAATTTCTTACGAACTAGGTACCTAGTTCGAAAGAAGAATCGTCAAATGGGACTTCTTACATTGTCAGGAATATGAGTCGACTAAATTCAGTCACTACTAAATTCAGTAAAGTGTTATCAAATTCAGTAAGTAAGTATAAGTAGTAAGTAGTAGGTTAATAAATTCAGTAGCGACTGAATTTAGTCGACTTAATTTAGTCAAGTGTAATAAGGGCTATAGAAGACTTTAATGCAGTCCCTTCTCTGTATGTGCTAGATTCTATTATTACATTCTCATTTTCTGTTGACATTGTTAAAAGAAATGATGAGAATGATGAGTGCTGAGATAAATGTTATCACAGAACTGTTGTTATTGTACCAAGGAAGATTAGATAAAAAGCGGTGTATCCAAGTGTCTAGTAGGTATAATACATTGCCGCGAACTATGATGCGTCATTAATGTTTTATTTTAACTTTAATATTTACCTATTCATAAGAAATTCTTATGTGACACAATACAGGTTTCTTATAAATAATAACAAAAATATTTTCCCTTTCTAACTTTTTACAAGAGTTAATTTTTTTGTGCCAGTAACAACTATATTATATTTATTTTATTTTTAACCTGTGTGGTGTAGTGTAACTGCAGGACAAAAGTTTTTTCTTTCCAATTCTCTCTGTCCTGGGAGGATAAACATTATTCTTGTTTCATCAGCATCATCAGCCTGAAGACGTCCACTGTTGAACAAAGGCCTCCCCCATAAGGGAGGGGGGTGCCCCCCTATTCTTGTTTATTCTTGTAATAATTTCTTAACTACGTCTCAGTATTATTTGAGAGACGAGTCAATGGACTTTGCAAACTTACAATTCTCTTTGGCAAACCGTTGACAAATTGAGTAGGTCAGTCTTGAAGAAAACATCTTAGTTTCTCATTTCACAAGATTTCATTGGCCTAGACTGGTTGTATTTTAAAGAACTAGTTACTTAAACGAATTTTGCAACAATGTCTAGTGTCGATCCCATTTTGCATGAATAATATAAACTCAACTTTGATAAAACGTCGACAAATAGAAACATTATTTTAATCATCTGCTGAGTCTGTCGGGTTTTAAGAGAATACCAATTTTGATTAAAATAAAAATCTACATAGTATAGAAACAAACTTTTATTAATAAACTGTTTCGTCACAGTTTTTTATTTTAGATACGTGTTTTATGTTTGTTTTTAATGTGTATTTTTTTTAAAGGAGGTGTGTCATGAATTATTACATTTTTTTTAATTTTTTAACTCTGAACTTTAGTTCGTGTAAAGTTAGTCATACTTACAAATCATTTTAATCAAAATCAAATCATTACATTACATTGAGGTAAATAATCATTTCTTAGCACGTACTTTGGTTTAGCTATGTTGCCGTCTCTATCTTACACTCGTAGTTTAACTGTTGTGTGACGGTGACAGGAATAATGCCAGCCAGAGTATATTCTGAGTAACGTTTTAATTATTTCGTTCATAATAGCTTGGGGGAGTCATAGTGAATAATCAATATTATATACAGACGCCATCCAAGCCATAGGTACCAAACTGTAAAATTTTCCCAATTGAATATGAACCTTACTTTTTTGTAATAAAGTTGAAAATCTATAAAAGAAATTTGACAGATTGTTGTAGCTTGACGTATTGGCCTGTATATTATTGTTTTACAGCTATACATAATGAAGATGGTGGTGCAGTAGCAGACAAACGCAAAATTACAAAACTCTAGAACAAACTGCATTTTTTTTTTTAATTTGGTTCAACAACGACAACAAAAAACCAGTCAAGTGCGCATAGAGGGTTCCGTATCTCCGTACAATATAGATATCGAGCAAAAAACCCCGCAAAAAACCCCGCAAAAACATGTTTCCTGTGTGAGGATCCCCATTTTTTTATTATTTTATTCATTCTTAAATCGGTCATAATAATACACAGTCTGTGAAAAACGCGCGATATGTATCTTTTAAACCCTATTACGGTTTAAAAGATACATATCGTTGGCAGACAGACGGACGGACTGCGGAGGTTTAGTAGGTTCCGTTCGTACAGTAATTTTAATAATGCCAAACTATTTATATTAATAATATGTGGGGACATAATAATAATGATATAATAATAATAATATGTGGGGACATTTTCACACACGGCCATCTGACCCCAAACTAGGGAGACCCTGTACTATGGGTGCCAGACAGCTGATATACATACACATTTTTTTTTTTGTAAATACCTACATATATAGATAAACAACACCCAGACACAAGGCAAACACAAGTGCTCATCACACAAATGTTTACCCTGGGCGGGAATCGAACCCGCAACACGCTGCGCAGCAGTCGATCGCTCAGCCACTGCGCCAACCGTGTCGTCAATATTCTTAAATCACGTTTGCGTTGACATCTTTGGTAGATACAAACTGGACACTCACATTTATTTTTGAACCACAAACGAAAGGTCAATGACCCACAGATTCAGATCTCAAATACTGTTCTTTTTTTAATTCTATCTAACTCGCTTAGTGGATTTTTCTACAATTTCCTAATAAAAATATGTTACTCATTTATGTTAATATCGTACTCAGTATAGTAACGGTTACGACTGGTATGCGCACACGTATAAGTTAGCTATGTGTGAGTGATGCATATAGGTGTGACGCTGACGTGTCGTTGTGTGAGTGGCGCTGACGCATCGCTGTGTTGTGAAAGTGTGGTTCACGCGCTGGTCGAGTGATCGGGGATGGAACGAGGCAGAGAAGATAGCGAGGTCACGATATTGGACTTTGGACTTTATTATTGTAGCATTACGTTTTCATATTCTAACTTCTGACAATGACACTACTGCCTTTTGTGCCAATTGGCCTAGTTCTGTTCTGTCTCCTGCTGGATATTGAAACAAGTGGAAAATTTATGTTTTGTTTCTTACTCCTCCGCTGTTCGTTTCTGATTAATCTAAGACTAGTCGGGCTTAACTGCCTCAGCATTTTCTGGTGGTCACCACTGTTGATTCTGGAGGATCTTAAAAAAAAACTTTTCTGATATAATTGGAGGAGGCAATATGTTTTAGCCACTTATTAACTAGAATAGATACATAATAGAAAAAAATATTTGGTGTATTAAAATAAAACTACGAAAATAACAAAATAAACTAAACTGCATACTACGTAACTGTAGCTACGACGGCGTAGCTGACGCAATGTCGTGCTACGCACGCGGCTACGGTGACGTAGCAGAGACACGTGCCCGCCTACGCGTCTAGTTATCGGATTTGTGCTGTTTTATATAAAATACGTTTGAGTTAGTGTGTATTGTTTTTTTTTTTAAATAAAGGTATGTTTATGTTTTGATACATTGGTTTTAATTAGCATCACAATTGATTTTTTTTGTGTAAAAATATCATTAATAAATGCCATTTTTTTTTTGTTTTATTCTTGTACATAATTCTTTTTGCAATATACAACATTACGATCTGAGCAATTACAGTACCTACACTGAATATAAACAACAAGAAAAAAAAATAAAACACAAAAACAAAGCTGTCTGTTGTAATAATAATAATAAAACGTTTAATTCGACCACAAAGGATCATAGCCACAAACATTTATAACAATACCAGAAACACAAAACAATTAAATAAAACAAAAAATATAATTAAAATACACACATTATGTTACCTACTGATTTCGATTGCTCAGTAAGTGAACCATACAGCAATGGTTCAGGTACTGGCAATCGAACCTCAGCGCGAATGCCCTCAGGATGCTATTGGAGCTAGCCCGAACCCTGTAATGTGTCGCGATTTCATTCCAAACCACACAGTCAATCGCTACAATCTCATCACTTAGACCACACCCCACCACATGTGTGTGATGTAAACAAACTGGTATGTTTGCGTCTGTGTGTGTAGTGTTTGGGGAAACCACGCCGTCGGCGACTGACGTAGCGATAAGACGATCATTGTTATCACTTATCAACGCGGTGTGAACAGGTTATGGGTCGGTTAGCCCAACTGTGGTCAAGATGACGTCATATCACGGTGAATAAGGGTTAGTTTCAGAACCGGATCTGCATGAAGGACCCATTTCTCTCATAGACAGGAAGGCAGGAGTCCCAGCAGTGGGCAATTTTTTGATAATAGGCTAACCAAATTAGTCCCCGATTTTAAGAAGGTCAACATCATCATCATCATTTCAGCCAAAAGACGTCCACTGCTGGACATAGGCCTCCCCCAACAACAACAACAATCAACATGGTTAGTAGAAAAGATCATGGCAGGATTTGTACAAAAAGAATAAGATGTTTAGAGAAGTTGTAATTCTATTCTTATATTCTTTGGTACTGTAGCACCTGAGCTACACTTGTACCAAGTACAAATTACCGAGGAATCTACGCTACGTTAAATGAAAGGTATGAATAACTTTCAGAAGGCTATATTAATAAGATTAGCGAGAGGTAAGATTTACAAAACCGCAGCTCTGAGCCTAGCTGGGTCTCACTGACATCACATGTCATGGTATAAAAACTATCTTCTACATCATTCAAATATATTCTAAGGTATCCAGAAGGTTCTAACACGGAATAATAAAAACAAGGGGAAGTGCCACGCAGCCATCGAACGTGTGGCACAATTATGTGGAAATGATCAACATTGGTCCAGTCGAGATCAACTACTAGCAGCGCCGTGACATATCGCAAAATATCGCACGTAAGGAAAAAAAATACAACCATGCCTTATTGTGCAATTTTTACATGCAAAAATGATAGCTGGGCAAATAATGTTTCTTGCAGAGGTATATCGTATCACCAAAAAGTATAAAACTTTCATATATTTCAACATAATCGATTTTTATTGACAATACCATATTTTTACTTTGACGCGAACTAAAAACTACCTTATGACCATTAATTAAAGTCTAAATTAGCTTGCTCGCTGTCTTGACTCTAATCGTTTTACGTGGCATAAATTCTAGAAACTTCGACGCTACTCGTTTAGGGATGCGACACATTAATGCAAATAGTTCGTGTCGATAAAACAATAACATGTGGTATGTTTTTAGAGTACCAAACTTTTTTTTTAATAAATGAGTTTTAAAAACCTTATACCTATATTCTGGCAAATAGTCATTCATTCGCGGTTAGACGTAGGCCTATAAATATTCTATATACAACTTACGTGTGTATAGTTTATCTTCACAAAAATTCAGATGTCAATCAATTTTCTACATAGTTACAATCATATTACGGACTCAATGAAAGGTATCGCAGAAAAATATGTCAATATACGCATACATAATTAATTAATCATCATTTTTGATCCATTACGTATATTAAAAAGATCAATTTAAACACAGTAGGTACTTATATTTCGTACATTGTACAAATTATCGACAACTTGACCACATCTCTCATTGAATAGAAAAATTAATAACAGTTGCATGCGAAAATGACATCTATTTATAGTCACAATAGATGTCATGTTAAGTAATTTGGTAACAGCGCTCTCTAGCGTCGAATAGCTGAACTCGTTGGACATTGCTCGAATTGGATTGTTAGATGGAAAAAATCTCTTTAATGATTTTGACATGTAAAATAATAGCAACGTTCGTCAGTTGTGATACGGTTTAATTTCTAACAACAATAAATAAGCTTTTCGCCAAAGTTGCGTTTATAATTTGTAGCCAATTATATCATCGTTTTCTGTGTATTGCAAGTACATTTTAATTTGCAAATGTGTGAGTTTGGCGACACTGGATCCAGTATTAAGTAAGACTAAGGGCACTTCCTCTTGTTTTTATTATTCCGTGGGTTCTAACCATAGACTAAATAGTTATGGCTTCATTACATAAAGCCTCCCTGGTGGGCAAGTCTCTACAGTACCTAATGAGTATCTTCAGGCAGTGACACTTACAGCCGCCGTTTCGCAGTTCTTACACTGAAATAATATCACAAATAATGATTATTTTTTTCCACAATTTTATAGATCCGTTAACGTCGCTTGTAATTTTTTTTTTATAAACACAAAACGGGCATCGAGATGAAACGAATAAGTGTTATTTTCATTTCGTAATATTTTAATTATGCGGGGGTCTGAAAATATGGTAAGTATAATCAATCTACTCCTGGTAATGTATTCTTCACATTGCAAAATATTTTAAACCCTCAATATTTTTTTTTTCATACGTAGGGATCTCGCCAAGATTCTTTTGGGGGTCAACTTTGATCAGGTAGGGACAGTTTCATTGTCCTTTTACCAGTAAATCTTCTGCTGCTGCTGTAAATAACCTTGAATAATTTTGTAGAGTGTTCATGACCTTCGTGGAAACAGACAGAATCAGCCCTTTTTTTTGTAAAAATCTCAATCACCTATTCACAGAGAGTTTTGTTACAGAATAGCATTGCAGGTAAGACATAAGATAGTTTACTTCGTAAAAGAAGATTGCTTTATTATTGCAAATATCAGGAGATTGAGTGATGTCAAAATGAAAGTCAAACCATTTATTTCAATTAAACTATTTATTTACACTTTGAATTGTTAAAGTGTCGGTTAGTTAATCCGAAAATTGAAACTCGTTCCAAAACGGGGTCTCTACGGAAAAGGTCGGCCAAGAAACTGCAAACACAATTTTTTTAATTCATTGCTTTTGGTACATTGTTGTTTGGTTGAACGCGCTAATCTCAGGATCTACTGATCCAAATTGAATAATTATTTTTGTGTCGGATAGTCCATTTATCGAGGAAGGCTATAGGCCCATACGAAGCTGGGTCGGGTCGCTAGTGGCATATATAATATCGCCGTAGCTTGAAAATAATTTCCGATACGCCACAGAAAAATGACGTTCCTAAATCAGTATTTAAACAAAAATATGATATATTTAAAAACACATTGTTTTAACATAATATGTTTATTTTGCATTGCTTTCACTGAAAAGCAATACAAAATATTTAGAAATATTTTGGTCACATGCGTTTCGACCCGTCTCTTCAGATGCCCATACCAAGATAAACCTATGTGTTGTGTTGTTCAAGTAGTGAAGCATATTTTATTTCACAGTCAAAACTCTTAACCAGACAAAACTACTTTTGACTAAAAAAGTCAGTCAAAACAACTTTTAAACGGTTTAA
Source organism: Charanyca ferruginea (assembly GCA_947361185.1). Lineage (NCBI taxonomy): Eukaryota > Metazoa > Arthropoda > Insecta > Lepidoptera > Noctuidae > Charanyca > Charanyca ferruginea. The sequence continues at coordinate 33,309,617 of OX376057.1, forward strand.
AATCATTCATATTTAGAAACACATTAGGTTGGTAGGTTTTTTTTGTGACCCTTTTAAAACTTTAGTTTTGTAGTGATTCTTTAAATAACTAAGGCGTTTCGTATTTTTTATTTTGTAACGCAAACGCGTTTTATCTTAATAAGGGTTTTGACCATAGATATAGATAGACCCTAGATAACGCAAGTATCACGATCTGTATGAAACCAAGCGTGCCATTTTTTGACTACCTATTATGAAGTCACAATGTTTTGTTTTTCTTCAATTTAGTATTACAAGTATACATCAAAAATAATTGTTTTTTAAATTAATTACGCATAATATTAATCACAAAATGACTTACCGATGGAAGGAAACGTTTACTTTATTTTTTTACTTACGATTTTTGTACGTAAGCTAGGCACGAAACAAGGCACGCGAAGTAGTTGCTCTTGCGTTATCTAGGTCTATCTATATCTGTGGTTTTGACTGAACCCAGTCAAAACTACTTTTGACTGGTTAAGAATTTTGACTGTAACATTTAATTTTATAACTTGAACTAGCTTGGTGATCAATGCTAATACTTTCTTTGTATAAGACAAGGCCTTTGCCCTGTATTGGGACGATAAAAGGTTGCTATTATCTATTATTATGCTTTTAACTCAAATATAGATAATGAAACAATAGTAACGATAAGTGAATGCTCTTTAGTAAGTAGTTAGCTAACTGCACATTACAAAACCTTTTAATCAAATTGCTGCAGAAACCTACTTTACTAATTGACTTACTACTCATGGTACATACCATAATACCTATAGGATTTTTATACAAGGTACATCATATTCACGTAACATTATAATTCTTGTAAATGCAAATTGTGAACATTATTTTTTTTAAAGAGTATGTATGGAGTTTCTTGCCCATTCTTCTCCATACGAAACTACCATTTGGAATGGGCAACTAGATTCTTTTACAATATGACGTTCAAAACCTATAATGGTCTAATTGAAATAAATGATTTGACTTTGACTTTGACTTTGACTCGGAAAGCCAGAAATACAGTAAATAACACCATAAATTAATTGACATACTTTTTATGAGCTATCAAAATGTGATAGAGTTTGTATGGCAATTTATACTTATGACGTCACTTCTAGTTAGTCATTTACCAACTGTTTATTGGATTCAAAGCAACTGAAAAAACAAATCGTAATTTTAGCTTAGGACACAATATATTCGGACTCAGTGTCCGAAACTATTTTTTTACTGACGATTTGGACACCAATAAAATAGCTGTTTTATCCAGTCAGATAAAAAAACTTCCAACGATACCTTTTGTTTTATAGAAAATCTGTCTGTGTTTGTAATTGTAGAAATCTGTCCTCTACCCAGCCTTTACTTAAAGCAAGGAGAATGAAAGTGAAGAATGTTCAGCCATTTACGAGTAAAAGGGTACTTAACAAACATCTATCAATCCTTACTTTTCGCTTTTATAAAAATTTTAGGGTTAATATACTCATATTATAAAACAAAAGGCAGATAGACCGCGCGGATCACTGAGAGTGAAACCAAAAAAGCAAATACAAAAAATACAATCTCGTGATTGTATTCGCTTTTGAATTTGTATTTGTATTTTTATTTGTTGAAGTTATACTTCTTTAGGCGCGTTATGAAAAAATGATGAGAGTGAAATTTTACGATGCGCGCATGCGCGCTTGCAGCGTCACACAAAATTCTCACGGGAGTATCGGCAGTAAGTAGTTCAGCATGTACGTCAGAAGATGGCGTTGTTTACAATTCACAAAGAAGTATAACTTCTCACGCTCGTACATAAGTACACGCACCCATTTTTTTTTTTAACGATGCGGCATTTCGTGCTATACTGACTCGTGTCAGTACAGCACGAAGCGCGTTGTAGGTATTCGCTTTTGAATTTGTATTTGCTTTTTTGGCTTCACTCTCAGTGTTTCGCGCGGACTATCTTTTTTTTTGTTTTATAATCTGAGTCTATAAACATCTGCCTACCTCCGAAAAATACTGCCGTGATGTCATATTTATATTATACTGTATTGCGTATCTTGCACATGTAGTGCCAGAGTGCCATCATGACACTAAGCGGTACTTAGCGTCTGACGCAACAGTGGCATGATGAAAAATCTGTCGTTTATGTACGACAATGAGTCAACGGGATATTGAATCATGATTGAGATTGGTCAATAACTATAAAATAAATAGCTTTAATTCAACTTGTTTATTTTGTATAATTTATGTTATGATGCTATATTTTCAATTGAAGTTGTAACACAGCGAGAGAACTTGCTATGAGAGCATTATTTTAGGGTGTTAGCTACGTTGATTGATTGTTGTGGTAGCTTTGGCTGATCGACGGATACCGTTCGACTAACCAATCGATCGATTTTCGGTCGATGGCCTCGGTCGACGTTGATCGAGTAACCCCGGCTACAATCCATCAATTTCTTTTGAAATGTCACGTGTGTTCAAGAGGACACGCAGGCCAGGTAGATAGCGCGCGGGGCGCAGGCGGGCAGCAGGTGATAATGGGGAGCGGACGGCGCGCAGTGTGACTAATCAAGCAGCTCGATCGACGTCGACTAATCTATTCTACCATCGATCGATACCGTCGATCGACGGTCGATCGATTGGTTGGGTAACACCCATTTATTTCTAGAATTCACTCATTCATTCATTTCTTTTTTTTTAGAGTTTATAGCCCCTGATTAACGAAAAAAATCAGAAGCTAGAAAATCTGACAACCTGTCTTATATACCAAGGGGTATCGTGTTACCTGGCAACGAGGTTATGGAGGTTAGATAGGCAGTCGCTCCATGTAAAACACTGGTATTCAGTTGCATCCGGTTTGACTGGAAGCCGACCCCGATTTAGTTGGGAAAAGTCGGGACAACATATGTGTCTATTGACCTAGTTGTAACACTAACCGCTCGTGATACAGTTTTTACTAGTACGAGGGGTTAGGGCGAATTAGTCTAATGACAGCCGATGCCTACATTGCATCTCGTAACAAAATGTAACTTAATTGTAAAATATTTTGTAAAGATTGTTAATTTTAAATTTAATTCTTGTATGGTTGTCTCTTGGATAAGCAATAAAGATTATTATTATTATTATTATTATTATTAGTTGTGTTCCGTCTCTTGCTTGATGAGTGGAAAATATCTCTTTTCTTACTTCTCCGCAGTTTATGTCTCATCATCATCATCATCATATCAACCTTTAGACGCCCACTGTTGGGCCTTTGATTATATATAATGTCTAGATGGAGCGTCAAGTGCACGCAAACGTGTCAAAAAGTGTCAGCCAACTATTGGCTGACAAGTGCTTATATAATCAAAGCCCAAATGCGTAATAATAATAATAAATGATTTATATACATATGTATAATAATATTAATTTATGTATAATTATATACATAATTGCTTATATAATCATTATTTACGAACACAGAGACGTAGATGCACAGTGTAAAACGACGCCTGCACGCACACATACTTGAAATTGTTGACTCGTTTTCTTTGTTATGATTGTAGGGCGACGCTCCATCTAGACATTATATAATCAAAGTGTTGGGCATAGGTCTCCCACAAGAGGGGGTTCAGCCATAATCGCCATGCTTGGCCGATGGAGGTTGGCGATCGCAGTAGGTGTTGTGGTACTCAGAAGGACGCTGCTGCCCACCCTCTGGTCAATATCCCTTTGTGGCTTTCTACGACACCCACGGGTAGAAATGGGGTGGTGCTATTCGCGGCCGACACCACACGGCGAGTTTACATCTATCGAGTTCCTATTCTGTCCTAGACAATATTTAATTACTGATGATCCTACAGCTACCATTTACATATTTCACTTACTACAGTAACACGAAACCGACAATTAACAATTCTAGAACAGTACTTATAATAAAAACAACTACGAATTATGTATTGAATAAGGAAAACGCTAAAAACTGCACACAATTCGTCTCGCATGGCTGCGCAATGCGTTCGTGTTTCATGCGTCTGCGCACATGTGCATGTGTATGTTTACAGGTCGTGAACATTTGGTTGGTTGTGTGTGTGCGTTGGGTGTGTCCGTTGACCGGTCAGCTCTTTGTTGTGAGCGCAAAAACTGGGTGTTTTAGTGCAACGTTATTTTAGATTTAGAATTATAACGTTGTTATAACTGTAGGTTGAAGCGCTGTTGCTGGATGGTTAATATTGTAAAGGTTGCATGCATTTGGCAAGCTGTTCGAAACCATTATGTCAAAGTCAAATCATTTATTCCAATTAGATCATTTTAAGGCACTTTTGATCGTCAAATGAGAAAAAATTGATTCTAGTAGTTGCCCATTCCAAAAGATATATTATAAGTTTTTTATAGAGAAAAATGGGCAAGAAACTCCATACTTGCTCTTTTAAAAACGATGTTAACAATATATACATTTACAGACAATATATACTTATGCGTGAATACGATGTACCTTGCATAAAAAAACACTACATAAAAGTGAGTACAAAGTATCACAGATTAAGAAATGACAGCTAAGTTGAGCATTGACTATATGGCTTCGTCTAAACTGGTCTAAGCACTCTGGAATCTTTCTGGAACCTTTTTGTTTTTGTATAGCCCACAGCCGTAAGAGGTAGAGTGATTATAACAGAGTCCCTCTTTGATTGATTGAAGTATCCCATCAACTCAACTCTTAACACAGTAAATTATACCTCAACCCGGTACCGTAATAGCCCAGCAAGTTAAGCTTTTACAGTACTGTTTTTTAGTTGATTATGTTTAAGGGGTTTAGGGTGGGTTCGGAACCCATAGTGCCACTCCCCTTCGGTCACCTACGCGCCATGGTGGACCTAACATGGCGAGTGCAGGCTGGCCAAGAAGGCTCTTCCTGCGATTGAGAGCCGCATCACGAGGCAAGCCCTCCGACTGTGCAAACAACAGCTACGTGTGGTCACAGCCGCCATAACTGGCCATGGGTCTTTCAATAAACATCTTTTTGTCATTGGAGTTACAGACAGCCCACTGTGCAGAGCCTGCATGGGGATCGAATGATTTACCATTTATAATCTACGCCGCCGCGATTCTCTTAGGGAACTATTTAAAAATATTAATATAATGACAGTGCCTTGCCAATTTATCTATGAAAATATTATGTACGTAAGAAAAAACCTACATTTATTTAATAAGGTTAGTGATAGACATAATATTAATACTAGAAACAAAGACAAAATAGCTCAACCATATTTCAGATTGTCTAAAGTTCATAAATCTTTTATGGGGTTCTGTGTTAAGTGTTAGAACAAAATGCCTAGTGATATATTGCAACTAAATGAAAGAAAATTTAAAACATATATTAAAAGTACACTCTGTAAACAAGCATATTACAGTTTAGAGGATTATATCCATGATAAGATTGCTTGGAAACATGCTGGTCCGGGCTCCATAGGACAATCTACAGTCTAGGCAAAATCAAACGGATTGCTAATTAAAACTACTTAATTTATACTTAGTATATTTATTATATTTAATTCTTGCTTTGGGTCACACACTGGTTCATAGGTTCATAGTTTGTTGAAATGTATGGAGTGGTTGTCTACTTTTACAATAATTGTAAATAATAATATGTGAACACTATGTATCTATGTATGCAACTTAGCTGTCATTCTATATCTTGTAATACTTTGTACATACTTCAATATAGTGTTTTTATGCAAGGTCCATCGTATTCACGTATAGTTATATAACTGTAAACTGTAAATGCAAAATATTGTACACATTTATTTTTAAAAGAGTAAGTATGGAGTTTCTTGCCCATTCTTCTCCATACGAAACTACCTTTTGGAATGGGCAACTAAAATCAACTTTATATTTTTTTATTATGACGTTCAAAAGCGCCTTTTTAATGGTCTAATTGAAATAAATGATTTGACTTTGACTTTGACTTTGACTTTACTTCCCATCTGTACGCAAAGTACGCGCTGAGACGTGGAGTTGCGGACACCACCTCGTTATACTACTACTACTATGAGGTTTAGGCGTTTGTGAAGATGACAAACGCGTCAATGATAGTAATAAAGTTGATTATCATCATCGTCGCTTTTTTATGTCATTGGATGATGTAAACAAGGTGAACGGGCCACCTGACGTTAAGAAGTGAGCATATCTGACGTTAAGAAGTGAGCATATCTGACGTTAAGAAGTGAGCATATCTGCCTATTGAAGTCTGCTACACCAGAAGCCTTGTTGAAATGTCTCATGTGACTGTAATGCTACTCAGGAATAGACAGGATAGGCAGGAATAGGTATGTCCGTAGTAGTTTCTCGGACCAGCACCTTTGCAAGGAACTCTACTATTACTAAATTTCAACTTTTAGCAGTCCACAGTTGGATTTGGGTGTGTAACGTTTGAAATAATAACAAAAGTTCTAAAGATCATATGATTTTTTTTAATGTAACGATCAAATGATACAATTAATTATTGATATAATTTCATTTTACCTAATTTTATATGGTATAATGAACATTTTCTATAATGCACATTTGAACATATAGCATAATATTCAGTTACTATAATATTCGAAATCTATAAGTAACGTCTAGCATAAGTTAGTTATTAAATAATTTGGGTTAGGTTAGGTTAGAACAGTGACCATTAACGTGCGAAGGCGAGCGAGCGGAGCGAGCGTGCCGCGGCAGCGGCCGCCGAACGCCAGATCCCCTCTATTGTTAGTGAATCGTATGGGTTAGATGAGGTTATAAAAGTATGTTTTCTGATGTTTACTTATTCCTTACAGAATTTTGGCCGAAGATTAGTAGATATAAAAGTAAGGTCAAATGAAAATTAGGTCAACTGAACGTTATATAAAAAGAGTATTATAAAAATTAAAAATTATATTGAAAAAATACTAAATGTTATTAAAGCAAAAAAAAGGTTATATGAAACATAACAGTAGATCACATGAAATTAAGTTATTTGTTTTTATAGCATAGATGTCAAGTAGACTAGTAACACATTGTAAATTAAGTTATTTGTTTTTATAGCATAGATGCCAAGTAAACTAGTAACACATTGTAAACCCTAGTCTTCCTCACAGTAACTTAGGCATAGGCTTTTGGCGTACGGGCCAAACCTCATGCACACTTATCGTATCGTAGCCCGTTGCGAGAAATATTTAAGCTAAAATATTTTTGACGTGACAACGTCTTATAATTCGATAGCCGGCTGCACGAACGAAAAAACATGACGTCATGCGGCGTTACCTCGCTCTGCGTCGTTACCTCGCTCTGGGGCGTTCCAAGTGAAAAGTGAATGTGGTGTCAATTGTTTATAGCAACGATAATTACAGCGATAAAGGTAATGATTCTTTCGCGTTGTCACGTTCAACTATCGTCAGTAAACCGACTTTACAGACAACCAATTTTTTTTTATAACACTGTTTATTATATTTGAAATATTTGCAGTAGAAAGTACTTTTTTATCTGCCTAGCCTTTTTCCAATGCCTATGTTGGGGTCGGCTTCCAATGTAACGCGATTATTTCCTGCCCCTCGTCATGGAAGAAGACTTTTGGCCGCAGGACGTGGTGTTCCGTCGCTTCCGCGGACAAGTGCCACAGGACGGCACAAAGACAGTTTAGTGCAAAGTGAAGCGCTGCTAACAATTTATTATTTTCTACTAACAAAAGTATGCAAAAATATGTATGTTTAGGTTAAGCTATCTGTCTATCTATGGGCTTAAGGGCGCGTATTCGATTTAGCGCAACTCAAAATCTAAACGATTGCTAGAACGGCGTAGCAGCATTGACACATACTAGTACAACACAATGTTCTGTTTGTGTGCACTAGAAAAAAAAATACGCACGAAATAAGCACGAATCATTGAAATTGATCGGCGAACGACAGGGCGCGATGTTTTACAGTGCTTCTTAAAATAATTGTCTAAAATAAATGAGTTCGTATAACGGACTGAAAAATATTCTGTAAATTCAGCATAACCTTTATTTTTATAAAATAAATATACCAGTTATGTTTTTATTTAAATACAGGTGAAAAAAAATTGACAAAGTGAACCGATTTTGTACTTTTTCAACATTGTTTTTTTAATACATAAAAGTAATATTTTCGTAATTTTGGCTCTGTCTCTGACTTTAGGACTGTATATCCTGTTGGGAAAACGCATAAAACATAATATTTTGGCATACTGTAATGGTTATATTCATCCTGAAAGTTAACTCTGACGTCTATTTTCGTAAAACGCTATGGAAGGATTGTCTTCGCTTTAAAAAACCATAATTAAAAATTATACTTTTACTCTGTAGCTGTCTAAATCAAGACTTAATCTTTCTAAAACTGTAAATGACAATGCCAGATCCTGCCCCACCCATGTACAGAAAAAGTAAAAAAATGAAAATAATTGTAATAAATATAGAACCTTTCTATACTAAATTGTTTTTCTTTAGAACTTGCGGATTACGAAATACCTACCCACAAAATACAAACTCATTTTACCTAAAATACAATTTAACCTATAATCAATGTCATTATTGTTTTTAGATTTAAACGGAAACCGCAAGTTCTACTGTCACTAAGACTAATGTGTAGTTATCAGCAATAAATAAACAGTAAGATGCTACATATTGCACATGACTTTTATTGAGTGGGGCAAAGTTCTATAGAGTTTCTGGCATTGTCCTTTTCTTTAATTAATCTGCTCACATAATTACGATGTTGCTCTGGGCAAAACGCAAAAACATGAAGTTTTCGTCACGAATCGAATACGCGCTCTTAAGCAGCCTGAAAGAAATAAATTATTATTATTTATTTTCAATTCTAACAAAAATGTTTGTTATAGGTATCTCAAATATTGCAGTAACAAGTACAATTGGGGTAGTCTTTTTATATCTGCCTAGCCTTTTCAGATGCCCAGTCTATAATAATAATAATAGTTAGTAGTGTAGTAATAGTTTAGTAATATTTTTGTGGTTTTTATAAATATGTATGATAGCCTGTAAGGTATATATGTTATGGGTCTTATGTTACCCGAATAAGTGGTATTATTGTTATAGATACAGCTGAATATCAGTGTTCTACATTTATAGCGACTGCATGCCTGACCTGCACAACCCAGCATTATAGCAACACACCAATAGTGCCAAGCTTGGCGTTTATAGCAAGTTTCCTCATGACTGCATATTGCAGCAGTCATTTTTATAGGCGTTTTATCGGTGGAAACTTATTTTAGGAGATCAAAAAGATGATGCTGGAACTCCCAGGTTTGGGTTATATTTGCCCAACAAAACCGCTGTCGCGACATCTGGCGGCCGGCACTCAAGAACCCAGGAACGCTTCCGACTCAACCCTGCGGGACGTCTACATCCCAGGGTCAACCCCTCGGCTCCGGCGACATCACCAGGCTCGGCCGCTAAGCCAGGGCAGTACTAATCGCGCCTACCTCCTTAGACCAGAAATAAATTGTGACGGCCCTTAGAACCCCGACCTAATTAATTTTATGAAGGTGTTATTTTGTTTTGTGAAAATCATTTAGTTTAATCACCTATACACACCTCACACGCTTCATTGGCACACAACACACTCGTTTAGGCATCATTATTATTTAAATAACATTCTCATAAATTGCCCCGCTGGTGTCGTAGTCTCAAGCGCAACTGTTGAGCCTGGGCTCCCCCCAGACTCAACAGTCAAAAGCCACTGTGACCTCTGAGGGTCAGCAGTTAGTGGAATAAAACAGCTACTAGCGAAGGAACATAATGTATTGGTTCTAGAACACTTGTTTCCGCCACTTCCAGTAGGAGCCAAATTACGAATGGAGCACTGACCTGACGTAAGATACGGCCTTAGACCGCCGCAGCTGCCGTGGTGAGTATGGACTATTAAAACTTAGTACGCTAAGTTTTAAGGCGCTTCCCTGACCAAATAACCTTGACCATACATTTCCTCTTTGCCGCAGAATCGAAATTCGCACAATTTTTGTTTTTGTTATAGAAAAAGACAAACGGTTTTTAGAAATAAAATAAAACGGGAATTACAAAGACTTTTAAGTTGCCTATCTATTAACGTAATCCTCAAATTAATAGCACGTCAACTTTAGCAAAAGATACATGTTTTCAATTATTTTAGTCATTTTTAACATGGAGATTTAGGTGTACATAAAAAAAAATAAGAACGTGGAATGTGATGATAGGATAATGAACATTAAAAATATGCTTTTAGATGTAGTTTGTAATTAATGAGTTTATAGCCCCAGAACAACGATGAAAAACGCACTTTTGGTCGCGCCTTAATGGTTTTTTCCATAAGTGCATTTGTGTTTGTCTATACCTATACTTGTACACTATAATATGCCTTGCCTAGTTGAATGATTTAATGCCAACTATTGTTATATTGCCGCACTTAAACGCAATCTGGTTCTCAACAAAACAGGAAACCATGCATTGGCACTTTATTATTATTTATTGTAATGAACAATAGTGATAACAAACTATGTAATATAGAAGTGATATTGTAAAATAATAGTGGTAAGCATATATAGGTACTCGTAAATAGTTTGGTAAGTATTATACTATACATTTATATCCCTCCGTGCCTCGAAACTGTACGTAAAGCCGTTGGCCCCGACTGTCATTTGTAGATCTTTGGCAGTCGTTAAAGGTAGTCAGAAGCCAGAAAGTCTGACAACCAGTTTTACCATGTTACCCAGCAACTGGTTTGTGGAGGTCACATAGGCAGTCGCTCCATGTAAAACACTGGTATTCAGCTACATCCAGTTAGACTGGAAGCCGACCCTAAGATAGTTGAGAAACGGCTAGGCAGATGATGATGTATTATACTATACAGAATCAGGAACACCACACTGCGTTCCAAAACAGGCTTATCAAACGTAGGCAAAAAGGCTGCCAGGCGGAAATAATATGTGGGGACATTTTGTGGGGACATTTTTTCACACACGGCCATCTGACCCCAAACTAGGGCGACCCTGTACTATGGGTGTCAGACAGCTGATATACATACACAAATACATTTTTTTTTGTAAATACATACATATATAAATAAACAACACCCAGACACAAGGCAAACACAAGTGCTCATCACACAAATGTTTACCCTGGGCGGGAATCGAACCCGCAACACGTTACGCAGCAGTCGATCGCTCAGCCACTGCGCCAACCGTGTCGTCAATCGCGACGAGAGATGGGATTGGGCGGGTCACGTAAGCCGCATGCAGAGCGACCGCTGGGCGAGAGCCTTCACGCATTGGGTGCCTGAAGATGGACGACGCCGAGGACGGCTCAAAACGAGGTGGCGATATGACCCGAGGCCTGGTTCGAGGTGGTACGGGACTATAGTCCCTGAAATTACTTTACCAACCTGCAGTGGGACAGCAAGACCACAGAACAAATGTTTTTCTTACTCCTCCACTGTTCTTTTCTGATTAATTTAATAATGTTTCTGAGTAATGTTTCTCCGGGACTCGTCGAGCTTCAGTGTCTCGACGCTTTTCTGGTGGTCGCCACTGTTGATTCTGACTTTCAGAAGTTGCAGTGGTTTGAGAATACTGTGGTAGGCATGTCCCATAAAAAAAAGACTACAGAAAAAAGTAACAATTAGTGTTAGGTGTTGTTCCTACATACATTTTGCATAATTCAAATTCAAATTCATTTATTGTTTGTCACAGGTGGAGAAGGAGCTCTTATCATAATAATATACATATAGTTCTCTGTAACATACCCATAGGGTGTACAATATTTAAGAATAATTTATAATGTATCCATTAATATTTATTATTATTCATGCATAAATACTTCATAATTAATTAATTATTACTCATGTGAAAATATATTATCATTCATTACTATTATTAAACATGTCAAAATATATTATCATTTATTAATATGTCAATCTTTAGTCCCATCTTCAGTCAGTTACATTACAAGCGATTTGTCATTTAAAAATTCATTGACATTATAGTAGGCCTTTCCTGTCAGTATTTTTTTAAATGTTTTCTTAAACTGGCCAGTATTTAATTTTTTTACACAGATAGGGATATTGTTATAAATTATTGGTGCTCTACATACAACGCTTTTATACAGTAGTGCTGTCTTAGCTGGCTGAACACGAAGTTTACTATTATCCCTGCGATTTCGTATTACAAGGTCCGATATACGAGGAAACAAATGGGAGTTATTTCTCACAAATAAGGCGATTTCTAAAATATACAATGACGGCAGTGTGAGGATTTTATGCTTTGTAAAAAGAGGCTTACAGCTCTCAGTATTTTGGATACCGAACATGGCACGTATACATCGCTTTTGCATTTTAAATGCCATATCTTTATTTGATGAGTTGCCCCAGAATATAATGCCATATCTTAGGACAGATTCAACAAGTCCATAATAATAATAGGGTAGGTGTAGGTGTAGGGTAGGTAAATAGGCAGGTAAGTAGGTAGAAGACAACGTCTGTCGGATCAGCTAGTTACAGATAGATCCATAATTTCATGCAAGATTTTTCTATACGATGTATTAGTGGAACAGTGAATGAATGCTCCTCGGACTTGAATATATAATTATATATGATATTCAGAGACTGAGCGACTTCGGACTTATACAATTGAGTATTGGGGGAATGAACAAGTGCCGGGTCTATTATGATTATTTATGATCCGGAACTTGCTCGCTCACTCTATTCCTTGCAATACAAGAGAGCTTTATTTATTATAATACAAGGAATTCTAAACTCCGCCGAAGCGAAGTTATATCAAAAATACTTATAGACTCATTTGAGTGTTCCCCTCCACGGAAATCTTTAGTAAAAGGCGAAAGATTTATGCGTTTTGAAGGGAAACCAGAGATACCGAGTTTGCGAATTCAAATTGACCCAACCAAACGGCGGAGAATCTTAACACCGCGATTCAGGAATCGGCACTGAATGCACAGTGACATCTATTGGATAATATTGGAACTAAAAGAGCAAAATGGTGCCGAATTGGGTTTCCTTGTTTCGTCCACGTAAGTTCTTCCGGGAATAAAGTACACTATTTTATTTGAGGTTAAGAAAAGTTGTCTAAATTGAAACTTTCCCTTTGTTGTACCAAATTAAACTTTCAAAGGTTTAGGTGACGGTAAGGATACATTTTCTAGATATAAACATAGCATAAAAATAACCTTTATTTCACTTTTGGCATTGATTTGTATATAACAGGTTAAACACAGATATTATTTTTATGAAAAGCTCATCATGTGAGCGTATAATAACAGTGTAAAAATACACAGATATTTTTATAAAAGGCTCATTAAAAAAGTGAAACTTCATAATTTAGAATAACGCCATCTATGTAAGTAGTACCGAACTCCGTCTATACCTACTCATCAAAATTATCAACACTAGTATTTACAGCTGTTCTTTGTTTCTCACAAGTACATAACCAGTTTGCCTACATTATTATAAAACGCACAGATGACGCCACAGTTCAGTTTCCAGACCTGTTTCAAAAGAGATTCGAAGCTTCGATTCGAAGACAAATCTATTACGCTGCCATTAGTATTTGGGTTTAGCAGGGCTAAAAGAATACGACTTGGTATGTCAGTTTTCACCATATTTAATGTATTCTTGGGTAAGAATATATTGTTCACTCAAAGGTAAATTTTACCATTCGAGTTGTCTGACTGACTAAACGAGATCTTCCACGTCAAGTTCTGCCGGGAATAATTACATTGGAGTAATAATTAAAAAAAAACAAAATAATTGAGTACCAAAAAGAATTTCATATTGATGAAAGTTCTTAAAAGGAAAAAGAAGTTCTTTAAACTTCAAATTAATGAAACAGTGCAGATGCAGAAGATCAATATAACAAACCGCCCGACCTCCCGACCGTTAATAGTTACCGCGGAATAAGCAATAGGTGTAAAATCATAAAAACGTTTACCCAAAAATAAACTGACAATAGTATTCAATTGATAGATATAAAATGAACAACAAAAGAGATTGGGACAACAGAATACAGGACCTTAGATAAAGAGGTTGAAAGAAGTATTAAGGAGAAATCTTAATACTAAAACAGCTCTGAAAAAACATGCATCTTTGAGGGTATTAAAACACGGAGTCACCAAGGGAAAAATTATGAACAAATAGTCTAGTAGATGATAACTGAATGAAAAACTACAGCAGAGATAAAATCAAGGAAATAGCTATTAAATTTTATAAATCTCTCTATTCAGATCACTCAACGCTCACCAATAATATTACAGAATACCTTATAGATAATAAAATTGTCTGTAAGATAGTGTAAGTTTCGGATAATTATACCTGGTAGATTTTGTGTGATTGTCAATGTTTTGTCCGCGTCAGACACAACTTCACGAGTTAATTAAACTATTTAATATAAACTTAATAAAAAATATTAACTTTCTATATGTTTAAGAAAATGTTCTAGTTTAACATATATTTTTTTCAAATCATTTACACTGCACATTTTGACGTGATTGTCAGTTTAAAATCTGTAAAAGTCGTTTAATAGCCCCTTAAGGAGGGACTGGCGATGAATCGGCCTGAGACAAAAATAATAAGAGAGGTAAATAAACTATGACGATGAGTACATTTACTTGAACCACTTAGTTTTTTCGAAAACAGGCAGGAAATGGAAACCGATCGGGGAATTGAAAATGCATCAAAAAGCTTCTGGTTCATGAAGACGCTAAAAAAATAAATAACTAAAAAATAAAATTCACTTATTTCAGGTAAGCACCCATATTCAATACCTACAACAACGAACATAAATTATAAATTAATCATCTTTAACTATCTTTAAGTATTATAAATATCTTTATTATCTAATGAAAGGCGATTTGGCGGTCGCCATGATGCGAAAGCTCATCGATCGTGTATCCTGCTGTAAAAAAGTATAGAGCTGATTAATTTGATTTTCGCTATTTCAGATTCCTAGATCGAAGGCATTGATCACCATGCTTCCTTAAGGCGACTTCGACTTTATGAGAGTGAACCGAAATTTATGAAAGTGTCTTTGTGAGAGTATATGTAAGTAGGAAAAGAGAGTGCCTGTGTTTGTGCACTATAATATTTTATGCGAAATTAGATTAATCGCTGTGACCGTCATTCGGTTCTTTAATAGATTTAGAATACAAAACAATAAACCAGTTCAATTGATTTTCCATATAAAAAGGCTTTCAGTCTTAGCTTACGCTCATTCAGAAATCTGATTTAGTCAATTTTTAACGGATTTAAAATACTTTTTCGCGGAAAGTTGTGATAGAAAAAATGCCAAGTTATTATCAGAAGTTTTAAAGAGCAAGAATAGTAACTTTAAGGGAAGAAGGATACACCACGAGAAAAATAGCACGCAGAGTTGCTATATGCCAATCCTGTGTCGTGACCACGTTGCAGAGGTACCACGGGATGGGTAATTTAGCTGGCCGACTCCGCAGTGGTCGCCCAACTGTTTTGACTGCTGCCCAAAAGCGCTATATTAGATTGCTGGCAGATTAGTAGCATATTATAGGCGCAGTTCAGGTTCAGTGAGTAAAGCACAAAATAAATGTGACTTTTTGAATACGAATTGAAAAAGTCACTTTGGCCCGGTTTCAAACTCACAATCTCTTGCATGAGAAACGGGTGATTGAGAATCTGAATACTCAGTTTTTTTATCTAGAGATCTTGGAACTTATCTGCACGAGATGAAGATTAGCACTGAAGCTACGTAATTAATGGAATAAGAATCCAATCTTGAATCTTTATTGCAATCGATAATGTACACATACAGGTGGTAAATAATCTGTACTAATAATTATTATAAAAAGGTAAAATTTGTTTGTAAGTTTGTATATAGGGGGTAATCTCCGAAACTAGTCATCCGATTTCAAAAATTCTTTCACCAATAGGAATCTACGTTATCCATGAATGTTATCCATACTTTAATATTATAAAAGTGAAAGTAACTCTGTCTGTTACGCTTTCATGACTAAACTACTGAACCGATTTTGATGAAATTTGATATGAAAATAGCTTGAAACCCAAGAAAGGACATAGGATGCTTCTTGATCCGCAACTTCATTTGCATCCGTGATAACCGATATACAAACTTACAAACATGCATACAAACAAACTTACAATACTTCTTGTATAATATTAGTATGGATAAATATTTTTTTTCTGTTTGTAATGTTAAAATATTGCATCAATTTCAACATCTATTTTAATGCATCAATTTCAACATCTATTTTAATGCATCAATTTCAACATCTATTTTAATGCATCAATATCAATATCTATTTTAATGCATCAATTTCAACATCTATTTTAAAGCATCAATTTCAACATCTATTTTAATGCATCAATTTCAACATCTATTTTAATGTATCAATTTCAACATCTATTTGAATGCATCAATTTCAACATCAATTTTTAACATTTTTGTCTGTTTGTTTGTTCCGGCTAATCTCCGAAACGGCTTGTCCGATTTTGCTCGGATTTTAACGGGTAGATAGCTGATGTTATCAGGAGCAACTTACTAGCAAGTTACTTTTATTTTAGAAAAAGAATTAGGGTACCGTGCAAAGAAATTAAACAATTTTTTGGGTATTTGTTGATTTTTTCAGTAACTGCAGAATCAATTTCGATAAAAATTATATGGGACCACCCCTGAGGCATACCCTATCCAATAAAAATGAATTTTCAAAATCGGTTCACATTTGCCGGAGGAATCGCGTAACAACAACATACAGACGAATTAAGAACCTCCTTCTTTTTGAAGTCGGGTGAAAATAACTTTAGCACAGAACACACATTACTTTTTTCTAGTTTTGGAAGTCGGTGGCAATACAAAACAACAAAAAGAACAAAGCCACCGACTTCCGAAACTAGAAAAAAGTCATGTTTGTTCTGTGCTAAAGTTATTTTCACTTTTCAGTTTTTGAAGGCGGTTGTCTTTTTTAAAACTAATTATCAATATTACGTCCAGAAGGATTTACAATTGCTATTATTATAAAATATTTTTATTTTTACAATAATAGCAGTACACTTAATTAACTAAATTACTACTGACTTTATTAACTTAACTAGCAACCCAACCCGGCTTCGCATGGGCCTATAGCCTTTCTCGATAAATGGACTATCCAACATAAAAATAATTTTTCATCCCTTCTATTCGAAAAGTGTCGTTTTTTTCCTCTATAAGCGGGAGCAAAGTAGCTCTTTTCTGCACTAGACTTTTTAGCGGGCAGAAATGAGATTTGAATTTGGAACATGATTTGTTCATTGAAATCGAACGCAAATTGTATAAATTACTGGCTGTAAGTGTTGGCTGTACGGTGCGGGGAGGCGCGGAAACTAAAAAAAAAAAACAAAAGCGCGCGATTTACTTCACTGTTGTTGTAATCGGTATGAACTTTATTGTATTTTGCAAAAAAAATGAGTTTTACGTCGAGTTCTGAAAGTGATAGTGCATTAACTCCTGTAACAATAAAAATAGAAGCTAATAACGTTATACAAAACTTAATACCTACGAAATCCCGGGAGAAATATTTTCTCATAGAACGAGATGAAAAGTAGAGTACCTATATGACTCGAGAGCAATAATATTTTTCCCTCAGGCGATGTACTTTGAATCCCTCGCTATGCTCGGGATTCTATTCGAGAATCCTTCGCTTCGCTCTAGATTCAAAATAGCGCCCTCGCCGTAAAAATATTATTTTGCTCCCTTGTCATACAATCTAATATTTCAATTCGAACCAGTAGATCCTGAGGTTAACGCGTTCAGCCAAACGAACAAACAAACTCTTCTGCTTTATAATATTAGTATAGATTCGAATTTCGTATCAAATTAGTTTTGAATAATTAGCTCGTTGAAGTCTTATCTTCTTCATTGCAGTTTTGAGCCTACGAGATGAATTTATCCGAAAATTTTGAAAACTTTAAACTGTGGTTTGACTTAAACAACTAATTGACACGGTTGTGTTGTAGTAATGTTAGCTTATACTATTGTTGTTCGTTTAGGAAAAGGAACAATATTTTCAAATACATTAGTACTGTACGGTCAACGTAACTTGGCGCGTCTGAAGTTAGCCGATTAGCTGCGCAGTAGACAATTTCGTTCCTAAAAGTTCCATTGCGCAGCCAAACAGCTAACTTCAGACGCGCCAAGTTACGTTGACCGTATTGTACTGTATCAAAGTCAAAGTCAAAGTCAAAGCATTTATTTCAATTAAACCATTTGCAGGCAGTTTTGAATAGTCAAAGAGTCAGTTAGTTAGTCAGAAAGTTGAAGCTAGTTACTCGTTCTAAAACGTAGGGTAGGTCTCTATGGAGAAGAACGAGCAAGAAACTCCACGGACACTCTTTTCAATCAAGCTTTTACAAAATCCAGGCTACATTATTCTTGTTGCTTCTATATGTGAAAACAATGTAAGTGAAGACAAATCCAAAACATTCTAATTAAAAATAAATTAATATAAAAGCCATGGCAGTTAAGAGATGACCAATCTCAACTGACAGCGCCCGTTCACGAACATGACGCGCGGATCAGCACCACTTAGCTCAACCATTTTGAAGGGAACCGAATGATCTAACCCACACGCCACCATCAGTGAGACATTTGAGCGAGCATGACAATGCTCTCAACTGCCATGCTCATTTATGTCAAACACAATGAATAAATAAATGGCTCCATAGTTCTCACATTTACATAATAATTGAAATAGTGCTATTAATTTATACAAAGTCAAAATTTCCAATGTATGTAAGTATTTCATTCGACAGATAAAATATAATAAGTAAATAATAATAACGGTACACGTTATTCATGTCAATAATAAGGGGTGAGCAACATAATCTTCTTGCAATTAAGAAATTCCCTAAAGCGGCTGTGGAGCAGGACCAGCATTATGCCAAGCATTTTTATCATTGATATAATCTTAACATATATAATTCTACTGTACGTGTATATGTGACTGAACTCCTCCTAAACGGCTGGACCGATTTTGATGAAATTGTTTGTGTGTTTTCGAGAGGATTCGAAAATGGTTTAGATTCATAATTGAACCCGGTAGATGGCGCTGCAATCAAGTTGTAGAACTTTTTTATTTTAAGATCAGGACAACGTCTGCCGGTGCCCGCTAGTTTATTATTATAATTTTAACAAAACTTACAGCTGGTACAGTTAAGTAAATAATACGCTATGTTGACTACCTCGTGTTCGGAAGTGCGACTGCTGAGTGTCTGGTCCTGGGTTTGATTCCCAAGACGGGCAAAGTGTTATTGGGGTTTTCCATTAGGAATTTCTCAAAAACAGTCCAGAATTTGGAAGTTGGCGGTGTGTGTAACACCCCCGTGATGTCGTATATATAGGAGTACATTACAATATTCTTTAGAGTTAAAGTATATTACTTGTTTGGTGCAATCGGCTCATAGGGCGGATTCGATTATACAGGATGAAATTGAATTCATTAGCAAAATTTTAAGGAGTGAGTCAGACTACGAACCTGAACAACTTTCATTATGGAGCCAACTCAAACACAGCTATTCCATACAGAAGTGCAATAGGTACCTACTCGGCCAAAATGAATGGAACAGCTGTTTTTTTTTTCGCGCTGTTTGAATTTGCTCCATAATGAAAGTTGTTCAGGTTCGTGGTCTAAGTAAACTAAGGATGAAATTGAATGCATTAGCAATTTTTTAAGAAGTGCTTAAAAAATTGCTAATGCATTCAATTTCATTCTGTATACCAGAAAAACTAACCATTGACTAATCTTTCCTCATTGTTGTCTTACTCTCAGATAACATCGATTGCGTTTTACCACCACAAACGTAGAGTAGCCAATACTAGGTATTATTACTCTTATGTTGATGAATGAATGACGAATGTCATGTATAAGCCAACTAAAATAACGCCCTTTCCTACCCTTTAATATGGTTGAACTGAATGGTGCTGATCCACGCGTCATCTTCGTGAATGGGCGCTGTCAGTAAAGATTGGTCAACTCTTAACTGCCATGGCTTTTATCTTTTTATCTTGATTCTTTTTTTTATGCATTGTATTGGTCTTTACCTGCATTGTTTTCACATTTATATAAGCAACGTGAATAATGTAAAAAATGGATTTAAAAGAGTGTCCGTGGAGTTTCTTGCTCGTTCTTCTCCATAGAGACCTACCCTACGTTTTGGAACGAGCAACTAGCTTCAATTTTCTGACTAACTAACTGACTCTTTGACAATTCAAAAGTGCCTGTAAATGGTTTAATTAAAATAAATGCTTTGACTTTGAACGCAAGATTTTATGTCTAAAAAAATATGCCGGTTTGTAACGGTGTCAACTGTCAATGATACTCACACAAGTTGTCATTGTCAACTGTTAATGTAGCGTTCGCCATTATATTAATCTCGAATAACTTGTTTCCTCGATGAATTTTGGCAGTATAGCGATTTACTTTCGGATAGGCCGGGATTAAAATTTGGTAAAACGAAAAGTTCTCTAACTCTAGTGTAATGAGTGATTTTATTCCTAAGATAAGACTTATACAAGTAGGGTCGAACCTACCCTTAGTGATTCAAATTCAAATGAATTTATTCGCCATAACTAACTGTTGGTACAATTTCGGTCTTAAAATAAATAATCATACAGATCCATAACACTTAGTCATATGAATGTGACATGCAAACATTTGGGTTCGTACTTATTTTTAGTTATGATCTAAGGAACCATGCCGACCACTGCGTGTAGTACTGCCTAAATAAACCACCACACGTACCAATTTCTCCTTGTTTTCGAAGTAATTGTAACGATTTATCTTTTGTCGAATTACAGTCTATGAAATGCCGCGAGGAATTGACAATATTTCATATTTTTAACCTGCATGTATTTTGACGTAAAAGTCAAATCTAGGGCACCCGTATTTTTCCGTTTTTTCGAAATTAACTATGTACTTTTCATTTATAATTTCAACTTCGACATTAGGAGTATTCTAAAAAGACGTAAGCGCCAAATGACGTCATAATTACGGTGAAATAGCGTTTAAGAGGACGAAGAGTTAAAAGAAAACTATTTAATACTGTTTTTGCTAACCCTTACGAGATTAGTTTTAAACAAGCAGGTTAAATAATATCGTGTAGATTCATAGTTTGTACTGCTATATTATGATATTTTATAACGTTGGCAATACAAAATAATATTTATGGAAACAATAGATTGAAGAGTATGAAAGTTTGTGACCAACTGGGAATAACGCGTAGCCTCGTAGACGGCGTAGCACACTGCGTAGACGTGCTACGCGGTATCAAAAAAGGGGCGGAGTTTCAACAAAAAACAACATGGTTGACAGTTTGTCTGAAAAATCCACAACACCGGTAGGCGTAGTGGTAACAGGTCTCCCACCAGATGGGCTGATGACATCGTCAAGGTCTCGGGTAACCAGTGGATGCAGGCGGTAGTAGGTCGATTCTATAAAACTCGAACAACTCGTATCTCACATCGCTATTCACTCTCACTTCGCATAAGGTTCAAAATGACCTTGATATATTTGACACTTTGAATCGGGTTCGAGTGCGAAGTGAGCGTCGAAGTGACGGGGAAATTACCTTACAGAATGTCACTTCTTACGTCATCTCATACTTTGTCTGTCAAAATCTCCCTGTCAATTTAGTTCAACTCGCTGACACGCTCGCAAGGGTGGCGCTAGTGTAAATTCGAATTATCAACCGAGTTTTTAGAATGCCAATCAAGAAACTCACAGCGGATTCAGATTCGAAGTTTAGAATGAGGTCTTACAGAATCACACCCCAGGTTGCTGCTCGTTGTGGCGTTCTATGGGAGAGGCCTGTGTTTAACAGTGGACGTCTTCCGGCTGATGATGATGATGTTCATGATCCTCAACACCCAGTTTATCCACACTTCCATACTGTTTAAAGGTGAAGAGTTTGTTTCTTATTTTAACGCTCTAATCTCCAGAACTGCTGGTTTGATTCTGGGAAATTCTCTCGCTAATAGGAAATTACTTTAGCTCTGAGTGCTATAGGCTATATTTTATTGTCAATAATATTATAAATGCAAAACTAACATTGTATATCTGTCTGTTACGTCATCACTGTGCTTCAACTATGCTTTACTGACGGGTAATAGTAAAAAATGGCGCTAACTATCGTTTAACCAAAAAAAATGGGTTGTTTCACAAAATCGTATGTCAAAAGTTACTATTACTAACCGATGCTTCATCCACCAGTCAACGAAATTTTGAGTTGTCGTAAGGGTAGCAAAAGGATTCAATTTTTTTTTATACAAAAAAAAATCAAATTACTTTCAGTTATCGCCCGGTGTCGGTTTGAAAAAAATCAAATCTCGGAAACGAAATAAGATTTAAAAAAATAAAATAAAATAAACCTGTGAAACAATAAAAAAATAATAATAATAATAAACGTTTATTTGGAACTAGTTTGAGGACACAGATTTACAATATGAAACGAAGATAGCTACAAAAGTTAAAACTGTGGCAAAAAATTATAAGTTAACATGAAAAAAAGATACGGCCGTTTATGTCGCAAAAAATGTACATTTCGACACTCTCAAGGTATCAAAAATAGGGTACTTTCCGTTGACCTAGAACTTTACTATTAAAAGACATTGCCCATTTCAGGCCCTACAGTGAACATTAGACTAGAGAAAAAATAATTCATGCATTAATTTTGTCATATAAAAATATGTATTTACTTTCTTCCAAATGAGCGCCACTACAATTTACTACAATTCGTTAAAAAAAGGAATTCTATTGGAAAAACAGGAAGATTTTTGATACTGACGCAGGCATAATATTGCCAGCATCAAAACGATATTAGGAGTATATCATTAATCAATCGATTTGAATCGATTTATAAACAAACACAATAACCTTAACGGCATACCCACGAGACTTTACTGGTATTATAATCAAAATCCCACTAAAAGAAAACATTAAAAGAATTGAATTGAATATGTATATAAAACTAATGATGAAAATAAAAAATTCAGTGTGTACTTATGTACGCGCGTGAGAAGTTATACTTCTTCGAGTCACAAAATAGCAACGAAGGCAGTAAGTAGTTCAGCATGTACGTCAGAGATGGCGTTGTTTACAATTACTCCCGTGAGAATTTTGTGTGACGCTGTGCGCGCGCATCGTAAAATTTCACTCTCATCATTTTTTCATAACGCGCCTAAAGAAGTATAACTTCAAAAAAAAAGTAAAAAAGAATAACAAAAATAAATAAATTATCGGTTATTTAAAAAGGTAACCGACGTATCGATATACCTTTTTTTTTTTCGTTATTGTGACAACACTGAATTGAATCTGACTCTTCGTTTGTTGTCTATGTTGTTTATACTCAATGTGGAATAATGTGGATGTGTTTTATTTAGTTTTTCTTTTACGCACGACATTGGCTTTGTTTTAATAATTTTGTAATCACGTTCGACGATAACTTTGACTCTAGAATCAAGGATCACGACTGCTTTCGATTTTAGATACTGATCAGTAACATTATATACAACAATGACTGAAGAACATTGTGTGAGTTGTGGTTTTAATCTGACTGAGATTCAAAACATACTTTGGAACCCGAAGAAATAAGTGTGATACAGCAGTGGGCACAGCTAGTAAATATTCAAACCATAAAATAATTATATTATTGCCTACATCATACAATTATTTATCTAAATAGTAGATTGTTATACAAGGAGCTAAAATGACCCATTATATACGAGGTAGTTTTACTCCCGAGCTTTAGCGAGGGAGTAAATAGAAACCGAGTTTTAATGGGTTTTAGCGCCGTGTGTTACACTATACTTTTCACTACGATTGCGAGAAAATAAAACAATCCAATACAATATGAAATATGTAGTTTATTTGATTAAAAATTAAATGTACAATTTGTACAATTCTGGATATTTAACGAGATGTTTTTTCCCGGTAACTTAATTTCAGTCCTCTGTGAAGATGAATGTTGAGTTGTTTGTGGGGTAAACGTGGGAGATACACGTAGTTCCAGGTTGGAGGGCCCCTCGTTCGGATGTTCTGGATAGAGAATCAGCTCAGTTGACTCGTCTCTTGATGTCGATGGTCGTGGGCTAGTTGGGAAAATATTGATGAGTTCTGTGATACGCTGGGTTATATCGAATTTGTTTTGAATGGAGTTCTGAATATAGCCTTCCGCCACTTGATCGGATCTCCATCCACCGTGGCGTTTTAACGTTGTTATATTTGCACCAGAACCCGCCAAGAGAGTGGCGGATGTTTTTCGGAAACAGTTGCCAGTGTACCGTTCCGGATTAGGCAAATTTAGACAAGTGGCGATCTCTTTTGGCATATTGCTTCATTTATTTTTGCCTATAACTTGCCTTGTGCATTTTCCGTTTTGATAGTTGAGAAAAAATCTCGGAGTGCCCACTCCACTTGGCCGTAAGTCTTGGCAGGCTTTGACAATGTTTAGAAATTCTCCACTTATAACGAATTTCCTCTCCTTATTTGTCTTTGTATTGGGCAGATTTATGGCTTGAAGATGGGTATCTGTTTCGACATCTTCCACTGTTATGCTAGCCAGTTTTATCCATCTGCAGGCACCGCTGATCCCAAAAATTAAAGCAACCTGTAAAACAAAAAATAAGTGTGTTAGAACTGTATTTTGGTTAGTACCTCTAACTAGCAATTTAGTTTGATGAAAATAATAGAAAACAAATGCAACTATAACCTACCTTTGTTGCTAAGTATTTTTCATTTGGTGCCTTATTTATGAAATTCTCGATATCTGTCCTCGTGAAAACTTTGGATTTCTTGGCCTTGTAGCCGGTGGATAATTTCTTGAGAAAAGCCGTCAAATTTACATATTTCTTTATATTTACATTATGTCTTATGTATTATGTCTTGTGTGTTCGTAACATTGAATATGTGCTCCAAAGCGTTGAACTTTGATATTTTTTGGAAAGTTCATCGATATACGTAAGAAAATCTCCTTCCGTAAGAGAATCCACTCGTTTTCCTGTCCTCCACTTCATAAACTTTTCGTAAGTATTTAAATAAATGCTTTGTGACCTTGACGGCAACAGATTGAAAATTATTTCTTTTCCTTTCTCTTCTATTTGTAAATTAGGGTCTCCATTCTCACTAGATGATGACATTTCCACTATTGTAAAATTAATTACGGTCACTACCAATTCAATTTGCAATTGGAGAAAAATCATAAAGATTTCGCGCCAATGTCTTTTCGCGCCAATGTCAGCCGCAACACATTGCATGCATTCTTTTTGAGCAAGAGAAGTGAAAAGAATATTGTTTTAAGTGTCAACAGATAATCTTGTTTCTTATAACGTTACGATTCAAAAAAAGTGACGTCAATTTGAATGTATTTTTTAGATGTCTAATACTATTAAGATTTTGGAACACTCCATTTTTATAGTAATATTTGATGTCCAATCTTGGGCCTAGGACAGTATGGTGCCTAGGCAATCCCCTTTGGCAAATAATATCGTCTTAAACTATAAATACAGGGAAAGGTCTGAAAACTATACATTTGTAATTCAATCATAAAAAAAATCTTTATTTATAATTATAACGAGCTTTTGTCCGCGATTTGGTCCGTGTGAATGACGGCTAGCGCGGATGCAGACGAAGTCCCGGATTAAAAAGTACCCTATGTGCTTTCCCAGGGTTCAAGCTATTTTCATACCAAATTTCATCCAAATCGGTTCAGCCGTTTCATCGTGGAAGCCTAACAGACAGAGTTACTTTCTCATTTACAATATTACTAGCTTTTGCCCGCGACTTCGTCCGCGTGAATGTCGGTTATAGTGGATGCAGACGTAGTCACTGATTAAAAAGTAGCCTATGTCCTTCCCTGGGGTTCAAGCTATCTAAATACCAAATTTCACCAAAATCGGTTCAGCCGTTTCATCGTGAAAGCGTAACAGACAGAGTTACTTTCGCATTTATAATATAAGTATGGAAGTATGCAAGTATGTACTAGTTTTTTTTAAATGTTTTGTATTGCTCTTTACCTGCATTGTTTTCACATTAGAAACAACATGAATAATGGAACCAGTAATTTGTAAAAACTTGATTTAAAGGAGTGTTTGTGGAGTTTCTTGCTCGTTCTTCTCCATAGACACCTACACTAAGTTTTGGAACGAGCGACTAGCTTCAACTTTCTGACTAACTAACTGACTCTTTGACAATTCAAAAGTGCCTGTAAATGGTTTAATTGAAATAAATGCATTGACTTTGACTTGTACCTATTTATTTATTTATTAGAAGGCTTTTCAACAATGAGTACACTGTTACTTCATAGTTTGTAGATTGTATACTTCAATCTAAGTGCCTCATCATTTATCAAAAGCACAGCATGCACTACATTATGCGCAGGTAAGTAAATAATTAAAACAAGTTGTAAACTATTTAGAAAAATATAGAACCTTCTCCTTTTTTGACGTCGGTTAAAACTAAAAGTTTAATACCAAGTTTGGCTTTCTTAGAACAGGTACTTGTAGGTCTATGTCCGCTTCGTGCTGTATGCGGTATACATTCTCGATAGTGGACAGTACTGCCTCAAGTTGGTGTGACATCTTGGCATACAGAAAAGTCTCAAGTTAGAACTTCTTGGCGGACTACGTGGCACATGGAATAAGACCCTCCTGAGCAAATCGGGGCAGTTCAGAGACCCTGTTACTATTTTTTTAAGGAAAACCAAATCATATAGGTACAGGCCGTCCCACGGATATGCCACATGGAGGGAAAGTACCTTGAATATTGAAGATGGAACATTTTACTGAAACAAGACTTTATTTGAATTTAAAAAACAATTTAAACTGCATTCATAGATATTTAAATAATTACATGGTTGAACCGGGAATCGAACCCGTTACACGAGAAAAATAATCATCCTGTAGCTTTATCATACCGATCGAAAGGCTTCATTATAAGGATTCTTTTTTGCTAAATAACATAGCGTCAGAAATAAAAGGCAGATCATGAATTTTAACATTTGATGCGAAATTTTGTTCAGAAAAATGAAAAGCTGACATTGCCGTAAGGACATTTAAATAGATAAATTGATTAATTTTGTATTAAAAATGTTAAAATTCATGGTCTTCCTTTTATTTCTGACACTATATTATTAGCAAAAAATAATCCTTATGATGAAGCCTTTCGATCGGTATGATAAAGCTACAGGGTGATTATTTTTCTAGTGTAACGAGATTCGATTCCCGGTTCAACCATGTAGTTATTTAAATATCTATGAATGCAGTTTAAATTGTTTTTTAAATTCAAATAAAGTCTTCTTTCAGTAAAATGTTCCAGCTACAATATTCAAGGTACGGTCACCAAAGGAGATAAGTATCCATGTCGCCGGAAACAGTTGAAGTTTACTTAGAAACCGATAGGTTTTTATGAATAAAATAAAATACAATTTATAGAGAATAAACAGTTCAATGATTTAATAAAATTTCATTTGAAAGCCTCCATTGGTTTCTAAGAAATCTTCAACTATTCCCGACGACATGGATACTTATCTCCTTTGCGTACTGTACTTTCCCTCCATGTGGCATATTCGTGGAACGTCCTGTATAATCATAATCAAAAAGCATATTCCTGCGGCTCTCCAGCGACACCAGCCCAAAATACTCCAAACGCTTTTCGTACGAGTACCTAGAGCTTTTTTCCCATATTATTAATAATAATAATAATAATAATATGTGGGGACATTTTCACACACGGCCATCTGACCCCAAACTAGGGAGACCCTGTACTATGGGTGTCAAACAGCTGATATACATACACAAATACATTTTTTTTTTTTTTTGTAAATACATACATATATAGATAAACAACACCCAGACACAAGGCAAACACAAGTGCTCATCACACAAATGTTTACCCTGGGCGGGAATCGAACCCGCAACACGCTGCGCAGCAGTCGATCGCTCAGCCACTGCGCCAACCGTGTCGTCACGTCATTATTGGTATAGATCAGATGCTATAGGAACCGTTTTTGCACCCGTTCAATGCGCTTGATGTGGACTTTATACTCAGGTGACCAGGGCCTCAAGCCTGCTATTACAATAGTGTCAGAATGGTCTATCATTGATTTCGTAATTGTTGATTTTGACAAGTTTGGCTAATCTACTAACATAATGGCGTCATTATGACTTTCCAATGGTCAACCACTGACACGCCATTGAAAGAAATGATAATGGTAATCTCGTACAAAATGACAACTGAATGACTGACTTAGGCGGTAATCTGCTAAAATTTTGACAGTTCCTTTGATCAATGACCTACCATTAGAACGTCATTGTGCAGTCATTGCTTTTAATTCGACCGACCAATGATCGACCGTTATAGAATTTAGCAGATTACGAACTTTTAGCAGATTACGAACTTTTAGCAAAATGACAATGGGATCGTGTTGGAATGACAAAATTATAAAAATAGCGGACTTGGCCCCCAGGGCCTTAAGTCTGCTATTACAATAGTGTCAGAATGGTCTATAATTGATTTCATAATTGTTGATTTTGACAAGTTTGGTAATGTACTAATATAATTATGAAAATCAATGATAGACCATTCTGACACTACCTATTGTAATAGCAGACTTGAGGCCCAGACCGCATTGCAATACTCGAGATGGCTTCTGACTAGCGAGCTGTACCTACTACTACTGTAGGTAGAAATCAGAAAGTAAACCAACATATAGCCAGTATTACCAAGGGGTATCGTATTACCCAGTAACTGAGTTAAGGAGGTAAGACTGGCAGTCACTCTATGTAAAATACTGGTATTCAGCTGCACCCAGACTGACTGGAAGCCAACCCCAACATAACTAGTTGAGGTCACAATGATGATACTAATCATCAAAGTATACGATTAACATGTCCAGGACTATATAAATATCTTGTCAATTTTCGACCATGTTTCCTTATAAGCAACAACATATTCAATATAAATTTATTAGGTATTAAATTCAAACCATTTATTATCGAAGCAGTTAAATCCGTTGTTCATTATTTTGTTATTAACTTCCAATTACAGTAAGGAACGTTGTATGTTTGTACATTTAACAGGATGAGTAGGTTAGCAACTGTTTCATATAAATTATTGAGTTTTTTTACGGACAGTACATTTGTAAAGGAAAAAGTTGCCTTTAAACTTTATGGCCCAAGTACCTTTTATTTTTTCAACGGAACTAATTAAAGAATCATGGCGAGATCCATACATTAATTTGTATGAAAAAAATAAATAATTTAGAGGGTTTACAATATTATCCAATATGAAGAATACATTACCAGGAGTATATTGATATGCTTACCATATTTTTAAACCCCCGCGTAATTAAAATATTACCAAATGAAATTAACACTTTTTCGTTTCATCTCGATGCCCATTTTGTGTTTATAAAAAAAAAAAAATGAAAGTGACAAGCGACGTTAACGGATCTATCAAATTGGCAGACAATTAATTTGACAAGTGTGTGGAAAAAAATAATCATTATTTATGACATTATTTCCCATAAAACGATGCAATTTCAGTGTAAGTACTGCATAACGGCGACTGTCAGTGTCACTGTTACTATCAGTCACCGTTTCGTTCTGAAATAATGAGCTACTATTCACTTTTTTTTTTGCGGGGTTTAAAAATATTGTAAATGCCTGAAGATACTCTTTAGGTACTCAAGAGTATAAGAATGAGAATTTCAACTTCTCTAAACATCTTTTTTTTTGTACAAATTCTGCGATGATCCTTTCAGTGTCGTGATGGCCCATAGAGCAACGCGGAAAACCGCATGCGGCTGGTGTTCCGCGTTGCTTTATGTGATGTCCCAATGGTTAAGGCGCTCGCCTCTCATGCACAAAGTTGTGGACTCATAACCAGGCAAGAGCAATTACCAAATGACTTTTTAAATTACGTATGTAGGTACTTTCTAAGTTTATTTTGGACATAGATGAAGGAAAACATCGCGAAGAAACCTGAACACATATTATAGTTCTGAAATCGCCAATACGCCTTGAGCAAGCATGGTGATTAATGATTAATAAGTGGTGATTAATTAATAAGAAGAGGCCTTTGTCCTAGTGTGGGACAATTGATAACATTTCAAAACTGACACGACCTTAAAACAAAAATACCATTTCTTTATTTTCATATCCTGAGTCCAAACATATATTTTTTATATTTTTTTATTTCTGCATATTTAAGAAAAATAAGTAAAGTCAAAATACATGTGATGACGTCACATTAAAGGTGGAATGAGGTAGTTACCTTTGCATAAGCATTTCAATGGTTTAGATGAAAACATTAACATCAAATAAGACAAACAAATACAAATCTAGGACATACGTATTTTTCTGTTTTTCGAAATTTTTCATTCATAATTTCAACTTTGAAATTAGGTGTATTCTAAGAAGACGAAAGCGCCAAATGACGTCATACTTACGGTGGAATAGCGTTTTATCCTTTGCTTTACTGTGACCCGTCAAAAAACCATTATCATTGTTATTAGACTTCATATATGTGACATTAACGTGTGTCTTATTTGACGTTAATGTTTTCATATAAACCGTTGAAACGATTATGCAAAGGTAAACTATCCCATTCCACCGTATATGTGACGTCATCACATGCTGCATGTTGCATGCTTTTTGGTTTTACTTATTTTTCTCAAAAATTAAGAAATTTGGACTCAGGATACGAAAACAAAGAAATGGTATGTTTGTTTTAAGGTCGTGTCAGTTTTGAAATGTTGTCAATTTTAGCAATCTCATCCAATTAGAAAGCCAAACTTGCAAAACGTCTGTCTTAGTTGTAAAAGTCTAAGAAGCAAAACATCTAAAATGATCATAGAGACAATCAATGTCAAGAATATGTATGTCAATTGAGGCATTTTTGACAAATTGAGGCTGAGATTAAAATGCAATCGCTTCTAAAAATTGGTAGCATTATCTCCTGAAGTTCGAAATGAAGTCATTCGCTAGAGAAATAAACTCACTAATATAGCGCGTCGAATCAGCACGTTGAAGTGGGCTGGCCATGTCTGCAAATGGACAGACGGTAGATGGAGCAGACCCGCTCTAGAGTGGAGACCACGTTTGGGCAAGCGTAGTGTGGGACGCCCTGCAGCACGATGGACCGACGATTTGAAGAAAGTGGCTGGCAGCAGATGGATGCGGGCTGCCCAAGACCGGGATGGTTGGCGATCTCTGGGGGAGGCCTAGGTTCAGCAGTGGACGGCAATATGCTGATATGGTGGTGATGACCTGAAATAGGGTTCAGCGTTGAATCTAGCAAATATAAGAAATAATTATGTGGTTATGAAGGTATGCCTTCATAACCACATAATTATTCCTCTATCTATATATTCTAAAAATTTGGTGGTTCTGGGATCTTAGTCCATTAGTTCAGCATCTCGGGTCCTGTAGTTTTCGGCTTTATCCATAGTAGACCATCATCATCTATACCCTAGCCTTTTCCTAACTATGTTGGGGACTTGGGGTCGGCGTCCAGTCTAGCCGGATGCCCATGAATACTCGTGTTTTACATGGAGTGACTGCATACCTGACCTCCACAACCCAGTTAATAGGCAACACGATACCCCTTGGTAAGACTGGTAGCTAGACTTTCTGGCTGGACTACGCATAACGACTGTCAAAGATCTACAAATGACAGCCGGGACCAACGGCTTTACGTGTTTCCGTGGCACGGAGGGGTCTCGGTATGAAATAGATGGTCACCCATTCACAGACTGACCGCGGCAAGCGTAGCTTAACCATGACTGATCGATTCGTACGGTTTTTACTTAGCCACGAGCCCCAGCTTACCTTAAACCAACTTAGTTTAAAAATAAATAAAGTAGAAAGAAAATCAAAATAAAATATTCTGCATCATCATTATGTCAACCTTTAGACGCCCACTGCTGGGCATAGGTCTCCCCCAACGGAGGTTCAGCAGTAATCGCCATGCTTGGCCGATGCATGTTGGCGATTGCAGTAAGTGTTATGGTACTCAGAAGGACGTTGCTGCCCATCCTTTGGTCAATATCCCTCTGTCGCCTTTTACGACACCCTTGGGTCAAAATATAAAAATATTCTTAATTCTAAAAAATATTTCTTGCTGCACTGTTTAGCCACTGACTCCTAAATCCTATATTCCAATCTTGGACACTGTCCTGTAAAGGCAAGTGAATACTTGAAAAGCTTTTCTACAAAAAAGATAACGGTTTTCAAAAACCAAAAAGAGATAAATAAATTTAGCACAGAACACACATGACTTTAGTTTCAGAAGTCGGTGGCAATACAAAACAAAACCATCCGAAACTAAAGTCATGTGTATTCTGTGCTAAAGTTATTTTTCACTTTTTAGTTTTTGAAGGCGGTTGTCTTTTTGTAAAATAACTTATTATTTTTCGCTTTTTAGTACCTACCTCCTTGTCTTCCAAATCCATTACAAAACGGCAACACAGTCAAAACAGAGTTTGAAAAAGTTGAAAGTACAAGATTGGAGAACTTCATCTATGTAATTTTTTGCTTTCTGACGGTTTTTTTTTAAAGGTCTGAATCGACGAATCGAGAACCTCCTCTTTTTTAATTCGGTTAAAAATTATTTAATAATGAACATCAATCGTCACTGAACACTGAAATATAAATAATTTCCTTGTTCACGAATTTTATGAATGATTAAAAAAATTATTGAAATTAAAAAAAAAGAATACGCGACTACGGGTCCACGCGGTACAGCGGGGCGGAGGGGGATTAAAGGGGGCGGCGCTAAACCCAGCCCTCGAGAGTCTCGCGAATTGGCACCAACGTGGTCGAGTACGCCTCCGAAACAGTCGCGTTCCGACCTTCGCCGGAGCCGGTCGCATGTTAGTGAAAACAAACTCGTATCGTGTGTAGTGAGTGTTTGTGTCATGTTGGGAATTGCTGGAGCCCCGTGCTAGGTCATGTCACGAAGGAAGCAGAGCAACCCCAAACCGCTGAAACGTAAGTTTTTCATACTATTTATGTTTTGTCTTAAAAAAAAATCTGAAGTTTTCGTTTTTCAAATGGAAAATGAAGTTTTTTTGTTTTGGCGCGTTCTTATTTGGATATTGTTGTTTACGTTTTTTATTGAACATTGGAATTTATTTGAAATGACTGATTTCGTTGTTTGTTTTTACCAAAACATTACTTACTTATCTATTGTTTGATCGGCGAACTTTTGAAAGTTCGCACGTGTCCTTTGCAATTTTTTGTCTTGTTTACTTTTTAGTAATTTGTGTAGTAAAATATGACCAGTAAAGTAATCCATTATGAAGTAATTCAAGTCTGATAACTTTCCCACAAGTTAGTATCATTATTTATCATTAACTTTAAATATAATTTCTGTAATAAAATTATTTATATTCTTACATTACATTGTGTTCATAGTTAAGATAGAATAAACAGTTAAACACTAATTTACTCCACATTTATGTTCAAAACAGTTAGTAGTAATAATTGTTATTTTGAACCCTAAAAATCATACTAATATTATAAAGAGGAAAAGTTTGTGTGTGAGAGTTAATCCGGAGAAATACTGGTCCCGATTACAATAATATATTTTAATGATAGAAGTTACACTTTTACCGAGTTCCTTGTTTATGTTATATTTATGATATACTAGACATCCATGCGGACGTTGTCGTCGACAAGAAGTAGTTAGTAATAAAAATGTAAATAAACCACATCGTTTTAGAATAAAATCTTCACGATTCAGTAACTTCTGGGAGGTTTTCAAGATGTAACCCAAAGTCAAGACTGATGGAAGAAATAGAGCGAGGCCTTTGCCCAGCAGTGGGAAAGTACAAGCTAAATAATAAATAACTCCATACTTCTACAAACCCAAACCTTATTTACGCTGAAAAAATCATACAGTCGTTATTATTTAGCCATTCCATAAAGTAACAATTTATCCTTATTTCTATAAAAAGAGTTGCTTTATAAGATAAACCGAATTAAGTTACCTACACCTAAACTATTTTAGGGTAATACATTAGGTAATACTATTAAGTATTCTGTGACATCAGTCACGTAAGTTTAAATGAATGTATGTAGCGACCAGAGTGGATAAGGTAAAGAATGAGTATAATTATTAGAAGAAGTTTGAAAGTGGCACTAGTGATGTAGAAGAGGGAACCGTTGGTCTTGGTATGGGCATGTAAAGAGGAGGGATGAAAGGCATGTGACCGAAAGAGATATGTTGGATGGATGGAGAGGGAGAGGACGGATTGTGTGGTGATATGATAGAAAAAAGAATCAGAGAGAGATAGTGATACATGGGACAATGGTAAAAAGGTGATACAAGTGAATCGGCGATAAATTAGAAAAACTCTAAAGATCTATCTTATTATCCTTTTGCTCAAAGTTTCTACTCATCCAAAATACTATTCAGTTCTATATAGGTATTTACTTAAATGACATAAGACAGTCAAGGTTCATAATTATAAGGAAAATAAATACAAGTACTTAGTTTCCATTAATTGAATTACATAACAAGTCTTGTTATCCTTTTTGTTTGTTTAAAACAATGTTCTTGTAAGTTTTTGAAACAGGATCTGAATTATTAGGTAACCGTATCAAGTCACGGAATCAAAATACTAAAAGCGTAAAACTTTTAAAATAAACAAAATCTGTAGACGGGTTATCTCACATTAAAGATAATAATTATTTCAATTCACGATTTTAAATTCAAATTGTAAACCTAGTCATCTGCCTAGACATTTCTCAACTAATGTGTAACCTCTAAAACCCAGTTACTGGGTAACACGATACCCCATGGTAAGGTCAAAATATGAACATTTTGAAACTTTACTAAGTTTCAAAAATGTACACAAAAATGTTACCCGTTCTTAAAACAGCATATCAATTACCAAATAACCTAGCAATTATAAATAATGACTAATCCTTCATTTTAACCGTAACATAAATGATATGTAATTATTTTTTGTTCTACGTTTGAATCAAAGAGCATCGGAGTTCGTTAAACTGTTATCTCTAGTATTCATATTCTTTGATTGTTGACTATATCTCAGCCGAAGATAACTTTAAGTAATAACTTTAATTACAGTGGAAATGTTCTGATAAATAACTCGGTTATCATAGGGTGGTTATGGGGTTTAATGGCAAGGGGTGAAGAGGGGTTCGGGAGTAAGAGTGTGCGAATGTATGATGCCAATCGGTGAATGTTTATTCGGTTGAATTTCCCGATAATTGCTGAATAGAATTAAAGGTTTTTTTTTCAAAATCATTTATAAAGCGTTGTTTAATCTTTCATGTTTTTAGCATGATATTTTAATTATTATTGAAAATCTAAGAAACGAAGTGTGTTGATAAGTAGGTATTTCTATGTTACAAAGTGATAATTAAATAATTAAAAATCTTGTCGGCAGACTTTAAATATGTTGTGCTGCATATAAAGTTATAAAATATTTTATTTGTGTCAGGTTGGTAACTATTAATTTTAATAATTGAGCTATTCAAGAACTAATAAAAAACCTTTTTAGAAACTATTAAAATGCTACTTTTTAACGCAAAGAAAGAGAGTCGAGTAGTTTTGAACTATTCAAAAAACTAAGATCTATTAAAATATAACTTTACTAAGTGACAATAAAGATGCGCCATAACCGTAAGTGTTTAAATGCAGTATAAAGTATATAATTTAACTCAAGTAACATTCATTTTGACATAATTATTCCGTAATTAATTATTTTTATGAATATTACTTGGAGTTCTTATCGTTGGATTTATTATTATTTATGAGCTGATAATTTTAAAAGAGATAGTTTTAAATGGAAAGTTTTATTTATTTCCAATCAAAAGATATAATCGAAGTCAAAGTCAAATCATTTATTTCAATTAGACCGCTAAAAGGCACTTTTGAACGGTGCTTTTAATATGGGAAAACATAATTAAGTATAATATGTTGTCAAAACTTTAAGATTTAGTTACTATGAATTCTTCTGGTTCGTCATTCGTTCGAGAATTGATAATTAGTCAAGTAGTTAAGTCCGCCTTTGTACCTTTGTGCATGAAGTTTAAGTAAATAAATAAATAAGGACTCATTTCAGTGCTCCCTTGTGATTTTGCGGTGAAAACAGTATTAGTATTGGCTTATGTTTAACGAATCTCCAGATATAGTAAATGACCTTCAAAAATAGTTAATGATTACCAACATTTAACCAAAGTATTGTAGAAATGTACCTATGAGTTTGACTGTAAAAAGCGATTTGGTTCTGGCATTGGGGGCACAGTTCTAACTTAACCTAACTATGTTGGATCCGCCCCAGGCGGAATTAAAGGGTCCTAAGATTTGGTGACTAAGATTTGGTGATCATTTACTATTTTTGGCGGTCATTTTATTTATTCCCTTAGTTATTCTGTAACACGTTAAAAACTATGATAGCACCACTAACTGAGGACATAGGAGAAGTGAACTATTTTTACGAAACTATTATAGCTTTTCACTTCAGTTAAGTGAAATTGGAAATGAGATTGGATTCGAATTTGCGGGTTATTTCTAACAGAATTGGACTTCGGTTTCAATACGTCACCCTAGAACACAGATAGACAATCACGAGGTACACAAAATAAACAAAATCCAATGACGTAATGTTTAAAACATTTTATAACAATTACAAGTAGAAAGTAGATGTTTAACACTCAGTTGATAATGTATCTTGGGTGACCCGTTATCGTTTGCAAATGTCAACACAGATTTGATCGTTATACGTTATTTTTATAATAACTTCTACTGACAGTTATTGTTATATGTTATCTATATCACATCACTGGCTAGTAGTGTTGTACTTTGAAGGTGACTCGTTATTAAACTTGTTACTTTTAAAAGCCGTACCGATTGATATGTAATACTACGCTTGCCGGATCTGTTTGTAGATTGGTGACTATGGATTTCCCGGCTGTCAGTCGGTGGATCTTTAACCCTAGAAGCCCAATCATATTTTATTGGTTATAAAGCCCAATCATAGGTATTCATTCAAATTTACCTACATTAATACTATCAATGACTTGATTTATCCTAATAATTCTATAATTTTTTATTAATATATATTTATTAGGTAACTATCAGAGAATTAAATAAAAGTAAATTTTTTGTAACGTTTATTTATTTGATTTAAAAATAAAAACTATAAGTAGGCATACAAGAAATTGGCATAAAATGAGATCCTTTTGGTTTATTCTTATAAACTAAAAATTAAAAATTAAAATACTGAATAAATCTCCTATTTTATGACTAAGTAACTAAGACGTATGCAAAAGTTACCTAAAGCCCAAACATGGGTAAAATCGACCTATGACTATACGATAACTCGGAAATGGAGGTACTTACCAAAGCGACGCAGACGTCTCGTGTTAGCTCTTGGCGGCTACTAAGTTGGTTTGATCAATCACGGCGATCGAACAAACTGAGCGAAAGATATCGCAAATATGCGTTTACGTGTAGGTAAAAATGACCTAGATTGGGCTTCTAGAGTTAAACGTCGTAACGAGTAGTCGGAAGTGAGAAAGTCTGTCACCGATTACCGAGGGGTATCGTGTTACCTAGTAACCGGGTTGTGGAACTCCGACAAGCAGTCGATCCAAGTAAATCACTGGTATTCAGGTGCATTCAGTTAGACTGGATGCCGACCCCAACGTAGACCGAGCGACGATGTAGACGTGTTGGAAAAAGTATTGGCAGTTATCAGTGATGTAATGTTGTTCGATATTTGAATCACTTTTTAGTTTTTGGTAGCCATTTTCTTTTTAAACCGACTTCAAAAAAAAAGGATGGTCTCAGTTCGATCCGTATGTTTGTATGTATGTAGTGTTTGTTATATTCTGGAGAAGGTTTTAGTATACAACAATTTGAAATTTATTCAGCGCTTTTTGAAAAAATCAACAGAAACCATTAAAATATACATAGAAGACGTTTTCGTTTCTTTCACCTTTGGAGGATTTTCATTTTGTTTTAACTGTGTTGCCGTTTCTTAAAGTATTTGAGTGATAAGGAGGCACTAAATAAAAACTTTTTACAAAAAAGGGATCCCTTTTTGTAAAAAGTTTTTATTAATTTAGTGTTTAACCTTTAATTATTTCTTTCTTTCCCACCTTGCATCGTTTGTTTTTTTACCAAATGTGGTTTTGGTTACCCAGTGCAATTATCATAAATAATTCTACCATGATATGTGTTTGTCTTTGCCAAATTTTGTAACTGATTACAAACAATGCATTCCTTGTGAACTTCCTCTGAGAGCAACAGAATACCTAGGATTAAGAGCAGATTGAACAAAATACCAGAGTAACTATAACCCTTAAATAATTTCAGTGATTGGTCTTACTCTCAGATAACTTCGTTTGAGTTTTTCCATCGCAAACGTACAGTAGCCAATACTAGGTATTCTTACACTTGAATGTGTCTCGAATGATGAATCATATTGTGTAAGCCAATTAAAATAGAAATACAATTTTTTATAAAGCGGAACGCAAGATTTTATGTCAACGTAATTTTGCCGGTTTATAGTGATTTCAACTGTCAATTATGTACTCACAAGTTGTCATTGTCAGCTGGTAATAAAGTGGCCGCCATTACATTAATCTCGGATAACTTACTGTTGATGCATTTTGGCGGAATAGCGATTTACTCTCGGATAGACAGTCACTCCGAGATTAAAATTTGGTAAAGAATTCTCTAACGCAGGAGTAATGAGTGACTTTATTCCAGGATAAGACTTAGGTATACAAGTTTGGTCGATTCCGTCCTTAGAAGAGGTTTAAAGTATTGATTTGTATTACCTAATATATTAAATAACTCTGATCTACCATATCGTTCGATCATCCAAGACAGTATTACATAACAGTGTCTGTACACAAAACTGCCTAAATTAAAGATAAAATATACCTAATTAGAATGTGTTATCTGTGGGACCAAATGTCAAAGTATGCTTTCAAACGATTACTTACTATTATCAGACGTTTTATAAAAGGTGTATTGTGATTGCGGTGATCCGGGTTTGTAGATCGAAATATAAAACAAACGAAGATCACGCGTGCTTTTAGGGTTCCTTACACAAAGGATCGAAACCGTATTGCTCTCGTTCATACGTCCGTCCGACTGCCAGTCCTTCTGTCACGGGGGTGTATCTGCTGAACCGTAATAGATAAATACTTGAAATTTTTATAAAGTGTGTATTTGTATTAAGAAGAATGCCATGATAGCCCGCTAAATTCAAATATCTTTTTTTTTTGCAATTTTCAACCCAGTATCTAATTGTATGGTAATCAAAAAATATTTGTGGTTGTACCTAACAAATATGCATTTACAGAATTATAATATTGAAATTAAATATTAAAAATAATGATATTCCAAACAAAACAGTCATCATATCAGCCTGTTGCCGTCCACTGCTGAACGCAGGCCTCTCCCAGAGGTCGCCCACCAATCTGGTCTTGACCAACCCTTATCCATCCACAAACAGAAATCAAAACAGTAGAATTATTTTCATAATAATTAACCGATGTCGTTACTTTAATGGATCTCATATTTTTCGACACAAAAGTTTTGAAACACCTTAGTTTACCATAACTCCCTCTTCACCTTTTTTTAATATAATATAATGAAATATGTAAATAAATGTATTATGTATGTTTAGTTTATGTTATATTAGACATACTCGTACAATCATGTAAGTATAGTTTACCTCAGTTTATATCTTTTTAACTTTTTTTTTAATATGCTCCTATTATCTCTTCACCACTTAATTGACTAGTAGAGAATGCCTAACGCTTTTGTGTATGCATGAAGTGTAAATAAATAGCTCAAAAAACGTTCCATTTACCCGAATCCAGATACATAAGAAATCTAGCCACCTACTTACCCAACTAAACATAACTTCCTATCCATTTCGCCAACACACTCCCAACTCATACAAATATTCAGCATTCCAACTAAAAATATACCTTCTAAAAATAGCCACACGTCACAACTAGATCTAACCAGCTCTAAGAGTGGCCCAAAGCTTATCAGCGCCATTATGCTGAAGTGGCGCGATGGCATACCACTTGAAGATATCAATGCTGTGTACAATCTGTATTACATATACCAATTACATCTCGTTATCTGCCCAGCCCCATGGTATGTGGGATTGAAACTTGAATATGTAGTGCACTTTAGCGAAACTGTTTATTTGTGAGGACCAGCCATGTTTTTGTATATTGTTGATGTTGGTTGAATTGGTTTTGTAAATGTTGGTGTTGTACTCTGTTTATTTTGTGGTCGTCGATTTGACACACATCAAATTGTTAATAAATAGTAAAACTTTTTTATAAAAAGAAGCCTTTAAAAACTAAAAAGTAAAAAACTTTAATTTCGGAAGTCGGTGGCAATACAAAACAAGAAACAAAACCAAAGCCTTTTTTTGCTTTTTAGTGCCTACCTTAATG
Organism: Charanyca ferruginea; assembly: GCA_947361185.1. Taxonomy (NCBI): domain Eukaryota; kingdom Metazoa; phylum Arthropoda; class Insecta; order Lepidoptera; family Noctuidae; genus Charanyca; species Charanyca ferruginea. The sequence continues at coordinate 33,350,108 of OX376057.1, forward strand.
CTTAGCATCAAAATTAATTAAGAAAATAATGGTAACACCAAACAAATTAAGTTATCCCTTAATTTTTTACCCTTAGAGGTGAAATGTTAGGGTGTCATTACACCAATCGATCGATCAACGATCGATGCCAGTGGTCGACATCGATCGACGTTGATCGATTAATGTGGTAGCTTTGGCTCATCGATGGATGCCGTTCGACTAACTAATCGATCGATTGCTGGTCGATGGCATCGGTCGACGTTGATCGATTCATTCTGGCTAAAATCAATCACTAATAATAATCGAGCAGCTCGGTCGACTTCGACTAATCCATTCTACCATTGAACTATCGTCGATCGATTGGTCTGGTAGAAACTATCGATCAACGTCGACTAATCTATTCTACCATCGATCGATGCCGTCGATCGATGGGTTACGGCCTTACGAGTGATCAAACATACCGAATTTCGGTCACACTGACCAATCTCAATGGAGATTAGGCAAGTACGCAGAAGATATTATAGTGCACAAGTGTGTGCGCAAACACAGGTACACTCCTTCTTTCCTCACTCTCATTGTCGGATGGGACGGCAATCCGACATTTCGTAGTTTAAATCGAAACAGAAGTAAGCACGGAAGTGAGTTCTCACAGAATAGCATTAATTACCTTTAACTAAGGGCTCTTACACACGACCGGCATGTTGCCAACGGTAGAGGTAACTGTAGTCGTCGACACGCGTCAGCGGCAGCCGTCGACATAATAATAATAACAGGCTTGTGGAGTCGGAAGTACCGTACTACAGGTATGTGCCCGACCCAGTTCTCGAAAATGGTCATATCACGTTGTATTGGGATCGATCTATCATCACTGACAGGACTATTGTTGCCAATAAGCCTGATATAGTGGTGATAGATCGATTAGAGCGTCGCGCAATGATTGTTGATATAGCGGTTCCGCATGACGAGAACCTCGTGAAAACCGAGAAAGATAAACAAATTAAGTATCTTGACTTGGCTCGCGAGGTTGTCGACATGTGGGATGTGAATACAGCAGTCATTGTGCCGATAGTCGTTACGGCCAATGGACTCATTTCCAAGAGCCTCGACCAACACCTAAGGAGGCTCTCGTTAGGCAGCTGGATCAAGGGGTTGATACAGAAAGCGGTACTCCTGGACACGGCGCGTATAGTCAGGAGATTCCTCTCTCAGGAGCCCTGACCACCGGTAGCTTGGACCCTGTTCCCGATACCGGTGGGCTACTATTTTTTATATTTTTAAATGTTTTTATTTATTTTTTTTACTAATATTTAAAAATGTAATAAAATATGTATATAAATGAATAAATGAGAATAATAATAATATGTGGGGACATTTTCACACACAGCCATCTGACCCCAAACTAGGGAGACCCTGTACTATGGGTGTCAGACAGCTGATATACATACACAAATATATATATTTTTTGTAAATACATACATATATAGATAAACAACACCCAGACACAAGGCAAACACAAGTGCTCATCACACAAATGTTTACCCTGGGCGGGAATCCAACTCGCAACACGCTGCGCAGCAGTCGATCGCTCAGCCACTGCGCCAACCGTGTCGTCAAACACATGCCAATTTCAAACATCAGCGGCCGCGCCACGCCGTCGTTTTAAGTTGGAATGTCGATTGCCGTCGACGTTTCTAATAGATCGATTGCCGGTCGATGGCATCGGTCGACGTTGATCAATAATCAAGCAGCTCGATCGACGTCGACTAATAAATTCTACCATCGATCTATCGTCGATCGACAATCGATCGGTTGGTCTGGTAGAAACTATCGATCGACGTCGACTAATCTATTCTACCATCGATCGATGCCGTCGATCGACGATCGATCGATTGGTCTGGTAACACCCTTATGTATCTGGATTCGGCTAAATGGAACTTTTTTGGAATTATTTATTTACACTTCATACACAAAAGCCTTAGGCAACTAAGAGTGGTAAAGAGAAAACAGGTGCATATTTAAAAAAGTTAATAATAATTAGACCGGTAAACTACACTTACATCATTATATGTCTAATATGACATAAACCTATATAAATATATTTTGTAATTATATTTTGTAATCCAACACAACATTTACGTGCACAAAACCCATCCCCTTATCCCCCCATCTTCCCATCCTTAAAAAACAATGAACCAGGAACAAGACGGCGGCACCGCTGCGTAATTCTGTCACAAGTTGTACTCCTGCGCAGCGCCGTCATTTGCGTATAAGTCCGTTTAGTTGACGCACAATACGCCTTTGGTCGTGCCGCTCTGTATAATTCCAGTCAGGTGAACGGGCTAATATCGCTCGTAAGTTAACAAACAATCGAATGTATGTTAACAGATGTTTCGTGCGTTTACTTATGATTTCCGCGCGTATCTGGAAGCGGATCGATGGTATAATAGTAAGGTATTGGGCGACGTATTGAGGTTGAATGCGTATGCGTCGATTCCAGCTTTTCCTTATTATTCGTAGTAAGTTTTTATTGAAATACAGGGTACTTTAAGGCCTGTTCAAGAATATTGATTTTTCAAGGCGGATCGGCGATTTTAGACTTATTAGAGTTCCGTAACTCAAAAGGAAAAAAACGGAAGCCTTATAAGATCACTTTGTTGACATAGGCCTCCCCAAGGAGGGGGGGGGGTGCCATAATCGCCACGCTTGGAAGGCGGATTGGCGATCGCAGCGATAACAACCATTTGTTACAAAGGCACAGAGAACGCTGCTGCCCATGCTCTGGTAAGTCCCTTAGTCGCCTCTTACGACACCCACGGGAAGATATGGGAAAATCGGCCAAATCGGTCCAACCTTTCTCGAGTTTTAGCGAGGCTAACAAACAACGGTAGATAAATCCAGGTTTCCTTACGTTGTTTTTCTTCACCGTTAGGATCTTAAAAAAAAACATTACACATGACTTTAGCTTCGGAAGTCGGTGGCTATACAAAACAACAAACAGAAAAAAGCCACCGACTTCCGAAACTAGAGACATGTGTGTTCTGTGCTAAAGTTATTTATCACTTTTTAGTTTTTTTTTGAACGCGGTTTTCCTTTTTTAAAAAAGATTTGTATACATTTATCAAACCTTTCTTCTTTCTTCCTTTACTGATACTGAACTGGACAACTATGGTCAATATACTCGTACATCAGGGTGACAATGTTTTTTCACCTTTTTTTCCTCCATTCATTATGGAATATTACAGTAAAATATAAACGCCATTCAACTCTTTATTTCTGCGTACACTAACTAGATAAACTACGAAGAATAAAACTTGACTCAAAATGATTCACAGTGCGTCACACAACCCTGATTACCATCCAGGTCATAATTGTATTTAGCACCGCTACCGGTTCGATTCTCTGGTGGTGAAGTCCCACGTATGACACACATAAAACCTATCGTTCACGTGACTGTTACATGTAGTAAATAATAAACTTAGTTTTCCTTGAGAAGATTCTGTTTTTGAGAACGAGAAAAATGGCTGCGTCATTACGTGCAAAATTGTTGAGGAAAAGTGTTCATTGATTGTGTGAAAAGGGAATAGCGCGTATTTCTTTAATGGACATGAAGCTGGTAAACTCACTGCTGGCGAATGGTCTCTTAAGGTGACTGTGAAGAAAGAAGAAATTGAAACAATATACGAAATTAAAAAATAATGTTACTCTTAACTAATATTCTTCTTCTTCTTCCTGCCCTTATGCCATGTTATTTGTTACTTAGGGTCGGCGCAACATGTTTTCTTCTTCCAATCCGTCCTGTTAACTAATATTGAAAACTAATATTATAAAAAAAAATGTATTTGTGTATGTATATCAGCTGTCTGACACCCATAGTACAGGGTCTCCCTTGTTTGGGGTCAGATGGCCGTGTGTGAAAATGTCCCCACATATTATTATTATTATTATTATAAAGACGAAAAATTTGTTTGTACATACAGGTCCGATTTCAAAAATTCACGTCGATTATTTCACCCGGAATTAAAAGTCGTATAATATGAGTTTAAATGTTCGTCAACGTTTTATCAAAAATAAAGAAAAGTTGAAAGCAAATCAGAGTTTCTAATATTTTTAAAATTGAATGTTTGCCTTTAACGTAGGTCAGTAAAAGTTCAATAATCTTCAAAAGTATCAAAACTATATTATACACCGACTAAATTAAATAACGTTTGCTGTCTTTTACTAAAACGTTTTATAAGAAAAAGACGCAAGATCTGCAAATTACACCATCTTCAAGAAAATTTCAATTAAATAAACTTTTATGAAATGCGTAATATTTTTATCAATAAGCAGCAATAGCTGGTATATTGCTAGAACACATCAGATATGACTGATAAAGTTATCAGCGTGTTACGCGATATTGAGTGTTCTAAAAATTATTGCAACTATACTATCGATACTTTATCAGTATGTATTTCTTAATTGAGTGACTTTAGTGAGTTCATGGTCGTTGTTGGGTGGTATGTCATCATTAATTTTGGAAAACGACCATTGGGCGGTTTTTGACCATTGGTCCTTACTGCCATTCATTATTATCGCCATCATTTCAACCTTTAGATGCCCACTGGTGGGCATAGGTCTCCCTCAAGGGGGATTCAGCCGTAATAGCCATGCTTGGCCGATGCATGTTGGTTGGATGCATGTTGCTGTCATTCGTAGATCTTTAACAGTCATTGCGGGTAATCAGAAGCCCAAAAAACTGACAACACGATTGGCGCAGTGGCTGAGCGATTTACTGTTGCGCAGCGTGTTGCTGGTTCGATTCCGCCCAGGGTAAATATTTGTGTGATGAGCACTGTCTTGTGTTTGCCTTGTGTCTGGGTGTTGTTTATTTATTTAATTATACTTCATGCACAAAGGTATAAAGGCGGACTTAATGCCTTAGGCATTCTCTACCAGTCAACCAAGGGTGATGAAGAGATAACATGGCAGGTGCATATGAAAAAAAAATATATTAAAAAAGTTAAAAAGAGATAAACTTACGAATATATAAACTACAAATACATAATTTAATATTTGGTATATACCATACCTATATAAAAAATATATAAACATATAATATATATATTATATATATAAATATAAATAAAGGAATAAAGTATTATGAGATGACTCTGCTTATTTGTGCTGAAAATAAGTTCGCAATTTCCGCTTAAATGCATACTGGCTGGTGGCCGTTCTGATATCGAGAGGTAGCGCATTCCAGAGAAGAATGACCTGGATATGAAAGGAAGAATGCACAAAATCAGAAGTATGAGACGGGCATGTTGGGTATGTTGTTTATCTATACATATGTATGTCATCGACATCATCATCATGACAACCTTTAGATGCCCACTGCTGGGCATAGGTCTCCCCTAAGAGGGGTTCAGCCGTAATCGCCATGCTTGGCCGATGCATGTTGGCGATCGCAGTGGGTGTTATGGTACTCAGAAGGACGCTGCTGCCCATCCTCTGATCAATATCCCTCTGTCGCCTTCTACGACACCCACAGGTAGAATAATAATAATAATAACTTTAGCACAGTACACACATGACTTTAAAATTGGGAGTCGGTGGCTTTGTCCTGTTTGTAGTCTTTAATTGCCACCGACTTCCAATTTTAAAGTCATGTGTGTACTGTGCTAAAGTTATTATTATTATTAATTAAGAACCGGCAACACAGTTAAACAGGGGTACTCCAAAGATTGAAGAAACTAAAACGTCGTTCGTCTATGTAGATTTTTTTTTGGATTTTTCAAAAAGTGCTGAATACACATGCACAGTACACACATGACTTTAAAATTGGAAGTCGATGGCAATTAAAGACTACAAACAGGACAAAGCCACCGACTCCCAATTTTAAAGTCATGTGTGTACTGTGCTTAAGTTATTCATTATCAGTTTTTAGATTCTGAAGGCGGTTGTCTTTTTCAACCGACTTCAAAAAAGGAGGAGGTTATTAATTCGTCTGTATTTTTTTTTTATGTTTGTTACCAGATTTCTTGGGACTGGGTGAACCGATTTTGATGATTCGTTTTTTATTTGAAAGCTAGTGCTTCCCGTGTGGTCCCATTTTTAATTTGGTTTAATTCTGACAATGGCATCCATGAGAAAACCGTATAAGTCTTAAATTTGCATTAGGTATGTGCGCGATTTGTTACGCGATTTCTCCGGCAAACGTAAACCGATTTTGAAAATTCTTTTTTTTATGGATAGGGTATGCTTCAGGGGTGGTTCCATATAAATTTTATCGAAATTGATTCAGCACTTTTTGAAAAATCAACAAATACCCAAAAATTTTACATAGACGACGTTTTAGTTTCATCAATCTTTGTAGTAATTAACTTTCAATCTCTTCTTAATAGATTTGGATGAGAAGGAGGTACTATAAAGCGGAAAATAAAAAGCTTTTTACAAAAAAGACAACTGCCTTCAAAAACTGAAAAATAACTGTAGCACAGAACACACATTGACACACATTGACTTTAGTTTCGGAAGTCGGTGGCAATACAAAACAACAAACAGAACAAAGCCACTGAATTTCGAAACTAAAGTCAATGTGTGTTCTGTGCAAAAGTTATTTTTCACTTTTTGAAGGCGGTTGTCTTTTTTGTAAAAAGCTTTTTTGTAAAAAAGCTTTTTCTTAAACTATAATACGCAAGGGATTTTGATGCGGTTCTCCTCATCATTCAGGTGTACTTTTATCGTGACAGCGTAACAACGACAGAGTTACTTTCGCATTTACGATATTAGTTAGTACGGATTCTGTAAAAATCTTCCTCGGTGAGTTTAGGTCAAATAAGTTTGAGGTGAACGATCCCTTGCAACAGGTGGAATGACAGAGCACCTCACTTCACCTAAATTCAGCAAGGGAGATTGTACAGAATAGACCGATCATAGTACAAAAATATTTTTTTTGTTTTTAAGCATGGTTGCGAGTCGGCTGTACTGTATGTACGTGTATCACTGTTGTGCCGTCTCTCATGGGACGTCGTAGCAGTGAACAATTGTTGTTAAATCTTGTTTTGTTTTTGTTTAGTGTCTGTTCTTACTAACACAGTCGTAAGTTTTACTACCAATCTTGTAGAGTCTCGGTTACTCGAATAAAGAAAAATTCAATTCTATTCCATTCGCTTCCATGCTATTTATTTTTTTAGAGCCATTTAATCCTTTAAGACTATGCCAGGCTCATCGTAGCCTAATATGAGAGAAATACGAGTACTACTCTCTACTTAAATTATTCAGAAAATCATAAATTTTTATAGCATTTTCGCTGTAAGGTTTTACAAGAATGGTGTGAAAGAAACCTAACTCTAAACTATTAATATGTAAGTCAGACATAAATAATTCTCTCTCTCTCTTTTGGACGCGTGCGTTTGGAATGCGTTCGCAAAAACACAAAAATTTATATAAATCTTCAAACATTACTATATTTGCATTAAAATTATGATGGTGAGCAGATTTTTTTATACAAGTAAACATACTGTGCTCGCTCAAGTTTACAACAAAAAATAGTACTAAGTACAGAAACAGTTAAAGATATTTTCACACATGTAATGTAATTAGATTAAAACCCATAGTTATTATAATTCTTAACACTCAACACCACTCTACAATGATTATCAGATAGTTTCTATGTACACAGACGCAATAGGCATGTACTTTAAGCCTATATATACAACGTTATAGGTTATATAATACCAGCCTATAAACTTGACCCACTTCAGGGCAAAGGCCTCTTCTCATACCAAAAAGGCACGAGTAAAAGATCATTCAAGGCTGATTGGCGACTTCAGACTTATATCTATGAAGACCAAGAGAGAGAGAGTCCAAGATTAATATTAGAAAGTGCATATGAAATTGTAAATGACACATTGTTACAGTAGCTAAAAAGATTATATCACGCGCCAATGACTCATTAAGTATATAAAATATAAAATGAACGGGACAGCTTATAAATATGGTAATATGATACATGGCCATAATCTCAATTTTGAATGTAAATATATTCAAAATTAGCATTATTGATATTAAATATGGTATTTAAAAAGTTATTGACATAATTTAGTAATTTATATTAATCTAAATTATGCTTTATTAGGTGCCATTTCCTATTAATCTTTTTGGCATTTATGTGACGATTTTATTGATTTTAACTAACAAGATTTAATCTATACAAATATATAAAAATTAAGTGTCTGTTTGTAATGTCAAAATAAAATAAAAGCATTATGAAAGTACATACATAAGGTACTAATATAAAATGTATGTTTCACTGTCTGTCTGTTTGTTCTGGTTAATCTTAAAAATGGCTGGACCGATTTTGACTGGACTTTCACTGGCAGATAGCTGATTAGATAAGGAGTAACTTGGGTTACGTTTGTACGACGTATGCAAACAAACTATGGTTTATTTTAATTGAAATTATCATTGCCTTCTTTTGTAAAAAAAATTGTACGCCTCGCCAGGTAAAACATGTACGGACTTCATATACCTTTTTTAAGATCTTGCATGCTTTAATTGTGTGTAAACCCATGCTAAGACAAATAATTTGTCTTTATCTTTATCTTTAAAAGAAATAGGGTTCCGCGCAAGAAAAATTAAAACCCCGCTGATCAGCGACAGTCACGCGGACGAAGTAGCGGGCATCAGCTAGTTTTTAATATATTTGAAGAAGATCCATCGAATATTTTGCAACTATATTGATACTTTATCAGTATGTATTTCTTAATTGAGTGACTTTACTACAGTTCATGGTCGTTGTTGGGTGGTATGTCATCATTAATTTTGGAAATCCACTGTTGGGCGGTTTTTGACCATTGGTCGTTGCTGTCATTCGTGGATCTTTAACAGTCATTGCGGGTAATCAGAAGCCCGAAGAACTGACGACACGGTTGGCGCAGTGGTTGAGCGATCGACTGCTGCGCTGCATGTCGCGGGTTCGATTCCCGCACGGAACAAGTATTTGTATGGCCTACAGATAGTTGTTCCGGGTCTGGCTGTTTGTGTATGTGAGTTTATATGTTTGTAAACGCATCCACGACACAGGAGAAATTTCTCGTGTTAATATTTTTTTTCTTTTAAAAAAGACGTTGCTTTTTTAAAAGAAAAAAAAATATTATAAGAAACTAGCTTATGTTCTTCTGTGTTGTACTTCCCTAGAATGATCTAAACAAACGTACCCAAGTTGCAATGTCCTATCTGTGGGATATCGGCGCTATGGGCTGACAAAGTACCTATGCAATAAAAATAAATAAATAATAGTTTAAAAAAACTAAAAACACGCTTTTTTTAGAAAACCAAACTAAAAAATAGAAAATAAATTTTAATAAATTTAAATTAAGAAAAGTGTTAAAAATTTCAATAAATATAAATTAATAATATAGTGTGAATAAAAAAATATATTTTATTTTAAAAAAAGCGTGGGGTGCATGGTGTCAATAGTTATAAATATTTTATTGACAGATATGAGTAGAGTGATTATCATTTTGATAATATCTTAAAAAGCACCCCACGCTTTTTTTAAAATAAAATATATTTTTTTTATTCACACTATTATTAATTTATATTTATTGAAATTTTTAACACTTTTCTTAATTTAAATTTATTAAAATTTATTTTCTATTTTTTAGTTTGGTTTTCTATAAAAAGCGTGTTTTTTGTTTTTTTAAACTATTATTTATTTTTTACTTTTTAGTTTGAAAAATGGAATAATTTTATCAAATTAGTATATTGTCATCGGTCCTCGATAAATCTACAAAGTTTGAACGAAATCTGGCCGTTTAAAGTGGGTCAAAATCGCGCCCAAAGAAGTCGGTTACAAACAAACATACAAACATACAGATGAAGCTAATAAAAAGCGTGTAAAAAGAAACATTTGACTTGGGTGTTTCACAGCTGTTTGAAAGATGAGAGGAAAAACTACTACCTAACTATTTTTACCTATTTTATTATTTGCTTAATTTTTATTGGCTTCATTCTAAAGACAGATGGGCAGAAAGAAGTTCAAACTGCACAAAGCGAAATTATATTCCTGGGGTATGATTCTGTAAGACCTCATTCTAAAGTTCGCATCTGAATCCGCTGTAAATGACAATGCCAGATCCTGCCCCACACATGTACAGAAAAAGTAACCCATGTACAGAAAAGTAAATTAATGAAAATAATTGTAATGAATATAGAACCTTTCTATAGTAAATTGTTTTTCTTTAGAACTAACGGATTACGAAATACCTACCCACAAAATACAAACTCAATTTACCTAAAATACAATTTAACCTATAATCAATGTCATTATTGTTTTTAGATTTAAACGGAAACCGCAAGTTCTACAGTCACTAAGACTAATGTTTAGTTATCAGCAATAAATAAGCAGTAAGATGCTACATATTGCACATGACTTTTATTGAGTGGGGCAAAGTTCTATAGAGTTTCTGGCATTGTCCTTTCTTGATTGACATTCTAAAAACTCGGTTGATAATTAAAATTTACACTAGCGTCACCCTTGCGAGCGTGTCAGCGAGTTGAACAAAATTGACAGTGAGGTTTTGACAGTTATAGTATGAGATGACGTAAGAAGTGGTATTCTGGTAATTTCCCCGGCACTTCGACGCTCACTTCGCACTCGAACCCGATTCAAAGTGTCAAATATATCAAGGTCATTTTTAAACTTATGCGAATTGCTTAACTCAGAAAATCAAACCAAAAATTGAATAAGTCGAAAATTTATAACACTAGAAATATTAACAAATTGTCCTCAAAACCTGTAATCGCTAGGGGTCTTTACATCCATATGTCAGCGGTTAGGGTGTCAACCCCCCGTGATTTTTCTTTGCACCCTCGGTTCCCATGGTGCGCGCGTGTCCCGTTTTGACTTCTAAGGGTTGATGGCCATTATAAAGGGATGGGTATAAGTGACCATGGAGGGTTATATTTCAATTAGGGTTGTAAGTTGGATAAGAGAGTAGTTTTTGTAATATTTGGTGTAAGAAGTTGTTTTTTTTTTCAACGTTCGGTTGCTTTGTTGCATTCGAAGAATATCGTGCAGTCTTATATTATTTGTTTGTGGTTCTTAGAGTGTTACCAGACCAATCGAGCGCTCGTCGATCGACGGCATCGATCGATGGTGGAATGGGTTAGTCGACGTTGATCGACAGTTTCTACCAGACCAATCGATCAATTGTCGATCGACGATCGATCGATGCTATAATGGATTAGTCGACGTCGATCGAGCTGCTTGTTTATTATTAGTGATGGATTATAGTCGAAGTTAATCGATCAACATCGACCGATGCCATCGACCGGCAATCGATCGATTAGTTAGTCGAACGGTATCCGTCGATCAGCCAAAGCTATCACACCAATCGATCAACGTCGATCGATGTCACCGATGGCATCGATCGATGATCGATCGATTGGTGTAGTAACATCCTTACACTTAACTGTCGCGTAAGAGGGGCTCGTGGCTAATTAAAAACATGGGCAAGCTACGCTTGTCTCGGTCGGGTCGTGGATGGGTGACCATCCATTTCATACCGAGACCCCTCGTGCCATAGAACGCACGTAAAGCCGTTGGTCCCGGCTGCCATTCGTAGATCTTTGACAGTCGTTATGGGTAGTTAGAAGCTAGAAAGTCTGACAACCAGTCTTACCAAGGGGTATCGTGTTACCTAGTAACTGGGTTCTGGAGGTCCGATAGGCAGTCGCTCCATGTAAAACACTGCTGCATCCGGTTAGACTGGAAGCCGACCCCAATATAGTTGCGAAATGGCTAGGCAGATGATGATGACACTTTACCGTCGATAGCCAAAACAAACAAACAAACCTTAACATTATTTTTCTTCACCAGGGCTAGATTTATTTTCTAAGTACGCAGCTTAACTCTCTCATTTTACACTAAAAGCATACAGCGCCCTTCGAATGCAGTATAATAACGCCTTTAGGGTGCTGATGGGGTTGCCGCGGTTTTGTAGTGCTTCAAGGATGTTTGCGGATGCCCGCGTAGATTGCTTTTATACAGAAATGTGTAAGAGATGCGCATCCCTGGTACGCAGGTTGCGCGGCAGCACCAACAGCATCTTAAAAAAAAAGACAACCACCTTCAAAATTTAAAAAATGATAAATAACTTTAGCACGTAACACACATGACTTTAGTTTCGGAAGTCGGTGGCTTTGTTCTGTTTGATGTTTTCTATTGCCACCAACTTCCAAAACTAAAGTCATGTGTGTTGTTACGTGCTAAAAAGTTATTTATCACTTTTTAGATTTTGAAGGCGGTTGTCTTTTTTTTAAGATGCTGTTCGTGCTGCAGATTTTGAAGGCGGTTATCTTTTTTGTAAAAAAGCTTTTTATTTCTCGCTTTTTACTACTTCCTTATCATATAAATCCATTAAGAAACGGCAACACAGTCAAAACAGAGATTAAAAGTACAAGGTTGGAGAACATTACAACATCATACATGTATATTTTTTTTAATTTCTGTCGATATTTCAAAAAGTGCTGAATCAATGTCGATAGAATTTACTGGGACCACCCTTAAGGCATACCCTATCCATCAAAAAAATATTTTTCAAAATCACTTTTTGCCGGAGAACCCGCGTTACAAACATACAAAAAAAACATACAGACGAATTGAGAACTTCCTTCTTTTTGAAGTCGGTTGAAAATGATCTCCAGCCGACTGGATTGCGCGATCGTTAACAGGTGCTGCTAAATTTCTGCTGGATTTGCGGCATAATAAAGTTGTGCCATGATTGTATCAATTTATTTATCTGTATATACATAATTTCGTTTACTAACATAGATATAAGTCAAATTGTTACTAACACTATGAGTTATGTTGCTCGAATAAATAATTTCATTATTATTTTATTAACTATACTTATATTACAAAGTCTATCTATAGACAAACAATGAAGGGAAAAATGATTATTTTCAAACTTAACCGAATTAAATATCCTATTTAACGCTTAAAAATAAATTAAAAATACATAAATAATATGTACCATGCAAGGCTCACAGGGCATCAAAAATCTCGTCCGCATCGCTCTGAATTAAAAACAAATAAATTACAAACAATAAAACTTTTCAGCTTGATTTATTTAATATGGATATAATGGGTGAGAATAGGGTATTACACCCATTTTTAAAAAGTGTTTCAATGAAATTCTGTAGTGCTAATATGCCACCAAAAGAAAACACAAAATTTTTATTCAATCGATATGTGCCATAAAAATGGATCTAAATTTTAAATTTTCAAATTTCGCGCGTAGTTTGACGAAAACGCCTCTTACTGGACGCCATATTGCTCAGCGTAAATGACGTCAGTTCGTTTTGTATCAAATGAGCTCATATTAAATTTGATAATGTATATCATTTAAAAATAATTAAAAGCATATTTTGGAATAGGTGTAATAATGAAAAAATTACGTTGTTTACGAAAATAATAAAAGTACAAAGCCATTACGCCAATCGGTTGACTGACAGTTGACAATATTTTGTTTACACAGCCGTATGGCGTAATAACATGGCCACTACTATTTCACGGTGTTTTATAACAGATTAAAAATACTGAAAACTTTGAATTGAATTTAAAAATTTGTTTTCTTATTTTATGAACTAAAACTTAAATTTTCCGACTGCTTTATGCCTAAACTGTCTCAATAACATACTTATAGATTTTTTCTCGTAAAGAGTAAAATACCCTATTCTATCTCACACAATAGTGTGTAGATAGATATAGATCTATCTTTACTAATAAGTTAGTATTTTCGTTTAAACGCGCCCTGGAAACTAAAGGTCCAATTTTGAAAATTCTATCGCTAATAGAGAGGTAAAAGCTGGTAAAATATACAAAAGATAATAATATACACGCGTAGTGTTGTTTATTAATGAGGTATGTTATGAAAACAATGTTAACTTTCCTTTAATATACATACTACCTGCACGCGTAGCATGACTACCCTATGTCTACGGATGAATAGTCATACTGACTGCAAGAATAGACAAGTCAGTACAGTTTGTCTATTCTTCCTGTCAGTATGTCTATTCTTCCGTAGACATAGCGTGGTCATGCTACGCGTGCTGCTCTGCATTCATGATGCAGTCGATCCTGACTGCTTCAAGTTGCCTCTCTATTGCAGAATAGCACCGCAGGTCATGATTACAAGCATTCATTTGTTTTAAAGAACGTCATCACAAAATATAAAGGTTACAGAAGGACCGCTCCCACCATCTTCAAAAATAATTACCTGAATTTGCCAAACTCACTAGTGCTGCTACTGTATTGACTCTGTAGGTTTTATTCGTGACAATATGAAATTTTATTGACACTGGTTTGAACTCTTTGCTATTTTTTTAAAACACAATTTTCCTGTTGTGAATGTCAATGTCTTTCATTCATTCATTTAGACAACACGTGACAGACGAGACTGAAGTCTGCTTGAAACTGCTTGAGAATGCCTATAAACGTAATGTCAATGTGTGCGTGCGAAACATGGCGGTTTGTTCTGAGCGGTCTCTCTGCTCGGGCGCGCCGTAGCCTTAAGTACTTTGTGACGTCATTCTTTTAAAATAAATATGACATTAGGCATACGTTGGCTTTTGTTTTTAACATAGGTATATACCTCCTGATAATGTGATAAAGACAGGAATTACCTCAACATGCTACAGTTCCGTATAAGTTCATAAGGAAAACACAACATCAGTTCCGAAGCCAAGCTAATAAAGTTATTTTTCATAATGTTGTTTGTAATTTGCTATTCTAATCAATAGTTTATTGAAACAATTACCTCGTATTTTCCATGGTGCAAAATTAACAGAAATCTTTGTAATTAACCTTTGTTAAAATAGTCATGTTTAAAGATTTCAAGATTATTTTCTACGCGTAACACTCAGATTATCAAACAAAAGGCAGATGACCGTGCAGAACACTGCGAGCGAAGCCACAAAAGCAAATACAAATTCAATAACGAATACCTACAATCTGGTGATTGTATTCGCTTTAGAATTTTTATTTGTATTATTATTCGTTTTTTTTAACAATCCTTCGCTTCGTGCTGTACTGACTCGTGTGAAGCGAATTGTAGGTATTCGTTTTCGCATTGCGGGGCTCCGGCGGACCCACGCGATCTTATCGTCGCAGATGGTATTCTCGCTCACCGCCGCAGCTTCGGCATACTGGCCAGCTACGCCAGCCAGCCTCAGCCGCGGCGGCGGGCGTTTAAACCACCTGCTCCTCAGCTCGCGGGCCGCCTCGCCCCTCCGCGCCTACGCGGATTTCAATTACCCTCTAGGGGTAGGGCAGACAAGACTACGTGGAGTCGGTTTCACAGCGATTCGGTTCTGTCATTAACTTTTGTAGCACAACATACTGACTTTAACGGCCGCTGCCGCGGCACTCTCGCTCCGCTCGCTCGCCTTCGCGCGTTATTGGTCACTGTTCTAACCTAACCTAACCCAAATTATTCAATAACTAAATTATGCTAAACGTTACTTATAGATTTCGAATATTATAGTAACTGAATATTATACTATATGAATATTAGTTCAAATGTGCATTATAGAAAATGTTCATTATACCTAATTTTATAAAATTAGGTAAAATAATAATAATATAATATGTGGGGACATTTCACACATGGCCATCTGACCCCAAACTAGGGAGACCCTGTACTATGGGTGTCAGACAGCTGATATACATACACAAATATATTTTAAATACATACATATATAGATAAACAACACCCAGACACAAGGCAAACACAAGTGCTCATCACACAAATATTTACCCTGGGCGGGAATCGAACCCGCAACACGCTGCGCAGCAGTCGATCGCTCAGCCACTGCGCCAACCGTGTCGTCAAAATGAAATTATATGAATTTTGATCGTTATATTAATTAAAAAAAAGTATGTTAAATGAAATTAGATCATATGATCTTTAGAGCTTTTGTTATTATTTCAAACGTTACACACCCGTTTCGCACGGTCTTTCTGCCTTTTGTTTCATAATCTGAGGTGTAACAGTAATAGTTTATTATTTACTAGCTTTTGCTCGCGACTTCGTCCGCGTGAATGTCGGTAATCGCAGATGCAGATGAAGTCGCGGATTGAAAAGTAGCCTGTGTCCTTCCCCAGGGCTTAAGCTATCTTCATGCCGAATTTCATCAAAATCGGTTAAGCCGTTTTGTTGTGAAAACGTAACAGACAGAGTTACTTTCGCATATATAATATTAATTAGTAAGTATGAATATAATAATAATAATATGTGGGGACATAATCACACAAGGCCATCTGACTCCAAACTAGGGAGAACCTGTACTATGGGTGTCGTCAGACAGCTGATATACATACACATATACATTTTAAATACACAACACCCAGACACAAGCCAAACTTACTCGTAAGAAGCCTTACTCGTAGTATGTAAATAAAATTGTTAACACGCGGTACTTAATTTTTTTGTCTCTATCATTTAAGTTTTCATGGTAACTTTAATTTAAGTTTTATTGTATTTTAGCGTTAATTTATTATAACAAATAGTAAGCACTTTCTAGCCTGAAGCACAGGTTTAACCTAGTTCAGGCAAATATGCAATCACGATCTATTGTATATTGATAAATATTGTAAAATAATGTGACATTGTATTAAATAAACGATTTACTATTATTATTATTATTAAACACAAGTGCCCATCACACAAATATTTACCCTGGGCAAGAATCGAACCCGCAACACGCTGCGCAGCAGTCGATTGCTCAGCCACTGCGCCAACCGTGTCGTCAATATGGATGTTATCATCTGCCTAAACCTTTTCACCAACTGTGTTGGATTAGTTAATCTGTGGTGTTGGGTCGACTTCCAGTCTAACTGTATGTAGCTGAACCTAGTGTTCAGCTACATACAGTTAGACTAGAAGTCGACTGTTTAATATGAGCGACTACCCGTCTGACACCTTTCCCCTTAGTAAGACTGGTTGCCGGACTTTCTGGCTTCGATGACTGTCAAAGATCTACGAGTGACAGCCGGAACCAACGGCTTTACGTGCTTGCCGTGGCACAAAGAGGTCTTGGTGGAATGTCGCCCATCTACGCTTTTTATTTACAATAATACCTATAATATTACTTAGATTGCCTAGCAGCTGCTTGGTCTAGTGTTCAAGAAGTGAGCAAGGTTAAATCAGGTTCAAAAGTGTTACAATTTTTTTGATGGCCTACATCAGCGATTCCTAAAGTGGGTTCCGTGGAAAAGACACCAAGGTTCCGCGAAATTACGTTTATCATCTTTTATCAAATGATTGCTAAACGATTTATTAATAAAACATCAAATTGATTCAAACTTCACATTTAAAATAAATGTAAAGAATGGAACACTCTAAAATTATTTCTAATAAATCCGTTTGTTCTTATTTTTAAATGCAGTGGCTTTCATTTAAATCTATATTAATTTGATGTTCCATAATAATTTGGGGCTCCATAAGATAATAAGGCTTTCTTGAGTGTTCCGTTGCCGTGAAAGTTTAGGAACCTCTGGCCTACATAATTCTTTGTAAGCTTAAATGACAATGCCAGATCCTGCCTCACCCATGTACAGAAACAGTAACCCATGTACAGAAAAGTAAATTAATGAAAATAATTGTAATTAATATCGAACCTTTCTATACTAAATTGTTTTTCTTTAGAACTTGCGGATTACGAAAAATCTACCCACAAAATACAAACTCATTTTACCTAAAATACAATTTAACCTATAATCAATGTCATTATTGTTTTTAGATTTAAACGGGAACCGCAAGTTCTACAGTCACTAAGACTAATGTTTAGTTATCAGCAATAAATAAACAGTAAGATGCTACATATTGCACATGACTTTTATTGAATGGGGCAAAGTTCTATAGAGTTTCTGGCATTGTCCTTTGTTGGAACTTATACTTAGCTAGTAACATAAGGCTTGTCCTCTTTTGCTAGCAATGCAGTGACTCATCATCACCCAGAGTGGGGGGGGGGGGTTGCCATAATCCCCACGCTTGGCAGGCGTCTTGGGGATCGCAGTGAAGTTGCTAAGTACACGGTAACCGCTGCTGCCCGGCCTCCGGATTTTTCCTTAGTCGCCTTCGACACCCTCGGGATGAAATTGGGAGGTGCGATTCTTAGACTGGAGGCCGACCCCAATAAGTATCGTTGGGAAAAGGCTAGGCAGATGATGATGGTCCCTAGCTGCAACTCGTATTATAAGTAAGTAAGTAACTACCTACACTACACGATATCAATGTTCGTGTTATCAATAACAGCGTAAAATATTTTAAAATGTTTTTTTTTATAATAATTATGAAATAATTTCCTTGTTATGTGCATACAATGCTGTGGTGACTAAAAAGAGTGGGTCGTAAGTAACCGCGCGTACACGCTCTACCCAGTTTGCGGACCATTTTCAGCATGTTACTTTTTGTATAATACTTTAGTATTCAAGCTGCATCTGATTATATTGGAAGCCGACCCCAAAATAGTTGAGATATCTAAGGCTAAGTAGGTAGATGATTTATTCCCTTGGCGTCGAGTCGCGCCACGTCGAGTCGCGCCACATCGAGTCGCCGCCATGTCGAATCGCCGTCACGTCTACTTGTTCCTTTGCTTATGCTTTTTATTATATATCCTTACCTTACGCTTTTTATTTAAAAAGATCTGCCTGGTGCCGCCACGTCGAATGTGACGAAAGGCACAGTCGCAAGGTATGCAAAATACGCGCTCAGACATGGAGCTGCGGACATAGTCGGTACAGTCAACTAAATAAATTATTCAATTATTACAGTCTAAATAAATAAAAATATTGTATAAACTGTAATTTGAATAATTTGTTTTGTTTCGACTCGACATGGCGGCGACTCGACGTAGTGGCGACTCGTCGTGGTGGCGACTCGACGTGGCGCGACTCGACATCAAGGGAATAAATCGGTAGATGCAGCGTTACTTAATATCAGGATAAAGTTTGTATGAAAGTTTTGGTTGGGAGGGACTAGTCATTTCTTAGCTGTCTCGCATTTCGGCTTCCTTTAATTTAATGATTACATTTATTATGTTTGTCCAACCTCTTTTAACGTGCACGACTTGTTACATTGTTCTCACATTGTACCCGTAGACTCAACGTGAATGATATAACCTTAATCTGACAATTTATTATTGATTTTAAAAGAGTATTTTTTCAGTTTTTTGCTCTTTCTTCTACATAGAAACGGAAAGACCAACTAGCTTTAACTTTTTGACTGACTGACTCTTTGTCAATTCAAAAGTGCCTGTAAATGCTTATTTGGAATAAATGGTTCTAAATTTGACAAATCAGTATACATAACTTACAGAGTTAAGAACTACAACCATTTACGGTCCTTCGAGCCGGAAATATTCATTAGGTGTGATATGTGTAATTCAATGATTAGGATTAATACATGTCATTCATTAACGATAATGATAATAAAATTAATTTATTTTATCACAATATTATGATTAAGCGATGACATGGTTGTAAAATATTCGACGTTTAGCACTCCTAGATCAATTTCATTAATTAATTATCAGATGTCGAATTAATTTATCAGTTTTAAAATTATTTCAATATAAAATATTCAGTTCAACTTCTTCGCACATTAAATTAAATAACTAAGCAGCTCAACCAATCACAGTCTGCTCTACTCGTAGTAACTTGTTTCTTGGTTTGTCAAAACACCTTTTCTCTTTTCAAAATTGTATTCTGATACACGTAAAGCATCTTTAGTTTTCACGTAATATACCGAGGATGTAGTAAACAATGGCATAGCGTGCATGTGTGCGTGTTGTATAGTGCGAATTTAAATAGTAGAAGGGAAATCGAGACTCCAATAAATCCGATCCAGCTTGTCTTTATGCCCTCCCCCAGCGACGCTATACACTAAGGTGCGAACCCCACAGGGAGTGCCCTTAGCGTGTAGTCGCTTAGTATAAACGTGTTTACCCTGCCTGGAGACATTAAGGCGCGTCCCTGTCCAAAACGCAGCGCTAGCCGTTTTTGTGCAGGTTTTCGGACAAATATACTCTTTATCCAAAAGAAATATAAACAAATAAAAAATACATTAAATTTCTACACAATCTTCACTCCAAAATAATTTCTTCCTTTAATTAATCTCTTCACAACGAAACCACAAAAATGAGAAATAATTATTGTAAACATGCATCTCCTCGCCAAGTAACCATTATTTCGATTTTCTACCAACTCTAATGGATAGGCAATTTATTTTTGAACATTGAGCTACAATTTTTTTTTTCAAAATCCCAAAATTTGTTTTTTAGAGATTTTAATCGAAAATCTGGGCGTATTTGCTACTGTATTTCTTGCGCTTCGCAGAGGAACGAATGCTCAAGGTTATTTGGTCAGGGTAGGGTCTTAAATTATTTTCAAGGCATCACAGGAAAGTCCGGTTAAGCTGCTGACAACCTCATGACCTGAGAAATAAAAAATCGTGACTCAAAAGATAAGTACGATCCAGCCTGTTCCTATGCTGCAGGTCAAGGTCGAGGTCTATACCCTACAGGGAGGTGTTCTTCTTTTTATGGGACAAGCCCGCCACACTATTCCCTAACCACTGTAACTCCTGTAAGCCAGAATCAACAGTGGCGACCACCAGAAAAGCGCCAGAGCAATGAAGCTCGACGAGTCCCAAAGAAACGATTCAACTGTCTTGGATCCCGCAACGAAATTAATCAGAAAAGAACAGGGAGGTGTTCTTAGCGTGTAGTAAGTTTTTTGCCCTGGCTGAAGGCTTCAAAATTATTTTTAAGGCACCAGAAGAAACGACAGTCAATTATACAATTCCGAAAAGAAAAAGTGACTACCATGACTTTATCCTAGACGCGTCTAGTCGCCCCAGGGTAAGAACTTTTCAACACACATACGGACAAAATGTATGGAACACCACACCCTTTACACCGTCTAGAAAACTAATCAATCAGGAAGGAGAACCTGGGAAAATCGCTAATTTGTTATCATAGGAGATCTGCAATTAAGTAGGTAGGTAACTATCTATCAATTAATCGAATGGAATAAATCGCGGAGAAAATCTATAGC
This sequence comes from Charanyca ferruginea, assembly GCA_947361185.1. Taxonomy (NCBI): domain Eukaryota; kingdom Metazoa; phylum Arthropoda; class Insecta; order Lepidoptera; family Noctuidae; genus Charanyca; species Charanyca ferruginea. The sequence continues at coordinate 33,371,193 of OX376057.1, forward strand.
TACGTATTAAACGGTACCTAGGCACTGTTATCTCTATCGAATCAAATTCATACCTGTATTGAGATTTTTTAGGAGCATGGATTTAAAAAAAACATAGTGTGGCGTACCTATGTAACTTTGTATGTCTGTTATCTCGTAACTGCAAAACCATTGAACCAATCGTAATAAAATTGTAAAAAAAGGTAGTTCAAGATCTTATTAGCCTACTTTTTGATCGGCTTTAACTCAGATTATGAAACAAAATGCAGATAGACCGTGCGGAACACTGAAAGTGAAGACAAAAAAGCAAATACAAATTCAAAAGCGAATACCTACAACGCGCTTTGTGCCCTACAGATACAGCATAGCACGAAACGCCGCATCGTTAAAAAAAAACAAATAACAATACAAATACAAATTAAAAAACGAATACAATCACGAGATTATAAGTATTCGCTTTTGAATTTGTATTTGCTTTTTTGGCTTCACTGTCAATGTTCCGCGCGGTCTTTCTGCCTTTTGTTTCATAATCTGAGGGCATAATAAAGTCGGAGTTCTCTCTATGTATGTTTACCGAAATTTTCGCCAATGCGACCGATTTAAAAAAATCTATTTCTGGTTCGCAACAATCGACATTCACCCAGACAAAGTCGCAGTCTAAACCTAGTACCTAATGACATAAAACGATTAGGTACGGATAAGAAAATTTTATTCTACCGAATTTCATTATCTAGATAAAAAATTAAGCAAGCCCTTGATACTATGTTATCGATGGAGGATTAAAATCGCTAGGCTACTCGATAGCGATCTATCGATAACGACATGTCGATATCAACTCACACTAATGAAGTCTAGATAGGCTACTAGCTGTGTACACCTGCAGGGAACATTGGAATTTGATGATTCAGTTCCTGACAAGACAAAAAAATTTTTTAACAAAAAAGACAACCGCCTTCAAAAAGTAAAAAATAATTTTCAATTTGCAAGTCGGCGGCTTTGGTTTTTTTGTTGTTTTGTGTTGCCACCGACTTGTGAATTGAAAATTATTTTTTACTTTTTGAAGCCGGTTGTCTTTTTTGTTAAAAATTTTTTTTTCGCTTTTTAGTGCCTTTTTCTTATCATACAAATTAATTACGAAACGGTGACGGTGATTTTTTTCTTTTTATTAATTATCAGGTTTCTTTACAATGTCAGTGAAGTCAGTACATATGAATTGAAAACATCACATTGGCACTTGCGGTTCCGAACTTACAACCTTTTGCGAGAGATGCGGGCGCGTTAACTACTGGGCTATCACGATACTACCTAACACGACTCTAACTAATATTATTTTTTTATAATTCTTAGGTTTGGTCGTGATCAGGTATTCATACTTTTCATAGAGTATTAAAAGAGGGCTATTGAGGAGATGAAAATGGTTTGTTCAAAGAAAAATCAAATACTGAGACAGAGAGCCCTTTGAAAATCTTTGGATTAAGTAATCATTAAAAATTTCTTTACCAACGTTTGCTTTGCAAGTGTTATGTACAGTCACCAAAAAAGATAAGTATCCATGTCGTCCGGTATAGTTGCAGTTCACTTAGAAACTGATGGGTGTTTAAAATAAAATAAGATATAATTAATAGCGAATAAACAGTTCAATAATTTACTTAAATTTCATTTAAAAACCTCCATTGGTTTCTAAGTAAATTTCAACTATTCACGACGACATGGATACTTATCTATTTTGGTGACTATACGAACGTACCTACTTCATCAATTATTCATTCTCGAAATTAAAAACCCTCAAAATACGATCGATGATCAACGTCAAAAATGTTGGTATAATACAAGCATTTTTGATAGATTGATACTGAGTTTAGTGACTAAAATAGCCCCCTGACTACTGAGTAATGTACGAACCAGTATGTCTTCCGCCTGTACCCTTAGTAAACACACAACATCCATGTAATTTGATCTATATCTCGTCCCGTAATCGTATGAGCCCGGTTTATCGATAACTGCTTGATCGATCATTTCCAGATATACATTTAGATAACGATTTTAATCGATAAAGGGAGATTTATAATTTTTACCTTCATTGCTAGGCTTAGAAATTCCGGGACATGGTGATTTAGTTGTTTATCGTTTTATGATGTTGTGTTAGAATTTTTTTAAAGTAGATGAAGTTTTTTTTTTAAATAACATTATAATAATTCTCCTGCATCGTGAGTGCGTTCACAAACATATAAACTTACATACACTAAAAACCGAACCTGAAACAACTATCTGTAAGCCTATTTGTTTCGTACTAGAATCGAACCCACGATACGCAGCACTGCAGTCAATCACTCAGTCACTGCGCCAACTGTGTTAGATATTATATGTTTAGAAATTTGTTTTTTTTTTCTGATTTAAAGCATATGATTGTATTGATTAAAACGTAGATACAATAATTAAACGTATCAAGACCTATTGCCACTATAATCGTTAGTAATTAATATTGTGAAGGAAAATTTTATCATCCAAAAGTATGAACACCCTTACTTATACAATTGCTTAAAGTTAAGACACACTTAAACGTCCTTAATGTGTGGTTAAGCAGACGATAATCATTAGATACTTAACTTTAGTCTCACATAGTCTTCATCTGCCTAGCATTTTACCACTATGTTGGGGCTAGCTCCCAGTCAATATCAGTGTTTTACATGGAATGTCCACAACCCAGTTACCTATAATATACCCCTTGGTAAGACTGGTTGTAAGACTTTCTGGCTTCAGGGGTGTGATTCTGTAAGACCTCATTCCACTTCGAATCTGAATCCGCTGTGAGTTTCTTGATTGGCATTTTGAAAACTCGGTTGATAATTCGAATTTACACTAGCGCCACCATTGCGAGCGTGCCAGCGAGTTGAACTAAATTGACAGGGAGATTTTGACAGATAAAGTATGAGATGACGTAAGAAGTGGCATTCTGTAAGGTAATTTCCCCGTCACTTCGACGCTCACTTCGCACTCGAACCCGATTCAAAGTGTCAAATATATCAAGGTCATTTTGAACCTTAAACGAAGTGAAAGTGAATAGCGATGTGAGATGCGAGTTGTTGTTTGAATTTTACAGAATCGACCTACTGGTCACCTATAACTGAAAGACTATATATAGACTTTAAGCCGATCCCAACATAGTTGGGAAAACGCAAGGCAGATGATGACGCAAACCACATTTTATAAAACCATACAACATTAGAGTTCAAAATGTAACACAATTTCAATAACAAATCTCCTCAAGAATCTTTTTAATCCGACCTCAATCCCAAACCTTTTTTGAAAACAACGCCATCTCGTGTCGCTTGTCAAAAACAAAACAAGAGTGACCACATCTTCATCCCACGGCTACAGGATACATGTTCCGTACATAAATCGTTTTCAACTGATACCATCTTACTGTTTATCAATCTGAGGGTCAATAAATTAAGGGTATCTAGGTTTGCGATCAAATCTGATGAGGTAATGTTAGGTTTAATTGAGCTTACATGGCATGGGTTATTTAAAACGTGTTTTTCTTTTTTGGTTTCTTCTAAAATCAAGTCAAAATGGTTTACAAATATAAAATAAAATGAAAGTATAACGTGTTCCGTGCTAATCTTGCAAATTAATTTTTATTTTAAAACTGCAAGTTTGTTATCGTTTCTGAGATAACTTCTTGTGAGAGACAATCGCATCATAAAGTAACCTACAAGCAAGTAATAGCTGTAGTAAGTACTTATGTCAGAACTAGTTTCGTTTGCACCACTTAGTTAGGTATGCGTATGGATTCCAGAAAATGGAAATTGAAGTGATTTTCTTCCAAACTAAAAGAAATAATGTAAAAATGTTTATTAAATTAGTATATTACCACATACCAGGTTCGATTCCCGCCCAGGGTAAATATTTGTGTGATGAGCACTTGTGTTTGCCTTGTGTCTGGGTGTTGTTTATCTATATATGTATGTATTTACAAAAAAAATGTATTTGTGTATGTATATCAGCTGTCTGACACCCATAGTACAGGGTCTCCCTAGTTTGGGGTCAGATAGCCGTGTGTGAAAATGTCCCCACATATTATTATTATTATTATTATTATTATACCATGTGACCAACAGAACCAGTTCAGCATAAATGCCAGACCACTTGTGCCTCACGCAGGTAAAATCATTTTCTTATTATTCAAATTTAAGTCTTCGTAAGTGTCCAGGAGATGGTCATATTACTTATTATTTTTTTGTTCTATGCAACAAACACAAGAACGCGTTGTAACAAGACCCTTTACAAATATGTGGGGTCAAAGATATTATCTGTGTGTGTTAGGATTTATGTGTGTTTATGAGAATATTAGTAGGGCGATACTCATCGCCACCTAGGTCTAGAACCGGCTATCTCCCATGAGCTAAGTTAAGCTTTAAATATCTTTTAGTCTATCGGATACAGTACAGGTGAACCGGTTCATTATTTCATTAACCCATTTTTTCTTATAAACGGGGCAAAGATTTTTGTCATTTTTATGTTTTCCGTTTATATTGTTAGGTTTAAGTTAAACAACGTGAGGAAACCTGGACTCATAATTAATATAAGTTAAGGCTAGTTTTAACATCACTTAACATCATAGGGCCAAGTCTGCTATTTTGATAATTTCGTCATTCCAACACGATCCCATTGTCATTTTGCTAAAAGTTCGTAATCTCCTAATTTCAAATTGGTCGATCATTGGTCGGTCGAATGCAATGCCAAAGCAATGGCTGCACAATGACGTTCTAATGGTAGGTCAAAGGAACTATCAAAATTTTAAGAGATTACCGCCTAAGTCAGTCATTCATTTGTCATTTTGAACGAGAATACCATTGTATATCATTTCTTTCAATGGCGTGTCAATGGTTGACCATTGGAAAGTCATAATGACGCCATTATATTAGTAAATTACCAATCTTGTCAAAATTAACAATTATGAAATCAATGATAGACCATTCTGACACTATTGTAATAGCAGACTTGAGGCCCTGGTAGAGGCCTACCAGGGGGCCAAGTCTGCTATTTTTATAATTTCGTCATGCCAACATGATCCCATTGACATTTTGCTAAAAGTTCGTACTCTGCCAAATTCATAATGGTCGATCATTGGTCGGTCGAATTAAAAGCAATGACTGAACAGTGACGTTCTAATAGTAGGTCACTGATCAAAGGAACTGTCAAAATTTTAGCAGATTACCGCCTAAGTCAGTCATTCAGTTGTACCATTCTATATCATTTCTTTCAATGGCGTGTCAGTGGTTGACCATTGGAAAGTAATAATGACGCCATCATATTAGTAGATTACCAAACTTGTCAAAATCAACAATTATGAAATCAATGATAGAGCATTCTGACACTATTGTAATAGCAGACTTGAGGCACAGGGCCTCAAGTCTGCCATCCAATGTCGTAAAAAGAGCCGATTTTATTATTTCTTTTAAAATCACAGGATGCTCGTTACTACTGAATCCAAGTATAAGTAAATAACATAAATATAACACAATGATTAGATACCAACACATGTAATGTGTACTAACGATTGCTGTAGCAGCCATCGTGATAACACAGTGATAACAATAATTATCAGTAGATCGCTTGCTACCGATGTCACGATAATACTTTACAATTTAACGATTATCAATAAAAAACAACACTTATGTACGTTATCAAATTGGTCTTGTTAGAAAAAGGACAACGGAAAAAGTTTTTTTTGTTAATCAGTGATTTTGATCTAAGCCTAGTAATCTGATTGTTTTATTTCCATGATAATAATGCGCGTTCCAAATTAATGTTGCACAAAAATTAGAGCACATAACTATTCACATTGATCAGTAATATTGTAAATTATCGCTTGCTTTTTTCAACCGACTTTAAAAAGAAGGAGGTTCTCAATTCGTCTGTACGTATTTTTTTTTTTTTTTTGTGTATTTGTTACGTGATTTCTCCGGCAAAATGTAAAGCGATTATAAATTCTTCTTGTGATAAATAGGGTATGCCTCAAGGGTGGTCCCATATAAATTTCATCGAAATTGATTCAGCACTTTTTGAAAAAATCGTCAGAAAGCAAAAAGATATACAAGGATGATGTTGTAATGTTCTCACCTTGTACTTTCAATCTCTGTTTTGACTGTGCTGCCATTTCTTAATGGATTTGGATAATAAGGAAGAACTGAAAAGCGAAAAATAAAAGCTTTTTCTACAAAAAAGACAACCGCCTTCAAAATCCAAAAAGTGAAAAATAACTTTAAAACTGAACACACATGATTTTAGTTTATGTAACGTAACTTATGCAACGTTAACCGACTGTTTGAAACAACCCGCCCTTAGGCCGGTTTCAAACAGTCGGTTAACGTTACGTACGGACGATTAAAAAGTTACTATGACGTAAGATGTTTAACGTACGTTAAATGTAACGGGTTGTTTCATGACATAAAAATCCATCAGTTAAAGTTATTCAAAAAGAGATTCCATGATATTTTGATGTTTGAAGTAGCTGTTTGACAACACAAAATTACGTTAACTGGTCGGTTATGGTAATAGTAACTTTTTGACGTACAATTTTGTGAAACCACCCATTATTTTAGTTAGCGCCATTTTTGACTATTACCGGTAAGTATTGTAAATAGTTGAAGCAACCCGCCCCAAGTCAACACAGGCGTGAAGTATTGTAGTGCTATATAGAGATATACTTTACTGGTATTTGCCATTCTCCTTGGCAGATTAGTGCCCCTATCTCACGATACCAGTCCCGTTAATTTAAAAGTCAAAGTGACGTAGATGATCAGGATCAGATTTCAGCGTGGGCTAATATTCGTGCTGTATCTGTGAGTAATGGCGGATGGGATGCTGCGAAGATAAATACATTCTCACGTCGGGTTCTGCGCACGATTGCCTATCGCTGATTATGTGCTGGTGCATCTTAGGTAGGTAATAATTAGTTGGATTAATTTATTTGTGTGTGGTGATGTTTTTCTTGCTGTACAATGTTAATGTTTCAACGTGTAAAGTCAAAAAAAGTCAAAGTCAAATCATTTATTTCAATTAGACCATTAAAAAGGCACTTTTGAACGTCATAATAAAAAAATATAAAGATGATTCTAGTTGCCCATTCCAAAAGGTAGTTTCGTATGGAGAAGAATGGGCAAGAAACTACAAACTTACTCTTTTAAAAATAAATGTGTACAATATTTTGCATTTACTGTTTACAGTTATATAACTATACGTGAATACGATGGACCTTGCATAAAAACACTATATTGAAGTATGTACAAAGTATTACAAGATAAAGAATGACAGCTAAGTTGTATACATAGATACATAGTGTTCACATATTATTATTTACAATTATTGTAAAAGTAGACAACCACTCCATACATTTCAACAAACTATGAACCAGTGTGTGAACCAAAGCAAGAATTAAATATAATGTGTATACTAAGTATAAATTAAGTAGTTTTAATTAGCAATCCGTTTGATTTTGTCTAGACTGTAGATTGTCCTATGGAGCCCGGACCAGCATGTTTCCAAGCATTCTTATCATGGATATAATCCTCTAAACTGTAATATGCTTGTTTACAGAGTGTACAAGGTGTAACGTCAAATACGCAATACCTGAAAATAGTTTGACTATAATAACGAGCAGAATCAATTGAACCACTTTTTAATATAAAGGTCACATTTTTCAAAAAATCTTCATGAAACATGTTGCCCTGTCTATTTATTAATAAGTCAAGCCATCACGTGCGCAAATCTGCCAAAATAGGTAAACTAACACAAATGTTTGTCTTCCAATTAAATTTTCTCATACGCGTGATAATAATAGTTCTTATTTCATTGAAATACGAGTCTTGGTAAAACTAAAACAGCACATTAAAATTTTTTTATGTTTTTTTTTCTCTCAGAATTAGGTTAATTGAATTAAAAATAATTTCGGGTGTCTGAGGTTTTGCGTGTTTAACGCCTTGCACGCACCTTGTATATGTTACAGTTAAAACTCTTAACCGGTCAAAACTACTTTTGACTACAAAAATCAGCCAATAGCACCTACTTTTGACCTGTTTAAATTTATCCTTACTACTTAGAAATCCATTAGGTTGGTAGATTTTTTTGTAAACCTTTTAAATCTTTAGTTTTGTAGGGTTTCTGATAACTAGAGACTTCTATAAAATATTTTTTTTTGTACCTATCGAAAATGATTTTTATCCTGATTAGAGTTCTGAGTGAAGGCAGTTAAAAGTAATTTTGCTCGGTTAAGAGTTTTGACTGTACATACAGCCTGATTTTTACTCCTGACTTGATACTTTGCGTGATTCATTTTGGTCAGAGGTTAAGCATTGCCATCCAACGTGGCAATGCCTCCAGTCTCTTGGGCACATTTCCAGATGACGGCGGTGTGGAGTAATTCTTTGATGCCTTACTGTATTAGTTTTATTTTTTTATTATTTTCCAACTTATAAAAAATACAATCGAAAATTTTAAGTTAGGTACCAATTTTTCACGCAGTCAGGTTTATTTAAACGGAGTCAAACGAAATATACTTAAGTATACGTATACAATACATATAGATACCTTGAGTACCATGCAACATGTGGATGTGTGTGTGTGTGTGTAAATTGGGACAGAATACTAAGAAAATCAACAATTGAACGTAGTTCCCAATCGCTAACATTATCAGTTGTAAATACCGGTTCGCGTAATTATCTTTTTTAAAGTGAGAAATTATCGCTGTGACGAATGAACTAACTGGCATCACACATCAGTGAACTATGAAACTAAATATTAAACTAATTAGAAAGACGAAAAAAAAAGAAATAGAAATGTAACTAAACACATTATTTAATACTAGCTGGCTGGGCAGACTATAATCTGTAAAAATTTAAATGAAAAATAAAAAACTATAAAAAGTTCAGTTTCTATCCGAATTTTCTAATTTTTAGGGTTTCGTAGCCAAATGGCAAAAAACGGAACCCTTATGGATTCGTCATGTCTGTCTGTCTGTCCGTCCGTATGTCACAGCCACTTTTTCCCGAAACTATAAGAACTTTATGTAGGTACCTACTTACTGTTGGAACTTGGTAAGTAGATGTATTCTGTAAACCGCATTAATTATGTAAATATATTATGTTATCATATTCTATTTTGAGCTTGTTATAAGATGCATATGACAAAAAAGTTTTTTCGGGCTAACCATAACAATGATCCGCGACTAATATTTTTTATGTTCATTCAGTATTTATTTATTTATTTATTTTATTTATTCACAAGGCAACTACAACAGGTGACAAACACACATATGACAAGGTTTACATTATAGGTTTCGATCTGATTATCACCCAAAGCGTAATCGCACAACATGACAAGCAACAACAATAATAATGATGATAACTACAGTAAAAAAGTTTAGCTCCCAAAAAAATAGACCAAGATTAGGGCTACAAGGTATGTGCATCCTACACACTTCTCCCTAGGCGGCAAATGTGTAGTAGACGATACACAGTAAATTATTATTTCAACCAACTGTGTAACAAATTCTATCCCGATTCGTCCAGCCGTGCGTAACCAACAAGTTTTGCATTTTTAAGTAATTTTAGTAAGATAGGATTTGTAACGAAGTCAGACTACAGACTTCGTTAAAACTTGAATTCAAACACATTTCAACCGACTTCAAAAAAGGAGGAGGTTATCAATTCGTCTGTATTTTTTTTTTTTTTTTTTTTTTGTGTTTGTTTCCTGATTTCTTTGGACTGGGTGAACCGATTTTGATGATTCTTTTTTTATTTGCAAGCTAGTGCTTGTGCCGTGCCCGTGTTAATTTGGTCCAGTTCTGACAATGGCATCCATGAGAAAACCGTATAAGTCTTAAATTTGCATTAAGTAGGTACGTGCGCGATTTGTTACGCGATTTCTCCGGCAAACGTAAACTGATTTTGAAAATTCTTTTTTTATGAATAGGGTATGCTTCAGGGGTGGTCCCGTATAAATTTTATCGAAACTGATTCAGCACTTTTTGAAAAATCAACAAATACCCAAAAATTTTACATAGACGACGTTTTAGTTTCATCGATCTTTGTAGTAGCTAACTTTCAATCTCTTCTTAATAGATTTGGATGAGAAGGAGGTACTAAAAAGCGGAAAATAAAAAGCTTTTTACAAAAAAGACAACCGCCTTCAAAAAGTGAAAAATAACTTTAGCACAGAACACACATTGACTTTAGTTTCGGAAGTCGGTGGCAATACAAAACAACAAACACAACAAAGCCACTGAATTTCGAAACTAAAGTCAATGTGTGTTCTGTGCTAAAGTTATTTTTCACTTTTTGAAGGCGGTTGTCTTTTTTTGTAAAAAGCTTTTTCCAGCTGTACCTTCCACTGTTTAAGTAGAATCGAAAAATTTCGTGCATAGCGGCACAGATGAACTAATAGTTCCTTTGGATAGCTGGCCTAGAGCATATCAAATCTAACCGGCATTTCATACCTAAACCGTAAGAGGCCTAGAAGGAAGCGCAAACGCATTAGAAAAATAAAAAAAGTAGAAGTTCGCAATTCAAATTTCCAGCTTTGATAATCTACGATACGTCCATGAGGCAATCACGCACCACCTGTCTCTCTTCCTCCATCATACTTTATCTCCCTCTAGCTTATCGGCTAGCTCGAAATTAAAAAAAATAAAATAATGAGTACCGTTATCAGGGTGGTGTTATCAACCAGCATCCGTCAGCGTATCGGTAATGATAAAGTCACATCTGTTGTGTCAATGGTCCATGATTGCTGTTCTATTTCTGATTACGACTTGTTTTGCACGCGTGTTATTAATCTCTGATGTTGTAAGGAATTATAAAATTAGTAGCTACTGCCCGTGACTTGGTTCCTGGTGCTTTTTGCCTTCGCGGGCTTACGCAAGACAATCCTAGTTAAGCACCCCGGAAAGTATAGAATACAAGCATTCAAACATTATTATTTATTTATATGGAAAGTATAAGTATGCAGGATGAAATTGAATTCATTAGCAAAATTTTAAGGAGTGACTCAGACCACGAACCTGAACAACTTTCATTATGGAGCCAACTCAAACAGCGCGAAAAAAGGACAGCTGTTCCATAAAGAAAGTGCAATAGGTACTCGGCCAAAATGTATCGAACAGCTGTATTTTTTTGGCGCTGTTTGAGTTAGCTCCATAATGAAAGTTGGTCAGGTTCGTGGTCTGAGTCACTTCTTAAAAATTTGCTAATGAATTTAATTTCATCCTGTAGTTTGAGCCGTTTAGGGTGGAAACTCTAGGGCCATGGAGTCCAAGTGCCCATATTGTTTTTTGGGACATCGCCAAGCGGCTGGTCGACCCTTCATGTGACCCGAAGGCTGATCTGTACTTGAGTCAAAGAATCAGCATTGCCATACAACGTGACAATGCTGCCAGCCTGTTGGGCACGTGTCCCGTTGACAGTGATGTGGACGAGTTTTTCGATGTCCTTTGAGCTCCGCTGCCTTTTTCTTGGAATTATACATAATATTATTGTTTTGATTTTTAAGATTTGTTTGGAAAGTACTACTAAGTTATGCGCTCCTAGTAGATACTTGGATATAAGAGAGCTTGGTAACTGAATATATTAGGAAACTGGTGACTTCAACTGAGTCATGATTCCCTGGTACTATAGTCGTGTCACTCGTCAATGGTTGTATTATACTGAATTTATTTTTTTATTTCTCCCTCCTTAATTTTACACAAACGCTTTATAAATTGTAGTCTATGCGCTATTCTGATGTACATACATACCTAAGCTATATTACTGTAAAGTCTCATCAAAATCCGTTCCGTAGTTTTGTCTGAAAGATAACAAACATTCATCTTTCCATCCTCACAAATTAATAAAAATTTCGCAGTTATATTTTTAAAATAATGTTTCGACTTTCTATGTCGTTAATGATTCTGAGATATTCGTTTCCTATATCTGTACTACTCATCATCACTGACTAACCTTTTTACATCTTCGTTGGGGTCGGTTTCCAGTGTTAACGGATGCAGCTGAATACCAGTCCCTGTCTGACCTCCACAACCCAGTTACTGGGTAACACGATACCCCTTGGTAAGACTGGTTGTCAAACTTTCTGGCTTCTGACTACCCATAACGACTAGACGACGACTCGATTCAATTTTCCTAATATGACGTTGAAAAGTGCCTTGTAATGTTCTAATTGAAATAAATGATTTGACTTTGACTTTTTCGACTGTCAAAGATCTACGAATGACAACCGGGACCAACGGCTTTACGTGCTTTTCGAGGCACGGATGGGGTTTGGTATGGCTGGTCATACATTCGCAGACAGACCACGGCAAGCGTCTATCAAATTGTGGTGGTGGGGCAAAGTTTAAAAATATTTTGTCATTCTCGCCAGATGACTGTATCTCTTCCTTCCTCGAATCTCTCTCCTGCTTATAAATTCTTAGTATTTTATGGGTTCAACATTACGATCTTAACATTAATACTTGAAAGGATCATTACCTAGCATTAAACAAACTCCCCACATAACAGACTTTGCCCACATAAACATACATTTTAACAACATTATCATCAAAACATATTTTCATCAATACACAAAAAAAATAAGTTTGTGAATATACAATCGACCCTTAACTGTTGCTTCTTAATCTCGCTGTGATAACCGTTGAACCTTGATAAACCAGTCGTCTGATAATCAGAGATAAGGCCACGTAACCGTGTAATGATAATGACCACACTGGTACACTGGCTACATGTATAGAGTCACGCGGGCGCGTGGGCAGGGTTAATAGAACCGTAAGTAGATACCTACCCTCTCAGATTATGAAAAAAAAGGCAGATAGACCACTGGAACACTGAGAGTGATGCCAGAAAAGCAAATAAAAATTAAAAAACGAATACCTACAATTCGTTTCGCGCTGTACTGACCCGAGTCAGTACAGCATGAAGCGAAGCATTGTTAAAAAAAAAACAAATAGCTACTAATACAATAAAAACAAATAATAGTTTAAAAAAACTAAAAACACGCTTTTTATACAAAACCAAACTAAAAAATAGAAAATAAATTTTAATAAATTTAAATTGTGAAAAGTGTTAAAAATTTCAATAAATATAAATTAATAATAGTGTCAAAAAAAAAAAAAATATTTAAAAAAAAGCGTGGGGTGCATGGTGTCAATAGATATAAAATATTTTATTGACAGATATGAGTAGAGTGATTATCATTTTGATAATATCTTAAAAAGCACCCCACGGTTTTTCTTAAATAAAATATTTCCGGTATCTGGGTAGGTGGCCAGGTATCCGGGCGATGCCCGGATACCCCACGGGATTTATAATATTTGTATGTAAATGCAATACTGAAACCCAATAACAATCTATACTTAATATTATAAAGCTGAAGAGTTTGAGTAGACACGGTTGGCGCAGTGGCTGAGCGATCGACTGCTGCGCAACGTGTTGCGGGTTCGATTCCCGCCCGGGGTAAACATTTGTGTGATGAGCACTTGTGTTTGCCTTGTGTCTGGGTGTTGTTTATCTATATATGTAGGTATTTACAAAAACAAAAAGGTACGGATTCGGGTCGCTAGTTAGATATATACATAATCTAAGTAAAACTAAACTGAATCTAAGAAACAATAATTCGCAACCGTTTCAAGCTTATTTCCATAACTAAGTTCCCCTGTAAGTGTGTTTGTACGTGTCTTATCTCAGAAACAGTATCAGTTGAGACAAAGCAACGTATGATGTGGCTATGCATTTGCTTAACAAGACGGTTATCGCTGTGTTATCGTTAAAAATTAGTTACTTAGTAATTAGAATCCGGGTGACGATATTGGTCTCTAGGTATGTTCCAGATCTGTATATTATACAGTAAGTATTATTACTTGAAATAATCAATTATATTAGTATTTTTTTTACTTTTTTTACAGAGACTAAGTGTATTTAGGACACATAAAAAAATAAGAACGTGAAATGTGATGCTAGGATATCGAAAATTAATAATGTGCGTTTAGATGTAGTTTAGTTTGTAGTTTTAGTGTCGTCCGTGTGGTGTTGGACGTAAAGACTAACACCATCCCATATCTTCCCGTGGGTGTCGTAAGAGGCGACTAAGGGACTTACCAGAGAATGGGCAGCAGCGTTCTCTGTGCCTTTGTAACAACCATACTGCGATCGCCAATCCGCCTGCCAAGCGTGGCGATTATGGCAAAACCCCCCCTTGGGGAGGCCTATGTTCAGCACTGGACGTCTTTCGGCTGAAATGATGATGATGATGATGAGATGTAGTTTATGTCTCTTAATTAATGAGTTAATAGCCCCTGAACAACGAAGAATAACGCACGCGAAAGGTTTTGGTCGAGGTAGCGCCTTAACACCACTATAATCATGCCTCTATTCCGAGATGGAGAAGACAGACATGTATAGGGTGACTGGTAATTAGTGTACGATACTTAAACACGTGATTGTGGTCATGATAACAAACAACTTTCCCTAGGAAAAAATGCTTTTTGTACTGGTTCACTTTTATCACAATAACACAACAGCCGTATGAAATTCACGCGCGCGCACGACTGTGACCTAAAGTGAATCAGTACCAAAAAAAAATTTCTTCGGGAAAGTTGTTTGTTATCATGAACACAATCACGTGTTTAAGTATCGTACACTAATTACCAGTCACCCTATATATGTTAAACTAGTACACATATTGCCACTTTTATTAAGTATATTTATAGGCACTAATCCATACTTCTATACTTAATAATTATTGTAAATGGGAAAGAAACTCTGTTACACTTTCACAACGAACGACTGATTTCGATGAAATTGGTATGATAATAGCTTAACCCCTGGGGAAGGACATAGACTACTTTTTAATCCGCGACTTTGTCTGTATTCTACGATAACCGACATTCACGCGGGCGAAGTCGCAGAAGAAGAAGAAGCTAGTAATAATCTATATGACGACACGGTTGGCGCAGTGGCTGAGCGATCGACTGCTGCGCAGCGTGTTGCGGGTTCGATTCCCGCCCAGGGTAAACATTTGTGTGATGAGCACTTGTGTTTGCCTTGTGTCTGGCTGTTGTTTATCTATATATGTATGTATTTACAAAAAAAAAAAGTATTTGTACATGTATATCAGCTGTCTGACACCCATAGTACAGGGTCTCCCTAGTTTGGGGTCAGATGGCCGTGTGTGAAAATGTCCCCACATATTATTATTATTATTTATAAAAGCGAAAGGTCACTCACTCATCACGAAATATCGAAAACCGCTTGACGTATAAAGATGAAATTTGGCAGGGAGGTAGTTTATTAGTTAGTAGACGTCCGCTAAGAACGGATTTTGCGACAGAGCCGGATTAAGGAGGTCTAATGGCTCTCCCAAGTAAACACCGCGAACGAAGTCGCTGGCAGCGGCTAATAATATTATAAAGCTGAAGTTTCTTTATATTTTTGTTTGAATGGGCTAATCACCAGAACTATTAATTCGATTCTAAAAAATATTTCGCTTATTAATAGGAAATGAAGTCATCCCAGAGTACCATATTTTATTATCAAGATAAATTCAGATCTGTTAAAAAGATCATGCGCACAAAATTACAGGCAAAATTTTGTCTTATTTTTACAAACAGACTCGAAAACTACTGAACCTTTGAAGCAAACATTTTACAGGTAGGTAATAGCCATCAGCTAAGAACAGATTTTATACCAGGGCCGTATAAAGGGGGTCCCATGAGCACCTTTCGAATATAGAAATTACATTTATTCAAAAGTTAAATAAAAAGACGGCCAACCGTCTTATTTCAAAAATACACAAGTTTATTAAATGTAACCAAGAGTATATAAATATAACAAATACACTCTACAGATTCATTACAAATATAATATCTTATCAGTCGGACAACGAGCTCCATTAAGAGAACTATCTGCCGTTATCAGCGGCTTATCTCACTGATGAGAGACACAAAATCATCGTTACATGACGTCTGAGTTTAAATTTATATTTAATTATTTGTTGTCATTGAGCGATGCTATCGATTTTCTGGAAAAACACAGATGTTTTATTGTTGGAAAACCCTGGACTTTGCACGGGCTGGGACTCCAATCTAGGACCTGCAGCACACTCCCTAGACTATACAAACGAACTGGATATAATGGTCTAGGTGCAAAAGGACTGATTCCCAAAATGGCAACCAGTGTCGCAAAAGGACTACTTAATTCTCAAAATGGCAACAGAGTCGCAAAAGGACTAATTCTCAAAATGGAAAATTCTCAAAAATAATATTCTCTGAATGGCCAATTCTCAAAAAGCCTAATTCTCTATTAGTACTAACCAAGCGCTACGCGGGCTGCGCGACCACGTCCGCCCGCGCCCTCTCGCATTCCCCTCTCATGCTCGAGGTTGTAGATTCGCAACTGGACTCGAGCAAGTACAGAGACCAGCACGTCGAGCTACCCATATCTGTCAAACTACTTTGATAGTTTTTGAACTTCAGGTTCATGTTCAATTGGAAAAAAAATACAGTTTGGTATGACGCCAGCTGATGTGCTGGCGTCTGTACCAATGTGATTTTATATTCATTTCATAATTATGTACCTACTTCTATGTTTATCTTGCACATTACTGATATCGGTGAAGGAAAACATTGACAGTCGTTATAGATAGTCAGAAGCTAGGAAATCTGACATCCAGTCTTACCAAGGGTTACCAAACACCTGGGTTGTAGAGTTCAGAAAGGGAGTCGCTCCATGTTAAACACTGGTATTCAGCTACATCCAGTTAGACTGGAAGCCGACTCCAATATAGTTGGGAAAAGGCTCAGCAGATAACTGACTGTAAATTTATCGAAACACAGTCTTGACCCAGGTCTGTGCCCAGGGTAAGATCCCGGAATCTGTCAGTTTCCCAGAATTATTTTTATTAATCAGTTTAATTTGAATTTGTACAAACTTTGAGATAAACAATGGTGCAATCGGACGCCGCGATAAGAGACCTTATCATTCGACCGATGTTGTTAGGTAGGTATATAGTTTGATGTGTGTAACTAATATTTGAAACTGTATCTTTTTTAACTTGATTAAAATATGTAATATAGTGTCCAGTTTTGGATAAAATGTTTTATAAAAAGTATTTCATGATGGCCGGACGAACTGTGGGCTCTAGGTGACACAGAACTGGAGCCCTAGTGACTAAAGAGCCCTAAGACGGGGTCGCGGCCGGCCACGATTGAGATGGCGGTACGAACTGAATCGATCACTTGATCGATTATGATCGATTAAATTAGTGGAACTGATTTTATGTAATTTCACGATTATGACAACTTAGGCGTTATTTCTAATGAAATTATGGCAAATACAAGTATGGTATATAAAATTATTGCATTTTAAATTATGGCAAACATTAGTAAACCCTTGGTATAGCGCGTATTTTTGTGAGTTTTTCAATTTAATATTTATGTACTTTCTTTCTTTTTTTTTTACTTGGACATCACTGACTTTCGTAAATGAAAACAAAGTAAGAAAACCTTATATTAGTTTCTGGCAGTGGCTTCATGTAAAACACTGTTATTTAGCTCAATTCGGTTTAAAGACTGGAAGTCGACCCCATTTTCAAAATTTGAATCTTCTTCCAACGCAAAATACTTAGTTTCAAATTCAACAAATATTGCGTCATTTACAGAAAAAAAACAATAACGTTAGTGGGTCCGATGATTACCTAAATAAATTAACTTTACCTTAAATAAATTCATGTGAAACCACCTTATATGGACGCAGGCATTAGTGCAAGTTCTCACTGTTTGAGGCGATACGAGAAAATGGAGAAAAGTAGGTCGGTAAATGTCTCGTTCTTTGTAAAGAATGGGTTTCGGAATTGCAAAGTTAGGAATGTAGTTCCGTAGCCCATTCTGAAATGCTCAAATTATTTGGTAGTATGATATAATTGGAGCGTAGGGAGCGTGGGTTCGATTTCAAGGTTGGGAAAAGTGATATTGGAATTTTTAGGAATTTCTCAATAGTAGGCGGCCATGATCGAAATTCGGTCAGAAACATATTATTATCTGCAAATAGATAGTCCATCGTGTACGTACAATGAGTATTAAAAAGAGAAAAGAGCTGTGATTTTTTGTACGTTTGTTAATGACCATAAACTCAGAAACTACTAAACTGATTTTAAAAATTCTTTCACCAATACGAAGCTACGTTATAATTGAGTGCTATAGGTTAGGGGTCCGTTAGCCATGTAGTGCCAGTCGCGAATAGCACCACCCCATTTCTACCCGTGGGTGTCGTAGAAGGCGACAGAGGGATATTGGCCAGAGGATGGGCAGCAGCGTCCTTCTGAGTACCATAACACCAACTGCGATCGCCACGCATGGCGATTACGGCTGAACCCCCCTTGGGGGAGACCTATGCCCAGCAGTGGGCGTCTAAAGGTTGACATGATGATGATGAGGGGTCCGTAAGTCTACCTACTTTATTATCTATTGCTAAAAACTATTCACTAAAGTCTCAACTAAAGTTATCTTGACAAACTTTTAACACGTTTCCCGTACCACAATGCGAAGCAACACAAAACTCCAACTTTCTGATGTTATCTGCTCCCCTATTACCCGACCGTGATTAAACAATAGCCGTGTAATCGAAAAAATAATTTGCTCAATTTGTCCAACGGCCTGATTGATGCCCACCCAATTAATACCACCAGATAGAGATGCCCCGATTGTTAACTTTTAACCAAACGTAATTAGAACTATTTGTTTTGGCCGGGTTATCGCGACGTTCCATCGCCGTGGAACAATAGAAAAGTTCGAATTTTGAAATAATTCGATTACAGAACGAGGTGATAGTGATTTGTTAGGTTAATTATTTTGTTTTTTTTTGGGAAACCGGTAACTTAAGTTTTGTAAGGCTGGTAAGATAAAACTGGTTGGAATGAAATAAAACCGTCTTTATATGTTTTTACATAATTGAATGTGACCGCTAATTGTTTCATTAGTTCTGCTGTAATTAAATTGGGACTAAGTAGGTACTAAATGGAATTCAATAAAATAACTGGAATACTGGCGACTACTCATGTCAGCGCGTTTGAAAGCGCGTTTTCATTATTGGACCTTTTCCATTCACGCGTAACAGAATAGGAACTATGAAAATCTTAGTCATTGATCTTAGACCTATAAAATAATAATCAAAGTCAAAGACAAATGTTTTATTTTCAATTAGATTATTAAAAGACACTTTTGAATTAAAAAGTTGAATTATTTGTCCCTTTCGAAAACCAGTTTCGTATACTTAGAGAAAAATGGGCCAGAAACTTCATACTTTTTTTTTGAAAATAATTGTTTACAATTTTTGGTATAACACGGGGATTATAAAATAAGTACATGAATACGATGTACTTGCATAAAAATCACTATATTATTATTAGAGAATGTGCAAAATATTACAAGTTTAGAAATTACAGCTATATTTATAGATTACATAGTGTTAACCTAACCTATTTCCACGATAAAAGAAGCTTCTCAAAAATAAGTATCTCAACGGTAGCAGCATACAAAAAAAAGCCTTAAAATAACAGTACCAACTGACACCTATCAACTATCACAAGCCAATAGGTAGCAACTGGTTGTCTCAACCGGCAACCTGTAATTGCAGCGACGTGGTTGCGACCACCCGCGCGCTACCGAGAAAGACACGTGTAGTGTTCGGTTACCGTAGTGTTAATATCAGATGCTTTACGAAGTTATGATTGAGTAAGGTTTCCGTTGATAAGGTTGGCTGATTGTTTGAAGGATATTTTTGTGTGTGTCGTATTGTTTTTGATATGGTCTATAATCCTAGAGACAGGCAGAGGCCTTCGCATAGCTGAAATTTTGTGGTAACTTCCTTTATACCAGACAAACCAATATTTTTTTTTTCTTTTTTAATGTGTGGGGTCATTTTCACACATGGCCATCTGACCCCAAACTAGGGAGACCCTGTACTATGGGCGTCAGACAGCTGATATACATACACAAATACATTTTTTTTTGTAAATACATACATATATAGATAAACAACACCCAGACACAAGGCAAACACAAGTGCTCATCACACAAATGTTTACCCTGGGCGGTAATCGAACCCGCAACACGCTGCGCAGCAGTCGATCGCTTAGCCACTGCGCCAACCGTGTCGTCATCTGAGTAGCCTTTTCGGCCTTTTCCTAACTATGTTGGGGTGAGTTTCTAGTCTAACTGGAGGCTGCTGAATACTATACTCCGTTCACAATAAGATTAGAAATACACACAAACCTTATTGTAACCACTTTTTTTTTTACTCTAATGTTATCCTTATGCCTACGGAATAGAAGTCAAAATCGGTTGAACGGACTGTAAAAAAGGTTTGTGTATATGTCTAATCTTATTGTGAACGGAGTATAGTGTTTTTAACCGACTTCAAAAAGGTTATCAATTCGAATGTTTATATATTTTTTTTTTTTTATGTATGTTCGGGCATAACTCTGTCATATATAAACGGATTTGCAAAAATCACACATTACTTTACTTTCGGAAGTCGGTGACAATACAAAACCACAAACACAAAGCCACCGCCACCGACTTCCGAAAGTAAAGTAATGTGTGTTCTGTGCTAAAGTTATTTATCACTTTTTAGTTTTTAAAGGCGGTTTTCTTTTTTTTTGAAAAAACTTATTACAAGGTGCGACTGCAATTAAACACAACAAACAGAACAAAGCCACCGACTTCCAAATCTAAAGTCATGTGAGTACCTACCTACAGTGCTAAAGTTATTTATCACTTTTTAGATTTTGAAGGCGGTTGTCTTTATTGTAAAAAAGCTTTTGTAGCTGCGTTGTCGTACCGACAGAGCGGTCAGTGCGAATTAAAAAAAACATTTTTATAACAAAATAGGGCTCGACTACGTGTTTTTTTTGTGGTGTGGTTGTGGTACAGTCGAACAAGCTATTTGGTATACAGGCAAAAATATTCATCTTTCTACTACACACACAATATTTTATTTTATTTCATTTTTTTAACTCGAGTACGTAAGTATCCCTGGTAGCTACCTACATGCTCAATATAAAGCAAATAAATTAAATATTGTTATTGTAGTAGAAAGATGAATATTTTTGCCTGTATACCAAATAGCTTGTTCGACTGTACGTCTGAATAGACTCTTGTAGTATTTGTGTATGTATATCAGCTGTCTGACATCCATATATCCAGGGTCTGCCTAGATGACCGTCATCTGACCCCAAACTAGGCCCAAACAACATAGTGTGTAATGTCTCCACATATTATTATTATTATATCTCTGAACAAATACCAAGAGTGACACGTGTCATGTAAAGTTACTGTAATTATACAAACATCTGATATCATGTGTAGGTCAGAAAGATTATGAATCTTTGTAGGTATGATATGATTATAAATTGTAATCATCTTTGAGATGAAGAAATTGATATCGTTGTCAAGTCACCACCGCGCGCTGTTGCTAATTTGTTTGTACAACATTGATCAATGTAGACGCGATCACTTTGTTGACAATAACTGGGATTTGGGTATTACGGGAAATGGTGTTATGTCTTGAAAAACGGTGTGATACTGTGGGTTTCTAAACTTAATAAAACATAATAATGATACGTCCATAGTGTTAGTTCCTAACAATGATCAAGTGTTAGTAGATATACACATTTTATTCAGTGTGGAGTTTCATCCAAGGTAGTCGCATTGGTGACTCCCATTTATCTGCAAATAAACTCAAGATAGTATTGGTACTGCCACGAAGACGAGCAAGCAGGGAGGCGCTTCTATCACGTATGATGGCCGCAAAATCATCAATATGTCTTTTGGCAAACATCTTAGAAAGTATCCTGAGTGCGATAATAATACCAGTCTATAATATTGTCCCACTGCTGGGCAAGAGAATGGGCAGCAGCGTTCTCTGTGCAACAAAGTCTGTGTGTTACAAAGGTAACAACCGTACTGCGATCGCCATTCCGCCTGCCAAGCGTGGCGATTATGGCAAGACCCCCCCCCCCCCCCCTTGGGGAGGCCTCGGTCCAGCAGTGGACGTCTTTAGGCTGAATTCAAATTCAAATTCATTTATTGTTTGATATTGTTCGCTGTAACATACCCATAGGGTATACAATATTTAAGAATAATTTATAATGTATCCATTAATATTTATTATTATTCATGCATAAATACTTCATAATTAATTAATTATTACTCATGTGAAAATATATTATCATTCATTACTATTATTAAACATGTCAAAATATATTATCATTTATTAATATGTCAATCTTTAGTCTCGAAATGATGATGATGATGACTGCTGGGCAAAGGCCTCTTCTCATACAGAGAAGGCACCAGCATTGATCACCACGTGCGCTCAAAGCGGATTGGCGATTTCAGACTTATGTTAATTATAAGTTCAGGTTTCCTCACGATGTTTTACTTCACCGATGTCAATGATGTCCAAGATAAACTTAGAAAGAAAAAAACTTGTGCGGCCGGGGGTACCCTGCCGTAAGAAACGAAGTACCTTACGTACGTGTCTGGACAAAAAAGAATACTCAAATTAACCCCAGCTAATTTGCACTTTTGAGGGGGGGGAGATGTAAGCTTTGTACACTGTATGTTGTGTACGTAGACTGATGTATGAGTATGTGTACGCCGCTTAATGAGCATGACGTTGCACACGAAGAATGACAATGACAGGAGACTCGAGATAGAGAATTGAAGCCTGCTCGTGAAGTCATGTATTTCTCATTGTTTATAAGTAATAGGGAAAAGAAGTAAAGTTCATAAAATAGCTAGTTTAACTAAGTAAAGTAATACAGTGTCGACCTACTAAAATATTGGAAGTAAAAAACCTTTAATTGTCGATTTTTCTATTTTTAGGTTAGTAGACCAGAATTCACGATGTGTACCTAAATATTTGATCACAATTATTTTGAGTATTTTAATCTCATAATAACATTAAACTTTTCTATTTTTAGATAAATCAAATTGTGCGTTATTTACTCCCGTATCATCTTACATATTACATATATGTATGTATATATAAAAAAGGAAAGGAAAGGAGCTCGTGGCTAAGTTAAAGCCGTACAGATCGATCGGTCAAAGGTTAAGCTACGCTAGCCGCGGTCGGTCTGTGGATGGGTGACCATCCCTTTCATACCAAGTTCCCTCCGTGCCCCGGAAAGCACGTAAAGCCGTTGGTCCCGGCTGTCATTTGTAGATCTTTGGCAGTCGTTATGGGTATAGTCAGAAGTCAGAAAGTCTGACAACCAGTCTTACCAGGGGTATCGTGTTACCCAGTAACTGGGTCTGGGGAGGTCCGATAGGCAGTCGCTCCAAGTAAAACACTGGTATTCAGCTGCATCCGGTTAGACTGGAAGCCGACCCCAATATACATAGTTGGGAAAAGGCAAGGCAGATGATGATATAAATATAATAATATTGTAGTAGGCTCGATACACGCACACATACACAGTACACGCATTTCGTTACGTGACGATTTCTACTAATTCGCTCTACCCGTAAGCCGCGTTAAGGAACTTCGTTCCAAAAAACAAAATACAAATAATATTAGGAAAAAATCATCCAGCAACTAGGACTATAGGCGTAGGGCGCTGTCTGTTCGTGCAAACATGACAGTCCGCAGATTTGCTCGGTGTTCGAGGGGCGTCAAAATAGCCTTATTTAGGGCATTTGTACATTTGTAGAACTTTGGCAGTCGTTATTGCTAGTCAGAAGCCAGAAAGTCTGATAACCAGTCTTACCAAGGGGTGTCGTGTTACCCGGTCACTGGACTGTGGAGGTTCGATAGGCAGTCGCTCCATGTAAAACATGGTATGCATCTGGTTAGACTAGAAGTCGGCTCCAACACAGTTGGGCACAGAATAAGTCAAAGTCAAAGCATTTATTTCAATTAAACCATTTGCAGGCACTTTTGAATAGTCAAAGAGTCAGTTAGTTAGTCAGAAAGTTGAAGCTAGTTGCTCGTTCGAAAACGTAGGGTAGGTCTCTATGGAGAAGAACGAGCAAGAAACTCCACGAACACTCTTTTCAATCAAGCTTTTACAAAATCCAGGCTACATTATTCTTGTTGCTTCTATATGTGAAAACAATGTAAGTGAAGAGAAATCCAAAACATCCTAATTAAAAATAAATTAATATAAAAGCCATGGCAGTACTAAGGGGTATCGTGCCGATAGGCAGTCGCTCCATGAAAAATACTGGTATTCAGCAGCAGCAGCAGAAGCTGACCCCAATATAGTTGGGAAAACGCTAGGCAGATGATGAGGGCATTTGTACGTACTTCTATACTGGCAGTTTGTAGGTGGATTAGACGCAGAAACAGTACAGCGCTCTACGTGTCCAATAAAACAACTGGTTCAGGGTGCTCTTGGGGCTAGGCTGCCTCGCTTCTGTAGCGCATCGGGGATGTTTGCCGAGGCGCGTGTGGATTGTTTCCACACAATCATGCTCAAGTGGTGCACATTCTTGGTGCGTAGAGTGCGGTTCAACCCCAACAGTATCCTGTGCGCATTTGCTGAACGTTTTGTCTGTCAGTACGTGAACCACTGCTGCATGGTTCACCTAGTGTTAATATATTATTTTAATTCTGTGTATCTTAATTATTTTGTGTATCATTATTATTATGTCAATTTTTTAATTTAAATGTTGTATGATCCAAAGTTAAATAAATTATTGTTTTTGTATGACCAACTAAGTACGAGTATGCTTTGCGTAGAAGCCTTAAAAACAGCCTCGTTTCCATTGTCAGTCCTACAAACGTCACATTTACGAGCTCCACTCCATTCTCGAATAAAATTGATTGAATATAAATAAACCAAATGTGCAATACACGTCATACTGTTGCCACAACTTCTACGTTTCTAAAAGCATAGCTGTCTAATCACTTGTCTCATCTCATACTGAACAATTGTTCCTTATGCTCCAAACAATTGAATATAAACCCTATTTTGTTTTAGAAAGGGTTAGTTTTTGATTGAAGGCTAAATCTTTCTCGACCTACGGCCCCACGATCCATTTCATCTCTTCGAAGCATAAACTACATTATAGGCGTCAATTGTTAACAACCTTTCGATTCTCGTGAACCGATAGTATCGATTACGTCGCTTATTTTCTCGCACTAGCGACTCGATTGTTTTATTCGATTCTCACCCTGAGGCTTAGATCATGCGTTATTAAAATGTGATAGTGTATGTACATTTATTTTTGTAGTGCTATGAATTTAAGGCTTTTCGTTAGATATGGAATTGGAGTTTTGTCTGTGGTTTCCTTGTTTGACTTGGGGGAAAAGAATAATGTTGGAAGTAAAAAAAATACTGACGATAAATCGGTAAAAGATGTAAAATAAGCTACTGAACTTATTTGAAGTCCATTACCTAATGTGAAATGTGCGTAAAACAGATCTTCTAAAAAAACACTTGATTTTAGACCTGAAAACTCTACTATTCATAATTGCTTCAAAATCAATTAAGTAATATAACTATTCATTGATTTTGAAGCAACTAAGAATTCACTTGACTGTCGTCAAGTGAATTGACAAATGATTAACTAGTAGTGACGTCATAAATATCAATTGGCATACTAAATCTATGAGAGAATCACGTTTTGACAGATCATTAAAAGTATGTCATTTTTTTCAAATTAAAATTCAAATTGTTTATTGTGGTACATATGTAAAAGTATGATGTTACAGTTTCTTTCAATTGGTGTCTTCTACCCTATTATAATTAAGTACACATGACAATAAATGTACTCGTAGGTGTAATTTAAAGTAGTATTCTATAGCACTATCTAGAATCGATTGGAGCCTTATCCGGCAAGTGAAGCGATACATAATATTTTGAGGTTAGGATTTTGACACTTGCGTTCGATATCGATTCATCTCATATGACGGATGTTATTAGCTTTAATGCATCATGATTTTGAACTCTAGTGCTTTTAGTTAAGGTTTGATGTTGTATAAAGGATAGTGGGCGTAGTTTTTATGGGCTTATTGTTTAAGGACAGTATTCGTTTGTTTTGACAGTCAGTGTTCGGTTACGGGTGACTACGATTATGCGATTGTGTGGAGCGTTTTAGATCGACAGATAACGGTAGTACATACGGCTTAATAGTTTGGAAAACTTATTAGCTGTTCGATAGTTTAGACTTTTGTTATCATTGAAACTGTTCTGACTTTTGTTATCATTGAAACTGTTCTAAGGTTTGAAATTAATTTAGAAACTAACCTAAAATAACATTACTATAATCTGCTGTAAATATATAGATGTTTTCTGTGCGATTTATTAAATCCTCACAGCTCAATTTTATGTAGACGTTTGGTCTTACCTGAACTTCCTCTTCACTTCTTTACATAATACCTTCCTGAGTTAACGTACACCTGATCTCAATTCATCATCTTCCACATAACTTTAATCCAACTAAGTATGTTTATTCGATATGGCTTTCTGTTTAACTGTATCAGATTAATTATCGTAAACTAAAAAATCTGTCTACGGAACCCGCTGTATTCCTTTTTTTCACTGATCCCTGCTAAAAGAGGCCATACTTCTAAGCTACCCATTCTTCGTTACCGTATATCATAACTACTAGAACACACATCGGTCCGCGCGTCCGCCTAGCCGGCCGTGTTTTTGTGGCCACCGTTAATGGTTCGATGTGCTGATAAGATAACAACACAATGTTTTACTTTAATTATATACGTGTTTGTGTTATACAACTATTAATGATTGTTATTATTGTGGCTACTTGGTGATTAAGGGATGGTGATTTGGGTTGAAATTGAAAAAGTAAAACAACGGTAGCTTTGGAAGGTTCAAATTATGATGTTAGGGAAAAATTATATCATCTAGATAAACAAGGCCTATGAAAAGATAATGAAACACTCAAAAGACTTATTGCAAAATACTTTTGATATAAGTTTAAAGTAATTATTTTGACAACTTATAATCTAATAATAATATATCAGTTATTATATTTCCGTATTTAGAAATCTAGAGGCTTAACGGGATCTTGATAAAAAGCGTTCAATATGTCATTTAAAACAATAATGGTAAAACAAGTGCTACTCAATTTCATTTCAATTTTAAAGTCAACTTGTGTAACTTATGCAGAGACACAGCACCCAAATCGTAAACCAATTAATCTACAGAAATACAAAATCGTGTTTAACAGTCTAACAGAACGATTGGAAACTCGATAGTTTCGCCTTAATACGCGCCTACGCACTATTGTCTAAAACGCACAACGCTGCGTACGCACAGATAAAATCGTTTGTACAGAGAACAAAAACAGTGTGCACTGTCTTTATAAGGATTGTGAACGGATCCTAGTATCGTGCGATAGGTCTGGATTTATTTATCTTCAAGCTGCGTATGGTGTGGGTAGGGAAACGGTATTAGGCTAAGTGGATGCTTTCGTAGTGAGGAAGAAATGGGGGAACTAATATACATGGTGGAAGGGACACGGTGACTACTGTTCCATACATTTTAACTATGTAGGTGTTGCACTTTTGTATGAAACAGTTGTGTTTTTCAATAACAGACGACCAATGCTAACGCTGGAGGGACGAGAATCATTTACTGAATCCACGTTTGAAGTTTTATCACGATACCCATGGTGTATGTTTCTGAGCTGACGATCTCACATGTAGTTCTTATATAAGGAGCGCGTGGTTTAGTAAAAACCGAAAAATCGATCGGTCAAAGGTTAAGGCTTTTACGGTGACCATACCTAGTTCCCTCCGTGCATCAGAAAGCACGTAAAGCCGTTAGTCCCTGATGTCATTCGTAGATTTTTGGTAGTCGGTATGGGTAGTCAGAAGCCAGAAAGTCTGACAACCAGTCTTACCAAGGGGTGTCGTGTTACCCGGTCACTGGACTGTGGAGGTTCGATAGGCAGTCGCTCCATGTAAAACACTGGTATGCATCTGGTTAGACTAGAAGTCGGCTCCAACACAGCTGGGCAATGAATAGGTAGATGACTATGATATGTAGTTCTTATCTATTGTTTTGTGTTGTGTACGTATTTATTTATTTGTTAGTAATGTTGGTATTGTGAATAAGGTTAGTATAAGAACTGACAATGTAACTCTTTGATATAGAGGGAAATCTGGATCCCCATCCAGATTTCCAGAAGAAGTATGCTCATTTGAGCCTGTAACATAGCCTTGGGTAAATTTTGTTTATGTAGAGAGAAAATACTTGGCGTGGTACAGAGGCCAGCACATCATGCTAAAACAATCTGTCAAATTGAATTGATAGATTTTCTACTTTATTACAAAAGAATAAGGTTCATATTCAATTGGGAAAATTTGACAGTTTGGTATGGCGTGATGTGCTGGCGTCTGTACATAATTATTCACTAGTTGAAACCTTATTTCAAACTTTAATTTTCTATTTCTGTGAAATATCCTTCATTCTTGCTAGTTCTCCTTTTCTCTTCTTCCTGGTACCTTTGTCGCTATTTGTCACTAACAGCCAATACTTCTTTTGTTATCTGTTAGACTTCAGTTAGCTTATATTTACAGCAACACCTTCGCAATAAATTCTCATTAGTTTTGATTAAGAGCTTTCTCTTTTCATGTGGCCTTACCGGAACATTTTGATAATACATTTATACAATAGCCGAAAGGCAGATCTTATCAAACTCATTATTGCATGTGTACATACGTATTTACACGTCATTATCTATCAAAATGGCTGACAATTTGCCTTTACATGTCAATGTTGTACAAACACTTATTCAAACGTATTTCAAAAGTACCTAGTGTTGTCAAAAAGCCGATTTTAATCTTCTGAAATTATCGAGTAATCGACGTTACGCTGCGCTCGCGCCGGATGCCAGACCAAAGCTTTATGACGAGACAAACTCAGTTCGAAATCTGAACAAAATAATTTAACCCTTATGATGGATGGGTAAGGTTGATTCTTGATTAAATGGAACGCAAAATGAGTGTTTGTATGTCTTTGTGTCATAATAACAGTAACCTGTCATGGTGTGACATTTTCATAGATTAAAATCGCGCTATTAAACGACTGCGCGATGGAATAGATGATAGAAAGATGGTTTATTTAAATAGTGGACGTGTTTTTTATCTAATGGTACTAGTTATGTGTAATACCATGTTTTGAGGCGTGTAAGTAGGCACTTACCGGTTTCAATTGTATCGTTTTTTTTAGCGAAATAAAAACTTCAACCACAGTAAAAATAAAAATTAGAATCCTGTATAATTTTGAATCTCATACCACACGAAATATCAAAATCGCGATCCAGCCAAACAATTCCCGCCATTGCAATACTGTCGCCATCTATTGATCAGAATTTCCATTAAACTGTCTAACACAACCAATAGAGGTCGCTGTTCTAAAATTTAGTTTTCAACAAACGATTATTCGACTGACTTATGTGATTGTTGCAAGCCCTACCCTTTGTTTCGTATTTCGAATTTCGATCGATCAATTTGCGAAGCGTTGTATGATTTAAGACCTGGCGAAGGGTCGTGCTGATGCAGGATAGGACAGCTCACAGCTTATAATTAATTTTTGTTTTTGTTACCACGCCTGTTTGAACTATAAAACTAATAAATGATACTCGTTTGATTTAAAAGCGTGTTTTGTTTCGATGGTATTTGTTTTAGGTTTTGTATTTTATGTGTTTGGCTGTGCGTGGGGAAAAATATTGGCAAAAGTTTATGGGTTGTTTAGAAACGTGGGTTTGTAGTTTTTTAATAAAAAAGAAACAGTTGTGCTTAACGTTTTCAACTTGTAGTATGCACCCCTAGAAAAAACTGCAGATGCTCTTCACTGGACTGAACCTTTAAGAGTCGGAAATTAAAGCAAACAATGAGTCTGGAAACAAAAGTGATACTAGACAAGCTTTAGATTTGTGAACAGAGGTAGGTACCAGTGTATGTGATCTGTCTTTATCCGCCTAGACAATTTTGAATTTCTCTAATTGCAATCTTGACAAGGAGTCAGACTTTAAACAACCAAGAATCGCAACTAAAAATAATCATCATCGAAAAGCAAATTAATGAAGTAAATTGAACCCTTAAATAATACCTCGATATTAAACTTAAACACACTCAACCCAAGTGTTGGAATGCACAAAATAAGTAATAAGACAATTACCTGTTGGCAAATGTTCCCGATACAGAGCACCACAATCGGCTCACCGGCCCACAATCTTACCATCGGTAATTTGGTAATAAAATGAAAATACGTTCGCCTCTTATCTATAATCCACTCTATATAAATATCCTTCACTATATAAACATTCACAAAACCCTATAAAACATCTGAAGCAACACACATCCCCCAAACAATTGTGAACCTTTACGACCAAATTGAATCTTAACGGTCATTATCGAACGTTAAGTACTCGTTCGAAAGCAATAAGGATCAATATTGTTTGATCGTCAAAATGCTGTTCTCCTTTCGCGGATTCGTTTCGATTTCGCGTGGCTGCAAATTTAATTTTCTTTAATAAGCTGCTTATGCTTGGATCAGGGGAAACTCAACTCTATCTTGAGCTTTTTAACGTTTGAAATGGTGGAATGTGTTGGCTCGTGTTGGAAGGCATGTATCGCGATAGAGAGCATGTTTCATCGGTCCCGATGCAAGTGCAGATAGGGGCCCCGCCCATGCTTTTTTCGTGGTTTCTCCTAAGTAACAATGGGGTGATCTGCTAACTAAATAACGAGTGAGATACATCTCGAGAAGGCGATGTGCGAGAACAATGTTCATTTTTATTTTCTTCCGATGGTTCGAACTCTGATGGGATGGTACGACGAAACGGGTTTCTCATTTTTATAGCAGTTTGTTTTAAATGATTGAAGGATCTTTTGAAAGTTAGTTAAGTACTTGGGTTTTGTGCGCGTAGGCATTCGAATGAATGCTGCTGTTGTATTGCTGTACAATATCGTATGAGCTTTTGCGTGGTTGCTCTCTCTTATTACTTACTACAATATAGTATTTTCGTTCTCGTACTTCTCTAATCCGTGGACTTCAATGTTTTTCTCCTTATATTTTATTTTCAACTCCTGTACCCGTTCTTCTAATGCCTTATTACACTTCTTTAGAGGTTAGTCACTATTAATCGAGGCACATCACAATTTTTTTTCAACATTCTACATAAATATTTTAATCATCAGGATTCCCAAAAAAAAAACACACAAAATCACCGACATTGAGCGTAGAATCAGCAGACAGATGGTAGATGGAGCAGACAAGTTTTAGAGTGAAGACCGCGTTTGGGCAAGTATAGTGTGGGACGCCCTGCGGCACGATGGACCAACGACGGTTTGAAGAAGGTGGCCGGATGGATGCGGCTGCACAAGACCGGGCTGGTTGGCGATCTTTGGGGGAGGCCTACGTTCAGCAGTGGATGGCGATATGATGATGAATAACCTATTCCAAATTGTAGCAGGATGGTCGTTTAGTCACCTGCATCCTTCAGAGTTAATTCTACCTGTCATAAAAAACTATCCCTAGGAAATTTGATTGGATTTGGTTGCTAAGAAAGTTGAAGTATAAAATTATTAAAATATCCACTTGATATTTTAACAATTTTATACTTCAACTTTATTATTTTCTTAATTTTAGCAGTGATGAAAAATGCACTAGAGAACTTGAAAAGGATTGGTTCCCCAACAGCACGATATATCTACCACGTGAAATGGAATACAAACATGTGCTGTAGGACTTTTCAGTTACCGACTAAGCTGTCAAATATTATAAAGATTTCATAGGAAAAGTTCTTTAATATAACGGTTAGAATCACCCCCTTGAAAGGTGCAAGTGACTAAATTGCCAGCCTACAAAATAACCATAAAGGGCTGATCCCTTTTACAGTATTTGATAATTAATTCATGGATGTTTTTAATGATGAATGAATTGACATTTCAAAAACACACAGTGTACAGTGTGTGTGTGTACACTGTACAGGAATTAAACGATTTCGGGTTTTCTATATTCAAATATCAACCACAATGTGGGTCTGGCGACATGGTCAGGGGAAGATGGCGGGATGAACTTGACGCTTACAGGAGGAATTGGTCCACACTAGCTCTAGACAGAGAGGGTTGGAAAAAAGAAAGGGAGGCCTTTGCCCTGAGACTAGTAAAAATGAAAATATAAAATTCAAACATGAATGACTATTATAAAAATAACCCATGGCTGTCAGTTCAGTAAACACTATTTCCTTCTAAACTATCCTACAAGGATATAGATCCTTAAAAATAATACTACAACAGGACAGGTATTACTAACAACACTAGAATACAAGAAACACAATGAACTGCCTGTTTATAGACGGACACACGAACAAATCCCTTTCAATAATTATGAGGAAACTGCCAACTATATAATTTATCGTTACATGTGTGTATAATATTCCGTTAAATTTGTCATTTTATCCTGTATTTTAATTAACCTTTATGGGGCCTTTTCCTGTTTTTATCGTGTGTGCATGTTTGTTCGCTTGAACCTGCGATTAGGACATTTTGATTCACAGAATGGTAATAAAGGAAAAACTTGTGGCAGGTTAATGGTTTATAAGTTCAAGGGTTAGGAGTTAATGCAATGGATTTGTTCTGAATTTGAAACGATTTTTTTATGTGATTTGTGAGCTTATAAATATAACTCACGCGATTAATAAATAGGGGGCAAACAAAGCAAATTGTTGTGCCCTTTCACTTGCACAATATAGCGAGCGAGTGAGACGACAAAATAAGCGCCGACATTTTCAATTTTACCTATCGAATATTTACTCAGTCTATGTTTAGTGTTAGTATGTGCGTGATTTTTTAAGGGAGTTTTTGTTATGGGTGCTTTGGACACTCTATTACAATGAAGATGGATTTTAGCAAGACGATGGTAAATCAAGGAAACTGGAGTTCAAGTACGTCTATAGTAGTTCCAAATATTACTGTAGTTTTCTCTATAACAAAGGCTAACATTAAACTAAAAGTTTACCAACTTAAGCTAAATATAATAAGTATTTTTACCATGAAGTTTATCACCGATTCCCAATATCATAACAATGCATGCAAAAGAGTCAATCTAATAATTATTTAACCTAACTTTTAAACTCCATAAAACTATAAAAAAACAAATCATATTTTTATAATTTAACGGTTTTCCCGCGCAAAACACAGATGTCGCTGGGAACGTTCCCGCCAAACCAGTCGGCAACATGGCTGGTGGGAGGGGCATCGCGAGCCTCCGCCCCAAAGGCCTAGCTCTTCAACTTCAACTTACAAACTTGATTGTTTCATGATATTAGTAATAAAGAAATAAATAGACTTTTTGCGTAGAAAACAAGAAGAATTTATGACAATTGTTTCAACAGCGTAGGTACTCCGTACCAAACGTTTTCTCGTCACATTGTTGAGGTCAATAAGTAATTAAAGTCCAATAAATTTCGAAGACCGGTCAGGGGCACAATTTCAACGGTTTAAAATTGAAAATAAAAATAAAAAATAATCTAGTATCACATTATAGACTGAGATAGACTGCCCGTTCGTGTGTCCGCAGCAACGCGATACTAGTCGGCTGCATTCATAGTGAGTTAATCCGTTTTTAAACGACTTCAAAAAGGACGAGGTTTTTTTTATGTATGTTCGGGCATAACTCTGTCATTTATAGACGGATTCGCAAAATTCTTTTTTTGTTCGAAAGGAGTTTATTTCGAAATGGTCCCATATAAATTTTACCAAAATTAATCCAGCCCATTTTGAAAAAATCAACAAAATCCCAAAAAAATACTTAGATGACGTTTTAGTTTCTTCAATCTTTGGAGAACTTACAATCTCTTTTAAGTGTGTCGCCGTTTCTTAATGGATTTGGATGCTAAGGAAATGCCAAAAAGCTAAAAATAAAAACTTTTTTCAAAAAAAAAGGAAACCGCCTTCAAAAACTAAAAAGTTATAAATAACTTGAGCACAGAACACACATTACTTTACTTTCGGAAGTCGGTGGCAACACAAAACAACAAACACAAAGCCACTGCCACCGAGACTTCCGAAAGTAAAGTAATGTGTGTTCTGTGCTAAAGTTATTTATAACTTTTTAGTTTTTGAAGACGGTTTCCCTTTTTTTTTCTCCGTCTATAATGTGCAATAATACTAAAGTTTCGTTCTAGTATCTAGTTTTCTTAAAACATTGTTTGATAAGGTCTCTGATTATTTCAGGGGATAATTATGTCAAAGTCAAATCATTTATTTCAATTAGACCAAGGCACTTTTGAACGTGAAAGGGGAAAAAAATGATTCTAGTTGCCCATTCCAAAAAGTAGTTTTGTATGGAGAAGAATGGGCAAGAAACTCCATTATACTTAGGTACTCTTTTTAAAACCGATGTTTATAATATTTGAATTTACAGGAATTATATAATTATACGTGAATACGATGTACCTTGCATAAAACATACTATATTAAAGTAGGTACAAAGTACCATAAGTTAAGGAATGACAGCAAAGTTATGCATGGCAGGACTAATGTGGTTTTAGCCGGTACGGCAGTGTAGAGTACAGTACGGCATTGCCCACACTGCCTCATTAGTGAGGCAGTGTGGGGCGTCCACAAGGAAATCTAAGCTTGTGGTTAGTTTGCCGTCAAATCTTATATATAAAAAGCTTCTGTGCGTGTGTATGAAAGTGAACTCCTCCTAAACGCCTGGACCAATTTTACAAAAAGACATATTTGGGACATTTTCACACACGGCCATCTGACCCCAAACTAGGGAGACCCTGTACTATGGGTGTCAGACAGCTGATATACATACACAAATACATTTTTTTTTTGTAAATACATACATATATAGATAAACAACACCCAGACACAAGGCAAACACAAGTGCTCATCACACAAATGTTTACCCTGGGCGGGAATCGAACCCGCAACACGCTGCGCAGCAGTCGATCGCTCAGCCACTGCGCCAACCGTGTCGTCAATAAATTATTTTGATGAAATTATTTGTGAGTGTTCCAGTAGATTTGAGAATGGTTTAGATTTACAATTGGACCCGGTAGGTGGCGCTGCAGTCGAGTTGTAGGACTTCTTAAATGTATGTCACCCTGGTACTAGGAGCGTATAACTTAGTAGTACCTACTTATCTATGTCACCCTGGTACCTACCTCTTCAACTACGAAGCTAAATTGCTGTGTCGAGTGGACTCAAGGTAGGTAGGATAGGTAAGTAGGTGGGTGGGGTAGGGTAGGCTGGACCTGGATTTTTTGTACCGATTTTCAGGGCAGGACAACGTCTGCCGGGCCCGCTAGTAAGTTAAAACATCATCTACCCAGCCTTTTCCCAACTATGTTGGGGTCGGCTTCCAGTATTTACCTGATGTAACTGAATACCAGTGTTGTACATCGAGCCACACAACAACACAACACATCGTCTCACAACCCAGTTATTGAGTAACACGATACCCCTTGGTAAGACTGGTTGTCAGACTATCTGGCTTCTGACTACCCATAACGACTGATAAGATCTACGAATAACAGCCTGGACCAATGGCTTTACGAGCTTTCCAAACCACGGAGGAGTCTCGGTACAAAATGGTCACCAATCCACGCACAGACCGCGGCGAGCGTAACTTAACCATGATTCGTTCCGATCGTCCGACCTCTCATCGTCAAAGACCATGTGCCCTAATACCCAAATTAAAAATCCAAGTTATTGTCAACAAAGTGATCGCGTCTCCATTGATCAATGGTGTTCGATGTTGTACAAACAAATTAGCGATGGCGGCGAATTGACAACGCTCTTATTAAGAAATGAATCGCGACGGATGGTTAGGGTTGTCACTTTTCGTTGGAGTATATTTTATTTTATTTGGGATAACAAACGGTTATTTATACTTTACAATGTTAGATTACAGAATTGTATACGAAGATTTGATTGAAACTTTTAACAAACGACATTTTCAACAAAATATCTTTCTTTTATTTTATTTTTAAATAAAACGTTGTCTCACGCTAAGAATTCCTTCTGTATCGTGGGTTCATTTACAAACATATAAACACACATGTGTGTGTGTGTGTGTGTGTTTTGTCCTGGCGGGCTAATAAACGCTTTATCTTTCTTTCTTTCTTTCTATCAAACAGTCAGACCCGGAACAACTATATGTAGGCCATATACACATATTTGTTCCGTGCGGGAATCGAATCCGCGACACGTAGCGCAACAGACAATCGCTCAAACCCTGCGCCAATCGTGGCGTATACAAGTTAGATTTATTTGTTAACAATTGTTTGAGATTTGCTCAAAGTTCTTTTTACGTTCAATTTCGGGCAGTATACGGTGGCCTTTTGGTAAGTTAGTAGATCACTACTCATATAACCAACGAAATGTTCCACAAACTATTTAAAAGGAGAAAGATGAACGGTGAGTGATTTCAACTTTAGTTCTTTGAACTTTAAACTCGATAATGGAATTCATTGAATCATCATTTTTATGAGCAATATTACTAAGATTATAATTTATTGTAGTGGGACTTCATAAAGAAGAGGAACACTGCCCTGATAAGCCAAAAAGCGCTATCTCAATTGGAGTAAGTTTTGAGAAAATCGGCCGACATATCGCCGACCGATGACCTGGTAAAGGTTACGGGAATCCGCTGGACACGAATCGCACGGGACCGGCCAATGTGGCGACACTTGGGGGATGCCTATGTCCAGCAGTGGACGTATTTCGGCTGAAATGATGATGATGATATCGCCAAAAGTCTTAGTACCTAATGTTAGGAAAAATTAAGACTTCTAGTGAATTTTTTTAAATGTTTTAATTAAGTTAGAGCTATTTGGGTTAAAACATTAGATGCAAATGTGTTATATCTATTGAATGTTATTAAAAAAACTAAAAAGGATAGCACCTTTCAGCTTCGCAGGGCAGAATAGGAAGGCCGAAGAAAAGATGGATGGGTTGTGTGAAGAGTGATATGAAAGAAAAGGAGGTCAGTGATATTATTTATGACGGTTGACAGAATGGAATGGGAGAAAAACACGTGTTACGCCGACCCCAAGTAACATGGGACGAGAGAAAGATGATGATGATAATTATAACATTGTGGGGGTAATTGTGACTATTGGGGCAGTAGAATAATACCTGGGTATTCTCATTCTTAAGAATTACCCAACAGTAGAAATAGCCATTGGGTAGATTTGCCGCTTGATAGGCGGGTTGCTGACCGCAGAGTTGAAATGCTTTCGCTGATAGTGCTGCTGCCCACTGTCAGGTGCCATAGAGAGAGCGATGCTCGGGGTTTCTCTGATGGATAGAATTCGCAATCAAGTCATTCGCCAGAGAACTAAAGTCACCGACGACTGCGACGTTGCGCATCGAATTGCCACGCTGAAGTGGAAGTGGGTCGGCCATGTCTGCAGACGGACAGACGGTAGGTAGAGCAGATACGCTCTAGAGTGGACACCGCGTTTGGGCAAGCATAGTGTGGGACGCCCTGCAGCACGATGGACCGACGATTTAAAGAAGGTGGCTGGCAGCGGATGGATGCGGGCTGCCCAATACCTGGTTGGTTAGCGATCTCTGTGGGAGGCCTACGTTCAGCAGTGGACGGCAATAGGCTGATATGATGATGATAAGAAATAACCCTGACTGATCATATCTACTTACGTATTTAATAATTACGACCTATTCTGCCTATTCTTCTTTCTTTTTAGCCGAAAGGTGTTATGTTCCGGCGCTTCCGAGGCCGGTTACCTGCTGACACCGCGCGACACACGACGCCAACTTTACGTGTGAAATAGGATATATTTAATTATAGTTGATAAGGTTTTAATATGTATTAGTTTGTCATTGTTTAAGATTATTTTGTGTATTTTATCTATGGGCCACAGTTGCCTGATAATAAAGTTATTATTATTATTATAAGTACGAATACACCAATGGCAAGCATACATTTTGATTCTAAGTATCTTTGTAAGTTTGCGTGAAAACAAAATGGCTTTTGGGAGTTTTGACAACCCTGTGAGAGCGCGCGGTTCGGCCCGCGGCCTTGCATATAAATTAAGGATTTACACATTATGTTTCATTTTTCTAGTCGGTTAACGTCCCCCATTGACACGTTGTTGGACGGATCGTGAACGATTTTCAATAAGATTGGTTGGTAATGAGTTTACAGACAGAATATCTGTTTGTATATCGATATTATAAAGGGGAGAAGAAAATGAAAGGCTTTTGTTGAAGAAATTAAGTAAGCTTGTGATATTATTTATAGAAAGTGAAATATTTATATAAACGAAGACTGTACTACTTCACCAAGACAACTAGGCACCTATCAAATGTAAATAAAGTCAATTAAAATATACATAATTTAATTAACTTTAATTGGAAGAAATTGTCTTATATGAATTGATTGTGTTACTGGAAAAATATATATAATATAATTAACTTTATTTACATTTTGACAGGTGCCTAGTTGTCTTGGTGGACTAGTAGAAATATTACTAGATATTTATATGATACCACCAATTGAACATAAATTTATTTTCAATTTAGTAAACCATTTGTAATGTAAAATAACCCTTTGGTCACATGCGTTCCATACCTTCTCTTCACATGCCTATACCAAGACAAATGATTCCCATTCAACTTTTATAATTTTTTTTACAGCAGGGCAGGTGTACCTATCCCAAATTACAAATTTCCAATTAGTTCATATTACCCCGTTATCATTGCCCTACCCTGTTTTTTTTCTACAATAATACTAACAATTTATCCAACAACCGTTCCCCATCCCCAACACACTAAACTTTAATATCCAACAGTTCCAAAACACGATCACAAAACATCATTAAACGCGTTAACTGCTTAAAATTCGCGATGACGTTTGTCGCGCGATTTGTAAACATGACGTCACGTCCGGTGAGGCTGTGGCGGAAATTCGACCTCTCCCATCTTTGAGAGGGCGCGGGGGGGGTGGGGTGATGGAGTATGATCTTGTGCTGTATCATGAGTGTTAAGGAGGTATCGGCTAGACAGGGTTTTGGTAGGTAACTAGATAGATAGTCAGACACTAATAAGTGACTTTTACAGATTTTAAACTCACCATCACGTCAAAATTAATAGTGTAAATGATTTGAAAAAAATATATATGTTAAACTAGAATATTCTCTTAATCATTTAGTATGTGAATATTGTTGATTAAGTTCATATTAAATAGTAAAATTAACTCGTGAAATTGTGTCTGACGCGGACAAAACATTGAAAGTCACACAAAATCTACCAGATTTATTTTAACGAATCTCTCACCATCTTATAGACAATTTAATTCTCTACCTATCTTTTAGTTTAAAGCTTTTTTTTTTCAAAGTTAAAGAATACTATCTGTTTTTTCCTTTTCGACTAATCTTTGAGAGTTGGAAACTTGGAAACGCAGTGCATACGATTTCCTGGTCGCTTAAAGTCGCCAGCGTATATCGTCACCTTAACGTATCGATGACAAATAAACAGACTAACCGTAGACAAAAATCTAGAAATACACTTACCATATTTTGTAGGTGTACTCCTGCAACTATAGGAGACCAAAGCACGCACAATAAAACAAATTAAAATATTAAATATAACACAACAAATTCTGTAAAATATTAGAACATAGAATAATAAAATTATTAAAAAACATTAACTTAAGAAAAACACATATTAGTACATTACCTACAATATTTTTTTAAGACGTAAGTATCTTAATTTTTCGAGTGATAGGCTGACACCTTAATTTATTTTAGACAGCACAATTAAAAGCTTAGGTAAGTATTGTTTGATATCCTGAATAGGATGTTCAAAGCTCACTACAGATTTTTATTTATATTGTTATAGGATTGCGTTTGGCCGCAACTCACCTGGGCCTCAAGTCTACTATTACAATAGTGTCAGAATGGTCTTTCATTGATTTCATAATTGTTGATTTTGACAAGTTTGGTAAGCTACTAATATAATGGCGTCATTATGACTTTTCAATGGTCAACCACTGATACGCCATTGAAAGAAATGATATAGAATGGTAATCTCGTACAAAATGACAGCTGAATGACTGACTTAGGCGGTAATCTGCTAAAATTTTGACAGTTCTTTTGATCAGTGACCTACCATTAGAACGTCATTGTGCAGTCATTGCTTTTAATTCGACCGACCAATGATCGACCATTATGAATTTAGCAGATTACAAACTTTTAGCAAAATGACAATGGGATCGTGTTGGGATAACGAAATTATAAAAATAGCAGACTTGGCCCCCTGATCTTAAGTGATGATACGGCCTAAGGAATCCACAAAATCAGAGATTACCACAAAGTTACACCAACAATAACATCTATCATACACATTAACCGATAAAAATCTCGCGTTTTACAAAACGAAACGTTTTCTGTGTAATTTCAGGAAATAAATAGATTCACTTCAGGAAAGCTCGGTGCACCGAGAAAAAATATAATTAAGTTAATTGGAATAAACGTCCAAAAAGACATTATAATTCACGTCTTAATGTGCCCAGCGATTTTGTTAATGTCTCTAGAAATAAAAATGTTGCAATTAAAAATATATTTTGCGTAATGGCTTCGTTGATGGAAAATGGAAGATTTTTTATGTTTATAATATGATGGTGAAAGGTGATTGCTTAATTACTATCGTTTTGTTAGTAAAGAAAAAGTTTTTACTGAGTCAATAAATGTTTGGGCAAAAGAGACCATTATAGTTTTGAAAATAAATGTCATAGGGTGTTACTACGACGATCGCCGATCGATGCCATCAATCGACATCGATCGACGTTGATCGATTGGTGTGGTAGCTATGGCTGATCGATGGATACCGTTCCACTAACCAATTTAAATCTATCCCACTGTTGGACAACACTTTGGTTGGTGTTGGCGGTTTACCTATAGACAGCGGAGCCATTCTTCATCAGTCATTGTCCAATTATAATTTAAATATCACACACTCATTATCTGCCTAGCCATTTTCCAACGATGTAATTACTCCTGTAACCGACATTCACGCGGCCGAACTCGCGGGTAAATGCTAGCTGTAAATAATGTTTCATTGTAACTAATTCTAAACATTTATTTTTTCTCCTTTCAGGTAAGTGTACAGTACAGTACAGTGCAGTTCTACCAATATCAGTAATTACTGTGACGTAAGTATTTACAAAATAACAAAATAATTTCACTTATTTGCTTGTAACTTATTCGTAGCCAGAACACAGAAAGTCTGACAACCAGTCTTACTAAGCAGTATCGTGTTACCCAGACACTGGATTGTGGAGGTCAGATAGGCAGTCGCTCCATGTAAAACACTGGTATTCAGCTGCATCTGGTTAGACTAGAACCCGACCCCAACATAGTTGGAAAAAGGCTGGTCAGATGATGATTTGCTTCCTACGTGATTGTTATAATTCGAGCCGTAACCAAAATTCGGTACACGACTCTTAGATGGATTTACAGAATTAATTCCGTCTAAGGGC
Source organism: Charanyca ferruginea (assembly GCA_947361185.1). Classification (NCBI taxonomy): domain Eukaryota; kingdom Metazoa; phylum Arthropoda; class Insecta; order Lepidoptera; family Noctuidae; genus Charanyca; species Charanyca ferruginea. Next base: position 33,412,719 of record OX376057.1, read on the forward strand.
GGGTTGTTTCAAACAGTCGGTTAACGTTACATACGGACGGTTAAAAGTTACTATGACGTGAGATGTTTAACGTTCGTCAAATGTAACGGGTTGTTTCATGACATAAAAATCCGTCAGTCAAAGTTATTCAAAAAGAGATTCCATAAATTTTGATGGTTGACGTAGCTGTTTGACAACACAAAATTACGTTAACTGGTCGGTTATGGTAATAGTAACTTTTTGACGTACGATTTTGTGAAGCAACCTGCCCTTAAAAGTATCAATTTTTTTCGCATTGCTATTGAATTTGACATTGATCAACACGTAACAAAATAAAATACTAGATTGAGGGTTTCTCATGGGAAAGATAAATAAGTCTCGGGTTGCGCCCGACAGGGTCCAAAATTGTAACTTCATTACCTATATATACCATAAAGGCTAAGTAGCATAAAGTAATGTACATTTTGGAAAGCATTCAAAAAATTAAGTATTGAGTAGGTACTAGTTACAGGATATTTTTTAAGCTGACCTAAATTACCATTTGCCATTGAGAAAAAAAAGAGAAATGTATGATGTACCTAACACTACACATTTTTTCCACCGCACCTCATCACATAGCTAAATAAAAATTACGCAGCTCTTAATTAAAAAAAACAGTAGCAAAACAAAGTTTACGCCAGTACAAAGCAGATACCCCACTTCACATGTTTAAGCCGAGCCCAGCTTAACAATTGTTCTCGCTCGACGTCGCTTGCGCATTATGGTGGCGCATTTGAATTGTCTGAATAGATTAAAAAGTTTGCAACATGTGAGCTCTTTTGCAGCATTGATTTCAGTTTGTTTGTTTGTTTGTTCAATTGTGGTGAAGGTTTTTATGTTCGGATCTTTATCTGTTGGTTTGTGTTCTGGGGTCGTAGGTAGGGGGGTTGGAAGGTTATATGACTGGATTGTGTGGTTCGCTGAGCTTAGTTCTTTAATCCTTGCGTCGTTTACCCAAAGATGGTGGTTGTGACTGGTAGCGCGCCTAGGGTCCAAGTTAAGGGGGGGGGGGGGGGGTAGGTTAGGGCAAGTCCGATAGACATTTTTCCCGTGACCGATCAGGTAATTATTTTTCCTGATTCGACATCTGCTCCGGCTTTCACCGAGTTTAACCGCGCGTTACAGTGCATTGGACTCCGTCCTATAGTTTGCTTGCCTTTAATTTCATAACCGACACATGCCTAATCTTGCAATAATTCTATTAATTCATCATTATCATCATCATCAGCTGGAAGACGTCCACTGTTGTAATAAAATCTCCCCCATATAACGTCACGCAGCAGCGTCGGTCCATCTGGTTGGAGGGCGACCAACGCTGCGTCTTCCGATTCGTGAGCACCACAGTTTTCCCCATCTGTTATCGGTTTTTCGAGCGATGTGGCCAGCACGTTATCAATTCAACTTGCTTATTCTTGAAGCTATGTCGGTAAGTTCTTCGGCGAATTTCCTCGTTCCGGATTTTATCTCGCAAAGAAACTCCGAGAATAGCTCTGTCCAGGGCTCGCTGCGTGACTTTGAGCTTCTCTAGGAAGCCAGCAGTTAAGGATCACGTTTCTGTAGTTTAGTTTAGTTAGTTAGTTTATATCCGTAGTTTCCTTAGTTACAATTAAGGAATGTTATTAATATCATGATGCCCTTGGCCTACTTGTTGCTTGGGGTCGGGTTCTCACGTTTTCTTGTTCCATGCCAGCATGCTATCACTGGCTCCCTTTTCTTCACAAAATCCATCCATCTGTACTTTGACCTACGTCTCTTTCTCCATCCATCCACATTTATATTCATAACTCTTAGTCACATCCGTCCCTCCTTTTCAGAAGCCCATACCAAGACAAGCGATTCCCTTTCAACAACACTATGCAATCCATACTAATTCATAATATATCTATACTTGATTACTTTATTTACTAATATTATAAATGTGAAAGTAATTCTGTCTGTTACGCTTGCACGATTTTGATGAACTTTCCAAGGAAGATAGCTTAAACCTTGGGAAAAGGCATATGCTACTTTTTAATCTGCAACCGACTGCTACCGACGTTCACGTGAACGAAATCACGTGCAAAAACTAGTAATATTAGGTCTTTACATATGAAATTGCCGCTCGGTATCAAAAAATTAAAAATAACTTTTTTAAAATAAATTATATATTTAGTCAATCGAAGTATGCACCATTGTTATCGATACTCTTCCGCCATTTTATCGGAAGCTCATTGATCCCTTTGGTAAAAAAATCCTGGGAGCGAGAATCGATGAACTGCTTGAAGGCTGTTTTGACTGCCTCATCAGAATTGATTTTTTTTCCTTGTAAAAAGTTGTCCAAATTTCGGAATAAATGGTAATCGTTTGGGGCAAGATCTGGAGAGTATGGTGGGTGACGCAGAGTTTCCAGTCGCAGCTCCTCTAACTTGGCGACCGTCTGATGTGCAGTATGTGGTCGAGCGTTATCCTGAAGGAGCAATGGGCTAGAGCAATTGACCAGTCTCGGTTGTTTAATGGTGAGCTTTTCCATCATTGTTTGCAACTGTTGACAATACATGTCTGCAGTAATCGTCTGGCCTGATCTCAAGAAGTTGTAGTGGATGACACCAGCACAGGACTACCAAACACTAACTAGAATTTTCTTTTTGGTCAGTTTTCGCTTGGGGCAAGGTTTTGCCGGTTCTCCAGGGTTAAGCCATTGTGATGATCGCTTGCGATTATCGTACACGATCCACTTCTCATCACAAGTGACAATACGATTTAAAATTCCCTCATTATTGTGACGATTGAGCAAAGAAGCGCAGCAACCAACGCGTGTTTGTTGGTGGCCTCAGTCAATTCGTACGGTACCCACTTTTCGAGCTTTTTTACTTTTTCAATTTGACGCAAATGGATAATGATTGTTTTGTCACTTACTCCAAAGGCTGCTGGTAATTCAGAAGTGTTTTGAGATGGATCCGCTTCCACTATCGCCTTTAATTCTTCATTATTCACTTGAGTATCCGGTCGTCCACGAGGCTCATTTTGTAAATCAAAATTTCCAGAAAGGAAACGTTGAAACCAAAAACGCACCGTTCGTTCGTTAGCGGTGCTTGGACCCGTACACGTCGTTAATCCTTCGAGGTGTTTCTGCTGCACTGGTGCCATGGTGGAACTCATATTCGTAAATACTGCGAATTTTTAATTTCTCCATTGTTGTTGCTATAGCAATTTTCAAGCCCAAACAAATGACGTGAAAACAAATGAAACACGAATTTTAAAACAATATTCTTAAGTCTTTATTTTGAAATAATTTTGAATTTGGAATTCCTAATCAAACACAAAATATTTGATTTCAAAGTTGCCAGTATTAAGTATCGGCAATTTCATATGTAAGGACCTAATATTATAGAAATCTAACAGTCAAAATCGCCCCGAACATAACATCAAATTTTATCTAAATCCAAAATCATTAAAACTTTTTTAACCAAACTTACCTTTGAATTTATCAACGCCTACTTCCAAACACAAATTGCAAAACAAAATCCACCTGTCATATCCTCTCATCATTCATCTACTGAGCGTCCAAGCGTCCCGTAACCTTACCGGTTCCGTCCCGGACCCGTTCCGCCCCCGGATCGCGCCCGTCTCGCCGAGGAAATTAACACGACACGCGTTTCGCATACGAATTGCGTCCGCCGTGTGTTCGCGCAAAAACTTGGAAAGATTCGGATCTTAACATCTGTTGGGGGTGGTATAATGTACAGGAAGATGTTTAGTGTTATATTAATATAGCCTTTGCCCGCGACTTCATCATGTCAACCTTTAGACGCCCAGTGCTGGGCATAGGAGGAGGTGTTGGAGGGAAGTGGAAAATATGTTTTTCTTACTCCTCCGCTGTTCTTTTCTGATTAATTTGGTTGCGGGATCCAAGACAGTTGTAATGTTTCTCCGGGACTTGTCGGGCTTCAGTGTCTCGACTCGGATATCTATGATCTCGGCGCTTTTCTAGTGGTCGCCACTGTTGATTCTGACTTTCAGGATTTGCAGTGGTTTGGGAATAGTGTGGCGGCCATGTCCCATTAAATTCGACGGTTTTTTTGCATGTAATTGTGGATAGATTTTGAAAATTCTTTTTTTTATTGTTGCTGTTGCTGTTGTTGCTGCTGAACAAAAACCGCCTTTTTATTGGATAATAAAAGGTAATACGCAAAGATACCATAGATAATGTAATAACACTCAAGGATGACGTCGCTTCTTAGCTTCTTATTAACGAAATAATTTTCAGAAACGGACCAGTTGTTCCGGAGAATAACGCGTTCAAACAAAAAATCATAGAGACATGGTAGTTATCCAACCAATGAGATAAAAGTTCTATTTCTAATGTTTTGTTTTTTGTTTTTTTAATTTAGTTTTTTTTAATATTTTTTTTCTTGTTTGTGTTGTGTTGTTGTTTGTTTTTTTTTTGTTGTTTGTTTTTAGTTTTGTTTAGTTGTTTTTTTTTCTTATTTTTATCTATTAAGGGCTGCACAGTCCACCACGAGAGCTGACAACACGATTTAGTAATACAATAATATACCTAATTCCGTTTGTGTTCCGTAATTAGTCCGTGTTGTGTCAGACGTAAAAAATAGCACCATCCCATATCTTATCGTGGGTGTCGTAAGAGGCGACTAAGGGACTTACCAGAGAATGGGCAGCAGCGTTCTCTGTGCCTTTGTAACAACCATACTGCTATCGCCAATCCGCCTGCCAAGCATGACGATTATGGCAAAACCCCCCTTGGGGAGGCCTATGTCCAACAGTGGATATCTTTCGATTGAAATGATGATGATACCTAATTCATATAACATAAAAAAAAATCGATAATCAACCATAGACGACACGGTTGGCGCAGTGGCTGAGCGATCGACTGCTGCGCAGCGTGTTGCGGGTTCGATTCCCGCCCCAGGGTAAACATTTGTGTGATGAGCACTTGTGTTTGCCTTGTGTCTGGGTGTTGTTTATCTATATATGTATGTATTTACAAAAAAAAATGTATTTGTGTATGTATATCAGCTGTCTGACACCCATAGTACAGGGTCTCCCTAGTTTGAAAAATGTCCCCACATATTATTATTATTATTATTATTATAGTAGATTGAATCACCCGTTATAGTAATCACAGCTCAGTGATTACAATACCTATGAACTACATTATACTTTCATTCCAGTCTCACGTACACTACACACCCTAAGATTAACCCGAGCATTAAATAATATTATTATTACAATGTAATGCATAAACATAACAACAATCCTTAACATAAGGCGCACAGAGTCTTTATCACAGCAAAGTCCGACAAACTGATAAGGTCGTAGGTACTTTCTTCGAGACAACGAAAACAAAATGGTATACATTTTTGCCCTACACTGTATTCAATACGCTAGCTGCTAGTACAAACAACAGCACGGTATCCGAGTCGCTGCGATAACGCTGCGATAACGCCGCGATCACGTTACGCTATCGTCCGAGTCACATTGTTCGATATCGGCGACGTGCACTTTCTAGATATGCAGGGGTGTCGAGAGGAGATGCACTTTTTAAGATGCATTTCTTTTTTTTTATTAGCGCTGGTATTTGTCTAAGGCGGCTGTCAGATCAGCGAGGTGACAGTTGAGACTAGGCTGACAATGATTATGTTTTATGGAATTAAAAAAGCAATAATTAAAACCATAAAATAAACGCAAATGACTAACACCTAGGCTCTACAATCAACTAAGTAAGTACGTAAATAATTAGAACATTTTAAACTCAACTATCATCATCATGTCAACCTTTAGACGCCCACTGCTGGGCATAGGTCTTCCCCAAGGGGGGGTTCAACCGTAATCGCCAACTCAACTACAAATACTTAACAATAATATTAAACCTAACAATTTTGGATTTTGAACAGTTTTGTACCTAACAATTTTGAACAAATATTTTTGAGTGACTTCCACAAGATAGATATTACAATATCCCTAGACTAGTTGGCAGATTTTCTAGCTTCTGACTATCTACCTATTTATTTATTTAAACTTGATTTGATCGAGTAACCATGACTCATTTGTTAGTAAAAAAAGCTTATTATATGTTAGTAACTGTGATATTATTATCTACATGACAAAACAACATCTATACACATAATTAGGTACACAGCGCCAATACTCTCCGACGCTTCACCGTGGCTGCACCATTCCATGGGAAATGGCGCAGCAGCGATTTACGTACGGACAGTCCAGTCTGCTCGAAATCAAGGACAGGATACTGTTGTTGCTGGCCCACACCCTACGCACCAGGGACGCACAACGCTCACGCATAGTAGCAAAGAAACAATCCACATGCGCGTCCGCGAACATTCCTGATGCGCTGCAGTAGCGGAGCAGCCTCAACAGCACCCTGAACGCATTGTTGTACTGCACGCGGAGAGCATTGTATGCTCTTTGAGTATATCTAGCCCACAAGCTGCTCGTGTAAAACGCAGTGCAGTACGCTCTGAAAAGAGTAATTTTAACACCTGTCAAAGATCTACGTATGACAGCCAGGACCAACGGCTTAACGTGCTTTTCGAGGCACGGAGAAAGAAAGACTCGGCATGAAAAGTATGCTTTAAAACCTTAAGGCTTAACAATAATGACTCGTCGAACCGTACAAAATTTACTTAGCTACGAACTCACACAGATAAAAATCCGTTGTCATGGAAAATACTTTACCCTATTCCTGGGAACCCTATTCCGCGATGCAACTTGCAGCCGATAGTGCATTGTCCCCGATAAAGTTGTTATTGGCTGATAAAGAGAAAGTGACTATCGACCGAGCTTATTTGTAAATATGCTACTCAATTAGGTATAATGAGGTGACATGGTCTTATCAAGATGTTGGTGCTTCTGTCTCGGTTATTTTTAAACGAGTTTTCTACGTTTTTCGCGTCGGCTGATGTACTTATAAACGCCAGGACTGCATACGATCCAGCTTGTCCCTTTGCTGCACCCCCAGTTGTCCTAAGTGTGGCCAGTACCCCATGGGGGATAGCCTTAGCTTTTACCCTGACTGGAGGCCTTAAATTATCTCTAAGGCACGACATGAAAGTCCGATAAAACAGCCGGCAAGCTCATAGAATGACCTGCGTGATGCCATTCCGAAAATTAAAAAGATACGTTTGATCCAAATTCAAATAGAAAGGTCAACGTCAAACAACATAAATATAACAACCTTCTTCTTGAAAGCTATTATGTTTGAGCCGCTTGGAAATGTAACGCTAGTGCGATGGGATCCCAGTGCTCATCTTGTTTTTTGGAGATCGCCAAGCGGCTAATTAACTGTTTATATAGTCGCTCCATGTAAAACACTGGTATTCACCTGCATCGGTTAGACTGGAAGCCGACCCCATAGAGTTGGGAAAAGGCTAGGCAGATGATGATGATGTAGCCAGAGAGCTGGCCTATTCTTGGGCCAAAGAATCAGAATAGCCATTTAACGTGCAAACTAGCAAAATGGGGATTATAGATCCCACCAACACCCAGTGTGAGTGCGGTGCCCTCGACCAAAAAATGGCCCACTTACTACAATGCCCAAAGTGACCCTACACCTGCACCTTAGAGGATATTAAAGATGCCACTAATGCTGCGATAAATGGGTGGCTACCTAGTGGGCCCAAATAATCGAACACAAAAAAAAAATCAACCATCGATTCGAAAAGAAGAAGAAGCCATTTATCGTGGCAATGCTACCTGGAACTTGTCCCATTGACAGCAATACGGACTAATTGTTTGATAAGCTCCCCCTAATTTTTCGTTTATTGTATATGCCTTGCATGCACAGTGCATGCATGCATGCCGGTGACTGTCTTGATGAAACAAGACTGCTGAGCGTAGGGTCCTGAATTTGATACCTAGATTGGACAGGTATTATTGAGATTTTCCATAAGAAATTCGTCAGTAGCAGCCCAGAGTTTGGAGGTGTAACACCCCCGTGCTTAGGAAAGCACGTAGATAAAGTCGTTGGTCCTGCGCCTGATCTCTCTCCGGTCGTGTATGAGACTATGAGAGTGACGGCAGAGGGAGTGCACCTGTGCACTATAATATTTCCTGCCTACTTCATCATCATCATCATTTCAGCCCAAAGACGTCCACTGCTGGACATAGGCCTCCCCAAGGGGGGGTTTTGCCATAATCGCCACGCTTGGCAGGCGGATTGGCGATCGCAGTATGAGTTTTGTGAGTTGAGATTGGTCATCTCTTAACTGCCATGACTTTTATCTTCATTTTTGTTATGTTATTATTGCTCTTCACTTACCTACATTGTTTTCACTTAAAGAAAGTGTCTTTAAGTCAAGAGTGAACAGGTTACTTCTAGGCAAGCGTGCTCCATCTTAGACCGCATCATCGCTTCCCATCAGGTGAGATAGTGGTCAAACGTATGCCTATCATTGATAAAAAAAAGAAGCAACAAGAATAATGTAAACCAGTATTTTTTGGAAACGTGAATTAAAAGAGTGAGGAGAAACCTACCTACGTTTTGGAATTAGCAACTTATAACTTGACTAACTAAAAGACTCTTTGACAATACAAAAGTGCCTGTGGTTCAATTTGAATAAATGCGTTGACTTTGACTCTAACTTGGAACTCTGCTCACCCACTAACAGTAAACTAAAAACACTGCGCAGTAACACGCATTCTAAGAACATAATGAACATTACCTAGCATTGATAACGTGTTTTGACTCGTTTATTTTTATCAACGGTTGAGAAATGTCTGCTACTCACATTACTGATATGGGAAAAGAATTATTGTTTGCGTGTGGTCCTGTTTGATCGTATGTACAAATAATCATGACTATTTATAGAAACGGTGATAAGCAGTGATCGGAAAAGGTGAGCTAATTTACCTATACTTCAAAGAACAGAGACTAAAATTGGAGACTTCCTTACGACTACCGTTTTTTGCGGGAAAAGTGTCTCGGGTTTCAGGCCATCACTAAAGTATATATTTGATATTTATGTTATTAAAACAGAAAACATTTGGATTTGTTTCCTGTTTTTGTTTTCCGAAATGCACACAAAAGAAGTAGACATGTTTTTTATTGTTTAAAAAAAATAAGTTGAAGCTGACTCACCTTTTTCCGATCACTGGTGATAAGTGACAACCCTAGCCTGGTTTTTGGGTTTTCTGGGGCAACAAGTGAATACGAAATGCTGTTTGCTTTATCAAATTTACTAGCGGGAAGTCACTGGCTGGTGCTCTGCGTGTCGTGGTTTCGATTCCCGTAAGGAACAAATATTTGTATGGCCAAAATATGGGTCTAGTTGTTTGTGATTTTATGTTTGTAAACGTCACAAACAGAATAAATTTACAGGAGAAATAGGATACATAAAGGAATATGGGTCAGCTTCCAGTCTAACCGGATTCACCAGTGTTTTACATGGAGCGACTGCCTATCTGATCTCCACAACCCAGTTACTGGGTAACACGTGACCCCTTTTCAAGACTTCTGACTACCTACCCTTTTCGACTCACTCTTACCAACAGCTTAACGTGCTTTCCGAGGCACGGAGTTCCCATCTACAGACTGACTGCGGCAAGCATAGCTTAACTATGCGCGATCGATCCGGGTTTTACCTAATAGCCACCACGGCTTCTTCCACCGTTTTCCACATATCGAAAAAAGGGCCTAGGATTTCATTTAGCAAGTGCCTTCTCATCTACCTATCATTAGAATTTCAGCCATCCTAAAATGACGTTGGTCTGGAGACTCTGGACCTCGGTTCAAAAGTCCAACAGCACAATATAATCACCTGCCAACATTGAGCAGACATTTAGCAGAGGTCGTTAGGGGTTGAATAAAAATCGCAATAATCTCTCCATCAGTTAAGGCCGGTGTAATGGTGAATAAATCAGCTGGTATCAACGTTACGCCGCCTCTGTCAATAGCTTTGAGGTGGCCTTGCCCGTTGGATTAGTGTGGATAGGACGATCAATGGTTTTGTTTGTAAATAATTTTGGTATTGGAAGCATTTTTGATTTTCTAGAAACTTGCCAGGTTTTTTAAGATAAGAGTTTAGTTAAGATAAAAGTGTAGTAATCTGTATTATGTATCTTTGTATTCAATACATAATTGGAATTTGTTGGTGTAGTACTGTTTGCAAATCGTTATATTTTTGTGGTATGCACAGATTATACTGTACCTAATGATAATGTGAGCCCTTTAACAGTGGAGTTTATAGAATTATCATACGCAGTAAGACCTTATTTTAAAAGAACCCTACCTGTCGCTTTAGATGTAAGTAGTAGGGTTACTACTTACATTTAAAGGGACAATGCTCGTATTTTTAAAAACGTTCATTATCTAATTTTATTCTGATTCTGTCAAGTTCTAATTTTCACTTTTGACATTGAGTGTCATTAGATGCTGAGATGAGATTACGAATAGATTAGAACGTTTTTAATTACGGGAATTGGCTTTCAGTTCCGTGTAACCAAATTAATAAGACCACCCATCCCGTCCGTCTTATCCACTCTATTCTAACGTCCGTATGAAGTCCATTATCGAGTGCTGGAGATCGGCGGATAACGCTCATAATTTGCAATAAATATAAGGGCGGAGGTGTCGCCGCCTTTGTTGCCGGTTCGATTCCCGGCTGTGGCGGATTTTGTGCCATAACTTTTAGATTGGCGATCATTTTTGTTCGTGTTTTTGGTAAGGTTTTTAGGATTACAGTGTAGCTTAAGAGAAAAAGTACCTAATAAAGGTGTTATTGTCAGAAAAATAGTGAAAAATAATTACTAATTTAACCTTATTTCATGATGGGGTTGTAGTAAACAATTAAGAGTAATAAAATTAAACACGCGACGATGAACAGCTTGATAGGGTGAATGACGTCACCAATCAATTGACATACTTTTTCTGTCAAAACGCGATTCCCTCATAGAATTTGTATGACATTTTATACTTATGACGTCACTTGTCATCATCATCAACATCATCAGCCTGAAGATGTCCACTATTGAACAAAAGGCCTCCTCCATAAATGGGGGGCGTTGCCATAATCCTCACGCTTGGCAGGCGTCTTGGGGATCGAAGTGAGGTTGTTAAGTACACGGAAACCACTGCTGCGCGACTGCTGGATTTTCCCTTAGTCGCCTTCGACGATACCCTCGGGATGAAATGGGGGGGGGGGGGGTGATATTCAAGCCCGTACACCCCACGGGTTACGTCACTTGTAGCTTTAGTCGTTATTGTTAAAAATCAACATGCATTTATTACCAAACTTTTTACGTGAGCTCGTGGCTAGGTAAAAGTCGTACAAATCGATCGGTCATAGTTAAGCTACGCTTGCCGCGGTCGGTCGGTGGATGGGTGACCATCCATTTCATGCTGAGAACCCTCCATGTCTCAGAAGTCTCGTAAAACCGTTGGTTCCCGCTGTCATTCGTAGATCTTTGACAGTCAGTTGACAACCGTCTTACCAAGGTTTATCTTGTTACCAGTAACTGGGTTATGGAGGTTCGATAGGCAGTCGCTCCATGTAAAACACTGGTATTCAGCTGCATCTGGTAAGGCTGGAAGCCGACGCCAACATACATAGTTGGGCTAGGCTGATGATGAATTTGCGATGTTTATGTTTCAATTATTATTCTATTGTTATAATTGGGGGCTCAAAGGGCATCAAAAAACTCGTCCACATCGCTGTCAACGGGACACGTGCCCAACCGGCTGGCAGCATTGCCACGTTGTATGGCACCAAGAATAGACCAGCCTTCGGGTCACGTGAAGAGTCGATCAGCCGCTTGGCGATGTCAGGAAAAACAATATGGTCATTGTTATAATTTAAAATATTAAGGTTGACCATAATTATTGTACTTGTAATTTATGTGTAGAAATGGTTGTTGACATGGTATTGACGAAATGTATAATTATTTATTATTGTTAAATTATTGATGTAATTATTATTTAAAATTAAAATGTAATTATTTTATTGTATATTCTGCAATTGTGTAATGTAAATTCAGATACAATTTTCTTGTTAATGAATAACATTGAATAAATATGAATGACATAATGACATAACATTGAAAAATTGAATAAACATGAATAAATATGCTACTCAATTAGGTATAATGAGGTGACATGGTCTTATCAAGATGTTGGTGCTTCTGTCTCGGTTATTTTTAAACGAGTTTTCTACGTTTTTCGCGTCGGCTGATGTACTTATAAACGCCAGGACTGCATACGATCCAGCTTGTCCCTTTGCTGCACCCCCAGTTGTCCTAAGTGTGGCCAGTACCCCATGGGGGATAGCCTTAGCTTTTACCCTGACTGGAGGCCTTAAATTATCTCTAAGGCACGACATGAAAGTCCGATAAAACAGCCGGCAAGCTCATAGAATGACCTGCGTGATGCCATTCCGAAAATTAAAAAGATACGTTTGATCCAAATTCAAATAGAAAGGTCAACGTCAAACAACATAAATATAACAACCTTCTTCTTGAAAGCTATTATGTTTGAGCCGCTTGGAAATGTAACGCTAGTGCGATGGGATCCCAGTGCTCATCTTGTTTTTTGGAGATCGCCAAGCGGCTAATTAACTGTTTATATAGTCGCTCCATGTAAAACACTGGTATTCACCTGCATCGGTTAGACTGGAAGCCGACCCCATAGAGTTGGGAAAAGGCTAGGCAGATGATGATGATGTAGCCAGAGAGCTGGCCTATTCTTGGGCCAAAGAATCAGAATAGCCATTTAACGTGCAAACTAGCAAAATGGGGATTATAGATCCCACCAACACCCAGTGTGAGTGCGGTGCCCTCGACCAAAAAATGGCCCACTTACTACAATGCCCAAAGTGACCCTACACCTGCACCTTAGAGGATATTAAAGATGCCACTAATGCTGCGATAAATGGGTGGCTACCTAGTGGGCCCAAATAATCGAACACAAAAAAAAAATCAACCATCGATTCGAAAAGAAGAAGAAGCCATTTATCGTGGCAATGCTACCTGGAACTTGTCCCATTGACAGCAATACGGACTAATTGTTTGATAAGCTCCCCCTAATTTTTCGTTTATTGTATATGCCTTGCATGCACAGTGCATGCATGCATGCCGGTGACTGTCTTGATGAAACAAGACTGCTGAGCGTAGGGTCCTGAATTTGATACCTAGATTGGACAGGTATTATTGAGATTTTCCATAAGAAATTCGTCAGTAGCAGCCCAGAGTTTGGAGGTGTAACACCCCCGTGCTTAGGAAAGCACGTAGATAAAGTCGTTGGTCCTGCGCCTGATCTCTCTCCGGTCGTGTATGAGACTATGAGAGTGACGGCAGAGGGAGTGCACCTGTGCACTATAATATTTCCTGCCTACTTCATCATCATCATCATTTCAGCCCAAAGACGTCCACTGCTGGACATAGGCCTCCCCAAGGGGGGGTTTTGCCATAATCGCCACGCTTGGCAGGCGGATTGGCGATCGCAGTATGAGTTTTGTGAGTTGAGATTGGTCATCTCTTAACTGCCATGACTTTTATCTTCATTTTTGTTATGTTATTATTGCTCTTCACTTACCTACATTGTTTTCACTTAAAGAAAGTGTCTTTAAGTCAAGAGTGAACAGGTTACTTCTAGGCAAGCGTGCTCCATCTTAGACCGCATCATCGCTTCCCATCAGGTGAGATAGTGGTCAAACGTATGCCTATCATTGATAAAAAAAAGAAGCAACAAGAATAATGTAAACCAGTATTTTTTGGAAACGTGAATTAAAAGAGTGAGGAGAAACCTACCTACGTTTTGGAATTAGCAACTTATAACTTGACTAACTAAAAGACTCTTTGACAATACAAAAGTGCCTGTGGTTCAATTTGAATAAATGCGTTGACTTTGACTCTAACTTGGAACTCTGCTCACCCACTAACAGTAAACTAAAAACACTGCGCAGTAACACGCATTCTAAGAACATAATGAACATTACCTAGCATTGATAACGTGTTTTGACTCGTTTATTTTTATCAACGGTTGAGAAATGTCTGCTACTCACATTACTGATATGGGAAAAGAATTATTGTTTGCGTGTGGTCCTGTTTGATCGTATGTACAAATAATCATGACTATTTATAGAAACGGTGATAAGCAGTGATCGGAAAAGGTGAGCTAATTTACCTATACTTCAAAGAACAGAGACTAAAATGGGAGACTTCCTTACGACTACCGTTTTTTGCGGGAAAAGTGTCTCGGGTTTCAGGCCATCACTAAAGTATATATTTGATATTTATGTTATTAAAACAGAAAACATTTGGATTTGTTTCCTGTTTTTGTTTTCCGAAATGCACACAAAAGAAGTAGACATGTTTTTTATTGTTTAAAAAAAATAAGTTGAAGCTGACTCACCTTTTTCCGATCACTGGTGATAAGTGACAACCCTAGCCTGGTTTTTGGGTTTTCTGGGGCAACAAGTGAATACGAAATGCTGTTTGCTTTATCAAATTTACTAGCGGGAAGTCACTGGCTGGTGCTCTGCGTGTCGTGGTTTCGATTCCCGTAAGGAACAAATATTTGTATGGCCAAAATATGGGTCTAGTTGTTTGTGATTTTATGTTTGTAAACGTCACAAACAGAATAAATTTACAGGAGAAATAGGATACATAAAGGAATATGGGTCAGCTTCCAGTCTAACCGGATTCACCAGTGTTTTACATGGAGCGACTGCCTATCTGATCTCCACAACCCAGTTACTGGGTAACACGTGACCCCTTTTCAAGACTTCTGACTACCTACCCTTTTCGACTCACTCTTACCAACAGCTTAACGTGCTTTCCGAGGCACGGAGTTCCCATCTACAGACTGACTGCGGCAAGCATAGCTTAACTATGCGCGATCGATCCGGGTTTTACCTAATAGCCACCACGGCTTCTTCCACCGTTTTCCACATATCGAAAAAAGGGCCTAGGATTTCATTTAGCAAGTGCCTTCTCATCTACCTATCATTAGAATTTCAGCCATCCTAAAATGACGTTGGTCTGGAGACTCTGGACCTCGGTTCAAAAGTCCAACAGCACAATATAATCACCTGCCAACATTGAGCAGACATTTAGCAGAGGTCGTTAGGGGTTGAATAAAAATCGCAATAATCTCTCCATCAGTTAAGGCCGGTGTAATGGTGAATAAATCAGCTGGTATCAACGTTACGCCGCCTCTGTCAATAGCTTTGAGGTGGCCTTGCCCGTTGGATTAGTGTGGATAGGACGATCAATGGTTTTGTTTGTAAATAATTTTGGTATTGGAAGCATTTTTGATTTTCTAGAAACTTGCCAGGTTTTTTAAGATAAGAGTTTAGTTAAGATAAAAGTGTAGTAATCTGTATTATGTATCTTTGTATTCAATACATAATTGGAATTTGTTGGTGTAGTACTGTTTGCAAATCGTTATATTTTTGTGGTATGCACAGATTATACTGTACCTAATGATAATGTGAGCCCTTTAACAGTGGAGTTTATAGAATTATCATACGCAGTAAGACCTTATTTTAAAAGAACCCTACCTGTCGCTTTAGATGTAAGTAGTAGGGTTACTACTTACATTTAAAGGGACAATGCTCGTATTTTTAAAAACGTTCATTATCTAATTTTATTCTGATTCTGTCAAGTTCTAATTTTCACTTTTGACATTGAGTGTCATTAGATGCTGAGATGAGATTACGAATAGATTAGAACGTTTTTAATTACGGGAATTGGCTTTCAGTTCCGTGTAACCAAATTAATAAGACCACCCATCCCGTCCGTCTTATCCACTCTATTCTAACGTCCGTATGAAGTCCATTATCGAGTGCTGGAGATCGGCGGATAACGCTCATAATTTGCAATAAATATAAGGGCGGAGGTGTCGCCGCCTTTGTTGCCGGTTCGATTCCCGGCTGTGGCGGATTTTGTGCCATAACTTTTAGATTGGCGATCATTTTTGTTCGTGTTTTTGGTAAGGTTTTTAGGATTACAGTGTAGCTTAAGAGAAAAAGTACCTAATAAAGGTGTTATTGTCAGAAAAATAGTGAAAAATAATTACTAATTTAACCTTATTTCATGATGGGGTTGTAGTAAACAATTAAGAGTAATAAAATTAAACACGCGACGATGAACAGCTTGATAGGGTGAATGACGTCACCAATCAATTGACATACTTTTTCTGTCAAAACGCGATTCCCTCATAGAATTTGTATGACATTTTATACTTATGACGTCACTTGTCATCATCATCAACATCATCAGCCTGAAGATGTCCACTATTGAACAAAAGGCCTCCTCCATAAATGGGGGGCGTTGCCATAATCCTCACGCTTGGCAGGCGTCTTGGGGATCGAAGTGAGGTTGTTAAGTACACGGAAACCACTGCTGCGCGACTGCTGGATTTTCCCTTAGTCGCCTTCGACGATACCCTCGGGATGAAATGGGGGGGGGGGGGGTGATATTCAAGCCCGTACACCCCACGGGTTACGTCACTTGTAGCTTTAGTCGTTATTGTTAAAAATCAACATGCATTTATTACCAAACTTTTTACGTGAGCTCGTGGCTAGGTAAAAGTCGTACAAATCGATCGGTCATAGTTAAGCTACGCTTGCCGCGGTCGGTCGGTGGATGGGTGACCATCCATTTCATGCTGAGAACCCTCCATGTCTCAGAAGTCTCGTAAAACCGTTGGTTCCCGCTGTCATTCGTAGATCTTTGACAGTCAGTTGACAACCGTCTTACCAAGGTTTATCTTGTTACCAGTAACTGGGTTATGGAGGTTCGATAGGCAGTCGCTCCATGTAAAACACTGGTATTCAGCTGCATCTGGTAAGGCTGGAAGCCGACGCCAACATACATAGTTGGGCTAGGCTGATGATGAATTTGCGATGTTTATGTTTCAATTATTATTCTATTGTTATAATTGGGGGCTCAAAGGGCATCAAAAAACTCGTCCACATCGCTGTCAACGGGACACGTGCCCAACCGGCTGGCAGCATTGCCACGTTGTATGGCACCAAGAATAGACCAGCCTTCGGGTCACGTGAAGAGTCGATCAGCCGCTTGGCGATGTCAGGAAAAACAATATGGTCATTGTTATAATTTAAAATATTAAGGTTGACCATAATTATTGTACTTGTAATTTATGTGTAGAAATGGTTGTTGACATGGTATTGACGAAATGTATAATTATTTATTATTGTTAAATTATTGATGTAATTATTATTTAAAATTAAAATGTAATTATTTTATTGTATATTCTGCAATTGTGTAATGTAAATTCAGATACAATTTTCTTGTTAATGAATAACATTAGTCATTTATTCATTAACAAGAAAATCCACAACTTCAGCCAGACATTTTCAAGATTGGAACTTTTAAACGTTCAGCCATGTTAAACTGACGTAGTTCTGGTAATTCTGGGTTCTTGTACTATAAATACATGTACACGTGTGAAACATTGACATTAACAACATTGTAGTGTTGGGAGGATAGTATCGACTATCAAAGTATCGATGTTACAAGTTGACATCGATAAAATTTAAATTTGCATTCGAAGATAAACGGTTAGTGCTTTCGATACCGACTAGGACAAAGACTTTTATTTAATAAAATTACAGAAGGTATACTTCATTGAGCTATGGAAAAGACCGCTCTCATATTTACCTATCTGTCATCTGTATCACGTGACTATACTCTGTTCACAATAAGATTAGACATACCTATACACAAACCTTTTTTACAGTCCGTTCAACCGATTTTGACTTATATTGCATTGGTAGCATGACAAATGGCAGCTGCAAAAAACAGTTGTTATTGTAACCAGTTTTTTGCCGATCCTTAAGGCTACGGTATAGAAGTCAAAATCGGTTGAAGGGACTGTAAAAAAGGTTTGTGTATATGTCTAATCTTATTGTGAACGGAGTATAGAGCACTGGCATAGGTATTCTTGAGCCAAAGAATAAGCAATGAAAATGAAAAATGAGAACGTGTTTATTTGGAACAATTTACAATTACGCAATCTTTACAATAGAAGCAACGATAGCTACAAAAGTAAAAACTGTGGCGCAGCTATCAACGCCCGACAACAGGACAGAATATGCATTTGGTTCCAGACTATTTTAAAGGAAACAACTATGACTAATTAATGAAACTTAATTAACTATAAGATACACTAACAAATAAAACAGACTTGGTCGCACAGATAACTTTTAACACTCCCCTACGGCGCACTCGTCACACGCCAATGTTGCGTGTTCCCAGGCACTCCACTAACTGTGCCAAGAACTGTGTGCTGACTCGCATTGCTCGAATAACTCAGAATTCTCTGAAGTTGATTTATTTAATTGTACTAAACCGATATTCAAAAAACGCATAATTAATACTATAAACGGAAATATATGACAAGAAACCAATCTTCTTCTTCTTCTTCTTTTTACTATCTTTTGTTATTTAGCATTAATAGACTTTAACATTGAATTCTTCAAAATGTTGATCGTAACCTGTAATTTTAATTTTGTTTTGTATTGTATTGCAATGTTGTTTATGTAATTGAAATATCTGGCATTAGTCCGTTCGCAAGTGTTATATTATGTAGTTATACAGGGAAACGTATAATTGGCCATATCAACTGTTGTACGCTTAGGTACTTTGTAAAATATTATGTATCGCTGTTGGTTACCTAAATAAATAAAATATAATAAAAACTAAAAAAACCAAGTCAAGTGTATTTAGAGGTGTTTAGGTGAGTGTATGTAAGGTTATGTCTGTATAATGTGTATGTGGTTGTGCTTCCATGTGTGAGTTGTTATGTTACGTTAAGTTACCACAAGTCGTTCAATTGCATCATAGGACATGGATTTAAACCATTCTATTAGATTCTTGCTTAATAAATTTCCAGTCAAAGGGTAATTTTTAATGTGCTATTTATTTTATGCTGTCAACCTTTTGGGCACTTCCTATTTATTCCTATTTATTACCCGACTACGGCAAAGCCAAAGGAGGGTTATGATTTTGACAGGCTACGTATGTATGTATGTATGTTCATCTGTTCGCTCATAGCTCCTAAACTACTTATCAGAACTGAACAAATGAGGTATCCTTAGAAGCGTCTTGATCGTCCGCTGGTTATAGGCTATATGACGTGTCACCGAATCCAATGTGGCGCCCTCTGGCGGACAAAAATACCAAGATAAAAAAAAAATAATGAAGACAAGCATACCGTGTTTGGTATCATTGGAAAGGGGCTCACTAGTACCTTTCAAATATACAATACCTACATAGCTGTGACTTGTCACAAATGATTTAAAAAAAAACTACTACTGGTATTTAAACTCCAAAATGGTTAGGTTTAAATAAACGCGAACGACGACGGCGGACGAGATTTTAATGTCCTCAATTTCTCATCATTTGCCTAGCCTTTACCAGTCTAACTGAATTTAGCTGAATACCAGTGATTTATCTGACCTCCAGAACTCAGTCTAGGTAACACGAGACTCCTTGGTATGACTGCTGTCAGATTTTCTGGCTTCTGACTACCTATAACGACTCTCAAAGATCTACAGATGACAGCTGGGACCAACGGCTTTACTAACTTTCCAATGACGGAGGGGTCTTGCTATAATATGGATGGTCACCCATCTAATTACCGACCGCGGCAAGCGTAGCTTAACCTCCACGACTTCGTCTGCATCTGCGATAACCGGCATTCACGCAGACAAAGTCGGGGGCAAAAACTTATATATCATTATAAAGTATTTCAACCCATTAAAATCTATAATCATTAAGATTTAACTAATTTCTCTACTCGTTGAGTAGCTAAAACCAATTAAGAATGCTGTTAACCAGCAATAATAAATATAAGCAAAGTTGTTTGACGGTGAAATTGACCAAATAGACTTTTAGAAAATCATAGATAAGTTAATAGAAATTAATTATTGATTTGTAATAATGATGTCGCATCGGTTTTAATCTTTTATCGTCTACTTTTATAGCCTTCGAAATAGAGTTGCACTGATATAAATAATTGGATGTTATATAAATCAAATGAAAACTACACTGACTTTGCCTTTTTTTATCTAATGTTATAAAGACCGTACTTACGGTTGGTGCAGTGACTGAGTATTTGGCGTCTTCGCTGCATGTCGTTGGCAACTTTTTTTTTATGATTTAGATGTTTTGTATGTTTGTTTGCAATGGATGAACTCAAGAAATACTTAACCGAATTTAAAACTTCATTCGCCTATTTATTTTATGATTTTATGCATAATTTTTTCCAGACTTTGTAAAATAATATTCTCAATAGAAGCTTACAATTTGGAACTGCTTCTGACAAATGAGAACGTGCTTGTGCCCTATGTGCCATGAGGCATGTATCATAACGGTGGTGTGTCTAGGGATCATGGATAGGGTAAGCCCGATAGATTTTGTACGATCAGTAAGTTGCTCAGTCATTGATTAACTCATGTTATGCTTATAAGTGCAAGCCCGGCTTTTCGACTTAAAGCGAAAAATTCAAAAAAACTTTTTCACAAATGAGACAACTGCCTTTAAAAACGAAAAAGTGATACTTAAATAATTTTGTCACAGAACACATATGACTTTATTTAAGGCGGCTGGACCGCTGCTGTGTCGAAGATGCTGCTATAATAAGGGATGACATTAATAAACCACTGCCAATGCCTTCAGGGACAAGCCATCAAGTTACGTAATACCAAAGGAATCTTCTTATCAGAATCTCTTGAACTAAATTTAACTGAAATCTTGATAACAAAAGTAAATATTTACAATCATATCAGTGTCAACCATCTGTTAAGACTGTACTCACTGATAAGTGATATGATACAGATAAGATTACTCTGTCTATTTCTATTTTCTCGGCGACAAACAGACTCGGATTTTATCTCTTGAGACATTTTCTTAAGAATGCCTGGTGAACCTAAAAGTTAGGGGTCTTTCGATATAACCCAGAGCCAGCACAAATCAAAGTCAAAGCATTTATTTCAATTAAACCATTTACAGGCATTTTTAAATTATCAAGGAGTCGGTCAGTTAGTCAGAAAGTTGAAGCTAGTTGCTCGTTCCAAAACGTAGGTAGGTCTCTATGCAGTAGAACGAGCAAGAAACTCCACGGACACTCTTTTGAATCAAGTTTTTTTTACAAAATACTTATTACATGATTCTTGTTTCTTCTATATGTGAAAACAATGAAGGTAATCTAGCAAGATTACTTAATATCAAACATACCTACCTAATGGCCTTGTGTTTGCAACTATCTCGAAGTTAAAATTTAACCCTGCTTGGTGAAAGCGGTTACCTTTGGTAGGAATAGTGAATATCGAGATGTTGCCTTATAATTAGGTTAATAAGTAAATGCGACCAGATCTGCCATTTGGTGCCGGCCGTGAATAGCACCACCCCATTTCTACCCGTGGGTGTCGTAGAAGCCGACAGAGGGATATTGACCAGAGGATGGACAGCAGCGTCCTTCTGAATACCATAACACCTACTGCGATCGCCAACATGCTTCTGCCAAGCATGGAAATTACGGCTGAACACCCCCTTGGGGAAACCTATGCCCAGCAGTGGGCGTCAAAGGGTTGACATGATGATGATGATGGCCAGATCAAATGAGTTCAAAACTGGTGGAAGTTCAATGTGACTTTCGTATTAACACCTAGTACCTACCATCTAAGTATCTTCAATTTCAATCATCTACAGTCATCAGTCTTTGACAGTCTATGTTCATAAAAAGGACAAAAAAAATTATGTAATCTTGATTGTAAAAAGATAATGGACACGAAGTAACCTGGCCACCCCTTTTGCAAGATTTTTAGAAAGTAGTGCCCATTCTGTGCGACTCCTTTGCCCTTCTCCGTCGCATCTATAGGTAGGTCTAGGTACTTACAATAAAATCTGTCCGCACATGTTGTTAA
Organism: Charanyca ferruginea; assembly: GCA_947361185.1. Taxonomy (NCBI): domain Eukaryota; kingdom Metazoa; phylum Arthropoda; class Insecta; order Lepidoptera; family Noctuidae; genus Charanyca; species Charanyca ferruginea. The sequence continues at coordinate 33,434,639 of OX376057.1, forward strand.
CAAGATGGCGACTACAAGCTACATGACAGTTTGCATTAAACACCTGTACCTAAGTACATCTTAACCAGTTCGAGCCGCATTTTTCCGGATCACTCCAGTTTTATAGATGTTTCTAGATTGTATGATGAGGTGAGATAAAGATAATAGTTTAAATGTGATGTTGGTTGTAAGTGGTGTTAATAAGGATTATTTTTCAAGCACTGTAAGTAGATACTAGCCTACTATTTGTATAACTTATGGCCAAATACTCAAACGCTACTAAATTTTAAGATTCCGCTGCTGTCATTGTGTTACTTTTTTCTGCTATATTAAATGGAGTAAAAGAAGAATTCGATAACTCTTGGCGTGGCTAAGTAACAGCGGTACTTATAGATCGGTCGTGGTTAAGCTGCGCTTACCGCGGTCGGTCTGTGGATTGGAAACCATACATTTCATACAAAATTTCCTCCGTGCCTCGGAAAGCACGTAAACCTATCTTGGCTGTCATTCATAGACCTTTGGCAGTCGTTATGGGTAGTCAGAAGTCAGAAAGTCTGACAACCTATCTTACCAAGGAGTATCGTGTTACAGTAAGGTTGTGGAGGTCAGATAGTTAGTCGCTACGTGTATAAACTGGTATTCAGCTGCATCGGATTAGACTGGAAGCCGACTCCAACATAGTTGGGAAAAGACTATATAGGCAGAAGAGGAATTCGTAAATCCAAAATTTAAAGGGAATAAATATAATGACCACCAAAAATAGTAAATGATCACCAAATCTTAGTCACCAAATGACCACCAAAAATAGTAAATGATCACCAAATCTTAGTCACCAAATGACCACCAAAAATAGTAAATGATCACCAAATCTTAGTCACCAAATGACCACCAAAAATAGTAAATGATCACCAAATCTTAGTCACCAAATGACCACCAAAAATAGTAAATGATCACCAAATCTTAGTAACCAAATGACCACCAAAAATAGTAAATGATCACCAAATCTTAGTCACCAAATGACCACCAAAAATAGTAAATGATCACCAAATCTTAGTCACCAAATGAACACCAAAAATAGTAAATGATCACCAAATCTTAGGACCCTTAAGTCCCCCCTGGGGCGGATCCGACATAGTTAGGTTAAGTTAGAACTGTGACCACCTACGCCAGAACCAAATCGCTTTTTACAGTCAAAGTCATACATTTCTACAATACTTTGGTTAAATGTTGGTCATTAACAATTTTTTTACTATAACTGGAGGTTCATTAAACTTAAGCCAAACTTAAATATTGGCAGGCAAGGCAAGACATTCGATGAGGAAAAGACTTAATTGCTTGTTAACGCTAATAGTGAGTAAGCGACCAATACCCGTTCCTTTACCGAAATATTCAAAGCCACAGACCGCATAATTTAATTAAATAGCCAAATCAATATAGGTCGATCCTCCCACGATACCTAGGTACTTATATAAATACTAAAAGCTCTCTATCCCCAGATAAAACCCAATCAAAATCTCAACGGCATTTTAGTAGCAAGTCGCCACAGACGGACATTGATATTGAGCCACAAATATAGATAGTGACTCAATATATTGAATTGCGTCTGCCAGTCAGAGCGATAAATAATGTATGATAACTATTTTAAGTAATAAATGACGCAATGTATTGGCTTAGTAATTGAAATAACGTTATTGTTTAATATTTAATCTTTGTTCGTTTTACTGGCCTTATTCATTTTGTATAGAGGTTTCTATGCGTCCTTTTGTCGGTAATGTCGTAAATATTGGGTTAATGCGCTTCCCTGACCAAATAACCTTGATTTCTTCTTGATTTCAATTCTGCGGCAAAGAGGAAATGTATGGAATTTCCTCTTTGCCGCGGATTTGAAATACGCACATTTTTTGGATGTTTTTGTTATAAAAAAAAGAAACGATCTTTTTAAATAAAATAAAACGTGAATGATTTTTAAGTTACCTATCTATTAGTGTAGGTAATCTTCAAATTAATAGCACGTCAACGTTAGCAAAAGATACATGTTTTCAATAATTTTAGTATTTTTTTTACAGGGATATTTAAGTGTATATCCTATAGGGCAGGACATAAAAAAAATAAGAACGTGGAATGTGATGATAGGATATTGAACAAATATGCTTTTAGATGTAGTTTGTTTCTCTTAATGAATGAGTTAATAGCCCCTGAATAACTAAGAAAAACGCACTTTTGGTCGGGGTAGCGCCTTAAACTACGCTTGCCACGGTCGCTCTGTGGATGGGTGACCATCCATATTATACCGACACCCCTCCGTGCCTCGGAAAGCAAAGTCGTTGGTCCCGGCTGAAATTAGTAGATAACTAGATTCAAATTTTACATTATGACGTTCAAAAGTGCCTTTAATGTTCCAATTGAAATAAATGATTTGACTTTGACTTTAGATCTTTCACAGTCGTTACACGTAGTCAGAAGCCACAAAGTCTGGCGATCAGTCTTACCAAGGGGTATTGTGTTACCCAGTAACTGGATTGTGGAGGTCAGACACGCTCCATGTTAAACACTGGTATTTACCTATATCTGGTTAGACAAGAAGACGACCCCAACATATTTAGAAAATGGCTAGGCAGATGAGATGTCGTAAATATTGGAATTTAATTAATAATAAGAATTTATTATTGTAAGGATATTGACAAAATTTGAATCAAATAGGGAAGGGGGAGTCCCCTTTTTAATGGTCTTAAAAACAATATTATAATAATGATACATTTATCCTAGGATTTCTGCCTCCTTTTCCTGTAGCTGTACAAAAATATAGTATTAGATCGTATCAAAAATTATCATACACCAACGTAACAACCAGTTCAGTCTTAAAAAATAAACATGCTAATTTAATTAACAAGTTTTGCAATATTTCTTACGTACATATTGGGTCTACCACCCCTCTACATTTTCTCTTTCTTCTCACTAGGGGTCTCCTTTTAAGTAAGAGAGTTATCTAGCTCTGAAAAATTACAGTAACTATGTAATAAATTATTAATTCACTGTAATTTTTTCTCTTTGAGCGTTTGCATGCGCTGCGTTTTGCGGATTCGATTCCGCTCAAAACCAATGTTCGTATGGCCTACAGTTAGCTGTTCTGGCTCTGACTGTTTGTGTACCTATGTGAGTTTATAAGTTTGTAAACGGACCCATATTACAGAAGAAATCATTAGTGTAGAGCAACGTTATAATAATACAATCTAAACACATGAAATATGACTAGGATAAGGCATAAAGACTGACAAGATTTAATATTGAATAGTAACATTCATTTGAGCCCCAAATATGTTGGGATCGGTTTCCAGTCTAACGGGATGCAGCTGACTACCAGTGTTTTACATGGAGCGACTGCCTATCTGACCTCCACAATCCAGTTACTGGGTAACACGATACCCCTTGGTAATACTGCTTTTCAGACTTTCTGGATTCTGACTACCCATAACGACTGCCAAATCACGCGGACCAACGGCTTTACGTGCTTTCTGAGGCATGGAGGGAACTCGGTGTGAAATGGATGGTCACCCATTCACAGACCGACCGTGGCAAACGTAGCTTAACCTTTGACCGATCGATCTGTACAGTTTTTACTAAGCTACGAGCTCCTCCTATTAAATTATAAATATTGAATAGAAACATAATTCTTCATATGTAAAACAACATATCGTCCCGTCTCAAACATGCTCACAAAGTACAAACTTACTCGTTTATAACGCTACATAGTTGGACTAAGTATAGCAGTGAATCAACAAGTTTTAAACGCATTTAGGCAGGCGTGCCGTATCGGCGCGCCATCAGACGTTACATTACTTAGTTGCACTTCTGTTATCAACTGCGCTGTTATGTTACTGATAAGCAGGTGCCTATCGACCGTTGCGACGATCTGTTTCTAATAGGTGTACCGTTCTGTGTAGATACTCGTTGTTATTCTTGTGGGTTCAGTCAAAACCCTTATTAAGATAAAACGAGTTTGCATTACAAAATCAAAAATACGGGACGCCTTTTATAAGAATAACTACAAAACCAAAATTTTAAAAGAGTCACAAAAAAACCTACCAACCTAATGGGTTTCTAAATATTAAGGATGTTCAAAAGTAGTTTTGACTTTTGACTGATTTTCGTAGTCAAAAGTAGTTTTGACTATGACATGTACATATTACTCGTACTGGCTTACCGATATTTTGTTTGTGTATGTGAGTTTATATGTTTGTAAACCCACGCTTGATACAAGAATAATTCATAGTACAGCAGTCAACGTTTTGTAAAAAAGAATTAAGTATGGTGATCTTGGACATAATTAGACTATGGACACTGCCAGAACTAAGGCATCCTTTATGCAAAAAACAATTGAAATTAGTGTCAATTATTTTTTATGAGATTTCAATGTATAACATCGTGAAGTGTGCCTGTATTTAAGCATTAAAATCGACTCATTTGAAAAGATTTTAGCAAAAAAATATCGTACAGCCGTTGCTCTATGTTTTCTATAAACTTCATCAAGTACCTACGATATAAAAGGCATATTTATCTGTCATTAAAAGTTCACTTCATCATATTCATTGCGCATAGTGGTATCAAGAAAAGTAATAAATTCCAAACAAACATTTTTTTTTCAAAGCCAAATAATTGCGATTCGATTTTGCTCACGAAAGACTCGACCATACCCCATACAATTGGGGACACACAAACATACACCCACACTAACACTCACACACACAAACACACACGCACACACACATACACTCTAACACACCACAGTACACTCACCGACCACTCGCCTATTTCGTACACTACATACCTACTTAAAAAAAAAAATAACATTATTCTTTATAGTGTCCAGTTAGCACCCTTTCAAAAATCTCGTTGTTTTTTTTTATAAGACAATAAGTGTCAACTGACCATTAAATGATTGCGTCAAAAGACATACTTAGATATAGAGCCACTTCATTTACCAAAATCCTTTCAAAAACACTAACTTCCCCACAAATTCACCCACTTGTCACACTTCGAACTTAGTTGAAAGTCCATAAATAAGTTAGATGGACATGAAAAGCTATTTGACTCGAGCCTACCTGTGCTACATCAATTAGATTGAAACTTAACGCGTTGTGCATAGAGTGCCGACTGTATCGCGACGGTTAATGGCGCGAAAATCGCTGATAACACCCCATCCCCCCCCACTCGCCCCCATTCAAACCCGCTTTCGCCCCCCAGTTTCACCCCAACGCCTCCCGGTATCAGGGGGCTAAAGATCTCCGATCGGTGTAATTGTCTGGTAATAGATAATAGTTCTGACTTTGCGGTTGATTTTTGATTTGCTGCGTAGATGGGTTTTGGATGTATTTATCTGTAGAAATTGCCCCAGTTTTCTGTAGTCTTAAGTAAAATTGTTAGTTTGTGTGTACGAAGAACTGTTCTCAGAGTTTTATTGCGCGATTAAATTCGAAACGAGGAAATTCGCCAAAGAGCTAAGGTCACTGACATAGCCCTCAGAATATTCAAGTTGAAGTGACAATGGGCAGGCCATATCGCTCGAAGAACCGATAACCGATGGGGAAGAAAGGTTCTCGAGTGGCGACCACGAACCGGAAGACGCAGCGTTGGTTGGGTTTTCTATTTGGAGGCATTGGATAAGGTTGCATGTAGCTTATGTGTAAGATACTAACATAGTTTTAAGGTATTTCGATGTATTACTAACACCATATGGACCTAAAGTCTGAATTAAATGTTTTTGTTTGAGCTCCTACCAGATGGACCGAAGACATCATCAAGGTCGCGGGTAACCGGTAGATGCAAGCGACAGGCTGCGACTCGTAGTGGCGTTTTATGTTTAACAGTGTACGTCTTACTTGACTTCAATATGGACAAAGTCGTTAGTAGAAGCTAGTATTATAACAATTCGTATAGAGCACCTATCGTTCACTCATTCAATTCAATTATAAAAATTAACTTTCAATTTATTAATGAACCTAGCGGCTGAATGAAAACTGTATATTTTATTTAAATTACAATATCATCAAAAATTTCACAATTATTTTTAAATTAAATCCCTTACAGTCCACAACCAAGATCAGTGAGTAATGATTTGTCCGAACGAATTAAGGTCACGGAGGTTAATCTCAATGGAGGCACTTGTGCACTATAATATCTTATAGTGCATAAGTGTGTACAAACACAGCTGCACTTGTTCTTCCTTCACTGTCATAATCCGACGCGACCGGAGAGAGATCCAGCGCAATACCAACGACTTTACGTAGTAGGTATGTTCTATGTTAGGGGGGTTTGGTTTCCGCACTTAGTCCCTAAATATGGACCATTGTACGTGAGCCATGGCGGTCGATTACTCCAACCAGCCCACCTCCCTCCAGAACCAGATCAGTCTTCCCAGTCTTCTCAGGGCGTCCGCAAGTGAGTTTGGTGTTCCAAGGGTTTTCCTGCGGATCTGGGTGACGCCAGTGCACTCAAAGAGTACACGCGCCACCGTTTCTTCTTTACTTTAAAAATCACAAAAATTTGCTCGGCCTGGCAATCTGATTTCAAAGCTTTGACCCACGCTTGAGGCAGTACAAGCAACATTACCGATATTTTACCATGATCATTGAAGTGCCTACACCAAATATTAAGCCCACTTCCCACCTCAACATTAACTATAGCTATACTATTTTTTCCACTGAGATTTCCTTTCGGTGGCAGTCGACCCGTCTTCCATTCGCTCAATCATCGTCTTATCTCGCCGGCTATCGGTAGGTAATACATTGTATCACATTTTCATAAGAGATTCATTTACCTTGAGTTTTGCTCACCCTCAGTGGAGTGGGTGTGTTTCCATTGTACGTAGAAATGGTCGATGATGGTGGTGGATTGTTTTTCTTTTTGTTATGCACCTTTGGTTCACTGGTAGAGAATGCGTAAGGTATTAAATTCCGCCTTTGTAACTATGTGCGTGAAAAAAAAAAGAGAGTAGGTATCTAATATATGTAATAAAAATTAATCGTTGTTCGTTAGTCTCGCTAAAACTCGAGAACGGCTAGACCGATTTCGTTAATTTTGGTCTTGATTTTTTTTGTGAAAATCCAGAGAAGGTTTAAACGGTAAGAAAATTGAAAAATCTATTGACAGGAGCTAGTAATAAAATAAATATATGTTCTAAAAGTTAGTAAGAACAGTTTCGCCCTTTTTCCTATTTTTTTTTACTATGATAATGTGGGAACCCAAGTTGGAAAGGTACTTCGGGTTTTAGGTAAAGTTCGATATTGTAGAGGGTCGTCTTTGAAACTTAAAGGTTTGAAATTCGAATAGCCTTAATAACGGTCGCGTACTGTACAAACCCACTTAAACACGTTATTTTACTGTCTATTTTAGTAAAAACCTGAGTCAATTTGTCAAACTCTTTTGGAGCGAGGTGGTATTCAATTTGTAATAAAGGAAAATTACTTTTATGAACTTAGTCATATTATCAGAATTGCAGGTACCTACAAATCTAAAACTTATTTTTTTCCTTATTGTCAATGGATACTAGAATATAGCATTTGTAAAAAAAGTATTTAAGATATTTGAAATAAAACAATATTGAAGATACTGGTGTCCTCATAACCTTTCCTATATTAAAAGATTTTAATATTAATATTATGTAGGTTTGCCAATCGCTTTTGTATGACATTGTCATCTTACACATAATCAGAGTTATACGATAGGTACGGTATATTACAGGCTAACCACCGCGTCAGTGTTATGGTTTTATGTATCAAATATTTTGTAGTTCACCTATTTATGAAAGTTAAATATATTTTTTAATTTTTCTTTATTAACAATGCACCTACCATGTTATCTTTTCCCCACCCTTGGTTGACTGGTAGAGAATACCTAAGGCATTAAGTCCGCATTTGTACCTTTATGCATGAAGAAGACATACCTACATAAATAAAGAGTTGGCTTCCAATTCACTTAACTTGGCAGACAACCTCCTAGGATCCTCCTAGGATTGATTTTGTGTTGAATCATTCGGTTCCCGATGATGCCGATCCGTGCGTCATGTTCGTGAACGGACGCCGTTAGTTGGGACTGGTCATATCTTAGCTGCCTCGGTTATTCTTAATTTTAGTTTGTATTGTTATTATGACTATATTTTTCTTTACACCTCTTTTAAAATGCAAGACTTGTTACATTGTTCTCACATTGTACCCTTAGATTCAACATGAATGATGTAACCTAAATTTGTAATATATCATTAATTTTAAAAGACTGTTCATGGAGTTTCTTGATCGTTCTTCTCCATAGAAACCTATTGTTTAGAACGAGCAACTAGCTTCATCTGTCTGACTGACTGACTCTGACAATTCAAAAGTACCTGTAAATGGTTTAATTGAAATAAATGGTTTTGAGTTAGAGTTTGATGATCTGTGAGATGCCATTCCGAAAAAAAAACGCTAATAAAATGACGTATCATAAGTTCACGTGGACACGCACTCCGTGGGCGGGCGGGCGAAGGCTGCTGCTCGCGATAGCGCCCTACCTTTGTTCTGACGGGCTATCTCCACCAGGGGATCACACTAAATTATTTATCCTTTTTCCCCATGAGGTGAAAAGTGCCGATCATGGGGAAAACAGATGTAGAAAAGATGGGTTATTCAACCTCGTCATCATTATAAAAACTTGATTTGAAAGAGTGTCCTCGTTCATTTCCATAGAGACCTACCTACGTTTTGGAACCAGCAAACTAGCTTCAACTTTTTGACTAAGGGTGTTACCAGACCAATCGATCGATCGTCGATCGACGGCATCAATCGATGGTAGAATGGATTAGTCGACGTTGATTGATAGTTTCTACCAGACGAATCGATCGATTGTCGATCTACGGCATCGATCGATGGTAGAATGGATTAGTCGACGTTGATTGATAGTTTCTACCAGACGAATCGATCGATTGTCGATCTACGGCATCGATCGATGGTAGAATGGATTAGTCGACGTTGATTGATAGTTTCTACCAGACGAATCGATCGATTGTCGATCTACGGAATCGATCGATGGTAGAATGGATTAGTCGACGTCGATCGCTGCTTGATTATTATTAGTGATGGATTATAGCCGGAGTTAATCGATCAACGTCGACCAATGCCATCGACCGGGTAACGATCGATTAGTTAATCGAACGGTATCTGTCGATCAGCCAAAGCTACCATACCAATCGATCAACGTCGATTGAGGTCGACCGATGGCATCGATCGATGATCGATTGATTGGTGTAGTAACACCCTAACTGACCGACTCAATTCATTGACAATTCAAAAGTGCCTGCAAATGGATTAATTGAAATAAATGCTTTGACTTTGACTGCAATTTTTAATTTAGAGAATCGATGACAATGTTAGGTATTCCTGTTCTAATTTCGACAAAGTCAAAATATTTATTAGTACGATTTTTGATAATACAACAAGTCTTACAGATATGTTTTTAATAGCTCAAAAATCTAGGTTAGAGGGCAACTCGTCCCACTTCGAAACTTGGACCTGGGACCAGTTGCGCCTTTTGTAATTGGATAATAGGGAATTGGGCTAACGTTTAAAGTCAAAGTCAAGTCAAAGTCAAATCATTTATTTCAATTAGACCAATATAAGGCACTTTTGAACGTCAAAAGAAAAAAAATAGTTCTAGGTGCGTTAGTTTAGGTATTGGGACGATTACACTACTGAATATTTTCTAGGGGTTTATTGGTTCCAATAAAGTGATACTGGCTGTAGCAAAGGGAAATAAAACATAACTGCTACACTTTCCATACACTATTAAAGGACAATGCCAGAAACTCTATAGAACTTTGCCCCACTCAATTAAAGTCATGTGCAATATGTAGCATCTTACTGTTTATTTATTGCTGATAACTAAACATTAGTCTTAGTGACTGTAGAACTTGCGGTTTCCGTTAAAACCTAAAAACAATAATGACATTGATTATAGGTTAATTTGTATTTTAGGAAAAATGAGTTTGTATTTTGTGGGTAGCTATTTCGTAATCCGCAAGTTCTAAAGAAAAACAATTTAGTATAGAAAGGTTCTATATTCATTACAATTATTTTCATTAATTTACTTTTTCTGTACAATTGTTACTTTTTCTGTACATGGGTGGGGCAGGATCTGGCATTGTCATTTAATAAGTCAAGTGGGTTAAAACAACCACAATGTGGGTCCCGGAAAACGTTCAGCGACATCGTGGCAGGTCCAGGCGAAGATGGCGGAATGAGCTTAACGATTACGGAGGAGGGATTGGTCCACACTAACTCAGGATAGAGAGGATTGGAAAGGAGAAAGGGTGACCGTTGCCCTTCATGGGATTTATTCCCTTGACGTCGAGTCGCACCACGTCGAGTCGCCGCTACGTCAAATCGCCACTACGTCGAGTCGCCGCCATGTCGAGTCGCCGTCACCTCTACTTGTTCTTTTGATATTTCCTTAGGCATTTTATATTAAAAAATCTGTCTGGTGCCGCCACGTCAAATGTGACGAAAGATACAGTCAACGAAATAAATTAATCAATTATTACAGTCTAATCAAATAAACATTTTATATAGACTGTATTATGATTTGAATAATTAGACGTGACGGCGACTCGATGTAGTGGCGATTCGACGTAGCGGCGACTCGACGTGGTGCGACTCGATGTCAAGGGAATAATTAATCTTCATTGGGACAACATAGGCAAGCAAATTCTTTCGCATGTTTAATATTGGTATGGATTAGTGTGGCCTGTAATTTATGTTAACATAGCTGGAAAAAGTCGGTGCAATCAGACAGTATATATTCTTAATTCACAGATAAGACGTTATCTCGTAAGGGAATTGGGAGTTCAGATGAAATGTCGCGTCTGTATTATCACGAAGTTGCTTACGTTTTTTCAAACGAGGAGCTTTTATGTTCTTTAAAAGATAGGCAGTGATGGAGAATAACTGTTTTCATGGCTGTAATTTTGTAAAGATTTCTATAAATATGATGTCAAAAGTACCTGTATCTACCAGAGTCTAAGAAATACACTCTTCATTCTTCTTCTTTTTTCTTATAGACGTATAGGCTTGCGTTTGATCGCAACTTACCTGATCTTGGTGATGATGCGGCCTAAGGTGGAGCACGTTTGCCTAGGATGAACCGGTTCACTCGTGTCTGTCAGTTCCCACAATAAATGTGGAAGCAAAGCGCTTGGTTCGAGAAAGTGGAACTTCAACCGTATAGCGGTGACGCTTCGTCGTATCTCTGCTCGTCCGATGATGGAATGGAGATGGGGGAATTTTGTACAATTCCAAAGCACACTCTCCGAAATGGCTGGCAACCGTGCGGCGAGTTTCAAGGCTTCTTCTTTTCGAATCGATGGTACTAGATGATTTTAGAGTAATTTGATCCAGTTGGTCTTGTCTGGTCAGGAGAACCGCACTCACACTGCGTGTCGGTGGGACCTATAATCCCCCACTTTTATTACCCGACCTACTTCATCTTCATTCTCAAAACAATGATAACATCACTATGCATCAAATTCCAAATAAAAATTCAAACGGCTACCATTAAATCGATTTACATACAAATCAATCACTAAGAAATTCAACGCTGCCGATTTACGTCAAAACGATTGTCGGAATCGATTCTCGATTCCCGATCACGCGTCAGGTATCAATTACTATCGTTACTCGATCGGAACTCGTTTTCTCGCCAGCCAGTCGCGGCCGCGCGCGGGAATCAGCCCGATAATGTCACCTGTGATCAATCTGTAGGCCCTTCTCACAAGTAATCTCATATGAAATATTTCTTGTTCCGCGAGGTAGCGCGATAGGGTTTGTATCGATGGAGGATTGGTCAAATATTCGAGGTGGTATGTGAGGGGTTAAAATCTATGGATTTATTTATTTACTAGCTTTTGCCCGCGATTTCGTCCGCGTGAATGTCGTTATGCAGCTGAAGTTGCGGATTAAAAGTAGCCAATGTTCTTCCCCAGGGATCGTTTCATTAAAACTGGGTGCTGCCTTTTCTTTGTGAAAGCGTAACAGATAGAGTTAGACTTTCACATTTATGTTATTAGTATGGATATAACCAAGTGAACCTTATAATGTACGTATAATGTATGTGTATACAATATGGAACTCACTTATATGCAATAAATGAAACCTCAAGTAGTAATAGTCCACAGAAGTATAGCAAAATTAAATATTAAATTAAAAACCGAAAACTAAAAAAGTTAAATTTTCAAACAAAATAAATATCAAAATAAATTCAGTTAAAGTAAACACTCTGTTTAAAGACAACGTACCTTGACCCCGTAGCGAATTTTACATTTAGGCAAGTAACTAGAATAGGTACATAACAGAGTCGTGATAATTTGTAGTTCTGCACTCCGTGGCAACGTCGCTTTTCAGTGTTAAGCGGATTCAAGTTCATTGAGTCATTAACCTAGTGATCCAATTCTACAGAGTGTTGAAATTTGTTCAAAATTAAAACTCTACTTTTTGACCTAATTACTGGACCGATTTCGTTCATTTTTTGTATATCGTCAGAAAAGGCGATAACAAGTATGTCGTATAATTTATTGCATGTATGTGGTCCCCATTCTGTATAATGTCAGTAATACAAAATCAACACCGGTAACACATACTTAACCACTTAAATGTCCGAAGCAGGTTGAGCAGAGAACGATCAAGCAAGAGATCAGCTACCTAGTTAACCATCTTCTTCACAAAATGTCTCAGAACAGTAGTAAGGACTCTCGGTCACTAATTTCAGGATTGTTACCGACCCGCGTTCGATGCACCAGTGAAGCCACTTTTTTGCTTATGACTGCCTGGAAACTGTCAGTTCGGATTTGCGAAAACATATCTGATGCACTACAGAAACAGGGCAGTCCGTTATGTATGTTCATATGACTGTTACTTTAGTCTAAAAGATTTCATTAAAAATGGCATTAAATAAAATAGACACTAAAAAGAATAATGTAGAAATTAAAAAAAAGAACTGTATAAAACAAAGGGGAATTATAAAACGAGCAATTAAAAAAAAGCTTGGCGACTGATGATGACATACTGTATTAATAACTTGAGCGGTATGAATTTGAGTAAGCGAAAAATTAAGTAAACTAACGACGAATATTGATTAATAATAAAATCCAGAACAAGCTTACAAAAAGTGGATTGTGATAAATCCATTTCATATATTAAAATTTTATCCGAGCGACTACATTACTAAGTGAGCGACTGGAAATACAGAGAGGGCAACTTCAATATTAAGATAGAATCGATTTCCTGTGGCCCACCGTACCACAGGCCATACCCCTGGTGGTATGGTGGGTCGTTTGGGTTAGGTTAGGTTAGAACTGTGACCATCATAGCGCGAAGGCGAGCGAGCGCAGCGAGCGGTGCCGCGGCAGCGGCCGCCGAGCGCCAGATCCCCTCTATTGTATTGAAGTTTGTATTGAACATTCAACTCTCGTGAATGTCTTATCGCTAAATTGCTCATTAGTGTATTTTTCAAAGTGGTTTTTGTATTCGAAACACTTCATTTAAGATAAAATGCCGCTCAGTATAAAAAATACATTTGCCAAATATTGAAAAAAATGCAGGACGTAACGTTGACACTCAAACAAATATTAAGTCGCTCAAATATTATGAAGCTGCTCATTTTGTATTTTAAGTAACTCAAATTAATGTTTGTAAGATACTATTCTGTTGATTTTTCGTCACTTGCAGTCAGTCGCTCACTTAGTAATTATATAACCCAAATTAATTAATTTAGACACTTAAAATTGTAATTTACAGTCACTCGTTTTATTGCTACCCTAAAACAAATGATATATAGTGCTAATTATCATAGCCCAAACTCACTCAATATGCGCTCAAAAAATCATACCTATTCTATAAAACAGAAAGCCAACAGTTTACGATCACAAAGCGGCTATCAGCGATGTAGATGTGGCTCGTTAGTTCGAACGAGCCGGTCGGTCTCGCCAAATTGCGCGTGACGATAAACTCGGCTATATCGCACCTTTACAGAATAAGGACGTTTTTAAAATCACTCGAGTGAATTTTTGAATAGGCTTAGGTGAATGGAAGTTTATGGTACGCTTATAATAGGCTTTTTAGATGTTTTTCGTGGGTGTGTGTGGTGGTAAATGTGATAATCTTGTACAACGACTTGACGACTGGTAGAGTTTCATAACATTTTAATACCTTGCAATTGGAACAAGATTTTGCATGGAGAAATCTTGTTTACTGTCTTTTATTTACAGAATAGCTTTTGCCCGCGATTTCGTCTGCTTAAAAATCAAGTAGGTATAGGTATGTACCAACAACATAACATACTCGCAGGGATAACATATAGCTGTCTATTAGTGAAATCATTTTCAGAATCGGACAAACAAATAAATGACTTTACAATATTAGATGTAAAGGTAGATTGTCATTTTTAATTTCGAAAATATTTTAAAATGTTTGTTTTTAATTGATAACAATGTATAGAGGCCAGCACAACAAGCTACAACAATTTGTCAAATTTCTTTGATAGATTTTCAACTTTGTTATAAAATTATAAGGTTCATATTCAATTGGGAAAATGTTACAGTTTGGTACGGTTTGATGTGCTGACGTCTGTACAATATTTGCACATAATTGTAATTGTAGAATTAGAAAAAAAAATCGAACATAAGTTAAAATAATTTTCAATGTAATTTTTAATTTCGAGATGTCGAAATCTTTGATTTCGAACAATATGAAAATAGCTTATGGGCTCCGGACGCGAGGTCAGTTTAGTGGGCCAGTTGACTGACGCGTAAATGAAGTCAAGTACGTCAAGTCTACATATTTTAATATTCGCACATGAGGTCATTGATAGGCCAATGACTGACTGACAAAAGTATGTCTTGAATCATTCTAACACAAGTATAAGCCATTCAGAATATTCTCACGTACTAAAAACAAACCAACGAAAAACTCCCCCAACCCCCCCCCCCACTCCACCCCCTGCACAACCCGCCTCACACACAACACACACACCCCCACACACAACACATACACCCCCACACACCCCCACACACAACACCCTTTGACTCAAGTTTCTCTTAACACTAAATAGTAAAAAAAAAAAAAAATAAATAAATACCTATGTATCGTATATTTGCGACAGTTACAAGCTATGAAGGAACACTGACTCCCAAAATACAGGTTTTAACCTAGTTTGGAAGCCAACGGTTTCTTTGTGTATTGTTTGCCAGTCTCTGTACTTAGTTTTAAGCACCTTCTTGTAATTTGTTAAATTTGTTACTGGTATTTAATAAAAATAAAATAAATGAATAAATAAATAAAACTAGCCTCGTCTTCGGACTCCATAATGTTTACCTATTTGTCTGACAAGTCACGTAAAAATTGGTAATTACATGCAGACTGTCACTTCTTGAAACATTACTGTAACTTAAACTTAGTTAATACTTACTAAACATGGATTACAATGAAATCTAGATTACAAAGTTATCGCGACGTCTTAGCACATAAAGTTACGATTTCTTATCTAAGGTCTGTAATAGATTACAAAATACAGTAAGCAATTGCTGTTGCAGTTTGTTGCTCAATATTTCTTTTGTGACGTCAGTCTGTTTTCGACGCCATTTTGTTTAATTTTGAATTTAGAACACAAAGCTCTCTTGCATTCTACACAGGCTTTTAAATTTAATTCTAAAAAGTATTTTCACATTACCGAAAGGATTACAACTTTAATTAAATCAAAGACTACAATGTTTGTTCATATGTCACAATAAGGTTCCATTAAAGTCTTGGCAAACAACAAAACCATTACAGAACAGCAAAAGATACTCAAGACTTACCAAGTGGTATCCTGTTACCCAGTAACTGGGTTGTGGAGATCAGACAAGCAGGCGCTTTGTAAAACACTGGTATTCAGCTGAATCCAGTTACACTGGAAACTGATCCCACCAACATAGTTAAGAAAAGGCTAGGCAGATGATGAAATATAATATACTTAATCACTAAAAAATAGGTACGGGCAACTGCTGTAACATTGCCTACACGCCCAACATTGCCTACACTCCAAAAAGCTCAATTATTGCCGCTGAGAAATATTTTTTGCCATATAGATAGCCAACTTGCATTTAGTAATACCATACACAGCAAAAACATTTCTCAGCGGCAATAATTGAGGTTTTTGGAGTGTAGGCAATGTTGGGCGTGTTGGCAATGTTGGGCGTGTAGGCAATGTTACAGCAGTTGACGATACTATACTCTACGGTAATACTCTAGAAAAAAATAAAAACCAATTTCGCCACACCAACCTATATTTCGAACACATGCCTTATTTTTCCTTCCCACATACCCAAAAACACACTTAGCATACGTTAAACTTTATTATGACGTAATCATTGAGCAGCGAAATGTCCGTGTTTGGACGATTACGAGATAAAAAGTCGGGGCTTCGCAAACGTGTTTAAAGGTGTTTTAAGGGCTCAATTGAGCGTGACGGCTGATAACAGGATTAGGTACTACTTGTTGTGATGTATGCTCAAGTTGTCGAGGAGTTTCTTTACGGTGTTGTCTTGAATGGTGCTTCTAGTGTGTTTGTTGTATCAGTACATCGTATTTACGAGTAATTAACAAAAATCTTATAGGTACCTATCTATTAATATTATAAAGCTGAAGAGTTTGTTTGTTTGGTTGAACGAGCTAATCTCAGGATCTACAGGTTCGAATTTAAAAAATATTTTTGTGTTGGATAGTCCATTTATTGAGGACTAGCTGACCCGACAGACGTTGTCCTGTCCTTATCTACCTACTTACCTGCCTATTTACCTACCCTATACCTACCCTATACCTACCCTATACCTACCCTACACCTACCCTACACCTACCCTACACCTACCCTACACCTACCCTACACCTACCCTACACCTACCCTACACCTACCCTACACCTACCCTACACCTACCCTACACCTACCCTACACCTACCCTACACCTACCCTACTCCTACCCTACACCTACCCTACACCTACCCTACACCTACCCTACACCTACCCTACACCTACCCTACACCTACCCTACACCTACCCTACACCTACCCTACACCTACCCTACACCTACCCTACACCTACCCTACACCTACCCTACACCTACCCTACACCTACCCTACACCTACCCTACACCTACCCTACACCTACCCTACACCTACCCTACACCTACCCTACACCTACCCTACACCTACCCTACACCTACCCTACACCTACCCTACACCTACCCTACACCTACCCTACACCTACCCTACACCTACCCTACACCTACCCTACACCTACCCTACACCTACCCTACACCTACCCTACACCTACCCTACACCTACCCTACACCTACCCTACACCTACCCTACACCTACCCTACACCTACCCTACACCTACCCTACACCTACCCTACACCTACCCTACACCTACCCTACACCTACCCTACACCTACCCTACACCTACCCTACACCTACCCTACACCTACCCTACACCTACCCTACACCTACCCTACACCTACCCTACACCTACCCTACACCTACCCTACACCTACCCTACACCTACCCTACACCTACCCTACACCTACCCTACACCTACCCTACACCTACCCTACACCTACCCTACACCTACCCTACACCTACCCTACACCTACCCTACACCTACCCTACACCTACCCTACACCTACCCTACACCTACCCTACACCTACCCTACACCTACCCTACACCTACCCTACACCTACCCTACACATACCCTACAAAAGTTTTTTTTTTTTTTTTTTTTCTCCGTAAGAACCATCTTCGTACTTCAAAGAATATTTTAAAAAAAGAATTATCCAATTTGGTCAAGCGGTTCGCAAGTTATGCGCTTACCAACACATTTAGCGATTCATTTTTATATATAAGATTTACAGGCCCATGCGAAGCAGGGTCGGGTCGCTAGTACGAAATATAAGGAGTTTTTTGCCCATTCTTCTCCATAGGAAACTACCTTTTGGAAAAGGCCCAATAGATTATTTTTTTCTTTTAAATGACGTTCAAAAGTGGCTTTAGAGTGATTTTGGCTTGGATTTTGTGAATTCAAATTATTGATGGCTTCTTTTAGAATCGATGTTTTTTTTTTTATTAGACTACTTGGGCCCAGTAGGTTACTACATTTATCTCAGCATTAGTGGCGTTTTTAATATCCTCTAAGGTACAGGTGTAATGTGCTGAGAGACAGTAGGGGTAGAACTGTAGAAAATGGGCCATCGTCTGGTCAGGGCATCGCACTCACACTGGGTGGTGTTAGTCGCTGAAATCATTAGGTATGTCACTGTCATATCATAGATGAGATATATTGTCTGCGAGGGCCATACACAGGCCGACTTATAATTAGTTACCGATCCTTCCGGCATTGAAAGTTGTCAGGAATATTCAACAATCGGAACAAAGGGACAAAGTCGGAAAATTGAAAAAAAAAATTAGTTGTGTTTAGATGGGCTGTCGGTATGTTAGTCATTCAGTGACATAAACAAATGAATTATTGTATGGCATTTTGTAGAACACAGGTGTTTTTTTTAAATTATGCATCATTGAATTGTTGTATATTGCTCTTTATCTTCAATTGTTAACACAAATAGAAACAACTTGAAAAATGTAACCAGAATTTTGTAAAAACTTGATTGAAAAGAGTATTCGTTGAGTTTCTTGCTCGTTCTTCTTCAACGAGTTACTACGTTACCCCTTCATTTTGGAACAAGCAACCAGTTTCAACTTTTTTGACTAACTGACCGACTACTTGACAATTCAAATGTGCCTGTAAATGGTTGAATTAAAATAAACGCTGTGACTTTGGGAGATGGTCCCATGACAGAAAATTGGTCATATTCATGATTATTTCACGCCTTAAAAAAGGTATTGAATTAAAAGTTCTATGTATTTTACATACTTAGACACAAAAGACAAGTACAAGTATTTTATACTAAATAAGTTAAGTAGTGAAAAGTTTTTAACCTTAAACACAAAATCCTAACTCTAAAACCCATTTATTAATAGTAGGCACATAGGCAAGACAATTTTCATACAAAATTACATACATCAAATGTTTCATATCTCTTTATCAGACGGGGAGGGGGTGGCCGGGGTGGGGGTGGCTTGCAACGCGGAGATAACGTTTAAAAGTGAAGTTAGGGTTGTTTATTACACCCCACACTAGATTCGCGACGTGATTCTGTTTCGGTTTGAAGTGTTGGTTGGATTTAAGAGCTGTTTAAGTAGGTACTTACAATAAAATATTTTTTTTTGATGTAGGTATTTGGGCTTAGTTTTGCTGACAGGAGCCAACCCAACATTTTTCAGTAATTAAATTAATTCGTGTGGTCCGTGTGGTGTCGGACGTAAAGAATAGCACCATCCCATATCTTCCCGTGGGTGTCGTAAGAGACGACTAAGGGACTTACCAGAGAATGGGCAGCAGCGTTCTCTCTGCCTTTCTAACAACCATACTGCGATCGCCAATCCGCCTGCCAAGCGTGGCGATTATGGTAAATCCCCCTCCCTTGGGGAGGCCTATGTCCAGCAGTGGACGTCTTTAGGCTGAAATGATGATGATGATGATGAAATTAATTCTGCCTGACTAATTCAATGCACATGATGTGTTAAATCCATACTTCCATTCTAATATTATAAATGCGAAAGTAACAATGTCTGTTACGCTTTCACGACAAAACGGCTGAACCGATTTTGATGAAATTTGTTGTTTCGATGAAATTTCGGTTAGAAATCATATCACTGTACATTCACTCACATCACACACAGTATAACACAATCATACTAACTCATACAACTTGACGACACGGTTGGCGCAGTGGTTGAACGATCGACTGCTGCGCTCCGTATCGTGGTTTCGATTCTCGCACGGAACAAAATTTGTATGGCCTACAGATAGTTGTTCCGGGTCTGGCTGTTTGTATATGTAAGAAATATCAAACATTCACAGACACATACACCACACATATGTACTTACTCACAACTGTAATGAGTTTAACCTTAGAAGTTTAGTTTGAATTAGTAACTAGTTCGCGACACCTTTGGTATTATTATCTGTTACCTAATCAGAACCCAACTTTGAACCACTATGTTCACTTTACCTATGTCTCATCAACTAGTAGGACACTAGATCGCACGACAGAGGATACCCTAGTGTGGGGTCTAGGGTTACTCTATTGCACACAAATCTGCTTTACCTACAATCCAGTCTTGGTGTTTATAGATTTAATCTGTGCTTATTATATATCATCACGTAGAGAGAGTTAAAATGGTAAATGAAAACACAGTTGCCTAATACAGACACACAGACAGAATTCAATGATTTGTTGCTGATTTTGAGAAACTTAGTTTTTCCTAAAAACCTAAAGATCTTGTCATTTAAATAGTTAACTTTTTTACACAATTAAATCATGCTACCTTAATCCTTCACTTAAGTTACCAAAAATACTATTATTATCACTCTACACCAATTTTAAGTTCGAAAACTAACTGCCCTACTCAGAAACGTCACTTAATAATAATGAATTATTAACTTTAGTTGACCAATATAACTTGGAACGCTGTCAGTCAAAAATATTGTTGTTGACATGTGCCAAGTCATGTTGGGCAATGATTGTTGGTTAATGATTCATTATAATTAAGTGACGTCTCTGAGTGTGGCAGTTACATTTTCCGGCTTAGGTACTGACGATTGGGACACAATATATTCGGACACAGTTTTTTCACTGATGATTCGGACACCAATAAAAAAGCTGTTTTGTAGCTTCCATTCAAAATATCAATTCGAACAGTGTGTCCAAGTATTATATAGTGTCCGAATCGTCAGTAAGCCGATTTTCCTTCCACTTTCTTACTAAAACAGGTCAAAAAGCCTTATCAGTCCAAAGGTAATGCAAAGAAAAGTATTTAATTACAAGAACCCGTGGGTAATTTGGCGAATTACAAGGTAATTCTCACTAGAGGGCGCTAGGGAGGTGATAGAGCGTGGCAATATCCGCCGAAGCAACAGGCAAATGTACCCCACCAACCTAATATTCACTGTGTGTTTCATAACATAAGGTTGGAATTCAATTGACGTGACCCTAGAGATATATAGGGATCCCTGTCAAGGTAATATGGGCTGTACAATGGTAGGGTACGGTTGGAAATTGATTGGTTATGATGAATAGATGTATTATCAGGTAATTTCGTTGTTAAATGTCTGTTGTGCGTTTTAGTTTTGTGTGATTTTTAATCGATTGTTGGCTATGGATTAAATATAATTAAGCACAATTTAGGTAAAAAGGATTGTACGGTAACATTTAATTAACATTGTCTAACATACAACTTACCTACTTGGCTTTTTCTCAACTATGTTGGGATCGGCCTTATCAAACAAAAGGCAGATAGAGCGCGTGGAACACTGCGAGTGAAGCCACAAAAGCAAATACAAATTCAATAACGAATACCTACAATCTCGTGATTGTATTCGCTTTTAAATTTATATTTGTTTTTCTTTTTTTGACAATGTACTGGTGTCAGTACAGCGCGAAGCAAATTGTAGGTATTCTCTTTTGGATTTGTATTTGCTTTGGTGGCTTCACTCTTAGTGTTCCGCACAGTTTATAGATCTGCCTTTTGTTTCATAATCTGAGGGGTTGGCTTTCAGTCTAACCGGATGCAGCTGAATACCAGTGTTTTACATAAAGCGACTGCCTATCGGACCTCCACAATCCAGTCACTGGGTAACACGATACCCCTTGGTAAAACTGGTTGTCTCAATTTCTGGGTCCTGACTACACTTTATGACTGTCAAAGATCTACGAATAACAGCCCGGGCTAACGGTTTTCCGTGCTATCCGAGGCACGGAAGGGTCTTGGCATGAAATGAATGGTCGCCCAACCGCAGACCGACCGTGGAAAGCGTATCTTAAAAATGACCGATATATATCCTTTTTACATACCCACAAACTCTCCATTAATAAAAAAAATTTTTTGGACGTAAAGTCATTTTGAAATAAATTTTCCATTTTCACCAATCAACCACAAAATACAACAGCTCCAGTGGGTACCGACATTACAAACAGAGTTTATCGCTCCCTCCCAGACCTAGATACAATCAATTTAATTATCACCACAAACATGGTCGTAAAAATGTATGCCTTTCCAACCCACATCAAGACGTACCCACGTCATAATGGTTATTAATTCAGGTGTGCTATTTATCATACAAAACCTTAACTGATGGTTTATATGAGAATCTGCGTAATTGAGAAAAACACCCTTGTTTTTAGGGTTCCACACATAAAAGGTCCATACGGAGCCCTAAGCTGTTTCTTTCACTCATCCGTCTATTCCTCGTTCACAAGACCTTATGTCAGACCCTTATGTCAAACCAACAAATGATGCTGTCCTATTCGTTTTGATACAAAATGTAGGGGATGGCATGAATTTAAAGTATACGTTAAACTAATGTTGGTTTCGTACAACTCACAGACAGACTATTACTATGGACGCTGTAACAACAAATAATAAGAAAAATGGAAAAAATGTCCTAAGGTACGGTCAGCAACGAAAGTCGATTAAGACTTCAGATTTTTAATCATAATTCTTGAGCATAACAAAAAACGGACCGGGTAGAAAATCAAGATAAAATAAACTCTTGACTATGAACTGAAATACTGTAAAGTATTTCTTACATCGTATTGGTTTTTGTGTCGTTTTAGAGGATATGAAAATGTCATAGTGTTAATCAACTTTTGTTGCTGACTGTACAAGAAACGGTTTTTTCCATGCCCGATTTTAATATTGTATGATGGTAGCCGGTACGGAACCCTTCATGCGCGAGTCTGTTTCGGCCTTAGCCGTTTTTTTTTAACACGAGAAAAAGCTGATAATTATAAATAAATTGCACTTTATGCTTTCGGCAGGCTTTTCCTGTTTTTGTTTCTGTTTTTTTTGTGTATGACTGACGTCAGATTTCTTTCAATAAACATTTAAGTTTGTCGAAATCTAAATATTACTTTGATTTATTTCTGATTCTCGTTCTTTTCGCATTATTTACTTAAAACTTTAACCCCCTTTTCTCGGCTCCCTTCAAAATGGTTGAGCTGAATGGTGCTGATCCACGCGTCATGTTCGTGAACGGGCGCTGTTAGTAGAGATTGGTCAACTTTTAACTGCTTTTATCTTCTTCTTCTTCTTCTCCGTAGACTCCTACTTATGTTTTGGAACGAGCAACTTGCTCTAGTCAGTCAGTTAGTTGCTTGAATAACATTCAAGCAACTAAATGACTGACTCCTTGACAGTTCAAAAGTACCTGTAAATGGTTTAATTAATTGAATTAGTTTTCACTTTGACTCGAACTAAAAATTAGTATTCCAAATTGACAAGCACGTAAGCTGCTGTGATTGGCTATCTAAATTATCAACAACCATGTCTCATAATTTGTGACATTAATTTTTCATTCGTGAAACCGGAGCAAGCCCCCAGAAACCAACAGAAAAGACAACATTGAAATTATATTGACTGTTATCAGTAACAACCATGTACCTACCACATCAGTAATGTGTCTACTATCAAAGGACAATGCGAGGACAGAGACTGAGTAACTATCGCACAAGGAAACGAAATCGACCTCGAATCGACTCCTTTTGTTTTTATCGATTTAACGTTTCCGCGTCACTTACATATCGATTACTGCTGCCAAATATTTTAATTGAAAGGCTGTGCTGTGTATATAAGTATTAATTGTACATGTCCTACGTTCTATATTATATCCTGGCGTGTTCTGAAGTTTCAATATAGGTTCAAAACAGAATAATAAAAAAAAAAACAGTTTAAATGATGAATGATGATCATGATTTAAATGAATGAATAGGATAAAATAGAATAAGCCTTTATTTGCTCATAATGTAGGTACAGACGATGTCATCAACTGCTAACCCCCTTTCCGAAGAAATTTTAATGCGTGGGGAAAATCAGAAGAATGAAGAAGAATATGGGATATTTTATTTGCTTGTCATATTCGTAAGTAAATACTGAGGCGCTCGTGGTTAGTAAAAGCCATAAAGATCGTTCGGTCAAAGGTTAAGCTATGCTTGCCGCGGTCGGTCTATGGATGGGTGACCATCCATGTCATACCGAGTTCCCTCCGTGCCTCGCAAAGCACGCGAAGCCGTTGGTCCCGGCTGTCACTTGTAGATCTTTCGGCAGTCGTTAAGGGTAGTCAGAAGCCAGAATGTCTGACAACCAGTCTTACCAAGGGGTATCGTGTTACCCAGTAACTGGGTTGTGGAGGTTCAACGAAATTGGTGTAGTTACATCCCGTTGGTTTGCTATGCGTATAATACTAGTAAACAGGCTAGTACTAGGTTTTCACCACATATGTTGATGTATGCTAGGGAACCCAGTTTTAGGACTGATATGATGGTCAATGTTGATAGTCGTAATCATGTGATAGATTATGTAAACTATGTAAGAGATCCTTATGGAGGATTCTTACTGGTACCGGGATATGCGTGATCGTAATAGGTTTATTCTATAAATAAAAGCACTGAAACTCGGTACTGGATTATATTATCAGATACTTGTAGTGTGCCCGTGACAAGTATCTGATAATGTGGGCCAATAGGCAGTCGCTCCATGTAAAACACTGGTATTCAGCTGCATCCGATGCCGACATCCGAGTTGGGAAAAGACTAGGCAGATGATGATGATTCGTAAGTAAATACTTTCAAGGTTACCAGTGAAGAAAATTCAACATATTTAGGTACTATTTCAACACAAAACAAATCCCAATTAAAAGTCCTTGCTTTGATACAAATAAACCCGTCTATGTGTGTGTAGGGGCGTCAGTCGATAAGGACGTATTAGCACATTCCGCCGGCGAGCCACTGTATTTATTCTTATCCGGAATAAGGCAGGTTACACCCCTAGTGACGTGCTGATATCGATAGCGTTTGTTTGTAAGACTTGTGTTGGGGTGTGCAAGATGTCGATGTTCACTTCTTGAAAAGAAACTTGAATTTGGAACTTGTCACTTTATTGACATTGATCCTTGATTCGATTATGATAATTGAATCTAGGTTCACGTTAAATTAAGTACTAATAACACTATAGCAAATAAGCGCTATTTGTTACTAACTCACGAATAAGCCGTGTGATGCCAGCCTCGAATAGTCCCAGCCCATTTGTACCCGTGGGTGTCGTAAAAGGCGGCATGCGGCAGAGGGATATTGACCAGAGGATGGGCAGCAGCGTCCTTCTGAGTACCATAACACCTACTGCGATCGCCAAACATGCCTCGGCCAAGCATGGTGATTACGGCTGAATCCCCGCTTGGGGGAGACCTATGCCCAGCAGTAGGCGTCTAATAGTTGACATGATGATGCTGATGATGATGTTACTAACTCACTTAAATTTGTGTTTGAAATAAGGCATGGGGGAGATCGAAATATCAACTTCCCACCAGTACACAAAGTACCCGCTGAGACGTGGAGAGAGAGAAACCAGCCCGTTATACAACACTACTACTTACCCTGGACCTGTTATCCAACCCCACGCCAATCAACACCATCTCCCTAGCCTTTTTCCAACTATGTTGGGGTCGGCTTCTAGTCTAACCAGAAGCAGCTGAATACCAGTGTTTTACATGAAGCGACTGCCTGTCGGACATCCACAACCCAGTTACTATCGATCTACGAATAACAGCCGGTATGAACGGCTTAATGTGTTTTCCGAGGCACAAAGGGGTTTTGGTATGAAATGAATGGTCACTCATCGACGTACCAACCGCAGCCACCGTAACTTAACCATAATAATCCTTTAGCTCCTCCCCCACGCCAATCAAACAAACACTCAATAAAAACAAAATTTATTACACTATCGACATATCCTTTCCCCATCCCTAGTCCTCACAGAAGGGGGTGAAGCGACGCTTGGCGCTGCGAGATAGCGCCGATAACATCGCCGGGTGGCGGCCCTGATAGTACGAATAATAATAATTTTATTATCGCGATCCAGGGCTGCCACCTCTTTGTTAATGCTGGATAGTGACGCTCGTGAATTTTAAAGTAATGAAGTGAGAAGTTTTTGTGTTGCGATAAAGGTTTTATTGTGTTATGTTTGTGTTACTTGATAAAGATTTCTGACATATTTTCATCAATATTTTTGGTATTACAGTACCTAGTTTCAAAATTGAAATTCGATTAGAAACACAGATGCTTCGTTTTCCTATTGAAAAGCACAATGATGTGACTGAAAACTTTTGAAAACCATTTTCAGACTGTTGATTTATTTCCTTATCCATTCTTATTCTGAACAGCGCCTACTTCAAAAACTAGTTATGTCAAGTAGGTACCTACAATGATCAAGCCCTATTTACAACTAGCAAGTTAAGAATACCATGTAATTTCCTATGATAATCGGCTATAATGTAGCTTCTTATATGTGAAAGACTGTCTGAAAACTTATCACTACTTCTACAGATTAACTGATACAAACAAACATGTCCTCTTTAAATTATTAGCAGGATTCGACCAAACTTGTATAAGTCTTATACAAGTTTAGAAGAATAAAATCACTCATTACTCTAGAGTTAGACAAAATTTCGTGTTAATAAATATTGATCCCGGAATAACAGTCTATCCGAGGGAAAATCGCTATACCGCCAAAATGCATCGAGTATATAAGTTATCCGAGATTAATATAATGGCGGCCGCTACATGACCAGCTGACAATGACAACTCATGTGAATACCTTTGAAACTATTAAAAATCGACAAAATTATATATATATAAATTGTTTTGCCTATATAAGGCAAAATATCTTGCGTTCCGCTTTATAAATAGTTGTAGGTATTACTATTTTAGTTGGTTTACACATGTGATTCAGTCAACAACTCATGAGTAAAAATAACCAGTAGTGGCTATTCTGCGTTTGTGATGGAAAAAACGCAAACGAAGTTATCTGAGAGTAAGACTAATGAGTAAAATTATTCAAGGGTTAATTACTCTGGTATAACATGGCATTTGGTCGAATACGCCCGTGTAATGTATCTTTCTTTCAGTGAAATATTTATTTTAATCGGACAAGTACTTAGAGATCGTCTTACAATCTTTACCTCTTTATAATGTTAAGTAAGAAGATTACATTCTTCAAGATCACCCTACATTCAACAAACACGCAAAAAAACAACAAAAAATAAAAAAGCACATACGCAGTGACCGTCAAAAAATCATCCTCGCATCCGGCTTAGCTTTAGAGGGAGATCCCCCGAGAGGATGGTGGGGGGAGGGTCTTATCGCGAAGTCGCAGATTGAATATATTTCATGTGTAAGTTAATACGAGCTATACTTGCGAGATTTTGCACAGTTTTCCACTAACTGTGGAAGGAGTGTTTAGATATTTGGTCAGGGGGTTGTAAAGGGTTGTTTTGTGATTTTGGATGAGGTGATAAAGGGGGGTAGGTTTCCAAGTACCTAAGGCAATCATTTCGTTTTCCTTCATCAGCATTTGTTCAGGAAGTAGACTTTCTACACGGTGTAATCAATTATCACTACAGGTTAAATCAGACGTTTTGCCTCAATTTGATGAGGAGCGAAAGATATAAATGCATAAAAATGTAACGGTAGATATCCGTAGCGAGAACTCCCGTTTCCTAACTCATTTTTATCTATACTAATATTATAAAGCTGAAGAGTTTGTTTGTTTGTTTGTTTGGTTGAACGCGCTAATCTCAGGATCTACTGGTTCGAATTGAAAAATATTTTTTGTGTTGGATAGTCCATTTATCGAGGTAGGCTATAGGCCCATGCGAAGCCGGGCCGGGTTGCTAGTGTTGTTATAAAATGGCATATACAAACATCTTCAAAACTCCATAAAGTTAGAGTAAAAGTAATTGTTAGTCGTGTACCGTGTGGTGCCGGACGCGAATAGCACTACCCCATTTCTACCCGTGAGTGTCGTAGAAGGCGACAGAGGGATATTGACCAGAGGATGAGCAGCAGCATCCTTCTGAATACCATAACACCTACTGCGATCGCTAAAATGCATCGGCCACGCATGCCGATTATGGCTGAACTCCCCTTAGGGGAAACTTATGCCCAGCAGTGGTCGTCTGAAGGTTGACATGATGATGATGATGTCATCATCATCATCATTGTTAGTCTAGATACATTTTCCGCCTTGGGGAGGTTGCTGAGGAACAGCGGATCAAGGCCTGTTGAGGAAGCGGTGAATGCTTTTGCGAATCTCGCACGCCCGGCCATAGGTAGGGTTGGAACACCGCGGTGGTTTTAACCAGTAAGAACCCGGCATGCCCTTCCGTCACCCCCACGATAGAGGAACTTCATGAGGATTTAAAACGCAGACAAAAAAAAGATACATTTACCACAGGCAAAACGCTGTACGTAGACCAAGAATGGTCAGGCTTCCAGTCTAAACGAATGTAAAAGTCAAAGTAAAAATATTTATTTCAAATAAACCAGTTACTTACTATTTTTGAATTGTGAAGGAGTTGTTTAGTTAGTCAGAAAGTTGAAGATCTAGTTGCTCGTTCCAAAACGTAGGTAGGTCTCTATGGAGAAGAACGGGCAAGAAACTCCACGGAAACTCTTTTAAATCAAGTTTTTACACAATACTGGTTACATTGTTCTTGTTGTTTCCACATGTGAAAACAATAAAGGTAATCTAGCAATAAAAAAAGTATTTTCAAAAAAAAGAAAACCGCCTTCAAAAACTAAAAAGTGATAAATAACTTTAGCACAGAACACACATAACTTTACTTTTGGAAGTCGGTGGCGGTGGCTTTGTGTTTGTTGTTTTGTATTGCCACCGACTTCCAAAAGTAAAGTAATGTGTGTTCTGTGCTAAAGTTATTTATCACTTTTTAGTTTTTGAAGGCGGTTTACTTTTTAGTGTTGCCTTAACATCCAAATCCATTACGAAACGGCGACACAGTTAAAAGAGATTGAAAGTCCTCCATAGATTAAAGAAACTAAAACGTCGTCTAAGTATTCTTTTTTGGGAACTTGTTGATTTTCTCAAAAAGGGCTGTATCAATTTTGGTAAAATTTATATGGGACCATTTCGAAATAAACCCCTTTCGAATAAAAAATAATTTTGCAAATCCGTCTTTAAATGACAGAGTTATGCCCGAACATACATAAAAAAAAAATATAAACACTCGAATTGATAACCTCCTCCTTTTTGAAGTCGGTTAAAAAAATAAAAAGAGGATCAAGATAAAAACCATGGCAGTTAAGAGTTGACCAATCTCTACTGACAGTGCCCGTTCACGAATATAACGCGTGGATCAGCACCATTTAGCTCAACCATTTTGGAGAGAGATGCAGCTTAATACCAGTGTTTTATATGGAGTGACTGCCTGTCCGACCTCCACAACCCAGTTACTGGGTAACACGATACCCCTTGGTAACACAGGTTGCCAAACCTCAGTTATTTTAAATTTTGGTTTCAATTGTTATTATAACTATATTTTTCTCTAAACCTCTTTTAACATGCAAGACTTGTTACATTGTTCTCACATTGTACCCTTAGATTCAACATGAATGATGTAACCTACATTTGTAAAATATAACTGATTTTAAAAGAGTGTTCATGGAGTTTCTTGCTTGTTCTTCTCCATAGAAACCTTTGTTTGGAACGAGCAACTAGCTTCAACTTTCTGACTGACTGACTCTGACAATTCAAAAGTACCTGTAAATGGTTTAATTGAAATAAATGATTTTGAGTTTGAGTTTGAAACTTCTAACCATAACTAATTACTGTTAAAGATCTCCGAATGACAGCCTGGACAAAGAGTTTTACATGCTTTCCGAGGCACGGAGGGGTCTATAAAATGGATGGTCACCCATCCATCATTTACCTGACCAGTCTATCTGTACGACTTTTACTTAAGGCGACGATATACGCCGGTGACCTTGAGCGACCAGAGCATCGTATGCGCTGCGTCCAAAACTTTCAAAGTTTAGTCGAAAACATTAAATAAAAGTAGTATTCTTTAACTTAAAAAAAAGACGTATACTAAAAGATAGACAATAAAATTGTCTGTAAGATGGTGTAAGTTTCGTTTAATTATACCTGGTAGATTTTGTGTGATAATCAATGTTTTGTCCGCGCCAGACACAACTTCACGATTTAATTAAACTATTTCATATGAACTTAATCAAAAATATTCACATACTAAATGATTAAGAGAATGGTCTAGTTTAACATATATTTTTTTCAAATCATTTACACAACACATATGACGTGATTGTCAGTTTAAAATCTGCAAAAGTAGCTTGTTAGCGCCTTAACAGCGAACCTCTCCCTGGAAACCTGAAACATGAACCAATAAAACGAATTACAGAGAATATACACAGTGCTGTTTATCTGTACAGCAGTTATCACGTACCGGCATTGTTAACTAAGTGAATAACTATCGGTTAATGAGGAGACGTAGGATCGAAATAGCGCGATACCAGTATCGCACCTGCGGCAATTAAAACAAGGCTGTATTTGTAAAAACCTTGGCTTTACGTGGAGCTGATTAGAGGAGCGTCACGCTTGGGATCTTAGAGGTGATGTTAAGGATAGTTAATTATCGTACTTTGTTGATGTAATATCACCACTTTTTTTCCTTGCAGGTTAGGCGGAGTTGTACAATTAGTTCATTTATTTATTTTATTTATTTATTCAATAACAATAATTTGTGTCTGAATGGAATTTTCTCAGACCAATTATAAAGTTTTTTATTGATCTGAGGGAATTTTATACAATATAATAATAATAATATTTCAATTATAACAATAGCCATAACATATTGGCATCAATAAATTAATTAAATTACAATTAAGTTTTTTTAACAATGTTCATTAATTAATTGCACTAAGCATTATTATTACATGCAATAATATTATATTATTACGAAATATGAAATTAAAAATAACAAATATATCAATAATTAAAACAATAGTCAATAATAATTTGGTCAATATTTTAAAATTAAAAAAATAATTAAATCAATAGTCAATAAGTAAAAATAATAACATAATAATTAACATTTTGTCAAATGTCACACAGTTTATAAGCTCTTATGTTGACCGTACCCAAAATATCCTTGACTTTATTCTGCAGTTGTTTCTAAGAACACCTTAAAGCCAACAACATGCTGGGTAATACAAAATGCCACTTTATATATTAATTGACGACACAGTTGGCGCAGTGGCTGAGCGATCGACTGCTGCGCAGCGTGTTGCGGGTTCGATTCCCGCCCAGGGTAAATATTTGTGTTATGAGCACTTGTGTTTGCCTTGTGTCTGGGTGTTGTTTATCTATTTATGTATGTATTTAAAAATGTATTTTTGTATGTATATCAGCTGTCTGACACCCATAGTACAGGGTCTCCCTAGTTTGGGGTCAGATAATAATAATAATAATAATAATAATTTTTATTTGGTACTTAATGTGAGAACAAATATATCTTCTGGCTCCCAAACTAGGTTTATAGCCTGTGACTTGGGAGTCAGTGATTCCAAAAACTAAAAATATACCTAATAATAGACTTATTAACTAATTACAATTAACAAACAATTTACATTAGGATAAGTATAATAGAAGAGAAATGTGTGTGCGCGCGTGAGTGTGTGTGTGTGTGTGTGTGTGTGTGTGTGTGTGTGTGTGTGTATGTATGTGTGCGTGTGTATGTGTGAGTGAGTGTGTGTGTGAGTGAGTATGTGCGTGAATGTGTGTGTGATGTGAGGACATGAGGCGTATATAATGTGTCTGAAGTTGCTTAGGATTGGGTGAGAAGCAATTCTTCTGTTTCATCGTATGATTGATCCATCAGCCACATTTTCACCGTATTTTTACATTGATGGTAATTCAATTTATGCACCTGGAGAAATTTATTAATTTTATTATATAAACTATAACTGAGGTAGTTGAATTGACGTTTTGCGAAGGTGGTCTTATGTCTTACTGGTGGGATAACAATATCTGCACGACGTTTGGTACTTATTTGAAGTGGGAGTCGATGTCTTCTTAGTACACACTGTAACACATATAGTCCTCTCACTGACAATACTTTGCTTTCTCTATAAAGTTCCATTGTTGAGTATCTGAAGGACTTGCAAAACATAACTTTGAGAACAGCCCTCTGGGTCCTTTCTAGTTTTAGAAAGTGTGATTTGCAAGCGCCGCCCCATGCTGGCAAACAATATAAGAGAAGAGATTGGCAAAGTGAAAAATACACCAACTTTAGTGTATCTGTGTCTGCTGAAAGGCGAAGTTTTTTGAAAATACATATGAGTTTTCGCGTTCGGGCTATCAGGTTATCAATGTGGCTATACCAATTGAGATGTTTGTCAATCAGCACTCCTAGGTATTTTATGTTTGATGTGATTGTTAAAGGAGGACACATACAAGATGAATGCATTGGGAGCCCATGACTGGTGTGGGCTTGAATAGTAAGTGATGTGCTTGGCTGAGATTGGTTTCTTAAAGAGAACGAGATTAATTTAGTTTTTTCTGCATTTAGGGTCAACAGGTGAATGGTGATGGCCGTGTGTGAAATGTCCCCACATATTATTATTGTTATTATTTAATTTCAATAAAGAACTTGAACTAGTGTAACTGTAGGCCTAGCCAAGTTACAATCGTTTCTTATCATATATCTTTCTACAATAATTAACGCCTCTTCGTAATCGATTTTTGATTTTCGATCACGTGACTTATCGTTGAGATGACGTCATTCCCATACATTTGATTAGTTTTTTATTAGCGTTATTGATTGTAGATTGTCAATTTGGCTAATTTGGCTAAGCCTGCTGGTGAAAGAAAAAAAGAGTCATCTTTTATGATTTATACCAGTTGCATTCAGCCAAAAAAAGTTACCTAAGGAAACAAGAATTAAATGACAATGCCAGATCCTGCCCCACCCATGTACAGAAAAAGTACCACATGTACAGAAAAAGTAAATTAATAAAAATAATTGTAATGAATATAGAACCTTTCTATACTAAATTGTTTTTCTTTAGAACTTGCGGATTACGAAATACCTACCCACAAAATACAAACTCATTTTACCTAAAATACAATTTAACCTATAATCAATGTCATTATTGTTTTTAGATTTAAACGGAAACCGCAAGTTCTACAGTCCCTAAGACTAATGTTTAGTTATCAGCAATAAATAAACAGTAAGATGCTACCTAATGCACATGACTTTTATTGAGTGGGGCAAAGTTCTATAGAGTTTCTGGCATTGTCCTTTGCTCCCTTTTTTTTCGTATTTATTCCTTTAATTTTCCTTATTTCCTGTGGTTTTATAATTATCACGTTGGTGCCTAAAAAAAGGTTTTATTAGATTAAAACTAATTATGTAAGTATGTTATTGAAATATTTTGTTTTCCTTAAAACCATTTCGGGATTGAATTAAAACATAATATGTCGATAATCTGATGATTAAAAATGACGATGGAATTTTCCGCTTGAACACACAGATCTTGAACCTTATTAGCAATGTCACTGTTTCTGTATTTTATATTGCTATGCTAGTAATTGGGTTGAGGAAGGAAGGTGTCAATAGTATACTATTGGGTGGTGGTAGGGTGGAGACCTGGTGACCTGAACCACAGGTCCTTAAAGCCTAGCTTAGGCACCAGTCTCCACGGTAAACTAAACTATAACATGTAAGTACTGAAACAATGTCTGCAACGTATATTGTGGAAAGAAATAATTTTTTTTATTATTATTATCACCATTTATTAATTATATTTAGCTTTAAAATACATTTTTAAACATTAATGAAAAATAAAAACACTGAAAAATATAAAAAGTATTATTATTATTACTATTATAACTGATCTTTTCGTGATAGTGGTAGTTCCGAGATCCTAAATATTTTTACAATTACCCGAAGTCACAGTCAAGTCAACGTAAAAGCATTTATTTCAAAACTATTTACAGGCACTTTTGAATGTTCAAGTCGTCCGTTAGAACTAGTGGCTCGTTCCAAAACTTAAGCAGGTCTCTGTGGAGAAGAACGAGCAAGAAACACAAACACCACGAACACTCTTTTAAGGGCGGGTTGTTTCAACTATACTTTACTGACGGGTAATAGTCAAAAATAGCGCCAACTATCGTCAAATCAAACAAATGGGATGGTTCACAAAATCGTACGTCAAAAAGTTACTATTACCATAACCGACCAGTCAACGTAATTTTGTGTTGTCAAACAGCTACTTCAAACATCAAAATACATATTATGGAATCACTTTTTGAATAACTTTGACTGACGGATTTTTATGTCATGAAACAACCCGTTACATTTAACGTACGTTAAACATCTCACGTCATAGTAACTTTTAACCATCCGTATGTAACGTTAACCGACTGTTTGAAACAACCCGCCCTTTTTTTTTTTTTTTTGGTACGGGGTGGAAAATCCTCTTGGATGTCCTCCGCCCTGAGGCGGGCGGAGGGGTCTGTCAGACTCTTACTGACTAAAAACCACCCCGGTGTTCCATCTCACACCTACGTCGGGGGTCGCGGGAACTGGAGATACTTCCGCAACCCCCGGCTGGTGCCGGCCCGCTGCAGCGGGCCACTTCTCGGGTCAGGGGGGGGGAGTGAGGTGTTAGACTCCCCCCCGGACGTCTTAGAGGGGCGCGCGTGGAACACTGCGCGCCGCCACCTCGGGTCCTGGTGTATGTGGGGGGCGACAGACGTCCCCGAGTCTGCCGCCCCTGGACCCATTTAGGGGGGCCGGAAGAGGGCGTTATCCGCCCTTCGCCGACGCCCGGTACGCCTGCTGCGGGCAGGGTGGGAGGTTGAGATCTCCCTCTCCCTTTCCGCAGCCTCCTTCTGCGACATGACACTTTCGCAGAAGGAAACCACCGCGTCCCAGGACTCTGTGCTGTCGACCATCGACTCGACCACGGCCGACAGCGACAGGTCACTGCCTACTTCTGAGACGAGGGCACGGCGCGGCCCCTCCCAAGCGGCACATTCCGCCAGCGTATGCCGCGCCGTGTCCTCCCGGCAGTCGACGCAGTGGTGACACCGGGCGTCCGGCTCCCTGTTTATGCGACACAGGTACTTCCCGAAGCAACCATGCCCCGAGAGCACCTGCGTCACCCGAAACGACAGGGAGCCGTGCCTCCTCCCGAGCCAGCGGTCGAGCACTGGCCGGAACGCCTCGATGATGGCGAGGCCGGCGGTAGGGCGCGAAAGCCTGTCCCGCCATTCCGCCACCTGGACCTCGCGAAGCTGAGACCGACGCAACTCCATGTGTCGCTGCATCGGTCGCTCGCCCCGCGTCCTCGTTTCCTCGCGCCACCGGTACAGTGACGCGAGTACCTTCGCCTCCAGGTCCCAGGGCGGGGATCCGGCCAGTGCACAAGCCGCCTCGTAGGAGATCGTGCGATATCCCGTGATGACTCTGACGGCCATCGCGCGTTGCGGCTTTCGCAGCACGGCGATGCTTCCGGCCGTCAGGTCTGCCGCCCAGATCGGGGCCCCATAAAGGGCCATCGATCGCACGATCCCCACGTAGAGCCGCCTGCAGACGGCGCTCGGAAACAACCCGCCCTAAATCAAGATTTTACAAAATACTGGTTACATTATAATTGTTGCTTCTATAGTGAAAACAAGAAGGTAGCAATCTCAGATTATGAAACAAAAGACAGATAATACTGAGAGTGTAGCCACCAAAGCAAATACAAATTTAAAAGCGAAAACCTACCTAGGTACCTTTAATCGTGCTCCGCCGCATCGTTCATACAAACAA
Organism: Charanyca ferruginea; assembly: GCA_947361185.1. Taxonomy (NCBI): domain Eukaryota; kingdom Metazoa; phylum Arthropoda; class Insecta; order Lepidoptera; family Noctuidae; genus Charanyca; species Charanyca ferruginea. Next base: position 33,470,466 of record OX376057.1, read on the forward strand.
ATACAAATTCGAAAGCGAGTACAATCACGAGATTGTAGATATTCGCTTTTGGTTTGTATTTGCTTTGGTGGCTTCCCTCTCAACTCTCAGTGTTCCGGGCGGGCTATCTGCCTTTTGTTTCATAATCTGAGGTAGCAAAACGAAACAAAAAAAAAGAATCAAGATAAAAGCCATGTCCGTTCAGAGTTGACCAATGTCTACTGACAGTGCCCGTTCACGAACATGACGCGTGAATCAGCACAATCAAAATGATCTAGCACACGCGCCACCATCAGCGAGACATTTGACTGAACTTATGACTTCATACTCAAATCAGTCCATCACAGTAGGGTCGTCCGTCAGTTAGATTATCAAAAAATATTGGATATCCACGTATTTTTTGTATCAATAAAAACTGACGAAGATAAAACGCATCAAAGATCATGAGTGGGGGTTTGTGACGTCACTTCACCAGTAAAAGTGATAAAAATAATAATATATGTGGGGACATTTTCTCACACGGCCATCTGACCCCAAACTAGGGAGACCCTGTACTATGGGTGTCAGACAGCTGATATACATACACAAATACATTTTTTTTTGTAAATACATACATATATAGATAAACAACACCCAGACACAAGCCAAACACAAGTGCTCATCACACAAATGTTTACCCTGGGCGGGAATCGAACCCGCAACACGCTGCGCAGCAGTCGATCGCTCAGCCACTGCGCCAACCGTGTCGTCAGTGATAGTGATGTCACACGAGTTTTCGACGCACTGTATCGTCAATCGTCTTCCTTTTTTTGTTTACCTGGAAAAAGAAAAAACACGTGTTCAATATTTTTTGGAAATCTTACTGACGGACTAATTAGATTTTTTTGGTAAAATTCCATAGGGTATTTTTTTTTAATCGCAGCTTGTTAGAGGTCTATAAATGCAGTGAATAGTCACTGCATATATAGGCCTCTAATAAGCTGCGATTTACCGACCGTCATCTAGTCTATTCCAGCTGCCTTTTCCAAGGTTGCTGAACTCTTAATCAGAACCCAATACAAAATCAAAACATACAATTATAAGTAGACAACGTTATATAAGCCGCTTCAATAAAGCTCATATCACGAGATCTGGCACCGTCCTATTCTGGCGCGGCTGGATTGGTGAAAAACGTGAAAAGTGACCAAGATAACGTGGGTTTTGGCCGCGCGGCCCGCCCGATACCGCTGCCTAGGGGTGCTCCGATTGTGGTAGTCGTGTTATAGTGCTGTGTGCATAAGGTTTTTATTTTGTTGGAAGATTATTGAAAACGTTGTTTCGATTAGTTGGAATGGGAAAGAGAGGAAGAAATGACAATGCCAGATCCTGCCCCACCCATGTACAGAAAAAGTAACACATGTACAGAAAAAGTAAATTAATGAAAATAATTGTAATGAATATAGAACCTTTCTATACTAAATTGTTTTTCTTTAGAACTTGCGGATTACGCAATACCTACCCACAAAATACAAACTCATTTTACCTAAAATACAATTTAACCTATTATCAATGTCATTATTATTTTTAGATTTAAACGGAAACCGCAAGTTCTACAGTCACTAAGACTTAATGTTTAGTTATCAGCAATAAATAAACAGTAAGATGCTACATATTGCACATGACTTTTATTGAGTGGGGTAAAGTTCTATAGAGTTTCTGGCATTGTCCTTTTGCAGTGTTAACAGAACAACTGTATACTTCTACGTATCTACAAACATTGGGTTGCAGGTACTTAAAGTAAAGTTTTATTAAAAGCCGTACGTTTAATTAACTGAACTTGTAATATCAAGGTGCCTGATTATCAAAATATGATGTCAAGAGAGATAGATTAATTGTAATTGAAATAAATAATTTAACGTAGTATTTGACTTTAAATCTGATCAAAATCAGCATCTTCACTTTTCTAGATTTATGTCCAGGAGTGGGATGTCCGATTGATATGATAATGATACTGATGGCAGTATTACAGCTTCAAACTTCACAACAGAATTAGATTGTATTCGTCAATTATTTTTAGAATTAATTTTTTTTAATATTGTCTCATCTCCTATTATCATCACATCTATCAAAGAGGATTTAATATTTTTTTAAATGTACGTCTAATACCAAGGCAAAGAGCACCTGACTATTTTTATATAACACTCAACACTACACTACTTACTATGTTTACTAATAAAGCTTTCTGATTCTGATTCGATCCATAATAATATTTTTTCGGAAGCTATCACAGTTATTATTGCGCTTACATTAAGCAATCAGGCAGAAATCAATAAAAAATTAGGAATAGTTACTACGACTTTTAATCAATATACTTTGCTGTAAATACCGAAGCAACTTCTTCGTAAAAATCTCTAAAACAAAAAAAAGGTAGTTATCAACTTATCACAATCTCCATCATAAGCAACAATCAATAACACATTTGCACAAAAACTTGGCTGAGCCATGTTTCTTGTACACAGAACATGCTACACCGCGTGTGCAGTTCACTCTAGATGTGCCGATAACACTGCTTTGCATAATACTGCAGATTTTTTTCAACAGTGCATACGTATAAACTTTGTGCGGCAATATGGGGGGAGGCGGTATACGTGATGAGCTGAAGCGGGGTTGATGTTCAATCTATCAATCAAACATATTTTTTTTTATCTCAACATTATAGTACGGGCACTGGATAATAAAATGGATAATCTTAAATAGATAGAGTAGAGAGAGAGGTAGAGTTCTAAATTACATTATGTTAAAAGAGTTAATGAACAAAATATACTGCCGACCGAATTTTGGTTTCGATTGTCAATTTGAATGGAGGCTAGCCAAGTACGTAGGAGATATAAAATATTATAGTGTACGAGTGTGTGCGCAAACACAAGATGCACTCTTTTTTCTCTCACTCTCATAGTACCTACGATGGGGCGGCAATACGACACGACTGGGGAAAGATTAGGCACAGGACCAATCGCTTTACATGCCTTCCGAGGCACGTGGGTGTCTAAAATTTCTAAACTCCAGGCCACACTAAAAAAAATTAAATGGAAAAATCAAATAACATTGCCCGACTTGGGAATCAAACCGGGGTTCTGCCCTTAGGACGTTCAACAGTCTTGCTTGCGATCACGTGACCAATTGCGATCAAGGTATCAAGAAATACGTGTATGTAGAATAGGACTAACACATTGACCGTTCAAATGAGTTTATTTCCTCAATCAGGATCGATCCTAAAACGGATTAAGGAAAGGAAAATTGGCGTAAAAGATATATTAACTACTAATAAGTTACCTACTAAGATATCCTCACACGAATTGCTGGAAATAGCAATTTATGCTGGCACTTCACATGGCTTATTTGATCAAATATTTGCCCTATTTGGATAATACAAAATTTATCTTATAGTTATTGAAATAAAGTCGATTTTGAATTATCCAAATATGGCGAATATTAGCACAAATACGTTATGTGAAATGCAAGCATAACGTTTGACTAATTCTTGAAACATATTCGTGACGGATTCATATTTTAGTAAAAAAAATTTAAGTCGTTTATTTAAAACTTTAAATATAAGTTTGACAAGTGCTGAAGATAACTAATTAAGTTTTTTGTTCATTAAAATCTCTTGTTGTTGCAATATATTTGTGATAAAAAAAAAATTGCAACAAACATACATGGACTTCTAATATCCTAGCTAAGTTAGAGTAAAATCCTGTGTTAGTTACAAACTCTTGTCTTAATGTCTAATTGGACATATTCGATCGCTCATTTTAAGCTCACTACGATTTCCGCTTCCGCTTATAACTTACCGCTATCAGGTCAATCGCAGGTCAACCCGCCGTCACCTCGTCGTAATGATATTATAATGTAATTTAATTTCGTTTTTTTCTTTCAGGTAAGTAGGTCATCTGATGCCATTATGTTCTGCGCAAGAAGTGACCAGTTGAGTTTTAAGGCAATTGAAAAAAAACCAGGTTAGTGGTGAACTTAAAAGTTCAATGAACAAGGTGAACAGTTCTTGATGGAAAACTCTATTTTTTTGGTAATAACTACAATGTAGACTTAACCTTTACCCTTTTAACCTTTTGATAAAAAAAAACTTATTCATCATTTGTTTATAATTTGTCCAACTATGTTGGGGTCAGCTTCGTATCTAATCGAATGCAGCTTAAGACCAGAATTTTACATGGGGCGACTGCCTATCTGACTCCCACCACCCAGTTACTGGGAAACACGGTACCAAAAAAACTTAAATAGGATAAGTACCAAATTGTATTGTATATGGCAACTCCACGTCTCTGTATCGTCAACTTTTGTTGCTAAATAAATACATCAATGAGACGATTCTCGTGTTTTTAAAATCTGTCAAAAAAGACTTTAATTCAACCACATTTTTGACAAGCTTCTGACAACGAAGGTCGCTGGGATGACAAAGTGCCCAGACTTTACAATCATCATCATCATCATCATTTCAGCCAGAAGACGTCCACTGCTGGACATAGGCCTCCCCAAATGGGAAGGGGGGGGTTGACATAATCGCCACGCTTGGCAGGCGGGTTGGCGATCGCAGTATGGTTAGAAAAGAAAAGAAAAAGCATTTATTAGCCCGCACAGGACGAAACACACAAATAACAAGAAGGTTTAAAATTATTACAAAATAAAAAACGAATCGGTCCTGTACGATGCCAAAAGGCCCCTATCTCAGCATTGTGCTGTAACATTTAAAAATGTCACAGCGCTGATATTCTGATAGGGCCCAAAGTGATGCCACGGTCAGATACGGATATAATAAAAAATAAATAGTGTAAATGAATAAACAAATATAAATACATGTAAAAAAGTAAATTAGAGAAAACAGTAAATAAAAAATAATAATTATTATTATATCTACACCCAACGTAACCATACCATACCATAAGGCATACCATAAGGCACAGAGAACGCTGCTGCCCATTCTCTGGTAAGTCCCTTAGTCGCCTCTTACGACACCCACGGGAAGATATGGGACAATAGAATATCTTAATTCTATAATAAAGTCTTCATAAAATACCAACAATATCAATGGCCTTCAAGTGACCCCATTATTTATTTACTTTTTTTACAGCCTGTATTTTCCCACTGCAGAGCGAAAACTTCTCCATTCTCTTCCACTTCTCTCTATCAAGGTCTATTCGGGACTAGTCCTTGTCAAAAGAGTCTAGATCATTCCGCCATCTCCGTGTGGGCCTGCCGCGATGTCGCTTGCCATGTAAAGAGACCCATCGGGTCATGCGTTTGGCCCAATGACCAACCAAAACAATCCAACCACATTAAGTATTCCAAAAAATAAATAATGGAGGTCAAATCGTCCTACCTTTGTGAAATGGTAAATAATATCCAAGAAGACCAAAATACTACAGAATTAAAGAACACCGTAGGTCATGCTTCATTAAGCTCAAAACAAACAGTAAAAAATCTTTCACCATCAAATAAAACACAGACTACCTAACACACTTCCGAAACTTTTTATTTCAAAAGCAAAATGCTTCTAGACATTATCATCACACACAGCAACTCCTGAATATATGTAAGTGTCGAGGGGGATGAAGGGGGCACCAAGTCGAGGGGGTGAAAGACGAGGGGTAGTGGGGGGTGGTACGTTACAAACACAGCAAAAGTTCACGTCCGTCTTATCTCATCTGTTTGACGGATTCGTACCGACAACGCTGCGTATTCATATTTTGCGTAGAGTAGTTTCGGACAGAGGTGGCGGGATGTTATGGAGGCGATCGATGTAGGAAAATTAAGGGTGGAAATTGTGACAAATTGGAAAATGGTTTGGGTGTCACTTGATACTTCGGAACCAATATTTCTAATGACTTAGATCATTAGAAATATGTTGCAAAACTAACGGATAAAAACGAAGAATCGAAGAAAATATTAGCAGACCAATTCGACAATAAAAGTGCATCATTTGTTTCCCTCTAATTTTGGTATTGATCATCATTATTGATTAAACATCACTCTCTTCATGACGGATATTTGTAAAAACATCATCATCTACCCTTTTCCCAACTATCTTGAGGTCGGCTTCCAGTTTAACCAGATGCAGACCCCAAAGAATACTAGTGTTTCACATGGAGCCACTGCCTATATGACCTCCACAACCCAGTAACTGGGTAACACAATACCCCTTGGTAAGATTGGTTGTCAGATTTCCTAGCTACATAACGCTCTGACCACCTATAACGACTGTCACAGATCTACGAATGACAGCACCCATCCGCGCCAAGAGTAGCTTCAGCCATCATTACCAGTCAATCCATACGGCTTTTTTATATAATAATAAAGTTTATTGTTTTACTAAGACTAGATACATGGTGAGGTAAACAAAGGATAATTATCGCATTACATCTGGTTAGTGCGAGGATTACTGCTCTCCTAGATAGGCTACAGGGTAGCCTGTATTCAGAAGAAACAGTTCCGACCCCCTGTCGTAGTGGGTGAATTAGAAAAGCACGTGTACAAACAATAAATAAAAACAAAGATCTAGGTGTGTTCGAGTAAGTGTGTGTGGTCTGTGGTAGTGTGAGTATTTAGTGTGGTGTGTGGTGTCTGTCTGTATTTCTGTGTGGTGTGTGATGTCATTCCGACCTCGCCGCCGAGGTCCCTCGCGACGACCCCGTAAAGCCCCCCCCCCGACCCTTGCTAGCGCCAGCCCGCGTCGCTGAGCCCTTAGCTTTAAAATAGCCCCTAATTAATGGAGACCCGATCCAGCCTATCCCTTTGCTGCCCTCTCTCAGTGGCGACCTAAGCCGAGGCTCGTACCCCGCAGGGGGTGCCCTTAGCGTAGTCACTTAGTTTATAAGTTTTTGCCCTGGCTGGAGGCCCTAAAAGTCACTTTTAAGGCACCACAGGATTGTCCGGTTAAGCAGTAACCAACCCTCAGGTTGAACTGCGAGATGCCATTCAGAAAAAAAAAAAAAAAAAAAAAAAAGGTGTGTGATGTATGAATGTCTGTTGTAATCACTTCTTTAGGAATTCTTCAGCTGGTATCGTCGTAGCTTAAAGTTTGAAGAAACGTCCGAACAGTCTTTCTGCAAATAAGTTATAATAATTTTAAAGTTATATAATAATTTTATTTAGCCATGAGCTCCACAAGAGAGTATAATGAAAACATTTTTTCTAAATACAAGATTGGAGTAATTATCAGGAATACGCCAAAGACCGCACATAAGATACCGGGAGAAATGTGGAAGGAGAAAGGGAAACCACTTGTCCAGTTGTTAGTCAGAAAAAAAAACTGCAGTATTACTTGCCTACTTGAGTTTGACGACACGGTTGGCGCAGTGGCTGAGCGATCGACTGCTGCGCAGCGTGTTGCGGGTTCGATTCCAGACCAGGGTAAACATTTGTGTGATGAGCACTTGTGTTTGCCTTGTGTCTGGGTGTTGTTTATCTATATATGTATGTATTTAAAATGTATTTGTGTATGTATATCAGCTGACTGACACCCATAGTACAGGGTCTGCCTAGTATGGAGTCAGATGGCCATGTGTGAAATGTCCCCCACATACTATTATTATTATTACTTATTTTCACACGATGACAAAATTTTTATCATCATTTCGAAATTTTGTATTAAACAAAATCACATCACCACCTCTATCTTTCCACATTACTCTGTGCAGCCCAAGATCGTCGACTCCCGCTACTGATAACGCAAGCTATTTAATCACAGATAACATCTGTAGGGCGGGCGGCGCGTTATCACCGCCCGCGGCCGCTTATCGCCCGCCCGCCCAGCCTTATCGCTCCCGTATATAAATTCTTATCGAGAATGGTTTCAAGGACGATTCGTTATTTCTTTATGTTGACTTCAATTTTGTATTGTATTTTGTTTCGAGATTGAAAGATGGATTTGTGTTAAGGTTTTGTTTATACTTTTATAAATGTTTTTGGAAGTTTTGACGTTGTATAGGTATGTTCTATTTCTGTCTTTTCTTGGTAGTAGAATTTTATGGGTTTCATCATCTGCCTAGTCTTACCAACTATGTTGGGAGACTTCCAGTCTAACGGTGTTTTAAATTAAGCGACTGTCAACCCAGTTACTGGATACGATACTCCTTGGTAAGACTGGTTGACAGATTTTCTTTCTTTCGTTTTTCGGTTGTATCATATAGTGTTTTACATTTGGCAAACGTCGAACTCCGTCTCATATTTTATTGGTTAATTTTGAAATGATTAATGTTCATGTTCGAGCTCGATGACAGAGCTTACCGCGACGTTTAGACAGGGGGAGATGACGGTCTACTGTCAGTTTGACATGATTATGGTAATTTGACATACCTATGTTCGACGGTACATGGTACCAACACACAATACGGGTACAATCCAACTGTGAAATGAGTGATGGCGCTGTTCATCAAAAATCTTAAAAAAACAAACAAAAGACGACCTTATGTCATAATAAGCCGTGTGGTGCCAGTCGCGAATAGCACCACTCCATTTCTACCTGCGGGTGTCGTAGAAGGCGACAGAGGAATTTTGACCAGAGGATGGGCAGCAGCGTTCTTCTGAGTACCATAATACCTACTGCGATCGCCAACATGCATCGGCCAAGCATGGCGGTTATGGCTGGATCTAGGTTCAGCTGTGACCGGCAATTGGTTGAACGACAAACTATCTAACTTTACAGTAAATTGGAAATAAATAATAATAAATAAATAAATAAATAAATATCTTGGGACAACTCACACACGGTCATCTGGTCCCAAGCTAAGCAGAGCTTGTGTTATGGTAACCAGACAACTGATATACATACTTATATAATTTATAAATACATACATATTATAGATAAACACCCAGACACAGAACAAACAATCATGCTCATCACACAAAGTTTGTCCTGGGTGGGAATCGAACCCACGACCTCCGGCTTAGCAGTCAGGGTCAGTGACCACTAGACCATCAGGAATAAATTGACTAACACACACATCTATTCAATGCTCATGCTTCAATATTAATTGAAACATGAATCAAGACCTTACAAGATGACAAAAGCGTTATCAGCAACGTATGCAGCAATCCACATACATATATCGAAGTATAATTCTTTCCACAAACACCCACTTCAGGCTTGATACTCAAAAACAATGATAACATCACAGTCTTATCGCACTTCCAGCTTTAAAAAGCGCTTTAACGCTGTAGGTACCTATAAAAATACAAAGCGAACTACCCACATAGAGCGCGCCTTATCTACAGTTTCGTTATCTGTACAGTATAAATCTAGCCGATGGTTATCATTGCTTTATTGCGATTTACTGTGCTTTTTTATCATTATTATTTATGTTGATAGTATTAGTTTTTGTTGTGGAAATTCTCCAGCGAAGTTGGTATGGCAAATACTTGAGTCTCCTGTATGGTTTGTGGTTGCAAACGCGCCTTGTGAATGTGTGGTTCAATTTTCAGGTCTGGTAATCTGTAATGAGATTTTTTAGGGTTCCGTACCTCAAAAGGAGAAAACGGAACCCTTATAGGATCACTTTGTTGTCCGTCTGTCTGTCTGTCAAGACCCTTTATCTCGGGAACGCGTGGAGGTATCGAGTTGAAATTAAAACCATATCTACGGTCACCAAGTCTACGGTCCCTTGATGCTGTAAAAAAATCAACCCTCTATGTAAACGTGAAAAGATACGGCCGTTTATGACGCAAAAAACGCAGTTATAAGTAGATTAAAGTATGGATTAGTATAGAAGTATGGATATGTACCTACAAATATGTACGGAACCCTCTCTGGGCGAGTCCGACTCGCACTTGCTCGGTGTTTTTTATTAGTATTTAGCTGATGCCCGCGACTTTGTCCGCGAGATTATCGGTTATCAGCAGGGTTTTATTTTTTTGCGCAGAACCCTATTTTTTTTCCTAAAATAAAAGTAACCTATACCAGCTGTTCACAATAAGATTAGACATAAACACAAACCTTTTTTACAGTCCCTTCAACCGATTTTGACTTCTATTCCGTAGGCTTAAGGATGACATTAGAGGCAAAAAAAGTGGTTACAATACAACTGTTTACTGCAGTTGCCATTTGTCATGCTACCAACGCAATAGAAGTCAAAATCGGTTGTGTACACAGTACACCCTATCACTGGAATGGTGGATCTTTAAATGAAACAACACTGTCTTCACAAAACACAGAGATGATTTATTCACAATAGTCAAATAGTTTTCACAAGTATAAAAAGTTCACTAGTACTAATTTAAACACTATTTACTACATAATAACTATATACAAAGAGTAAATAACAAAGACCGTTACACTGTCGGACATAGTAAGAGCTACTGTTAGTAGGGCGTATCGAGAGCGACTGACTGGCTGAGTTTTTTTTTTTTTTTTTCGGATTGGCATCTCGCAGGTCAACCTAGGAGGTTGTCGGCTGCTTAACCGGACTTTCCTGTGGTGCCTTAAAAATTATTATTTTTAGGGCCTCCAGCCAGGGCATAAAAGCTTACAAACTAAGCGACTACACGCTAAGGGCACCCCCTGTGGGGTACGAGCCTCGGCTTAGGGCGTCGCTGGGAGAGGACAGCAAAGGGACAGGCTGGATCGGATTTCCATTATTTAAGGACGAATTTAAAGCTACAGGCTCAGCGGCGCGGGCTGGCACGAGCAAGGGTCGGGGAGGGGACGTACGGGGTCGTCGCGGCGGGCCTCGGCGGCGAGGACGGAATGACGGCGGTCTGTGTCTGTGTTTCTTAACTGTACTGGTGGCCTTATTGCTCTCCTGGAGGAGAGTAATAGCATCGTCAGGGTCGGTCAGAGTATGTCTCGGTCGTCGAGTCTTACTAATACGGGAGGGAGTGTACCGGGCGGCCGATACAATTAACGGGTTAGAGTGCTTCTCAGCAGTGTCGAAGAAGCGCTTGGCGGAGCGTTTCATGAACTGCTGGATGGTAGGTATTTTTAGATCGAGATGGAGGTTCTCGTTGCGAAGGTAAAAAGGGGCTCCTGTGATTCTTCGCAAGAAACGGTTTTGGAGGGTCTGCATCCTATGGAGACGGTATGGTTTCGCGTGTGCGAATACAGCACAGGCGTACGTCATGATGGGACGAATGCACGCCGTGTAAATGCGCAATTTGCACTTGAGTGACAATTTGCTGCGTGCATTCAACATGAAGTATAGCCTACCGAGAGCGAAAGCGGCGCGCGAACGCACCGTCTTTATGTGCTCTCCGAAAGTAAGATGGTGGTCCAGAATCACACCTAGGTATTTGGCTTGCTTCTCCCAAGGGATAGGCTTACCGAACATGGTTATCGGACTGGGCAGAGAGGGGGACGAACGCGGTTTGGAAAAGAGTACTGCCTGACTCTTGATGGGGTTTACCTCGATTCGCCATTTCCGGAAATAAGCGCCTAAGGCTTTTGCCGCGGATTGGAGGGTACGAGCTATGCAGTCTGGGTTGCGACCCAAGTAATAGATGGCCGTGTCGTCAGCGAATAGAGCCAACTGGGCCTTTTTATCTTTGGGGATGTCGCTGGTGAACAGCGTGAAAATGAGGGGGGATACTACGGAGCCCTGAGGGACGCCAGCGCGTATCGGGTGGGGTGAAGAGAGCGCACCCTCGATGCGATAGCGAAAGGTGCGATTCGACAAAAAGTCACGCAAGATGAGCACGAGACGATCTGGCACTCCGAGTTGGTAAAGCTTGTATAGTAAGCCGTTGTGCCAGACTTTGTCGAATGCTTTCGCTATGTCAAAGAAGAGCGCACCCGTCATCAAGCCACGCTGAAAACCAGCGCTTATGTGCTCGACGATGCGGTGGACTTGTTGGACGCAGCTGTGTTCGGTTCGAAAGCCAAACTGCTCGTCGGGAATGAGACTCTTTGCTTCGGCAAAGTCTTTGAGCCGCTTATAAATAAGCCTCTCGTAGATTTTGCCTAGAACATTGAGTAGACTAATGGGACGGTAACTGGTGGGATCAGACTTGGGTTTGCCTGGTTTCGGAATGCCGATAACGGTGGCCTCTTTCCATGCCTGAGGAAAAATGTTGTTGCTTAGAGCGCCATTGAAGATGGCGGTCATTAGCATTATGAGATGGGCGGGGAGGAGTTTAAACACCTTATTGGTGATACCGTCAGAGCCGGGGGCTTTCCGGGGTTTAAGCCTCTTGATAATATCGTGCACTTCGTCGGGAGTGATAGGAGGCAAAGGATAATCAGGGTCTTCAACGGGTGGGAGAGAGGCTCTACGTTCGACTTCGGCATCGACCTCAGAAAGGTGAGCTTCGTCTACTGGTTGAGAGCTGGGGGTGCATTGAGACTCTAGGCTGTCGGCTAGACATTCAGCCTTTTCATCGTTGTCGAAGGCGACGCTACTGTCGGAACGAATGAGAGGGGGCATGGAGGCCTCGTTAGAAGAACGGAGCTTCCTCTGGAGTTCCCAGAAGGCTAGGTGGGTGGGCTCGAGTTCGCTAAGTGTCTTGTCCCAGCGGCTGGAGCGCAGCTCCTCGATGCGTTTCTTTACAGCACGCTGTAAAGAGCGCATGTGAGCCTTGTTCGCATCGCAGGGGAAGGCACTGTACGCACGGACGGCCGCGTTCTTCTCGGTCAACAGATCACGCACATCGTCAGGCAGTTTCCAGCGATGATCGCTCATCGCCGGAACCTCCCTTGAACAATCGTTCAAGACGGATTGTACATGATTTGTGAACGAGTCGATCGCGCCCGTCGTGTCTGCGACTGTCACCAAGTGGTCGGGGATAGCGTCCAAGTGAGGTGACGTGGTGGATTGTAGGCTTTCGCTTACTTTCCTCCAGTCGGTAATAATTTGGGTCGGAGGGGGCTGGCTAGGGTCAGAGGGACCTGAAAGGGAGCTAGTTCTAATATCACTGGACGATGGTCGGAATTAAGCTCGTGTAGCGTCTCTATAGATTGCAAACGGAGGTTCACATTCTTGAGCAGCGCTATATCGAGGATGTCGGGAAGATGGTTAGGATCGTGGGGGAAATGAGTGGCTGGCTGAGCAATATTGCCCTATATTTATTCCAGCCCACGTAGGTACAAGTAGTGGGTGGTGTAAAGAGCAAAATATAGCCCACATAGGCACAAGTTGTGGGTAGGGTACGGAACAAGATATTTCTAATATCCTATCAAAAGTTTTGACTGCGGCCGGCTCGAGACATATTTCGACAAGTAGTCGGTGTACTAATAAAATAACCCTTTCGAGCAAGCGGCCGCGGCCAATCACAATGTGGCACATATTATATACAATTTGCACACAAACAAAGGATAGGCTTATTGCTAACTTTAAACTATATAAAATTAACATTGTCTTGTTACGATTATGATTACGATACTATTAATTACACTGTTTATCGCGAACAATCACTTTATACTGTCTTAATCACGCACTGATCACTGTATTGCTTTATCGCGCACTAATCACTGTTTATTTGTTTACACATATGCGTTTATGTATTACGCATTTCACTGTTCGTCCCGCACAGGTTGAACGGACTGTAAAAAAGGTTTGAATAAATGTCTAATCTTATTGTGAACAGGGTATAAGTTGCTCCTTATGTCATTAGCTGTCTGACAGTGAAAGTCCCGTCAAAAAACGATCCAGCCGTTTCAAAGTCAAAGTCAAAGTCAAATCATTTATTTCCATTAGACCATTAAAAAACAACACTTTTGAACGTCATAATAAAAAAATATAAAGTTGATTCTAGTTGCCCATTCCAAAAGGTAGTTTCGTATGGAGAAGAATGGGCAAGAAACTCCAAACTTACTCTTTTAAAAATAAATGTGTACAATATTTTGCATTTACAGTTTAGTTATATAACTATACGTGAATACGATGGACCTTGCATAAAATCACTATATTGAAGTATGTACAAAGCATTACAAGATAAAGAATGACAGCTAAGTTGTATACATAGATACATAGTGTTCACATATTATTATTTACCATTATTGTAAGAGATTTGTCCCTAATATAAAAATCCCAATTACAACGAACCACACATACTAAAACACGTATTAAAATGAACGATACATTCAGCAGTCCATTAATCCATTAGCCACTTCGCAAATGAAAAATCATCTTTGCAAATGAAAAATCATATGCCACAATACAAGTTTCCTTTAAGATAACTTCAAAAATATTTAAATATACTGCGAAATTACTGAACATATTGAAAATTCCTTTCAATTTTCTTATACTAGAACTCAGATTATGAAACAAAAGGCAGATAGACCGCGCGGAACACTGAGAGTGAATCCACAAAACCAAATACAAATTCAAAAGCGAATACCTACAATTCGCTTCGCGGTACTGATACGAGTCAGTACAGCACGAAGCAAGGTATCGTAAAAAAAAAACAAAGACTAATACAAGTACAAATTTAAAAGCGAATACTATCACGAGATTGTAGGCATTCGTTTTTTAATCGTGCTGTCTCGTGCTGTACTGACTCGTGTCAGTCCAACACGAAATCCCGCATCATTAAAAAAAACAAAGAAATATACAAATACAAATTCAAAAGCCAATATAATCACGAGATTGTAGGTATTCATTTTGAATTTGTATTTGCTTTAGTGCCTTCACTCTCAGTGTTCTGCGCGGTCTATCTGCCTTTTGTTTCATAATCTGAACTAGCAGTTGAAATGTTTAAACTTGCTTGGTATATAAAATTTCAACTAATCCTTGCCTTGGGTATCCAAGGCTCCCAAAGAGGGTAGCCATAACAAATTTTAGCGATGATCAATAACTTTTTACCTTGGAACTATCTGTTTGTCAGCGTCTCAGCTATAAAACTGCTATCGCTACTCAGATATCGGCTATAAGGAGTATAAATAGTTTTTATCTTTTCCAAGAAGCATCTGAAACGGTTTTGTGCAGGACTGGACGGGGGTATAAAAGTTGCACTTAGGTTTAGAACGTATTATATCTCTGTATGACTATATCAAGCCCAGCTCAAATGGGATTGGGTTGGTCACGTCAGCCGCATGCACAGTGACTGCTGGGCAAAGGTCTCCACGCAATGGTTGCCTGAAGATGGTTGGCGTCGCCGAGGGCGGCCTAGTGAGAGGTGGCGAGATGATCTAGACGCGTACTGCGAGGGCTGGTTCGAGGAGTCGCAAGAAAAGAATATCTGGAAGGATTCGGGGGAGGAAAGATTAGCCTGTTGTGTTCCAGCAGAGGGACACAACAGGCTAATAAAAAAAAATACTATACTATTTTCTTAAATCGGATCGACCGGTCATGGTGGTTACGCTACGCTTTCCGCGGTTGGCCCGTGGATGGGTAACCATCCATTTCATACTAAGACCCCTTCGTGCCTCGCAAAGCACGTAAAGCCGTTGATCCCGGCTGTCCTTCGTAGATCTTTGACAGTTGTTAGGGGTAGTCAGAAGCCAGAAAGACCAGTTTTACCACGGGGTATCGTGTTACCCAGTAACTGGGTTGTGGTGGTCAGATAGGTAGTCGCTTCATGGAAAACACTGGTATTCAGCTGCATCTGGTTAGACAAACTAGAAAAAATCAAAGAAACGTAACGAAAATAGAGAAAACCGACCACCTGTAAGAAGGACTCGCACATAAACATAATCCTCCCAACAGTTTAATTATCTTAATAAAATCATCATAGCCTGTCCACTGTTGGACAAAGGCCTCCGTCAAAGGGAAGAGGGTTGCCATAATCCCCCTGCTTGTCAGGCGTCTTGGGGGATCGGAGTGAAATTGTTAAGTACACGCAAGTCGCTGCTGCCTGACTTCCAGATTTTCCCATAATCGCCTTCTACGACACATTCGGGATGAAATGGGTGGGTGCTATTCTGGCCCGGACACCCCACTGGCTCCGGACACCCCACGGACTCCGGACACCCCACGGCAGTAGCGGGACCTTCATACAAGCCAAAAAGCCGGGCTTGCAAGCAAAACATGAGCTAATCAATAACTGACCAACTTGCTGATCGTAAAAAATCTATCGGGCTTGCTCTTGCCTTGACGCCTAGGCACGCCACTGCCACAGTATAAGTATTGGTACTACCGTACAGTAGCGACACGCTCCGCCTCCCTCTGAAACCGTTCCTCACCTCTCCCCGCGTCGAACGACTAGCTCTGGAAATTGCGTTTTTGTTCGCGCGGCGCGTAGACACGCACACTCACGCACGTATCTGTATAGTCTATTATTTTAGTATAAGTGTAGGCAATTATATCGTTTCATTTCTATGGAGTGTTTGTTTGCGATTGTTTAACTATTGCTTAAAAGACTAACTACGAAATACACGCTTGAATTTATTTTTGTCTATACAACTTGAAGTTAGCGTATTTAAAGTGTTAATAAATAAGGCCATTATCAGGGTTTCCTGTTGGTTGGCTCTGGTGCAAGATATCGATAGTATCGGCACGCTAATTAGAATTATCGTAGACCAATTATTTTATAAGTACAGTTTATCGGGAAGCCATTGTTGTAAGTTTGTGCTCTGTGACATACGGGGCTGGAGGATGGGTGACATGTTCGTGGACAAGGATAGTGTCTATTAAGTATTTTAGATAGGACGGACTGTGAATTTTAATTAGTGCGCATAGATAGCTCAGTTCATTTTTCTAGTTAAATAAAAAATGGTGCGAAGTTTCGATGAACTTTTTAAATATTTTGAACAGGGCGAAGGATTACAAGGCGTTTATCAACATCACCTTTTGACTCCCACTGCTGGGCATAGGTCTCCCCCAAGGGGCGGTTCTACCATAATCACCATACTTGGTCGATACATGTTGGCGATCGCAATAAGTGTTATGGTACTCAGAAGGACGCTGCTGCCCATCCTCTGGTCAAAATCGCGGCCAAAAGGCGTTTATAACCTGCAAGTTTATATTTTTAGTACAAAATTTTATTAATATGAATAACAAATTACAATATGTAGGTAGGTGTGCAAATCACATGAGTTTTTAACTAAACAAACACGTGTAATTAAAATGTTCACTGCAGTAATTAGTGTCATTTTAAACTGATTTTTTACAGTAACTAGTTGTTAAGAAACACGCGAAGATTTTATAATTTGTAGCATAGTAGGTTATATAAATATCTACCAACCGAGTTACTTTTAAAACATACAAATGAAAAAAAAATGGGCTGCTTGAAAATAGTTATTTGTTATACAAGAGTGCAAAGTTGCTTTTTAACCGCGTGTTCAATTTTGATGACCGAGCAAGCGAAGGATTCTAAAATTGAATCACGAGCGCAGCGAGTGATTCAAAATTAGAATCCTGAGCGTTAGCGAGGGAATCAAAAGAGCACGAGGTGAAAAATCTTTGCACTCGAGTGCAACACGTAACTTTTCATTCCACCTCAGCGAGGAAATGACTAAATGCAAAAAAAAAAACGTTTACAAAGTCTGAGTTTTTAACAAATTAAAAAAAAGTTGTATGATATATTCGGCACCATAGAGGTAGCAGTAAATAGGTTTAATGTTTTTTTTTAATTCACAAACTTAGTGCACACGATGTTCTAAATTCAATTTACTTTATCCTCTAGAGAATAAAAACGGCTTTTCCACTCAGATATTGAAGATAAATTTACTTTATCCTCTAGAGAATAAAAACGGCTTTTCCACTCAGATATTGAAGATTAAAAATACTCTTTCCGAGATGGTGGGATGAAAATAATATTTTTTAAATTATTTTACTTAATTGTACATGTTTCTGTCACTCTTACCGTAAAATTTTGCAGAAAAGTCTTCATTTTTGAGTAATAAGTAGGTATAGGTAACCGACCAGAAAGACTTTCCATTTTAATTAGGTAGATGAAATCATATACCAATAATTCCAAAACAGAGTTTCAATAAAAAAACGTTGTTGATTTCTCAGATTATGAATCAAAAGGCAGATAGACCGTGCGGAACACTGAGAGTGAAGCCACACAAGCAAATACAAATTAAAAACGAATACATACAATTCGCTTCACGCTGTACTGATAGCAGCGAAAGCGAAGCATTGTTAAAAAAAACTGGGTTGACTGGTAGAGAATGCCTAAGGCATTAAGTCCGCCTTTGTACCTTTGTGCATGAAGTGTAAATAAATAAATAAATAAATACAAATAAAAATATAAAAGCGAATACAATCACGAGTTTGTTCGTTTTCGTTATTGAATTTGTATTTGCTTTTGTGGCTTCACTCGCAGTGTTACGCACGGTCTATCTGCCTTTTATTTGATAATCTGAGGTTGATTTGATATACATGATTTTAGCCCTGAAACTCAATTAATTTTCAATTTTTTAGTTGCTTTAAAATCAATAAATAGTCAACTGAATTGGCAAATACCTACCTAGAAGTGACGTTATAAACATAAATTGCCATACAAAACCTATGCGGGTATCGCGTTTTGACAGTTCGCAAAAAGTATGTCGCAAAAATTGATTGGTGATGTCACCTACCCTATTTTAATTGTTAGCTATTCTTACCTCCCGTGTGTCCGGACAGATAGGTACATCAACAACATATTGTATACAGCAGATATACACACGTAGTTACCTATTTATTACTTACCACCGTTTTTCCTTGACATACAATCTTATATATAATTATAAAAATGAATCGCTAAATGTGTTGGTAAGCGCATAACTTGCGAACCGCTTGACCAAATTGGATAATTCTTTTTTTATAATATTCCTTGAAGTACGAAGATGGTTCTTACGGAGAGAAAAAAAAAGAAAAAACTTTTGTAGTGTAGGTGTAGGGTAGGTGTGTGTGCGTTACCTACCTACCCTACACCTACCGTACACCTACCTGTACGGTAGGTGTAGGGTAGGTGTACGGTAGGTGTAGGGTAGGTAAATAGGCAGGTAAGTAGGTAGATAAGGACAGGACAACGTCTGTCGGGTCAGCTAGTTGTAAATAATAATAAATTACTTGCGTATATAAAACGAGCTCTCAACGTAGGATAATGTTTATCTTGCAGATAAAAAACTGTGCAACTTTTTCAAAGATGATAAGGAGTTAATTTGTCGTGAAAGAAATGTCAAGAACATCTGTTTTATTGCATAGCTATAACTTTCTTATTTTTTTAGTTTGAATCGTTTTGTTAGCCTTTATTACAAGGACATAAGACTCTTTTTGACTAGATCAAGTCGATTTTTCGATAAATGTTGTCATCTACAAAGGCGCTTGCCTCTCATGCGGGTTTGATACCATTCAATCACTAATGTGACTTTGTCAATTCATAATGTACTTTATCATTGACATTGGTGAAGGAAAACATCGTGAGGAAACTTGAAGTTAGACAATGAATATAAGTCTGACATCGCCATCCCGCCTTGAGGTAACGTGGAGATCAATGCTCGTCTCTTCTCTGTATGAGAAAAGGTCTTGTCGACATAATATCGAACTTATTCACTTAATGACCAAATTATGAGTAGAAAATTTGGTTAACTATAGAGAGCTTTTTACCAGGCCACCTTATACCATACCTTGCAACCAGGCAAAACCATATTTAGTTGTTTTTATCAATTATTTTTTCAATTTATTCAATTCAGGAACAATTCACATTGTATATGAATATTTAACTATAAAACTTAAAACATAAGTAGGTAGTATAAATTTAAAATTAGCAATACAAAGAAGGAAACATTACAATATAACAACAAAATAAAATTAACCAGAATTTAAAAAAAACAATTTAAATGAAACAACAATGGCAATAATTCAAGAAACGGATTACAAATCTTCTATAGACATTCTTCCAGGGCCTCAAGTCTGCTATTACAATAGTGTCAGAATGGTCTATCATTGATTTCATAATTGTTGATTTTGACAAGTTTGGTAATCTACTAATATAATGGCGTCACTGTGACTTTCCAATGGTCAACCACCGACTGGCCATTGAAAGAAATGATATAGAATGGTAATCTCGTACAAAATGACAACTGAATGGCGGTAATATGCAAAAATTTTGACAGTTACTTTGATCAGTGACCTACCATTACAACGTCATTGTGCGACCAATGATCGACCATTATGAATTTAGCAGATTACGAACTTTTAGCAAAATGACAATGGGATCGTGTTGAAATGACGAAATTATACAAATAGCAGACTTGGCCCCCAGCAGGAATGCCTAGACGAATGCTTTGAGATGATTTTTAATTCCATATTGTAAATCCGTATATTCCGTATTGTAAATCTCTTATACAATAAAACATTTCGACCTATCCCACAGCACACCATATTTCCTATTTAAACTGTATAATCTCCTAATCACCAGTGGAACCTATTACGATGGAAAAATGCATTAAATCCGTATTTTCTCGCCCATCAATTGTTCTGCGCAACGCTTATACTAAATGTATGGCCCATAAAAATGTTAATACTATAATGCAACTGCACTATTTTCTTGTATGTAATTTGCCATTTTGGGCACTAAAATGCGCTATAGGTGGTGTGGGTTGAGGCTTGAGCGGCGAGCGGGGTAGAACTTGGGATCTTCATTTTGCTGTCTATTTATCTCCAGAATTTACTTGAGACCCATTTTGGGCACTAAAATACGGTATACATAGTATGGGTCGAGGCTTGAGCGGTGAGCGGGGCAGAGTTAGGTAAGGACCTTCATATGCTGTCTCTATCTTAATATTTTTTTTTGAGATCAATTTCACTTGCTGCACCATAGCCATCCACTCCATATGACGCGAAATTTTGTGACGATGGATTGATGGACGTTTGTTTGTTACTCATGCCTTAATGACTGATCGGAATTAACTGGCAGTAATATAATTTTGACATACAATTAAAAATACAATTTTGGCAGTATTCTGTTGTAAATCGCGGTAAAAACTAGTTCTTATTTTAAAAAAATATTTTTTAAAAGATAAACTCTGATTGAAAATAGAAGGCTTAGTTAGGGACTTGATAGTTAGTCCGTGGGACTAATACGCGGTGATTCATATAAGAGTGATTCCGAATCTTTATAACTGATATGAGAGTTTGATTTCTGTACTATTAGTATCTATAGGATACATGTGAGTTCTAAAGTTTTACAGCATGTAGGCAGACACTTCTGCAAATTTTTAATTCTTGCATTTGAATATTTTAAGTTTTTATTTATTTTCCAATGCGTGATTATAAATCTCGAATATTAGCTGTTTAAATACCTACAACCTTTTTTATTTTTGATGCCTTTTATCCACAATATATGTTTCAATATAAAAAATAGGACGGTTCGATATCCGCTCACGCTTATAACTTAAACTTAATACTTAACGTTGATTCGACAGCAACGTTCTTGAAAAGTACTATGTAAATGGGACATGTAAAGTAAGGCATTATAAGTTGGCTGTAGTTCACGATACGATCACGATACGACACAAAAATATTACTCTAATGTTCATGCTAATACCTTTTTCTTTTCCAAGTTTTGATGTTACGATGATATCAAGTTTTCTGACATGGTTTCTAGGAATTGTAGCTAAATACCTAAGATATAAAATGTTTGTTCGTGTGTTTTGGTAATATCATTCTAGCATCGAATCACTAACCGGGGATTCGATGCACTTGTGTTTGCCTTGTGTCTGGGTGTTGTTTATCTATATATGTATGTATTTAAAAATGTATTTGTGTATGTATATCAGCTGTCTGACACCCATAGTACAGGGTCTCCCTAGTTTGGGGTCAGATGGCCGTGTGTGAAATGTCCCCACATATTATTATTATTCTCGTTTATTCATTTTCTTAACATATTAAATTACATTTTTAAATATTAGTAAAAAAATAAATAAAAACATTTAAAAATATAAAAAATAGTAGCCCACCGGTATCGGGAACAGGGTCCAAGCTACCGGTGGTCAGGGCTCCTGATAGAGGAATCTCCTAACAATACGCGCCGTGTCCAGGAGTACCGCTTTCTGTATCAAGCCCTTGATCCAGCTGCCCAACGAGAGCCTCCTTAGGTGTTGGTCGAGGCTCTTGGAAATGAGTCCATTGGCCGTAACGACTATCGGCACAATGACTGCTGTATTCACATCCCACATGTCGACAACCTCGCGAGCCAAGTCAAGATACTTAATTTGTTTATCTTTCTCGGTTTTCACGAGGTTCTCGTCATGCGGAACCGCTATATCAACAATCATTGCGCGACGCTCTAATCGATCTATCACCACTATGTCTATTATTATTATTATTATTATTCTTAATTTCCAGGACCAGATATTAAAACTATTGGAATTTCTAATGTCTGCGAGATTAAAAGACTTATATAGACTAATAAATAGAACTTTCCTGCTACTCATTGACTACAAGTCGCAGAGTATAGCCATCTACATAGCTTTTTTTCCGCCACCTTCAACAATGATCTTCATATTTTAGCCAATTATTACAAAAGCTTAACAAATTATTCACCTAAATCTTCCTTATGAATCACTCTGTCTATTAGTGAAAACAGCATGAAAATTCGTTCAGTAGTTTTTGAGTTTATCGCGAAAATACAGAAGATGCCGCGGCGAAGGACTTTGTTTTATAATATGTAGTGATAATGCAACTGCCATGTTATCTCTTCACCACCTTTGTATCAATCGCATAGAATGCTTTTGTACTTCTCATCATCTGCCTAGCCTTTTCCCAAATATGTTGGGGTTGGCTTCCAGTCTAACCGGATGCAGCTGAATACCAGTGTTTTACATGGAGCGACTGCCTATCGGACCTCCACAACCCAGATACTGGGTAACACAATACCTCTTGGTAAGACTGGTTGTCAGACTTTCTGGCTTCTGACTACCCTTAACGACTGCCAAAGATATACGAATGATGTGATTTCCTAGGTATGCAATGGATGGTCACCTATCCACAGAGTCAGACCGATTGCGGAAAGCGTTGCTTTATCTTTTTCTACTTAGGGCCACAAGCTGCCCTCGTGAGAGCTTTGTATCTTTGTGAAGTCCAAATAAATAAAATATAAACTCTTCTGAAACGAGGAGATGGTCAATAATTATGCATCTGCAATCCTTGTTGCATTTTAGATAAAAACTGTTTCCGTCCGCGACAAATTTTTGTAAAACATATCCTATTGCACTCTACGATAGAGTTGCCTTAGTCTGTGAAATGTTTTTTGTAATCGGACAAGTACTTTCAGCTAACAAACTTTACCTATTATTCATAATATTTATGAATAGTTTAGAAGACAAAATGTTCTAAGCGACACAGACGCGATCGTCTACTTACAACTCAACGTACAATACAAATAAATGTTATAATACAAAATCGAAAAGTTTACGATAATCGTCGAGTATAAATATACAACAATAAAGTATCGGTTTGAGGGTTAAAGCGCTGGTTTCCAGGGTTCGTGTGCCAAAATACACCAATGTATGACCCCCATTTACTTGTGCCAAAAAAATATGCGAAAAACTTGTGTTATTTTACGATTCGTGCTAATTAAGTATGCAGATATATTTGTGGGATTTCCCTGTATTTTGTGGTGAGATAAGTATTATACTGTTATCGATAGTTCTGTGTTGAATGTGGTTTGCCTGATATTGTGGCTAAGAATTTGGGGTTCTCCATGTCTTAGAGGGTACCTATACCCTGTTCACAATAAGATTAGACATTTACATAAACCTTTTTTACAGTCCGTTCAACCGATTTTGACTTATATTGCGTTGGTAGTATGACAAATGGCAACTGCAGTAAACAGTTGTTATTGTAACCACTTTTTTGCCCCTAATGTCATCCTTAAGCCTACGGAATAGAAGTCAAAATCGGTTGAAGGGACTGTAAAAAAGGTTTGTGTTTATGTCTAATTTTATTGTGAACAGGGTATACGTACGAAAAACATCATTCATCAAGAAAGCTCATTTACTAAACAACATTAATTACCTACAAGTATAATTAGGGGCATATGGTGTTAACTCGTAAGAAATTGTTAGATAGGTTTTGGTAGATTATTTTAAAATATTGAAAGATGTAAATTGTTGGTTAGCCATTCATCATTATCACGTCAACCTTTAGACGCCCCCTGCTGGTCATAACTCTCTCCCATGGGAGGTAATCGCCATGCTTGACCGATGCATGTTGGCAATCGCAGTAAGTGTTATGGTACTCAGAAGGACGCTGCTGCCCATCCTCTGGTCAATATCACTCTGTCGCCTTCTACGACACCCACGGGTAGAAATGGGGTGGTGCTATTCGCGGCCGGTACCAGACGGCTTATAAAATAAACAAAAAGACAAATTGTTTTATTTATATAGGTAAGTACATAAAAATAATTTGTCATCTTAGTCCATTGTCCATGATTGTTTTTAATTTTATTTTCGGCCCACACCCACTGACTGCTTACACAATACAGGAGGGAATACAGGAGGTATTGTGGTTACGTTTCATCATGATCATCATTTCAGCCGAAAGACGTCCACTGCTGAACATAGGCCTCCCCAAAGGGTGGGGGGGGGGATGCCATAATCGCCACGCTTGGCAGGCGGGATGGCGATCGCAGTATAGTTGTTACAAATGCACAGAGATTGCTGCTGCCCATTCTCTGGTACGTCCCTTAGTCGCCTCTTACGACACCCACGGGAAGATATGGGATGGTGCTATTCTTTACGTCCGACACCATACGGACAGGTTGTGGTGGTTACGCTTACCAGTTCCCATATACAAACAGCAAGACCTGCAGCAACTGGCTTTAGGTCAGACTGTAAATATTACTAGAATAGAACTCGAGGAAGGCAGTACAGCAGTGAAAACCTCAGCCATTGCGCCAACCGTGCCAAAGAAGATGAGCTTTAACTGGTTTAAACAGACAAATATATTCGATTTTTTTGTAAATGAAGGTCTTTAATTATCACTATTTTTGAATAGTCTGAATTAATTCTTTGCAATAGGTACTAAAGTTATACGAAACGGACATAAACTTAAAAGCATCAACAAAAAAATTAACTTCAAAAAATATCTGATAAGCTCTCAATACTGAGGAGGTCTGCCTTTATACGATAAGATAATAATGAGTATATTTAATTCTCTGATAGTGTATCTGCAGTTGACGGGTTTGGCGCCAAGCTAATGTATTTGGGGTAGTTCGGATCGGAGAGCTTCGGCTGTTTTCGGGAGACGTCGGAAATTTTCGTGTTAATGTCGCGCGAGAGTAAGTATCCCCTCGAAGACATTATAATTCAGATGGTTTTATTCAAAACTGTTAGATACATGTATTATTGCACTCGTTCTTACTGGTACTTCGAACAATCTTTTAATACCAGTGATCGGTGCCTAGACAATCAGAGTTACTAATGTAAACTTTGCAATAAAAAAAATCTTGATGGCGTAAGATAATAATCTCCATAAGTTCCCATAAGTATTGCTGACACCATACTAACCTCACATTTATCATCACTTCAGCTTAATAGAGGTCCACTGTTGGATATAAGCCTTCTCCATAGCACGCCATTTTTCCCGGTCTTTCTGCATCTAGCCACCACCTTCAGGTCATCGGTTCACTACTTTAATATTCTTTTTTAGTTTCTATCCAGTGGAATGTACCAAAAATTCTTCGCAATCATCTTTAGAAGAATAATTCGGCCTAATAACCAGATCAACATCTTGTTTTTCTTTTCTTCTTAGCCTTCTTCCACTAAATGATTGTAAATCTCTTTAATGTCTTATTGTATTTCCATGCATCTCTTTCTGAGCTCTTTGCAACCAGTTAATTCTGGACGGCGTTTTCAAGAAGATTCCTAAACATGCGGGAATCGGCTGAAGACGTTGTCCATAAAGTGATTTGTGGCGTAAAAGTCTGGTCGTATGGAGACCATAAAAGATATCAACTGGAAGACTTCAAAATTATTGGTGACAATATTTTAGAACCACGGCCGGATCGAACAGACCACCATAATAATAACTAACTCCAGTTCCTCAATTCTCTTCCCAGCCTTCTTTAAAACCCCTGACCTCAAAAATCTCGCAAACACAACAACGAAAAACTGTTATTACCTAGATGCCTATCCGCCATATTTTGCTCATCCGAAATCTGCAATCTGACGTCATTAATCTAAGGCTATCTGCACACGAGTTTCAGCTTACAAATTTTAATTCACGAAAAAAGCTTTTAAAGCACGTTTCTGATAAGCTGGCCGGTCGTTACAGGCGATAAGCCGAACTAGATAGTAGATGAGGAGATAGTACTAGTCTGTAGATTACTCCCGCTATATATTGCGGTATCTTTAGATAGGTATGGGGCGATATTTTTACGTTTTATGTTGCAGCTAAAAATAAATTGTCTAGACGATGAGATAGGGAAGTTTCTTGTTAATCTATTGTGGAAGAATGGTTTTTTGAGATTAATGGGAAGATTGAGAGAGGTGGAAGGAGAGTGGAGAGGCATTTGCCCTGCAGTGGGAAAACACAGGCTGAATAATAATAATAATAATAATAATAATAATAATGGGAAGATTAGGTTGCATCAGTGATGTTTTCGTCAAACCGGTAGGAAATTGAACTGATAGAACGATTCTCTTTACGATTTCTGAACTTTGTTTATATCAAATGTTCTGGCTTCAGTTATACTTTCTAGGGTCTGAGATACCTATAGAAATATCCTATAAACACAAATCCCAAGTAGTGAAACTCTATCTTTAACTGAAGAGCAACACCACTTCAATGAAGACACAGCGATGTAACTTGATCAATTGCACTATAAACACAAATTTCAAAGAGCCTCACAATAATTATGCCATAAAAACTTATTACCAATCGTAAAACAAAACAAAATAACACTAAAACATACAAAGCAAGAGTTAAGAACACAAAACACGAAAGTTTTAATAAACTGACAGTTCAGACTGATAGCGATCTAATAAAAGTCTCGTAGGACAATATTATCGATCGTTAGAATAAGGGCGTAAAACTATACACGAACTAACGCGAGAGAGAAAGACAGAAGATAAAAAGCCGAGACTACCGGCGCGAGAGCATCTACTAACAAACGCTGATAAATCCCAGCGTACCGATTTGTATCGGTTACATTGACGGCTACACAAGTTGTTGTGTATTTAGAATAAGAACAAATAGAGCGATGGATATAGAATTGTTTCGTTGTGTTGTTACTTTATACTGTTTGAGAGTTGTTTAAGGTTGTATTTGTCGTAACAAATAGTTCATTGTTTAACGTTTGAAACACTAAACGGTACGACGTATCGATATTCGATCTCGGCGATTGTCACCATTATTTTCTTGTTTATTGGTTGAGGCAGGTTTGTAGTTGATGGTGAAGAAAGTGGAGTTTGAGGTCGTAAGTTTGATGCTGGGCCGTCGAGCTTTATTGGTTTTCTTTCAATAGAAGGTACTGTCAAAGCAATTGTACAAGTGTTGGTTGAAATTAGATGAAATACAATCTAAAATCTAAACTAATAGTATAAAGATGAAAGATTTATTTGTAAAGATTTAACTCAAAAACTACTGGACCGATTTCAAAAAATTTTTCATCAATCGAAAGTTTCATTATCCGTGTGTAACATAGGCATTATAAAAAAATAGGGGTCCTTAAGAAAATTCACGCGGACGAAGTCGCGAGTAAAATGCTAGTAATATTATAAAAAGGTAAAATTACTTGTATGTTTGTAGCAAGTAATCATTGGAAATACTGACACGATTTCAATAAATATATCACTTCACTATTGTTGGATTATTATATTATGGATTTTAATTAAAGTACACTTTGAGGTCATAATAATTCGATGCTAGGCTGTTAAGCTTTATTGATATTCATTCAATAGAAGGAACTATCAAATCAATTGAATAAGTGTTAACTGAAATTAGATGCGCAGCGTTGGTAGGCCTCCCACCAGATGGACCGACGACATCGCCAAGGTCGCGGGTAGCCGGTGGATGCAAGCGGCAGATTGCCGCTCGTTGTAGCGATCTTTGGAAGAAGCCTCTGTTCAACAGTGGACGTCTTCCGGCTGATGATGACGATGATGACAAAATTAGATAAATACAATTTAAACCATAGATATCCGAATCTAAACAAATATGTTATAGAGGTAGAATTGAATAAGTGTTAACTGAAATCAGATGTGCAGTGTTGGTAGGCCTCCCACCAGATGGACCGACGGCTTTGCCAAGGTCGCGGGTAACCGGTGGATGCAAGCGGCAGGTTGTCACTCGTTGTGACGTTCTATGGGGGAGGCGTATGTTCAACAGTGGACGTCTTGCGGTTGATAATGTTGATGATGATGGAATTAGATGGAAAACAATGGGGTAATATTGCATGTTTGCTCATAGGAGGAGGTTTGAATACTGATTCAATTACAATTTATCTGAGTGCTCATCTACTTTTTAAGGGAATTTTCAAAAGGTTGGTTGACACTTCCCGTGATCCAAGGGCTGGTTTTTACCTCGGACAGAGGTTAAGCATTGCCATCCAATGTGGCAATGCCGCCAGTCTCTTGGGACGATGTGGTCAAGTTTTTTTATGCCCTTTGAGCTCCCCTGCCATTTTCTTGAAATTGTACATAATATTATTGATGTGAAACATCTATAGCCGCACGTAAAACCGATTTCTGGCGTGGCGACGCGTCGCCACGCTATATGATGGTATATATATACAGTCTATATGCAGTAGTGTGTACGGTGTGGCGACGCGTCGCCATGCGCAATCGACTGTACGATTACCGAAGTCACTGATTAAACGAATTAAGTAGTCACGATTTGAAATAAATTCGTAAATTTTTGTATTTAATGAAAATAAATGTTTATTCAATAAATAGTCATCGTTATCTGAAAAAAAAATCGCAATATTTTATTTTATCATTATGACATATTTACTTCCTACCACAATCTGTTCTTTTCTGCATATTACTTTTACAAAATAATGTCAATGTTTCACATCTGCCAGGCGTCCCGTGACGGCTCATTTT
Organism: Charanyca ferruginea; assembly: GCA_947361185.1. NCBI lineage: Eukaryota > Metazoa > Arthropoda > Insecta > Lepidoptera > Noctuidae > Charanyca > Charanyca ferruginea. The sequence continues at coordinate 33,499,342 of OX376057.1, forward strand.
TTATTAAGATTTGTATATACTTAACTAAAATTGTAATTTTATATTGTATATAAATAAATATATTAATTAAAAAAAAATCTATCACTGATAGAGAGGTATGGTCGAACAAGCTATTTGGTTTACAGGCAAAAATATTCATCTTTCTACTACACTCACAATAATATTTTTTTTTACTATTTTTAATCTGCAGCATGCAGATAAAAAAAAAGCGCAGCAGTATATATCCCTGGAACCTACGAGCTCAGTATAAATAAAATAAAATATTGTGAGTGTAGTAGAAAGATGAATATTTTTGCCTGTAAACCAAATAGCTTGTTCGACCGTACAATATTGCTGTGTGCCGCATGATTATGTTTTATGGTAGATTTAATTTTTTCGTGCACGAAGTCATGGGCAGAAGCTAGTTGAAAATAAATCGCAATCCTCATTAAAATTACTCTTACCATTATACTGGACAAACCAACTTTAAATAATAATAAAAATACCAGCCTATAAAAAAAAAAAAGGGTATAGGCCTCTTCTTATACAGAGAAGGTACGAGCATTGATCACCAAGCTTGCTCAAAGCGGATTGGCGATTTCAGAATTTTATTGATAAGTCCAGTATGTCTATTCTGCAGTGCTATTCTGTTACATATCCCTCGGTGAACACCTAGGTGAAGTGAGCTGTTATCCGTCCGTCTGCTTTGTCAATCCCTAGCATCGGGACGGATGACAGCTCACTTCACTTGGGCGTTCACCGAGGGAGATTGTAACAGAATAGCTCTACTGGTTTCTTAATGATAATTTATATATATATATATCTATATCAGCCTATTGCCGTCCACTGCTGAACGTAGGCCTCCCCCAGAGATCGCCAACCAACCCGGTCTTGGGCAACCCGCATCCATCCGCTGCCAGCCACCTTTTTTAAATCATCGTCCATCGTGCCGCAGGGCGTCCCACACTACGCGTGCCCAAACGCGGTCTCCACTCTAGAACGTGTCTGCTCCATCTACCGTCTGTCCGTCTGCAGACATGGCCGGCCCACTTCCACTTCAGCGTGCTAATTCGATGCGCAACGTCGGTGACTTTAGTTCAAATGATAATTTCCTTTACGACAATTGTAATAAAAAAATATATATATATGTATTGTAAAAACATTATACACATCATGTTGTGATGGTCCAGCTTCTCATGCATGATGTCGTAGGTTCGCAACTAAGCACAGCAAGTACCAATGTGCCTTTTTCAAGTTTATCTTGGACATCACTGTCATCTGTGAAGGAAAACATCGTGAGGAAACCTGAACTTATGACTAGACACTTCATGACTCACATACTCCTCTCACATTCCTGAAATACCTCAACTGTTTAATACACTCAGCATATCCACTTTAACTCCAACTCAAATCAAACGTAACCTGATCTTAACAATTTAACATGGCTGACCTTATAACAAATGTGTTAAACGGTTTGGAAGTATAAACACTAGGAGGCATTGTTCTTGCGATAGCTATCTTCACACAAAGGACTGTGACGCGTATCGTGGTAGCGGGCTAAGTTGACAAATGAGAGCTGCTTGAGCCCACCCAACGTGAGACTTGTATTATGAGACGCCTATTAAGTTATTCGGATTGTTTGGCTTTTCAAATTGATAGTGAAGTGAGGTTGTAGATTGTTTTAATGGTTCTTTCTATACAGACTTGGTGATAGATCAAAATCTTTCTTGGTGTTGATTATTTGGTTATTGGAAATGACAGTCGAATAGAAGGATTAAACTAGTCGTTATCCAAGTATTTTTGTTGTAACACTTGATTTGAATGTTTATATAAACACAAATACTTATTCCATTATGGTCCCAAGATACTTCCTTGAGGAACCCAAAGCATTTTGCTAATTTTTTTTTGTATCCATTACAAATTCTGAAATCGCAGTACTTTAAACCTTTGGTTAGTTTGTTGCAAACGCAAGATAATCATAAATAACAGAACCTTGAAAATAATTCTAATTCTCTGCAGTCTACATCAGTGTCCAACGCTTATGTATGTTCCCTCTCAGTTAACTATCAGGAGCGGGGATCTTGTTTAAAGTAATAGTATCGTCGCTCGATAGTGTTCGGCCATTTTTCTTGTACACAACAAAGGATGAAATCGACCGTGTGTTGCTGGTGTATCCGTGCCTTTAGTTATGAGCGATCGCGATGAGGGAGATACTACTGTGGTTAGTTTTTGTGTTGGTCTAAGTGAAACAGGATTTTATTTCCTATTCATATTATTACGTGATTTTTTTATTTCAGTTTCTTGTTCTAGTTTTCCATTATTACGTGGTAACACTACATGGTACTCAAATTGTTTACATCAAAAACAGACAAGTTTTTAGGCGAAAGCAAAGTATATATATATTTTTTTAAATGAAGTCTTCCCCATTTAATATTTACTGAATATCTACTAGTTCCTGTATCAATCAAGTGGCTTTTTTGTTAGTTTTTTCCCAACGTCATTCCGCTCATCACTGATAACTTGTCCACGTCCGCGCGGCCACAGTGGGCGACGCGTCACCTCCGCCCTCTATCGGGTGTTTAATGATTCACTCGATCGCCCAGATTACAGCTTATTATACGAAATATGAACAAAGGTGACAAGATTAACAGATACAAAAAGGAATCGTGTTACAGTATTGTGGAGTCTGATTGTCGTGCTGATCAAACTTTTCATTCAGAATTTTAGATTTATATTGTCACATGTCCATGGAGTCCTATGAACTTGGCCTTTGGAGGTCACGTCGGACCTAAGGGGATTGGGCCTAAACTGTAACCATGCCTTATCAATAAATGACTCATCAGTTTTATTATATCTAATAACTATATTACTAGCTAACTACACGAGAGACGAGCGCTCTGGTCTATTTACATTTACCTGTATATTTTTTTTATTTAAGCTTTTTTTTCATCAAGTCATTATGTAAATCTTTGAGAAATAAATGATATTTTGAACGTTAAATGTGACTGAGACCAGACTGTTTTATAAAGCTGGATTACTTGTAAGCTATTTGTATTTAAAAGCAACCTACATGATTTTACCCGAAGAATTTCAACAAAGCCGAGAAAAAATAAATAGAAAATTATAAAATCTACAAGTAAGACAAAAATGTCAAATGATTTTTATTAACTGAATCATTTGACAATGAAGTACAAGTTACTTTAACTGAATCACTTAAATATTTTGAGCATGAAACTGATAAAAATGCTTTTGTTACAAATTGAATAACATAACGCGGTTTTGATAAACAGTACATGATTTGAAAACAAAGAATAAGGCAAATTAATACAGATGACGTGGTTATGAGTGATACACAATTAGGTATTTCTGATTAAACTGGAACAGACAATAGGTTTGCCTTATGATTAGTTACAAAGTTAACATTGTTATTCGGTCCTTGTTATTGTATTTTTTAAAATTTATTGATTTAACTGTTCCGACATATTGTTCTTTTATCACGACCATCACCACCTGTGACTTCTATTTGTTTACTGCTTGCACTCATAATAATTCTAATTTCAAGGATTACTGACCCGTTGTGTATTAAAGTAATTCCCTAATGATTTCCTTCCTAAAGCCTGCGTTTTACTTCTGTGATCATCATAGTTATTCTGTGTTCATCATAGTTATTTATTTACACTTAGATCGTTTATAATCTTTATTTCGGATAATATATATATCTAATATATAAAATTCTCGTGTCACAGTTTTCGTTCCCGTACTCCTCCGAAACGGCTTGACCGATTCTGATGAAATTTTTTGTGCATATTGGGTAGGTCTGAGAATAGGCAAACATCTATTTTTCATCCCCTTTTTTCACCCCTTTTTCATCCCCCATTAGGTCGATCGGGACAGGACAACGTCTGTCGGGTCAGCTAGTATCTTCTAATAATGTCATAGAATATCGGAGAATCGTACCTCATGTACATAGTTACCTACTTTGACATTATATTATACTAGCTTTTGTCCGCGACTCCGTCCGCGTGAATGTCGGTTATCGCGGATGCAGACAAAGTTGCGAATTAAAAAGTAGCCCATGTGCTTCCTCAGGGTTCAAGCTATTTTCATGCCAAATTTCACTAAAATCGATACAGCCGTTTCATCGTGAAAGCGTAACAGACAGAGTTACTTTCGCATTTATAATATTAATAAAGTATGGTTTCCTCTTGTATAATTTGTTTTCTGTCCCTTAAATTAAACCTCTAGATTTGTTTATTAGGATTGATTTTTATAACTTCCTTCCTTGATCGGTATTATCATTAATATGTGTAGTTTCTATTGCTTATCTTAATTTAAAATCTGATTCATCAGTTTGTCCGTCTGTAATATTGTAAGCGAGCCTGTATTTTTTAGCTTACTCCCAATCTTTATTTAAATACATTTGCATACGTTTTCGGACTTAGATTTATTGATTTTAACACATTTTGATCGTATCTCTTCAATAATTTATGTTTATATATGGCGATCGGGATTGACAGATGGTTATCAACAAAAATCAGCCAAGTGTAAGTCGATTGCGGCAATTTGTATTCCGTATCGTAAATTATAAGTGTCCTACGTGTTTTACAACTCTATAAAGTTTATACCGCTGTTCATTTGATTCAATTAATCAATCGGCTCTATGTATTTGAGCCTACACGTAGACTTAACTATGGATGTGATTTCTAAGTTACCATTTAAAATTATTATGATTAAAATACACTCGAGAACAATTAATTAGTAGGGTCACATAAATATACCTGAAAATCTCAAATACTAAGAATGCTGTGTATATAATGAATTGTAATAAATTGTGTTTAATAGACAATTAAATGTTCCTTAAATTAAAGTAATAAAATGTGTGTATTATATTCATAATTTTTTTCAATAACTAAAATAACCAATCTCGTCTTTTATAAAAATAAGAGTAAAATGTAAATAAAATAAGCAATTTTTTTTCTATCACTGTAACTGGCTGTCAACTTACATAGATGACAGCCAGAGCAAATTTCTTCACAATGGTGAAATGTTGTTAGATGAACCATAGAGCTAATGACTGAATGCTGACCTCTACAATATAGGTCTATGCCTACTTTGGGGCTTAGGACACAAAATATAAAGGCGCGCCGCAGCCTTACGTACTTTGTGCTTCAAATTTTTGTAGATTTCTTTGTCGTAGAATGGCACCCAACCATTTCATCCCGAGGGTGTCGTAGAAGCCGACTAAGGGAAAATCCGGAAGTCGGGCAGCAGCGGCTTTCATGTACTTAATAACTTAACTGCGATCCCAGAGACGCCTGCTAAGCGTGGGGATAATGGCAATCTTCCCCAACAGTGGACGTGTTCCGGCTGATGATGTTTAAAACACTAGATTCTACCTGCGACTATGTCCACATGAAAGTTAAACACAACAGCCTACGACCATCAGCTATAGTTGACTGCCTCCCTGGTCGGTTGAGCGTGGAGTCCTGGCTCTGATTCCCCGGGCAAAGCGCTATTGGGTTTTTCCTTTAGAAATTTCTCAGCAACAGCCCAGAGTATGGAAGTTGGCGCTGTAACACCCTCGTGCCTCGGAAAGCACGTAAAGCCGTTGGTCCTGCGCCTGATCTCTCCCCGGTCGTGTCGAATTGCCGTCCCGGACTATGAGATTGAAGGAAGAGGGAGTGCACACTTGTTTACTATAATATCTTCGGCGTACTTGGCTGATCTCCATTGAGATTGGTCGTCGTGACTGAAATTCGGTCGGAAGAATTCATTACCTTGGAAGTTGGGTAGGCCTTTGGTGAGGGACGCAACATGTGTCGACACCTTTGCGCTATCTCATCTTCCTAGCACGATGTGTTGTGCTGCTGATCAAACGGCGCAAATGTAAGCCTTCTTGGAAGCTATATATTTGAGCCGTTTGGGGTGGAAACTCTAGGGCCATCTTGTTTTTTGGGACATCGCCAAGTGGCTGGTCGACTCTTTATGTGACCCGAAGTCTGGTCGATACTTGAGTCAAAGAATGAGCATTGCCATATAACGTGGGAATACTGCCAGCCTGTTGGGCACGTGTCCCGTTGACAGCGATGTGGACGAGTTTTTTGAAGACCTTTGAGCTCCTTTTTCTTAGAATTGTACATAATATTATTACACTAGCAACCCGACCCGGCTTCGCATGGACCTATAGCCTTCCTCGATAAATGGACTATCCAACACAAAAAGATTTTTTCAATTCGAACCAGTAGATCCTGAGATTACCGCGTTCAACCAAACAAACAAACTCTTCAGCTTTATAATATTAGTATAGATTACATAGATTAACTTAAGGATCGAACCAAGGACTACATTGAAGGCAGTCGCGATTACATCCACCTGACTATCGACGCGATCAACATCCTGCCTCTTGTGTTACATTTACATTTTAAATATCTGTACCAGACGGATCTAACCTTTACTGACTGTCGTTCCAATTTGTCTTTTAAATGTAATTTTGTAGCAAAAACTGCTAGAAACACTTCCCGTCTATAAAGATCAATCTACTTGATACAGTGACAAGAATTTATTTTATTTGTTTTTAGGCTTTATCTACTTGTTTCAGTGATTCCTTCCAGAAAGTTAGTTTAAAAGAAATGCCTTTCTCCCACTCTTGGATACAAGTATTTTTTTCGTGCGGAAATGGAATCTGCGACACGCAGCGCAGCAACCGATCGCCTAGTCACTGCGCCAAAGTTTGCCGTTGGGCAGAGGCCTTTCAGGAAAATTTGTCCAGCGCTTCCTCTCACCAGCCTTTGTGATACGCGTCCAGGTTTCCACCTCTTTCTGGGCCGTCCTTGACAATGTCGTCCATCTTCATATTTCATGGAGACTCGTCCAGCGGTCGCTCTGCATGCGTCTGACGTGACCCACCCAATCCTACTTAGACCTGCCAGCCTTTTTGAGCCAGCAGTAAAACTATAATAATAATAATAAAGGCCTTTTTATTTCCTTAACATACAAAAATTATAGAAACACTGAATAATTTTAATTAAAAATATAGTTTCAGTTAAGGGCCCTGGCGGGTATAGGCCTCCTCCAATAGTTTCCAGGTTTTCCTTGTCTTCGCTTTCTTTACCCATTCTTCTCCAGCCAGAGCCAGAGTTTTCTTTATTTCGTCTAGCCATCGTTCTCTAGGGCGTCCTCTGGCTAAAACTATTCTAAAATGATGACAAATATGGTAGACTTTGAAAAGACCTCGATGTTACACCAGATGCAGAGAAATGATTATTTTATCAAAGTTTTATTAACTTAAGCATACACTCAGGTGCTATTAACCCATTACAGCATAAAGTTTGATAAAGCAATTAATTTGATTTACTTATAAAATAACGGTTAAGTTGGGTAAAATGTATAGTTTAGTTAGAAAAAAATTAACATGTTTATTATAGTATTGATTTTATAGCCCGTCCGATATATCGGACGCTATACACGGCGCCCCCTGATGCTGACTCTAGAATGGTATAGACAGAATTGAATAATACAGATATTTATTAGAAAAAAATATAATTAACTAGGACGCATAAGTTATGATGACAAGCCCATCACATGATAGTTCAAAAAACATTTAGGGTAGAGGCCTACATCGCATTAGAGGCACTTGAATTTAGCTTCTCCACATTGACTTGCACAGCGGTGTTCCGTGCTTAGACGTACAATCCAATGTTTTTCGCCATCATCTAGTGGTAGACAACGGTTTAGCACTTTTAGCAGGCCTTTGGCCTTGATGCGGCTGCGATCCATGTGTGGTATATATATCTCCTGGACATCGACACATCTATAAAGTTGGCAAAAATTGGCCACCACCATTTTCTAATACCTACGCATTCTTGTACGAAGATTCGCAACAGCTAGATCACACTTATCTACAGCGCCCATATGCTTGTTATATAGCTAGCTCGCTAGCTATCAGTGAGGGTTAGGGTATTTCAAGCGGCGATTGTTAAAGCCCAGTTTTCTAAGTTGGTGGCTACCATAACCACATTGTTGTCATTCCAGCGACAGACAAACACGTCATCAGATACCCTGTAATCGGTGGTGCCCCATTCTTCTAGTTTGAATTTCTTTTAGCACACAAATCTCAACACAAGTTGCCGGTATTGTGCCAGTTGCATAGTACTCCAACTCTCGCAGATGTCGCATCAATGACTACAATGTGAAAAAGTTATCAAAATATATCTTGATACCAGCTATGTGCTGGCAATTTTCGGGTCTCAATTAGACGGAGAACTACATCCTCACCTAATCGAAAATCTCTTTTTTCTGAACTTTTCCCTGTATTAGAGCTAAATATAAACTGTATATCAACTCTGTTGAATAGGTGCCTCAACATAAATAGGTTAGGTTCTCCCCTGTCTCATCTATATACTCGCTTTCCAACCAAAGTTTGCAAAATTTCATGCAACATCAAGCAAAAAAAAACACACCTTAGAGCCCGCTGTGCATAGCGTCCGATAAAACGGACTGCATCAAAAACACATAGATAAGCAGCACACTAACAATTTTCACTTAAAAATAAATGTTATCTCTAAATTACTATTATTATTAGAACAATTAAAACGAACTTTCAAATCATTTATCATAAAAATAAATAATAATAAACAAAATAATACTTAACGTTTTCTCGAAACAGTCCGACCGCGAGCCGCCATTTTCGAAAATGGCAAATTACAGTCGATATGTCACTCAATCAATAAAAAACAGAGTTATCAGTGTAATACATATAGATTTAACTTTCAGTGAAAAACAAAAAATCTATCCAATATTATTGTTTTCTTTAACTTATACTCAAATTATTGCTGTCCGATTTATCGGACGTTATGCTGTAATGGGTTAACATTATACACGTAATAAGTAATATAGCCAGACAACAAGGTGTATCTGAACGATACGTTTTATCGTTCAAATGGATCTCGCTCCTCTAATTAAAGTTTATGCACCTTTTTTTCAAATTGATCTTTATCTACATCGCTGCGGTCACGATATAGTATTAATTTTATTAAAGCAACGCTATTAATACGTTAGTTATCATTGTAAATATTATTGAGAATGCTGCTTAAGATGTCTTTGTGGTTTTTGTCTTTTTATTGGGTCGTGTGGTCTAGATATAAGGAAATAGAGTTATTATTTATTTAATATTTAATTTACAGCCTATCTAGTCTCCTTCCAACTCTCTTTCTATTGGGCTATTTGGAATCAGTCTTGGTCGTAGGAGTCTACATCGTCCCGCCATCTCCACCTAGGTCGCGATGTGGCTTGCCATGTGGAGAGACTCATTGGGCCACGGCTGGGCATATGTCTCCCACAAAGACCCCCACCTGTGTCGGTCCCGTGCTACATTCATCCAGCAGCTCTCCGTGGCTCGGATCAGGTCGTCGGTCCAGTAGGGGGTCTGCCGACACTGCGTCTGCCGGTATACGGCCACCACTCTAGGACTTTTGCGCCCCATCGTTTTTTTTTTAATAGCCGATGCCAAATGTTCCTCATGTACTGAAATCATGGTAAAAATTACGATATTCTTTCCGCCTTGTTTTAGCAATAAGTGCAAAAACCAGCCAAATTCTTGCTGTTCCAAACGCCCTGATGACTCACGTCCAGGGTCCGAGGGCAGGGTTGTCTCAGATTGAGTCTCCGATACATGCAGTGTTCCAGGGAATCAACACGAGTGAATAACACCCGATCGAGACCAATTTCGCAAAAACTACACAACGCGATCCGTTGTTCTGATCGCTGATAGCAAAGTAGGGTTAGCAGATATGTGGGGGAGATGTGACCTAATTGGTATCTTCTTCTTTTTTAGACGGTTATGGAGTTGGGATTCTTTTAATCATGAATTCTTGGGAATGTCTTCGCATTTTTACCTGATGCAGCTCCTTTGGGGTTGTCATCAGTTTACGCAACAACTTATTCATGCAGTTTAATACTTAAGGTTGTTTAGGGTTTAACAGTTAACCTTGACAATTTAAAAGTGACTGAAATGATTAATTTGAAATAAATTATTTGACTTCGCCATAGAATCAAGAAAAAAGATAGAAACCGTTTGAATAGTAATATAATATGTATTAATAATATGTGGGGACATTTTCACACACGGCCATCTGACCCCAAACTAGGGAGACCCTGTACTATGGGTGTCAGACAACTGATATACATACACAAATACAATTTTTTTTGTAAATACATACATATATAGATAAACAACACCCAGACACAAGGCAAACACAAGTGCTCATTACACAAATGTTTACCCTGGGCGGGAATCGAACCCGCAACACGCTGCGCGCAACCCAAGTACTAAAACAAAAAATTCCAACTAGCTAAAAAAAAAGCTATACCAAAAATGGTTTCGTCCGCTGCTATCGGTACGAACACAGCGCGTATCGTGCGATCTAATATTATTCTGGGAACGGCCTTAATAAGTCACTACAGAATGTTATCTACGCCATTTTATCGGTTCAACAGATAAGCATCTCAATCCAATTAGCCTCACAATGCAATATGGGCCGTCTCAGCAGCGGTTATGATGGCCACTGTATGTGTTTTCAGTTTTATGTGCTTTTTGGGTAGGCAGATATCCAACGTTAAAAGATGATATAATAAGTACTGTTACTAAAAGAGCGAGTAGATTTATAACTCTCTTATTCCCTGCAATGTTTCGTTTTTTCTCTGTCAGGATATTATTTACTTCAATTAGACCATAATTAAATGTATTACAAAACTTTGAAAAAATTATAGAAATGTACAAAAGGAAGGTGAGCTTATAGGAGCATCATTGTCAATAGGACAAGTGCCGAAAAGGCTGTCAGCACTACTACGTAGTATGGCAATGAGGATTATTTGGCCTAAGAATAGGTCAATTGGCAATGTAAAGTTTTAGTTCTTTTAGACTTTAATTGTTGGCTTTAAAATCAAAATGCTGTGCTTCATCAATTTGCTTGTGTCTACTGAGTTCATTCTCATCATTTACAACCTTATTGGCTTTCCGTAAAGTTGCTGGTCTGTCGAAATCAACCTTGTTTTAGGATAGAAAATGCCGCGGCAACCACTAAGTATACTATAGCTACCCTTAGGTTTTTTCATAGTTTTCGTCTCTCCTACAACTAGTTACAAATCTATGAATCACCCACTATGGCAGGTGGTAAGCCATGTATGACTCATATTAACTTATTCTACATTAATTGGTAATTAACTGATAAAACTTGACCGGAAAGACTAACAGCTGTATACTTGTTAAATTCTAGTGATATTGATATTTTTACACTTTTTAGATGTTAATGGCTATTCTAGTTAACCTATCAGAGGATTGATCCCTTGAGTTCAACTGGTCATTGATTTGGTTGGTCGCTGACTAATATTCTTAGAAACTTGTTGGTATCTAATATGACACATGCTACGATGATTGGTCATGGGCATATTTCTGTAATCAATACGCTAGGCAGACATTTGTTGATCACAGTGTTATTGTCTAATAATAATCCTTCTTTCTTCGTATTCATCTTATTTTTATTACCATCCAACAGGAGGAAGTTCTGCTATTTTTGCACTAGTTACAACGAAGATAGTACCCAAATCTTTGTCACCAAGAGTTTCTTATTCCTCCCTTATATAGTATACCAGCGGGCCCGGCAGACGTTGTTCTGCCCTGAAAATAATAAAACCGACTACAGCACCACTTACCTGGACCAATTGTAAATCTAAACCATTCTCGAATCCACTGGAACACACATAAAAACTTTCATCGAAATCGGTCCAGCCGTCGAGGAGTTCATTTTCATACACACGCTCAGAAGATTTTTATATAAGATAGGTACTAGCCTTTTTTTTTTGTTTTCCGCAACGTATAAAGTGGTCATTGAAGTCTTCATTATGAACAACTTTTTCTATGGGTGCAACTCTGAAAATGCAAAATATATATCAGTTATGGGAACATAAATGTTTGGATAAGCTGATTCGTGTCCGCGATTTCCCAACTGCACTCCATAATTCATGTCATGTTAAAGAAAGAACAGCTAAACTGTAACAGGAGCGGGATGGCCACATTACGCAAATGCATTCGGAGGGATGGGCAAAAAAGTTCACTCACTGGACACCTGAAGGAAGATATCGCTGCCAAGACCGACCGTGGCGAAGATGGTGTGACGATCTTTGCAGGGTAAACGTGGGCAGAGATCGCACAAGATCTGAAAGTGTGGAAGAAGCAAGAATAGGACTTTGCCCAGCTGTTGGACACAAAAATAGGTTAATAAAAAATAACAAAAAAGAGTACAATGAAGGGTCATTTCAGGTTTCTGGTAAACAAAAAATTTGATTATAATGAATCTTCATGACTTGGTTCCTACAGCTCAAAAGTGTATCTAAATGGTTCATCATCATCATAATCATCAGCCGAAAAACGCCCACTATTGAACAAAGGCCATCCAAATAGAACGCCACAAGGAGCGTCCACCTACCGCTTGCATCCACCGGTTACCTGCGACCTTGACGATGTCATCGGTTCATCTGGTGGGAGGCCTACCAACACTGCGTCTTCCGATTCGTGGTCGCCACTCGAGAAACTTTAAAATGGTTCAATTGAAATGAATTCTACAAGTTTGAGTTCATGTAATGTGACCATACCCTTCTTAGTTAACCGGCTACACTTTATTAGAAACACAATCTTACTTTAGATCTAATCAGGGTCGAAAGAGAATAAAAAATACTGCATCTGTTGTGAATCAATGTAGTGATATCAGATTACACATTCAAGGTGTCTTGGGAAATGTATTACAAAAATGCGCTTCGTGGAATTTGAATATAAGGTGTGACATCAAAATATACGGATGACAGAGTGGTTGAGCTGTTGGCTGCTGCGCTGCGTGTCGCCAAAGTCGAAGTCAAATTATTTCTTTTAACTAGACCATTAAAAGGTACTTTTGAACGTCAAACTACATTTTGGAAGGGGCAACTGATTACATTTCCTAGTAGGAAATGAGGATTCCAAAATGTAGTTTCGTATGGAGAAGAATGGATAAGAAACTGCATATTTACTCTTTTACAATATTATTTTATTATATTTTGTAAAATACAGGAATCATACTTAATAGTAACTCTGTCTGATACGCTTTCACGACGAAACGGCTGAACCGATTCTGATGAAATTTAATATGATAATAGTTTGAACCCGCGACTTTTTAATCCGCGACTTCGTCTGCATTCACGATAACCGACATTCACGCGGACGAAGTCGCGGGCAGAAGCTAGTAAGTTATACAGCTTTTATTATAAGCCTCTTCTGCATTCTTTTTACGGCGTAAAAAGGAGGTAGGTATTTTTGTTAAAATATCCGCTGTCTCCCAATAAGTGATAATTTCCAAATTTTCCATTTCATAATTATAAGTGAATACGATGTCCCTTGCCTAAAAACTACAATAGTTGATTATGTAAAAATTATGACAAATTTAAAAAAGACAGCAATAAGTGATAATTTCCAAATTTTCCATTTCATAATTATAAGTGAATACGATGTCCCTTGCCTAAAAACTACAATAGTTGATTATGTAAAAATTATGACAAATTTAAAAAAGACAGTAGTGTTCACATATTTTCAAATATTTAAACTGTTGACCACCACTCCTCATTTTTCAACAAACAATGAAATTTAATAGTGTCGGATAAAGTGCAATACAAAAAAAACTATAATACCTAAGGAGTCAATCGCGGCTTCGATTTAAGCACGGAAAATTTGTTCGGACCAACAAGTAGTAGAACAAGTTTATTAAAAAAAACAGTAAAGGTCAAACTTGAATGGTCAGCAAAAGGTCAGAAATGGTCACAGTGATATCACATTCTTGACTCTACTAGTTCTGACTTCTGGTTCTTTTTAGGTCCGTTCATTCAATATGCAAACATGTATGATCTCAAATGAACTCGGCTGTCTTATGACCTAGACAGCTTTGTTTAGGATGGCTTGCCACCTATACATAGATAGAAACATATAGTACTACATCATCAAATCTCTTAACTTCCTTAAAAATGCATTCTTGCACGTTAGTATTATATCATACTAGCACTTTACCCACGACTTCGTCTGCGTGAATTTTCTTAAGGATGCATTTACCTCGTCAGCCCTAATTCCTCGCGGCACCACAGGCAGCGCCTGCCACACTATTTTAACAAAATACTTTTATAATCCTTTAATTTAATGTATTAAAAATACATGTAATTCTTCTGCAGTATTATTCAAGTATTATTGTAATAATATTTATTTTGAGTTGAGTTTTCAAACATGACATGTGTCAAAATAAAATGTAATTTAAATCAAAAGCACTAAGGAGTATTGATATCAACTTAATGCAAATCACACCCAAAATAACTTTCTACCTATTTTTAACCCCGTTAGGCGATGAGAATCAATAAAATTCTATACACGTCTTCCTTCAATTCTGATAAAGAATGTTTATGCAAAATTTGAAGTAGATTGGACCAAGGAATCACGTTGTCTTATATTTATTATTTATTTATTAAACTTTGCCCCCGTTTTTCACCCCCTTAGGGGTAGAATTTCGGAAAATCCCTTCTTATCGGATGCCTACGTCATACAAAGAACACACCCTCCAAGTTTCAGGTCTCTACGATCAGTAGTTTAGGCTGTGCGTTGATCCGTCAGTCAGTCATTCAGGACAAAGAATTTGATATATATAGATAGATGTCCCATTTGGTCCTATTGGCCTAGTTCTGGGGTGCGATTCTGTAAGACCTCATTCTAAACTTCGAATCTGAATCCGCTGTGAGTTTCTTGATTGGCATTCTAAAAACTGGGCTGATAATTCGAGTTTACACTAGCGCCACCCTCGGAAGCGTGTCAGCGAGTTGAACTAAATTGACAGGGAGATTTGGACAGATAAAGTATGAGATGACGTAAGAAGTGGCATTCTGTAAGGTAATGTCCCCGTCACTTCGACGCTCACTTCGCACTCGAACCCGATTCAAAGTGTCAAGTTGATATATCAAGGTAATTTTGAACCCTATGCGAAGTGAGAGTGAATAGCGATGTGAGATGCGAGTTGTTGTTCGAATTTTATAGAATCGACCTACTGTCCTGTCTCCTGCTGGATTTGAAGGGAAGTGGAAACTATGTTTTTCTTACTCCTCCGCTGTTCTTTTTTGATTAATTTCTTCGCGGGATCCAAGACAGTTGTAATGTTTCTCCAGGACTCGTCGAGTTTTATTGCCTCGACGCTTTTCTAGTGGTCGCCACTGTTCATCTTTCAGGACTTGCAGTAGTTTTGGGAATAGTAAGGCGGGCATGTCTCAAAAAAAAAGATGGTTATGATCTTCATCTGCATTTATAAAGACCTTCTTATCCTCCTGCATGATTCCTTTGTCCTCGGTTAATCATCACACTTTACAGAGGAAGCTTGCAGGCGTAGTGGTAATTTGATCGGCCGATTATCAGCACCATCTCGCCATCACATAAATGTGGTAGCGATAGGAGAAAAAGATTTCATTTTCTGGATAAGTTTGCACATTGAAGTTCAGGGCTAGGTAGATGTTACCATTAGTTTAAATACGAAAGAAATAGAGACTGAATATACAAATTAAAATGGACCAAACATGGATGAAGGTAATGAAAAAGCGCGCTTAGAAGATAGCTTCATCAACTACGAGTAGGTATCCCACACGCATTAAATTTCCGTCGAAAAGGGACTAGACTAACCACTCAATGACGTTGTCCGTACAATAGGGTATTTTACTCTATACGAGAAAAATTCTATAAATATGTTATTGAGACAGTTTAGGCATAAAGCAGTCGGAAAATGTAAGTTTTAGTTCATAAAATAACAAAACAAATTTTTAAATTCAATTTAAAGTTTTCAGTATTTTTAATCTGTTATAAAACACCGTGAAATAGTAGCGGCCATGTCATTACGCCATACGGCTGTGTAAACAAAAAATTGTCAACTGTCAGTCAACCGATTGGCGTAATATAGGCTTTGTACTTTTATTATTTTCGTAACTAACGTAATTTTTTCGTTATTACACCTATTACAAAATATGCTTTTAATTATTTTTAAATTATATACAATTATCATATTTAATATGAGCGCATTTGATACAAAACGAACTGACGTTATTTACGCTGAGCAATATGGCGTCCAGTAAGAGGCATTTTCGTCAAACTACGCGCGAAATTTGAAAATTTAAAATTTAGATTCATTTTTATGGCACTTATCGATTGAATAAAAATTTTGTGTTTTTTTTGGTGGCATATTAGCACTACAGAATTCCATTGAGACACTTTTCAAAAATGGGTGTAATACCCTATTGTGTCTCATTATTTATGTATACTTCATGCACAAAGGCGGAATTAATGCCTTAGGCACTTTCTACCAGTTAAAGGTGGTGAAGAGATAAAATGGCAAGTGAATCTTATATTGAGAAGATTAAGGGGCAAAAGTGATTCCAATAAACTGGTTGCCTTTGCTTCTGTTATAGGTAGCTTCTGTTAGATGGTTCCTATTCTTGAACGACAATCAAGCGTGGAATACGATTTTTAACTAAATATGAATAAAGACACTTAAGTATGAAATGTTCGGTGACTATGCGGCGTTTCTCCGCAAACCATGGTCCACGTTCTATCTTGCGCCGCATGCCCTGTCACCTGCTCATGTGAGGACCTAATGACTGCGTCAGCCTAATATACACATCCACACACACTCACACACACATGATACACATCTGTGTTTGCCATCTACACACTAAGACGAAATCTGAAATCTCACAGCTTCAAACTTGAACATCGTTCTAGAATACCTAGTCCCTAATTTAGTCCAAAAACGACCATAACATTAATATAATGACCATTTTTTGCTGCCATTACATCCAGCACCTGTGGGGACCGCGGGGGGAGGCCAGATGGTGCTGATAACGTATCGATTGACCGCCTATCGCTCCATCGACGAAACGAAACGCATCAAACTCGATATGTTTCGTTACCTGTGTTTGTGGTTATGTTTTGCGGTTTGTTTTGGGTGGTTGCGGTTTCATAAAAATGTGGGAGACTGGCTGGCTGTGTGTCCGGAGTGTCTTTGTCGATTTCTATAGGTTCTGACAACGTTTTTTTTGCGTAGTTTCAGAATCAAGGTGCGGTCTGAATACGACTTTAAACGCTACAACTGCACTTATACCACTGCGTAAATAAGGTTGAAAATTTAAAAATTATTTGTGTTGACGATGTGATTAATCTGTGAATGGAAATTTATTTTACAGACTTTCTTTAGATTATTCAGAATATACACATTAAAATTAAATATTTATCTGGTTAGTGTTTAAAAAAAAATCGAATTCAATTGGATCCTTAAAAAATGTGGCTTTCGCTGAAAATACAAGGTATTTGACGCCAAAGTTTAAGCAAATTCCACATTTTTCGGTTTAAGCTCTTTTTTAAACCCTTTTCTGTTCACTGTTTTTTTTTCGTGAAACCGTGAAAACGTAACAAAGAAACACAGTTTTGCATCCATAATATTAAGTTTGGATAGTAGGATTTTGCGGAGCTTTGAGTTCTAAGAAGTTTCTTGTAACCGAGAAATGTCTTGAATTTATTCAGCAGCCTTAACTAGCTGTTTGGACTCTAGTATAGTGCTTCACATTACTCAGTTAATTTGCATCAATCTTACTTTTATGTGCACTATTCAGTAAAGGATATTAATCATTAATTATCAGAATTTACAGATTATTCAAGTTTTATTTTCCTTTTTCTTTCTTATCTTTATTGCCCATAAATTGTTTCCAGCCTAAAAATCATTAGATTTTTCGTTTAATTGGTTTGACCATACAATCTTCCGTACACGTAGCTATAATTTTTAAACAATAAAACACATTGAAAGTTAAAATTGCAGAGAACAAGGTTACAATTAAAAGTCATTATGTAAATTTAATTTTACACAATTGTAACCGGTAATAATGATATAGAGATAAAAATTATGAATACAGTAGCTCACTTTGATAATAATCTAGATGGTCAGACAAACTGGGAAGTAGTTTTAAAAATATACGCTCATCTGAATACAAGAACGATTGTGAATGCGCCACTTGCAAGTTATAGGTACTTTACTTTTTAGGTTTCTGCTAGACGATGATGGAACAGAATGATATACCAGTTTTTATAACCTCAGTGCCTTTGTGTCCTTGTGCTTTAAATACTAGTGGTATTGCATCACTTAGAAGTTTTCATAAAACAGTTTCTACTTAGAAGTCACATAAACAAACAACTATTACAATTCAGTATCTAAAATATATTTACAAAAGATTTAATAAAACCGGCCCAGTTCGACTTGTGTCTGTGGAGACCGCGTTTGGGCAAGCGTAGTGTGGGACGCTTTGCGGCACGATGGACCGAGGATTTGAAGAAGGTGGCTGGCAGTGGCTGGATGCGAGCTGGCCAAGATCGGGTTGGTTGACGATCTCTAGGGGAAGCATACGTTTAGCAGTGGAGGACAATAGTCTGTTGTTCGACTTCTGTAAGCAAAATACGTGCTGACGAGAGGTGGAGTTGCGGACACCAGCCCGTCATACTACTATTACTACATAGTTCGATTTGGACTAGCATACGAAGCCTTTCCTTCTAAAGTGCAATATTTAACACTACAAATAATAAAACCACCCCTCGAAGACCCCTCGAAGCATGTAAAACAGTAAGTCCCGGTTGTCATTCGTAGAGTTAGTCAGTTATGGTAGTCAGAACCCCGAAACTCTGACAACTGTCAGACAACAGTCTTTCCAAGACGTATCATGTTACCCAGTAACTGGGTTATGTACGTCAGACAAGCAGTTGGTCCATGTAAAACGCTGATATTCAGCCGCATTCGGTTAGACTGGAAGCCGACCCCAACATAGTTAGGAAAAGGCAGATGATGACGTTCCATACATTATTATTATTTGTGACTATAGCGGCCATGATAATACACGCTCTGTAAACAATTCAAATTATGTCTTCACGTTACGGTTGCATACTAGTGTCACAAGGAGGGACAGATGGAAGGACAGACAAAGAACGGAGTCTTAGTAATAGAGTCCAGATTGGCACTCTTCAGGCGCGGAATTCTCAAAACGTAGAACCAGGATAAACCTCCATCATCATTTCAGTATCAACTTCCTATAAACAGTTCCTATAACTCAAGATCCAAACGACCAAAAATGGCGCTAACACACTGAACAAATTCACGGAACAAATGAAGGGCTTCAAAAACTCCTCGTCCACATGACGACCGCCGCATTAAGAATCCATTAACTTCGACCAATACTGATTAATGTTTTATCTGCCCTTATCACTAGGCACCGAGACGGGTTGATTTATTCTGGGACTTATCAACACATATGGCTGGCGCCGACCGCCTATCAGGACTGGGCTTTCTTTTATGAATTTTCGAGTAGATATGATGTACTTAGCGGCCGCCGTTTGATTTGTGTTGGTGCCCTGTTTTTTAAAGGACACAGTTTTATTTCAATTTATAAAGTGATTCGGTCTTTGATCACAGCCAAGTCAGGATCAGATATATTACGATTTCAATACAAATTTTAAGGAAACAAAGAACCAGAAGGGGGCCCTTCTGATTCTTTGTTTCTGATGATTTGTGTCTGTGCCCTGTTTATTAAAGGACACAGTTTTATTTCAATTTATAAAGTGATTCGGTCAACCAAGTCAGGATCAGATATATTACGATTTGATTTCAATACAAATTTTAATGTAACAAAGAATCAGAGGGGCCCATTGCCAAGTAAAAGCCACAGAAATCGATCGGTTATGGTAAAGCTTTGCTTGCTGCGGTTAGTCCGTTGATAGGTGACGTCATTTGAAAATCTTTCTCAGTATTCAGTCATTTGAAAATCTTTCTCAATCAGAAAATATTTTACAGTCGTTTTGTGTAGGCTTAACAAAGGATATCGTGTTACCCAGTAACTATGTTGTCCATGTAAAACACCGGTATTACTGCTTCCGGTTAGACTGGAAGCAACACAGTTGAAAAAAAGGTAGGCAGATGACAAGTTTTAAAGAATCACCAACATGTTTGTTTAAACAATCAGTTTTCTCTACGACTCTGATGAAGTCGTCATTATCATTCATATCGTTTACTAAAGAATCAGTTGCATCGGTTACGCAAAAGGATTGCATCAAGTGCATAAGCAGTAACATCTACTTGTATTAATGACATCATTCTGTAATCAACAATCTACGTAACTTTTGTAGTTACTATGGTACGAGTATTATCCTCCAAAGATCGATTCTGTAAATGTGGGTTATGAGGAATATTGTATATAGAGCTGTAAGCTTTAAAAGTTTATAATTTATTAATAAATTATAGCTTTTACCCGCGACTTCGATCGCGCCAATGTCGCGGTTACCACGAATGCAGACGAAGTCGCTAATTAAATAGTAGCCCATGTCTTTCCCCAAAGTTTAAGCTATCTTCATACCAAATTGCAACAAAATCGGGTTAGCCGTTTCTTCGTGAAAACGTAACAAACATTAACTTATCTAGAATGACATTCTTTGAAGCCAAAATCAATTCTCGAACAAAATTTGTCAAACAAAACAATGTGAAAATAAAACCAAACAATGTACAAGAATCACCGCACAAACTATGACTTATTAAAGCACACAGTACAACAAAAAGTTAATCGATGATAAAAGATAAAGGCATGGTCGAAAAAATAATAGTTTTTATGTAAATGAACGTTGCATACGAGATGTGAGATAAACACAATCTGAGACGGGGATCGCACACAAGCGTCGCCCTTGTGTGTGTGTGTAGTGGTGCCAAGTGATGTGTTGCACGGGACGGGGCAAATATAAGTGAAAAAAAGGAGCTAGAACATTCTGTGGTATCAGAAGCTGGTCTGAAAGAACAAAACCGCTGCTAAGTCGGAGATGATAATAAGTACTTCCTAGAGTATAAAGACAGAGGAACTGTCTCTAAAAAATACCACAGAATATATACTAATAATATGTTACTGTAACTTTGTTAGCGACTTCATCCATTTTTAGATTTCACATATTCTCCTAAAATATAACCTATGTTACTCGATAATAATGTAGCTTTCTATTGATGAAAAATCTTTTGTAAATCGGTTAAATGTTTTTTATTTTACCCATTACAAAAAAACATACGAAGAACCAAATATTTCCTCTTCCTACATTCGTTTAGATGGCAGAAATGTTCTGTTATCGAACTGTATAGTTGACTCCTCAAAACAAGTTAAATATACTATTCAATAAGTGATCGTCACAGAAATTGTTCTACCAGTCATTTTCCTATCCTTAAAGAAGATGGAGTTAGAGCAGGGCCTGCAGACAAAAACCCTTTTCTGTTTGCTTTAACGCCAACGGAAACATCAAATTGTATGCAGTTGACATATTTGCATCACGTGACATCTGGTAAGCAAACGTCAACTCCATACAATTTGATTTTTCCTTTGGCGTTAAACAGAAAGGGATATCTAAATTTCCAAAGAATCCGCAAGTTCAAAAATATAAACAAAATTATATCGTAAAATTCCGGGATAATATATCTGTTCCCAATATTTCTCTTCACTACCGTTCAGCCACCTGCGTCCGTATCTAGTAAATCATAACCTTGGCAGCTATCGCTGGATCAGCACCGAATCTTAGACTGCTATTAACTGCGTGCAAGCATTTGTGCCATATATGCGGATAAATGTACAATGAACAAAAACTAGCTGTGTTTGTTTTAAATTATAGGAGACTTGAATAGAATTTGTGATATTTTGGGTTCATAATAATATCAATAATCTATACTAATATTATAAAGCTGAAGAGTTTGTTTGTTTGTTTGGTTGAACGCGCTAATCTTAGGATCTACTGGTTCGAATTGAAAAATGTTTGTGTTGGAAAGTCCATTTATCGAGGAAGGCTATAAGCCCATGCGAAGCCGGGCCGGGTCGCTAGTGTAATGTCCTCATATACATGAGGACATCACACACGGCCATCTAACACCAAACTAGGCAAACCCTGATCTATGGGTGTCAGACAGCTGATATACATACACAAATATATAAATAGATACGAACAACAACGGGACCAAAAGGCAAACAAGTGCTCGTCACAAAAATGTTTGCCCTAGGCGGGATTCAAGCAGATACACTACCACCTAGGCTGCGGTTTATGATAGTTTCAAAAAAACTTTCAGTTATAAAGCGTTGACTATTTGTGTTTATATGTAAGACTAGTTATTGGAAATGTTGGTAGGTACAAAGTACAGACGCCAGTACATCAAACCATAACAAACTGACCAATTTTCCCAATTGGATATGAAAGTTGAAAATCTATCAAATAAATTTTACAGATTTTTGTAGCTAGCTAGTACATAGTAATAATTCAAAAGAGCTAGAGGAATTCCAGTATGAGGTAAATTAAAAAAAGAATATTGTGTTACTCAAGTATTTTCAATACAAAAAGGAAGGATAATAAGAAACCTAAATTATGAGGAAACTGTTTGCATCGGCCATGATTGTTTTGTATCGACTTGACCTAGGTAACATTGCTAGTGATCATACAAACGTGTTTCCTCGCTCCGAAATACCAAAGTTCACGCTAACAGATTTCAGAGTCCAGTTACTTCCTTTCTTTTTGATAAAAAGATCATCAAAGTAGACATATTTCTAGTTTCTAACCCGTAAAGTGTATCCAAAATGGATGTCAAAGCCAAAAATGGTATTCACGAGTTCATATTCTAAAAGCGCTATCCTAATATCGATAAATCAAGGCTCAGTATATTCAGCACACGAATGATACTTATTTGAGTGTATTTGATAGGACCCTAGAAGGACATCTACGCGTTGAGATTGCTAAATGCAATGTCAAATGAAATTGATTTTCAACTATGTGGACCTGCATTTAGTTGGCTGACCCACATCGAAAAGTTTTCCTCAATGTCACCTTCTGTCCGTCACTTTGTTTGTGTTGAAAGTTGCTAGGTATTTCGTTTATGCAGTCTTGTTACATTGCTGTACGTTATTTTTAGGATTGGATTTTGGTTTTGGGAAAAAGGATAATTACAAATTGACAAGTCTATTGTTTCATTTAATAATTTTGTATTTGTATTAATGGTTTCTTCTTTTCTTTTCAGGTAAGTCCTACATATAAAGGAATATATACATTACTTATTATATACGTAAGTAAAACAACAAAACTATTATAGTCCAACTTCTTTGACCAAAAACTTATCGTTGATAACGTTGCCAACCAAAACACCAGAACTTCCACATTTCTGAGAGCTCATAACAAATTCTCGAAATCATAAACCTTGTTCGACTTCCGACATCCCAGGGGTATCAAAAAAATTGCCGCTAGACCGACGTGTATGGTGCGCAGCTTTTTTATTTGACATTTTATACAAGTTTATTCAAAGAGCGATAATATCGCTGACTCTTATCTTTCAATGCAACGTTACCGCGAGCCCGGAGTGATAGCATCTGGGGCCAGCCATTGCTAGTTAAACCAACCTGATAAGGGATCGGCTGCGTCTGTGTGCGGCAACGTACGAACGCGGTGCGCGTGTGTGCGGGGAGGGGCGTTCGACTCGCCGGGCCAGTCACTCACTTTACGCGGCAAAAGTATGACGGCTGAAATGTCGCGCGCACAAATATACACAAAATAAATACCAAAAATAGTGCTGTGTTGTGGATATTATGTTATTGTGGTTGCGGTATCTGAAGCAGCTGGAAGTGGCGGCTGGGGACCCGCCGCCAGGTGGCGCTGTCGACTTCAAAACAATGTGTAAGATTTGTTTACATATCAGTCGTTGTGGTTCAGTGTTTATATTACTTTGTTTTTCATAATTTTATGGACTTTCCAATAGTTTTAAAGGTCTTTTAATGGATCTCCTTTCATTCCATTCGCGAATTCTAGAGCTAGCTTCTTGTCTTTTCAATCTGCGATGAGTATCAATGAAATATCTCGAGAATAGATTCTGATGCCGATTAGAGTCATCTATCTTGAGCATTTTGAACGAAATGTTGTATCAAATAAGTATTACTGTTGTTACTAACTCGTTGTCCTATCGTTATCTATTAAACTTTGACATTTTTACTCATTGCCCAACTCCCTAATGCTGAGGCAAGAAGTTTACGAATATTACTTGATTCCCAGACATTTGTAAGTAATATTATCATAATTAAGTATGAGAACTAACGAGATTCATCTAGCAGTTTCTAAATTAAGCAAAAACAATAAATGTTGTTGTCTTAGGGCGAATTTCACAAAACTTTTACACCTGGTACAAACAAATAATGTTTTGAATGTTTGTTTACTTTTATACATATAGAAAAATTATGAGATATAAATTTATGACAATTATACTAGATATAAAAGCTTAATAAAATTTGCCCTTCTTAATAACTAAAGGTTTTGTATAGAAAAGTAAACATGTCTCTAAAACGCAGGGATTTGAAGGAAAACAGAATGCATTTTGTGGAATTTGTTGACATTAGATAAAACAACATTCTTGGAAATTACATGTGGACGTACAACTGTGGTTTTATCAGTGATCGGGATAACCAGAACACCAATTAGTGTCAATGTGGTATTAAAAACACTTAAAACGTTATAAGAGTGAGTTTAAAGTGCACTTTGTAATGATAGATACGGTCGTAAAAAACCTATCCGTAATTATTATAGGCTTTTTGGATTAAGGCAACCTTCTAAACAATTGTAAACAATTTACAATTGTTTTGAAAATGTAAGTCAATCTTTATAACCTCACTTTATAAAGTTGTTGTATTGTGAGGTTAATGAACTCCGTACTTTATCAATACAGACCGAAATAGCTACAAACGAAACACAGCATTGAATATTGGGCTTGAAACATCACGATATCTTTCTAACGAAAGTTACAAGTCTAACCTAAAGGGCCAAGATCGTACAAAAATCAAAACAAACACATAAATACATTTTGGACACTATACTATAGTATGATAGCAATTTTCTCCGAATTCGCGATAAGACCGTCGTTAAGATTGGTCGGTTTTTATCTGTTGTCTGATAGCCTTAACAGTGGTACTAATGTATTATATAGGATTTTTATTGCCCTGTAGATACATTATCAGAACACTAACGAATGTAAATCATTGATAAAATGTAATTACTGAGAGTAACTTAGATTTTCATGTTGTGAACTGCATTGCGGGTTCAAATTAGAATATCAAAGATTTGTAATACTTTGTAATCCCTCTTGTTTTTTTTTAATATTTAATAGTATTAAATAAAATCTTGTTTAATATGCTCCACCCACCCATTGTATCCCAAGGGTGTCGTAGAAGGCGATTAAGGGAAAATGTGGAAGTCAGGCAGCAGTGACTGAACAACTTCACTGCGATCCCCAAGACGCCTGCCAAGCTTGGTGATTGTGGTAAACCCCTTCCTTATGGGGGAGGCCTTTGTTCAATACTGGACGTCTTCCAGCTGGTGATAATACTCCAAACTATGATTAACTCTTACTTTAGTTTATATTTGGCTAATTTGTTTCCGTCGGTAATCGCGAATGCAGACGAAGTTGCGAATTAAAAAGTAGCCTATGACCTTTTTTGTAGTTCAAGCTTCGTCTGTACCGAATTTCATCAAAATCGGTTCAGCATTTAAGCCGTGAAATCGTAACAAACAAATTCACTTTCGCATTTATAATATTAGTATGGATTTGAAACCTTATAGCCACAAAATAGTGATGTGACATTACAAAAATGAGATACCAATCTTAAGCCGATACCAAATCTCATTGCAACGACATCGAATTCATTTTTTAAATACCGAACTCGTGAGGCATGTTCTTATTTTGACAGCTCCTGTCAATGTCAACTATGTCTAAATAGTTTATACGTATGTTTCGTTTTAGAGTTGTAGGAGGTATCTCGATGCTTCATCGGTATAACTTAGTTGAACTGTCGGTTTTAGGATCTGATTTGTGATTGAGGAATTAATATTAACCTTATTTTTTTTTACTTAATAAGTTAGATAGGTAATACAAAATATTTTGTTGATTTCGGTATGTAATTAAGTC
Source organism: Charanyca ferruginea (assembly GCA_947361185.1). Lineage (NCBI taxonomy): Eukaryota > Metazoa > Arthropoda > Insecta > Lepidoptera > Noctuidae > Charanyca > Charanyca ferruginea. The sequence goes on from OX376057.1 coordinate 33,525,402, forward strand.
AGTATTTCTTTTTTCGATCTCCATAACACAAGAAAATATAATTTAAACACACTTTACAATGGTAAAGTGTGTTTAAATTATATTTTCTTGTGAAGTTTGAAGGTAACGGAATAATTTAATTTCTGAATGCAGAAATTAAATTATTCCGTTACCTTCAAACTTCAAAATGAAGTCCAGCTGCTACTGTTCGTAATAGCATTATTACTACTTATCTTAAAACGAAAATAAAAAACTATACATCAGCCCTACACTTAGACAGTCGTGGCTTACGATAAAAATGACGTGTGTTCCACTCAATGGGACCCAGCCTCCCGATCCCGCTGATAAGGCGAGGGAGAAATGTTATCTCTGTTCTGATTCCACGTTCATTATCAAATCGTACGTCTGTGTGTGTGTGGGAAAGAGAAAGAGAATGTTAATGTGTGTACTATGTGATAATGTGGGGTGTGATTCTTTTTAAATTCCTACAGGAGGTTTGAAAAGGTCACGATTGATTTTTTCTTTAAGTTTATCATAATTTTTGTTTAGTTAAGTTAGGGGTGAGGGGAGCTCATAGCTAAGTAAGAGTCGGTCGTAGTTAAGCTAAGCTTGCTGCGGTCGCTTCGTGGATGGGTGGCCACTGGCCATCAATTTCATACCGATATCCATCCGTGCCTCAGAAAGCACGTAAAACCGTTGGTCCCGACTGTCATTCGTACATCTTAGTCAGTCGATATGGGTAATCTTACCAACGGGTGTCGTGTTATCCAGTGACTGAGTTCTGAAGGTCAGACAAGCAGTCGCTCCATGTAAAACACTGGTATTCAACTGCATCTGGTAAGACTGGAAGCCGACCTCAACATTGTTGGAAATAGGGTGTGCAGAAAGCAGATCCTGCAGTTCATCACAGCTGCAGGGTTTGATGGCGATCTCTAACCAAAACAAGCGGCGATCACAATAGATCAGGTCTGGTCGCAGTGATACCATAGCCGCCCAAAGATAATAATTGAAAAAAAAATAAGTTTTGTACAGACGCCAGCACATCAAGTTACCCCGATCTGTCTAATTTCTTTGATAGATTTTCAACTTTAGCAAAAGAAAATAAGGTTAATATTCAATTGGAAAAAAATGACAGTTTGGTATGACTTAATGTGCTGGCGTCTGTACATTTTAACATGTAATATCTCTTTTGTTTAAGTTTCTATACGTATATACTCTTCTAACATTTATTTATACAGGTTTGCTATTAAGATTTCTTAATGAGTTTGCCGTTCACGAATAACTGTAGTCAGTTGTAGTCAATTATCACTTATCAGTTTATCTTACATTTAATAAATAGCGAGATAATTATCGCCAATGGCATATGCCATGACATTAGGAATATACATAATATTTGCTAACTGTTATTTTAGGAAAGAGTATTTTTACTACCAAAACATTAGTATAAGCAGAAGGATATATCTAAATAAAATACTTATTCAGTTTTATAAATGTCAACTGATACAACATTGGAATGTAATATGTTTAAACACGTATGTTGCATCAAATCAAATTAAAATTGCAAAATATTTATGTTCATTCAGAGTTTATACAAAACAAAACCACCAAGGTTCTTAACGATTCGGATGATTAAATGAGTAGCGACGATACTTTGGAATATTTTGCAGTCAGTCCCAGTTTCCACCAATTATATATTTGATTCGTTGTTAAGGTAGCTGTGTGATATGTCGTATGATGACGTCGAAACATCAACTTCATGACATCTGTCACCCTTCCTGCACCGCGCAGCTACCTCAAGAACTGTCTCAGTTAAGGCTGCTCTCTCGAAAAAAGCTTGAAAGAAGCATGCAGATGAAGCCACTTTTCGTCGGCGTTTACAGAGAAATTACATCTGAAAAAAATTGTTAGTAATCTACATGATATGATACGTAATTTGGTTTAGTCAGAATTTTTCTATCGATATCACATAATAAGAAAAAAAAAATGTCAAATCACCTCCAAATCATTGAGATGAAACCATTTTACTCCTTAAATTCTTATCAAAAAGAGTACCAAAAAAATATCTACTGCTTTGCAATACGAAGTAAAATGATTTAATTTTGTTACTTTTTACAAATACGTATTATTTTTATTACAATAAATTAAAAATGCGTCCGATTAAAGACTGCGTCTACATCACCCCCGCACTCGTCCACAAATTCAGTACGGGCCAAATGCTCAAGGTTATTGGCATGTATACAAGCCTTAAGCGGTCGGGCTATCAATCTTTTCACTATGGCTCGTGCTTGTTTCTAGCACCTAAAGTCCAACAATGTAGAGCTTTAACTTCTACCTTAATTCCCCCATCCCCGTTCCATCATCGGACGAGCAGAGATACGGCGAAGCGTCACCGCTATATGGTTGAAGTTCCACGGTCTCGAACCAAGCGCTTTGACTCCACATTTATTGTGCGAACTGCCAGACTGTGGAATTCCTTGCCCGCCTCTCTGTTCCCTGATAAGTATAATCTGGGTGTCTTCAAGGCACGAGTGAACCGGTTCATCTTAGGCAAGCGTGTTCCAACTTAGGCCGCATTATCACTTACGGTCAGGTGAATTGCGGTCAAACGCAAGCCTATTTAACAGTAAAAAAAAAAAAAAACTTCTACCTGCAATTAACTTTAACCCAAATTTACGCATAATGATTAATGCCATAAGAAACTATTTTCGCGCTCGGATATCTATATACATTGATTCATGAGGTTGCAAGAGGTCTACAAAGCGATTGAAAATACAGCAAACGTTATCAATCGTTTGTAAGCCCAGTTTCAACTAGCCTGAACCACTGTTTTAGTTATAGCAAAGCCAAATTATATGTAACTGTTCATTTATTATAATGCAAAAGGTCGCGTAGAGTAGGCTTCTTTAGGCCTCACATTATCCCACCAGCAATACTCATGTAAATTCACTCTATGCTAATACCTAGTAACGTATAATTTTTAACCAAATAAAATTAACATACGAAATTAATTGTATCTCATTAAAAAATAATTAGAGAAAAATCAACTAACTTAGCTTTACTTAACTTTTAAAATTGCGTGGTATCTGTTACGTAAAAACAAATTGTTAATGAAATATGGAAGTTGGTACTAAACTAAGTATTTAACTTAATTGTTATTTAAATCAATATGTTTAGATAATTATCTGCTATTCTGCTTAAATTCATCTAAAAAAAATGTACCTATATTGCCTATAAAATTGTGGCAGTTTAAAATAAGAAGATGCCCTATGATATTGGCACTTCACTTGGCGTATTTTTGCAAATCGACGCCTTAGAGTGAAAACCTCGTAAGTGTAAAAGAGGTAACTTTTCAGGAGGAAGAAAAACTGCGTACTGTAAAATTTTTGTACGGCGTCTTTTATGTTTTATTATTAATTAATATCGAGATTCAACCCGCTTTTATATCCAGAATGGTTCGATCAATTTTCGAATGAGGAACGACACGTTCGTTGCAAGGTATTCACGCCAAACTGACAGATGCGAGTATTTACGAAGTTCTCATTTAGTGTCATAGATGGCGCTATGGGTATCGAATGAACAAATGAGTCAGATCAGGATGTGCGTAGCGAGGTTTTCTTCCTAGAAACGCAATAAAATAAATGTGAGCAAAAATGCATTCCCGAGGTTTTCACTCTAAGGCGACGAAATATTCACCTTATTTGGATAAAACAAAATCGACTTCATTTCAATAAACATAGGGTATATTTCGTTATCCAAATAAGGCGAAAATTTGTACAAATACAATACCCCAAGTGAAGTGCAAGCGTTACATGCATTTCTAACTTAAAAACAATTGATTGAGTACATTTATTTTCTATAAACCTTTCATGAATTTTGACAAAACAGCGCCACACTCTTCATAAAAAATCCTATAGGGATGCCCTCCATTCTAATACCGATACCGGTATATATTTTTTTTTGGTTTCAGTGTATCAAGTAGGTAGACAGGTGGACATTTTGTCCGTATGGTGTCGGACGTAAAGAATTGCACCATCCCATATCTTCCCGTGGGTGTCGTAAGAGGCGACTAAGAGACGTACCAGAGAATGGGCAGCAGCGTTCTCTGTGTATTTGTAACAACCATACTGCGATCGCCAACCCGTCTGCCAAGCGTGGCGATTATGACAAAATCCCCCTTGCGGGAGGCCCATGTCCAGCAGTGGACGTCTTTCGGCTGAAATGATGAATTAGGTAGAATCCTTATCGCCCCTGGAAGTATGTTATTATTTCCTCCGAGATAAGTGTTCTGGTAATTCTTTATTAGTGAAATCGTCTGGTAATGATATTAACTTTGTTGATTTTTAATTAGCAATATATACCCAACAGTGTCATTTGTCATCAAACGTGGTCGCTCACAATGGGCCTCATCAGAAGGCTTAAAGTCACCCAAAGGGCAATGGAGAGGGCTATGCTCGGAGTTTCCTTGCGTGATAAAATCAGAAATGAGGATATCCGCAAGAGAACCAAGGTTACCGACGTAGCCCGAAGAATTGCCAAACTTAAGTGGCAGTGGGCAGGGCACATTGCTCGCAGAACAGATGGCCGATGGGGTCGAAAAGTTCTAGAGTGGCGACCGCGAACCGGAAGACGTTGCGTTGGAAGGCCTCCCACTAGGTGGACCGATGACCTGGTAAAGGTTGCGGGGATCCGCTGGATGCGAGTCGCACGGGACCGGTCAATGTGGCGCCACTTGGGGGAGGCCTATGTCCAGCAGTGGACGTCTTTCGGCTGAAATGATGATGATGATGAGTGTCATTTATTTTTATCAGTTCCACGAATAAGAATTAAGAGCGTTTAGGCTCTTTGGAACAAAAAAATGAATTCGTATATCCTATTCTGATAGTGGGACTTACTAAAGTGCACATCAGAAAGAGATAAAACTATTTATCAATATTATTGTCAGTACAAACTATTTGCGTAACCTATATAGTATTATAGTTCATATTTGCAAGCTACAACAATAGTTACAATGCGACATACTTTTCTTAAATTAATATTATATATTTATAAATAGTAATTGGCAATACCAATTACTTAATTGTATGGGGTTACTAAATTAGATAATTTCCTGTTTAAATTAGAACAGCTATATTTGGACAGATTAATCATTATTTAATTGTTTATGTATGTAAATGTGACTTGAGTGAGAATTAAGTGCTAAATTCCAGATGACAATGAATAATAAAACTAAAAACCACTTGTCCAACTAGCTCAAATAGGTAACAGAAACTTCTTCATAAAGTTATTATTTTTTTTAAATTTCTAAACCCGATTTTTATCAGTTTACATAAGAGATAAATAATCAACAAAATGAATTCCTACAACAATGCCATTGTTTAACTTTAAAACTACATTTTTTCTACCGAAATAATAAAATTATCTAACGAAAACATCGCTCGGCCGGGGAATCGAAGCTGTTATCAGGAGCTTATATCTACACCGCTGCGCCGTTGTGTTATCTAAGTGATCTCTTTTTGTAAGCACCTTGAAGGTTTGTGGTCCAAAATATTGCTATTATTATTGCTCCTTTAAAACATTAAGTAATATTTTAAAACTAGTCTACATTTTGTTTTATTAGGTACAGAATGATTTAATCAATTTGCGGTTTTCGGCAGTGGTATTGGTATCTACAATAATTGAGTATTCGCAACACTAGTTGCAGACCTACCAAAAAATTTTATGTTCTAATTTTAAATAATTTTCTTTTTACAAAATATCGTCAAAGGCATAGGTAATTAAGGCAAAATTATCTAATTTTAGGAAGCACTCAAAATAATAATAATTTATTTTAATACCTGTCTCATATACCGTATGTTTCAGTCACAACAAAAACCTTTTTTTCTTACGACGCGACGCCAAGTTAAGAACACTCTACTGTGTACTATACATATTAAAACTTTAAATAGTTATCTACTTAGGTACGCTATAGTTCTAAGTTCTTGGGAACCCATAACCCAGTCGGTGTCGAAATACGGGACCTACATCATGTTATCCAACATCATGACGATAGTGCAGACTCTCCATAAACACCATGCGCTGCGTTGATGTGCAAACTTATTTACTTAATGCATTAGCTTTTATGTGATTTATCTAACAGATCTCTAATTATTTTGGGTAATTAAATGTAGTCTATAGCACTCAAGGATAATGGAGCTTTCTATACGCGAAATAATTTTCAAAATTGGACCAGCAGTTGTGGAGATCAGCGCGTTTAATTAAAAAAACAATCAAACCCTTCTACTTTATAATAATATTAAGCAAAAATAAGGACCTGATCAATATACCTTAAACGTAAAGTATGTGTGAAGTCGTAAAGGCGACTTAAGATGATTAGGTCAGTCGGTCGGTCTAATATGTCATTGGATTTTCAATTTAATTGAAATCCGTCATGCACAAACAACATTGATCACGTCCAACATTCTGTTTTTATGAATTTACGTTTATTATTCTATAAAAGAACTCTCATAATCGAACCTATTTTACAATTAAAATTCATAATAAGACTAGACAAAAAAACTGCGAAAAATACCACAATTTTGTCACAAAAGCTAAATTTATTAGCATAAATTCGCACTCAACTCAGTCGCACGATTAATAATCCCCGTTTCGGGGTCAATCTCGTTTAGCATCAATTTATGCGCCCGCGCCGCGCCGTGGGCTGGCCGACTCACGCGCACGCTAATTGATTCCAGATCGCAGGGGGCGGGGCCACGGAAAGGTCGCGAGTTCGATGCCAGATGACGTTGACGGAACTGTGAAAGTTGTTAGTGATAAAGACTTTTTTATGATGAGAGTTTAAAATTTAGTTTTTTATATTGTAGATTTGGGATTAAATATCTGAAAAAAATAATTTCACATTGAACAAAACATACGTGAAAATATCCCACCCAACATAGCTCGCGACATCACACGTCCGCGTATCACACCGTCACGCTCGAATCCACCTTCCATTTATTACAACGGATCGTAATCTAAGATGGAGAGCGGGCGACTGATAAGAAACGCCGCGACGCGCGACGCCACATCGCGATAAGCGGGGTGTGTTGCCGGTAGGACGACTCGCGCTTCGGTGTGAGAGGGGGACGGTAATTATAGGAGAGAATGTTATCATACCATCTGTGATTTAGTGACTAGATAATTTCGTATGAAAATAGCTGTGTGTGTGTAAATTATAATGAATTTAGATCTTATTTTATTTTATTATAATATCGGCTGAGGTGCAGTTATAAACTAATTAAGTGACTGAAATTATGCTTAGCGAGATAAGATTCTGATTTTGAAGTAAGATTATTCAAATAAATATTCATTAGAAAGTGTTATGGAATGAATAATTAATGCCTCTATTCTCTTAGGGGGATAATTTTAAATGAGAAATATATGTATTGGTTTGACGAGCACACTGTTAGTCATATCTGTATCAGGGCCTTAGAACTTACAAAGTGTATAATTTAAAACCACATTTTCAAAGGATTACGTTAATAGCAAATAAACGCGGGTCGCGGGTAACCGGTGGATGCAAGCAGCAGTTTGCCTTTCGTTGTGGCGTTCTACATTGTTCAACAGTGGACGTCTTTCGGCTGATGATGAAGATGATGAAAAAAAACTGCCTAAGTTTCTTTTTAACCGACTTCAAAAAGGAGGAGGTTATCAATTCGAATGTTTATATATATAATATTTATGTATGTTCGGGCATAACTCTGTCATATATAGACGGATTTGCAAAATTCTTTTTTTGTTCGAAAGGGGTTTATTCCGAAAAGGTCCCATAAATTTTTTATCAAAATGAGTACAGCCCTTTTTGAGAAAATCAACAAATTCCCAGAAAAACTTACTTAGACGACGTTTTAGTTTATTCAATCACTGGAGGACTTACAATCTCTTTTAAGTGTGTTGCCATTTCTTAATGGATTGGGATGTTGAGGCAAGACTAAAAAAAGCGAAAAATAAAAAGTCTTTTTCAAAAAATAGAAAACCGCCTTCAAAAACTAAAAAGTGATAAATAACTTTAGCACAGAACACACATTACTTTACTTTCGGAAGTCGGTGGCAATACAAAACAACAAACACAAAGCCACCGCCACCGACTTCCGAAAGTAAGTTTTTTAGTTTTTGAAGGCGGTTTTCTTTTTTTTGAAAAAAACTTTTATAGGCTTCAACTGCACGCAGTGATTCAGCAGCTACATCTTTTTTTGCTTCATCTCTCCAGTTTTGAAGGAATCCGTTCGGTTCGTCCAGCCATCTACTTCGTGCCCTGCCGTGACCCCGTCTTACTGTCTCAGGGTATCAGTTCTATGTTACCTGAGCCTATTTGTTCAACATGCGGCAAATATGTTCTGCCCAGTCTCATTTCAATTGGGCTGCATTATGAGCCACGTCTGCTATCCCTGTTTTTGAGCGCCGTAGTGTTTTGAACTCAATCCGTTAATTTGAAGATTATAGCTACATCTACTCTCTAATTAGTTCTGTCTCCTGCTTGACATTTGAGGGAAGTGGAAAATAGGTTATTTTCTTACTCCTCCGCTGTTCTTTTCTGGCTAATGTCCTTGAGGAGACGGTTGAATCTTATGGACCCGTCGAGCTTCATTGAGTCGATGCTTTGCTAGTGATCGCCACTGTTAAGGCGCTGCCCCGACTAAAAGTGCATTTTTCTTCATTATTCAGGGGCTATTAACTCATTAATTAAGAGAAACAAACTACATCTAAAAGCATATAATTAATATTCAATATCCTATCGTCACATTCCACGTTCTTATTATTTTTTTATGTACCCTTTACACTCCTAAATCTCCCTGTAAAAAATGACTAAAATAATTAAAAACATGTTTCTTTTGCTAAAGTTGACGTGCTATTAATTTGAACATTACACTAATAGATAGGTAACTTAAAAATCTTTATAATTCACGTTTTATTTTATTTCAAAAGATCGTTTCTCTTTTTTATAACAAAAAACTCCGAAAATTATGCGAATTTCTATTCTGCGGCGAAGAGGAAATGTATGGTCAAGGTTATTAATTGGTTAAGGAAGCGCCTTAATTCTGGCTTTTAGAAGTTGCAGTGGTCACATCTACCCTCTGAAAAATTTCAAAAATAAACTTTACAGCGAAAAATATGTTACAAAAAATATAACAATACCAACAAGTAACATTGTACGTCGAAAAGGCGTCTAGCGAGCCACCGCGCGGCGGGGGAGGGGGTGTTTTATCGCCCAAAACGCGCCCGATCGCAGTGAGATTCGCCCGCGCGATATAGACCGATTCTTCGGCGCGATAAGAAGGCCACTCCAGAACATGCCTGTATCTTTTCAAAAAGGTTTTTGTCTCTAATCGCTTGCCAGAATCTAGTTTTAATGACTTTTTATAATAGGTTTACGTGGGAGGAATATTTATTCGTTATTTTTTTTTATTTAAATTTTTCTTCAGGTGTCGTTTTTCTTAGAACTTAGTCTGACTTTTTAAATCAAAATGCTTCAAAGACTAATTATAGCAAACATTTCTATTCCTATCCATAAATCTTTTCCCAGTCTTTAATTAGTTAATAGATAATGAACTTAAAAGCAATAGATTTAGAGTTGAATATTGCGTAAATGCTTGTAAGATAATAAATTCCGCGCGGAATTTTTTGCACGCAATTTTTATTGTTTTTCACAATTTTCATCAACGAAAATTGATCGAGCAAAAGGTAAAATTACCTAAGTCTTAAAAATCTTAATATTTATGCTTTTATTAAAAAAAAAAACGAAGTTGTAGTATCGTAATGGCCCAGTGGTTAAGGCACCCGCCTCTCAAACTCGAGGTTGTGGGTTCACAACCGGGCACGAGCAAATACCAATGTGACTTTTTCAATTTAATATGTACTTACTAAGTTTATCTTTGACAACACTGACATCGGTGAAAGAAAACATCGTGTCGTGAGGAAAACTGGACTTATAATTAACTAGCTTTTGCCCGCGACTTCGTCGGCGTGAAAGTCGGTTATCGCGGATGCCGACGAAGTCGTGGGTTAAAAAGTAGCCTATGTCCTTTCCAGACGTTTAAGCTATATTCAAACCAAATTCCATCAATATCGGTTCAGCCGTTTTATTGTGAAAGCGTAACAACCAGAGTTACTTTCGCATTTATAACATTAAGTATGGATATATATATACTAGCTGACCCGACAGACGTTGTCCTGTCCCGATCTAGGGGATGAAAAAGGGGTGAAAAAAGGGGACGAAAAATAGATGTTGACCTATTCTCAGACCTACCCAATATGTACACAAAATTTCATCACAATCGGTCAAGCCGTTTCGGAGGAGTACGGGAACGAAAACTGTGACACGAGAATTTTATATATTAGATTAGTATGAAAAGAAAGAAAGAAAAAGAATTTATTCGCCCCCCAGGACAAAAACACACACAAAAATAACATTAAAAAATAAAAAATACTAGAAAACGAAAATTGGTCCTGTATGAGGCCAAAAGGCTCCTATCTCAGCATGATGCTGTAAGATTAAAAAAACGTCACAGCGCTGATATTGATGGACATAGATCTAAAATCACCAGTCCTCCTTGAGTCAGCGTAGTGATGTAAGCTCGTTCCTTCTTTGTATGAGAAGAGACCTTTGCCCTGCAGTAGGTCAATTATAAGCTGGTACACACGGCTACACATCAAGCTTTACAGATCCATTATAAACTGATCTCGGCTTGTATAGAATTTCCTTACAATGAGAGGTCAGCTTAAACTGGAAATGTATAGCTTGATGTGTACAGTCGAACAAGCTAATTGGTTTACAGGCAAAAATCTTCATCTTTCTACTGCAATAACAATACTTTATTTTATTTTTTTAGCTCGAGTACGTAGGTATCCCTGATAAGTACCTACATGCTCAATATAAAGCAAATAAATTAAATATTGTTATTGTAGTAGAAACATGAATATTTTTGCCTGTAAACCAAATAGCTTGTTCGACTGTACCTATTATAAATGGCAACACTAAACAATCATAATGGCAACACTAAGCTGTTACTACTTAGCCAGTAGTCAACAATACAGAGTGTATAATTGTTTTTTATCTCCACCGACGCCATAGGGGCGATATCGCTGCGATGCGCCACGCCACGATACCGTCTTGCCCCTATGTGACTAGAACTAACTGATTAGCTTATCAAAATGTGTGTGACAATGATGATAGCTCTATATGGGATACGGTACTTTTATAAATGAGCTATCTATGTGTTCTATAAAGAAAATGACGTCATCATCTGCCTAGCCTTTTCCTAGGTACGGTCCTGACGCAGAAGGTCACTTTCGCAAAATGTCATCTTGAAAAATTTGGTCATTTTCGCATAATGTCACTTTCGCAAAACGTCATTTTCTCACAATGTCACTTTCGCAATACGCCATTTTCGCAGAATGTCATTCAAGCCATTTTCTTCTAAGGGGATACCTAATACTAACACCACAGAATCGGGTAAGTAATATTAAAAATACAAAAATCATCAATCAAATTTTTATTACATAAATAACTGGTATAATACTTACACAAAATCATCTTTCATGTAATTGGTTATTAAATAATGTCCGAACTTGTCATAATGATAAAAAAAATCTAAATAATGTATTAGTTTCTCGTTCTTCTCCATAGAGACCACGTTTATGGACAAGCAACTAACTTCAACTTTCTGACTATGTAACTAAATTCTTGACTATTGAAAAGTGCCTGAAAATGATTTCAATGCAATAAATGCTTTGACTTGTTACAAATGAGATTAAAATGAGAAGCAAATCTTCTTAAAATCTTGACGTAAAAAAAAATGTCGGTAAAAGATTACACGATAATAAAGTGTATTTTATTGCGATTGATATACGTTAAAGATTGAAAGACTGATAAAATAAAAAGCGGACCCGCTTATTTGTAAAACAAATTGCTAAAAGCAGCAATTAAAAAAAAACTTGCAATAATCATAAGCAAGACATCCCATTTAGCCAAGAACATGTTGCATTTAAAGCAAAACATGGAAAAATATGAATAAAGGTAGAATTATCCTACATTACTATGACTATCACAGATGTTAATCTGATTGTATCTAATAAAATTGAATGTTTTCACCAATTTTATTTTTATTTTTTCTATATCGTAGTTTTTTTGGGTGTGCCGCCATTTTATTTATGCGATCAACGAACACAGTTTTGCATAAAAATCGTCAATATTATTGCATTGAATTTCTTTCGAAGCATTTTTGTATCCGGGTCACATTATTACAGGCTTAAAAATAAACCTTAATCCACTGACATGAAGTACATTATCGCTTGATCTTCGTGAGTTTTTCAATCATTTTCGCATGCAAATAATTTTATATTTTATTGACTAAATTAAAAGATTGATTTTTATCGTACTCTGAGCGTATCAATCTAACATGTCTTCGCTCTTTAATTTAATTTCTTACTGAATATGTATTGTGTATAATTTGAATTTTGCTTTTAATTTAATTTAAAATATACCTACCTACTTAAAGTAAAAAAAAAATAATCTCAATGTTAATTCTTTTTTAGGGATCCGTACCTCAAAAGGAAAAAGCGGAACCCTTATAGGATCACTTTGTAGTCCGTCTGTCTGTCTGTCAAGACCCTTTATCTCGGGAACACGTGGAGTTATCGAGTTGAAATTAAAACCATATACTCAAAACTACGGTCCCTTGATGCTCTAAAACAACCCTCTATGTTAACGTGAAGAAAAGATACGACCGTTTTTGTTGCAAAAAATGCATTTGTAATATTAAGTAGATTAAAGTATGGATAGTAGGTATGGATTAGTATAGAAGCATGGATATGTACCTACAAATATGTACGGAACCCTTGGTGGGCGAGTCCGACTCGCACTTGTCCGGTTTTTTATAGGCCTCGTAATTTTATAACCTAAACATACTCGTTATAATAATATGGGGGACATTTTTCACACACGGCCATCTGACCCCAAACTAGGGAGACCCTGTACTATGGGTGTCAGACAGCTGATATACATACACAAATACATTTTAAATAAATACATATACATAAACAACACCCAGACACAAGGCAAACACAAGTGCTCATCACACAAATATTAACCCGGGGCAGGAATCGAACCGGTAACACGCTGCGCAGCAGTCGATTGCTCAGCCACTGCAAAATTAGTGTTTATAGAATATTTTTGCACTTCAGAAAACCGCTGATACATAAAGATTGTGGCATAACCTTACTTTTACTAAACCTAATAACTCGGCTCTCAGATTGCCAAAACTTATAAAATTATATCTATATCGATAGAATAATTTACGTGTTGCGGGTTCGATTCTATCTATAATAAATATAAATATATTATAGATAGAATCGAACACGCTGCGCAGCAGTCGATCGCTCAGCCACTGCGCCAACCGTGTCGTCAAGTTATCCTAAATACTTAGTTGCATTATATAATTCAGCTAGCTTTTACCCACGTCTACGTCCGTCCGTGTGTATTTTTGTCATCTACACACGACAGTCGGGACCTACGGCTTTACTTGCACAAAAGCAAAAATGAAAAATCGTTTCTTTAAAATTCAAACTTAAAAACTATACAATACTTAATTACCACGCCAAACGTTCGCAATCCGGCGTCGTATCGCTATCGCGTAGTTATCGCATCGCTCCCGGAAACGTCGCCGTCCTTATCGCTACCAACCATTACGCTTATGTTAAATGGGGGTGAATGTTTATAGTAATGTTACAACAATGCCTGCTTTCAGTAACCAGTTATAAAAATATAGTCTGTGAAAGAAGAAAAGGAACCATGTCAACGACGCCCACTGTTAGACATATTATTTGTCTCCCCCATAGACCTCCACCTGTCCCGCGTCGCGTTCATTCAGAGGCTTCCCACGACTAGGACCAGGTCGTCGGTCCACCTTGTGGGGAGCTTACCGACTCTGCGTCTGCCGGTGTACGGCCGCCACTCCAGGACTTTTGTGCCCCATCGATCATCGGCTCTACGGGCAATGTGCTCAGCCCACTGCCACTTAACCTGCGGATCTCCTTATTCCTGATTCGATTTCGCATTACCATCTATGTAATTATAGTTAATTGCCAGAGGTGTTCCAAGTTTCAATTGGTCTTGGCGTCAAGCTCAAGGCGCCGTTGTAATTCAAATTCATGAACTTGAATTTGTTGTTAAGAACGGTTAAGTATGTGAAACACACTCTGTGAAAATTTCAATTGTCTACCTATTATCTACCTGGACGTCGGACTAGGGGAGTCCGTTGTTTGACCAGATAGGCCCGAGTAGACGGTGCAATGTTCCACGCGCGACACTCGAGAGTGGGTGCGACTGCGACCATTATGGAATGTCCGCACGAGGACGTGAGACGCCCGCTGAGGAACAGCGGGTCAAAGCCTGTCGGGGGAGCCGTGAATGCTTATGCGAATTCCGCACCCCAGGCCATAGGCAGAGGTGGAACCGCGAACCAAAATAGTGTTACTTATTACAGTTCAAAAGATACAGATCGCTGACAGACAGACGGACGGACAGCGGAAGCTTATTAATAGGGTCCCGTTGGACACCCTTCGAGTACGGTACACTAAAAATGACCATCAAGTATTTTAATTCGACTGCGTAGACAGTAGGTACCAGTGATGGATCAATTCGGGATTCGGGAGAATATTGATAGTCTTTAAAAGATCGATCGAGTTACATTTTGATATCAAAATATTTACAGATTCGATGTAACATTTCCGCGGCATGTAGGTTTTATTACATTACCTATTAATGTTGAAGTTTTTTGATAATATTATGAAATATAACCGAGGTTTGCTTAACTACAACTTTCGCTCTAACGTTCAGTTTTCTGAACTAACTCTCTGAATGCATCGTCTGGTCGTGACAGTAACCTAAGTAATGCTAAAACAAAGGCTTGTATCTATAACTATCGCCAACAACACAAAAACAATTACAAAACACAGCTTTTCGCCAACAATATTTTGTTCAAACCTAACCACAAACACCATGAAACACCGCCATTTCTCTCGAAACAACAGACGTACGACTTTATAATACAAGGCTTACAAAACGTGGGCGCATTCACGTTCTAAGGTGCGACAATAAAATCGCATGCGATCTTCTTGAGGCGTTAACAAGGGGCAAGACAAGCGCGTCGTCGCCTTGTCGCGATCGCATCGGGCCAATTTGTACGCACGTCCACAGCTACGATTTATTGGGCACGCGAGGAGCGCTCATTGCTAGATACGGCACTCATAGGTGGCCCTGTCTCGGTGTAAGGGAATAGGTTGCCTGCCCTAGTGTAGCTGATTCATTGCAACAGGTACATTTAGAATTTTATTGAACAATCATCAAAAGAGTCGGAAATAGTTGTAGTTTACTTAATTTATTGTGAATAATGAACTGTTTACTCACTATTAATTTTATTTTATTTCATTCACAAACATCCATCGGTTTCTACATAAACTTCATCTATATCTGACTATCCAGTTATCTCTTTTGGTGACTATACCTATCGACATTTGAAAATTGTAATCACAATATATTATTAATGTGAAAAATATATTTCTTTCTTACTCCTCCGCTGTTCTTTTTTAAATAATTTGGTTGCAGGATCCAAGACAGTTCAATTGTTTCTCCAGGACTCGTCGAGCTTCATTGCTTCGGCTTTTCTGGTGGTCGCCACTGTTGATTTTGGCTTACAGGAGTTGCAGTGGAAAGGATTGGAAACAGTGGGGCGGGCTTGTCCGGACTTAAAAAAGATATTGTTTCGTGAAGTGTCAGTGTCTTCTGTTGTGAGTTCAGCGATTGTTGTTTTACTTAAGTATCTACCTCCAATAATATGTGACTTCTGAACAAATCAAGAGCTTTTAAATTCACAGTTTAAAATTGCAAATAAAATGCAGGATGTAAGTAATGTTGCATAAAGAAAAAATGTTTCTCATTTTTCGAGTACAACCCAAGAATCCAAAATCTTATTGTCTATTTCGACAACCACCAATCACAGTCCAATATCCTTAAAAAAAACTAAAAGAACACAAATACATTCTTACAATTTCTATAAAACAACGACCATTCCCGCCAATTAAATCGGTTGGGTTTACAAGCGCAACGCTCACGCCCGTTGAGAGTGAAATATAAACGTTAAGCTGCGCGTGAGTCGATAGATCGGCACACGGCGCGCCTATCGGCGGCTGCGATCGCGCCGTAATATCATTATTGTACCCCCCGCCCCGGGTATAGGACTATCGAGGACAGTTGGATTTGAAGTCAAAATCAAAGCATTTATTTCAATTAAACCATTTAAGGAGTCGGTCAGTTAGTCAGAAAGTTAAAGCTAGTTGCTCGTTCCAAAACGTAGGTCTCTATGGAGAAGAACGAGCAAGAAAATAAATTAAAAATGTACGTGAATTTAAAAATGCAAACTTATGAATATAACCTTCAAAATTACAAACAGCCTTGAGGAGGCAGAATCAAGATCCTCAATACATCGTAAAAAGTCGACTCATCAATAAAAAATATCATAAACATGGGTTATTAACATACATTTGAAGCTAAACTCCAATTAAAACACAGATAACGCGATCAGTAACTTATTACTTACCTACAAATTATTAATATTCTTGACATAATGATATTCTTAAAGTAATAAAAACTTGAATAGTATTACAGAGGTAGATTCGTTTCTATAAACAGGAGTAGGAAATTCGGATAGAATCGGAAAAATATTGCCGATTTCAAGGATATCTAAGTATCTACTCAAGCTCTAATTCAAATAGTAGTCCTATTCATATATTCTATCCATATTCCATCATGTCATGATGACCATATGGTTAAGGCACCTGCCTCTGGTATCTGGATTACGCCAATTAATTGGCTAGAATATAGTCATAACTTCAGCCGAAAGACGTCCACTGCTGGGCATAGGTCTCCCCCAAGTGTCGCCATATTGACCGGTCCCATGCGACTCGCATCCAGCGGATCCCCGCAACCTTCACCATGTCATCGGTCCACCTAGTGGGAGGCCTTCTAACGTAACGTCTTCCGGTTCGCGGTCGCCACTCCAGAACTTTTCGGCCTCATCGGCCATCCGTTCTGCGAGCTAGAAAGCGCGTGTTGGGTAGAATATAGTAAGGTTAGGATTTAGACCGCTTATTTTTTTGTAAGGAACCCATCCAAGGCACGAAACAGCTAGTGTTGCTTTACTTCGCAATCGATCGGTCCACAAACCTTCCTATCAGTTCCTTCCTGTCAGTTTTGTATTTGAAAGCAATAACGACAGAATATCGTATAGTTACCCAACAAAAATAAATTGATAATATCACTTTTGATCGCACTGCGCAAGACCGTGAGGTAAGGGTTAAGAGAAATATATTGCTACACTGTTTGAAGGCGACGGGTTGATACATGGAATATAAATACGAATACAAGTACACGGAAATATTATGGAGAAGAAATCTGCAGGCGTGAACACGGATTGAGGAGAAACAAATTGGGGAAGTCTTTAAGTAGAAAGGAATTTAAAAGGCGCAGTTGAAACGATTTTCAACTCTATTGCAGCAATATTCATAATAGAAATTAGTACTACTAAGGATATCGACAAGGTAGATCCTTAAACGGTGGTGGTATTCTTAAAGGTCAATTAATAAACTGCTGTGGAAATACATCAAAATTATCAATTCAATGGTTGTTAATGACCCTGAAGAGTAAAAAGGCTGACAAGAGCTTCTGAGAACCACACAGATAATGAAACTGCCTAGTCTTTTCCTAGCTATGTCGGCTTCCAGTTTAATCGGAAGCTGCTGAATACCAGTATTTTAGATAGAGCGACTGACTATCTGATCTCCACAACCCCGTTACTAAGTAACATGTGGAAAGACAGGTTGTTAGGCTTACTAGCTTCTGACCAAACAGAAGAGTGTAAGAGTAAAAGATAGGGTAGTGATAATACAAAAAAGAATGATAAAGAGGATGAAACAATCTCTAGTATAAATGCCAGTCATTACAATAACGAGACATCTCCTGAAAGACATCTTAAAACCGCAAAATAAGAACACTCCAGCGAACCAGTAAAACTGCTTTATAAGTTTTACAACCGACTGCACAGAAAGATAAAGGTTTAAAATGTAAATGAGACGTGTTGAAAAAGTATGAGATTATCTCTCTATTAGGTATAAATTAAGGGACGAGGAGTGAGGTATGCGGTACAATTATATTGTCACGAATGTGGCGATCGTGGTCGCACCTGCGAGCGCAATCGGTTCTGCCATCGGCGCCCGCGCACGCTATATTGACGGGACGGAGACTTGTTTCGTTTGCAAATTATTTCGTAATAAAGCCATTTTTGGCGTGATTAGGGGGCTTTTTCGGCAATGATTTGATTTGTTAACGGTCATTAGGGGAATTCGTAATTGTAGTGGCAGCATTTAGGTCGAAAGAGCGGTAGTTGTTTACAACATTAATTTATTTAATTAGTTTTATCAGTTTCTATCACATTGTCAATGGCATCATTATTATAATGACTCAACTAATTAATGTATAAAATCAATAAACAATCGACATAACCACAGACGAAAGAACACACTATTAACAACGAAACTAAAAAGAACTAAATTACCGACTCGTTCCCATCACTAGCGAAACCATCGACAGTGCGGCCCGTAATCGATACTGCAACTGACTCACCATATTTTATTGTGTGCCAATTAAAATTATTCCCTTCCTTATGCATTGTGGGAAGTTAGTCAGTGAAACTGGCTGCATCTATTTGAAATATGGCGTTCACGCCATGAAGTATAGACGGAAAAATAATTGAGACTACCTGTTTAGACGTTTCCAGTTGTTTGTCAGTTGTGAAAGCAACTTTGTTAGTGACTGTTTAGCTCGATTGTAGTTCTTATATTGAATTGCGTGACGCATTCGTTGGTTGTCAATTGAGATTTTGCAAATTGATAAAGTTGTACTTACTCTGATTACTTACTGAAAATTCCAAATATAACTGAGTTGACTTGCCTTTATCAATTTGCAACTGTGTAAGGAATGTTATAGTTTTTACTGAAGATCTTAGTCTTTAGTGCTTTTTAATAGCAGTCGTCTCAGCTTTGAAATCCCGATGATGATGACATAAATTGCACATTATTATTTCATTATTATTTAAAAGTTTTGTATGCATTTAATTATAAATTTAAATTTAACTTCTTCTTTTTTTTTTCATTATCTCTTTGAGAGATCTTTGCCAGCTGTTGTTTATTTTTCTATCCACTTCTTGATTAGATTGGTCTTTTACCGCTATTACCTGCTCCATGTACGCGTCTACGTTTTCGATCTGTTATTATTCTTTTTCGATTGCCTTGTTCGTCTTCAATTTGATCTTGCCAGTATTCATTGACAATCCAGCTTTTCTTGCTTAATTAGAAAAATGCCTTGGAAGTTGGGTAGGCCTTTGGTGTGGGACGCAACATGCGTCGACACCCTTGCGCCATCACATCTTCCTATCACGACGTGTTGTGCTGGGGCGGCTGCTGCAGATGCCGAAAACCTCTACCGTCGCAAATATAATAGCCTTCTTGTTTTTCGGGACATCGCCAATCGGTTCATGGAACCAGAAGGCTGGTCTATTCTTGGGTCAAAGAATCAGCATTGCCACACAACGTGGCAATGCTGCCAGTCTGTTGGGCACGTGTCCCGTTGACAATGATATGTACGAGTTTTTTGATGCCATTTGAGCGTCTCCCTCCTTTTTTTCTAGGAATTATTATTATTTTTTTTTTTTTAAGATTTGTAAATTAACAAAAACGCCATTCTAGTTCCAAACTTACCAAGTAAATCGTATTCTAGATCTCTCAAAAAACAATTAAAAACTATTTTCATCTAGATTTTAATCTAATCTTTGCTTAATCATCGTTCTAAGACTTTTATTCACAATCTCGTTTACATAGCTTTATAAATCTCGTTTGTTTCAGCCAGATATATCTTTCCAATCAATGTTAGTTGCCATCATGGGCCCTTATGTATGCCATTTTGTAAATTAGCCGCATATTCGCGACTATATCTGAGATATGTTTATGGAATAGGTGGGTAAGTATAAAATGGTAACATTTTTTTGCAGACATAACCAATATATATTTTTGGATTTAGTTTTCTTCTTCACTATTGTACCATAGAGTCAATTATCGTTTTTTTTTATTAGCTATTGCTAAGTGAAACAAACGTTCTGAACATAAAACAGTTTCTTTCATTATTTAAAACAGTTTTTTTGAAGGCACAATATTATGCGCCTTAAAAAGATGAAGTTTCGAAAGGGGTGAGAGTGACAGTGTTGCCAACTTATTATGCAATATTTTAAGATAATGTTGCCAATGAGTTTTAAAATGTTGATTTAAATGTTGTAAATAACCAAAATTATGTATACATTTACTTATTTTAAATTTAAAAATTGCTGTTCATTGATTGTGCAGAGCTTATCTGAATGCACCTTTGGGTTATCACGGTGAATTATAATGAAATGACATAATGAACGCAGTTTTTGCCACCTGTTTCCTTTGGCGTTATTCCAAACGCTATGAATCCTTTAAAAAACTCCGCTCACACGCATCTGGTTCCGTTACCGATCGCCGATCGCATCGATTTGCAGAATTGGTCAGTCTTTGCACGTGTAAAGAGCTTTTGCACTACCACCTTTCCTGACAGCCAAAAGATATAACTACCAAACTGGTTAATACAAATATCAACCTTAACGCAACAGCAATCAAGGATAAAATCGCTTGCATTGTTGTCTCAAGAACCTTCCTGCGTGGACTGCATTCGATTCCCATTTCAAATGTCTTGCACTGAGGTTGTTACTTGTTTAAGCAGTATTGTATCCTCGCAGTCAAAATTGCACGTTAAACTGTACTGTCCAAGGTTGAAAATCCATAGGAGAATGCCAGGTTTTTAAGATGCCTTGGTTATAGAAAGGTTATGTTGGCGCGAAAGCAGGCTGCGTATGCGCAGATAGCCATTGCGAAGCGGCTAGACGGTGTACAGACAGTGTGTGTCATCGGAATGCGGTATCTTTCACTCACTGCATGTACCAGGAGAGAATAATTTACAAAGAGTTGTGGCATAATGTGACGGATATTTGTCAAATCATAAAGATAAAAGAAAAATGACAAAAAACGGGACAGATAGTAAATGTAATTTGGCAGATTTGGAGTTCAAAATTGCTCCATTTTTTGATAAATTATGTGGACCGATGACCTGGTAAAGGTTGCGGGGATCCGCTAGATGCGAGTCGCACGGGACCGGTCAATGTGGCAACACTTGGGGGAGGCCTATGTCCAGCAGTGGACGTGTTTCGGCTGAAATGATGATGATGATGATGATGATGATGATGAAAACAATATATGATAATATAACTTTCAGATTATGAAATAAAAGGCAGATAGACCACGTGTCCCCCCCCCCCCCCCTTGTAACTTCTAAAATAAGAGAATGATAAAACTAAAAATATATATGATGTACATTATTACCATGTAAACTTCCACCGAAAATTGGTTTGAATGAGATCTAGTAAGTAGTTTTTTTTAATACGTCATAGATCATTATCATTCACCACCCTTGGTTGACTGGTAGAGAATGCCTAAGGCATTAAGTCCGCCTTTGTACGTTTGTGCATGATGTATAAATAAATAATAAATAAATAAATCGTAAACCGCAATTTACTTTACCTGCTGCTGCGGAATCCTTCATGGACGAGTCCGACTCGCACTTGGCCGCTTTTTTAAATCAAATCACAGTACAAGATAGATAAAACTATAACAGTTAAACATAAAACTAGATGACTAAGAACGGTGATACTGTCAGTTGTGATTGTGAGTCAACAATGTGAATCAGCGATGCATTTGATAGCGACCCACACATGCGGACAGACAAACAAAGTTATCGCTGATATAAACGTTGCATAGGTAACGTTGATGTGTGGTAAACAAAGATATTATTAGGTAGGTACAGTAAGAGCTGGTGGGGGCGCGGTGCATGCGCGAGCGAATCCCGTACCCCCACCCATAGGTCAGTCGAGGAACACCGTGGTGGTTTTAGCCGGTAAGAGTCCGGCACACTCCCTCGTCTTCCCTGGATGGGGGATAGTCCATCAGGATTTCACCAAGCTAAAAAAAAAGGTACAGTAAGAGATCCTATTGGAGGATTCTTACTGTACCTACCTAATAATATCTTTACATTACCGACGGCTAGACTCGAGAGCTCCGGTCATGTAAATCACCTCTCCCTGATAATTATTACAATATAGTCTTCTGAAAGTTATTAATACGTTTCATTTAACATAGCTTAGACCTGCGAACTTAGCGAGTACGCTACAGGTGTAGCCTAGTCGCTACAGTACTGTACTGTACTAAACAGTACCTACCTTAGTAGGAAGGTTAGTAGGTACTGTGGAGGGTTTAATATTGCGAAATCGAAGGGGAGGGTTCAGTCATAATCACCATTGCGCCACGCCAATCAATTTAAATAAGCTTACCTCTGACGTAATCAAGTGTTTATTATTATAATAATAAAATAGACAGTAAAAAAGTTTTTTCAATAAAAAAGAAAACCGCCTTCAAATACTAAAAAGTAACAAATAACTTTAGCACAGAACACACATTACTTTACTTTCGGAAGTCGGTGGCAACACACAAAAACAACAAACACAAAGCCGCCGCTAAAGTTATTTACCAATTTTAGTTTTTGAAGGTGGTTTTCTTTTTTTTTTTTGAAAAAACTATTTATTTTTCGCTTTTTAGTATTGCCTAAACATCCAAATCCATTAAGAAACAGCAACACACTTAAAAGAGATTGCCTCCATAGATTGAAGAAACTAAAACGTCATCTATGTAAATTTTTTTTTTTGGGATTTTGTTGATTTTCTCCAAAAGGGCTGAATTAATTTTAGTAAAATTTATATGGGACCATTTCGGAATAAACCCCTTTCGAACAAAAAAGAATTTTGCAGAGAGTATGTAAGATATGACAGAGTTATTCCCGAACATACATACAAAAAATACACAAAACATCCGAATTGAAAACCTCCTCCTTTTTGAAGTCGGTTTAAAACATGGCCAGCCGGTATTGACAGGAAATACAATTTATTTATTTATCAAGGCTACTTACAGAGTTACAGCAAGTTACAATCACATACAAGTAGAGTTTTTGTTCCGATTATAAGTTTTCTTAATCGATTTTTTTCTCGCTTCACACCTAAAAACCGAAATTAAAACATTATACCTCCATCCGCCATCAGTTTCAATTTCCCTCAACCCTCGACTATCCTCTAAGATTCCTCACTACAACATATACATAAAATAATTAAATATAGCCACATGCAAGCTTCGGGTGACTAGGGATGGGTGGATGGGTCAGATATTTCAATTCTCCGTCGGATATTGGCGGGTGTCGTGACAACGCATACATCTACGATCGCCCTCTCCTTATCGTAATATTAAAATCTTGTGTGTGCTATGTAAGTTATGACGGGTTTGCCTTAACGTACGGATGTGTGGTTTGCAAATATATAGCTTTTTTTTTGGTACGATGTCTAGTTTGTTGGCAATTGTTTATTTTATCAACCGACTTCAAATGGAAGGAGGTTCTCAATTCGTCTATATATTTCTTTTATTTATTTTTTTGCGATTTCTCCGGCAAATGTAAAGCGATTTTGAAAATTCTTTTATTGGTGGATAGGGTATGCCTCAAGGGTGGTACCATATAAGTTTTACCGAAATTGATTCAGCACTTTTTGAAAAAATCGACAGAATGCAAAAAAATATACATGGATGATGTTGTAATGTTCTCATCTTGTACTTTCAATCTCTGTTTTGACTGATTTGCCATTTCATAATGGATTTGGATGATTAGGAAGTACTAAAAAGCGAAAAATATCTCTGAGTATCTGTCCATGTTGATATTATAAAGAAAGTTTGGTTGTTTGTTTGTTTCGTTTTCACTGCTAAACTTCTGAACCGATTTTAATGAAATTTGGTACAGAGTACACTTGAAGCCCAGGCTTCGGCTTCGGGTTTTTAATCCGCGACTTCGTCTGTATCCTCTATAATCGATAATAAAAGCTAGTATGGAAATTAAAATCAATTGCTGCATATTATAAAAGATTATATATCACTATAGAACGACTTAGTTGATTTTTAATGTGTTTGTTTATGAAAAAATCTCAGGACAAGGTGCATGCAAGAAAAAAAATTAAAACTCCATCGGAATGGTCAAAAAATTATGAAGTATGTGAAGCCGGGACGTGTCGCTTATTTATAACATACCTTCGTGGTTATAAATAAGCTCGGTTAGAGAATTCGATAGAAAATACATTTCCATATTATGTTTTTCTTATTTGGTCACATTTAACAGTTATACAATAAATAAACTTACATATTAAAAATCAAGTAAAATTTGTGCTTATGTTTGACTTCCACATTCTTTCTGAACATTGAATGGTTGATTAGATAAAAAAAATATCATTATGTATAGTAGTGTATTCACAGCTGTGTGTTATCTTCTTCATTGATAACTCTGGTGATACCTGTGAAGTCACTACAAAGTCGCAATAAATAAAACAAAAAAAAATTGTTAAATTTCGAAAGACTATAATTATTCTGTTTAATCTGTGGTTACGTCCAAATTCAACTTGACGTTTGTGTTATTTTTAGGAAACTAAATGACATTTGACACATTTTTTGACAGAAGAAAATCTACTTATTCGGCAATTTTTTGCATGATCTCTTTTTTGTAATATAAATTTTCGTAAATTGTTTAGTACTAATATTTATATCGTCTCAATACCTACACTAAAAATTATCACAAAAATAGCAAAATAAAAAGTACAGTCAGTCAGAAAAATATGTAGTAAATATAAAACGCAACAAAATATTGAATAACATTAGTATATTGACGCGTTGACAAGATCCCGCGATCTGGCTCCGCAATTTCCTATTCCGTCCGTCCGTCCGTCACTGTGCCAACCATGTTTATTTATTTCCTTCTAACATTTCATGACTATTTATCTTTGATATCGTTTTCTATAAAAATGTTTCGTAACATGTAAAAAAGCCTTTTTTCATGTTTTTATATGGTAGTCAAGTACCTACCTAAAATGCTGTAACATTGCAATATTGCCTATACATTCTAAAAAGATAAATTATTGCCGCTGAGAAATGTTTTTTTGCCATATAGATAGCCGACTTGCTTTTAGTGATACCATACAGCAAAAACATTTCTCAGCGGTAATAATTTAACTTTTTAGAATGTAGGCAATGTTGAGCATGACGGCAATGTTACAGCATTTTACAGGTACACAATCGATGGCACAAATTCTGTGTATTTTGTTATGGAAAGTTGTAAAAGTTTAACTTGACTGTACATGTGATAATACAGTACGATCTAATCCAGAAAATGTCTAATTCTACAGCGTTTTAATTAAAGTAAATAATCAACCAAAACTTTCTACTTAAAACATTATAAACAGCTAACGGATAATAGAATATTTCACATCAAAAACCTTCTTCGTATTACAATTGATTAAACATTTAAAAGATAAACAAAATTGAAACCAACCTTTAGCCAATCTAATAACGGATCACAACTTACAAATTCAAATTTCGAAACAAAGGCGCATCATTCAAACGAATGAAGTGAACGAGCAACGAACGAGTGAACAGATTGAGTGAACAATATCTTATTTTGCAATAATCCGCTAGGAACTGTGGTAATTTCCTGAAAGAGATGAAACAACGTTGACTGTACCGTTTTAAGCACAAAATGTTTACAATAAGCGATCGTTTTTGAATACAAATAGGATATATTTAGATGATGTAGTTACTGGGTAGATTGTTTGTTTAAGTTTCTATTCGATACGTTTTTATTGCTTTGGAATTGGAGAACATTAACAAATTTAAAGACTTACTATTATTGTTAAATTCGGCTCATAATGTTTCACATTTGATTAACATTTACAGACCGTTTATGTCTGATTAATTATTTTATTATTCTGCAAAATTTGGTTTGTAAAAATGAAGACCATTTTTTATTTCATCATCATTATGTCAACCTTTAGATGCCCAATTCTGGGAATAGGTCTCCCCCAAGGGGGGTTTAGACGTAATGGCCATGCTTGGCTGATGCATGTCGGCGATCGCAGTAGGTGTTATAGTACTCAGAAGGACGCTGCTGCCTGTCCTCTGGTCGATATCCCGCAGTCGCCTTCTACGACACCCACGGGTAGAAATAGGGTGGTGCTATTCGCAGCCGGCACAACATGGCGGCTTTATTTAAGGCGCTAACAAGCGACTTTTGCAGATTTTAAACTGACAATCACGTCAAAATGTGTAGTATAAATGATTTGAAAAAAAAAATGTTAAACTAGAACATTCTCTTAATCATTTAGTATGTGAATATTTTCGATTAAGTTCATATTAAATAGTTTAATTAAATCGTGAAGTTGTGTCTGACGCGGACAAAACATTGATAATCACACAAAATCTACCAGGAATATTTAAACGAAACTTTTACTATCTTACAATTTTACTATCTATCTTTTAGTATAGGCCTTTTTTTAAGTTAAAGAATACTATCTTTGATTTATTTTTTTCGGCTAAACTTTGAGAGTTTTGGACGCAACGCATACGATTCTCAGGTCGCTCAAGGTCGCCGGCGTATACCGTCGCCTTAACACAGACGAATAAATAAAAAATCAAGACCTTTTAAAGAGTAACCAAATAATTTAAAATGAGTCGCACCGCGGATTAACGCTAGTCACAACATCCTTCATTTTATGGAATCCGTTTAACATTAATAACACTTGACTAACTTTACTTGTTTATTGTTCAATCAGATGTTTTATTTAATTAAAAGATTGTGACACTCACGCTTGACTAATAGTGGAAATACTTTCTTGTTATTTGATTTTTGAAGTTGGGAATTAGGAACTGCTTAGTTTAATCAAATCTTAATTGGATTTGAATACAGTAATTTTTAGAGTAACATCAATGGGTCTGTATCAATAAAAACGTGTTTTTTACGAGTCAAATAACTTTGAAAAAAAATATCAAAATTAATATTTTGAATTGTGTAAAAGTGATTTCAAATCTCATAATCATATGACATAGTATGATTCACAAACGCAATAGCTTTGACTCGATTTTGCTTTCAGAATCTGGCCTGAAGACAGTTTTATGCAATGGCAAAGTCTATGAAAAAGTTTATTTTTGCCTTTTTCTTTGACAAAGAAACCGGAGATGTCCGAAATATCTCATAGAGAGTTCATTTTAAAACATACTAATATCCATATTAATTCATACTTCCATACTTACTTACTTAATGTTATAAATGTGAAAGTAACTCTGTCTGTTACGCTTTCACGACGAAACGGCTGAACCGATTTTGATAAAATTTGGTATGAAGATAGCTTAAGCCCTGGGGAAGGACATAGGCAACTCTTTAATCCGCCACTTTGCCTGCATCCGCGATAACCGGTATTTATACAGACGAAGTCGCGGGTAAAAGCTAGTAAGTTATATTAAAAAACTCTAATGTCATCATCATCATGTCAACCTTTAGACGCCCACTGCTGGGCATAGGTCTCCCCCAAGGGGGGTTCAGCCGTAATCGCCATGCTTGGTCGATGCATGTTGGCGATCGCAGTAGGTGTTAAGGTACTCAGAAGGACGCTGCTGCCCATCCTCTGGTCAATATCCCTCTGTCGCCTTCTACGACACCCACGGGTAGAAATGGAGTGGTGCTATTCGCGACCGGCACCACACGGCCAATGTAATAACAAAACAATAGGGTACTACACCCATTTTTTAAAAGTGTCTCAATGAAATTCTGTAGTGCTAATATGCCACCAAAAAAAAACACAAAATTTTTATTCAATCGATAAGTGCCATAAAAATGCATCTAAATTTTAAATTTTCAAATTTCGCGCGTAGTTTGACGAAAACGTCTCTTACTGGACGCCATATTGCTCAGCGTAAATGACGTCAATTCGTTTTGTATCAAATGAGCTCATATTAAATATGATAATTGTATATCATTTAAAAATAATTAAAAACATCTTTTGTAATAGGTGTAATAATGAAAAAATTACGTTGGTTACGAAAATAATAAGAGAACAAAGCCTATATTACGCCAATCGGTTGACTGACAGTTGACAATTTTTTTGTTTACACAGCCGTACGGCGTAATAACATGGCCGCTACTAATTCACGGTGTTTTATGACAGATCAAAAATACTGAAAACTTTAAATTTAATTTAAAAATTTGTTTTGTTATTTTATGAACTAAAACTTACATTTTCCGACTGCTTTATGCCTAAACTGCCTCAATAACATATTTATAGATTTTTTCTCGTATAGAGTAAAATACCCTATTAAGTTGTACTGTTTTTATTCTAAGATCATCATAATCTACCTGCCCTTGTCTCATGTTACTTAAGGTCAGTTCACGTATTCTTCTTCCATTTCGTCCTGTCAAGCGTCATGCTAACACTGACTTCCTTTTCTTTTACTTCCTTCTTCTTTTACACAATCCATCAACATTTATATTCTAAACTCTTTTAAAACTTCTGACAACGTAAGAAGTCCCATTTGACGTTTCTTCTTTTGTATTAGTACGTAAGAAATTGAAAAATAAAATTCATAATCCTAATTAATTACTATGTTCCTGATACACTATAACAACGAGTATCATTCGAAAGCATCAAGTTTAATTTTATATTGCAAAAATGCACTCAAAAACACGAATTAATCGTTGATTCATATTCAAATATGATATGTCAAATGGGACTTGTTAGATTGTCAGGAATATAGTGAAATGCATTTCATCCCTTTTCTTCACATCTCTAGCTACATATTTTTATTCTAAGACCTGTCTGGCTTTTTCAACTACGTTGGAGTTGATCTCCTCCAGTCTAACTATACCCTGTTCACAAGAAAAAGAAAATAAAAGAAAAAAAAAGAAAAAGAAAAAAAGAAAAAGAAAAAAGAAAAAAGAAGAAGAAATAAGATATTTTTAATTATAGTTGATAAGTTTTTAATATGTATTAGTTTGTTATTGTTTATTATTATTTTGTGTATTTTATGTATGGGCCACAGTTGCCTGATAATAAAGTTATTATTATTATTATTAATAAGATTAGACATTTACAGAAACCTTTTTTACAGTCCGTTCAACCGATTTTGACTTATATTGCGTTGGTAGCATGACAAATGGCAACTGCAGTAAACAGTTGTTATTGTAACCACTTTTTTGCCACTAATGTCATCCTTAAGCCGACGGACTTGGAATCAAAATCGGTTGAACTGACTGTAAAAAAGGATTGTGTTTATGTCTAATCTTATTGTGAACAGGGTATAGATGCAGCTAAATACCAGTGTTTTACATGAAGCGACAGCTTGTCTGACCTCCACAACCCAGTTACTGCGTCACACGATACCCCTTGGTAAGAAGTCAGACTATCTGGCTTTTGACTATCGACTGTCAAAAATCTACGAATAACGGTCGGGACCAATGCTTTTACGTGCTTTCCTGGGCACAGAAACATCTCGGTGTTAAATATTAGCTATTCACCTATGAAATTGCCGTATAATGGTGCCGATTCTCTTGTTCACAAACTAAACTAAAATTAGGCATTTGGCATCTCTTACTACCAGGTAGCTGAAGAAAAGGACGGCGACAGACAAGGACTAAGTTAGAGATGTCAAATTAGTTTTTCCCTTGAACTTCGCAGAGTTTTTAATCAATACGTTCTGAAATGACAACTATATGTATGAACATTTTAGATCATCTTAAATTGACAGCTCTTATTAATATTTGTCTCTTTCTTGTTTTATTGTAGAGAAAGAGATATAAATAGCTTAAAATTAATTTAGTTCGTGCACAACAGAATTGGCACCAATATACAGAAAGTTAAAGTCATTTTTATATTTAAAATATTTTGTAACATATATAATAATAATATTTCGTATAATATTTTATAACAGCTGAGACCAACAGCTTTACGTACTTTCCTAGGCACGGAGGGTGTCAATATGCAATGAATGATCTCCCATCCACGGACTGACCTCGGCAAGCGTAACCATGACCGATCGATCCGTACGCGTTTTTACTTAGCCAAAAGCCCTTTTTTAATTTAAGATACTGTAAAACCAAAATTAAACAGGCTTCCAAAGTGCATCGTGCTATTCATTTTCTTAACATATTCGTAAAGTTAATTATTGCTAGACAATTTGTCGCAAGTTAATAAAGACGCAAGAAGTGGCAAGTTCTTTGTGTAGTGTTGGATTTATCGGCTTCTCCCGGGCCCGCTTCATTTCCTGAGCTTGCTCTTGTCGAACTTACGGCTGGCGCAAGATGTAGGATGTAGCGTGTGGGACAATGCGCACGTGGTCCTTATTGATGCTGGCTGTAAGCTGCACGTATTCTTGAATGGTGGTGTCTGCTGGGTGATTCTAAACCCAAATTAATTTAAAAATTCTTCATTCTGTTAAATTATTTGATGTGAAATTCTCAAGCGTAACAATGGATACCTTCTGAAAGAAGCTATCCAGTCTCACATAGCACATTCATATTTCAGCCTAGATAGACATTGACAATTTTAGTAATTGAAAAAATATGTATAATTTCCAAATAACTTTTCTACAGGCTGTCGCTGGTGACAGACGGACAAAATGCTGCGTGTGATCTAGATATAGAATTTCATTGTATTCTTTTGAAGTTCATTACTCTAAAAAAGGATGCAAGAAGTTTATCACTACTGTTACTAAATTACTGTAGGGTTATATGGTATGCAATATTGGCAAAAAGAGTGTCCGTGGAGTTTCTTGCTCGTTCTTCTCCATAGAGTTCTACCCTACGTTTTGGAACGAGCGACTAGCTTCAATTTTCTGACTAACTAACTGACTTTTAGACAATTCAAAAGTGCCTGTAAAGGTTTAATTGAAATAAATGATTTGACTTTGTCCAGGAATCTTGTTCATTACCGACCACACGAAGAATTTCCAAGTAGTTACCTACTTCACAGTCCTTCCATTGGACATTCCCGCCCCGCTATCAGCTCATCACTTACACCCTCACTAACACTACAACGCGGGGATAATCGCATTGTTTTGTTTTTGATTCATTGCATTTGTTCTCGTAAACTTCGTATTTATTACGTTTCTTGCACCGATCGGATATTTCTATGTTCACTATTTACCGTTACTTTGATTTACGTATTGTTTATCTTTGAGAGGTTATTTAATAAAAAGTTCGTATGTTTGTTTATGGATTGATTAGGAGGTTGCGAGAATTTCTGTTCTATTATAAAGCTTTATGATTTGTACTAAACCATTTGTTTTATTATTTACAGGTAAGTTCACAACATATAATATCCAGAGACACACATGATCCGAGGTAACACCACTTTGACTTCAAATCTCTAAACTATACTACTCATTATTACAAAATATCGAGGCAACGTCTTTCGAACGATTGCATTCTCTGGACAGTTCTACTAAAACCAGATCTACTTCTTCCTCTGTTAACAATTTTGAAGTCAGTTTGCAGTTCTTTTTTTTGTTATCTAGTGTTTTAACCGCTTTTTTGTAATTTGTTTTTTATTGTGATTTAGTTTTTAACCCCCGACGTAAAAACGACGGGGTGTTATAAGTTTGACGTGTCTGTGTGTGTGTGTGTGTGTGTGTGTGTGTGTGTGTGTGTGTCTGTCTGTGGCATCGTAGCTCCCGAACGGATGAACCGATTTAGTTTTTGTTTTTTTTATTTGAAAGGTGAATTAGTCGGGAGTGTTCTTAGCTATGTTTGATGAAAATCGGTCCAAGATGGCCGCCGCTACAAAATAGCTAATCACATATTTTTTCACAACTCCATCAATATGGGTATCAAATGAAAGGGCTTCACTAGTAGAATACTTTACACTATGATAAATTTCAAGGCCAAGATGACCGGCACCACAAAATGGCGAATTATATATACCAAACGCATTCTCAGGGTGATATCTTTAATATCAACAAAAAAGATCCATGTGACGAAATACAACTTTAGACGTATCTACAACTTCTCAAAACCAGACTAAATTACATTTAAAAACTTTCAAATAAAAATTAAATTAAAAATTTAAAAAACCCCCAACGCAAAACATAAAAGCAATTATTTAAAAAGTAAAAAATAATATCTTTTGTTGAGCCATCAAATGTTTGTTCGTTGAAATGGCGCTATAATGTCGCGGCGGGGTACCGCTAAGTCAGCAATAGCTAAATAGGTAAAATAGCGAACTCATGGATTTGCAATGAGATTTGACTTACGCGGTACCCCGCCGCGACATTATAGCGCCATTTCAACGAACAAACATTTGATGGCTCAACAAAAGATATTATTTTTTACTTTTTAAATAATTGCTTTTATGTTTTGCGTTGGGGGTTTTTTAAATTTTTAATTTAATTTTTAAATTCGGAAGTGTTGTACACTCCTATAAGTGACAAGTTCACTGTCATCTAATGAGTTTAACGTGATTGTTGTATGTGTATTGTATTGAATAAGTCCTTGGAGAGCGTTAATAAAATAAAATAATATTAAAATAATTGTAACCATAGGAATATAATCACTACATACTATGTAATAAAGTCCTTCGCTGCACCGATATTGTATTCGTTCTGGCTACTCTCGGAAACTATTGTACCGATTTTCATATCGTTTTCAATAATATAAAAAAAGGAATTATCTAGAAAGAAAAGAAGTAATAGTTTAGTAAAAAAAAATAAGAACCGAGCAGACAAAAGCTATACCCTGTTCACAATAAGATTAGACATAAACACAAACCTTTTTTACAGTCCCTTCAACCGATTTTGACTTCTATTCCGTAAGCTTAAGGATGACATTAGAGGCAAAAAAGTGGTTACAATAACAACTGTTTACTGCAGTTGCCATTTGTCATGCTACCAACGCAATAGAAGTTAAAATCGATTGAACGGACTGTAAAAAAGGGTTGAGTAAATGTCTAATCTTATTGTGAACAGGGTATAGTAATAATTAAATATTTTCTTGAAGTTTTGTGTTACTATCACACAAAAAGAATTTAACCAATTTTATATAACAGTTTTATACTCTTTGCTATTAACCATAGCAATTCGAAAATAACTCGTTTAATTTTGGAATAAAAGAAATGAGTCTTTCTGTTTATTGTTATAAAGTTCAATCTGCTATTCCCAAATGAAAAGAAGGGTAAACTCGTATAAGTACCTACATAATGTATACGAACTTTCAATACTGTCTCAGATACCGCAAAAAGGCGAACTTTTCAAAACCGCTGAAGCCCCATCGAGGCGCGCGTGATGGTAGATTAGCCACTCTCGCGCTTTTACGCTGTCTTGCTCGCACTCGAATGAAGAAAAGAGATACTGAATTATGGTCATACTACAATATTCAGGCTTATTTGTACATAGGAGCTGAAGAAGGTATCTTCTATGTAGCACAACTAACTCTTAAGACCATCTCATCATATGCCTAGCTTTTTCCCAACTATATTGGCGTCAACTTCCAGTCTAACCAGATGCAGCTGAATACCAGGAATTTTCATGGACACACTGCCTGTCTGATCTCCACAACCCAGTTACAGGGTAACACGATACCCCTTGGTAACACTGATCGTCACACTTTCTTGCTTCTGACTACCCGAAACGACTGCTAAAGATCTACGGAGGACCAACGGCTTAACGTGTTTTTCTTAGTTTCCACTGTTTGGTTGGCACCCTGGTATTAATGATAAGAATGTTAGTCATGTTGGTAGCCAATCCTGTTGCTACGTGCGCCAATTTATCATACAATCCCAGACCCAAATTCCATCACTTCTTACCCAGATCATTTACCATGATAAAACTAATACCCCAAGTTCTAAAATGATAATCACGAATTTTCAAACTAAAATACCGTTATGAAATAACACTAAGCATAAAGCTAGGTACACAACAGCGTGGGAATATCCTAACATTTGTTCCGAGCGTTGCGCAAGCACAGGATCTAATCGAGATATTAATCGAGTTAGCAAGTTACTCGATTGCGTGTTATCGATTGTAGAATGAATGTTACATTACATGCAATTAAAGGTTGACGAAGTACTTATATGGATAATTATGTGAAACCTTGTAGACGGTGTAGAGACTAATTATTATTCCTGCAAAAGGCCCAGCATTCGCCTTTATTAAAAAAAATGAGAACACTAAATGTTTTTTTTTAAAGGTAGGTGTTCTAATTGTGACCTCTATGTGTGAGTGTCTGTCTGTCTGTCTGTGGCACCGTAGCTCTTAAACGGGTGAACCGATTTGAATGCAGTTTGTTTTTTATCTAACAAGCTTTCGCCCGCGCCTTCGCCCGCGTGAATTTTTACGGATCCCTGCAATTGATAAAATATAGCCTATAGAGGTCGGGGATAACGTATCGAAATTAGCAGAGATCAGCGCCTTCTCAACACTCTGTTCACAGCTACATGCAATATTTTTCCATTCATCTTCTTCACGGTTCAACATTCCTACCCATACAGTACGACAGGTCTTATCACGGACTTGTAGATTTTCCCTTTAACTTGAGGGATATTCATGGGTCACAAGTTCTTCCAGTTGTAAACGTCCCTTTGTGTCTATTGGCCTAGTTATGTTCTGTCTCCTGCTTGATTTGGAGGGAAGTGGAAAATATGTTTTTCTTACTCCTCCGCTGTTCTTTTCTGATTAATTTCGTTGCGGGATCCATACAGTTGTAATGTTTCTCCGGGACTCGTCGAGCTTCATTGCCTGGACGCTTTTCTGGTGGTCGCCACTGTTGTTTCTGACTTTCAGAAGTTGCAGTGGTTTAGAAGTAGTTTGGCGGGATTATTAAAAAAAAAATGTTCCAGTGACCTGTCGTCATTTTATCCATCTTGCGTTGATCTGGTGTGTTATGTCTTGGTATACTTCGTGTAAACTTTCTTTCAGTATAACTTGAAAATTGTATAATCATCATCATCACCATCATTTCAGCCGAAAGACGTCCACTGGTGGACATAGGCCTCCCCCAAAAAATGGGGGGTTTTGCCATAATCGCCACGCTAGGCGGGTTGGCGATCGCAGTATGGTTGTTACAATGGCACAGAGAACGCTGCTGCCCATTCTCTGGTGAGTCTCTTAGTCGCCTCTTACGACACCCACGGGAAGATATGGGATGGTGCTATTCTTTACGTCCGACACCATACGGACCCGGATACGGAAATTATATTATACCACACCAAAAACTTCACGGTAATATTATACCAAACTGAACTCACTCACGCATAATAATCAGGCCTCTCAAGCCACAAAGGAATGCCCTCACCATATCATCTGTCCAACCCAGCAGAACGTGATACTCCTCGATCTAATTCAAACCCAATAGTAATTGCCGAACAGGCTCTTGGAACCGATCGTCTCCCGAACGCAGATTACCCGCGCTCAGGCTCTCGAACCACTACCACGATGATACTTGTGAATGATTGTATCGGAACTTGCTCTTTTCAAGCCTGTTTGAAGAGGATATTGATACAGGGTGAAATCTTTTTGTAGGAGTTCGCTATTGTCGGGTTTTGATTCAGTAAAGCCGGTGTGGTAGAATTTTGTTGTGGTGGTCCTGTATTGCTCCTTTAGTTGTTACTTGGTATCAAAATTAAAACAATACAATAGAGAAACACCCTCTCTTTTCTTAAATATTGCACTAGGATTTCTCATGTGCGTTTACAAACATATAAACTCACATACAGAAACAGTTAAACCCTCAACAATTATCTGTAGGCCATACAAATATTTACTCCGTGCGGAAATTGAACCCGCGGTACGCAGCGAGCAGCCAATCGTTCAACTACGACGCCAATATAATGTACTCAAAATTTCATTTATTTACGTAACACGTCTATGTTTTTTTTTTCAATTGATAGGCATACGTTTGACCACTATCTCACCTGATGGGAAGCAATGATGCGGTCTAAGATGTTGCACGCTTGCCTAGAAATAACCTATTCACTCTTTTATTGCATAAAAGGAGGCTTCAATCTCAAATATTATGTTGTACAACATGAGGTTATCAAATAAACTGTTTTTTTTTTTCTTGACTTAAAGGCTCCCAGGTTGTAGCTATCAGGAAAGTTTGTTTGAATCACATAAAGGCCCTTTAATTTAATCGTCGAATTTCGTCGTCACATTTGTTGTCACACCTGTTCCTCTACAGGTGTCTCCCGCGAACTTCACCAAATTATCATTACAGAAGGCCTATCAACGCTACGCCTACCGGTACCGGCCCGACCCGGTTAAGCAGTTACTTTTCAAAAGAATTCAATTTTAGACTTGAACTAAACTCTGTTACTGGAATTTGTGTTTAAAAGCTTATTATCCTTTTGATCGCCATAGTCATGTATAGATGACAAACCAAAATGAGCCCAGCATGCTACGGTCACGACTACATGACAGACTTCTATACGTAATTCCATAGAGTATCTACATAATTATGTAACTTAAATTGGCGCCGAGCGCACGGTTTTGCTTTTTTGCGATGGCGGTGAAAAGGTTAAAAGAACATTATTTTCTCGAGTGTGATTTCTGCCTAACTTTTAAGAAAAAAATATCTCATAATTTTCACATGATCTAGGTAACGTGAACTAAAATTTTAGCCGGGCAACACCAGACCTTACTATCGAGAACAAGCGTATCTCTTGCGGGCACAATCTCTGTATTATCTATGCGACCGGGAGGCTACAACCAGTTGACAAACTGCACTACGTGATATTGCAGCCATTACTCCTAGTGATTCATATCGAACACCTCCCGACACCCCCCGGCACACCCTGACACCCCCAACACCCCAACTCCCTGAGATAACGGCCCGCCCAATATACCTATTAAAATTAAACCTGCATACAAAAAGTAGGAACTCATGCAGTATGCTAATTACTACAATCAATCATTTTAGAAGTCGGTCTGGTTGTTTTCTGAATATTGCAAACGAATGAAAAAGAGGAGTAGTAGGTACTTTCCATTAGAAGTCACGATACCAGCAACAAAGAATTGTCACTCAGAAATTCAAATATTAAAAAAAACAAAAGAAGTATAAAAGCAGTCATAACGTTTTAAAGGTAATAGGCTGCATAACCTTTATCCTTAAATGAGTAGCCATCAAAAAGAGACCCTTTAAAAAAAAAGTTGAAATGTCAAAGTGACAGTTGGAGAGCGCGCCAAAACTACCGTTGACAAAGCACCGGTGAGCCGAAACAATCAACAAATTCACATCGTACAAACGGATCGGACATTTATTGTTCGCTATCGTTACATTCCACCTCTGTTGTTTATAACAGAGACGCCCAATTTGCTAGGGAGAGACTTTTTATCGCGTTTTTTGCTATTTTTTCGGTACACGTCGAACAAAGGCGATATGACAGGTCTCAGTGTAGGAACGGTATCGCTAGTCGGGCACGACGAAAAACGAGAACAGAGTAATCGAGCAATCGAGTAAAAACAGAAGGAGCGGGTGCGGGCCCATCGGCCCGTGACAATTGCATCTGCAGTCGAATTGTAGACGCCATGTTGGATTATTGCGCACCTCTATTTCGATTAGGTGTCTCGACGGCTTTGTTTTAGTTTGCCATCCCGAGTTTGCACTTCTTTATTTTTATTGTTTTTTCGTGTTCGATTTTACAAATTAATTTTCTGTTTGATATAAATGTCCTAACTTACTAGTCATATTTTGACAGGCAAAGGTGATAATGACAAGACAAATGGATTCATTCGTATTTATTTATGTAAATAATATTTGGTTGATTCTTATTGGACATCATTATGAGTGTTACTAAATACCTATAAACTTTTACAAACACAAGAACACGTGTAAAGTATTCGCAGCTTTCTGAATGTGATATCAGTTAACAACCTTTCTTGGAAGGTCCATGCGCCTCACAATAGTGTTGTGCCTTAAAATATTCTTATTTTAATCGAGTAGGTGTATCGAGGAAGCGAGTATCGAGAGCGCTCGTGTGGAATATAGATAGTGACGGACGGTGGACGGCAACCACCGATACGATAGAAGGCGCGCCACGCCAGAAATCTATTCATATTTTTCAATTTTCGTCCAATTTTGAACGCAGGTGAAAGCTGTGACTTTCAGCCTCTTGGAGATAAGAAGATTTTGTAAATACACAGTACACTTTAAGCAAAATTGATTTTTTATTAACGGAAAATATAATTCAATAAGATTCGGATTGGAATAAGTAAATAATTCAGGAAATGCAATAACAAATTAGGAAAGACTCCGCCAAAAAAGACTATCCAAAAGTGACGAGAGCCATTGACGAAGCTGTCGAAACTCCAATTCGAAATCAATCAACTCAATCCTCTGACATACGTCATCCGACTTTGACAGTTAAAAAAAAATGGCGAAGGAACCAATCGGTTTGTGACGTTGGCAACAAAAGGGCGCGCGTCAGCGACGATGGATTCGAAAATTAAAATCTCGCGTTAGTTGGCAATGTTGGCAGTGGTGACGGCTGTCGGCAGCCGCCGGCCGCGCTGCCAACCAGTTCGATTTCAGGCTTGTTCTAAATATGTCAACACTTCTTTGTTATCGAGGGACGTGCGCGCGGAAATGAAAGTCCATCGAGTAGACGAGTCTATTATCGCATCGCATATTATATGGGGCCGTTGTGCGAAGCAAATTAACGTCAATTTACTTAGGAATAGGTTTTGTGAAGCAGCAGCCTTGCGTCTTCTGTATATCCTCGATTTTTTGGGTCCTTGACTAGAAATTTTTATCATTCTGTAGATAAAATATTTGCCCTCAGACTTATAATTACCTCCTTGACTTACATTTTCCACGAAGTAACAAATTCTGACATGCGATATCTTTAGAAACCAGTTCATCACAATAAAAACATCTTTTAACCTTATCAACGGCCATAAATCGCTCGCATTAGTAATGCATGAATACCTGTGTGAGTATATTGATAAAACTTAACCCGCAGCGAAACCCAAACATTCAAAAAGATGAGTGACACACGATTAAGTATCAATTTACAACGAAAAGGAAGTGAAGGATACCTACTTTATATTAAAATTCATCCAAAACTTGAATGACAATATCGCTGAAAGACATCGCACAGTGCGCTAACCGCGCTCCATCCTAAGCAAAAAACCACGCAAAAATTCCAATTTCAACTTCTATTCGATAATTCGCGGAAACGCGAAGAAAACTTACATGAGTGACGTATCAGTGTGCGGCAGGCGGCTGCGAGATATCCACGTATTTACGTACGTACCTGTCGCCGTCTCGTCACCGTCGAGCTAAGCCCGCGCCATTCTGTACAGAGTTGAAAAACTTTTCGACTGTTATGTGTGATAGCAGCAACATTCGCACTAGAGTTCAGAACAATATAAAGAAGGTTTATTGAAAGCCACCATGCAGTTCAAATTTTTAATCTGTTTGGGAGCTAGCTTTATGGTATTTGCAAACCGATGCGTAATTTTATTATACCCTGTCCATTGGGTTGTAAGTTTTTTGACAGCTGCCTTATAACATAACTATTCCCGACTACCTAAAAGTTAACTTTAAAATGCGTTATAAAATAAATATATAAACTGCTTTATCTTATTGGAATATCTTAATCATGACCTCTTACAGACATTGTGATACAGTATGAGTATCAGTTTTTACAAAAAACATAAATATTGTTCACTAGTTCCAGCTGTCAAAAAACGGTTAAACCAGTGGACAGAGTGTAGTTTACCTTCACATCACACAGTCATTGATAAGCAGCGCTTCGCGGCTGGTCCGTGGATAGATATCCATCCAAATAATAATGAAACCCCTCCCTGCCTCGGATAGGACGTAAAGCCGTTGGTTCCAGTTGCGATTTGTAGATCTTTGACAGTCGTTATGGATCACAACCAGTCTTACCAAGGGGTATAGTGTTACCCAGTAACTGGGTTGCGGAGGCCAGACAGGCAATCGTTCCACGTAAAACACTGGTATTCAGATGCATCAAGGTAGATTGGACGCCGACCTCAATATAGTTGGAAAAAGGCTAGCGAAAACTACAAAAGCCCTTCTTTAATAGCGCTTAACATTTTATTCATCACAAACGGGCTTCATAAATATTTTTAGGTATAAATATGTGTTTTTCTACGGGCACTGTATCGTCACACGTCACCTGTCCGAACAGATTCCGATCGCGATCCGCGCCACATTATGTTTGCTCAGTCGTCAAAAATTCTTTTGTCCCCACTAGATAAGCTTCGCACCACTGTGCGACTCTAGCTATCTTCGTGCAATTTTTTAAACTAATGTTGTGTATCGGCTTCGACTGATGTAGGTTTTTTTTTTCTGTTTCACTAGGTAGGTATTTCATTTATTTTGGTTATCTCTAAGAGTGAGCAAAATGATTTTTTGTGAATATTTTTTGAAATGCGCGCTATAATGTCGCTGTAAAGTTGTTTCTTTTTATATCTATTTAATTTCGCTATCGTATGTAACAATTACCTACCGAATTACACTATTTAAACTACATAAGGTACACAATTATCTTCTAGATAAATTTCTTTTACACCTACCTAATTGTTAATACAGTTGCCAAGCAAGAAGGAGTTTCTTTTTCAAACTTATCGCTGTTCCTAAGGCACTATTTCATGTGCGATAATAGCTTCTATATCTATGCCAATTGACTAGTTATACAAGTTATTGATAAGCTAATGCAACCTCGTTTAACGAGCTGCAAAAAAAAAGAAAATTTGTCTTTTTTTAATGTACGCTATATGACGGTTGTTTTATCTGAAACGTTTTGTGCCGATAAGGATTTCAATTTTGTGCAATAAAGAATATAATACATTTTTGTAGTTCTGAAAATTTATGGAAAAAGTACCTATTTGAATATTGTAGTATTTTTTTAATATTATTTAATCAAATGACATCTCATGTACCTACGTTGATATACGCCACAAAGAAACACTTTTGAGTGTGAGAGTTTTGAGAGAGACGAATTTTATTTTCAGACCACTCTTAAGGGCTATATTTCAATGGGACACCATGGTGGCGCAACCAGTCGCCGGCCACCAACAAAATGTATGCCACTGGTTGCTGAAAGCATTCGAGATGCTTAATCTCGAATTCTTTCACAGTTAAGTTAGGTAGGTATTCATTACCTTAAATTCAACACGCAACGTGTTTACGAAGTTTCACTTTTCACGCAAATCAACAAACTGACATTCAGATAAGCAAAACTGATTCTAAAGTACGTAATATATCAATAACACACGGTTGCTATCAGATTTCAATAATCACTAAAATAAATTCTACCCATCCACCTATCGGCTGTAAAGATAATAATCTACACAGTGCTCCTACAATAATTGTGATTACTATCAGGCTATGTAATCCAGCATGTCGTTTGATAAAAATCGTAAAAATCGCGCTTGATTAAGTTTTTATCGGTTTTTTCAACGATAAGAGTCGCGCTTGGACGAAAGCAGTTAGTCCGCGATAGATTGTCGATGCAAAACACCGTGCATGTGATTACGTTTGAACCAATGTGCACTGTGCGCTATGGACGGGACTTATAAGCGGTTTGTATACAATTTTTGTAATTTTTAAATAAAGAATTAGGAATTCGTTTAAATTGAAATTAGAATGACAAAAAAAGAAACAAATAGGTTTTAATGTAGTTTTAAAAAACGAATTGAAGAACTAGTATGTGGGTTAGTTAATATCTGGTTACACATTTTTTTTTAATTACCGACCGTGCATATTCGGGCGCAAATTAGCTGTCAAACGAGAAAAATCAATTAAAGGTAATTTAGATTTAGCCAAATTAATTTGGAAAAAGTCATACATCTCAGTTCGATACGAATACAGTAATTGGAATGAATAGGATGTATTTTCTTTGCCATAAGTATTCGTCTATTATCGGAAATAAAAATAAATGGGTGAGAATTTTATCACTACAATATCTCTGTAGATTTACAATAAATAATATCTCTTAGATTTGCTTAGAACTTATCAAAGTTATCGTAGTGTGAAGGGCATGGATTACACGTCCTTCACAAAATACTTATTTATTCAGCGATAATCTTTTATAGATTTTTTTCAAGCGAAATTTTAATCAGATCATGATTTTATTTTGGCCCACTATGCAGAAACCACAAACAATTATTTAGCTAGTAATTTAAAGAAACAAAGACATGAGAAATCACCAACAAGGAAAGCCTAAAGCTACAAAAATGATAAGGTTTTTAAACATTTCATTCTTTAACCAATAATTTCAAGAACACAACGTCTCTAAACAAACACTATGTAAACCCTGAAAACTCGATTAATTTTGAATTAACTGTAAAATTTGATTTGAAGTTGCTTTGAAAACAATAAACAGTTAGTCAATAGGGTATTTTACCAAAAAAATCTAATTAGTCCGTCAGTTAGATTATCGGAAAATATTGGATACGTATTTTTTATTTTATCAAATCAATAAAAACTGACGAAGATAAAACACATCAAAGTTCAGTGGGGGTTTGTGACGTCACTTCGCCAGTAAAAGTGTGCTGACATAGTGATGTCACACGAGTTTTCGACGCACTGTATCGTCTTCATTTTTTGTTTACGTGAAAAAAGAAAAAACACGTGTCCAATATTTTTTGGAAATCTATCTGACGGACTAAATAAAATTAACGTCATGGTTTGCTATTGTAATACAAAATCTATGGCGGGATCGCATTATGACAACTCATAAAAATTATGTCAATAGAGGTGGTTTTTACTATCCAATTAGAATTAAGTTATAGATTGAGGGAAAGAAAACGGATTAACTCACTGTATTGCCGGTTTCGTCCGACAAGTTTCAATGGCATACGGCCACCTTTCTCAAGGAGTTCCACAGGATGACATACCACTCGTCGCGTTTACTCACGTTTCGTTTAATGATAGAATCAAGTTGTCTAATGTATGTTCACTGATTGGCTAGAAAAAAACTGAAAATTAAACTATAACAAAGTTTTAAATATAAACTACAGTATAGGTACATTTACGTTCGATAAAATAAATTTAATGCGTGTTTTTGTTTGAATTTCTATTCTGCGCCTAATAGATAAGTGGTAACGAAGACAGTCTACATCAAACAATTTATTTATTTATTTTTATCTTCACATGTAAAATTGTTTCAGTAGCAATAGATAACAGATGTACGGGCTCTTATCACCAAACATATCGCAAATGTTTAGACCAATATTCCAACAATCATGGCACAAACATTGGGCTGAATGTCTGGCGTCAGAATCAAAGTATTTTTATTGTTGTTTAAAAATTAATGTGGGGTTATAAAATAGTAATGATTTTTGATTATACGATTTGAAATCGAGAATTTAGTTTTTAGATTTTCGCGTGTCCACAAATGGGACACTTTATTATTTCTTAATTTGTATTCTGTGTCAATAAATTACGCTAATGAATTTAATATTTAAATAAATTCAAAGCTAAGTCTAGTATTTAAATGAAGATCAATGTACTTAACATTTCAAAACGCGTGCTTTAGATAATAAGAATATTTATTTTAATTTTCTATTTTCCATATTATCATGAAAATCACTTCTTCTATCTTTAATATTCTATCTGGTTTAGTGGTTACGCATGACATTTACCTCCACAAACATTTGCAACAAACATTGGCCCCAAGCACCCGCAGCCTGCACTTTACCGATTTTCGCGTGTTACCGCACGATAAGGTCGATTTCTTTCTTATCTCTACCCCTCCCCCCGCAACGCTACCTCCCCTCACCCCCTTTACCGATAACGAACGCGTTACTGGTTACGTGATATTTTGTTTTCAATCAATAACTAGTGTTTGAGTTATTTCTCGCTATTGACTTCGGGGTTTGCGTTTATATACTGTCATTCGTTCTAGTCGCTGATAACGTTTCACTAAACTAACTTGACAAGACAAAATGGTTTAGTTTCAATGTGATTAAATGGCAAATGAGCCGACGGCCTATTTAAATCATTATATCATCAGCCGCAAGAACTCCACTGTTGGACAAAGGCCTCCAACAAGAGTCGGGGGCCACCAAGTCGGGGGCAAAAGTTTTATGCAGAGGCCAGCCTAACAAGCTACAACAATCTGTCAAAGAATCATGGCGAGATTTGTACAAAAAAAAATAAGATGTTTAGAGAAGTTGAAATTATTTTTTTTATATTCTTGGGTACCTAAAGAGTATCTTCAGGCATTTAGAATATTTTTAAAACCCTGCAAAAAAAGTTAATAGTTTAACGAAAAGCTCATTATTTCAGTACGAAACTGACAGTAACAGTGACACTGACAGCCGCCGTTTCGCAGTTCTTATATTGAAATTGCATCGTTTAATGGGAAATAATATCACAAAATAATGATTATTTTTTTTCACACACTTGTCATATCACTTGTCTGCCAATTTTATAAATCCGTTAACATCGCTTGTCACTTTCTTTTTCTTTATAAACACAAAATGGGCAT
Source organism: Charanyca ferruginea (assembly GCA_947361185.1). Classification (NCBI taxonomy): domain Eukaryota; kingdom Metazoa; phylum Arthropoda; class Insecta; order Lepidoptera; family Noctuidae; genus Charanyca; species Charanyca ferruginea. Next base: position 33,569,948 of record OX376057.1, read on the forward strand.
CGAGATGAAACGAAAAAGTGTTATTTTCATTTCGTAATATTTTAATTACGCGGGGGTGTAAAAATATGCTAAGTATATCAATCTACTCCTGGTAATGTATTCTTCACATTGGAAAATATTTTAAACCCTCTAAATTACTTTTGTTTTTTCATACAAATGACTGTATGAATCTCGCCATGATTCTTTCTTTGATAGATTTTCAACTTTATTACAAAAAAGGAACAAGGTTTGTATTCATTGGGAAACTATGATAGTTTGGTATGTCTTGATATGCTGGCGTCTGTACAGCAACGAATCAAGCCTTACTGTTAAGGGTGTGTTTTTAGCCTCAGTATACGTGAACAGGATGTTCAATTAATGATAATTTGGACTTAAGCAGGTATTATTTGACTTTCTACGGAAATCCATTCATGAACAATCATGCTGTAATAATCTTCGATAGATAGGTATGATAAGGTATGGTATGGTATTGACGTATATTATATTGATTTAGGTATCAAAATATTGTCAGACTTATGGCCTAATACTCAAACGCTACTCAATTTTAAAATGCAGTGCTGATTTCTATCACTTTATGTCAAAGTGACTGTAGCAGTACCGGTTAGCCATTAACCTACTAATCTCAGATTATGAAACAAAAGGCAGATAGACCGCCCGAAACACTGAGTAAAGGCAAAAAAGCAAATACAAATTCAAAAGCGAATACCTACAACACGCTTCTTGCTGCACTGACACGAGTCAGTATAGCACGAAACACTGCATCGTTAAAAAAAAAACAAATAAAAATATAAACACAGATTCAAAACCGAATACAATCACGGGATTGCAGGATTCGCTTTTGAATTTGTATTTGCTTTTTTGGCTTCAATCTCAGTGTTCCGCGCGGTCTTTTGTGAGGCCATCCTAACAAACATCCATATATTTGTTACTCTTTCAAGCTTGAATGGCTGAACGGAATTAGCTGAAATTTATCACACATTATTACAGCGTGACTTTTAATTAGTGACTGATATTTAAACACATATTGTACCAATTGCTAGGATCACTTTTTTCTTCTAGGACGTACATGGGAATTCACTGATTCTGGATCTTGGAGGTCAAAATCGCAATGTTTACTTTAGAAACTACTTTGACCTTCAATATCTTTAAAACCAGTGGATTCCCATATATGTCTCAAAAGAAAAAAATATCCTAGCAATTGGTACAAAATGTGGTGTAAGTATAGGTCACTAATTACCAGTCACCCTATATAGATATTGATCTAGATTAACACATAGGATTTTGTTCATCCCGTTTATCTGTTTCCGTGAGAAAATTTCGGACTCTGGTTTATTTTTGACAAAGTCGAAGCAAGTTTACTAACTACATCATACATTACTATGTATCACATAAAAAGTCAATCAACATCATGATCATCAGCCCAAAGACGTTCACTGTTGAACATAGGCCTCCCCCACAACGAGCGGAAAATTTCATTATCATCGCTGTAAACCTATTTTTTGAAAAGTCACAACAATAAAACCCAAAGAACATAGTAGGTAATAAAAATACTAATTAATAAAAATATTAATTGAATTATAATTTAATCAACACCTAGGTCATAACAATGATATTATAGGTACATATCTGTGTCCAAAAGTATATCCCAAAAGACACTTGAATTAGGCAAGTAAATATTTACCTATAGCCACGCTAATTATAATCTTAATTGAATTATAATTTAATCAACACTCTAGTCATAACAATGACGTCATACATACATGTCTGCGTTCAAAAGTATATTTCAAAAGACATTTCAATTAGGTAAGTATTTACCTACCTTTATGATGTCAATATTATCAATGACAACGCAAAAGATAACACAATCTTAATTAATTGCATTAAATATCTTGTAATCAATTATATGTAATGTCATAAAAATTGTAATATTAATCAAATTATACTTATCACCTGTTACGTAACTTGTAATATTTTTTTAACTATAATATTGTTAAAATAATCTTATCGCGCTTGTAATGTAATATAAGTATGTCTAAGTTCTTTATGACGAATCAGATATTATATTTTCATTATTATTTACATAATATAAGGTTACACCTTCGGGACTGATTTCTAAATACGGTGGTATAAGGAACATTGACGCACAAGCTGTTATCAAGGAATTAGTACGTGTTACATGGTGGTAATATGGTTCCAAGGACAAAATGGAAGAAACAGCATTTTTTCTTCTGGGACACGACCGCCATACTTTTACCAAACCAAACAGTACAGGAAAACACATTGGCGAGCACTGTTGCAATTTTTGAAATACGACGATAAGTTCTTATTCTTGGGTATATTTAGAATGAACAACTGAATCCACGATTGCAGGTTCGCAATAATTGAGTATCTCTAGAATTACATACTGAATCCACGGTTGCAGGCTCAGCAATAACCATTACATCCTGTAGTATATTATTGTATTTTATAGGTGCATCTACAAACACTTTTAAAAAGTACTGGGTACAACCAAAGTTAAAGCCAAAGCAATAGGCAGTTTTGAATTGACAAGGAGGTGGTCAATTACTCAGAAAAAGCTAGTTCTAAAACGTAGGTAAAAGAATGAGCAACGCTCTTTTCAATCAAGTTTTTTCAAAATACTGGTTACAATAATCTTGTTGGCATTTGTCACAATAACGATCAGAATATTTCTGTGAAGGAACCGGACAGTACCGTTAAAGACTAAAATATTCTGTACCTGTATTCTGTAATTAAAAGAAGATAAAGAGTACTTTCTTTTAATTGTCGCAATCAAATTAATATAAAGTTAGGTGTATCCTCCTACACAAACCTACGCACCATTTTATGACAAACAGATCAGGCGCCATAAATGTTATTTTACACCGATCCCCCGATCAATACTTTGATTCCCATCATAATTATGACAAAATTTCAAAAAATCCATTTCCCAATCGATTAATAATCGTTAGATACCAATTCGATTGTAATTTCCAAATATCGATTACAACTGTAGTAATAAAACGCGAACAAGATGTCGTAACGATTAGGATGAGAGTAATTCCCAACGATGGTAATCCTTATTTTATTTCAGTTAATTTTGTTCTGAATGGAGGTAAGAGTTCCAAAATTAATAATTTTCACACAATGTTTGGTTAATTTGACACCTTTAAGGTTATTAACATACAAACTGGTTGAGATAGGATCTATAGAGGCGCTCATGACGTATCGAATGGCGTTGATAAAATCACCATGATTCTAGTGTTACTTGGTCATTTCTCGATTTTAGTGTGGGATTCTATGTGAGGTGTAGCTGATGTGGATGCTGTAATGTTGGAACCGTTTTCACTTTTTAACTAATCGATTTGTAAACACTCGATGATTCACGCACAGCACTAGTTTAGAGTGGCAAAACACTAATTTCAAAACTTAACCATTCTTACTAGTTTCAATCACTTGAATACCTTTTTGTATTATTTGTTAAAACATAGACAACATCCTCACAACATCGTTTAATATCCCCAGCAGCTCTACTAATTATAAGTTCTTAACATCTTAAACGTTCCGTGCTTTCCCTATCAAAAATACCTCTTCTTCAACCACAACTTCGTACTTCATCCATTACTTACGTCCCTGGATTGTAGAGATCCGGCCGATCCATGTCGGCATCTTCCCTCCCCGAAAATGAGAATGTTTCGTGGGCATGATACATTAATTCATGGGTGCCGAGATGGGAAGGTGTCGGGACTAAACCAGCTGCATACGGTTAAACTGGCCGAACCCAACATACTTGAAAAAAGACTGATGATGATGACATGTCGATATCGACTACTTATTCCAGAAGCCGCCTTCAAACTCTAAATAAATAAATAAATAAAATAAAAAATAAAAATCGTTTAAATAACCTCATACTAATCCAATCCATTACTACATTCCAAGTATCCCAGTCCTATACTAAGATCAGATTCCTTGTGTCTAATTGTACAAACCGATGTATTGTAACCAATTAACCTGTAATTCGTGCTTAAAAGATAAGACCATATAAAATGTCACCGTTCCAATTCACATGAGTTTTAAACGGTTCGTGTATAATCGTGTACATCTTTGAGAAGAAAAGCTTGGTTGGATCAACTGTTTATCTTGGAGTCAAGAGTCAGTGTCTGTCTTTCTCTGATGGGTGTAGAGAAATCTGATTATGCTTTATTTTAGTTTTGGGAGTTTTTGCTGTAACGATGTTCATCATCGTCATCTTCTTGTCCTTATTCCAATTATTTCAGGGTGAAGTTAAATAGGGTGAAGTGAAATAATCGTTTTGTCAGTTTCTGATGAGTAATGCAAGTTAGTTGCGTTGCGATTACAATGATTATTACAATGATTTACAATACTATTGTAGCAGATTGTGCCAAAGTGTATTCATTATCTTTATTACTACCTATTTGTATTTTGGAAGTGAAAGGTAATTTAAGAAATAAAGATTCTATAGAACTACCTTCTGTTAGAACTTTGTATGGTAGAAAAACTATACAGTTTGAGGGAGCTCAGATTTACAATAAGTTGCCAAAAGACATTCGAGATTCATATTCTGTAAACACTTTTAAAAATAAGTTGAAGTTGCATTTGGCTAAACAACAATAAGACATTGTAACTTTGTATAATTCGATAGATCGAACGACAATAACTAGTACTTAAGAATAATATTATGTTTATGTTTTTTTTTTTTTTTTTTTTTTTTTTTTTATGTTATTTAAGTTTCTCATATTTAAGTGAACTATGTTGTTCTTTTGAGAAATAAAATTCTTTAAACCGAATTTATTTGCTACCAGATATGTCAGCTATGTCTATAGATATATTTCTATGGCTATGTCGCTGCTGGTTCCCTTCAAATGACTAGGTATTGGATCAAAGTTCATCTACCCTACTGTGAGTCTTTGTCCTTATTATATGATACACCGTGGATACACCATAATATCTTTAATTAGTAAGTTGTCTCCTTCACTGCCTTTACATGTTTGTCTAGATAGTTAAAATTCAAATCGATATGTAGGTCGCGATTATCAAATTTATGCTTGCCTAGACGTTCAGCGCTGTCGCTAGATCGCAATAGATGTAGGATATCAATATCGTCATAAAAATTACCATACAAATACCTTGAATGAATATGAATGAAATATATTATAGCCTATTAGGTATGTCATAAACCAATAAATTTAACTAATGTCGTTTGAAATGGGAATATTCCCATCACTGTCATAATTTGTTAATTTGATTTATAAATATGAACATCAAACAGTAGCGAGGAAACTTGATACGACGCAATAAATTTAACCCAAAAAATACGTATATAATAATGTAATAAAATATTTGATATCCAATTTAAAAATCTACATATTTGTTCCCAATCGGTTTGAATTCGATTGGAATGCCTAACTCTACTAGCTTGTAGAGTAACAATATGTCTGTCACTTACGTCACCGTTACGGCCCACCCAAATACTTACTAATCGATTAGGAAAATCGATTCTCGAATGAGAAATTCGAAAAATACTACATAGGTTTATCGGTAGGATCTACTCTCGTTAAATATCATTAAAGCTCCCGACTCGATTTATTGCTGATCGATAAACGTGAATTATTTGTTTTCGTATAGATTTTTGTGATCTGTTACTAACTTGAATGTTTATTGGAATTATTGTTAGTTAATATTATCCTTGATGGCATCTTTATTGGTTAAAGATATTACAGTTACTAATTCCGTGTGTTGAAAATAAATATTAATGCTTTAATGGGTGAACACGTCTCTGAGTTCGAACCACTACTTTAATTAGGTATCACTTTTATCTATGAATGAACACCCGCCACCTCCGCCAGGGCCTGCCGCGATGTCGCTTTCCATGTAAAGGGACCCATTGGGTTCCACGTTTGGCTCAATGATCGTCTGACAAGCGGTAGATGTGTCCAGCCCAATTCCACTTCAGCGTGACAGCTTTTCTAATGACTGTATACTATTATTATAATTTTATAACATTTTAACAAAAGAAAAAGAAAGGCATATATTGCTATGTTTTTCATTTGTTACGCTTAATTTTTGATTAAAATGGCATTGTTGTATGAAATAAACGACTTTTAATTTTGAATATCTGCCAGAGCCTGAAAAGCGAAATTTAGTAATAATTTATTAATAGTTTATTTTCCAGAGGCGCTTTCTGTAAACCAAGGTATCTGGAAACAGTGGTTTCTATGAACAAAGTTTACGGTAAAAAGTGCTATTTATGAACAGAGATCTCTGTCAACAGTGCTTCCTATGGACCGAGATATCTACGGACAATGTTTTTCTACCAACAAAGTTTTCTAAAAATTTCTATGAGCTCTGCTTTCTGTGTGTAGTCGTATCGTACAAGCGTGTGTCTGCCCTCGCGAGACGCCTTAATAGAAGAGGTCTTAGGGAGAGTGAGACAACATTAAAAAAGGATTTTTGGAAATTGAACCGTAATTATAGGCTGGTATTATTATTAATGTCACACACATCACACATTTGATTTAATTAGTTTGGCATAATGAATTGTTATTGAGGCATTGTGGGTAAGCTCGCTTTGTCAGAAATGGGCTTTTATTACTGGTTTTAGCTACTAAGAGCTTAACATTTTCTAAATTCTAGTTCCCGTTATGTGTTCATTTTATTTGTGTTGCTTAAACAATTCATTTTAATATCTTTTTCAAATGAGCTTATATTTTCTGTTTCCGGAAACGAATAAATTCCATGTCGAATTCTTACAAAATAACCTCGAACTATTACATTTTAATGTCAACACAATAAGTAGGTATACGAAACACAAGACAACAGAACATAACAAGACTATATTAACATTAATTACACCCACACAACGAAACGTTAAAATTAAAAGCGAAAAAGATAACAGAAATCATTTAAATATTCTTCTTTAACCTCACAGATTTCCTTATCTAACAGATATCGACTGCCTATCTAAGTAGGAGAATACTAAGTAATAAATTGTATAACACTAATGTCGATAAAATCCAAAAAAGCAGGATGTGTTGAGCGTCGACGCGTGCGCTTGTTGCTACTAGTTACTCGACATTTTCAAGCACGCTTATGTCAACAGTATCCTGCGCATTATGTCAAACTACCGACACGTGTGCCAAATGGCTTTGGTTTAAGATAATTAAACAAGCCAGTTCTAGATAAGTGTATAAATGTGTTATTTTAATCTGTAGATTTGGTTTTTTTTCGACATACTGCATTCCTTATTTAAATTGTGGACAGTACTGGCTTTTGAGTCGTTAAAAATAGACGTTTAAAATATATTTTATTATCATTATAGGTATCCTAAATTGGTATAGAAACATTTCTATCTAATCATTTATATGGTAATTAAATAGCGGCACAAATACATAGTGCACTCAATACTTAATTATTTACATACTTATCACGTAAAATTAAATAAATATCATTTAAAGTATTCCGCCGCTTCTGTCTGTTTGTCAGTTCGCGATTAACTCAAAAACTACTGAATGGATTTTCATGCTGTTTTCACCACTAGACAGAGTGATTCATGAGGAAGGTGAATTGAGGATGATAATTTGTTAAGGTATTGTGTAAATTGGTTGAAATATGATGACAATACCCGTGCGAAAATATATCCGTGCGTGCCATAGAGTGAGCGATGCTCAGGGTTTCTCTGATGGATAGAATTCGCAATGAAGTGTGCACGTTGAAGTGGAAGTGGGCCGGCCATGTCTGCAGACGGACAGACGGTAGATGGAACAGACACGCTCTAGAGTGGAGACCGCGTTTGGATAAGCGTAGTGTGGGACGCCCTGCGGCACGATGGACCCACGATTTGAAGAGGGTGGCTGGCAGCGGATGGATACGGGCTGCCCAAGACCGGGTTGGTTGGCGATCTCTGGGGCCTACGTTCAGCAGTGGACTGCAGGCGGCTGACATGATGATGAGCCGTGCGAAGCCGTGACGCATCGCTAGTCTGTAACATGTTTACCATGATCCTGGCTCAGAAAGTGGCTCATGGCTAAGTAAAAGGTTCGACCGGTCCGTGGCTGGGTAATCATTAATTTCCTACCGAGTTCCCTCAGTGTCTCGGAAAGCATGTAAAGTCGTTGGTCCTGGCTATCATTCGTAGATCTTTGAGAGTCCTTATGGGTAGTTAGAAGCTAGACAGTCCGATAACCAGTCTCACTAAGGGCCACAACCCAGTTACTGGGTAACAAAGTACGTTACTCAGTAACTGGGTTTGTTGAGGTCAGACAGGCAGGAATAAGACAAAAGCTTACCCTGAGTGTGTCTAAAATATTATTAATCCAAGTAAGGTATTTGCACCTAACCTAACTGTATTCTCAATTTAATTAATTTATACATATCCTTTTTATAAAAAAAATGCCGTCGAATATTTGGATTTTCTCTTGTATCGTGAGTGCGTTTAAAACACAGATATAGATAGACCCTAGTTAACGCAAGTATCACGATCTGTATGAAAACCAAGCGTGCCATTTTTTGACTACCTATTATGACGTCACAATGTTTTGTTTTTCTTAAATTTGGTATTACCAGGTATTACTGAGGGTATTATATTAAAAATAATTGTTTTTAAATTAATTACGCATAATATTAATCACAAAATGACTTACCGATGGAAGGAAACGTTTACTTTATTTTTTTACTTACGATTTTTGTATGTAAGCTAAGCACGAAACTAGGCACGCGAAGTAGTTGCTCTTGCGTTATCTAGGTCTATCTATATCTGTGGTTTAAAAACATACAAACTCACATACACAAACAGCCAGACCTGTAAGCCAAATATCTTATTTCGTGCGGAAATCGAACATGTGACGCGCAGCGCAGTTGCTTATCGCTTAACCACTACGCTAACTGTGTCTTTAAAATATATTTGCGTGAATGTGTCGTGTGTAGCGCCTACCTATATTACATGTGCCATAAATAATTTCTCACTCTTATTTCTTTTTTTTCTTCACAGGTAAGTTCGATAGCACATACATCATAGACGCAGACCTCATTAGTACATGTTCTGTCATACATAACGAAAAAACCCGCGCCAAACAAGATGTATGGCAGGAAACATTAGCATGTAAGTCGTTTATTATGATTTTTATTTATAAAATGTTGGCGTGTGTGTTATTGTAATGTGATTCTGATTTTGAATTGAATAATGTGTTTAAATTATTATCGAGTAACGGTAATGTGTTTCACTTTTCGGGAGTTGTTTCTTTGGAACTCTTTCAGTATGCGAACAGTTACCTACATCATCTGCCTAGCGTTTTCGGGTTAGGGTCGGCATTCAGAACCTACAACGCATTTGGGGCTGGAAATACGCGTGCCGCTGCGCCTATGTCCTTCCCCGGGGATCAAGCTATATTCATACCAATTTTCATTGAAATCGGTCAACCCTTTCCTCGTGAAAACTTAACAAAAAGAGTTACTTTCGCATTTTCAACATCTGCCTGCATCTGCAGCCTTTGCCCAACTATATTGGGGTCGGCTACCAGTCTAACCAGATGCAGCTGAATACCAGTGTTTTACATGGAGCGACTGCCTATCTGACCTCCACAACTCAGTTACTGGGTAACACCCATGTATACATACCCTTTGGTAAGACTGGTTGTTAGACTTTCTGGCTTCTGACTAAGTACTGTGGCGACTGGGCTACACTTGTACCATGTACGAATTACCGAGGAATCTACGCTACGTTATTAACGACTTTCAGAAGACTATATTATTATAATTAGCGAGAGGTAAGATTTACAAGACCTTCACTCTTCGTAGAACTGTCGGTCTCACTGACATCCCGTGTCATAGTATAAAAACTATATTCTACATCATTCAAATATATTCTAAAGTATCCAGAAAGTTCTAACCATAGACTAAATAGTTATGACTTCATTACATAAAGCCTCTCTACTTTACTAACTCTACAGTACCCATAACGACTGCCAAAGATCTACAAATGACAGCCTGGACCAACGGCTGTACGTGCTTTCCGAGGCATGGAGGGAACTCGGTATGAAAGGGATGGTCACCCATCCACAGACCGACTGCGGCTAACGTAGCTTAACCTTTGACCGATCGATCTGTACGGCTTTAACTTAGCCACGAGCTCCAAAACATAAAGTATGGATTAGTATTAGTATAGACTAGTATTACTAGTATACTATACTAGACTACTAGTAATACTAGTACTGTATGGATATAGATTTTTATATCGACCTGACCAAGAAGCTTATAGATAAAAGCTGGAGGCAACACTCTAAATACCTAAGTGAAACCAACTGTGGGCAGACGCTCTCTTTCTGAATGCATACAAAAGAACGAGACATTTCTTTTTCTTATGCCCACAGTTGGTTTCACTTAGGTGTTCACAGTGTTGCCTCCACTTTTCCTATAAGCTTCTTGGACCTGACAGCCCACACAACAGACGTCAAGTTCTTCTAAATTTAAAAAAAGCTTTTCTCATAATTCAAACTTTAGCAAATAAGGTCGTTTTCCAACTCCAACCCATCTTTATTGTTCCATACATGCGGTATAATTATCGTTTTATGAATATTTATGAAGTGCTTTCATCTAGAAAGAGCTAAAAATCAAGCCAGTTAATTAGCAATCAAAATGACGTGAGACATCCTGTGTTTGGTGTCGATTTGATTACCCACTTAGATTATCTAAATTAAGGCACTGTAGTATAATAAAATAAAGTAAAAAAAATAAAACCGCGTTCTTGCTCTTTCTTCAAAGTTCTAGATGAATCTATCGTCTTTCAAACAGGGTTATCCTTAATAGAACAAAAGATGGTAGCTACATTATTGTTAGTACAGAGACACATTTCGCCACAAATTGACATGCAAATATTAAAGTATTTTAGAATTAATACTCTTCACAAAATGAACATATTTGAGCATTACTTAATAAGCGCTGCATTTGCTGAATTGCTAAATAATAATCAATAAAAAAAACTAAAGAGTGATAAATAACTTTAGCACAGAACACACATGACTTTAGTTTCGAAAGTCGGTGGCTTTGTTCTGTTTGTTGTTTTGTATTGCCACCGACTTACAAAATTAAAGTCATGTGTGTTCTGTGCTAAAGTTATTTATCACTTTTTAGGATTTTTTGAAGGTGGTTCTCTTTTTTCAAAAACGTTTTTATTTTCCACTTTTTGTGCCTCGTTATTACCCAAATCCATTAAGGAACGGCAACACAGTTAAAACAGAGATTGAAAGTGCTCCAAAGATGGGAGAAACGAAAACGTCTTCTCGGTATTTGTTGTTTTTTTCAAAAAGCGCATTTTTTGAAGGTGGTTTCTCTTTTTTCAAAAACGTTTTTATTTTCCACTTTTTGTGCCTCGTTATTACCCAAATCCATTAAGGAACGGCAACACAGTTAAAACAGAGATTGAAAGTCCTCCAAAGATGGAAGAAACGAAAACGTCTTCTCGGTATTTGTTGTTTTTTTTGAAAAAGCGCTGAATACATTTCTGTTTGTTGTATACTAAAACCTTCTCCAGAATGTAACAAACACTTTTCTGAAAACTGCATCAAAATCGGTTCAGCCAAACGGGAAATAATCGCGGACAAACATACATACATACATTACATACATACATATACGGGTCGAACTGATACCTAACCTCCTTTTTTTTGAAGTCTGTCAAAAAACAACTAGGTTCAACATAAAATTTGTGAATAAAATTTGATAAATTACAAACAACGATCAAAGCGGTAAAGCAACAAATGGTATAGCCTAGGCAGGAACAGTAGCAACTAATTTAAATAACTCAGTTAGTAGGTACAATGCATTCCTAAAGTGATAGGACTGACATGAGGAATAAGTTTTATTACTTTTAATAATTTACAATCCTCTGTCATGCTGAACTTATGTTCGTTAGGGTTAATTTTAGAAACTGCTGATCCGATTCCGCTAATAATAATAATAATACCCCCCCCCCTCCCCCCTATGACTTGCAGTACAAAATACGGATGTTAAAGCATTTTAGAGTAAGTCAGCGTGTAACTATCTGGTATTACGCAAAGAGTATGGATTATGATTTTGAATTCGCTTTGATAATTGATGTTATAATAATTAATGCTACGTTCCATAACAATAAACAAATATGTCTGCGCCCGCGTCCGTCTCGTCCAGTCTCGTCTCTGTTCGTCAGTGTTGCCACTTGCCACTTTGCCAGTGAATGAAAATGAAAGTTATCGGCCATCCCATCGCGCAGATTGACGAAGGGTATGGTTACGTTGGGTGTAGATATAATAATAATTATTATTTTTTATTTACTGTTTTCTCTAATTTACTTTTTTACATGTATTTATATTTGTTTATTCATTTACACTATTTATTTTTTATTATATCCGTATCTGACCGTGGCATCACTTTGGGCCCTATCAGAATATCAGCGCTGTGACATTTTTAAATGTTACAGCACACTGCTGAGATAGGGGCCTTTTGGCATCGTACAGGACCGATTCGTTTCTTATTTTTTATTTTGTAATAATTTTAAACCTTGTTGTTATTTGTGTGTCTCGTCCTGTGCGGGCTAATAAATGCTTTTTCTTTCTTTCTTTCTTAACTTAACACTAGTTACCTATAATATAAATAACTATAATTTCAAAGAAATTGCCATAAATGGTAAATGATTACCAAAAAAATCCCATCAAACGTCTGTCACTAGGCTGTATCTCATGAACTGTGACAGCTAGACAGTTCAAATTTTCACAGATGATGTATTTCTGTTGCCGCTTTAACAACAAATAAAAACAGAATAAAATACATATTTAAGAGGGTGGGGAAAAATGTATGGGAGCCATACAAGAAACGTGATTTTTTGCCGTTCTTTTTTGCTCGATATTATAAAAAAGGTTATAATAATAAAGTGTCTAATAAATGGTACGGAACCCTTCGTGCGCGAGTCCGACTCGCACTTAGCCAGTTCTTTTTTGGTATTTAGTATATTTTTTTGGTATGGGGAGCGTAGGGGGTGATGCCCGATCGCCCCAAGTTCCAAGTTCCCCAAAATTTATATTATTAAATAAAATTGTACGAATCTAGCTTGACCGAAATCTTGAATGGTAAAGTCGCTGAATCAATGCGTACGTATTGTTTAATGTTATTAGTTATTACTTTAGAGAATCAATAGGGGAAAAATGTAATATATTTGCGTTGCAATTTACGCTTAATTCATTAAATATTATTAATATTATGCAATACTGCGAAGTGATAGACACAAACGAACGACGTTGTTCTGTACATCAATAACAAGTAAGCGCTCATCAATTGTGGTGTTAATAAGTGCGAATGAGAGGGAAATATCAAATATTGTAATTTATAGTCTACATGATGTGTTTACTTACAATTTTCCCGAGCTAAAGGATTGATTGCTAGATGCCTCCAACACAATCTAAATTCTTCCATTACACTATATTTTTCCCCACCCGCTGGATATATTTTGAAACAGTCTAAAACCATAGTACAATAAATAGAGATCTTCTAAAATAAGCTTAAATGTAACTAGCTGATTTTATTCTAACACTTTTGGAGACGTCAGTACGAGGAATGGCCAAGTGTGAACTTTACAAATTAATTAATTTTACATTTTGGGGACGTTGGGTATGAATGTATGGAAAATCATTTAGGGGAACTTGGAACTTGGGGCGATCGGGCATCACCCAGCTTAGGGTCTCATAGTAATTTTTTGCGGTCATTATATTTGATTGTGACCCAATGACCTCTGGTGTACAACTTCGCAGCACCATATAGCCAAGGAATCCCTATAAATCCGTTCATACAAACAGCTGTTCCATACAGAAGTGCAATAGGTACTCCGACAAAATGTATGGAACAGCTGTTTTTTTTTTCTCGCTGTTTGAGTTAGCCCCATAATGAAAGTTTGCTAATGAATTCAATTTCAGCCTGTATATCAGGGCCTCAAGTCTGCTATTACAATAGTGCCAGAATGGTCTATCATTGAATTCATAATTGTTGATTTTGACAAGTTTGGTAATCTACTAATATAATGGCGTCATTATGACTTTCCAATGGTCAACCACTGACACGCCATTGACAGAAATGATATAGAACGGTAATCTCGTACAAAATAACAACTGAATAGAATACAATTTTGACAGTTCCTTTGATCAGTGACCTACCATTAGAACGTCATTGTGCAGTCATTGCTTTTAATTCGACCGACCAATGATCGACCATTATGAATTTAGCAGATTACGAACTTTTAGCAAAATGACAATGGAATCGTGTTGGAATGACGACATTATAAAAATAGCAGACTTGGCCCCCGGGCATCGTGGTCATAACCAGTACCAATTTCATCACATAGCTCATTTTCTGCCTTAATTCCCACACCACTAACATTCACCCTACACCGGTACCTACCCCATTCCGTAAAGAACAAGCACCAGCTAATCTTCGCAGCCCACATCTTGTCAAAAGGCCAGATAAAGCGTCCCACTCCACGGGCGACCGCAAGACAAATCTGAACAATTACTTCTGGCGCTAATGACGCCGATACCGATGTCGCACGATTTATTGTCGCCACATCGGTGGTCGGCTTTACATATATTTTCATATTTTTAGATAGCCGCCGAAAGGATTTCTTTGCGTTTTCGCTGATTTTTCTTGTGGTATCATTTTTTTTTAATTGGAAGGTGTTTTCAGGTGAATTATGGATGGGTAGGATTGCTTTGAATTAAATCTTAGTTGGGTCACACCTACGACACTCCATACAAAGGAAACTATTGAATTACCTACACTACTACTAAAATAACAGACTGTACAAATACGTGCGTGTGTGTGCGTGTCTACGCGCCACGAGAACTCTGATTTATATCCGGGGTTCCTCGCGATAATTCCCTTTACCGAAGTCAGATAAACCGATAAAATTTAGATAAAAAAATAATACAAAAACTAAAGCTATATTTACCCCCTGATTACGCAATTAAATATGCCCAAAAAGCTTGTCATATCTCCGCGATGTGTCTCGACAAAGTGACTTTATTAAACTTTTTTTTAACCATTTTTTGCGAGTTCCCGAGTACGTAGCGCGGATAAATTGTCGTGCGATAAGTCAGCCGGCTAAACGAGGTTAATACATTAAACTGAGTTTGAGCACAGTTCAGGTTAACTTGTTGGTGCCTGCGGGCGGGCCTCGCTGATGGACTGGTTATAACAGTAAAGAAATGTGACCTGACACTGTTGGACAGTTGGGGTTTAAAATGCAGCTATCATGGGGTGGAGTTTTTAAGTTTTGTGACGTAGTTAGATCAGCCTTTTTTGTTTAAAGTGAATATTGTGTACGGTAGTCTTTTAAAGTGAAACTTCTATATAGACGGGGGGTATTAGGATTTTTCTGTCATGAAAAAGCGATACGGCTGCGTGGAGGGGGTAGACGCTTATCCGTTGAAGTTTCACTTCTACTGTGTGTCCCAGCACACATTTCGTTTTTAGGGTTCCGTACTTCAAAAGGAAAAAACGGAACCCTTTTAAGATAACTTTGTTGTCCCTCTGTCTGTCTGTCTGTCTGTCAAGACCCTTTATCTCGAGAACGCGTGTACGTATCGAGTTGAAATTAAAACCATATATTTTAGTCTACGGTTCCTTGATGCTGTAAAAAAATCAACCCTCTATGTTTATGTTCCCCAAGCCTTTGCCCTGCTACATAGATGAGTGGGACAATTATAGGCTGGTATTGTAATTTCTTTTTTGCTGCTAGAATAGATAAAGAGTGATTTTTTCCATTCTTATAATCGACTAGCGACCCGACCCGGCTTCGCATGGGCCTATAGCCTTCCTCGATAAATGGACTATCCAACACAAAAATATTTTTTCAATTCGAACCAGTAGATCCTGAGATTAGCGAGTTCAACCAAACAAACAAACGAACTCTTCAGCTTTATAATATTAGTATAGATTTTCGATATGTATTCGAAAATCGGCGACGATAGCTAACGGTTCATAACTATTTATTTATTTACTAAATATCAGACTCCCAAATACATTCTTATGTCCAACTTATCTGATAATATCAATACAAACGTTTCTAAAATATTTCTGTCACTTTTATTATAAATTGTCTTATGTTTTTATGCTTGTGCAACTATAGTTTATCACTTACTAGTTATCGCGGATATAGACGAGGTAGCAGATTAATAATAAGTAAGAAGTATTGAGTGCCAAGCTCCAGGTGTGGTGCTGGTGGTCTTGACTATTTAATAAAACTGCGCGACTTTTAGTAAGACTGTATTGTACGTACTGATTGTTACAATATGAAAGATGACCGTGTGCGCACGCTAAGGGTCTTCGCCATCGGTGACCGATGTTTTGTCGGAGAGAAATGGATCACAAAAAGTCGGTCTCACGAAACTATGAAATAATCGACCGATCCGATAATCGGTCCTACAACAAGTCTAACGTGGGCGGGCAGCCTAAAGGTGTCAGCGAGCTAGTGGCTACCGCGGTCCGACCACGTCATTCGCGGTGGGGCGTACGAAGCTGTGGTGGCCCGATGAGACGTAAGGAACAATAGTCTATAACCTTTCCTGGGACTCAAACATAGTTCGTACCAAATTTCATCAAAATCGGTTAGTAGTTTAACCTTGAAAGCGTAACAAATAAAACATTTTCGTATTTAGAATATAAGCAAGCCATCAACCATACTCCACAGAAGTCAAAGAATTTTTGTTATTCTGAGACTTCTAACTTCAACCTGTAACGGTGACGTTTTGCCGTATCTCTCCTCGTCCGATGAAGGAACGGATATGTAGATCTATGTAAGTACTGATAATAATTATAATAAAACAAACTAGACTAACCTACAATAACTTCAAATGACATTACAGCGACTACAAACTTAAAAACTTTGCATAATAAACATTCTAAACAACCTTATACATCGTTGAAAATGAGCAATAAAAAAACATCTAGTTCGTATCACCGATCCAACAATCAGGTTCCCAGAGAGCAATTACCAAAGTTTGCGCATCCCCATGACAAATATCTACTCTACTTTAACAAATACGGTTCGGACGATTTTTTCCTTTTATCTCGACGCCACAGGGCACAGCCTGAGATACACAATTTTTCAGGGCGATATTAAAGCTGTAGCAAGTTGAGTCTTTAAAAAGTTTATCGTTGAAAGTTCGCGCACCTCACCGTGTCGCGAATGATATATCGGGCAGCATTAATCTTTGTTAAACGTTAGTTAGCCGTGTGGTGGAGTCGGACATTTTTTGCATTTCTTTTTAAGAGGAAATTAAGTTTTATCTGTAAAGGTACACCGGGTTATAATGTCAGTAGAGGTGTATGGATTGCTTGCCGTGTGATATGGCTCTTTCGGAGTGAGCTATGTGAAGAGTTAATGTAGTGACAGTAACAAGTCTCTTGTTTAGTGTCACGATAGGCTATGCGGCCATCTTTATCAATGGGTTCAAAGTTAGAACGCAGTTAGGTTTTCATGAGGAAAATTTAAGTTTTACAATACATTCGATTTGTAAACACCTTAGCGCTCGGTACACAGATATAGATAGACCCTAGATAACGTATATCACGATCTGTATGACAACCAAGAGTGCCATTTTTTGACTACCTATTATGACGTCACAATGTTTTGTTTTTCTTAAATTTGGTATTACCAGGTATTTTTTAAATTAATTACGCATAATATTAATCACAAAATGACTTACCGATGGAAGGAAACGTTTACTTTATTTTTTTACTTACGATTTTTGTACGTAAGCTAGGCACGAAACTAGGCACGCGAAGTAGTTGCTAATATAGTAGTTCTAAAATGTTTCCCCATAAAAATATAGTAGATAACGAAAAGGTGAAAAAAAATTAGTAGGTTCCAAAAATTAGGGTACTTTATTTTTTTTTGAATAATATTTTGTGAATTATTGAACGCATCTGTCAACTTGACATTCCAGAATAGTTAAAAATAGGTATTGACGTTTTGTTTTACGCTTACACATTTTGAAACGAATATTATTGCTAAGAGTTTGATGCCTTTAAAATATAGTAGTTTCGCCTACTATATCTTTTAAAAAAAATATAGTTGTCGGGCCTCTAATATAGTAGCATACTATATTATATAGTAGGGTTGGCAACCCTATCTATATCTGTGGCTCGGTCGGTACCTACACGGTAGGCTAGCTGAGACTGTCGTCAGACGTGTAAGCGTCAGATGACGTCACCGTAAGACTTGTTGTTCATGTGTGCGTGAGACTGTTACTGATACGAGCTCACATGTTTACACATCAATTCTCGTGAGTACCTTGGCACGCATTTGTTTTTTTTTCTTTTAAAGATTACCACTTTAATTCGTCTGGTGACACCAATTTTCGTTAATTATACATTTATTTCTGCACACATATGTAAACAGACCACGAGAAGGGACAGAAAATTACGTTCCTAATAAGGTAATGCTTATTTGCCTTTCTTCCCCATCGGTTATCGGTTCTTCGAGCGATGTTTCCTGCCCATTGCCACTTCAACTTGCATATTCTGAGAGCTATGTTGGTGACCTTAGTTCTTTGGTGAATTTCGTCGTTCCAGATTTTATCGCGCAAAGAAACGCCCAGCATAGCTCTCTCCATAACTCGCTGCGTGACTCTGAGCTTCTCAACACACCAATAATTAACTCTTCAGTTTTATATTATTACTACCTATAGATTATCTACATTTTCAATTATATTGAAGTGCCCAATATTTGACCAGCATAACAAGTACTGAAGTACCTACATCACCTCAAAAACACACAACCCATACTTCAATCCTCCTCCACATCTGTCATCAGTACACATCGTATAAAGAAAGCTATTGTAAATTAAGATCCTGTCGCGATACGGCCCACACACATACGCACGAACACACACATGTAAAGTAACCTTTTAACGGATATCGCTTATCTCTAAAATCAGCATGTATTCATGAGTGATCAACCTCCTCTATAGGCATTATTTATTGAGTTTAAATTGATGGGAAAGAGAATAAAAAGTTGGGATGTAGATGATAAACGATGTATTTTTATCTACGGCTTAAGCAATCTACTAGGGTATGAAGGGAAAACTGTAGTATATTTCAAAATATAGGGAACTAAGTTCAGTCGTGCAGCTGGACCGCTCATCGGACTGACGTGTCAATACTCAACGAACTCAACATCAAACAAAGACTGTCGTCGCTTGTGCAATTACGAATCCTGATTCTTTGGACACGTTACCCGCAACAATGACTCCTTAGAGCGTCTGGTTATTAAGGGAAGGGTAGAGGGCACAAGACCACGTGGTCGATCGCCTACCCGATGGACAGATTCCATCTAATCTGCCACCAAGCTCCCTGTGACAGAGTGTGCTCGCCATGCAGCCAACAGAGACCGGTGGAGAAGGATCGCGAAGGCTGCGACCGCAGTTGTGGGCGACGCCCCATGACCACGACCACTCTGTCAAGAGTGAACGACTGAGAAGAAGAAATTCAGTCGAACAAAATGCAATAGAAAATCGACTCGATTTAAGTGCCTGCTTTAGCGCGTTCGTGTCAGACCTACTGCAATAAAGAATACAAGAACCCAAGATAATGAATCCCGCAATCAGGTCTCGAAACATTAAAACATACAATTTTAGGAAAGGAATAGGTACGCTTATCAACTAAGGAAGGCGGTACAACGCAACCAATTTTGCCATCCGACTGATAACCATCTGTCTCAATTTTTATTTATTCGTCCGTATAATATTCGCTAGCTAGATCGAATAAATTATTATTCGAAATCTATTTTATCTTGCGTATCTCGATGAAGAGATTGTGGTTTATTTATTTGGGCTCGAGTCGCCCACGTGATGGGAAATGTTTTTGAAATACGGGGAAGGAATTTTTAGCATAGGTATTCGATTATCAATTCTTTCGATTTTTCGGTTCTTTTTGTATTTTGCCGATTCTTTAGATAAAATCTAGGATAGATTCAACGACACCGAACGATAAAAATATTTTAACATTTTACATCAAAGTTGACGCCGAATTTAGCAGAATTAGTTGACCATGCATTGTTTGATCGTATTATGCCAATTTAAACCAAAAATTCAGCCACTTCGTTCAACATACTATCATTTTGTTCCAATGCCAAAACATCAATTAACACCCCGCATGCCTTCGAGAAAGAAACTTCAAAATGTAACGAACATTCACTACCATTCGGCATAATGACGGCACACTGCATTCTCGGGACCTCTCCCGAACAAGAAAGTATCAAATATTAACCATCGGACACACCTGAAGCCAGACAGCCTGGCATGCATATGAAGAGGACAGATACACGACCACAAACTTACCCAAACACCCCCGAAAATGCAGCCAAACTCCTAACCCTGAGCAACAAGACTCACTTTCGAATAACATTTAAATTTCGAAACGATTCGAATAAAGTAGCAGCACTGCCTGAGATAGTATCATTTCGTACGTTAGCAAGAAACACATTTCAAGCGAAACATGGACGATGTTGGGGTCGAATCGAAACAAAGCGTTGTGACATCGAGATAAGAATCGATAGGCTCGCGAAACGTCGCGCCGAAACGCACCGAACAAATTATCGATTCATAAAAACATCGATTTTAAAATATTGCCGCGAGTTTATCGCGTCATTGTTCCGATAGGGTGGCCAGTATAATGTTAATAAGTTGCCAGCATTAAAAATTCCTTGCGTGTGTTGACTTTGTGCGCCCTTCGGATTCTTGTCGCTGTTTTAAGACGAAACTTTTTAGTGTTGCTAATTAATTATGTTATTGAATGGAAATTAAATTATTATTATATTTTTAATCTTGATAATTGGCCTGGGCTTATGAAACCCGTATGGGCTGTGGCACTTGAAGAATTCATGTCAAATTGTGTCAAATTAATTATGATCGTTCGAACATTCCTCCTACCAAGTTTAGTACTTGCCAGGTGTGTTTTATCACTCACTTATTAACTAAAAGTTAACACATCTGCAATGTTATTCTGTAAGAACTCACTTTGGTGCTCACTTCTGATCCCGCGATGAAAACTGTATAAGGTATTCTGTAACGCGATGAAAACTATGCTAGCGCCACTAAGTGACAACATAGATGACGCGAACTACTTTTACGTAACTATTTTAGCGAATACCAAATTTAAATACTTTTGACTTCAAGTAAATGAGATTGGAAATGATAGGGTTCAAATTCGCGGGTAGTATCTAACAGAATTGCACTGCTGGTTCAAAAATCAAATAATTTTACCTGACTTTGATGTGGGGACATTTTACACACGGCCATCTGACCCCAAACTAGGCAGACCCTGTACTATGGGTGTCAGACAGCTGATATACATACACAAATACGTAAATAGATACGACAACAACCAGACACAAGGCAAACACAAGTGCTCATCACACAAATGTTTGCCCTGGGCGGAATTCAAACCCGCAATACGCTGAATAAAAACCCAGAATCACATAGCAATATTACAAACCAAATGAGACTTGAAGCTCGGGTCAGGAATACTAGGGGAGACCGAGGTGAGTTGTGACAGAGGAGAGTTGTGACAAAGACGATTTCTCGGAACCTATGACCGCGAGCGATCTGGTAACTGCGCACAATTGTTTCTTTAGCGACGCGCTACTTGACGCAGTACGCGTCAGAGGCACACGACAAGCGGTTGCGTAAATACGACGCCTGCATGGGAAAAAAACCGAAAAGTATGTTTTTTATCAAAATTTTGATTGAATTTATATCGTGACATATTAAATTCACGGTATTATTCTATTTTTGCTTATATTGTGTGGTTTTTAATGTTTCAAAGTGTGGCATTGTCTTGCTGTGTTTGCATCTTGTTTCGAAATTACGAATTATTATTCTGACCAGGTCGTGATTTTTGGCACCTAGGAGAGTTGTGACACGCTGTCACAACTCTCCTTTTTAAGTTTATTTTTTGTTTGCTTATTTTAAATGCTTTTTGCAACGTTCTTATGTTTACATGTGTGTTCATTTATTTTAGTAAATTCTTACTAGGTACCTAAGTTTGACATAAAAAGTATTCGGCAATTAAAGTCTGTCTTATCATTTGACCACCACGTCAAAGAAGCAAAAATCGTGCCCTCGGCGCCGAGCTACGAATATCTACTCTATGGAATTACGTTTCTATGCGTAAGTCCATAGAGTAAGACAAGACAAACAGAAACAAAATAACAAAATCAGCATTTGATGTGGCGATCACTGCAAGGAATATGAGTGCTGGTTTTGCTGCAACTGGAACTTGGCCTGTTAATACAGATATCTTTGGAGAAGCTGATTTCCTGCCTAGTCAAGTCACTGATCGTATTTTGCCCAATTCAGAACCAGAGCAATCGTCAAGGGTTCATGAAACTACGGCCACTGTAGAAAACAGCCCAGCCCACGCCATATTTTAAATCCTACAATTAGTACAGTAGAAAACAATGAAGCTAGATTTGTTACGCCAAACTATACTATCGGACCAGTTGAAAACGATGAGACAAAAACCCTTATTGCAGTTATATCCACAGACCAGACCAAGACATCTTCTAGCAATTCATCTTTACCAAGCAATATCGCCAATGAACCCGTTGCCTCCACGTCTACAGCTCGAATTCCTCTTGCCACTACTTCTGATGTGTTCTCGCCAGAATCAGTAAGGCCATTGCCAAAAGCTCCACCAAGAAAAAATAACCAACCTAATAGGTGCAAGATCAAATCAGCTGTGCTCACCGACACACCTACCAAGGATGAAATAGCCCCCATAGAAGCCAGTAGAAAGTTAAAAAGTGTGAAAAAGCGTGTTTTAACCGAAGAAAAGAATAAACCTAAAAAAACCAAGAAGAAGACTAACAAGAAAAGTGCAGGTGATGCCGAAGAAGACGCAGAAAATTTTTGCTTTTGCTTGTGCTGCCTTAAATCCTATGGCAGTAGCAGATCAAATGAGAAGTGGGTTCAGTGCCTAGAATGCAGAGGCTGGTCTCACGAAGATTGCACTGGGGGTGAGCTGCAATTCGTATGTCACAATTGTTTATCAGATTAGAATAAGATATTTGACTGACTTTAAAACGACTGATCTCGTAATGATGCCATAATTACTTACAAAGGATTTAAAACTTGTTATGTTACTGTAGTTCCTACAATTATACCAACTGATAATTAAGGTACTTTTATGCAAAAAAGTCGTGTATTTTGTTCATAATTCCTATAAAAGTATTTTATCTTTCAAATATAGTCTAGATTTACAGCTGTCACAACTTACCTTGGTACCTGTCACAACTTACCTCGGTGTTAGGAGAGTTGTGACAAAGGGAGTAGTTTCTGTTTTCGTGGATTTTCTCAGAATCCTTATTACTTTCATTGACTCTGATAACTGCTTTCAAAAGAGTAAGGATTGAGCTACATTTAGGCAAAAAGTTCATGGTCGTAGTAAGTTTTTTTTCTGAGATATGTTCTTTTAAGTAAAAATTGTCACAACCCTCCTCGGTCTCCCCTACCATCCGTTCCCTGACAAAAATAGCTGATGTCATTAGGAAAACTGTCACGCTGAATTGGAATTGGGCTGGACACATCTACTGTGATCATTGGGCCAAACGCATGACGCAATGGATCCCTTTACATGGCAAGCGACATCGCGGCGGACCCAGGTGGTGATGGTAGAATGATCTAGAGTTTTTTGACAAAGACTGGTCTCAAATAACCCTTGTAGTGGAAGGAGAGTAGAGAGGCCTTATAACTGCGGTGGGAAATTACAGGCTAAAAAAAAAATTTGACTTGAAATAAATCCGTCAGTTTATTGCGCAAGGATATGTGGTCAGTACATGGCCACCCTGTATGCGCCCGCGCATATCTCGCCCGTCCGTCATACAGTATCGCGCGATCGTCGCCCCACTGTGGCGCGACTAGCAAAATGAGCTTTTGTTTGTCACTTGCTATCGATGATTTCAATACAATGTATTGTTTTAGCAAAAAATATTTTATGTTGATATCGGAGAATATGATCTGATGGATAATATGGAAGCTGTAAAGGAATAGCAGTATCAGAACATACGACTGTTTTTGAACACTGAGAAACTTTATAAACTATCTATCATGACTGACGAGACTATTGATGCCAATAAGCCTGGCATAGTGGTGATAGATCGATTGGAGCGTCCGTGTCCACGGTTCCACATGACGAGAACCTCGTAAGGGCTGAGAAAGATGAACAAATTAAGTATCTTGACTTGGCTCGCGAGGTTGTCGACATGTAGGATGTGAGTACAGCAGTAATTGTGCCGATAGCCGTGACTGTCAATGGAATCATTTTCAAGAGCCTCGACCAACGTCCGAGGAGTCGTCCGAGGCTCTGGTTGGGCAGCTGGATCAAGGGCTTGAAACAGAAAGAGGACACGCCTGGACACGGCGCGTATAGTTAGGAGATTCCTCTCTCAAGACCTCTGACCACCGGTTGTTAGGACCCTGTTCCCGATATCGGTGGCCTACAATTTTTTTATATTTTGAAATGTTTTTATTTTATACCAATATTTTATAAAATATAATATAATCATCATCATCTGCCTAGGCTGAATACCAGTGTTTTACATGGAGCGACTATAAATTATAATACTTATAATATGTAGGTACATTAAATAAATAAATGAGAATAATTATTATTATTTATTTCAAGCAACAATTTGATACTTAATTTTAATTTGTGATTTAATTTAATTCTTAAATTTTATTTATAATTTCCAAATTTTAATGAATTATTCCTAATATGCTAGGTGGCTTGTAATAGGAACGTACAATTAAAAAAAAGAAAAACCTATAACTATTAAACCAAAAATAAACTAATATAATAAGGCATCAAAAAATTCCTCCACATCGCCGTCATCTGGGAATGTGCCCAAGAGACCTAATTAGATCTTGTAGACGTTTTAACGTATTTTGTTAGTAAAGTTGTTAGCTTAGATATTATAATACTATTATGCATAAGGTCTCCTATAAGTGAAGGAGTACCTTCGCGATACCTCTGTCGTCCACAATTTATTTTGTATGAGACATGTACATCCTTTGTTGGAGATCCTAAATAAATAAATAAATAAACAAGACTCATAGTGTTAGTAACAATTAACAATATACTTACAAACAACGTTACTAATAGACTTACACAAAAACAGAAATAGTTTATGACATAATTGCTACAAGGTGACAGGCCCAGCCGAAACCCTGCAGCAGTGGTTCACAAACTCACAATCAGGGTTATATATAGGGTGACTGGTAATAAGTGTACGATACTTAAACACGTGATTGTGTTCATGATAACAAACAACTTTCCCGAAGAAAAAATGTTTTTTGTACTGGTTCACTTTTATCACAATAACACAACAGCCGTATGAAATTCACGCGAGCGCACGCCTGTCACCTAAAGTGAAACAGTACAAAAAAAAAGTTTTCTTCGGGAAAGTTGTTTGTTATCATGAACACAATCACGTGTTTAAGTATCGTACACTAATTACCAGTCACCCTATATACCAATCAGTGTAAGATTTATCTGTTTACTGACGGGCCTGTTGGTCTAGTGGTCACTGACCCTGACTGCTAAGCCGGAGGTCGTGGGTTCGATTCCCACCCAGGACAAACTTTGTGTGATGAGCATGATTGTTTGTTCTGTGTCTGGGTGTTTATCTATAATATGTATGTATTTATAAATTATATAAGTATGTATATCAGTTGTCTGGTTACCATAACACAAGCTCTGCTTAGCTTGGGACCAGATGACCGTGTGTGAGTTGTCCCAAGATATTTATTTATTTATTTATTTATCTACCACGTCTGCGTACCCCTAAACAGTAACAAAACTATCGTCCCACAAACTGCAGAAAGGTAAACAGTAGGCGTAAGTACCTTTGACTATTAGACACCTGTTGCTACAATCAGATGGCGTTCCGTGTCCATTGAGCGCTATCTACGCTCATTATGAACTCGACCCCTTCCCAGCAAGTAATGGACAGCGAATATTGCAACAGTATATTGGGATAAAATCTTTAAAATGTAGGTTATGGAATTTAGTTTTTAACAAGGGATAATAAAGTCTAGTTTTGCATTTACCATGTTGAATTTCATGTGACGTCACAGACTCGGATCATTTTTCTGATATATCAAGCGTCCGGGCTAAAATAGCACCCCCCCCCCCCCCATTTCAACCCGAGGGTGTCGTAGAAGGCGACTAAGGGAAAATCCGGAAGTCGGGCAGCAGCGGCTTCCGTGTACTTAACAACCTCACTGTGATCCCCAAGACTGGCCGACCAAGCGTAGGGATTATGGCAGCCCCCTCCCCACCCCCCTTACGGGAGAGGTCTTTGTTCAACAGTGGACGTCTTCTGGCTGTTGATGATGAGACCAAAATTAAATAACAAAAAGGAAAGAAAAATATCAAAAGGAATTGACAACATTTCAAAACTGACACGACCATAAATCAAAAATACTTACCAATTTTTTTTTCGTATCCTGAGTCCAAATATATATTTTTTATATTTTTTTTTATTTCTTAATTTCTGAGAAAAATAAATAAAACAAAAGAACATGTGATGACGTCACATATACGGTGGAAAGAGGTACGTACTTTGCCTAAGCATTTCAATGGTTTAGATGAAAATATTAACGTCAAATAAGACACAAATGTCAATGTCACAAATATGAAGTGTAATAATATATATGACTAAGTGTATTTTTTGACGGGTCACAGTAAAGCAACGAATATACGCTATTCTACCGTAAGCATGACGACATTTGGCGCTTACGTCTTTTTAGAATATACCTAATTTTAAAGTTGAAATTATGAATGAACAGTACATCATTTCTAAAAACGCAAAAATACGGATTTGTATTTACTTTTACATAACGTAATAATACATGCAGGTTAAAAAATTGAAATGTTGTCAATTATGAATATTAGTGTGGAGAAGGCGAGGAAGGCCAAAGAAAAGATGTGAGGAATGATTTTAATGAAAATAGAAGTCAATACCTAAGAAACACACATAGAATAAAAGCAGGAAGATGAGATCAAGGTCGAAAATGTCTTGAATGAAAAGATAGGTGCACAAACTGGCCCGTAATAATATTAGTACCTAGTAATAATAAGCATAATTAACTTGCAAGCTTCATCCGCCTAGAACTCGAAAATGCAATAAAATGTCCTGTGACACTTGACAATACTGTACCTACCATGAAAGAAAAAAAAAGAAAGTGAAAGAATTTATGAAATCGGACCAGTACCACCACCAAAGAGAATATTATATGTATAGTCTTTGACCACCACAGATTAACCAGTTACAAACAAAAAAACTGGCCAAGTGTGAGTCGGATTCACGCACGAGGGGTTCCGTAGCAATATCTGTACAACATTAGACATCGAGCAAACAAAACGGCAACAAAACACGTTTGTTGTATGGGAGCCCCCCTTAAATATTGATTTTATTCCGTTTTTATATTATATTTGTTGTTATATCGGCAACAGAAATACATCATCTGTGAAAATTTCAACTGTCTAGCTATCACAGTTCATGAGATACAGCCTGGTGACAGACAGCCAGACAGACAGACGGACAGTAGAGTCTTAGTAATAGAGTCCTGTTTTAGCCCTTTGGGTACGGAACCCTAAAAAATGCTTACAAATAATATTAAGCAATAAAGTATAAGTTTAGAAAAATTTAAGCTCATTATGTATTCTGAATTGATTGACTATCACCTTCAGTATAATTAGAGAGGCACTAGAAGAAAATTTAAAGAATTCGGGCTTTGATGTCAGGTGAACATCGCGGGTCCGTTTGATTTTGAATCGATTAACAATCGAAGGTCATCATACTAATCAATTGGTTTTGAGAACAGATGCTGTTTTATGATAAGAGGACAAGATTCTTGCAAAACGGTATTATTAGAATAGAGATGACGAGAGGTCCAATTTTTCGTAATTAAATTCAAAACATCGTCACTTACGGTTTTTTTAATACATTTTTTTATTGGGATCAGTCGGCCACACTATTTTTCAAACCACTGCAACATTTCGCCGGAATCAACAGCGGCTAGAAAAGCGTCGAGGCTATATTTACTAGCTGCTGCCCGCGACTTTGTTCCTGGTGTTCACTTGCGGTAGCCATTAGACGTCCTTAATCCGGTCCTGTCGCAAAATCCGTTCTTAGCGGACGTCTACTAACTATGTACTACCTTCCTGTCAAATGACAATGCCAGATCCTGCCCCACCCATTTACAGAAAATGTAATTTAATTAAATAATTGTAATGATCATAGAATCTTATTATAATAAATTGTTTTGCTTTAGAACTTGCGATTTTGCGAACTTGCGTTCTTGGTTTGTTTACACGAGATAGGCTCTAGTGTGGAGTTGTGTGGAGTTCATTAGCAATATGCTTCCTTTGTGTCTTATATTTGTTTTTTTTTTGAGAACCTCATTGATAATGTAGACTATTGTAGATTATAAGGAAATGTAAAGAACTTTTTTGTTGGCAAATGAACAACATTATTATTATTACTTGCGGATTACAAATCAATGCTAAAACGAATGCAAATACAGTTTTTTGTTTACAGTTTTTATTTAAACAGAAACGGCAAGTTCTGCAGCCATTAAGGCTAATGTTTAGTTATCAGCAATGAATAAGCAGTAAGATGCTACATATTGCAAGCTTGTACATGACTTTTATTGAGTGGGGTAAAGTTCTATAGAGTTTCTGGCATTGTCCTTTCATCTTTATACGTTAAGCGGTTTTCGATATTTCGTGATGAGTGAGTGAGTGACCTTTCACTTTTATATAAGGTGCTATAAAAATATCTGCCACGGCTGCAATGGGAGACAGTATTGTGTTTATAGATTACAATAGTAAAGATAAATTATTGATCATCACACTTTTTTCCCTGCGTATTATTGTGTACCTAGTAGGTTAGATAGTGACGAACTAATCAGCTGATTTCAGTTTTCATTCACAGAACAGATAGAAAGAGATAGCAGTTGTTTTCATTGACGAAGCGACACATCGCGCGTAATTTGTGAAACGCGTTATGCAGAGTAGAGTCAATGTTTATTAAACTACTTTATTTTCTCAAATTAAATTAACTATTCTGGGGTACGAAAGTTCTTCACTATTGTAATCTTTAAACACAATACTACCTCCCATTAAAGCCGTGGCAGATATTTTTATAGCACCTTATATATGCAATAATACTAGCTGACCTTACAGACGTTGTCCTGTCCCTATCTACCTACCTACCTACCCTGCCAATCTACCTAACTACCTACCTACTCTACCCTACCTATACCTACCTACCTACCTAGGTAGTTAGGTAATGCAAATATAACCAAGGAATATAAAAAGTTTCATACAATCTTTTATCCCCTATTTCACCCCCTTGGGGGTTGAATTTTGAAAAATCCTTTCTTAGTGATCCACTAAGGAAGGATTTTTCAAAATCCGCCTTCGTCATATGAGGAATACGTGTACGAAATTTCAATTTTCCAGCTTTAAGGGTTTGGCCTGTGCGTCGATACATCAATCAGTATATAGATAGATTATTAGAAGATTAGATAGATAGATTAACCGCGCACACCTACTAACGCTAGACTGCACTGAAAATTTCACTAGGTGAAGGTTTGTGAAGGGACATCACCTTTCTCACAAGCTTATTACTCAATTTTAAACATATTTAGTGAATTTCTATATAAATATAATATTCTGCGAGGCCTTATCAAGAGGTCGTGCCGTGAGGCCTTAGTTCTAAGAACGTACAAATCGTCAGGCTCTCCCAAACATACGGACACCCTAGGATGAGAGTAAGGAAGAATCAACTTTAGGTAGTTGTTATAAGAGTAGATTTGGAAGGTCCCGCAGGAAAGTTTGTGTGCAACGGCCGTGTGTTACACAGTAGCTTTGTAAAAAAGATGATTGTTGTTTATTTTATACTAGCTTTTGCCCGTGACTTCGTCCGCGTTAATGTCGGTAAATCGCGAATGCAGGCGAAGTCGCGGATTAAGGCATTTGGCCCGTACTGAATTTGTGGACGAATCCGGCGGTGATGTAGACGCAGTCTTTAATCGGACGCATTTTTAATTTATTGTAATAAAAATAATCCATATTTGTAAAAAGTAACAAAACCAAATCATTTTCCTTTGTATTGCAAAGCAGTAGATATATTTTTTTATACTCTATTGATAAGAAATTAAGGAGTAAAATGGTTTCATCTCAATGATTTGGAGGTGTTTTGACATTTTTTTCTTATTGTGTTTGTGTTTTCGTATTGGTATGTGATACCGATAGAAAAATTGTGGCTAAACCAAATTACGTATCATATCATGTAGATTACTAACAATTTTTTTCAGATGTAATTTATCTGTAAATGCCGACGAAAAGTTGCTTCATCGGGCCAAGTGCTCAAGGATATTGGCGTGTCTACAAGCCTTAAAAAGCAGCCCAGGGATCGAGCTATCTTCATACTAAATTTCATCAAAATCGATGCGACCGGTTTGTCGTAAAAACTTATCAGACAGAGTTACTTCTGCGTTTATAATGTATGGAAGTATGGACAAAAGGGACTATTATAAGATTAATAAATCTAGTTTGGTGCTTGATATCAAATTGAGTTTTTTACTAACATCACCATAAAATAGAAACTTTACAGTTCACAGTAGTATGGTATGGTAAGCTTTAAAAGAACTCACTTGCGTTTCTCTTTCTTATTTTTTTATTACTGTTATTTACCTAAAGATTTCATGTACGCATTGACTATTATTCTTCAATGAAATAACACATATATATTTATTTTCTTAACCTTACACATAAACATTCGCATCGGTGTAACGGGCGTCCGTTATCGCGATATCGCCGCGCGGGGTGGCCGCGCGTCGCGCGATTCTCCGCCGCAATTACACGCGGGACCCGCGCGATATTTAGCAGAATGACACGACAATGTCGCGTCGTGGGTAGCTGTTTATTGTGTCGTGAATGGACGGCCTTATATCGTATGCTTGTGTTGAATATATCATAAATTAAATTATGTATGTTACGGTCAGGTATAACTTTTGATTTTGTGAATAATCTATACTTTTAATATTATAAATGCGAATGTAACTCTGTATGTTACATTTTTACGATGAAATGGCTGAACCGATTTTAATGAAATTTGGTATGAAGATAGGTTGAACCTTAAGAAAGGACATAGGCTACTTTTAATTTCGCGACTTTATCTGTACCCGCGATAACCGACATTCATGCGGATAATATTTACACGAAATAATAAAAAACAGAAAAACCTATAATTATAAAATAATACAATAAGTATGGTCAAATACTTTTTCGATCCTGAATTAAGACCGATTTATTTGTCTTTATTTTATTTTCCATGTATTTTTAAAAGGTTAAAAGAAACGTTTACCTTGTTACATACAGTTAATAAAACCAGTTTCGTAAAAAATAGGTACCAGTTAAAATCCGTGATTCAAATCACAAAAGATTAAACATTAAGATAAATATTTATCCTACAATACAAAACCAGTCACAACGACAAACTAATCCATACCGCAGCAAAATTAATTAATTCACCATTTTAAAATTCATAAGGTGTTAATTTTTATTTAAAGAATATCACATTTTCTGCCGACCACAGATGGCAAAATAAAAAGCGATCATTACTTTATTATTGTTCATAACTATCAAAATATAACTGGGTATCATATTTCAAAAGCATTTTAATATTCCGTCTTCAATAATATTCAACACGTCATTTCCATTCTAAATTTAATTTATGAAATTGGAACGTAATCCTATATTTTATTTAGCGAAATCCAATCCGATTGTCATCAGAATCGTTATCTTAAAGGCAATCGTAAAAGATACATAGGTTGCATTTACATAAAATCTATATTTATACGCTTATGTTTTTAGGCGTGTGAATCAATGGGCGGGCCCTAGTAATGGAGATGATCCGGTAAGGCCTAAGATTTGTAGGCGTTGTGTAAGACATGTTTGTTTAAAAATAAGTTGGATTTAACTCACAGAGTTTTACAACGATATTGATGAACACATTTTTAGGGGCAGGGCCACTAATTAATTATTTCTTAATTACGCATCTTTAACTAAAATGTAAGTAAAATCCACATTAAGAATTATGGAAATTTTGTATTATATTCACTTCGACAATCAAGTCATTTTTAACCGACTTCAAAAAGGAGGAGGTTCTCATTTCGATTGGTAGATTTTTTTTAGTGTTTGTACAGCGATTACGTTGAAATTTATGATCCGATTTACGTGATTCTTTTTTAGTTTGATGCGGAATAGTTGCCATTTGGTCCCATAAAAATTTAACATAGTTTGGCCCAGTAGTCTTCATTTTATGATTTTATTTTTTATGTTTGACCACGTATAACTTTTTTTAGTGTAGTCCGATTTCGATGATTCTTTTTTTTAATTGATAGTGTATACCTCAAATTTGGTCCCAAATAAATTTCAAGAGAATATTTCACCCCTAAGGGTAGAAAGTTAAGAGATGACTGATTTTTTTCGTGTCACCGTTTCGTAATTAATTTGTATAATAAAAAGTAGGCACCAAAAAGTGAATTTATTATTACTCTCATTTACATTATCATTATTGCCCAAGAACCCCGTCTTCACAGGTGAAGGCCTCCTCCAAAGTTAGCCAATTGTCTCGGGTCTATGGCTACTTCTGTCCAATGTAGACCGTCGATATTTTTAATTTCATCGTCCCATCTTCTCATGGGCCTTCCTGTGCCTCTTTTGTTTTATTTTATTACTCTAATTTATTTCCATACAATTGTCCCAATAAACCTTAGATCCAACCTCCTATTTCAAACATTGTCACCTCTATGTTCAAATCGGAAACCAGATCACAGAGCCGGTTAACCCTACAAAGCTCTTGTTAGCGGACAATTTACCGATAGTACGCGCAGCCAAGCGACCGACGAGATACTCCGTCTCATTAGCCTGGGCTTAGCACGCGTTCGACAGGTTAAATTAGGAAGTGCATCATAATCTATGGGGTTCACGTGATCGCTCTGTTACAACGGAGATAATTATCACTGTAGAAGCATTGTGTGGTAGTGGAAAATTTACCTATAAATACTTAAAATCTAGTCAAAGTCAAATCATTTACAATTAAGACTGTAAAAAGGCATCTGTGTACGTCATAAAAGGTGGGGATGACAATACGACAAAAATTAAAATACTGGTAATACTAGTTCATAACAATATTTTGAAACTATCAAATAAATCCTACCACCGAAATAAAAAAAAATCTAACATTTAAATGTAACCAAAATAGAATACCATTTAAAATATTGGTTTATACTAACTTGTGAGAAGAGCGGCAACTTGTGGCGCTATGATTTAATATTATTAATCCATACTTCCATGCTAATATTATAAATGCGAAAGTAACTCTGTCTGTTACGCTTTCACGATGAAACGGCTGAAGCGATTTTCGTGAAATTTGGAATGAAAATAGCTTAAACCCTGGGGAAGGACATAGGTTACTTTTTAATCCGCGACTTCGTCTGCAACTGAGATAACCGACATTCACGCGGACGAAGTCGCGGGCAAAAGCTAGTGCTCTGTAAAAACAATTAGGTACACCAAATTACCAAATTCTGCCATGATCCTTTTCAACCGACTTCAAAAAAGGAGGAGGTTATCAATTCGTCTGTATTTTTTTTTTTTTTTTTTTTTTTATGTTTGTTACTTGATTTCTCGGGACTGGGTGAACCGATTTTGATGATTCTTTTTTTATTTGGAAGCTAGTGCTTCCCGTGTGGTCCCATTTTAATTTGGTCCAGTTCTGATCATGACATCCATGAGAAAACCGTATAAGTCTTAAATTTGCATTAAGTATGTGCGCGATTTGTTACGCGATTTCTCAGGCAAACGTAAACCGATTTTGAAAATTCTTTTTTTTATAGATAGGGTATGCTTCAGGGGTGGTCCCATATAAATTTTATCGAAATTGATTCAGCACTTTTTGAAAAATCAACAAATACCCAAAAATTTTACATAGACGACGTTTTAGTTTCATCAATCTTTGTAGTAGTTAACTTTCAATCTCTTCTTAATAGATTTGAATGAGAAGGAGGTACTAAAAAGCGGAAAATAAAAAGCTTTTCACAAAAAACCGCCTTCAAAAAGTGAAAAATAACTTTAGCACAGAACACACATTGACTTTAGTTTCGGAAGTCGGTGGCAATACAAAACAACAAACAGAACAAAGCCACTGAATTTCGAACTAAAGTCAATGTGTGTTCTGTGCTAAAGTTATTTTTCACTTTTTGAAGGCGGATGTCTTTTTTGTGAAAAGCTTTTTTTATGCTATTGTCGTCGCCAACCTGTATCAGACAATTTGGAAGCATATAATATATTATATCAGCGTCAGGTATATTTGCCTGTTACATGTTGAGCTGGACTTCCATTTGGTGCAACCTTGAGACGCACACCGCACTTTGTTTAAATCGTTATTTGGTTTGTTTTTTTTTTGTGTTGTGTGTAGGTATGTCTTTTGGGTGCACTAAATAAATGTTTGATCTATCTATCTATTTGAATCTAGTGGCCCCCTCTAAAAGGTAGATTTGTATGGAGAAGAATGGGCAAGAAACTTCATAGCTATTCTTCTTTACATAATATGAAAAGTCGCTAGCCGCCGTTTGTCCATCTACATGCTTAGATCTTTTAAACTAAGCAACGGATTTGAATGCTGTTTTTATCAACAGATAGAGTGATTCACGTGGAAGGTAAAACGTTGTATATTTGATCTACACAGCACTCGTGCGAAACCGGGGCGGGTTGCTAGTACATTATAAAATCTTATTCCAATGATCTAATGACACCATTTGACTTCACCTGAGTTCTTAGATAGGTACTGTAGAAACGTTGACTGTATTAGCTATCTCCAATCTTATTTCAGGTCCTCTCGAGCTTTCGGCGTTTTGACTATGTTATTTTAAAATTAATTGAATATGGGCGGGTTGCTTCAACTGTACTTTACTGACAGGTAATAGTCAAAAATGGCGCTAACTATCGTCAAACCTAAAAATGGGTTGTTTCAGAAAATGGTGGCCTTAACGTACGTTAAAAAATTACTACCATTACCGATGCTTCATCCACCAGTCAACGAAATAGTTGTGAAACTGGCAGTCCGAATAACTTTAACTGACGGTTTTGTATGCCATGAAACAGCCCGTTACATTTAACGAACGTTAAACTTCTAACGTCATAGTAATTTTTAACCGTCCGTATGTAACGTTAACCAATCTTTTGAAAAACCCGCTCTATACGTAATAAGTAAAATTGTGTTTAAGTAAATCAATTTAATAAAAATCCCTACAATAATCCCAATAGTGGTTGCAGTACCTACTTATGCACACTGACATTGAAATTCAGGCTTATCACTCCGTGTCCCAAGAATTGCTCGAAAACGAAATCTACCGGGTTCTCACAAAGCTTACAACACAGAATCCGCTCCAATACACGTAAGCAATTTGTAGCTACCGACTACCGAGGTTCCAGCAGTAGTAAGTAATGCACAGCCACATGCATCACGCACATAGATCGAGCAGTTATCGGCGGCTGCGCCGATAGCGCGGCGTGCGCTCGAACGATAAGGCTCGCTCGACTCGCCTATATTTCACACCACACTGGTTGGCTGGTCCAAGTGGGGTGGAAAATGGAGCATTTAAACTTTTTGAAATCAGTTTTAGAATGGTGATTCTTATATGTGGAGGTATATAGGGTGACTGGTAATTAGTGTACGATACTTAAACACGTGATTGTGTTCATGATAACAAACAACTTTCCCGAAGAAATTTTTTATTTTGTACTGGTTCACTTTAGGTCACAGGCGTGCGCGCGCGTGAATTTCATACGGCTGTTGTGTTATTGTGATAAAAGTAAACCAGTACAAAAAACATTTTTTTTTCGGGAAAGTTGTTTGTTATCATGAACACAATCACGTGTTTAAGTATCGTACACTAATTACCAGTCACCCTATATAGTGTAGTCCTCCTTATCGATTTCGATTATGGCGACGATTTAAAAACTATTTCGTAGCGGGTGCCCTAGTATGACTTGCCAGACCGGATTTTGTTTTCCCGGTCACAACTAATACCTTGGCCTGCAGAGTTAAAAGTATAGATGTAGGAAGGTTAAGGTGTTTCTTCACGTATTTGGCGTCTTTTTTGGATATGAAGGTAAGTAGAAAATGAAGACAAGGATCTTAAAGAAGGTAGTTGCGATTTTAATTCTGATTCTGAAAATACTTCAAAATCTGACCGACAAATGCTTGGTAGTTGCCAATAATCTAACCTTAACCATATTTCAACCAACATGCACAGTCATATGCCATCAAGCACAATTTGCTATAGTATTAATAAACAGTGACAGTATATAAATTTTAACTCAACTCTGCTACAATATCGCATTGGGTCTAGCCTGTAAGGATATTTGTATGTTTAGAGTTAGTAAATAAATTAATGGTTTTAAATCCAACCTATCTTACGTCAGATATCCTGCATATTTTAAAAATCACTCATGACTCGAGCCTTTTTTCCACCGCTCGACTTCCATCATTCATTATGTCATTTATTTTCTGTACCCACATTAGAGCAAAATAAATTCTAATTCTGATGCTGATTCTAATTCTAGTTCTGATTCTAATTCTACCCCCCCGCCATATTCCCCAACTTGGGCCACACAACGCGACGGCGACGACTAATAAAACGATTTAATATCCACTTCCGAACGCTCTGTGCACCCTACCTCGTAAACCTAACGGTCCAGTACTTACGTTATAAAATTAATAACCACATTTAAATAACTGCTCTCGATCGGGTATGTTTGTGATGTCAGTTTGAGATTTTGAAGGAGCGTTCTTGACATTTTACAGGCAAAGCAAATATTGTGTGTGTTGTCTTGTTTCTATATGTGAAAACAATGCAGGTAAAGAGCAATGTATAGGCATGGTAAAGATATCTAACAGTATTGTGACTCGGCCTTGTCTTTGAAATAATTATCTACAGTAGCGCGGTATTTCAACACACGAGAGGGCTGCCCGTCAGTATTTTAATTTCATCAACTTACTTGAGTTTCTTCCTAATTTTATGATTGTAAATATTACAAGATTTTTTTTACAGACAGGGGGACAGATAGGAGTGAAAAAGTTCGAACTGTCCCCTCGTTGCTAACAAGGGGACAGATCAAACTTCACACAATCCATCCTTCTTTTCTACGGCCATCCTCTTCCACTCCATCCATACATTCACAATACCGACACTCCAATATCGATAAAACACAAAACTACCAATCAGCCATAAACTCCGTCTCCACTTTAAAACATGCACTTCATATCAATTTCTTTCAAATGCTCCGATCCGTTTACGGCTCGTACATTATCTGCGTGAATCGGACCGGGCGCGGCGCGACATATAGCGCGGTGTCGCACGTTATCGCGCGGTTGCACTCCCGATATCGCGCGAATAGGGTTGCCGCTGCGAAAATAAACTAAATAAATGTTCTTGATTCGGGAATGTTGTGGCTTTATGCGGTTTTGGGGTTAGGGGTGGTCGAAATTTCGTTTTTTGGGGTTAGGTTAATAGAGATATATCCGTGTCTATTAGGATTTAAAGATCAATGGGATTTGGAAGTGTAATGATAAGATGGGTGAATTGTGTGATTGAAGACTTACATCATTCTCATTTAACTGCCCGTTGGTCTCATGGAATTCTGGGATCCCCACGGTTGGGCATAACAAATTTCTCAGTAGCAGTTCGATAGGGTTTGGAAGTTGGTGGTGTGACAACCTCGTGTCTCAGAAAGCATGTAAAGCTGTTAGTCCTGCGACTGATCTCTCCCCGGATTGGCGATTTCAGATTGATATTATTTACTAGCGACCTGCCCCGATTTCACTCGGGTCCAATGTAGATTAAACTATACATATAAACCTTCCTCTTGCATCACTCTATCTTTTTTTGGAAATGCATTAAAAATCCGTTCTGTAGTTTAAAAGATCTAAGCGTACACAGAGACAGACAGCGGGAAGCGACTGTGTTACTATGTAATGTAACAAACACATATGTATGTTTGTGTTTGTTTATCTATATATGTATGTATTTACAAAAAAAAATGTATCTGTGTATGTATATCAGCTGTCTGACACCCATAGTACAGGGTCTCCCTAGTTTGGGGTCAGATGGCCGTGTGTGAAAATGTCACACATATTATTATTATTCACATTCATTTATTTTATATACACATTAAATTACATTTTTAAATATTTAATATAAAAATAAAAACATTTAAAAATATAAAAAAATAGTACCTCACCGGTATCGGGAACAGGGTCCAAGTTACCGGCGGTCAGGGCTCCAAAGAGAGAAATCTCCTGACAATGCGGGCCGTGTCCAGAAGTACTGCCTTCTGAATCAAGCCCTTGATCCAGCTGCCCAACGAGAGCCTCCTTAGGTGTTGGTCGAGGCTCTTGGAAATGAGTCCATTGGCCGTAACGACTATCGGCACAATGACTGCTGTATTCACATCCCACATGTCGACAACCTCGCGAGCCAAGTCAAGATACTTAATTTGTTTATCTTTCTCGGTTTTCACGAGGTTCTCGTCATGTGGAACCGCTATATCAACAATCATTGCGCGACGCTCTAATCGATCTATCACCACTATGTCAGGTTTATTGGCAACAATAGTCCTGTCAGTGATGATAGATCGATCCCAATACAACGTGATATGGCGTTTATTATTATTAATGACAAATCCAGGTTTCCCCACGCTGTTTTCCTTAAAGATAGTGATGTACAAAATAAACTTAGAAAGTAGGTAGGTACACACAACGTCATCAACAGCTTACCCCCCACGCATTAAAATTTCTTCGGAAAGGGGGTAAGCAGTTGATGACGCTGTCTGTACATATGAATTAAAAAAACTTTTTTGAAAAAAGCGAACCGCCTTAAAAAAAAACTAAAAAGTGATAAATAACTTTAGCACAGAACACACATGACTTTAATTTCGGAAGTCGGTGGCTTTGTTCTGTTTGCTGTTTTTTATCACTTTTTACTTTTTTTTTTTGAAGGCGGTTCTCTTTTTTAAAAAAAGTTTTCCACTTTTTGGTGACTCCTTATCACCCAAATCCATTAAGGAACGGCAACACAGTTAAAACAGAGATTGAAAGTCCTCCAAAGAAAGAAAGTCCTCCGCCTTCTCGGTTTTTGATGTATTTTTCAGAAAGCGCTGAATAAATTTCTGTTTGCTGTATACTAAAACCTTCTCCAGATTGTAACAACACTTTTCGGAAAACCGCATCAAAATCGGTTTAGCCAAACGGGAGATAATCGCGTACAAACATACATACATACATACAAACATACGGGTCGAAATGATAACCTCCTTTTTTTTTAAGTCGGTTAAAAAGGCACATTGGTATTTTCGAAACGCGCGCCGTAAATGAGAGCCTTCACTACTGGGTAAACATGACATTTTACCAAATAATATTCAACTTTAAAATAGCATAAATTAAAAGTGCATTTCGGCTTCGTCTGCAAAACTTGAAACCCAGTGAGCAAACACAACCTCAACACTATCTTAGGTAGCCACAAATCTTTATCAAAATTCATAGAGTAGTGCAGAGAATCACAAAACCCAGGAGATACAATGTTCGCCAGCGATACGGCGGGTGTTTGAAGGCGATAACGGGTCGCCTGCCCCGCTTGGACGCCTCATCCCGCGCCCCCCGCATTCTGCTACCATGCTGGAGGGAAATCGGAGACATGTGCATGAGTTCTAATAATTAATGTTTACAATATATTTAAAACATTAAATTTATTTATTTGCCATTGAGAGTACAAAGTACAATCTTAAAATATTATAAAACAACCCATTTACATTAACAATAATTCCATATAGTGTGGTACAAAAATGTATTCTGTTATTAGTTAATAAGAAAAATGCTACTTTTTAATTACATAAGAAAAAAACAAGTAAGTGGTGCGTTATGTATGAATAGATATTAATTAACTTAAACGGCGCAAATATAATAACCTTCTTGGAAGCTTTATATTTGAGCCGTTTGGGGTGGAAACTCTAGGGCCATGGGG
The DNA here is from genome assembly GCA_947361185.1 of Charanyca ferruginea. Classification (NCBI taxonomy): domain Eukaryota; kingdom Metazoa; phylum Arthropoda; class Insecta; order Lepidoptera; family Noctuidae; genus Charanyca; species Charanyca ferruginea. Next base: position 33,610,141 of record OX376057.1, read on the forward strand.
TCCGAGTGCCCATATTGTTTTTCGTGACATCGCCAAGCGGCTGGTCGACTCCTCACGTGACCCGAAGGCTGGTCTATTCTTGGGTCTGTGGCGCGAGATAATTCTGCTTGGACCGCCGCCTTACAATCTCGAGCGGAATCGCTCCGCTTATGCACCTTGGGGCATACACAAAAATCATACGATCCTCGCGCGATCTCTGTGCACCAATCAGGGGCGTGACATTTTGTACTGGAGACGGTGTGCGAAGAAACCGAGCTACTAGCGCCAGTCGTCCGATGACTAGCTGTTGATTTACTCACGTCGCGCTTATATTATTGCTTTGTTTCATTTTGTATTTAAATTGTAATTATAATATACTAGTTGCTATCTGTCACAAATAATATTCTTCATTTCATCTTCCTGTCTTCATCTATTCATTCTTCCGCCTTTCGCTTCACTTCACGCTACCTCACAAGCACACATATAAATCGGGTTCAAGTCCCGACAGTGGAAATCGAAGATTTCTACATTGGTGACCCTCGACTACCGCGCATACGGAAGACTCAGGCGCAGCAAGAAGTAAGCAGTGACGGTGAAGAAGAACAGTGATTTTGCTGGAACCAAAAGTTTGTTTACGTCAGAGTTTGTGTTGTGGTCCAATCCATTAGCGGTGAGCGATTTGAATTTTTTAATTAAAAATAATGTCAGATTCTGAAAGTTTATCTGATGCCGATACAAAGGACGTAATAACAGTGCCACCGCGAGAAATAGCGGGAGTGGGGGTACGCTGCCCACCATTTTGTCCGGAGGAACCAGCCTTATGGTTCGCGCAGTTGGAGGGACAATTTGTCCTCTCAAAGATATCCAGTGACACAACTAAATTCTATTACGTCACTACACAGCTAGAAACTAAGTATGCACTGCAGGTTAAAGATATTATAACGAGCCCTCCCGAGACAAATAAATACATAAAACTTAAAACCGAACTAATAAATCGCCTGTCTGCATCACAGGAAAAGCGAATACAGCAACTTCTAGTCCATGAGGAGCTCGGCGATAGGAGACCATCGCAGTTTCTCAGGCACCTACAAAACCTAGCGGGTCCCTCTGGAGCATCCGACTTCATTAAAAGTCTATGGACAAGTCGCTTACCACAAAATATTCAAACTGTCATTGCTACACAGATTACCGAGTTACAGGTTGACAAGCTAGCTGAGATCGCGGACAGGGTGCACGAGATAGCTCCATCAACTCCACAAGTAGCGTCCGCCAGCGCTGCTTCTTCCGACTTGGTCAAGCAAGTAAGCGAGCTCACGAAGCAAGTAGCCCTCCTCACCTCGAAGATGAACCGTCAAGGGAGACAACACCAACGTTCACGCTCACGCTCACAGACCCGACACAGAAGGTATGACCGCTCCAATAACTCTAGGCCTCAACAGCCACCTCCAAATCACCCGCACTGCTACTACCACTACACGTACGGCGATAAGGCCAATAAATGTAAACAGCCTTGCACGTCTGCGTCGGAAAACGCCAAGGGCGGTCGCAAGTAGCGGCTAGCGACTGTCCCTCTTCAACAGGCCGTCTATTCGTAACCGACCGGACAACGAAAATGCAGTTCCTAGTGGACACTGGCTCTGACTTGTGCGTTTTCCCTCGGTCGGCAGTTAGGACGCCAGTCATAAAATCAAAATTTGACCTAGTAGCTGCTAACAACACTATTATTCACACTTATGGACCAGTGCAGCTGCGACTTAACTTAGGTCTCCGACGAGACTACACCTGGAAATTCACGATAGCCGACGTGTCGCGACCCATCATAGGAGTAGATTTCCTTAGCCACTACAACTTACTTGTTGACTGTAGAAACCAGCGCTTGATAGACAATGTAACGTCACTATCAGTTTCTGGAGTACATTGCAGATCAACGGACGACATCGCATCTGTAAAGGCAGTTGTAGGAGACACCGACTACCATGAAATCTTACGCGAGTACCCAGAGATAACACGGCCCCCAGGTACACATCTACCGGGCAAACATAACACTATGCATCACATTAGGACGACGCCTGGTCCTCCAGTCTCATGCAAACCTCGACGTCTAGATCCCGCTCGTACCTTAGTGGCCAAGAAGGAGTTTGAGGACATGCTTGCGAGCGGTGTGGCCAGACGGTCAGAGAGTGCCTGGTCAGCCCCTCTTCATCTGGTAAGGAAGAAGGACGATGGATGGAGACCGTGCGGTGACTATAGGGCACTAAATGCCAGAACAATACCAGACAGGTACCCCATCCGTCATATTCATGACTTTTCTTATCAGCTGGCAGGGTGCGCAGTCTTTTCAACAATAGACCTCGTCAAGGCATACAACCAAATCGCAATCAATCCAGACGACATTCCAAAGACTGCCATAACAACACCGTTCGGGCTTTATGAATTTATGTACATGACCTTTGGTTTGCGAAACGCCGCGCAAACATTTCAGCGATTTATCGACGAAGTGTTGCTTGGGTTGGACTTCTGCTACGGATATGTTGATGACATCTTAGTATTCTCGCAAACCCCTGAACAGCACAAACAGCATTTACACAAATTATTCGGACGCCTGAAAGACTACGGTATAGTAGTAAATACAACAAAGTGCGATATTGGACGCTCAGAGGTAACTTTTCTCGGATACCATGTATCAGCCGCAGGTACTAAGCCTCTACAGTCAAAAATACAGGCCATCCAGGAATATCCAGCCCCCGGGACAGTCAAGGAGTTACGACGATTTTTAGGTATGATAAACTTTTATCACCGATTTATACCTCAAGCAGCTAAACTTCAAGCGCCGTTAAATGCCGTCCTCGCGGGCCCCAAAATAAAAGGAAATCATCCTGTGACCATGACTCCAGAACTACTAAAGTCATTTGAAGACACCAAAAGTTCACTTTGCAACGCAGTATTACTGGCTCATCCAGATTCATCAGCAGGGTTGGCAATTGTGACCGATGCATCCGACACCGCCATAGGCGCCGTGCTACAACAGCGAAAAGGCAACGACTGGCAACCTTTAGCCTTCTATTCGCATAAACTTAGCCCCGCTCAAACAAAGTACAGCCCGTACGAACGCGAATTATTAGCGGCTTATGAGGCTGTAAAATATTTTCGTCACATGGTAGAAGCAAGAGTCTTTACGATATTTACAGACCATAAACCACTAGTGTACGCTTTTAAGTTGAATAGGGACAGCTTACCGCCCCGACAATTCAGATACCTAGATTTTATTGGTCAATTTACGACAGACTTTAGATATCTACCAGGGAGAGAGAATGTGGTCGCTGATGCTTTATCACGGGTGGAAGAAGTGTCAGCAGCAATAAATCTCGAGGACCTTGCAAGATTTCAGAGCGATGACTCAGAACTGCAAGACCTGATCCAAAACGGCTCATCGCTCAGGCTGGAGAAAATTGCCACACTAAACTGCAACAAACCCATTTTTTGTGACACTTCCACACCAACACCTCGCCCGTACGTGACACCACAGCTAAGAAGGCAAGTCTTCAACTCACTGCACGACCTACATCACCCTGGATGTACTGCTACAGTGCGACTAATAACCCAGAAATTTGTGTGGCCGGGTATTCGCAAAGACTGTAGAGAGTGGGCTAGGCAATGTTTACAATGCCAAACAAGCAAAATTGCCCGCCATACCACTTCTCCTTTTTCCACTTTCCTTACTCCATCTTCCAGATTTTCCCACATACACCTCGACCTAGTAGGGCCTTTAACCCCTTCTTATGATTACAGGTACTGCCTCACTGCCATCGACCGATTTACTCGGTGGCCTGAGGCGTATCCACTCAAAGAAATCACCGCTGAGGCCTGTGCTGCTGCCTTGGTGTCCGGCTGGATAGCTAGATTCGGCTGTCCCGCACGGATTACGACAGACCAGGGTCGTCAGTTTGAGAGCCACCTCTTCAAGGCTCTCACTACCATGGTTGGCGCGCGCCATTTCCGCACCACCGCCTACCACCCCGCTGCAAATGGCATCGTCGAGCGACTGCATCGTCAGCTTAAGGCAGCCATTATGTGTCATCCTACGTCACAGTGGACAGAAGCCCTACCACTAGTACTACTCGGCATGCGGAGCTCTTGGAAACCAGACATCCAAGCTACACCTGCGGACCTTGTATACGGCGAACCATTATGTCTACCTGGTCAACTTCTATCTCCAACAGAACAGTTCACCGCAGCTGATGTCACACAGTACGCCACCCGTCTCCGTGTTCACATGGCCAAACTCACTCCGAGGCCAACATCGTGGCACACGACTTCGCCATTCTACATACCTCGAGACCTTCATACCACTTCACATGTCTTTCTTCGCCGTGACCACGTCAGGGGGTCTCTAGAACCACCTTATGCTGGACCATACAAGGTCCTTCAAAGACAACCGAAGTACTTCACGATAGAGGTAAAAGGGAAGAAAAGTAACGTTTCTGTTGACAGACTTAAACCAGCCTTCATGATGCGAGAAGAGGAAAAAAGTCCAGAGCCAGTATCAACACCAACACTTGTTACCACTTCAGAACAGACAGACGAAGAGAGAAGAACAAGAAGTGGGCGGCGTGTGAGGTTTCCCGACTATTATCGACCGTAGTCACGGTCTGGCAGGGGGGAACTGTGGCGCGAGATAATTCTGCTTGGACCGCCGCCTTACAATCTCGAGCGGAATCGCTCCGCTTATGCACCTTGGGGCATACACAAAAATCATACGATCCTCGCGCGATCTCTGTGCACCAATCAGGGGCGTGACATTTTGTACTGGAGACGGTGTGCGAAGAAACCGAGCTACTAGCGCCAGTCGTCCGATGACTAGCTGTTGATTTACTCACGTCGCGCTTATATTATTGCTTTGTTTCATTTTGTATTTAAATTGTAATTATAATATACTAGTTGCTATCTGTCACAAATAATATTCTTCATTTCATCTTCCTGTCTTCATCTATTCATTCTTCCGCCTTTCGCTTCACTTCACGCTACCTCACAAGCACACATATAAATCGGGTTCAAGTCCCGACAGTGGAAATCGAAGATTTCTACAGGTCAAAGAATCAGCATTGCCATACAACGTGGCAATGTTGGCAGCCGGTTGGGCACGTGTCCCGTTGACAGCGATGTGGACGAGTTTTTTGATGCCCTTTGAGCTCCCTGCCTTTTTCCTAGAATTGTAAATAATTTTATTATTTTGATTTTTATGATTTGTATATAGTGAATTAAAGTTAATGTTTCATTATTATTAAAAAAAATAAAAACACTTATGTAAAGTTATATGTCAGTTCTAATATTAGGTATGTCAGATTAATAGTATAGTATTCTACTAGATTATGCCCGCGAATTCGTATACAGACTTCACAATCAAGCCAAGTTCTAAATTATCCTACAGGGGCCCAAAAAAGGGATAAATATCTGTACGTGTACCAAGTTTCAGCTAATTCCGTTCAGCCGTTTAAACGTGGATGGATAACAAATATCCATTCATCTGTCCTGACAATCATTCGCGTTTATAAGGGTAGTAGGATAGGATAGTTAAGGATGTAGGAATGTGACACAATGCCATATCGATATTTATTGTTTACTGAAAGATCACCAAGCATTTACATATATAAAATCACAATTGACCGTCACATCATTCAATAGGAGACAATACTGTTTTCATCACTATTTAAATAAAACTTCATGTTATTATCACGAATAATTAAATAAATAGATATACTGGGTGATTTTTTATTCACGTTCCAAATTTCGTCGTTAAAAAACATGGGTCGAAATATTAAAAAAAAAATCAGACTTCCCATACAAAATCGATCAGCTGACTATTGATTTTGTATGGGAAGTCCGATTTTTTTTTTAATATTTCGACCCATGTTTTTTGGAGAAAGTTATTCAATTTCATGGGTACTATCACCCTGAGAAATTTGGAACGTGAATAAAAAATCACCTAGTATAATAATAATACAATTATTGTTTTTTGTGAACGTGCATATTAAATCAGTTTGAGTTCATATCAGTAAGTCCTATAAATATCACAATGTATTGTCACTGTCCAACAGACGGTTGCGTTTAACAGATGCAGTGTCTTGCGTCGCAGGGCGGGCGGGGATTATCGCGACCTATCAGCCCGCCCAACTTGTTACAAATATAGTATGTTTTCATATTTGGTTATTCTGATATCTGTAAATCTATTAGGTTAACTAATCTTAATTTGTCACTACGATTATAATCTCAAAAATAATTTAGTGTTATTTCTAAAATAAATATGTTGGAAAATCAATGGGAAATACCGTCTAATAAGAAGTATTAAAATGAAATAGTAAAATGTCCTTATTCCAAGTCAATGAAAATGAATTTGAAAAATATTCTTATTCCAAATCAATAAAAGTTAGTTTGAACTATATCCTGTCATCCATACCAATAAAAATGAATTAATAAAGTGTCCTTATTCTAAAGTAAATGAAAATAAAATTATAAAATATCCTTATACCAAATCAATATAAATGAATTAATAAAATATCCTTATTCCAAATCAATATAAATGAATTAATAAAATATCCTTATTCCAAATCAATATTACCGAATTAAAAAAAAACCTTATTTCAAATCAACAAAAACGAATTAATCAAATGTTTCGATTCCAAATGAATTTATTAAAATTGTCCTTAAAAACTCACAAAGTATATCCCGTTAAACATCTTAAATCGTAGTCACAGCGAAGCGGACGGCTGCGTCTAACAGATGCAGTGTCTTGCGTCGCAGGCTCGCAGGGCGGGCGGGAGTTATCGCGCGCGCCCAGCCGGTATCGCGGCCTATCAGCCCGCCCCAGCCGCCTTTAACTTTTCTAACCCAATGTGTGAATGTTTTGATGTTTATTTTTAAATTTTGTTTTTGGATTGTAATCTTGGTATGGGGTGAATTTTTGGAGGTGTTGGATTGAGTTGTTTAACTTTTTGTTTTTGTAATTAGTATGTGTCTGTGTATATGTTTAGTTTGTGTGCGTGTGTATGTGTGCGTGTGTGTATGTTTTAAGTGTGGTGTGTGTGTGTGTGTGTATTTTGTTTTATTAGTAGTTTTTTTTAAAAATTGTAAGTAGTTTTAATTGTAGATTATTTTATCTAATTAAAACTACTACTTGTAATTTTCTATAATACTAGTATTGCTGTGTTGTGCTTGCGTAGAGACATATCAAATTACATAATAAAATATGTCAATATTTAAAAAAATATTGACATATTTTACGTGTCACGATGGCTCAGTGGTTGTGACGCCCGCCTCTCATACGTGAGGTTCTGGGTTCTATACCAGGAAAATCCCATTTATGACATTTTCAATTCATAAGTACTTTTTATGTTTATCTTGGACATTTCTGACGTCAGTGAAGAAAACCATCGTGAGGAAACCTTGACCTTTGATTATAAGCCTGAGATCGCCAATCTGCCTCGAGCGCACGTGGTGGTCAATGCTCGTGTCTTCTCTGTATGAGAAGAGGCCTTTTGCCCTGTAGTGAGACAATAATAGGCTGGTATTAATACTATTTAACCCAGTTGTTACTGAAACTTTTTTTTATCTCGTCTACAGTATTTTTTTTAGTATTTGTTACCTTGATGCATATAGTAAACATGGAAAAATACAAAAAAAAATCGGAGTTTTCAGGAAAACTCAGAAAATGCGGATCGTTTTAACGATCGGTAGTAATTTGGGGATGTATTTTTGACTTACAGACCCAGGAATGCACAATAAACCTAAATATTTTTTCCCAATCAAATCATTGACGAATTGTTACAATTAGACGATGATGATCCATTTCCAAGAAATATAACCATTTTACGACCAGATAACGCGAATGATGTTGATATCACAGATGAAAATTCTGGTCACGAGGAGTTTGTAACTCTGAACAATCTTCGAGGTTAGATAATTATAGATCTTATTTAAATTATTTTAGGTATTTATATTTTTATATCTAAGTGCTCAGCTAAGAGCTCCTGCTGAGATAGAATACATGTGTTCCGAAAGTGACAAGGACAGTGTACCCTTGTCTGCTTTAGCAAAAAGAAGTCGAACCACCGAAGAACTTCTAATTGTGGAAGGTCGTCAACCTAAACCATCTATATCTAATTCAGCTCCAGTTATTAGCAGTTCCTACGTCTGCCTTTTCTTTTGCTGATTCAAGTTGGATCAGCAAAAGGAACGGCTGACTGTGGAATCATCCAACTGTACCAAAGAAACAGAATTATACTCTGAGAAATCGCAATAATCCTCACGACCAACCACTGTTATCGAATTATTGGTCAAATATACAAATACTTTCGCGATTGAAAGAATAGAGTGGGCAATAAGACAACGAGTGAAATGAAGTGTTTCCTTGCTTTTTACAGTAGATTACTCAGGTGGACGACCTTCCACAATTAGGGGTTCTTCGGTGCTTCGAATTCTTTTAGCTAAAGCAGACAAGTCACTGTCCTCGTCACTTTATTCTACCTCAGCAGGGGTTCTTAGCTGAGCACCTAGATAGAAAAATATAATATTACAACTGACATGAGAAAATAACATTGATTTATATGAGATATAATTGTATATATCAAACCTGGAAGATTATTCAGAGTTACAAACTTCTTATCACCAGAATCTTCATCTGTGATATCAGCATTCGCGTTATCTAGTGGTAAAATGGTGATATATTTTTTTAAATGGGCCATTATCAACTTGTTGGTCCAATTCGTCAATGATTTGATTGAGAGACAATGGTCTATTAGTATTCCTGGATATGAAAGGATGACATATTACTATTATCCCCATATTACTACAGATCGTTAAAACGATCATCGAGTATAATATCATTTGTTTTTTGTAAAAGATATGACAAGATCAAATTTTATTTCACAGTTTTGTTAGACAGGATATGAATTTATAAAAAACGTACATAAAATATATTTTAATCACAAGTTAATTTGTAAACACTGACCGTTTTGAAGACATGGTGAAAGTTAATTGCGCTAATACGAATTAAAATACAAAAACACTTCAAAATTATGATCATAAGATAATTATCTATGCACCAAAACACTGTCAAATGATCACTGCTTCGATTGGTAAACAATAAGCAAGAATTATCGCTCTTTATTATTTTTAAATTGAGGGTATTCGCCAGACTGTTTTTTGATCTTTAAAACGATCGGTCGTTGTAAATGGGTTAATAGACACATATACAGTCAGCAATAGAGATAGGTATGCAGGGTCATCAGATATAGTTAAAGTTTACTTAGAAACCGATTTTTTTAATCAAATTAAATTAAATTAACAGAGAATAAACTTTACAATGATTTAATTAAATTTCATTCGAAAACATCCACCGGTTTCTAAGTAAACTTCAACCACAGATATAAATATAACTAGATAACGCAAGAGCAACTACTTCGCGTGCCTATTTTCGTGCCCTTACGATAAAAAATCGTAATTAAAAAAATAAAGTAAACGTTTCCTTCCATCGGTAAGTCATTATGTGATTAATATTATGCGTCATTAATTTAAAAAACAATTATTTTTAATTTAATACCCTTTGTAATACCTGGTAATACCAAATTTAGGAAAAAAAAAACATTCGTATTACACTGTGACGTCCAAAAAATGGCACGCTTGGTTTTCATACAGATCGTAATACTTGCGTTATCTAGGTCTATCTATATCTGTGACTTCAACCATTTCCGATGACCTGCATACCTATCTCTTTTGCTGACTATACGTAATAACAAATTATAACAATTGATCAATTATCGAAGAAACGAAGAATCGTTCGCAAACTAACATCTCTGCTCACATCTCAATATTGTAACAATGATATCTACTGCAACCAAACCTTACAACTAAAAACAAACTGAAAACAATGACAACAAAGTCTAAAATAAACTGCAGTTGTATTCAATGTTAATTCCTAACACCAAACTAAATCGACATAAGTACACCTATAACCCAATCGAAATTGAATTCAAACTCCTTAGCGATAAGCTTAGAAATCGTCTGACAGATAATACGAAGAGATTTATTAAACAAAGGGTAGTAGAACCTCCCACGGTTTGAGAGCTTGCATGCAAGACAATTATCTTTATTTAAGCTAAATACGTGTAAAACTTGCCTTCAGGCGGGTTCCTGTGTGGGCTAGAATTGCTTTGATAATGTTATCAGAATAACTAATCTATGTAGGAGACATCTATTCTTCATCTATTGATGGCCCTTTTTGCAAACGTCTTCATTTTTATTTTAAGTTCTTTAAATTCGTATTCCAAGTCTCATTCTAAACTTCTTTCAAACAAACATAATTGAACAATTTGAGGTTCTATATCTCCAGAACCAGGGGAATCTCAGGTATATCCTATAAGAAAAAAAATATGCTAGTAATTGGTAGTATATGTGGTTTAAATATCGATCACCAGTCACCACCAGTGACCCATTTCATACCGAGTTCCCTCCGTGCCTCGGAAAGCACGAAAAGCCGTTGGTCCCGACTGTCATTCGTAGATCTTTGGCAGTCAAAGTCAAAGTTAAAGTCAAATCATTTATTTCAATTAGACCATTCAAGGCACTTTTGAACGTCATATTATAAAATTTGAATCTCGAATTTGAGTTTCGTATGGAGAAGAATGGGCAAGAAACTCCATACATAGGTACCTACTCTTTTAAAAGAAGGATGTTTACAACAATAGTTTCATTTACAAGAATGATTATGTTATGTGAATACGATGTACCTTGTATAAAAAACACTATTTTTGTATGTACAGTACGCAAAAGAGATAAGTATCCATGTCGTCGGGAATAGTTGAAGATTTCTTAGAAACCAATGGGGGCTTTCAAATGAAATTTTATTAAATCATTGAACTGTTTATTCTCTATAAATTGTATTTTATTTTATTCATAAAAACCTATCGGTTTCTAAGTAAACTTCAACTGTTTCCGGCGACATGGATACTTATCTCCTTTGGTGACCGTACAAAGTATCGTATCATAGTCGTTATGGGTAGTCAGAAACCAGAAAGTCTGACAACCAGTCTCACCAAGGGGTATCGTGTTACCCAGTAACTGAGTTGTGGAGGTCAGATAGGCAGTCGCTCCATGTAAAACACTGGTATTCAGCTGCATCCGTTTAGACTGGAAGCTGCCCCAACATAATTAGATAAAGGCTAGGCAGATGATGAATTACCAGTCACGCTACATGTGAGATACTCTTGTACCTCGACAAGACATTATGTTTCAGAGAGGGTTAAGTATGCGACGCGTGGAGATTGAACTATCGACCACCTACTCGCTAGTCTTAGATACCCGTTGTGATATTATAATAATAATAGTACACCAACACTTAGCGCACAAATACACACTTACAGGAGAGATGATTCCATATTATAAATACAAACCTGAAACCATTCTAGAAAACAGAAATGTGAAAATCTACTGGGACCGGACTATAATTACAGACAAAACTATTCATTACAATAGACCTGACATCACCGTGCATGACAAAATTAATAAAACAGTTTACCTAATAGACATAGCAATACCTAACTCACATAATATTCAAACAACAATTTCCGAAAAACTTAGTAAGTACCAAGACCTCGCCATAGAGATAAAAACCCAGTGGAAAGCACAAACAGTCCATATCGTCCCCATAGTACTCTCATCCACCGGTATTGTACCGAAGTCACTAACACAAAGCCTTAACACTCTACATATGCCAACTCACACACTTTACATGCTTCAAAAAGCCACTATACTCAACACCTGTCGCATAACCCGAAAGTTCCTGACTTCCTCTACTCTCTCATCCACATTTTCAATTTAAATTTCCCCTTACATACTTGGCTCCGGCCCGTGTGTAAGGTCTTCGACTCTCTTTTATGAGAAGAAAAACAAAGAATCGAAAATAATAATAATAATATGTGGGGACATTTTCACACATGGCCATCTGACCCCAAACTAGGGAGACCCTATACTATGAGTGTCAGACAGCTGATATACCTACATACACAATATTTTTTTTTTTTTTTGATTCTTGTATTTGCATACATATATAGATAAACAACACCCAGACACAAGGCAAGCACAAGTGCTCATCACACAAATGTTTGCCCTGGGCGGGAATCGAACCCGCAACACGCTGCGCAGCAGTTGATCGCTCAGCCACTGAGCCAACCGTGTCGTCTAATAATATTGTCACAGTTGAAACTCATAACGGCCAAAAATACTTTTGACTTCAAAAACCATGGTGTTTACTGGTCCTTACTTACTAAGAAACCTATTAGATTGGTAGGTATTTTTTTACCATTTTAGAGACTATTATTTTGTAGTGATTCTTTATTCTGTCCGTGTGGTGTCGGACGTAAAGAATAGCACCATCCCATATCTTCCCGTGGGTCGTAAGAGGCGACTAAGGGACTTACCAGAGAATGGGCAGCAGCGTTCTCTGTGCCTTTGTAACAACCATACTGCGATCGCCAATCCGCCTGCTAAGCGTGGCGATTATGGCAAACGCTGGGGAGGCCTATATCCAGCAGTGGACGTCTTTAGGCTGAAATGATGATGATGATGATTCTTATAACTAGGGCGTTCCGTACAAAAATGTTTTATAGCGAAAACGCGTTTTATCTCAATGAGGGTTTTGACTGAAGCCAGTCAAAAACAGTTTTGACCGGTTTAGAGTTTTGACTATAACTAACTATGTAACCACCTTCAAACATTCGAAAATCGCTTTTCTTCTCCTGTAAGAAATGATATAATTTGATAGCTCAAACTACATTGCTTCTTCCCGTTATCTTTATGTTAATTGTAATTAAGTTTCGCGGCAATGCACCCGCGGGCATACGATATGACGATATTGTGTTCTGAATTCTTTGTCAAGATAACACTTATATGTATCACGGATAGTTTTGTAGGAAGGATAAGCAGAAAGATAGCAGTTATCATTACGTGACTAGAAACAGGTCTAAAAGTAAGTTTAATTATCGATTTTAGTTGATTAATTTATAATTATTCGTATCACATATTATAGAAGCAACCAAAATATTGTAACCAGGATAATACAGGATAAAATTGAATTCATTAGCAAATTTTTAAGAAGTGACTCAGACCACGAACCTGAACAACTTTCATTATGGAGCCAACACAAACAGCGCGAGAAAAGAAAAACAGCTTCATACATTTTCGCTGAGTACCTACCTATTGCATTTCTGTATGGAGCAGCTGTGTTATTTTCACGCTGTTTGTGTTGGCTCCATAATGAAAGTTATTCAGGTTCGTGATCTGAGTCACTCCTTAAAATTTTGCTAATGAATTCAATTTCATCCTGTATAAAACTTGGTTAAAAAGAGTGTTGGTGGAGTTCTTGCTCGTTCTTCTTTATAGAAAGAAAGAAGGCATGAGCATTGTTTACATGGCTCAAAGCGGATTAGCGATTTTAGACTTAAGTATATTCATTACAAGTCCAGGTTTCCTCAAGATGTTTTCCTTCAACGATGTTGCTAACAATTTGGGCTTAGTTACTATTAATTTATTAATATTATTATAAAAGACAGACAATATATCTCTAAGACAAACCGAGGAAGGCTGAAGCAACCTCTCAGAATTAACAGAAATTGAAAATACTAGGTACACCTATATTTCTCAGACTCCAGTACAAATTGTAGCGATACATTAAACGGCAGTAACTCAACAAGTGTACACAGTGAACACAGTGCTACAACGTTAGACAATCTACAATACGAAAAACACTAATAATTCCGAGTTTTAGTTTGTTTGGTAAACCGACACGGTTTTAGGTTCTCACGGAATTAGGGAAGGACTGGATGTGACAATACGGTGTGCGCTCAGTCTGTAAAGGGGTACGTGCGATGCTGTTATGAAACAGTAATGTTCATGAGTGTGGTTAGGTAACATTGGAGTTTCTCAGTTGTTTAATACGAAACTAATCTGGGTAATTTTAGGTTTCGCTGATTAAGGATCTACCATTCTATTTACGGACTTAAAACTGAAAAGCATTTATATCTATACTAATCTATTTTTTTTTTTTTACTAATCTATACTAATATTATAAAGCTGAAGAGTTTGTTTGTTTGGTTGAACGCGCAAATCTCAGAATCTACTGGTTCAAATTGAAAAAATATTTTTGTGTTGGGTAGTCCATTTATCGAGGAAGGCTATTGGCGTGCCATGCGAAGCCGGGTCGGGTTGCTAGTAGTACAGTCAATTAACTGACTGTTTCTACCTCCCAGGTGCAAAATATCCGCTCATTTAAGACTTGATTGAATCAACTGTTACAAACAAAACCTATTTATTTTCAAAACGTGAGAGACTCTTGATCCTTTGGAGATTTTGAGGAATTCGAAAACCATCAGCATCCATCTGTGTAACTTTTAATAACTCTCGGGTTCTAATCTCAATCTAATCTCAGTATCTGTAAAAAAACGTCTCTATTTTACATACTTTTTGACAAGATTCTGAGATGCGACGAAATTTTGAATGTTTTTATTTTAATTACGAGAAAATCGGAAATATATTTTGTGTGTATATGTTTTGTTTTGTGTTTATGGAACGAAGTTCCTTAAAGCGGCTTACGGGTAGTGCGAATTAGTAGAAATCGTCATGTAACGAAATGCGTGTGTATGTGTGCGTGTGTCGAGCCTACGAGTGTTTTTGTCTATGATATTATTTTTATATATAAAATATGGTATATATACATAAATACAATATAATATAAACACATATATATTTTGTACAGACACGTACGTAAGGAACTTCGTTCCTTACGGGGGTCCCCCGACCGCAAAGGTTTTTTTTTGTTTTGTTTCGATATACTTATATTTTGTGTTTTGGATATATCTCCAAAAAAAAACAATAATAAAACAAAAAAAAACAATACAAAAAAAAACTGTAATTCCTACTAGGCCATACTATTGAATTAGGACATTCCTGTAATGATAGTTATGATGAGTTAATAAATTAATAAATAAATAATAAATACATTTTCCATGCCACATCCAGCGCCCTACCTCCTCACGGTTACGTGCCGTATCTCGAGGCGGGCTCACGCGCCGCTAACGATTTATTTAGTAACGCAGTAACGACGTTTGTTCTGCCAGCGCCACACGTCACGGCTAAGTTGCGTTTTTATCACGAGATAACAGTGAGAGTATGTCAGGTTTATTGAAGGATTTTTAGTAAGCAATTTGGGCTTGTCTGTAGGTGCCTTTGTAAAGTGTAACATTTTGTCACAAACGTGGTCAAAATAATGAAAATGTTGTCAAAATAATATATGTCGCGAGTCTTGTACAGTCACCAAAAGAGATAAGTATCCATGTCGTCGGGAACAGTGGAAATTTATTTAGAAACCAATAGAGGCTTTCAAATAAAATTTAATTAAATCATTGATCTGTTTATTCTCTATTAATTGTAATATTTTATTCATAAACACCCATCGGTTTCTAAGTAAACTTCAACTATTTCCGACGACATGGATACTTATCTCTTTTGGTGCCCGTAGGTACATAGATACTTACCTCCTAATTCTTCACCAACTAAGATTTAATCATTTGCAAATTATTGTATTTCAAGGTTAGTTTTAACTGTATTCAAACAGCATTAGACTAATTATTTATCCATTTAGAAAAAGTTATTTTTTTTAGTATCGATAATAAAAAAAATACTTTAAACTAACTAGTCACAAAACTAAAAGTGTTTTAACATTAAACCAACCTATTCTGTTAAATGAAGCCATCACGTATTCATCTATAAAAGACGAACCATTTTCCTCTATAAAATATTAGCAATATCGTTTTAAAGCGTATTAAAAAATAAATTAGTTCCTGTAATCTTCAAGTCTGGTTTCAAGTCACGGCACCGACTTTGAAGGCTTTGGAAAGACAAACTTGAAGTTAAGACACGCAGCTTTTAAATAAAGTCGTTTCGGTAAATAAATTAAAGATTTTTCACGGATATTTTTTGATATTCTTTTTTTAAATAATTTTTATTGTAGGCTTGTAGAGCATAGAAATGTTTTCAAATAGAAAAGGCACGAACTTAGTGATCACTGCACGAGCCGTCTATATATTGGGACAATTATAAACTGGTATAATTTATATCACACCCACTCAGTTTGACAGACTGCAGTAAGTTGCCATGTTATCAGAATTAACATAAGAATCCAGTGCAATCAACACTTTAATGGTAATTGGAGTGAGTGTCGTGTTGGACTCATCGCAATTTGTTTCGATGCACTTTCTTTTGTTTTTTTTTTTCTGGATGCAGATGTTAAGGCCACGGCGATTGATTTGTTTAATACGAATGATTATATGCTGAATTGATTACTCATTTGAGCCCATGCGTTTAGTTTTTTATGCGTTAAAAATAATGATATGTTGATATTAGGGCTGATTTTTCAATCTTCAGATAACTCTTTACCGAGGAGGATATTTGACAGATTGACAATTCTTCAGAAAAATGTTTTCTGGCTATTGGAAATTCAGCCCTCAGTTCTATTTGAAAGATTAAACTAACCTTCCGTATTAATTCCGTTTTAATTTGATTTCAGGTAAGTACCCGCGACAAAGAGCGAGCCGAATCACTCCATATCAGGTTAATTGCTTTTTAAGGTATAGATGTTATAATTTTGCTTTGTGCACGAAGAAAATCAATTACATTTTGCAATGTTTGTTTTTGCTGAAGACTGGGTAAAATAATCTCCGCCTTCTAAAATCTACTTAACTTTTATAGATGTAATAATATTTATATATTCTTTTAATAATAGTGTAAACATTTTAAACATTAAGGGTATTTATTAAAAAAAAAGACAATGAATCACAATCTCATAAAGGTTATGCATGGTAGGCCACATACGTACAGATACTAACCTATATGTAAAATGGCAGATTTTGGAACTAATACTTCGTAAAAGGGTTGTACGTTGTTTCATAGCTAATAGTTTTATAGAATTTCGTTTCACATATTTTTTTTCTAATAATTTCGTTTCATAGAATAAACAATACGCAGAATACTTACTTTCAAGATTTTTTAATCATTGATTTTTGTTTCAAATAAAGTTTATTGTTAGAATAATGATATCATACAATAACAAATCAAATATTCTTTATCATTATATTTTTTATTTAATTTAAAGCTTATTCCCAAGAATGGGAGTCTCAGTTCTAACCAAACCTACTGCGCGTGCGTGCAAGCAACCATGTAGCATGCAAGCAAGCATGCAGCGTGCAAGTAAGTATGCAGCATGCAAGCAAGCATGCAGCGTGCAAGTAAGTATGCAGCATGCAAGCAAGCATGCATCATTCAAGCGAGCATGCAACATGCAGCAGGCATAGTTTTTGTCACGGCTCCGGCGTTGCGGGGCTCCGGCCGTCCCACGCGAGCTTATCGTCGCAGATGGTTTTCACGATCACCACCGCAGCTTCGGCTTACTGGCCGGCTCCGCCGGCCAGCCTCAGCCGCGGCGGCGGGCGTTGAAACCACCTGCTCCTCAGCTCGTGGGCCGCCTCGCCCCTCCACGTCTACGCAGATTTAAATTACACTCTAGGGGCAGACAAGACTACGTGGAGTCGGTTTTACAGCGATTCGTTTCTGTCATTAACTTTGGTAGCCCAACATATTGACTTTTTAAGACAACATTTTTGTTATTGTCTATTTATATGTATACATTTTCGTTGAAATAAATTTCATGAAAAAATTCAACAAACAAACCATATTCGTTAAAAAATAATTCTACTGTTTGATAAGTTTGTTAAACAAACTTGTGTTTCTGTGAAATATTTCTCATTGAAGTAAATAGTCTTTGAAACAATAATAGTCGAAATAAAAATACGAGAACCAAATATTATGTGAAGCATTTTCTGGGAAACGAAATTCTATGAAATTTCTGTCTACGAAACAAGGGGACAACACCTCGTAAAAGACATATAAGGTCGTCTTTTGTTTGAACTTTAACGTTGGTTGACGAACAATTCTACCGCTCATTTCACAGCACAGACAACTTGGACTAAAACTATATACTTGCGACAATTTAGTGTTACACAAGTATGCATAAACGTGCGCCGTCACACTGACTTGTGCAAGTATGTGGCACCCTTAAGTCCACATTTTTTTTTTCTTTAAATATCAAATCAGTAACCACACTACAACAAACCTTTCTACCAACCATAACTCAAATACAAACAAAGCCTCCAGTTACAACGAAATTAAAAGGTGTTAGTATCCGCCCGCCCAGATAACATCGCCGCCCGCCCAGCTCTAATTGAATATATATCGACTCAGGTACGCTCGCTAATGGTCTGATAGTGCTCGCACTATCTTGTGTGTAGTTGTTACTGTAGTTAAATTATGGTAGGTAGTTTTCTTGGTTTTGAATTTTCAGAGAGAATTGGAGAGAGAAAAGAGAAAAGTAGGTCTGGTTTCGTGTTGTCTGTTTGCTTTTAATAATAATTAATAATATCATTTACTAGCTTTTGCCCGCGACTTCGTCCGCGTGAATGTCGGTTATAGTGGATGCAGACAAAGACGCGAAAAAAAGTAGCCTATGTCCTTCCCCGGGGTTAAATCTATCTTCATGCCAAATTTCATCAAAGTCGGTTCAGCCGTTTCATCGTGAAAGCGTAACAGACAGAGTTACTTTCGCATTTATAATATTAAGTATGGATTTCGGGTAACAAAAGACTCCTAACATTATATACATTACAGACTATCACACCTATTTATAAAAACCACAAAAATATTAATAAACTACTGAACATGCTGGCTGGACACATCTAGGGTTGCCAACCCTACTATATAATATAGTATCCTACTATATTTTAAAGGCATCAAACTCTTAGCAATAATTATTATTCGTTTCAAAATGGGTAAGCGTAAAACGAAACGTTAATAACTACCTATTTTTAACGATTCTGGCATATCAAGTTGACAGATGCATAATTCACAAAATATTCTTCAAAATAATAAAGAACCTAACTAATTTTTGGAACCTACTATTTTTTTTTTTCACTTTTTCGTTATCTACTATATTGTTATGGGTAAAAATTTTAGAACTACTATTTTTGACCGACAAAGAGTTGGCAACCCTAGACACATCAGCCACATGTCAGACGATCATTGGGCCAAACGCGTGACCCAATGGGTCCCTATACATGGCAAGCGACATCGCGGCTGGCACTGCAGTGGAAAATCCAGGCTGAAATAATATATATAATATAGTATAAATATAATAATTGAATACGAAGAGACGGTGTCGTGTTACGCTGCGTGGTCAAGTTTTTTAATGCAACCACAGGACTAGGCAAGCGTGTTCCACCTTAGGCCGCATCATCACTTAACATCGGGTAGGTAGCACAAATCCTAGTTGATGTCAGTCTCAATCTGACAAAAATATCTCCATTTTACGTACATTTTTGACAAGATTTTGACATTGATTGTCGCTGACATGAGATTGACTTTGAGCGTTTTTAGTTACTAAGAAAAGTGGCAAACTATTGATTGTGGTCAAGTTTTTTAATGCAACAAGATATTGCAAACAGATTTTTTCTTTAAAGTTGTTAGTGATTGTCATGTCTTTCGTGTGACTAGTAAGATTATTCTTTAGAAATCTGTGACTTCTAAAAGTGAATTGAGGTGTAGAATATCACAAACTAAACTTCTGCATATAAAAGAGGATTAAAAGCCATTGGTATTTAGTTACCTACATCCTTGCATCTCTAAGCTTGAAGGGTCTAATGGTTTACCCGAAGTTTGAATATAGGTTGTGTGCATCAAGCTTCTCGCATCAAAATTATATTCCATTGCCATCTGGAGGACTAATAGCCTTCGTACCCCATGAACTCTTACGACAATTTGCATGTAACTTTTTCTCTCATCCTCAAACAAAAATGGCTGACACAGCTCATCAAATTTAATTGAAGACGCTTAACTCTCCGGAAGCACACAATAAACATTTACAACAACATTTAAAATCCAGAAAAACAATACTACGGAACTCTTACTGACCCAACCTGGGTTCCGTAGATAAAAATCTCAGGAAACATATCGGGGCGCCTAACAGGGGAATAAATAAGTGCGGATGCATTAGGGCGGGCGGGGCGTTAGCCTCAGGTGATCTTCCGCCCGCCCTGTATCGCTGATAACGTACGTTAACGGCTGTTAACGGGCGTTAGCGGGCGTAACGACGCCGTTAGTAGAGGTTACTTCCTCCGCCATTGTATGGAGTGGTCGAACTTTCTAAAATGGCTCCTCGTAAATTTGTTCAGCGATCGGGACTTTGTTAAATTTGTTATCTCTGATGCTGTTGCTCCTTTATGTAGTCTTGAGATGCGCCGAGATGTTGTCAGGTCATGCCTGTACCTATAAGGGGACTTGAACTAGGTACCGTCAACTGCTGTAACATTGCCTACACGCCCAACATTGCGTACACTCCAAAAAGCTCAATTATTGCCGCTGAGAAATGTTTTTGCTGTGTATGGTATTACTAAAAGCAAGTTGGCCTATCTATATGCCAAAAATATTTCTCAGCGGCAATAATTGAGCTTTTTGGAGTGTAGGCAATGTTGGGCGTGTAGGCAATGTTACAGCAGTTGACCTGCACTGCAACAAGCCTGCCACACTATGAATGAATGAAATTTTTTATTTCAGACCAAGCACACAGTGATGAGATACAAAATCCATATTATGTTAGTGGGTAGATACTTATAACAATGTTAGTAAAATTTAATTTTTTTATTACTTTGGACATGCATGAGCGACCAATGCTTCAAGATTTGTCTGTCGACTCTGCCCGACACCACGCTCAGAAGCGTGTTGGTGCTACCCTTTACCCGAGACCACAGGGAGGCCGTTCTTTTACGAAGCACCGCCTGGAAGCCGTCCGTGCTGTGGTCGGCAAATATGCCAGAGGTACTGCACTGCCATGGGAGCCCCAACAAACCCCTGAACGCGTTGTTATACTGGACGCGCAGAGCATTGCAAGCTTTTTTGGTGTATATTACATACCATTGTAACTCCTGTGAGCCAAAATCGACAATGGCGACCACCAGAAAAACGCGTGGTAATGAAGCTCGACGAACCTCGAAGAAACGAGTATAATTTTCCACTTTCCTTAGTATTAAGCAGAAGACAGGACAGAACAAGGTCAAGAGGCCAATATAACAAAGGGACGTTTACAACAGGGAGAAGCCGAGTTGTCAAGCACCATTACAATTAATATCATAAATGGGTCCTAAAATGCTGTCAACTGTCAATGACATTCACACGAGCTTTCATTGTCAGCTGGTCATATTGTGGCCGCCATTTTATTAATCTCGGATAACTTGTTTACTCGATGCATTGACTCTCAGATAGACAGTTATTTCGGGATTATAATTTTGTAAAATAAAAATACATAAAACCTAACTCTAGAGTAATGAGTGATTTTATTCCCAGCATAAGACTTATACAAGTTTGGTCGAATCCACCCTAAGCAATTGATCACAAAATAAACTGAAGTGTAAGGGTTTTACTACACTAATCGATCGATCATCGATCGATGCCATCGGTCGACATCGATCGACGTTCATCGATTGGTGTGGTAGCTTTGGCTAATCGACGGTTACCGTTCGACTAACTAATCGATCGATTGCCGGTCGATGGCATCGGTCGACATTTATCGATTAACTCCGGCTATAATCAATCACTAATAATAATCAAGCATCGATCGATCGGTGATCGACCATCGATCGATTGGTCTGGTAGAAACTATCGATCAACGTCGACTAATCTATTCTACCATCGATCGATGCCGTCGATCGACCATCGATCGATTGGTCTGGTAAAACCCTAACACATTACAATTTGTAATGAATCATAAGTAATGTGTCCTTCAATTGGGAATACTCAATGTCAGACATATAATACCAGGGCGTTCAAAATGGCTACCTAGATATTGTGATTTAGATCGTATCTAGATATAAATATTAGACAATGCCCATTAAAATGATACATTTCAACGATTTTCTCGTATGTTTGACTTATATGTTTGTGATTTATTAATGTTTTTATTATTTATAAAAGACATTAAATTAAATTGTTTTTATGTGTTGGCAACGGGTGCAGTTTAAAAGGATTTATGTTATTTGTACCTATTGGTGTCTTTCTGTGTAGGTATGTCTTCAGGGGCAAATTCTACTAACTTTAGAAACATTTTCTTTTAAATCTCAATCTGTCATAAACGCCTCCATTTACCAACTACATTAATCAACGTTTGGTAGGTTATCAAAGTCAGAATCAATATAAATTCACTGTGAAGAAATTGCTTCAAAAATACACACAAAAATTACTTAATATCGTATAGAATTACCCATGACACACGGTTCAACCAAATTGATTAACTTTAACAAAATGCTCACATGATTTAATTTAGTTGTTTCATCCAAATTGAAAGCTTCACCATTAACTGTCAAACCTTTAAAGAAAATTGCCTTTTTCTATAGACGTGATCACCTTAATAGAGATGCTCGTATCCCAGTTTTACGAGCGGATAAAACTTAAGTTATTAGCCTTATAGCCACATAGTCTGTAACTCACAACTATTGTGTGTATTAAAAACTTGTTTGACACGAACCGTAAATTGTACTCTGATACATAACTTTTACGACCCAAGGGAAGATTGTATTGGCTTGCTCTTAATATTTGATTAGCATTGAGTGCCTATAAAATAGGAGCAGTTGTTTATAATATTGTCATGCCACTAATTGTAATGTTACTAGGATGGGAAGTGTGTTTTTATTTATAATTAGTTTTGCACCTTCCACTGGTAATCAGGCATTTTAAAAGTCTAACTGCCACACTCAGAGACGTCACTTAATAATAATGAATCATTAACTTTAATAAGACTTGGCCTCTCAATCTGTGATCTTTTTGACTGACAGCGTTCCAATTTATGTTGGTCGGTTACAGTTAATGATTCATTATTGTTAATTGACGTCTCTGAGTGTGGCAGTTAGCAGTGCTTGTATAAATAGTAGGCTTCAGACGAAAATACTTGTCGTGTGTGTATGTGTTATTCCTACTATGACACACCATACAAACGAAACGATTTAATTACCTACACTACTATCAAAATAACAGACTGTACAAATACGTGCGCGTGTGTGCGAGTCTACGCGTCGCGAGAACTAAAAGCAGTTTCAAGAGCACGTTCGACGCGGGAAGAGGTGAGGAACAGTGTTTCGGAGGGAGGCGGGGCGTGTCGGTATTGTACGGTAGTACTAATTTTCACTTTGGTCTACTAAACTATACAATGAATTTTGATGCGATTTACCCCTCAACGTAGAGAATTTATTCCGGAAGGTTTTTGGGAATAAACGTTCATATTAAACTTAAATATAATAAAAGGATTTATCCATGTTTTGTCAAGTCGTAAAAACCGTGCCAAACAGGGTCGGGTTGCTAGTTAAATTATAATATGTAAAGTGTTATAGTAATAATAATTCTACCAACCAAAAATCGGTCATAGTGTCCAATCTCAATAAAGACCAGCCATGTACGCAAGAGGTATGATAGTGCACAAGTGTGTGCAACTACAGGTGCACTTCCACTTCCCTCACTCTCATAGTCCGGTGAAACAGCAATCCGACACGACCGGAGAGAGATCAGGCGCAGGACCAACGGCTTTACGTGCTTTCCGAGGCGAGAAACAGGGGCGTTGCACCGCCAACTTCCAAACTTCGGGTTGTTACTGAGAAATTTCTAATAGGGAAACCCATTAACACTCTTCCCGAACTGAATCGATCCCAGGACCAGGTCAAACCAGCGTATGTCCATTCTGTAAAATTCAAACAACAACTCGCATCTCACATCGCTATTCACTCTTACTTTGCATAAGGTTAAAAATGACCTTGATATATTTGACACTTTGAATCGGGTTCGAGTGCGAAGTGAGCATCGAAGTGACGAGGAAATTACCTTACAGAATGCCACTTCTTACGTCATCTCATAGGTACTTTATCTGTCAAAATCTCCCTGTCAATTTAGTTCAACTCGCTGACACGGTTGCAAGGGTGGCGCTAGTGTAAATTCGGATTATCAACCGAGTTTTTAAAATGCCAATCAAGAAACTCACAGCGGATTCAGATTCGAAGTTTAGAATGAGGTCTTACAGAATCGCACCCCAGAACTAGGCCAATAGGACCAAAGGGACATTTACAATAACATCATAACCATCTGCCTAGCCTTTTCTCAACAAAACCTTTTTACGTTGGAGTCGGGTTCCAATCTAACTAGTTGCAGCTGAATACCAGTGTTTTACATAGAGTGACTTCCCTTCTGACCTCCATAACCCAGTTACTCGGTAACACGATACTCCTTGGTAAGACTGATTGTCAGAATTTCTGGCTTTTCTGGCGCAAGGATGGCGCTAGTGTCAATTCGAATTATCAACCGAGTTTTTACAATGCCAATCAAGAAACTCACAGCGGATTCAGATTCGAAGTTTAGAATGAGAATTATTACTGAATCACACGCCAGGGCTCGGCAATTTTGCGTGCGACGTAAAACGTAAAACATCACCAGCCTTCTAGTCTAGGCACACATCATCTACCTAGCCTTTTCCCAACTACGTGGGGGTTCGCTTCCAGCCTAACCGGCTGAATACCAGTGTATTACATAGAGCGAATGCCTATCAGACCTCCACAACCCAGTTACTAATACTCCTTGGTAAGACTGGTTGTCAGACTTTCTAGCTTCTGACTACCCATAACGACTGCCAAAGATCAAAGAATGACAGCAGGGACCAATGGCTTTACGTGCTTTCCGAGGCACGGAGGGAACTCGGTATGAAATGGATGGTCACCCATCCACAGATCGACCGCGGCAAGCGTAGCTTAACCTTTAACCAATCGATCTGTTCAGCTTTTACTTAGCCTCGAGCTCCTCGTTGCAGTCTAGGCACACATTCCATCTAAACTAAAACAAACTTAAAACAAAAATGTTACAACAATTCCAAAACTTTATAAAACTAAAGGTACTTATCTACACAAACTATCTAGTATCTCCTAGTGTTATCTATCAAACTAGCTTATTTACTTTAAAATTCAGAACAATTCGGCGAAATCTGAAGCATCCGTGTTCTGAAGTTGGTATCGCGCTCGAATATATCAGGGCGCAGTATCTTGCCGTAGTGTTGCCAGTTGTAAGGCAATGGTTACCAGGATTGCCATGTTAAAATAATATTGGAACCGAGAAAAGCCGAAAGGAAATAAGACTTTTGTTCGTTAAGAACTGCTGTGTGATAGAATTTAAAAAATATTAGGATTGAATTAAATTTTTCGCTCTCGAATTTAACAGAGCGCAATATCTTACCGTAGTGTTGCCAGTTGTAAGGCAATGATTACCAGGATTGCCATGTTAAAATAATATTGGAACCAAGAAAACCAGAAAATAAATAAGACTTTTGTCTGGTAAGAACTATTGCACGATAGGATTTTAAAATTAGCATTGTCATTACTTTAACTTGAATTTAATTTGCCTTTTATCTTTGTCTTAGTAACGAGATTTTGAAAAAATCTAGTTGACTAAATTTTGGTACCTAAACCAGGTTTTTTTTTATGTCCAAAAAGTCCTCTCTTCCATTTTTCCTGGACATCTAAACCTCTCACACTAGCAACACCGGCTGGCGAAGTAAAAGTTTTGGAGAGAAGTGTAGTGCATCGAGATACAGCCCAGATCTCGGACGTATAAAATTTTAAACTGCACTCTAAGCTACTCAACATTTTTCATCCACAATGTACCCGGATAAGCCCTGGAGATAAAACTAGCTATGATACATTGGGCTGTGCGAAGATTCTGATCAGTAATTTTAGCTTTTTGCTCTTTCTGTAACGGGAATGGCGGTTCGAGATTTTTACTTCTACGATGAACGGTAGGTAGTGTTAGGAAATTCTTTTACAATGGTTTTAATTTTTACACCGAACAAGCACAATTTTTGTTTGATCTTCTCCATGGAGAACTACCTATGTTTTGAAATGAGCAACTAGCTTCAACTTTTGACTGACCGACTCCTCGACAATTTAAAAGTTTTGTCATTTGTTGCATTGAAATCAATGCTTTGACTTTGTCAGCCTACAAAAATGTCTTAAAAAGGTCGGCCTTATTAACCAGAATAGGTACTTATTTGATAGCCAAAAAAACATTTATTTTATATAATTGAAATCTGCTACTAAATTATGCGCTCCTAGTACTTATTTAATATTTTAGTTTTTTGATGCCCTGTGAACCGAAGCCTACATTTTACATATTATGTAAATATTTAATTATGTTCTACATAATATATATTTTTTTAAGCTTTATAAATATTTAATTCAGCTACTACGGTACTTATTTTGTTTTTAGATAAATTCATCCATAAATAATCTAAAATACGTCATCGACAGCAGATTCAGTCTTTCAACATTCATCTTCTCATCTCAAGATTCTTCTCTTTCGATTACTAAGATAATCTAGTGTTGCATACAATGGCAGTAACAGTCAGAACGTGGTACATTGTATTTGCAACCGTTTACAGTGTTCAAGACATCGACAACGATACGTTTTGCCGATACGACCAACTTCGCAAGATCCAATACGAAACACCAAAAGTTGTTCTAACTGTTTGGTCCAAGTGAAGAGCGGTAGCGGGTAGATTCGTAGATCGTAGATCTCTGACAACCAGTCTTACCATGGGGTATTAGTACCCAGGGACTGGATTATGGAGGTTAGTCAGGCAGTCGCCCCATATACGGCCACGTCTGCAGACGGACACACGGTAGATGGAGCAGACACGCTTTAGAGTAGAGACCGCGTTTGGGCAAGCGTAGTGTGGGACGCCCTGCGGCAAGATGAACCGACGATTTGAAGAAGGTGGCTGGCAGCGGATGGATGCGGGTTGCCCAAGACCGGGTTGGTTGGCGATCTCTGGGGGAGGCCTATGTTCAGCAGTGGACGGCAATAGGCTGATATGATGATGATTCAGCTGTAACCGGTTAGGCTGGAAGCCGACCCTTACATAGTTAGGAAAAAGTTAGGCAAATGATGATGATGAAGAACGGTAGCGGGTTATGATGTTTTTTTATGAGTAGAAATATACGGAAAATCTATAATGAACTTAATTCAAAAAAACAGTGTATTCTGACAATACCAAAAAACCCAGTCATTGTTATGACGGTTTTAAATCCTTATTAATCGCATTTAATAGTAAAATCAAAAAGTAAAAAATAACTTTTAACTCGCAAGTCGGCGGCATTGGTTTTGCTTGTTGTTTCGTATTGCCACCGACTTGCGAATCAAAAGTTATTTTTTACTTTTTGAAGACGATTGTCTTTTTTGTTAAAAAGTTATATTTTTTTGTTTTTTGTCTACTTCTTATCATACAAATTAATTAGGAAACAGTGTTACCAAAAAAATTCAGTCATCCCTTAATTTTCTTTTTTTTTTTTAAAAAAAAAACGTTGCCCCTCACTAGGAATTACTCCTGTGTCGTGGGTGCGTTTACAAACATATAAACTAACATACACAAACAGCCAGACCCGGAACAACTATCTGTAGGCCATACAAATATTGGTTCCGTGCGGGAATCGAACCCGCGACACGCAGCGCAGCAGTCGATCGCTCAACCACTGCGCCAACCGTGTCGTCGGGGTTCTACCCTTAGGGGTGGAATATTTTCTTAAAATTTATATGGTACCAAATTTGAGATATGCACTATTAAAAAAAACATCGAAATCGGACTACATTGAATAAAGTTACGCGTGGTCAAACATAAAAAAAAAATGTTCATAAAATTAAAACTACTGGGCCAAACTATGTTAAATTTTTATGGGACCAAATGGCAACTATTCTGCATCAAACTAAAGATCACTAAAAGAATCACGTAAATCGGAAAAAATACCAATCCTTTTAGAAGTCGGCTAAAAATCGGCCTTCAGATTGTTCCCTCATTACAAGTATTTCTCTTGTACCTTATACCAAACCCCGCCTACATTGCAACTAATACGGTTTAGATGCACTTGTAATTAAACTGTTATGTTAGTTTGTGTCTAATGTGGCGGGACGTCGCGCCAATGTTCCGCTAACGTTAGAAACGTGCGATAACATTGTTTTAAGTTAGGATGCTGGGCTATTTGCATTCGTGGTTGGGTGTCGATGGTGTGGGATAGTTATCATAACTTGGATAATGTCTCGGGTTCTTCCTAAAAGGAGTGTTGTGTTACATTTTGATGTAATTTTTAAGCACATACTGAAGTGACTGGCCGCTGCATAATTCAAAAAGCCCTTTAAAAATTTCTGCCTTACTGTAGTGTTAATACCTATGTATAAATCTGCAATTGATTTGTTGTGTTTCTCCATCAGTGTATTTTCAGCTCCCTCTACTCTTTTATATACATACTAGCGGGCCCGGCAGACGTTGTCGTGCCCTGAAAACCGTTACAAAAATCTAAGTCTAGCCTACCCTACCCCACCTACCTACGTACCCTATCTACCTACCTATCTACATACCTACCCTACCCCTACCTACCTACCCTATCAACCTACCAATTAATTAAAATACCTCTTCACTGCGAAGAGCCACCTTGCCGTTCTCGAGTTAGCGCATAACTTATGCGCTCCTATTACCTGGGTGACAGTTATGCGCTCCTAGTACCAGGGTAACATACATCTAAGAAGTTCTATAACTCAACTGCAGCACCACCAACCGGGGCCAATTGTGAATCTAAACCATTCTCGAATTCACTGGAACACACACGACAAATTTCATCCAAATCGGTCCGGCCGTTTAGGAGGAGTTCACTTTCATACACACGCACAGAAGATTTTATGTTTTGTCTCTGCATCACCCTAAGGTAGACTGGTAAAAAATGCCTAAGGCATTAAGTCCGCCTATGTACAGTATGTTTTACATTTTGTGCATAAAGTTTTAACAAATAAATAATGCTTAAGAATCGTTCGTATCCTATCTTTTCCATTTCTAGTGCCTCTCCGAACGACGAAGGTTTCTGCTAATTATTACTCATTTTATGTTGTGATTTATAAGACTTTTCGTCACGATAAAATTAATGTGTCTCACGTGGTTATGCGTAGGCTTAGATAACAAATTAATTGATTCCACTCTCGGTTTCTTCCGAATTTTAGTCCATCATGAACAGCTGATTTTTATAGATAGGTATTAACATAATGTATTATCCTGATTGGTATCAAAATGTAGGCGATTTTATGAAAGTCTGCAAAATATCATGTCTTGGAAGAAATACGCATAATATCAAGGGGACAATTCTCATAACTTTAAGAACGTTTGCATTCTCAATTTTTCGCAAATACCTCTAATTTTCCAAAATTTTTGACAAGTTTTTTTTCAGACATTGACAGTTACTGAAATGCGATTGCGTCTACATTTTTAACGTTACGACTTTAATTGTGAGAATTGGTTTTCTGCCTTCAGAAATTCTGCATTTATTTTTAAAACTATTTGTAAACAACTGTACCTTATAAAAGTGATCTTAAAAAAACAACCTACCCGTAAGTTAATTACTAACATTCCTCAGCGCCTAAGCGACACATACTTTATCTATGAGATAGTCAACTAACGCCGAAGCATTAATTTAGTGCCCCCATCCACAGTTATCTGTGAAAACTTAAAACATTCGGATAGCTGTGAGACAAATGAATCACTCTGCGATTTTAGTGCCGTGTGTACAGTGTTTGCGACTTCAGAATGTAATAGAATTTCTTTCCATATAAAGATACATAAAAATACAATGAAATAATTGGATTTATTAAACTATACCACTGTACTATAGCGGCCTGACCGCTTAAAGCGCTTCCCTGACCAAATAACCTTGACCGTACATTTCCTCTTTGCCGCAGAATAGAAATTTGCCCAATTTTTGGGCTTTTTTTGTTATAAAAAAAGAGAAACGATCTTTAGAAATAAAATAAAACGTGAATTATAAAGATTTTTAAATTACCTATCTATTAGTGTAATCCTCAAATTAATAGCTCGTCAACTTTAGCAAAAGATACATGTTTACAATTAATTTAGTCATTTTTTTACAGGGAGATTTAGGTGTATATAGGATACATAAAAAAAATAAGAACGTGGAATGTGATGATAGGATATTGAATATTAATAATATGCTTTTAGATGTAGCTTGTTTCTCTCAATTAATGAGTTAATAGTCCCTAAATAACAAAGAAAAACGCACTTTTGGTCGGGGTAGCACCAGACCGTTCCTGAGGTACAACCTGCGGTGCGGGAGGTGTGACAGTTGTCACAAGTTGACGTATCAGTGAGCTCTCACATCACGTCACTACACCCCTCCCGCACCGCGCAGCTACCTCAGGAACGGTCTGAATTAAGCAGTCGGGCTAAAATTTAAATCTATACTAATATTATAAAGCTGAAGAGTTTGTTTGTTTGGTTGGTTGAACGCGCTAATCTCAGGATCTACTGGTTCGAATTGAAAAAATCTTTTTATGTTAGATAGCCCATTTATCGAGAAAGGCTATATGCCCATGCGAAGCCGGGCCGGATTGCTAGTGAACACATAATGAGCACGCATTAGTGACTAATTTTTTTTTATTATTATTGATAGGCATACTTTTGAACACTACCTCACCTGATGGTAAGCGATGATGCGGTCTAAGATGGAGCACGCTTGCCTAGAAGTAACCTATTCACTCTTGACTTAAAGACTCTCAGGTTGCAGCTATCAGGAAACACAGACTCAGGCAGGGAAAACTCGGGGTTAAATGATAAACTTTTTATAAGGTAGGTATCAAACCACGATTCTCCCTTAGTTTTTTAATGGAAATAGCTACAGTGACGCTTCTTATATAAATTGACTATTTATTAGTTTTAAGGGAACTAAAAATCGCAACTTTACAGTTAATTGAAAATAGATCGTTAAAATCAAGTGTTTTTTTTTTGACTTAATAACGTTTTATAAATCGATGAACACCGGCTACGCGCACGAAAAAGTGTCACGTTCCGCCTGAGCGTAAGCGTGCAAGCGAGAGCGCGGAACAAGCGACAGAGAGGCATGATCGGCCCAAGCAATAAGCTCTGCCCACCTCGACGGAAGCCATTATTTGGTTATGTTATATATGTTAGCCATTATGTTTATTTATGACGTTGATGATCGTCCGTAAACCGACTTTACAGACAATCAATTTTTTTTTTAAGAGAAATGGTGTGTTTGGTTTATTGGTGAACGGTCAAAAGACCACCCAATCGCACTATGAACATTCGCAATACAAATTCAACATAAAATACATAAAAAATCGTCACTCTCAAACTCGACGTACGTCGCTTGTATGCCCCAGCCTTTACAAAGGATATAGGCACATAATATGTGAGATTGCGCCTGACCAGATAACCGAGAGTGCTTTTTAAGATAACAGCCCTTCGTGAGAGACGAAATCCAAGTATGATTTAAATACATATCTTTGATGACTCCTCAAGGTTTATCTCGTGCAAAATGTCAATGGTTTATTACGAGATAATGTTAGGCGCGTGTGCTAAATGGTATTAACATATTGTGGCTAATTGACGGCCAATGACTCACTTGGGGAGTGTTCGTGTTGTGTGTGAAGGATAGTTCTTTGTTTATTAATATGTAAAAGACTAGCTTCTTGCCGTGACTTTGTCTGCGCAGACTTAGTAATTAGAATTAAGGCTGCTCTCTCGGAAAAAGCTGGAAAGAAGCATGCAGATGAAGTAACTTTTCGTCGGCATTTACAGAGAAATTACATCTGAAAAAAATTGTTAGTAATCTACATGATATGATACGTAATTTGGTTTAGCCACAATTTTTCTATCGGTATCACATAATAAGAAAAAAAATGACAAATCACCTCCAAATCATTTAGATGAAACCATTTTACTCCTTAATTTCTTATCAAAAGAGTATAAAACAAATATCTACTGCTTTGCAATACAAAGAAAACTGATTTGGTTTTGTTACTTTTAACAAATATGTATTATTTTGATTACAATAAATTAAAAATGCGTCCGATTAAAGACTGCGTCTACATCACCCCCGCACTCGTCCACGAATTCAGTACGAGCCAAATGTTCAAGGTTATTGGCATGTATACAAGCCTTAAATTATCCCCCAAGATAAAAAACGCACACACGATATAGAAGAAATTTCTAGTGTGAGGCAACGAATTTCTTTTTTTAAACACTTTAATATATTGTACGACGCCGAACATCACTCGCGATCACTTTATGATTTCCGCTGCCAAGTAAGAATTAAGGGAAACAAATAAAATAACTGAATCGCACATTAAAATAACCGTAATTATTAAAATATTTAAAATAGGCAATAACTTCTGTTTAGTGAAAGTGTGCCAATCTAAATCTAATCTATTCTTGACTCTTTAAAGATTACCTCTGTTATTGAGAGGGCCAGTTCATTTCCGGAGGATATTTAGAAGATAAGAATTAATAGATTAGATTTAATGATTTCGTGTGAATTTGTATAAATTTGTTAAAAGTATTATGAGTTTTTTGATCCCAAGATCAGCTGTTGGTTATCATCATCTAGGTAATCTTTTCCCAAATATGTTGAGGCCGGCTTCCAGCCTAACCCGACGCATATGAAGTGTGTTTTACATGGAGCCGTGTGTCGGTCGCGAATAGCACCACTCCATTTCTACCCGTGTGTATCGTAGAAGGCGACAGAGGGATATTGACCTGAGAATGGGCAGCAGCGTCCTTCTGAGTACCATAACACCTACTGCGATCGCCAACATGCATCGGTCAAGCATGGCGATTACGGTTGAACCACCAATTGGGGAATGAAAGGACAATGCCAGAAACTCTATAGAACTTTGCCCCACTCAATAAAAGTCATGTGCCATTATGTAGCATCTTACTGTTTATTTATTGCTGATAACTAAACATTAGTCTTAGTGACTGTAGAACTTGCGGTTTCCGTTTAAATCTAAAAACAAAAATGACATTGATTATAGGTTAAATTGTATTTTAGGTAAAATGAGTTTGTATTTTGTGGGTAGGTATTTCGTAATCCGCAAGTTCTAAAGAAAAACAATTTAGTATATAAACGTTCTATATTCATTACAATTATTTTCATTAATTTACTTTTTCTGTACATGTGTTACTTTTTCTGTACTGGGGCAGGATCTGGCATTGTCATTTACGGTAAAAATCTCTAGTATTCTCCAAAGCCGCGGTTTTATACCAGTCTCGTGAACACGATCATGGTATCACCCAATCTAAATAATGGCTAAATATATGTTAATATAAGCTATCTAGAATTAAAAGTTAGATAATATATCTTTTAAAAGTGAAGGCTGTTTAATTTAAAACTAGTTGACGATATGATCACGTGAAAAGACAGGGCTTATAGCTAAATACTTGTAGGTCATCATCATCTGCCTTTTTTTTGTTCCAGGGTGGATAATCCTTAGGGATGTCCTCCGCCCTGGGGTGGGGGGCGGAGGGGTCAGTCAGACTCTTACTGACTAAAAACCACCCCGGTGTTCCATTTCACACCAACGTCGGGAGTCGCGGAAACTGGAGATATTTTCGCAACCCCCGACTGGTGCCGACCCGCTAGTGCAAGCCACTTCTCTAGTCAGGGAGGGGAGTGAGGTGTTAGATTTCCCCCCGGATCATCATTTACCTAGCCCAACTATTTTGGGGTCGGCTTCCAGTTCAACCAGATGCACCTGAGTACCAGTGCTTTACATGGAGCGACTGCCTGTCTGGCCTCCATAACCCAGTTACTGGGTAACACGATACGCCTTAGTAAAGACTGGTTGTCAGATTTTCTGTCATCTGACGACTGTCAATTCCCGAATGACAGCCGGGACCAATGGCTTAATGTGCGTTCCGAGTCACGCAAGCTTAAAAAATCTAGATATTTATTATTTAAATTAAATTAAATCATTACATCAAGGATATTTGTATAATATTTCAAGTAACGTACGTCAAGTTGTTCAGTGCGGATTGGCAATATGAGACTTATATTTATTACAAATCCAGCACGCGTAGCATGACCACGCTATATGTACGGAAGAATAGACATACTGACAGCAAGAATAGACAAGTCAGTACAGTTTGTCTATTCTTCCTGTCAGTATATCTATTCTTCCGTAGACATAGCGTGGTCATGCTACGCGTACAGGTATTCTGGCCATGTTTTCCTTCACCAAAGTCAGTAATATCCAAAATAAACCTAGAAAGTAGGTACATTTAAAATAAAAAGTCCAATGTGCCCGGTTAGGAACCCATCACCTTGTAGGCCAATGTAACTTCTCTTTTATTCAGTGCCGCAACGTTGGTTACATGTTTTCCCGCAGTTTATTATTAATATTTTAAACATGCAACGTATGTATTTTCTTATTTTGAATTAGATTTAAAACAGAAAAGAACACGGAAAAAACGGTTTTATTTTGAAGTTTTAAGGTTTTTTTTAAACAGCAGCCATTTTTTTCCTACATAACACCCTGTCCTTTCAGCCCCCAATCTCAATCCACCAGAAACCCATAAATCCTAGTATAATTTCTGGAGGCAGCAGTCAATCACATACTGCGTCAATGGCAGGTTATCTTGCCGCCCAGCACCAGTCTATCGCTCTATACATCACTTGGGCGCCGCCCGCCCTTATCACGCCGCCACACGCCCAACTCGTTATTTTACTACACACCACGTGGACTTGTGCAAATATCAAGTTGTGTAAAATTTTATGTGTGTGCTTGTGAAAGTGGTGGCTGTGTTTTAGATTTGAAGTGTGTGTGTGTTTTTGGTTTTTGTGTGATTATGTTTTGTTAAATAATTTTCAAATTATTAAGTATTAGTAAGTATCTATTTTTTAATATGACTTTTAATTTTATTAACATCATTAATCGAAACAATAAAAAGTAATTATTTCTTTTTCTTTTTTCTCAATCTATGATGTTAAAAATAATCCGATGTAACTAGGTATTTCCTACCTATTTTAAAAATTATCTGTGAAATTACCCAATT
Organism: Charanyca ferruginea; assembly: GCA_947361185.1. Taxonomy (NCBI): domain Eukaryota; kingdom Metazoa; phylum Arthropoda; class Insecta; order Lepidoptera; family Noctuidae; genus Charanyca; species Charanyca ferruginea. The sequence continues at coordinate 33,645,194 of OX376057.1, forward strand.
TAAGGAGTATCTTAAAACTTTCCAATGATAATACGATCATAGGTTGGGGAAGGCATGTCACACGTAACAACCATAGACAATTTTAGTTTTTAATTACAAAACTTTCATTATTATTATCTAAGTGTTAAATGAACATAGATAACTCAAAAGGCTCACAATCTTGAGTATTATTTATAAAAAAGAGAGATTATAACAATGTGGAGTTATTTCGAGGTGTGTTTACCTTTTAGCCGCGCGTTTAAGTCAAAAGGTTGTTATCAGTGTGCTGCATCCATCACTCGGCGAACGGGTTGCCAGTGTAAAAAATTATATTTTTTTGTTCAGCTTTTTTGTACTTTTAGATGTTAGATTTTTTTGAAATTGGTTTTAACTGACTAATTGTGGTGGAACTAATAGGTATTTTACTTTGTTCTATTTATTAATTTTCAATTTTAATAAATATCACCAATATTTAATCATAACTTTGAATAATTTGCTTAAAATTCGTACAATACCTACCCAGCTCAATTTTAACTGAAAACTTCTCAACAGCATCTAAAACCCAACAATTTTATAACCCAGTCCTCGTACTTCAATAAACAAACATCACCAATAAACAAACAGTACAACATTCTAACCCAAACTAAAATCCATAGAGTAACATAAAAACGTTGAATGTGGCAACACTAGGCGACGCGGCACGGTGGCGCGCGACGCGGCTCGGCGCTCGCCTCCCGTTATCAGCGCCCACCACCCGGCGTTTGTCGCGTTTTATTTCAGACTACCTATAGCCTGTTTAAACTTCACACTCCCAAGCCTTTTAATGCTTGAGGTCAAGTCAACATGCTTTGTAACATGTTTTCGGAAAGTGACGCGTTTCGCATGTTTTATGGCGCGATTTTTGGGTTATCTATCGTCTGTGGCGGTTAACGGATGTTCTATTTTTGAAAGGTGGTTTTGCTTTTGTTTTTTTAACGTTTCATTACCATGAGAAATTTTATAAATAGAATGGAATTGAAATTGTAGTATTTTAGAAATTCCTTTCTGCGTTAAAGAAGCTATTTTATGTATATTTAACCACAAACCACTAGAAGTACTTACCTGCAAAAGGTGGTGAAAAATGGTAAAATTCTATAAAACTGTAACACACATTAATTTTACTAGTAATAATGGCCATAAAACATCATGACAATCATCATACGGTAGATAGAAACATTTGCTAAGTGCCTTTCTTAATTGAAGTACTTTTAGCGTAACAGTTAAATATAGAACCAATGTATCAGATATCCTAAAATTATTGTATTAAAATATGTTGGAATAAAAAAAATGGGAAATATTGAAATCAGTCTCTTTTTTCCATTTCACAAAATAAAACTTTTTATTACATATTTTTACGCGCACGCATTGTATGCTATATTATTTAAAAAAAATAAGCATTGAAAAGTAACGGTATTTTTATCATTCAATCACGTCAATCAGAATAATACGGTACCTAATTATAGTGCCTTCAACAACTTATCATAATAATAAGCATAGGTAGACAGTAGACCCATTCATTTAATCTAAAAAGCTTCGTAAGTTTCACGATATTCAAATCAAAACACTGCGATCGCACAGATTATGTATGTAACCATAGTCACGTCATCCCACAATAATCCCGCCTTTTATACGACCACAGATTATAAATAGGATTCTGTCATCTATAGTGGACAGCAAATTGCTGTATAAAATGCCACTTAAGGCATGATATGGACCCTAATTAAACTAAGTACTCTTATCTCGAAAGATGAGACGGCGTTTAGCACTATCTATTGCTATGACAAAAAGAAACTAACTCAATCTGCGTGCACATCTCTCCCATTAAAGAAACGTAATCATAGACTTTCAGTGGTATGTCGTAATTAGCTTATTAATTTAGCCTTATCTAGCGAACCCTTTCCAATATTTTATATCAGATAAAGTTTAGTATTGCTTTTTATTATTTTGTTTTACTGTGTTGCAACTCCATAAAAATTATTGAGATATCATCTGTTTATCCATGAAGATATAGGTATAAATGGAGCCAACACTTAGAACAAAAACTTGAAACCAACTGTAGGCTGATGCTCTCTTTCTGAATGCATACATAAGAACGAGACAGTGATATGTGTTTTCTTTATCTTATGTATGCATTCAGAAAGAGAGCGTCTGCCCACAGTTGGCTTCATTTAGGTATTTAGAGTGTTGCCTCCACTTTTATCTATAAGCTTCTTGTGTTTATCTACATATATTATAGTCTACATTTATTTTGTATTTACCTGTCTGTGTATTTTGTCATTTTAACTCTATAATGAGTGGAAATTAATACATAGAATGAAATTGCCAGGACCATTTTTTACACCCAACATAAGACATGTTAATTGTACCAATGAATAAGATTACCTAAAAAGGACATGTTTCATAATGGGCCCAGTCTATGTACACCACTTTAAAAACAAGAGAAAAATCTGTAGAATCCGGGAAAAATACAGAAAATTCATTTAAATGTTTACTGTTGTGGTAGTAAATTAATATTTAACAATTATTTTTATGGATTTTCAACATGGCGTCACTCAGATTTAGCTACTCTATAAACCATAGATCGACCATTGATCATAGAAAGAGAACTGTCAGCTGTCACTGTCACAACAGTGTCACTTCAGTCACTTTCATCTCGTTTTTTTCTCTAGTTTCTGGAGTTGTTTCTAATAACCTCCCTTTCGTTTTTTGAATTTAACACCGTTTCTTTTCTATATGTGTATCTACCTATCCACAAATCGAAGCAGAAAATCAAAATTATAAATGTCTAACGTCATTAACCAATCAAAATGACAGCTTACCGCCATGACTGTTTTTTTGTTGTGTGTTGCAATTTTAAGTGCAATTTCTTGTGTTTTACCTGCTCCTAAAGCTATTTTAAAGTAATCGGACAATTGAGAACGATTTAAAATGTGTTTCCTTATTTTTAAGTATGGTGTACAAAAACTGGGCCCAGGCTCCATACATTTTGAAACAACTCCTTTATAACAATACCTTAAAACGTAGTCCCATGACAAAATCCAGACGAGACATCTTTAAAATACCGCATAAGTTTTTTACAAGAACGCCATATCTCTCGTAATCGGCACTCTTAAGGCAAACCTTATCCTATTTACGTGTCTCCCATTACCATTAAAATCTGAACTTATCTCTTTCAATAAAAACGTGGACCGGTCCAATAGGTATATAAATAATATACAGAACAATAACGGCTGGTAATTAGGCAATAAATTCTTCAAGCAGATATGAGAGATATTAAGAAAAAGGCAACGTTTGATTTGTTTGTGGCTGACTATGTGCTACACGTGTCCGTTTGTTCATGCGATACGATATTTGTAAAGAAAGATATCTTCAGTGCCTTGCTTTTATTTCTTTTGTAGAAATAAAAGAAACAAAATAATCTGTTTCAGCATTAATTAGCTACGTAATGATAACATAAAAAATATACTTTAACAATAAAAACAAAGTACCTACAAACACTTACAGTTCTCACATGCCTTTTACAATGCTAAGTAAATTATATAACTATATTGATATTTTCAGCTAACAGCAATGCCTTTCTTAAAAAATCTCACTCGGTGAATTAATTAGGTTGCTTTTTACAGATCCATAGACAGTTCCTCTTATTGAAATCTAATTTCTACCTATACCTACCAATTTCTAATTATGATCCTTCTCGTATATTATCCCATGCAAGAAGCTTATATTAGCTTAGGTAAAAGTGGAGGCAACACTCTGAACACCTAAGTGAAACCAAATTTGGGCAGATGCTCTCTTTCTGAATGCATACATAAGATAAAAAAAACACATATCACTGTCTCGCTCTTATGTATGCATTCAGAAAGAGAGTGTCTGCCCACAATTGGTTTCACTTAGGTATTTAGAGTGTTGCCTCCACTCTTATCTATAAGCTTCTTGGTCCCTTGTAACTTGGGATTGGCGCAACACGTTTTCTCTTCTTTCTCCATTCCGTCCTGTCAACCATCATGATATCACTGTCTTCCTTCTCTTTCATATCATTCTTCACACAATCCATCCATCTTTTCTTCCTCGCTTCTCTTTCTCTCCATCCGTGAATATATAAATAACTCTGTTGGTCACATGTGTTAATTTTAATAAAGCTGAATAAACAAATGATCAAACAACTAAGTAGTTTTTAAAAACCGTATCGTATCTCACGATGTACATTCCATCCCGAAATCTCGCGATAACACCGCATTCAGTTTTATATTTACCGTGAGATAAGGGCCTGCCTGCGAATCGATTAGCTCACTCTAACAAACGATGAGTATCTGTATGTCTGGTCATCCGCTTAGCGTTAAAAATATCCTGCATCATAATCTTATATTACTATGCGATATTACGCGCATAATCTTAACATTTATAGTGAATAGGACTTTTAGAGCAAAACTTTTTGAATGTTGCCGAAAATATATCGTGCACAGCTCTATGGTCTCAAAAAAAGTTTGCGTTCTGTCAATGTCAATTGTTTGCTCGCTCGTATGTCTTCAGGTGATGGACATCGGAAAATTCTCTTACGTTTTTGTAGAGTTTAGATATGTGTATTTATTGCTGGCTGCTAAATATAAGGCTACACACAATTTGTTCATCAGTTAGGCGATACCCCTCGAGCTTTTCCATTACTTTACGTCCTACCCCGCGGGTTGCCAGCCTTAAATAAATAGCCGCAAGTTATCAAGCCGGCCATTTGACCGTCAAATTCACATTCCCTTCAACTTGGCATTTCAGATAGATCGGCCACCCACGTCCGTCAGATAGCACAGGACACACTCGGCGATAGGTTCGGGCGCGCTCGGGTCGCGTCGGGCGGCTTCGGCTCCGCTCGTAGATGTTCGCGATTATGCCCACGCGCACACAGATTGAAGTGTGGAAATTTGTTGCTTTGTCATATTCAGAGATTTAGATACTCGATATGGACAAGTTATAGCGAATTGTTTGTGAATATTGTTTTAGAGATAATATTAATAGAGACAATGTTTCTTGAAATGAACTGCGGCGAACCTTACTGTGCGGTAACATAAGTCAACTACAAATTGATTTCGACTTCGCTTAAGAGGCTTTAAGATATAATTGTTTAGATATGCTGTTCACCCAGATTTTATAGCAAGGACTAGACAGCAGTGCAGGCCTTAACCCACTGTTGTAACTTATAATGTTCCCAAGATCGTCTTTCACACTATTCCACTCCCATCTCTTCCAGTTACCACGTTAGTTTCAGTCACAGATATAGATAGACCTAGATAACGCAAGAGCAACTACTTAGCGTGCCTATTTTCGTGCCTAACTTACGATAAAAAATCGTAAGTAAAAAATTAAAGTAAACGTTTCCTTCCATCGGTAAGTCATTTTGTGATTAATATTATGCGTAATTAATTTTAAAAACATTTATCTTTAATCTAATACCCTCAGTAATAACTGGTACTTAATAAGGAAATAAGAAATAATAAGGAAAAACAAAACATTCGTATTACATTGTGACGTCCAAAAAATGGCATGCTTGTTTTTCATACAGATCGTGATACTTGCGTTATCTAGGTTTATCTGTGGTTTCAGTCTATCAAATTGGTTCTGTATTTCTTTTCCTAAGAAAAATTACTAGGGTTGAGTTGCGGTTGAATATTCGACCGTACAATATTTCACCCCAACTCTACTTAAAGACACTCTAAGACTCATACTGTCTCACTCACTTTAAGGTTCATTGTACCGACAAAAACTTTTCACTTTTTACTTTTAAGAACCTCTCAAAGATTAGTGTGGTTTGAGTCAATTGGGAAATTTCAGATTAATTTCCTTATTCATGCACCTGCAACTACAATTCATTTATAACCTACGTTCACAAGAACATTATCAATGGCCAAAATATCTAGATATTAATTCTCAGCTGCACTACGTGTGCAGGATAACAAAAGTTCCACCCTGTGGGGGGTAGGATAGAGGCATAGGGGGAGGATGATAGCGATCGCCTATTGGCCGATACACCAGATTTATGTGGTCTATCTGCACCGTCTTAATTTATGGTTAGCTTGTGCCTGGATCATAACTTTTGGAAAAAATGGCTTGATTAGGATTTAAGTTTTAAGTTATTCTTCAACCATATATGTTTTTGCATCCAAAGTGAGATCTCAGTTCAAGATCCCATTAGCTTTAAACTTCTGACTAAGTTTGTTTCAAAAAATTGTTAGGTTGGTTGGTTGGTTTAAAATGCAATTTTCCGGGACGAAAATCAATGGAAAATCAATATAAAGCAGCAAACCCTAGTGTATTATAATTATGTCAATAACATGTCATACATTTAAGACCTGTTTCAAGACCTTCATTTTCAATACAAATTGCACACACTACACAATTATTATATACCTATTATTTACAATATCAATTTGCGTAATTAAAAATGATCAAAAACTAGTGGCGATTACCGACAGTCGATGTCAAAAGAGATAAAATGGAGATATTTTTGACTGAAATTGATAAGAAAACGTTTTTAAAAATACGAATTACCCTCAGATGAATAGTGTGGTGAAACATTATTTTCTTTTCTTTTTTCTTTCTGTAAAGAAAATTGTATGGTGTAAAATAAATAAACAAACTTGTGAAAAATCGTCTTAAAAATCTTGTGCACAATATCATCACTATATTCTCTAAATAATTCAGATGTAAAATTCTAACAAAAAACCTATATGAAACTCAAATTGGTTTCGTCAGCACACAATATACAACAACAACACTAAATCGATTTTCATCTACTATCATCCCAGTAGGTACTCTCGACAAATAAATCAAACATAACCTAGACATCGCAGCAGTCTAGACCATCCTTATCTCAACACGTGTTGCCCATTCCAGATGTCTTAGATACGAGGCTTTTAGCCCGAGATAGAAGCCACTCGGCAACCATCGCATTCAATCTTGTACTTGTTAAAAATAAACGCTAGTGGCCGATATGAAGTTATTTATAAACTATATAAGCGAGCTTGTTCACTGATTGGCGGATTTAAAGAAAAAAAAAACATTTCCCCTCAATGGGAATTTCTCCTGTATCGTGGGTGCGTATACAAACATATAAACTCACATATACAAGCAGTCAGACCCGGAACTATGTACCCATGTAGGCCATGTATTTGTTCCGAGCGGGAATCGAACACACGACACGCAGCGCAGCAGCCAATTGCTAGTCCACTGCGTCAACTGTGTCCTGGTTGTAAACGGGTCATGATGATTGGCTGCAGGAAAAGATCCGTACATGAATCCTCCGACAAGACTTTCAAATTGATCTGCTGACTAAATATTTCTTAAAATATTAATGGTTACAGCATGATAAATTTGTAAAACGAAATACTCAATTCCCGAAAAACATTATCTGATAATTCACTATAATAACATTTTTACCTCTCTCTGCGTTGTTTGTAGTACAATTTATATTTTAATATCTATAAATTATTTTGTAATTAATGTTCTTTACAAAAGTATTTAGTTAGAGATACTATTTCAATTTATGGTTTTATTTAAGTTCCAGAATAATCTTAGTTTCTGAAGCATTATTTTTTTTCTATGTGTTATTTTATTTTTAACTTGCTGGTTGGACTGTAATTGGCGATTGTATAATAAATCCGTAACTTATTATGTATTTTACCTAAGATCCAATGTGCAATTGTGAGAAGCTGTTAAAAAACAAATAAATGTTTAAAAAACGACTGCTACGAAAAAAACCGAAAAAGAACTCCATAGTCACACTTTTGTAAACAAGTTTTTGACAAGTCATATTTTAAGACAACTGCAACTTTAGATAGTATTTCAAAAAAATCCTAAGTTAAAGAATTAAGACGTAAAAGCGAACTAAAATTAAATCGATTGCTTAACCTACCATGTTATTTGAAAAGCTGTATAGGGGAAAATGGTTTCCGATCTTTCATGATAAGGCTTACCTATTATACACTATTGCTACATTTAAACTTGATAACTTATTGCGATCTCGTATCTTTAAAGTTTATATTTTATCGATATGCATGATACATTTAATGCTAACTAAGTATCCATCGGGGAAATGGCTGAATCAGGAATATTTTCCGATCGGTTTCTTGAAACGATTACAGTAGATCTTCAACTTGGTAGAAATAGTAGTACCAACTTAATTCCGTATAAAAAAATACTAGATTTTTATAACAAGCTTTTACATAACTAGTTTTTTTGTATCGGTCAAAATGTGTAACTGAATTTTATACCAGTTCTTGTAGCCCAAATAGGTTGCAATTTGGTATTCATGCGTAAACCTGATGACAATGCAATATTATGGTCTGGACGCTGGACGTGATGTTGCTGCCAGGGCCGCCTGCAGACCACTCAACTCTTCAATAGCTTACAGTAGCCAAATCGTGTTCAGACTCATAAAAGCTTGTTAAAAAAAAAATACTATTCAGTTAAATTATTGTAGTCTTTGTTTTAATGAACGTTTTTAACCGACTTCAAAAAGGAGGAGGTTATCAAGTCGAATGTTTATATATTTTTTTTTTTATGTATGTTCGGACATAACTCTGTCATATATGGACGGATTTGCAAAATTCTTTTTTTGTTCGAAAGGGGTTTATTCCGAAATGGTCCCATATAAATTTTATCAAAATTGATCCAGCCCTTTTTGAGAAAATCTACAAATTCCCAAAAAAAATACTTAGACGACGTTTTAGTTTCTTCAATCTTTGGAGGACATACAATCTCTTTAAGTGTGTCGCGTAACCTAGTTATCAAATAATAGGGTTACACTACAAACACTATCAAAAACCTCATTTTTCAAAGAGTTACTCAGCTGAAAATGTGACAGTATAATATGCTAATTCAGGTAAAAGTTTATTATCAAAACAGATAAGTATTAGGTGTGGCTGGCAAGCCTGTTTGTATCGTGCCGCGATATGAATGCACGTTAATTAATATATACAGGGCCTACTTTGTTTATGTTCTAATTATGTTTGAGCACTGTAGTGGGTTAAAAAAGTAAAAAAGGGGGATTAAGTTGTGTGACAACTACAGTGTTATTCTGAAATAACCAACGAGGTGAAGTTAAGGGGCTATTTAACGACTTTTACAGATTTTAAACTGACAAGCACGTCAAAATGTGTAGTGAAAATGATTTGAAAAAAATATATGTTGAACTAGAACATTCTCTTAATCATTTAGTATGTGAATATTTTTTATTATACGAGTACCTATTCATATTAAATAGTTTAATTAACTCGTGAAGTTGTGTCTGCCGCGGACAATAGATTGACAATCACACAAAATCTACCAGGTATATTAAACGAAACTTACACCATCTTACAGACAATTTTATTATCTATCTTTAGTATAATTCGTGTGATTGTCAATGTTTTGTCCGCGTCAGACACAACTTCAAGTGTTATTAAACTATTTAATATGAATATAATTAAAAATATTCACATACTAAATGATTAAGAGAATGTTCTAATTTAACATATATTTTTTTCAAATAATTTACACTGCACATTTTGACGTGATTGTCAGTTTAAAATCTGTAAAAGTCGTTAAATAGCCCCTTAAGAATGAACATACATTTTCACCCAGGGAGATTTTTCCAAAATAGGCCGATATGTACAGTCACCAAAAGATATACTTATCTCTTTTGGTGAATAGTTGAAGTTAACTTAGAAATCAATGGCGAGGCTTTCAAATTAAATTTAATTAAATCATTGAACTGTTTATTCTCTATTAATTGTAATATATTTTATTCATAAAAACCCAGCGGTTTCTAAGTAAACTTTAACTATTTCCGACGACATGGATATTTATCTCTTTTGGTGAATAGTTGAAGTTAACTTAGAAATCAATGGAGGCTTTCTAATTAAATTTAATGAAATCATTGAACTGTTTATTCTCTATTAATTGTAATTTATTTCATAAATAGCCATCGGTATCTAAGTAAACTTCAACTATTCCCGGCGACATATTAGATACTTATATCTTTTGGTGACTGTGCCCATACTATTAAATACGGCCGCGGCTCGGTAAAATCCGTACGAATCGATCGGTCAAGGTTAAGCTACGCTTGCCGGGATCGCTCTGTGGATGGGTGACCATCCATTTCATACCGAGTTCCCTCTCCGTGCCTCGGAAAGCACGGTAACACTAAAAACTCGTGTAATAACCTAACACTTAGACGTATTAGTAATTAATGTAAGTCAATAAAAAATAATATTTACAATCCGACTAAAAGTTTCGGACTTTAATAGAAGTTTAGTAAAATTGGCCACCTGGTCAATTTTAATTAATTAATTAACGACACAGTTGGCGCGATGGTTGGGTTGGCAATGGATGGGCGGTTGGGCGATTAACTGCTGCACTGCCTGTCGCGGGTTCGATTCCCGCACGGAACAAATATTTGTATAGCCTACAGATAATTGTTCCGGGTCTGGCTGTTTGTGTATGTAAGCTTATATGTTTGTAACACAGGCGTGATTTCTAGTGTGGGGCAACAATTTTTAAAAACAAAAAATAACGTCTCAATTTTTTGCATTTTCATGTCATGGAATGTTTCAGGTCATGGATTTTGCATTAATAATTTTAATAGACTTTTTAGCTACCCCAAACATGTAACAAGGCTACATTTAACTAGTAACCCCACGTCCAAAACATCATATAATTCGGCGAAATACTATAGGTAACTTCCGTACATAGAAATTGGTTGCCGAGACCAGCTTGATACGCAAATCTATTAACTGAGACCAGGACGGCAGACGTGGACAATGCCGAGATGTGTATCTAGCGCCCACGCCTCGCTTTGTAACCTTCCTGTGAGCTTTAATACGTTTCCAGATACTAAATATTGTGGAGGACACTGTGTGCCCATGTGGGTATGTCAAAGATGCTGTTAGTGCATGCCATGCTTTAGAATAAGAACATACCATAAGTATTTTCAACCGACTTCAAAAAGAAGGAGGTTCTCAATGCGTCTGTATGTTTTTTTTTTTTTTTGTATATTTGTTACGCGATTTCTCCGGAAAATGTGAAGCGATTTTGAAAATTCTTTTTTTGATGGATAGGATATGCCTCAAGGGTAGTCCCATATAAATTTTATCGAAATTGATTCAGCACTTTTTGGAAAAATCGACAGAAAGCAAAAAAAATAATGGATTTGGATGATAAGTAAGTACTAAAAAGCGAAAAATAAAAAAGCTTTTTTACAAAAAAGACAACCGCCTTCAAAAACCAAAAAGTGAAAAATAACTTTAAAACAGAATACACATGACTTTAGTTTCGGAAGTCGGTGGCAATATAAAACAATAAATAGAACAGCTAAGCCACCGACTTCCGAAACTGCAGTCATGTGTATTCTGTTTTAAAGTTATTTTTCACTTTTTGGTTTTTGAAGGCGGTTGTCTTTTTTGTAAAAAAGCTTTTTTATGTTATTAGCTAACACACTTAAGAAACAAGTCCAGTATGTCTATTCTGTCACAATCTCCCTCGGTGAACACCTAGGTGAAGTGAGCTGTCATCCGTCCCGAAGCTAGGGATTGACAAAGCAGACGGCCGGATGACAGCTCACTTCACCTAGGTGTTCACCGAGGGAGATAGTAACAAGAATAGACATACCTAGGTCTAGTTTGGGGGTTAGGATCAAATTCTTGGAAATACATTTTTTTGAACATGGTATTAAAATTAAGTACAGCTGCTGTAAAAATAGATTAATTGTACTTTTTTTTTACAAAGTGTGCATTAAAATATACCCTTTTTCAACTTCTGTCTAATGCCTTTGTAAATGAAGTATAGTAGGAAATAATTATGCTTTATGAGTTGTGATGTACCAGAGTACCTATTTTGAACTCTGGTACTCCTGTTACGAATACGAGTACTAGTAGAGACGGCGACTGGATGGACGATTACCTGTGAGTTGCACCAAATCAACATTAGTTTAACGGAGACTTTAAATTATTAATTATATGTGGGGACATTTCACACACGGCCATCTGACCACAAACTAGGGAGACCCTGTACTATGGGTAGCTGATATACATACACAAATACATTTTAAATACATAACACCCGTCCGTGTGGTGTCGGACGTAAAGAATAGCACCATCCCATATCTTACCGTGGGTGTCGTAAGAGGCGACTAAGAGACTTACCAGAGAATGGGCAGCAGCGTTCTCTGTGCCTTTGTAACAACCATACTGCGATCGCCAATCCGCCTGCCAAGCGTGGCGATTATGGCAAAACCCCCCCTTGGGGAGGCCTATGTCCAGCAGTGGACGTCTTTCGGCTGAAGTGATGATGATGATGATATAACACCCAGACACAAGGCAAACACAAGTGCTCATCACACAAATATTTACCCTGGGCGGGAATCGAACTCGCAACACGCAATTGATGCTGTCACTTTGTTTATGATACAAAATTTAAGGGATGGTATGAATTTAAAGTCTTCGTTGAACTAATGCTAGTTTAGTGCAAACGTTAAACTACAAAAATTGGCAATCAGTTCACATCAATTCTATCTCGTTCACAAAGACCAATTCTCTAAAAAACTATTCCCAGTTTTCAAAACAAAATAAACATCCAACACAGGTTCTGACAACTCAACTCCAGCCTGATTGATCGTCACACATACACATCAAGTATGTAAAAAGCCTGAAAATAAGGTGCGTTGACACGCCACTGGCGTCACGCGTCACGCATGACAATGCGTGTCAGTTGCGTGCTTTGATGGCGTGATAAGCGTGATAGGCGGCACGCGATGCGTACAACCTTGCTGCTGAGAAAGTGATAGTGCGGCCCTTTAGAGAGTGGTGGAAGGCACGAGATAAAAGAGTATCTGTAACTAGCTTCAACTTTCTGACTCCCTGACAATTCAAAATTCCATGTAAATGGTTTGTGGTGTAATAGTTTTTAGTATGAGTAAAAAATTAAGATTTTGTAAATGAGTTGCCGCGGTAGACCACGAAGGAGATGGTGGGACTTGGATGGCTTCTTTAAGGATTCGCGAGACGTAGCGAAAATTAGACACAGTACGGGATAATATAATATAATAAATGAGGCGCCGGTTGTATTTTGGAGAAGCATAAAAAAAAAATCGACTATTTAATGTTTTTATTTTTAAGTTAACTACCGTGTGTAAATTGTTACTCACGTATTGCAATAAAAAACAAAATTAAAATTGAGATTTTTGAGATTTTCAATTGGCTTTTTGCAGATACCGACAATTCTCCTAATTAAAAACGTTCAAGTCAAATAACCATCTTATCACAGTGACAATCAATGTCAAAAACTTGTAAAAAAATTTAGAAAAGTACAAACATTCGTAAAAATACGGGAATTGCCTCTCAAAACCCATGATAATTATTAGCTAATCAATAAAAACTACATATTTTTAAATTGTACGCAATTCACAATTGGTGCGCATAATTTATTTTTGCCATCAGCTATCGTCATCTTAATAGATGTCGAACGATTTCATTCCAATCGCTCTTTCTTATAACTTGGACCAATCAGAAAACTGCTCATATTTCTCTGTCGTCAAAGAAATCTTATAAAACGAGTTTCAGATGTTAATACAAATAGTTTTTAGTTTCATCACGCTATTACATTAGTTAGGATATGGCATCAGCAGTAATAAATTATAACTGAGTAACTTAAATATTCCGATGACAACTTAATTCGACAATAAAAAATATTTGATTGTTTTAATATTTAAAACTACCTAATGCCCACGATTTCGCCCATGCGGGATTTAAGTACTTAGCCTATGGTACTCTTTTTAACATCAGCTATCTGCCACTGAATTCCGTTAAAATTGGACTAGCAGTTGCGGAGATAAGCAGGAACAAACAGACAGACGTCTGTCTGTTTGTTCAAAAAAAAAATAAAAAAATGTTTTTTTCGTATAAGTACCGTAGAAACCATAGATATCCGAGTAGAAACATTCATTTAGTAAAAAACTGCTATTTTGACATTACAAACACTTTAATTTTATTGATTTGTATATAGATGAGGTTATAATTATTTTTATAGAGGTCATAGTGTAAGTTTATTAATTTATATGAAAAAAAAAATATTTATAAACTGTTAACTTCATTAATACTTGACACCTTCGTAGATCATCTATCTAACCTTCCCAACTGCTCTCGAGTCGTCTTCCAGTCTAATCGGATGCAGCTGAATACCAGTGTTTTACATGGAGCTCCAGCCTGCCTGACCTCTACACTCCAGTTACTGGGTAACACGATACCCCTTGGAAATACTGGTAGACCTCTCTCATAGATCATTGAGAGATGTTCTTCTATAAACAAAAACAAATGATCAATTAGATTAATGACCTCGTGTATAGTTCCAAGAGTATGGTGTCTCTCATTTGGATTCTCATTTTAGACAGCGTGTGACAATTTTTTTAAAGTAGGTCGATATTAATATTTGTGACTAAATGACAATGGGCTCGCCTTCGTATGGGACAACAAGCATAAGAATAATTCTCCCGATCAAACGGTAACTGTGGCCAATCTCAAGTACGCTAAAGATATTACATTTCACAAGTGTCTGCATTACACAGGTACACTCCCTCTACCCTAAATCTTATACCCTCTACCCTAATTTGACTCGACCGTGGAAATATTGGAATCTTACAAACTCCAGTCAGTTACTGAGAAACTACTAATGAGTAATACCCAAAAGCAGTTTTCCCGACCTGAGAATCGAAACCCTATTCAGCACTCGCGCTTGCGACAACGAGACCAATGGTTACCAACACAACAAACAAGTATAGTCAATAATTAATAACTTAAGCAGAAATCCCCGTGGGGTGTCCGGCTAGAATAGCACCCACCCATTTTAATTTAGGGAAAATCCGGAAGTCAGTTGCATCGGTTTCCGTGTACTCAAGAACCTCACTGAGATCCCCAAGACGTCTGCCTAGCCTTGGATTATGGCAACCTCCCTTGGGGGAGGCCTTTGTTCAATAGTCTTAAGGCTGATAATGATGATAAAAACACAAACTAAAACTTACGTACTAGTAACGTAGGTACTCTATAAAAAAAAGATTTTCAAAATGCAATATTTCCTTAACCAGGGTTACCGACGTAGCCCGAAGAATTGCCAAACTTAAGTGGCAGTGGGCAGGGCACATTGCTTGCAGAACAGATGGCCGATGGGGCCGAAAAGTTCTAGAGTGGCGACCGCGAACCGGAAGACGTTGCGTTGGAAGGCCTCCCACTAGGTGGACCGATGACCTGGTAAAGGTTGCGGGGATCCGCTGGATGCGAGTCGCACGGGACCGGCGCCACTTGGGGGAGGCCTATGTCCAGCAGTGGACGTCTTTCGGCTGAAATGATGATGATGATATTTCCTTGCAACCTTGCAAATCTGGCTCAACTGACAAACCACTTCGTCGGAATGCATCCGAATCATTCCACATTCAAATAGCTCCAATTTTCATACTTTCCCCCACTCATACGTCTGGATATGTCACATAACAACCAATAAAACGTCACGAATAGTGTGCGTTGACAAACGCTGGTACTTTTATTGACACACAGAGGGCGCAGTGCGTGTCGATAAAGATCTATTTCCACTTCCTCATGCCTTAGGGCGAGGTCATAGTGATGAGCTGCAGCGGATGCTAAAGCTGGCGCGTTTTTGCGAAAGTTATTAAACAGATCAGAAAAATAAGAACCTGCCATCGGCGCCAAGCTACGAATGACGTATAAAAGTCTGTCGTGTAGTCTTGACCGTTGTGTGCTGGGACATTTTGATTTGCCATCTATACATGACTGTGGCGGTCAAAAGGATAATAATTCGTATCCATAATTGGTTGGAGGTACTCGTGGCTAAGTCGTCATACCGATCAATAGGTCACGGTTAAGCTACTCTTGCTGCAGATGGGTGACCGTTAATTTCATACCGAGCTCGCTTCGTGACTCCGCAAGCACGTAAAGCCGTTGATCCTGGTTGTCATTTATAGATCTTTGTCGTTAGGGGTAGTCAGAAGCGGAAAGTCTAGCAACTATTCTTACCAACGTTATAGAGGTCAAACAGGCAGTTGCCCCATGGAAATATTATATGATTCAGCTGCATCCGGTAAGACTGGAAGCCGACCCTAAACTATTGGGCAAAGACAAAAAATATATTAGGTTTTAACTTTGGGCTTATGAGGAAGACAGGCAAACACTCACACACGTATTGGATTCTAAGATTACTAAAACTAACACGGTGGTTTCAAACTACCCCCATGCAGCCTCCTTCCAAAGCAAATCCCTTGGGAAACAATGAAAGGGCTCTCCCTGAGGTACTAACAAACTTTTGTGGATACTTAGAAGTCTACTTACTTTGTTACAACTCGCTCTTGTCACCACGCGTTCACTCTGACCACAGCCTTATGAGTATACAGCTAATGTAAAGGTGACATAATGTGACAGGGTGCAAACTTGGACGTATTTGTGTGTCGTGTTGACTGTTTTTTGGGGTAGTTTAAAGTTTGGAAGTGGGTCATGAGTTTGGGTTTGTGCAGTACTTATAACATAGTTGGTATGAATATTTTAATGTCATTAGTTGCTAAATCTCTAGTTATTTAGATTGATTACACTCTGAGACTTATACATATAGTTTTTTTTTAATTTCACTAATTGTTGTGATTTTTTTCAAAAGTAGACTTTTGATCACACTTTTATCTTTTTGGAGCACGAGATTTATTTGTCTAAATGCAATGTTTCCAACCCTCAAAAAAATATTTTCGACTGCCACGTTGGTCTTTGTGGTTGCAGTTGTGACTGCTTTGCTTGGAACTTGGGTTCGAGTCTCAGGTCGGGCAAAAAGTGTTTAATTTTTCCATAAGGAATTTCTCAGTAGCCTGGAGTTTGGAAGTTCGTGGTTTTATTTGGAGTGGTCGTTTTTGATTACCATACGATTAAATACTGAGCTAAAAATTGCTAAAAATAGTTTTCTGATTCTTATTTTATTTTGATTTTAAATTTAATTCTATAATTTTGGCTTAATTTCGATCTCAATCGAAAACATGCTTATGTTCGGCGAGTATAGAAATTCATCGAATTTTAAGTAGGCGCCCAATACCCAATATTTATGTATTACTAGCTGACCCGACAGACGTTGTCCTGTCCCGATCGACCTAATGGGGGATGAAAAAGGGGTGAAAAAAGGGGATGAAAAATAGATGTTGGCCTATTCTCAGACCTACCCAATATGCACAAAAAATTTCATCAGAATCGGTCAAGCCGTTTCGGAGCAGTACGGGAACGAAAACTGTGACACGAGAATTTTATATATTAGATTGTTTTTTTGTATTTTTTAATACCAATCGACAAATAAGTAGTACATGATGTGCTTACCTGTAAGAGATTGGTACACTAGTCTCTATGCATATTGAATGTATCTCATAAATTTGTATTTAAAGTGTATTCAATTGTTGGTGAGCCAAATAAAAAATAAATTATAAAAACAAAAATAACGCTGCGAGCGAAGCCAAAAAAGCTCTCGTGATTGTATTCGCTTTTTAATTTGTATTTGTATTTTGATTTGTTTTTTTTTTTAAAGATGTGGCGTTTCGTGCTATACAGACTCGTGTCAGTAGAGCACGTAGCACTTTTTAAGTATTCGCTTTTGGATTTGTATTTGCTTTTTTGGCTTCACTCTCAGTGTTCCGCGCGGTCTATCTGCCTTTTGTTTCATAATCTGATATTATGAATACTATAAATGTTACAAACATGAAACTGACCATCCACTTTGTTTACAGGTAAGTACACCAACAAACGGACGAGATAAACAACGCCAAGTAAGGTAACGTGCATATTAACCGACCGTTCTGCATAATACAGCCGAACTGGACAAGTGCCTAACGACTACAAAATGCGTTTTAAATTCACTTCGGCCAATAGTCGAGGAGCACCTCCTTACAGCATAATGTAACATTAATCCTTTAAGTCCATTCAATTTTAACAGTACAACTGACGTATAAAAACGCGGTGTGGAAAGCCGAAATAAATATCGATTCATAACTAGGGTTACCAGAGTAAGAAATGGTTTAAAAATATGCTAATTTTAATAAATGTATTTCTATCTAGTTTTTTTTTACTACCTGCCTGGGATTTAATCGGAAATGTTTACTAATAATAAAATACGTTGAATTTAAAACAACGGTGTGTATAATTTAAGAATTATTTAAATTGTTTTAAAATCAACTAGATAACTTGTCATAAGAATTTAGCTTTAAAAAATCAAATAAATTAAAAAAAAACCAAATTCGTGTAGCCCTATTCATAACACAATACAATCTGCAATCGAGTAAAAAGTAAGGGTGACCACACATCGTGTATCTCGGTCGGATATCGCGCGACTGTCCGTTTATTGTCATTCGCGATATCGCGGCAACGATCGCGAATTTCGAATCGTAACCGAAGACAGGTCAACGCGGTGTAATGATACCATCTGTCAAAAGTTGACTTTATTTTAGGCGGAATAAGGAATAAGTTGTCTTATGAATGTAATAAGTGTTTACTTAGGGCGGGTTGTTTCAAACAGTCTGTTAACGTTACTATGACGTGAGTTGTTTAACGTACGTTAAATGTAACGGGTTGTTTCATGACATAAAAATCTGTCAGTTAAAGTTATTCCAAAACTAATTTCATAATATTTTGATGTTTAGAGTTGCTGTTTGACAACACAAAATTACGTTGACTGGTCGGTAATGGTAATAGTAACTTTTACACGTACGATTTTGTGAAACAACCCATTTTTTTGATTTGACGATTGTTAGCGCCATTTTTTACTATTACCGGCCAGTAATGTATAGTTAAAGCAACCCGCCCTTAGTCAATCTAAAGAGAAAAAAAAAATACATGAGTAACATCGAATGGAACCGAGGTGTTTTCAGAAAGAGAATGCAAGTGTTGCCCTCTTAAATAATTATAAATATACAATTAAAAAGTCAAGTAATTCCCGATCTTTTTCTGTTTCCATAAAAAAAAACCGCCCAAATCGGCATCAAGGCAAATTAATGAATTTTATTGATTCGAAAAAAAGTTGGCCCACACTTACTTATTGTGGGTGCATTTACAAACATATAGACGAACATACACTACATCACTGCCCTATCATCATTACATACATAATTATCCATATCCATACTATCCATACTAATACGAATTTACTATTTACTAATTTACTAATTTTACTAATTTACTAAA
Organism: Charanyca ferruginea; assembly: GCA_947361185.1. Lineage (NCBI taxonomy): Eukaryota > Metazoa > Arthropoda > Insecta > Lepidoptera > Noctuidae > Charanyca > Charanyca ferruginea. The sequence goes on from OX376057.1 coordinate 33,664,438, forward strand.
TTTTCCAATTTTTACTAATTTTTTTTTTTATTTTTAAAAATTAGTAAAATTAGTAATTAGTAATAACATACTTTAATATTATAAATGCGAATGTAACTCTGTCTGTTACGCTTTCACGATGAAACGGCTGAACCGATTTTGATGAAATTTGGTATGAAAATAGTTTGAGCCCTGGGGAAGGAGACATGGGCTACTTTTTAATCCGCCACTTCGTTTGCATCCGCGATAACCGATATTCACGTGGACGAAGTCGTGGGCAGAAGCTAGTATTATTAAAATTAAAGTCCACCGCCTAGCTAAGATTGTGTTCATCCGGGCTAATCTCCTCAAATCAAATCAAATCAAATCATTTTTTATTTGTGTAACATAGGTAGTAAATACAGTTCTTAAATTAAAGTTCATAGGGTCGCTATGTTATGCCAAGAGGCGTACAAATATGGTTACATGCGAAATAAGCAATAAAAATATAAATCATGCGAGAGGATAACACAAATTATTTGGTAGGCAGGTATGTCAAAATTAATAGAATAGTAGGTAGGTATGTCAAAAGTACTAAATGAAAGCAAAATAATAAATGTCACAGTATGGAGTAATTTCTACAGTCAATGCAATAATTCAATAAATAACCATAAATTCAATTAGTTACAGTATTCAATTAAACATTGTTTCTCCAGTCAAATAAATAAATAAGTCTACATTAATTTATCATTCAGGAATTGATCAGTCGAATAATAACATTTATCAATTAACATCAGTTTTAATTTTTTTTTGAATTGGGTAACATTCAAATTTTTTATGCCATCTGGTAATTCATTATATATGCGAGGTGCCATGCCTAAGACACTCTTTCTCACTAAGGCAGTCTTACAGCGCTGATTGCTTAGAGAGTTTGCGTATTGGCTACGTATCGCAACATCTCGTAACGTTGACACTTTTTCGAACAACCTCATGTTTGTTTTTACGAAAACACTAATTTCAAAATATATATTGAAGGTAAGGTAAGTATTTTCAGCGATTTAAAGGATGGTACACAGCTATCATCAATTTTCAGACCACACATTGATCTTATGCATCTTTTTTGTGCCTTAAAAACGATATCTTTATCAGTAGAATTGCCCCAAAAAATAATTCCATATCGCAAATTAGAGGCCACTAAGCCGTGATATGCAACTAGTAGCGCATCCATGTTTATTTTTCTGGCAATTTGGAAAAGTGCGTATGCCGATTTATTAATTTTTTTACTTAGGTCATCTATGTGGGCTTTCCAGTTAAGTTGGTTATCAAGGGATAAACCTAAGAATTTCGCTACTCTAACTTCTTCAATGTCACAGTTACTATACCTAATATTTACTTTCGGTACTTCAGTTCTTTGGTGGAAGTGCATTATTTTGGTTTTATTTAAGTTAATTACTAAATTATTTTTATTAAGCCAATTAATTATGTCCGATAGTGTATTATTTATGTCAGCTTGATAAATATCGCGGTCAATACATTTTACTATAGCAGTACTGTCGTCTGCAAACATCACCATTTGATGTTGAATCGCCTTTGGTAGATCATTAATATAGACTAAGAAAAAAGGTGGCCCAAGGACGCTTCCCTGTGGGACACCAAACCTTACTAATCTACAATGGGATAGAAAACTCTTTTCAAATTTGGTTTTATCACAGACTCTTGTAATGTCTGTACATTGCGTTCTGTTGGAGAGATAGGATTCGATTAGTTTTAGGATGTTACCTCTGATACCATAGCTACGTAGTTTGTCTAAACTAGCCTGATTCTGAAAATACTTTGGCTAATAGAAAACTACCATATCTCCGAGTGCTATAGCTAGGCAATATTTTATTAACACAATAAATATTAATCAGCAAGAAAATTCACACGGACGAAGTCGCAGGAACAAGCTAGTTAAACATAAATGTAAGGGCTCTTACACACGTACGTCATGTGGCCAACGGCACGGCGAAACGATATAATTGCCTACACTGCTACTAAAATAACAGACTGTACAGATACGTGCGTGTGTGTGCGTGTCTACGCGTCGCTCGAACAAAAATGCAGTTCCCAGAACAGTCGCTCGACGCGGTGAGAGATGAGGAACGGTTTCAGAGGGAGGCGGAGCATGTCGCTACTGTATGGTAGTACTAATATTTATACTGTGCTGTAGCCGTCGACACGCGTTAGCGGCAACCGTCGACGAGTCAGCGGCAACCGGTGACGCGTTGACGGCAGCCGTCGACCAACTTAAAAGATCAGCGGCAGCCCTCGTCGTCGTCGTTTGAAGTTCGCATTTCGACGGCTGTCGTCGACGCGTCGACGGCTGCAGTTACCTCTGCCGTTGGCAACATGCCGCTCGTGTGTAAGATCCCTAATGGAAATTGGCGTATTCCATTATTGCATTGGTTAGATCTTTCAAATCGTGTCTCTAGAAATATAATAATACACACTTAAAATTTTCACCTATTCCAAAATTTGTAACGATACTAAAACCGTAAACTTAAAATAACGTTATAGAAAATTAATTTCATAGAACAATATTCAAAGTTACGTTATTATTCAGTAACGTATAAATGCGAAAGTAACTCCGACACCGACATTCACGCGGACGAAGTCGCGGGCAGAAGCTAGTAAAGTTATATTTTCAATATTGATATTAATAAATAGTTCTAGATTTCCTTCAGAGAAATCAACATCTTCTGTTTTGTAATCTGAGATTAATAAGTTCCCAAAGTAGGAACCTGCATTAAATGAATAAAAATAATAATAATAAAATACTTTATTTCCAATTAGATGACATGGTTAGCACAGTGGTTGAGCGATCGGCTGCTGCGCTGCGTGTCTCGAGTTCCATTCCCGCACGGAACAAATATTTCTATGGCCTACAGATTTTTTTTTTTTTATCTATTGATAGGCATACGTTTGACCACTATCTCACCTGATGGGAAGCGATGATGCGGTCTAAGATGGAGCACGCTTGCCTAGAAGTAACCTATTCACTCTTGCCTTAAAGACTCCCAGGTTGTAGCTATCAGGAAACAGACTCAGGCAGGGAATTCCACTCCTTAGCAGTACGCACAATGAATGTATTCCCAAAACGTTTCGTGCGTGTGGGTGGGATGTCCATGTACCGGTGGCGCATCGCCGTACGTCTTGTGGTCCGATGATGGAACGGGCTCGGCGGAATTAAATTATGCAATTTCGTCGCACACTCCCCAAAATGCAACCGATAGAAAACCGACAGGCCAGCAACTCGGCGTCGATGCTCAAGACTTTGGAGCTTTGACTCGACGAGCCTATCATTGCCAACAGCAACAGATAGTTGTTCCGGGTCTGGCTGTGAGTGTATGTGAGTTTATATAGGAGAAATTCATAGTGAGGGGCAAAGTCTTTAAGAAAAAAAAATTTGTCATTTTAAAAAAATATCGAATATCGGGTCAAAATTGATAAATCAATACTTTTTCCTCATTTAACTTGAAACGACTTAGCATATTACGCTATTAATTTCTTAATAAATTGCCCATCACGTTAAAGATGTAATAATGTCTCGGTCATCAATCAATTAGAGTCAAACGCGTTAACTTGATTTTATTGCCACGTTCTAGCAAATCAATATAATATATTATACATTCATCAACAATCAATTACTTTAAATCCAATCGGAGGAACCATCTCAGCGTCCATTTTATCAATGCTATAAAACTGGAATCGTTACAAGAATAACCTTAATTCCTTATGTTTAAATTATGTACATATGATTTAAATTAAATCGTCTCCTATGTACGATACGATCTAGATAATAAATAGCGGTTTATATATTAATATTTATAGAAGTAAATAAATACGTAATTAAATGTTAAAGTGACAATGAAATGTTTAAGGATTTTTCCTGTTTTTCATGATTTTATGATCTACAGCTTTTTCTCGCGCACGCAGACGAAGCTACGTGTTTTTGAAGTAAAACTTCTTTACACCCGCTTGACTTGAAAAGTAAGCTGGTGAATGAGTGACGAGAGCGTTAGGAAAAGTGTGATCGGGCGAGGCGAACTGAAGTTGAGAGGGAGATGTTAGTGAAGATAGAAAGAGAGAGAGTTACGTTTCGTAAATTACTGTAGGGGCAAGAGAGAGGTGCGAGCATACATTTTCTTTCTCTCTTTCTCTCATAGTCAGTTGCAAACGGATACATACATATATATATAGATGGAGCTAAAGAAGTTTTACTTCACTCGTGTGGTCTAAATTTTTTTTTTTTTGATAGTAGCGATTACAATAATAATATAGCCTATAACACTCCACGATCTTCTTCTTCTTCTTCCTGCCCATATCCCATGTTACTTGGGGGCGGCGCAACATGTTTTCTTCTTCCATTCCGTCCTGTCCAACGTCATGCTTTCACTGACTCCCTTTTCATTCATATCATTCTTCACACAATTCCTTCCTATATCACTCCATGATGATAACGTAGCATAATAATATTATTTCATTTTCGACCTGTAATATGTCTAGAGCGTAATATGTCTAGAGAGTAATATACCAATCGCTCCTGTAAGTGTCAATCTCATCCCGCCATTTTCGCCTGGGTCTACCACGATGTCGCTGGACTTTGTCCGGGACCCACATTGTGGTTGTATTAGCCCATGATCCGTTCGACATGCGGCAGATGTGTCCCGCCCAGTCCCCTGAAACTTGGCTACTTTTTGAGAGACGTCGGCGATTTGCGTCTTAGTGAAAGAATGTTTAAATTCGAATGAGTATTTTCGGAGATTACCTACCTGCTGCATCCAAACAAACAAAATGTATCTCTTTATAAAATTAAGTACAGATTTATTGCCCCACGTTTATTAAAAAATGGAGTTATTGAATAACCACTCCACCAAAATAAAATAACAGTAAAAAAAATCATTAGTGATCCATTTAATAAATACGGGAGTGTGTCCAAATCTACCAGTCTAAAAAAGTATGGTTACCTTTTTCTGAAACTTAGGTAGGACATAAAGTTCATATTTATACAGTAAGGTGTTATGCGTAGAAGTTCAACGCATACTATATATTTACTGTAGGTATATTTACAACACTATTTTGATTACGTAAACGGGACTATTTGGACAAAGGCCCCGAAGGCCAATCTTCGTAATTAAGAAAATAAAAATCTAATCGCAATCACGTCTCATCGACATTTTTTTTTCTTTTCGAACTTAGAAAGGCACTGGCTTTATTTGCCCCCTTTAAGCAATTTGGCTCTAATTACTATATTGTAACTAAAAAAAAATGTAAAAATAATAAACATATTTTGATTTTGAGGATGGGAATGTATCTTAAAGTTACTATAATTGCCCCTCTGGGCCTCAAGTCTGCTATTACAATAGTGTCAGAATGGTCTATCATTGATTTCATAATTGTTGATTTTGACAAGTTTGGTAATCTACTAATATAATGGCGTCATTATGAAAATCAATGATAGACCATTCTGACACTATTGTAATAGCAGACTTGAGGCCCAGGTCAAGCATAGTTGTAACAGGTCTGGAACACATCAACTAGTACCTACGCACAGCACCCAATACATTTGCCAACAATCTCTTTGCCACAACTCAGCATGGACATCCCTAATTGCCCTTGCAAAATATCGTTGACATCCCGACACCAGAACAAAAAACCCAAACCTATCGATTTTGAACTCTATTTCGACGTGGTTAGACCTTATTGAATGGCATGCGAATTTTAAAGTGTGTCCATGAGTCTTTCTGGAGATTTATCCGTTGTATAATGCTTAAGATATTTATAGTGAGGTGGCATTGTGCGGATTTGTAGTCGATTTGCTAGCTTCGTGCGTTTTTAAACGCTATTCGCTGCTGATTTATTTGATGTTGCGGTTTATATCGTGTTTGTATGGTGTGATTTTAATGTTAACTGGTTGAATGGTTCAACTTGTTACAAGTTCTTATAGGAGCAAATTTTCTTCGAGATACTTTTCTTCCATGAGAGAAATTTTAAATTTTAAATTATTCGGTTCAATTGGTCATGATTTACCTATGCTTGACGCGGTCAGTCCTTGGACGGGTGATCATTCATTTCACACCGAGACTCCTCCGTACCTCGAAAAGCACAAAAACCGTTGGTCCCGGCTGTCATTCGTAGATCTTTGACAGTCGCTACGGGTAGTCAGAAGCCTGTATTGACAGACAGTCTTACCAAGAGGTATCGTGTTCCCCGGTAACTGGGATGTGGAGGTCAGATAGGCAGTCGCTCTATGTAAAACTGCTGACTTAGGACTGGAAGCCGACCCCGATATAGTTGGGAAAAGGCTAGACAGATGTTGATATATTTTTACTGAAGTTTCAAATGTGGTACTTACATTTTTAATAATCTATCTGAAAGGCTTGTTTCACACGTACCTCGACCACAACACATCGCAACGTCAAAAGGTGGTCAAGTAGTAGTTACGTGTGAATAGTGACGATGCGGCTTTTTGAAGTGGTCAGTGTGAATTAAACTATTAATTTTTATAAAAAATACTGACTACGACTACCGACTTCTAAAAATGCTCGACTACGTGTTTTTGTTGTGGTTGTGGTGTGGTTGTTGTGATGTGTTTGTGGTGTGGTTGTGGTGTGGTTGTGGTGTGGTTGTGATGTGGTTGTGGTGTGGTTGTGATGTGGTTGTGGTGTGGTTGTTGTGATGTGTTTGTGGTGTGGTTGTGATGTGGTTGTGGTGTGGTTGTGATGTGGTTGTGGTGTGGTTGTGGTGTGGTTCTGATGTGGTTGTGGTATGGTTGTGGTTGTGATACGTCTGAATAGACCCTAAATGCACGACCACCGACCGTTTCACCAAAGGGTATCGTGTTACCCAGTAACTGGGTTGTGGAGGTCAGATAGGCAGTCGCTCCATGTAAAGCACTGGTATTCAGCTGCATCCGGTAAGACTGAAAGCCGACCCCAACATAATATGTAGCTGGGAAAAGGCTAGGCAGATGATGATGAAATGCTAGGGACATTTTTACATCTACCAAGTCAAAATCAATAAATTATTCCCAATGCTGTATTTAATAGATAAAACACATTAATTATCAATGCCATCCTTCATTTTAGCGCCGCGCCACGCCGACCTGATGAAAGGCAACTATTCTAATATATTTAAAACACTAACAGTAAATAATTAAAACTGACATAAATAACAATTATTAAACTAAACATAATTTATCTTATCTAAATATTAATCTTTTGAGATAAGTGTGAAACGGCACAAGTCCGCCTTGTTTACGAATTCATTTGCAAGGCATCGTGTGGACTTATTGACGTATTAAATGTCATGATCATAATAAAATTGTATTTTTAAACGTAACTTCGAACATTCATATTCATAATTTTCATAGTAATGAGGTGGCAAAGTTTTTTCTATTAATTAGCCGGTTTATTTAATTTGTAAACCGAATTAGGTAGGTATTTTAAATGGGCCTATTAAAAAATAATACCAGCACTGATTTAATCAAACTTCGTGAAAATATTAAGGCAGTCATTAAATAAATAAAATAAATAAATTCTTTATTTCACCAAAAAGCCATCACATTCAGTACTTATCAACCTAGGAACATTATATAAGGCTTATTACTAGGTTACAATAAATTGAATACCCTGACTCCTAAACTAGGTGTATGTGCCTGTGACTTAGGAGTCAGTGATTCTTCGTAAACAAACAAAGCCATAATTATATTAGCTCGGACGTTTTAGTAATAAGAAATGGTGGCGAACATAAAAATAAAAACAGACTCTAATTTAGAGAAGAAAAGTAAAATAATAATAAAACAAATGATGTGGTGTAAAAATTTAGGGTGTAAGTGTGTGTGTAGGGAGTTAGTGTGAGGTATGTGTATATGTGGTGAGTAAATGTAAGGTGTGTGTGCGTGTAGTCTTAAGTCATGACCCATAAGCCAATTTTATAAATTTTGAATTATCATTCAGCATCATTGAATTACCAATTTGAAACCAAAACTGTCTACGTAACTAAAACAATTGGAAAACAACATGGATTACAAAACAAACCATTAAAACAGCAAATGCTAGTGATGGGCGATCGCACAAGAATCGATCGATTACAAATCGTCCATCGATACTCGATACGGCGGATTCCCGCGGAATTGCACAATTTCCCGCGTCGAGTCGACAAGGCTGGCTAATGAGAGCGTGGATACCACTACCATTGTTTACAGATGCGATCGCGGTGTTATCTCAGCTATTTTTGTACGGTAGCCATGTTTTACTTATCTCTATACATTCGTATACGATGTTCGTCGATTGTTTCCATGTTTTTCGTCAGCGCGATCTCGTTATTGTTTCGCGATTCTTTGATATTAATCAATGTAGGATTTGGAGGGCTATGTAATTATTTGGATTGTTTTAATATGTATGATCGCGATATGAGATTATAAACAAATGATCGTTAGCATAATAAATACGGCGTGACGGTACGTCTACTTTATACAATAGCGTTAAACTGACATAATTAAAACTTTCATATCTGTGATTTATGGTTTCATAATTGGGTAGGTAGGTATTTTAATTGTAAATGTTTCTGTCTAGGGTACAAAAATACCCCGTTAGAGAGCTAGGGGCGAAATTAATCTAAATGTCTATACTAATATTATAAATAGGTAATAAGTATTGGTTTGTATGTAGGGGGTAATCTCCGAAACTACTTATCCGATTTCGAAAATTCTTTCACTAATAGGTAGCTACGTTATCCCTGAGTGCTATAGACTATATAGCAGAACAAAAAAATGGGGTTTCTTAAGAAAATTCACGCAGACGAAGTCGCGGGCAAAGTGCGTAGATACATAATATTATTATAAAGAGGTAAAATATTTTTGGAAGAGGTAATCCCTGGAAATACAGATCCGACAATAAATCTTTCACTCAAAGATTTTTTTAATACATTTGATTTAATTTAATTTGATTTGTTTTGATTATTTTATGGATCTTGTGTTGGAATTAAAATAAATAAATAAATAATTTAATTTGATTTCAGTTTTACCTATTTTAGTTTTTCATCTGATTTTATTTAATTGTATTTGATTTTTATTAATTTATTGTTGGCAATGGGTGTAATTTACCTGAAATTAATGAATTTACTATTTATTACCTGTATTATAGAAAGCTTCACTATTGCTGAGTGTATTGAATATGTTATGTGGTATATTTTACTTCTACGCGAACAAAGTCGCGGGCAGAAGTTAATTACTTATCGAACCCTTTAATATGACACTACAAAGTGACGTGACAGACACACTGCATACTTTATTCAATCCACGTAAAAATACAGTTATAATAAAACCGTAAATTTTAAAATGCAGACAATAACTAAACAGGTGCTGAATAAAGCACGAAGCAAATTAGGGCGGGCGAGATGACGCGATAAGACGTCGGTCGCGCGTCACAGTGGCGACACAAATCGCGCGTCCATCGCGCGTCAATCGTGGCGCGTAACGAACCGAGTATTGTATGCAAACGCCAGCGTTGATATGTCCTAACTCAGATATATAATCTTTTACATACGATAATAATGTAACCTTTATTTGCTTAGCATTGTTTGCGTTTTTCCTTGTCGAATATTTTGGGGTTTTTTTATAAATACATACAGCTACCACTTGTTGATTCAAAAGGATTATATTGGCATAAAATGATAAAAAATCAGCAGGAGCGTGAAAAACAATACAGTAAAAAAAGAAAAAAGATGTACAAAATCCACGATTTGCGTATAAAATTCTTATTATCAATTTTTCCGCAATCACCCATATTATAAGTTCCATTGTGCGGCCGCGATAGCCCCAGGCTTCGGCTCAAACTGATCCTTTCCTAAACCGTCCCTCCAGCCTTGTAATCCCGTGCTAACAATTTAAACTCGACTCTACAAGCGTTCATACTTGCGCTCATAATCGCTCGCTCCATTCTAACTTATATGACGTTCCGTCATTACGGCCGACCGGCTTTTCCCGCGTAACCGACAGTTTGACCACCTCTAAACCGGATTTTATGTGCCTTTTTCATAAGGCTCTTATTTGACTAGAAGGTTGAGGTTCTATAAGGCATTTGCTCCGCGGCTATGCTGGCGCTATCGGCATCACCTTAATGATGTCTCGATGGTGGATAGCCATTGTGTTGGATGTAAATTTGTAGCCGTCGGCGCGGGTAATGATGTGAGAACAAACTGAGATCCCGATAGCCAGATCTGGATCGCTTTCGGCCCACTGTGCAAGGGATTGTATTCAACTTTCGGCGCTCAAACTCAGCCCGTGCGATCTCATTGTTGTTTTGTTTTTTTGAATGTTGAATAAGCATTGTTTTTATAATGTCCACTGTCTTGTAAATCATAAACTGTATCGATATTTCGATCAGTTTGCTTCGGATTTATTTGAACATGAAAGAAAAATGCCAACTAATATTGTTTTATATGTTTTGGTAAAAGAGAATAGAATAGATTATGGACCTTTTAACAAAAACTGATTTGCACAACCCATTATCTAGGTAGGACCCTAAACCTTTTCATACTATTACACACAACGCAAGTTAACAAACAAAACGTTACAAATTCAAAATGGCTGGGGGAAAATGGCGACCGTGATGGCGTCATTAGCACAGTTATCGCACTATTTTGTCGAATAGACAAAATTTTCAGTCTTTCAACGTGCGTCGGCGTTATGAAAGCGATGTAAATGATGTTTTGAGGAAAACACGATAAATAATAAACCCACTAAAATGAGGTTGATGAAAAACGACACGAGCGATGCGGGTTATTAATTTTGGAGGGAAATTAGACCGCCATTTTGTTAGGGTAGTGATGTGACCTAATAGTATAATGTTTAATCGACCGACTTAGAAACAAGTCGTTATAAAGGATAACACCATTATACTTAATTATTTTTTGTTCTACTTCGTCCGTTTTTATCTATAATACGCTAAGAGCACAGAGCATGCACCTTGTCGTAGGCGCTGTTAATTCATTCCAGATATTAACAGTTTTACAGTACTTAGCATTCCGAACTGTAATTTTTAAAATGCCTTGTTCATTATACCTTTCGAAAAGTTCTGGTAATCGTTACATAGTAAATTACTTTTCAGGTATAAACAATACGACTCCGCTTTTAATTTAGTGTTATATTAAGTACCTAATCTAAGTTACTGGAATTAGTATTTTTAATTACCAAGTCTAAATCCAATCCTAAGATAAGTATAGTGCTCCACATAATAGTATTTTGATTAAATTTAATTAATCATGGGATTAGTTTAGAGCCAAAAGCTTAAGTCATTAACGGCTAGCGTTTTAATTACATTCATAATGAGCCGATATCATACTTATAAAAATTAGTAAAACATGAAACTATTTTAATACTAAGATACAGAATGCCGATCATTCCTTCGGCACCCACTTAACCTGCTTTATCTAAATATAGTAAACCCAAACATAAAACAGAACATCTGCTTAAAACATTTTTAATCACAAAATTTATTATCCCACGTAAACATAGCAAAGGAATCCACAATTAAGTCACTCGACTACGAAAACACGCCATAACATCTTTATCGGGGTTGAATCGATTCTTTTTTCTTTTAAATCGACTAAATACAATCTGTATCGAGCATGGCGCCGGCCGATCTGTTTTTATCGTTGTATTATCGAAGACTAATGCACTGGCCGAGATAACGCGGACATAAGAGCGGGAGCCGATAAACTCGGTGTGGCCATGTTAAAAATAGTTTACACGCTTAGTTTGTTGTCTGCTAGGGTTATTGGTTTAGTATTGTAATGGATTCTTGTGTTGTTGAAACAATATAAAATAAATGAATTAAAATAATATGCGGGTGAATTGCCAACTTATACACTAGTGACATAAAATAACATCTGACCATTGATATACATAAAACATTATTAGTATATCCGATAGCATCCGATAAAATGTATCGACTAAAATATATAAAAATTACTTTCATGTGTGACGTGAAGATACATGATGGTTATATCAAACTAGTCTAATAAAATCGAAATGGAGTCTTAAAATTATCGGATTTTATACCAATTATACCAAACTATGCACAGCCCTATTCCAAACTTACCTACCACTTACAAATTTTCTAAATTCAAATCCCGGTTATCGTTCGAAACGAATACGTCTTCCTTATTTAAATTGTCATTACGAACTCTTTCGTTCGGCATTTATCGGCCGCGGCCGGCTCGGGGAGATGGCAATAATAAAAATTATCTATACAAATGGGCCCGGATTACTCGGCGACATAAATTTCTACTCGCCCAATGAGAGCTGCTACAAAAGATAAAGGGTCAACGATTTTTAGAGCTGTGTTTTTGCTTCGTTTTTAAATCGGTTGGTTGTTAGTGAGTCTCTATTAGGTATTGAGTTGATGTGACATGGGCTGCATGATTTGAATTCACGAGTTGCCTTGTAGGGGAGAATCTTACGATAATAATAACCACCACGCAAAGAAGTAAATTCTATCAGTTGTTCAATGCAAAATTCAATACCTGTATCGTTTGGTTCTACTTCATACCAAGATCACATTTTTATTAAATTTCAGGTTTCAATAAAAGTGTGAAATTAACAAATACGAATCAGTTGATGCACTTTTTAACCGACTTCAAAAAGGAGGAGGTTATCAATTCGAATGTTTGTATTTTTTTTTTATATGTATGTTCGGGCTCTGTCATATATTGACGGATTTGCAAAATTCTTTTTTGTTGGAAAGGGGTTTATTCCGAAATGTTCCGATATAAATTTTACCATAATTGATCTAGCCATTTTTGAGAAAATCAACAAATTCGTTTTAGTTTCTTCAATCTTTGGAGGATTTACAATCTCTTTTACGTGTGTCGCCGTTTTTTAATGGATTTGGATGTTAAGGCAACAATAGAAAGTGATAAATAAAAAGTTTTTTTCAAAAAAAAGAAAACCGCCTTCAAAAACTGGTGGCAATACAAAACAACAAACTCAAAGCCACCGTCACCGACTTCCGAAAGTAAAGTAATGTGTGTTCTGTGCTAAAGTTATTTATCACTTTTTAGATTTTAAAGGCGGTTTTCTTTTTTTTGAAAAATCTTTTTTATAATACCGTATCATGACAAAAGAAATCCAGCCTTGATAGAATACATTCTTAAAATGTCACACATTTTATTGGTTGAATAGGTAAGGTTTAACGAACAAAATCTGTAGAGTTGTACACTGCGCTATTCCTAACTCGTAAAACAAGTGATTGCCAAAGAATAGAGAAATATTTTAAAGTCCAATCCTGTTAAAAAGTATAAAAAACGCTGAGATTCGGCCAGCTCGTCGGTATCGGGTGCTCGCCGTGCTCAGCGAGACACCGCCACAGAGTTATTCGACAAAAATGCTAATTTTCAAATCTCCAACGCGTTCGCCCGCCCGCGATCCAAACGACACCGCACACTTTTTATTTTAAGAAACAAACCGATTTTTATCCCTTTACCCCCTTTGCGCTTACAACACTACTCTTTATTTTTTTAAACGGCAATTTGAGCAGTAATTTGACGCAATCGACGATAAAAGTCACGTTATTCGATTAACATCGTATAAGTATTCGATCGCAATCGCGAGTTTTCTTTAATTATATAATTTACATTGTGGGGCCCGTATCGATTCCATCTCTCGGGCCTCGCTAGCAATTTCAAAGATACCGGATACCGATTAAACGTGAATTTATTAAAAAAATAAATACCGCCGCGTCCTCGTGCGTCGCTTTCTCGCATTTATGAAACAGCTGTAAAAAATATTATGTCGCGATGATAACAGTGCGGGGACAAGTTTATGCGATTTATTCATGAATTCAATTGATTTCTTTCGATTTATCTGGGATCTGTTATTGTCCGGTTGCGCTTGGATACACAGTCGTATGTTATGAAGGGTGTCAGGTAATAAAGTGTCATAAAAACCATGTATAGGTTCATGAAAATTGTAGTAGTGTTAAGAACATTGGTATTAGATCGTTGCGCGATCCATCAAACGCTCGTTAACACGTTCTCGGGCGCGACGAGCCTCGGCCGAGTATGTTTTTTTTTAAACCAGTTGGGGCTAGTGTTGGGCGCCTGTTTTTGTGAGTCGATCGATTGTCGGTAGTAATTGGTATGGGAGTAGCCGATGTTAAACATGATGTTTGACGGTGGACCGAGTTAATTATTTTCGTGTCGTAGGCGTGCTGCGACTGCTAGATGCTATCGACATCGAGATTGTGCTGTAATACAAAAAGGAAATGGATCGGTTTGACGTGACCGTTTCACTGTAACAATGCTTTGTTAGTTTAAATTTAATTCGTTTTCTTTTATTAGGGCCGTCGCACTGTCTGTTCACATGAATAAAATACAGACAGTACGTACGTCCACGGAATGCAAATAAACTAAAATCAAGACCACTCGATGCTAGCAGTTATAAATTGTGCTTTTATTTTTCTCAATTGGCAATAATTATCTTCAATCTTTTGCGGAAGACCGTTATCGTGTGCATCTGTTTCGCGGAATGTCGCGGACTCAAATCAAATTACGCATTCGAAATTCGAACGGCGGAATCAAAGGCCAGGCTGTTGATATCGCCGCGTGCGCAATCGACATATTAATATTCGATCTATAGGCGTCTCGATGTTCTCGATTCGTATAATTAAAATCGAGATCGATCTGATTGGACGTCGGATTCCGTCACGTTATTCATCATAAGTACCGCCTACTTTTGACGCCTCCAGCGATGCGTGGACGCAACTTTTAAGCTGTTTATTTATGTGTATTATCACTTTATCATCAATTTCGCGTTGTATTACCAGCATTGTTATTAAAACGTGTGTATTCAAATTATAATATAATCTGGTCTGGCGTAATCCTGGGTTATTAATCAAAACGTGGCACACGTGGAGTTATGAGGGGACGTATTATGAAATCGCATGTGTTTTTACTGAAGGTGCGGGGAGGGAGTCGACTCGTGAGCCCGTGCAACGTATCGTCGCGTTTTGCATAGATTTAAAAACTCGATAGTTATGCAAATGTCGAGACTGCCGTGTTTACTTGTTTCTGAGTTACGGCGTGCCACGGTAATAGACCCGCGCCTATCAGAATTAGACTTTTTTTGTGTGTTAAGGAGTTTTTTAATGTTTCTGTGAATGCAGATTGCATGTCGAGAGGACATACAAGCGGTTTGGGTAATTGAAATTGTTTACATGCACGGTACTGAAAGATTTGCAAGAATCTCAGGTACCTACTAAAAGTTATTGTTTGGGATTATATTCCTGTTTGGTAAAGGTGTTTCCTTATTTAATTTTGGATCTAAAGAGCGAATGTTATACCTCTGTATTGCTAATTTGAATTTTCTATTAAAAACCTGATATTGAAAAGGCACTGCTTTTTGTAGCGAAAACTAACTAGGCTAACTACGCAGACCAAGTACCTGTTATAAAAAAAAGCATAACTATAAATTTAACTTTTTGGGCTGGCAACATTTTGAAAATGTCATGCTGGTTCTTTAGTACGTTATATTTCAAAAAGTTTTATTAACGTTTCGCATTGATGAACGAGAAACATAATATTGCAATTTTTATTCATACTAATTTGAATAACACTGGTAATTATGGCAACTCGGTTGCATTTGATAACTTAAAATTAGTTCGAAATTCAGATCATTTAAATTAAAATTGGTAAAATGTTGCCCCATGAAATAATACGACAGTTTGGCCATTCGAAGTCACATGTACAGCAAAGGAGGAACTGCCATGAGCTTGATTTGTAGCGACAAACTCTTTATCGAAATGGAATATAAACCGTAATCGACCACTATGGGTGTACGACAGAGCACCGTTATCTCTATGAATTCGAAGATTACAACCATTTGTGATGTTTTGGGTAGAAAAATGTAAACTTACCGTTACTTAAAATCACTGCGTCTTGTTGACTCTCCGAGTCACCGTAATTTCTTCAAACGGCCACCCATCCAAAACCTTACCGCAACATCTTTCTCATGCTTTCTTTAAAAAAAAATAGTTGGCCTGACTAGGGATTTCTCCCGTATCGTGGGTGCAATAACAAACATTTAAACTCACATACACAAACAGCCACACACCTGGAACAACTGGGTCAAAATCACCAAAGTGGCAAATTCCAAATTATGTCGGTATACATACAAGTTAGGTTTATTAAATCATAAGCGAAATTTTTGTATGTCTTAATTATTTATTTATTTGGGATTCAAATGTAACTTAAATCACTTCTTTACAGTATTTTAATCAATGTACACAGTTAAGTACATTTTTTTAATAATTTTAAACTTATAACTGGACGGTAATAATCAAACTATCCAAACATGTCAGATAAAATAGTTTTTTTTTAGATAAGATGACAGAGAAGGAGGTTGTGATTAAAGGGCTAAGTATTAAGTGGCATTAACTTTTACACTTTGGCGCAAGTAACTAAGCTGAACTATTTTTTTTCCAGTCTCATGAGACTGGGGTCTCATGAGATTGCTAAAAAAAACATTTATTAAAAACTAGGTAACCACACTCAATTAATTAACCAATAGATATAACAGATAGAACTTTGCAAATTAATTAGTCATCTCGGGAACGTCATCTTCATTTCGAGAACGCTCCTTTAAGTACAAATACAAATATCTATTTGGCCTACAGATAGTTCTATCTGTAGGCCATACAAATATTTGTTCCATGCGGGAATTGAACTCGTGACATGCAGCGTAGGAGCCAACCGCTCAACCACTACGCCAACCGTGTCGTCAACTAGTGCTGCTTCATCTCCCAGATCGACAGACGCGATACATTTTCCACTTAAGGCGACGGTATACGCCGGCGACCTTGAGCGACCAGAGAATCGTATGCGCTGCGTCCAAAACTCTCAGTTTAGCCAAACAAATTAAAGAAAAAGATAGTATTATTTACTCAAAAAAAAGCGTATACGAAAGTAGATAATAAAATTGTCTGTAAAATAGTAAAAGTTTCGTTTAAATATTTCTGGTAGATTTTGTGTGATTATTACTGATTATCAATGTTTTATCCGCGTCAGACACAACTTCACGATTTAATTAAACTATTTAATAATATGAACTTCATCAAAAATATTCACATACTAAATAATTAAGAGAATGTTCTAGTTTAACATATATTTTTTTTCAAATCATTTACACTACAATTTTTGACGTGATTGTCAGTTTAAAATCTGCAAAAGTCGCTTGTTAGCGCCTAAAGAACAGCTCAAATTCTACAACAGAAAAGTAACAGTTTATTACGATCAGAATGTCAGAAGGACTCATGATAAATAACAAAGAAAGTAAAAGAAGCAATTACTTGTGAAATGTTTAATTTCCTCAGTCATATCTACATTTGATCGAAGGTACTTACTTGTGTTTTTAAATACGCACACCTCGCGAGGTGGGAAGGGTTGGATAAGGCATTTTGTCACAGAACTTTTGCTCTAGCGTAAGGGACTCATGTCTAAGCAAAAGCCGTACGATCGTGGTTAAGCTACGCTTGCCGCGGTCGGCTCAAGGATGGGTGACCACCCATTACATGCCGAAACCCCTCCGTGTTTCGGAAAACACGTAAAGCTATCGGTCCCGGCTGTTATTCGTAGATCTTGACAGTCGTTATGGGTAGGCAGAAGCCAAAAAGTTTGGCAACCAGTCTTACCAATGGTCATCGTGTTACCCAGTAACTGGGATGTGGAGGTCAGATACGCAGTCGCTCCATGTAAAACACTGGTATTCAGTTGGATTTTTATAGACTGGTAGCCGGCCCCAAAATTGATTATCATCATGTCAACTATTAGACGCCCACTGCTGGGCATAGGTCTCCCACAAGGGGGGGTTCAGCCTTAATCGCCATGCTTGGCCGCTGCATGTTGGCGATCGCAGTAGGTGTACCATAACTCAGAAGGATGCTGCTGCCCATCCTCTGGTCAATATCGCCTTCTACGACACCCACGCTTAGAATAAAGGTGGTGCCATTCGCGACCGGCACCACACGGCTCAACAAAGCTTGGACCAACCAAACCTGTACCGTCCAGGAATTTGAAAGCAAACTTAGTCAAAGTCAAGGTCAAATCATTTATTTCAAAGGCACTTCTGAACGTCAAAACGTACTAGAAAACAAAAGAATTGAATCTAGTAGCACAAAGTACGTAAGGCTGTGTCGCGCCCGAGCAGAGAGACCGCTTAGAACAAACCGCCATTTTTACCACGCACACATTGACATTACGTTTAGGCATTCCAAAGCAGTTTCAAGCAGACTTCTGACTCGACTGTCACGTTTTGTCTAAATGAATAAATGAGAGACATTGACATTTCATGACGAACAAGAAAATTTTGGTATAAAAAAAAATGCAAACAGTTCTAACCAGTGTCAATAAAATTACATATTGTCACAAATAAAACCTACAGAGTCAATACAGTAGCAGCCCTAGTGAGTCTGGAAGTTAGGTAATTATTTTTGAAGATGGCGGGAGCGGTCCTTCTGTACCCTCTATATTTTGTGCTAGTAGCTAGGTACTTGTTCTACATAGTAAGTGCAGCAACTCTTAGACCCAATTTTGACACAATACCAATATTAGATCCATAGACATAGAAAGTCACCCATATGTGGCAAATCTATAAAGTTGCCCATGATATTCGAAGAGTAAGAATAAGAATATTTATTAAGCCAAGACTTAACCTAATTTACAGGGCAAACTAACAAGGAAGTTATTCTATAAAGCGGCAAGATACAAGAGTTCAACTGGGCTTAAACTAGGATAAGCTCCTGTGAGCACCAGTTTTATTCATCACCTGTTTTCGATGGTCGTTTTACAGTTGAACACAATAGTATAATTTTAAAAAGTCCATTTACAATAGCATTAGATAAAAGAGGCTCATAGAAGCAGGAATGCAAAACATTTTATTTCAAAGATAAGTTAAAACAATTTCAATTAAACATATTTTAACAAATTTTAATAATAATATTCTTTAATACAAATAGATCTAAGACAGTACTAAATATGGACGTATAGGTAATAATATAAACAGACTATAAGTCTTTTAAAGATTATCTAACATTTTAAAGGTAGAATTACAGTGAAACGAATAACGTGCCGGGTATTGTCCATCCCTGCTTCTGTTAAGTTTTTAGCATTGACACAGTAATTTTAAATTTGAATTAAATATACAACTAAATGAAAACCACATGATTTTAGAAGGTCAATCATTAAATTGGTTACAAATACGCGCGAAAGCTACTGTAAAAATAGATTATAATAAATTCGTTGTCTATCGTAACTTTAACATGTTCATTGTACTTTTGTTACAAAGTGTGCATTAAAAAGAACCTTTTTTAACTTCTGTCTAATGCTATTGTAAATGGAGTATAGGTTAGGATCGATAACAATAATTGCCCTTATCACATATCACGGGCATGCAACGCAACGTCAACTTTAAGGCGTTTGTGGTGCGCATACCAGCATGCTTCCTGCATCAGGTGTTGGATGAAAGCTTTTGGCCACAGGATGTGGTATTCCGCCGCTTTCGCGGCCAAGTGCCACCGGAACGTGCAAAGACTTAGTGCAACTAAGTGATACTAACATAGTTTTAAGTTTTATTTACTAACACAATTGTTATATTGTTATATGTATACTTAAGTTAAGGTATTTTTCTATGGGTCTTTGTTACCTGAAAATAAATGGTTTTATTATTATTTATTATTTAATAGATAGCAGAATTGTAACATTTCAGTTTTGTGAAAGTATCTGTGGTCATAGGGTAAGTTTACATAAATGGCGGTTGTATCATTAATTTGGATAACAATGCGGTGCTTCAATTTACATCAGAGAACGGCGAAACAGTAACTCATGACTGACCGTGTTTAAAGTCTTTAAAAAAAGCCCTTAGGGCTCAATATAAGCTCTAAATGCTTACCACTTAAAGTCGGTCAGCTGTAATTTTGTATGTAAAGTTACTGCTACTGACTTTTAAATTGACTGGCAATTAGGCCTCATATGAAAACCCCTGAGGTAGTACTTTTTTCTAATTCAATAATGAAGTTTCCAAAATACTTTTGTGTTGCATACAACCTATCTTTAATGTTCCCACTATTGGGACAAATTTCTCTGTGGAAGAGGGTGGGATGTAATTCACCATGGCAAATTATAGGTAAATGGTTGGTACTTATTCTGTAAATAGGTTAAAAATAAAACTTTAAACGTATTTGTTTTTTTAACTACATAGATTAGGTCGGTATTTCCTTGCCTCTGAGAAGAAACACAGAAAGTGTCAAACTTAAAGTCAAATTATTTATTTCAATTAGATTATAAGACCATTTTAAGGCACTTTTGAACGTCATATAGGTAAGAATAATTTTATCTAGTTAGCCGAGGTTAAGGTCTCTTTTGGACCTTAAAGTCAGATTATAATCATGACAACCGTGTAAATTAACGTCTGAGGTGGCCTTTTGAAGAAAGAACCTGTTCGGACAGTGCTGCAAGTGTCAGCAAACAGCATAAGTGACGGTTTGGTCTCGATGTTTTCCTTCACCAAGTTTAGTGCCTACCTTCGTTTAAACCAACGACCAACTCCTCATTTACTTTGCGCGTATACTTATTTAAGTTCACGCATCTCAAAGACTGAGATGTGAAAGTGAGATCAAGTGATTTAGTCGATAACATGTTTGCTCCGAATCTTATACGCAACTTTGTTAATATGTTATGTTAGACTTTAATGACTCGGATACGTGTCGAAATAATGTTGATCTAACAGATAGGCTGTTATTAAATATTTTTATCATCTATCATCGGTAAACGTTGGCTTTGAAAAGCCGTAACATAAAACACGTACAAAATATGCAGGCTGTTTATTGGACAATCCTAACTATATCAATCAACATGGCAAAATTAGTATATTAGGTTAGGTCGTAGCCTCTGTGGAGGGAGACCCGCAGAAGCGGGCGTCGCACCAATCGGGGGTTGCGGAAGTATTGTCAGTTCCCGCGACCTCCAGCGTAGATGTGAGATGGAACACCGGGGTGGTTATTAGTCATAAGAGTCTGACAGACCCCTTCGGTCACCCCAGGGCGGACGACATCCATCAGGATTTTCCACCCTGGAACAAAAAAAAGGTTTGGGTATTGAGAAATATTTTAATTATCACCATTCTGTTATCAATGCAGTATTTTTAGGGACCACTCAAGTTCATGCATTTTCAGCCATAATTCAAAATTTATAAGAATACTGTACTAAACCCATCCTAAATGCATTGCAGGCATCCGACAGTGTTTGTCCGTTAGGATGTAAAGAGTTTGCATATTGTCCAGTGTTGCCAAAATACCACATCAAATCTACCAAACCCACTTCCTCATACATGTGGCAACACCTCATGAATATTAAATCCTACATCAATCATACACGGAGGTTGAGATTTCGCTATATGATTACAAGCACTCGTTTGCCGGCAAGGGGTTGCTTTGACGATATTTAGTTAGCACGTAAAACTGGGTTAATTAAAGTGTGTAATTAATATTGTATAAACGTGTACTTTGAGTTCCGAGTATTTGTAATCTTTTTTTAACGGAGGAATCGTATGTAATTACCAGTTGGAATAGGAAAGCAGTTTGACCTCTTTCGAAGGTATCAATATGCCATTAGTTGAGAACAAGCCTGAAAAAAACAGAGTTAAAATTATCGTTTTTTTTTTATTAAAAAAATATAAAAATAGTTCAAAATATAGTTATAATCTCATGTTAATCAATGTCAAAAACTTGTCAAAAATTTGATAAATTATCATTTTTGACAGATTAAGACTGTGATTCAAAAGTGAATGTTCTCTGAACATACGAGAATGGCGCCTACTCTATCAGATTTTTAAATTGTACCAGAAGCGATAGTAAAATCAAAACATTGCACTGGATTCTCTTAGAAACCATCATCCAATTTCTACGGTAGAATTTCATATTTTTTCCTCAACCAACACCAAAGATAAAGAACTAAGCGTGGCAACATTTATCGCGGTCTCATACCAACATCGCGGCTGTACGTTACTGTTATCGCGGGCCGCGTGGACATCTAGATTTATTCGTCATGAGGCAGGACGTGGACACCACAAGGAAATGTTTATCTACTACGTACTACGCTTACTTACCAACGTTTTTGCTCAACACGTCTCCATTGCAATGCAGAGTAATTTTTTGTTGGATTTATTTGCTTGGAGAAATTGATTGATGGTGGTGATAAAAGTTTTTGAACGTTGCTTGATTTAAAAGTGAAATACATCATTATTTCAAAATAAAGGTAACAATGAAGCATTTATTGAAATGCTGCAATTTTTGTTCTTGTAATTATTAACTTATATATAACCTTGTAAATACGAGTAAAACCTCACAGTAAAGCTTTATTACAGCTCATTAGTTGTAAACTAACACACTATTCATTACTAAAACGACGCAAAAGCTGCCCGTATTTCCCATTCAATCAACAAGCAAAATGTCGTATCGTAACAAAACGGACACTTGTCTCACAGTCAGACTCAGCACAGCATACTATAGGGCGTAACGATAGCGGAATCGAACCGGCGATATGTTAATGCGCGTCCGATCGTGACGCACGACGTTCATCCTGCCGGACACTTGGTGAAGATCACCACGTTGATACGTGCTTGAGAATATTTTTTATGTGTAAATAGCGTGGCTGTGTGTCATTTTATATTATATTCAATGGGTTTGTTATAGTTTTTGAAGTAATGATGTGGAATAGGGTAATAGTGAGAAAGAGTCTACCTATTAAACACATTTCTTAAAGGTCTGCTCATACCGAACAGCTTGCGGGGGCAGATCCTGCAGGATGTCCTATTTCGAACCACGGCTACCCGCGTTTTGTTGCGGAGCCGTCTATAGAAATACGTGACCGTGAACGCTCCCGCCAATTGTCAGGTCCCGTGTGCTGGGTTTCAACTTTCATCCTTCACCACAGCTTATCAACCTGGCATTCCACCAAAATGTAAAACATCGCAAATGTAAAGCAATAAGACAGATTATGCATCTGAAATTATTTTACAAAATCTTTTAAGAGCGTCGTTTTTTTTTCAAAGTTCGTATGTGCATTGTAATTTTACTGTATGGACTTCGTGTATGAAATCAAAGTTTTGTTTTTAATATTACTTACCAATCTTAGATTCAGTCTAGTAAAGCGTTATTCTATCTCAGCCAACCAACAAAAAACTTAACAATACATAGTTTGGGAACTTATCTTTAGGTATCGCGAAACGAGTTACTTACAGAACATCAGCTCTATTCAATTCATTCCCACTGTAACTATTAAACACCTATGATATTATCGTGCAGTCCACACGCATGATAGATGTACACACTCCCTAGCACAACAAACACAAATAAATCAAGATGTGTGCAACGATAATCACGTCCGACTTTGTCACTCAACTCTTTGTTTGTAACTTTTTTAGTAGCTTTTTTTATTCTCAATCTGGCAACACTGGTAATGGCGGTTAATGTTGTGTAGTGACGTTAAGACGACATGTTTAAAACAAAAAGGAAAATTTAATAGATTTGTTTTTGGTTAGATGAAAAGATTGCTTTTGTTAAGATTTTGTCTAAGTTGATTGACATTTTAATCAGTTATATAGTTTTATTCCAGTTGCCCTACTCCGAACATTAAGTTGCCGAAGTGCATTAGGATCTATTGTTGTTTCTTAAACGGCGGTATAAGTGAAGACTATCACTTATGTTGGATTTAAAAAGTATTAACACTAAGTAACTTTTAAGCTATTAAATTATTTCTACTGTGGTCTAAAATTTACAACCATATCACACTTAAATTTCCGAAGATACTCATTTACTGTCCATTACAATTCTTAACTAGCAATCTTCTGAAAAGTTTTCACAACTTTCACAACTACTACTACCGCCATCTAGCGACCCAAAACAAAGCTACCCACCGTCTCATTAAAGATTCTAAGGAAAAGGACAGTTCTTGATGTAGCACAAGATAATAATAATAATACTTAGACAGACATTAATATTCAATGAATAAGTTTTTATCTCATGTTATCAGACAATCGGCTCATTTCAAGGTGTATGTCGGTAGTATGGCGTATCGCGACCACTACCATTGGTTGACGCGCGAGTTTTGATGGTGTATGAGAACGTTGCCTTGTATTGTGTGCTGAAGACTAGGTTAGATTGAGAGACCCGCAGAAGCAGGCCAGTCCCAGACCAATCGGGAGTTGCGGAAGGATCGTACGGTCCCGCAACCCCCAGCGTAGTGGTTTTAGTCGGTAGATCCAGCACACTCTCCCCTTCTTCCCCAGACGGGGGATAGTCCATGAAGATTTCCCCACGGTAAAAAAAAGGACTTAGCGAGTTGCCAGGTTGAAATTAAATGCATGTAGGCAAAAAAGTTTTATGAAAAATTTGCAAAAAGTCTCTTAGGTTTATATGATCAGGCCTCTAGAGCTGCAATTGTAACTGCTCTGAGACTTCGCTCTGGACATATTCCACTAAATAGTTTTAGATTTATGATTGTTACAGGTGCGTCTAAATGTTTTATTAAGTACCGTACAACCAGATACTGAGCTGAAAATTGCATTAACCGCGAGAATATTTTGTAAATAAAATTATGGATCTATTCTGTGGCTAGTAACTACGTACCTTTTGCAACTAATAAGTTATACGAAGCTACTTGATGAACTTTTCAATGTGAAGATTAAACACGACATGTGAAGGACTCCACAAAGTCAAAACATAAATTATTCTACCGTTCACTTACGTTATATTTAAACAACAAGTACCTAAACAAATATTGATTGAACGTCCATATTTATTTATTTTACTATCTAGAGATAGTCTTGAGTGCACAGTGATTACGGTGAGTTATCAATGGAGATAATGTGATTCGGAGCCCGTGGTAGTGCGCGTCCTAGGTGATCACTCACGGCCGTCAGAATCACAGATTTGTATCACTGCGATTGTGACGCCACCGATGCACGACTATTTTAATTGGACCCTGATCTCAAAACAGATAAAACCTCAACAAGATGGCCGCTTTGTTTTTTTTCTCCCTACGTGTGTAGGCACGTGTATGACGCTTGTCAGCCTTGTTACAACCAAACATTTAACATTTAATTCCGTTGCTTAATTCTATGAATTTTCATACGAGAAAACGCAACATGCATTGTTCTCCTGCATTCGTGAGGCAACTCCGCAGTCAAAGGGTAGGACCTAATCTAACCACCTCATTGTGAAGTTCTAGTCAAAACTATGCGGGTTAGCTTTCAAAGAATACATGAGTCGCATGTTTCTCTCTTGTACGAACGCAATGACATGTTTATAAAGACAAAGGGCACAGATGTATATCATTTAACGAATCGACGTTCAGTTCGCGAGCGCTGCATAAACGACACCGAGTCACGCCATCTATCTGATTGTCCGGACAACCTTTCGCCAAGCCAACAATCACAAGCTTATAACTTATTTAGCGAAAAACAGAAGCTGGAGCGCGACTAACGAACCTCGATAAACTTGCGTTCGGTATGACGCTAACATTAAGCTGCCAGATAAAGGTAGCATTAGTCGGCCAATCGCGCGTCACCGAACAATCGTAATGACCAATCAGAACGCGCGCACACTAGGATAGCGTGACCCGAACGCAATCCGATCCAAGCAGTGTTCGTTACCGCGAGATGGCGGTCGGTGCGCAGCCGCACCAATCGTCGCGTCCATCTCGCTGTCGTGCCCATATAATGATCTTCACAGGGCCAGGAGAATGAAGTTGAGCCTCTCATTAATTGGCGTTTTGAGTCGAGATCGCTGCGCGAAAGATAGGTTAATTCCTCGCTTGGTAGAGATCGTTGTCGCTCAAAAAGGAAGGTGAGCGAGCGTTTTCTGGAAATCAGATCCAATTACAACGGGGTCCGTTAAGTTTTTGTTCTGTTTGGCCGCGGGCCCGCTCACGATATTGATGGACGAGCATCGGCCGTAATGACGGATCAACCGTCCCGGGTGCGCGAACTTAATCTTGTCCACATTTCTTGCATTTGTTAAGACGAGTGGCCGGTGCGCGCGCCCCACCCACGCGACGACATTTACATAGCGCGGCCACGTCTCAATTAGGAGCGCTAATGTATGCCTCGACTCGCGGGACTCCATCTGACTGACGTCGACAGATACGGGACGAAACGTGACGAGTGACGACTATCGCTGGACGTCGTCGCCAACTCACCATCGCACAGCTATTAACAACACTAATAGGAGACGATATGGCGTGCATTCTTTTTGCTCAAACATTTTACATTTAGGTGCGCAGTCAAATAGATTCTGATTTTTGCTGTTTTTTGTTTCAGGTGAGGACGAGGAATGGGGAAACGAGAGCGAGGCGATGCCGGGAGAACCTCGCACGCCGAGCTCAGAGGGCGAGCGGGCCGCATCCAGCGGGGGCGCCTCGCCAGCTTCGGGGGGCTCGCCTGCCGCCTCGCCGCCTCGCCTGCGCCTTAACACCAGCCTTGCTACAGACCCCGCGCTGGCCCCGCAGGCGACTACGCTCAAACATGAGCCACCTTCTCCGTCTCCGCCGCCGCCACCAGCGCCGCAAGCAAGAGACTACCTCGCACTAACGGCTGCCGCCTTCCCAGGACTTTTTCCTGCGTCTGGTCCTCCCGGCTACATATGCAAGCCTTGCGGCATTCGTTACTCGTCTCTTAGTACATTGCAAGCCCATCAGGAACATTACTGTTCAAACAGACTGCCGAAACCTACTGAGCCGAATGCCACGGCTGATCCAGCTGTAGACGAGTCCAGCAGTGAAGCAAAGACTCCACGCCCTGCTGGAAAGCAGTATGCTTGCACGTACTGCTCGTATAGTGCCGATAAGAAAGTTAGCTTAAACCGACACATGAGGATGCACTCATCCTCCCCGGTCAGCAGCGGAACCCCAGCACCGACACCGACCTCTAATGGAGAAGTCACGGAGGGGCCACCGGTGCAGGATCGCTATTGTGCCGATTGTGATATCCGTTTTAGCTCAATCAAAACCTACCGAGCTCATAAACAACACTACTGCAGTACAAGACAAGTTGTAAAACAAGTTATAGCCGCAGCCCGGGGAGGCTCTGCAACGTCAGGGTCTGCGCCGCCCTCGCCTGGAGCCACGCCTCCAGCACAAAATCAGAACCAGTACGCGCTAGCATTACCCACAAATCCCATCCTCATTGTGCCCTACTCATTACTACGGGGTGCCAGCACTCTTCCAGGCACGACACTGCCTGACCCAGATACGCCATGCTTTCTGTTACCAAATGGAACATTCCAACCAATCAGTCGAGCACTGTCAAACATGAACGCAGACGGAAAAGAAAATGAGGTTTTAAAATCTGCCAATCGGCCTCGAGAGCCCTCAAGAGATGGTGCGACTCCTCTCGATCTCAGCGTACGCCGGTCACCTGAATCTGTGGTGACTGATGAGCACGAAAAAGAGAATAGGCTACGTTCTACGACTCCCGAGCAAATTGTTTGTGCTCCTTCACTACCCGGGTCTCCAGGAACGCCATCTCCCTCTCGGCGGTCTTCATCACCGAGTGCAGAAAATTCACCAAAGCGACGGAGATTGAACTCTAGAGGGCCAACTCCGAAACCTCCGAGTGTCCCGTCACCTCCTGAAGAGAAATTCACGCCAATCATTCCTCCTGCGATTCTGCCTCCTGCTCTGGCAATGCGTCTTGCATCAGAACTACCAGTTACCACGGCATCTCCCCAAGTGCTTGTGAAGCAGGGAGTGTCTAAGTGCAAAGAGTGCAACATCGTGTTTTGTAAATACGAGAACTACCGGATCCACAAACGTCACTACTGCTCAGCGGGTGGCGGGGAAGAACGCGCGAGTCCTGCGCCTCCAGAGCCAGGTCCACCGCCTCAGTACCGCCAGCTGATCTGCCTAGCGTGTGGGATTCACTTTAGTTCACTGGACAACCTGACGACGCATCAATCGTTCTATTGCACTAAGCGAGAGACTCGGTCTCCACGAAGCGTTCCCGAGGTTCCGCGACCGACGTCGGGGTCGGAGGGTGGGTGGAAGTGTCCGTGCTGCGACGTAGTTTCACCGACGGCGGCGGCAGCGCAGCGTCACATGGACGCACACGCCGGGGTAAAGGCGTTCCGCTGCACCATCTGCCGGTATAGAGGCAACACGCTGAGAGGCATGCGCACTCACATACGCATGCACTTCAACAACAAGAAGCCTGCTGATTTACAGGTAAGTTTGTGTCATTAAACCTTATTATAAAAGTCACAATCTCAATCATTTTACAAACATCATCAGAATTTCTACATTACTTTACCAAAAGGATATTATTGCCAATTTAAGACTAACATATCGTTACTTATCCCTAAGTAAAAGCCACTTACAAACAACATCCGAACCAATATTAACCAAAACACTTCAAATTCCAGGAGGAGAGCTACATCGCGTGTGTTCTGGAAGAGGACAGCCGTGAGGCGACCTCCCCAAGCCCAGCAGTGGGCGGCGAGAGGGTCCACCGCTGCGGCAGCTGCGCATACACCTCCACATACCGAGGCAACGTGGTACGGCACGCACGCCTCGTCCACGCTACCGACGAGCCCGAAGAAGAACAGACTTCCCCTGTTCCTCCACCGACTGTAGCAATCGACATAAAGAAGGAACCAGATACAGAACTCGAAGAGACCCCCAACTATTGCAAGTCTTGTGATATCTCCTTCAAGTACGTGAACACTTATAAGGCTCACAAGCAGTTCTATTGTACTGCTAATAATCAGGACGCGACGGCCAATAATAATGTGCCGACACCTGCAAGGGTTACTGATACGCCTGTACTATGAATTTAATTCTAAGATACCTGGCTAACTGATCTGGTACGAGCGTTATTGTTGCAGGAATGTTATGTCCCATCGTCGTAGATATTTCATCAAAAATACAGAATATTTTTTTTTTTTATACTACTACCGCCATCTGTTGTTCGGGAATTAAAAGAGAGCATGTTAAACAAAGTTCTGTGCCTTGTAAAAGATTCCTCTATTTTTAGTTCATACCCATAACAATAATAATTCAATACACAGTTATTGTTTTTGATGAAATATCACTTCATGGCAATTTATTAACTAAAAATCCTGTTGATTTCAAAATGTACTTTGAAAATATTGCTCGCAAAAACATAAATGCTTAAGTTGCTTCCCCGGAATTTCTTGTAATTATTCCTAGAATAAGAATGTATCCTCTCGTTTTGAAATAAAATAAAATTAAATGTGCAATAAATTAATGATTATTAAATTAAACTTGTACTGCATATCAATGCCAAATCGATGTTTGAAATTTTCGATTCAATATTATATTATAAAAAGCAAGAATATAATGATCGTTTGTGTTACACCATTACATCAATATTGTAAAGTAATGGGACATGTCCTGTTGTGTTATTAGCATTCAATAATGGTGTAACTAAAGCTAACTATGTGTTTATTCTTAACCCTCGAAAACTTTTTGTACTCAAATGGGTACGGGTTCATACGAGTACGAACACATATGAGTACGGACACATATGAGTACGGACACATATGAGTACAAGAAGTAAAAAATCTTAATATATTGGCTAATGTACATACAAGCCCTCAATACTATAAGATTTTTGTTACTCTGTTATTGTAAATTTCCTAGTTAAAAGTTAAACTTCGTCTTTGTATTAGTATACGGTTAAAAAATATTACCAAAATTGTAAATATATGTAAAGATATTACTAAATATTATTACCATTCGTTCTAAGTGATTGTTCGATTTTTGTTGTTAATTTTTGTTTAATATTAAGTAATTAATTATTAGGTGAATTTAACTACTCCCTAAAGCAGGTGCTGATTTCATAATACGGTTTAATTTACCAGTGTCAGTTTTACATATATTTTTTTACTAAAACTTATTGCAATATTCAGTTTTCATTAGCGGTTGCTTTTTGGACATCATTAATTATTCCGCTAAGAAATGGAGCCAGTTTTCTAACTGAAAATGAAGTCAATAATATCTTGTCAAAAATTTAAATCACTAAGGGTGATAGCCCCAACAAATTTTTCGAAAATCTTCTCCATTAATTAGCATCTAAAGTTTCAAACAGTTTTCATTTAAATTTTTTTTAGTGTCCTATAACTTTTACAACAATGCAAATATTTGACAATTAAGAATGATATTTTTTTGCTTCTCCTAAAACAGTGTTTTATTAGCTCACCACAGTATTTATCATTCCCCGAACTAAAAGTATCAAAACGTAAGTGTTATTAAAAAAAAGTGTCCAGTATATTTTGGTACGTGGAGCGATAAGGAACTAAATATTTAAAAAAACATTCGCACACTAAATATATTCTTACCTCGTGCATTCGCCGATGAATACAGCGCCACCGCGAAATGTCAAGATATATTGGACACCCAGTAAAATACCATGTTTTGTCAATGCCAAAGCATCGCTAGATTAATCGTAATTTGCATTTATAGTTATCTCATTAAATATAGTCGTAGATTAAGTGACTACAAGACTTGTTCCCTACGTATAATTATTGTAATTTGTGTAACTTTTATGTTTTGTCTGTCTGTAAAGGAATGAGTCTCGAATCAGTGTTGCGATTACAAATATAGGTACAAAACAAAAATGTTGTCGATCTTCCATTATGACGTATTTAGAGGACAGTCGTTGGCAGAAGTGGCTTTGAAATACATTACGTAGAATTGTACGTAATTTTTATTTAGAAAATTTACCATTTAATTTATTTTGCTGGTAACACTGCTCGAATAATATAACTTCACAGTTAGTAGAGTAAATGACAGAGTTAAAATATTTTTTCTATTGTTTTTGTAATTATTCAAGTCACTGCTGCAAACGACATTTCAAACAGTAGAATAAACGTAAAAAAATCATGACATTTTATGTAAAAGAAGGAAACACAGCATCTGATGTTATGTGCCATAACTGTGTTCTCAATAAAAACATAGTTTTTAAATGTAGGGGCGTCATCTCGAATAATAACCTTATTTGTTTCGTATGTTGAATGGATGTCTTAAATTATTAATAACTAGTTTCTGTCCGCGAATTCGTCAGCTTGTATTTTCTTACAGACCCTTATTTATTTTTAATTAAGAATGGCCAATAGCGCTCAGAGATAGGCTAGCTTACTATTGTTACAGTATAAGCATTAGTACTACCGTACAGTAGCGACACGCCTCGCCTCCCTCCGAAACACTGTTCCTCACCTCTTCCCGTGTCAAACGTGCTCTCAGAACAGAACTGCTATTAGTTCGAGCGGCGCTTAGACACGCACACACACGCACGTATTTGTACAGTCTGTTATTTTGGTAGTAGTGTAGGTAATTTAATCGTTTCGGATGTATGGTGTGTCGTATGTGTGCTAATACTTTCCGCCAACGACTTCGACAACGTGAACTGACCTGACTTATTTTGTTATAAATAAAATATGGCATATAGACTCAGGGATAACGATGCTTACTGGGAGATCTTTTCGGAATTCGACCAGTATTTCCAGAAATAGGCCCGGATTCCGCCGAAGCGAGAGGAGAGGAGATTTCTCGTAAATAACCAATGCTCACTGTATCGCGATGAAATTAAGAGGAAATACCACGGGCTAGAGAATTGAAAATTAGGTATTTGTAAAGTCTATTGCTTTCGCGCGATGCCCGAACACGAACCGCAGAGCGCGATGGAGACAACTGCAGCTTTGACCGAAAATACCTATTAAAAGTACACAAAATCAATGATTCGTAGTCCCCTGATTTCTTCTCCAAAACTTAACCGATTTAACTGCTTTTTTCATTAAAAAATAAAGAAAGGCTTTTCCCGTGGTTTTCTATTTTTTATATAATCAAGTCAAATTTGTTTTCTGAATGTTTGAACACAGCGGAAAATCATGCCATTTTTTTAGGTTTTTGAATATTCATGTCTCTTTTAATAATAAATTTATGAGAAAAAGGAAAACATAGGGACATGCCAATAGTAGCCATGGATATTTAAAAAAAAATTGATCTACTAGCATTATCTAGGGAGGAAACAGGGGACTAAGTTTGTATGGAAAAACGGCCCTTAGCGATGAGATATGAAAATAACGCAAGCCAATTGGCTGTTCGAGACATTTACTCTCCTCTCCGCTTTGGTGGAGTTCGGGCCATAAGCGCGTTCAAAAGAAGTCTAGCGCTTTATATAATACTAGTAGAGATTCGACTAGTACAGATTCTTACATGAAGTAAATGCATATATTGGCCTACTTATTAAAAACTTATTTGATGAGATTATTTCTACTCTATGCATACAATAAAGTAAATTAGTATCTGTCCATATTAACGTTATTTTTTAAATAAATAAATAGCTTTTTTTAGGTTAGGAAAATATCAAAAGATTTGCACACACTTCCCGAAGCTTTTTATATAGACACATTGAAACAACGCAATGCCATAAAATTACTAATTTGATTTACTTACTATTTATGTAAAATAAATGTATTAGGTATTTAACTTAATTATTGAATAATTTAAGACATCTACTGCGTACCTACCAATGTTTAAAATGCAACATTATTATAATAAGACGTTGAATTAAAGTGATAATAACAATTAATGAAAAGTAAACTGATGTAGGCATACAATGATATTGTAAAAAATACCGCCAGACAATAAATTATTTATCACATATTATTAATTATCTTTTATTTACCCCATGAACAGACCAAAATTGGTGGTGACTCAAGATTAAGGCTGCTCTCTCGGAAAAAGGTTGAAAGAAGCATGCAGATGAAGCAACTTTTCGTCGTCATTTACAGAGAAATTACATCTGAAAAAAAATGTTAGTAATCTACATAATATGATACGTTATTTGGTTTAGCCACAATTTTTCTATCGGTATCACATAATAAGAAAAAAAAATGTCAATTCACCTCCAAATCATTGAGATGAAACCATTTTACTGCTTAATTTCTTATCAAAAGAGTATAAAAAAATATCTACTGCTTTGCAATACAAAGGAAAATTATTTGGTTTTGTCACTTTTTACAAATATGTATTATTTTTATTACAACAAATTAAAAATGCGTCCGATTAAAGACTGCGTCTACATCACCCCCGCACTCGTCCACAAATGCAGTACGGACCAAATGCCCAAGATTATTGGCATGTATACAAGCCTTAAGTAAAAGTCGTACCTACGGATCGTTTGATCACATCATGTAAAAGCAACGCGTGCCGAGATTAATCCCTGAACCATCCATTTCATACAGAGACCCCAACATGCTTCGAAAAGCACGTAAAGCCGTCGGTCCCGGCTGTCATCGTAAATCTTAGGGTGTTACTACTGTGTTAATCGATCGATTGCCGGTCGATGGCATCGGTCGACGTTGATCGATTAACCCCAGCTATAATCCATCAGTAATAATAATCAAGCAGGTCGATCGACGTCGACTAATCCATTCTACCGTCCATGGACGATCGATCGATTGATCTGGTAGAAACTATCGATCGAGGTCCACTAATCCATTATACCATCGATCGATACCGTCGTTCGACGATCGATCGATTGGTCTGGTAACACCCTTAGACAGTCATTATGGGTAGTCAGAAGCCAGAAAGTCTGGCAACCAGTCTTACCAATGGGTATCGTGTTGTGGAGGTCAGATATGCAGTCGTTCCATGTAAAACACTGATATTCAACAGCATCCGGTTAGACTGGAAGTCTACCCAACATAGTTGGGATATAGACTAGGCAGATGATGAACAGAACCAAATTTGTTAAAAGGGATACATTTCCATAGAAGCTACAGAGGCAACGCCAGAGCCTAGACCCATATTAGACATTCCAAATGATGCATCATGCAGATTCATGCATCCCTCAAGAATATTGCACAAGATGTAACAAATAAAATAGATCTCGTAAGAGTCTCTAAACACGTGCAATTAAAGATACCCACTGCATGGTTTTAATATGTACAGAATTACTCAATACAAATGTTTCGCACACCGTCTCTTTCTGGTAACCCTACAAGAAAGAGATAGCAATTCTTCCCGCGAAAGACACAAACCCTTTCAAGGTCTTCAAAACAGGTTTTACTAGACTTTGACGTAATTTAGTCCAACTCAAATTATAGTTATTTGAGTTAGACCATTAAGAGCGCCCATCCCGTCATATTTCCCAAACAAACGCTCGTACGCGATTACGGCGTTATAACAAATTATTTTCCAAATATTTTTAACACACAGGTATCTTGTGGTTTAAATCTAGGTTTGTATGAAGCCAAAAATAAACTTTTTGGAGAAACAA
The DNA here is from genome assembly GCA_947361185.1 of Charanyca ferruginea. Classification (NCBI taxonomy): domain Eukaryota; kingdom Metazoa; phylum Arthropoda; class Insecta; order Lepidoptera; family Noctuidae; genus Charanyca; species Charanyca ferruginea. The sequence continues at coordinate 33,698,786 of OX376057.1, forward strand.
ATTTAGTAAATACGTCCGAAAATCAGCTTTTTTGCACAATTTTATCTGAACTTTGGCCGTTTAAAAGTAAAAAAACAGCTTCATAGAATCCTTGCACATATAATCGAGATTCTAAATTACAAACATTTTTACTAAAAACTTGTAAGGCTTTTTTAATAACACGTATGTCCTGGAACAAGTATTGAGAAATTTTCGCGCGCCAGTTTTCCTGTGATGTTATCGCGTTCTCACTCACTCGTTTGTTTTCGAGCTTTGCGTTGGTTGAAACAAAAAAAAAATCAATCACGCTCGCGTTGAAGTTCGTTCGATGGGGAAGGGCGCTCTTAAAAAGCACTTAGAAACGTCTTTTCTTGGAAAATTTAATCGACTTGCCCCTTCCAAAATATAGTATCGTATGGAGAAGAATGGGATAGAAACTCCATACTTACTCTTATACAATATTTTGTATAAGTACAGGATTACGATGAATGTCCCTTGCCTAAAAACCACTATATTTGAGTACCTACGTACAAGTAATGAGCAGTTAAGAAAAGACAGCAAACATGTTCACATATTTGCAAATATTTAAACTGTAGAAGACCACTCCTCATATTTCAACAAACAATGAGATACCTAGTGTGAGCCAATGGAAATAGATACTAAAGTATAAAAAAAAACAAAGTAACCAATTGAGTAGGTTAAATTAGCAATAATTGGATTTTGTCAAGACTCTAAATTATACTATGGAGGAGGACCACCATGTGCGCAAGCATTATTTATGATTTTGAATATCTCTCCACTTGTAGCTTATGTTTCTTGGTCGCACTTAAATGCAACTACTAGCGCCATCTCTGTTATAGATTAGGAACTATTCCTAAAACCAAAAATAGATGGCAGCTCTAAAACTTACGCAAATCTCAGGAGTTCCACAGGGTGTCATGTTAGGTACAGATTTTTCTGACTACCACTGCAACAATACAAACCACGCTTCATTACTTAAGAGATTGTCACCGTAACACAAAAATTAACCCAAATGTTTGGTCAGTACGTGTGACACGGTCGCCTGCTTTTTTTAGAGAAGTTGTGTTTTGGAATTATTGGTCAATGTGGTCAACTATACTTACCGATGGTTTCAATTGGATAGTCACACACACGCAGATAGAGACAGGCAGTAATGTACCTACCTAGTGAGTTGCAAATTCGCTGTCAAAACTACCTGATATATTGGTTATCTTATAACGTTAGTTAACGATACGAAATTTTAATAGTGGCTCAATAGTGTGCTGTTTGTTCACATAGCTATAGTGGCTATAACCAGCGGATGATTAAGACGCTTCTAACGATACCTCATTTGTCAAATTATGATAAGCAATTTAGAAGTTATTTGGGAATAGATGAACATACATACATACCTACTGGTCAAAATCATAACCCTGCTTTTTACTTTGCCAAAGTTGGGTAAAAAACGAAAATGGCTTTTAAAGTTATGTTATTTTATCACGTCCATGACCGTCCTGCTACATAATTTTAGTTTTGTTAGTAGGTATACCTTTTCAGATATTATCAGCAGATACCTTCTCATTCAGGTTCATGTTAGTCCTTGAAAAAATTACGCAAATCATAATCCTATATCCGATTTTCCTATCCGTTCGCATTGGTTGGAACGCGGTTCCCACAAACGAAACGTTCCGTTGAAGTAAAGTAGACGAAGTTTCTGAAAGCATAAAAACTACATTTTTCGCCTTTATTTCAAGATTTTACTAGATAACTAAAAGAATGTTGTTGCTTCTTTTGCTAAAGTAAACCGCGGCGCTGCATCGCTTTACGAGAAGCGTGCACTAACAGCGACCGTCACAGCGCGCCTGCGCGAACTCATTCATTGATTAATGCTCCTTCCAGTCTCATCCTCTGGCCCACGTGACACCGAGGAAATTAATCAAAACAAGAATATTTCTACGCCCATTGCAATCCAGTTCATTCAATCTAGGCATCTTGTGTCTGTGCTAGTGTTTCTGAGCGAAGGAATATAGGATGGCGATTGAAAAGGTCAAATCGACAACGTCGACTTCTTACTATGAAAATAGTGCTTGGAAGACTCCTGCCTTCAGGCAGAGCATGGTGGAGAAACTGTAAGTTAAAATGCTTTCACTCAAATAATACTTCAAAGTACGTAAAACTGTTTATGTAGTGATAGTATTTATTTGAAAACATATCGATAAACTACTCACCAAAACAAAATAAATAGGTATGTTTATACGCACTTGTTTCTTCTTTTAAAATGTCGATATTTACCAAAACAAAATGCCCTTTTTTTGCCCTTCTGACGCTGGCGATTCATTTTTATTTTTAATCATTGCTGGCGAATCATAGCTGCTTAGGTAGGTACTTGTGTCGCATGTTTTTATTAACCCCGACGTTAACAGAAAGAAGTTTGACGTGTGTCTTCTGTTTTATAATCTGAGGACGTGTGTGTCTGTGAACAAATATGTGTCCGTTTGTGCCATCGTAGTGCCCAAATGATTTAACCGAATACAATTTTTGTCTCTATAGGAAACGAATTTTAAGATTGACAGCTTTTTTTAACCGACTTCAAAAAAAAAGGAGGTTCTCAATTCGACCTGTATGTTTGTATGTATGTATGTTTGTCCGCGATTATCTCCCGTTTGGCTGTACCGATTTTGATGCGGTTTTCAGAAAAGTGTTTGTTACATTCTGGAAACGCTTTTTGAAAAAAACAACAAAAACAATATAGGTACCTACACAGAAGACGTTTTCGTTTTTTTCATCTTTGGAAGACTTTCAATCTCTGCTTTAACTGTGTTGCCGTTTCTTAATGGGTTTGGGTGAGACACTAAAAAGTGGAAAATAAAAACTTTAGCACAGAACACACATGAGTTTAGTTTCGGAAGTCGGTGACAATACAATACAACAAACAGAACAAAGCCACCGACTTCCGAAACTAAAGTCATGTGTGTTCTGTGCTAAAGTTATTTATCACTTTTTTAGTTATTTTTTTGAAGGCGGTTCTCTTTTTTCAAAAAAGTTTTTTATAATCTGAGGACGTGTGTATCTGTGTACAAATATGTGTCCGTTTGTGCCATCGTGGTGCCCAAATGACTAAACCGAATACAATTTAGTTTTTTATCTTTATATAAAGCAACGTTTAAGATTGACAGCTTTTTTCTAGTCGATGAATGGATTTGAGCATTTCCTACAGGTCTAATTGAGTCGAAATTTGGTATTACGTTACTTTAATGATATTAGAATATCATCGTGACCTTGAACTGAGAAGTTTTTGTTTGTGTCGGGGATTTCTGTACTTAATTCATTTTTTTTGTTCTTCTCTACATGTATAGGTACAGTCAGCAACAAAAGTAGATTAACACTATTACATTTTCATTTCCTCTAAAAAGACACAAAAATAAATACGATGTAATTAATACTTCACAATATTTCAGGTCATAGTCAAGACTTGATTTTCTATCCTGTCCGTATTTCCTTCTGCTTAAGAATTATGATTTAAAAATCTGAAGTGTCGACTTTCGTTGTTGACCGTACCTGCAATATTATGCAAACAGTATAACTACTCTTTGATCAGGAGTCATTATGGCCGCCATGTCTATCTTAATGCGAGACGGAATGTTAAAATGGCTGAAGGTATCATAACGCGTAGTCCGTGTGCAAAAGGGGAACCCTAATGAAATGTTAAATCAGGATTTCTCTTCTTCACAGTAACAACGTCATTGAGGAGACAGGGGTGCAACTGCAATGCACCGGTGTTGAACTAGAGAATGGTGTGTTCCAAAAAGTCAACAGCAAACCAATGTACATGATCTTAATTATTTGCATCATCGAAAATATTAAGGAAATGGGTAAGAAGTAACATTATTATAACATTTATTATAACATAAACCCGATGCATTTACAATTTACTGTGCCTACATTTTTGTTGCTTTGAAATCAATAAATTGTTAGTCAATTGAGTTGGCAATGACGTCATAAGTATAAAATGCTATACAAAATCTATGGGGAACAAGAAGCTTATAGATAAAAGTGGAGGCAACACTCTAAATACCTAAGTGAAGCCAACTGTGGGTAGACGCTCTCTTTCTGAATGCATACATAAGATAAAGAAAACACATATCACTATCTCGTTCTTATGTATGCATTCAGAAAGAGAGCATCAGCCCACAGTTGGTTTCAAGTTTTTGTTCTAAGTGTTGGCTCCATTTATACCTATATCTTCATGATGGGGAATCGCGTTTGACAGATCATAAAAAGTATGACAATTGATTAGTGGTGTCATGCAAGAAGCTTATAGGTGAAAGTGGAGGCAGCACTAAATACCTAAGTGAAATCAACTGTGGGCAGACGCTCTCTTTCTGAATGCATACATAAGATAAAGAAAACACATATCACTATCTCGTTCTTATGTATGCATTCAGAAAGAGAGCGAGAGCGTCTGCCCACAGTTGATTTTACTTAGGTGTTCAGAGTGTTGCCTCCACTTTTACCTATAAGCTTCTTAGTGTCAAACAGTACCCAATTCAAGTGTGACTTAATCAAGATATCAAAGACTCCATCAATCAAGACAATTAGAGCACCTGTCAATAAATAACGTTAATTAAGTTATACATAATTAACCTTAACCTTAGTTTAATTAACTTTATTTACATTTGACAGAGGGAGGTGGACTTGGTAGAGTAGTAACTGGCTCTTAAAAAAAATAGCTTTCGGTGAAATACATTTTAAGCATTTAATTAGAAAATAAAAATTATTTCAGCTGAGGACGGCACCAAGACGCCCGGTCTGGACTTCATCATTCCCAACAACCAAGAGCAACTAAGTGATTTCGAAAACTTACTGTTGCTGTAAGGGCAGGAAGCAAATATCATCATCATTTTTCAGCCATACTTTTGTATGGAAGCCTGCATCAATTTAGTTATTTTAACACCCTCTAAGATTCTTGCCGTCTGCTATATGAGGCTTCTACACACCGTAGCATTTTAATCGTCTTAAAACGGCAGACCACTTCATTCAATGACTAGGTAGGTACAGACAGCGTCATCAACTGCTTACCCCCCACGCATCAAAATTTGTTCGGAAAGGGGGGGGGGGGGTAAGCAGTTGGTGACGCTGTCTGTACCTACCTACAAAAAAATCTTTTATATGAACATTTGAAAAATTAAGTACATATAAGAAAATATTATTTAATAAGAATGACGCGTAACGTAATTTGAAACACCCTTGTGTGAGAGCGGTCCGAGCCTTGCGTTCCAAAGGCGGCGCGGATAGAAGCGGCGACATCAGCAACAAGTTCATTCACCCTAGCGTAAAAATGTATTTATTTCTATTGCAATCATAACGTTCTCAATATGTAGCAGTTTGTAAGTATTTAAAAGCTACCTATACTCCGTTCACAATAAGATTAGACATATACACAAACCTTTTTTACAGTCCCTTCAACCGATTTTGACTTCTACTCCATAGGCTTAAGGATGACATTAGAGGCAAAAAGTGGTTACAATAACAACTGTTTTTTGCCACTGCCATTTGTCATGCCATTTGTCATGCCACCATCGCAATTTATGTCAAAATCGGTTGAACGGACTGTAAAAAAGGTTTGTGCATAATATGTCTAATCTTATTGTGAACGGAGTATAATTGCAATTTTTCTTTCATACTTTTGTCAGAAACATTTTTATAATTAATGTTAGCATCTAGAGGTATTTTATGTCAAATACATCGAGTAAGCCGCGTGATGCCGGCCGCGAATGGCACCACTCCATTTCTACCCGTGGGTCTCGTAGAAGGCGACAGAGGGATATTGACCAGAGGAAGGGCAACAGCGTCTTTCTGAGTACCATAACACCTACTGCGATCGCCAACATGCATCGACCAAGCATGGCGATTACGGCTGAACCCCCCTTGAGGGAGACCTATGCCCAGCAGTGGGCGTCTAAACGTTGACATGATGATGACGTAGAGTTCCACCACCTTTGTAAAAGATGATTAAAATGTCACATAGAGACATGTTGTACAGACGCTGCCACATCAAGCTATCCCAAACTGTCAAAGGACATGTTTCATACTGGGCCCAGTCTATGTACACCACTTCAAAAAAAAGAGAAAAATCCGTAGAATCCGGGAAAAATACAGATAATTCATTTAAATGTATACTGTTGTGGTAGTAAATTGATAATTTAACAATAATTTTTATGGATTTTCAACATGGCGTCACTCAGATTTAGCTGCTCTATAAACAATAGATCGACCATTGATCATAGAAAAAGAACTGTCAGCTGTCAGTGTCACAACAGTCTCATTTCAGTCACTTTCGTCTCGTTTTGTTTCTAGTTTCTAGAGTACTTTATAACAACCTCCCTTTCGTTTTTTTTTAATTTAACACCGTTTCTTTCCCATCTGTTTACCTGGCTATCCACAAATCGACGCAGAAAATCAGAATTATAAATGTCAAACGTCATTAATCAATCAAAATGACAGCTTACCGCCATGATTGGTTTTTGTTGTGTGTTGCAATTTCAAGTCCAATTTCTTGTGTTTTACCTGCTCACAAAGCTATTTTAAATTAATTGGACAGTTGAGAACTATTTAAAATGGGTTTTCCAATTATTAAGTATGGTGTACAAGGACTGGGCCCAGGCTCCATACATTTTGAAACAACTCCTTTTCACAATTGAACATGAACCTTATTCTTGTGTAATAAAGTTGATAAACTATAAATAAAATTACAGATTGGGGTAGCTTGAAGCCTCTGTACCTATATTTTCATGATGTTTATTATCTTGCTTGTTGTGGAAATACTAAATTGATGTAGGTACGTATCTGTTTCCATTGTAATCGTTATTTAGTATAGCTACCATTTTAAATGAAAATTGAAATTATAAATTTCGGGTCTCATCCACTTTGTATAAACAATTATAATATGTATATGTATGAAATTAATTTATAATAAAAAAAACCACACTGAAATGCAAAAATGTTTGTTTATTTAACCTTCGAATATTTCAACGACACTTAAGTTTAGTGAATCGTTGTAGCATTTGAGAATTCAGTCATTCAACTTGTAGACCGGATTAAACTAGTTCAATCTGGACTATTCTCGTCTGATGACTCTTCTTTTCTATATTGTACCTTAAACTGTTCTGTGTCTTCATCTTCTCCATAATAAAATCCATCATCACTGTCATTTTTATATCCTGGATCGTTGTCAACCTTCGTACAATGTACGAGGTTTCTGCTGTCTGAAAGGTCAGGATTTTCTGAAAGCACTTTAGCTTTGTATTTAGCGTATGCTTCACCATATCTTTGGACATCCTCCTTGAATAAGTCTGGTGGGTCATCATATATTTTGTCTTCACCAGTATCGCTGGATAGGTCGTCTTCTGGAAATGTTATCATAACAATGTATTAAATACAAAACCCAAGTTTATGGCTGAAAGGACTCTAATTTCAACAGCCAGCATGAAAAAACAAATGTACAGTTTAAGGGGCTATTTAACGACTTTTACAGATTTTAAACTGACAATCACGTCAAAATGTGCAGTGTAAATAATTTGAAAAAAATATATGTTAAACTAGAACATTCTCTTAATCACTTAGTAAGTGAATATTTTTAATTATATTCATATTATATACACTCGGCGTCACAAAAATCGCACCTTTTCGAAAATAAGTTTAAAACATGTCCCGCCAGTAACAAATACATTAAACCCAATTAATATTGGTATCAACTAAAAGTATGTTTAACGACCTTTAAATTAACAACAGTTAGAATTCCTAAACACAACAGATCTCATTAGCACGTAACGTTAAAAAAAATGTTGTCAAAATACGCATTACAACGGCCACTAATTGCACCTCCCTACAAGGGTATAAAACGGGCGACCCGGGTTAAATGTGGGTCAAATACCGACCGCGACTCCGGCCCCGCCGCCGAGGCCCTCCGCGACCCCCCGTAATATCACAGCCCGACTCTTGCTCGACGAGCCAGCCCGCGCCGCTGAGCCTGTAGCTTTAAATTCCCCAAAATAATTTCGACCCAGCCTGACCATTGCTGTCCCCTTAATGACGCACTAAGCCTAGGTTCGAACCCCGCAGGGGGTGCCCTTAGTGTCTGTTCATTTAATAAATATCCTTAGTTTGTAAGCCCTGGCTGGGGGCCTTAAAGTAATTTTCGGCCACCACAGGATTGTCCGGTTAAGCAGCATCAACCTCAGAGAGTTGTTGCGCTGCGAGTGGTCATATCAAAAAAAAAAAAAAAAAAAAAAAAAAAAAAAAAAAAAAAAAAAAAAAAAAAATTAATGTGGGTCATTCGCTATTCAACCTTTGAAGTGAACACACGTGAACAGCTACAGCAAGAAAAATACCCCCGAAGATGGATACCACTGCAGATGAAGCCGCTCAAGTCATTGCACTACTGCAATCAGGGATGCGGCAATGTGATGTTGCTCGGCAACTGAACTTGAGTCGTTTTGCCGTTCGACGAGTGTTCCAACGTTTCCAAGAGACTGGTGGCTATATCCGAAGACGTGGATCTGGAAGACAACGGTGCACATCCGAAAGAGACGATCGCTTCATTGTTTCGACGTCTTTACGTAATCGGTTCTCCAATGCTGTTGAGCTGCAACAACAACTGCGATCAGCTCGCAGAACTTCTGTAAGCGTCTCCACGATTAGAAGAAGAATGCGGGAGAAGAAAATTGCAGCTCATAGGGCTGCTACAGGGCCCAAATTGACTGCACAGCATAGGAGAGACCGGTTGCAATTTGCCCGTGACCATGTGGATTGGACAATAGACCAATGGAGGGCTGTGCTCTTCTCGGATGAGACGAGGGTGTGTCTTTTCTGCAACGACAGGCGTCGAAGAGTGTATAGGAGGCAAGGGGAACGATTCGCACAAGCCTGTATTCAAGAGACAGTGGAATACGGGGGTGGCTCGTGCATGTTCTGGGGCGGCATGTCAATCGACGGTAAAACGAACCTTGTGTGTGTTTCTCGGACTGGAAGTGCTCGCGGGCAAGGGTCGCTGACTGCTGCTCGGTACATAACAGATCTTAGAGGAGCAGGTTGTCCCTTATGCGGGTTTTGTTGGCAGTGGGTTCACGTTAATGCACGATAACGCCCGTTGTCACACCGCTTTAATTGTAAGAGACTACCTGCAAGAAGTTGGCATCCCTGTTATGCGCTGGCCGGCGCGAAGTCCAGACCTGAACCCTATTGAGCACCTTTGGGATGAACTGAAACGGCGAGTACGGGCACGAAATCCTGCCCCTACCACTCTCCAAGACCTTCAAGATGCCGTCGTTGCAGAATGGGACAACATTCCACAAGAGACTGTTGTCACATTAATAAGGTCCATGAGAGAACGCATGGAAGCAGTCATCAGGGCTAGGGGGGGTAACACTAGGTTTTAAGTTAGTTTTAAGGACTTTGTTGTAATTTTTGCTGATAAAATAAAATTTAACTTTTTAATCATTTGCATTAGCTTGCTTTTTTTTATTCCCTGGTAAACAAAAAACCAAATCCATTGATTTATTCTGAAATTTAAATAAATTGCCTTTCCAATTATACCTTATAGTCATATGTATACCATTGATTAATAGGGTTAAAATGACTTTGAAGGGAATTCCTAAAGAGGTGCGATTTTTGTGACGCCGAGTGTAGTTTAATTAACACGTGAAGTTGTGTCTGACGCGGACAAAACATTGACAATCACACAAAATCTACCAGGTATAATTAAACGAAACTTACACCATCTTACAGACAATTTTATTATCTATCTTTTAGTATAAACCTTTTTTTTAATTTTGAAAGAATACTACTTTTATTTAATTTTTTCGACTAAATTTTGAAAGTTTTGGACGCAGACTGCGTCCTTTCTGCATCAGTTTTGCGTCCAAAACTCTCAAAGTTTAGTCGAAAAAATTAAATAAAAGTAGTATTCTTTCAAAATTAAAAAAAAGGTTTATACTAAAAGATAGATAATAAAATTGTCTGTAAGATAGTGTAAGTTTCGGATAATTATACCTGGTAGATTTTGTGTGATTGTCAATGTTTTGTCCGCGTCAGACACAACTTCACGAGTTAATTAAACTATTTAATATGAACTTAATCAAAAATATTCACTTTCTATGTGATTAAGAGAATGTTCTAGTTTAACATATATTTTTTTTAAATCATTTACACTGCACATTTTGACGTGATTGTCAGTTTAAAATCTGTAAAAGTCGTTTAATAGCCCCTTAAGTGTAGGTACTTAAAATATTGGTGGAATACTTATCTTAAACTTACATTATGAAGATAAATTCCGAATTGACATTTACTGATATCAAAAGTAGTTTTTTTTGCTGGTGTAGGTAATAATTTATGACAACTTAACTTAAGTATATAATTATAAAGTATACAAATTACATCACAGTACAATTCAACCAGCAAGGAAGATAGTGGAACTGACAGCTACAAAATATGTTTGTGCTAGCAATGCGGCTATTATACCAGTGTCCTATAAAAGCAAATTTTTATGTGAGTGTCTCCATGTTAGCTCATAACCAGACAATTGAATTTTCGCGAGATTATACAAGGATTTTCTCGAATAATGTGGGTATGTATATAAACTCACATACACAAACAACACAAAACAAAGTCACACCCACGACACTAAACGAAACGATATAATTGCCTACACTACTACCAAAATAACAGACTGTACAAATACATGCGTGTGTGTGCGTGTCTACGCGCCCTTCGATCTAAAAGCAGTTCCGAGAGCACGTTTCACGCAAGAAGAGGTAAGGAACAGTGTTTCGGAGGGGGGGCGGAGCGAGTCGCTACTGTACGGTAGTAGTAATACTTACACTGTGACTAAGTTTAATTATTATTCCACTCACCAATATCCACTCTCTCTATGGCCCTCACCATGTCTTCTATGTCTATACTGCTAGCCTCTGAGTCAGGGTACTCATTCCTCCAGTTATTCTCATCATTGGAATCATCATCATCATCAGCTTCGTTTTCTGAATCTTGAGTTGGGTCATAGGAATCTAATACTAGACCTGTTTCAACACTGTAATAGAAATATTCTAACAATAAAGTACCCAATTTATTTGCAAGGCAATATAATAATGCCAATTTTGTTGTGCACTAGCAAAACTTATTTTAAGCTATCTCTTTCTCCCCAATAAGGGGACAGATATTAATAAGAGCTGTCAGTTTAAGTTGATCTAAAATGTTGATACAATAATAGTTGTCATTTCAGAACGTATTGACTAAAAACACTGCGAAAATCAAGGGAAAAACTAATTTGACATCTCTAACTTAGTTCTAATCTATCGCCGTCCTTTCCTTTAGTTGCCTGGCAGTAAGGGATGCCTATTGTCTAATTTTAGTTTAGTTTGTGAACAAGGTAATCAGCGTAATTGTCAAATTTCTTAGCCTTAAAATTGTAATATTGGCTAAACTTCTATCAAGTACTTACAAAATTTTAGTACTCATACTAATATTATAAAGTAGTATAATTTGTAAACTTACATGCAATTTTAAAAATTGTTTCACCTATACAAAGCTATGTTATCCTTGAGTGCTATAACACTTAGACAATGGACTATAGCCTATAGGCTATATTCCATTATCCTATAGGCCTATAGGCTATATTCCATTATTCTATAGGCCTATTATAGGCTATATTCCATTATCCTATAGGCCTATAGGCTATATTCAATTATAAAAAAAATTGGGATCCTTAAGAATATTCAGTGCAGAGTGCAGCTAGTTTCTGATATAAACTTTTTTTACAATATACAAAAGAATCCAAAAAAATCTGCGTCTTATCTTGACAATTTTCGCTTATATTTGGCCAGTCACTACAATTCTTTAGACCTAGGCAGGTAAAACTAAATAGAAATGAGATATGCTTACCCAACAAAGTTATCAATCATATTTATATCAAATTCCTGCTTCAAACTTGTATACAGATCATAGGCATATTGCATATCTCCATCTTTATCATCAGTCTTCTGTAGGTCAATTAAATTCAATATATCTTCACTGTTTTCATCACCATCACCATCTTTTAACCCTCTGCTGCAATTGACTATCTCGTAACGATTTTTCGCTGCAACCTCTTTATGTTCTTTCCTCAATTTTTCAATAATTGTGTCAACATTTGACAAGGATTGCTGTTTTAAGCCTGACTTTGGCAGTAAGTTTTTGACATGTGTGGTTTCCTGTAAACATGAACAGTTTGCAGAATTTATAGAAAAATAATAGGTACACAATGTTCTGTGAATTTGACAAATTGGATATGATTACACGGCACGGAATTCATTATTAAGGAAGATTATACAATAATAAACTTGTAATGTAATCAGTTGACTACTGTAGGGGTTTTCGAGTACAAAATTAAACAGGTGATAGGTATATAAAAAAGCACATGAATATAAGAAGTCAACAATATATATGTTTTAGGTTAATAATGGTACATAATATGATAATACAGAACTGGTGCCACCACTACATTATAGCAGCATAAATATTTTCGTGAATGAATTGTGCGTACTGCCATGCGGACTGTGAAATTCACTACCCGCCTCTCTTTTCCCCAATAAGTATCTTCAAGCAAGAGTGAACCGGTTCATCTAGGAAAGCGCGCAGCTTCACCTTACATCGCACCATTACTTATGATCAGGTGAGATGCAGCCTATTATTTAAGCGCAAGCCTATTAGAATATTTAAAAAAAATTGTTACCTGATCATCAACAGTTCCCCGAAACACGAATAATGATGGTGATATTTCTTCCTTGTCGGTTTTAATTCGTTTGCACATGAGCACCAGTGTATCTTGTGGGTTCTCTTCGAGCCTTCTTTTCACCCTTAGCACTGTTGATGAAGCCATTCTGGAATCTTATATTGTTATTTATTTTTATGTTTACTGCTGAAGTACGTGCCTTTTCTAAGGTGGAATCGTCGGATCTTTAGTATTTTGCTCTAATTTGCCAATTTTATTTTTCCATGCCAAATTGGATATAAATGACATTGACAGTTTTGACATACACATTCAGATTTCAGTGCCCGCTTCAGCTAGGGTTGCCAACCCTACTGTATAATATAGTAACCTACTATATTTTTTTGAAAAAAGGATATAGTTGGCGAAACGGCTATATTTTAAAGGCATCAAACTCTTAGCAGTAATATTCGTTTCAAAATCTGTAAGCGTAAAACAAAACGTTAATACCTATTTTTAACGATTCTGGAATGTCAAGTTGACGGATGCGTTCAATAATTCACAAAATATTCTTCAAAAAAATAAAGTACCTACCTAATTTTTGGAACCTACTTTATTTTTTCACCTTTTCGTTATCTACTATATTTTTATGGGTAAACATTTTAGAACCAACTACTATTTTTGACCGACAAAGAGTTGACAACCCTAGCTTCAGCACTCATAGGGATGAAAAGTCTTCTGAATTATCGATGTAAATATCGATATTTACTTCGAAGGCAGGTAAATATCGATATTCGAAATATCGGCCATGCCATATCGATATTTTCACTATTTTTATAGCTCTGCAAAAATTAGGGAAATCAAAAGCAATTTACAATCAAAGTTATTTATTTTGTTACAAAGATAGATGAAAAAAACAACAGCAAGCACACAGCGAAGATGATAATCACATATTAATGAATATTTTTCATGTCAAAATGTTTCAACACTGTTTTGTGTTTTCAATTCAACATCTAACATCAAACATCTAATAAAATCTACGAGGGCTGCACGAAAAGTATCGGGAATGGAATATTTCCACTGTTCCTGTCATATTAAAATCTTTTTAATTGAAAATTCTTGGTTTTATAAATCGAATACCATTTATTTATTTAAAAAAAGATTCTCGGTCTTGTCACAAGGTTTTGTCAAACTTGTTTAGTCGTTGAGAAAATGGAATTGACTCGAGAAAATTCAAGAGCGATGATTTATTATGACTTTCGAAGTGGTTTATCACACAACAGTATGTTCTATAATTACTATACTCTTTGAGTATGTTGACCGGATGATTTCTGCATTTGGTGACGAAGCCCCATCCAAAACCACAATTTATCGCTGGTTTGCTGAATTTCAACGTGGACGTGTCAAGCTCAGTGATGATCCCCGTCAAGGTCGTCCAAAAACTGCAGTCACCCAAGAAAACGTTGATGTTGTGCGTTATATAAGTACTTAATACACTTTAAAATTTGTAGGATACCAATTTAGGAAATCGGCAGGTGTAATCGCAGTTAGAACAGATTGGATCCGATTTAGTGCAAAAAAATTAGTCCAGTTTAGAATTCAATTTACTATAGTGTTAGAGTGAGACTAACAACAACTTAGGTACCTAAATTGATTTCCTACAAATTGTATTGTGAGCACTTAAGCCACAGTAAAGATATCTATACAGTATTGTAACTCGGCCCTGTCCTTGAAATAATTACCTACACGCGCGCAGTACCTCAACATGCGATAGGGTTGACACGCGTACAGTTTTTGAATTTCTTCCTAGTTTGTGTTTTATTTTCTTTCTAGGTTTGTGATTATAAATGTGAAAAGTGTTTTATTTTCTTTCTAGTTTTGTGAATGTAAATATTATATTTTTTATTTAATATAAAAAAAAATCCGTAAATGAAATAGGAAGCGTTCAATAAAAATACATTTTATGTTTTTGATTAGATTTAATAAAAAAAAAACACCATTATAAATTTGAGACTGAAAAATATTTGCGCCTCGCCTGAGACGTACGAAAATCGAGGCGTCTGAAAAAAAAAAATGATTTCCCCTTATTCTAGGTAAAAAAAACAAACTGCAATCCTTACAAACTTCAACACCTTGAAATAATTGTAATATTCTTTTGTCATCTCAGCTTATTAAGGTCTCCATTACCACTTTTTACCATTTTTTGGTCACCCATCCGATGTCGAACTGCTGCCAGACGTTACTTTAATATCAACAATCTCATCGCGTCTGCGGTACCTAAGTTTAGCAATCAAAGCCTCTAACTACCTACTACAAAATCTTCAAAAATAAACAATAATGTAAATCTTACTAAGTAGGTAGGTATAGAGACCAGCACAAGCTACAACAATCTGTCCAATTTCTTTGATAGATTTTTAATTTTATTACAAAAGCATAAGGTTCATATTCAATTGAAGAAATTTGACAATTTGGAATGGCCTGATGTGCTGGCGTCTATACCTATCATTTACTCTCATAATCATTATTTAATTATAGGTATTTCGATTAATTCCACAACATATTTATGTAGCTAGGTACATAAGTAGGTGGATAGCCTAGCCTAAGAAACTACCTACTTATCAGTTCTTTTTAACGCGAATGTAGGTAGGTCGCTTTTTTCACCCTATCCACTTATTTATTTATTAATCCTTACTCGGCAGAAAAAAAAGCGAAATACTTACATTAAAAAAAACAAATTACGTACTAGTAGCTTACCTTTCGTAGTTTCTAGGTAATTTAAAAAATGCTATCTCTGGGTGCGTTCCTGACGAATTGAAGCAACCAAAAACAGCACAATATATTTTACAATTTCTATTTGCCATATTAAAGAAGCACTTAAGTACTTATAGGTACTTATTTTGTTAGAATATTAGTCACAAATCGCACGCTTACTGCTTACAAAATCATCACACCGTCCATTCGCCACTGCGGCGCATCCGAGACTGTCGGTATACTAATTTCCCTACTAAGTCGGCGCGTCTAGGTATAACTCGCGTTCCGACCGTTTGTATGAAGATAGAATAC
The DNA here is from genome assembly GCA_947361185.1 of Charanyca ferruginea. NCBI lineage: Eukaryota > Metazoa > Arthropoda > Insecta > Lepidoptera > Noctuidae > Charanyca > Charanyca ferruginea. Next base: position 33,714,570 of record OX376057.1, read on the forward strand.
TGTATAGATATCTTTACTGTGCTTAAGCTGATTGAGGAAGATCGACATGTGACATACCGCGAAATTCAGGCAACTTTAGACATTGGCATGAGTCAAATACAAATAATCTTGCATGAACAATTAGGTGTAATAAAGTTGTTTTCCCGATGGAGACAGCATTCGCTCTGTGAAAAGCAAAAAGCGGCTCGCGTTGGCTTTCTATTGGTGAAAGAATTTTGAAATCGGACGTTAGTTTACTAATTTTACCTCTTTATTGGTATGGTAGTTAGGTAAAATTTTGTAAGTAAGTTTAGCCAATATTACAATTTTAAGGCTAAGAATGACACTGATTCCCTTGTTCACAAACTAAACTAAAATTAGACAATTGGCATCCCTTACTGCCAGGCAGCTGAAGAAAAGGACGGCGACAGATAAGAACTAAGTTAGAGATGTCAAATTAGTTGTTATGTGTTTTTAATCAATACATTTTGAAATGACAACTATTATTGTATGAACATTTTAGATCAACTTAAACTGACAGCTCTTATTAATATCTGTCCCCTTCATAATGGGGAGAAACAGATAGCTTTAAATAAGTTTTGCTAGTGTACAACAAAATTGGCGTTATTATATTGCCTTGCACATAACTTGGGTACTTTATTGTTAGAATATTTTTATTAGTGTTGAAACAGGTCTAGTATTAGATTCCTATGACCCAACTCAAGATTCAGAAAACGAACCCAATGATGATAAATAAAATAAATAAAATTCATTTATTTCGGATAATAAAAACCTTAAAGGCTTAAATTATTAAAATACAAAATACAAGTAAACTACACAAAACAAAACAAATACAATACACTAAATTACTCTTCTAATGAAGGATCTCCATAGTGGAGAAGAGTCAAGAGATCCTATCAGCTAAAATCTTCAGAATTCCGTTGCAGCTGCCACGCATCATGATGATTCCAATGACGCGAATAACTGCAGGAATGAGTAACCCGACTCAGAGGCTAGACTTAGAAGACATGGTGAGGGCCATAGAAAGAGTGGATATTGGTGAGTGGAATAATAATTAAACTTAGTCACAGTATAAGTATTAGTACTACCATACAGTACAGTAGCGACTCGCTCCGCTCCTCCCTCCGAAACACTGTTTCCTCACCACTTCTTGCGTGAAACGTGCTCTCGGAACTGCTTTTAGATCGAGCGGCGCGTAGACACGCACACACACGCATTTATTTGTTGTACAGTTTGTTATTTTGGTGGTAGTGTAGGCAATTATTCGATTCGTTTAAACGGAGTGTCGTGGGTGTGACTTAGTTTTGTGTTGTTTGTGTATGTGAGTTTATATACATACCCACAATCCTAGAAAATCCTTTCTAGGATTTTATTTTATTTTCTCCTGTGATTATAATCTCGCAAAAATTCTATTGTTATTCAAAAGCTAATCTAAGTAGTACTATTAAGTATTTTATTGTTAGCTACTGCGTAGCTTCTTGTGGGCAGACCCCAAGTTATGTTTGCGAGCAGACCTCGCTGTTGGGCAGACCCCATGTTATGTTTGACAGCAGTCCTCGCTGTTGGGCAGACCCCACGTTATGTTTGCGAGCAGACCTCGCTGTTGGGCAGACCCCATGTTATGTTTGCCAGCAGTCCTCGCTGTTGGGAAGACCCCACGTTATGTATAAGGTCCAAAATAGGGTCCTTCTGGCTTGAAAAAATTTGCAGGTACATTCCTCATTAAATAATAATAATAATTATTATTATTATATTTAGCCTGTACTGTCCCACCGCAGGGCAAAGGCCTCCCTCCATTCCTTCCATCGGTCTCGACTTTTAGCCAGTACTTGCCAATTCTTAAGGAAGATATCCAAGTCATCCCGCCATCTCTTACGTGGTCTACCGCGGCCCCGTGTCGTCATTTCAGGGCACCAATTTTGGGATTTGCGGGCCCATAGGTCGCACATTAAATAATAATTATTTTAAAATTAAACTAAGGTATTTTTAAGGTACTAATACACCGCTAAACGGGACCATACAAGATTTGTCTATAGACCTTCAAACAGCGGAGGGTCCTGCTGGAAAATAATTTAAGATTTCGCTGTAACAATTAAGGTACTATGTTTTTACTTATACGATTCGGAAGGTACTGAATACATGTTAACATTTTACTTTCAATCGGATTAAACGTAGGGTCCTGCTGGGTATACAGACATCCCTGCCCTTACAGCAACAGTAAGTTTTCGAAATCACTTAGTTGCTCTAGGTCGTTGGGATTGATGAAGTCCAGACCTGGAGTCTTGGTGCCGTCCTCAGCTGAAATCAATTATAATTTCTAATTAAATGCTTAAAATGTATTACACCGAAGGCTGATTTTTTTAAAAGCCAGTTACTACTCCACCAAGACTTTTGTTTGTCATCTATACCTACATGACAGTGGGCGGTCATCATCTGCCTTAAGGTAAGAATAATAAGAAATTGTTTGTGAGATGGTTAGTCCATGTTGAAGTTCCGATAATAACAGGAAAATGAGTGTAATAATATGTTTCATAGATAGTTCAAACTTACCCATTTGTCCAGGCATCTGTCCTTGCATGCTGTTCGGTGTCATCTGTCCCCCCATCCCCACTTGGTTGCACGGCATCTGGCCCATAGAATTTGACCCACTCATAGGCACCTGCATAGAATTAGGCATTGACATGTTAGGCATCATCTGGCCCTGCATGCCCCCAGCCAGTTGACTCTGCAACTGACTCCCCATAGGATTGCCCATCCCTCCCATTCCATCAAACATGTTGTTCCCCATTTGGACCTGGTTGCCTACCATTCCCATGGGCCCAACCAATTTGTTTTGCAATTGCATATTCATTTGTGGTCTCTGATTTAGTGTTTGAAGCAGATTTGTGGCTGTCTGAGCTTGTGGTCCTTGTGAAACTATTGGTCCTTGTTGACCCATTTGGCCCTGCATGCCCCCCATTCCAGGGTTTGGCCCCATGACCCCTTGCTGCTGCATATGGCCTGGGGGGCCCATGTTCATCATTTGGTTCCTGGATCCTTGTGATGCTAAGTTTTGGAGAGCATTGATTGGATCTGGTGTCAGGCCCCCCTGGTTGTTGGGGCCCTGTTGCTGTTGGCCATGTGGGGCTTGGACCTGGGGACTGGGGCCAGGCTGACCTTGATTGGGACCCTGCATTTGCTGCTGACCTTGATTTTGTTTGGATTGTGCTGAAATATGACATGAGTAAATAAATAACACCATGTGGTCATAAATAGTCCGAGTGTAGTTTTCCACATACCTATCTACTCTATTTGCCTAATTATTTTGTTATTGTTACTTTTAGTTTTAAATGAACTGGTTTTGTAGTGGAAAACTACACTCGGACTATTTATGATATCGTCTTGATACTGCAATTCCGCGTAACTAAAATTGTGAACTACTGCACATTTCGACCTTAAGTCTAATTATTGAATGTACTATCGTGGTCACACCCGCCTGACCACCACTAAGTTCATTTTTGCTTACACTCAAAAGATGGAAGCGCTCTCTACCCCGCCCCGTTGACTTCGCAGGCGCCAAGGGAAAAAAAAAATAACTGAGCAGGCCTAAAAGTCCGATAGTACAATTCGCAGTATTTAAAAATGTTAGTTACGCGGATTTGCAGTATCAACAACGATACAAACACCTTTGCTTATTCTTCATGAAAATTTGGTGTGATGTCACGTAATTACTTAAAATAGAATATCCAGCTTTAGTGGGTTTTGTATTTACCTAACCTTGAGATATTTTCTTACTAATCAGCTTGTAATCAGATAGTGGCACTTACACATTTCTCTCACATGCAGTATGAGTTTGGCGACCATGATCATGTACTCCTCAAGTGTCTTAGCCTTCATGAAGATATGGTTCTCCATCTCGCTGCTGTTCCGAGCTACTTGGACACCAGAGCGCTGGATTACCTCCTCTCTAAGAACACATTAAAAGTTAGTAGTTTTAAACCTAGATATTTCTATTTATGGTCACCAAAACAGACCAAACCAGAACTAGGGTAGTCAGATATAGTTAAGAGTTTTTTCTGAAACCGATGGTAGTTTTTGACTGAAATAAAATTAATAGAGAGTGAAGAGTTTATTCATTTAAAAAAATTCACATCCATCAGTTCTAAGTAAACTTCAATAATCTCCGACTCTTCACATGACCAAAGGGCTGGCCTTTTCTTGGGCCAGAACTTGGCAATGCTGCTAGCCTTTTGGGCACTTGTCCCATTGAGAGCAATGGGTTGGGTGGGTTGTATGGGTTGGGTGGCTATAGTTAATAGCTTTAAACTCCCCCTCCCCCCCCATTTGTACATCATATTTTTATTATTTTTAAGTTCTGTATAAATATTTCATTACACAGCGTCAGCAATTGCTTACCCCCTTACCGAAGAAATTTTAATGAGTGGGGGGTAAGCAGTTAATGACGCTGTCTGTACCTAAGTAATAAGTGAATATTGCAAAGAAAATAAATCTATGCTATAACCAATGAACACGGTTACTTATCTCTTCTAGTGATTGTACATGCAATAATCATAACTTAGAGATGTTATATGCTGATGCACAATAGCTACCAGATAAACAAAACTATAATAATCAAACTGAAATGTCGTCTACCAAATAGGGGCATCAAACCGATAGTCTGGGTATACCCATGGGAAATTTTATGTAAAAGTATGAGGTATACTTGATGCGAATGCAAGTTAGATTTTCCGGGTGGCATATTTCTATATGCATATTTACATTGGTACGCACCATAGATATCCGAGAGATATGCCATCATTCAATATTTGGTAAAAACCTAGTGTCGCCTAAGTTGTGTTTTGTTTTTACTCACATAAAAACATAAGAAACTGATACGCCACACATGATACTATTTTCGCACGCAAACAATAAAATATGCGCAACACATCTGTGTTACCTTATGGCACACATGCTCGAAAGGGGCGGGCACTAGAAAGTATAGATATAGGCACTGAATGCACACACGCAACACTAGTCTAAAATAGGGAAGGGGGATTGGTATACATATTTTATCGATAAAAACATCGATGAAAACAGAGTACAAAAAAACAGAAGTGTATTTTGGACGGCTTTTGTAGTGTTTATTATAATATCGCTTTACCGCCTACGAAAGGCTAACTAAACCAAAAAACCAATTTTGATACATTGTCATTGTCATTTTGTTGTTTGTTGCATGTGAAAGTAAGATTCTATAGTACAGAGAATTCTGATTTGGGTTAAAGTAATCGACTCATATTGGTGTCTGATAGGCTGTAAATATTTATCAATTATTACTATTTTTTTACTGTAGAAAATTAACGATGGAAATACATAATCTTGTACAGTCCAACAAACTAATTGGTTTACAGGCAAAAATATTAATCTTTCTACTACACTCACAATATTTAATTTTATGCCATTTTCTTATCTCGAGCACGTAGGTATCCCTGGTACCTACGTATTAAAGATAAAATAAATAAATTGTTAGTATAGTAGAAAGATGAATATTTTTGCCTGTAAACCAATTAGCTTGTTCGACCGTACTTATGCCATTTCAAGATTACCACACTCACATGTAGGTCAGTTGTAGCAATTAGCTGAACCACCTTTTCATAAATGGTTGACATTTTCTAGTATACGAATCGATAGAATTTGAAATTATTTTATATATATTTTATTTCCTTTTCTCAAATGGTAGAAAAATAAAACTAATTATAAAATACAACCGATTCGTTTTAAAAAAATCTCAACCATTTAATGCAAGGGTGGGTCAGGTAATTGTTATAACTGCCGTACTTAAAATCTAAAATCAATAACGTCTAGGTTCTCTCATTTGTATAATTAAGGATTTATGAACATGCTTTTTTAGTTTTCGATGTGGTAGATATTATAAACACCAAAAATCAGGAGAGCCGAGCGGTATATCGTCAGGGTTTAGAGTTCCCATTTTATTGGGACTATAAACAATTACAGTGTTTATTACAGTACTAGTTACACTATTAAAAATAACACAATACAAATGGTAATTAGTAACAAGAAAAAGTAGTTAAAAGGTATAGAAACAATACAGTTACTCGAACAAACCCCTAAGGTTACAGTTCGTATAAGGCGCCTAAACCATCTAAATACAGAGTGAATATACATCAGCACAGTAAACCAACAGTTTTGTCGGGAGCAGGAGCTCTTTATACAGTCAAATCCCAAGATCGACTGCCTGGCATATTATTTTTTTCAGTATGACATTTCGCCGGTCAACCTTGGAAGTTTTGGGCTGCTTAGCCGGACTTTCTTGTGGTGCCTTAAAAGTGAAATTATGGCCTAAAGCCCATGCAAAGAACTTTCAAATTAAGTGACTACACACTAAGAGCACCCCCTGCTGGGTACGGTCGTGGCTAAGAGGGGGCAGCTAAGGGACAGGATTAGATCTCCAAGGCTGGCTGACATACAGAGTGTACACTTTTATAGGACGATGTCCCCACCTTGCAATCCCTCTACGACAACTAACAATTAATATCGATATCGATATGTCAATGCCGCACACCACTTATACGTCAAATATATTTCACAACAATAAAATTTGTAAAATCCTAAAATATTATAATGAATGCAGTGATCTTTTACTTATCGGTGGTAGGACACTCCACTATCTTAAGGTTTGTTGTTATTGCTCTATTTTTACAAATAAGAACGGAACAATTCGGCATTTTGTAAAAATCGAAATGACATTACACGTTACGATGTAAACAAACGACTAAACAAAGTACTCTGTGGACTAAACAGTGCTGACTGACGTCGCGCGTACATAATCTCAGTTAAGCCAAATGCAGGCGACATGTGCCACGCCTCCATGCCATATCCCTCGATATCCGCTGGTACGCACAGTAAATTAACCATCCCGTTTTCCTCAAAATTTTTGGAGTGGTAAGCACAATTTATTGTAAAGGGCTCGGCCCTTTATGTTTTAATTTACACCAGACATCGCTCCGTTAAACACTGATCTCTAAACAATGATGAATACTTTGATTATATACTTGTCTAGATGACACATTGGCTGTACCAAACGGCAAAGAAAGTGTACTATATTTGGTAGACTCGCTTCTCTCTCACCTGCGTCAGTGTCATTTGAATTTCGTAGCGATAATGTGCTCTCGAAAAAGTTTTAATTATGCCGGTTTTTGCTGTCAAATTGTGTCGCAAATATGTGGGAAAACCGTATAATAACACAAATCTCATTTTCTATTGATAAGTTTTGTTATAGAACCACTATTTTTGAAGAAAACACATTAGAGTACCTATACCTATTCATCTATGGAAAACACGATACGGTATTTTAATTCGATATTTTGTAGGGCATTGTGATTAGCCTGTGTTCATGCCAGTTTATTACTAGGGAGATTTGACGAAACTATGGGAACTATGGGTGGCTATGGGATTATTAATTATTATTCTTCGTAAATCATACAATTTAATTAGTAGCTGTATTCAGGCATTAAATCAAACAGAATATTAAAATGTCATAAATCAGTTAGGGTCCGAGATGAGGGCTTGGGTTCGAGGAAAGTATTGTATATGCTTCGTATGTAATTAGAGACTCTGTTTATAAATAGATATGTCCTAAAATAGTTAGCCAGTTTGACGGTCATACTTATTACAAAAATATCGTGTTTTGGTCTATAAATTACAGCATTTCATTTTCACCGTGTTTAGAGTTGTAACTATATTAAATAAAAAACTAATAGACAAAATATAACTTTCTTTAACGTATTTTGTGTAACCACCTTCTTGTTAATTAATGGAAGAAAGGTAAGCTAATAATTTGGAGTGGGCATCCCTAAACACGCACACTTTGACAGTTTTACTACAATAAGTACACGGGCGGTACTCACTCACACAAGTCGCGCAAACGGTGACGGATTTTGCGCGTCGTTTGTTTGCATTGCTCTATCTAGACAGGTATATAATCAAAGGATGAATATGATGCACAACACAGTATAGGTAATACTTTGGTGAAACTTACATTTTCGACGCCACACTCTGCCGGAACGCCTGAGTTTTCCAATTATCGTCTGAAGTCATCGTGTTGAATTGATTCAAATTATCCATTGATACGATGTTAGAAACACTGTTTCGCCGCTCCTATCGACACATGTGTAATAAAATAAAAAAACAATAAGATTCACGAAATACAAAGCGCTCGATAACTAGGGTTGCAACGATATATCGATAATATCGACACCAAAATATCAATATTTATATCGATATGATAAAATCATTGATATTGATAATACCGATATCGGCAATTCCAAAAAATATATTGGTTAAAACCATTGAAATTTTTATTTAAGCATATTTTATTTCTCTTGCTATTACTATTACAATCTAAATCTAATCAAATCCTCTAAGATGCGCGCGCATTAGTTTGTTACCCTCTAAAAACTCCGCCCCCGCGATCGTACGCGCCCGCGGCGATAACGTTTATGACACCGGTCACAAAAAACGTTCTCAAGCAGTTTCAGTTCGTCGTACAGCGATACAAGTAAATCGAAAAAAGGGTTGGATCTAGTATACGGTAGCATGAGTTGGGGGGTAAAAAGTATTGCAGTTAGAAGGGGTTGGGTCCCCAATTATAACATTAGCAGACTCAATAATGCATGCAAGAACGAGCGTAGCGAGCTCGGGACTTGGGGCACCCCGACTCGGATAGGTTAGGTTAGAAGGGGATGGCAGGGTCTAGTGAGCGAGCGAAGCGAGCGAACTGCGATCCCGCCATCCCCTTCGTGGTTATTTTTTTTTTAAACCTTTTGAGCCCCGCAAAGTGGGGCTCCCCCGCTACGCTTTTTAGTCAACTTTAGTGTTTTGAGGCAAGGTTACAAAAAATGCATTTTCTTTTCAAAGGAGTGGTACCAGGGGAATGGTAGACCTCCCCCCTCCACTCTCCAATACCACCCATCTCTTAATTCGTGCTACCGTATACTAAATTTTAACCCGAAAAAATTTTTTAAATCGAATCCTGCGTAACGTTTTATTCATCTAATTCAAAAACAATTACGCCGAGTTGTTCTGGCGGATGACATTGACCTTCACTAAATAAATAAATATGAATAGATATGCCTCGAATACCTACATGAAATAATGAATTATCACTATTCTTTACGTGGCTACTAATATTTCCAAGACCCTATACCCTGTTCACAATAAGATTAGACATAAACACAAACCTTTTTTACAGTCCCTTCAACCGATTTTGACTTCTATTTCGTAGGCTTAAGGATGACATTAGAGGCAAAAAAGTGGTTACATTAACAACTGTTTACTGCAGTTGCCATTTGTCATGCTACCAACGCAACAGAAGTCAAAATCGGTTGAACGGACTGTAAAAAGGTTTCAGTAAATGTCTAATTTTATTGTGAACAGGGTATAGGTCATTGTAAAAGAATCAAATTTTCAATGGCGACTGACGAACGACGATAAACCTATAAATACTTTTAAAGTTAAGAAATTTTAATATGGGCTCAAAAAAATAATTTTGGGATATTTTTTAATCAAATGACTATCTACAAAGTTGCATTATACACTTACAAAATACTATATTTCCGTTCACTGACTATACAGTTACTTACGAAAGTTTCACAACATACAATTTGACACAAATAAATAAAACAACAACATACAGCACACGCGCCATTCATTGTTGTGATGTGACATTAATGACATTGAATGCGCACATTGCACAGCACAGAGTACCTACATTAATGAATTTAAACGATTGAATAATTTCAACGAGTAGGACGCGATATTATTCTTTTTATGAGTGATGTCCAGTTTAGTTTTAGTAACGATTGCTATCGTTTGAATCGACTACTAATTGGCCATAGAGGTAAAACGTTTGCAAGCGATTTAGAGCCATATTCTATAACCACAAGGTTTAAGTTTGATGGTACGAGGTGGTATGAAAACAGAACAGCGAGACTCAATGTCAACGGGGTGTTGCGTTCCGTATCTGGCACACTGGCGACTCGCCGGTAATAACTATTGCATCAAAACTGCAAATCAAAAGGGAAATCAAAAGCAATTTACAATCAAAATTATTTATTTTGTGACAAAGGTAAATAAAAAAAAGGTTGCACACAGCGAAGATGCTATTCAACAAAATATGGGCGTATATATTTTGTTACATGTTTGATGTTAGTGTTAACGCATAAACCATAGCAATAATTGTAAAGGTTCAAAAGTTTAACCTAAAGCTCGATAGATGGCGTTGGCGTCAAATTACATCTCGCTATGGTTTCGTTACAATCATTTGGTTAGGCTCGAGTGAAATTTAGAAAATATATTAACCAGCTTAGATCAGGACACAATTTGGTTTTATTTCATTTTCAACCCTATTAGTGTTCACAAAGAGTATTTAGTTCAACACTACCAGCTTGGTAGTAAACATTGGTCCTTCGAGCCGGATCAGACCCAGAAAGTCTGAATTTTTGAAGTTAGCGGTGCCAGCTTTGGACCGCACCCCAGAGTACTTCGCAGTGGATCGCTGCGGCAAGAGTACCGGGTATCCCGCAGAGGCAGCAGAGCTTAGTCAATCAAGCAAGATTGACAGGCTCAGCTGCTGTGGAGACTGGAGTTAGTTCAACGTGACGCAGAAGACGGCCACCAGCAGTTCAACAGAAGTACAGGTATTTGAGTTCGGGCGGAGTGACGCCACAGAGGGCGGTCACCACTCACTAGTGATACACTCCGAAACGAAACCAATTTGGATGTGTGAGTGAAGTGCAAACGTGAGTACAATTAAATGGTAAATAATAGTAGCAAGCAGTGAGAAGATATTGCCAAGCAATTTTGGACTTTATTTTAAAGAAGATTTTTAAATTTAGCGTAGTACTATTAATTATTCTGTGGTGTTAGTTAAGGACTTAGAATAGTTTCATTAAAAACGGCGGAACGGGGAACCAATGCCCGATTTCTACCAGTGTTATTTCTAAAAAACACTTGTAAAATTTTGCATTTTTTCTCAATTATTAACATTGAAATTATTTGAATATACATATTTGTTGTCTAAGATGGAGGGTCAATTAAACATATTGAAAGACTTCCAAAATGTAATTCAAAAGGCTTTTATTAATTTTAAAAAGAGTCCTAAGGACAGATTGACCGTGGAATATATCGAGACAAGGCTCGAATTATTAGAAAATGATTGGTCTTCATTTAAGGATACCAAATCTCAACTTTATGGTCGTTTTAAAATAGAAGATATAGGTCAAAAGGTGGTCGATATTTACGATTCCGCCGAAGATACATACATATCATGTAAATGTCTGATGAAAACAACTTTAAATAAGATTAATCCTAAAGATACGGTACCACAAAGTAGTGGATCCAACAATAATAATTCTTCTAAGCCATCCAATTCATTTGTAAAGTTGCCCAAGATCACAATTCCCAATTTTTCTGGCAAATACAGTGAATGGACAGCCTTTCACGATCTTTTTAAGTCACTTGTACACAATAATGCATCGTTAGATAATGTGCAAAAATTACACTATCTTAAAAGCCATCTTACTGGTGAAGCTGAACAGTTGATTAGGCATACACCAATCACAGATGCCAACTACAGCGAATGTTGGTCACAGTTGGAAAAGCGTTATGCTAATAAAAAATATTTAGTAAATTGTATTTTGAAAAAATTGTTTAGCCAGAAGCGATTAAATGTAGAATCAGCTACCGCATTAAAGGAGCTGTTAGATACCACATGTGACTGCCTTAATGCGCTTACAAATTTAAACATCAATGTGAGCACATGGGACGTTATCATCATACACATAGTAACATTCAAATTAGATAATGAAACGCGAAAACAGTGGGAACTAAGCAGTGCTAACGATTTAAGTAACAAGTTGCCCACCTTTGAGGAACTTAAAATATTTATTGAATGTCGTTTTCGTGCATTAGAATGTATAGAACCGAGAAAAATAATGACTCACCAGGCCAGTAATAGTTCACAGATTCATAGTTCGAAAGCAATGCTAGCCACCAAGCCGTCCAATATGCGCTGCGAATACTGCTCAGAAGTCCACAAGCTGTGCTTCTGCAAGCAATTTGCAAAACAGTCCACAGAAAGTAGACGCGAATTCGTAGCAAAAAATAACATCTGTTTTAATTGTTTGGGCAGCAATCATAGAGTATACGACTGTAAAAAACAAACCGTCTGTAAGGTTTGCAACAAGCGCCACCATTCATTGCTGCACCTGAATGGAGTACCTAACGGAGCGAACGAAGACCGAGATGCTAGTGTAAAACCGACTACGGATAATACAAGTTCTTTAACGAATGATGATCCGATAGTTGCATGCTTTTCTACGGGCAAGGTCTCTAAGCCCAAACAGGTTTTACTAGCTACAGCGTTAGTAAAGGCCGAATCCAAAACGGGTGAATTTCAAACAATTCGAGCATTATTAGACCAAGGTTCACAGGCTTGTTTTATTACAGAGGCCACAGTCCAACTTCTTAGACTGAAGAAAATTCCAGTCAGAGGTCTCGTTTCAGGCTTAGGTGACGATAGATCAACCATTGCAAAGTACATGGTGAATTTGACAATCGAGTCAACAATTGATCTCGATTTTCAACTTAAAATAAACGCTTATGTTTTGAGTAAGATCACCTCATACTTACCTGAGGGAAGCGTAAACACAAGTTCATTGGATTGGATTGCCATAAACAACCTGTATCTGGCAGATCCCAATTTTAACACACCCAATAGAATAGATATTCTTTTGGGCGCAGATGCTTACTGCTACATTGTGAAGGAAGGTATAGTGAAGAGTCCCCCGGGTACTCTCATCGCACAGAGCACCACGTTAGGGTGGGTTCTTTCAGGTGTAGTCAGTCCAAGCAAGGAGAGTTCATCGCATCTTATAAAAAATATAATGGTACATTGTGCACAGCTCAATGAAGATGACCTTTTAAAGAAATTTTGGGAGATCGAAGAACAAACTAGTACCAAGAAATTACTTAATCCAGAAGAACAACGATGTGAAGAGTTCTATATTAAAACTACTAAGAGAGATGATACAGGCAGATACATCGTACGACTACCATTCAGAGATGAAGAACCTGCTTGTAAGGCCGGTCGTTCACGTGATATAGCAGAAATAAGATTCAAATCATTAGAAAAAAGGTTAAGTAAGGACACAGATTTAAAAGAAAAATATACAGAGGTAATTAACGAATATTTACAATTAGGACACATGAGACCGGTAAAGGATGGAGATACGAAAAAAGATGAAGCCGTATATCTACCACACCACGCGGTGATAAGAAACGACAAGACCACGACTAAGGTTCGTGTTGTTTTCAACGCCTCTGAAAGAAATAAGAACAGAGTGTCCCTTAACGACACTCTAATGGTAGGACCAAAGCTGCAAGCAGATTTAAGACACACTGTTTTGAGATGGAGAATGCATGCTATTGGTATAGTAGCAGACATAATTAAAATGTATCGTCAAGTTAGAGTGGCCGATGAAGATGCTGCCTTCCAGCGAATACTCTGGCGAGACGATGCGGAAAAGCCGATCAGAGATTATGAGCTGTTAACGGTGACTTTCGGGACAGCTTCTGCTCCATACCAAGCGGTTAGAACGCTCCATCAGGTCTCATATGATGAAGGAGACAAGTTCCCACTTGCAGCAGACAAAGTTTTAAACTGTTTTTATATGGACGATTTGATGACTGGTTGTAACAACATCGAAGACGGTGTAGAAATCTGTAAACAAATGGTAGAATTATTAGGAAAAGGAGGATTTACATTACAGAAATGGAACAGTAACAATCAACAATTATTAGATAAAATAAGTTCAACGGATAGGAATGAAGGAATTCCGCAAACAGGTCAAAAAAGCATACGAAATGAGGACATTAAGAATAAGGACAAACAGGACATAGAAAAAGAAGTAAATGATAAGGACAGGGAAATTAAACTAGATAGTACAACAAAAATATTGGGACTTACCTGGAACCGCCAAGAAGATTCCTTTCAGTATGCGGTAAAACTCCCGCCGCCGACAACAGCATCTGTAACAAAAAGATCTATAATATCAGACATAGCTCGTTTGTTCGACCCATTGGGATGGTTGGCACCTAGTGTGGTTGTAGCAAAGGTGTTCATTCAGAAGTTATGGCTCGCAGGTGTTAGTTGGGATGAGCAGTTAACTACGGAATTAATAACAGAGTGGATTACTTACCGCGAAGAGTTAAAATTGCTTACCAAGGTTCGAATACATCGTTGGCTTGGGACTAGTTCAACTGATGATCTGGAATTGCAAGGTTTTAGTGACGCCTCAAAGACTGCATACTCAGCAGTCGTTTACTTGCGGGCAATTGATACCACAAGCAAAGTTCATGTTTCATTGTTAGTTGCCAAAACAAGAGTTGCCCCAATCAAACAAGTCAGCATTCCTCGATTAGAGCTATGTGGAGCAGTACTCTTAGCCAAGCTATTGACAGAGTCTGCAGAGGTTTTAAATATACCAAAAAATAAGATTTCAGCGTGGACTGATTCGACAGTAGTGCTATCATGGCTTAATAGCCATCCTAGCCGGTGGAAGACGTTTGTTGCGAATCGGACTGCTGAAATATTAAGCGCAATGAGTTCGTCACAATGGTTTCACGTGTTGACCAAAGAGAATCCAGCAGACTGCGCTTCTAGGGGAATACTACCCAGTGCATTGGTTAGTAATGAGTTGTGGTTTTCTGGACCGCCTTTCCTGAAAAACAAACATATTGAGTACAAAAGGCCAAAAGATTTGAAAATGGATTTAGAGCAAACAATAAAAGTTCACGCAGCTGTTATTCCCGAGCACATAGTTCTAGAAAATTATTCTAGTCTACGAAAGTTAGTTAGAGTAATTGCATATTGCCGACGATTTTTAAAGAAGGACAAACCCAATAGTAATTATTTAAAAAGTCAAGAAATAGAAGCAGCATTAGAAACCTGTATAAAGAAGACACAAACAAAGATATTTACAATAGAATACACACAGCTAAAGGAAAAAGGGTTTTTAAATATTAAATCAAGCAAACTGATGTCACTTTGCCCCTTTCTTGACACTAAGGGTATCATGAGAGTTCGTGGGCGACTTGCAAAGTCGGAACTGGACGAAGATTCTAAATATCCGATTGTCCTGCCACATTCTAGCCATCTGACTCATCTTATTGTTGCAGATGCGCATGAGAAAACACTCCATGGTGGTCCTCAGTTGCTGTCTAACTTTTTAAGGTCAGCCTATTGGATAATAGGTGCTAGGTCTCTAATCCAACAACATGTTCGCAATTGTGTAATTTGTGCAAAACAGAGGGCTAGCGTCAAAACTCAACTGATGGGTGATCTTCCATCAGTCCGATGTAGACCAGCAAGACCATTTTTGCATAGCGGAGTAGATTACGCTGGTCCCATAAATATTAGAACGACAAAAGGCCGCGGATATCGTTCATACAAAGGCTATATTTGCCTTTTCGTTTGTATGTCCACACGCGCTATTCACTTGGAGGTGGCCAGTGATATGAGCACACAGGCATTTTTAGCTGCCTTTCGGCGATTTGTGTCGAGACGAGGTCACTGTGCCAAACTATGGAGCGATAATGGCACCAATTTCGTAGGTGCCGCCAGAGAGCTACAAGAGTTGGCCTCTATACAGCCAGCCATAGCAGAACACCTGGAAGCAAACAACACTGAGTGGCATTTTATACCGCCTCATGCTCCCAATTTCGGTGGTCTTTGGGAAGCAGGTGTAAAATCCACCAAGTTTCACCTTAAAAGAGTAATCGGCGAAACTACTCTTACTTACGAGGAAATGTCTACTCTCCTCAACCAAGTAGAAGCATGCTTGAATTCGCGACCGATAAGCGTTATTAGCTTTGCTGCTCCTGGTGAACCCCTGCCGTTAACCCCGGGACATTTTCTGATCGGCGAACCGATAGTTAATGTGCCAGATCAAAATTATAATAGTTCAAATGTAAATTATTTGACTCGGTGGCAATTAGTTAAACGAATGATGCAATCATTTTGGAAACGATGGTCCCACGAGTATTTGTCAAATCTCATGAACAGACACAAATGGTCTTCCCAAATTCCGGAACCCAATATCGGGGACATTGTTTTGATTAAGGAAGATGATTTACCACCAAGTCATTGGTTATTAGGACGGATTGTAGAGAAACACCCCGGTGATGATAACATCACCCGTGTGGTCACATTGCGCACTAAATCCTCTACAATTAAGAGACCAACTTCCAAAGTGTGTGTTTTACCAATAGCTCAATGAATTGTTAACTTTTTCATTTAAAAATAAAAATAAATAATTTAAACTGTTTAACACTATGTATACTGTACTGACTACAGAGCATGTGTTCTGTATGTTTTTTGTTGTTTTTTTTTTATTAGATTTACAAAGTGTTATAGCCTATACTGTATAAAAAGTGCAAATCTTAGATTTAAAGATAATTTAAGAAGGACAGTCCGCCACTAAATGTCCTTGGTGGGCGGTATGTTAACGCATAAACCATAGCAATAATTGTAAAGGTTCAAAAGTTTAACCTAAAGCTCGATAGATGGCGTTGGCGTCAAAAAACATCTCGCTATGGTTTCGTTACAATCATTTGGTTAGGCTCGAGTGAAATTTAGAAAATATATTAACCAGCTTAGATCAGGACACAATTTGGTTTTATTTCATTTTCAACCCTATTAGTGTTCACAAAGAGTATTTAGTTCAACACTACCAGCTTGGTAGTAAACAGTTAGAAAACACAAAAAGCTTTTTTTGACAAAAAAGACAACCGCTTTCAAAAACTAAAAAGTGATAAATAACTCTAGCACAGAACACACATGACTTTAGTTTCGGAAGTCGGTGGCAATACAAAACATCAAACAGAACAAAGCGGTTTTGAAGGCGGTTGTCTTTTTTGTTAAAAAGCTTTTTATTTTTCGCTTTTTAGTGCCTCCATAACATTCAAATCCATTAAGAAACGGCAACACAGAGATCAAAAGTAGATAACTACCTACTGAAAGATTGGAGAAATTAAAACGTCATCTGTGTAAAATATTTGGGTATTTGTTGATTTTTTTAAAAAGTGCTTAATCAATTTCGATAAAATTTATATGGGACTACCCTTGAGGTACAAAATCGATGTAACATTTGCCGGAGAAATCGCATAACAAATATACAAAAAAAAAACATACAGGTGAATTGAGAACCTCCTTCTTTTTGAAGTCGGTTGAAAATAGTGTCGCAGGAGACCCGCTTCATGACATGTTTGACATGAAAAATATTTATGTGATTATCATCTTGCTTACTGTTACTTTTTGCATCTATCTTTGTCACAAAATAAATAACTTTGATTGTAAATTGCTTTTCATTTCCCTAATTTTTACAGAGCTATAAAAATAGTGAAAATATCGATAATATCGATAATTATCGCGTTGGCATATCGATATTTACCTGCCTTAGATATAAATATAGATGTTCATATCGATATTTCAAAAGACTGCATCATAACGAAGCAAGCAAGCGAACGCTTTGTTATTTTCCAAAAAAGAGAGAGGAGAGAGGCGAGAACTAGCGAGGGCGAGGACACAGCAGGGGAGGGGAGGGACAACTGACCAAGAAGCTTATAGAT
Organism: Charanyca ferruginea; assembly: GCA_947361185.1. Taxonomy (NCBI): domain Eukaryota; kingdom Metazoa; phylum Arthropoda; class Insecta; order Lepidoptera; family Noctuidae; genus Charanyca; species Charanyca ferruginea. Next base: position 33,732,255 of record OX376057.1, read on the forward strand.
AAAAGTGGAGGCAACACTCTAAATACCTAAGTGAAGCCAACTGTGGGCAGATGCTCTCTTTCTGAATGCATACATAAGATAAAGAAAACACATATCACTGTCTCGTTCTTATGTATGCATTCAGAAAGAGAGCATCAGCCCACAGTTGGTTTCAAGCTTTTGTTCTAAGTGTTGGCTCCATTTATACCTATTTCTTCATGCAACTGACCACAGAACATATAACTGACAGCAGAGTGAGAGCAGACACAGATTATGTACATATAAATATAAAATGAAACCCATGTGAAGTGAAACCAGTGAAACTTCATTGATTTACTTCGGGCACTGTTTATAAAGTTCACAGTCTTTTTATTTCACTGAAATAAGCTAGAAATACTGGGTTTTAATTTTGTTCGATACGACTCCCGATAGCAAAAGCTGTCGGAAAGATTCTAGTCTACGTATCGAATTTGAACTGTCAAAATTATTCGGTTTCGGATTTGTGAATAGCGTTTGAAGGACATCTTCGATATCTTAGACGTTCGATTCGGTACGGAATCGAATCGAATGGTTGTGAATAAGCCCGCAGGTGGCTTAACATTACCTCTTATGAAAACATTCTAATGCCAGTCAGTCAACTTTCGTTCAAAAGCAGATAATTAACATCTGAATAATTAACATCTTATTCTAAAACCTGTTAATTATTTACAGGTCGACCAACAACAACAAGGAAGTGATTTATTTTATAAAGTGGCAAGGTCCAGAAAAAGTGAAACAGGGGGCTACATACAACGCCCTACATACAACATGATTAGCTAGCCTGACCAAATCATCCGTAAAATCAGGTATCGCGTCCACACGAGGCCTGATTTGCAGTTTGCTCGTGCCAAATGGTGCACGCATATTTTTCAATTTCTTTTTCAAGCCCTCAATTGTGGCTTTATTATCTGCTTTTTTCCAAATTTCAAGTAAAATTTCTAAAGCTTGTTGTCTGGCATCTTTATTTTTATACAAATGATGGGACATATCCCATAAACACGGTAAATCTTTGTCTCCAGCATTTCTGTAATAACGCTGCGTTCACTTATTATATTCGCTGACTCTGCCATTATTTTTGCAAAAATGAACAACGTGAAGACACATACATACTACTCGCGCCGCGGTCGCAGAGCAACTGAGCGTAGAAATTAGATGAGAGCGCGCCACACGACATGATTTGATCAGTGGGCTAATTCACGTAACTAAAGAAGTGCTGTTGCAGTGCAGTTGCATTTAAGTTTCGATAAAAACAATGCTTTTCGTATTCTCTACCGCTCTCAGACACGCTAGCGTCAAGTTCGCGTCACGCGAGCGCAATAACGGCATTCTACTGTTGCGCGTCTTTGGTGCGTGCTTCGGAACGCAACATGATCGGTATTCTACGATTCGTTTGACGTCTCAAAATGACAGTTAAAAAGCACTAAAATCTATACTTGGGTATTATTTTAATATTATAATAACCTCATAGAAATGTAATCGATTCTATTTGATTGTTTAGGGAGTCATGTTTTTTCTTTCATGTGGCTAATTAATTTGGTTGTCGTACAGTTGACGTGCAGTTCACGCGCAGCTTACGTGCAGTTCAAAGATTACAAGAATACCGTTTATCACTCAAACTTGAACTTAGCTGCAACTGCACTACAACTTCATCGGAGCGTCATAAAATTACGAGAATTAGCCTTCAGATCTGAACAAATCAGTCGGCGTTGGCCACCTGATGAGCATTAATCAGGCGACAAACCTCCATACCACCTGATTCTGCTCCTGATCTGACCAAATCAGGCGTAAGATCATGTCGTGTGTAGTCTCCAGTTTTTAACAGACTTCAAAAAGAGGAGGTTCTGAATTCGATTGGTATTTTTTTGATGTATGTACTGAGATTTATGATCCGATTTACGTAATTCTTTTTTAGTTTGATGCGGAATAGTTGCCATTCGGTCTTACAATTTTAACACAGTTTGACCCAGTAGTTTCCACATATATTTTTTTTTATTGTTTTTTTGTCCACGCATAACTTTTTGTCAGTTCAGTCCGATTTTGATGATTCTTTTTTTAATTGATAGTGTATACCTCAAAGAATCATGGCGAGATACATACATTCATTTGTGTGAAAAAAAAATTAGAGGATTTAAATATTTTTTTTAATATTTTTTTTATATTTAGTAGATTGATATACTTACCATATTTTTAAACCCCAGCATAATTAAAATATTACGAAATGAAAATAACACTTTTTCTTTTCATCACAATGCCCATTTTGTATTTATAAAAAAAATAAAATGACAAGCGACGTTAACGGATCTGTCAAATTGGCAGACAAGATATGAGTCAAGTGTGTGGAAAAAAAAAATCATTATTTGAGACATTATTTCCCTTATTCAATATATATGCAATTTCAGTGCAAGATCTGCGAAACGGCGTCTGTCAGTTTACTGTCAGTCGCCGTTTCGTCCTGAAATAATGAGGTTTTCGTTAAACAATTCACTTTTTATGCGGGGTTTTAAAAATATTGTAAATGCCTGGAGACACTCTTTAGGTACCCAAGATTATAAGAATTAGAATTTCAACTTCTCTAAACATCTTTATTTTTTTTTGTACAAATCCTGGCATGATTCTTTAGTCCCATATAAATTTCAAGAAAATATTCCACCCCTAAGGGTAGAAAATTAAGGGCTGAAGTTTTTTTCTGGAGTCACCGTTTCGTAATTAATTTGTATGATAAGAAGTAGGCACTAAAAAGCGAAAAAAACAACTTTTTAACAAAAAAGACAACCGCTTTCAAAAAGTGAAAAATAACTTTCAATTCGCAAGTCGGTGGCAATACAAAACAACAAGCAAAATCAAAGCCGCTGACATGCGAGTTGAAAGTTATTTTTTTTTACTTTTCGAAGGCGGTTGTCTTTTCAACCGACTTCAAAAAAGGAGGAGGTTATCAATTCGTCTGTATTTTTTCTTTTTGTTTATGTTTGTTACCTGAGAACTCTGGACTGAGTGAACCGCTTTGGATGATTCTTTTTTTATTTGACATAAGCAGGTGCTTTCCGTGTGGTCCCATTTTAATTTGTCCCATTTTATGGATAGGGTATGCTTCAGGGGTATATTAATATAAATTTTATCGAAATTGATTCAGCACTTTTTGAAAAAAATCAACATAGACCCAAAAAAATTACAAAGACGACGTTTTAGTTTCATCAATCATTGGAGTAGTTAACTTTCAATCTCTTCTTAATACATTTGGATGAGAAGGAGGTACTAAAAAGCGAAAAATAAAAAGCTTTTTACAAAAAAGACAACCGCCTTCAAAAACCAAAAAGTCAAAAATATCTTTAGCACAGAACACACATTGACTTCAGTTTCGGAAGTCGGTGGCAATACAAAACAACAAACAGAACCAAGCCACCGACTTCCGAAACTGAAGTCAATGTGTGTTCTGTGCTAAAGTTATTTTTCACTTTTTGGTTTTTGAAGGCGGTTGTCTTTTTTTGTTTAAAACTTTTTTTGTTAAAATGTTTTTATCTATAAGCTTCTTGGAGAGAACACAAAGATCCTGGGGAAACTAGTTCTAAAGATCAAGCGTGCATCTATTTCGGTAATTACAATTTCAGTAAACTGGAAGTCTGGAACTTTTTCATTTTAACAGCTGTGCTACTAGTTTGAAAACGTAATTTATATGCGTCAAAGATAAAGAAAAGATATTGGTACATAATCTGTGTCTGCTGTCACCAGCGTTGCCAGACCTACGGATTTGTCCGTAGATCTACGGACTTTAGGTCTTGTCTACGGACACACGGATTTTAGTCGCAAATCTACGGATTTTTGTTAGATTTCATTTACCCGATGACCCGACCCAAACAATAGTATAATAATCAAATTAAATTAAATTTCGAATAAAACTAAACGTTAGTCCTAACAAAGGTAGACCTGCGAGTTGCATTTCGTTCTTTGTTATTTGGTCTGTAATACGCGACGAAAGCCAACCACCATTAGTCAAACCAAAGATTTTGTTTGATTAGCGAGTAACGTAAAACAAAATGAACTATTCGTGATATTTCGTGATTCTTTCGTTCGATTTGGTTGGTGGCATTGACGATTGTAAACTTATTTAGGGCGCTGAGAATGTTACTGAGAATCGTTAAAGTGACCCCGACAGTAATAACGATTGATCAATAAAAATTAAAAAAAAAATGTTTTTTGCTTTGTCTTGGAGATTTTCCCGCAGGTTTTATTTTATAACAATTTCTTTACCAGTTTAAGGTCAGCCCATCTCTAAATACATAGCCAGATGAAGCTTCAAAAAATGTCCGTAGATCTACGGATTTTTAAAATTTGGATCTGGCAACACTGGCTGTCACTCTGCTGTCAATTGTCCCTCCTCCCCTGCTGTGTCCTCGCCCTCACTCGCCCTCGCTACGCTAGTTCTCGCCCGCCTCTCTCTCTCTTTTGGAAAATAACAAAGCGTTCGCTTGCTTGCTTCGTTATCGAGCGCTTTGTATTTCGTGAATCATATTGTTTTTTTATTTTATTACAAATGTGTCGATAGGAGCGGCGAAACAGTGTTTCTAACATCGTATGGATAATTTGAAACAATTCAACACGATGACTTCGGACGATAATTGGAGAACTCAGGCCTTCCGGCAGAGTGTGGTGTCGAAAATGTAAGTTTCACCAAAGTATTATACTGTGTTGTGCATCATATTTATCATTGTTTAGAGATCATGTTTAACGGAGCGATGTCTGGTGTAAATTAAAACATAAAGAGCCGAGCCCTTTACAATATAATATTGTGCTTACCACTCCAAAAATTTTGAGGAAAATGGGATGATCAACTGTGCGTATCAATGTAAATATGCATACAGAAATATGCCACCCGGAAAATTTAACTTGCATTCGCATCAAGTATGACTCACACTTTTACATCAAATTTCCCATGGGTATACCCAGACTATCGGTTTGATGACCCCAATTTGGTAGACATTTTAGTTGGATTATTATAGTTTTGTTTATCTGGTAGCTATTGAGCATCAGCATATGATATCGTCCCAAGTTATGATTATTGCATGTACACTCACCAGAAGAGATAAGCAATCATGTACATTGGATATAGTATAGATTTATTTGCTTTGCAATATTCGCCTATTACTTAGGTACTTAAGGGCGCACCGAGCTTCTGGCGCTAATCGATTTTAGGTATTCTATGCGCTCCGTGTATGTGTGCGTAAGGCACACAATCGCGCGCCGCGCGCCGCCGCGCCGCACGCGACACTCCGTGCATCGATCGACTAGCGAGGGTGCTACAGTATTTACGAATTATAATGCTGGCACTTCACATGGCGTATTTGGGCAAATATTCGCCTTATTTGGATAATACAAAATCGACTATATTTCAATGCGCATAGGGTACATTTTGTATTATCCAAATAAGGCGAATATTTGCACAAATACGTCATGTAAAGTGCCGGCATAACACCAATAACGATTTCAAATATCTACTTTTATTAAAAAAATATTTAAACATTTAAATACTAGTTTAATAATTACTATTTATCTTACTACTTATTATTTTAATAATTTACTGTGGGTAAGTAAGTAGGCACCTATCCTAGGTACTTTCTAGGTAAGTACCCATATAGTAATCGAATAATACTTACCTAATTACATTTTATGATAGTACCTATAGGTATATTCTAAGTACAATAGAAACTCTAAAAAGTGAACTCAATAATGTAAAATAATAGAACAGCTAAGTAAATAGGGTAAACATCTCAGTAGTCGACCCTTTATTTTCGAATTCAAAAATATTTATTCTATAATGTAATTTCAATACTTTTTGAATGTCAAACCAGAACTTAAAAAAAAATTACATAGATGACGTAGTTAATTCAAATTTTAATTTAATTTCTTCACCAAAACTAATTTATCTAATATAACTAAAAAATAATTTAATTTCTTCACCAAAAATTATACACAGATGACGTATTAGTTTCTTAATTTTTGGAGGATTGGCGCAATTAGTGTAGGTAGGGTATGTAGGCTCAGACCAATTAAAAGTATAGACGGAACATAGCGCACATAAAAGTGTGGCAAGTAATATGAAGACGATTCGGTGATATTATTATGAAGACGGCCGCTCGGTCACAGTAATCTTTTCCGTGGCTCGGTAGTCTGCCGCGCCGCGAGTGATTGAGAGCGCATGACGTAGTTTTGGTAAAATGAAAATTGCGAAATTATGGCGTCGCGTGCCAGTCATAAACCGCTGCAAAAAAAATCACGTTTTCTAAATAAGTATAAAGGGATTACTTTTCACAAGTAGGTAACGGATTTTCTGCATAGTTTAAACAAAATCGCAAAAGTAGTTATTTAAATATTTATTTTATTTAAAAAAAACATTTCTCCACTTTAGGAATTACTCCTGTGTCGTTTACAAACATATAAACTCACATACACAAACAGCCAGACCCGGAACAACTATCTGTAGGCCATACAAATATTTGTTCAGTGCGGGAATAGTATCCACGACACGCAGTGCAGCAGTCGATCGCTCAACCACTGCGCCAACCGTGTCGTCGAAAAATATGTCATTAGGTACACTTACGGTGTGCGTTTCGACACACCGGTGTGCATTGAAACGGTGGAAAACACGTTATCGCCGATATCTCGCTGAAAAAGCCTCGCAGAGGTCTGAAGTTTTTTGTAAAACCTAGATTTGAATTTGTCGAAAATGGAACTAAGTTTTGATTATCTATCGAAAAAAGTAAGGGTTAGCGAGATCTTTTTCTGTAAACGACACCAACATGGGGTTTTTGTCTTGCAGCTCCTAAACTTAGGATTTTTTTCTGTATTTTTAATTTTTTTTTACAAATTCAATCTGTTATTTACCTGAATTTCAGGTCTCTGCTACGCTTAGTTTTAAAGATCTCCGTGGGCGCGCGTTTCTCCGCGTTTCAATGGCGCGGCCACGATCAAACCCATATAACTTTTTAACCATAACTTTGACAAATTTATGGTTTTGGGAATTAGCTTTTACAAAATTTTACATAATCTTGGAATAGTTTTTTTTTTCGAAATATCGCCGTGGCCGCGCTTTCGAAACGCACACCACTTACAAAGTCACAGTATTATTATGGTTCACCCTTGTTTGGTCGAACAATGTTTGATACAATATTACTAAATCGAACAACGTTTAAGAAAATCATCACTTAGTATAATATCGTTTGACAGAATTTTCAGTTCGTCGAATATTTATTTGCTATAACAACATTTGTGCTAATGATCAAAAGGTATAATGTTCATTTCATGTAATGTTCAGATGGTATAACATGTATTTTATCGAATATTCAATTGGTGTAAAGTAATGCAGAAAAAAATATATAACTATAAATCGAAACGGGTAGATTAGGTTAGGTGGTGACGAAACAACGCGCGAAGGCGAGCGAGCGCAGCGAGCGTGCCGCGTCAGCGGCCGCCTAGCGCCAGATGTCCTCAATTGCGTAGCAAATTATATTTAGACATTTGTTTTGGCATAAATTAAATTCACATAATGTTACTAGGCATAATGTGCAAATCTATTGTGCCACGCTAAATCAATGTCTTCAAAAAACAATAAGATGTGGTACAAAAGTTAGTGACAGAAACGAATCGTTGCAAACCCGACTCCACGTAGTTTTGTCTGCCCTACTCCTAGAGTGTAATCTAAGCCCGCGTAGGCGCGGAGGGGCAAGGCGGCCCGCGGGCTGAGGAGCAGGTAGTTTTAACGCTCGCCACCGTGGCTGAGGCTGGCCGGCGCAGCCGGCCAGCAAGCCGAAGCTTCGGTGGTGAGCGTAAAACACATCTGCGACGATAAGCTCGCGTGGGACCGCCGGAGCACCGCAGCGCCGGAGCCGTGACAGAAACCATGCCTGCTGCATGTTTGCTTGCATGCTGCATGCTTGCTTGCATGCTGCATGCTTGCTTGCATGCTGCATGCTTGCCGCATGCTTGCCGCATGCTTGCTTACATTCTGCATGCTTGCTTGCTGCATGCATGGTGTATGCTTGTTTACATGTTTGCGTGGTTACTGCATGCATGGTAAAAATATGTTTTAATATCATTATGCGTAAATCATTTATGCTTTAGAATGTTAACCTTAATCATTATTATGATTAGAAAAATTATGCGTAAACTGTTATACGTAAATAATGTTATTGCGAAAATATGATTAGGCTAATAGTAATTATTAATGAACTAAATATTCGATACGATCTTTCGACTAAATCATTATTAGTCTAGTGAAACATTAGTTTAAATAAAATTAGTGCATTTGAAAATTCGGTGAAATGAAATTTGTTCAAATGAAATTAGTTCAAATAAATAATTATGCTAAATAAAAACGAAACATTGTTCGACCAAACAAGGGTGAACCTATTATTATTGTCTTCAAAATGCTCTGTTTCTCTTTCTATACTAGCCGACAGTGAAATGCCAACAACTGGTACATTTACCCTATAATTAGAAAAAAGATACAGAGAACGATTCAATTTAGCGAATTTGCCCACCCGTGGTGTATTGTTGAAATATCGTAAATAGTACTTAGTTATATTGTTAGTACGTAGGTATAGACACCAGCCCATCAAGCCGTACCTAATTGACAAATTTTCCTAATATAATATGATATGAATATGAACCTTATTCTTTTGTAATCAAGTTCAAAATCTATTAAAGTTTGACAGATTGTTGTGGCTTGATGTGCTCAGTGCTGACCTCAGTACCTAACCGAGTACTTAGGTACGAAACAACAGGAGTATTCTCTTTGAGTTCAAAATTCTCAGCCTGTAGACGTCTTGCTCTAGAAAGATACATTTTGGCTAGTGATCGATGAATCGATGATTTTGGCTGAGCGATTGACTGCTGCGCAGCGTGTTGCGGGTTCGATTCCCGCCCAGGGTAAATATTTGTGTGATGGTCATTTGTGTTTTCCTTGTTTGTGTTGTTTATCTATATAAGCATGCTTTTGAAAAAAAATTTGTGTATTTATATCAGCTGTCTGACACCCATACTACAGGGTCTCTCTCAGGTTTGGGGTCAGATGGCCATGTGTGAAATGACCCCACATATTATTATTATTATTTTTAAATTGTTTATAATACATCCCATAAAAAAAATAACGTACCACCCTGTAACGCAATCAGATACGAGTTTTACTTAAATTATTTTTTCATTGTAAGCGAATAGAATTCTGTTTCCGCCAACCAATTCTTTTCTTTGTTTACTTTGTTCTCCATTTAAAATAAATTGAATTAACATAAAATTCTTCGTTATATTTTTAAAACCGTGCGTAAGCGTAAGCGACACAAGCTCCCCGTCTGATGGCCGAAGCAAGACTAAAGCGGACAGGAGGGAAGCGTGGCGGCTCTAGTTAGAATGGGTAGATCACGAGTTAATTTAGGTATTTCCTTCGTATTATTAAAACAAATACACATTTTGAAAAAGTAAAACAATTCTGCGATAGAGAACATGTAGTTTTGTTATTATTTAAAAACAGATGACCTTTCGTGAAGTATTTACGACGTAGTAAGGGTTTATTTTGTTTTTAAGAGATTACTTTGGATTTTTTTTCTATCGAGAAAACTTCAAGTGATCGTGTTTCTAACGCCTATGAAGTATAGAATGAATCCTCTAATATCTTATATATGAATTGCATGACAAAAGGATAAGTAATAACGATGTAACAAGGAATCAAACGAACGCAATTATTTAGCAATTACGTATCGTTCCTTCGGTACCCCCTTAATGAAATATTTATACAGAACTTAAGAAGAATAACAATATTATGTACAAATGGGGGGAGGGGGAGCTCAAAGCTATAGTTACCATTGCTCTCAATGGGACAAGTGCCCAAACGGCTAGCAGCATTGCCATGTTCTGGCCCAAGAAAAGGCCAGCCCTTTGGTCATGTGAAGAGGCGGAGATTATTGAAGTTTACTTAGAACTGATGGATGTGAAATTTTGTTCAATGAATGAACTCTTCACTTCAATCTCTATTAATTTTATTTCAGTCAAAAAACATCCATCGGTTTCTGAGTAAACTCTAACTATATCTGACAACCCTAGTTCTGGTTTGATCTGTTTTAGTGACCATAAATAGAAATACCTGAGATTAAAACTCGTAACTTTCGATGTGTCCTTAGTGAGGAGGTAATCCAGCGCTCTGGTGTCCAAGTTGCACGGAACAGCAGCGAGATGGAGAACCACGTGTTCATGAAGGCCAAGACTCGTGAGGAGTACATGAACATGGTCGCCAAACTCATACTGCATGTGAGAGAAATGTGTAAGTGCCACTATCTGATTTCAAGCTGATTAATAAGAAAATATCTCAAGGTTAAATAAAAAACTCACTTAAGATGTATATTCTATTTTAAGTAATTATGTGACATCACATCAATTTTTCCTGAGGAGTAAACAAAGGTGTTTGTAGTATATCATAAATAGTCCAAGTGTAGTTTTCCACTACAAAACCAGTTCAATTAAAACTAAAAGTAACAATAACAAAATAATTAGGCAAATAGAGTAGATAATGTAATGTTATTTATTTTCTCATAACATATTTCAGCACAATCCAAACAAAATCAAGGTCAGCAGCAAATGCAGGGTCCCAATCAAGGTCAGCCTGGCCCCAGTCCCCAGGTCCAAGCCCCACAGGGCCAACAGCAACAGGGCCCCAACAACCAGGGGGGCCTGACACCAGATCCAATCAATGCTCTCCAAAACTTAGCATCACAAGGATCCAGGAACCAAATGATGAACATGGGCCCCCAAGGCCAAATGCAGCAGCAAGGGGTGATGGGGCCCAACCCTGGAATGGGGGGCATGCAGGGCCAAATGGGTCAACAGGGACCGATTGTTTCACAAGGACAAGCTCAGCCAGCCACAAATCTGCTTCAAACACTAAATCAGAGACCACAAATGAACATGCAATTGCAAAACAAATTAGGTGGACCCATGGGAATGGTAGGCAACCAGGGCCAAATGGGGAACAACATGGTTGGTGGAATGGGAGGGATGGGCAATCCTATGGGGAGTCAGTTGCAGAGTCAACTGGCTGGGGGCATGCAGGGCCAGATGATGCCTAACATGTCAATGCCTAATTCTATGCAGGTGCCTATGAGTGGGTCAAATTCTATGGGCCAGATGCCGTGCAACCAAGTGGGGATGGGGGGGCAGATGGCACCGAACAGCATGCAAGGACAGATGCCTGGACAAATGGGTAAGTTTGAATGATCTATGAAACATATTATTACACTCATTTTCCTGTTATTATCGGAACTTCAAGATGGACTAACCATGTATGACTCACAAACAATTTCTTATTATGTAAACTACAATAATGATATGCCTTATTTTCGCGACTACTCCATACAAATTTTAGAAGCCAAACAAAGGAGTAATTCCTTTGAATATGAAACAAGAAACTAAAAAACTTTATTCTTCCTTAATTTTACACAAAATAGATAATATATTGGAACGAAATAATTGTAATTAGCACTTTTTTGGAACAAACTTCCCTAACGCGGCTTACGGGTAGAGCGAATTAGTAGAAATCGTCACGTAACGAAATGCGTGTTTTTTTTTTTTATTATTAGGTACCTATTTGATTTTTGAGATGTCCAAAAGCAGGCTTAATCCACAGTAAAGATATCTATATAGTATTCTATCTTCATACAAACGGTCGGAACGCGAGTCGTACCTACACTTTTTAAGTTAGTAGGGATATTAGTATACCGACAGTCTCGAATGCGCCTCAGTGGCGAATATATTGTGTTGTTTTTGGTTGCTTGAATTCGTCAATAACATACCCAAAGATAACATTTTTTAAAATACCTGGGAGCTCCGAAAGACTATGTTCTTAAAACTTAATAGACTATAAAAAAAATGACTTCCAGACTACTTATAGGTACCTACTTACTAGACTATTAAAAAAATGATATACCTACTATAGTACGTAATTTGTTTCTTTTTTTAAAAGGTAAGTACATATTACTGGTAGTATTACTGTCAAGAGTTTTTACACCGGTAATCTTTGGGTCAACTACTCGAAAAGATCGCTGGATGCCCTACGCGTCCAATATAATAATGTTTTTAGGATGCTGTTGCGATTGCCTCGTTTTTGCAGTGCCTCTCATATGTTCGCGGTAACCCATACCGATGGGTTTCATGCTATAATCCGCAAAAAAACGGCCTCGCTGCTGAGTAGAATAAGAGGCAGTCACAATAGCATCCTCAAGACTGTGGCGGCCGATATGTCCTCCACAATAGTGAGGCAATGTGTGAGAAGACTTATACCCTAGTATTTAGTTGCTCTAGTGGTGGGTGGTCTTATCATTAATTAGTCTTTAGTTAAGGTACTAACAATAGTTTTTAAGTGCAAACCTGTTACTAACAATTTATGGATCTCGTAGTTGTCCGAAATAAAATGATTATTATTATTTCGCTTTTTCAAAGGTAAGTATTTCGCTTTTTCAAAGGTAAGTATTTCGCTTTTTCAAAGGTAAGTATTTCGCTTTTTCTACCGAGTAAAGTAGGTAGGTGGATTAATAAATAAATAAGTGGATAGGGTGAAAAAGCGACCTACCTACGCTCGCGTTAAAACGAACTGGTAAGTACCTACCTAGTTAGTTTCTTAGGGTAGGCTATCTATCTACTTATGTATGTACTAGCTACTTACTGTATATATTATTGAATTAAACAAAATATCATTATAAAATGATTATGAGAGTAAAGGATAGGTACAGACGCCAGCACATCAGGCCATTAAAAATTGTCAAATTTCCCCAATTGAATATGAACCTTACGGTTTTGTAATAAAATTGAAAATCTATCAAAGAAATTTGACAGATTGTTGCTCCAGCTTGTGTTGGACTCTGTATCTACCTATTTAGTAAGATTTACATTATTATTTGCTTTTTAAGTAAGATTTTGTAGTCGGTAGTTAGAGGTTTTGTCAGCTGTGGTGTCAAAGGTAAACTACCTCATTCCACCGTATATGTGACGTCATCACATGCTTTTTGGTTTTACTTATTTTTCTCAGAAATGAAGAAATACAAAAATATATATTTGGACTCAGGATACGAAAATAAAGAAATGGTATTTTTGTTTTAAGGTCTTGTCAGTTTTGAAATGTTGTCAATTATGTTAGTAAAACTAAGTAACATTTTACAGTGGGTGGCATGGGCAACAGCCAGATAGTGGGCTTAAACATGCTTCACATGGGTCGCGTGGGCAACAAGCAGGAGGTGGGCGGTATGCTGGGCGGAGCCTACCAGGCTGCGCGTGCGCCGCCGCCTGCCCAGTTCCTAAGACAAAGCCCTTCGCCCTCCGCGCCCTCGCCTAACATGGGAGGCCCTAGCCCTATGGGTGAGTGATTTTATAATATCATTTAAATTTTACTAACTAATGGATATGCAGTGCTTGGTTCACAATCAGCAGTTAGCCCGCTGACTATGATATTTACACATATTGAATTTTATGCTCAGTCTGTGACTGACTATACGTTTCATGTGAAGGCAGCCTAATAATGGCCATCTTGCCGAGCGGAGTAGCTTTAATTTTAATTGAATAGTTGACACCATGAACTAACAATTCCATGACACAACTCTAAAAAAACTGACCAAATAATTAAGCATAAACACTTTATTTTAACCCGATAAACCCAATTAATCTGTCTATACTTTACTAAGTTGATGTGTTTGTTTGTTTAAATGTGCTAATCTCCCGAACTACTGTTCCGATTCTGAAAATTCTTTCGCCAATTGGAAGCTAAGTGGTACCTGGGTGCCTGAGTGAGTGATATATTATTTTACCATGCAAATATTAGGGATCCGTATGAAAAAACATGCAAACGAAGTCGTGAGGATATTGAGAACTATAATTCCAGCTTGGGACTATACGCTGGCAAAAAAAAACTGAAATTAGATTTTTGGTTGCTTTTTGGTTAGTTGATTTTTTGTACTTATATTTTTTAGTTATAATCAATAAATAGTCAGACAATTGAATTGGCAAAAAAATTACGTTTTGACAGCTCATTCAAAGTATGTCAATTAATGGTATTTACCACCCTATTGCCGGGACCCGTTTGTTGGCCGTTGTTTATCTGGCTTGCATTAAGGTGATCACGGAATAATAAAAACAAGAGGAAGAACCCTTAGGGCTATATTTCACTGGGACACCATGGTGGCGCAACCAGTCGCCGGTCACCAACAAAATGTATGCCACTGGTTGTCCCAGTGTGGTGTCCCAGTGAAATATAACCCATAGAGCGCCATGATTCTTTTTTTACAAACGTTTCCCTATACTAGGAATTATTTCTGTATTGTGGGTGCGTTTGCAAACATAAACAACCTGACTCGGAATATCTACTTACAAGTAGATATTCCGAGTCAGGCCAGGTTGTTCTGTGCGGGAATAATCAAACCCGCGACGAGACACTCAGCGTCATGTCGTCGATTTGACTTTTAAAAATTGATTGATTTCAAAGCTGCTAAAATCTAATTTTATAGTTAATTTATATGTATAAAACATTCTATGAAGGGACGTGCAATTTTAAATTACTTAAATGATTAAGAGATGCTTAGGTCAGTAAAATTCTTTGCGTCAATAGCGTATTTTACCAAAAAAATCGAATTAGTCCGTCAGGTAGATTATCGAAAAATATTGGATACGTATTTTTTGTTTTATCAAATCAATAAAAACTGACGAAGATAAAACGCATCAAAGATGTGAGTGGGGGTTTGTGACGTCACTTCGCCAGTAAAAGTGTAGGTACTGACATAGTGATGTCATACGAGTTTTCGACGCACTGTATTTTTTGTTTACATGAAAAAACACGCGTCTAATATTTTTTGGATATCTATCTGACGGACTAATTAGATTGTTTTGGTAAAATACCCTATTGAGTAAACCGGCGTAGCTTACTGCACCGGCTCATTGAGGTTATAACTCAAAATTGCGCTGCGGCGCAACAAAACATGCGCATCTGCGTTTGGCTTGTTGAGTCAGCGAGTGAGTTAAAGTGAGAGTGAGTGAGCGTAGTGTTACACATCACTATACACGATCTATACTAAAGGTGCGTACATATTATATGTAATATAACATGTTTCAGTAATGTGGAGGCTGAATGTTATAAAACGTGTTATTTAACATGTTGTTAATATTTACCTTACTTATGTTATATAGCTTATGCAATAGTGAACAGCACTGCAGAACGACAAAGACGTATAACATTGTTATATTGCATTGTATTTCCAATGTGTACAGTATTGTTATATGTTGCAATGTTGTAAAACAATGTTACATGATGTTGACGTGTTATAAAACACAAGTTACACAACATGATACTTAATCTGTACGCACCTTAAGATATTGGGAACGTCAACCTTTTTGACATTATTTGTAATGTCCTGTCAAATGTATGGGCAACGTACCACACTGTAAGTAGTTGCAATGCGCTAATAAAGTTGCTCCCTCACCTGGAGTGTTCACCTGTATGTAACACTTGAGATTTGATTTTGAGCATTACATTACAGTACTGCCTCCCTGACTTGACAAGCATTCGCCTGTAATGTAACATTTCAGATTCAATTTTGAGCATTTAGTTGATTCCGACACGACACACTCAATAGGTTATTACACCCATTTTTGAAAAGTGTCTCAATGAATTTCTGTAGTGCTACTAAACCACCAAAAAAAACAAAAAAAAATTATTCAATCGATAAGTGCCATAAAAATGCATCTAAATTTTAAATTTTCAAATTTCGCGCGTGTTTTGACGAAAACGCCTCTTACTGGACGCCATATTGCTCAGCGTAAATGACGTCAGTTCGTTTTGTATCAAATACGCTCATATTAAATATGATAATTGTATATTAAAATATAATTAAAAACATATTTTGTAATAGGCGTAATAATGAAAAAATTACGTTAGTTACGAAAATAATAAAAGTACAAAGCCTATATTACGCCAATCGGTTGACTGACAGTTGTCAATTTTTTGTTTACACAGCCGTATGGCATAATAACATGGCCGCTACTATTTCATGGTGTTTTATAACAGATTAAAAATACTGAAAAAAGTAGTAAATGTAAAATACCCTAAAGAGATGCGCACATTGATGTTACAAGTTGTATAAAAAAAAATATTACACATTGTATAATTACCAGCACGTAAGTTGGCCACAGATTTTGTAGTGGGGGAAGTTCACGCACGCACTATTTTATACATTTTCACAACCTACGGGCCGGTAACTGTATCATCAAGTTCTCTGTAATGCTCGGTTCTTTTCCCTCACCAATGTAATGCTCGAATCTGTAACATAACAGGTTGCACACTGTAATGCTCTACTTGTAACGCTACATTACAGGCGAATGCTCTAAGTGAGGGAGCAGCTTGTGATTCCAAATCAAATTATTTATTTAAATTTATCCAAATATGTATATAAATGTACTAACAGTATGAAAAATATATATTAAAAAAATTAGTAATTAATTAAGTAGCTTAAATCACCAACCAGTTTGATTTTGTCTAGACTGTATAATAATAGTAACTTCTACAAAAAAAAAGATTTTTTGCATCGAGTGACTGCCTATCGGACCTCCACAACCCAGTTACTGGGCAACACGATGCCCCTTGGTAAGATTGGTGGTCAAACTTTCAGGCTTCTGACTACCCATAATGACTGCCAAAGATCTTCGAATGACAGCCGGGACCAAAGGCTTTTCGTGATCGGTTATGCTATGTCAACACACAGTAATGTAGCTGCCTATTAACGAAATATTTTTTGAAATCAGATTTAGAGTAGTTTCTGAGATTACCAGATACATCTAAACTTATAAACTTTTCCTCTTTATAATGTTAGTTAGATAAATAAAAACGCTTTATAGACAAATCCTCCCATTTCATTTTATAAATTAAAGAAAAAAGAACAATCTTTCAAAACATAATCTTTTATAGAGCTTATAATTAATTTTAGAAAATATCAGTAATAGGTAATTCCTAACCATTATACCTACCTACAACTATTGCTCATGCCAGGTGTAATGGGCGCTACAATGACGTCACCAATGTCGACACTAGGCGGCCTCGGAGCCTGCGGCAGCGTCGGCAGCCCTTCGCCCTCCAACCCGCAACATCTAGCTCATCACGTCCAACAACCACAGAGGTATGTATGATATAAACTGAGCATTGGCTGGAAATATAGTATCGGTAACAATAAGACCAAAAATGTTGGTTCGATGTTCGAATTAGGGTCAAAGGACCAAAAAAATTCGTTCGATATTCAAATAAGGGTCGAGAGACCAAACTTTAAAAGGAGGTCGTTCGTTTTTCGATTGATAAAAAAAACATGATGTATGTTGAATAGCTAACTTTTATATTACCTACCTTTTCATGTTATTAGTAAAAGTTCACTGCCGTACAGGTCTCCTCGTTAACTAATATCCTAGAGGTGCATACCTTCTGTTTTCAAAGAACAACCGTTTTATAACAAAACAAGCTTTAAACATACACCAGGTTTATATGAATCTAATTTTTGAATTGGAACCTTATTACAAGTAAGATTCTAAAATATATAAGAACCAACTTGATGGTTTAAATTTGTTCTAAAGATAAACCTTGTTTTGTAATAAAGTGGTATAAGAGTAATAAAACTCCAAAATATTTCTGTACTCGTTTGATAACGATGTCTCTGCAACTAGTTCCAGGGCCTTGTGAAAATCTAAATTATGATTCCAGAGCAAACTCCTAAACCTATTTAAATCTATCGACCGTAGTCGACTACCTTACGACTTGCGAACCAAAGCCCTATCCAGCGGCGAAAAGCATCAAATTCTTTATAACAATTTCGCCTATTATTGTCTGAATACTGGTCGCCTAGGGGCGTCGGTATGGGCATGGTGGCATCACCATCTTCGTCGCTCAACACGCCAGTCGGGGCCAGCGTGGCCTCTCCGGGCGGTGAAGAGGCAGCTTACAGGGAGAAGGTTCGACAGCTCTCCAAGTACATCGAGCCTCTCAGGAGAATGGTGCATCGGATGGTCAGTGAGGGAGAAAGTGAGTATGGAATTTTAAATAGCTTTAGTTTTGGGGCGACAGTTGGTGTCGTGGTGGCCTAATGGTTAAAGCGCCTGCCTCTCATGCATAAGCTTGTGGGTTCGAGCCCAGGCAAGTGCCAATGTGACTTTTTAAATTCATATGTACATTCTAAGATTATCTTAGACATCACTGGCATAGATAATGGAGAAACATTTTGAGGAAACCTGGACTTATCTGTATATATGTTACGCTCATCAATATTTCAGGCTAAAGTACAGTAAAGTAAAAGGCACAAAGTAAATTCAATCTACATTAAGAAAAAAAAACTGTTAAGAGAGAACGATGATTTCAGATATTACAGTTCGATTCAAACTTAATGGCGGCTGTGAAGTGCGCTACAAGCTGCGCAGTACCACGTCCCTCACCCCCGCTGACACGTGAAATTGTTACTGCGCAGCCCCTCGACTCGTGTTCAGAACCATCATTAAGTTTGAATCGTACTGTACCTGATGCACGGTGTAGTCTTAATTCTCAGCCTTAGATCTAGATACCTAAGACCTTACCTCTTTTAATTCATCCACAGACGTTGAAAAACTAACAAAGATGAAGAACTTATTGGATATACTGTCGAACCCGAACAAACGGATGCCGTTGGAGACCCTCATCAAGTGCGAGGTGGTCCTCGAGAAGTTGGACTTCAAGCGCAGCGAGGGAGTCGTCGTGCCTAGCTCTGGGAAGGTAAATACAAGTAGAATTGTTTCCCTTAGCCACCAGTATTTTTTACACTACTACCGGACTTTGATCTTGGTGGTCACCGCTTGCGTATTATCCATCATACACCTTTAAGTTGTCTTACAAAGGTGGTCTACTCCATGTCATCATCATCATACCAACCTTTAGACGCCCACTGCTGGGCATAGGTCACCCCAAGGGGGGGTTCAGCCGTAATCGTCATGCTTGGCCGATGCATGTTGGCGATCGCAGTAGGTGTTTAGGTACTCAGAAGAACGCTGCTGCCCATCCTTGGTCAATATCCCTCTGTCGCGTTTAAAACTCCCACGGGTAGAAATGTGGTGGTGCTATTCGCGGCCGGCACCACACGGCGTCATATGCTAAAGGTTATTAATTATCTGTGAACAGGAACAAATCTTCAATCCGTTACTAGAGGTGGTGAACAATTGCCTACAATCACCGCTGGCTAACCACACACTCAAGCGCACATTTGGGTCTGCCCTCGACCAACTCAATGGACCAGAAATGAGGTGAGATAGTAATATTTTTTTTTTACACACGTTTTATACGATTCTTATAAGGGGCATATCATGGCCAAGCTACACTTTTTTTTTAATGGGACAATTCTGAAACTCTATTTCCAAATCACTGCAACTACTGAAAGCCAGAATCAACAGTGGCGACCACTAGAAAAGCCAAAATCAACAGTGGCGACCACTAGAAAAGCCAGAATCAACAGTGGCGACCACTAGAAAAGCCAGAATCAGCAGTGGCGACCACTAGAAAAGCCAGAATCAACAGTGGCGACCATTAGAAAAGCTAGAATCAACAGTGGCGACTACTAGAAAAGCCAGAATCAACAGTGGCGATCACTAGAAAAGCCAGAATCAAAAGTGGTGACCACTAGAAAAGCTAGAATCAACAGTGGCGACCACTAGAAAAGCTGGAATCAAAAGTGGTGACCACTAGAAAAGTCAGAATCAACAGTGGCGACCACTAGAAAAGCCACAATCAACAGTGGCGACCACTTGAAAAGCCAGAATCAACAGTGGCGACCACTAGAAAAGCCAGAATCAACAGTGGCGACCACTAGAAAAGTATCGAAGCAATGAAGCTTGGCGAGTCCCGGAGAAACATTACAGCTGTTTAGGATCCCCCAACCAAATCCATGGATTTGGGTGACCATCCCTTTAATAACGGGACCCTTTCATGTCTCGCAAAGTACGTACAGTGCGGTCAACGTAACTTGGCGCGTCTGAAGTTAGCCGATTAGCTGCGCAGTAGACAATTTCGTTCCTAAAAGTTCCATTGCGCAGCCAAACAGCTAACTTCAGACGCGCCAAGTTACGTTGACCGTATTGTAAAGCCGTTGTTCCTGGATGTCATTCGTAGATCTTTGACAGCTGTCGTTATAGTAAAAATAATAATAATTTGTTTTAGAGTTTAATTCTAAATTATTAATACAATTTTGTTAGTAACAATATAACTTTAAAAACAATGTTAGTATTAGGGCGCGAACAATCGAGCGCGATTTTTTTCGGCACGATGCAGCGCGCGTGTCTATACGCATCGCTCCCTTTAGAAACATTGGAATTAAATGCTTCTCCTTTGCAATATAAAGTTTAAAATATATCGATATAAAATACGCTCTGCTCGGGCGCTGCGCTGTTACTACGCGATCGCTGAGCGAGCGCGCGTATTTTATATCGTTAGACTTGATATGTGTCGCGCCGAAAGAAATCGCGCTCGTCTGAACGCGCCCTTAGAGCCATTACGCACTGTCGACTGGTCGCTGGCGACTCAGATCCTCGGCGACCAAAACATTGGCGTCCCTCGGCGACCAAGTGCGTAAACACCTATTTGAACTAATGAAAGTCACAGTCGCTGTCGACCGAGTCGCCGTCGACCAGTCGACAGTGCGTAATGGCTCTTAGGCGCTACATGCAGCTGACACAATTCACACTGGCGTTATCGGTAGTCATTTCAAATTTGGTCCTTGCAGCCTGTCATTTAAGGCGTACAATTAATTGTAATAATATGTATTTCTATGTTTTCTTTCCAGAAATCTGCCGACACCGCAAAAGATACCGAAATTAGAGGAGCCGCCACTGGAAATCCCAGATGTTCTGCAAGGTGAAATTGCCAGATTAGACTCGAGGTTCAAGGTAAGATATAAATCACACAATTTGAACGCATCGTTACGATTTCTGAAAAGTGTTGCGATGAATACTTGTGTTTTCATACAAACATTTCGAAGATAGATGAAGTGTGTTCCAAATAAATAGGTAAAAAATTGAAATCTTGGGCGCCAGGAGCACACTAAAGATAATGCCATGGATGACTCACCTGCAGGGATTGTACTTTTCATCTTCAAGCGGGAGGTATTAAATAAAATCCACCATTTCCAAGTATTGACCTATTTTATTTACCCGTAGGTTAGTTGGTGTACAACACAGAAAAGAAAATTCCTTTCTAGGACTACCATCATATAAAATTCAAAATTAATTGTAATTAGGATATATTCTAGTATGGGAAAATGATTAAATTGTAATATTATGAAAATCGGTCATTATTGCATTTTTTGTCTAGAAAATTCTAAAGGATAGGAAAACATACCAAAATCAGTTGACTATAATAATATCTTAGGTTAGGCTTCCAGCGTCCATCTTGTCCGATTTCAGCATGGGAGGATTAAATTTGTCATAAAAGTCAAAGAGCGAAAGTTAAAGAATAAAAGTAGTGTAGAAAACGTCTTTCGGCTGCAAACAAACAATGATTGCATTAACTGTGACTCCATCGTCGATGAAAAATGGCGAATGACGCCGGTTAGTTACAATCAGATTTTATAAAACTCACCGTTTTCTCAACGGTCTAAAAGAATTCCATTTGAATCATGATCGATCCGAAATTAGAACAAAACACCAATAAACCATTCACTAGCAAAAATTGAAGAATATTTAGACGGCTTCTATAAAATGGAACTGGCGACCACTATTATTGGGTCATGATGCCGTTCGAATATAATAGATTTAATTGGAGTTGCAAATTACGCCATCTTTATCAGAGGTCTAGGCCGGAAAGTGCCGGAACCAGCGGAAACGTCATATTCAAATCGACTCCCTTGATAACCCAACCAGTGGTACCACTTCACCATTTTTTTTTTTTTTTTTTTTGATACGGGGTGGAAAATCCTCATGGATGTCCTCCGCCCTGGGGCGGGCGGAGGGGTCTGTCAGACTCTTACTGACTAAAAACCACCCCGGTGTTCCATCTCACACCTACGTCGGGGGTCGCGGGAACTGGAGATACTTCCGCAACCCCCGGCTGGTGCCGGCCCGCTGCAGCGGGCCACTTCTCGGGTCAGGGGGGGGAGTGAGGTGTTAGACTCCCCCCCGGACGTCTTAGAGGGGCGCGCGTGGAACACTACGCGCCGCCACCTCGGGTCCTGGTGTATGTGGGGGGCGACAGACGTCCCCGAGTCTGCCGCCCCTGGACCCATTTAGGGGGGCCGGAAGAGGGCGTTGTCCGCCCTTCGCCGACGCCCGGTGGGTACCACTTCACCAAACCTAACACCGAACCAACGGAATTTTCGAATGGCGACACCACAGCGGCCTTCAAATTAATGTTGAAAAATTACCAATCATCTATACATCTTTTACTAGTCTTAGGGCGGGTTGCTTCAACTAACGGTGACTGGTCGGTTATGGTAATAACCGACCAGTCATCGTAATTTTGTGTTGTCAAACGGCTACTTCAAACATCAAAATATTATGGAATCTCTTTTTGAATTACTTTAACTGACGGATTTTTATGTCATGAAGCAACCCGTTACATTGAACGTACGTTAAACATCGCACGTCATAGCAACTTTTTAACCGTCCGTATGTAACGTTAACCGAGTGTTTGAAACAACCCGCCCTCACTTCACAAATAAGATAAACACTTACTCACACATCGTCTCACAACATGACTCAATGGCTTCTGCAGATTAAATTATATGTAGGTATTCTTTATTCATTCTTATTTGTTTTTTTTTGTCCGTGTGGTGCCGGACGTAAAGAATAGCACCATCCCATATCTTCCCGTGGGTGTCGTAAGAGGCGGCTAAGGGACATACCAGAGAATGGGCAGCGGCGTTCTCTGTGCCGTGTAACAACCATACCGCGATCGCCAATCCGCCTGCCAAGCGTGGTAATTATGGCAAAATCCCCCCTTGGGGAGGCCTATGTCCAGCAGTGGACGTCTTTAGGCTGAAATGATGATGATGATAATTCTTTATTTTTGTTACTTCTCCCTTTATTTGCGTTAAGCATACTGTTTAACTCTTACTTAGTTTTTAATTTATGTTATGCATATTGTTTAACTTCGACTCTAGCACTTTACTCTGTAAAAGCTAATTCTAGCTGTGGAAGGGGCCTGGTGACACAGGTTTGTCCAAAAACCTATATCAGGCACCAGTCTCTCACAAAGGTGGAATACAGCTGTGACGTTTTTGTGCACATTAGCTTTAAGTCAGCTTTGTGAAGAGAAAGAACGAAAAAAAGAAAGAAAAAGTATTTATTCGCCCCCCCAGGACAAAAACACACAAAAATAACATTAAAAAAGAAAAAAAGAAAACGAAAATTGGTCCTGTACGAAGCCAAAAGGCTCCTATCTCAGCATGGTGGTTGAAGAGAATAAATTATAAATATTATTATTAATGAAATTTGGTATAAATATAGCTTGAACCCTAGGGAAGGCATCCGCGATTCACGCGGACGAAGTCGCGGGCGAAAGCTAGTAAATCTATATTTACAAAAGCGAAAGGTCACTTACGCACTCATCACGAAATATGAAAGAAAGGGAGGTAGTTTTTAGTTAGTAGACGTCCGCTAAGAACGGATTTTGTGACAGGGCCGGATTAAGGAGGTCTAATGACTCTCGCAAGTGATCACCGGGAACGAAGTCGCGGGCAGCAGCTAGTAAATAATATTTACGAAATGTCATCGCTCCGATGTCGGACGTAAAGAATAGCACCATCCCATATCTTCCCGTGGGTGTCGTAAGAGACGACTAAGGGACTCACCAGAGAATGGGCAGCAGCGTTCTCTGTGCCTTTGTAACAACCATAGATATAGATAGACCCTAGATAACCCAAGTATCACGATCTGTATAAAAACCAAGCGTGCCATTTTTTGACTACCTATTATGAGGTTACAATGTTTTGTTTTTCTTAAATTTGGTATAACCAGGTATTACTGATGGTATTACATTAAAGATAATTGTTTTTTTAAATTAATTACGCATAATATTAATCACAAAATGACTTACCGATGGAAGGAAACGTTTACTTTATTTTTTTTACTTACGATTTTCTATCGTAAGTTAGGCACGAAAATAGGCACGCGAAGTAGTTGCTCTTGCATTATCTATACCCTGTTCACAATAAGATTAGACATAAACACAATCCTTTTTTACAGTCCCTTCAACCGATTTTGACTTCTATTACGTAGGCTTGGATGATATTAGAGGCAAAAAAGTGGTTACAATAACAACTGTTTACTGCAGTTGCCATTTGTCATGCTACCAACGCAATATAAGTCAAAATCGGTTGAACGGACTGTAATAGTAGATTGTTATACAAGGAGCTAAAATTACCCAATATATACGAGGCAGTTTTACTCCCGAGCTTTAGCGAGGGAGTAAATAGAAATCGAGTTTTAATGGGTTTTAGCGCCGTGTGTTACACTATACTTTTCACTACGATTGCGAGAAATTAATTACGGTCACTACCAATTCAATTTGCAATTAGAGAAAAATTATAAAGATTTCGCGTCAATGTCTTTTTTTTGTTTCTTCTGTAGCCGCAACACATTGCATGCATTCTATCAGAGATCGCCGATTTTAGTTCCATTTTCAAAATTAAAATGAGGTTCTTTTTTTATGAAACAGTAATAAGTCGAGTCTTTATTAATGATAATTCTACTTATGACTAAAGACTTTTTCGTTTTTGTAGGCTCATTGTTATATTTGACACACAAAAAAAAAAAAAAAGAACTTTTTCCCCTAGAGGATGAAATGCTATTTTATCCCCGCTCTGGTATGCTACAATGACGGCCTTTTTGAGCAAGAGAAGTGAAAAAAAGGTTTGAGTAAATGTCTAATTTGATTGTGAACAGGGTATAGTATCCTAATGATGATGAATAGGGTATTTTACTCTATACGAGAAAAAATCTATAAATATGTTATTGAGACAGTTTAGGCATAAAGCAGTCGGAAAATGTAAGTTTTAGTTCATAAAATAACAAAACAAATTTTTAAATTCAATTCAAAGTTTTCAGTATTTTTAATCTGTTCTAAAACTGTTCTAAACGTAGCGGCCATGTTATTACGCCATAAGGCTGTGTAAACAAAAAATTGACAACTGTCAGTCAACCGATTGGCGTAATATAGGCTCTGTACTTTTATTATTTTCGTAACCCACGTAATTTTTTCATTCTTACACCTACTACAAAATATGCTTTTAATTATTTTTAAATGAATACAATTATCATATTTAATATGAGCTCATTTGATACAAAACGAACTGACGTCATTTACGCTGAGCAATATGGCGTCCAGTAAGAGGCGTTTTCCTCAAACTACGCGCGAAATTTGAAAATTTAAAATTTAGATGCATTTTTATGGCACTTATCGATTGAGTAAAAATTTTGTGTTTTTTTTGGTGGCATATTAGCACTACAGAATTTCATTGAGACACTTTTCAATAATGGGTGTAATACCCTATTGTTCCTCCCCAGGTGTCCCTGGAGCCCATGTCGTGGTGCGGCGCGGGCGGCGGCGCCATCGCGCTGGTGGCGGCGCTGGACGAGCCGCGCCTGCCGTGCGTGGCGGGCGTGCACGTGGCGGTGCCGCGCGACTACCCCGCGCGCCCGCCCGTGCGCCTCAAGCCGCGCGGGGCCTGCCAGCACGCGCCCGACTCCTTCCTGGCGAGGCTCGAGAGGGCCATGGATGCGAGGTGTGCCAGGTACGATTGACCACTTGGTTGGAACAGAAATTGGTTATTTTACCAAAACAATCTATTTTTTCATTAAACGAAACGTGAGTATGGTCGAAACCAGTGGCGTGCCTTCCATCAAAGCCGAAAAGCCTGGCTTGCTATCAATAACGCGAGACATTAAAAAAAAGAAACAAAAAAAGAATTTACCTCTAAATAGGTATTGAAAATTTATCGGTTTTTTTTTGATAAATCTGTCGGGCTTGCCCTAACTTTAACCCCTAGGCACGCTACTGGTCGAAACTAGTCGGACGAACCCGACAACACAGTGAGTTAATCCGTTGTTCTCAATCTATAATGCAAAACAATCTAATTAGTCAGTTAGATTATCGAAAAATATTGGATACGTATTTTTTGTTTTATCAAATCAATCAAAACTGTCGAAGATAAAACGCATCAAAGATCATGAGTGGGGGTTTGTGACGTAACTTCGCCATTAAAAGTGTACTGACATAGTGATGTCACATGAGTTTTCGACGCACTGTATCGTCTTCATTTTTTGATTTCGTGAAAAAAGAAAAAACACGTGTCCAATTTTTTTTGGAAATCTATCTGACGCACTAATTAGATTTTTTTTGGTAAAAACTCTGGGTGTATTTATTATTTATTTATTTATTCTTTATGTACAAAGGTACGATCGGACAAGATATTTGGTTTACAGGCAAAAATATTCATTTTTCTACTACACACAATATTTTATTTTATTTTATTTTTTTATCTCGAGTATGTAGGTATCCCTGGGAACTACCTACATGCTCAATATAAAGCAAATAAATTAAATATTGTTATTCTAGTAGAAAGATAAATATTTTTGCCTGAAAACCAAATAGCTTGTTCGACTGTACAAAGCAGGGATGTTACGAATGTTCGCATTCGCATTCGCACATGCGAATGATTCCCATCATTTCAACAGTCGCATTCGCATCAAACAAAACGAATGTTTAACGAATACGAGTGTATGCAGGTCGAGATAAGTAGGAGTGGGCGGAGCTTAGCGGGTCATCATCACGTGTTTGTTACTTTGAGTTTGTTTCTAGTTGTCAGTTGTCGATCAATCAATAAGCAGGTATTGTGATTAAGTGAATTAACAGTTTCGAGTTGTTGGTTATTTTAAGCTAGGATAAGTTATTATAAATAGTTATTTAGAACTTTATTTTTCTGAACGTCCAAAATCCAGTCGGGTTGCCACGCGCTCGCTAAGTCTACGCATACCGCAGAGATTTTTTTTCCGATACAGTTTAATTAATAGTTTACAGTTTAATTAATTTCCAGAATCGCCCGAACGCCCAACTATCAGAATTGGCTCTTGAAGGCGAATTAGACTACCGTTTCGACCTCCCTACAGAAAATGCAATTACCTACGTAGCAGGATATTTATTGTTTGAATGTACTAAAAAACACAACTGTACTGAACTGACAACAGAATTGAAAAAGATTCCGTACTTGGACAAAACAAACATGTTTTCTCATTTTAATGCATATAATAAAAGCTCTCCTTTTTTTGGAGGGTTAAAAGTTAAGTTATTTTTGAGTAATTTTGAAAAAACATTAACTAGCCGGCTAGGAAGCACCCTGTATAACATGCTAAAGGAAGTGTGTTTTCCTAAGGAGTACTTGTTAAAGTTATTTGTTAGATTTAGACTAATGGCGACGATTAGATTTAATAATCGAAATTTACGGGAGGGTAAAAAGTTCATTGTCCATTATATTAAAGTAAGGCATTTGTGATTTTGAATAAACAGGTATATATTTTTTTAAATGTAAAAACTGTTTTTTATTCACCTATTCTTTTGTGTAATCATTTCATAACATAGACAGCCCTAGCGTTGCGTAATTTGACGCAGGTGATCGCCCGACACCACGTCAGACAACGTAGTAGATACTCTCGAGCGTGTGCGTAAGGTACATTATTGCGCGCACGAACGGTTGTAATATTTTTGTAGGCAGTTATAGAGTTAGGTATCTATCTTTTTCTATGGAGTGAACTATCTGTTCCAAAGGAACTATTAGTTAATCTGTGCCCTATTGAAATTAGATTATTAAATTTGTTTTTTGTTAATTTGATTGTACTGTATAACCTTAAATAAATACAAATCAATGATTAAAATCATACCTTAATATTTCTTTTTTTGCCCCTTCTCAACATTCGCACTCGCATTCGCTTTCGCGAATGTCTAAAATATGACATTCGTAACATCCTTGGTACAAAGGTACGGTCGAACAAGTTATCTGGTTTACTTGCAAAAATATTCATCTTTCTACTACACTCACAATATTTTATTTAATTTCATTGTTTTATATCGAGCACGTATCCCTGGTAACTACCTAGGTGATAAAGGTAAAAAAAAATATTGTGAGTGTAGTAGAAAGATTAATATTTTTGTCTGTAAACCAAATAGCGTGTTCGACTGTACAAAGGCGGACTTAATGCCTCCAACTGTGTACTCACGAACGGACGAACAAAAGCATGGTGAACACGAATATTGAACACTTTGTTCGCACGTGTGTAGGTACCGCTAACGAACTGTAATAAAAAAAATAAAAAAAAATATTTGTGTGTGATTCTAAGTGATTAGGAGATGAGATTAAGTGAGCTCACAAATAACAAGATAAATGTAAGGAAATACTCGGGCGCCAGAGCTCACTAATGGAAAAAAAAGGAAGCTGGATAGTGGAACGGAAAACGTGGAACTTCTAATCTTAGGGTGGGAGGTTTGAAAATAACGTACAAGCTCTTAAACAATGGCTCATTTATTTAAAAATGCCGTCGGTTGTATGGTGAACACAAAACAAGAAAGTCCCTTTCTATAAAATGGAAAGGTAATTAAAAATAATAAAAGTATACTAATGGTTGGTCAATATTGTACGCTTTTAGTGTAAATGAGAAATTCTAAACTGACATACCACAGGCTTGGGGAATGCTATTATATAAATAAAACCTTAGCTGCGTTACCGCCCTGGATTGGGACACGCGCCGAAGGCCTCCAGCTCATCTCTAAGCGTAGGGTGAAATTAAATTTATAGTTTCAAGACTAAAATATAAATAAGAACGCCTTTTTGGGCTGAAAACAAAACTATTTCCTTTGTTAGTTAAACCATTCCATACACGTCGAACAAAATGGCGACGGTAACAAATCGGAAATTTGAGGAAACTCACCGTTCTTATTGAAATCTAACTATGTCACCGCTCGTGCTATTGGCACATCCGATCTGCGATGGCATTATTGGCTGTAACAATAGATAATCGACGAGGGTTACGACACATGACTTCGAGTTTATTGCCAGGACATGGCTATGAAGAATCAACCAACAAAATACTCACGGTTTCCAAAATATTAAGGTAGCACTGCTGCTAACATTGTTACAAAGTGGTTCCAACCAGGGGTGGACCAGTAAATCATTTCAATCTCGTGATTGAAAAGGAATAAATTTAAGCGTGCATGTTTTTTGAGAGGACGGACGGAAAGTGAATTTTAATTATGCCAAAACGGAAACGTCAAAAAAGTACCTGACAGCCGGGGAAATAAAATCCACCTGTCAAACCGATGGTCTATGGTTTTATCGATTACTCCACAAAAACCATAGCCAAAAATCTATAAAATGCCCACTGTGGTGAAACCTTAGTAGAAATGAAGGAAGAGGGCGCCACATATGTAACGATTATAAATGGCTCGTTACAGAACATCAAACACTGTGTTTGTCAAAAATGTTCGTGACGATCCAATTTGGCTGTTCTGTTCGTACAAATTGAAAAATATGATTATTTTCTGTTATTATTTAATCCTTCCGTAATGGAACTGAGTGCTGGTTTCGCTATATTGAATACATATTGCTATATTGAAAACGTAAGGTAACCGATTTTGTACAGATATACAGGGAAATTAAAAAAATACCCACAAACTTCGTATCATCACCCTGAATAACATTTGTTCCACGACTTTGACCTCAACTAAATAACGTAGCCAAAAACAATTTGTTTTCGTTTATTTGAAGTCTGTAAAATGTACGTATAGTACGCGCGCGCGCACCCATATGATAGCGAATATGATGTAGATAGTAGGTAGGCTAATGTACAGGCACAGCTGATTGCAGGCCTATCGTCGGCTGTGTCAGAAAAAATATATTATGCAAAATGTGTTTATATTTTTTGTATGAAAAAAAAATGTTTCGAATTTTGAAAAGTAGAACAAATGTTGTTCAGGGTGATGATACGAAGCGAGGATTAAGTGGTTTTGGGTATTTTTTCAATTACCCTATATAGGTTCTCTCAAATATAATGAACTAGCCACCCGACCCGGCTTCGCCTGGGCCTATAGCCTTCCTCGATAAATGGACTATCCAACACAAAAAGATTTTTTCAATTCGAACCAGTAGATTCTGAGATTAGCGCGTTCAACCAACCAAACAAACTCTTAAGCTTTATAATATTAGTATAGATATTATAATACTTTGTATTATTTTCCCGCAGGCTACCAAAAAGCTGTTCCGTGGGTCAACTCCTGGACGCGTGGGAGATGAGCGTACGACAAGCTTGCGCGCCCACTCCAGTCTCCTACACACCCGTGCCGGCACTCGGCTTGTAGACCACCACAGCTACAAGTAACACATATCGTTTTAATGTACCAACATACAAGTATACAAGAAGTATTTAATTGGAGTTCCTACATAGAATCAAATTTTAAAATGTTTTTTTTAAGATTGTACGTAAATCTAGCGAGGATTTGTGATCATCGATCATTTTGACAGCATCGCTTCGCAAAATCCAACCGTTAACTGTCACCATGCCGCCCGCAGGCCTATCTGTTTTCCTTGTCATTTGAAAACATATTTTAAGTCATACTATTTAACGCCGAAACTTAATTGGTCAGTTAATTTTCTATCAGAGCCGTGCTGTTTTAATAAGCGATGACACGTACGGTTGAAATCACACGTATATGTTCTTCTCTTTCCTTTTACTCAGAAAGACGTCTGCGCTAGAGCAAGAAGTACTCCTGCTCGTAATCTCGCTTTTAATGCGAATGGTTGGGAACAGACTTCTTGGTCTTGTCCTAGTGAATAACATAATAAAACAAATGACTTTAATTCCTTAGCTAATAATTATGGAGGGTAGAGGGGAGCACTATCTCTGTGTGTAAAAAGTGTACGTTAAAATGTGCTACATAAAGGTAGCTCTACAATTGCGACCGGGTAATAATTCTCTATCTCGGCATACTTCAATCCGTCAACGACTGCTACATTCACGTATGTGGCTATATTCATACCATACCCTGTGCCTACACTAGAGCCATTTTGGCGGGTTTTGGAAATGTTACTTGCTGCTTAAAAATGAACATTTTTTCAACTCCTCCCCCCCATGTGAGTGCGTTTACCTATACCACACCCACGACACTCCATAGAAAAGAACGATATAATTGCCTACACTACTACCAAAATAACAGACTGTACAAATACGTGCGTGTCTACGCGCAAAGCAGTTCCCAGTACCAGTCGTTCCACGCGGGAAGAGGTGAGGAACAGTGTTTCGGAGGGAGGCGGGGCGTGTCGCTACTGTACGGTAGTCCTAATATTTATACTTTGCCTCTACCCTCCATACTAATAAAACGTTATGGCAGATAGTTTCACTCTGGCTTACTCGATGGCGCGAGCTACCTGATAAATAAAAACCGTATCTTAAGAAGAACGTGTAAGTGTGATTCCACCCTAAAAATAAAATTTCGTAAATCGTAAAAGACGTGACCATGTTTTAACAACGCAAAGTATTAAACGAAGAAGTAGATAAATCAATTCTAATTATAGCAAGATGAAATAAAAAAAATACCGATATTGAATTTTATCTCTTTAATTTAAATTGTTACTATCTTTTTAATTTAAAACCTTTTTAAAGGCAGTCTTAACTGACAGAACAGCAATTACGCTCGAGCAGAATAAGTTGATAATGAATTATAGTAGAGGCCAACACATCAAGCTAACTATCTGTCAAATTTCTTTGATACATTTTCAACTTTATTACAAAATTGTAAGATTCATATTCAATTGAGAAAATATGAGTTTGGTATGGCTTAATGTGCTGGCGTTTATACATTAAATAACGTTGAACATTACGTTTAAGATCTTTGCTGCTTGGAAATATAACTGGCATACAATTTTGAACTCTATTGGTGAAATGTCTTGGTTCATTATCAGTTGTAAACTGCTCAAGCTTAGTGTTGGCCTGATATTACGCTGCGATAAAAGATATCGATAACAACGTATATCTTCAGGCTGCTGCACGTTTTCTGCAGTTCCTACATCTATATGGACTGACTGTTCGTAAATGTCAACAAAATGGAACATAGGCACTTACCGAGAGCATTCACTTCGCGAATATGTTTTGCAACTTACTTAACATGTTACAGTCAAAACTCCTGGCCAGTTAAAGCTACTTTTGACTACAAACATCAGTCAATGGTCCTTATTTGACCGATTTAAATTTATCCTTACTATTCAGAAACACATTAGGTGGGTAGGTTTCGTGATCCTTTTAATTACTATTTTAAAGTTATTCATATAACTAGGGCGTCCTTAATAATAATTTTCTGTAGCGAAGTCGCGTTTATTCCTAACTAGCTGCTGCCCGCGACTTCGTTCCCGGTGTTTACTTGTGAGAGCCATTAGACCTCCTTAATCCGGCCCTGTCGCAAAATCCGTTCTTAGCGGACGTCTACTAACTATAAACTCCTTCCTGCCAAATTTCATCTTTATACATCAAGCGGTTTTCGATATTTCGTGATGAGTGAGTGAGTGACCTTACGCTTTTATATGTTTAGATAAGGGTTTTGACTGCCTTCAGTCAAAACTAGTTTTGGCCGGTTAAGAGTTTTGACTGTAAGATATAAATTTTTAGAGGTATGTGAAACAGAGTGTAAAGTTCCTCATCCTCCATAGAAAGCTAGCTGTTCTGTTTTATTAATTTGTGGATAACGTCGTCAGCAGTGTATATGCTACTCTTATTAATAAGTATTTAGATTATTGTTTTATATACTGCTGTTTGTTGTCCCTAATAAAATAAAATAAAAAGGGAGGATCCTCCGACCAGACGGGTGTTATGTCTGGTGGGCTACTGCCCGACGGTTGTAGTCGGGATTTTGTATATATGCTAATGTCGCGGAGAACTCTGCTTGCGCGATCTAGGAAACGTCGTTTGTAGTTCGTATCATGTGCGAGAGATGTCGCTATACATTCGTTCGAGCGACGAGTGGAAACTCATGTAAGTAAAGAGCCGTACGGATCGAACGGTCAAGGTTAAGCTACGCTTGCCGCGGTCGGTCAGTCGATGGGTGACCATCTTGCATAATTCAATTCCGCCGAGCCCGTTCCATCATCGGACCACAAGACGTACGGCGATGCGCCACCGGTACACGGTGGACACACGCACAAAACGTTTTGGGAACACATTCATTGTGCGTACTGCTAAGGAGTGGAATTCCCTGCCTGAGTCTGTGTTTCCTGATAGCTACAACCTGGGAGTCTTTAAAGTCAAGAGTGAATAGGTTACTTCTAGGCAGGCGTGCTCCAACTTAGACCGCATCATCGCTTCCCATCAGGTGAGATATTGGTCAAACGTATGCCTATCAAATGATAAAAAAATATAAAAACTATTTCATATCGAGACCCCTCCGTGCATCGGAAAGCTTGTAAAGCCGTTGGTTCCAGCTGTCATTCTTAGGTGTTTGACAGTCGTTAAGGGTAGTCAGAAAGCAAAGTCTAGCAACCAGTCTTACCAAGGAGTGCCGTGTTACTCAGTGACTTGGTTGTGGAGGTCAGATAGGCAGTCGCTCCATGTAAAATATTCGTATTCAGCTGCATCGGTTGAACTGGGCCTCAAGTCTGCTATTACAATAGTGTCAGAATGGTCTATCATTGATTTCATAATTGTTGATTTTGACAAGTTTGGTAATCTACTAATATAATGGCGTCATTATGACTTTCCAATGGTCAACCACTGACACGCCATTGAAAGAAATGATATAGAATGGTAATCTCGTACAAAATGACAACTGAATGACCGACTTAGGCGGTAATCTGCAAAAATTTTGACAGTTCCTTTGATCAGTGACCTACTATTAGACCGTCATTGTGCAGTCATTGCTTTTAATCCGACTGACAAATGATCGACCATTATGAATTTAGCAGATTACGAAAACGATAATGGGATCGGGTTGGAATGACGAAATTATAAAAATAGCAGACTTAGCCCCCTGGAAGCCGAGCCCAACATAGTTGGGAAAAGGCTGCACAGATTAGGAAAAGACTAAATAAATTCGCCAAGTGAATGTTCGCGGTAAGTCCATTAAAACCACGACTATCGACTCCTCATACCTCATTTACATGTATAGAATTTCTCGCTTCCGGAATCTTCGAGAGCATTATGTAAATCTAAAGTGTGTAAAAAAATGTGTTCGGTCACGCTAATGACGCGAGCGGCATATCAAGACTGCGTATCATGATCGCGTATCATCACCCGTCCAGATAGACGATCATGTTACGCGTCGGCGATACGAATAGGGTGATCGGTTCGGGCTAATGATCATTTATGTGGATCCGCCTTAGGCCGGTTACAGTGCTTCAACGTCCGTCAGTGCGTACGTTCGATCCTAACGGTACGCATTAACTGACCGTCAGTTTGTATCATTCATTGCTCTCCTGACCAACAAACTGATTGGAGTCATACACTCACTTACGTATACAGGGTGGCAATAGCACAAAAAATTATCATGGTAAGATTTAATAATTTGGTGTAATAGTTTTTATTGAGCATTAATAATATTAAATTATGACGCCACAAGTTGCCGCTCTTCTCGCAAGTTAGAAAACCAATATTTCATATGGTGTTTTATTTTGGTTACATTTATATGCTGTTTAGTATATCTAAACTTTTTTTTAATTTCTTTTTTAGGATTTATTTGATAGTTTCAAAATATTCTTATGAACTAGTATTACAGTACGCGTCATGTAAAAAGAACGCTGGAAGAAAGTGGAGGGGGTGTGTTTGTGCATGGGTACACTCGCGCACGAAAGTACTGGGCCTATGGTTTTATTTTTAACTGGAATGCGCTCGCAGCTTCGTATATTGGTTATTGGTAGGTACTACATTAAAAAATATATTTGATAGGATATCATTAAGTAGAATTAAAACATGTTTGATTCAATGTAGAATGTTTAATCTAGTACAAAATATTAATTGTTGCCTCTGCGGCTCGTTGCATTGTTTTAAATTATCAACTGCATGATTCATAAATCATTTTTCTCACTATTCTGTGTAAAACCATTTCGTAATGAAAAACTTTTCTGCGCGATGGTATTTTGCGAACGACATCCGTACGGTCGGTCCACCGATCGGTGCCGCACTGAACGCATTCGTTTGTTTCCATACAAATCCATAGTGCGTCGGCTGACGTACGGCACGCACGCACGCTCGACTGGCAGTTCTCGTACGCAGTGCGTAGCAATATAAGCATGCGTACGGTCCAGCACAGTACGATTTATGAATTTTCATATAAATGACAAGCGCGACTGACGTACGCAGCGCGGTCGGTTGAGCACTGTAACCGGCCTTAATCGAAGTTCTATACTCCGTTCATAATAAGATTAGATATAAACACAAACCTTTTTTACAGTCCCTTCAACCGATTTTGACTTCTATTCCGTAGGTAAAGGATAACATTAGAGACAAAAAAGTGGTTACAATAACAACTTTTTTGCAGCTTTTTTTTGTCATGCTACAAACGCAATATAAGTCAAAATCGGTTGCACGGACAGTAAAAAAGGTTTGTGTATATGTCTAATCTTATTGTGAACGGAGTATACTGTAATGGCAAGATGAGTTGAACTATCTATATACACACTCTTCTTTCTATACGAACGAGAAACTCTCTGTGTAAATGAGCCTTAACTCATCTTCGAGATTATTTGTGTGTAGAATATGTTTCTTCAATGGATTGGAGTTAACTGAGCCAATGTGATTATATTTTTTCTTTGTGTTTTCAAATAATTTGTTTTTTTTTTTGTTTTTCTTTGAACAAATTAAAATCAAATGTTTTTGTCTGGTCAAACAATATTGTATCTTATGTCTGTTGGATATAGTTTTAAATTGCATGATTTGGATTTTTCCTACAACATAAATGCAAGTTTAGTGTTTTGAACTATATGCAATTGGAGTAGGGTTTAATATTGTATGGGCATACTTAAATCGTTAATCTGTTTCTATGTAAAATAATTATATGTTAAATAATATTAAGAATAAATTAATTTTTAAATATAATCGAGGGATCTTCTAATAAAAAAAAAACATATATTTTGCAGATGTGATATTTATCTGTGATAATTTGAAAAATACAGTTACAAGTAGGTACCTACTCATGCTAAGTGGATATCTATGTACAGAGGGACATCAAGCTACAACAATCTGTCAAATTACTTTGATAGATTTTCAACTTTATGACAAAATAATAAGGTTCATATTCAATTGGGAAAATTTGCCAGATTGGTATTGCTTGATCTGCTGACGTCTGTACCTATTAATGAATAACCTTGTTGTCCAAAATGCAATTTTCACCATTTTCTAACTAAATTGTTATTAAACTATTTGTTAACCGTCCTTGATGTGTATCAATGAAAACAAGTAAAAAGGTGTAGATAGGTTTTAAGCGCTTCGCGAGGGCCCGTTAGAACTAAGCTAATTAGCTCACTTGAGCTTAAAATCGTGTCGGCGTCAATGGAAGTATGTTGTGTCCCGAGTGGTCAGAACGCTCTCCAAAACAATCGAAAATGACGTTTTCCGACAATCTCGAAATCTATGACGTTTCTCGTGTCATCTAGTATAGTGTGACATTACAATATTATGTTATAAATTATGTTGTGCTCGTAGTGTGCTATTTTTGAAGATTGAATATTGCGTAGCTAACTTGGCATGTTGGCGATCGCAGTAGGTGTTATGGTACTCAGAAGGACGCTGCTGTCCATCCTCTGGTCAAAATCCCT
Source organism: Charanyca ferruginea (assembly GCA_947361185.1). Taxonomy (NCBI): domain Eukaryota; kingdom Metazoa; phylum Arthropoda; class Insecta; order Lepidoptera; family Noctuidae; genus Charanyca; species Charanyca ferruginea. The sequence continues at coordinate 33,769,118 of OX376057.1, forward strand.
CGTTACTCTGTGGTGCTATTCGCGGCCGGCACCACACGGTTCATAGAAAGATAGCTTATCTACACCTTTTTACGTCAAATATCATTAGCTAATATAATTCAAATAAAAACTATGCTCGGTTACACGATTCTCAATTTTAATTCCGTTACGCCAAAGTCGATTTTTAATCAATTAAAAATTGTAATGTTCCAATTTCAGGAACACATTAAATTTCCGTTTTATTTTATCACTAAAATGAATTTAAAAGACAATACTAAGAAGGTTCCCTATATGATCTAATCTTCGATCTACCCAAACACAAAACTCATTAAAATTATACGGGATCAATTATTTATCATATAAATTAAAACAAATATGCAAAACATGTTACGAGTTCGTTTCACAGTCTCCAGATATCTACACTATCTACCAGATAAACAAAAAAATAAATAAAAGCATTTGTACAAAATTATCTGAGGGATAAGCTAACCGGTACTTATCTGGAGGGTGTGAAAAAGACCATAATTGTTGATATTTTTATATTTTTTGTCGCGGAGGTCCCTTTTTGATGGAGTTTTATCGATATAATTGTTGTAAAAGTGTAATGAGAAAAGCAATAATTTTCTTGTTTGTAATTTTAAAATAAAATGTAATTGACCTTAATTTTTTGTTTCAATCCAATTACTCATCTGATGCTGGCACTTGATATGGTGTATTTGTAATACAAAATACTTTATTTCAATAATCATAGCGTAAATTTTGTACTATTCAAATAAGGCGAATATTTGAAGAAATACGCCATGTGAAGTGCCACCATAATAATATTCTTCCGAGCAAATTTCGGTCACAATATACTAAGTAATATATAAAGTAAAATAATTGGCGTAGAGTCATTGGGTTATTTTGTTATAATTTTGTAGGTTGACTCAAATACTTTTGATTGAACAGAAAAACATGCAACATTTCGGTGCTATTTTTGCACTAGAGTAGAAAATGTAAAAAAGAGTTATTATTTAAGATAGTTTGTTTAGTTATTCAAAAGCCTACCTTGACATTATAGTCCTTCGCACTAGTGTAGGTCTCTTATTTTGCACACATTAGCATTTTATTGAACATACCCTTAAGTCAATAAAAAATAAGATGGCTACCATTTGCGGGGTATTGGGTTTGGAGTAAATATAAAAGTGCATTTGTCCAAAATTGAGTAATTATATGTCTGTTTCTTTTGTTGAAAAATCGTTACTCCTCCATTTGAGCAAGCTACGCCACTGATATGAACCTAGCTTTACTCTCGTAATTGACAGTACGATTCAAACTTAATGGCGGCTCTGAGCACGAGTCGAGTAGCTGCGCAGTAACAATTTCACGTGTCAGCGGGGGTAAGGGGCGGGGTACTGCGCAGTCAGTACCGCACTTCACAGCCGCCATTAAGTTTGAATCAATCTGTACCATGGACAAGGCGGTTCATTTTAGCCGAAAGAAGACATCACCATAATCTTCTAAATAATAAAAATGAATAGTTGTTCGTTAGTTTCGCTAAAACACGAGAATGGCTGAACCGATTTGGCTAACGTTGGTCTTGAAATATTTGTGGAAGTCCAGGGAAGGTTTATACAGTGAGAAAATTGTGGTAGGTAGATAGGTAGGGTAGGGTAAGTAGCGTAGGTAGGGTAGGGTAAGTAACGTAGGTTAGGTATAGTAATTAAAGTACTTAGGGACAGGACAACGACTGTCGGGTCAGCTAGTTTCAAATAAATAAAACCACACACATACACTTCAACATACAATGTAATATCTGTCTCTCCTACAACATTACAAGGAGAACTGGTACAGTTGTGTCTGAGGCCTGCGCGTGCGTGTACACGCGGCGTCGCGCCGTGTGGCGCCGCAGCACGACCAGTGCCGCGTGCCCGGCCAGCCTGTATGCCCGTGCCCGCAACCTGGACGAAACGTGGAATATGTTGAAAGCTGAATACAATACGTAGCCCTGTTCACAATAAGATTAGACATTTACAAAAACCTTTTTTACAGTCTGTTTAACCGATTTTGACTCATATTGCGTTGGTAGCACGACAAATGGCAACTGCAGTAAACAGTTGTTATTGTAACCACTTTTTTGCCTCTAATGTCATCCTTAAGCCTACGGAATAGAAGTCAAAATCGGTTGAAGGGACTGTAAATAAGTTTTGTGTTAATGTCTAATCTTATTGTGAACAGGGTATAGGTGGTAGTAATATAAATTAGGGTGAGTCCAGGAATATTAGGTACTAAGGGCGGGTGGTTTCAAACAGTCGGTTAACGTTACATATGGACGGTTAAAAAGTTACTATGACGTGCGATGTTTAACGTACGTTAAATGTAACGGGTTGTTTCATGACATAAAAATCCGTCAGTTAAAGTTATTCAGAAAGAGATTCCATAATATTTAGATGTTTGAAGTAGCTGTTTGACAACACAAAATTATGATGACTGGTCGGTTATGGTAATAGTAACTTTTTGACGTATGAATTTGTGAAACAACCGATTTTTTTTTATTTGACCATAGTTAGCGCCATTTCTTACTATTACTGGTCAGTAAAGGCCCATTTAGATGGAGAGAGTTTCTCGAGTGTGCGTTACCCCAGCAAAATAATGTCGAAAATAGTAATTTAAATGTTACAGGCAATTAGTTCTCCAGCTTCTGTAAATGTTGCGCACATTTTTAAATTTGTTGCACATATAGATTTTGAGTTATTCCACAAAAACATTTCCTGCTGGGGTAACGTTACCGCAGCCAGACATTTTCTTTTATAATGGGAATATTGAAATAAATTTTAGCCATATAATTAGTTATCTAGACGAGGTAAATGTTGTAACTTATTTTGTATTTGTTCTTCCTTCGACTGCGATGTTATTCAAGATTTTGCTGGAGTAACGTTTGTGGTTTTACTGGATCTCTGAAATGGATAAGCAGATTCTTATCACCTTTTTTACATGACTTCTTAAGAATTAGTTTGAATTAGTTAAAATAAAAATAATGCACCATTCGAAGGTTATTTAATTAAATATAAAAACACTTCAATAGGTCCTAACACTTTGAATAAGAGCTCTATAGACTTACTTTAAACGTTATTTTGTAGTTTGTATCTGTCTTCAAATGTATGTGATGTTTCATTAGTATCCTGTTAGTCATAAACAAATTATGATGAAATTCAGTTCTCCACTTTGACGGTCAAAATGCGCGCGGAGTTATTTGGCCCGCGATAACCCTGTATGTGGATATATAAACTGAATGATATATCAATAGTTAGTTGCTTAGTTCAGTTATATTCCTGTAAAATTTCAGCTTAGTACATACAATAATTAACGAGATAATAAAATAAAAGGCATTAGGAAGCGCAAGACCGTGGTAACCCGACCATAAACCCTACATAGCTAACGTTCCTAAACTTCTATAATAAGCTAACCATTCGACATTTTGACGATCATTTTTAAAATGTGTTTTTTATTAAAATTGTATTTTATTTAAATCATGTTTATTATAAATATAGGATATATGGGATATTAGTTAGAGATAAATGTTACAAAAATGATTATTTTTTAAACTTTGAAGTACTAATCACAAATCTTAAATTTCACATGTTACTTTGAGATCAACAAGGCATTAAATGTTACAAAGCCAGAATAAGGAACTACTGTTTAGATATTTCGTGTTTTTTTTTGTATTATAAAGAAAAAGCCTTAAAATTAAGCCTAAGTATTAAATGCGTCAGTTCCTGCGACCGCCGATGTAGGTGTAAGTCAAAAACAGTCTGACAGACCTCTTCGCCCGCCCTTGGGCATAGGACATCTACGAGGATTTTCCACCCCGGAACAAAAAAAAAGGCACGGATCATGCGTCCGCGCAAGCGAATACAGCGCCCCTGCCTCATGATAGCAGGATGAACCATGTGGGTTTTTAGTCGGTGAGAGTCCAGACGGAGGGCATCCAGGAGGATATGCCAAAGAAAAAAGGTACGTACCTTTATATCCTCCAGGCATACGAGCACCACAGCCACAGGTCGCGTCACGTCTCCCACCAGACGAGCAGAAGGCACAGCAGTGGAACGTGCCCCAGTGAGCCGCCCCCGCGCGAGCGCAACACGCGAATGGACTACCCTATGGAGAACATAGAAATAATTGGATCTAAACTGTGTCCGATACTGATGTCTCGATATTCGGTCCCGTGGCACACTTTAGCTACCTTAAAAAAAAAATTGGTTGTCTGTAAAGTCGGTTTACTGACGATAGTTGAACGTGACAACGCGAAAGAATCATTACCTTTATCGCTGTAATTATCGGTGCTATAAACAATTGACACCACATTCACTTTTCACTGCACTTGATACTCGATCAAAACATGTAAATGTACTATAGTATAGCAGCTATCCACGCAGACGCATCGCTCACTCAAGTAGGAGAGAGACGGATGTCGAACGCTGCCGAACGCAAAGGCCGATTGTGCTTCTTTGTCGCTCATTCCGCGCTCTCGCTTGCACTTCAAGCCTTACATGGAACGCCTCAGAGCGAGGTAACGCCGTAACGCCGCATGAGTCATGTTTTTTCGTGCGATCAGCCGGCTCTATCGAATTATAAGACGTTGTCACGTCAAAAATTAATAAGGTTTTTTTTTTAATCTATTTAAGGAGCTTGGTCAAAGACATAATCGTTCCCTAAGATCCACTTACATGTCACCATCGTCATCATCAGCCGGAAGACGTCCACTGTTGAACACGGCCTCCCCCATAAGTGGGGAATTGCCATAATCCCCACGCTTGGCAGGCGTCTTGGGGATCACGTTAAAGTTGTTGAGTACACGGAAGCTACTGCTGGCCAACTTCCGGATTTTCCCTTAGTCGCCTTCTACGACACCCTCGGGATGAAATGGGAGGGTGCTACATTCTAGTCCGGACTCCCCACGGGCTCTTACTACACTTACATGTAACAGTCACTTATTTCACAACATAATAATTACACAGGATCTAAATAATGGATCAGGATCTAGATAATGTTAGAAATTAGCCTTAGAAACTACCGTCTACGCATACCGACCAATTTTATAAATATTTCCGTCCTGTTTCCGAGCACAGTCCATTATGATGTGAAGAGCTTCTAACCGTCGTCAATAAGGTACTAACTTTTATCGGCTTGTTATTGATAGTGACAGCCAGTAAATACGCTCCGGGCGAGCGTGGAGTGATGCTGAGGACATAGCTGCCATCAGTACTGTCCTCCACGTGAGCCACGCTGGGCCGGGCGCTTGAGTCACGGCGTCTGAAGTATCCAGCCACCTAGGACACACGAGAAGAACAAAATTGACTTTTTTCCGCTGGTTAACGTTAATTTCAAAAGGTTTTGGTCAGGCTAAATGTCTGGAATATTATTTATTTATGTTTTATGCACCAAAAAAGGGGCCTTGAGGGGCTCGTGGCAAAGTAAAAACCATACGGATCGATCGGTCATGGTTGCCACGGTCTGTCTGTGAATGGGTGACCATCCATTTTGTACTGAGACCCCTGCGTGGCTCGGAAAGCACGTAAAGCCGTTGGTCCCGGCTGTCATTAGCAGATCTTTGACAGTCGTTATGGGTAGTCAGAAGCCAGAAATTCTGACAACCAGTCTTACCAAGGGGTATTGTCTTACTTACCCAGTAACTAGGTTATGGAGGTCAGACAGACAGTCGCTCCATGTAAAACACTGGTATTCAGCTGCATCCGGTAAGACGAAGCCGACCCCAATATAATTGGGAAAAGGCTAGGCAGTCAACAAAATATAGTAATTTGCAATCAGCCTTCCTAACGTCAAATTTACTCAATTATTTCCGAGTTTGATTTTTCTAAGATCTAGTAGTCCGTACCTGCTCGCCTCCACACCAAATGCGTTCGCCGTTGCAGTCTCTCAGCTCCAATATCACTTCATGCTCACAGTCCACTCGGAGATCTTGTAGACCTTCAAATGAAGAACGGTTGTGTTAACTTGGTAGCTACCGCTTGTTTTTTTGGGGGAAACCTTCAAGATGCGCCTGGTCCTTGGGGGGTAAGACCGGGAAGTGTGAATATTGCCTTACTAAAACCGCCCCGGTAGTCACCATCAGCCCATGGAGAGGGTTCAGATTCCTCTTTAGAGGCCGCACCAAGACTCTCACTGTGCAGCGCTTGTTAGGGCACATTCCAGAGAAGACCATAAAGGGGTCTCCTAAACCTCGCTGTTAACGATATCACGGGACTACAGTGCTTCACGCTTCCCTAAGGTCACTTTGGTGGGCTGCTAGAATCCCCATTCTGGAAACCTGTAGCCTTTTTTTTCTTCTAGAGGCAGAAGTGGGGAATCCTGGACGCCCAGACTGTCTCATACTTGAACCAGTCTGGGCACTTGACCAGTGCCCAGACTGGTTCAAGACCAGTGCCGGACTCTTTCCAGCTAAAACGACACTCCAGCCTAGGTAAACGTGAGCCCCTGCCGCACAAAATTTGCCGGGATTTTGTTAGGGCTGTGTTATTCTTTGCATTTTATTATTTCTCAGATTAATTGGCGTCCCTCTTGACCGTTCGGACGACTCATTGAGTCGTTATGGCATTGTTTAACGATTGTGTCTTCTAATTGAACAGTTGAGCTCTTATGGTAGCTAACACCTACCACCTACTATAGTGTTTTAGCTAAGTAGGTAGCTACTCAGCTCTCATCCAAGAACTTTCTAGGCACAGCAGAAAAGCTTCCTAAACCCTCACCTTCAGTATTAACCACACACATATCGGGATCCGGAGCATGCGCCAGTAGTCTCCCGAAGATAGTGGGGTCGTGTGTGGCGGGCGCGCGGGGGGCGAAGCGCAGCTCTAGACGCGGAGCCTCCGACAGGGGCGCCAGTTCTGTGACGCGCTCCAGGCGACGCAGGACTGAGCCACTCAGGGATAGGAGTTCGTCTTCTTTGCCTTCTGTTAGGAGCTAAGGGAAGAACGGAAACGGGCGCCATCAGTTGGGACTCAAAATCAAGTCAAAACATTTATTTCTTTGCAAACATGGGTAATATAATAATAATATGTGGGGACATTTTCACACACGGCCATCTGACCCCAAACAAGGGAGACCCTGTACTATATACAGCTGATATACATACACAAATACTTTTTTTTTTCTTTTAAATATTTACATATTATAGATAAACAACACCCAGACACAAGGCAAACACAAGTGCTCATCACACAAATGTTTACCCTGGGCGGGAATCGAACCCACAACACGCTGCGCAGCAGTCGAACGCTCAGCCACTGCGCCAACTGTGTCGTCAACATAGGGTATAGGTAGAATACCGTCATCAAATGGTTACCACCTTTTTGAAGGAATTTTAATGTGTGAGGGGTAACCAGATAATGACGCTGTCTGTACATAGAACTTCGTTGTTGATTAGGTTCTCCATATGTTTCCGTCACATGGGCATGCAAATGGTAAGGTTTACAATTTAAAAGGGAAGGTAAGGTTTTAAATCAAAATTATTTATTGTGGATCATATAATTATCTATATGATCCACAATTTTCATAAGATGTTGTGCTATGTCCCACCATACAAAATTCATTTTAAACATACAATTGTCATGCAATACAAATTACAATTGTAGAAAAGTATTATAATAAATTACGACAGGACAAAAATGAAATTAAAATTAGAACATGTCAAATTACAAATAAGTAATTCGGTCGGGACTGGTTATCTCTTAGCTGCCTTGGCTATTTTAAATTGTTTTTATGATTCTAATATTTTACTGTAGACCTCTTTTAACGTGCACGACTTGTTACATTGTTCCCACATTGTACCCGTAGAATCAACATGAATAATTTAAATACCTAAGTGTACATATTGGAGTTTCTTGCTCGTATTTCTCGATATAAACCTACTGTCTGGAAGGACCAACTAGCTTTATCTTTCTGACTGACTGATTCCTTGACAATAAAAAATTGCATGTGAATGATTTATTTGAAATAAATTATTTTATATAATTTGAGAGAGGTATGGCAGGTATATCATCTCAGTTTTGGTAAAGGCTGTAGATATTATCATGAAGTGTTAGCTTACCTCCTCCGCAAACCTCACAGCATCAACAGCATGCCTGGCCCTGTCATCTAACGCTCTACTCTTCTGATCCAGCCTCTGTTGATGCCTCTCCCTCGCACGCGCGGCGCTTGCGCATAGAGTGCGCGTGTGAGTGTCAACCGCCCGACGGTACTGGACTGCCCATTCTTGGACGTCGCTTTCCACTCGGGCTGCTTGGCACTGCAAGTTGGAAAGAGGTCACCATGGAGGGCATGTTTGCAGTAACATAAAAGGTATTTTTTTCATTAAACGAAACGTGAGTATTGTTACACATTAACTTCTCGAGACCCAAAATTCAACACCTTCAAGCTATTTTCACACTCAAACACAAAACACGATTTTCATAGCAACATTTGAACTTAATATTTTCATTTATAAGTATTATCTATCATTCTGAATGTTACGACTATTGTCCCCGAACTATGATACCCCAAGGCCTGAAGTGACAAGACACTGTCATCTAAACCCATGCTCAAAACGTTCCTACAATGTTCCAACAATGTCACAGACTCGCTAAACATTAAGAAAAATTGATTAACTTCTTGAGAAAGGTGGCCGTATGCCATCGAAACTAGTCGGACGAACCCGGCAACACAGTGAGTTAATCCGTTTTTTTTCAATCTATAATGGTAATTTTTTCTTTGTACTAAAATACTTGAAACATTTATAAAATGTAGAATTTCACGATTAAGTGGCAACACCTTGTCAACTTTCTCTCACTTTGCCCTGGACTCCCGAACGGGGCGGTCATGTTTTACATATTTCGATGTTCCTTGAGTTGATATAAATTGCATTGTCCATTTAAAATTGCTAAAGCAATTAGTGAACGAAAGTTATTTATTTCCATCTAGACTGAATATGTGGCCTATCGAGGTCTAACATTCCTGGCAAGACACCACACGTTGCTCGCGCCAAAGAATTTTCTTTTTAGTTTTGATACATGTTAAGATTGCCACTTGGTAGAATTTGAATGCCATTTTAATAAACTTTCCAAACTGTGGTCTGAAACTAAATAGGTAAAGGAGTTATTTTAAAGGACAAGTCTTTTTTAACGTTACCAAACACGATACACAAACCCACACTGACAAATTGACTTGGTATTATCATGAAAATATAAATAGCTACCTGAAAAAATAACTCACACCACATCACTTCACCCGAAAGACGTAGCTCTCTCTCTGCTGGACATAGGCCTCCCACAAAGAGGGGGTTTTGCCATAATCGCCACGCTTGGCAGGCGGGTTGGCGATCGCAGTATGGTTGTTACGAAGGCACAGAGAACGCTGCTGCCCATTCTCTGGTGAGTCCCTTAGTCGCCTCTTACGACACCCACGGAAAGATATGGGATGGTGCCATTCTTTACGTCCGACACCATACGGACTACGGAAAAGGAACTGCTGCATGACATTGCTTTTTGCCAAATTTCTGGTCAACGGGAAGTAGGTACCCTATATTCCCCTGCGAGTGTCAAAATATATGCTCCCTAAACGGGGCGTAAACAGCCGTATCTTTTGATTGAGTTGACTTAGAAGTTTGTTTTTTTCACCGCTCCAAGGGATTTGATAGGTAATCATTTCAGCTTGATACCTCTACCCGTCCCTGAGAAAAAGGGATCTTGACAGACGGACAGACAAGCCCGCCACCGCCACACTATTCCCAAACCTGCACCTCAACAAAAGCAGCCACCAGAAAAGCGCCAAGGCAATGAAACTCCACGAGTCCCGGGGACACATTGCAACTGTTTTAGATCTCAGAATGACAGACGGACGGAAAACGAAGTGATCCTACAAGGTTCTGTTTTTCCTTTAGGTACGATCCCTAAAAATGGGTTGGACGATGGTTGGACACAAAAATCTGTGTGTACGAATAAACGATTGGTATATAGGGTGACTGGTAATTAGTGTACGATACTTAAACACGTGATTGTGTTCATGATAACAAACAACTTTCCTGAAGAAAAAATGTTTTTTGTACTGGTTCACTTTTACCAGAATAATACAACAGCCGTATGAAATTCACGCGCGCGCACGCCTGTGACCTAAAGTGAACCAGTACAAAAAACATTTTTTCTTCGGGAAAGTTGTTTGTTATCATGAACACGATCACGTGTTTAAGTATCGCACACTAATTACCAGTCACCCTATATAGGCAACAAGAGTTAAGGTCAGCACACTGCAACAACCTCTAAACTCACATCAATCTCATAGGCATGCGCACTAAGGTTCCTGGTAGCTCGCTCCACATTCTCTGGCACAAGCTTGGCTCGATCAGCCGCATCGCGAAGCAGTCGAGCACGCTCAGCGGCAGCTCGCGACGCGTTGGCTAGAGCGTGACCGCTGTGGGAGACCAGGCAGCAGTCACGGCATATCACCTAGGGGAACAACAGCTTAGGTACATACATATAAAATCTGATACAAGTACTTGATAGGTAGGTACTGTAAAGGTTGCGTGCATTGCATTTGCCATTGATTATATGGCTTCGTCTAAGCACTCTGCATTAGTTCTAGAAGTATATTGTATTTAGAACGTTAGTCCTATTTTTACACAACAAGCGAGATTGTAAAGCCCACTGCCGTCAAAGGCAGTCGTTTCATTCTATAATCTAGAGTGATTATCTTTGATTGAAGACAAACTGCAACAAATTTTTGTCACTGCATCTAGGAGACTTGAGGGGTGTGATTCTGTAAGACCTCATTCTAAACTTCAAATCTGAATCCGCTGTGAGTTTCTTGATTGGCATTCTAAAAACTCGGTTGATAATTCGAATTTACACTAGCGCCACCCTTGCGAGCGTGTCAGCGAGTTGAACTAAATTGACGGAGATTTTGAAGATAAAGTATGAGCAGACGTAAGAAGTGACATTCTGTAAGGTAATTTCCTCGTCACTTCGACGCTCACTTCGCACTCGAACCCGATTTAAAGTGTCAAATATAAAAGTAATTTTGAACCTTACGCGAAGTGAGAGTGAATAGCGATGTGAGATGCGAGTTGTTGTTTGAATTTTACAGAATCGGCATTGTATGTCTAACCACCATCGGGTGGCCCTTGTTGGTTTGCGGTCCAATGTCATAGAAAAGAACCCTATATAAAGCGTAGCCTATGCTATCTTCTTGGAGGCCAATGAAACTTACCTGCTGACAAGTAGCGCAGTAAACACTAAGATCTGCCTTCGGATGCTGACTGCAATACTTCACAGGGGCAGGGTCGAGTGGGTGCAGTGAGTGTCGAGCAGTCGCTTTCTGTCTGCCGTGAGCTTCTCCGCATGATGTGCAGATACTGACCAGGCATTGACTGCAGCGGGTTTCTGCCTAAGAGACAAAAACGGTTTAATTTTAAGGATATTGCTTAAGAGCTGGATATACGCCGTTGACCTTGCTCGATCGGGCGCTACGGATGAAAACGCACGCATTTTCGAGTATCGATGACGTAAAAAATCGTTTAAAAATAATTAGGAAAGGATTTGCAAAAATAAGCCTAAGGTTCCCTTGGTGTTGTACTATATAATTAGCTGATGACATTAAAAAAAATGAGATTTATAGGTTACGAGGAAAAAGGTAGTAGTTAACTACGAAAATAGAGGTTACTTTAGGTACATATTTAGTCTAAAAATTTTAAATATTTTTTCAACAGCTTGAACCGAAGAGAAAATGCTTTATACGATGTAGTAATAAGATATATTTGTCTGTTTTTTTCTATAAATATTTCGGAGAAAAAAGGTTTTAATCTACCCATAATGAAGCCCAATTCACGTATATCCGCGCCTTAAATCCAAAAGGCTTACAATGCTCTGCGTATCCAATATAAGAATGCGTTCAGGGTGCTGTTGCGACTGCCACGCTTTTGCAGTGCGTCGGCGATGTTTGCTGATACACACACAGTTTTGAAGCAGTATGGCGCAAAAAATCTGCCCCGTTAGGTGCTTCGCAAGTTGCGTGACTGTCCTGACATCATTCTGCTTTTAACACCAGCCCGGGCAGATAGACTGTTTGTGTGGGCATTAGCCGATCGAATTAGATCTGTTTTAGTGATTAAGTACTAATATATAATATTTAGGCTAAGTAATATTGTTACTGACATAGTGGACCTAGTTTGTAGTCTGATTTTTTTTATTATTAATAAATAAACCTTTCAACTTCAAATAAATAATTGGTAATAAGCTAAAATAAATCTAATTATAGAGTTGAAAATTGAATCCAAGATACTGACTAGCCCTCGGTCGCGCATCGGCTGTCATATATGAAGATCTTGGATAGTCGCTAAGAATACTGGGTTGTTAGGTACATAGGCAGTTGCTCCATGTATGGAATAAGTATTTAGCTACATCTGGCAGGTATAAGAATGTATGTCGGCATCATCTACCTAGCCTTTTCCCAACTACCCTCGCAGTCAGTCAGAAAGTTGAGGCTAGTTGCTCGTTCCAAACAGTAGGTTTCTATGGAGAAGAACGAGCAAGAAACTCCATGAACACTCTTTTAAAATTAATAGAATATTACAAATTTAGGTTACATCACTCATGTTGAATGTCGGGACACAAATGTGAGAAAAATGTAACAAGTTGTGCACGTTAAAAGAGGTCTAGAGACAATCATAAACAATTCAAAATTAATTTAAAATAATCGAGGCAGCTACGAGATGACCAGTTCCAACTGACGGCGCCCATTCATGAACATGACGCATAGATCGGCACCACTTAGCTCAACCATTTTGAAGGGAACCGAATGATCTGACACATGCGCCACCATCAGCAAGACATTAAAGTAGAGGAGAGTAAGTAAATGTGGGCTAGTGCTTTAATATGGGCTAGTAAAAATTCTCGAAAACCTACAATCGAAAGACGCAACAAACGACGATCGTCTATCGCATTCAATCGCGCGCGAGCTGTCGCCAGTGTCGGCTTTACTTGTATTGCTGCTGTTGAAAAATTTTCTGAGGTACGTATCAATGTGTTATTTAATTAATTAAAATTAGGTCTAAATACTGTAACTATGTGTTTTATTGCAGAATTTAAGTTTAATTTTATGTTTTTCGGTCGATTTAATTCTTGCTGTATGTGGTTTGTAAAGTACACGATCAAGTTGATTTTAGTAAAGAATTTCGAATATGGGCTATGGCTATGGTCCTAAGCTCTGGGCATATAATGACTGTGCTGGGCCAGAGTTTGACACCCGGATATGTGATTTTTGTAAGTAAATTGTGATTTCTTCCATCTACCAAAGTAATTTGATCTCTTTTAAGATAAATATTTATAATTGTTATTTTCGTATATCTTTTTTTTTTTCAGAATGGCATCTCGCAGGTTAACCTAGAAGATTGTTGGCTGCTTAACCGGACTTTCCTTAGGTGCCTTAAAAAAAATATTTTTAGGGCCTTTAGAGGCCATTTCGTACAAGATATTATAAGTTTCTATTTGTAGCCCATATTTGACTACCTGTTCCATATTTAGCGTCTATTTTGATATTTTGTTTAATGCTCAATTTAATAATATATTATAATATTAAGAACATAAGATAAATAAGGTAAAAAAGGTAATAGGTTAATTTTTTAATATTTTTTTATTTTTGAGGCAAAAACAAAATGGTAGCCCATATTTGGTTACTCTCCAGCATGACATACTCCCAACCGCCAGGGCATATTCAAGTCAATGAAAGGCATACCTCGTAAATGGTAGCTTTAACGTTACATGGAGCGACTGCCTATCGGACCTCCACAACCCAGTTACTGGGTAAACATGATACGCCTTGGTAAGACTGGTGGTCAGACTTTCTAGCTTCTCCACATACGGCTGCCAAAGATCTACGTATGACAGTCGGGACTAACGGATTTACATGCTTTCCGAAACACGAAGGGAACTCTGTATTAAATGGATGGTCACCCATCCACAGAACCTTTGACCGATCTATCTGTACGGTTTTTACTTAGTCACGAGAGCTCCTCCTCCGAGTATAAGAACGTGTGTATGTTCACAAAAATAGCCAACCATTCTTTGTCTCCTATTTCAAGTTTAATGAAATGAAAAGTCTTTTAAACATCAAATACAATCATACACGAGCATTTTGTAAGTCAAATGTAGCTGAACGGAACGAATGGTAATTTGTTGAAATCCCACATTTGAAGCGTTCGACTTACGGCTGAGTGACTTCACGTGCGTTTCAATGTCTTAAAATACTTTTAAAGTAGAAAAGTAAATATTGGTGTTCCTATTAACTTCTTAAACAAAGGACTACAGTTATAGGCTGGTATTAGGAGTACACAAGTAGTTGTGTACTCCTAATACCACCCTATAACTGTCCTACGTACTGTGTACGGCAAAGGCACCTTCTCAAATGGAGAAGACACAGTGGCGTGCCTAGGGGTCAAAGTTAGGGCAAGCCCGACAGATTTAACAAAAAAAAAACTCGATAAATTTTCAATACCTATTTAGAGGTATTTTCTTTTTTGTTTCTTTTTAGGGTTCCGTACCTCAAAAGGAAAAAAAACGGAATCCTTATAGGATCACTTTGTTGTCCGTCTGTCTGTCAAGACCCTTTATCTTGGAAACGCGCGGAGGTATCGAGTTGAAATTAAAACCATATAATCAAGTCTACGGTCCCTTGATGCTGTAAAAATCAACCCTCTATGTTAACGTGAAAAAAAGATACGGCCGTTTTGTCGCAAAAAACGCATTTATAATATTAAGTAGATTAAAGTATGGATAGTAGGTATGGATTAGTATGGAAGTATGGATATGTACCTAGAAATATGTACGGAACCCTCGGTTGGCGAGTCCGACTCGCACTTGTCCGGTTTTTTTATTGTCTCGCGTTAGTGATAGCAAGCCAGGCTTTTCAGCTTTGATGGAAGGCACGCCACTGAGAAGACACGAGCATTGCTCGAAGCGGATTGGTGATATCAGATTTATATATTAAGGCTGCTCTCTCGAAAAAAGCTTGAAAGAAGCATGCAGATGAAGCAACTTTTCGTCGGCATTTACAGAGAAATTACATCAATTCAATCAATTACTAATTGTTAGTAATGTACATGATATGATACGTAATTTGGTTTAGCCACAATTTTTCTATCGGTAGGTATCACATGATAAGAAAAAAAATGTCAAATTGCCTCCAAATCATTGAGATGAAACCAGTTTACTCCTTAATTTCTTAACAAAAGAGTTTAAAAAAATATCTGCTGCTTTGCAATACAAAGGAAAATGATTTGGTTTTGTTACTTTTAACAAATATGTATTATTTTTATTACAATAAATTAAAAATGCGTCCGATTAAAGACTGCGTCTACATCACCCCCGCACTCGTCCACAAATTCAGTGCGGGCCAAATGCTCAAGGTTATTGGCATGTATATAAGCCTTAATTATGTAAGTCCAGGTTTCCTCAGGATTTTTTCCTTCACCAATGTCAATTATGTCCGAGATAAAATTAGGTAGTAAACACTTACAAATGAATTGTTAAGGTTACATTGGTACTCAGGGGCGGACCTTGAGTTGGTGGGGCCCTGGACTAATACTATCTACTTGGGACCCTGAATAATGAATCAACCAATTGCCATTTTGTCAAAAAATATTTTTTCGATAATGATGTTTACGATAGTTTTCTTTTTCAACCGACTTAAAAAAAAAAGGAGGTAGGTACTCCACCCACCCCTAAAGGTAGAAAATTAAGGGGCGACTGAATTTTTTTGGTGTCACCGTTTCGTTTCGTAATTAATTAAAAAGTAGGCACAACGCGAAAAAAATATTCATAATAATGTTCATTGTCTTCAACTTGGCTTGGGGCCCTATATATTCACGGGGCCTTGGGCTGCAGCACAAAAAGCCCTTATATAGATCCGCTCCTGTTGGTACTTGTCCGGTATCGTAAACGCATTAGAGACGGGCGCGCGACTTAGGTATTAGGACACGAATACTAAATTAAATGCTGTAATATCGCAACTCCATGAATAAAATTAACAATTCTCATGAACACTGTTTCACGCCACTCAAAGGAATATGCAATAAGCCAGCACTCCCAGAACTCGAAATGCAATAAACACCAATAGGGTATTACACCCATTTTTGAAAAGTGTCTCAATGAAATTCTGTAGTTTTGATATGCCACCAAAAAAAACTTAAAATTTTTTATTCAATCGATAAGTGCCATAAAAATGCATCTAAATTTTAAATTTTCAAATTTCGCGCGTAGTTTGACGAAAACGCCTCTTACTGGACGCCATATTGCTCAGCGTAAATGAC
The DNA here is from genome assembly GCA_947361185.1 of Charanyca ferruginea. Lineage (NCBI taxonomy): Eukaryota > Metazoa > Arthropoda > Insecta > Lepidoptera > Noctuidae > Charanyca > Charanyca ferruginea. The sequence goes on from OX376057.1 coordinate 33,785,427, forward strand.
GTCAGTTCGTTTAGTATCAAATGAGCTCTTATTAAATATGATAATTGTATATCATTTAAAAATAATTAAAAGCAAATTTTGTAATAGGTGATAATGAAAAAATTACGTTAGTTACGAAAATAATAAGATTACAAAGCCTATATTACGCCAATCGGTGGACTGACAGTTGGCAATTTTTTGTTTACACAGCCGAACGGCATAATAACATGGCCGCTACTATTTCACGGTGTTTTATAACAGATTAAAAATACTGAAAACTTTGAATTTAATTTAAAAAATTGTTTTGTTATTTTATGAACTAAAACTTACATTTTCCGACTGCGTTATGCCTAAACTGTCTCAATAACATATTTATAGATTTTTTCTCGTATAGAGTAAAATACCCTATTGGTATAATAATTATTTAGCGTGTAGTTTACGTAGAACGACCTATATGACCCATCGAAAATATTTCAGCAATATCCTACCTTTAAGTTGCCACATTAACACCTTTACCTTAACACGGCTGCTGAGCGTGGGATTCTGGAATCGATTCCTAGGGTCTGTGGGATTTTCTGTTAGCGTTAACGCCAGCGGAAAAATCAAATTGTATTCAGTTGATGTTTGTTTACCAGATATCACGTGATGCAAATATGTCAACTGCATACAATTTAACTTTTCCGTCGGCGTTAACAGAAAGGGATTTTGTTTACAGGCCCAGGTCGGACAAGAACCGTATTGGGTTTTTCTTTAGGAATTTCTCGGTAACAGCCCGGAGTTTGGAAGTTGGTGGTGCAACATCCCCGTTCCTCGAAAGTACGTAAAGCCGTTGGTCCTGCGCCTGATCTCTCTCCGGTCATGTCGGATTGCCGTCTCATCGGACCATAAGAGTGCGGGAAGAGGGAGTGCACCTGTGATTGTGCACTATAATATCTCATATGTCTCCAGCTAGTTTCTATGGAGATTGCCACTGTCACCGAAATACTGTCCAGAGAATATGAATTCCTACCTTATTATCACTGCTACATAGATCACAAAGCACATTGACCCCCTCGCTGTCCTGGGCGGCCGCCATCTTCCGTAGCAACACATAGTTGAGAGGCAGTGCTGATATGCCTCCGAGGGGAAGCTGCGTCTCATACCCACAGGTCGGGCATAGCAGGAACTGGACGCTTTTGCCCGATACCTGGAAAAATGGTGGTGTGTAAGGATCGAGATGATCATCTTGAATCCTTGGTAACGTAAGAGCCATATGGCGATTATTTCACTTATGTGCGGCCAGTGAAAATGAAACAGCTATATTCTCTACTAGTTTTTTCCCGCAATTTCGTCGAATTTTCGTACGGTACCATAGTTTGATTGACCTACTCGGGGGTAGCGAAAGAATTTTCATAATTGGACCTGGAGTTCTGGAGATTAGTGCGTTCAAACCACGGAACAGATAAATAGAGTTTATTTGTTCCGTGGTTCAAACTAAAACAAACTATTCAGCTTTCAGTCTTCTACGTTACTTCTCGTAATAAACGTCATATTTTCATTAAACAATTTAAAGATTATGCTAACTTGGAAAGCTAGGTTGAAGATTTATAATTATAATAATTCTGTAAATGCATATTAGTTACTCACGTGAATATCTTTTACTACTACCTATACAAATTGCAAAATTACGTTTTTGCAATTTTCAGTCCAGTGATAGAGAGAATGAGAAATTCAAATAATATCGCGGGCTATCCAGAAATTTATAAAAAATGGCGGCGCGAATCATTCTCTACCTTTCTAGTCAATATTCCATATTTATGTTGTTGTTTCTGCTCCCAGCTGCCTTCGGACCCTGAGTGGCGAAGGTCGCTCTCATAGCCCGAGCCTGCAGACCCGGCGCCGGATCCTGAGCGAGACCCACCTGGGTCTAGCTGGATTGAACCTAAAACAAGCAAAGGATGTGGTCATTCACAGCTGACAGACTTCAGGGAACTAACTTTATTAAACGTTCGCATTCTAATCTCCGTTTTAATCTGACAAAAATGCTATGCAAATGTTACTTGGATGACGAAACATTGACAAATGTAAAAAAATATCCTGGTGATGCGATCGTCAAAACGAACGAACTTTACTAATAGTACGGGAGCCCAAGAGGCTAAATCGGGATTTACTCGAGCGTCGTGGAGATCTATTGGATTCTGAAGATTAGATGCTAAAAAGAAAAAAAGGTTATGAGATGTATACACTTTCACTGGTGGGGAAAGCGTGTACAGGTTTTCAAAAATGTAAAAAAAAACCGTCACATGGAAATACTCGAGCGCGTCAGATATTAATAGTGTATGCGCCCCACGTGTTCCTGGTAATGGAAAAATGTTAATCTGCCGGTTTGCATGGTGAGGGTGGCCGTACGAAGGGGTAAAAAGCAGGAAAAAAAAAATTTTGTCGAGCGCGTCAGATATTGAGAAGGGATGTTAAGTGAAGCCTCAAGTAGCTCCTATTCAAAAGACTTGACGATTTGGACGAGCCCAAAGTTCATGGTCGATTTTTGAAAATGCAAAAGAAAATCGAATCCTCGAAATACTCGAGCGCGTCAGATTTTTATACAGACGCTTTATCTTGATGTCCTTGTCGTACTGACCCATAATCTGACAATTATGTGGAGGAATTTCCTTAATCTGACGGTTAGAAAAAAAATATTCATATCTTTTTGTTAATTTTGAATGTAATAATTTATTTTTACATTCAATTGCATGCTGCATGCTTGCTGCATGCGTGGTAAAAATATGTTTTAATATCATTATGCGTTAATAAGTTTATGCTGTAGAATGTTATGCTTAAATCGGGAACCGATCACTTTTCCGAATTATTTTTGTCCGAATTTCACTTTACCGAAAACTATTGACCGACGTCTTTTTTACCCGACTGCGCCAGAAGGAGGGTTATGTTTTTCGGGTGTATGTATGTATGTATGTATGTATGTATGTAAATTTCTTTGGCACGCTCTGTAGCCCAAACGGCTCAATGGATTTTGACTTGAGAGGTGTCGTTTCATTCGTCTTAAATGTGTGAGTGACACTGTGTACATCAAAATTAGAAAAATTACACTGTTCGATTTTTGGCGACATATTAGTGTTTTCAAAGAAAATATTTTTCCCCAAAACCTATCGAGTGGGGTATCAAAATAAAGAGTTTTATAAATAGCTTACAAATATATAAACCACTTATATGTTTAAATGTAATTTGGAATGAGAAATGCTAAAAAACAACAAATAAATTAAAGTTCGTTCCCTTTGAGTTCCTTTACGTTGAGTCTGAGAGTTTTTAGCCTGAAAGGTGTCGTTTCAATCGTCTTAATTGTGTGAGTGACACTGGGTACATCAAAATTATAAAAATTAAACTGGCCGATTTTCGGCGACTTATTAGTGTTTTCAATAAAAATATTTTTTCCTCAAAACCTATCGAGTGGGGTATTAAAAGAAAGGGTTTTATAAATAGCTTACAAATATATATACAACTATTTGTTTAAATGTAATTCGAAATGAGAAATGCTAAAAAACAACAAATAAATTAAGGTTGGTTCCCTTTAAGTTGAGTTCTTTTACGTCGAGTCTGAGAGTCTATTGCTCTAGCAAAATATTGCTATTTTACGGTATCTAATTTCGTTACGTCGAGTTTATATAATAAGTACAGTCAGGATATAAATTAAAAGCCAGTATCATTAAAATATTGTTTTATTATTTGTTTTTTAACGTTTCTACACTATTATTTACTTACAAGGATGATATCAGTAGGAGAAAAAGATGAAATGTTTTCGAGAATATGGCGGTTTAGCGATTTCTTGCAGCTTTGAAGAGGTTCCGAGAGGCTCAAAAGTATTATCTTCACAATGATCCTTTTTTAACTCCCGATCCTTGCGGCTCTTCGCCACGTAAACTCCTCATGGACTCCTTCAGGTCATGGTGGGAAAAGCCAGGTGCAGAATACTGATCATGAGTGGACTCAAGAGAGGGACAGGGTGTTGGGACTAAGTCGGGCCACGTGTCATACACTGAGATATTAAAACAAGTAGGTTGCATAGGAAGAACATAAACGACTAAAAGACTCGATGATATATAAGAGTTTACGGGAACGAGAGGTTGGCTGCGCAAGGTCTGTGTTGTCCAACTCAGGGGAGGCACCGTAAAGTGAAGAAGAAGAGGCAATGTTTTTTAAAGGAAAATCTCTACGACGATAATTAAAAAGCAACACAACCTCCTTCTTTCCAATTCTAGTGTTACGGATAAAAACGAAACCGGAAAGTGGGGTAGATGGTAGAAAGAAGATTGAGGTTTGTACCAACTCTTACAAATCAGAACGGCGTGAACGTTGGCATTAGAAAAGGTGTCTTACAGATCACTGTAGTAACTTGGCACACATTGGGCATTGTTATGGCAGACATTAAACAAATTGTATTTCTATGGACTGAAGCTTCGACGCACAAAGTCACCAAGGGTGTCGGTTATTGAACTAAAACTTGCATCAGCGGAAGAATTAAAGGAAGCATTGGAAGTAAAAATGCGACTAAGTTATAATTAAACCTTTTGGTGCTACACCAATATCTGTGCACCACCCACCAACAACACTAGTAGGACAATACATAACAACATGGAAGAGAAAAAATATAAATAAATGTTCAGTCAGTTTAAGGTTTAGGTTAGTTCAAGGTTTGGGGCCGAGGGGCCCGCTAAGCTTGGGGACCTGGTGCACTTCACCGCCCTCCTAGCCCTCCGATAGCTACGCCACGGAAAAGCGGGGTACAGAAACTCGACGTTAATGGAGTAAAAACGGGACAGAAATCGTAGACTCGGCGTAGGGATAATAGAAGTGAGGCAAGGTTCTCGGCTCAACGTAAAGAAACACGACGTAAAGTTTTCTAAATTCTAAATTGAATCACTGCGAAAACTAAAAATATTAAAATAAAAAAATATTAAAAAAAAACAAAAAACCCGACTTCGTGAAAAATTGTTAAACTCAAAAGATAAGATAAGATAAGTGAAAATTTAAATATTTTTTTGGTTTTGAATCATCGTGGTTGACAGTGTTCACAAAGGCAGTCGGAGGCATTAAGTTAAAGTTTCAACACTAGTAGACACACAGTAGTAGACACTTTCAACGGATTTGAAACATATTGTACATTTTTGATGCCTCCGACTGCCTTTGTGAACACTGTCAACCACGATGATTCAAAACCAAAAAAATATTTAAATTTTTACTTATTTCTATCTTTTGAGTTTAAAAATTATTCACGAAGTCGGGTTTTTTGGTTTTTTTAATAATTTTTTTTTGCTATATGCATTATTTGACATATTTTTAGATCATCGATGTATCATGTGCCATAGGTATTATTTTACCGAACTATGTTTCTCCGATTTACAAAATAACTTTTTCCTATTGACCGAAGTCTCTTTTGAACTATTTTCATTTGCCAAATGATTTATTTGCCATATTTTCAACAACATTTTACGGAATATTATTTGATCACAAATATATAGCCTGTTACTTGGTAGCATTTTCAACATTAAATTAAAATAGTGTCATAAAAAGTCAATATGTTATAAAATTTAGTGACAGAACCGAATTGCTGCAAAACCGAATTCACGCAGTCTTGTCTGCCCAACACCTAGAGTGTAATTTAAGAACGCGTAGGCGCGGAGGGGTGGGGCGGCCCGCGAGCTGAGGAGCAGGCGGTTTGAAGGCTCGCCGCCGCGGCTGAGGCTGGCCGGCCCGCCGGCCAGGAAGCCGAAGCTGCGGTGGTGAGCGTTACAACCATCTGCGACGATAAGCTCGCGTGGCGCCGCCCAGACCCCGCAGCGCCGGAGCCGTGACAGAAACAATGCTTGTGCATGTTGCATGCCTGCTTGCATGTTTCATGCCTGCTTGCATGCTGCATGCTTGAAGCAAGAATCTTTGTTTGCAAGCTTCTCACTGGGACCACCTGTTTTATTAAGTGCCATTACATTTAAAAAAAAAATGAAACAAAATAGTAGGAAACTAATCTGAAATTAGCTCTCTATAACGCCAGTGTAATAAATACATTAGTTTTGAAAGCTCTTTCAAATATTTAATTTTACTCAAATTGTCTTTAATTTTCAAAGGTTTTGATTTTTCGTTTTCTTTAATGACGTATTTTTTTTTGCTGGTGGAGTACCGGTTATCATTGACTCAATATCAGACATATAAATTTACTTCTAGGCGTTTGGTGAAATATGGTAATTAAAACAGTGGTATAACGAATGTTCGAACAAATGTTATTTTGGCTGAGTGTAACTACGGTAAAAAGTTTTTCGACCAAATGAAACGTCGGCGCAACGAAAAAAAGCGTATTGGTCAACTGGTACAGTGGCAGACGTGACTTCGATGAAGTAAAAAAATACGAAACGAGAAAAGTTGAAAAGTTTTAGGTGAAATGAAATTCGGTCAAATATTTTTCGACCTTATGATAGGTAACCGCTTAAATCATTATTATGATTAGAGAAGCAATTCTTAAAAAAAATATGCTTAAGCTGTTATGCGTAATTAAAGTTATGCGAAAATATAATTAGGAGAAACAGTATGCTAAGTTATATCAGGTTTTAAAATTTTATCAAAATGGATAGAATACCTGTATTTAGAAAATAAAATAGTGTACTGAGAAAAAAAATGAAACAATTTTTTTAATCATCATCGTTAGTGGAATCGTCTTCATATTGGAAGTTCGGTTTTGACTTGGGCGTTATCTTATCTTTTCTTCGTCTTCATCTTTCTTTTTTAGAAATGACATCTCGCAAGTCAACCTTGGAGGTTGTCCGCTGCTTAACCGGACTTTCCTGTGTTGCCAAATGAATTTAAGGCCTCCGGCCAGGGTAACAAAAAACTTACATGCACCACACTTTACTGACGATTTTAGCTACTTCGGCTTGTGCAAATCGGCAGATTATGTTATTTCCGTGATACGTAACTAGTTACTTTCAAAATAAAAAAAAAATTAACCGCGCTCGAGAATGTCCACGTGACTATCTTTTTTTGCAACTTTGTGACTCTCCCATTTCTTTATGTCACGCTCAAATTGTCAGATTATTGAAATGCATACTTTTCTGCATGGCAACTTACCTTGCCTTAATCTGACGCGCTCGAGTTTTTCCGATGGTCGTTTTTTTCTTACTAATCTGATCGGCTGTCCTAGACATTCGACATAAAAAGCTCAGGTATGGTGGGAACACTTCACAAGTCGCAAGGCTGCCCCCCTTAATGATATTCTGCCGCGCTCGAGTAAATCCAAAAATCCCCACTACGGCTCCTACTATAATGTTACCTGCAAATTCTGTCAAAGATGGCTGTCAGTTACTTCACTGACTTCCAATCTAACGAATTAAATAAACAGTCCGCTTACATAGAATAGTGGTATTGGTGGTTTTGTTGCCAGAACCCAATTTTCTATTTCTTTAACTTCCAATACTGCTTTACCTCTGTCATATTTAATTCAAATGTATCCGCTAAAGAGTTTAGTAGTGACATACTCACAAACATACTCACGTCTATTATTTATTATAATGTTAATGGATATGAGTACCTACGTTTAATACGCGACATTCGTACATTCGCGTCGGTAGATTGAGATGCAGGTGCTTGAAAAAAGACAGCGAATGTAATTTTCAAATTGAAAACTATTCATGCAGTTAAGTACTCACTGACGCACAGCTAGTTGAAGAAAATCCAAAAATACATGACAATGAAATTAAGAGAGAAATGCTAAACAATTTGCCTCAGGTGAAATAATGTTTTTAAATTCGTCGTAAACATAAAGTACAAACATTCGACTTGAAAAACTACGGAATCGCGGTGCGATTGGGTGAGTCAACATTTTTGGCAGAGAAATTATTCGCTTTGCCGGAAGATGTTGTACAGCTTTTGACATTGAGTAACGTGATTCATTTACTATTAATAATGAAACTAGTTATTAATGTGGAGCGAAATGTGTCGATGAACTAGTTTACAGGGACGGATTAGGGTAAGTAAATTGGGTGCATTAAAAAACGAGGGGCCCCATTCCTTAATTTACCTGAATTATGTTAATAAATAAATCAATAAACCTTTATTTCAGACTGAAGTATGGACTTCAGCTGTGTTAGTATTTTGGTGTTAGTAATAATATTACTTAAGTAAACAGGTAGTGTTGTTAGTTTTCGTAATTACTCAATTGTACCTACATTAATTAGGCAATTAATACTATTCTTCATCTATGAACAGAATCAGTGTAAGTACTTCTGTAGGTTGATAGGTAGTAGTGACTTGACAGTCAGTCGCAAGTGCTGACAGGCAGTTATTAAATAAAATAATACAACAAGTATTTGTTCTATTATGTAACTTAGACCTCCGGTATCGTAGTTAAGCTAGATAACTCTCGAGTTCAGCTACAAAACTACATAATTAAATATCTACACCAGATGTGGAAACCAACCACCGCCTTTTGTTATTATTAAGTACGCAAGAGAGCCCTAAAATTTGATTTTAAACAAGCGGTGGAGAAAAACGTTAAACATCAAACTTTCAAAACTTAAAACAGTGTATCTGGGCCGCCATAAACAAAAACCACAACTTTGATTTTACACACTGTCTTAATAAAAGATGATTCCGTGAATGATAACACTAATAAATTTTCTGTTTATAATTTAGAGGCGTCTGTTTAATTTCTTATTGTTATGGTTAAAAGACAGGCTGAATCATCAAGACTCAAACGTTTGATATACCAAGTAAGTCAAGTGGATTTGTGGCAATTGTTATGATTCGACGAACTCTTGAGTTGTCTTGTGATGTATACGTCATCTATTGAAGGAAATCTTGAAAATGTATTTATGTAATCGAGATTTAGGTGATGGTTAGGTTATTTTGCAGGAAGAACTTCATGCTGAACACAAACAACACAACAACATGAGCTGTTTAACTTTACAAGTGAAAGTGATTTGATCTTAACACGTACACGCGTGGGGTGAATATTCGCCCCAGACCAATGCTTTCATCCATATTATTTAAAGTATGTACATATTTGATTATCGATTGTATCACTTAGTGTAATCCTAGTCAAGTTAACAAGGTGTCACACAACACTCGACGTCGATGCAAGTGGCAAGAAAAATCGGGAAAGTTCTCGGGGACGGTATTTCACCCCACGCGAGTATGGCGGCGATACAAATCTCTCGTCTGATTCTGAGGTATTTCTTGTAAGTATTGCTTTTATTGATCATCTATTTAGTATGTTTACAATTTCTTTAAGACTTTTGTATATTTTACTATGATCTGTGTATTGTTTATTACAGGTTTGTTATCGTCAAAAGTGGTGGATGTGCGTATGTCCAAGATCACGTGATCGTTCTGCTTCGAAATTCTGTAATACATGCAATAAATGAATTTGTCCGGATCATCAAATCCTAGTTTGCTCATATTGTTATGAAAAACACAAAAACTTGTTTTATATGAATATTAATAAAAAAAAACAAAAATATCTGAAGACCTAGCAAAAGCCATGACTATTTTCCTCCTTTTAAAAAAATTCTATATTTGGTGTTTATTCAATTAAAATGTAAAAGTGTCCCAATATTTATAGTAAACACAATATTTAAACGCATTTTATTACATAGTTTATTACTTATATTAACCTAAAAAGAGATTAATAAAAATGGACTAAATATTCACCCCTCGCGAGTAAATTTATAAGAAAACTAGCAACCCGACCCATGAGCATGGGCCTATAGCCTTCCTCGATAAATGGACTATCCAACACAAAAATAATTTTTCAATTCGGTCCAGTAGATCCTGAGATTAGCGCGTTTAACCAAACAAACAAACAAACTCTTCAGCTTTATAATATTAGTATAGATTAGGGCGCGTGTACTGTAGTGTTAAGCACTATAAATTAATATTTCAAATCAATAAAGATACCCAAAAAAAAAACAGCCGCTAAATGCAGACAACCTTTTATGTCATTCTAAAAAAATACGAACTAACTTTGTCCCTTTTATTCCCATGGTAAAAATATGACGAAAAAATAGACGTAGTCCCATACATCGACATGGAGATAATGTTACTATTGTAGGAGATTCTGTATGTTTGTTTGTGAGTCCTGTCATAGCTATAAGCCCGCCCGCGCCGGGTGGCAGCCCTATATTTAGAAACACATTAGCTTAGTTCCTGTTTGAATCAATGAGACATAGCCAAGATACATTATGGTTACTTGTAATACCCATGTTGTTTGATTGTTTATGGTGTGTAAAGAAATATATCTAATACTAGATTTATTTTGTTTGTAAGATGTTTTTTGACTCAGTCAGTTGGATTTTTGAACTGACATAATTATCTGTCAAGACGTACTAACCACACATAATGTATGAGTAAAATAGCGATTTGCTTCTTTGATTTTCCAAGCTAACGTTGACATATAACTTCATCGGTGTACTTATTCCTCGAGAAGGTATAGGCATAGGACTAGACATAAACATTCCTGATGACGTGCAGGTGTAGGTTTTGCCCCTATAAAGCCTATGAATCGGTTTTCTTAACTTTATTACTAAAGAGACTAATTGAGGAACTGGCGGCGACGAATACAAGCAAACATAACCTAGATGGTAATAAACAATTTTGATGAATTTTATAAAAGAGGAGTTTTGAGGGTTAGCACTAGATGCTAGTTAATTTCAATCTAGGGGCCTATCACAATGTTCTTCGTATGTCACTTTTGGATTTGGACAAGTCTCGGCACTGAGCCGGACGTTGAAAATCCAACAAGGCATAGTAATATGAAAATAATACTGTTTTAAACGTAGTGTTAGCTCCCAAGTGCTAGTTTAATATCACTGTACAAACTGACACAATTACGTACACAACTTGACATAGAACCAGCCATTCGATCACAATGATGGGATTACGTAGCTAGGTCAGAAGTCTGACCATTGTATGGCTTCCCATCGTCCGAACGTACTTCAAGCATCAGTGGGCTTTAATACATTGTATATAATAAATACATTGTCACTGTTATAATGTATGTGTGCGTAATATGGAGCAATAATGTTGTATTTTGGCATGGTGCGTAGAAACTTGAATGGGATTTTTATGTTAATTGTGTAATATATAAATGTAGTCGTCGTGTGTGCGTAATTGGCAGGTTATTTAATTATTCAATTTATTAGTCGTTTCCTGACACCGGTGAGGGAAAACATCGTAACGAAACTGTAAATCTGAAATCGCCAATCCACCTTGTGCAAGGGTGGTTATCAATGCTCCTGCCCTTTCTGTGTGAGAAAACCGCTGGTATTATTATTTTAGTAACTTTTTTTTTAGAATGAGGTGGGTATTAACAGCCGCACCTTTTAAAACTTGATCAGCTACTCCTAGTTTTCTTAGAGCATTTGATGAGCTTAAATTTGATAATAGGCATTTTGCTGAATCTTTTCAGTAAACCAGTCTACAAATAAAAGGATACTTAGGTACCCCGTTATCGTATATGTGTTCTGTGTTAGGTACCTACCATCCTACTTACATCTCCAGAGTGGGATTCAAAACAAAATAAGAGGTAGGTACTTACACCGAAGCGACTGTGCCTCTTTTTTTGATATTGTGGGTTATGTTTAGGTATGTCATAGTAATCTACACAATAGTTTCATTTTATTTACAGATCGTTACATAGGTAGGACACACGAGTAATAAACCTATTTAGACAGCTCATAACACGTCAAATAGAATACAAATAGGATTTTACCAGCAAATAGACTGACCTATTCGTATTGATCCATTAATGGCCACTTTGATAGCTTCTTCAGAGATGCACCAGTCGCACTTAACTCAGAGCAAAACCGTTAAAAGATCGTTTTATTAACGTAAATAATACGACCAATACAAAATGGCCTACCAAAAATAGACGCTCAGAAGTTTTCTAAAGGGAGACCTCTTTGCAAACGTGTCTTACAAAGTGGTCAGTTAAACAGACGTCCTCAAAATAACGATCATTTAATGAACAACAGTTATGTGAGGTATAAATGATGAGGTTGGTAGTTAGGAAGAATGAATCTTCGATATATTTTATTTAGTCCTAATAAAAACAATAACGAGCGCCATTGTTTATAATAAGGTTACAAAAATATTAAACAATAATGAATCTTTATTTAACTGAAGGATTTCTGTTTTGAAATCTGAAATACGGAACTTGGGCAATTACAGTCATGTAGAAGAATTACCGAAGACTTTCATTAAAATCTCTGCTGCATCTTTAACCAAAGTCATATAATAGTCTAACTACACATTTTAGGGTTTCGTACCCAAAAGGTATCAAACGGGGCCCTTTTACTAATTCTCCTGCTGTATTTATGCCTCGCTGTCCGTCTGTTACAATTTACAAAGTATATACAGTTAAAACATTTTTATCTTTTTAAATATTTTAATAAACTTCACCACTTACACGACTGTTTCACCACCTTTTTTAATATTTAAATAGACTTGCGTTTAGCTGCAACTCACCTGATCTTAAGTGATGCTTGAGTGAGTGTTAAGTCACGCTTGCCTAAGAGGAACCGGTTCACTCGTGTCTTGAAGATAACCAGATTATACTTATCGGTGAACAGAGAGGCGGTCAGTGAATTCCACATTCTGGCAGTTCGCACAGCAAATGTGGGTGCAAATTGCTTGGTTGAAGACCGTGGAACTTCAACCATATAGCGGTGAAGCTTCGCTGTATCTCTGCTCAACCGACGATGGAATGGGGATGGGGAAATTAAGTTGTGCAATCCCAAAGCAGACTTTACGCAATGTACCCGATAAAGAAATACGTATATACTCTCTGAAGTTTCGAGACTGTAAAAAACTTGTGACGGAATGGCTAAAGACTAAAACCTACGACGAAATTGAGACTTTAGTAGCTTCGAATCAATAGCCATTATAGTGAACACTACAGAAAAAATCACACACTGTACCAGACAACTCTCACACCATACACACACTACCACAATCACACATCACACAAAAGTGCGCCGTTACTATGCCCTATTTTACTTTTCTTTGTTTTCTCTTTTTTTATTTTTTCACATTATAGAGAAAGTAAAAATCGAAGAGCGGAGTCTCCTAACACAAGCAACTCTTTGCTTAAAAGGGGATCTCCTGTTACTTCTTGTTATTGTAATATGTGTATGAAATAAAAGCCTTTTTTTTTGGTGCTTAGCTTTTACAAGGAAATCGTCGTCAATGAGCCACTTGGCACGTCTATCAATAACTTCCAACGACTCCAGTTGGTATTATAAAAATAAAATTAAGTTAAAATTTAAAGGGAGCACCTGTACTTTTTTTGTATGTAATCCATACTAATATAATATTGATATACTAATACTAATATTTTAACTAACTCTGTCTGTTACGCTTTCACGATGAAACGGCTTAATCGATTTTGATGAAATTTGGTATGAAGACAGCTTGTGTAGGTACTTTTTCATCCGCAACTTCGTCTACATCTTCGATAACCGACATTCACGCGGACGAAGTCGCGGGCAAAAGCTAGTATAAAATATTGTACGGTAGTACGGAACCCTTTTTTGTGCGAGGGGCTCACACTTGGCCGGTTTTTCATAGGATATGTGTGTGTACGTACCTACGTGAAAGATTGTCCACAAAACAACATAATAATTTAAAAGTGGTCAGTTTTTTTGCACCTGAAGTCCAGCCCTAATGCGGCCCTGGCTTTTACTATTTATCACTGTGACTTTATTATAGGCAATGTTTCTAAATAGAACACAGCAGTTTGCAAATCATATTGACTCTAGTAAATGGATCAAACACCGTATAATTCTATTTCGGGATGACATTTTATTGGTTGGTGTTGTGTTGTTAATTGGGTGAAAGGTTGAGAGCCTGTGTTTACATAACAATAGCATTTATCACATTAGACATGTCTGGTACGTGGATACAGATCAATCAAACTTGCACACAGGATTGGCATGGCCTGCCTTTTGTGGAACTTTAGGAAGTTCAATTAAAATCGACCCATGTTTAATTGAATGAAACCCATGCACGGTTCAAAGTAAAACTAATTACTTATTCTATCATAATCCACAGCCTGACCCATTGCAAGCAGTGGGCCAAGACATATCCATTGCAAGCAGTGGGCCAAGACATATCTGATGTCGAATCCTGTAACGTAGGATTCTGATCAGACATCGCTATGTACTGTGGGCGCATAATTGGGATACGGGATAAAGAGAAATAACTCCTTTAAGCTCACATATAAACCTCACTTTTCAAGGGCAAATCTCTTTCGCTAGTCTCAAACAGGTCATATCCAAGATGGCATCAAAAAAATTGGCATTGATGCCAATTTTTATCGAATTTAGGGAGCAATGCATTAAAAGAAACTCTTAAGTGCGGATACTCAGGTACCTTAGACGTTGGACACTTGGACAGTCAACCCCTTTAAAACTTACCTGTATTACCTGTATACAACAAAATTACAAGATGGAAGAAGATGCATACCTACAATATTACCGGTTAAAAAAACTAAGGTAAGAAATAGATGAAGTTGTAAAAGAAACTTACCACCATCAACCTCGCTCCACACCTCTGCTTCGCCCTCTTGATGCAGTCCCTGAAGACATCTGGTACAGAAGTTATGCAGGCACCCCAAAAGCCTCGGCTCCACTAACTCCTTCTTACAGATCCCACAGTCCCACTCCTTCACCTTACTCTTTCTCCCATCGCTGTATGCTGAAGTTCTTGGAGGCACATTCAGGTTCTGGCTGACGGGACGACGGGTGTCTTTAACGTGGAGAGGACTGTTTCCAGCACTCAGAGAAAGCTGCTCCAAAGACTTCCTTTTATCCTGCTTCTTGCGTGTAAAGCTGCCGAAAATGTACAGAATACGATCCACTTCCATTTTTGAAAATTAAGATTTTGATTTTATTCGAACGCGACTTTGAATTTCGAAAGAACGTTATTTAAAAAATCAACCTGCCATCTTTTTCTCCGATTGTTTTCTTTAAGTTTTGTATTAAAATAACAGTGATTGTAAACTTGATCTATATTTCGAAAGCGTACCGAACGTGAAGGGCGTTGTTATAAATAAACGTGCGCCCGGCAAGACGTGTGAGATCCGACTGGCACACGGAGGGGACAAACGTAACCAATTGTAACGGTGTTGTAATGCATCATGCATCTAATCCTTGCTCTACTCTAACGTCCTGACGGATCAGCGAACATAGCCATCAATGTATTACCGACAATCTTTTCATTAGAGGTTTGGTCTGCAAAGAGCTGTTTCTTTTGAAATTCAGTGGCAATCAAAATATTGCATAATTACTGTTGCAGGTGAAGATACCTAACAAAATAAGTTCAGCCAGGAATTATCTTAAAAGTAGAAATGTCTCGGTCGACTACTCATATGAAGATATTTTATATGGGCTTTTTGTGCTGACCTAAGAATCTTTTGATTCAAGTGATGGTCAAACATTACAAGTGAATAAGCTGACTGTGTAGGGATGTAAACAGGGGCTTTAATACACTAAACTAACATAGATCCTCAGAAAACGAATTAAAGTCCATCCTGTCTATTGGAATTATAAAATCATTCTAACACATTCGATTTGAGAGAGCCATTCGTTTGAGATGAGGGCTCTCTCAAATCATCCGATTCCGTACCAATCAACCAATAGTTATCATCTGTAGTGTTATCCAAAAAGTATCTACATTATCCAAAGGTTATCGTCATCTGCCTAGCCATTTCCTAACTATGTTGGACTGCTGCATCCAGTTAGACTGGAAGTTGACCACTTCCAGTCTAACTGGATGCAGCTGAATACCAGGTTTTCACATGGAGCGACTGCCTATATGGCCTCCACAGCCCTGTTACTGGGAAACACGATATAGTACGCGCCACGAAAAATGAGACTTGACACAGACTTGATTTGACTTGCGCAGTACTCGATTTAAAACCCCTTGGTAAGACTGGTTGTGGACTGGACTCGAGCTCGTGGCTAAGTGACTCGAGCTCGTGGCTAACTTAAAGATCGCGGTCGGTCTGTGGATGGGTGACCATCCCTTTCATACCGAGTTCCCTCTGTGCCTCGGAAAGCACGTAAAGCCGTTGGTCCCGCTTGTCAATTGTAGATCTTTGGCAGTCGTTATGGGTATAGTCAGAAGCCAGAAAGTCTGACAACCAGTCTTACCAAGGGGTATCGTGTTACCCAGTAACAGGGTTGTGAAGTTCCGATAGGCAGTCGCTCCATGTAAAACACTGGTTTTCAGCTGCATCCGGTTAGACTAGAAGCCGACCCCAATATAAGTACTTGGGAAAAGGCTAGGGAGATGATGGTAACACTGGTTGTCAGACTTGCTTTTGGCTACCCATGACGACTGTCAAGGATCTAAATGATAGCAGGGACCAACAGCTTTACGTGCTTTCTGGAGTATGGAAGAGGCTCAGTATGAAATGAATGGTCACCAAATCCAGGAAAGGACCGCGGCAAGCATAACCATGACCGATCGATACCCGATGATCCTTTAGCCACGAGATCCTCTTGCATTACATTATCGAAGGTATTTCTATAGGTAATAGGGTATTTTACCAAAAAAATCTAATTAGTCCGTCAGTTAGATTATCGAAAAATATTGTACGTATTTTTTGTTTTATCAAATCAATAAAAACTGACGAAGATAAAACGCATCAAAGATCATGAGTGGGGGTTTGTGATGTCACTTCGCCAGTAAAAGTGTACTGACATAGTGATGCCACACGAGTTTTCGACGCACTGTATCGTCTTCATTTTTTGTTTAAAGTGAAAAAAGAAAAAAACGCGTGTCCAATATTTTTGGGAAATCTATCTGACGGTCTAATTAGATTTTTTTTGGTAAAATACCCTTTTTGTAATATTAGGAAAGTAACTCGGCCTCTGCTGTCTGTCTAATATTGTCACGGCTAAACTCCTAAACCGATTTAGACGAAATTTGGTACGGGATAAACTTGAACTGAAAGAAAGAATATAGGCTACTTTTTAACCGACTTCAAAAAGGAGGAGGTTATCAATTCGAATGTTTATATATTTTTTTATGTATGTTCGGGCATAACTCTGTCATATATAGACGGATTTGCAAAATTATTTTTTGTTCGAAAGGGGTTTATTCCGAAATGGTCCCATATAAATTTTACCAAAATTTATCCAGCCCTTTTTGAGAAAATCAACAAAATTCCAAAAAAAATACTTAGACGACGTTTTAGTTTCTTCAATCTTTGGAGTACTTACAATCTCTTTTAAGTGTGTCGCCGTTTCTTAATGGATTTGGATGTTAAGGCACAGTATTGCCTAAAAGCGAAAAATAAAAAGCTTTAAAAAAAAAAAGAATACAGAACACACATTACTTTACTTTCGGAAGTCGGTGGCGGTGGCTTTGTGTTTGTTGTTATATATTGCCACCGACTTCCGAAAGTAAAGTAAGTAATGTGTGTTCTGTGCTAAAGTTATTTAACACTTTTTAGTTTATGAAGGCGGATTTCTTTTTTTTGAAAAAGCTTTTTTTAATCTGCGACTTCATCTGCGTCCGCGATAGTCGACATGTACTCGAACGAGGTCGTCCAAAGCTAGTTTTGAATATACAAATTCCGGATAAACTAAAATCTATTACTAGATACTTAAAAACACCCTTGGCTTCCTTTCATAAATGGCAGTTGCAATCATGCGTGATGCATGTCCCGTCTAATTTCCTCGTTGAGGGATGGGGGGGCTCGTAACCAGAAGTTATTTCTGTTCAGCCACCCCTGCCATTTCTCATTTCCTTTGCTTTTTGATTGATTTTTATGTGGTTTCAAAAGATAAGATAGGTAGGAACTTAATGTACTGTTGAACAAGTTTTTTGGTAGGCAGCTTGAAACTATTAATGGGCTTAATACTTACTACCAACATACGTGAAACTGTACCTCTCATTTTTCGAAGCACCTATTTGTAATATTTTTGTATTTTTATACATAGTTGACTATCACTTTGCTCGCGACTCGTTTGCGTGATTTTTTGTGTTCCGTAGCCAAATGACAAAAAATGGAATCCTAATGGATTCGTCATGTCTGTCTGTCCGTCCGTATGTCACAGCCACTTTTTTCCGAAACTATAAGAACTATAATACTGTTGAAACTTGGTAAGTAGATGTATTTTGGGAACCGCATTAAGATTTTTACACAAAAATAGAAAAAAAAAACTAAATTTTGGGGGTCCCATACTTTCTTAGAACTGAAACTCTATTTTTTTTTTTACGTGTGTGGTATCTATGGATAGGTCTTTAAAGATGAGATTAATTGAAGTTTCTAATATACAGGAGATACACTTCCAATTATATTAACCTAACAGCTTTGTAATACCTATGTTTTACAAATAAAAATACTGATTCTGATTCTGATTCTGAAAGTGGTAAAATGTCCCCCCCCCCCCCCCCTAACTTCTAAAATAAGAGAATGATAAAACTAAAAAAAATATGTGATGTACATTACCATGTAAACTTCCACGCAAAATTGGTTTGAACGAGATCTAGTAAGTAGTTTTTTTTTAATACGTCATAAATTGTAAACCGCAATTTACCTTTCATTCAATCAACTCAAATAAAAAAATGAAAATACTTTTATATTTAAATGTCACTTGCTGCTACGGAATCCTTCATGGGCGAGTCCGACTCGTACTTGGCCGCTTTTTTTTCTAAACGATAACGGGATAACGTTGCTTCCTATTGGTGAAAAAAAAAAGATAATATTGTATGCAGATCCGGAGATTACCTTTAAAGAAATTTTACCTTTCGAGTTAGTAGTAGTAATTAGTACCTATAGATTAATTTTAGATACATATTAAGCATTAATTTTAGTATCACACAATATTAAAAAAAAATGTTATATTATGATCTGTTTTTTTTTGAAATTAACAAGTATGGGTCTAATGTATACCAACCCATTTTTTTATTTTATTTGGTTCACACTACATAAACTATTTTTTTTAAAACGTTTGATATTTCTCGTATAACGGGTGCGTTTACAAACATATTATAAACTTCACATACGCAAACAGCCAGTCTCGGAACAACTAGGCCATACAAATATTTTTTCCCTGGGGGAATCAAATCCCCGACAAGCAGCTCAGCAGCCAATCGCTCAGCCACTGCGCCAACCGTGCCAAAAAATAAAATAAAACAAACGAACATAAAACCTCCTCATTTTGAAGTCGATTATAAATATCGTTTCCCTTCAATTCCAACTCAATCATTCGAATGCAGCATCGAGTTTATTATCGAAATACAACACCGAAACATTTATAGCACCAATCGATATTGCTTGGAGCACGTGCAAACTCAATCGAGATCCCATTATGACCGGAAAAGGAACCAATAAACTGTTCATTTGTATGGCCAAATACACACTTATTACCTACTAAGGTATAAATCCTTATTTGGATGATGTAAGGTTGAGTTTCTGTTGAGGATACGGGTAGGCCGCTTTCCGGCCTAATTAAATTAAAATTATAAACGAACTTTAGATTTTGTTTGATTACGGACTGAAAGAATGAGATCACCAGAGTCGATAAAAATGGCTGAAACATTGAGGATAGTAAGACGAAATTACGTTTAATATTATATAAATGTCAATAAAAAATAGCGTTAAACTTCTCTGTCAAAAATGTCTAGGGAAATTCTGATTAGTACCGAGTTAGGTAATTATAGTCACAGGCGCTATAACCGGCCATGGGTCTTTTAACAAACATCTCTTTGATAAAGGAGTTAGACATCCCACTGTGCCAAGCCTGTATGGGGGTGGACGAGACAGCAGTCCATGTGCTTCTGAACTGCCCTGAGGTCGCTCATACAGGGCAAAGTAGGTACTTAGATACCCAGGTAACCCACGAGAGATTGCCAGAGACGTCAGGTCTTTCTCGGGAAACTGGAGTGGATCGAATGATTTACTTCCCACCTGTACGCAAAATACGCGCTGAGACACAGTATAAGCGGTAATACTTATATTGTGGTATGAGTATTAGTACTAACGTAGCTGAGACTTGAAGTTGCGGACACCAGCCCATTATACTTTACTATAAGGGTACATAATTCAGACAAATCATTTATTCATCCCGAGAGCGGCCTTTGATTCTAAATATTGTTGAAAAAATATAAGAATAGGTAAACAAATCGTATATTACCACAGATGTGACATCGCGACGTATAACATAAGACATGAATAACAAACAGTTTAATAAAATTTAGAATGTTATAAGTAATTATTTTGCGTAATAATTGGAACGCGACCGTTCGGCGACCCACATTTGGCGGGAAAACTAATGTCAGCGCTATTTTGCGCGCGCACCCGGCTGCGTGGGGCGAAACGCCTTTGGACACTGAGGTGCTGAGGTGATAAGTTTGGAGGATTCACCTTGTAGTGGGTACTGTCCGATATTTCCTGTGCACATTGTCAATTTTATATTGACAATCTATTGTCATATAGTGCTGATGGCCTCCAAGTCGACACGGTTATATGCGTTGGTCGTGGGAAATTCCACGATATTTCGACATTTTGTTGATTTGAAACTTTATCTGTGTATGTTATTATTATATTCAACCCGTAGGCTCACTACAAGGCAAAGGCCTCCTTCCATTCCTTCCATCGGTCTCGACTTTTCGCTATATCTTGGCAATTCTTAAAGAAGCCATCCAAGATTCCAAGTCGTACCGCCATCTCCATCTCTTTCGTGGTCTACCGCGACTCCGTCTCGTCTAAACTAGAGCAAATAGGTACTACAAGATCTCAGCAGTGCGAGCCTTGAGGTTGGACTGCGCAAGCTAATTGATATGACGTGTTTTCTTCCCATTTTGACTTATGGAGCACAGACTTGGTCTTTGACCAACATTCAAAAGTCCAACCTCAAGGTTTGCCAACGTGCTATAGAGTGCACCTTTCTTGGTGTTAAATTTACCGACCGTGTTCGAAACACAGATCGTTGACCTAGCTCAAAAGGATGTCCAGTTTAAATGGGACTGACTTGGACATGTCTGCCGCATGCCGAACGACCTATGGGCCCGAAAATCCCAAAGTGGCTGCCCCAAAATCATCTTAATATGTTTGTACCTATATTAAAGTTTACCCCATAAACAGACAGCCAGTAAGGCTGCCTTAGGAGGTTTCAAGCAGAGCAATCGCCCAGGGCCTCGCAGTGCTCGCTTTTGCAGGGGCCTCGCGTAGCAACGAACATACAACAAACCTCGCAACAATAAAAACCGGCTCAGCAGCTATGTATGTACCTACATGTAGATATATAAGTCGTTACAGGGAGGGGTCGCATTTGTCAGTCAGCAGTGCTCAGGAAATACCGATGGACGTGCTGTGTCAGAAATTATCTCTCCTTCCTTCCTAGAAAAGAGTTTATAATATTACCAAGTTACCAAAACATTAAATTGTTACCAACTTGCTGTCTGACAGAGTTGAAGGATGTTGATTTTGACATCATCCTGGGGTTGGCGACAAAACCGGCAACCCCGGTCTGTAGTGTTGGTTTGGTTGGTTGGGACGACTACCAAGATTGGTAGTCGTAGAATTAAACTAACATTCAACGCCTCCGAGAAAAGCTTATAAGTTTACCTAGAAACCGGGCGGGGTGGAGACTATTGACTCAATTTTAATTAGACTCGCCAGCCATGTCGCATTGATTGTCGTGTCGAGCGGTATCTGGCCTGCATTATTATTTGGATACTGGAAACTCGCACGGAACTGCGGTTTAGGCACATCGATATATTTCAATCGACACGCTACGCTTCGAATCGCTTAGTCACCTCTTCTTTCATGTTAAATTGGATAACATATTGGTACCTAAGTAGTTGATGTACCGACGCCTGTTGTGAAAAAGAAAAACTACCAGCAATATGAAAAGGATTCAATTCTATCTCACAGAGGCGGATCTATATGAGGGCTTTTCAGGGTGCAGCCCAGGGCCCCATAAATATAGGGTCCCCAGCCCCTATTGAAGATAATGGACAATAAAATTAATATAAAAAAGACACCTATCTAAAACATCCTGAAAACATTTTTTTTTTGACAAAATAGCAATTAAATGATTCATTAAGCAGGGTCCCAAGTAGTATTAGCACAGGGCCCCACAAACTCACGGTGCGTCCCTGAGCAGCTAAGCAATGGAGCGAAGGAAAGCGATAAAATAGTGGTGGTAGTTATGTAAAAAAAGCGGCCAAGTGCGAGTCGGACTCGCCCATGAAGGGTTCCGTAGCAGCAAGTAACATAACATAAAAGTTTTATTATTTTTATATTTGAGTTGATTGAATGAAAGGTAAATTGCGGTTTACTATTTATGACGTTTTAAAAAAAAACTACTTACTAGATCTCGTTCAAACCGACTTTCGGTGGAAGTTTACATGGTAATTTTGTACATCATATATTTTTTTTAGTGTTCTCTTATTTTAGAAGATATAGGGGGGGGGGGGGGGCATTTTACCACTTTGGAAGTGTCTCTTACTCAAACTATTATTCAATATCATTTTTGAAGGCCTATCCATAGATACCCCACACGTATGGGTTTGATGAAAAATTTTTAAGTTTCAGCTCTAAGTATGGGGAACCCCCAAAATTTATTGTTGTTTTTCTATTTTTGTGTGTAAATGTTAATGTGGTTCACAGAATACATCTACTTACCAAGTTTCAACAGTATAGTTCTTAAAGTTTCGCAAAAAAGTGTCTGTGACATACGGACGGACAGACAGACGGACATGACGAATCTATAAGGGTTCCATTTTTTGCCATTTGGCTACGGAACCCTAAAAAGTCAGCCGGTACCTATAAAATATGTTTATTTCTTCTTTTTACTAAATATGCGGATTTGTACGTTTGTTACGTTCGTTTAATTTACTTACTGTGATATTCAATTCCTTCAAGTTAATTAATCATAATTACATTTTGAATAATATTTCACACGAAAGAAAGGTACAGGTTTTACGAAATGAAATAAAACGTTTCTCCTGTCAATGTCGAACGGCTTTAAATTCCAACAATTTTGATTTGCGTTCAAAAAAGAAAAAATGTGGGTCATTTAAATCATGTAATAATTTTTACGACTGCAAATTAAACTTTGTCGGAATGACATACCACTGTTGACATAATACGCCTGAGTTGCGCTTCATTGCTATACAATCAATAGCATTAAATAAGTTATGTTGTCCTTTTCTACACCTTCAAAAATGAAAGAGAACTGTAGTAAGATTGTTTAATATCAACGAATTTCTAATGATGCGATGGAATGTTTTTACATGGCGCTCGTCGTCCGCGGAACTATTTTTCATTTCTATGTGTCCCAAATAATGTTTATTTATAATGTACGCGAGTTAATTATGTCAGTGCTGATTTCGGCGTGAAGTAGCACGGTCCGGGGCACATACCGATATGTTCAACGTAAACAAACTATGTCTGTTTTCTTGCCTCTGTGTTATTGTTGTTATTGTCCTCTATTTTCAATCAGAAATCGCACGTTTAGAGGATAATTATCGAAAACTAGGTGAGCAGGAATATCTGTAGTGTGTTTATAATAAGTGTTGTGGAATTTGGTGTATGAATTTCGGTTTAAATTTCAGAGTTTAGGTTGGTACAGAGTCACTCGGAATCTCGTCAGTTTTTCCCGAAAAGTTTAGAAAGAAGTGACGATGATACTGTGGTGATATACAACAGGGTCCCGAAGACGGGATCGACGAGTTTCGTGGGAGTAGCGTACGATTTGTGTAAGAAGAACAACTTTAAAGTGTTACATATCAACATTACTGCTAACAGACATATCATGTCATTAAACAACCAGTATAAGTTTGCTCAGAACGTCAGCAAGTGGTATGAAGTAAAGCCTGCATTGTATCATGGTCATATGGCATTCCTTAACTTTGATCGGTGAGTAACAATCAAATAAACCATTATAAACTTAAAGACTTCTCTTATCTCTTTCATATTTCTTGTAACAAATTAAAACCCTGAAGTCCAGTTGTGTTAAAAACTTTACTCAAAGTTAGCTCAAGGTTAAAATAACAAAATGTCATACAAATAACTTGTAGTTCAACCTCATTTCAGTAACTAACTCTAAATTAAGTTTTTGGTGTAACTGGACTTTAGACTACAACCAATAGGACATCACAATTTTCAAATTTAGAATCATTTTTTCCTTTCATAAACAAGGGAAATTCTACTACATAATATAAACCACACAACTATGCTGCAATAAAGTTATTGAAACCTTAGACCACTGTCACATACAAAAAAAAAAATGTAGAAGCTGTGTCTCTATCACTATTAAAACAGACATATTGCGGTAGAGGGCATCCTTGATGGGGTTTTTGATAGTATGAAACTCAACTGAAGCAGTATTTGTATGACAAGTTACTTCTATCATTTAAGTTTGGGACTTTTTGGTACAAGTCGGATCAGTTACTTGTATTGCCGCTTCATCTGGCGGCCACCTTAGGTATAACTTAAAGAATAGTTCATTTGTATTCATCTTGTACTGTTTTCATGTTAGTGTTGTTCCTAAGATGGCCCTATGATCACATAAATATTTTATATCACATGTCTACAATGCCATGCAAAGTTCTACTGTCATCCCATACCACACATATTGCATGCTTATTAATACTGTACGCAAAATATTCTCTGAGCTGTGGAGTTGCAGACACCAGCCCATTATACCATACCATTAGCTTATTAATAAACTGATCGAACTAAAAAAAACAGTAGTTGGGGAAAACGCATAAAACATTTTGCCAATCATTAGTTGCCTTATATAATTGTTTATGGTTTAAATGTTGTAACTCCATTTAGGAACAAGATATGTAAACAATCCCGAGAGAAATACATGGATGTAGATAGCGTAAGAATGTCCCTCTTTGTTTGTCCAAGTCATTATGGACCTAGACCAGAGGTCGGCAACTTTTTGAAATAGAAGAGCCAATTAGCAATCTTACTGCAAAACTTTTCCGCTAGAGGCGCCACCGAACTATAATATAACGTAAACAAAGCAATACTGACATGATAAAGTTGTCAAAAAAAAAAGGCCCTTTTTGACATTTGATTAAGACCCTAGAATGTAACTTGGAAACTGAAAGAAGAGAGTTAGATTTGTCTCATAAACTCTTTTCGTTTATTAATATAATATATATATAATATAGGTATGTATATATTTACTTCTGTGTATATGTATTCCAAGATATAATTATATATGTGTAGTTTATATAATTTTTTTTTTGTTTAACTTTTTTGAATATTACTTTTTGTAATGCACCTGCCATATTATCTCTTCACCACCCTTGGTTGACTGGTAGAGAATGCCTAAGGCATTAAGTCCGCCTTTGTACCTTCGTGCATGAAGTATAAATAAATAAACTGAAAGAAACAATAAAATAATAATTAATTACATAAAGTGTTTTAAAAAATACATAATTTTTTTTTGGCGCGTTGTATAATGATGGAATAGGTATATTGCGAGTATGCTTTTCGCGCTTACTTTAAAATAGAATGCAATTTCTAATTATTACGAAACGTCTCAAAAACAGTTATGTTCTCAGTGTCTTTTTTTTAAATACTAGTGTTGTAACCAATTAATTAAGGAATTGCATCAGCTACATTCGATTTTAATAGTAATTAAATATTGTGTAGTGATCTTTACTGAAAAGAATGAGCTTGGCGCTCAAAGCCGTAAATAAAATGTTGAATTGGCGACACTGGTTTCTCTAGAATGGCTTGTCTCTGACCAAGCGGCATTTATCAGATCAGAGACAAGCCATTCTAGATGTTATTGTACCTAAAAATATTAAATTAAAGACAAATTGAACTTTCGTACCATGTTATCATTTCAAAATACCTACAATATTAAAGTTTAAGTTACATTTTTTAATCAGAACTTAAATCCAATGCATTTAATACATAATCAAATCGATCAAATACTCATACAAACTTGAATCGATTTATCGTGAGTATCGAGTACGGAGTCGTATGGTTACTTCACTAGTGACATGACAAATGTCAAACAAAACGGGCCTATTATATTTTTACGACTTTAATACTTTTTGTCTGTGCATCAAAATTATATTTTTTAGCTTGCGGAGCAGCTTTTTTAATACCGGAATAGTTAATCGTCCGTTATTATCAACCATTTTTGATAATATTTATTACAACGAAACACTTGGGTTACCAAGTGTTTCGTTGTAATAAATATTCTATAAAATAGGAATTTTACCGCGCTAATAGTGTTTACATTATAGTTCAGTGGCGCCCTCTGAGATTAGCTTCGCGTAAACAACCCTATAGTTACAATTTACAACATTTTCCAATTTTTTAAAGCCTGCTCTACACTACTCGCGAAGTAGGTCGAAGTTGAGCGAATACAATAGTGTAGAAGGGCACTTCGCTTCGCTTCGTGCAACCTCGGCTCGCATCGGGCGACTTCCAGTCGTTGTCGGTTTTTGCGCCCGAGTCAAAGGACTCGAAGTATCCCGAAGTTGCGAACACGAAGCGTCTTACTACACTACTCGGCTCACTTCAGTTTGCATCGAGACGTCAACAGCGCATGTTGTATTCATCGTTCCGTAATTCACAGAACACTGATACGATGAGTGATATACAGTGGACACAAGAACAAATTTTCTTGTTCCTAGAAACACTGCAATCAGAGCCAGTTATTTGGGACCCAAATGAGAGGGGTCATAAAGACAAAAAAAAAGTCAACGATGCTTGGTTTTTAAATAATTTTTTTAAAAATTTTAAAATATAAAATATTAATTTAATTTAATTAATTTAAATTTATTTAAAATATATTATATTTAAAAAAAAATAAAGTCAACGGCAGCTGCCACTTGAACGTTATCCATGATGCCTATCGTGCGGGCGCCGGGCGACTGAGCTCCTCGCGAAGTTGCACGAGTGTGTAGTCACATACTTCGGACTTCGATCAACTTTGGTGAATACTTCGTCGAGGCAACTTCGCGAGTAGTGTAGAGCCGGCTTAAGAGCCACTAATTGTTCTACTTATTCATTGACGACATGGTTGGCGCAGTGGCTGAGCGATCGACTGCTGCGCAGCGTGTTGCGGGTTCGATTCCCGCCCAGGGTAACATTTGTGTGGTGAGCACTTGTGTTTGCCTTGTGTCTGGGTGTTGTTTATCTATATATGTATGTATTTACAAAAAAAAAATGTATTTGTGTATGTATATCAGCTGTCTGACACCCATAGTACAGGGTCTCCCTAGTTTGGGGTCAGATGGCCGTGTGTGAAAATGTCCCCAGATATTATTATTATTATTTCTCGGTATATTTAAAATATCTCACATCTATGTGTGGGTCGGAATTGGCACGGGCCGAAGCCAAGTGCATTGTGTACTAAATTAGTTATTTAAAAATTTGCGGGTTAACCTGCATGTATTCAAAATAACTGCTTTTTGTAGCAGAAGGTAAGTAGATGGACTAATATTCAATGAGTTAAGGCTATTGTGTAGGGTTTTTGGGATGACTCCTGTGCTGGATAGTATGATGGGGGTAGTTTTGGTGTGTGTAACATTCCACTGCGTTTTAAGTTCTATTGACAAATCTGTGTATTTTGCAATTTTTTCCGTATGTGTGCTAGCAAGGTTATGGGTGTTGCAAATTGCTATGTCTATTATGTACACTAATTTCTTTTGTTTATCTAACATAGTAATGTCTGGTCTATTATTGTAAATTGTTTTATCTGTAATTATTGTCCTATCCCAGTACAATTTGAAATTATTGTTCTCTAACACTGCTTGCGGTTTGTATTTATAGTAGGGGACTTTGTCTGTAATTAGTTTTACTTGAATTGCTAATGATTGATGAACTATTGCAGCAACTTGATCATGGCGATGTTTATAATCGGTTTGGGCTATGGCTCTACATGCACCTGTGATGTGCTGGATGGTCTCGGATGCACCATGGCATCGTCTGCAGGAGTCATTGTAGTTGGGTCTGCGAATTATGAATTTTTGGTAGTTGGCTGTGTCAATGACCTGATCCTGGATGGCAATCATAAATCCCTCGGTCTCAGGGAAGAGTTCGCCTCGTCGCAGCCACGCGTTCGATGCTTTTATATCGACATGAGGTTGCTGCAAGTCGAGGCGATGTCTTCCGTGAAGTGATTTACGTTCCCATGCTGCAATCTTTTCTATTTTACTGGTGATACGTTCGTTGGTCTGTGGTTCAGTACTGTGTAAATTAAGTGGGGTGAGTTTTTTGTCTACTTGTGTAATTACTTTGTGAAGTGGTGACTGAAGGGCTTTCTCAATAAAAAACTTTCTCAAGCTGGTAATTTGCTTGTTGTGCAGATTTACTATATCTATAAGACCGCGTCCACCTTCGTCTCGCGGTAGCGTGAGCCTCTGGACACAAGATCGTGGATGATGTTTTCGGTTTTTAGTTAGGGTAGTATTTATACAGCGTTGCAGTTTAGTTAGATCAGTTTTGGACCAGTTTATAATTCCGAAAGAATAGGTGAGTATGGGTATAGCAAATGAATTTATGGATTTTATTAAATTACGCGACGTCAGTTGTGATTTTATTAGCATGTTTAGTCTGTGTTTATATTTGGAGATTATTTTATTTTTCGTGTGTTTTTGATCAATTTGGTGTGATTGTTCAAAACCTAAGTATTTGTAGGTGTCATTTTGTGATAGGGGATCTATTGCTTGGCCAGATTCTAATACGTATGGGTTACTATCAACATGATTTCCTTCTCGTAGAGTAAATGTTTTGCACTTGTCAATACCAAAAGACATGTTTATATCATCAGAAAAGGTTTGAGTAAGATCTGCGAGTGAGTGGAGTCCTGATATACTATTGCAATAGAGTTTAATATCGTCCATGAACATTAAATGGGTGAGTTTAAAATTATCCGATGTTTCATTATTTTTGATTGTAAGACCACTGTCAGAAGAATTTAGAAGATTAGATAAAGGATTTAAAGCGAGGCAAAACCAGAGAGGGCTTAGAGCGTCGCCTTGGTAAATTCCACGCTTTATGGGTATGGGATCTGTTTCTATTGATTTTCCTACTTTAAGTTTGGTATTCCAATGTTTCATGGACTCTGACAAAAAATTAATTATTGCGGGATGAATTTTGTAATGCTCTAGTATGTACAGTAGCCAACTATGTGGGACAGAATCAAAAGCTTTTTGATAATCTATGTACATGGTGCAAATATCATTTTTAAAGTTAGTATTATGTTTCATGGCTATGGCATCTATAGTTAATTGCTCTTTACACCCCTGACTATATTTACGGCACCCTTTTTGTTCCTCAGCTAAGATGTTGTTCTGGACGGTGTGTTTATATATAATTTCCGCAATGCAACCGGTTGTTAATTTGTAAATAGTTTGTAGGCAAGTTATGGGTCTGTATTTGGCTGGGTTCATATAATCGGTGTCTTTAGGAAGCATATAGGTTAGGCCTTGTGTAATAAATTCTGGGATATTTTGTGGATATTTAATGAAATCATTGATGTGATTGTAGATGGAGGGGTGTAGGCAAGTTAATTTCTTATAGTAATAGTTGTGAATGTGGTCTGTACCAGGAGCTTTCCAATTATGAGCTTTATTGATGACGTTAACGAAAACCTCTAATGGAATATTAGCAAATGACATATCAGTGACGTTTTCTAAATTGCGTTTATCGTCCTGTATCCATGTCGCAGTATGATTGTGTTCTGATGTATTCGACCAAATATTTGACCAGTATGTGTGTAGCTGTTCAGGGGAGGGATTGGGTCTGTCTGTCTGTTGTATGTTTTGTGTATTTGCTGTGTCTGTGGTTAAAGTTCTGTAAAATTGTCTTTCGTTGTTTATAAATTGTGTGTTCTGATCCTTTCGTTTAGTGCAATTGAAATATCTGCGGCGGCGACTTGTTACAGCGGAGAGCTTTTGTTTAAGACTATCCATGAATTGTTCATTTGTTGTGTTAGGTTCTTCATAACTAGAATGTGTTCTGTATTTGTGTTTTATTCTTTCAATATGTGTAATCAGTTTCGAGTGCCTATTTCCGTTGATGTATTGTGTCATTCTTGCTATGTTTCTGCGTATTACCTGTATTTTTATATCTAGCCGTTTTAGCTACTTTGGTCTTCGGTCTATAACTATGTCGCGCTGTTGTATAAATGTTTGTGTAGATGTTTGTGTAGATATTTGCGTAGATTGCTCTTTGATTTTGGATCCATTGCAGATTGCTGCTGTGTAAGCAGCACAATAGACAAGTGTGTGGGTTTTCAGAAAATCGTCATCATTTGATGTATACTTAGGTATAACTGTGTGATTTAAGAAAGTGATTATGTGAGCAAATTTCTTCGATGTTTTTTGTTTGGGTATAAATGGCCTAGTTGTAGGGTCTGTTAATAAATATTTACTGTAGGTTTCTTCAAAGGTCCTTTCTATTTTGGTGTCTAGGGATTCGTCTACGAACAAAGCGCTTATGGTTTCTTCGTGTAATGTATCTGCTTGTGAGTATGTATTGTCAATTGTTTCTTGAAGGTCTGTTTGATTTAAGTCATTACTAGAGTGTAAGCTATTGGGGTGCGTTATTATTGCATTTTCTACTATGTCATCATGTTGGGTGTATTGTGTAGGCTGTATATTGAGGATGTCCCTAATTTCACGTTTAATTTCTTCTAACTTGTCGTCTGAGATAAGCCTATTATTTATTATAACTCTACGCTGGTCGGCGATACGTTGTTCAGATACATGCGTGATACTCGGAAATTGTTGAGTTATGACCGTGTGCAGTTGTTTTCTGTATGCAGTTCTATTGGTTTCTAAGTGGGTTATTTTAAAATATTCTCTAATGATTGCCTCATTGATATCTTCAGTCCATCTTAAACGACTAGTTGTGTTTATGGGTTGTTGTGTATCAGATACTAAAGGTTGTGTACGTGCTATTGTGTTTTGTGTTTGACCGATAATTTGAAGATGGATTCGGACCTCATTTTTTATGGACTCTAGTATGGCGTCAGGGAGCAACTTATTTCGTAAAATTGCTCGTTTCTGATCGCCTAATCGTTGTTTAGAAACTTGAATCTCGGGAAATTTTTGGGTGAATTCAGCATATAAAGGATCTAAATAACCGCGGATTTTGGTATCTAAATCTGTGACTTGAAGGTAAGTGCGCCAAATGAACTCATTCATCTCTCTTGTCCATCTCAATCGCGCGCGAACTTGGCCAGTGGTGGGTTCAGGATTGTTGGCGACTGCCTCCTGAACAACAGCCACGGTTATTATTATTATTATTATTATATTTGGTTATATAATAGTTGGAATATATAATAGGTGGGTTGGTAGTTTGGAATTGCACAATTTAATTCCCCCATCCCCGTTCCATCATCGGACGAGCAGAGATACGGCGAAGCGTCACCGCTATATGGTTGAAGTTCCACGGTCTCGAACCAAGCGCTTTGACTCCACATTTATTGTACGAACTGCCAGACTGTGGAATTCCCTGTCCGCCTCTCTGTTCCCTGATAAGTATAATCTGGCTATCTTCAAGGCACGAGTGAACCGGTTCATCTTAGGCAAGCGTGTTCCAACTTAGGCCGCATTATCACTTACGATCAGGTGAATTGCGGTCAAACACAAGCCTATTTAATAGTAAAAAAAAAAAATACAAAAAAATAATGTCACTATAGGTAGGGATTGTGAAAACGGTTAGTTTATAATGCATGATTGCTTATGGAACCGAAGAGCTGCATGCGGATCGCGAGCCACAGGTTGCCGACTCCTGACCTAGACCGCAATTGGTCAGCTTATTACTAATCGTGCAAATATTAGGGGGTATAACTGCGTAGATAATACCAGTATCACATTCGAATAATAGAGTCATTGACTAAATTAATTTGCTAGTTGTTCTGTGTTGTGTAAATTAGTCATGATGCTGGTATGATCTGAATTGGGTGACTGTTTGGCCTTTAAATGATTAAGCTAACGTGTTTTAATTGCAACACACTGTGTCATTTGCTCATTCGGTTTTTTTTCAACCTGTGTTGCCCCACTCCTGGGCAAAGTCTCCCTTATAGCCTTCTAATCTTCCCTGTGCTCTCTTCTCTGGCATCATAAACGTCTCTAAATCATCATGCCAGCATTTCCTGGGCCTCGTCGACGACGTGTATCTTCTGGCATCTGGTTACATATCTTTAGGCTTTTTTGTTTGCAAATAAAAACTCTTTTTTGTGTATTTGTGTTACCCAGTAACTGCACTGTGTGGGTGAGATAGACAGGTGCTCTATGTAACACATTTGTATTTATGAAATTAGATTGGAAGCCGACTTCAACATAGTTGGAAATAGGTTAGGTATATGATCAGGATCTCTATGTGGTTGCTTTTTTTTTTTTTTTTTGAGGCATGAGTGGGAAATCCTCATGGACGCCCAGACTGTTCCATAGGTGAAGCAGTCTGGGCAGTGCCGGACTCTTACCGGCTAAAACCACACTCACTCCTGCCTAAGCGTGAGCCCCTGCTACAACTGTTGCAGGGATCTTTATAGGCCTGCAATTTAGTTTGACAATTTTGATTTGGTTTTTTTATTTACAATTTTTACAATTTTAACGATGTACTCAATAAATTCGTCCTTTAATTTGTGGCGTTCTAATAGGGTCCTAAAACTTTCCTTACTTATTTTTACTCCAAGGTTCATCTCTAGGTTATGCCTGTGGGAGCCATACACAGGGCATTCCGTTACCTACCTATGTGGTTGTTTAGTATGGAACAAAAACTTGTAACTTCAAAATCCAATGGAATTTAATCTTAGTCTTTTTATTTCTACTTATGTACAGAACAGGATCTATCTTTACCTTAGGCCCCTATCCCTCTGGCGTTTTACAAGCGTGGGTGTTTCTCGAACGTCTGCACAGCGACAACGCTGTGCCGACGCGACGTTGACGTCGCGAGTTGCTAGTGGCAAGCGTTCGCGCTGCGACTTCGCAACGTTAACGTCGAATCAACACGACGTTAACGTTGCGTTTTTTGGCAATAGGTACAATCGCGTCGTTCTGCTCTGTATTCTGTCCGCGACGTTAACGTTGTGTTCAGCGGTTTCGCAACGTTAACGCTTGCGTAAAACACTAGTGGCATAGTGGCCTAACTTTTATTCAAATAAATATTATTCTTATGCTTACCCATTGGTGTGTAAAACCTGAGTACCAGCTAATTAGAAAATTTTCTCTTTTCCAGGTTGGGAGCCACATCAAAGCCTATATTTATTAATTTAGTAAGGAAACCCCTTGATAGACTAGTGTCATACTATTATTTCTTAAGAAATGGTGACAATTATAGACCACACTTGGTGCGGAAAAAACATGGAGATAAGATGGTAAGATATTATTATTTTAAGATACTTTGATATTCCAAGAAATATTTTTAATATATTCAGGTAAGAATAACATATTAAACTAATTCATAAAAAGTTAGAATTGCTTTTAAATATTGTCTATTTAAACTTAAATTCTTAAATCGCTAATCCATCTTTAGCATGCAGAGTGATTAATTTTTCTGCCTTCTCTGTACCTATAAAAAGAGGTCTTTGTCCCGCAGTAGAACAATAATATGTATTACATTTTTAAACATAAATTGGTGCTGTTAAAAATGTAACGCATATTCCTTTATTACAAAAATAATCTAAATCTGATCATAGTTGTTACAATAACTTCAGCCTTGAAAGTAATGAGAGGACTAATTAAATTCTAATCTAAATTGCTATAAACTTTATCAAGAGCAAATTCGTGGCCTAAGGCCCGGCGCAGCGCCCGTTGCTGGCATCGACATGCATCGGTATTTTTAGGCGACGAATAAAAAAAATAAAAAATAATAATAAATCTTTATTTAGCTAAAAAATACAGTTTTATGCAGCATTTTATTAGAAGTGAGTATACAAACAAATTTCATGCCGTACATCTAATCTGTACAATAGTTATCACTATACCTCTTAAACTAGGTTGTACCTGTATCTTAAGAGGTAGTGCTGGCCGGGGTAAAACAATAAAAGAAAAACAACAAAAACTTAGCAAGAGGACTGTGTCAGTCTACAAACGGTAGACTGACACAGTCCTCTTGCTAAGTGCTTACAAAATTAAATAAAATAACAAAAATAGGAGAGACGGACAAAAACGAAAATAGAAAAATTACATTATATATGTTTAGGAGAGTGTGTATTGTAAGGTGTGTGCGTGAGTGGTGTGTATGTGTGCGTGAGTGTATGCGTATCTATATGTGATGGTGTGTGCTTACGATGTGTGTTATACATTGTATGTTAGTAAAGACTCTGTATAAGAATAGTCCTTCAGTTGGAGCCACTCTGTTAATTTAGTTTTTAGTTCATGTGTGTTCAGGTTTGTGATGTTTAAGTGTTTATTAATATATATAATATATAATATAACTTAAGTATGGAAATAAAGTTTAAATTTCAATGTTAACCGTCGTAAGTACAAAAACAATACCGCGGTATGCTTAGGCATGCCGTGTATTGAAATTTCAACTTTATTTCCAAATCTTAGAGTTATATTTTTATTCGTCGTCTAAAAATACCGATGCATGTCGATGCCGACATTGGGCGCCGGGCCTAAATCGTTTGTTTAAAATCACCAATATGACTATCATTGCGATGCGATTACCTTTTGTGACACAGCAGTATTTTGAATTAGTGCGATGCTTGTGGACGCGATGTATTGGCGCCTAGTATCTTCATAAACGCGCGAAACGTTTTGCAGCGAATTCGCTCCTTCTGGACAAGGTCTATAAGCTAAATTTTGGTATCAAAAACATTATTCAAATTCACGCGGACGAAGTCGCAGGCAATAGGTAGGTAGTATCTAACTCATATGATCTGTTATCAATATCATCGAAATGACCTAAGCGCCGAGACATAATTCCTAATATAGAGTACCTAAGAAGGATAAATAATGTTCTCTTATCAATTCTCAGACGTTCGACGAATGCGTGGAAAGGGGTCAGGCAGATTGTGACCCTAGCAACATGTGGCTGCAAGTACCCTTCTTTTGTGGTCATGCTGCGGAGTGCTGGTATGTATCTTAACTTAATATTAACTCCTAACCTTTTGAACGTCCAGAGCATAAACTCACGCGTCAGTGCTCCAGGCAAAAAAAATGCATTAAAATAATGATTTATCTATCTCTATCTATCTATCAAAGCCACAAAAAATCATGGCGAGATCCATACATTCATTTGTATGAAAAATTAAAATAATTTAGAGGGTTTAAAATATGTTCCAATGTGGAGAATACATTACCAGGAGTAGATTGATATACTTAAAATATTTTTAACCTTTTGAACGCCATTGTCACAAATACGTGACAAGCAAGCGCGTGCCCTGTACGCCACTGTCACGAATATATGACAATCATGACAGACTAATTACTACTCTATGGCACTACATTTGACTAATCATTATTTGTGAAATTATTTCCTGTAAAACGATGCAATTTCAGTGTAAGAACTACGTTTCGTTCTAAAGTACTGAGCTTTTCGTTAAACCCAAGAGTATAAGAATCAAAATTTAATATTATATATATAAAAATAAAAAAATATATATAGTTTTTTATACTGAGCGGCATTTTATCTTAAATGAAGTGTTTCGAATACAAAAACCACTTTGAAAAATACACTAATGAGCAATTTAGCGATAAGACATTCACGAGAGTTGAATGTTCAATACAAACTTCAATACAATAGAGGGGATCTGGCGCTCGGCGGCCGCTGCCGCGGCACCGCTCGCTGCGCTCGCTCGCCTTCGCGCTTTGATGGTCACAGTTCTAACCTAACCTAACCCAAACGACCCACCATACCACCAGGGGTATGGCCTGTGGTACGGTGGGCCACAGGAAATCGATTCTATCTTAATATTGAAGTTGCCCTCTCTGTATTTCCAGTCGCTCACTTAGTAATGTAGTCGCTCGGATAAAATTTTAATATATGAAATGGATTTATCACAATCCACTTTTTGTAAGCTTGTTCTGGATTTTATTATTAATCAATATTCGTCGTTAGTTTAGTTAATTTTTCGCTTACTCAAATTCATACCGCTCAAGTTATTAATACAGTATGTCATCATCAGTCGCAAAGCTTTTTTTTTATCGCTCGTTTTATAATTCCCCTTAAAATTTGTTTATCAATGTTCTGTTGTGAAAAAGTGACGGTCCTAGTTATCATGTCTCTATCTTTCTCTTTCATACTGAAAAAAATAAAGATTGCACTTCACAATATGGCCTCCAGATCGACGCCTAGACGGTCTGTTTAAACAGACAATCGTATGAAAACAATGATAACAATGGATTAAATATTATCGCACACATTCAAAACAATAAACTGTCCTGACTAGTATGCTTGAATCAAATAAGTGTACTTTATATTAAGTGGCATAAAGTGCATACGAACATCGACGCAAAGATGGAATGGATCCTTGGCGTTCCGGACCAGAAAACAAAACACAAACAAACAACAAATGACAAACAAAACAAATGGGAGTTAAATATTATCTTATCTATCTCAAGACATACCATTTGCTAAAGTCAATTTACCAACGCTGTGGATTATGAATTCTTTTTAATTAGGTAGTCTTTGTATTTTAAGAGAAAGCGGTTTTTTTATGCTGTTTTACCTCTCTATTTTACCCATAGATACAGTACGGTCAACGTATCTTGGCGCGTCTGAAGTTAGCCGATTAGCTGCGCAGTAGACAATTCCGTTCCTAAAAGTTCCATTGCGCAGCCAAACAGCTAACTTCAGACGCGCGAAGTTACGTTGACCGCATTGTACCTTTAAGTACTAAATTCTTGTATTTAAAAGAATCTTCTCATTCTAATCTAAAGCCCCATTTATTTAGTTGCCAGTTGAATGCAATAAATTGAAGCAACAATTAAACTTGCACCGTCTGAACAGTATTTCGGCGATGCAAGTAATTGATTGCTTCGAATTTGACCGCCCTCGACACCAAGCTACTTAAGGGCTTCACACACGATCGGCCGCTGATGCGTGTCGCCGGCTGCAGTTACCTCTGCCGTTGGTAACATGCCGCTCGTGTGTAGAGCCCTTACGTATACAAGTTTGTCATGTAATCGTGACCGTGGCATGCAGGGCACATTTTGGTTTGTCATCTATACAAGCCTGGCGGTCAAAAGTTTAATTTTAAGCAATAGACAAGAAACTTGCATCATGTAAATGGGGCCTTTGCCTCAATCTGTCAAAATTACGTCAAATTTACCTATATTTTTGACAGGTTTTTGACATTAATTGTCATTAACTAATTGGGACTAGATTTTGAGTGTTTTTCGCTACGGGAATTGGCCTTCTTGCCTAATGTCGGAAATTATATTATATATCACACGACGTATAAGGTTAAAACAATAGGTACGCTTAGATTTCTATTTTCAAAGACTTAAAGAGCAATGAAAACAAATACCCGTCAATAAAAAAAAAATATTATTATTAAAATATTATTATTAATACCTCCCTTGTCTATGCTTTTTAAATCGTGGCACATAAGTCAATCTATAATCTATATAAACCCTATTAAAAATAGATTTTTAGTTGTTTTGAACCAATATATAGTTTGTCAATTGAGTTGGCAAAGTACTACCTACAAGTGACGTCATTAGTACAAATTGCCATACAAAATCTATGGGGTACAGCTCTAAAATAATATGTCAATTGATTGGTGAGGCAGATCTACTAAATTATGCTGGGGGAAGTCTG
Organism: Charanyca ferruginea; assembly: GCA_947361185.1. Taxonomy (NCBI): domain Eukaryota; kingdom Metazoa; phylum Arthropoda; class Insecta; order Lepidoptera; family Noctuidae; genus Charanyca; species Charanyca ferruginea. The sequence continues at coordinate 33,823,165 of OX376057.1, forward strand.
AGGGTAATGTTATACTCAAAAGAGATAGTGCTACCGCTTCCTGTATAACTCTATCTCTTTTTCGCACTGTCAATACCATCGCCTATGACACAAAGTGCTTGTACACAAAACTGCGATGTGACGTCGCATCGCAGAAATCTGCTGAGTAAAAGTATGTTACGACGAGCTACGAGCGCTCTCTCTCTCAGATGTGTGCGATGCGATGTGGTATCGCAGTTTTGTGTACAAGCCCTAAATACGACCCGTGTTTAACACATTCTTCGCCAATACCCTAAGCCTAGAGCCTAGTAATACCTAGGCTACTACATCAAACAAAAGAACATCACAAAAATTTACACTTATATTTATTTTAGGAAACCTGGCAACCAATGGGCATTGGACCAAGCGAAACATAATCTAGTCAACCACTATCTACTAGTGGGTGTAACAGAACAAATGCTCGACTTTATAACTGTACTAGAGGCTACACTACCTCGCTTCTTCAAAGGAGCCACCGAGTACTACAGGAACAGTAACAAGTCACATCTGAGACAAACTAGCTCTAAGATAGAACCTAACCTACTTACTATAGACAAAATCCAACAGTCTCCAGTGTGGAAGATGGAGAACGAACTGTACGAATTTGCATTAGAACATTTTAATTTTGTCAAAAGAAAATTGTTAGCGAGAGAAGCTAATAACATCGCACAAATATATTTCTATGAGAAAATACGGCCTAAGTGAGCTTTAGAGGAAGTTATTTATGTTGTTGTTAGGGTACGGACACACTATACATACCTTTTTGAGGTATTTTTATTGACTTAATTTTTTTATGTTCCCAATTCTGCCGGCAAGATTGTGTCTACTTAAATATTATATTTTGTGTACTAATATTATTTTTTGTTAATTAGTAAATAAGTTTACTGACGGACAATGTTTATACTCTTCTTACAAAATTTTGTTACAATGATCATTCCAGAGTTAGAGTATATTTGTAAAGACATTGGTTCTTATACTGTATGAACAGGGAATGTAGGACAATTTAGTATTTTTGTGGCTGTATTTGAGCGTGGCATTAAAAACTATAGGGTTTATTGAAAAAAAAACTGAACAACTAAACTGGCCGACCTATTTATAGTTCAGTTAAATAAAAAGTACGCTCTTGATATTTGAGTGCTAAAACTATAGCAAGATTATAATAATTAAAACAAAAAATATGTAAATAAATGACTGTTCTAGTTTGGTTGCTCCAATAAAGAAGTCTACGTCCTACAAACTTGCCACAAGTAAATAAATACAATAATGACGTATCAATGTCAAAAATTCCCCAAAATTTTAACCACGCTCAAAAACTGCAATCAATGTGGTATTCTAGATAGATTATAATACCCAAATTTTTAGGTACTTAAACTTAGGCCTTCAAATTTTAGGTAACGAAATTAAAATTTAGCAAGTAGAAAAAGTAGGCCTTAATACTTAATAGACAATTATAGGATTTCGTTTCTTGACTAATCGAATGTAGGTTTAATTTCCAATGATACTGTTTTTAATATTGCTCATGATAAATTTATGATACGAAAAGACATATGGCATCAAGATTTTTTGCATTGTTTTGCAATGATATTTAAATCTTATAATTGTGTTAAAAATAACTAATTTAGATCGAAATAATAACTACAGTGACTGTAAACCCCGTAGGTATAATAGTTTTTGTAAATAAATCGATGATTGTGTGTGTTTTAATGTAAAATATTTTTATTTTATTTTAATACTGACATTTACTTTTATTTATTCATAGATGATATAAAGATTGTTTATTTTTGTTCAACATATAAGTTACATGTATAACTTAACCGCAATGAACTGTACAACCAAACACAAAAGTGAAAACACAATTTAGAAAAAAAATAAGCATCCGTTTTAAAAAAAGCTTATAATTAGTTAAATATTGCACAAAATACAGTTTATGAATATCATTATGTGTTTTCACTTCTGTATTCAATTAAATCTTGAGCTGGTATCGTCACTTCCAAAAATCAATAATTACTTTATTGTTTTTTTTTTCATGCCATTATTAATAGGCAGTTGTGACGTTATGAGCTCCTTAAATACCTATTATTAATTACTTAATGAACATTGTGATATTTTTAAGTCCATCCAACGACTTGTTATCTCAATACGCTATAATTTTTCAATGTTATATAATAGGCGCAATTGTTTTATTTGTTATTTTATTGTGTGTTTGAACCTGTGACGCAGATGTTGCAAATTTGATCCGCTAGGTGACGCTACTAATATTTGGACCAATACAAGTGAGTGCTCGTATACATTTTAATTATTAAATATGGCAGAAATATTTTAATTTTGAACCCCTAAAATGTCTGGATCTCTAAAACAGAACACAAATATGTCTACGAAAAGGCGTTAGAATCTATATCAATGTGGTATTTATCACCAATTAGTAGACATTGTAAGTACTCAAGAAAATATTTTTATTTCAGACCTTAGTGTACGTCTAATTACTTACCTAATTAATATTTTAGGCTTTTATTTCACAAGATTTATTTAGTTTACTTTTTTTCCAACATTATTTCATTTTCTTTCCGTTCAAAATGTTTAAATATATCATTTACAAAATGGTCAGTGATAAAACTATTTTTTTGTATACTTATTACTTACATTATTTCTTCTAACCATATCAAATAAATCATTGTGTTGTACTGCTTTTTTAATTGTTTATAATTAACGCTAAAGCCTGTTTAATATTTATTACTGTAACTGCAACGAAACTTACCAACAGTGAAAAAAATATTTCATTGAAATAATATTTTTTTAACGATAATGTGGCCGCACCTTGATATTGTTTACTAGAGTTGCACTTTGAAATAAAATTCAATAACGAGTTATAACTAGAACGGTTAGTAATCGATTACCTTTGCCTAAAGTGACATTAGAGAGGTCAGGGTCAAAGTTGACATATTGTTACCTCGTTGAGCTAATGTGGTCACGCTGGGGTAGGTAATTATGGGAACTTAGTACAGCAAATGTTGGGACTCCACATGGCGTATTTGGCCAAATATATAATATTACTAGCTTTTGCCCGCGACTTCGTCCGCGTGAATGTAGGTTATCGCGGATGAAGACAAAGTTGTGGATTAAAAAGTACCCTATGTCCTTCCCCAGGGTTCTAGCAATCTTCATGCCAAATTTCATCAAAATCGGTTTAGCCGTTTCATCGTGAAAGCGTAACAGACCAGAGTTACTTTCGCATTTATAAGATTAAAGTAGGTATGGATTATTATGCTAAAATTAAAAAAAAATATGTTAAATTATTATTATGTTCCCGTTCCCTAACCGGGTTTCATGTTGGAACTTATCTTACTTATAACAACTAAATGTACACGCATGAATGCAATAATGAGATTTGATTTGATTTGAAATATTCGCCTTATTTGAATAGTACAGAATGTACTTTATTCCAATGGTGATAGAGTACATTTTGTATTTTATAAATAAGGCGAATGTTTCCACAACTACGCCATGTGAAGTGCTAGTATAAGACATTTTAACTTGATGGTAACGCCTGTAGAGCTGTCTGTAGGCAGTGATGTCCAGACCATGTAACATCAGGTGGTGCGACGACTTGTTTGCCAAAAATTCGGAACGTCAAAGTGTTCTTCCCGAATTTGACGGTTGAGCTGTTCCATTTTTAAAACAGCTTTCAAAATAGGAATAGTATTTGACCCTGTTACACGAATCAATTTATCGACCAGTCTTGTCAAAATGAATTTAATTTTGGTGATTATTTTTCTACTTACATTTATTTTTGTAACAATTTAAGTATTATTTTTTAATATTTATTTTATTATTCGCTTATTTGCTCGTTCATTTTAAAATTAAAGACATAGTCATATTAGATAATATTATAAGGAATTGTATACTCGCACAGTAGTATATTTGTATAGAAATGCGCATTTATTTAGTGTAAGTAAACATGTTCTTCCAATCGTCTTATGTTAATTAGCTAATCTTGCGATGTACATAATCCTTTATGTAATATAATAAAAAATATATATTAACTATTTGCTCTGATAAATATTTTACGTTTTTAAAAGCATTAAAATTGTTACAAAAGGCAGTACCTATCGTATAATTCAATTTTCTATAATTTTTAATTAAATTATAATTTATGTATTTTTTAATGCAATATTAAATTACCTAATGCTGACATCTACGACAAGTGTAAATTCCTATGTTCACACTGAGAAAACTTGAACGTAATCAATTAAGTATTCTATTATTTTCTATAATATACTTAATACAAAGTAGAGTAGGTACCTTTACAAAACCTTATACTTACCTTTTTTAAAGTTCTCATAAGGGTATCTCTTCTGCTGTGTATTTACTTTCGGATTTGACAATCGTTCTTAGTAACAGTTGTGTATAGATGCGCCTTTGAAAATAATCCTCTGAGAGTGACAGTCATAAACAAATAACATATAAATCTACTTTTTAAATCGAATTAGTGGCAAAATTTACAATATAGGTACTCTCTTATTTTATTTAGGTCACTGAAAATGGTCTTAACTTTACTAATATTTAAAAACAAATAATTATAAGAAGTCACTTGTGTAATTGGCTAGATGATACCATCATCATCTTCCTGATCTAGTCCCATGTTACTTGGGGTCGGCGCAACATGTTTTCTTCTTCCATTCCTTCCTGTCCAACGTCATGCTTTCACTGACTCCCATTTTATTCATATCATTCTTTACACAATCCATCCGTCTTTTCTTTGGCCTTCCTTTCCCTCTCCATCCATCCACTGTTTTGGTCGCATGCGTTTCATCCCTTCTCTTCATGCCTAACGATTCCCTTTCAAATTTTCTGTCACTGGCGTCATTGACAGATGACGCCATTAAGCAATAATTCCAAAACAATTGCTCTAAATAAACACTTGATCCCGATTCATTTTTAATTTAATGTAAAATTCATTTTTAGTTGCTTTGAAATCAATAAGGTAATTGAGTTGGCTAATGACTAACAAGAAGTGACGTCATAAGTATACAGTCTATGGAGGAATCGCGTTTTGACAGATCATAAAAAGTATGTCAATTGTTTGGTGGTGTCATCTACCCTTACCATATGGAGGGTAGATGTAAGGAGAACTATCTCATATGGGAGAAACACAGATTATCAAACAAGAGGCAGATAGACCGTGCGCAACACTGCGAGTGAAGCCACAAAAGCAAATACAAATTCAATATGATTGTATTCGCTTTTGAATTTTTATTTGTATTAGTATTTGTTAATGCACAATGCTTCGCTTTGTGCTGTGCTGACTCGTGTTAGTACAGCGCGAAGCGAATTGTGGGTATTCGTTTTTTAATTTGTATTTGCTTTTGTGGCTTCACTCGCAGTGTTCCGCAGGGTCTATCTGCCTTTCGTTTGATAATCTGAGGGGGGAAAGTTGAAGAAGGATCCAGCTTTAAACAATAAATAACAGTTCTAAAACCCGCCATAATGGCGCTAGCGTAGGTACAGGGTAGTTGAAGTATGCCGAGTTAGAAACTTTTTACCCGTCGCGATTGTAGCTCCGCCCTTATTTAACACATTTTAACGGACACTTTTTGATACACAAAGACGGTTTTCCTTACTTCTACCACAGTATAAATATTAGTACTACCGTACAGTAGCAACACGCCCCGCCTCTTCGAAACACTGTGCCGCACCTCTTCCCGCGTCGAACCTGTTTTCGAAACTGATCTTAGTTTTCGCGGCGCGTAGACACGCACACACACGCACGTATTTGTACAGTCTGTTATTTTGGTAGTAGTGTAGGTGATTCAATTGTTTCGTTTGCATAGAGTGTAGTAAGTGCGTGCCTCTACCCTCCATATCTTACCTTAGCTACCATTTGTATAGCAATACAAAAGCAACTAAAGATTTCCATTCTCATGCCAGAGCCTAAGGTTAAGCACGATGTGACTTCATAAACTGTAAATAATGTAGTTATATATTTAGTGTCAATAATATGTATAATAGAAAATGCTTCACAAATAATAATTCTACGTGAAAAGTTGTACTTAAATTGTAAAAGCAATCACACAACTTTAGACCATACTTACTTAATTTTAAGGTTAATGTTTATATAATTTATAAAGAAATGTGATTATAGAATCTGTTATTTTTAATTTCACACTGTTTCCGAATCTCTGCACCCACCGTGCAAAGGTGTTTCAAACGAAATATAATCTTAATGTTTCATAAAAATGAGTTTTTATTTTATTTCTTGTGTTGTCCTACCTAGAGAATATAATCTCGGAATCTCGGGATCCCTGAAGATTCCTTGTTCCTGAAATCCCGTTTTTATTAACCCTACACTCTCAGCTGTCAAACTGTATTTTTTTTTATAGCCAACGCACAAATGATGGCAAATTAAAACCTTGAGTAAATGGGACATCCTTTATTTATTTTTAGACTTTGATGTAATTATGAGTTAACAATAATATTATGTAGATAAATAATATTATAATTAGAAACTAGCTTCTGCCCGCGACTTCGTACGCGGATCCTGTTGCTTATGCCAGCGACAACGGGGTCGGCAAAATCGAAGGTCTGAAACGTCTGATGTCGAATTCTAAGAGCCCGGGGACGGGAAACCAACGGGATGCGCGAGACGTTCAAAAAGTACAATTTTGAATCATACCTCCGATGGCGGAATATGTGGCGTATTCAATCTTAGGAGTATACGTAAATGCACTCCGTTCCATATCAATCCAAGGAAGGTCGCCATGCCCTACGGCTATATCTGAGACATATCCGATTCTTCAGATGATATCGACATTCTGTTCAGAGAATGTCGAAGTCGATCAGAATTCAAACGTTCGTTGCGCTCTTCTTCTGTCTCTTCCTGCCGTACTCCAGCAATTCTTTCTCTCTCACTTTCTAACTGATTATGGATATTTTGTTGTGTGCGTGTTCGGGACAATGTATGATAATCTCGATCAGCAGTTAGTCGTGCATCACGTTCATCACTCGTTTCAAAAGACCTGTTAGTAGATGTGCGAATACGTTGAGAACTCAAGCGTGATTCTGTATCGGTAAACGTTTCCGATTCGCGAGACAATGCATGTCGCTCACGATCAGCAGACAGTCGCGCATCGCGTTCCGCACTTGTCTCTAGAAACCTAGAAGCAGATGCGTAGATACGCTGAGAACTCTAGCGCAATTCTCTATCCGTGAACGTCTCCGACTCGCGAGACAATGCGTGACGTTCACGATCAGCGGTCAGTCGCGCATCACGGGAACGTGATGCGCGACACTTCACTCACTCGTCTCTAGAGACCTAGAAGTCGATGCGTAAATACGCTGAGAACGCAGACGTGCTTCGCGATCTGAAGAGGTTCCCACGGAGCAATTTGCAGCCTGATGTTCTCGAACAGCATCAAGTCTCTCCTGACGCTCTTCGGTAGATTCTTGGGATCTTATGATCCTCAATCTTTTAGCTCCTTTGGAACATTGGGAAAGATTTGACCTCTTTCTAGGCACGGTTATAAGTAGTTTTATTGTGAAGAGATACCTGATCAATTAAAATCTAAGTGACTGCTCCCCTGCGTTACCGGGTAGGCTACCGTGTAAAGGAAATTAAACACTCAAATAACATAAGCAGGAAGTCATATTTATTCGACAAAATAAAAAAAACTTAATGGGAGTTTTGACCAGTAGAATCAAATTTTCAATGATATACCAGTGTCATCAAAAATCAGGCCTAAACTGTTACTGCCTTCACCGCGTGGAAATACTCCCAGCTTATGTTATTTTATAATATACAGTGAAATTAGTGATAGCTTTGATTTTCACATCAGATGTTTCTGATCTTCGATTTTTATAAGTCAACAGGAAATGCTCATCAGACCGAATAACTTTTGCTAAGACGTCATTCCTATATGTGTTATGGTGTAGCTGGGCTCTTGGAGTTCCACATCAGGTGTTCCAGATCTTCAAATTTATTCTCTCAGCAGAAAATGCTGATCATGTGGAGCAATTTTTGCTATGGTACCATTTTTGTATCTATTATAGTTTAGCTGGTCTGTTGCGGTTCTGCATCAGGTGTTCAAGTTTCCAAGATAAATTATAGCCTATATGTTGGCCAGACTTAATACCTATACAACAAAAGAAAAATCATTCAAATCCGTCCAGCAGTTCCGAAGATTAGCGTGTACAAACAAACAGACAAACAGACAATTTTTTTTTGGATTCGTGCTCTATTACTGTTTCTAAACCCCCCTCAATAATTATTTTTTTAATATATTCAATGTACAGACACAGTTTTTTTACTGTTTTATTATATGTATAGATAGATATAATAATAATATAATATAATATGTGGGGACATTTTCACACACGGCCATCTGACCCCAAACCAGGGAGACCCTGTACTATGGGTGTCAGACAGCTAATATACATACACAAATACATTTTTTTTTTGTAAATACATCAAACAACACAATACAATACATCAATTAATTTGCTGGTTGTTGCTCAGTAGAGATTGGTCAACTCTTAACTGCCATTTTTATCTTTATTATTTTTTATATTTTGTATTACCTTCATTGTTTTCACGTATAGAAGCAACAAGAATAATGAAAGCAGTATTTTGTAAAAACTTGATTTTAAAAGTGTCCGCGGAGTTTCTTGCTCGTTCTTCTCCATAGAGACCTACCTACGTTTTGGAACGAGCAACTAGCTTCAACTTTCTGACTAACGGACCGACACCTTGACAATTCAAAAGTGCCTGTAAATGGTTTAATTGAAATAAATGCTTTGACTTGACTTTGACTTTATTGCGACTTAACAATTTTGGTAATTCCCGGGACTTCTCTCGGGACCACGGGTTCGGTGTTCCTTAATTCCGAAATCCCGGGATTTAAATAATCATCCGGGATTATAGTTTATAGTCATACCCCTGTGCAGTCAGCAGTCGAAAAACACGGTTACATTTTCGTATCATCTAATTAAACACAGTACGATTTATTACTTTTCTGTAGTTCAGGTCATAGCCTAGACTTTATTTTATCTTGATTTTCTATCCTTTCTGTATTTACTTAAATTTTGTGCTCAATATTAATTATTATTTAAAAATCCGAATTTTTAATCGATTTTGGTTGCTGACCGTACCTTCGTAAGGGAACGTTTACAGCGAAGCGAACAGAGGATCTGTAGGAATCGACCAATCACAGATAAGACGATAGTCGTAAAGTGAATTTCAACCAATAAGATTGGACAATTACGACAAAAGAATAAGGCACATAATACTTCATTAAATTAATTATTACGTACATAGACACTTATCTACACATTACATACATACTTTCAACTTATAAAAATAAGTTCTAGTACAGTCAACAGCAAAAGTAGATGATCAAAATCAGAAATTCAATACTAATGAACGGAGTTCGCGTCAGAACTGTGTGGCGTCGAAGTGATTCAAAAGAATGTGTGTGGCAATCACATACTTTTAATAAATAAACTAATAATAAATGAAATAAATTAATGTTAGTAAAAATGTTAAATTAGTATTGAATTTCTGATTTTGATCATCTACTTTTGCTGTTGACTGTACTTAATTAAAAAATTCCGTGATAATCTAGATGAAATCTTTAACTTCTGAGGATAACTTTTCAAAATAATATTTTTATTACCTACCTACTTTCTATTTTTTTTACTTTTATGTTTATTATTTTTGTATTTTATTTTTTCGTTTATTCTAGTTTTTTCCCTGATCGGTTGGCAATTCCTGTACGGGACAAATATATGTATAGCCTACAGATAGTTGTTCCGGGTCTGGCTGTTTGTCCGCACCCCGAATATACTCCGAAATTCCCAACGTGGAAGAATCTCAAAAAACGCAGCTCACTTGACACACTGTTGGTCACACGCAAGAAACAATTCCAAGAAGATTTTCCATTACTTTACAAACTGTGAACACACTCGTCGATGAATCATACCAACTAAAAAATTAATAAGGTAATTACATACCAGGACAAACTTCTACTGTATCGAATATTTACCGATCGTACCCAGTAATTGGTAACATACTTTTCATAGAATTCAAAAGTTTTGAACGTGACGATCATGAATAAAATAGTATCGCCTTGGGGCTGTCGATCTGAAAAATTATCATGACCTTAATTGAACGCGTTTCTTAACAAACATCGTCAACAGTCACCTGCAAGAGCAACTCTTGCAGTTTATACTGTAATTACTTCGTTTCAGCGTGGAGGACGCAGTTTTAATTATTCAGTTGATGACCTGTCCCCGTCTCACGCGGGTATTACAATGTGATGGAATGAGACAGGTAGAGTTTTGTTTGCCGCGCCGGCAAGGGAAGGTGTTTCTTTCAGTCGTGTGACAGAGCTGCGACGGAGCGGTTGGCCCGCGATGTCATTAAGATTCAAACCGCTCGCAGAAATGCTATCACGAAGGCACAACTTCCGAATAAGTCAAGCGAAGTCGATCAGTTAAAAGTTTTGTAAGATGAGATAATTTTCGATTTAAAGAGTTTTATGTTTAGTTTCGTTTTGAAGTTCGTCCACGAAGGTCGCGTCCTTCAATCGATAAACTATTAATTGCCGCGTGTGATTGCCCGTGGCCGGTAGACAACGGAACTACACGCGTGTTTTGGATGTATATTTTATTAGTAAAGTGCCAATTAAAAACATTAGATAAGTATATTTTTTATTGCGGACCCTGTGTCGTAAAGTTTGTTGGTGCAAAGACTTTGAATTTAATTCGCATCTTCATGGAATATGGGCATCTGTTTAGACACTGGTAAGTATATTTTTAAAACTTGTATAATGTATGTATAAGTAGTAATGGCTGACCGTCTTGTCAAGTATTATCTGTAGATATTAATTTATGTCCCAGTTGGGCGCCAGTAGCAATTTCTTATATATTACTCTTATAAGACCGAAATGCATGACGAAAAAATAAGACAAACCGTTTTAATCATCATTATGTAGGTACGTACAAGAACATATGCGGCGTCATTATTTTAAATATTATTTGTGTTTATCAACATACGCGTGCTAGTCCCAATCGGGCGCCATCGCCATTGTAAACATTGCCTATGAGTTAATGCGTGTAACTTATATAATTTATGTTGCCATGTTGTACATTATAATACATAACGTTAGATACTTTCAGGTTTAATACTTGGTTTAAGCTAGCAACTACAATACCAGCCAGGTACACTAGATTGGTTGTTATCAGCGACGTAGCTGTCTATCCTTATCTTTTAACTTAATCACGGCGCATTCACCTTTTCAAAACGAATACCCAAAAAGTTCTTACTTGAATTATACTTACTATTTTACATTTTCACACTACGTTAGCATTATGTACATATAAAACAAATAAGCTTTAATTTATTGCGTGTCTACACGCAATATTTAATCTTCAAAGTAATAGCTAAAAGATTCCAGATTAGATTCAGACACCCTATAGCCCCTATAGCCTAGCCTATTATTGACACACAACAGGGCAAAAGCCTCTTCTCATACAGGGAAAGCACCACGCTTGCCCAAGGCGGATTGGCGATTTTGGACCTATATTAATTTATTCCTCATAATGTCTTCCTTCACCGATATCAGTGATGTCCTAGACCTAGATAAACTTTGAAAGTACATGTCAATTGGAAAAGTGACATTGCTACTTGCCCGGTATCGAACCCACGACCTCATATAAGATGCAGGCGCTTTAACCACTTTCACATTTTTTTTTTTTTTTTTTTGTTAGCTTACTAATTGAAATTATTTACTGTTGTAGAAACTATTGGCTTGACATATCATTTTTCTTGACATATTTTACCATTATATGATTGCTTATACGCTTCAACATATCTGATGACAAAGAGTTAGACCGGTTCCTTGTCAACACCGGCTTACGTATTAGCTACGGACCTCCCAGCTATCACGTTATCATTTTACCATATTAAATCTAGTTTTGCACTCGTAAGTCGTGGTGGCTCAGTGGTTATGGCGGCCGCACCATTGGTTCACAACAGGGCGTCAATTCTGCTAATAAAATAGTGTCAGAATGGTCTATCATTGATTTCATAATTGTTGATTTTGACAAGTTTTGTAATCTACTAATATAATAGCGTCATTATGACTTTCCAATGGTCAACCACTGACACGCCATTGAAAGAAATGATACCTATGGAATGGTAATCTCGTACAAAATTACAACTAAATAGGCGGTATTCTGCTAAAATTTGGACAGTTCCTTTGATCAGTGACCTACCATTAGAACGTCATTGTGCAGTCATTGACCGACCAATGATCGACCATTATGAATTTAGCAGATTACGAACTTTTAGCAAAATGACAATGGGATCGTGTTGGAATGACGAAATTATTAAAATAGCAGACTTGGCCCCCTGGATCAAATATCACTATGACTTATTTAATTTCATAATTAAGTAATTTCTTAGTTTATCTTGGACGTCACTGACATCGGTGAAGGAAAAACATCGTGAGGAACTTGCACTTTATTGAGAATTAAATAATATGCAGAACTTAAAAAGAAAAACAATATAATTATGTACAACTAAAAAATAAAAAAGGGGGAGCTTATAGGCCATCAAAAATCTCGTCCCATCGTTGTCAACGGAACACGTGCCCAACAGGCTGGCAGCATTTCTACGTTGTGTGCAATGATTCTTTGGCCAAAGAATAGACCAGCCCTCGCGTCACGTGAAGACTCAAATTAAACTTGCACTTGTACATACTGAGCTCAACTGTCTAATTAGGAGACACAATAGTTAAACAATGCTAAACGACCAATATTTGGCTTCTGAACATTTTTATTTTATTTTATTTATTAAGGACAAAAACGCAGAAAAATATAAAGAAATACTTAACTAAGAATTAACAAACATGTAACCCACACCATTGTCCACGATATAACTAAAGCTTAAAAGAAGAGCAAGACAAGTGATAAAAAAATGAAAATCAAACCGAAAGTCGCTGCTTCAATAATGCTTAGCTTAACTTAAAATACACATAAATTAAAATGTATATGTATGTATACACATTAATAGGGATAATAATATAAGTCTAAAATCGCCAACCCGCTGCATCGTGGTGTTTGCGAAGAAGCCTTTGCCCTGCAGTGGGTCAGTAACAGGCTGGTAATAAATAATTATAAATAAATTCTTATAAATAAAAAGTAATTATTGGCGCCCGACAAGATGTTCATAAAGAAAATCTAATTTGATTTTAATAGCCCTAGCCACATCGACAAAGAACAATTTCCACCATAGCCCTAGGAATTAATGGCGCCCAACAAGGGACTTGTAGGAATTAACTATGATTTGTTTTAAAAGCCCTCCAACAAATATATTCCGTGGCATTTTGGTGGTCTTACAACGGCAGCCCGTTTCATGTATCTAATGACTTCTAAACATTCATTTAAAAAATATATTTAAGAACATGTAACGTAGTTTGAAACACCCTGTTACAAGCGCGGTCCGAGCCTTGCGTTCCAAGGGCGGCGAGATCTTTATCAGAGTTCATTCACCCTAGCGCAAAAATGCGTTTCTTGCTATTGCAGTCTTAATGTTCTCAGTATGTAGTCGTTTGTTAGTATTTGAAAGACACTTGATTCCAATTTTTCCTACATACTCTTAACTAGCTTATGACCGTCAGAAACATATTTTAAATTAATTTTAACATGATATTCATTGCATCCACATGTGAACTTAGATGGTGGGTTTTACAGAGATGAACATTGTCGACCCTGTCGGGGTTAGTTTTTGAATCGCGTTTAGAGATATTTAATGTTTTATAATTTTGAGTGGACCAAAAAGACGACAAAAAGACGACGACTAAAAGACCGTCAAGACGACTAAAATGCCACGGTGCTTATAGAATCTGTTAGTAGTTCTAAATATTTCACATTTAGTGTCTAAACACACTATGCCGAAGTTACGCGACCTAAGTACGGCGGCTGATTTTACGTTCCGACGTATTCGGCTGATATGACACAACATAAGTGCCAAACTTACGCGGCAGAAATTCAGTTCCGCAACTTTGTGTGTGTATTCAATGTCTCGAGCGCTATCGTGGCGTCGTGTCGTGTTATCTACACAGTTGGACAGACAGACGCAAAAGAAAGTGATCTTGTTATTAATGTGTGCTCACAGAATAAGTTGCCGCTGAACTTACGCCCGACCGAAGTTAGGCTGTACGCTATGACGCGACGTAATTTCGGCATAGTGTGTCGTCAGTAATTCAAATAGCATTGCAGGCGTAATTGTGCTGAACTTCGGTCGCGTAACTTCAGCATAGTGTGTTTAGACACTTACAAAGAGAACTCTCAGCTGTTCTCCTTTAACTGTCTATGGATCATCGCTCATTATAACAACACGGCTCCGACACAGCAAATTACTTGCCATTCAAATTAAAGCTTAAAATCATGTGCGTTTTAATATTTTTTTAAATGACAAGAAAAGAAGATGAATGCTTTCACACTTAAAGCTGTTAATTTGATATGAATGTTATTTGCAAAATTGTATTATCTTTTCTTTTAATTTATTCATAAGTATTTGTTAATTAATTGGTCTCAACATTGTAACTGAAGGAAGTAGCGAGGCAGCCCCAACACAAGTATATTTTATAACTTACTGGGACTGTCTCAATTAATTAAGGTGTTAAAAATGTATGAGATACAATAAAATTTGATTTTGATTTTTTTTTTTGATTTCGAGTGGCGCACTGGCAGCTAATTTTGACAGCAACTGTTGAATATTTGGGCCGGGTCGTGGCTGTGTCGGAGTGATAACTGTACAAAATGGATTTTTGAGACACAGTAACCGCTGAAAAGTTTTTGGCGATTTCTGTTATTTTTAATACTCATACCTTAAAGCCCGTCACATACGTAGCTATAATATATATTATAGCTAGCCACCACACATGGTAGCTATAATATAACAACATATTTTCGCCCTTATTACGTATGCGGTCGTTGGTTGTTTCACATTTTTGAAATATATATTAATAAGTCTTGCTAAATTTTGGTGACGTAATAAAGATATATATTATAGCTGCGTCTGTGTCACTCAATGATTACTATAGAAAATATATCGTAATATGCCTTGCTATGAATTATATTAATATACATATATTATAGCTACGTCTGTGACGGTCCCACAGTCTTTCGATCCCTACATAAAATAGGATCGAAAGGCATAAAAAAAATGTTGGTATTTTAGTATTTTTTGCTGTTCCCCCGGTGCCTCGGAAAGCACGTAAAGCCGTTGGTCTCCGCTGTCATTCGTAGATCTTTAACAATCGTTATGGGTAGTCAGAAGCCAGAAAGTTTGACAACCAGTGTTACCCAGGAACTGGGTTGTAGAGGAGGGACAGGACGTCGCTTCTTGTAAAATACTGGTATTCAGCTGCATCCGGTTAGACTGGAAGCCGACCCCAACATATTTGGGAGAAGGCTGGGCAGATGATTAATATTTTTCGCTGTCTGTACATGTATTCCAAAATCTAAATGTAGTTCAGAATATCTCAAAAAGTTATGGATGGTCTCCTAGGAACTTTTCCTGTTAAAGTACCTGCCCTTAGGGTCCCGTCTCTAAAATCCACCCTGTATAGTAGTCCAATTTTGGTAATGGTAAATACTGATTGGTAAACCAATATCCAGAACAAAAAAATGAAGAGTTGGAGACGACGGGAGGGGAGCGAAGCCGTGGTGAGAGCGCGTGGGCCGGCAGAGCTACGCCACCTGCCGCCTCCTTCCCCATGCAGAACTCGAGCCATGTCAAGTTTGAGCCGCCTAATGTGCCTGTTATATTCGTATTGGGTAAGTAACTAGTGGACTGTTTTGTATGTCTTTCTGACGGTCCATATTGTCATGACACGATTAGAAATGAGTGGTCGAAGGCAGTTATTACAGGAGACCAAACTTAAGGAATTACACATATTTCCCTATACTTGCAACATTTCTTGTGAGTTTTATTACCTAGTCAGGTATTAAGACTTGAGTAACGGCAAGTAAAATAAAAGTAAGGGTAAGTAAATCACAAAAAATAATGAGTAGGAATATGCCATGACTCTACAGATAGGCAATCACTCTATGTACAACACTGGTATTTATAACTATTGACACCATGCACCCCACGCTTTTTTTTAAATAAAATAATTTATTAAAATTTATTCTCTATTTTTTAGTTTGGTTTTCTATAAAAAGCGTGTTTTTAGTTTTTTTAAACTATTATTTATTTTTTACTTTTTAGTTTGGTTATATCTATATCTATAAATATTATGTACTTTTATTCTACCAGGGGCGCTTGTGCAGTACCGTCCTAGTATATAATAGCTGTTTTTTCGGCAACTAATTTTGAACGACTTATTTTTTTTTTTTTTTTTTTTGTTTTTTTTTTTTAATATGCCATGACTCTACATACAGATAGGCAATCACTCTATGTACAACACTGGTATCCTGGTAGACTGGGGACCAAGTCTCCTATTTTTATAATTTCGTCATTCCAACACGATCCCATTGTCATTTTGCTAAAAGTTCGTAATCTGCTAAATTCATAATGGTCGATCATTGGTCGGTCAAATTAAAAGCAATGAATGCACAATGACGTTCTGATGGTAGGTCACTGATAAAAGGAACTGTCAAAATTTTAGCAGATTACCGCCTATTTTGTACGAGATTACCATTCTATATCATTTCTTTCAATGGCGTGTCAGTGGTTGACCAATGGAAAGTCATAATGACGCCATTATATTAGTAGATTACCAAACTTGTCAAAATCAACAATTATGAAATCAATGATAGACCATTCTGACACTATTGTAATAGCAGACTTGAGGCCCTGGAAGCCGACCTCAAGATATTTAGTTCGAAATAGGTTTGATAATCTATCTAGCCTTTTTCGATTATCATCTGATGATAATTTATCTTGACCACGGAATAGAAAAAAAACAAGTGAAAGTACCCACGCAGATAAACCACGTGTGTTACAAATATGCGGAGGAATATGTAAAATAATAACAGTGTTCGTTAGTTGTAATAAGTCTTAATTATGTTTGCACAACAAATTCAACTTCGACGAAAAGCTCCTGTAGCTTTCCGTCAAAGTTGAATTTGTTGTTCATACAAAATTAAGACTTACAATGGACGAAGGTTGATATTATTTTACATAGGTATTCTTCGGCATAAGTATGACACTCACGGGATAGCTGCATGGGCACTTCTTCCACCTTTTTTTCGATTCCGTGACCTTGACTATCACTAATTAAAGAAGCCGGTCTTAACAAATAGAGCCAGAAGTTGCGTGTAATGGTCCAAGATTCTAGAATCGCAAGACATTCATTTCAGCTAAATTTAAAGTCGAAGCATTTATATCAATTAAACCATTTACAGGCACTTTTGAATTGTCAAGGAATCTGTTAGTCAGAAAGTTGAAGCTACTTGCTCGTTCCAAAACGTAGGGTAGGTCTCTATAGAATGAAAGGAAAGAACGAGCAAGAAACGCCACGAACACTCATAGTACCCATGCATTTTTAGAAGAAGAATAGATACTTTCTAGCTTCGATGCTGGGCACTTTGTCAGGTATAAGGTTTAAAATTTACAGATGGTTGGTCAGCACATCAAACTACAACAGTCTGTTAAATTGATAGATTTTCAATTCTAATACAAAAGAATAAGGTGCATACTCAATGGGGAACATTACGCGAAACTCAGCGCAGAGGGCACCGCTAGTACATACAGTAATCAAACCGCCATGGAGCATAACCTCGCAAGATTGTTATATTATCAATAGGGTATTACACCCATTTTTGAAAAGTGTCTCAATGAAACTGCTGAACTGCTTTATGCCTAAACTGTCTCAATAACATATTTATAAAAATGTTCACACATGTTGTTCCGGGTTGTTCCGGGTTGTTCCGGGTCCAGCTGTCTGGCACTTTTATCATGTAAGACAACCAAATATGATTTTATTCTAAGCATAACCTAGAATCTCGTTATCATCCACTTTCAAATGACTGTAGGATGCCATAATATAGTTAAAGTATAGTAAAATTAAGATTAATTAAAACTTTGATATATTTTCACAAAATACCTATACCCTGTTCACAATAAGATTAGACATAAACACAAACCTTCTTTACAGTCCCTTCAACCGATTTTTACTTCTATTCCGTAGGCTTAAGGATGACATTAGAGGCAAAAAATGGTTACAATAACAACTGTTTACTGCAGTTGCCATTTGTCATGCTACCAACGCAATATGAGTCAAAATCGGTTGAACGGACTGTAAAAAAGGTTTTTGTAAAGGTCTAATCTTATTGTGAACAGGGTATAGGTATTTTGTTAAAAAATATCAAAGTTTTAATTAATCTTAATTTTACTGTACTTTAACTTTATTATGGCATCCTACGGCCATTTGAAAGTGATAACGAGATTCTAGGTTATGCTCAGAATTAAATCATATTTGGTTGTCTTACATCATAAAAGTGAACGTTATTCTGTAAATGCGACTATCTCACCTGAATACTTTCCAATTTCAATGAAATCTTCGGATTTAAAATGCGCAGAACATATTTTAGAGTGTTTTTTACCTCGAAAGTCTTTATACTACGTGTTGCTGCTTCCCATAGCTTTCGAACATTTCCTTCTTTTGGAACTGAATGATTCCCTTCATTCTTACAACCAAATACACAGCACTGATGCATTATTATATAATAAAATACACTTCCCAATTTTGAACTCATTTAAAGGCAGAATATCACGCTTTGAACGACTCGTCGATAAACTGTTTACGGACTATGCTAGTGCTGCACTCTGGTGCCAGAACATTGCAGTAATATCCCCTATTTCTTTAGACCTACAAGTACAACGCACTTGCGGCACTCCGTATTCTGACTAACCGTATCGTCTCGGTTCTATTGCGGTTCGCAGCATGTCGTCGTCAATTACAAGCATTTCTTTTCCATTATATTGATGGCTATATGCGACAGCAATTACAAATTCATAACAATAGATGTGCGGCCCGCCACAGCTCCAAGACAACCGCAGCGGTTGACAACTGGCCGCAAGTCAGTACGTTGATATCATGTGGTTTCAAATAAAAACTGAAATCTGAATCACGCTTTGAGCGACTCGTGGAAAAACTGTTTACTGTTTAAGCTAGTGCTGCACTCTGGCGCCAGAACATTGTAGTATTATCCCCTATTGGGAAAATTTGACAGTTTGGTATGGCTTGTTGTGCTGGCGTCTGTACCTTACTCACGTATGTTAAAGAGAGTTCTAAGGGATGCCAACTGTCTAATTTTATAAGTTCAGTTTCTGAACAAGTACCCTTGTTCAGAAACTGAACTCGGCACCATTAATTCACCAAAGCTTTTATTTAGTCTAACTACTGTCTTCTTTACACCAGGTGGTCCAGGTAGCGGCAAGGTGACCCACTGCGATAACTTGATGCAGGAGCGGCGCGGGGTGGTCCACATCAACATGACAGACCTCCTGCAACAATACGCCATCGGCAACGGTACTGCTTATCTCGGTTTGCACTTTATGTAGTATAGATTTAGATTACACTGTAGATAGCATTAGATTTGATAGCATGGTTGGCGAGCAATTGGTTGCTGCGGTATGTGACGTGTTCAATAGGGTATTACACCCATTTTTCAAAAGTGTCTCAATGAAATTCTGTAGTGCTAATATGCCACCAAAAAAAAAAAAACAAAATTTTTATTCAATCGATAAGTGCCATAAAAATGCATCAAAATTTTAAATTTTCAAATTTCGCGCGTATTTTGACGAAAACGCTTCGTACTGGACGCCATATTGCTCAGCGTAAATGACGTCAGTTCGTTTTGTATCAAATGAGCTCTTATTAAATATGATAATTGTATGTCATTTAAAAATAATTCAAAGCATATTTTGTAATAGGTGTAATAATGAAAAAAATACGTTGGTTACGAAAATAATAAAAGTACAAAGCCTATATTACGCCAATCGGTTGACTGACAGTTGACAATTTTTTGATTACACAGCCGTACGGCGTAATAACATGGCCGCTACTATTTCACGGTGTTTTATAACAGATTAAAAATACTGAAAACTTTGAATTGAATTTAAAAATTTGTTTTGTTATTTTATGAACTAAAACTTACATTTTCCGACTTCTTTATGCCTAAACTGTCTCAATAACATATTTATAGATTTTTTCTCGTATAGAGTAAAATACCCTATTCTCGCGCGGAACAATTATTTGTACGGCTTACTCGGAGTTGTTCCGAGTATTGCTGTACCTATGTGTATGTCAGTTTATATGTTTGTTAAATGCACCCACGCTACAGGAGTAATCTTCTTAGAATGGGGACACGTATTTAAAAATAAAAAATGCAAAAAGTACATTGCTTTAATTCTTGCTATTTAGAACCTTGTTGGGTTCTTTCGAAAACGTAAATACGGGTTCTTTATTAAGCTTTCGTAACGCTCACTTGCGCTGAAAACGAACTCAAAGTTACTTAAGAACACAATGTTAAATTACAAATTACAACAACTCCCTGGAAGCTCCAAAGCCTTGAACATCGCCGCACCGTTGCCAGCCTATCGGTCGTTCATCGAGTACATTTCGGAGAGTGTGCTTTGGAATTCCACAATTTAATCCCCCCATCCCCATTTCATAATTACACGACCATTAAACCACGACCACGGCTATTCGTCAAATGGTTGAATTTCCACGGTCTCGAGCCAAATGCTTTGATTCCATATTTATTGTGTGAACTACCAGATTGTAGAATTCACTGCCCGCCTCTCTGTTCCCCTATAAGTATATTCTGGGTATCTTCAAGGCACGAGTGAACCGGTTCATTCTAGGCAAGCGTGATCCACCGTAGGCCGCATAGTTACGGCCAAACGCAAACCTGTTAGAATGTATATTAAAAAAACTTGTGTTACGACGATATACGCCGGCGACCTTGAGCGACCAGAGAATCGTATGCGTTTTGTCCAAAACAAAGTTTAACCGAAAATATTAAATAAAAGATAGTATTCTTTAACTTAAAAAAAATATGAATACTAAAAGATAGATAATAAAATTGCCTGTAAGATAGTAAAAGTTTTGTTTAAATAAACCTGGTAGATTTTGTGTGATTACCAATGTTTTGTCCGCGTCATACACAACTTCACGAGTTAATAAACTATTTAATATGAACTTAATCAAAAATATTCACATACTAAATGATTGAGAGAATGTTTTAGTTTAACATATATTTTTTTCAAATCATTTACACTACATATTTTGACGTGATTGTCAGTTTAAAATAATAAATAAATAAATAAATATCTTTATTTCAGATCCAAGATCCATATACAATTAAAAAAAAAGACACATCACACTAAATTAAGTATTTAAAAATAACAAAAACACAAAATAAATTCTAAACAGCAAATATGAATATAAAGCTTAATATTCGTAACTTACATATGCATATAATATGTACATTACGAATATCAAGCAGCTATCTCAAGCCAGCGCCTGTAGGTACTAGAGGCACATAGACGGTCAGCTAATCTCTTAATAATACTGTTCTTACACGTAATAATAATAATAAAAAATGTTTTTTTCTCACCACAAGCCAAAAATGACAAACAATTTTTTTTCAATTTGTTTGTCATTTTTGACTTGTGGTGAGAAATAAACACTGTAAATAAACAACATGTACCTATTCATAACAATTTCCGGTTGTGGATCGCTGGTGCCTGTGGTAGGTAGTTGTAGACACCTGTAATACAGGTCACCAGGTCCCCACCTATTCCTAGTTACATTATTTGATAGTTTACATTTATTGGACAGCGAGTAACAAATGCTAAATGACACAATTAGTGAGTTTAAAAATCACTGGAGTAAATAAGACAGTAGAGTAAGTTAGGTTGTGTATGAGGGTGTAGGTGTGTGTGTGTGTGTGTGTGTGTGTGTGTGTGTAAATGTGTGTTTTGTTTGCGGGGTTCCGGATGTATGTGATTAGACTAGTACCTCAAAGAAAGCCTCAGAGAGAGAAAATCTGTAAAAGTCGCTTGTTAGCGCCTTAATTACCATGACATGCATTATTGAACTGGCCGCGAACTTGACCGCACTTCCTTGAAACTAATCAGTGAGTAAATTTTAAAAGAAATGTTTACTCTACTGTGTCGTTACTTTCGCAGAATTTTGTTGACACCAGTTTAGCTTTTAAGGTTCCATATCTCAAAAGAAAAATTTAAACCTTATAGGATCATTTCGTTACAGTCCGTATGGCTCTCAATCCGTGTGTCAAGACTCTTTTTCTCAGGGACATGTGTAAGCTGAAATTATTATCAAATACAAAGGTCTGCAATCCTTTGGAGCGGTGAAAAAAATCAAACTCGTAAGTTCATCATCATCATCATTTCAGCTTAAAGACGTCCACTGCTGGACATAGGCCTCCCCGAGGGGGGGGTTTTGCCATAATCGCCACGCTTGGCAGGCGGATTGGCGATCGCAGTATGGTTGTTACAAAAGCACAGAGAACGCTGCTGCCCAATCTCTGGTAAGTCCCTTAGTCGCGTCTTACGACACCCACGGGAAGATATGGGATGGTGCTATTCTTTACGTCCGACACCACACGGGCGTAAGTTAATGCAATCAAAAGATACGGCCGTTCATGTCCCGTTTATGCTGCATATTTTGACTCTCGCAAGGGTAAATAAAACCTACTATTTCCCGTTCCCGGTACTTCCCGTTGACCTACTATAGAAATAGGGTATTACACCCATTTTTGAAAAGTGTCTCAGTGAAATTCTGTAGTGCTAAGATGCCACCAAAAAAAAACTCAAAATTTTTATTCAATCGATAAGTGCCATAAAAATGCAATTTTCAAATTTCGCGCGTAGTTTGACGAAAACGCCTCTTACTGGACGCCATATTGCTCAGCGTTAATGACGTCAGTTCGTTTTGTATCAAATGAGTTCATTATTAAATATGATAATTGTATATCATTTAAAAATAAGTAAAAGCATATTTTGTAATGTGTGTAATAATGAAAAAATTACGATGGTTACGAAAATAATAAAAGTACAAAGCCTATATTACGCCAATCGGTTGACTGACAGTTGACAATTTTTTGTTTACACAGCCGTACGGCGTAATAACATGGCCGCTACTATTTCACGGTGTTTTATAACAGATTAAAAATACTGAAAACTTTAAATTGAATTTAAAAATTTGTTTTGTTATATTATGAACTAAAACTTACATTTTCCGACTTCTTTATGCCTAAACTGTCTCAATAACATATTTATAGAATTTTTCTCGTAAAGAGTAAAATACCCTATTACCTAGAATCATGAAATTCGGCAAAAAGCAATGTTATGTAGCACATGTAAAGAAAACCGGACAAGTGCGAGTCGGACTCGCCCATCGAGGGTGCCGTAAATATTTGTAGGTACATATCCATACTTCTATACTAATCCATACCTACTATACATAATTTAATCTACTTAATATTATAAATGCGTTTTTTGCGACATTAACGGCCGTATCTTTTTTCACGTTAACATAGAGGGTTGTTTTACAGCATCAAGGGACCATAGACTTGAGTATATGGTTTTAATTTCAACTCGATACCTCCACGCGTTCCTGAGATAAAGGGTCTTGACAG
Organism: Charanyca ferruginea; assembly: GCA_947361185.1. NCBI lineage: Eukaryota > Metazoa > Arthropoda > Insecta > Lepidoptera > Noctuidae > Charanyca > Charanyca ferruginea. The sequence goes on from OX376057.1 coordinate 33,846,859, forward strand.
ACAGACAGACAGACAGACGGACAACAAAGTGATCCTATAAGGGTTTCGTTTTTTTCTTTTGAGTTACGGAACGCTAGAAATACCCGAAACCGTAAATTTGTAGTTTGGTACGGAACCCCCTCGGTGCGCGAGTCCGACTCGTACTTTTTTTTTATCTATTGATAGGTTACGTTTGATCAGTGGCGTGCCTAGGGATCAAAGTTAGGGCAAGCCCGACAGATTTACAGTAAAAAGCCGATAAATTTTCAATGCCTATTCTTTTTTTATCTTGATTTTTTTGCCGTCTCGCGTTATAGATAGCAAGCCAGGCTTTTCGGTTTTAATGGAAAGCACGCCACTGCGTTTCACCACCACTTGATCGGCTGTTTTTGTTATGAGGTTAAAACGGTCAGAATCATATTTTAAAAGCTGTTGGCTAAGTAAAAACCATACAGATCGATCGGTCAAAGGTTAAGCTACACTTGCCGCGGTCGGTCTATGGATGGGACCATCCATTTCATACAGTGTTCCCTGCGAGCCTCGGAAAGCACGTACTGGTGTTGGTCTCGGCTGTCATTCGATCTTTGGCAGTCGTTATGAGATATAGGCAGAAGCCAGAAAGTCTGTCAACCAGTCTTACCTAGGGGTATCGTGTTTCCCAGTAACTGGGTTGCAGAGGTCAGATCTGCAGCAAAACACTGGTATTCAGCTGCAGCTTCTGGTTAGACTGGAAGCCGAGGCCAACATAATTGGGAAATGGCTAGGCAGATGATGTGATAAGACCTGACGTACTGTATGGATCGGAATGTTGGGCCGTGAAGAAGATGGATGAATAAAGATTGCACGTAGCGGAGATGAGAATGTTGAGATGGATGTGTGGAGTTACCAGAATGGATAAGGTGAGAAATGAATATATTAGAGGAAGTTTGAAAGTGGCTCCAGCGACAGAAAAGTTGAAAGGGAATCGTTTGTCTTGGTATGGGCATGTGAAGAGAAGAGACGAAACTCATGTGACCAAAAGAGCTATGAATATTAATTTGGATGGATGGAGAGGGAGAGGAAGGCCAAAGAAAAGATGGGTGGATTGTGTCATATCATGAAAAGGGAGTCAGTGAAAGCATGACGTTGGACAGGACGGAATGGAAGAAGAAAACATGTTGCGCCGACCCCAAGTAACATGAGATAAGGGCAGGAAAAAGAAGAAGAGATGATGAATGAATTATGTATTAATAAAAATCAGTTGAAAAATCTAATCTTTTCTCTTTATAATATTAGTAAGTATTGATACTACTTACTAAGTACTACTAGGTAGGTATTTCATATTTTTTTCAGCTATGGTTGTATAAAATGTAATGATTTTCTGTCCTCACAAATTAACTGTAAAAATAAATGAAATTTATATACAGTCAACGTTAACGAGCTGCAAGTTCATGGGTGTCGTGACTACGAACATTTATATTATAAAAGCATATTGCAGTTTAACATAATATTGTGAAATAACGCAACTGATGCTAGCAGGCACATACCTTATGCATTATATTTACTGTAGATAATTATTTCGTCGACCGCTCTGATAGGTTTTGGCTCACTATTGTCGAAAATCAGAAATACCACCATCCGTTCCATCACAAAAATAACTGACATCACTGGGAAAGCTGTCATGCTGAAATGATATTGGTGCATGTCAGACGATCATTAGGCCAAACGTATGATCCAATGGGTCCCTTTACAAGGCAAGCAACATCGCGGTTGGCCCCGGAATGTTTCCTTCGAAAAAGACTGGTCCCAAATAGCCCTAAATGGAGAGTGCGTTGGAAGGACTAAAATCCATAGAACCTTCCATGCCTCAAAAAGCACGTAAAGCCGTTGGTCCCGACTATCATTCGTAGATCTTTGACGTTGTCGTTACGGGTAGTCGGAAGCCAGAAAGCCTGACAACCAGTCCTACCAAGGGGGTATCGTATTACCCAGTAGAGGGGGTTGTAGAGGTCAGACAAGCAGTCGCTCCATGTAAAACACTGGTATTCAACTGCGTCCGGCAAGACCGGAAGCCGACCTCCTATATTAAAAAACAAAACCTGTGGCATTATTAAGTTCGCGTTTGTACCTTTGTGCAATAAGTTAAAAAAAACAACGTAAACTTCTGTGACTTTAATTTTATGTAAATTTAATGTGAGCCTTAATATGTTGAAACATGGTTAAAATTAATTAAAAGTAATTAAATTATAGTTTGACACGACCTGCAATGAAATCCTGCAAAAAAAACCGTCATAATTTCCATACAAATGCTCCTACGTGATTATGGCGTTATAACAACTGTTCCACAAGCATATAAATATGCATGTTTAGGTTAAGGTATTTATCTATGGGCCTATGCAGCCTGAAATAAATGAATTATTATTATTATATCACCTCAACCTAAATTCACCTTTTTTGAATACTTGCAAGAAATAAAAAACCGGACAAGTGCGAGTCGGACTCGCCCACCGAGGGTTCCGTTCAAATTCCATGATTTTGTCACCCATATAATTATGACCGCGCATACCTCGATGATTGATTACGTAGGTACTTTAAATAAAGACTATATTCTTTATGATTTAACTACAAATGTACAGTTTTCAGACTTTTCCCTGTACTTGTAATATAAGACGAAATTACTTGCCAAATTTCATAGTTCTAGGTCAACGGGACCCTTGAGACTCTCGAAATATACCTTTTTTGCGGCATAAACGGCCGTAAGTATTTTTTTTCACGTTAATTTAGAAGTTTGTACTACGGAACTGTACTTGAGTATATTGTTTTAATTTCAACTCAATACCTCCACACCGCACTTGTCCGTATGGTGTCGGACGTAAAGAATCTATTTTATATCATATATCTTCCCGTGGGTGTCGTAAGAGGCGACTAAGGGACTCATCAGAGAATGGGCAGCAGCGTTCTCTGTGCCTTTGTAACAACCATACTGCGATCGCCAACCCGCCTGCCAAGCGTGGCGATTATGGCAAAACCCCCCATTTCTTGGGGGAGGCCTATGTCCAGCAGTGGACGTCTTTCGGCTGAAATGATGATGATGATGATGACCTCCACGCGTTGCCAAGATAAAGGGTATTGACAGACAGACGGGCAGACAGACAGACAGACGGACAACAAAGTGATCCTATAAGGGATCCGTTTTTCCTTTTGAGGTACGGAACCCTAAAAAATAATGAAGCTTAATACATGTAATCTAATATTTAGTACGGTACTTGTTTGTTACGGTATGCTACGAAAAGTTCCTTTAAAAACGTGCTACGGCGCGTAGGTGTCGTGCTACGGTTCGTAGCAAGGTTCTACGAGGCAGGATATTTTATGTCTATTTTGTTTTTTGGATAAATTTTAATGTATGTAGGTAGGTACATCGATTTGGGCTGGGGTATTGCTCCCAAATAGTACTTTTTTATTACGGTATGATACAAAAAGGTATTCTACGAAGGTGCTACGTCGCGTTAAGTACTGTGCTACGGCTCGTAGCATGGGTCTACGAGGCCAGATATTTTATGTCTATTTTGTTTTTTGGGTAAATTTTAATGTATGTAAGTATATTTAATTGGGGCTGGGGTATTGCTCCCAAATTACCAGTTCTTCAACTATATATGAAATATTCTAACTCTTATCAAAAAATATCCTCACTAATAAGTTCGAAATTAAAATCGGTCAAAGAACCCAGAAGCGACATTCCCTTTACACTACAAACGACAACAAATCTTTTCCCATCGTAATAACACTACAATTTGATTGTTTTATACTGTGTGTTTATTCGATACTAATGTAGAATTGTAAATAATGAAGTGGAATCGAATTTGTTTGTTTTCTGAGAAATTTTATACATTTCCATTGTATGAGTATTTTGTTTGTAAAATGATGAGTCATTTTGTAATGAAGCGGTACCTGCGGTACGTGTTTGTATGAAGACTTGTAATCATTTATTCATACTCCGTTAGCAATTAACTCGGAATGTGCATTTTGTTTTTGGTAAAAAATACGACACTTGTTTTTCCAATATTGCTCGGAAAACGTTACTCCTCATGAAGAACGTTTCCAGTATCGTGGGTTCGTTTACAAAGATATAAACTCACATCCACTAATCTCTCATGTTTTTTGTACAGAAATCTAACAAAGACCGACATCTCAATAACTTAAAAGCGTGTATTCGATTAGTGACTAAATCTTCATGTTTTCGCGTTTTGCCCAGAGCAATATCGTAATGATGTAAGCAGATTATTTAAAGACAAACAGTTTTAGAAAGATTAAGTCTTGTTTTATGGAACTACAGAGTAATAGTATAATTTTTAATTATGGTTTTTTAAAACGAATACAATCATTTCATAGCGTTTACGAAAATAGACGTCAGAGTTAACTTTCAGGACGAATACAACCATTACGGTATGCCAAAATATTATGTTTTATGCGTTTTTCCAACAGGATATACAGTCTCAAAGTACATTACAGAGCCAAAATTACGAAAATATTAATAATACCACTTTTTTGCCTCTAATGTCATCCTTAAGCCTACGGAATAGAAGTCAAAATCGGTAGAAGGGACTGTAAAAAAGGTTTGTGTTTATGTCTAATCTTATTGTGAACAGGGTATGATAGGTATAGAAGCCAGCACATCAAGCCATACCATACAGTCAAATCTTCCCAATAGATTATGAACCATTAACATTTTGAAATAAAGTTGAAAATCTATCAAAGAAATTTGACAGATTGTTGTAGCTTAGTGGGCTGGCCACTGTACGTAAGAAATTGAAAAATAAAATTCATAATTCTAATTAATTACTATGTTACTTATACACTATAACAACGAGTATCATTTCATCATCAAGTTTAACTTTGTAAAACACGAATTAATTCGTGTTTTTGTAACAAAGTTAACCACAACACACACGTTGATTCAAATTCAAAAAAGATATGTCAAATGGAACTTCTTAGATTGTCAGGAATATAGCACAATAACACAGAACTAGAAGCAACTCGCCGTGTGGTGCCGGTCGCGAATAGCACCACCCCATTTCAACCCGTGGGTGTCGTAGAAGTCGACAGAGGGATATTGACCAGAGGATGGGCAGCAGCGTCCTTCTGAGTACCATAACACCTACTGCGATCGCCAACATGCATCGGCCAAGCATTGCGGTTACGGCAACCCGCCCCCCCCTAGGGGGAGACCTATGCCTAGCAGTGGGCGTATAAAGGTTGACATGATGATGAGAAGCAACTCATGAGCCAGGAATCGATCACAGAACACGATAATTGTATTATAATTAGCAGCGTAGATTAACCACTACTGTACCGAACGCGCGCGAGGAGGACGTCACCTGTCTATAGACATCATGCCATACCAGAGACCTTGCTTGACCTTGACCTTGAGATGCGTTGCTATCCCGGAAACAAAGTAGTTCTTTATTATTTTTATACAATGTACAATATTTACACGAACAAATAAAAAAGGAAAACCATGCATAAATAAGGGTAACGTTCTATTAAACTAAAAAAAAAACTAAGACAATAGGGCATCATAAAGTTCCCCCACTTCGCCGTCAACTGGGAATGTGCCCAAGAAACTGGCGGCATTGCCACGTTGGATGGCAATGCTTAACCTCTGTCCGAGGTAAAAACCAGCCCTTGGATCACGGGAAGTGTCAACCAACCATTTGGAATTTTTTTTAAAAAGTAGTTGAGCACTCGGACCCCACGACCAGAGAAACAAAGTTGAAATGCCATATGTGCCTGTCATTAAGGCTGAACCCATACCATTAAAAATTTAAACAAAAATATAATAGTTTAAAGAAGTAAAAACACGCTTTTTATAGAAAACCAAACTAAAAAATATAAATTAAATTTTAATAAATTATTTTATTTAAAAAAAAGCGTGGGGTGCTTTTTAAGATATTATCAAAATGATAATCACTCTACTCATATGTCAATAAAATATTTATAACTATTGACACCATGCACCCCACGCATTTTTTTAAATAAAATAATTTATTAAAATTTATTTTATATTTTTTAGTTTGGTTTTCTATAAAAAGCGTGTTTTTAGTTTTTTTTAACTATTATTTATTTTTTACTTTTTAGTTTGGTTATATCTATAAATATTATGTACATTTATTCTACCAGGGGCGCTTGTGCAGTACGTTCCTAGTATATAATAGCTGTTAATTCGGCAACTAATTTTGAACAACTTATGTTTTTCTTTTTGTTTTTTTTTAAATAATTTTATCAAATTAGTGTATTGTCATCGGTCCTCGATAAATCTACAAAGTATGAACGAAATCTGGCCGTTTAAAGTGGGACAAAATCGCGCCCAAAGAAGTCGGTTACAAACAAACATACAAACATACAGGTGAAGCTAATAAAAAGCTGGTAAAAACAGCTACGCTTCTCTATTCACTTGGTTCCAGTCCTGTATCCTCTTTTACAAGTCATCATATCGGCCTATTGCCCGCGAAGGAGCTCGCGGCTAAGTAAAAACCGCACAGATCGATCGGTCAAGGGTTAAGCTGCGCTTGTCGCGGTCGGTTTGTGGATGGGTTACCATCCATGTCATACCGAGTTTCCTCCGTGCCTCGGAGAGCAAAACGTAAAGCCGTTGGTCCCGGCTGTCATTCATAGATCTTTGGCAGTCGTTATGGTAGTCAGAAACCAGAAAGTCTGACACCCAGTCTTACCTAGAGGTATCGTGTTACACAGTAACTGGGTTGTGGAGGGCTGATAGGCGGTTGCTCCATATAACACACTGCTATTCAGCTGTATTTGGTTAGACTGGAAGCTGACCCCTACCTATCTACCTACCCTACTGGGCTAGGCAGATGATGATGATGATGATATCAGGCTATTGCTGTCCACTGCTGAACGTAGGCCTCCCCCAGAGATCGCCAACCAACCCGGTCTTGGGCAGCTCGCATCCATTTGCTGCTAGCTACCTTCTTCAAATCGTTGGTCCATCAATCGTGCTTTTACAAGTACCTACTAACAAAGCAGAAAACAGCAGCGGTAAAGTACATGTAAACTGCTTTTAAGTTCTTTTAATTGGCCTTATCGTTAATAATAATTTATTCAACTCAACTAAGATGTATATAGTATAAATTAAAAACTATTTTAACTGAGCACACATTATCAAAAATTCGAAAATTAGATAAACTAGATATAAGTGAATACCTGTATCTCAGACAACAGCGCTCTTCCCTTATAATATACATTTATAACACATTTGCTCGTAAAGAGTCTCTTATTATACCAATTTCAATATCGTAATGTATGTCATTACGTACTAGTGCGTTATTGTAATGTAAAACGCACGAGTTTCGTAAAACGTAGTTTATCAAGATGCTCCGTCTAAAACGAACGGTACTTTTTTAAATCTTAGCAAAGAGTTTTTATGTCAGAAAAGTGGTCAACATATTTTTTTTTTTATTATTATTATTATTTTTTATTTTTTTTTTACTTTGGGAGATAAAATATAAAAAAATAAACATTTAATTCTTTAATTTAATTAATTTTGACAATAAATTACACCCATTTATCTGTAACAAAAACAAAAAAATATTAATTTATTTTATTAGTAATAATGGCTGTTTTTGTGCCTTTGCCTTAAAAAAAAAGCGCTGATGAGCGCGCATCGCTAATTTGTGAACAAGTAAAATCTTTTTCTTTTCGCTGTAGGTATTGTTTTTATTTGAATTATTTCCTCGCAAATTTGATAAAATATTTAAATTATTTTCTCGCAAATATGTTATAAAACGTCGTATGACATACGTGCGCTTTGATAATTACAGCCTCTGCTTTCTTGCAGTCCTCGCCTGTGGCTCGGGCTAGCAATATCGCCTCGGCTGTAATTTTCAACCTACCGCACTTATATCATAATTTACTATTAAATGCTTGCAAGTTTAATTTTGTTTTAATTATACATATCTAATTTATAATTAAAGTTAATTTTACATCAACTTTAGACAAGTACCTAGCTGTTAGATTCCAAATAAAATAAATAAACTACTCCTTCAACAGACATGCAAGACTTCGGCACGCTGTCTAGCACGACGGTGACAGAAGTCCTGATGCTGGAGATGAAGATGGCGCCCACAGCCAAGACTTATCTCGTGTCCGGCTACCCGCGCTCCATGAGGGATGTTGCTGAGTACTCCGATAAGGTAAGCAGACCTATACAACATCACGTAGCTTTAAAATTGTTAATTTCGCTCTCATTGCATTGGCTCCGTAGCCTAGGTGGTACAGTTAACAGCAAAAGTAGATGATCTAAATCAGAAATTAAATACTAAGTCAAAGTCAAATCATTTATTTCAATTAGACCATTATAAGGCACTTTTGAATGTCAAATGAGAAAAAAAAAATGATTCTAGGTGCCCATTCCAAAAGGTAGTTTTGTATGGAGAAGAATGGGCAAGAAACTCCATACTTACTCTTTTAAAAACGATGTTAACAATATTTGCATTTACAGGAATTATATAATTATACGTGAATACGATGTACCTTGCATAAAAACACTAGGTATTTGAAAGTGTGTACAAAGTATCACAGATTAAGGAATGACAGACTAAGTTATATGTACATAGATACACAGTGTTCACATATTATTACAAATGTTGAAACAGTAGACGACCACTCCTTATATTTTAACAAACAATGAACTAATGAATGGAGTTCGCGTCAGAACTGTGTGGCGTCGAAGTGATTCAAAAGGATGTGATGTGAAGTATGTGATACTATTGAATCACTTCGACGCCACACAGTTCTGACGCGAACTCCGTTCATTAGTATTGAATTTCTGATTTTGATCATCTACTTTTGCTGTTGACAGTACCAATCTCCGACGCACAGGGTCGCGGGTTCGAATCCCGCCCAGGGCAAACGTTTGTGTGATGAGCACTTGTGTTTACCTTGTGTTTGGTTGTTGTTATCTATATACGTATGTATTTATATATTTGTGTATAAATACATACGAACGTATATTTACGTTACGTATTTACGTTTATTACTAGTATTTGCCCGCGACTTCGTCCGCGCGAATGTCGGTTATCGTGGATGCAGACGAAGTCCCGGAAATAGTAGCATATGTTCTTCCCCACGATTCAAACTATCTTCATACCATATTTCACATTTATAATATTAGTATGGATTGTTTGTGTACCTATTGTAGCACTCAGAGCCGGCCTTAGCCATCTAGGCGCCCCGGGCGAGTCATGCCTTTAGCGCCCTTTTAGGTACCTATACTTATTTCATTACAATTAAAAAAACTTAGTTTGAATACCCTACCTTACCTATCTTTAATAAAATTAATAGAAAACTACAAACGTCACATGATTTACCATGTATTAACTATTAAGAGGAAATACCACGGGCAACAGAATTGAAAATTAGGTATTTGTAAAATCTATTGCTGTCGCGCGATGCCCGAACACGAACCGCAGAGCGCGATAGAGACAACTGCAGTTTTGACCGAAAATACCTATTAAAAGTACACAAAATCAATGATTCGTAGTCCCCTGATTTCTTCTCCAAAACTTAACCGATTTAACTGCTTTTTTCATTAAAAAATAAAGAAAGGCTTTTGCCGTGTTCCTATGTTTTCTATTTTTTATATAATCAAGTCGAATTTGTTTTCTGAATGTTTGAACACAGCGGAAAATCATGCCAATTTATTAGGTTTTTGAATATTCATATCTCTTTTAATAATAAATTTATGAGAAAAAGGAAAACATAGGGACATGCCAATAGTAGCCATGGATATTTAAAAAAATAATAATTAATCTACTGGCATTATCCAGGGAGGAAACAGGGGACTAAGTTTGTATGGAAAAACGGCCCTTGTGTTTCCTCTTAAGAGGTCCCTTACCCATCGGAGATTGAATCGTTTTTGGTTTCGCCAACGCAATGCTCGAAAACAAGCGAGTGAGTGAGAACGCGATAACATCGCATGAAAATTGGCGCGCGGAGATTTCACAAAACTTATTCCAGGAAATACGTGTTTTTTTAAAAAGCGTTGCAATTGAGAATATCCATTCTATGTGCAACGTTTTAACAAACTGGTTTTTTAAACTTTTTCAATGTAGGTATGTGTGCATTATGAACGGCCAAAGTTTAGATAAAAATTGTGCAATGGGCGCAAACTAAATGGGCGTGCTAATGGTACCTACTTTCTTAAGTTAGCTACCACGTAAATAATAAATAAATCATGCGTAGGTTCATGATAACCTAAGCCTTTTTTTTGTTCCGGGGTGGAAAATCCTCATGGATGTCCTTCACCCAGATGCGGGCGGAGGGGTCTGTCAGACTCTTACTGACTAAAAACCACCCCGGTGTTCCGTCTCACACCTACATCGGGGGTCCCAGAAACTGGAGATGCTTCCGCAACCCCCGACTGGTGCCGGCCCGCTTCTACGGGCTACCTCGGGTCATGGGGGGGAGTGAGATGTTAGACTCCCGCCCGGACGTCTAAGAAGGGCGCGCGCCCGCCGCGCCGCCGCCTCGGGTCCTGATGTATGTAGGGGGCGACAGACGTCCACGAGTCTGCCTCCCCTGGACCCATTTGGGGGGGCTTGAAGAGGGCGTCGTCCGCCCTCCGCCGACGCCCGGTGCGTCTTCTGTGGGTCGGGTGGGAGGTAGTGATCTCCCTCTTCCTTTCCGCAGCCTCTGTCTGCGACATGACAGTTTCACAGAAGGAAATCACCACGTCCCAGGATTCTGCGCTGCCGACCATCGACTCGATCACGGCCGGCAGCGACAGGCCACTGCCTACTTCTGAGACGAGGGCACGGCGCGGCTCCTCCCAAGCGGCACACTCTGCCAGCGTGTCCTCCCAGCAGTCGGCGCAGTGGTGACACTGGGGGTTCTGGCTCCCTGTTAATGCGTGACCTAAGCACCTTGATTTGCTTGTTAACTTACGAGTATGAAGAAAGAAACAAAATATTGTATATTGCAGGGGGCCAAATACGAGTTACAATTTTTCGCCTGTTGCCTATAATTCGTTGTACATTATTTAGTGAGAGATGACAAACACGACCATTTGCTTGCTTGTCGTCAAGCGACAAAATCACAGGTCGTTTTTGTTAGACATAGAAATAGAATACATCATACTCACTCCTACGAGATAAGTGAGTCTAGTTTTCCTTTAGATCGATCAAAATAGGTGTTCAAATTGAATGGTTAAGTTGACCTGGCGCCCCGGGCGACCGCCCCGGTCGCCCCCCCCCCCCTAAAGCCGGCACTGGTAGCACTTGCAGCAGTTTTTATTTAAGGTACAAGAGACAACATTAAACTACCCCAATCCGTCAAATTTATGTGATAGTTTTTCAGCTTTATTACAAAAGAATAAGGTTATTAACAGTTTGTAACATGTTTAATCTATACTAATCTAATATTATAAAGCTGAAGAGTTTGTTTGTTTATTTAGTTGAACGCGCAAATTTTAGAATCTACTGGTTCGAATTGAAAAATTATTTTTGTGTTGGATAGTCCATTTATCGAGGAAGGCTATAAGTCCATGCGAAGCCGGGTCGGGTTGCTAGTTGGGAATATTTGACAGTTTGGGATACCTTGATGTGCTGACGGTTCATGTTTAATTGGGAATATTTGACAGTTATACCTTGATGTACTGACATCTGTACATTGTCTTCACTTTATATCTATTGGAGTAATGTACTTACCTACACAAACTATCGTAAAACTTTTTTCTTAATGAATAAGGGACTTTCTTGCCCATTTGTCTCCATACGAAAATACCTTTTGGAACGGGCAACTAGATTCGATAAATTCGATCGTTCGTAAATGACTTTCAAAAGTACTTTTAATGGTTTGATTGTAATAAATACTTTGACTTTGAACAACTTTGAATGACTGCCTCGTTGGTAGCATGGTCGCAACTAGTCGCAAGCACGACTGCTGAAAGTGGAGTCCTAGGTTTGATTCCCAGGTCGGGCAAAGTGTTATTGGGTTTTTCCGTTAAGAATTTCTCAGTAGCAGCTTGGAGTTTGGAATTTGGTGTGTCACTCTGTAAAAAAATGTACAGCCGTTGGTCCTGCGCTTTATCTCTCCCTGGTTGTGCCGGATAACCGTCCCATTGTACAGACGGCAGTACATCAAGCCATACCAAACTGTCAATTTTTTCCAATTGAATATCAACCTTATTCTTTTGTCATAAAGATGAAAATCTATCAAAACAATTTAACAGATTGTTGTAGCTTGATGTGCTCTCCTCTGTACTACGCGCTTGTGCTCTATAATATGCGTGACCGTTACTTGGTTGTGAGTATATTAAGGTACCGTATTATTCGTTGTACTGTATCAAGCTCCGTTTCTAGTTATAGACACCTTTATTTATCGTACCTGTCGTATCCTAAAATAGTACTGGAAGAAATTCTCAACAATAGATCACATACACAGACACACAGATAATGCAGAAGTACAATGAGTACAATAAAACACTGTACATACATGGCGTTTATTGACTACAACAAAGCGTTTGACAACTCAAGGCATACCTGGAATATATATAGATCTAATCAAAACTATATATTCAAACAGCAAAGCTAAAATAGGGTTAGAAGAGACAGGGCCTGAGTTCAAAGTGAGGAGAGGCGTCAGACAAGGCGACCCAATGTCACCCAAATTATTCTCTGCAGTCCTGGAAAATATTTTCCGGAAACAGGATTGGTCTCACCTGGGTCTTAACATAGATGGACAGAAACTAAATCACCTCAGATTCGCAGATGACATAGTCCTATTTGAGGAAAACCCAAATCATCTCGAGCTTATGATTTAAGCTTTAAGCAAAGAAAGTGCTTTGGTGAGATTGTCCATAAACATAACAAAAACAAAACTATTAACCAATTCGAAAAAAAAAACCAATAGAGGTAGATTCAAAATCACTGGAGAGTATGTAGATGAATATATATATCTAGGCCAAATAATATCACCAAACGATCAGACCAACAAGGAAGTTAACACAGAATAGCAAGTGGTTGGAGAAAATATTGGTCACTAAAAGAGGACATGAAATCCAGAGACTTAGTAATGGCTATCAAGAGAAAAGTTTTCAACATATGCACATGTTGAAAACTTTTCTATAATAATATCACCAAACGATCAAACCAACAAGGAAGTTAACACAGAATAGCAAGTGGTTGGAGAAAATATTGGTTACTAAAACAGGTCATGAAATCCAGAGACTTAGTAATGGCTATCAAGAGAAAAGTTTTCAACATGTGCATACTACCCTGTATAACATATGGATGCGAAACATGGGCACTGACAAAACATCACAGAAACAAATTGCAATACTGCCAAAGAGCCATGGAACGTAGCATGACAAACATACGAAAAGCAGATCATGTAAGGAATAAACAATTGAGAGCAAAAACTAAGCTACAGGACATCTTGACCAGAATTGACCAACAAAAATGGAGATGGACTGGCCACATGATGAGAACAAATACAGAGAAATGGAATAAAGTAATAACTGACTGGTATCCAAGAGACAGTAAACGCAGAAAGGGGATCATGTTAAGGCGGATCCACATTATGATCATTTGCCCGATCCGATCACCGGTCGCGTTGGGTAACAATATGATCGCCAAATTTTCGTGCAATGTTATCGCGTCCTCACTCATTCGTTTGTTAATGAACATTGCGTTGGATGAAACAATTTTTTTTAAATCATGCATATTTTGACGATAGGCGGACCGTGAACCTTTCGATTGCACATTGACAATACTGAACAACGTATGTGCCTTTAATAACGCTGACACATTCTTCAAATACAGCCACGTTGCTTTGCGGCAGAAATAAGTAAGTATTTCGTCAGAAGTTACAATTATTATGACACCGTTGAACATTAATGAGATTGGATGTTCAAAAGAATCAATAATTGAATAACTTTCGTTTTGCTGACGGCCGGAAAATAAATCAATTGCCTAGCATTGTCATTTGTCATGTCAATCATCATTAAATAATGTGATTTTAGATAGCTAATACTTCGTGTGATTTTCGATTGATATGGACCAGAATGTTGAGATGAATGTGTGGAGTGACCAGGGCCTCAAGTCTGCTATTACAACAGTGTCAGAATGGTCTATAATTGATTTCATAATTGTTGATTTTGACAAGTTTGGTAATCTACTAATTTAATGGCGTCATTATGACTTTCCAATGGTTAACCACTGACACGCCATTGAAAAAAATGATAGAATGGTACATAACCTCGTACAAAATGACAACTGAATGACTGACTTAGGCGGTAATCTGCTAAAATTTTGACAGTTCTTTTGATCAGTGACCTACCATTAGAGCGTCATTGTGCAGTCATTGCTTTTAATTCGACCGACCAATGATCGACCATTATGAATTTAGCAGATTACGAACTTTTAGCAAAATGACAATGGGATCGTGATGGAATGACGAAATTATAAAAATAGCAGACTTGGCCCCCAGGATGAATAAGGTGAGGTATGAATATATTAGAAGAAGTTTCGAAGCCAGTGTTGGAAATGTTAATATGGAATCGTTTGTCTAAGGTGTCTTGGGTATGTGAAGAGGAGGCATGTTATTGAATGAGTCATGAATATATTCATAACTCTGTGTGATGTATGAACTCATGTAGATGAATGGAGAGGGAGAGCCAAATTACTAAAGTCAAAGTCAAACAATTTATTTTAATTAGACCATTAAAAGGCACTTTTGAACGTCATATAAGGAAAATTTTATCTAGTTGCCCAATTCAAATAGTAGTTTCGTATGGAGAAGAATGGGCAAGAAACTATAATAACTCTTAAAAAAAAAATACAACATTTTGCATTCACAGGAATCATAATTATGATTACATTAATACTTTGCCTAGAAACCACTATATTAAAGTAAGCACAAAGCTCAGGTTATAAAAGAAAAGGTAGATAAACCGCGCGGAACACTGAGAGTGAAGTCAAAAAAGCAAATACAAATTCAAAATTGAATGCCTACAATCTCGTGATTGCATTCGATTTTGAATTTGTATTTGTATTTGTATTTGTTTTTTTTAACGATGCTGCGTATCGTGCTATATTGACTCGTGTCAGAACAGCACGAAGCGCGTTGTAGGTATTTGCTTTTAAATTTGTATTTGCTTTTTTGTCTTCACTGTCAGTGTTCCGCGCGGTCTATCTGCCATTTGTTTCATAATCTGAGGCACAAAGTATTTAAATCTAGAAATGACAGCTAAGTTATGTACACATATGTATATGTACACACATAATTGTGTATGTATGTGTGTGTGAACACTATCACACACGTGTTCACATGTTTACAAATATTGTAACAGTAGACAACCACACCTCATATTTCAAGTAATTTCAACCACAATAAATTAGTGTGTGAGCCAGAGTAGGAACCTATATAATATATTACGTATTAAATTAAGTAGTTGAAATTAGCAATCAGTTGGATTTTGTCTAGTCTTTAGATGGTCCTATGGAGCCGGACCAGCATGTATCCAAGCCAAGTGTTTTTTACTGTATTCTAGTTTTAACAGGATAAAATCAGAATAAAGTTATAAATATTGCCTTGGTTTGAGAATGACAACAAATTCATGACTCAATATTGCTACTGAATAACCTGTCATCCTTTGATTACACCATTTTTCCAAAACCGTATTTCGTGATTTTCCACAGAAGTGAGCCAAAACCTATCAGAGCGGTCGACGAAACAATTATCGACACAAAACATAATGTATGGCGGCTGTCGATTTTATAAATTGTACCTAACTTTGCCCGTGAGTTCGTCCTTGACATAAATATACCGACTTTTATCCTAACTGTCTTCAATCCATCGGATCTACAATATAGTTTAAATAAGCTGATTTGTCAAGATTGTAAACTGAATTGTGATTTCTGTTAAACTGTCATTTAATTAAACGAAAGTTTATTTTTAGTTTTTGATAAGTGAGTATTGTTACACATTTTATTAACCTGGCAACACTGAGTTAATCCGTTTCAATCTATAAACTGTTATAATTTAAAAGTTTATTTTTCGCGACATTGGACTGGGTTAAAAAAAAACAAATCGTTTATTGCAATTGATAATGTACACTTACAGTGGAGAGCGTCTCACGTACAGATAAAGGACAATGAAAAAGTGCATCTATTAGCTGACCAGGCTGTGACAAATGGAATCCCCGTAAACATCCCTCCTCTTTTTACTGATTACATCAAAATAATCAAACAGCGGTGTTCAGAAGTGTGGAGTGAATACTTTTACCAGAGGTCAACAGAAAAGGGAATTTGGTACAAGACTATCCAACCACAGCTCCCAGTGTATAATTGGATTGACCAAAATTGTGTTAAGTCGGAGAGATTTAGTTATGGCATTACTCGACTCGGACTTCGTTCCAGTCACATTCCATCAAGAAAGTTTAGTTTTCTGATGAAAAAGGTTACGTCACCCAACTGTGAGGAATGTGGAGTAGTCGAAGATGTACTACACGTTTTGATGGAGTGTGTCCGGAATGGGGCTCTAGGATTTACCATCGGATCAAGCCAGAATCCTGTACTAACTGGCATTTTTTGTTTTAAAACGGTAGTTTTGGCTGTAGTTAGTATGTTGTATGTTGATGTTACAGGGCGACGTTATCGCTCAACGACAAAACCCTAAAAATAAAGAAAAAAAATGTACACTTACTTAATGTGGTAAATAAAAAAAAATTGATACAATTACAACCCTATCGGGCACTGAAAATTTTTAAATAAGTAGTGAGTGGAAGAGCGCTTTATTAATTTTCCTTGTTAAGTACACTTGAATTATTGTATTCTTCTGAAACTCCCCCTTTCTTAGACTCCTTTTTCTTTCATATCATTCGTCACACAAACCATCCATCTTTCTATGGTCTTTCTCTCATAAATTCATAACTCTCAGTCCTTTTCATCCCTCCTCCCTTCACATGCTCATACCAAGACAAACGATTACTTTTTAACTTTTCCGTCGCTGGTGTCACATTCAAACTTCCTCTGTAACGTTGTAATGTTGTTAGATCAACAATAGAGCCCATAGCTGAACGCTGAGTCCTAAGATACAGGTCCAGGCCTAGTTTGGGAGTTGGGATCAGAATCGTAGATATACTTTTTGGTGCAAATTCATTACGACTGGCTTGTTGTATTAAGTAACAAAACAAAATAATTTTCCTTTGTATTGCAAAGCAGTAGATGTATTTTTTTTTATACTCTTTTGATAAGAAATTAAGGAGTCAAATGGTTTCATCTCAATGATTTGAAGGTGATTTGACATTTTTTTTTCTTATTATGTGATACCGATAGAAAAATTGCGGCTAAACCAAATAGATTACTAACAATTTTTTTCAGATGTAATTTCTCTGTAAATGCCGACGAAAAGTTGCTTTATCTGCAAAGAGCAGCCATAAGTGTCAAAAATATATTTTTATTGTTCTCTCTAGGTACTCATTCCTCGCCTTCCAAATTCAGTGGCTTTGTTCAAAGTCAAAGTCAAAGCATTTATTTCAATTAAACCATTTACAGGCACTTTTGAATTGTCAAGGAGTCGGTCTGTTAGTCAGAGAGTTGAAGCTAGTTGCTCGTTCCAAAACGTAGGTAGGTCTCTATGGAGAAGAACGAGCAAGAAACTCCACGGACACTCTTTTCAATAAAGTTTTTACAAAGTCTGGTTACATGATTCTTGTTGCTTCTATATGTGAAAACTATGAAGGTAATCTAACAATACAAAACACAAAAAAGAAGCAAGATAAAGTGGCATCTAATCCATGGCAGATAAGAGCTGGCCAATCTCTACTGACAGCGCCCGTTCACGAACATGACGCGTGAATCAGCACCATTCAGCTCAACCATTTTGAAGGGAGCCGAATGATCCAACACACGCGCCACCATCAGCGAGACATTTGAGCGAGCATGACAATACTCCCAACCGCCATGTTAATTTTTGTCAAACATAAAGGTACTAATATACTTAGTAAATGGCTCCATGGTATTCACATTTACAAAATTGAAATAATGCTGCTAAATTATCAAAACTAAGGTTTCCAATGTATATTATTTTATCATATGAAGTGTGATAAGTTAATAATTTAAAAATATCTATATATAAGAAATAACGATACTCGTTACTCATGTCAATAGAAAAATGGGTAGGAAACATCCTTTTCTTCCAATTTGGAAATTCCCTAAACTGGCTGTGGAGCAGGACCAGCATTCAGCCAAGCATTTTTATCATTGATGTAATCTTCTAACTTATAATATGCTTGTCTTCATAGTGTGCGTTTAATACATGTTTTAAATTGTTTTTCATTCAATTGTAGAATATCAAGTGGTATTTTATTATAGCATTTTACACAGTACCCCATAAAAGAAGTATGTACTTTTGACAATCTGAAGCTTGGCTGATCTAATTTGTTCCTATTTCTAGTATAAACATTATGTCTGTCACCTATTTTATTAACCCTTTCACGTTTATAATTATTCTAAGAGAATAAAAATGATTTTGTTTATTTTTATCTACTTATTTTGGCCTGATTTAACATAAAAGTAATACAAAATAAAGAAGATGAGTGTATTTTAGTGGTTTTGTGAAGGGGACACATATGTCCCAATATGCGTCAAGGTATATAAATTGTTACGTATCGCAGCAAAAATACTCTAACATTTTTATTGCAAAATAAAAACAAACTGTGGTAGAAAATACAAATTATTTAATATAAGAAACTTATTTATAATTTGTAACATAAATTTTGTGATATTCAGCGAAACAATTAGTTCCGGAGTGTAACACAGGTGGACATTTTCATGTAGAGATGGAGAGAGATATAATATATATCATGTTGTTTGTCTGATTTTCCACATTTTCCGAAATGTCCTACTGCACTGTAACAGTTTACTGGAGTATTTTTCATATCAGAAGTGTAGGTGCAATCTAAAATGTGCTCTTGTACTAAAGTTATATCCTTGAATCTCACCAAAACTGTGCGGTACATAGGAGTTTTCCCGCCAATTGAAAGATGGAGTAATAGTGCTTTATTGCAAGAATCAATTATGTTTTTCACTAGAGACGCTGAACTTGGTTCAATTACAATAGTCGACATATCGGCATCCATATCATGTGCTAAAAATGTTTGGTTCTCTTCATCAAGGCGTAAATCATCCTCGTCGTCACTGTTATCAGCTAACGGGACTCCAAAAATACGTTCCTCCCGCAGCGAAAATTTTCGATGCCGATTTGAAGACATTTTCTGCAGTAAAATATATAAAATTGAGAAACAATACGATGATTGTAATAGCCAATGACTTCGAAGCAAAAGTCTCCTTTGATGCATATTGGGACACCCGCGTCCCTTTAGACTTTTTCACATAATATGCATAATTTTGACTAAGAAAACCGAAAATAAATAATAAAATAATAATTACACTTACCTGTGAATATGAACCTGACGAAAAACGGCCGTCAAAATTCACTATTTATCAATAAAAAAAAAAACAATATTGACGTCTAGCCAAAATATTTATCACTTTTCGCGCCACCAACTTTTTTGTCAGATATCTTTTTTTTTTTTATTTACCAGCTTGTAAACTCGAAAAGGTACAATGAATCTTAAAAACTTAAATACAAAAATGGTTTTACTTTCCCAGTGTAGCTGTAACTGGTAAAAATTGTGGGGGGACATATGTGTCCCATATGCGTGAAAGGGTTAAAAAGATGAAGATTTTTTCGAACATGCATAATGTTTTCATATATATATTGACAAGGTACCGTCATGATGTTAATCTGTTTAAACAATTCTCTTAGAGATTCGCGTTTGCGGAGATTATAGATTGCCCTGACAGCCCGCTTTTGCAAAATAAAATAGAATCCATATCTGCAGCCCGTCCCCATAGCAAAATACCGTAAGACATGATACTATGAAAATAGCTAAAATATACTAGCCTAGCGGTATCCACGTCTGTCGAATGCCGGATCTTTCTGACAGCGTAAGCGGCTGAACTTAACCGCCCTGCAAGAGATGTTAAGTGAGGACCCCACTGTAGCTTGGAATCAAGCGTAATCCCTAGGAAAACAGTCCTTTCGACGAATTCAAGTATGTCCTTATTCAATACAACGTTACATTCATTACTCTTAACATTCGGCAAAGCGAATCTTATGCATTTAGTTTTCTTCTCATTTAATACTAAATTATTTACAGTAAACCAATTATGAATTTTAAGCATGGCGTCATTTACGTCGTCAAGGTGCTGTGCCCGTCTATTTACTCTAAAAATCAATGAAGTATCATCAGCAAATAACACCATTTGTGGTTGATTTTTCAGTAAATGAGGTAAATCGTTTATATAAACTAAAAAGAGGAACGGACCCAATATGGAGCCCTGCGGTACCCCCATTTTTACTTTTAAGCCCGATGAATTAACACCATTTATTTGTTCTGTTTGTTGTTTTGTATTGCCACCGACTTCCGAAACTATAGTCAATGTGTGTTCTGTGCTAAAGTTATTTTTCACTTTTTGAAGGCGGTTGTCTTTTTTGTAAAAAGCCTTTTATTTTCCGCTTTTTAGTACCTCCTTCTCATCCGAATCTATTAAGAAGAGATTGAAAGTTAACTACCACAAAGATTGATGAAAGTAAAACGTCGTCTATGTAAAATTTTTGGTTATTTGTTGATTTGTCAAAAAGTGCTGAATCAATTTCGATAAAATTTATATAGGACCACCCCTGAAGCATACCCTATCCATAAAAAAAAGAATTTTCAAAATCGGTTTACGTTTGCCGGAGAAATCGCGTAACAAATCGCGCACATACTTAATGCAAATTAGACTTATACGGTTTTCTCATGGATGCCATTGTCAGAACTGGACCAAATTAAAATGGGACCACACGGGAAGCGCTAGCTTTCAAATAAAAAAAGAATCATCAAAATCGGTTCACCCAGTCCAAAGAAATCAGGTATCAAACATAAAAAAAAAAAAAAAAATACAGACGAATTGATAACCTCCTCCTTTTTTGAAGTCGGTTGAAAATTACCAAACTATCACAAAAATAACAAAAATATGTAATCGTTATTATTTATAGAAATAGATACCTAATTGAAGCTATATTTGTTAAGGTTAACGCCTTATTTAAAAAATAACTACCCTTTCTTCCGTATATGACTAGGTATAACCACTAATTATCACTTTTATAACACCATTTAGTCATCATTTCACATCATTAGATGGAGGGCCATGGGGGGGATGGAGGGGGGAGGGGGATGGAGGTGAAAGCCATACTTACAGATCGATCGGTCAAGGTTTCGTTACGCTTGCTGCGGTCGGTCTGTGGATGGGTGACCATCCATTACATACCGAGACCCCTCTGTGCCTCGGAAAGCACGTAAAGCCGTCGGTCCCAGCTGTTATTCGTAGATCTTTGGCAGTCGTTTTGGGTAGTCAATTTAACAGCCAGAAAGTTTGAGAATCAGTCTTACCAAGGGGTATCGTGATATCCAGTAACTGGATTGTGGGGGTCAGATAGGCAGTCGCTCCATGTAAAACATTGGTATTCAACAGCATCCAGTTAGACTGGAAGCCGACCCCAACATAGTTATGAAAAAAGACAACCGCCTTCAAAAAGTAAAAAATAACTTTCAATTCGCAAGTCGGCGGCTTTGGTTTTGTTTGTTGTTTTGTATTGCCACCGACTTGCGAATTGAAAGTTATTTTTTACTTTTTGAAGGCAGTTGTCTTTTTTGCTAATTTTTTTTTTTCGCTTTTTAGTGCCAACTTCTCATCATAGAAATGAATTACGAAACGGCAACACCAAAAAAATTCTGTCATCCCTTAATTTTCAACCCTTAGGGGTGGAATATTTCTTTGAAATTTATATGGGACTAAATTTGAGGTATACACTATCAATTAAAAAAAGAATCAGCGAGATCGGACTACACTGAAAAAAGTTATGCGTGGTCAAACATAAAAATAAATATATAAAAACTAAAAAATGATCATAAAATGAAAACTACTGGGCCAAACAATGTTAAATTTTTATGGGACCAAATGGCAACTATTCTGCATCAAACGAAAGAAGAATCACGTAAATCGGATCATACATCTCAGAGTAATCGATGTACATACATAAAAAAAAAAAAAACCGAATTGAGAACCTCCTCCTTTTTGAAGTCGGTTAAAAATGCTAGGCAAATGAAGATGTCTCATCATTAGATGGTATCTCCTAACGAAACCCATCCCTCGGACGCTTATCTCGATAAATTAACGTGAAGTGAGAGTGAGATGAGATGTCGTTCCACAGTATGTCTATTTTGTTACAATCTCCCTCGGTGAACACCTAGGTGAAGTGAGCTATCATCTGTTCCGATGCTAGGGATTTACAAAGCACTACAATCGGATCTCAGCTCACTTCAACTAGGTATTCACTGAGGGAATTGACACCTCACGTCAACCTTATAATAATAATATTATCATCATCAGCCGAAAGACGTCCACTGTTGAACAAAGGCCTCCCCCATAGAAGACTATAACGGACGGTAACCTGCCACTTGCATCGACCGGTTACCCACCCGTTAATAGATTTGGATGAGAAGGAGGTACTAAAAAGCGGAAAATAAAAAGCTTTTTACAAAAAAGACAACCGCCTTCAAAAAGTGAAAAATAACTTTAGCACAGAACACACATTGACTTTAGTTTCGGAAGTCGATGGCAATACAAAACCACAAACAGAACAAAGCCACTGAATTTCGAAACTAAAGTCAATGTGTGTTCTGTGCTAAAGTTATTTTTCACTTTTTGAAGGCGGTTGTCTTTTTTTTTAAAAGCTATTTATGTACGGTTAAGATGGATGTTTGGAAGGCGAGGAATGAGTAGAGAGAACAATAAAAATATATTTTTGACACTTATGGCTGCTCTCTACAGATAAAGCAACTTTTCGTCGGCATTTACAGAGAAATAATAATTATTCCATCCTATTATCGCAATGCAAACGTAGATCTCCCTCAGGGATCGCCAACCAACGAACCATATAAACTGTATTACTCTTACACTCTCTTGACTACAATTTGCTACACGTCATGTAATGTAACGTCACGTCATGAAACCAGTACTTTGTAAAAAACTTGATTAAAAAGAGTGTCCGTGGAGTTTCTTGCTCGTTCTTCTCCATAGAGACCTACCGTACATTTTGGAACGAGCAACTTGACGACACGGTTGGCGCAGTGGTTGAGCGATCGACTGCTGCGCAGCGTGTTGTGGGTTCGATTCCCGCCCAGGGTAAACATTTGTGTGATGAGCACTTGTGTTTGCCTTGTGTCTGGGTGTTGTTTATCTATATATGTATGTATTTACAAAAAAAAAAAGTATTTGTGTATGTATATCAGCTGTCTGACACCCATAGTACAGGGTCTCCCTAGTTTGGGGTCAGATGGCCGTGTGTGAAAATGTCCCCACATATTATTATTATTATTATTAACTAGCTTCAACCACAAAATATAGAGGTTACAGAAAGTCCGCTCCCGCCATTTTCAAAAATAATTACCTACACTAAACTTGCCAAACTCACTAGGGCTGCTACTGTATTGACTCTGTAGGTTTTATTTGTGACAATATGAAAGAATCATGGCAGGATTTGTACAAAAAAAAATTAAGATGTTTAGAGAAGTTGAAATTCTAATTTTAATGTTCTTGGGTACCTAAAGAATATCTTCAGATATTTACAATATTTTTAAAACCCCGCAAAAAAATCTTAATAAGTTTAACGAAAAGCTCATTATTTCAGAACGAAATGGTGACAGACAGTAACAGTGATACTGACAGTCGCTGTTTCGCAGTTCTTACATTGAAATTGCATCGTTTTATGGGAAATAATATCACAAATACTAATTATTTTTTTCCACACACTTGTCACATCACTTGTCTGTCAATTTTATAGATCCTTTACCATCGCTTGTCACTTTCTTTTTTTTATAAACACAAAATGGGCATCGAGATGAAACGAAAAAGTGTTATTTTCATTTCGTAATATTTTAATTCAAAATATACTAAGTATATCAATCTGCTCCTGGTAATGTGTTCTTCACATTGGAAAATATTTTAAACCCTCTAAATTACTTTTTTTTCATACAAATGAATGTATGAATCTCGTCATGATTCTTTTATTGACATTGGTTGGAACTCTTTGCATTTTTTTTTAAACAAATTTTTCCTGTTCGTCATGGAATGTCGATGTATCTCATTTATTAATTTAGACAACACGTGACATTCGAGACTGAAGTCTGCTTGAAACTGCTTGAGAATGCCTATAAATGTAATGTCAATGTGTGCGTGCTAAAAATGACGAAGTGGTCTCTCTGCTCGGGCGCGCCACAGCCTTACGTACTTTGTGCTTCAACTCTCTGACTAACTGACCGACTCTTTGACAATTCAAAAGTGCCTGTAAATGGTTTAATTTAAATAAATGATTTGACTGTTGACGTTTCCTTTTATTTATTTATCTACTTATGTTCCTTAGTAAAACTGGTTTACATTCGTAATATGTCATACACAAAGGTCTAATTGAAAACCAGCGTCAGGCACAAGTGGTCTGGCATTTATGCTGAACTGTGCCTGTTTTATTTCTGCTTTTTTTTAAATAACCTTTTATTAGATATTGTTTTCGTGTTTTATTGTTTTATATAAAAATAAAAACCATTTATTTTCAGGTTACAAAGACCCATAAACATAAAACAAAACAACAATTTTATTGTCTTAGTAAATAAAACTTAAAACTATGTTAATATCACTTCGTTGCACTAAGTCTTTGTGCGTTTCGTTATATGTGGGGACACTTCACACACGGCCATCTGACCCCAAACTAGGGAGACCCTGTACTATGGGTGTCAGACAACTGGTATACATACACAAATACATTTTAAATACATACATATATAGTTAAACAACAACCAGACACAAGGCAAACACAAGTGCTCATCACACAAATGTTTACCATGTGCGGGATGCGAACCCGCAACACGCTGCGCAGCAGTCAATCGCTCGTCCACTGCGCCAACCGTGTCGTCAAAGCACATGATCTGTGTCAATAAACATTTTTCTTTCCTTTTTTTCTTTCTTTTATTCAACCCGGTCTTGGGCATCCATCCGCTGCTAGCCACTTTCTTCAAATCATCGGTCCATCGTGCCGCAGGGTGCCCCACACTACGCTTTCCCAAACGCGGTCTCCACTATAATTATATCTACATATTATAATATATACGCATAATATACACACTAATTATATCACTTATATAACACCATATAGTCACACTGTCACATCATTAGATGCTATCTTCTAATTAAACCACTCCCTCGTAGCTACGTTACTATAACTCCATTCAAAGTTATAGTGACAATTGTACTACAATATGGATAGCCACTGAAAGGTCAAAGTCCTTAGTGATAGAGGATGTTGCAAGACTTGAAATAGGGTGTTGTATTGTGCATGTTATTAGTGAATTGATACTGTGAGTCATCGGTTGCTTTGTGTTTTTCACAAGTCATTGGTAATCTATGTATATGTCGGATCAGTCAGGATTTAGTCCGTTAGATTCAGTCATCATGTGGGCAGAATATGGATTTCGTGCAATGAAAACACACTGGGTATAGAGTACAATACACGGCATTTATTAAAACCACAACTTAGCACGGAGTATAGGGTACAATACACGGCATTTATTAAAACCATAGTTTAGCACTAACTTAAAATAAACATTTTCAAAGGTATCGGCACTGGTCTACACTTTAACACAACGAATCGTAAGTACAGTTTCGGGACGTATTAGCTCCGATGCGATCAGACACTGGATTCTGAATGTCTTCCTCGCTGTCGGCTGAAAACATCACGACTCTGTAGAAGCTCGCCAAAATGGTGGTGGTTGATCACGTGTTCTTGATAATGGCGCGCTTACGATCCGTTTCACCATAGACTATTTATTGTCTTTGCGTTTCACGTTCATACTATTGACCGGATACGACATATACTTATAATAAGGGTGTAAATCAGTTGATTGATATTTGAGTCTCAAATCTAAACTCCGACCTGTTAGCGGAGCTAAGCATTTCCAAATGAAAAATAGTAGGATTTAAAAGCAGCGCACGCATATAAATTCAAGTTATAACCGACTTCAAAAATTTTTTTGCTTTGTAGCGGAGTACGTTGGTTGGTAGGTAGTTAAAAAAAGTCCGATCAATCCGGTCAAGTGCAAGTCGGACTCGCGCACCGAGGGTTCCGTACAAAACTACTTTACGGCTTTCGGATTTTTTAATTTACTTGTTCTACATGTCATTGCTTCTTGCCAAATTTCATGATTCTAGGTCAACGGGAAGTACCCTATAGGGTCCGATTCCCTTGCGAGTCTCAAAATATGCGGCTTAAATGCAACATAAAGGGCCGTATCTTATGATCGCGTTGACTTAGAATTTTTTTTTCACCGGTTTATGGGATTGCAGAACTTTTTTCTATCGTGGGGAAATCCTCATGGACTATCCCCCGTCTGGAGAAGACGGGGGGGGGGGTGTGCCGGACTCTTACCGGCTAAAACCACCACGGTGTTCCTCGACCGATCTATGGGCGGGGGTACGGGATTCGCTCGCGCATTCACTGCGCCCCTGTCAGAAGAGATTGCGGAGTATTGGATATTAGTATTTTAACTTGACAGACGGACAACGAAGTGATCCAATTAGGGTTCCGTTCTTTTCCTTTTGAGGTACAAAACCCTAGAAAAATCGAACAATTCTAACAAGTCCAAACAAGACTAGGATACGCTGTCCCGTTTAGGAGTTCCAGTGCCAACCTCCCGGTTCTTGATCAGATAAATTCGATGATACCATTTGTATTGTCATGGCTATGACATACCAACTGAAAAGGTCTAATTCGATACCAGAATGAATAGTTGGCTAAATTTGACTTTCAAGATATTTTTACATGGTTATATAGCTACAGGTTTAATAACCGGATTTGGATGATTTTTGTCTGGCTGTACAAAACAGCTCTTTTATCGGTGTCCGACTCATCAGTGAATAAAATAACAATTCGGGCACTGTGCCCGAATCGTCAGTAAGCCGTAAAAACAGATATTGAAAGTTCTTATCAAAACTTTTGCCGAAGGCAACCACAAACTGAAACGCGTATGTGATTGTTTTTTGCTTTTTATAATTTTTTTTTAAAAGTGCTGGTCAGTTTCAATAAAATTTATATGGGACCTGCACCATTGAGGCATCCCCAATCGGTTAATAAAATTAAAATCGGTCCAAAATCGGCGGGGAAATAAAAAAAAGAATACATACATGTCGCATCCGGTCAATAGTACAGACTTGAAACGAATCGCAAGTGTGCCATTAGCATACATGTCGCATCCGGTCAATAGTACAGACTTGAAACGAATCGCAAGTGTGCCATTAGCGACAACACGTGATTTACCACCACCATTTTGGCGCGCTTCTACAGAGTCGTGATGTTTTCAGCCCACAGCGAGGAGGACATTCACAATTCAGTGTCTGATCGCATCGGAGCTAAGACTTCCCGGAACTGTACTCGATTCGTTGTGTTTAAGTGTTACTATGTCTATTTTAAATTGGAGTCAGTGTTTATTTCAATTGAGTTGAGAAATAGTGGGTTTAATAAACGCTGTGTATTGTACCCTATACCCAGTGTGTTTGCATTGCACGAAACCGTTATTCTGCCCACATGATGACTGAATCTAACGGACTAAATCCTGACGATCCGACATACAATTGAACATAGAACTTCCTTTTTAATGAATTACCATCCATTTCCAAATGAGATACCTCCTACTCCAAAAATAGATAATAATATTATGTGTTATTATTTTTTAAGTAATAACTATCATGCTGGCATTTACTTAATAACTATTGCTAATATGACTGCCGGTCTGAAACTCACCCAGTGCCTTCGTTCTTTAATGTCAAGGTCTGTTATATTGAAAACTAATAGGTTAATAGGTAATGGAAAATTTGACAGAGTGAAGTCTTAAATATATTGCATCGGAAAATAGACTGACCAACAAAGCATTTAATTTTTTTATATGAAGCCACATGATATCAACGCACTGACTTGCGGCCAGTCGTCAACCGCTGCGGTTGTCTTAGAGCCACGGCGGGCCGCAAATCTTTTGTTATGAATTTGTAATAGCTGGCGCCACAGATATAAATAGACCCTAGATAACGCAAGTATCACGATCTGTATGAAAACCAAGCGTGCCATTTTTTGACTACCTATTATGAGGTCACAATGTTTTGTTTTTCTTTAATTTGGTATTACCAGGTATTGCTGAGGGTATTAGATTAAAAATAATTGTTTTTTAAATTAATTACGCATACGTAACGTTTACTTTATTTTTACTTACGATTTTTGTACGTAAGCTAGGCACGAAACTAGGCACGCGAAGTAGTCGCTCTTGCGTTATCTAGGTCTATCTATATCCGTGATATCAACGTCAACCGCTCCGGTTGTGGAGCTATGGCGGGCCACACATCTATTGTTATGAATTTGTAATTGCTGTCGCATATAGCCATCAATATAATGGCAAAGAAATGCTTGTAATTGACGACGACATGCTGCGAACCGCAATAGAACCGAGACGATACGGTTAGCCAGAATACGGTGAGCCGCAAATGGTCTAAAGGTATAGGCTTTTTTATAGGTCTAAAGTAATTTCCTTTCGCTTTTTATTAGTGCGGCCTCCAGCCGTCATACACAC
The DNA here is from genome assembly GCA_947361185.1 of Charanyca ferruginea. Taxonomy (NCBI): domain Eukaryota; kingdom Metazoa; phylum Arthropoda; class Insecta; order Lepidoptera; family Noctuidae; genus Charanyca; species Charanyca ferruginea. Next base: position 33,875,606 of record OX376057.1, read on the forward strand.
ACATCCAGCTGGCCTATCCTGTCAAAACCTCCTTTGGTAAAGAATCATGGCGAGATCCATAATACAATTATTTGTATGAAAAAAAAAAGAAATCATTTAGAGGGATCAAAATATTTTCCAATGTGGAGAATACATTACCAGGAGTAGATTGATATACTTACTTTATTTTTAAACCTCCGCATAATTAAAATATTTTGAAATGTAAATAACAGTTTTCGTTTCCACCCGGCGCCCATTTTTTGTTTATACTTATATAAAAAAATGAAGTGACCAGTGACATTAATGGATCTATCAAATTGGCAGACAAGTGAAAAAGTACATTGATTAATCATTATTTGTGACATTATTTCCCGTAAAACGATGCAACTTCAGCGTAAGAACTGGTTGTCAGTGTCATTGTTATTATCAGCCGCGGTTTCATTCTGAAATAATGAGCTTTTTGTTAAACTATTCACTATTAACATTTATTTTTATTGCGGGATTTTAAAAATATTATAAATGCCGGAAGATACCCTTCATGTACCCAAGAGTATAAGAATTAGAATTCCAACTTCTCTCAACATCTTTAGTTTTTTTTTTACAAATCCTGCCATGATCCTTTAGGTAAAGTGATCGTTAGAGGTGACTTAGTGTCCAACCTACAGTGATGTTCTTTAAAACTTTTTCCGATCGAATTTCGGTCACTGTGGCTAATGTTAATGGAGATCAGCCAAGTATGCAGAAGATATTGTAATACACAAGTATGTGCACAAACACAGGTGCACTCCCTCGTCCCTCACTGTCATAGTTCGGTTGACGGCAATCCGACACGAACGGAGAGAGATCAGGCGCAGGACCAATGACTTTATCTCTCTCGGAAAGCACCGAGGCACGGGGGTGTTACACCGCCAACTTCCAAACTCCGAGCTGTTACTGAGAAATTCTTAATAGAAAAACCCAATAACATGCCCGACCTGGGAATCGAACCCAGGACCCCTCGCGCAACAGTCGCGCTTGCTACTACAAGACCAACGAAGCAGTTACACAAACGCACTACACTACATAACTGCTAAAGGCAGACTTTATGTTTTTTCTCTTCTTCGTAAATACCACCAGCTGCAGCACTAAGATAATTTCGTTGTTCACTGGGTACTAAGTCTGATCTCAAACCAGGGCCTCAAGTCTGCTATTACAATAGTGTCAGAATGATCTGTCATTGATTTCATAATTGTTGATTTTGACAAGTTTGGTAATCTACTAACATAATGGCGTCATTATGACTTTCCAATGGTCAACCAATGACACTCCATTGAAAGAAATGATATAGAATGGTAATCTCGTACATAATGACAAATTAATGACTGACTTAGTTTACGAACTTCTTACTATTTCAGATTGCTTATAACACTTATAAATAATATGTAAAGATATATATGAAATCTAGCTGGCATGAATAAATGTTCAAATTTGTTGACAATGTCATTATAACACAATTCTATCACGAGACCATTGACCGACCAATGATCGACCATTATGGATTTAGCAGATTACGAACTTTTAGCAAAATGACAATGGGATCGTGTTGGAATGACGAAATCTTAAAAATAGCAGACTTGGCCCCCTGTACTGGTGTGAACACGCACACCCACCCGGGTGTCTGTGTCTGTCTAAAGTCTTCTGTTTAAACAGACGCAAACGGCGCAGAGGCGCTGCGTCGGCACTGCGAAGTCTGATGCTCCGTAGTCGTGTGTAGTGAATATAAAGAATGACATGCCACAATGACATGAAACAATGTGCGGCAAAGAAACGCGCGCGCAACGGACAAGGAGTCAAGGAGACGAGGCGGGAAGGTGTGCAGCACAGCGTAGTATTTTTTTGAATATCGAAGGTGACAGTTGTGCACATTCAAATTAATTTATGTCAAAATGAGTGTGGAAGATGTAAATTTAGATTATCTTATCTCGTTGGTTCAAGAAAGACCTACTTTGTGGGATAAATCAAATGAGGATTAGAGAGAAAAAGAATGACTAAGACTTCCTACAACAAAGCTGCAACGTCGGAGTAAGCTACGTTGCTTAATCGCAGCGCTCGTGTGGCACTCAGTGCGTTGAAATCATTGAGGTGCAACGACGCGACGCAGCGCACCGGCAACGCCCGTGTGGCATTTCTCTTAGTGGAAACGAGGCCTTTCAATAAAGTTTCGAGACATCGAGAGAAAGTATTACCTACCTACATAATATTCAACCCCTTATCAGCTATCAAATTTTAATTAAGTCCGTTCAGCATGTAAGCGGCTACCACAACGCAACCCTTAATTATACATTAATTTGTCACCCCTATTCGCATCGTCGCGTGATGGCGGCCGTGATTCACAGCTAATAGTTATCGACTGATAAATACGTGTTGCCGTAATGACGTGTTTCAATGTATTTATTTACAAACACTCCATGTTATGTTCGTGGAGGATATTTACTGAAACACGGGAACTTTTTGTTGGTTTGAAGGTCAGCCGGTGAAATTATAGGGAATGAAACTCAAGTGTGTATATTTATTCAGAACTGGCGCACGACTTTGTCTGACAACATTTTATAATTTACTAGCTTTGTCCGTGAGTTCATCCACGTTAATGACGATTATCACGGATACAAACAAAGTTAAAAAGTAGCCTATAAGTATAAGTATATATATATATATATATATAGAAGTAGTGCATAGTACATATATATCCATGCCTATATCTTTTTTTGTGGGTCAGCCTTAGTCTGTGCCAAAGGAACATGGCAGGATTTGTACAAAAAAAACGATGTTTGGAGAAGTTGAAATTGTAATTCTTATACTCTTGGGTACCGAAAGAGTGTCTTCAGGCACTTACAATATTTGGAGAATACATTACCAGGAGTAGATTAATATACTTACCATATTTTTAAACCCCCGCATAATAAAAATATTTCGAAATGAAAGTAACACTGTATATAAAAAAAAACAGAAAGTGACAGGTAACATTAACGGATAGTATCAAATTGGCAGACAAGTGATATTACAAGTGTGTGGGAAAAAATAATCATTATTTGTCATATTACACACTATAACTGTAAGAAAATGGTCTACTCATTTCTTCTAGACTACACATATGAAGAAACAGAAAAAATGCTTATTTAAGATTAAGTTCAAATGGAGCATAGCACACTCAACATAATGTGTAGCACAACAATCATACACACTAGCAAACACACCATCACATACTCATTCACACTCACACATACATACACTCACACACACACATTCACTAACACACACACGCATACTCATCCACCACACACACATGAAATAGTTTTTAAGTCGATCTAATTTTCAAAATTGTTCTCATTTAAAAATTAAAAAAAAAAAATTATTTGCTTACTTTTAGTTATAAGTACCTAACATATTTTTATAGCAGTGAAATACATATGTACGCAAATAGTAAAAAAGCAAAAATACAAATCCTTGTAATCCAAGGGGGATCGGAACTGTCACTCCTTCATACAGGTTATACACTAACCTAGTTAGGAGATCAGAACTGCACCCAATTGTAATTGTAGCTAATCTGTAATTTTACCATGTATAAATTATATAAATTATATATTATTTCTCATAAAACGATGCAATTTCAGTGTTAGAGCTGCGAAACGGTGGCTGTCAGTGTCACTGTTAAACCCCTGACAGACTGTTTTAAACCAGCCCTCCACATCGATCTCCACCGGCGGTTTACAACAGTGTAAACACTTGTTTGCAACAAAAATACGCAAACACCAACCGTGGGCTCCACAAGCCTCGACCAAAGTGACCTCTGTTGGAAGCTTGTTATAACAGTCTGGCCCGGCCTTTACTGTCAGTCGCCGTTTCGTTCTAAAATAATGAGCTTTTTGTTAAACTATGCACTTTTCTTATCTATTTTTATTGCGGAGTTTTAAAAATATTGTAAATACCTGAAGATACTCTTTAGGTACCCAAGAGTATAAGAATTAGAATTTCATTAGGTGATAAACCGATTTGTAAGCACGTTTTACATATGTTTCGATTCCAATATTAGCCATGACGAGAATGATGAGTCACAAATAGGTACAAAGTTTTTAATATAATGGGAAGATACGGCGAAACATGACAGTGTGAAAAAGCTGACTTTGCAAATGGCTTTGTATGGTAAAGTAATGCTAATCTATAAATAAGGTCATTGCCTTTTAGGCATAAGTATTAGAAGTACCTAATTTGTCTTCTGACGTCATGAATCTATTGAAGAACTACAAGGTAGGTAAAAATACGGCTGTTAAAGATCTACAGCTGTTATTCGTAGATATTTGACATTCGTTATAGGTAGTCAGAAAAGGTTATCGTGCTATCCAGTAACTGGGTTGTGATGGTTATCAAATAGGCTGCCGTTCTATGTAGAATACTTGTATTCATCTGCTCCTGGCTAGACAGCCGACCCCAACCAAGTTGGAAAAATGATGACCATCATCTAATGGTCAATGTTAACTGTGAAGGGTTTTTTTATTGGATAGTGTATATTAACCTCAAAGTTTGTCCCAAATAAATGTCATGAATATATTCCACCTAAAAATTAATCGATGACTTAACTTGTTTGCCGATAACGTTTCTTAATGTGCGTGATAAGAAGTAGACACTAAAAAGCGAAAACAAAACTTTTTAACAAAAAAGACAACCGCCTTCGAAAACTAAAAAACAACTTCAATTTCGTAATTCGGTAGCAATATAAAACAAGAAACAAAACCAAAGCCACCGAGTTGCGAAATTTAAGTTATTTTTAACTTTTTAGTTTTTGAAGGCGGTTGTCTTATTTTTAAAGTTTTTTGTTAATCAAATATCACTCATGGGTAACGTAGCTATTACCTAACGTTTATTTGCCCAAATTAACACGGACTGCGCGGCGAGGGAATTTGATTTACTCGTATATAATATGTACAAAGTATTTCAAATTATGAAATGACAAGTTAAACCCGCTCATGTGTTAGAAGCGAGAGGGCAAATACTTGCTTCACCTGCAGGACCGATTGCGTAAAGAAGCAACATGTGGGCTAATTTACGTAACAAAACAAGGCTTTTCGTAGTCTATACCGCTGTCAAACACGCTCGCGTCAAATTCACGTCACGCGAGCACAATAACGGCATTCTATTTGCGCGTCTTTGGTGCGTGCTTTGGAACGCAACGTGATCGGTATTCTACTATTCGTTTGACGTCTCAAAATGACAGTTAAAAAAGCACTAAAATCTGTACTGGGGTATTATTTTAATATAATAATAACGTCATAATCAGATTCTATTAAATTATTTATTGAGTAATATTTTTTCTCTCACGTGGCTACACTATAAGTAGTTTGATTGTCGTACAGTTGGCGTGCTGTTCACGTGCAGCTTACGCGCAGTTCAAAGTTTACAAGAATACCGTTTATCACTCAAACTAGAACTTAACTGCAACTGCACTACAACTTCATCGGCGGCAAAACCTTGCCGTCTGGTTGGTACCTTTGGTGTTCCTTGCACTTTACGGCATATTTTTTCTGGTACCTTTGGTGCTCCTAGCACTTTTTATTCTAAAATTTTGACATCTAAAAAGTATTTAATCATTTAATCTTGGACATATTTGTATTTACAAAATATAAAAATTTGAAGGTATACAGCTATATCTCGGAATCGGAGCGTGGTAGGGCCATGCTTCTCAGATCCTAAATGGTTTCTATGGACATGGTTAATAAGGTACAGCAACGACACCGGTCGACTTCCACTAAAAAAAAAAAATCTTCGAAAATTTTACCAAGTCCTAGAATCTGTCAAATGTAGAACCGGTCAAATATAGAATCGGTCAAATATAGAATCGGTCAAATATAGAATCTGTCAAATGTAGAATCTGTCAAATGTAGTATCTGTCATATGTAGACTATGATGTCAAAAGTAGAATCTGTCAAATGTAGACTAAACGATATTATCTTCTTTTTCATCCTAGATCCAAACGATAAACGGCGTAGTGCTAGTCAGCTGGCGGCAGAGAGTACTGGAGCGACAGATTGAGTATGGAGCTCGACTCGGTCACGTGGTCTTGAGCCTGGCTCGGATGGAGCTCCACAACTTTTACAAGAACGTGATGCCTGTTGCCGACTACTTCGATCAAACGAATATGCTGATTGCGGTAAGTGGAATGTAGCAATGTTTTACACAGGGATTTTGTGTTTGTCGTGTATCGTACAGCATCTTTCTCCGAACTTCATTCGTCTGCCGGCGAACTATTCGTATCAATTTTTATTACCTACTTTTTGACGAAAACGGGCTGCACGCACGAAAAAGTGTCACGTTCCGCCTGAACCTGAGCGTGCAAGCGAGAGCGCGGAACAAGCGATAGAGAGGCACGATCGGCCCGAACAATAAGCTCCGCCCACCTCGACGGAAGTCATTATTTGCTTATGTTATATAGGGTGACTGGTAATTAGTGTACGATACTTAAACACGTGATTGTGTTCATGATAACAAACAACTTTCCCGAAGAAAAAAGTTTTTTGTACTGTTTCACTTTTATCACAATAACACAACAGCCGTATGAAATTCACGCGCGCGCACGCCTGTGACCTAAAGTGAACCAGTACAAAAAACATTTTTTCTTCGGGAAAGTTGTTTGTTATCATGAACACAATCACGTGTTTAAGTATCGTACACTAATTACCAGTCACCCTATATATGTTAGCCATTATGTTTCTTTATGACGTGTGGTGCCGGCCGCGAATAGCACCACCCCATTTCTAACCGTGGGTGTCGTAGAAAGCGACAGAGGGATATTGACCAGAGGATGGGCAGCAGCGTCCTTCTGAGTACTTTATCATCTACTGCGATCGCCAACATGCATCGGCCAAGCATGGCGATTACGGCTGAACCCCTCTTGAGGGAGACCATGCCCAGCAGTGGGCGTCTTAAGGTTGATGATGATGATAATGATGATGACGTTAGATATCACGTAAAACAATCGTCCGTAAACCGACTTTACAGACAACCAATTTTTTATTATTTTTTACGATCCTAATTTATTAAATAGGACAGTTGACTGAAATTGGGAAAAGACTAGGCAGTTGTTTTGATTAAATTACATTTTCAAGTTGCTTTGAAATCTTTAAACAGTACCAGTCGACAGTCTAGTAATTGAATTGACAATTAAGTGACGTAACAGCAGTATATTGGGATACAGCATCTATGGCGGAATTGTGTTTCGACAGCTCAAATTTAATAAAATATAAATATGTCAATTGATTGGTCTGTTGACGCCATATTTGTTTTGGTGACTACTAGCGCCGCAGTGGCAAAAAAACTGAACTTTTTTTTTTTTTTATATATTGTTATAGGCTTGCGTTTGACCGCAACTCACCTGATCTTAAGTGATGATGCGGCCTAAGGTAGAGCACGCTTGCCTAGAATAAACCGGTTCACTCGTGCCTTGAAGATACCCAGATTATATGTATCGGGGAATAGAGAGGCGGGCAGTGAATTCCACAGTCTGGCAGTTCGCACAATAAATGTGGAAGTAAAGCGCTTGGTTCGAGACCGTGGAACTTCAACCGTATAGCGGTGACGCTTCGCCGTATCCCTGCTCGTCCGGTGATGGAATGGGGATGGGGGAATTAAGTTGTGCAATTCCAAAGCACACTCTCCGAAATGTACCCGATAAAATACCGATAGAATGGCAACGGCGCGGCGGCGTTCAAGGCTTTGGAGCTTAGCCTTAACCAGGAAGTCGTTGTCTATGAAAACTAAACTAAACTAAATTTAATCACTTGGTCAGTCATCTTCAAAGGGCTGACTTTCAATACCTATGCCAAGTTGTTAAACGTTGAATGATTCTAGTTCCTACCTATACTACCTGTACTATTATTATCGGCCCAGACATTCAATTGAATACCGACGTTTAATAAACGCCTTAAGCATTCAATTAGCTGGCTCATTTAACCAGATGGCTGCGACATTTTAATTCGCATTCAAAAATCAATCGAATTTACACAACCTTGGTTTAACACATAACCAGTTTTCCCTCCACATCGTACCTAACCTTCAAAGACTCCATATCCTTGACTAAAACGATTGTCTTATTTACTTATCAATTAGCCTGTTTGTCGGTCAAGGCTCTAAAGCGTTTTCGAAGGTTGCGGTCGGGGCAACCGACGTGACCACAATTGTGTGTGTGAACCGTGTTGCAAAGATGAGTAACTTCAACTGCGATAGGTTTTCTCTTAAGAGCGCCCATCCCCATAGAGCGAACTTCGACGCGAAGCTCGAAAACAAACGAGTGAGTGAGAACGCGATAACATCGCAGGAAAATTGGCGCGCGGAGATTTCAACAAGTTTTTTTAGTAATAATGTTTGTAATTTAGAATCTCCATTACATGTGCAAGGTTTCTATGAAGCTGTTTTTTTATTTTTTCAATGTATGAGTGCATTATGAACGGCCAAAGTTCAGATAAAAACTGCGCAAAAAACTGATTTTCAAACGTGGTTACTGAATTTGTTTCTCAATAAAGTTTTTTTTTGGCTTCATACAAACTTAGATTTAAACCACAAGATACCAGTGTGTTAAAAGTATTTGGAGAATAATTTGTTACCTATAACGCCGTAATCACGTACGTGTGTTTGTATGGGAAATATGACGGGATGGGCGCTCTTAACTGCCATGGCTTATACAATAAATAAAACTATTCCGCTGTACAAACATACTGTATTTGAAATTAAAAATAATTTAAGAAAATGGCTTATAATTTTAACTTATAATGAAACAGAACATAATTATTATATTGACTATTGCAACATAACCATAAAAAGAAAGCTAATCACACACTCACACTTCACATACACACACCACTACACACACTACACTCATGTATTCATTCATTCCTAGATACACAATCACAATCATTTGCTGTATTAACAACTACCAGAAATGTCACGGTTGTATTATATTTAAATAGAAGTCGAAGAATCTGTAACTCCTAAAATACAGGTCTGCGTACCTGGTTAAGGGGCCCGGAGAGCTGACATTAGTTCTAGACTTGGTTGTACAACCCTGATTTCATAAACTATGTACTGTATTGTTGTTTATTTTTTATGTACAAATAAACTATTATTATTATTATTAATAATAATTATACCAGCTTATATTGTCCCACTGCAGGGCAAATCCTTCTTCTCATACAGAGAATGCGCGAGCATTGATCACCACGTGCGCTCAAGGCTGATCGACGATTTCAGACTTAAATATGAATTACAAATCCAGGTTTCCGCACGATATTTTCCTTCACCAATGCCAGTGAGGTCCTAGGTAAAATTAGAAAAAACTCGCAACGTCGTGCATAAGGCTTATATATTTATGTTTTGTGTTGTTTTATATTGCTCTATACCTTCATTGTTTTCACATATTTATTTATTTATACTTCATGCACAAAGGTACAAAGGCGGACTTAATGCCTTAGGTACCTACCAGTCAACTAAGGGCATATAGGCATAGCTTATCATATAAAAGCAATAAAAAAATAATATGACAAGGATTTTATAAAAACTTGATTGAAAAGAGTAGGTATCCGTGGAGTTTCTTGCTCTTTCTTCAATGTATCGTTACGAAACGAGTCTTAACTTTGGTCCATTAGAGATATTTTTTGTGTCTCCAACTTTATTCTGAAGTTCATGTTCAAAACTTTCTATTGCATCATCATCATCATCCGAAAGACTTCTGTTGAACATAGGCCTCCCCCATAGAACGCCACAATCAGCGACAACCTACCGCTTGCATCCACCGGTTGTAGCGACCTTGATTATGTCGTTGGTCCATCTGATGGGAGGCCTACCAACGCTGCGTCTTCCAGTTCGTGGTCGCCACTCGAGAACCTTTCCTCCCCATCAGTTATCGGTTCTTCGAGCGATCAAACTTCGAACTTTCAATTTAGGCGGATTCAAAGTCAGTTTTTGTTAGAATAAAAATCTTACCTACGTCGAAATAAGGTTTGGAAAACAAAAACTGACTCCACGGTTTAAATATGCAGTATTATTTTGTGTTACTGAGGGAGATTTTGATAGAGTAGACCGGTTAGTCGAAAGATAAACTATGTTTTGGTAAGACGGAGCAAGTCCGCTTAAAACCGTTTAGTCCGCTTAAAGTTGCTTAGTACACTTAAAGCCGTTTAGTCCGCTTAAAGTCGCTTAGCACGCTTAAAGTCTCATACTTAAGCCTAATGTAATCCAGCTTTCTGTTCGTGAAGCTTTCATATAGACATAAACGGAACTCATTTATGCCTAATTATGATGAACTCTTCGATATAATATTTCGTTGTATCATGAGTAGCCAACAGGTTGTAATGGAATTGTATCCTACATGGATACAATTCCATTACCCTGTTTCAGCGTCAGATCGATTTGACTCTTTGGTGAGTTTTTTACTGTAGGTTCCAGGGCCACTTTTGTTAATGCCTTCGTAATTTCCTGCTACCGGTAATGTATAGCCGTTTCTGAGATTAGCCGGAACAAAGAGATAGACAAACAAACAAGACATGGCAACTTTAATAGTAAATAATTTTCTTTCAAGCTTGTTGCTTCGCCTTTGTGTCCATGTTCTACATCTGACTGTGTATACGAACAATCTGCACATCATATCTTATGGGAGTGTACTTTTTGGCAGAAAGAACGCAATATTATGTTGGATAGTGTACAGGCTACATCCGGAGCAGTTTATTATGCGGACCTTGTGGAAACTAGAACTAATTTCCGTGTGTTCAAGCGATTTTGCCATACCTATTATTGGAATCAAATTTAATGTAACAGCTCACTTTTTAGGACCCATTGATTATGTCAATTATAATCCGTGGTGCTTAGCAACTGGGTTTCTCCCAGTTGTAAACGTCCCTTTGTGCCTAGTTCTGTTCTGTCTCCTGCTTGATTTGGAGGGAAGTGGAAAATATGTTTTTCTTACTCCTCCGCTGTTCTTTTCTGATTAATTTCGTTGCGGGATCCAAGACAGTTGAATCGTTTCTCTGGGACTCGTCGAGCTTCATTGTTCTGGCGCTTTTCTGGTGGCTTACAGGAGTAACAGTGGTTAGGGAATAGTGTGGCGGGCTTGTCCCATAAGAAAAAAACAGACAAAAATGTTAAAAATAGTTTTTTTGTTGCTAGTACCCGTGTAAACATTCAAATGCATCCAGTAAGAAGCTGTTATTTTCACATAATAAACTGACAGTTCAAGGAGGAGCTCGTGGCTAAGGTAAAGCCGTACAGATCTACGCTAGCCGCGGTCGGTCAGGGGATGGGTGACCATCCCTTTCATACCGAGTTCCCTTCGTGCCTCGGAAAGCACGTAAAGCCTTTGGTCCCGGCTGTCATTTGTAGATCTATGGCAATCTTTATGGGTAGTCAGAAGCCAGAAAGCCTGATAACCAGTCTTACCAAGGGGTATCGTGTTACTGGGTTGTGGAGATCCGATAGGCAGTCGCTCCATGTAAAACACTGGTATTCAGCTGCATCCGTCTAGACTGGAAGCCGACCTAAACATAGTTGAGAAAATGCTAGGCAGATAATGAAACTAACACTTCAATTTTATTTATTTGTATACATTGGCATTAGTATACAGACATTAGGAACACCTGCCACTCGGAAGTGATTTGCAGTGGCCTGTATGGAAAGCGCTCAATAGACTGCGCACCCAGGTAGGCCGCTGCAAACACAATCTAGCAAAAAAGCTTTTTACAAAAAAGACAACCGTCTTCAAAAACTAAAAAGTGAAAAATAACTTTAGCACAGAACACACATTGACTTTAGTTTCGAAATTCAGTGGCTTTGTTCTGTTTGTTGTTTTGTATTGCCACCGACTTCCGAACCTAAAGTCAATGTGTGTTCTGTGCTAAAGTTATTTTTCACTTTTTAGTTTTTGAAGGCGGTTGTCTTTTTTGTAAAAAGCTTTTTATTTTCCGCTTTTTAGTACCTCCTTCTCATCCAAATCTGTTAAGAAGAGATTGAAAGTTAACTACTACAAAGATTGATGAAACTAAAACGTCGTCTATGTAAAATTTTTGGGTATTTGTTGATTTTTCAAAAAGTGCTAAATCAATTTCGATAAAATTTACATGGAAGCATACCCTATCCATTAAAAAAAGAATTTTCAAAATCGGTTTACGTTTGCCGGAGAAATCGCGTAACAAATCGCGCACATACTTAATGCAAATTTAAGACTTATACGGTTTTCTCATAGATGCCATTGTCAGAACTGGACCAAATTAAAATGGGACCACACGGGAAGCACTAGCTTTCAAATAAAAAAAGAATCATCAAAATCGGTTCACCCAGTCCAACGAAATCAGGTAACAAACATAAAAAAAAAGAAAAAAAAAAAAAAATACAGACGAATTGATAACCTCCTCCTTTTTTGAAGTCGGTTGAAAATGGGGCATAATAGATCCCACCGACACCCAGTGTGAGTGCGGTGATCCTGACCAGACAATAGCCCACTTATTACAGTGCCCAAAGTGCCCCTACACCTGCACCTTAGAGGACATTAAAAACGCCACTGATGCTGCGATAAATGTGGCTACCTACTGGGCCCAAGTAGTCTAGCATAAAGGAAAACCATCGATTCGAAAAGAAGAAGAAGTATACATACATTTAAAAGTATGCCACAGTGGTATGTTGTGGTATGTATGTATTTACAAAAAAAAAAAATGTATTTGTGTATGTATATCAGCTGTCTGACACCCATAGTACAGGGTCTCCCTAGTTTGGGGTCAGATGGCCGTGTGTGAAAATGTCCCCACATATTATTATTATTATTATTAATTATGTGACCGTTCCAGACATCGGCTGTAGTTTTTAAAACGTTTAAAATTTTGTAGTAGCAATCTTAGTGTTATCTCAATTATGAAAATATTGTGATAAAAATGTAATTTAATTTATAGTACCTACTACAGATTACTTTTGCATTATCAAAATAATATTAATCCATCGAAATGCTATTTAATAACGTATTACGTTGTATCACAGATGATATAATACTAAGGTTGTATGATAATTTGATAAATGAGAAGTACTTAGAACCAGATAATGTACATATGTGGTTTTAATACCACACTACCACAATAAATATCTTTATTTACTTTCTACATTCAAACTACTTAATAGTGTTTTTGACTGATGCTTCAGCAGTTAAAACTAATTTTGACTAAGAGCCTCAGTTAAAACAACCTTTTTACCGCAAATTTGCAGTCAAAAGCGCTATTAACCAATGATTTTCAGTCAAAACCACTTTTGACCAACCTGTTCAGTCAAAACTACTTTTGACTGATTTTGCTAGCTAAAAGTACTTTTCACTGGTTAAGAGTTTTGACTGCAACATGTACACACTAGGTAAGGTATGAAATTAATGTAAGAGCTCAATTCTGCTGAGCCCGTACGGTGCCAGATCGATGTACACAGATTGACGAACAGTTTGGTTACGTGGGGTGTAGATGTAATTTATTGTTATTATTAATTTATTTATTTTTCTTTTCGAATTTATTATACTTTACTTATTTATATTTGTTTCATCGTTTACACTTTATTTTTATTTATTTTTTATTATCCGTATCTGACCGTGGCGTCACTTTGGGCCCTAGGGAGAGATAGGAGCCTTTTGGCCTCATACAGGACCAATTTTCGTTTTCTTGTTTTTTTTCTTTTTTAATGTTATTTTTGTGTGTGTTTTTGTCCTGGGGGCGAATAAATTATTTTTCTATCTTTCTTCCTTTATCGTCCTCTAACACAGTAAATACAGAATTTACTGTGTTAGAGGACGTTGGAGAGATATTTCAATTTAAGAGGGATAGTGTTTTAGAGACAGTATTATAGAATAGCATATCGGCCTCTGACGGCGCTTGGCTAAACAATGTCTTGCATTTAAAATTATTTGTGTTATTTATTTCCAAAAGCACTAGCATGTCAAGTTTTGCATGAGGTACCTAGTCACTTCAATGTTATTGCTTAAAAACGAAAACAGAAGTGGCAGCGTAAAAACGTAATTTATTTTTCAAAGCAACACTAGTATTTAAACTGAAATTAAACCTCAACAATATCTACCTCAAATCTATACTTCATATTATAAAGCTGAAGAGTTTGTTTGTTTGTTTGGTTGAACGCACTAATCTCAGGATCTACTGGTTCGAATTGAAAAATTAGTTTTGTGTTGGATAGTCCATTTATCGAGGAAAGCTTTGTAGCTTTCCTCAATAAATGGACTATCCAAGACTAGCGACTCGACCCGCGTCGAGTCGCTGGTCTTCTATGTAATAAAAATGAATTGCTGTTCTTAAGTCTCACTAAAACTCGAGAACGGCTGGACGGATTTGGCTAAATAGGGTCTTGAAATATTTGTGGAAGTCCAGGGAAGGTTTCAACAGTGAGGAAATCAGAAAATTCACAAAAAAAGGGGTCGGCTCGACCGATTTGGCTAATTTTGGTTTTGACATATTCGTGGAAGTCCAGGAAAGATTTATACGTTAAGAAAATTGAAAAATTTATTGACAGGGCAACGTCTGTCGGGTCAGCTAGTCTTATATATAAAAATCTTCTGTGCGTGTGTATGAAAGTGAACTCCTTCTAAACGGCTGGATCGATTTTGATGAATTTGTTAGTGTGTGTTCCAGTGGATTCGAGAACGGTTTAGGTTCACAATTGGACCCGGCAGGTGGCGCTATAGTCGGGTTGCAGTACAACGTTTGCCAGGCCCGCTAGTATTTTATATAATACTACCTACAAATAAGGTGAATATTTGCCCAAATACGCCATGTGAAGTGCCAGTATTAAATAAATAAAGCTGAGCTAATAGGTATTTTGTAATTTAAATTGCAATAACAGCTTTAAGAGGCATTCAATAAAATAAAAGGACACGGTTGGCGCAGTGGCTGAGCGATCGACTGCTGCGCAGCGTGTTGCGGGTTCGATTCCCGCCCAGGGTAAACATTTGTGTGATGAGCACTTGTGTTTGCCTTGTGTCTGGGTGTTGTTTATCTATATATGTATCTATTTACAAAAAAAAAAATGTATTTGTGTATGTATATCAGCTGTCTGACACCCATAGTACAGGGTCTCCCTAGTTTGGGGTCAGATAGCCGTGTGTGAAAATGTCCCCACATATTATTATTATTATTATTATTAAAAATGTGTCATTAATGGCTAAAAGTAGCAAAAAATATTATTTTAAGAAATAAAGTAAGTACCAATTTTGGAGCCTACTATATTTTTTTGCATCTTTTCGTTATCTACCTATATTTTTATGGGTAATAATTTTAAAACTACTATTTTTTACCGACAAAGAGTTGGCAACCCTACTCAAAGATAGTAGTAGTGTAGGCAATTATATTGTTTCGTTTCTATGGAGTGTCGCGGGTGTAACAGCACCTACTACCTAGGTACAAGACATACAGACTCAGACCCTGATTCATCATCATTGCATAAGTTCCGATTAGATTGCTTTTTGTGGAAAATATCCTAATGGCCCAATGGCTGGCGCCTCCTCTCATTCATAAGGCTGTGGGTTCGCAATCAGGCACAAGCAAATACCAATGTGACTTTTTAAATTTCCTAAGTACTTTCTAATATTATCTTGGACATTACTGACATCGGTGAAGGAAAACATCGTGACGAAACTTGGACTTATCTAATATATAAAATTCTCGTGTCACAGTTTTCGTTCCCGTACTCCTCCGAAACGGCTTGACCGATTCTGATGAAATTTTTTGTGCATATTGGGTAGGTCTGAGAATCGGCCAACATCTATTTTTCATCCCCCTTTTTCCCCCCCTTTTCATCCCCCATCGAAATGTTCGGTAGATCGGGACAGGACAACGTCTGTCGGGTCAGCTAGTAATTAATATAATTCTGAAATCGCCAATCCGCCTTGAGCGCACGTGGTGATCAATGCTCGTGACTTCTCTGTATGAGAACAGTTTGGCCTTTGCCCAGCTGTGGGACAATTATAGACTAGTATTATTGTTAAGTAATAAAGATAAAATTTGGATTATTTACAATTATATTTATCTTCAACGTGTATCTTCTACGATAATACATCAATGGCCCAGCAGTGCTATTCTGTTACAATCTCCCTCGGTGAACACCTAGGTGAAGTG
Organism: Charanyca ferruginea; assembly: GCA_947361185.1. Lineage (NCBI taxonomy): Eukaryota > Metazoa > Arthropoda > Insecta > Lepidoptera > Noctuidae > Charanyca > Charanyca ferruginea. The sequence goes on from OX376057.1 coordinate 33,891,745, forward strand.
AGCTGTCATCCGTCCGTCTGCTTTGTCAATCACTAGCATCGGGACTGATGACAGCTCACTTCACCTAGGTATTCACCGAGGGATATTATAACAGAATAGACATACAGATAAGTTCATGTTTACAATATACTGCACATATGATTATGTATGGCTTTTGGCTACTGGACAGTTATTTCAACACTTCAGACATCGGCCCATTAGCTCAGTTGGTTAGAGCGTCGTGCTAATAACGCGAAGGTCGCGGGTTCGATCCCCTCATGGGCCACAATCACTTTTTGCATTTTTGACTATTTCTATAAAAATTGTTTAATTGTTTATCTTCAAACAGTAGGAATTGAACAACTTTTTTTTGCAGGAAACAAACTAGAAAATATTTGTATAATTGTGTAAATGAGTTTATCATGTTTTTATGCGCATTCACGACACAGGACAAATGCCTACTGTGGGACAAATGTCTACTTTTCAACCGACTTCAAAAAAGGAGGAGGTTATCAATTCGTCTGTTTTTTTTTTTATGTTTGTTACCTGATTTCTTTGGGACTGGGTGAACCGATTTTGATGATTCTTTTTTTGTTTGAAAGCTAGTGCTTCCCGTGTGGTCCCATTTTAATTTGGTCCGGTTCTGACAATGGCATCCATGAGAAAACCGTATAAGTCTTAAATTTACATTAAGTATGTGCGCGATTTGTTACGCGATTACTCCGGCAAACGTAAACCGATTTTGAAAATTCTTCTTTTTACGGATAGGGTATGCTTCAGGGGTGGTCCCATATAAATTTTATCGAAATTGATTCAGCACTTTTTGAAAAATCAACAAATACCCAAAAATGTTACATAGTTGACGTTTTAGCTTCATCAATCTTTGTAGTAGTTAACTTTCATACTCTTCTTAATAGATTTGGATGAGAAGGAGGTACTAAAAAGCGGAAAATAAAAAGCTTTTTACAAAAAAGACAACCGCCTTCAAAAACTAAAAAGTGAAAAATGACTTTAGCACAGAACACACATTGACTTTAGTTTCGGAAGTCGGTGGCAATACAAAACAACAAACAGAACAAAGCCACTGAATTTCGAAACTAAAGTCAATGTGTGTTCTGTGCTAAAGTTATTTTTCACTTTTTAGTTTTTGAAGGGGGTTGTCTTTTTTGTAAAAAGCTTTTTAATAAAAGAAAAGAAAACGGGGAATTATGAGTGCAGTAACAAAAATGTTCTTTTTTTTGTATGTAGGCAACGAGTTAATAGAACAGCTTCAATAATATCAATTCATCATATTTACTACAAAATATTAAAAAACCGCGACTTTTTACGAACGTAAATTAATATGACTCAGAGCTACCGATCCTAAATAGATTTACTTCTGAATTGAAAAAAATACTATTCTACATTTTTCTAGAAGAAAACGCCCAAGACATGATTTCAACATCGAATAGCATTTAATATTCAACTAGCTAATTTATTAAATAAATGCTTCTACTGTCTCCATAACACCATATTATAAGCCAACATACTGTGGTATTAGGACTCGAAGCTAAGGTAGCAAGGTGGGTATTATCCAAATTGTAGGTTATTATATAAGTCGCCATTTGCATTAGTAATGAGAAAATTACCGGTTACCAGCCCCTTGGACTTCAGCCGTTTTACGTGCAACCGATCATGGTTTTCGTTTAGAAGCCAGCAAGGACTTCAAGCTACAACAATCTGTCAAATTTCTTTGATAGATTTTCGACTTTATTGCAAAAGGAGGTTCATATTCAATTGGAAAAAGAATTAAGTCGAGATCCATACATTCATTTGTATGATAAAATAATTTTGAGGGTTTAAAATATTTTCCAATGTCGAGAATACATTAGCAGGAATAGATTGATATACTCACCATATTTTTAAACCCCCGCATAATTAAAATATTTTGATATGAAAATTAGAACTTTTCGATTCATCTCGTTGCCCATTTTGTGTTTATAAAAAAAAGAAAGTTATAAGTGATAGTAATGGATCTATCAAACTGGCAGACAAGTGATGTAAATTGTTGTTGACAATGGCGTAGTTGAAAAAGTTTATTGATTAATCATTATTTGTGACATTATTTCCCATAAAATGATTCAATTTCAGTTTCAAACCTGCGAAACGGCGTTTCGTTTTGAAATAAAGAGCTTTTTGTTAAACTGTTCACTTTTAATATCCATTTTTATTGCGGGATTTTAAAAATATTGTAAATGCCGGAAGAGGCACCCAAGAGTATAAGAATTATAATTTCAACTTCTCTAACCATTTTTTTTTTGTACAAATCCTGCCATGATATTTTGACTGTTTGGTATGACTTGATGTGCTGACCTCTGGACCTACAGCCCAGCTAAATTGTCTGTGAGACGAGTGGCGGCGCTGTTGGTCAATAAACTTTAAAGTTCAAGCAAAAGACGACCTTAAGTCTTTTGCAAAGTCTTAGTTCCAAAAACTGCCGTTTCACATTATAGATTGAGAACAACGGATTAACTCACTGTGTTGTCGGGTTCGTCCGACTACACTCTGTCCACTGGTTTAATAGTTTTTTGACAGCTGCAACTAGTGAACAATATTTATGTTTTTTGTAAAAACTGATACGCATACCTGTAAATGTCTGTAAGAGGTCATAAATAAGATAATCCAACAAGATAAGGCAGTTTATATATTTATTTTATAACGCATTTTAAAGTTAACATAAGGTAATCGGGAATAATTACATTATAAGGCAGCTGTCAAAAAACCAATAACCCAATGGACAGGGTATAGTTTCTGCTGTTTCATAGTTAAGTTGGTATCTCTGTATCTTTATTGATTAGTAGGTCATCATCATCATGACAACCTTTAGACGCCCACGGGTGGGCATAGGTCTCCTCCAAGGGGGGTTCAGCTGTAATCGCCATGCTTGGCCGATGCATGTTGGCGATCGCAGTAGGTGTTATGGTACTCAGAACGCTGCTGCCCATCCTCTGGTCAATATCCCTCTGTCGCCTTCTACGACACCCACGAGTAGAAATCGGGTAGTGCTATTCACGGCCGGCATCACACGGCATACCGACACCACACGACATAGATAGGTAGGTACTTGTGGTGGTGTGGTCATGTTCGTGAACGGGCGCTGTCAGTAGAGATTGGTCAACTCTTAACTGCCATGGTTTTTATCTTGATTATTTTTTATATTTTGTATTTCTAGATTACCTTCATTGTTTTCACATATAGAAGCAACAAGAATAATGTAAGCAGTATTTTGTAAAAACCTGATTTTAAAAGAGTGTCCGTGGAGTTTCTTGCTCGTTCTTCTCCATAGAGACCTACCTACGTTTTGGAACGAGCAACTAGCTTCAACTTTCTGACTAACTGACCGACTCCTTGACAATTCAAAAGTGCCTGTAAATGGTTTAATTGAAATAAATGCTTTGACTTTGACTTTATCGGAGAATTGAATAAGGTTTTTGTAAAGGTTTTGTAGAAACAATCATCATCATCTGCCTAACCTTTTCCTAACTACATTGGGGTCGGCTTCCAGTCTAACCGGATGCAGCTGAATACCAGTGTTTTACATGGAGCGACTGCTTATCAGACCTCCACAACCCAGTAAAAACAAAAAAAAAACAAAAAAGCAAACAATAAAAACAAAGAGAAAGTACAAAAGTTGAATGGTTTTGTTGACGAAAGTTTATCGATACTTCAAGTATTCGATTCAAGAAACTGTCATTAAGGAACTCGTGGTGAAGTAAAACCCGTAGCTTAGTACAGATCGATCGCTCACGGTAAAACTGTGCTTGCCACGGGTTGCCCAGCGATGGGTAATCATTCATTTCAAACCGAGACTTCATCACGGCTATCAGTCGTAGATCTTTGTCAGTCGTTATGGGTAGTCAGAAGCCAGAAAGTCTGACAACCAATCTTACCAAGGGGTATCCAGTGTTATCCAGTAACTGGGTTGTGGAGGTCAGATAGGCAGTCGCTACATGTAAAACTAAAACACTGGTATTCAGCTGCATCTTGTTAGACTGAAAGCTGACCCCAATATAGTTGACAAAAAGCTACGCAGATCTCTCTCTTTCACTATTTCTCTCTTTGCTTAGCAAAGCAAATGACAATTTGTTTCTTGGAAACATTTCTAGATGACCGTGATGGGGAGAATGTTTTTACGCCATTTTGTTTTAATTTAGTAGTCAAAGTTACCGTTTACAAACTAAATTAAAATTAGACAATTGGCATCTCTTACTACCAGGCAGCTGAAGAAAAGGACTGCGACAGATAGAGATGTCAAATTGGATTTTTTCTTGAACTTCGTCGTGTTTTTAAGCAATACTTTCTGACACTATAATATGAACATTTTAAATCAACTTAAATTGACAGCTCTTATTAATATCTGTCTCTTTCTTGTTTTATTGGAGAGAAAGAGATATAGGTAAATAGCTTAAAATAAGTGTAGCTCGAGCACAATAAAATTGGCACCATTCATCATCATCATCATCGTTATCAGCCGTAAGACGTCCACTGTTGAATAAAGGCGACCCCCAGGGAGGGGGGTGTTTGCCGTAATCCCCACGCTTGGCCGGCGTCTTGGGGATCGCAGTGAAGTTGTTAACTACACGGAAGTCGCTGCTGTTCGACTTTCGGCTTTTCCCTTAGTCGCCTTCTACGACACACCCTCGGGATGAAATGGGTGAGTGTTATTCTTGCCCGGACACCCCACGGGCAATTGGCACCATTATTCACGAGAAGAACACTTCCTTCCTCAATCTTCAAGATATTTCCATAGTCAATAGATAAAGAGTCTTCATTAGTATCATTAGCCACTACTGGTCACTGACAATCGATGATATTGAATATAAAACACACGGCGTTTGTCGTTTGCCGCCTATCGATCCGCGCTGTGACGGTCAATGTACAATGTCAGTTACCGGACATGATTGAACGTTCACGGCTGTTATGGTATTTGGGTCGGTAGAGGCAGCAGTTCGCGGGATTAGGTCTAAATTCGGCTGTATTGGAGATGCGGATATTGGTCACTTATTCAGGTTTCAGTTTTAAAAAAGTAACTTATTCTCTCACGAGGAGCCCGTGACTAAGTAAAACCCGTAGAGATCGATCGGTCAAAGGTTAAGCTACTCTTGCCGCGGCCGGTCTGTGGATGGGTCCATTTCATACCGAGTTCCCTCCGTGCCTCGGAAAGCATGTAAAGCCGTTGGTCCAGCTGTCATTCGTAGATCTTTGGCAGTCGTTATGAGTAGTCAGAAACCAGAAAATCTGACAACCAGTCTTACCAAGGCGTATCCAGTAATTGGGTTGTGGAGGTCCGATAGGCAGTCGCTGCATGTAAAAGAACACTGCAAATTGACTGCAAATTCCTTCACCTTTACAAAGTTATGCGGTAACTTGGCATTGCTCTGGTAACCACGTGACGTCTCGTATTCTCTGTTTATTTATGCATGGTTGTGATTTATCACCTTCACACCACAGCCCTACCTGTGGCTTCCAATCAATGTTGACGGTTTTTTTTTTCACTTTGTTGGACCCGTTAATTATGTCAAATTATAATCCGTGGTGCTTGGCAACTGGGCTTCTCCCAGTTGAAAACGTCCCTTTGTGCCTATTGGCCTAGTTTTGTTCTGTCTATTCTGAAGTGGAAAATCTCTTTTTTCTTACTCCTCTGCTGTTCTTATCTGATTAATTTCGTTGCGGAATCCAAGATAGTTGTGATGTTTCTCCGGAACTCGTTCAGCTTCATTGCTTTGGCGCTTTTCTGGTGGTCGCCACAGTCTTGTGAATTTGTGAAACATAGGTATAATAAAATAGGGGAGTGATATGAAGATTCGAATGACGTTATTTCGACGCACGCTATTTCGAAAAAAATTACGAGTGATACGCCAGTTCGAAAACTCATTGATTCGAAAACCGCTATATCGAGTGACGTTGTCCCGAACACGCTGATTCGAAAATCTGTTTGAATGATACGCTAGTATAAAAGCATTATTTAAATATAAGGGTAGGGCTAAAAAAAATGTACCTTTTAAAAAAATATCGCGGTCATCTGTTTACCCCTAAATTTTAGTGTTTTTATAATTCCTATTGAATAATTTTGTTTTGTCCGTTAAGATCAAAAGATCCAAAAACAGATGGTTAGTACGCTATGTTTTGTCATAAGTTGATTAATAGACTGGCGGTCTTGTCCCTTTTGGATTTGAAGTTAATATATATTTTAAGATACTTACGTAAATCCATTGTAAATCATTAAAGAATCTAAAAAAAAAAAGATACTTACGTAGCGATATATACTTAGTACCTAAAGTATCCATGTTCAATCTCCAAAAACTGTGTTAAGATCCTTACTTCAAATAAAATCTTATAGAATATAGATTTGTGTGTCTTGTCCAATGATTATGCAAAAATCCTAGTTGCACAATTCCTTACAAATATCACAATAAAAAGTGACTTAAATGGTTCAAATTAAACAACATAATTTTAAAACATTGTCAACCTTATTCCTCCTACATAAAATCCTTTTTAAAAGCTTCAAACTTAATGAAAGGAGAGCTCTTTCTCAAATTGTGCGGTGATTTTTTGGGGCTGTTTTTGAATCATATAGTGTATAATATATTGCTTTTATTTATCAATGGCCTTAACCCAGAACATACCCTACTGCAACACCTCTCTTGTCAGAAGAATCTTCTAATAAATTTTCAGCCACCATAGACCTTTCAATGACAATGAAAATCAAAGGTGTATCCATCAAATTGTGTCCTTTCATTTCAATACAAAACCTACCAAATGAATTTACCTATTAGTAGACCATCTGTTTACGAAAGGACGTATCACTGTGCCGTTAAACATTCAATATTGACTCTTAAAGTAAGAAATTAAGGTCGATTGTTGGTTGAATCTACTCACTTGTCCAATTACAGTCTACTTTCATACATATTTAAATGATTCTAGGACGAAGTATGACGACATTATCGATACTAAATGTTTGTATGATTTTTTTTTCATGTGGGTGGGTAAAGATGTGTTTACACTGAGTTTATGGTCATGGTCATGCTCCGCGATATATGCAGCTTGTAGATGGACTTTTGGCACGGTACAACCCATACGATAGTTTAATGTTTACGCTGAAATGTAGCCGCGTTTCGCGCCTTCGTGCACAGACCACAGCATTTATGCTGAGCGTCAGCCATTTCGCGCGGCGGTGACGCAAATTTTCTGTCTCGGACGATATTATAGTTTTTTATTTTATTTTAAGTACTTATTTGTTTTCTACAATATAATTATGTAACCACTTATTTTTTTTATATTTTATTTATTTATTATAAACAAAGTTTACAAAAATCTTAACTTAGAACTATGCCCCACAAAACCGTTTTTACGGTTTGTCTGTGGGAACTTGTCGGGATTCTCGGATCGGATTTTCAACGGAACCCTTGGGCCGGGCCGGATTCAGGAAGCTACTTTATATCTTGACATGGTCGGTCCCACAATCCTTTGAAACCAGGGTCTTCAACCAGTGCGTCCTACCCGTAATAATTTGAAGCCGAAACGTGGAGACTAACCGTGGGCCTGGCCCTCAAATTCAAGGCTCAGCTATCGAGAGATCGATGCTCAGGGTTTCTCAAGTGGATAGAGGTTACAATTAAGTCATTCGCCAGAGAACTAAAGTCACCGACATTGCGCGTAGATTCAGCATGCTGAAGTGGAAGTGGGCCACGTCAGCAGACGTACAGACGGTAAATGGAGCAGATACGCTTTAGAGTGGAGACCGCGTTTGGGCAAGCGTAGTTTGGGCCACCCTGCGGCACGATGGACCGACGATTTGAAGAATGTGGCTGGCAGCGGATGGATCTCTGGTGGGACGTCTACGTTCAGCAGAGAACAGAAATAGGCAGATATGAACGAATTTTAATTCGGTTATCATCAATAGATAAAATGATTCCATAGGAAGGTTTATACGCATATTTTGCATCTACATTTCTTCCTTGCGAATCTGGGGCCGGTCGCTAGTTTTGAATTAAATAAATTAAATTGAATAGTATGTAAAAGTAACAGTCTTAGATTATTGGTAGGTCTCCGCGCGTTACGACAAGATACCGCCGACGTACTTGTCAAATGAGGCAACAAATACCTAGCGAAAATTCGCTAACATGAGCCTGTCTCCTAGCGAGCAATGAGTCAAGTGGAGGTACATAGTATTTTTCCCCCACAAAAGGGTATTTTACTCTATACGAGAAAAAATCAATAAATATGTTATTGAGACAGTTTAGGCATAAAGCAGTCGGAAAATGTAAGTTTTAGTTCATAAAATAACAAAACAAACTTTTAAAATCAATTTAAAGTTTTCATTATTTTTAATCTGTTTTAAAACACCGTGAAATAGTAGCGGCCATGTTATTACGCCGTACGGCTGTGTAAACAAAAAATTTACAACTGTCAGTCAACCGATTGTCGTAGTATAGGCTTTGTACTTTTATTATTTTCGTAACCAACGTAATTTTTTCATTATTACACCTATTACAAAATATGCTTTTAATTATTTTTAAATGATATACAATTATCATATTTAATATGAGCTCATTTGATACAAAACGAACTGACGTCATTTACGCTGAGCAATATGGCGTCCAGTGAGAGGCGTTTTCGTCGAAATACGCGCGAAATTTGAAAATTTAAAATTTATTTGCATTTTTATGGCACTTATCAATTGAATAAAAATTTTGTGGTTTTTTTTTGGTAGCATATTAGCACTACAGAATTTCATTGAGACACTTTTCAAAAATTGGTGTAATACCCTATTTTTCACGCACACTAGCCTCCTTGCAATTTGTTATACACACACAATATTGAGTTGTCTCATTCACGGAGCTAATGTTTTTAGTGCGGTATCTAGTCGGAGCACGCGTAGACCTATCAACGATCTAAGGTAGAGTCTACTCGATCCTAGACCGCGGTTTAGGTACCACCTGTCACTTCGATTGGCAGGTGCCGGAGGAATTATAGTCACTTTACAACTTTGTCTCAAAGTGACATACACAATGTAATATCACGTAGCACACGTCCAATGTCTCAATAGGGTATTTTACCAAAAAAAAGAAATACCTTACACAACTCAACTATATGCATTATGTTCACAAAAGTCGGTAGAATTTTTTTATTTTATTTTATTTTTTTATTTTTTTTATTAAATACCAGTAACAAATTTAACAAATTACAAGAAGGTGCTTAAAACTAAGTACAAAGACTGGCAAACAATACACAAATTTGAAACCGTTGGCTTCCAAACTAAGTTAAAACCTGTATTTTGGGAGTCAGTGTTCCTTCATAGCTTGTAACTGTCGCAAATATACATTAAATAGGTATTACTTATAATATGTTGTTTTTAATGCACAGTAGAGTATGCATATAAGGTATTTTTTTTTTTATTTTTTTTTTTTACTGTTTATTGTTAAGAGAAACTTGGGTTAAAGTGTGTAAGTATGTGGTATGTGGGTGTTGTGTGTGGGGGTGTATGTGTTGTGTGTGGGGGTGTGGGTGTTGTGTGTGAAATTAGATACTATAGGTACCAACTGTAATGCAGTTTTGCTTTGATGTCCAGAAATGCTGATAGAAGTGTTTTGGAACGTGGCGTGGTTTGCACTAAAGTGTTTGTTGAAAGTAATTAGTCCGTCAGATAGATTTCCAAAAAATATTGGACACGTGTTTTTTCTTTTTTCACGTAAGCAAAAAAAAAGATGATACAGTGCGTCGAAAACTCGTGTGACATCACTATGTCAGTACACTTTTACTGGCGAAGTGACGTCACAAACCCCCACTCATGATCTTTGATGCGTTTTATCGTCGTCAGTTTTTATTGATTTGATAAAACATCAATATTTTTCGATAATCTAACAGACGGACTAATTCGATTTTTTTGGTAAAATACCCTATTATGATAATCATGGTGGGCAACGACCTTAATCATCATTACTTATTATAAACTAGGCTTTTACTTAGCCATGAGCCCCTCTCATTACCAGCAACATCTAATACATAAAACATTACACATTACGCGGTGGCTTTTTTGTTTTGTATTGCCACCGACTTCCGAAAGTAAAGCAATGTGCTAAAGTTATTTATCACTTTTCAGTTTTTGAAGGCGGTTTTCTTTTTTTTGATAATACTTTTTATTTTTCGCTTTTTAGTATTGCCTTAACATCCAAATGCATTAAGAAACGGCGACACACTTAAAACAGAGCTTGTAAGTCCTCCAAATATTGAAGTAACTAAAACATCAACTAAGTATTTTTTGGGTTTTGTTGATTTTTTCAAAAAAGGCTGGATCAATTTTAATATCAATCAATTCGACGTAAAATTTATATGGGACCATAAATACATTTCGAACAAAAAAAGAATTTTGCAAATCCGTCTATATAGGTATGACAGAGTTATGCCCGAACATACATAACAAAAAAAATAGAAACATCCGAATTGATAACCTCCTCCTTTTTGAAGTCGGTTAAAAACCTTACTTAGCCTACCGAACATTTTTGTCAAAGCCAAGAACACTTATTTATTAACAGACCCGTTTCATAAAATATTTACGTAATAACCTACCTAGACAAAGAAATATTCGTTCAGGACCGCCTTCGGAAAGTCATGATGATAGGTACCATGGGAACTCCCAGGTGACTCTATCACTCTACTTCAACAATTAAACTGTGAGTCACCAATTTTAAAGTGTTTCCATTGATTTTCTGTGTACAGGTCTTAAGTGAGGAATATTGACTTAAAATCTATTGGTGCTGCGTAGAAGATGCGTGGGTGTCCGAATGTCCCATGGGGCGGTCGATGACATGTAGAAGTTATAGGGCGTTATGTGATGAAGGCAGTATGACACTTAGGTAGAAGATAAATGGTTTGAGAAAGGGTTGCACAGCAACCATCGTAAATAAAATAAGAATTGGCTGTCTGTAAAGTCGGTTTACGGACGATAGTTTTACGTGATAACGTCATAAAGAAACATAATATAACATAAGCAAATAATGGCTTCCGTCAAGGTGGACGGAGCTTATTGCTTGGGCCGATCGTGCCTCTCTATCGTTTGTTCCGCGCTCTCGCTTGCACGCTCAGGCTCAGGCGGAACGTGACACTATTTCGTGCGTGCAGCCGGTGTTCATCGATTTATAAGACGTTATCACGTCAAAAATAAATAAATAAGTTTATTTCTCTATGTGTTGTGCACATTAAAAACAAAAAAAGGCTTTGTGTTTGTTGTTTTGTATTGCCACCGATTTCCGAAAGTAAAGTAAAGTGTGTTCTGTGCTAAAGTTATTTTATTACTTTTTAGTTTTTGAAGGCGGTTTTCTTTTTTTTTTGAAAAAGCTTTTTTTTTCGCTTTTTAGTATTGCCTTAACATCCAAATCCATTAAGAAACGGCGACACACTTAAAAGAGATTGTAAGTCCTCCAAATATTGAAGAAACTAAAACGTCGTCTAAGTATTTTTTTGGGATTTTGTTGATTTTCTCAAAAAGGGCTGTATCAATTTTGGTAAAATTTATATGGGACCATTTCGAAATAAACCCCTTTCGAAATTCCGAAAATTCCGAATTTAGAAATTTTGCAAATCCGCCTGTCTACTGTCTATATATGACAGAGTTATGCCCGAACATAAATAAAAAAAAAATATATAAATATATCCATTCGAATTGATAACCTCCTCCTTTTTGAAGTCGGTTAGAAATTAAATTAGTTAAAAAATATTATTGAGCGAGTTAAAATAAAATGGTGAGGGTTCGCAACCGGTCCAATGTTATATGTAGGTGCTTTCAAAGTTTATCTAGGACATCACTGACTCCGGTGAAGGTAAATATCGTGACGAAACCTGGATAATATGTCTGAAATATCGTGAGGGAACCTGGATAATATGTCTGAAATATCGTGAGGGAACCTGTATAATATGTCTGAAATATCGTGAGGGAACCTGGATAATATGGCTGAAATATCGTGAGGGAACATGGATAATATGTCTGAAATATCGTAAGGGAACCTGGATAATATGTCTGAAATATCGTGAGGGAACCTGTATAATATGTCTGAAATATCGTGAGGGAACCTGGATAATATGTCTGAAATATCGTGAGGAAACCTGGATAATATGTCTGAAATATCATGAGGGAACCTGGATAATATGTCTGAAATATCGTGAGGGAACCTGGATAATATGTCTGAAATATCGTGAGGGAACATGGATAATATGTCTGAAATATCGTGAGGGAACCTGATAATATGATAATATATGATAATATGTCTGAAATATGTGTGTGAGCAATGCTCGTGTCTTCTCTGTATGAGAAGTTTGCCCTGCAGTACCGCTATATACTTAGTTGAAGTTCCACGATCTCGGACCAAGCCTTTTGCTTCCACATTTATTATGCGAACTGCTAGACTGTGGAATTCACTGCCCGCCCCTCTGTTTCCCGACAAAAATAATCTGGGTATCTTCAAGGCATCCTAGTGAACCCGTCCTAGGTAAGCGTGCTCCACCTTACGCCGCGTCATTTATTTTATTTATTTAATAATTAAGGCACTCCAACGACTTATTCAATAATACATGTTTTGGGGAACTGTAACAATTAAGCTTAATTTCTAGAGTGAATTTGTTTTATTTATTTATTTATTAACACTTCAAGCACAATGTACAGAGGCGGACTTAATGCCATAGGCATTTTCTACCAGTCAACCTTTGGGTGATGCAGAGACAAGCAGTGGTAGTTGTAACAGAAAAAATAATTAAATTAAGACTAACATAAACTACAAGGATATAAAAAAAAAATACTTACATGTGAATTTGTCACTTACATGTGTGCACAGCACTTACATTTTTTCAAGTTATATAATATTACTACCCTACCCCACCTACCTACCCTATATACCTACCTACCTACATACCTACCCTACACCTACATACCTACCTTCCCTATCAACCTACCAGTTAATTGAAATACCTCTTCACTGCGAAGAGTCACCTTGCCGTTCTCGAGTTAGCACATAAGTTATGCGCTCCTAGTACCAGGGTGACAGTTATGCGCTCCTAGTACCAGGGTGACATACATCTAAGAAGTTCTGTAACTCAACTGCAGTGCCTTTTTTTTTTTTTTTTTTTTTTTTTTTTGGTACGGGGTGGAAAATCCTCATGGATGTCCTCCGCCCTGGGGCGGGCGGAGGGGTCTGTCAGACTCTTACTGACTAAAAACCACCCCGGTGTTCCATCTCACACCTACGTCGGGGGTCGCGGGAACTGGAGATACTTCCGCAACCCCCGGCTGGTGCCGGCCCGCTGCAGCGGGCCACTTCTCGGGTCAGGGGGGGGAGTGAGGTGTTAGACTCCCCCCCGGACGTCTTAGAGGGGCGCGCGTGGAACACTACGCGCCGCCACCTCGGGTCCTGGTGTATGTGGGGGGCGACAGACGTCCCCGAGTCTGCCGCCCCTGGACCCATTTAGGGGGGCCGGAAGAGGGCGTTGTCCGCCCTTCGCCGACGCCCGGTGCGCCTGCTGCGGGCAGGGTGGGAGGTTGAGATCTCCCTCTCCCTTTCCGCAGCCTCCTTCTGCGACATGACACTTTCGCAGAAGGAAACCACCGCGTCCCAGGACTCTGCGCTGTCGACCATCGACTCGACCACGGCCGACAGCGACAGGTCACTGCCTACTTCTGAGACGAGGGCACGGCGCGGCCCCTCCCAAGCGGCACATTCCGCCAGCGTATGCCGCGCCGTGTCCTCCCGGCAGTCGACGCAGTGGTGACACCGGGCGTCCGGCTCCCTGTTTATGCGACACAGGTACTTCCCGAAGCAACCATGCCCCGAGAGCACCTGCGTCACCCGAAACGACAGGGAGCCGTGCCTTCTCCCGAGCCAGCGCTCGAGCACTGGCCGGACCGCCTCGATAATGGCGAGGCCGGCGGTAGGGCGCGAAAGCCTGTCCCGCCATTCCGCCACCAACTGCAGTGCCTAACCTAACTATAGCGCTACCAGCCGGGTCCAATTGTGAATCTAAACCATTCTCGAATTCACTGGAACACACACAAACAAATTCAGCAAAATCGATTTAGCCGTTTAGGAGGAGTTCACTTTCATACACACGCACGGAAGATTTTTATATATAAGATATAGAGTACTTAATATATAGGCTAAAAAGAAAAGAAAAGAAAATTACATGAAAACAAAATATAAATTAAATAAAAAGCTTTTTACAAAAAAAGACAACCGCCTTCAAAAACTAAAAAGTGAAAAATAACTTTAGCACAGAACACACATTTTGAAAAAGAATTTTCAAAATCGGTTTACGTTTGCCGGAGAAATCGCGTAACAAATCGCGCACATCATTAATGCAAATTTAAGACTTATACGGTTTTCTCATGGATGCCATTGTCAAAACTGGACCACACCAGTACTAGCTTTCAAATAAAAAAATAATCATCAAAATCGGTTCACCCAGTCCAAAGACATCAGGTAACAAAAGTAAAAAAAAAAAAAAAAAATACAGACGAATTGACAACCTCCTCCTTTTTTGAAGTCGGTTAAAAAAAAGGAAAGACAACTAAATCTATTTTATGTTCAACAGAATAAACAATCAATGACAAATTATAAATAAGTAAGTAATAATAGTAATAAGATCAGGTGAGTTGCGGTCAAACGCAAGCCTATAACAATATAAAAAAAAAAAATATTATAGATATTAACTGTGGCCACTGTGGGTATCATCACTCAGACCAGGTGAGTTGTGGCCAAATGCAAGCCTATTCTATATAATAATAATGAATCGGTTTTCGTTAGTCTCGCTAAAACTCGAGAACGACTGGTTTGATATGGCTAATTTTAGTCCTGAAATATTTGTGAAAGACTCGCGCGAAGGGTTCCATACCAATATCTATACATACAACATTAGACATCGAGCAAAAAAACGGCAAAAAATTACGTTTGTTGCATGGGAGCCCCCCTAAATATTTATTTTGTTCTGTTTTTAGTACCATTTGTCGTTATAGCGGCTACAGAAATACATCATCTGTGAAAATTTCAACTGTCTAGCTATCACGGTTCATGAGATACAACCTGATGACAGACAGCCTGATAGACGGATAGTGGAGTCTTAGTAATAGGGTCCCATTTTTAGCCTTTGGGTACGGAACCCTAAAAGAAACGCTAGCAGTAGCTCACATTAACAGAATATAAAATGAATACATAACCTCACATATGAATCACTATGATTGACGCACTGTTTTTGACGTCCTCTACAAAAACTATAATTTAATGTGTATTCTTATGCATAAATAATGCAATATTACGGTGTGCCGTGGGATCCGTGAGACTGACCGAGTGTGAGTGATAGGACACTGAAAGTTTCATTAGTTTCATGCTATTCCACGTGAAAAGAGACTCTTTGATGTAGGGGTAAATGTATGTTCAGACATTTGTAAATTACCATTTTATTTACAGAGCATTTTATATGCGGTTTGCAATAGACTTGCTTCGAAACAAAAGAGTAAAATTGAGTAGCGTTTAAGTGTTTGGTCAAGTAATTTTGTTTAATCATGTTTAAGTTTCACATAGGTACAGCCACGAGCAAAAACATGTAAACAGTTTGTCTCATTCTAAATTGACTTTCTTCTAAACTATTGATTGAAATGTTACGGGGTTACGAATAGGGTATACTTGATCCCAAACTGCCATAAAATAGGTTTTATCTATAAGTTGAATTAGCTATTCAACAAAAAAAAAATGCTTTTGAATTTTGCAATCTGTATACATATTTTATGCTCGTGACTGTATATATTGTGCCAGTCAGACTTGTGGCTGTTCGTGTAAAAAAAAAAAACACAAAAATTAAACATGGCGGCGGAGGTCACATTGTGCTTGCAAACAGTTTTAACTTTTAAGACCTCTTGGAACCAGGTCCTTAATTTTGTATTTATTATTTGTTGACCATAGTCCGTATGGTGTCGGACGTAAAGAATAGCACTATCCCATATCTTTCCGTGGGTGTCGTAAGAGGCGACTAAGGGACGTACCAGAGAATGGGCAGCAGCGTTCTCTGTGCATTTGTAACAACCATACTGCGATCGCCAACCCGCCTGCCAAGCGTGGCGATTATGGCAAAACCCCCCCTTGGGCCTTGGGGAGGCCTATGTCTAGCAGTGGACGTCTTTCGGCTGAAATGATGATGATGATGACATGACATTAATTATAAATGCCAAATGTTATACATTACTATACAGCAATACCAATTCAATGTTCATCCAAACGATGAAGATTTAAAATAAAATAAATTTGTGTTATATATATCCAGAATTATCCGAAAACGGGAATATTTTTTAAATAAAATAAAAAAGCCTGTATTTTACTACTCTGCATACAATGATTAAGTTACTTACTTACACTAATTAATTTATTAAGTTACTTATTATATAATCGTTTTTAATGATCGTCGCCTCTCGGCGTAGGCCTCCCCCATTAGACTTGGATATAGAGAGGGAACGCAGGGCATTGGCAGTCAGATGCAATATGCTGGCGCGCAGGTTTGCAAGGTGCACAAACAATGTTAAAATTACTTTGTTTAAGGCGTACTGCCAGTCATTGTACACCTGCAGCCTGTGGGTCCGATATACGCAGAGGGCTATTAATGCTCTGCGGGTCCTCTACAATAACGGGTTTAGGATGCTGATGGGGTTGCCGCGGTACTGTAGTGCATCGGGGATGTTTGCGGAGGCCAACACAGACTGCTTTAGGGCAATAGTGCGCAAGAGAGTGGCCTCCCTGATGCGTCGTGTCCGCGGCAGCTCCAACAGCCTATTAAGTACCATTATGGATAGAGTCGAGTGTGCTATTGTGAGGCACTGGAATAAGGTACACAGCTCTGGTGGTGCCCTTTTTAATGTGGGATAAGTAGTTATAAGGTACTAACATAGTTTTAAGCTTTACTAACAATTTTTATGGAATTTATGTTTTGATGTAAATTATAAATAAAAATAAAAAAAATACCCTCCACTGATTCCTATCTCTTACTATATATAATCATTCACCCTGGTCCCCCCTTCTCCCGAAATACGTGTTCCCACCTTTTCCTTGACCGCACTCTACTTCTATTTACATCTCTGGGTATCCACTCAGTTACTTGTTTAGTCCATCGACTGTTTTATAACCTGCATACATAGCCAGCCCAGTTCCACTTGAGCAACCTCTCAAAAGTTTGATTGTCCGGTCTTTCTCTTATCGCCAACATGCTCCGTTCCATATTTCTTTGGCAAATGGCTATCTTATTCTCATCATCTTTCTTTTGAGGACCTGGGCCTCAAGTCTGCTATTACAGTAGTCAGAATGGTATGGCTATCATTGATTTCATAATTGTTGATTTTGACAAGTTTGGTAATCTACTAATATAATGGCGTCATTATGACTTTCCTATTGTCAACCACTGACACGCCATTGAAAGAAATGATATAGAATGGTAATCTCGTACAAAATGACAACTGAATGACTGATTTAGGCGGTAATCTGCTAAAATTTTGACAGTTCCTTTGATCATGACCTACCATTAGAACGTCATTGTGCAGTCATTGCTTTTAATTCGACCGACCAATGATCGACCATTATGTTTTATCAGATTACGAACTTTTAGCAAAATGACAATGGGATCGTGTTGGAATGACGAAATTATAAAAACAGCAGACTTGGCCCCCAGGTCTGGCAACAGTGTGTTAAGCATGGAAGTATTGTTACTTTGTAAAGTTTTCTCTTTATATGTATTTTGCTTGTTTATTTTAATAATTTATTTATAACTCCAATATCTCTTCCATCCTTCCATGCTATAGATTGCGCCTCCAGATTTCGTTGGTCGAACCATTATTAACGGTAACCATTTGCCTAAAGTACCTATATCTATTTGCCCAAAGTATATATTTGTCAGAGTTTTTACACCGGTAATCTTTGGGCCATCTACTCGAAAAGATCGCTGGATGCTCTACGCGTCCAATATAATAATGTTTTTAGGATGCTGTTGCGATTGCCTCGTTTTTGCAGTGCTTGCCTTTCAAATGTCCGCGTAACCCCATACCGATGGGTTTCATGCCATCATCCGCAAGAAAACGCACCTCGCTTCTGAGCAGAATAAGGGGCAGTCACAATAGCATCCTCAAGACTGTGGCGGCCGACACGTCCTCCACAATAGTAAGACAATTTGTGAAAAGACTTAAACCCTATAGTAGAGGAGACGTGGAAGATCGACCTTCACCCATCAGATAACTTGACGAGACATATTTTTTATCAAATACAATTTATTAACAAACCTGCCTATGATAACTTGCCTATTGAAAAGTGCTATTTTTAATGCAATTAATTTTAATCAATTTTCTTTCATCACCTTCACTCTTTTCTTTTTTCTTTCCTTTCAGATCGGTGGAACTCCACCGATCAAAAAAAAAAAAAAAAAAAAATAGCTATGTACACTTTTCGATAGGAAAGTTACCATAGGCATATTTGTTAATAAATTATATTTGATAAAAAATATGTCTCATCAAGTTATCTGATGGGTGAAGGTCGATATTCCACGGCTAATAGACTACTAGTATTTTGTTGCTCTAGTTGATGGGTGGTCTTGCCATTAATTAGTCTTTAGTTATTACTAACAATAGTGTTTAAGTGCAAACCTGTTACTAACAATTTATAGATCTCGTAGTTGTCCGAAATAAAATGTTTTTTTTTTTTTTTTATATATCTATATACTCCTCTACGTACTCGACGGTGAGTACCTTCTACCAAAATAGGTGTTCTTTGACCGTTCGTTATGATCTTGGTTCGGTCTTTGCGGCAGACTTTCATGTTCGTGTAACCTCATATAACATGTAAGTATTCTAGATCGGTAGGGAATATTTTTTAACGTGTGTTAATTCAGCAAAACCTAACCTAATCAAAAGTTAATAAGACGCTCACTGCCTATTAACAATTTGACATAATTTAATAGTCACTTTGCTAAAAATCATCTGTATTAAAAACTAAACGGATCAGTGGTATACAAAACAAAATAAACAATAATTTGTCACCCTTTTTCCAATACTATAAAACTGTGGGCTGTACTGCATTTGACAGCAACCTTGTAAGGGTATAATAGATATGTTTGTTCATAACAGCCGAAGGTACTAATCAAGTGGTAAATAAATAAAAGGCTGTTGCCGCGGCCGGTTAATAAATTTTTTGTGATGCAGCAGAACGGGGGTTGTTTTCGATACTTAAATACACGGAAATGAAGTGTTGTATTTGTTTTCTTTTTCTTTTTGCTTTGGTAGGTATTTATTTTGTTTACCTTTGATCTTGCAGGCGTGCTATGTGTCCAGCCCAGTTTCATTTGCAAGAGCTTGTGCTAAAAAATGGACAGAAAGAGTGACAGAATGGAGGGGCCATTCTGTCACTCTTTTTGTCCATCTTGTCAATTTTGTCAATGGGCAAAAGAAAGAAAGGGAGACCTTGCAACAGATGGGAGGATGAAATTAAGCGCACATCGGGTCCAAATTGGATACAAACAGCGCAATCCAGAGAAAACTAGCTCAATATGGAGGAGGCCTTTACCTGCAGAGGGGTTCTTACAGATTAATTCCACTATAATATTAACGTATCTAAAATTCTTTTTATAAAACTGTAACTAATAACTAATAAATAATAATAATATAAAATGATACTTATTAACACTTAAAGCGCCATGGGGGACACCGTGTGTCCGACGCTAGTGGAGGTTTTACCTTTAACGTTTTTGACCCGGCAGTTAACGTATTAAACTAATTATCTTTGTAAACTAGCATTCTCTTTATTTTATTATTTATTTTGTTTTATTTTTGAGGTCTAGTTAAATATTGAGCGAGTGAGCATAGCCATCCATGTATGTTCGACGTTGTGTAGTGCGTGCCACGAAAGATGAGACTTGACGCAGACTTGATTTGACTTGCGCAGTACTCGATTTATTGGTATTTTTTTTTAAATCGAGTACTGCGCAAGTCAAATCCAGTCTGTGTCAAGTCTCATCTTTCGTGGCACGCACTATACCTGCATTTGGTTTCAGTTGTTTTCTTTATTTACAACTAGCTTTTGCCCGCGACTCCGTCCGCGTGAATGTCGGTTATCGCGGATGCAGTTGAAGTCGTGGATTCAAAAGTAGCCTATGTCCTTCCCCAGGGTTCAAGCTATTTTCATGCCAAATTTCAACAAAATTGGTTCAGCCGCTTCATCGTGAAAGCGTAACAGACCCGTAGGGTCCCCGCACACGAGCCACCGGCCACAACCACAAAACGACGCCACCGGCGTATTTCCTGTAGTTTTCATATATTTTATATGGAGTCGCCGCACACGGTTGACGCCGGTGGCCGCCACACGCTACAAATCGTCACTGCTCGCTTATTGTGGCCCGCACCGGCCACTATACACCGAAACAAAACGCCGCCACACGCCACTCGCGCGATTCCTCACCCCTTTCTCCCTAAACCTTCTTCCTCAGAGGCCATTATATGGCTTAAAAAAAGTAGCAGCCACCGCCCACAAGTGTCGACCACCGGCCACAAGTGGCTGTTGCGCGCTTCAGCTACCTTTGTGGCCGCTTCTAGCTACTCGTGTTGGTGTTTGTGGCTGTGGCGTGAGGCCCGTGTGCGGCGACCCTTACTTTCGCATTTATAATATTAGTATGGATTGAAGTATGGAAAGTATGGATAAACACTTGAACTTCGACAGATGGGGGAAATTATACAAATGGAGTTGGGAGTTGGAATGGAAGTTGTTAAAATAACAACTCTTTGGGTTTATTTCCATCAAGAAGGTTAATAATTTGATCAAATCCCTAAATTCAATCAGTGAAATTATGAAATAAACAAGTCAGGACTCGCACTGCTCTGTCTTTCGATTGTTACCACTCCACTTTATATCACCGCTCACCTCCGGCGGCGGCTATAAAATCTCTTAAGGGGTCCATTTGATCAAATCTCCATTTTTTATCATTTCCCTGCGACATTAGTATGTCCGTGTTAAGAAAGTACCGGGAATTATTCAATAAAAAACAAAATATGTATTTTAACACGTTGAACGCCATGGGGGACACCGTGTGTCCGACGCTAGTGGAGGTTTTTTACCTTCAACGTTTTTGGTTCGGCAGTCAGGGACTTAATATCTTAACGCCTTCCAAGTACCTAGGTCCAATTAGTAATAATTTACTAACGCCAATGAATAACAAAACAATGAAAAAAAAATTTACACGTATTTTTTGGAATCAACTTGCCGCAGTTAGTAGGCGCCATTTCGATTCTTGTTGACTGGTTTGCATGTCAAATTTGTAAACCCATGTCTCGTCACCAGTAACAATGCGTTTTATGAATGTGAGATCGGAATTGACTCTTTCTAACACGTCTTCAGCAATGTTAACGCGATTGAGATTTTGCAGGCGATTCAAATCTAGGTACTAGTCGAGCGGCAACGTATTTCATGCCAAAACAATCGTTTACTCGTAAAACGGTACGAATTGATTCTTGAGATACAGAAATTTCAGCTGCTAGGTATCTCTCACAGACTAAAACGACGATTTCCTGCCACTATTTCCTTTATTATAGCGATGTTAGTTCAGTGAAAGACGTTGATGGCCGACCAGAACGAGGCAAATCTTACACCACATCTCGACCACATTTAAATGCATTATTCCACTCATTCGCACGTGTTTTTGATAAAGTCGATTCACTGAAAGCCTTATGCAACATTTTTAGCTGCAGCGCTTCTGCACACGAAATTCTATTTGCATTGCAACATTTAAGACGAATTATTTGTTCGATATTTTAAACTATCGTAAAAATCGCAAAACACAGTTGACATGAACTGACAAAATGTGAAGTGTGACCAAATAAAATGACCAGTGACGATCGAACTCCGCGTGAGTAAAGAGGACAGTATGTCGGTGAACTCCTAGGTGAAGTGAGCTGTCATCCATTCGTCTGCTTTGTCAATCCCTAGCATCGGGACGGATGACAGCTCACTTCACCTAGGTGTTCCCCGAGGGAGATTGTAACAGAATAGCACTGCAGTTGTGCCAACTTAGCGTCAAAAAGAATTTAGACAATCCCTTTAGATGAGCTTTTTAAATGATTCATTCCCGGTACTTTCTTGACAGAATGTATTTATGCTAGAAACAATGGACCAGTTTTTAGATAGCTACAAGTCTAGGAGCCTAAAACAGCTTTCCCTACTTTACCGTCAGAAAAAAACCCGGCCATTTACAGGGTGGGCATAGCAATAGCACAAAAAATGATCATGGTAGGATTTGGTAATTTGATGTAATTGTTTTTATTGAGCATTAATAATATTAAATTATGACGCCACAAGTTGCCGCTCTTCTCACAAGTTAGAAAACCAATATTTCATATGGTGTTTTATTTTGGTTACATTTATATGCTCTTAAGTATACCTGAACTTTTTTTTTAATTTCGTTTTTAGGATTTTTTTAATAGTTTCAAAATATTCTTATGAACTAGTACTTATTGCCAGTATTTAAATTTTTTGTCGTATCGTCGTCCCAACCCTGTATGTTTCAAAATATCATACTATGTATCATTCATACCAACATGTGTTACATTTATGATGCATGACTCCTCGGCCCGAATAACTGTGTCAATGGGCGTACTCAAATGTATCTTTAATTACAGCTACTAATACAGCGGGTCTTGTGACTTATCTATTATTTAGTGTTTAATTTCAGTAATTTTGTCCTAGAGTTATTTGTAACCTAATATCAGTGATGTCGTTTCTTATTGGGCCAGACTATATTATAAAGAATCACGAATTGGGACTAAGTAAGAAATTGTTAGTTAAAAAGAACTATACTTTCTGAGAAAGAAGCGGACAAGTGTCGGACTCGCCCATAAAAGGTTCCGTAGCAGCAAGTAACATAATATACTAAAAAAAATATTTATTTTAATTTTTTTTTTTTTTTAAATCTTGTTGTCTTTCGACCAAATTTGTACACCAGCCATGGTCAAACATGTTGTGCCAAAGAATCTGTAACACCTATAATAAACACCATGATGTATATTATCTACACATGTTTTTGCAAATAAATGAGTCTTTGTCTTTATCTTTATAAAAGAAATTAAATGTTTTTTTTCATTTTTATATTTGAGTTGATTGAATGAAAGGTAAATTGCGGTTTACGATTTATGACGTATTAAAAAAAAACTAAGTACTAGATCTCGTTCAAACCAATTTTCGGTGGAAGTTTACATGGTAATTGTACATCATATGAAGTTACAGGGGGACACACACACATTTTACCACTTTGGAAGTGTCTCTCGCGCAATCTATTCAGTTTAGAAAAAAAATATATTAGAAACCTCAATATCATTTTTGAAGACCTATCCATAGAAATCCCACACTTATGGGTTTGATGAAAAAAAATTTTTGAGTTTCAGTTCTAAGTATGGGGAACCCCCAAAATTAATTATTTTTTTCTATTTTTGTGTGAAAATCGTAATGCGGTTCACAGAATACATCTACTTACCAAGTTTCAACAGTATAGTTCTTATAGTTTCGGTCAAAAGTGGCTGTGACATCGGGGGACCCCCGGAAGGAACGAAGTTCCTTACGTGTCTGTACAAAAATAAAAAATATAAAAATTATAATATATCACGAGCAGGCGAGTGCACCGCAGCGGCTCGATACACGCACACATACACACTAGCATTTCGTTACGTGACGATTTCTACAAATTCGCTCTATCCGTAAGCCGCGTTAGGGAACTTTGTTCCAAAACTGGTTTTTGGATAATTTCAAAAAAAATTTTCGGAAATCATGACTTGCCTTACATAATCCATACTAATATTATAAATGCGAAAGGAACTCTGTCTGTTACGCTTTCACGATGAAACGGCTGAACTGCTTTTGATGAAATTTGGTATGAAGATAGTTTGAACCCCAGGGAAGGACATTAGGCTACTTTTTAATCCACGACTTCATCTGCAACCGCGATAATCGAAATTCGCGCGGACGAAGTCGCGGGCAAAAGCTAGTGGTTTACAATTTATAATGTTATAACTCCGTTTAAGTAATAGATACCAAAAAAAAAGTGCGTGAAGTCCCTCCGCGCGGAAGAAGTGAAACTTCATAATGTGGAAATGAAAACGCACGCATGCGTTCGAGTGCCACACATTCACTCTCTCTCTGTCTCTTTCTATTCCCTCTCCCCAGGAGCGTTAATCGTTTAACGCAACCTTGTTGGAA
The DNA here is from genome assembly GCA_947361185.1 of Charanyca ferruginea. Lineage (NCBI taxonomy): Eukaryota > Metazoa > Arthropoda > Insecta > Lepidoptera > Noctuidae > Charanyca > Charanyca ferruginea. Next base: position 33,916,005 of record OX376057.1, read on the forward strand.
GTCGCATAAGAAGTTTCACTTCAAAAAACAAATCATTGTTTTCTAACTCGTTTAGTAACAAAAACCGTAATCGGTCAGGGACATGTGGGGACATTTTCACACACGGCCATCTGACCCCAAACTAGGGAGACCCTGTACTATGGGTGTCAGACGGCTGATATACATACACAAATACATTTTTATTTGTTAATTCATACATATATAGATAAACAACACCCAGACACAAGGCAAACACAAGTGCTCATCACACAAATGTTTACCCTGGGCGGGAATCGAACCCGCAACACGCTGCGCAGCAGTCGATCGCTCAGCCACTGCGCCAACCGTGTCGTCAATGTGAGCAATGTGTTCTCTAATATCTTGGACATTACTGACATCGGTGAAGGAAATCATCGTGAGGAAACTTGGACTTATAATGAATGTATGTCTGAAATCGGTAATCCGCCTTGAGCGCACGTGGTGATTAATGCTCGTGCCTTCTCTGTATGAGAAGACACCTTTGTCTAGCAGTGGGACAATAATAGGCTGGTATTATTTTTATTCTGAGCATTATTCTCAATCACGAACCCGGTCTTCTTTAGACATTTTTGTCTGTCGCCTATTTTCTTTCTCTAGAGATACAGTAGAAGACATGGTAATGTTTTTACAAAGTCCAAAACAAAGTGCAACCACCTTTAAGCTCTGTTTTGTAAAATAGTATTAAATGAAAATTTAATGATATGAACTGAGCATGTAAGTTGTGATTTTTATACTATTATAAAATAAAAATAAAATACATTTATTGCAGATTTTTTTTTTCCATCTATTATGACATAATTTCTAACGGATAGTGTTGTGATAGATATGTAGAGCCAGGACACAAACGCATTAAAAAATAAACAAATATTCTTAGGTTTTTAACAATTTTCAATAAAAAACTTGACGCGACAGTAACAAACATATATTTAGACAACTAAAATCATCTACACAACTCTCTAAGTAGGCAAAAATAATCCGCAAACGTCATGTTTTCATTAAAAAGACACATTTACGCATTATTTTAAAATGATAAAAACAATCATCATCTGCCTAGCCTTTTCCCAACTATATTGGGGTAGGTTTCCAGTCTAACCGGATGCAGCTGAATACCAGTGTTTTACATGGAGCGACTGTCTATCGGACCTCCACAACCCAGTTACTGGGTAACACGATACCCCTTGGTAAGACTGGTTGTCAAACTTTCTTGCTTCTGACTACCCATAACGACTGCCAAAGATCTACAAATCCGGGACCAACGGCTTTACGTGCTTTCCGAGGCACGGAGGGAACTCGGTATGAAAGGAATGGTCACCCATCCACAGACCGACCGCGGCTAGCGTAGCGTATTGTTTTTAAAATGATAAAAACAATACTGGCGAATAAATAATTATGATTGTGAGTACCTACCTACCTACATCTGCACAAATCAATCCTGTCTCGGTTAAATTACGAAAGCCATCATCGACATAAGTATACAAAATTCAATTCCCCCACAGGTAAATGGAGAACGCAACCCAGACGAGGTCTACAAAGACTTCAGAGCAGCTGTCCTCCAAATCTTAGGCGCCACGGAAGACCAGTCCACAATGAACGGGGTCAGCGGCGTCGGCGTCGGCGCTGGTGGTATCCCGGGGGAGATCGTGGGCGTAGAACCGGCGCCTGCGCAGGATATTCGAGACAGAAGAGAAGAGAGTATCGTGCATCCCGTCATGCCTGTGCCTGTGCCGTTGCCAGCCGTTATGCCAGCGCCGGTAACAATGCCGTTGCCGGCGGCAATGACTTTGCCGTCAGAAATAATGGAGACGGGGACGGAAAGGGTTATTACGCCAAAGGTTAGTTGTAAATATATTTTTATAACAAACATAAATGTAATAATTCACCATCAGGAAATGAGCACAAAGTCAAATTATTTATTTAAATTATAGCATCAAATAGCACTTTTGGACATCATTTACAAGAAAAATTAATTGAATTAGTTGCCCCCTTCTAAAAGGTAGTTTCGTATGGAGAAGAATGGACATGAAAGACCATACATAGACATAGGTATACCTCGTTGATACACGAAAGAAGAGAAAAAATATGCCCAAAGTAATCTTCTGCGACACTAACTATTAACAAGAATAGTGGCTTAAGTGCCAAATTCAATATTTACAATAAACAACGCGCTGTAGACACAATGACTTTACGAAAAATATTGTTTTGTGAAGTTTTTCATAGAATGGAAGAGGTCAGGACGGCACTGCCTTGACCTAATGAGGAGTTTTGTAGATTATTCCTTAGATACTTTTAAAGAAAGGCCTACTTTAGTGGCACGTGGAATCGCAGGTGGCAATTCCCACAAAAATGTTCTAATTCAGAAAGGACTTTGTGTAACTAGAACAAGACCTTATACATATTTTAAGTTTCATTTTACTACCTACTAGGTATGTGAAAATTGGGTTTTTTGATACCTACCTATTTTTTTTTTTATAATTTTGAAATGTCCAATGTCAATCACAAAATCTTATATTTTATCTCACGTTCCCTGATTACACCAATACTATATTGGAGATCCTACCTACTTTAGGTTCATTCTAACTACATCTAGATGGAAAAAATAGGACACTGCAAAATTCAAATGCGATTTCCTCGTGGACTTTAGATTCACATCTCAGTATCTGCCTACCCTTTTGGCAACTATGTCATGGTCGGCTTGCAGTCTTACTAGATACAGACCTCCACAACCCAGTTACTGGTTAACACGATACCCCTTGATAAGACTGGTTGTCAGATTTTCTGGCTTCTGTTTACCTATACCTATACCTACCGATAGGCAGCCGCTCTGTAAAACATGGGTATTCAGCTGCATCTAGTTACACTGGAAGCCGACCCCAACATAGTTGGGACAAGGCAAGACCTTATACTCCTAAAATTACATGCACAATATATCTTTAAACGCAAGTCTACGACAAATTCGCTTCTGTTTTTTTCCGAGTGTCCTATTTTTTTGCACGTGATTATACTTGATGGAGCCTTGTTTATAAGCCTTTATGCTTTATGTATATTCATTTTCTGGTTCCCCAGCCCGAAGTGATAAGAGTCCGTGGTGAGACGACGATGTCTCCGCTCCTGTGGGTCGTGGGTGGGCCAGGCAGTAACAAGGCTATACTATGTCAACGAGCAGTGGCGCAGCGCCCAGGCTGGATGCATTTTAGGTAGGTACTACCAAAGTAATTGACTCGTTCGTGTAGTGGTCGCAGGTGCGACTGCTAAGCGTGGGGTCCTCACTTCCTAGGTCAGGCAAAGTGTTATTGGGTTTTTCCATTAGAAATTTCTCAGTAACAGCCCGGAGTTTGAAAGTTTGTGGTGTAACATCCCCGTGCCTCAGAAAGCACATGAAGCCGTTGGTCCTGCGTCTGATCTCTCTCCGGTTGTGTCAGGTTGCTGTCACATCAGACTATAAGAGCGAGGAATAAGGGAGTGCACTTGTATTTGCGCAGACACGTGTGCACTGTAATATTACCTGCGCACTTGGTTCGTCACCATTAAGAAGACGCCGTGCGCGTGACCGTGATATTCGGTTGAGAGAGTATTATCTCCATTAGAGCACTACTGGTTCGTTTTCTGCTGATATGGAAGGACGTGAAAATGATGTCCGTTCTTTTCCGATTAATTTCATTGCCGGATCCAAGACAGTTAAATCATTTCTCCGGGACTCGTCGAGTTTTGTTACTTTGGAGCTTTTCTGGTGAACGCCACTGTTGATTCTGGATTTTAAAAATTGCAGTAGTTGGCAATAGTATGGCGGGTTTGTGGCAAAAAAGGTCCTACTGGTTTTTATTCGTATTTACTGAAGATAACAGGAGTATAAGAACAGGCCTATAGTTTGTATATCAAAGCTGGACCTCTTTTTTTTCCATCTAAAGCATTTTTATTCGTACCTCCAAAACTGCGATATAGCTTCCAAAACTTTATTCCATCATGTTTTTCCGTCTCCAGCCTAGGCCAGCGTCTCCGAAACCTCGCAGACGCTGGAGGACGTCCAGCATCAGACGGCGCGTTAGCCCGCACCGCCATCAGTGGAGGGGATCTGGCTCCTAAGGAGCTGGTAACAAAGCTGGTGAGGGAAGCCGTACTTAATGCTCGCAAGATGGGCTGTGGACTCGTCCTGGATGGATACCCCAGGGATCTAGAACAAATGGAGCAGTTCCAGACTGAGGTTAGAGTTTTAAACAAGTTGGCCATGAATTTTTAGTGTTCATGGCGCCCACCTCTTAGGCACGAGCAACCGAGCACGAGCAAGCACAATTACACCTTATAACATGACATTTATGATAAAAAATTTCATATGCTATCATCATACTGTATAACTAATCATTTACTTTTGTCCTTCCAGTTCCGCGTATCTCCTCGCATGGTTCTCCTGGACTGCACGAAGCTGCAGCTGGGTCGAGGGCGACGCGACGATTCCGTGGCCGCCTTCCGCCGAAGACTCGAGGTGTTCCGGGAGCTCAGCCTGTCCATGCTCAAGAATTTAGACCAGAACCATCGGATGGTCATTGTGAGTGGCAATCTTGATAGTTTTTTTTTTTCTATTCTATTTGCATAGAGTTTTCCCAGACATTTATAAAGATAAAGACAATTTAAAGACAAAAATTGTAGCAGGTCCAGCTGTGTTTTACCAAGCAAAAGATATTTTTTGATATTTTGTCAAGCAAAAGACACAAAAAATTCACCTTGTTAGCTAAATAACATACAAATGTTAATTGTTATATTAGATTATAGAAAATGAGAAGAGAAAATGTTGATGGCCTTGACAAATAAGAAGACCTGAAACTAGAAGTTGTTTTGATCCTTTAAGACGCTGATAAGACCCAAAAACTCTAAATCGGGTCATTTCAAACATGTTTTTGTACCAAATCAGAGTTTAGTAATTTTTGTTTTCGAAATATTTTTTTCTTTTTAGATATCAAGATATGGAAAAGTATCCTCTTAAAATTGCCTTGCAGCAAAAAAACTATAATATAAGTACTACTTATTTACCATGCAATCAAAATTAATAAAACGTACCTATCATTCATCATTTAAAAATAAGTTCAGTTATCGATAAAAAAGATCTTGTTTGTTTTTTATCGATAACTGAACTTATTTTTCTATAAATTGATAATTATAAAACAATGATATTAATTATTATTCACATTCATTTAATTTACATACATATTAATTTACATTTTTAAATATTCATATAAAAATAAAAACATTTATAAATATCATTATTATTAATTAGTTAATATTACTTTATTATGTTGTGTTTATTTTGTTTATATTTTTGTGGTAAATTACAAGCGTTTGTCATCGTGCTTCTTTTCTATTTTAAAAGTCTAAAAGTGACCGCGCATAAGCTATCGTCAGAGTCTTAACTGGTACACGCATGTACCTCTCCTTCTGTCTCCCTCTTCCTTCCCATATGAAGAGTTTCTCTTTTTATCATTCTTCTAGAAGAGTAACCTTATTATTCTCAGGTGGACGGCGACACGGAAACTGCTGAGGTGCAGGAGGAGTTCACTCGCGTACTGCTTGAGGAGATGGAGAAGGCAGAAGCCCTGGCCGCCATACAGGAGCCGCAGGAACTACCACCAGCACGCAGAGGTAACTGGCAATTGCAAACCTGTTCACGAGACATTGTAGAGTGTGAATATCGTGTAATTCTTTAAAAAGGGAAGTTCTACATTTGTTGATGGTCATCGATATAGTGTACAATATTTACACGAAAAAATAAAAAAGGAAAACCTATAACTATTAAACCAAAAAAAAAGCTAAGACAATAAGGCATCATAAATTCCCCAACATCGTCGTCAACTGGGAATGTGCCCAAGAGACTGGCGGCATTGCCACGTTGGATGGCAATGCTTAACCTCTGTCCGAGGTAAAAACCAGCCCTTGGATCACGGGAAGTGTCAACTAACCTTTTGGAAATTTCTTCGAAAAGTAGATGAGCACTCGGACCCCACGACCCGAGGGTTTCAACCCTTTGGGGTTGAAACCGACGGCTCGAAAATAAAGTTATCGCTTAGGATACTATACTTTCGCCGTTTGAGGTTTTCTGCAGCCGCAGCAGAAAAATATCTTTAAAAATATCTTTAAAAATATCTTTAACTAGTGAACTTGGCTAATGACCGTTTTCAACAGACAAAGTAGGACTGGTTTTCAATTCGACTGTATGTTTTTTTTTTAATATTTGTTACGCGATTGCTAAGGCAAATGTAAATTGATTTTCAAAATTCCTTTTTTTATGGATAGGGTAGGGTATTACCTCAGGGGTGGTCCCATAAATATAAATTTTATCGAAATTGATTCAGCACTTTTTAAAAAAATCAACAAAAGCCTAAAAAAAATTACATAGATGACGTTTTAGTTTCTTCTTGAATTTGGATGATAAGGAGGTACTAAAATGCGGAAAATAAAAAGCAATATTTTACAAAAAAGACAACCGCCTTCAAAAACTTAAAAGCGATAAATAACTTTAGCACAGAATACACATATGACTATTTTCGAAGTCGGCGGCAAAGAACAACAAACAAAACAAAGCCGTCGACTTTCGGTTGCAACCAATTTCAAATGTATTTTCTAAATCTATCCTGGACATCACTGTCATCGGTGAAGCAAAACATCGTGAGGAAACCTGATCTTATAACCAATATAAGTCTGAAATCACCAATCCGCCTTGAGCGCACGTGGTGATCAGTGCTCGTGCCTTCTCTGTATGAGAAGACGCCTTTGCCCTGCAGTGGGACAAATATAGGCTGGTATTATTATTATTATGTTTACCCTTCTAATTAAAAAGCAGCAACTAATAATTTGCCTGTCTTACAGACACCAACCACAGCATGCAACAGTTCGCGACGGCTGTGACGCGTATGGGAGGGGGACTTGCGAACGGGCACGCCAACGGCTCCCTGCCCAACGGAAACGTACACAATGGGGGAGTTGGGAATGGATACATTGGCATGGCTGGGAATAAGGTGAGGATTTAGTAGTTGTAGAACTTGTCCAGAAAAGTGCTACCACCGTACCAGTTTTTACCGGAAAGCAATGTCGCTGTGTTTCGGTTTGAAAGGTATAGGTGCCAGTGTTAGATATTAGACCTACAATGCACTTGTGGTAGGCCGCATTTCAATGTTTATATGAAACCGCATGATATCAACGTCCTGACTTCCGGCCAGCCGTAACCGCTTCGGTTATCTTAGAGCTGAAGCAGACCGCGTATTATTTGTTATATTTGTAATTAACAAATTAATCCACATGGACCTGAAAATGAATACTGGGGCCAAGTCTGCTATTTTTATAATTTCGTCATTCCAACACGATCACATTGTCATTTTGCTAAAAGTTCGTAATCTGCTAAATTCATAATGGTCGATCGTTGGTCGATCGTTGGTCGGTCGAATTAAAAGCAATGACTGCACAATGACGATCTAATGGTAGGTCACTGATCAAAGGAACTGACAAAATTTTAGCAGATTACCGCCTAAGTCAGTAATTCAGTTGTCATTTTGTACGAGATTACCATTCTATATCATTCCATTCAATGGCGTGTCAGTGGCTGACCATTGGAAAGTCATAATGACGCCATTATATTAGTAGATTACCAAACTTGTCAAAATTAACAATTATGAAATCAATGGTAGACCATTCTGACTCTATCGTAATAGGAGACTTGAGGCCCTGTTCAGCAGGAAATTGCCAACTTCAGCAAAAAGTACCAAACTAGATTGTCAAGACACGTAAATTTATTGGCATCGCGGCTGGAAGGCACTGGAAGTTCTCAATACTTTTGTCTGAAAAGGAATGGCGTCCCTGCTCTGGTAGACCGATTTGTAGACAACATCACATAGGCAAGCTTATTGAAGCTTCCTATTCGAGACGCCATTACTTTGAAACAAGACAATCGAATGGCGCATTGTGTTTACACAGATTGCCACGTTACAGAAAAGTAGAAGAGAAGTTATTAATAAATATCAATCACATCGGCCTTTGACAGAGCCCCATAAAGAACCTCCTCCTTTTTTAAAGTCCGTTAATAAGCCTAACGCTTCTAAATACTTTCTAGAACAAACCCAAAGTGTTAAGACGAAACATTTAGTCAAACGCTTTCGACCAGCATGCATAATTATAAGTATGCATGCAACCTTTAAAGTACCTACCTACTGTAACAAAAATAAATAAAAAAGGAGTACTTAACTTAAACTATCGATTCGAAAAGAAGAAGTAGAAGAATGTATTTGTAATAGCTGTCGCATTATCATCATCATGTCAACCTTTAGATGCCCACTGGTGAGCATGGGTCTCCCCAAGGGGGGTTCAGCCGTAATCGCCATGCTTGGCCGATGCATGTTGGCGATCGCAGTAGGTGTTATGATACTCAAAAAGTCGCTGCTGCCCATCCTCTGGTCAATATTCCTCTGTCGTTTTCTACGACACCCACGAGTAAAAATGGGGTGGTGCTATTCTAGCCATCAATATAATGGAAAAGAAATACTCGTAATTGACGACGATATACTGCGGACCGCAATAGGTTCCTCCAACTATAGTGCAACGACAAGTGGGTGTGCAGTGGTACCGTATAAATAGTCTCACTACAGCTTCGTAGAGTGAAGTTGTGATAACTACAAAAACTTGTCTTTAAGATACCTCTAGTGATCGCGAGTGACACTGTTTCTTCGCTGTGCTGCTGGTGGTTACGTTATGGCTGATATCATCATCATCATTTCAGCCGAAAGACGTCCACTGCTGGACATAGGCCTCCCCCAAGTGTCGCCACATTGACCGGTCCCGTGCGACTCGCATCCAGCGGATCCCCGCAACTTTTATCAGGTCATCGGTCCACCTATTGGGAGGCCTTCCAACGCAACGTCTTCCAGTTCGTGGTCGCCACTCCAGGACTTTTCGGCCCCATCGGCCATCCGTTCTGCAAGCAATGTGCCCTGCCCACTGCCACTTAAGTTTGCCAATTCTTCGGGCTACGTCGGTAACCTTGGTTCTCTTGCGGATGTCCTCATTTCTGATTTTATCACGCATGGAAACTCCGAGCAACGCCCTCTCCATTGCCCTTTGGGTGACTTTAAGCCTCCTGATGAGGCCCATTGTGAACGGCCACGTTTCGACCCGTATGTAATCACTGGCAACACACACTGGTCATAGACTTTCGTCTTGAGGCACTGCGGTAAGTTGGACGAGAAGATACCACGCAACTTCCCGAACGCTGCCCAGCCGAGTCGGATTCGACGATTGACCTCTTTCTCGAAGTTAGACCTACCAACCCTGGGACCGTTTGTCCCAGGTAGACATAATCGTCTACAACTTCGAGTGTAGAGTCTCCGATCTTGATAGGAGTTGGCATTCAACATGACCTTGGTTTTGTCCATGTTCATTTTAAGACCCACTCTTTTGGAAGCTCTACTGAGGTCATCGAGCAATGTACTATGGTCCTCCATGGTCTCAGCCATGACCACTATATCGTCGGCAAACCGAAGTTGAGAGATGTATTCGCCATTGACGTTGATGCCTAGCCCTCTCCAGTCCAGAAACTTGAAGACATCCTCCAATGCAGCGGTGAACAGTTTCGGAGATATGACGTCTCCCTGTCTCACACCTCACTGCAAAAGTATAGGTTCCGAGGTCTGGTCCTGAAATCAGACTGACATGGTGGCGTTTTAGTATAAACACTTCAACACCTCGATATACCGGTAGTCGATTTGGCATCGTTGGAGAGTGCCTAAGTCTCGATCGAATTGATTGCTTCCTCGTAGTCCACAAACGTTAAACAGAGAGGCAGATTATACTCTTCGGTCTTCTGTACCTGCCACAGTGTATCTATGTGGTGTACGGTGCTAAAGCCTTTTCGGAAACCGGCTTGTTCAGTGTTGGCTGATATCATTCACTCGGTTTTAACGGCAATATGTGGTGCGTGTGATTTCCATACAACTTTTCCCACGTAGTATAATTAGTGTAGTAATGGTACTTACTCATGAAGAGATCCATAGGACTCTTTCACTGTAAATAGGTGGAACTTTGCATAATATAAAGCAAGAACCAGATTCGATAAATTGATTTGTGTTCTGATCCTTACCTGGGCATTCCCAGGTAAGCGTTGCCAAGCGTCCGGAAAAAGCCGGGCACAGTCTGGTTTATTAGTTGCGTGTCCGGCCAAATGAGATGGTGTCCGGCTTGCCCCGCTTTTAATTTATAAATTGATCATTTGTTTTTTATAATTGTCATAATGTTGGTTTCCGCTCTGCCCACCTCACCTTGTATCGTTAGCGCAAGCGACCGACTGTCCTGCACTGTCCGGACTTTTTACCCAAATGTCCGGCTAAACTAGCTGTTAGTCTGGCTTTTAAGACTTGGTAACCCTACCTGGGAACTATCTTAATAATCATCTTCTCATTTCTATTCCAGGTGAAACCGATATTGAACAATATATCGAAGATCCCGACGGTGTCCCAGATAACTCACGACGACGTACGCGCCCTCTATGAACACGGCTCGGGAGAAATCACTCTGAATACACACATTTAGGTCAAAATTTACGTTTATGTTATAACCCGACCGCATAATTGAGACAGTTCCTAAGGTAGCTGCGCGCTTGACAGCACCAAATTCAAAATGGCGGCTAAAAGCAAAATGCCAACATGGCTGTCAAAGTTGCATGATGTGGCATTTATAACTTAGAATTTAATTTTTCTTTAACCAATATAGGAGCTGTTTTGATGTCACAGCTCATTCGTCTTATTATGTAACGTAATCGCAATCGCTTTTATTCTGTCGGTCTAAATTAAAATCAATTGTAATGCTCATTACACCGTATGTTTAATTAGACGACTAGATCATCGCAATTAATTTTATTGAACTCACAGATTGAAAGCTATTGCGATGGCGAGTGAATTATAAAGATGCTGGCACACTCTTTTCTATGTTTCGATGAAGGCCTGTACCTATTGGTTGTTGTCGTCTAATGTCAGTTTATGCTCCTAAACATTTGAAGAAATTGGAAAAGTAACTCGACGATACGAAACCGAAGCACAAATAATTGTAAAATCTTAAAACTAAATATTTAAGTATACGAAAAAGAAGATAGACCTAAAGTTACGCCTTAGATACTACAAAATAAGGTTTGAATTTAAGTTTAATATAAAATCGAAAACAGCAACGTCGACCAAGTACCAAAACACAACTTAGTAACTGCAAACAGTGCTAATTATTGGTATAAAATATCAATTATAATGATGGACTCTTTGAGAGCAGTGAAAGTGCCGAATATAATAGATTTAGATATAAAATTAAAATATCATACAAAAAACTGGGATAATATTATATTAAATTTTAAAATTAATTAGGAAAATGTATGTTGTAAGCAAAATTAAAATCGAATCAAAATTATAAAAAAATGACTCGACTATCTTTGATTTAGTCGACTGACTAATTTATTGAAGTACATCTTGAATTGTTTATTATTTAAACTTAATGATATTACAAGCAAACAGATATGGACAGGTTTTAAAAAACAGGTTTATTATCTAAAAGCAGATGTTTTTATCATTTATGTAACATGAAAGAAAACTTATAAATGAAGAAAAAAAAACACAAAAAGAAACTTAATAAAAATCGAGAAACAGTCAAGTCTACAAATCAAATGTAGTTGAAGTCGGCACAAGTAATAAGTATATGGTATAAAACACGTTTACTATAATATATTTTATATCCAATATTTTGTATAAACGACGCACACACAAATATTGTAAGAAGTGCCTTAGCTTAAGACGTGTAGCTATTTTTAGAGCTATTTAAAATCATACTGTAGCGAATAAAACTAAATTAAATAGTTTTTATGTTGGTACACTTGTACTTACTTAGGTCAACCAATCGTCTAATTCAATTTTTAATTTTTTTTTTCTTATTATAACGTCGCCCCACATTAAGAATTTTTCATACATCGAGGGTGCGTTTAAAAACATATTAAAAAAAATACTTTACCACCAAATATTACTTTGACATAGATATAATTTAATTATGCCTCGTATAGTTTATTTTAATTGTTAGTTTTATCTTTAACATTATTTTTAAGACATTTTATCTCAAAATGAGCAAACTTATTCCCGATATTTTCCGAGTTTTGAAACGAATCGAATTTCAAATTAAGTAAATAAAATCAAATACTCGACTTATCCGCGGTTTTTCGAACGAAAAATGAATGTGGCAAATTGTCAAACGCAATACGCTACTGTGATTGGTTGCTGATCATTCAGTCACTCAATAAAAACCTTAGAAACCTTCACCTAGTCATTTCTTCACCTTTTTTTATTTGCCGTGACTCGCCACACCTACACAAGACATGACCCACTGATTTTGAAAGGGACAGTCAAAACGTACAGCTATTTCGTCCAGTATGCCGTTGTTGCTACCCCGTATACGGGCCAGCAGAGAAGCTGCTTTTTAGCGCATGAAAGCCTGGAAACCATCAGTGCGCGCAGTTCAAAAAACATACGTGACTGCTGCGCCGCTACGGCAGACGCAACAACACCTTGAACGCACTATTGTACAGACGCCAGCATATCAAACTAACTTTAACTGTCAAATTTTCCAATTGAACATGAACTTTATTCTTTTGCAATAAAGTTGAAAATCTATCAAAGAAATTTGACAGATCATAGCTCCCGCGCGGTTGGTAATTGGTCACATAAATTTTTCGTTCGAAACACCGGGGGTTAATCCGGAAGATGTTGGAAATGAGTTTGTTTATTTTTAATTTAGCGTACATCACACACACACGTAAAAAAAATAGATTTAGTTAGTCTTAAACTTAGTTAGACTAAGCCACGTAGTTGTATCACTGAAGGGGCCAATTTAGAGTTAGTCAAATAGGAAACTATTTAGAATTTTAATATTTATTGTAGATGGATAATATTTTCACTAGTAATCTTATAATGCACTTTTATATGAAATTATCGTACTATATTATAATTTTAAATATGTCAGTAGAAATGAAAGTCCGATTAAGTATTTAGTTATTTCAAGATTATAAATCCTATAGGTATTAAAATCGATATTTTAAATAGCAGTTTTTCAAAATTTTATTTGTAAAAAAAATTATAATTTGGTTAAGAAGAAATGTATAAGTTATGATCTTAGCTCTGCCAAAATGAGTCAATCCACAATCTGTCAATAATTCAATTAATTTGGAAGAAGACGCCATTAACTAATAATTCAAAGACCGAAATTCTATAAAAAAACACTTGATTTTAGTCCTGGAAACCTGATTAATTTTTAATTTACTGTAAAATTAGATTTTTATTTTAATTAAAACCACTTAACTAACACCACTAGCCACTTAACTGATAATTAAGTGTTTAAGTGGTTTTAATAAAAATAAAAATCTATTTTTTATAAGTTTAGTCAAAACACTACTTATTATATATTAATAGAAGTCCCACATGTTATATGCATACACACATGTACATGTTGTATGTTTAAACAAACAAACTAAACTTGTTAAACTTTATTGAAATTAAATCATTTAGAAAAATTATTTAATTTCAATAAAGTTTGGAGACGTGTGCGCACTGTACATCGTGAAGTTAGGCGCCAACCATATGTCAAGTTCATATTTAGTTTGACAACAATGACATGGCATTGACATTACTAAACTAATATTTTGTCAATTGATTGATGTGCTGACTGGAAATGTAATCAACGTTAAATAAGTGTTTAAAAAAACGTAGAATTAATTTTGACGATAGTTGATTCATTTTGGTAAAACTAAACCTAGTTAATTTAATTTATAACTAAACACATATGTGTTAGTAGAACTATTATTTTCCATTAACAAATAAATCAGCACAGTTTTGTAAAATTGTGTTTTATTTCATTAGAATTTAAGAACAACTTTCGAAAGTAATATGTCTATTCTGTCACAATCTCCCTCGGTGAACAACTAGGTGAAGTGAGCTGTCATCCGATTGTAGTGCTTTGTAAATCCCTAGATGATAGCTCACTTCACCTAGGTGTTCACCGAGGGAGATTGTAACAGAATTGCACTGCTGGTCCTTTCAACCGTTAAGAGGACTCCCTTTGCTTTCATATCATTCTTCACATAATCCATCCATCTTTCAGCCTTTCTCTTCCTCTCCATCACCAACTCACCACACCACACCACCACACCACACCACACCACACCAACACACCATACCACACACAACACGACACCACCAACACCACCACAGCCACCACATTTATATTCTTGGCTCTTTTGGTCACATGCGTTTCATCCCTACTCTTAACATGCTCATGCTACGGTTCCGTTTAACTTTTTTGTCACTGCCGCAACTTTCAAACTTCCTCTAATAAACTCACTGATTTTTTTCCTTCTGGTGACTCCACACATCTATCTCAACATTCTCACCTCCGCTCATGCAATCTATTTTTAATTTTAATCAGTCTCCTTCACGGCCCAACATTTCGATTCATACGGTACGATAGGTCTTATTTATTTCAATTTACTACAGATGACATGGGCCCATAGGAAAAAAAAATACCATATTTTACGTAGGACAAAAAAAATATCCTTACAATTACAGGTGTGAACTGCACAAGTGCACATGTCTACAGAGCCAGCACTCGGTCTGTAGGTTTTGGTCTGCCTGAAAATAATTCCTGACTGACTTGTAGAATATTGTACAATAAGATGTATCTAACAATTGTCATAGTCTCATACATCCTACCATTTCTGGTGAACAAATATTCTCGTAAGTATAACAGAAGGTAAGTATGTACTCTATTGATTGTTAGGTAACTCATTTTCAGTAGTGACACAACTTGGTACGATAACAGTCGATAATATTTAAAAAATATCTAAATAATTACATAAGACAACTATATCTATAGCGCACTGAATACAAAATGTAGCTATCCTATTTCGGTCAACAAACTGATTAAACTCAATGAAATTTATGGACAAAATGAGTGAGAATATTTCAACAATAAAGGAAAAAGTGGATGATATTAAAATTACTTTAAATAACCTCGTTACTGAACAAAACCAATTGAAATCAGACATTTCAGAAGTACAATTAAAAGCCATTGCCACTGACAAAAAGCTCGAAAAAATGCAATCCGAGATTGATAAGATATAAGAGAGAACTCAAAGTCCACTCTACCATCGCTCGTAACATCAAATGTATATGAATCTATCATGACAGAAGTCAGAAAACGTGAACTTAGAAGCAAAAATATCATAATCGTTGGAATTGAGGAGCCAGTCTCCACATCTAAAGACGAAAGAACAGTATAGACATGGACAAAGTTATAAATATTATAAAGATGCGTAAATTGCTTACCTGAAAAACTTTTCCGCCACGGAAAATACAACCCCAACAAAAATCGTTCTCTGAAAATATGCTTCAAGTCATCAGAAACGGCAATTTCTATCCTACGTGGCAAAACTGATGTTAAATATGACAATATTAAAATATACTCGGATCAGACACCCCAACAACAAGAATTTCTGAAAAAATCTTAAGGAGGAAATTAAGTCTCGATCTGAAAATGGCGAGAATAACCTAACAATTAAGTATGTTAGAGGTGTGCCGAAAATAATCCAAAAACCTGCAAAATACTGACGTCTAAAAACACCAGCCCCAAATAAAATTCCACAAAAGACGATATTACTTACCTGACAACTACGATTATATTACCACGAGCAATAAATCTATAAAATTCCTGTATGCAAATGTGCGTAGCATCGTGAAACCAGGGAAACTGGACGAACTAAAGTGTCTAGTAGAATGTTTTCGTAGTACCATACATATTATTATACTTACAGAAATATGGATATAAACCGATGATGAATCTAAATACCTTCAAATTCCTGGATATACACACTATTACAACTATAGGCACTGCGCACGTGGTGGAGGAGTATCAATTTTCGCTCACAATAACTTAAAACACCACTTAATTGGAAACTATCCCTGAATGACAACCACTTTGTATGGATTCATCATGAGAAGTATTCCCTCGACATAGCTGGCATTTATCGTAAACCAGACGCCTCTAATTTTAAAAACTTCCTTCAAACATACACCAAACAACTGCATAAGCGGAACAGAGTAATCGTACTGGGGGATTTTAATATTAATGTGCTGGGTTTGGATCAGACAGCCGTCAAATACAAAGAAGAACTACAAACCAGTGGCTATAGACTGCTAAACAAAGTTGAAGAGAGCTATTGTACCCGAGAAACTGCTACAACAAAAACCATAATTGACCATGTATGCACAAACCTTTCAGATACCAAGTTCCATCTTGCTATAATTGCAACTGCTATGTCGGATCATAATCAAATATATTTAGAAGTTAAAAATCATCAAACAGTGTTCTGGTTGAGGCAACAGCCTAGAAAAGTTAAATATGAAGCTATAAATTATGAAAAATTGTACAATACTATGAAAGGATTCAGTAACTCAAATGAAAACAATCTGTACCAAGTATTTGAACAAAAGTTAATATCCTGTATCAATAGCAGCAAAGTGACCAAATTTAAAGTTTTGAATCCACCCAAACAAGATTGGATAAATAAAACAATTATAAATCTAATAAACAAAAGAAACATACTATGGAATATGCACAAAAAAAAATCAAATGATCAATTATTGCAGGAAAAATTTGTCAATTAAAGAAATGAAGTCAGTAATGTTATACAAAAAACAAAAAGTGCTTACTACCAAAATGCTTTTGATAATTGCAAGAAAAACCCAGAAAAGGTGTGGAGTCTTATAAAATGATCTTTCTAGGAACAAGGTCAGAGAGTCACCAGCACCGAGTAAACTCCAGACGGCATCTGGAGTCTTGACTAGTCAGAGTGAAATTTGTGAGTGTTTTAATGACTTTTTCTCAAACATTGGATCAGTTCTGGCCAGTCAAATCCCCAATCGATACCATAATAATTTAACCTACACTAAAGGAACACAGGCAACTGGAAATTTGAACACACTCTCACAATTTATACGACCATGTACTATTGACGAAGTTGAAAAAATTATTGAAAATCTAAAATTAAACACTAGTTCTGGCTTAGACGGAGTAAACACAAAATCAATTAAATGCGTAAAAGACTTAATATTAGGCGAACTAACAAATTGTGTAAATCAAAATTTAGAGCTTGGAACTTTTCCCGACAGTTAAAAAATTGCCAAAGTGAGCCCTATTTACAAAAGTGGAAGAAAATCGGACCAAGGAAATTATCGTCCCATTTCAGTCTTACCAGCTTTATCAAAAATTTTTGAACGTGTTTTATATAACCGCCTTGACGAACATCTAAGAGAGCAAAACTTTATTTATAAAAAACAATACGCTTTTAGGCCAAAATCTAATACACTTTCTGCAACAATAGATCTAATAACAAAAATTAAGCTAAGTATCGACAAAAAGCAAATAGCATTAGGAATTTTCATAGACCTAAAAAAAGCTTTTGACACAATAAGTCACAAATTGCTTTTAAAAAAACTACATGACATTGGTGTCACTGATCGTGCCCTTGATATATTTGAATCTTACCTGACAAACCGTTGTCAAGTGGTTAAGATTAAAGAAAACCAAAATAATCCTAAAATCGTAAATTTTGGCATTCCGCAGGGATCAATTGTGGGACCCCTATTATTCCTGATTTCTAATAACAACATCTATACAATTGGACTAAAAGGCGATGTATCGTTGTACGCTGACGATACGGCTTTATTTTATTTTGGACACTCCGTAGACGCTGTTATGAGTGAAGCTCAGCATGATCTACATCTTTTAAATATGTGGTTCCAGTGCAATCTCCTTACCATAAATATAGCTAAAACTAAGTAGGTACATAGTTTTCGCTGCAAAAAACAAAAAAGTATCACACAATCAATTAGTCATAAATAACCAACTTATAAAAAAAGTTGATCACGAAAAGTATCTTGGATTAATTTTAGATAACCACCTGAACTGGAAGCCGCATATGGAAAGGGTTAGATCTAAATTGACGTCGCTAACGGGAGCCCTACGCAGTGTCGTTCGATGTCTTCCATGCCAAGTACGCTACAATATATATAACACCCTAGTAAAACCCCACTTGGACTATCTAATAGAAGTATGGGGCACAGCGGCCAAAACCAATATTGAAACGCTGCAGATAGCACAAAATAACTTAAAAAAGACACTCTTCCAATATAATTACAGTACACAAACACAAAAAATATACAATGAAACTAAGTTAATGAATATATCACAAACATACTTATATAATACTTGCATCTTAAGGGGATATTAAACGACTTTCACAGATTTTAAACTGACAATCACGTCAAAATGTGCAGTGTAAATGATTTGAAAAAAATATATGTTAAACTAGAACATTCTCTTAATCATATAAAAAGTGAATATTTTTGATTAAGTTCATATTAAATAGTTTAATTAACTCGTGAAGTTGTGTCTGACGCGGACAAAACATTGACAATCACACAAAATCTACCAGGTATAATTAAACGAAACTTACACCATCTTACATACAATGTTTTGTCCGCGTCAGACACAACTTCACGTATTAATTAAACTATATAATATGAATATAATTAAAAATATTCACTTACTAAGTGATTAAGAGAATGTTCTAGTTTAACATATATTTTTACAAAACATTTACACTGCATATTTTGACGTGATTGTCAGTTTAAAATCTGTAAAAGTCGTTTAATAGCCCCTTAATAAGAAAAATACTTACTAAAAAAATTCACACACAAATACATTTTACAAAAAAACACCAAATACACAAAATTAGGCTCAGAAATGCAAATGACATACAACTATACTCACCACGAACGAACTATGGCAGAAAAAACGTGATGTACAAAGGTGCTGCATTATATAATAAATTACCAAATAACATTAAAAATGCAAAATCCATGTCAATATTTAAAAAACACTTAAAGTTACTTATCTTTAATAAAGTGAGCGCACCTTAGTACATTACATGCCACTTTCAGTTGCGCGCGCTCCGCGTATGTTTACGTTTTGGCAGTGTTAAATATTAGCGATTACCCTACACTTTTAGAATATTTTTTTTGGTATATTGTATTATTTAGTCAAAACTGTACGTTGTTTAATAATGTTTTAATGTTACTCAAATATTTCTCATGTAAGTGAATTACACTCTTATGGGAAATAAAGACATCTCAAACCCGAAATTTTGTAGATCAGATAAAACTTGAAAGGGAATCGTGTGTCTTGGTAAGAGCATGCGAAGAGGAGGGATGAAATGCATGAGACTAAAAGAGTTATGAATATAAATGTGAATGGGTGAAGAGAAAGGGGAACTCCGATGAAAAGATGGATGGATTGTGTGAAGAATGATATAAAAGAGAAGAGAGTCAGTGATATCATAGCGGTTGGCAGGACGAAATGGAGAAAACTTGTTGCGCCGACCCCAAGTAATCATAGGACAAGAGCAGGAAGAAGAAGAAATTTTGTAGATAGGATAAGGCAAGTAACGAACAACTTAATTTAAGAATAAGAATATATTAATCTTTATTGCATAACCAAGAGACATACGAGTACCTATATTCAAAATCTAGAATATTTACAATATACTTTATAGCTAACTCAACATTTTGTTACGAGATGGATTGTTCCCCATTGGTTGTTGTTGTTGTCGTGGTTTTGTTGCCTTGGCTGTCATTAGACTATTTCGCCCTAACACCTAGTACTAGTCAAAATTGTATCACGAGCGGTTAGTATTTCTCGTCTTCAGAACAGCACAATCCTGTTAGCATTAACTTTCGGAGAGTGTTCTTTGGAATTGCACAACTTATTCCCAAATCCCCATTCCATCATCGAAGGAGTAAAAACACGGCAAAATGTCACCGCTATACGGTTGAAGTTCCACGGTCTCGAACCAAGCACTTTGATTAAAATTTGTTCTGCACTCTGTTCCCCGAAAGTATAATCTGGTATCTTCAAAACACGAGTGAACTGGTTTATCCTAGGCAAGCGTGCTCCTCGTTAGGCCGCATCATCACTTAAGATTAGGTGAGTTACGGTTAAACGCAAGCCTATAAGACTACAAAAATAAACTCGCAAGTCCTCACTCGAGTTGTGAACACCTCCGATATACAAGATTAATTCGTAAACCTTTATAATGAAACGGTAACTTCAAAACTTCTATCTTCGAGTTCCGCATAATTTGGTTATATAAGACCAAAATACCACTAGATTATGGAGCAGGGAGTGCACTGTTGGTAATCCTCATAATACCAACATTTTGAAGGCCCAAAGCTGACATTCTTAGGTGAGGGTGGACCTCCCGCGCTGTCAGATGTCGATTATTAGCATTTGGCACAGTTTCCATGCCCTTGACCGACCACGCGAGCCCCGCAGTAGCTCCGCATTGCTCGCGGCGAACGAACGTGTCAGCGTTCCTATATTTATAAACCTTTTGGATTACGCGCCGTAACATTAAAATGGTAAGTTTTATCACTTAAGTCGTAATTAAAACAATTGTTACAGCAATTGTGAGTGTTTGTGTGTGTTGGTGAGTTGTTAGCTTGTGGAATTGATCACTATTGTGTAATCCGAGGTCCGTTTTCAGAGATTTCAGCTGGTTTTCAATGTGTGTTACGTCACTATTGGTGTAAGAATAGAAAACGGTTATCATTATACGTTTGTTTGTAGATATACTTATTTCTGTTCTGTAGCTTGGTATTTAAAATAGTACCTGCAGATGTGGTTAAGAATAGATTCAATCTAGACGGTTTTTGTTATAAAACTGACCATGTTTATTTAACCAAACTTAGTTGAAAACAAACTCTTTACTGCACTATGGATTATTTAAGGAAAGTTAAATTAAATATCAATTGTAAATGACATAATTACGATTCATAATGTATTGTGAATTTGTGACAAGAGTTGTTAAGGAAAAAATATCTAATGAGAATATTATTATGATTAAAACCTACGTTTTACGTGGGTATGTACTA
Organism: Charanyca ferruginea; assembly: GCA_947361185.1. Taxonomy (NCBI): domain Eukaryota; kingdom Metazoa; phylum Arthropoda; class Insecta; order Lepidoptera; family Noctuidae; genus Charanyca; species Charanyca ferruginea. The sequence goes on from OX376057.1 coordinate 33,937,058, forward strand.
TATTAATACGATTAGGAACAGTCAACAGCAAAAGTAGATGATCAAAATCAGAAATTCAATACTAATTTACTAAGACTAATTTATATAATTTATTAGGTACTAGTTTATTTATTAAAAGTACGTGATTGTCACACACATACTTTTAAATCTAAATAAAAAATTAAAATTAGAACTTCCGTTAGTATTGAATTTCTGATTTTGATCATCTACTTTTGCTGTTGACTGTACTATTCGTAAGTAGAATTTTAAATAGCTAGGAACTGTTGCATAGGCAACCTATAGGTGCATACTTACAAATAAATCAAATTAAAGTGTCTGTTTGTAATATCAAAATAACAGCTTTTTACTAAATGCATAAAGAAGTGCTACTTATATATTAAAAAAAAAACATTTATTTTAATTTTTGTCTGTCTGTTTCCTCCGGCTAATGTCTGAAACGGCTAGACCGATTTTGACGGGACTTTCACTAGCAAATAGCTGATGTTATAAAGAGTAACTTAGGCAACTTTTATTTTAGAAAAACAATTGAAACCTCGCAAAAAGAAATCCCGCTGACCGACAATCACGCGGACAAAGTCGCGGGCACGGCTAGTTATAATTAAATAATAATAATATAATAATCATCATCTGCCTAGCCTTTTCCCAACTATATTGGGGTATATAAAATAATAATAATATAATAATAATAAATAAATAAACCGATTTGATAAAAATGAGGTCAACTGCAGTCTAGGTCATTACACTCTGTACTGGAACAGACTGCAATGCACCTTATCTTATCTAAACTAGTAAGTACTATAAAGAGAAAATATTTGATGTTTTGTACGTTTGTTTGGGTACATATTATATAACATAAGATAATCATAATCATTTATTTGTCAGAATATGTGTATACATTCATAATGTGGTCATAAAAAGTAAAAGTTCTCAACATATTCTACCATAGGCGGTGTGCAAATTTAGAGAATAAGTACAATATGGAACTTTAACTAATTACATTATTAAATAATCTATAAATTAAATGATGCATAAATTGAATGAATTAAGTACAATATGGAACTTTAACTAATTACATTATTAAATAATCTATAAATTAAATGATAGTATGTCAGGTCTAAATAATAACGTCATAATATTATATATAATAAAAATAATAACATACTTAAAAACAACATACTTAAAAATAATACATAATAGCCAGTCTTTCAACTTCTTTTTAAACACATTTAAATTTTACATAGGTACCTACATAACATTTAATATTATAAAACGTGTCACAAGTTATTTAACTTGTTATGAATATTTATAACAATGTTATATTACTAAGTTATGCAATAGGGAACAACACTACAGAACGACAAACGACCAGTCATATAATATTGTTATATTGCATTGTAATTCTAATGTTTATACAGTATTGTAACATGTTGCAACGTTGAAAATTTTTTTTTTGATAATGTGGACGTGTTATAAATCACAAATTACAGAACATGTCAGTTAATCTGTACGCACCATTATGGATGAACTCAAAAAACCGATTTTAATAACAATTCATTTACCTATAAAAAGCTACATTATCAGAGAGTAACATGATCATTATTGGGTTAAGTATGTATCCGTGAAAAGCCAGGGTGGTTTGCTAGTATTACCAATGATATCTAAACTAGTAATAAAAAGAGAAAAGATTTGATTTTTGGTGTATGTTTGTTTGTAACGGATAATTGAAAATTCTTTCACATACAGAAAGAGAGCTCGCTTTCAGCTGAATCGAAACCGTATACCCACCAATAGGGTATACGGTTTCGAATTTGTATTTGCTTTTTTGGCTTCATTCTCAGTGCTCCGCTCGGTCTATCTGCCTTTTGTTTCATAATCTGAGTAATAACCACTGAACATTTCAGACTATAAATACAGCATTGTAGATGTCTATCTACTGCTGCAATGCCACCTATTTATATAAACGTAGTCATGAGACTGTTAGAAATGAACAAAATCATTATGAACTACTGGCATAGAGGTATGCAGTTTCGTAACATTCTTCACAAAAAAATAAATTTTTGTCGTACTTTTTTTAATTTATGAGATTTAGAATATCCAAATCCATATTATAAATGTAAGAGTGAGTTTTTTTTGTTACGCTTTCGAGACTAAACTGCTAAATCGATTTTGATAAAATTTAGTACTGACTAAGGTCGAACCTCAAGAAATGATATAAACTACTTTTTAATCCACGATAACTGTCATTTTCACGGACGCAGTCGCGGGCAAAAGCTAGGAAGTATAAAACATCGATAATTCGCTTTAATTGTACCTAGATTTAAATCACACATTATTTCATTGACTACTTATTTTTGATATTGACTGTACCCAAAACTTTAAAAAACTAAAATAAAATAAGGTCACAGCCACACAGGTGGAACAAATCACTTTTGTTTATAGCTTTGTTTATCAAAGTGATTTGTTTATTTATTTTAAAGAACGATTATAATATTTTCTAACAATAGTTTCTTGTAGACCATGAAGTAGACCATGCTTATTTTCTTTTACGGAATGTGAATCACATGGTTTTGTTTTTACGACGCCTATATCTTTCTGCCTACATAAAACGGACATAAAAGTACGGTCAATTAGAGCACCGATTACTAAAGAAGATTCCGTAAAAAAGTCATAAAAGTGAAATTACTTTTTTTATTTAATCGTTCGATTAAACAGTTATTAAATAGATAAAGTATTTATTTAGTGCACACAAAAGACATTTAACCACACAAAAAAAAAAACAAATAAATAAGGATTAGACAAAGTGCGGTGTGCCGGTGTGCGTCTCAAGGTTGCACCAAATAGGAGTCCAGCTCAGCATTTGTCAGGCAAATATATCTGACGCTCATACTCTACTGAATCCCTGCAGTGATATGCGGACGTCGAGCAGATGAGATAGATCGATGTTGACAGGTGCAAATTTTATGCGCAGACTGAAGTTCTGCAAATGTACCCGCAATTACTATTGTCAACAGACTTAAAAAAAAATGGAGGTTCTCAATCGACACGTATATTTTTTATATGTTTGACTACGCATAACTTTTCAGTGTACCTACTTCGATTTCGATGATTCTTTTTTTGATGATAGATACCTCAAAGTGGGTCCCATTTAATTTTATGAAAATAGTCTGTCCCTAAGGGTGAAAATCATGCCTTAATTAATTTGTATATATCTTTTTTAATTTCGGAATTAATTTGTATGATAAAAAATAGGCACTTAAAAGAGTAGAATAAAAAACGCAAGTCAGTGGCAATACAAAACAACAAACAAAACCAAAGCCGTGACATAGTCGCGGACAGAAACTAGAAGTAAATATGCGTACCTATGTATGAAAATAACATCGATGCAACAATTAGAGCAGAGCAAGATTGACTTGGTCAAGAAGAACTGTGGAATAATGTGGCGTGGTGCATACCACGTGTATTAAGAGATTGAGACAAGAATTAGAAAACATTTTGTTCCATTGATAATGTTTCAGTTGAAATATATTCTTCCTGCGATTTTTTATTAACGTTGCCCCCACACTAAGAATTTCTCCTTTATTATATGTTTACAAACATATAAACTCGCGTACACAAACAGCCAGACCAGGAATAACTAATTACCTGTAGGCCATTGTTCCGTCCGATAATCGAACCCGCTATCTAATTGCTCAGCCACTGCGCCATACGTTCCGTCTAAATGAAAAGGCGGTAGACTTTTTAGGGTCATGAGCGGATCATGAATCAGCAAGCGAATAAGTATAGGCCCTTGATTCATGGTAGCAGAAGAAACCGTAGGGCTTTAGTCGGTAAGAGTCCGACATAACTCTGCATGCTCCCTAGACGGAGGGTCTCCAAGAACAATAGATAAACATTTTGAAATATGCGGAATTTGCGTAAAAACACATAAGTTAAACTTGTTATGTGTGTATAGAACACCTGACTCGGATCTAGATGTATTCTTTAGGAAATTAAAAATAGTATTAGATAGAATATGTAAAAAGGATAGTTATAATAATGTACTGTGCGGTGACTTCAATATAGATATTTTAAAAAATAAAAACAAAGATGAATTTATTAATATATTATACAATTACAATCTAAAACTACATATCAATGAACCTACAAGACAAAACGCATGTATTGATAATATAATAAGTGATATGGTAAATACAAAGGGAGAAATACATGAATTAGGTCTCTCTGATCACAATACGGGACAAACTATATTAATAGATAAAGATACTGATGGTAGTCATTCACAAAGACATTGGTTTACATACAAAAGGGATATGTCAAAAGAGAATCTTGAAAAATTTAAATACTACATTAGTAATAGGTCTTTCTCGGAAGTATTTTTAGAGACAGATGTAAACAAAGCCTTCTCTTTACTTCATACTGAGATTTGCTTATTTTTCAATTTATGCTTCCCAATATTAAGAATTAAAATAAACAAAAATTCTACTAGCCCGAAATGGATTTCAAAGGGTCTAAAACGATCTTTTGATACAAAAAGAAAACTTTAAAGTAACTATTATAAAAATAAAAATAATCACAATAAAGAACTGTTTAGAAAGTATAGTAAAATACTTAAAAAGTGTGTAACCTACATCCAAAAACACAATAATAAAGAATATATTGAAAAAGCAGAAAATAAGTGTAAAGCTACATGGAATATAATTAACAATAGACTTAAAAAGAAAAACACATGTAGTGAAATTATTGGCATATCAGACGGGGATAAGTTATTGACAAATGGCGATGATATAGCAGAACACTTAAATCAATATTTTATAAATGTAGCCAAACCCAAAGACAATCAGACTCCCAGTAATAAAGACAAACCTAAGCCTATAAATACAAAAAGACTGCCGAACTCAATATATCTAGAACCAACAACGTGTATAGAAATAATTAAAACAACTATGGAATTACGCAATACAAATTCAGCCGGTTATGATCACATAACAACAAAAATCTTAAAACAAAACATATGTGCTATTGCTAAGCCGTTAACATACGTTATAAATCTATCTCTTGAAAATGGCATATTCCCTGACAGTCTAAAACTTTCCATAGTCAAACCAATTCATAAAAACAAATCTAGACACGAAGCTGGTAATTACAGACCCATTACATTAATCCCAATAATTTCAAAAATATTCGAAAAAATAATGAGCACCAGACTATTAAATTTCCTAAAAAAAAATGAAGTAATTAGTATTGAACAGAATGGATTTTTAAAAAATAAATCTACTACAATAGCATGTTTTAAACTAGTCAAAGAAATACTAAGCGCACTGGACAAAAAAAACATCCCAGTAGCAGTATACTTAGATATGAGCAAGGCGTTTGACATGGTAGACCACGATAACTTGTTAAAAAAATTAGAACAATATGGAATAAGAGGGCCTGCTTATAAATGGTTCGAAACTTACTTGAGGGGTCGCCAACAATGCACAGAAATAAAAAAAAAATGTACAAAGACAAATACCCAAAAAACTTATACGTCAGCATACTTAGTAAACCATTATGGTGTACCACAAGGCAGCGTACTTGGTCCGTTACTATTTATAATATACATAAACGAATTGCCAAAATCAACTGATCAATTCACTGTCCTTTTTGCTGATGATACCACTATTTTGACTGGAGAAGAGACAATTGATGACGCTGTAAGGGTAACAAACAAAGCTCTAATAGATGTTGTTGACTGGTTGAACTCAAACAATCTAAAAATAAATCTGGCTAAAACTAAATATATGACATACACTACAGTTAATAAAAATAGGGAAAACTCTGACATAAATATAAAATACCAAAATCATGACATTGAAGAAGTAAAAGACATAAAATTTTTAGGTATAGTTATGGACAGATTCTGTAATTGGAAATCACAAATAGATAGTGTATGTAAAAAAGTAAATAAATTTGTATTTGCACTGAGGAAAATAAAGATTCTCACAAATGTAGAAACTGCTCTGATAGTTTACCACAGTCACGTTTGCTCTGTTCTAAGATATGGATTAATTATATGGGGTAACTCTATAGACGCCCAGAGAGCATTTATTGCTCAAAAAAAATGTATTAGATCGATATTTAATCTTAAGTGGACGGATTCTTGTCGGCCAATATTTACGCAACAAAAATTGCTTACACTCCCGTCAATGAAAGTGGTTCAAAAACCATTTCTCAGCCCAAAAAATCGTCTTAAATTATGCGATAGAAACTGTTGTACTATGGCAGTTAAAATATATAATAAACTACCTGTAGATATAAGAAACCTATCACATTTAGAATTCAACAAGACTCTCTTTAATTGGCTTTGTGATAAATGTTTCTCTACAATTGAAGAGTTTATGAAACTAAAACATTAATAAATACAGGTGATAATTAACTAGAACAGTTTTATTATTATATTGCAATGTAAAACTGCATGACGTTATTTAAATATAGGTCCCTAATAAACTGATATTATTTTGATCATTGCAGTAACAGTTTTAAATTATTAGTTGAAATAATTTCTTATTTTTAATTTGCTATTGATTAATTCTAGAACCTATTTTAAATGTTATACCTACAGTCTTAATTGATATGAGTACTTACAATATATAATATACTTTAATATATTTTAAATATTTACTTTTTTAAATGTTATGAATTTACAATTACAATTATTATAAATTACAATTATTATTACAATTATTACCTATAAACTATTACAATTATTATAAATAAATTTGAAATATTGAAGTATTGCAATTATAAATTATTAGGTATTGACTTGATCTTACGTGAGGGCTCGACGTGTAATTACATGACCTAGATCTATGTTCTATGTTAGGGGGGTTTGGTTTCCGCACTTAGTCCGTAAATATGGACCATTGTACGTGACCTAGATTTAATAAACTTAGATATTGTTAAAGAAGTTTAAATTGCATGCATACTTATTATAATTCTAAAATGTCAATGTTCTAAATTATTATTTTATTTTTTGACTGAACATTTGCATGACCGAAAGGTCGAATATAGCGTAACAAACAAATTGTATAACACCTAATGTACATCCTATATTCTAGCAAATAAAGGTATCATTCATTCAAGAGAATTTCCTTACGAAAAATAAGGGGTAGCTATTATTAACGTTTTTTTTAGTATCCCAAATCAATTTGGCTTAAGTCTATAATATTCAAAATCATTAGTTACAACCGCGTTGCTTCCACTTTTATTGTGCGAACTGCCACTGTAGAATTCGCTGCCTACCTCTGTTCCCCGATAAGTGCAAGAGCAGTGCGACGTGAGCTCCGACCGATGAGAATAATTACACATTATGCTCACGCGAGCATCGAACATGTTATGATCCAGCTGCCTGCGTCGCGGGCCAATACACGCCACATTATAAGTGCTGCGTACATACCACCGCGGTCTCCTGACGATGTGTATGGTTGCCACTTCAATATATTGCAGGACATTCTTATCGAAACCAGTACCGAATCGTTTTATGTAGCTGGTGATTATAACTTGCCACATATTGAGTGGCTAGACCGCGACAAATCAACACTTGCGAGGCCAACGAATACCGCAAGCCATCATTTATTTAATTTTATGTCTGTCATCAATGCTACACAATATAACACATTTAAAAATAATCGAGGAAGAACAAGTGATTTGTTTATTTCTAACGTAGACTGTCAATTACAATCGGATGTGGAATTATTACAACAGGATAGTTACCATCCCCCATTTTCCGTTTTAAGTTCTCTTGAATCTCAATTTACACCAATGAAGCGTCATACCACCGCGAAATATAATTACTTTATGGCCAACTATGAAAGTATTAATAGTGAACTCTTAAAACTAAACTGGGATGAATTACTTTCTCACCTAACGGCCGAACAGGCGGTCTCCACGTTTTATAATTATATATATGGGTTAATTCGTAACCATGTTCCTCTCAGACGAGCGAAAACCACTCGTTTTCCCTCCTGGTTTAGCTCCTCGCTTATTAATATCTTTAAGAAAAAGGAACGTGCTTGGATAAGATGGAAAAAAAATTGTAACTTGTCTGATTATGAAACCTTTTCAAATAATCGTAAACGTTTCAAATTGGGTTGCGATGAGTGTTTTAAACGGTACATAAACTCGGTCGAAGACAGTATACCTCTCAATGTCAAACACTTCTGGTCATATATATCCAATCGTAAAGGAAGGTCAGGTATTCCGGCTACTATGCACTTCGATAATACTCTTTCCAGTAATCCTACTGAAATATGTAATCTCTTTTCAACTTTTTTTAAGTCTGTTTATGAGCCCTCAAATTTTGTCCTCGAAAGTTGGCAACCACCCAAAAATTGTGCTGATAAATCTATATCCCTCCCTAATATTTATCTTAGCAAGGATGAAGTACAAAGAGCGCTTAAAGATTTAGACCAAACCAAAGGACCTGGTCCAGATGGTCTGCCGCCCATCTTCTTTAAAAATACTGCCTGTACCATCCACTTGCCACTACATATGATTTATAATAAATGCTTAACCGAAGGGTTTTTCCCCATTGTATGGAAGAAAGCCTTCATCACACCTGTGTATAAGAGTGGCGATAAGACCGACATTAAAAACTATCGCCCTATTTCCATACTGTCCACTTTGTCTAAGCTTTTTGAGGGTCTTGTGCATAGCTCGCTTTTTCCTTATCTGCGTAATCTTATCATTCCAGAACAGCACGGTTTCGTTAAATGTCGATCAACCACCACAAATCTTATGATTTTTACAAATTACTTATTTGAGCAGATGGACAACCGCATCCAAGTAGATACAGTGTACACGGATTTTCAAAAAGCTTTTGACAGGGTGGACCATAAATTGCTTTTGGATAAAATTGCCTTCAACGGCATCAGAGGTAGTTTGCTTAGGTGGTTTGCGTCTTATATAGTTAATAGAACTCAAAAAGTTGTAATAAACGGTTACAAGTCAGACTATGTTGTCGTGGAATCTGGTGTGCCTCAGGGATCTGTATTGGGCCCACTCCTCTTTATTCTATTCATTAATGATATTAAATCCTGTTTTATTAACTCAGCCTTCCTAATGTACGCCGACGATTTGAAAATTTACAAATCTTGTTTGAATATGCATGACTGCCTACTGCTTCAAGAGGATCTCCATAGACTCTCTCAATATTGCCTAGATAACAAGTTACAGCTCAGCTTACCAAAATGTAATTCTATATCATTTACCAAAAATAAAAACAGAATTTATTTCACATATAACCTGCATGGCATTCCTTTGAAAAACGTTGAGTCCATACGAGACCTTGGAATATTGCTTGATTCTAAACTACACTTTGATATTCATATCGATAATATTATTAGCAAAGCCTTTCGGATGTATGGTTTCGTCATGAGATCTTCAGAGGACTTTAAAAAAAAAACTACTTACTTATATTTATACAAGACCCTGATTCGCTCTCAGTTAGAATATGCTGTTCCTATTTGGAGTCCATTCTATGGCAAATACTCAAATAGACTTGAAATTGTTCAAAAAAAATTCCTACGTAACGTGCAGTACAAATTTTATCACTCGAGAATTTCTTATTTAGAACTACTCAAACAGCACAATCTCTTGAGTTTGGAGTCCAGGCGTACGCTCCTCATGGCCATGATGCTGTATGGCATTTGTAATAATAAGTTTGATTGTAATGAACTTACCAATAAGTTATGTTACGTAGTACCTAGAAGTATTATACGGCGGGAGGTGCGCGTTCCTCGTCTGTTTCACACTGAGAAGTGTAAAACAAACGCAGGTGAGCGAGCACCTCTCCGCCGCCTTGTAGTAACCTATAACACACACTTTACTGATACCGATATTTTTGCGATATTTACACGATTTAAAAAAATGGCTATAGCTTTACTTACCGACAACCTTTCATAACTTACTTTTGTTTCTTTTCTTTTTCTCTTCTTTTCATTAATAATTTGGATAAGCGACCGTCCGTCCTTTCCTTTTTTAAGTTTTTTTTTTAATCCATGGACAATAGTGTGGGTTATACGTACATTAAATGAACCTAATTAGCTTTGATACAAAAATTGTAACGTTTAACTGTTTTTTGTCCCTAAATAAATAAATAAATAAAATAAAATAAGTATAATCTGGGTATCTTCAAGGCACGAGTGAACCGGTTTATCCTAGGCAAGCGTGCTCCACATAAGGCTGCCTCATCAGTTAAGATCAGATGAGTTGAGGTCTAAAGTAAGACTATTAGAAGAGGAAAAAAAAAACAATGACTTTGAAAAATGAGATGTGTGCGTTGCGTTGTATGTTAAACAGAACTAAATACAATTAACAATACACGTAATGCGATTAGAAATTTAGATATTTAGATACACGTTGAAATAATTGTACCCTATCACCACGCACTACATAATTGTTTTTATTTCTCTATCAAATGTAAAAGATCGCTTTCAGCGATAACACCACCCATTAGGTATTACACTGTTGTATCTCATAAAAGTAATATTATAATATTAGTGTACAATAAAGAGCCGTGTCTTTCCTTTTTTTCATATTATATCATTAAGAGCGCGTATTCGATTCGTGACGAAAACTTCATGTTTTCGTGTTTTGCCCAGAGCAATATCGTAATGATGTGAGCAGATTATTTAAAGACAATTACCAGTTTTAGAAAGATTAAGTCTTGATTTAGACAGCTACAGAGTAAAAGTATAATGTTGAATTATGTTTTTTTAAAGGGAAGACAATCCTTTCATAGCGTTTTACGAAAATAGACGTCAGAGTTAACTTTTAGGATGAATACAACCATTACAGTATGCTAAAATATTATGTTTTATGCGTTTTTCCAACAGGATATACAGTCCTAAAGTCTACTACAGAGCCAAAATTACGAAAATATTACTATTATGTATTAAAAAACAATGTTGAAAAAGTACAAAATCGGTTCACTTTGTCAATTTTTTTTTCACCAGTATTTAAATAAAAACAACTGATATATTTATTTTATGAAAATAAAGGTTATGCTTAATTTACAGAATATTTTTCAGTACGAACGAATGAACTCATTTATTTTAGCGCGCTATTTTATTTTTATCTAAACGATTGCTAGAACGGCGTAGCAGCATTGACACACACTAGTACAATACAATGGTCTGTTTGTGTGCATCAGAAAAAAAATACGCACGAAATAAGCACGAATCATTGAAATTGATCGGCAAACAGCAGCGCGCGATGTTTTACAGTGCTTTTAAAAATAATTGTCTAAAATAAATGAGTTCGTATAACGGACTGAAAAATATTCTGTATATTAAGCATAACCTTTCGAATCGAATACAAAACGTGAGTATTGTTACACATTATAGACAGAAAAACGGATTAACTCACGATGAATGTAGCCGGGATCGTTCGACTAATTTCGATGGCATACGGTCACCTTTGGGTCTTTGCCCACGTCAGACAATCGGTGGCCGATGTTTTGTCGGAGAGAAATGGAATATATGAACTCCAATATACCAACGCAGATGTCCCACAAAAAGTTCGTCTCACGAAACTATGAAATAATCGACCGATCCGATAATCGGTCCTACAACAAGTCTGACATAGGCAGGCAGTCTTTTCGTGGAGGTCTACAGGATTACATGTCGCCCGTCGCGTCTGTGTCCTCAGGAACACGACGGGCGGCTTGTCATCCTGTGGACCCGGCTACATTCACTCACAGTGAGTTTTTCATATTCCCATTCTACAATAATATAGTAAGTATAGGAAGCTTATAGACCTTCATTATCATCAAACTCAAACTCAAAATCATTTATTTCAATTAAACCATTTACAGTCAGTCAGAAAGTTGAAGCTAGTTGCTCGTTCCAAACAGTAGGTTTCTATGGAGAAGAACGAGCAAGAAACTCCATGAACACTCTTTTAAAATCAGTTATATTTTACAAATTTAGGTTACATCATTCATGTTGAATCTAAGGGTACAATGTGAGAACAATGTAACAAGTCTTGCATATTAAATTCATCATCATCATATAAAAAAGAAAACGAAAATTGGTCCTGTACGAGGCCAAAAGGCTCCTATCTCAGCATGGCCATATCAGCCTATAACTGTCCCACTGCAGGGCAAAGGCCTCTTCTCATACAGAGAAGGCAAGTAATATTTTATTTTACTTTTTTTTTTAATTCAGGTTTCCTCACGATATTTTTCTTCACCGATGTCAGTCATGTCCAATATAAACTGACAAAGTACAAAGCCACATTGGTGTCACATGCATTGGTAAATATGCATGATATGCATATTTACCAATGGTTGTTATGCATATAGATGACAATAAACATAGACTTTACTATAGACATAATAAAGCGTGACTGACCGACTCCTTGACAATTCAAAAGTGCCTGCTTTGTTATTCTGTAAGAACTAACTCCAGTTCTCACTTCTGATTCCGCGGTGAAAACTGTTGTAGCGACATCTATCGCACATGAAGCAAACTACAACCGACGTTTCCTAGATCGCGCAAGCAGAGGTTATCCGCGACATTATGATATATACAAAATCCCGACTACAACCGTCGGGCAGTAGCCCACCAGACACAACACCCGTCTGGTCGGAGGATCCTCCCTTTTCAATAGAGGATGAAGAACTTTACACTCTGTTCCTCATACCTCTAAACTGTTATATGTAGTCTGTAACTCGATGAAAACTACGCTAGCGCCACTAAGTGACAAAATAGGTGAAGTGAACTATTATTTCGTTACTATTTAAGCGAATACCAAACCCTTTTCACTTCAGGTAAGTGAAATCGGAAATGAGATTGGATTCGAATTCGCGGGTGAATTCTTACAGAATTGCACTGCTGTAAATGGTTTAAATGAAATAAATTTGACTATAAGTGACCGACAATTAAACCACATATTATTGTACAATTTATCAGAGCCATTTTGTTCTACTAGGACACACATGGGAATCCACTGGTTTTGGAGATATTGAAGGTCGAAAGTAGCAATTTATTTTTTGAGTTTTATATGAATTCATTTTCAAATGCCATTACTAAACTCGTTTCCAAACAAAGATAATTCGGTAAGCTGATAGTTAGGTACCGTGCCGTTTAATATTCATTGCGTTTTGTAAAATCAATGTTACGCATTGATTTTTGTTAAAATTTTGATAATGTTTGCAAGAAATTTAGTAATGACACTTGGAATACGAATTAGCAAAAAACAAAAAGAAAATGTGTCTTTGACTTTGAATATCTTGAATATCTCCAGAACCAGTGATTTCCCAGGTATGTCCTAAAAGTAAATAATATTGTTTTTTTTATTATCAAATAGGCTTGCGTTTGATCGCAATTCACCTGATCTTAAGTGATGATGCGGCCTAAGTTGGAACACGCTTGCCTAGCATGAACCGGTTCACTCGTGCCTTGAAGATACCCAGATAATACTTATCAGGGAACAGAGAGGCGAGCAGCGAATTCCACAGTCTGGCAGTTCGCACAATAAATGTGGAGTCAAAGCGCAACTTCAACCATATAGCGGTTGACGCTTCGCCGTATCTCTGATCGCTCGATGATGGAATGGGGATGGGGGAACTAAATTGTGCAATTCCAAATCACACTCTCCGAAATGTACCCGATAAAAGACCGATAGGCTAGCAACGGTGCGGCGATGTTCAAGGCTCTGGAGCTTAGCCCTAACCAGGGAGTCGTTGTTAATGAGCCTCTTGGCACGTCTATCAATGACTTCCAACGCCTCTAGTTGGTCCTGTGTTCAATTGTTGGATCCTAGCATTCCTAGCAATTGGTACTATTATTATGATGTGGTTTAAGTATCGGTCATTAATTACCAGTCACGCAGTATACCTGCAGGTCGTCATGATAACAACAATGGCTACTGAACAATAAACAATAACAGCTCAATCAGGTAACAAATCATTAAAATATAAGTGCCACACTGAGAGACATCACATAATAATAATTAATCATTAACTTTAATTGACCAACATATTTTTGACTGGCAGCGCTCCAAATTATGCTTGTCGATTAAGGGCGCATATTCGATTTAGCGCAACTCAAAATCTAAACGATTGCTAGAACGGCGCAGCAGCATTGACACACACTAGTACAATACAGTGGTCTGTTTGAAAGAAAGAAAAAAACCATAATTAAAAATTATACTTTTACTCTGTAGCTGTCTAAATCAAGACTTAATCTTACTAAAACTGTAAATTGTCTTTAAATAATCTGCTCACATAATTACGATATTGCTCTGGGCAAAAAGCAAAAACATGAAGTTTTCGTCACGAATCGAATACGCGCTCTTACGGATAATAATTAATTACTATGTGACGTCCCTGAGTACCGCAGTAAGTACCTAATCTTAATGAGAGACGAGTGTTTATCAACTCAAGAGAGCAACAACTCTACCAATCGTCATTACATAGGTAGGTAGGTACATGATATTTGGCAAACACTCAGAAACAGTCGAGGTCAATGTTTCAATGACTTTGATCAATGGAAGGGGACATAAAAGTACTGGTTTCATCTGTGAAAGAGAAGAACAAGATGATATTATCCATATTAATGTTATAAAAAGAAACTTATTTACAAAAAAGACAACCACCTTCAAAAAGTAAAAAATAACTTTAAATTCGCAAGTCGGTGGCAATAAAAAACAATACATAAAACCAAAGCCCGACATGCGAATTTAAAGTTTATTTTTTACTTTTTGAAGGTGATTGTCTTTTTTGTAAAAAAGTTTTTTGTGTTTTAGTGCGTAAACGGTGACACGAAAAAAAATCAGTCATCCCTTAATTTTTCAACCTTAGGGGTGGAATAGTTTCATGAAATTTAAATGAGACCAACACAAAGAGGCATTCACTATCAATTAAAAAAAGAATCATCGAAATTGGACTACACTGGAAAAAGTTATGCTTGGTCAAACATCTCCTTCTTTTTTTGAAGTCTGTTGAAAAAGAGGTTTGAGGACCTGTAGGTAGATTCTGTAAAATTCAAACAACAACTCACATCTCACATCACTATTCACTCTCACTTCGCATAAGGTTCAAAATGACTTCGATATAATTATTTGACACTGAATCAGGTTCGACTGCGAAGTGAGCGTCGAAGTGACGGGGTAATTACCATAGAATGCCACTTCTTACGTCATCTCATACTTTATCTGTCAAAATCTCCCTGTCAACTTAGTTCAACTCGCTGACACGCTCGCAAGGGTGGCGCTAGTGTAAATTTGAATAATCAACCAAATTTTTGGAATGCCAATCAAGAAACTCACTGAAAGAATGAAGTCTTTTACAGAATCACACCCCTGAAAGGTTTTGAAGTTGTTTTTTTTATATATAAAAAAATGTTATATGTAAAAGTTGGTATTTTGACATTACAAACAGACACTTCAATTTTATTTATTTGTTTGTATACCTTTTTCTTGTACAGACAGCGTCATCAACTACTTACGCATTAAAAGAATCATGGCGAGATCCATACATTCATTTGTATGAAAAAATATAATAATTTAGAGGGTTTAAAATATTTTCCAACGTGAAGAATACATTACCAGGAGTAGATTGATATACTTAGCATATTTTTAAACCCCCGCATAATTAAAATATTACGAAATTAAAATAGCGCTTTTTCTTTTCATCTCGATGCCCATTTTGTGTTTATAAAAAAAAGGAAAGTGACAAGCGACGTTAACGGATCTATAAAATTGGCCAACAAGTGATGTGACAAGTGTCTAGAAAAAAATCATCATTATTTGTGATATTATTTTCCATATAACAACTGCGAAACGGCGGCTGTCAGTGTCACTGTTATCTACTGTCAGTCGCCGTTTTGTTCTAAAATAATGAGCTTTTCGTTAAACTAATCACTTTTTTTGCGGGGTTAAAAAATATTGTAAATGCCTGAAGATACTCTTTAGGTACCCAAAAATATAAGAATTAGAATTTCAACTTGTCTAAACATCTTATTTTTTTTTTTTGTACAAATCCTGCCATGATTTCTTCTTCGGATAGGGGGTAAGCAGTTGACGACGCTGTCTGTACATGCAGAAGTTGATGGTGATAGTCCCACCAGAGACACTCTCAACTATCGTAAAATTCTTTGTATGATCGAAAATACATTTACATTGGTTATTCTAACCTCTACAAGAGCAGAAGCAACTACTTATAGAACAAACCAGAGTGAATACGAAGTTATTTGGGTACCAAGGTTACACCCACTGTAACAAATCTCACACCAGCACGTGGTAAAATATCTGAACCACTACTATATTATAGAGAAAATATTTAATTATTTGTTTGTTTATATTGGATATAAAAATACTTAACAAATTTTGAAAATTCTTTTACCAATAAAAAGCTACGCTTTTAGCGAGTAATCCATACTTCCATAATAATATTTATTTATTGAAGCCATACTTTTACTTTTTTATTTAATATTATAAATGCGAACGTTACGCTTTCACGATGAAACAGCTGTACCGATTTATATGAAATTTGGTATGAAAATAGATCTTGAACTCTGGGGAAGGACATGAGTGACTTCGTCTGTATCCGCGATAACCGATATAAAGCAGGCAAAAGACAGTACTTAGGCTTACTAAAAAAAATAAGGATGGTTTAATTTTTTTGGTGTTACCGTTTCTTAATTAATTTGAACGTTAAGTAGTAGGCACTAAAAAGCGAAAAAAAAGTTTTTTACGGAAAAGACAACCGCCTTCAAAAACTAAAAAGTTAAAAATCACTTTAATTTCGGGTCGGCGGCAAGTTTTTCCTTTCGACAACATTATTGGTATCAACATAATTTAGGTGATAATAACTCGTGGTAAGGTTCCAATTTCAACTTCGTATTATCTCTATCTAAATCAAATTGTTACAACTGTTGTTTTTGGCTAAGAGAAATTCGTTCCAAAGCTTTTAATATCATAGTCCAGGATCCCAGGTTTGCCAGACCAACGTCATTTCAGCATGGCTGTTTTAAGAATATATAGATAAACATATCATTAATTTGAACTGGAATTGTATTTGTTTGTCTTGAATTGTAATTGTAATGGAATTGTATTTGTTTGTCTGTTGGTATTTATTTTTGTGCGATTTTGTTTTTTTTTTAATGTTTTTAATATGGGTTTGAGGACCTGAAATAAATTAATTTTATTTATTTATTTGAAGTTTTGACGACACGGTTGGCGCAGTGGCTGAATGATTGCCTGCTGTGCTGCGTATCGCGAGTGTTAGTTGTTGTATAGTCAGAAACCAGAAAGTCTGACAGGAAGTCAGTCCAGCTAACCAGCCAGTCTGTCTGGTATCGTGTTTCCCAGTAACTGTGTAGAGGAGGTTAGACAGGCAGTCGCTCCATGTAAAACTTATTATCCTAAACATATTATTCCTGATATTCAGCTGCATGGCCAATCCAAACATAGGAAAAGGTTAGGTAGGCGATGAACTAAAAAGCCAACATTGCAGTTAGCAAATATGCATACCTTCGGAACGATATCACACATACGTCACTTCATACAAACGAAACGATTTAATTAACTACACTACTACCAAAATAATAGACTTTACAAATAAGTGCGTGTGTGTGCGTGTCTACGCGCCGCGAGAAATAAAAGCAGTTTCAGGAGCATGTTCGATGCGGGAAAAAGCGAGGAACAGTGTTTTGGAGGGAGGCGGGCCGTGTGGCTTCTGTACGGTAGTACTAATATTTATACTGTGAATCTATACTTCTATACTAATATTATACAGCTGAAGAGTTTGTTTGTTTGTTTGGTTGAACGCGCTAATCTCAGGAATTCAGGATCTACTGGTTCGAATTGAAAAATTCTTTTTGTGTTGGATAGTCCATTTATCGAGGAAGGCTATAGGCCCATGCGGAGCCGGGCCGGGTTGCTAGTATATTATATTCTTTCATCTATCTTTTATTAAAAAAATCAGCCGTGCTAATGACGTAGTTCAGTCGACTTTGGGATCTCGGTCAATTAACATTGAAACATGAAAGAACATCAATACAGCACGTGAATCTTTTACAAGCCAAACGTGGGTGTAAAACACATCGAACCACATCAGACTGTTACTAAAGACGCATTTCTCCAAAATAATTCAGTGTGAAAACACCCGCAGAAGCCATCGGGTGGCGAGAACTTGGCAGACTACACGGAGATCTAGTTTATTTAAAGGAAAACGGAATTGTCTTACGACAGCATTTGAAGGCCGACGGTATTCACGCAGAGATGATAGTTAGAAAAGCGGTTTATAAACAAAATAATTGAAGTGGCGCCAGATAGTGGTAATAGTGAACAGTGAAAAATATTCAGAAACATTGGAATGAAAGTCCATTTGAACGAGAATTTTGACTCAAAGTTACGTTTTGTATTTGTAGTGGTGTTTGCATTTTGGATGGATGTAAAGAGACTTAATTTTAAAGAGAAAGATTTGAGTCTCGATTTTCAGGTATTGGATTTGTACTTGCTATGCCTTTAATCATTTTCATGATCTCAATGCATGCTATTATCCACAATTATTTATAGCGCGCTTAGTGGGGGCTCGTGGGATAGGTCAAAGTGAAGCTACGCTTGCCGCGGTCAGTCTGTGGATGGGTGGCCATCCATTTCATACCGTCCGTGCCTCGGAAAGCATGTAAAGCCGTTGGTCCCGGCTGTCATTCGTAGATCT
Organism: Charanyca ferruginea; assembly: GCA_947361185.1. NCBI lineage: Eukaryota > Metazoa > Arthropoda > Insecta > Lepidoptera > Noctuidae > Charanyca > Charanyca ferruginea. The sequence continues at coordinate 33,955,767 of OX376057.1, forward strand.
TTGGCAGTCGTTATGGGTCTTACCAAGGGGTATCCTGTTACCCAGTAAGCTGTAGAAGTCAGATAAGCAGTCGCTCCATGTAAAACACTGGTATTCAGCTGCATCCAGTTAGACTGGAAGCCGACCCCAATGTAGTTGGGAAAAGGCTACGCAGATGATTTATAGCATACTCATGAATACGAAAAATGTTATTATGTGACCAACTCTAAAATTTGATCACTTTATACAAAAAAAAATACAACCGCCTTCAAAAACTAAACTTGACTAATGAATAGCTTTATAATTTTTTTTAATTTTCAGTCGAATTGAAAACTTTAAAATACAAGGAGTAAGTCCTTTTTTAATAAATCAGTTAAAAAATAATAACTATTTCGCATTTCTGGATTGGCCTACCGTAAAAGACTCACTGTATGTCGCACGATCAAATAGTTATTTTATTTTTCAATTGGATTTCGCGTTTCTTAAGAGTATTGGTTGAAGTAGTTGTTAAGGCGGCATGACAATAAAATTATGGAGGGTGGGAAGTTGAAAAAGTGTACAGCTCTAACAGTAAACATCAGTTCCGAAAACCCGCCAAAACGTGGCGCTAGCGTAGGTACAGGGTATGGTATGAATGTAGAAATTGTTGACGGATTGAAGTAATGCTGAGAAAGAAAATTATTACTCGGTCGCTGTAGTGCACTGTAGTGCCACCCTTATTTAAAACATTTTAACGAACACTTTTAGATAGGTACACAGAGATAGTTCTCCTTAGCTCTACCCCCTATAAATAATACCAATGCCAAACACCAAAGACAAACTCTTCATTTAAATCGAAAACAAGAGCATTCGATATAACTAATAATGAAGACGCCGTGTAAGACGCAAATAATTTTACCGCAACGAACTGCCATCATTAATGACAGGAGCCTCAGTTCCGCTCATTACGCGTGACATTGTCTGCATGCCTGTCCCGACGTAACTACGGAATGGTCACTGTCAATGCTGTAGATGAAAATAGATCTTGCAATGGACAGCGATGCTGTGTCGATAAGGAAGCTAGCCTGTTTGTGTAGTGTTTTATATTTTGGTAGGTTACTACCGCCTAGTACCTAGCTCATGTAGGACCGAATCATCTGAAGACCGATTGAAACTTAAAAAGTGCTATAAGTCAAAATGAACCCAATAATAACTCCAAGTTACAGGGTCAAATTCATTGCAAATTAACTCCTGCTAAAGGGTTTCAAGAAATGTATTGAATTATCAATGGCATAGAGCCATTATAGGCTCTAAAACCTGATTTAAAAAAAAACATAACATTTTCCATACATTAATTTGTATGGGAAAGTAATAATAATTTAGAGGGTTTAAAATATTTTCCAATGTACATTACATTACCAGGAATAGATTGATATACTTAGCATATTTTTAAAACCCCGCATAATTAAAATATTACGAAATGAAAATAACACTTTTTCGTTTTATCTCGATGACCATTTTGTGTTTATAAAAAAAAAGAAAGTGACAAGCGTCGTGAACGGATCTATAAAAATTGGCAGACAAGTGTGTGGAAAAAAAAACATTGTTTGTGATATTATTTCCCACAAAACGATGCAATATCAGTGTAAGAACTGCGAAACGTCAGCTGTCAGTGTTACTGTCCGTCGCCGTTTCGTTCTGAAATAATGAGCTTTTCGTTAAACTATTCACTTTTTTTGTGGGGTTTTAAAAATATTGTAAATGCCTGAAGATACTCTTTAGGTACCCAAGAATATAAGAATTAGAATTTCAACTTCTCTAAATATATTAATTATTTTTGTATAAATTCTGCCATAATTCTTTTGCTCTCCAATTTGGATACAATTTGAAATGGTTAAAGTAAAACCTTTAATCTTAATGATTTATCTTACTTCTTTCCAACTATGTTGGGGGCGGCTCTCAGTTTAACTATTTGCAAAAACAAACTATATTGGGTAAACCGAACCGAAACAGAATAAATAGTAATGTTTGGGGACTTGGGAGAATGTTTGGGATTAGAAATAGTTAACTTGCAAATAAATGACGCCGAAAAAAAAAAAACCGCCGGAAAACGGGAGAATATTATTTTAGGACCTCATAAAAAGTATGTTAATTCATTGATTGGTGGTTTCTGCACTGGTCATCATCTATTAATATAAAGAAAGCCATCATCATCTACCTAGCCTTTTCCCAACTTGGGGTCGGCTTCCAGTCTAACTGGATGCAGCTGAATACCAGTGTTTTACAGGGAGCGACTGCGACTGCGACTGCGACTGTAGGTCAGCTAGGCATAGCTGACCTACACAACCCAGTTACTGGGTAACACGATACCCTTTGGTAAGACTGGTTGTCAGACTTTTGTTGATTTCTGACTACTCATAACGACTGTCAAAGATCTACGAATGACAGCCGGAACCAACGGCTTTACGTGCTTTCCGAGGCACGGAGGGAACTCGGTATGTTATGGATCGTCACCCATCCACAGGCCGACCGCGGCAAGCGTAGCTTAACCTTGATCAAACGATCTTTAGGGCTTTTACTAAATAAAACTAACTATAAAATTAAATAAATTACTTGTTAAACAGGTATTTCCTTTTCAAATATCAATGGAATTTACGTTGCGTTTTCTGAACGCGTTCGTGTCAGTCCCTCAGTTGGTTTCGTCCTCTGACGTGGGTGAGAGGTCCTAATCATGTTATATTTAGAGTGCCCCTCTACCGACACTGAGGATGACCTCAAACGAATGTGTGCATTTATTTTATTTATAATACATTAGTCAAAAGACGAAAGACATTAGAATCATACGTATTACGTAGACCACTTTAATGGCTGTCATCTTTCTGCCCCTATCCCATGTTAATTGGGGTCGGCCCAATAAGTTTACTTCTTCCATTCCGTCCTGTCAACTGTTATGCCACACCCGCGACACTCCATAGAAATGAAACGATATAATTGCCTACACTAATACTAAACCTAATAGACTATACAGATACGTGCGTGAGTGTGCGTGTCTACGCGCCGCGGAGCGTGTCGCTACTGTACGGTAGTACTAATACTTATACTGTGGTTCTATCAGTTTAGTTTATTTATTAATCATGATTAAAAATTAGTATCTGTCAGGATGAATGCCTTCGTATTTAACGTTGAATTCATGCCCAAGAATTACTTCCTTATTGCTTTTATTTGCTTCCTATTCTCAAACAATTGCTACCATCGTATTTTCACATTCTCGTATTTATATATTTCAGGTACACATTTGAGAACACGCATTATAATAATAGAAACAAATAAATAATCATAACATCAAATTACCTATTACATTATTTTAGGTCATAATACCTGATCGTTTAACCATCCTTTATGTTAAGCTTTGAAAGCATTGTCGACGTTGCGCTTAAAATATCATCCGGTAGCCGGTTGTATACCGATGAACCCTTAACCTTTTTTTTTTTTTTTTTTTTGGTACGGGGTGGAAAATCCTCATGGATGCCATGTGGGGCGGGCGGAGGGGTCTGACTGACTCTTACTGACTAAAAACCACCCCGGTGTTCCGAATTAACTTTCCACATTTAGATATGTAGGGTGTCGTGGGTATCCAGCTAATTTGTTTCTACCACGAGTACTGAAGTTATGTCTTTCTCCGCGTTGATTGTATTCGTATCACGTTACTTGCAATTACTACAAATTGCGTAATTCTGTGTAAAATAATAAATGTCGTATCTAGGAACATACATGTTTGGTTTATGTAACAAGCTATATAATATTCAATCGAATGATTTGATTCAAAGCGTAAGCCTGCACTATTGGTTCTTCTAAGCCAATTATTATCTACGGGTTATTAAGGTGGCCTGTATTGTAGGTACATAGTATTTAAAAATGTTTGCTATTTATCTAGATTTCTCTGGTGGATAGAATTCGCAATGAAGTCATTCGCCAGAGAATTAATTCAACGACAGTGTATGCAGAATCAGCACGCTGAAGTTGATGTTGACCGGCCCTGTCTGCCGACGGACAGACGATATTTGGCATTAATACCCTATAAGCTTTCTATGGGCATGCCACATCGCTCGATGAACCTAACCCGATGGGGAGAAAGGTCCTCGACTAGCGAACTAGCAACCACGAAGTACCACGTGTAGGTCTCCCACCAGGGCCTCAAGTCTACTATTACAATAATGTCAGAATGGTCTATCATTGATTTCATAATTGTTGATTTTGACAAGTTTGGTAATCTCCTAATATAATGGCGTCATTATGACTTTCCATTGGTCAACCACTGACACGCTATTGAAAGAAATGATACAGAATGGTAATCTCGTACAAAATGACAAATGAATGACTGACTTTTGGCGGTAATCTGCAAAAATTTTGAAAGTTCCTTCGATCAGTGACCTACCATTAGAACGTCATTGCTTTTAATTCGACCAACCAATGATCGACCATTATGAATTTAGCAGATAACGAACTTTTAGTTAATTTTCTCGTTACTTTAGATAATGAGTTCCGCATGATATCAAGGATTTGGCAGCAGCAGTAGATCGGATGAATTAAAATAGGTTGGCGGCACCGTCGACCTTACACTGAGTTTACATGATGTAGACGTAGGTACTTATCTTGGTACCATATGGTAACCTTTGTCTTGTAATGTTTGTTGACCCCAAGTTACATGGGACAAGGGTAGGATGATGACGTAATGGCGCAATTTTGAACAATATTAACTGTTGTATTTTAGTTCTATATCAGTTAACAAATGAAAAACTGTTCGAAGGTGTTGCTGAGATATCTACAGTAGTCTTAGCAACATGAAAGTCAAGTGGAAGCTATCTTTACTTCAAGTCTTCATTAACTTTAGTGGAATAGACACCACTATTTTTTGCTTTTAAATTCTAAACTGATACAAAGAGGAAATATTTGTTTGTTTGTTACGATTTAACTGAAAAACTACTGGTCTGATTTAAAAAACTCTTTTACCAACCGAAAGCTACATTATCCCTGAGTAGCATAGACTATATTGCATTTTTAAATAATTAGGGATTCTTAAGAAAATTTACGCGGACGAAGTCGCGGGTATAGTACTAGTATAGAATATAGCATTCCAGGATAACGAAGCTTCCTATTACCATAATAACTTTCAGAATTGGATGAGCAGTTGCAGAGATTAGTTCGTTCAAACAAGCAAATTCTCAGCTTTAAAATATTAGTTTAAATTAGTTCTTGTCATAAGTAGATTGACGGCTTCTGATTTCAGATTTCTCGGGTGACACTTTAGTGTCACCCAAATAATCTCGTATGCTATCCTCAGAGATGGGTTCCTTGACCGGGAAACCACAAAACGAGTTGGCCGCGCATTCAAAAGGTGATCATATTTAAAAGAAACACAAAAATATAGAATATTTTTTTTGTTTATCGTTTTTATACCACCTGTTGTATCTCTGTTGACCCGAAGAAAGTGGGCGATGTAGATGGTGACCGGTGGTACCATCATTTGACATCATGTTAGCTGGTGGAGTACATTTGGCGGGCCGCATCCACCACTGTGCCTAACTGCTTGCAGCGTTGTCTTAGGCAAATGTGTCCGTTTTATATGGTAAGCAAAAACTGCAACACAATGATTACTAAATTAAACAGTCTCCTACGAGGGGGTATTCCTTAAAGCGCACCCATTTTGAAACGCACCCAATGAAGCGCACCAAATATATTTCTCGAAACGCACTCGTCAGGTGCGTTTCGGAAATAAAAATATTATAATCTTATTCCTCGAAGCGCACCCACGATGAAACATAGTGAAGTGCATGAAGGATTCGCAATGAATAATATCGATTGAAGACTTCAACTGTTTATTAAAAATATCAGGAGAGCAGAAATGAACTGGAAGTAAGTACAGCTCAATAATGGCTCAATACCTCAATAATGGTAGGTTTTGAATTATAATCATTTGTTTTTTTTTTAAGTACTAGGGTGACAGAAATGAACAGAAAATTGACGCCTAAACAATTGTCATGCACTAACGATTAAACACAAAGACGAATTTAAAGTATTCGTTATTATTCACTATAACGATAGAAGTCCTAAAACTGTCCTATCTTAAGTATAACTGTCATGTCCTATACCTATAACTATCAGGAAAACAGAAATGAACTGGAAGTAGTTGCTTATGCGATACTAATGGTTGAAGTACACGTAGCCCATCTAAGCTCATGGAGTATTTATAATTTCTACGGACTCTTAAAAAAACGTGCATTATTTGCTATCGATATTTTCCGTTAGCTAATACCCATCTCTATCCACACCTCGACCATTGGGTGCGCTTCGAGGAATATGATTGTAATATTTTTAATTTAATTTCCGAAACGATCTGACGGGTGCGTTTCGAGGAATACTTTAGGTGGCTTCGTTAGGTGTGTTTAAAAATGAGTGCGCTTCGAAGAATACCCCACTACGAGAACTGACAGGCGGTTCTACATAAAATAATACCTACTATAATTAATACAATACTGTAGCTACCTATGTATATCAGCTGTCTGACACCCAGGGTCTCCTTAGATGGCCGTGTGTGAAATTTCCCCACATTATTATTATTTATTTTATTTTATTTTAATACTAGCTATTGCCCGCAGTTTCGTTCACGTGCATGTCGGTCATCGCGGGTGCAGTCGAAGTCGCGGATTAAAAAGAAGCCTATGTCCTTTCTTAGAGCTTCTAGTTTAGGCATAGGTTCTCGTTTGTTTTGGGGTGGGCATGTGAAGAGGAGGGATAAAACGCATGTGACCAAAAGAGTTATGAATATAAAAGTGGACGGGTGGAGAGGAAGAGGAAGGCCGAAGAAAAGATGAATGGATTGGGTGAAGAATGATATGATAGGGAAGGAAGTCAGTGATATCACGGCCACTGACAGGGGTGTGATTCTGTAAGACCTCATTCTAAACTTCGAATCTGAATCCGCTGTGAGTTTCTTGGTTAAAACTCGGTTGATAATTCGAATTTACACTAGCGCCACTCTTGCGAGCGTGTCAGCGAGTTGAACTAAATTGACAGGGAGATTTTGACAGATAAAGTATGAGATGACGTAAGAAGTGGCATTCTGTAAGATAATTTCCCCCACACTTCGACGCTCACTTCGCACTCGAACCCGATTCAAAGTGCAGGACGGGATAGAAGAAAAAAAAAAGGGATGCGCCGACCCTAAGTAACATATGGGGTAAAGGCAGAAAGATAACGAGGGTTCAAGATTACACCGTAATGGTGTAAATTTCATCAAAATCCGTTCAGTAATTTAGACGTGAAAGCGTAACAAACAAACTTACCGTCGCATTTATCTCATCTATCTATTTTTTTTAATGGGTTCCATACTTATAGGGTATAAATATAATGATCACCAAAAAATACTTTAGGATCATAAGCTCCCTTACCAAAAAAATATACAAAATTATACCAAATGTACTAAATGGTCACCAAATCTTAGTGTGCAAAACAACCAAAATCTTTTTGACCCCCCTGGGGCGGATCCGACATGGTTAGGTTAGGTTAGAACTGTGACCCCCTACTGCCAGAATCAAATCGCTTTTTACAGTCAAACTCATACATTTCTACAATACTTTAGGAAACACCATTTTGGTGACCATTTACTATCTTTGGTTTTATTTAATATTATTGGTGATCATTTAGTAGATCTGGAGGTTCGTTAAACATAAGCCATACTTATACTCCATTTACGATAGCATTAGACAGAAGTTGAAAAAGGTTATTTTTTATGCACACTTTGTAACAAAAGTACAATAAACATGTTGACAGCTGTCGATAGACGCCGAATTGATTTTTGATTATAATCAATTTTTACAGCCGCTGTCGCACTTAATAACCATTTTAATAATGTATCGTATGAAAATATGCGGCTTTCATTTAGTTTTATCATTTCATTCCAATTTATAATCAAAGTGTCTATTTTAAAAACCTAAAAGAAGCAGGGGTGAACAATACAGGGAACGTTGTACACGTTTCACTATAATTCTACCAATTTTAAAACGTTACCTAATCTTTATACGATTTTAAATTGGTTTATATTGTTATACGTCCCTATTTAGTACTATCTTAGATCTATTTATCAAAGTTATGTTAGAATAATTTAAATTAAAAATTGTTCTAAGTTATCTTTGAAATAAAATGTTTTTCATTACTGCTTTTATGAGCCTCTTTTTTCTAATGCTCTCTAAAATAAATAGAGTACCTATACGACAAGAAGGTGTCGGGTTTATTGTTCTTTACAATAATAGTTTTTCTTATGGACCCCTTTTTTATAATGAAATATAGCACTCAATGAAAGCGTAGCTCCCGATTGGCGAAAGAATCTTTAGTATAGATTTTTAATTACTTGAATTGGCCTTCTGGACATTCACACGGACTGTGGGAGCGCTACGCACTTGACCTTTGAAGGATACTATTATCATTAATACTTAATAACAGCTGCGTATGTCGTATGTCCTTCCTAAGTAATGGTTTGGTATCGTCGATCGATGGGAAAAAGAACGATTAGATTAGTGTTTTATTTTGTCATTGAAAGTGTAGGTAGGGGGGGGGGGGGCTCGTGGCTCATTAAAACAGGTCATGGTTAAGCTGCTCTTGCCGCGGTCGGTATGTGGATGGGTGAGCATCCATTTGAAACCTAGACCCCTCCGTGACCCGTAAAGCCGTTGGTCTCGGCTGCAGTTGTTCCTAGGTCTTTGACAGTCGTTATGGGTAGTCAGAAGCCAGAAAGTCAGACTACCAGTCTTACCAAGGGGTATCGTGTTACGCAGCAACCCGGTTGTGAAGGTCAGGCATGCCGTCGCTCCATATAAAATACTGGTATTCAACTGTATCTGGTTAGGCTGGAAGCTGACCCCAACGTAGTTGCGAAGAAGGCTAGGCAGATGATGATGTGGAAGTGTTGGTAGACATTAGGTAAGGTTTTCAGCATTGAGTACTTGCTCTCTCATCATCTTTCGTAGTCCAGCCGCAGACACGATAAGTGCTATGAATGAATGAATAGATATAAAAAAGGAGAACCTGACAGACTGACTGACGTATTAGCGCACAGCCGAAACTACTGGAAATAAGAACGTGCAATTTTGCACACGGTTTGTTTTTGGCATGTAATTAAATCGATATCTGTATATTCCCTTTTTTTCAAACAAAATATTTCAAAGTTAAACCAAAAATACTGACTTGCACACAAATTATGCACACTTAATAAATCAAATGAAATATACTGTTTAATGGCATTTGCAGAACTGTTTTACTGAACGAATAACTGTTATCAAAAAAGCTTCGGCTTACTGGCCGGCACAGCCGGCCAGCCTCAGCCGCGGCGGCGGGCGTTAAAACCACCTGCTCCTCATCTCGCGGGCCGCCTAGCCCCTCCGCACCTACGCGGATTTAAATTACACTCTAGGCGTAGGGCAGACAAGACTACATGGAGTCGGTTTCGCAGCGATTCGTTTCTGTCATTAAGTCGGTTTTGCAGCATTTTCCTGGTTTTGCGTAGTAAGATTGTACAATTTAGAGTGCAAGTTAGTATTTTTGATAAACAATTCGTATATTTGTAATATAAATCATATATCCGATGCACGAACCACATTTTTGGTGTGAATTCGATAAAAAAAGGTCTTCTCGTTTTGTGTGATTTTTTAGTTTTTTTTTTTGTAGGACATGTTTAGTTCATCAATTGTTTTTTTTGCACAGCATTCATTTTTCTGGTATGCATTCAGTTAATTAGTGGTGTTACCTAGTGTACTGAAAAAATATACAGAAGTGCATTTAAAAATATCCCTTTGTTTTTGTGGTGAAGACAAGCACAAAGAAAGGATTTTTGGAAATTCAACCCCTAAGTGTGTAAAAATAAGGATGAAAGGTTGTATGAAACTCCGTCATTTTTGTATTACGAGACATAAAACTTGGTCTACAGCTTAATGGCAAAAAAATGTGTTTAACCTTTTTGGCCTATTCCGCCGCGTAGGTGGTAAAATAGGGGATGAAAATTCATATGGGAAATCCGTTATTTTAAATATTAGAAAGATGAAAAATGGAATTTGAATTTTCAGTTTACAGTAAAAGAAATATTTATCAGTTTTTTTTAAAACTCACCTCTAAGGGGATATAATCTTCTCTTCTTCTGGCAATCCCAATTATCCCAATCAATCTATTTTCTGGTTATCTCAATTTATTTGGGATCAGCCCTCCTAGCACTTTGGTTGAGGGGTGTTTGGTTATGCCGCTCGCTAGCATGGAGTTTCTTGCTCGATCAGCTGCAAAAGTGCCTGTAAATGGTTAATTTGAAATAAATGATTTGAGTTTGAGCATGTCGTTTTTTATGGTTTGTAGCCAGGTTGTCGGTGGTCCACGACCTCTTTTTCCTTCAATATTCATGACTCTTTTAGTCATATGGGCATCATCTCAACTCATCACATGTTCGTACCAGCGCAAACTGTTGTCATTAAGTTTCTCATGTATTTTAGCGACTTTAACACTACCACGGATATATTCGTTTCTAATTTTATCAATACCACCGGACCAGCGTAGCATCTACATCACTGTGTTGTGAATTTCCTGTTAATCCGTCTTCTTCATCGGCCAGCTAACAGAACCATATAGTAGGGCTGGTGTTACTGCCCTTTTGCCTTGCCTTGACCTTATCATGCCCTTGACTTTAATCGGCATACGGGAGTCGCATAGGATGCCAAACAACGACTACTACTTCAGCCAGGTCTCTCTCCACATCTTTTGGCGCTACAACGGATCCGGTATACTTGACCTCTTCAACTCTGTTAAGAGGTGTGTTTACGATGAATGGGCATGGTATGACTAGCTCCAGAAAAGTCATAATACATAATATATTCTACACTATTTCAACTATTTAAGGTTCTTACTTGATGGGTGAATAATTTACTGTTTCGGAGTCGTCTTGTTATAAGCGATGCCCTTAAGGCTTCTATTATATCTCTTCTCTAGTCACTTTCCACATTAATTCTCTACCTATTTCGACAGGCCCCCTTCGAAAACAAGCCCATTGTGTGGGTGCTGGGTGGTCCAGGAGCCGGCAAAGGCGCGCAGTGTGAGAAGATCATTGCGAAGTATGGCTTCACACATTTGTCAACTGGTGACTTGCTAAGAGCTGAAGTGAAGACCGGCTCTGCGAGGGCCGCGACTCTTGCCGCTATTATGGAAAAAGGTGAGCTCTAATTACTGTCCTAGTACTTTCATGGTTATGGGTAACATGGAACAATTTTCTTACTTGATTGAAAATTGGTGATTTAATCACTGGCTATCGAGATTATTAAGTGAGATAATTGTCTTGGGAAGCACGTAAAGCGGTTAAAATCTAGTATCTGGAAACATGAATCGGGAGTGGGGGATGGTGGGAGGGGGTAGGAGGGGACCTCCTAACCCCCTGGTATCACTCCCACGAAAGGAAAAAAAATTAACTAACCTAACCTCAAACACGAGGTAAAGTTACCTAAAAGGCGTCGACGGGTACGAAAATTGGCACAAAGATGGACGCAATCAGGTCGACGGAGCCCCGCTTCGCGGGGCTTCTATTTCTGTCTGCAGGGTTCTATTTTATCAATTTTACACGATATTTTACACCACAAAAAATATATTTTGACAGATTTGATTGTCAATCGCCCATTTTAACGTTCCGTTTTCGCTTTTTACGTGGTATGATGTGATTTGAGGTTAGTAACTTATTTTATGAATTTCTCGAAAACTACGCGGTTTCCTTTAATGAAAGTAGTAGTGTTACAATTGGGACCCAGCCCCTACCAACTTCATCACTTTTTATCCCCCAACTCGTGTTTCCGTGTTCTAGATTCAACCCCATAAAGCCCTTGGCCTTGGCTGTTTTTCGTAAATCCTTGACAGTCGTCATAGGTAGTCAGAAGCCAGAAAGTCTAACAACTAGTCTTACCTAGGGGTATAGTGTTACCCAGTTACTGGGTTGTGGAGGCCAGACCGGCAGTCGCTCCATGTAAAACCGTGTGTAAAACACTGTTTTCAGCTGCATCCGATAGTTTGTCATGCACATTCTCGGCTCCATTACGCCCTCGCTTCTGGATTGGGTTGCAATCAAGCCTCTACCGTAATTATTAAATGTTCACAAGTTCCATACAACGTTTTTCAATACACTTGTGAGGAGAAATTATTTTTATACAATAACTGATACGAAAATAATAATTAATGAATGACGTTCACGAAATATCTTCTCTGTCAAGGTGTCAGCAAGAGACTTGCAAGCGGCCAGTAACACCAAAGAGGTTAAAAGTAATAGGTTAGTAATAGGCGTGACAAACTAAATAATTATTTTTGTTTAAAGAACACAGAAATGAATGTTAATTCATTAACTAAAATAATTAGGAACTAATTAGAATTTTCGAGGCGCTTGGGGTTAAAACCCTTGGGTCGAGATGTTCAAGTGCTTATCATCTTTTTAAGGAAATGTCCAAACGGATGGTTGACATATTCAGTGTTCCAAGAGCTGGTTTTTACCTTGGTCAGTGGTTAAAAGTTAAGCATTGCCATACAACGTGGCAATGCCGCCAGTCTATTGGGCACATTCTCAGGTTAAAAAAAAATATGACCGCACTAGTGCTGTAATATAATATAAAAAGCACACGTGCGTAATACACCACATTACGTACCTAAAAGCGGTGTAATAAAAGACAATTTAAGAGGAAGTGTGTTAAAAGGTACACATCAAAAAATCTCCAGTGCACCAAGGATAGTACGAATCGTTATCAACCTAGCTACCTCACACGGTGTGAACATCAGCGGCGTTAACTTTTCGCAACTTTTTATTTTTTTTAATATTATTATTATTAATCCTTTATTTCAGGCAACTAAGGCCCATAAAACACAATACATACATAAGCATAAAAACAATAATTATAAACTAATATATATTTTAAAACAATAAACAAGCCGACGGGCCAAGATGGTGTTGAGGTGATGATGAAGATGATGATAATGATGATGATGTTCATGATGATGATGAGAACTGATGTTGAGTGATCACCGCTCCCTATAGACTTAGTCTCCACGTATCTTTCTTTTGCTGTGCCTGACAGGGTCCATGATTGTTTCCTTTGGTAAATGTTTACCACCTAAGCCTACATTGTCGAATGCAATAAAGAATTGAGTATTGAGTATTGACTTCTGCAATACCTGAGACCTAGCAGATGCATTACCATCCCTGAAACAAAGTTGAATTGTTTCACGTGCATGCCTTTCAAAGGTGAACGCACACTTATCCGAGCCGAAAGCGTCGAACTCATCGAACGAAACGAATTTTAGAATTCTGTATATGAAATCTTATGAAACCTCGCAGAATTGCCCGCGTCGGATCAGCCGAATCTGGAAGAATCCCAGAAATCCTAGACGAAATCGGATGGCGTCATCAGATTCGGCGCGGCTTATGCGGTCGACTCAACCGATGCGCTCGCACCACAAACATCAGTCAAGATTCATCACAATTTCCATAATAACAGTGGTAACAGGAAATAGAAACGATTTCTTCGGCGCGGTCGATTCTTTCGGTGCGGATATGTGTGCGATACCTCCTTGACTTCGATTTGTTCGAATCGTTCAACTCGGATAAATGTGCGTTCACTTCAAACCGGAACATTGCAAAGCTGCTTTGAGGCCATGTAGGTTTGGTGGTAGTACTACCCAAAGTCAAAGTCAATTCACACATATTTCAATTAGACCAGGCATTTTTGAACGTCAAATGGGAAAAAAAATATTCTAGTTGCCCATTCCAAAAAGTAGTTTTGTGTGGAGAAGAATGGGCAAGAAACTCCATACCTTAAATCCCCGAAGGTAACCCCAATTAGGAGTCCTCTCTATTGGTTATCTGTTTGTTTAATTTCCAGGTGGCCTGGTCCCCAATGACGTCGTTCTGGAACTGCTGAAGGAAGCAATTTTATCTAACTTAGCTAATTCTAAGGGTTTCCTCGTTGACGGCTACCCTCGCGAAAAGTGTCAAGGCATCGCTTTCGAAGAAACTATCGCTCCTGTCACTGTGAGTTTGATTACTTGGTGACTTCTTTAACCGTAGTTTAGAGCTAAAAAATATTGTAATTCGAAATGTGGAGACTAAGAGACCCGTGGCACAGGTTTTTACTTAATATCAGCTTAAGCCCAAGCTTCGTCCACATAAATGTCGTTTATCTGTGGACGATTTGGATGGTTTTGAATATTTTTTCTAAAATAAATGTTACTCCATATAACATCTGCTTCTTTCCTGTTAAATTACCGTCAAAATCAGATCAGCCGAGCAACCAAAATTCATCTATACTTATTACTTATCTTATATATAAAAATCTTCTGTGCGTGTGTATGAAAGTGAACTCCTCTTAAACGGCTGGACCGATTTAAATGAACATTTCTGTGTGTGTTTCATTAGATTTGAGAATGGTTTAGATTCACAATTGGACCCGGTAGGTGGCGCTGCAGTCGGGTTGCAGGACAACGTCTGCCGGGCCCGCTAGTGATATTATAAAGATGAAGAGTTTGTTTGTTAGTTTGTTTGGTTGAACGCGCTAATCTCAGGATCTACTGGTTCAAATTCAAAAATTCTGTTTGTGTTGGATAGTTCATTGATAGCCGGGCCGGGTCGTTAGTGAAAAATAAAGCTGAAAATTGTTTCCAGTTACCAAGGGGTATCGTGTTACTCAGTAACTGGGTTGTAAAGGCCAGACAAGCAGTCGCTCGCTGAAATCACTGGTATTCAGCTGCATCCAATCAGACTGCAGACCCCAACAAAAAATAGGCTAGATAGAATATGATGATTCCACCAATTACCTCTATTCCCTCTTGACATTGCAGATTATTCTCTACCTGGAAGCGTCACTAGAGACCATGACCAAGAGGTTACTCGGGCGCTCCGAAAGCTCAGGCCGGGCTGATGATAACGAAGAAACCATCAAGCTTCGTCTGCAGACCTTCCTCGACAACAATCAGAAGGTCCTGGACCAGTACCCCGATAAAATCGTCAGGGTAAGTGGATTTTTATGCCAAAATGCTGATTGAAGTGGATAAAGCCCGCTTGTCCTTATAAAGAGGATGCATGTCCTTCTGACAAAATGTTTTATTCGCATTAATATACCTAGTCAGATATCGAGTGAAAAATGTCTGATCAAGAGCTGGGAATTATAAATAACAAAGAATTAAAAAAAAGAGCAGGGAAACAATTTATAGTAAATTAAATATTTCAAAAGACCAATTTCGACAATTTGGACAAGGGTTCTCCCAAAGGAGTTGCCATAATTCCCACATTTAGCAGGCGTCTTTGGGAACGCAGTGAGGTTTTTAAGTACCTATACGGTAGCCACTGCTACCCGACTTGTAAGCCGACCACAACCTAATAAAGAAAATCTAGGCACGTGATGAATAATCTACTTTTGTTTGCAGATAAACGCCGAAGCCGATAAGGACACAGTCTTTAAAGAGGTGGAAAAGGCCCTGGATTCAATTGTAGCAACGAACTAAATGCACAACTCAACATTATATACACTGTACATACGCCTCTATTTACATTAATTTTAAAAATCGTTAATTAAATACGTTTTTATTTTATTGTTTTTCATTATAGATTTTTTTTAAGTCGCACTGCTAGTCAAACGCCGTCCTTTTCTCGTTCCAAACTTTTCGACCTTGTGTGATTTCTGGCCTCGTTTATTGTAAGATTAGAAATCAGAATTCATTAATTGTTATTTCAGAGCTAAGACTTTTCCCACCCAGTGACTGGAAGGGGCAGTCCGGTCTGACAGCAATATTTTCAAATTGATGTTGTCACTGCCATGCAGGCGCTGCAGTTAGAAGTCCGCTTTCTTTCGCATGATGACGTGAGAATATAATTAAGATTCTTAACAACAACTTGGCAGGCTAGCTTCCAAGAGTCCACCGGCAGAACATCCATAATTATAGCAAAAAATATCACTACTTCGAAGAGGTCGGATGATGGATGGTCGGGGGATGGATTTAAGTCGTTGAATTAACTTATAAAACACTTGGACCCCACGACCCGAGGGTTCTAACCCCAAACGGCTCGAAAATAACGTTCAAACCAAGGTTACTATACTTTCGCCGTTTGAGGTTCTCTGCAGCCGCAGCAGCAGCACCAGCACGGGACGCTGAACAACAGATAAAGTATCTGTTCTGTGGGCCATGGTGTCTGAGGCTGGTTGACACTTCCCGTGATCCAAGAGCTGGTTTCCTATTGTTTCTCTGATGTCTGTTGGTGAAGTTTGCCTTATTCTTCACAGGCCTACTCGTCGTACCTACTAGCCTTTACTAATGGAAAAACATACATTTATTTTCTTGGCCGTTATCCTCGTCGCCACTTGTAGAATCCTCCCTTCTCGCTGCTGATAATCTATTTGTTCACTGATTAGTATTTAATTAGCACTGGCTCACCCACTACCCAGTTCGTGTCCCGGCTAGCTTCACGTCAACTTCCCGCCATTCTACTCCGTGACAGTTGACAGATGTGACAGCGACCGTACCACCACTGTGTACATGAGACAATGCTTATAACTATTTCCATAGATACACTACAACATGCCATCTATCATTTGTGGTATTATTAGTTATGTCCATGGAAATAGGGTAGATGACACCACAAAACAATTGACATACTTCTTTATGAGCTATCAAAACTCGATTCCCCTTAAATTTTGTATGGCAATTTTGTATACTTATGACTATGAAAGATAGCTTTCAGAACATGGCATGTCCGCCATTTAGTGTATTTGTTACCTAATCTAATAATAATTAATATTCGTATAGTACACCCGTACAAAGGCAATTCAGGGTATTGAAGGCGTTCTGTCAGTCCGCCTGGGAATGTTATACAGGAGCCGATCTAGGGAAATACTTAGAATTATATGCATTGTCTCATGTACAGTACGCAAAAGAGATAAGTATCCATGTCGTCGGGAATAGTTGAAGATTTCTTAGAAACCAATGGGGGCTTTCAAATGAAATTTTATTAAATCATTGAACTGTTTATTCTCTATAAATTGTATTTTATTTTATTCATAAAAACCTATCGGTTTCTAAGTAAACTTCAACTGTTTCCGGCGACATGGATACTTATCTCCTTTGGTGACCGTACACAGTGCAGTGGTGGTACGGTAGCTGTCACATCTGTCAACTGTCACGGAGAAGAAAGGCGGGAAGTTGACGTGAAGCTGCCGGGACAGGAACTGGGTAGTGGGTGAGCCAGTGCTAATTAAATAGTAATCAGTGAACAAATAGATCATCAGCCGTGAGAAGGGAGGATTCTACAATGCGTAAGAAAGCGGTTTCTTGACTGAAACGCTTGCATCACAATTTTTTAGCAATTACAAGTTATTCCTAAAATTCACAAAAATTGCCTTGCATGCAAAGAATCAACCTTCTGCAATGAAGGTTGATTCTTTACATCTCCTGTCCTGATGAGGAATGTTGAGCTTGGGTATTAGTTCTACCGCAAAGACATAAATGACCTTCCCATGAAATCGCAGAAACGTATAGATAATGATGCCTAAATACTTTGCCTAAAAAAATAATTTTAGGTTAGAAAAAAAAATGTTTGATTTTTTCAATACAAAATGGCATATACCTATTCATAGTATTAATAAGACATTATGTAAAATACCCAATTAAAATTTAATAAATGATGTATAACATTAGTATTAGGTCTATAGGCTCTCTAGTGGTTTTATTCTCTTTGATTTTTCTGCAGGGTAAGCTATTTTCATACCAAATTTCATCAAAATCGGTTCATCCGTTTTATCGTGAAAGCGTAACAGACAGAGTTCGTTTATATTAAAGTATGGATAGTAGGTAAAAATTAGTATGGAAGTATGGATATGTACCTACAAATTTGTACGGAACCCTCGGTGAGCGAGCGCGACTCGCACTTGTCCGGTTTTTTTTTAATTTTTTTTCTCATGTCCCTCTTTGTCAAAGATCTGCAAATCACATTTGAAAAGTAATCATCATTACCAGCTGTCGAACACGTAGTGATTATATACTCTTTGCTGTCGAAGTCAGTGTCAAAGAGTACAATATATATGTCAGTGTTTGTCACACGGAAAATTACAAATCCTTGGTTGCAGCTCTCGTCAGAGAGTAATACATAACAATGTTCGGTGTAATGTAGGTATTAGACTCTTCAGGTTAAAGGGACCTTGTATGAGCCCACGTTCGTACAGGATGAAGCTGTAAATAATATTAACAAAAATAACCCAATCCATAGTACATAATAATTCCACAATTTAATCTATGTCAAATGTCAACACGGAGCCTCTATCCAGTTGTACGACCTGTATATAGGCAGGAAAAAACACTTTATGAACAATATCTAGAAAGCTCGAAAGACAATAAAACCAAAAATTGTAATTTAAATCCTGCCGTTAAAAATGGAACAAAAGTTTTTTCCTGGATGCGAAGAGCCAGTCATAGATAAGTTGCCGGGATGCCCTTTACAATGCGGAACTGAACAATGCTTGCCTTACAAAGAAAAGGTTTGTAAAAATGCGTAAATGTACAGATACTTACTAAGAAATTTTATTTATTAAGACGGTTGCTTAGTTTAACGAGTGGAGAGGAGAGAGGCAATTTGTCATCCGATTTTTCGTGCTTAATTCTGAAATCGAAACAAACTTAGTCGAGTGGAGAAGTTAATTTGTATTTAAAACTTATTATCATTCCCCAGCACAAATAGGACTACACCAAAATGCCTATAATATGACTAATGGGTGGACCAGGCAGTGGAAAGATGACCCAGTGTATGAATATCATCAAGATGTATAATTTGGTTTACATATACGTTGGATAAATGCTACGTGATGAGATAATAAGCACCAAGTCTATTTTCGACTACACGGTTAGCGCAATTCCTAGAAAGGCACAGAACACTAAAATTAGAATATTTTGTAGACATAGGTGTACTTAGAAATGTTCCGTATAACGTTTTCTTGTCGGCTATAGCCGACTGTGGCCCTCAAAAGGTTAATAGTCTTCTACATGTCCATACCATTCACACAAAAGTAATGTTTATCAAAAAAATCTCAAGTAAGTAATCGTGCAGTTCCGTATGGTGTCGGACGTAAAGAATAGCACCATCCCATATCTTCCCGTGGGTGTCGTAAAACGCGACTAAGGGACTCACCAGAGAATGGGCAGCAGCGTTCTCTGTGCGTTTGTAACAACCATACTGCGATCGCCAACCCGCCTGCCAAGCGTGGCGATTATGGCAAAACCCTCCCTTTGGGGGAGGCCTATGTCCAGCAGGGGACGTCTTTCGGCTGAAATAATGATGATGATGATGAAGTAATCGCAGTCTTCGACGATCTAGCTTGCTTGTCCAAAGACACGTACAAATTATGCAAAAATGGATATCACCTATGAAGTTATAATAAATTACCATCATATGTAAAAAGTGTAAGCTCTTTCAGCGATTTTAAATCACGACTATCACAGTACATAATTGAAACCACCCATTAACAAAAAATATGTTACCAACCGACTAGTATGGGAATAATACTGTTGAATATGTAATCCAACAATTAATGTCAAATCAAACTATTATCTTTTTAATGTTTATCTTTTAATTTTTTCTCTTTCTTACTTTAAGTATCTACTACAGTTTTGTATCGGTGACCGTTACTTAAAAAACGTACTACAATGTTATCTTATATTCTCATTGAAAGTGGCTCTTTTGTCTTTTTGAGAATAAAGTATTTAACCCTTCGCAGGTGAACTCGCCCCCAATGATTTAGTGATAGCATTGCTAAAGGAAGCGATCGAAAAGAATGTTGCGAAGGCACAATAATTGACATTATAAAGGCAGGTAGGATTGCCTGGATGCCCCCGGGCTGACGGTATATAGAATTCATACTTTTGCTATCCTCCATGTGTATCAACTTGCCCCCTCCTAGGATGCGCCACTTAGGACGGTTTGTTGTATTACCCCAGTTATTTTCTAAAAGACCATCTATATATTTGAAGTAACCGTGTAAGTTAAGTTTCCAGGCACTTTGGAATTGTCAAGGAATCAATTAGTCAGAAAGTTGAAGCAAGCTCGTTCCAATACATAGAGTAGGTCTCAATGGAGAAGGACGAGCAACAAACTCTACGGACACTCTTTTTAATCAAGTTTAAGAGCGTGTATTCGATTCGTGATGAAAACTTCATGTTTCAAAACAATATCGTAATGATGTTAGCAGATTATTTAAAGACAATCACAGTTTTAGAAAGATTAAGTCTTGAATTAGGGAACTACAGAGTGAATGTCTAATTTTTAATTATGTTTTTTTAAAGCGAAGACAATCCTTTCATAGTGTTCTACGAAAATAGACTTCAGAGTTAACTTTCAGGACGAATACAACCTTTACAGTATGCTACAGAGATGTCTTAAAGTCTACTACAGAGCCAAAATTACGAAAATATTACTATTATATATTAAAAAACAATGTTGAAAAAGAGCAAAATCGGTTCGCTTTGAAAATTGTTTTCACCAGTATTTGAATGAAAACATAACTAATATATTTATTTTATGAAAATAAAAGTTATGCTTAATGTACAGAATATTTTTCAGTCGGTTATACGAACTCATTTATTTTAGACAATTATTTTAAAAAGCACTGTAACACATCGCGCGCTGTCGTTTGCCGATCAATTTCAATGACTTGTGCTTATTTCGTGCGTATTTTTTTTTCTGATGCACACATACAGACTATTGTATTGTACAGGGTGTGTCAATGCTGCTACGCCGTTCTAGCAATTATTTAGATTTTGAGTTGCGCTAAATCGAATACGCGCCCATATGGTTCAACTTAATACTTGTGTTTGCGCTCACACTTGTGCACTATAATTTCTCCTACGTACTTGGTTGGTCACCATAGAAATTGGCCGTCGTAACTGAAATTCGGTCGAGAGATGATATTTTTATTCGCCGGCAGACTTACCTAGGGATATCATGTTACCCAGTAACTATACGTTGGGGCAGTCGCTCCTTGTAAAATAGTTTTTAGATGCATCCTGTTAGTCTCTAAGCCGACCCCAACATAATTAAGAAAATCTAGGCAAATGATCTGATTGTAATATGTGAACACTATGTATCTATGTACAGTCAGCAAAAGAGATAGGTATGCAGGTCAACGGAAATGGTTGAAGTTTACTTAGAAATCGATCGATGTTTTCGATTGAAATTTTATTAAATCATTGAAATGTTTATTCTCTTTTAATTTTATTTTATTTTATTCAAAAACATCCATTAGTTTCTAAGGAAACTTCAACTATATCTGACGACCCTGCATACCTATCTCTTTTGCTGACTGTACATAACTAATTAGCTGTCAAACTCAAACTCAACACACTTTAAAATAGTGTCTTTATTATTATTATTACTATGCAAGGTACATCGTGTTCACGTATAATTTATAATTATATATAATTCCTGTAAATGCAAATATGGTTAAAATCATTTTTAAAAAAGTAAGTATGAAGTTTCTTGCCCATTCTTCTTCATACAAAACTACCTTTTGTAATGGGCAACTAGAATCAATTTTTTTCTAATTTTGACGTTCAAAAGTGCCTTATAATGGTCTAATTGAAATAAATGATTTGACTTTGACTTTGATCGCTCAAAGAGCCGATAGCCGATGGGAAAGAAAGGTTTTCGAGTGGCGACAACGAACCGGAAGACGCAGCGTTGGTACGCCTCCCACTAGATGGACCGACGACATCGTCAAGGTCGCGGGTAACCGGTGGATGCAAGCGGCAGGTTGCCGCTCGTTGTGGCGTTCTATAGGAGAGGCCTATGTTCAACAGTGGACGTCTTCTGGCTGATGATGAGGCAGATATAGATGATCTTTATTCATTTGCAGATGCATGCATGCAAACGCCGAAGCTGATGAGGACACAATCTTTAAAAGAGGTGAGAAAGACCCTGGATTCAATTGTAGCAACGAACTAAATGCACAACTCAACATTATATACACTGTACATACGCCTCCATTTACATTAATTTTAAAAATCGTTAATTAAATACCTACGTTTTTATTTTATTGTTTTTCATTGTAGATTTTTTTTAAGTCCCATTGCTAGACGAACGCCGTCCTTTCTCGGTCCAAACTTTCCGATCTTGTGTGATTTCTGACCTATACCCTGTTTACAATAAGATTAGACATTTACTCAAACCTTTTTTACAGTCCGTTCAACCGATTTTGACTTCTATTGCGTTGGTAGCATTACAAATGGCAACTGCAGTAAACAGTTGTATTGTAACCACTTTTTTTGCCTCTAATGTCATCCTTAAGCCTACGGAATAGAAGTCAAAATCGGTTGAAGGGACTATAAAAAAGGTTTGTGTTTGTCTAATCTTATTGTGAACAGGGTATATTTATTGTTAGATTTAGAAACCTTCATTTACTTTTTATAGATTTAGAAATCAAAATTCATAAATTGTTATTTCAGAGCTAAGACTTTTTCCACCCAGTGACTATAGAAGGGGCAGTCCGGTCTGACAGCAATATTTTCAAAATGATGTTGTCACTGCCATGCAGCACAAAGTACCTACGTAAGGCTGCTGCGCGCATTTTGTACATGCAGGCTGTGCCGTAAGGAGTCCACTTTCTTTCGCATGATGGCGTGAAAATATTACCTATAATTTAGATTCACAACAACTTATACCCTGTTCACAATAAGATTAGACATAAACACAAACCTTTTTTACAGTCCCTTCAACCGATTTTGACTATTATTCCGTAGGCTTAAGGATGACAAGACGCAAAAAAAGTGGTTACCATACAACTGTTTACTGCAGTTGCCATTTGTCATGCTACCAACGCAATAAAAGTCAAAATCGGTTGAACGGACTGTAAAAAAGGTTTGAGTAAATGTCTAATCTTATTGTGAACAGGGTAGAGCAGACTAGCATCCAAGAGTGCACAAGCAGAACTTCCATAATTAAAGTAAAAAATATCACTACTTCGAAGAGTCGTCAGAGAGGTCGGATGATGGATGTTAATTTAAGTCGTCGAATTAAATTTATTTTGAATAACAATTGTCTCTTAAATCCTCTTTTAACGTGCACAACTTGTTACATTGTTCTCACATTGTACCCCTAGATTCAACATGAATGATGTAACCTAAATTTGTAATATTCTATTGATTTTAAAAGAGTGTTCATGGAGTTTCTTGCTCGTTCTTCTCCATAGAAACCTACTGTTTGGAACGAGCAACTAGCTGCAACTTTTTGACTGACTGACTCCTTGACAATTCAAAAGTGCCTGTAAATGGTTTATTTGAAATAAATGATTTGAGTTTGAGTTTAGAAAAAAAAACCACAGTCCCGAACTTTGAGAGAGAAAGAGAGAGATGGATTTGATATAGAACCACTATATTGACCTGTCAGGGGAACATCGCATGCAACAGAATTGCAGCCGGATTCACCTCTGTGTTCTCCTCATAATAGTTATTATAGTGACACCATTGAGTATGAACCTTATGTTTTCGAAATGAACTTGAAAATCTATCAAAGAAATTTGACAGAAAATTTTACATGCCTAGGGTGGTATGGTATTATTAGTTATAATAATAATAATAATAAACCATTTATTTCGGGTATCAAAGACCCATAACATAAATACCTTACAGACTATCATACATACTTATAAAAAACCACAAACAAAAATATATAATTAAACTATTGAACACGAAGCGAAGGGTAGGTATGTACCTACCCTATTTCCATGGACATGGAAAACACATGGAAATAGGGTAGATGACACCAATAAACAATTGACGTACATCTTATGAGCTATCAAAACTCGATTCCCCATAGATTTTGTATGACGTTTTTGTATACTTATGAAAGATACCTTTCAGAACATGGCATGTCTGCCATTTAGTGTATTTGTTAGGTACCTGTAGGTCGATTCTGTAAAATTTAAACAACAACTCCCATCTCACATCGCTATTCACTCTCACTTCGCATAAGGTTCAAAATGGCCTCGATATATTTGACACTTTGAATCGGGTTCGAGTGCGAAGTGACGGGGAAATTACCTTTAGAATGTCACTCTTACGCCATCTCATACTTTATCTGTCAAAATCTCCCTGTCAATTTAGTTCAACTCGCTGATACGCTCGCAAGGGTGGCGCTAGTGTAAATTCGAATTATCAACAGAGTTTTTAGAATGCCAATCAAGAAACTCACAGCGGATTCAGATTCGAAGTTTAGAATGAGGTATTACAGAATCACACCCCAGATCGAATAACAATTCATATTCGTATGTAACCCGTAGGTACTATTAAGGCGTTACAGGCTATTGAAGGCGATGTGCGTATGAACTGAGGGACCGTAATGGTATTTCGCAAAATAAAAATTGTAGGATTTAGCAGTAGCCTTAAAACAATTGTAGATCAAAACTGGGAATTATTAATAGACCTTCTGATCAAGAAGGAAAATAAATAGAGTAAAACTACAGCCGTTAAAGTGTGGTCCCCCCGTCCTCACAGACCATCAGTCAGATCTTGGAAAGTATATGAAAAATGAATGTATTGTGACTACAAACATTTAGTAAAAGACTTGTTAAGATATTTACTAAATAACAGACCACAAAGCATAAAAAATATATAACACCTTAACTGTGGTCCCTCATTTCACACAAGAAAGGTAAATATTTTAGTGAATATTACGTAATCAAATAAATACACAAACAAAGTTTTTTTTAAGAGACATAAAACATTTTGTAAAAAAGTTATCGAAAAGAATATCAACACAATTTGAAGATAACAATTATCAAAACTGGTTCCTCAATCCTCACCTCCACTGGCATATGTCTATGTACTAGCTGCTAAACGAGAGGACTATCAGATAGTCTAGTGTGCTTAACTTTTAGTAAAAAGTTTCTACTAAATAATAGGTATCTAAAATTGTGTGTTACTTACCACTTAGCTGAGATAATATTATTTTTGTAATTCTATAGATGGAGTAGTGGGACCACACAATGAAACAAAACGTAGACAGTACTATTACAATTCATTTAGTATAGCATTGGACTAAACGAAAACAAGGTTGTACGTTTAATTTCTTGTTATATGTCATATGTGTATTTAACAAAAAAGTAGGTTAATAATAATTATCTAATCACTTATAATTAAGCTTAATTTAGTAATCTACTTTTTTTTATTAAATACACCTACGATATCTAATATAACACAAAATTAACCGTACAACCTTGTTTTCGTTTTGTCTAATGCTATATTTCATTGTGTGGTCACACTACTCTGTCTATTTATCATAGGATTAGAAAAATAATGTTATCTTAGCTAAGAGGTAAGTAACACAGAATTTTAGATACCCATTATTCCGTAAAAACTTTTTACTAAAAGTTAAGCACACTAGACTATCTGATAGTTCTCTCGTCTAGCAACTAGGTCACGCACATATACCAGTGGAGGATTGAGGGACCAGTTTTGATAATTGCTATCTTCAAATTGCGTCGATATTCTTTTCCATTACTTTTTGTACAAAGTGTTTAAAGCCTCTTACTAAAACTTTATGTAGAAAAAGAAGGATTTTATTTATTTGATTCGATAAAACTAAAATATTTATCTTTTTTGTGTCGAAAAGGGGCCACAGTTGAATTGATTTTTTGTCTTTGATGGTCTGTGGTCTGTTATTTAGTAAATATCTTTACATTTTTTTTACTACATGTCTGTAGTCACAATACCTTAAATTTTCATATATTTTCCGAGATCTAGCTGATGGTCTGTGAGGACTGAGGGACCGCACTTTAAGGGCTGTAACTAGTTTTTATTAAGTACTAGCGACCCGACCCAGCTTCGCATGGACCTATAGCCTTCCTCGGTAAATGGACTATCCAACACAAAAAGAATTTTTCAATTCGAACCAGTAGATCCTGAAATTAGCGCTTTCAACCAAACAAACTCTTCAGCTTTATAATATTAGTATAGATAGTATAGATATTTCTCTACAAATTCCCAGATGTCTGAAGCCTACTACGATCTTTATATTATTTACGAAATCTCATCTTTATATTATTTCTATTATTTACGAAATACCAGTATGGTCCCTCCCTCATTTCACACGCCCATTTAAAGACGTTCTGGCAGTCCGCCTGGGAATGTCATACAGGAGCCGAACCTACAACGTCCTGCGTGTATCAACAACGCTTTCAGAATGCCGTTGCAGTTGCCGCGGTGTTCTGAAATGCGTCTTGAATGTTTGCTGTTTCACGGATGACTTTCACGTGATCATGCAGTTTCCTGACTGCAACGCTTGCGTAACACTCGCAATCTTGAAAATAAATGCTGACAGGCTGGACTGCCCATCCAGAGGCACTGCGTAAAATTGCAATGGGATTATGCTGAATTAAATTAAGTACCTCTACTAACAACACTAACATAGATTCTAAGCTATTACTAACAACTAACAAGATAAAGAAGAAATTAGGTCTGGAGTAAAGATATTTTATTTATTTGGTGGCCATTTTGTGTTCATTTGGCAGCTTTTGTCGTTCTTTTTTCCAAGTTTTTTTAGTTATTTCGCGTCCCTCTTTGTCAAAGATCTGCGAATCACAATTTTATTGGTAAGTAATTGTCATTATCAGCTGTCGAAGCTACTTGTCAGTGATTGTCACACGGAAAATTACAAATCCTTGGTTGCACCTTTCGTCAGAGAGTAATACCTAACAATGTTCTGTGAAATATAAGTATTAGACTCCTCAGGTCACAGGGACCTTGCATGAACCCACGTACAAGATGAAGCTGTAAATAATATTAACAAAAATAACCCAATCCATAATAAATAATATAAAATACTAAATTCCACAATTTAATCTGTGTCAAATGTCCTCTATCCAGTTGTACGACCCGTATGTAAGCAGCAAACAACACTATATGAACAATATCGAAAAAGGTCGCTTCAAAACATTAAAACCAAAAATTTTAATTTAAATCCTCCAGTCGTTAAAAATGGAACAAAAATTTTGTCCTGGATGCGAGGAGCCAGTCATAGATAAGTTGCCGGGATGCCCTTTACAATGCGGAACTGAACAATGCTTGCCTTTCAAAGAAAAGGTTTGTAAAAATGCGTAAATGTAGCTACAGATACTAAGGATTTTTATTTATTAAGACGGTTGCGTAGTTCAACGGGTGCAGAAGAGAGAGGCAATTATTTGTCATCAAATTTTTCGTGCTTAATTCTGCAATCTAAACAAACGTAGTCGTGTGGAGAAGTTAATTTGTATTTAAAACTTATTATCATTCCCCAGCAAAAATACGACTACACCAAAATGCCTATAATATGGGTAATGGGTGGACCAGGCAGTGGAAAGATGACCCAGTGTATGAATATCGTCAAGATGTATGGTTTGGTTTACATATCCGTTGGACAAATGCTACGAGATGAGATGGCGCGAGGTTCAATCAGATCCAGGTGCTTCAATTCTGTTATGGGCCGAGGTTTGGAAACCTTTCTTTTTACCCTATAGAACCATTTAAACACCCTCATAAAATAAAAAAGAAGAATACAAAGTTACAAATAAGCACTGAGTCCATTTTCGACGACACGGTTAGCGCGATTCCTAGAAACGCACAGAATACTAAAATTAGAATATTTTGTAGACATAGGTGTACAGTTTAGAAATGTTCCGTATAACGTTTTCTTCCGACGGTGGCCCTCAAAAGGTTAATAGTCTTCTACATGTCCATACCATTCACACAAAAGTAAAGTTTATCAAAAATATCTCAAATACCTTAGTAATCGCAGTCTTCGACGACTTAACTTACTTGTCTAAAGACACGTACAAATTATACAAAAAGGGATATCACAGAAGAAGCGCAATGTTATAATAAATTACCATCACATGTAAAAAGTGTAAACTCTTTCAGCGATTAAATCACGACTATCACAGTACATAATTGAAACCACCCACCTCAGATTATAAAACAAAAGGCAGATAAACCGCGCGGAACACTAAGAGAGAAGCCAAAAAGCAAATACAATTTCAAAAGCTTTTGAATTTGTATTAGTACTTTTACTTGTTTTTTAACGATGCGGCGATGTTTCGTGCTATACTGACTCGTGTCAGTACAGCACGAAGCGCGTTGTAGGTATTCGCTTTTGAACTTGTATTTGTACTTTTACTTGTTTTTTAACCCCCGACGTAAAAACGACGGGGTGTCGGGAGTGTTCTTAGCTATGTTTGATGAAAATCGGTCCATGATGGCCGCCGCTACAAAATAGCTAATCACATATTTTTTCACAACTCCATCAATATGGGTATCAAATGAAAAGGCTTCACTAGTAGAATACTTTACACTATGATACATTTCAAAGCCAAGATGACCGGCACCACAAAATGGCGAATTATATATACCAAACGCATTCTCAGGGTGATATCTTTAATATCAAAAAAGATCCATGTGACGAAATACAACTTTAGACGTATCTACAACTTCTCAAAACCAGACTAAATTACATTTAAAAACTTTCGAATAAAAATTAAATTAAAAATTTAAAAAACCCCCAACGCAAAACATAAATGCAATTATTTAAAAAGTAAAAAATAATATCTTTTGTTGAGCCATCAAATGTTTGTTCGTTGAAATGGCGCTATAATGTCGCGGCGGGGTACCGCTAAGTCAGCAATAGCTAAATAGGTAAAATAGCGAACTCATGGATTTGCAATGAGATTTGACTTACGCGGTACCCCGCCGCGACATTATAGCGCCATTTCAACGAACAAACATTTGATGGCTCAACAAAAGATATTATTTTTTACTTTTTAAATAATTGCTTTTATGTCTTGCGTTGGGGGTTTTTTAAATTTTTAATTTAATTTTTTTAACGATGCGGCGTTTCGTGCTATACTGACTCTAGTCAGTACAGCACGAAGCGCGTTGTAGGTATTCGCTTTTGAATTTGTATTTGTACTTTTATTTGTTTTTTAACGATGCAGCGTTTCGTGCTATACTGACTCGTGTCAGTACAGCACGAAGCGCGTTGTAGGTATTCGCTTTTGAATGTGTATTTGTACTTTTATTTGTTTTTTAACGATGCAGAGTTTCGTGGTATACTGACTCGTGTCAGTACAGCACGAAGCGCGTTGTAGGTTTTCGCTTTTGAATTTGTATTTGTACTTTTATTTGTTTTTTAACGATGCGGCGTTTCGTGCTATACTGACTCGTGTCAGTACAGCACGAAGCGCGTTGTAGGTATTCGCTTTTGAATGTGTATTTGTACTTTTATTTGTTTTTTAACGATGCAGCGTTTCGTGCTATACTGACTCGTGTCAGTATAGCACGAAACGCGTTGTAGGTTTTCGCTTTTGAATTTGTATTTGTACTTTTATTTGTTTTTTAACGATGCGGCGTTTTGTGCTATACTGACTCGTGTCAGTACAGCATGTAGGTATTCGCTTTTTAATTTGTATTTGTACCTTTGTTTGTTTTTTAACGTTGCGGCGTTTTGTGCTATACTGACTCGGGTCAGTACAGCACGAAGCGCATTGTAGGTATTCGCTTTTGAATTTTTATTTGTACTTTTATTTGTTTTTTAACGATGCGGCGTTTCGTGCTATACTGACTCGTGTCAGTACAGCACGAAGCGCGTTGTAGGTATTCGCTACTAACAAAACATATGTTACCAACCGACTAGTTTGGGAATAACACCGTTAAATATGTAGTCCAACTATTAATGTTAAACCAAAACTATAACTAACTAATCTTTATATTGGTTATCTTTTTATTTTTTCTTTTTCTTACTTTAAGTACAACAGTTTTGTATCGGTGACCGTTACTTAAAAAATGTATTCTAATGTTATCTTACATTCTCACGTTACTGGCTCTTTTGTCTTTTTGAGAATAAAGTATTTCAACCTTATGTCGCAGGTGAACTCGCCCCCAACGATTTAGTGATAGCATTGCTAAAGGAAGCGATCGAAAGGAATGCTGCGATGGATGTGAGAGGCTTCGTCATAAAAGGTTTCCCTCGCCAGAAGAGACAGGGCCTGGAGTTCGAGCGAAATATAGGACATGCTTCTGTAAGCAACTTCACGTTGAAATAATGGACTTACTTTGGCTCAATAATCTCATTCGCACCCGCGATCAGTCGCGCGCCTTCGCTGGCGTAGTAGCGCGTCGCTGCGGGCAACCGCTCGTCTCATGTAAACCTTTAACCGATACTATACCTTTAGGTCTAGAGATATAGTTGAAAATGGTTTTGTCAGCAAAACTGCAGGCCACTGCGCTACCAACCGCTGCCATCCCGACTTGTTGCCGACACTACGAACGAAGACAGCATCATCACCGCTCCTAGAAGTATTTAGGAAACCCTAACTTTAGACGTCACTGTTTTTTTTTTCGTCAAGTGTGGGACTTCTTCATGTACGCCCAGAGTACACACCAGCCAGGGTAGTACCGGACTCTTATTGGCAGTGACGTGCCTAGGGGTCAAAGCATAGAAATCTTATATCTATGGGTCAAAGTTAGTGCAAACTCGACAGATGAGATAATGATTCAATATCTACTTAGAGATATTTTATTTTCGTGCTTTCTATGTTTTTTTTAGTCGTCTCGCATTATTGATTGCAAGTCTGACTTTAGGGCTTTCATGGAAGGCACGCCACTGCTTATTGGCTAAAACCTCCTGCCTAACAATGTATCCACAGACTTGATGTCCATGCTTTTATTTGCTTGTCGGATCGTCAGGATTTAGTCCGTTAGATTCAGTCATCATGTGGGCAGAATATAGGTTTCGTGCAATGCAAACACACTGGGTATAGGGTACAATCATCATCATCATTTCAGCCGAAAGACGTCCAGCAGTGGACGGCTTTCGGCCTATAGGCTTCCCCCAAAAGGGGGGGTTTTGCCATAATCGCCACGCTTGGCAGGCGGGTTGGCGATCGCAGTATGGTTGTTACAATACACGGCATTTATTAAAACCACAATTTAGCACAAACTCAATTTAAAACAACATTTTCAAAAGTATCGGCACTGGTCACACTTTAACACAACGAATCGAAAGTACAGTTTCGGGACGTATTAGCTCCGATGCGTTCAGACACTGGATTCTGGATGTCTTCCTCGCTGTGGGCTGAAAACATCACGACTCTGTAGAAGCGCGCCAAAAGTATCGATAGATCACGTGTTCTCGATAATGGCGCGCTTGCGATCCGTTTCACGTTCATACTATTGACCGGATACAACAATCTTATATTATTTGATTCACAGCGATTGTGATTTTGAGACGCACCGTTGGTAGGCTTCCCACCAGATGGACCGATGACGTCGTCAAGGTTGCAGGTGGATGCAAGCGGCAGGTTGTCGCTCCTTGTGGCGATTTATGGGGGAGACCTTTGTTCACCAGTGGCCGTCTTCCGGTCGATGATGATGATTTGATTACTGTGAACTCGACAGATGAGATTCAGTGAATGAGATGAAGTGGCATCTCTAGCTACGTTTAGATTAGGAAACCCTAGTTTCAGAAACTACTTTTGGATTGTCGAAAGAATAAGATACCAATGCATTAAAGTGAACCAATTATGTAATCCTGTTGTACAGGCGATAATTTACTTGGAAGCGTCGGTTGATACGTTGTTCAGACGTCTGCAAGCGCGGGCGCCGGCACCGAACCGTATAGATGAGAAACCTTGTACATTGAGACTCCGCATGGAAACCTTCATGAATCACAACCCGGATATTTTCGAACTATATAAATATAGGCTTGTCAAGGTTTGGAACTGTATTTATTACTTAGATTTGTAAGCTCTGTAAGCTCGGTTATTATGGGCATGACAATATCAAGAAAGTGGGCTATGCAGATGGACAGATAGGCAATCGTTCTATGTAAGATACTTATAACACAATTCTATTACGAGACCATTGACCGACCAATGATCGACCATTATGGATTTAGCAGATTACGAACTTTTAGCAAAATGACAATGGGATCGTGTTGGAATGACGAAATTATAAAAATAGCAGACTTGGTTTCATGACATTGTCAACAAATTTGAACATTTATTCATGCCAGATTTCATTCATATATATTTTTACATATTATTTATAAGTGTTATAAGCAATCTGAAGGAGTAAGAAGTTCGTAAACTAAGTCAGTCATTAATTTGTCATTATGTACGAGATTACCATTCTATAGCATTTCTTTCAATGGAGTGTCATTGGTTGACCATTGGAAAGTCATAATGACGCCATTATATTAGTAGATTACCAAACTTGCCAAAATCAACAATTATGAAATCAATGATAGACCATTCTGACACTATTGTAATAGCAGACTTGAGGCCCTGGTGTTCAGCTTTTTTCCATTACACTGGAAGTCGATCGACGCTGGACCCGACTGAGCGCATGATTGACACAATCTGAACAAGCGAATTTCGCCCCATATTCTTCTCTGGGTTTGCCGCATTTTACTAATTTGACCAGGAAAGATTATTTCTTTGTAATTCAACCAGTCTGACTAATGTAGATTGACTACGAGAAACTGTTCTTTTACCTTTTTTTACCATTCATGAATTTATCCCTAATTCATTCATAGATTTCACTTGCCTGTAGTGAAAAGTATTTGGTATTCGCTAAAATAGTAACGAAATAATGGTTCGCTTCACCTATGTTCTCACTTAGTGGCGCTAGTGTAGTTTTCATCGAGTTACAGAGTACCTAAAACAGGTTTCACCGCGGAATTAGGAGTGAGAACTGGAGTGAGTTCTTACAGAATAACATATCAGCACGAACAAACGCAAACTCAACTTAGTAATGATGAAGTGCTGATTCATTCATATTATTATGAAGAATATAATTTTATATATACGTATAATATAATGTGCAGAGGCGATATTTTTTTCAAATCATTGCAGGTACAGAGGCCAGCAAATCAAGCTACGACAAACTGCAAATTTATTTGATAGATTTTCAACGTTATGACAAAAGGATAAGGTTTATATTCAATTGGGAAAATTTGACAGTTTGGCATGGCTTGATGTGCTGGCGTCTGTACCCAAAAAAGGGAAGCTGTTGGTATTTACAAAAAAAAAAACAGAAAAAATATTGAGCACCTGGAAACAATGTGAAAAATGTATTCTGTTTCAGATCAACGCGGAGAAAGCACCGGACCAGGTCTTCCAGGAAATATCGGCTGTTCTAAACAAAATAGTGACTCGAGAGAAATCCACCGCCGCCGCCGTGACAAAATAAATAAGATTTTACCTCAAAGTGAAAGCGTAGCCCGCGAAATGCAAATATTCTTACGTATTTTGCATGTCGTCGCTCAAGAAAAAGTATCGGCAAACCGTGCCATATCCGTATCTCCTTTGATGATCGGACAAAAACCGACTCGAAATGGAACGGGCCATCATGTTACGCTTCGGTGATCGGATCGGGCAAATGATCATATGGATCCGCCTTATGAAAATTAAATAACGTGATTGTTAAGACTATGTCAAACATACCGTACCCTAGATTAACGGTGCTACATTGTTTGTTACATTGTTTGACAGACCAATATAGCGTGGTGTCTGGAAGTTTTTGCAGCCACTGTACATTACGAACATTTAATATAAAAGTATTTCATTTCATCAAATATCATGATACTAGTCATCGCTTCCTTTAAGTTTTTGCCATGTCTTTAAGTTGAAACACACAGCAATCGTCAAGCACTTTTTACTTCTGATACAAACGTTACAGGGACTGAGACGGCCACAAAAATAAATTTTATCCTTACATAATGCCACTGAACTCACCGGGCGAGTTCATTCAATTTATATTGTAGTGCAGGCGACTCACTTGGCGAGTCCAACTTGAAATGAACACGGCATCCGCGAAGACATCATGAAAATCGTAGTGGCATTGAACGTGTTAAATGTATGATCCAATACTATTATGCCCCGTGTCGTGCAAAACAGTATAACGAGCAGACTCTATGCTGTGCTGTGGATGTCACTAAACTTATTGTTTGCACTGTGTTCTCAGCTTATGTGTATAATGACCTTAATAGAGCCCTTCCCAGTTAGTCTACCGTCAACGCGAGCATGATTGAATTTTTTTATTTCATCCAACACAATGAGTAAGAACGCGATAACATCGTACGAAAATTGGAGCGAGGCGATTTTACAAATCTTTTTTCAGGAAATACGTGTTTTTGAAAAAACCTTACAAGTTTTTGGTAAAAATGTTTGTAATTTGTAATCTCCATTACATGTGCAAGGTTTCTATGATAATGTTTTCTTTACTTTTTTGTACGAATACATTATAAATGGCCAAAGTTCAGATAAAATTGGTGCGAAAGACGTCTTTACTGAATTCAAAAAGTTTAATTTTTATTACATTAGGAACCAGCCGGGGTATCTTGTGGTTTTAAGACAAAATTTAAACCACAAGATACCCGTGTGTTCAAAATATCTTGAGCAACATTTGTTATAACGCCTTAATCACGTACAAGATTTTTTTTATGGGAATTGTAACGGATTGGCCACTTGCTTTGTGTTACGGCATGCTACATGCTATTATTTTGTGTTACGTACCAGTACCTTACCAGTCTTGAACGGGTTTAAATCCGTGGTACATGTTGAAAGTATTTTAATTCCTTATCTCTACTTAGTTTCAAAGTCGCTTCCCACTGTCTGTCCCTCTGTACGCTTAGGCTGACCCCACATTAGGCGTGCGCGTTCCTCGGGCGTGTGAGGGAACCGCGCGCCGCGAGTTGCCGCGCGCTCGCTACACACACGTCACACAGCGCAACACGCGACGCTCACGCAGTTCGCTCGCGGAGCGCACGCCTAATGTGGGGGACGCCTAAAGCCCGGTTTCCACCGCGAGCGGAGCGGACCCATTAAGGACTCCGTTTAACTCGCAAGAGTAAACTGCATACATGTGTTTCCACCAACAAAGAGTCGAGCGGAAATGACAAAAAAAGAGAGCGGGCAAAAAGAGTAAAAATGAGCTCGCTTCATCATTTCTCTTCTGCGGTGGGAATCGGACGACAAAACTCTTCCTTGGTGGAAACGCAAACCTATTTTATGAAAACGACGTCCCTCGTTACTCTTTCGCGGTGGAAACCGGGCTTTAGACCTTTGAATCTACGCGATTTTCATCAATAGAGAGAAATTCAAAAGGAAGGTTTTTATACGTATAATTGATCAACATTCCACCCGTGCGAATTCAGGGCGGGTCGCTAGTCATTCATATAAAACTTGGCGAAAATATCAAATTACCAACAGTTTACGTATTAATTTATTTTATTTATATTTATTATTAGCCTGTGTCCCCTACTGCAGGGCAAAGGCCTTCCTCCTTTCCAGTCCAAGTAAAAAATACAACACAGTTAAAAAATCAATTTATTATCGATTAACTTTTAACAAAACATTCGATCTTACTTGACTAGGAATAATTATTATAATATTCCAAATAACAAAATACTTGTAAATACGCTTAACTTATACTTAAGTAGGCTTAAACAAAAACATCCCTATGACGAAGAAAACTGGATATGTAAGAATAAGCTTTTAGAAGCTTATTAGATTTAATTCTGCTGTCAAACATCTGTGCAGTCAACCAATCACGACAGTTAAAGCTACAGAGTTAGGGTCAAGTCACACCGGAATGGCAGCGCAGCGGCCGGCAGTTTTGATGGCAAACCATTTTCAACTTTATCTCTAAACGTCAAGACACAGTATCGCTTAAAGATTTGAGTGCGTCGAGCGGCAGTGCCGCCGGGCGTTTCTGCGAGCCGATGACCGCCGAAGC
Organism: Charanyca ferruginea; assembly: GCA_947361185.1. NCBI lineage: Eukaryota > Metazoa > Arthropoda > Insecta > Lepidoptera > Noctuidae > Charanyca > Charanyca ferruginea. Next base: position 33,991,578 of record OX376057.1, read on the forward strand.
GATACTATGCTTTGAGGTTTAGAAATACAGTTCAAAATAGTTTGGCAGCAAAACTGCCGGCCGCTGCGCTGCCATTCCGGTGTGACTTGACCCTAAGAATTTACGTAGCTTATACGGATTAAGTCCAACATAGGGCCATAATACTCGGCACGATGCGAATTCGCATCGCAGACCGTCTGGTAAGAATTTAAAAAACCGTTCATCATTAACAAAACTCAAACCTGTGGAACATGCTCACATCTATTAATTTTTTGCATCATAATAAGAAAACACTAAATAGCCTACGCACCCCGCGTCACCTTACAAGCAAAAAAAACTTCGAAAATAAATTTAGTCGTTTGGGAACTATAACACCATAGACAGACGCAAAAGTTAAGAGCGTGTATTCAATTCGTGACGAAAACTTCATGTTTTCGCGTTTTGCCCAGAGCTATATCGTAATGATGTGAGCAAATTTTTTAAAGTAAATTACCAGTTTTAGAAAGATTAAGTCTTGTTTTAGGGAACTACAGAATAAAAGTATAATGTTTAATTATGGTTTTTTAAAGCGAAAACAATCATTTCATAGCGTTTTACGAAAATAGACGTCAGAGTTAACTTTCAGGACGAATACAACCATTACAGTATGCCAAAATATTATGTTTTATACGTTTTTCCAACAGAATATACAGTCTCAAAGTGCATAACAGAGCCAAAATTACTAAAATATTACTATTAGATATTAAAAAAACAATATTAAAAAAATACAAAATCAGTTCACTTCAACAATTTTTTTTCACCAGTATTTGAATAAAAATATAACTGATATATTTATTTTATGAAAATAAAGGTTATGCTCAATATACACAATTTTTTTCAGTTCCTTGTATAGATAGTGCAATCCACGAAGACGCGCCCCACCAATTTTTGGTTTACGGGATTTTCGGATTTTCGTGTTGCTCTGTCCTGATTAGTCTATTCATTGCAGTGAGCGCGTGCACTCATGGGTAATTAGTGTGTACCGATAACACTCAAACATTGACGGAAGCTTGCACACATATAAACGGTTAGGAGGTACAGTGGGGCGCGTCTTCGTGGATTGCACGCACTATACTCACGAACGAACTCATTTAATTTAGACAATTTTAAGAGCACTGTAAAACCTCGGGCGCTGTCGTTTGCCGATCAATTTCAATGATTCGTGCTTATTTCGTGCCGCGTATTTTCTTTTCTGACAAACAGACCATTGTGTTGTACTAGTGTGTGTCAATGCTGCTACGCCATTCTAACAATCGTTTAGATTTTGAGTTGCGATAAATCGAATACGCGCCCTTAAACTTAAACACTCCTGTTTTCATCGGCAGTTTAGTAAGTAACCATGAGCTGGGCACTCGCCAGATTTCTGCGCTACCCTACGTGTATTCGTGCTCGGTTTGGTGTAAAGACACCATGTTATACCATGGGACTGATTTGACAGCCGATTTAATAATAGATTTATCCAGCACAGCCTACCTATACAAATAACTTCATGTCCGATAATTTGATTTCGAACAAAATACTCAATTACTATTACTTTCTCTAGTAAGTCTACCAATGTCACTTTGCAATGGATATATGAAAGAAGATTTATTTAATCTTAAAACTTAGATTATTGAGAAAAAAAGTTCGTTCGTATAAACCAGGATTAAGATAGCATTGCCTCCTCTTGTTCCTTCTCCCTCTGTCGGACTGCCACAGCCGTCTCCACCAGGAGGTACAGGCACTTGAACTTGTCCTGCTCACCCTCTGCCCGGCGCATCCTCGGCACCACCTGCAGTTATGGTCCCAAGTCAATTTTGGATAGAATTTTAGACAAGCAAAATTTGAGCTGAGGCCAAATTAAGCTCCTGATTTTTTCTAAGGGCTGATTTTTCAGTAGTCAGATAACTTTTATCTGAGGAATAAAAATGGCGGTTTGACAGCTTATATATACAAAATATATCAAACCGCTATTTTTATTCCTCAGATGAAAGTTATGACTATTGAAAAATCAGCCCTAAGATGATTAAAAAAAAGTAAAAATAAATGACGCCCAGTGGCTTAAGCTTAGCAACAAAAACACAGATGAAGGGACTTTTGTAAAGCAAATAACTGTCAGGTGATGCCGGCATTAAAACACCCCGCACCCATTTACTACTAGTCTATGACTGTCTACTTGAATGAAAATCAATATGTTTAGTATAAAATTTTATTTACACAACAAACAGAAACTCGTCTCTAGGCTAAAAACAAAACAAAAACACTAACATCACTCTAGTGTTTTAACACCGACGTCGCCTACAGTTAGAATGTACAAAAACAAAGTAATTGGATACCACAACATGTGCGCAGCCAAAAATTATATATTCAAAAAACACCCAAACATTTCATTTTTGAACAAAGAGGCAGATCCAGAATGAAATTTTTGACATTTTCCTTCCGCATAATTGCAAGCGTAACCGGATTATGTTCAACGATTGCTTATACTGAGTCCCGGATTAGACCGTGTCTAGGTGTGGCACCACATGTCTGTGGTGGCTACTTCGAGCTCGACGGCGACGGGCGGCGGCGGCTGCGGGGGCGGGCTCACCTGCATGCGGCGCGCGCGCAGGGGGTGCGGCAACTGTGGCAGATGCGCCAGCTGAGGGTGGGCCAACGCCTGCCAGCCGTCCTCACTGCTGGACACTGGCTCCGGGCCCTGGCCCACCATCCCCTCCGTAGTAGTCACGGTCACGACAGATCCCGTGCTGCTGGGATGGAGAAACAAATAATCGGATTGAGAAGGGATTATCTGAGGCGATTAACACACGACGCGGCTAGCGGTGAAGCGGATCTCACGTGGCATCGGTTTGTATAGAAACCGTTGATGCTTAACACACGTACACCGCCTGACCGTACGGACGGCACACGAGACGACCGCATTACCGCGCGGATCACTGAGGGATAAGGTTGTGTTACACTTTTTTTAAATTGACTGTGATGTCGAAAAGTTTAGTTCGGAAACCCATCATCCGCGCGCTTATCGCCTCTCCGCGCGGCGCACCGCTACAAAATCCGCTTTCCGCGGCGGTAGACGGCGCCGTGTGAGAATCGCCTAATTGCACGATTTTGTTCATTCAGCGACAAATCTAAAGCCTCATCACCTACGACTGAATTTGTTCCGATAAACGGTAAATAAGGATTAGGCTGAGGACGTTTCGGGCTTTTGAAACGTTGATGATTGTTAAGAGAATTGATATTGTTTTGTACCAGCGTTTGACTATTGCCCTTGCTGCTCTCGAGCAGAACTGCTCTGAGCTAGTCTCCTGCGGCTCGTTGATTTGTTCTACCATGTCCCTGGCCACGGTCTCTGATACGACTGATGCTCCGCTGTGGGACGGAAAAGGAATCGTCGCAATGACCTTCGACGTTTGGTTTTTAAATGTAATCAAATCTTTATACTTGGAACTTGTTAAAAGAAAAGCACTAAAGACTTACTCCCTAGCAGCCGGATGCAGATCGTGGTCTTCGGGTCCGTAGCGAATGACGGACTGCCACACGGAGGGGTCGTACTTCACTTCCTCCTCGCTGATGGTGCTGGAGTAGCCCTCCTCGCCGTCTCCGAGCTCATCGCCATCGCTCCGGTACACCAGCAATCCGTCGCCATAGTCGTGGGTACGGCCGTCCTGACCGTTCTGTGGGTACTACTTTGATTACCAACCTATCTTAGGGTAATTTATTCGGTTTTTTTTTCTGGTTTGTTTCACATGTACCACAACCACGCCACATCGCAGCGTCTGAAGGTCGTTAAGCAGTGGTTACGTGTGAATAGTGACGCTGCAGCTTTTGGTAGCTGCGTTGTCGTACTGACAAAGTGGTCAGTGTGAATGAAACTATTCATTTTTATAAAAACGAATACCCGACTAGGTGTTTTTTTTGGTGTGGTTGTGGTACCTACGCCTGAATAGACCAATATAATAGGTCTTTTCGCATTATAGTATGTATGAACTAGTAATAAAATCTCTTTGGCTATACTATTTGTATCTGGCTGGTTTTGGTATCATTGAAAGTTTAAATTTTAAAGAACATAATTCCAAATTTGGATTTTTTTTTTGAAAAATTGAAAATGTGTGGTTTGTATTTGTTTTTCGTACTGTCAAGATGAATGAATCTAATGAAGAAATTCGATACATTTTAAAATTTTACTACAAAAAATGTAAAAATGCAACGTAAGCCGCGAAAAAAATTTGCGATGTTTATGGACCTAGTGCAGTATCTGTGAGAGTAGCACAAATTTGGTTTAAGCATTTTCAATCCGGAAATTTTGATGTCAAAGATGCACGTCGCCCTGGTCGCCCTATTACGCATAAAATGGATGCCATTTATGAAAAAGTGGAGCAAGATATCTATATATCAGTAGTTACGACGTAGCTGAAGAACTGGCAATAGACCACAAAACAGGTTTGGCGCATTTGAAAAAAACTGGGTACACAAAAAAGCTCGTTATTTGGGTACCTCACGAGCTCACTGAAAGAAACCTAAAGAACCGTGTACTCATTTGTGATTCTTTATTACGACGTAATGAAACCGAACCATTTTTGAAGAAGCTGATGAAAAGTGAAAGATGGTGATGAAAAGTGGATCACGTACGACAAGAACGTGCGAAAAAGGTCGTGGTCAAAGGCCAGTCAGGCTTCACAGACTGTGGCGAAACCCGGGTGATGCTGTGTGTGTGGTGGGATTGGAAGGGCATTATTCATTATGAGCTGTTACCACCAGGCAGGACCATCGATTTTGAACTCTACTGTGAACAACTGATGAGATTAAAGCAAGAAGTTGAGAGAAAGCGGCCGGAATTAATCAACAGAAGGGGTGTGGTTTTTCATCATGATAACGCTAGACCTCACACATCTTTAGCCACTCAGCAAAAATTAAGAGAGTTTGGCTGGGAGGTGTTAATGCATCCGCCGTATAGTCCTGACCTTGCACCTTCAGATTTCCACCTATTTCGGTCTCTTCAGAATTCTTCAGGCAGTGTCAGGTTAACATCACGAGAGGACTGCCGAAACCACTTGTCGCGGTATTTTGATCAGAAGTCCCAAAATTTCTATAGCAAGGGGATCATGTCCCTACCTACAAGATGGCAAAAAATTATCGAACAAAATGGTACCTACATACTGTAGTTAAATGTAGATAAACTATATTAAAAAATGTTTTGAATTTTCTTAAAAAATGCGAAGAAACTTTTTTCCCAACCTAATAGTTTGATAGTTAGCTACCATTGGGCTCGTGGATGCAACCGCAACTGCCGAGCCCTGTTTATCGATCTTGGGTTCGATTCCCAAGTTGGGCAAAAAGCGTTATTGAGTTTTTGCATTAGGATTGTCTCAATAACCCGGAGTTTGAAAGTTGGTGGTATGACACCCCCGTGCCTCGGCAAGCACGTAAGGCCGTTGGTCCTGCGCCTGATCTCTCCTTGGTCGTGTCGGATTGCCGTCCCATGGGACTATGTGAAGGAAAGGCACGTATTTGCCCACACACTTGGGCACTAAAATATATCCAGCGTACCTACTTGGCTAGCCTCCATTGGGACTGGCCACCGTGACTGAAATTCGGTCGGAAGAATATTATTATGGTTGAAGAAGTAAACCAGAACCTTGTGTGTATAAACGTGGGAGAGAGATAAAAAAAATCTACACAAACCTCCACAACGATTCCATCCCAAGCCGCTACGTTGACGCCGTCTCCTGGTACCACTCCCATCCCCGATGTGGAGGCCCCACCGAGCCCTGCCATAGGCCCCACTCCTATGTTAGCCCCTGGCTGCTTTCTACCCCTTCGGGATATGGTGTAGTGCAGAGGGTCATGTCCCTCGCGTCTAATCATCTCAGGAAGGATACGACGGCGTGCATTTATGAACCAGTTGCAGACCTGACGTGATATAAACTCTTTTTTTAGATGCAATCATTTATAAAACGGGTTTTGTATTAACTCTAGACAAGAAGAATCTTTAGATCATGAAATGTATGACCCATATTTGTACACAAACACAGTTGTGTAACACAAAATAGTTGCTAAAACAATAGCAACTTGTTTTTGTGTTGCGGGGCCCGTATTCAATTAAACAAAAGCTCAGCAACATTCGTTTCAAGAATCATTATTTTTGATGTTGCGTCCAACAATGTTAACCTTTTGACCGCCAGAGTCATGTATAAATGACAAACCAAAATGTGGCCAGCACGTCACGGTCACCGGTCACCGGTCATTCCATAGAGTACCTATGTAACTTAGCTTGACGCAGAGGGCACGTTTTTGCTTTTTTGACGTGGCGGTCAAAAGATTAAACAATAATAATAATAAAAAGCGTTTATTTTGTGATATCATAAAGTCGGTTTCCTGCGACACTGTTTATTACATATTTTGTTCAAAGTCAAAGTCAAAGTCAAATAATTTATTTCAATTAGACCATTAAAAAGGCACTTTTGAACGTCATAATAAAAAAATATAAAGTTGATTCTAGTTGCCCATTCCAAAAGGTAGCTTCGTATGGAGAAGAATGGGCAAGAAACTCCATACTCACTCTTTTAAAAAAAAATGTGTACAATATTTTGCATTTACAGTTTTCAGTTATATAACTATACGTGAATACGATGGACCTTGCATAAAAACACTATATTGAAGTATGTACAAAGTATTACAAGATAAAGAATGACAGCTAAGTTGTATACATAGATACATAGTGTTCACATATTATTATTTACAATTATTGTAAAAGTAGACAACCACTCCATACATTTCAACAAACTATGAACCTATGAACCAGTGTGTGACCCAAAGCAAGAATTAAATATAATGTATATACTAAGTATAAATTAAGTAGTTTTAATTAGCAATCCGTTTGATTTTGTCTAGACTGTAGATTGTCCTATGGAGCCCGGACCAGCATGTTTCCAAGCATTCTTATCATGGATATAATCCTCTAAACTGTAATATGCTTGGTTACAGAGTGTACTTTTAATATATGTTTTAAATTTTCTTTCATTTAGTTGCAATATATATATATCACTAGGAATTTTGTTATAACACTTAACACAGAACCCCATAAAAGATTTATGAACTTTAGACAATCTAAAATATGGTTGAGCTATTTTGTCTTTGTTTCTAGTATTAATATTATGTCTATCACTAACCTTATTAAATAAATGTAGGTTTTTTCTTACGTACATAATATTTTCATAGATAAATTGGCAAGGCACTGTCATTATATTAATATTTTTAAATAGTTCCCTAAGAGAATCGTGGCGACGTAGATTATAAATGGCTCTAACAGCTCTTTTTTGTAAGATAAAAATGGATTCAATGTCGGCAGCCCGACCCCACAGTAAAATACCATACGACATAATGCTGTGAAAGTAGCTAAAGTAGTTAAAGTGTTAGATGTTTGGTGTTAGAAAACACAAAACAGGTGTCTCAGGAGACCCGGCTTACAAAAAATTTTACTTCTGCTAAACTGTAAAGCAGTTTATTGGCAGATGTAGCCCCCATATATAACTTCAATTGTTTAAAAAGCAGACCTATCAGTGGTCGTTGGACAGACCTGAGAAATAGATTAATTACTAAATATTAATCTACACAATGATGGGATAAATCTACTATTAAATCGGCCTAGGTCTGAAAAGTGCAAGGTGTTTTTATAATTTCCTGAAATTACGTATGAAAGAAAGAAATGAGAGAATCTGCTAAAATGGGTAAGTAAGAATTGTAGATTAGAATGAATGTGAGTAGGTCATAGTCTGGTGCAATTGGTAACATGCTAGTCGCTGCTGCAGCCGGCAATCTGTTAATTGTGCATTTGTGCCTTAGTATGTTTGACCTTATAAAGAGTTATTTGTTTGTTGGTTTGAAATTTTGTATGTAAGGGGCAATCACCAAAACTACTCATCCGATTAAAAAAAATCTTTCCCCAATAAGAAGCTACGTTATCCGTGAGTGCTATAGGCTATTTAGCATTATCAAAAAATTAGGGATCCTTGAGAAAATTCACGCGGACGAAGTCGCGGGTAACATGCTAATTATAGCACATAATTAGCACGTTGCTGCATTGCTAAATAATAATCAAATGGACGGTACTAAGTCTGAACTACTTTTACTTTAAGTAGACCTCTGCCTCATTAAGACGCCATGGCGACTGGCTACTTCTGGCATCCGAAGGTCGCCAAGTCGAGTGGCCATGGCGTCTCGACAAGTCGACAGTCCATAATGGCGGCTGACTGGCGACTGAGTGAGCGAGGTTCAGTTTACTCGTGTACATTATAGTGGCATAGTCGCCAGGCCGCCAGAGTATCCAGAAGCCACGTAGGGAGCTGTAGCTTGTGGCCACCCTTCCAACTTGTCGACGTTGCCAAACTGTCGCCAAGTGAGTTAGGTACCATACATTTCAATATTAACTGCTTGGATACGTAGCCGGTGACGTCGCCATGTCGTCTTAATGAGGCAGAGCTCTTAGTGCAACCCTCTTACTTGCAATACAGTCAGGTTTGCCTCCTGGCTCAGCGCAAGTTTCTCAGCATCGCTTGGGTAGGCGTTGTAGCGGTGGTCATACAGCCATCTCTTCAAGATCTTTACCGAGTGCTTCGGTAGGTTCCCGCGACGCTTGCGCACCGAACCAACTATCACCGCCTGGGTGAAACAGAAGAATTGAATATTTGACGATCAGCTATTCTGTGAAAACTCACTTCAGTACTCACTTCTGATTCCGCGGTAAAAATTGTATTAGGTATTCCGGAACTCGATGAAAACTACGCTAGCGCCCACTTAGTGAGAAAATAGGTGAAAATAACAATTTTAACGAATACCAAATACTTTTTACTTCGGGTAAGTGAAATCGGAAATGAGAATAAGATTCGAATTCGCGGGTAATCTCTTACAGATTTATACCGCAGTAGGTCGATTCTGTAAAATTCAAACAACAACTCGCAACTCGTAATCGCTATTCACTGTCACTTCGCATAAGGTTCAAAATGACCTTGATATATTTGACACTTTGAATCGGGTTCGAGTGCGAAGTGAGCGTCGAAGTGACGGGGATTACCTTACAGAATGCTACTTCTTACGTCATCTTATACCTACTTTATCTGTCAAAATCTCCCTGTCAATTTAGTTCAACTCGCTGACACGCTCACAAGAGTGGCGCTAGTGTAAATTCGAATTATCAACCGAGTTTTTAGAACGCCAATCAAGAAACTCACAGCGGATTCAGATTCGAAGTTTAGAATGAGGTCTTACAGAATCACACCCCAGCTGTCTAATTCAGAACTGACACGAAAATAGGTTAAAACACTGTGATGAAACAGGTATTTAGTTTGGACGCGAATCTTTCGTCAAGTGTACAGTCAATCTATACATATTTATGCTCGTGCATAAATATGTATAGATTGCAAAATTTAAAATCAATTTTGTCTTACCTACTTATAGATAAAACTTATTTTATAGTCGTTTGGGATCAAAAATTCCCTATTCGTAATCCCATAACAATTCAATCAATAGTTTAGGAGAAAATCAGTTTAGAATGAGACCTACTGTTTACATGTTTTTGCTCGTGACTGTACAACGGGCTGCCGGCTCATGGTAGTAGGAGGTACTGTGGGGTTTTAGTCAGTAAGGGCAATATCACTGGGACACCATGGTGGCGCAACCAGTCGCCGGCCACCAACAAAATGTATACCACTCTATGGGAGATATTTCACTGGGACACCATGGTGGCGCAACCAGTGGCATACATTTTCCATGGTGTCCCGGTGAAATATAGCCCTAAGAGTTCGAAATAACCCTTAATTTTCCCGAGACGGAGGGTATCCATGAAGATTTCCGAAAGACTAAAAAAAGATACAAGCAGGTATAGAAACGATTTTAAGTACAAAGTAACCAAAGACAACATAAAAAGGGTTAAGCTACATTTGCCGTGGTCGGTCTGTGGATGGGTGACCATCCATTTCATACCGAGTTCCTTCCGTGCCTCGGAAAACACGTAAAGCTGTTGGTCCCGGATGTCATTCGTGGATCTATGGCCGTCGTTATAATAATAATAATAAAACATTTAATTCAGACCAAGTCCATATTCTTGTTAGTAACAATTCGCTTATTTATATAAACTAATGTTAGTAGGTATGGTACACAGCACACTTAAATTGCGAAATGAAGTCGCATCCATCTTTGCAGCATGGGGGACTCCCACCGATCTGCAAAAACACCCAGTATAGTGTTGGTACTGCCACGAACGCGAGTGAGTAGGGAGGCGCATCTTTTCCGAATGAAAGTCATCGACCCGCACTTCAGCAAACATCCCTGACGCAACGCCATGGCAGCCCCAACAGTACCCTGAGTGCATTGTTATATTGGACACGCAGGTCGCTGTATACCCGCTGCGAATAACTGACCCACAGGCTGCAGGTGTAAAAAGATTGGCAATATGCTTTAAAAAGCGTGATTTTGACCGAATTCGTACACCGTGCAAACCTGCGGGCCAGCATGTTACAACGAACAGCCAGCGACCTGCGTTCCCTTTCTATATCAATATTATCACTAAGTAATAGTCATCATTAAGTTATGGGTAGCCTGAAGTCAGAAAGTTTGACTACCAGTCTTACCAAGGGGTATATTATTGCCTAGTGACTGGGTTGCGGAGGTCAGATAGGCAGTCGCTGACCGATCCATGTTGGCAACATAACCTATGACACTCGACGACAATAGTGTTCTCTGTCAGTTGTTTTTTTTTTGTAATCAGTCAGTCAGATAAACTTGCACTAGGACCCTACCGCCTACCTAAACTTCACGTGCAACACCGAGCGCAAGCCAACGACGTAAAAGACCCCGGGGTCATGGTTAGACAGTAAGTTAAACTGGAGCAACCACCTAGGCAACAAAATAAACAGCAGCTGAAAACTGCAGCAACCATATAAACAACAAAATAACCAGGGCTTGCGTCACCTTTTGGCAATGCAGAAAAATTATAGGCAAGAAGTGGGGCATATTCCCTAAAGTAATGCTATATCTATACAGCGCGGTAATCCGTTTCATGATAGTTAATGATTCGGTGGCGTGGTTGGAGTGCCTGAAGACCAAGCTAATCACAGCATCCAATAAACTTTAGCATATACAAAGACTGCATGGCGACGACGGCAGCATTATACTTAAAGACATGAAATCTCTGGAGCCAGAGTAGCACCCAACAAATCGCGTTCAACAAAACACGTGATATATTTCCAACGTTACACTAGTCCGTCGTCCACGCCTACGGTTGGTTTTTGAAGCCTGAGAAGAAACAAACGTCGCATATTATGGTGGTGAATCTACTGGTCAATTCACTGAAGGTAACATCTTCTATAAATTCTGTAGATGGCATAGACTGGCTGACTTTTTTTTTATGTTTGTTACCTGATTTCTTTGGACTGGGTGAACCGATTTTGATGATTCTTTTTTTATTTGAAACGTAGTGCTTCCCGTGTGGTCCCATTTTAATTTGGTCCAGTTCTGACAGTGGCATCCATGAGAAAACCGTATAAATCTTAAATTTGCATTAAGTATGTGCGCGATTTGTTACGCGATTTCTCCGGCAAACGTAAACCGATTTTGAAAATTCTTTTTTTTATGGATAGGGTATGCTTCAGGGGTGGTTCCATATAAATTTTATCGAAATTGATTCAGCACTTTAAAGTCAATGTGTGTTCTGTGCTAAAGTTATTTTTCACTTTTTAGTTTTTGAAGGCGGTTGTCTTTTTTGTTAAAAGCTTTTTTTGTCACCTTTTTTGGATAATTGGCGACTAGATTACTAAACTAGACAAAATAAATGTTCAAAGTCTACACTAACATACGTGTGAAATTGACTTTGTCACTTGGTTCACATTCAAAAGTAACTTCACGAAGCAATGTTTTGCCGTATCTTATATTTCTGTTTTTGAATAGAAGTTTTGTCCACCAACGTGGAAATCTTTTTTTCTTTTTAATAAAATTATATATATTACCTACAGTAAACGCAGCAGCAGCAGCACGGGTTTCGTTAGACGCCATGGTTTGTCGTGCATGATCAGGTGTAAAATGGCGGACAGGACAGACGCAGAAGTAAATCAGCTGTAAACACGATGCGGCGCCATTTTGAATGTCGCGCCCTCGAGGCTCGACCCGAGGCTCGTTGCTTCAGCCTGCTGCCTCGTGATGTTTTAAATACGTACCGAGGTAGCTCACACACGAGCCGTGCGTAGCGAGGCTGCTTAATCAGAGGCTGCCTCTAATCCGTACGCACCTTTAAAGATTTACGAATGACAGCCTGGAGCAACAGCTTTAGTAAGTGATTTTTAATTCACGGAAATGGACCGTTTTATGAGAGTAGAAACTAAGTAGCGCGCAATACAAATTATAAACAAACGAACATTTTATATTAAGTCCAACTCTTCCATATTAGGTATCTGGTCATGGTTATGAAAACAAATCATTTTCATCATTTATTTATTTATTTATTTATACTTCATGCACAAAGGTACAAAGGCGGACTTAATGCCTTAGGCATTCTCTACCAGTCAACCAAGGGTGGTGAAGAGATAACATGGAAGGTGCATATGAAAAAAAAAATATATTAAAAAAGTTAAAATGATATAAACTTACGAATATATAAACTATACATACATAATTTACTGTTTGGTATATAACATACCTATATAAAATATATATAAACATATAATATATATATATTATATATATAAATAAAGGAACAAAGTATTATGAGATGACTCTGCTTATTTGTGCTGAAAATAAGTTCGCAATTTCCGCTTAAATGCATACTGGCTGGTGGCCGTTCTGATATCGAGAGGAAGCGCATTCCAGAGAAGAATGACCTGGATATGAAAGGAAGAATGAACAAAATCAGAAGTATGAGAAGGGCAAAGTAAGAGAAGGTTGTTAGAAGATCGCAGATTTCTAGCGTGTGAAGAACATAGATATTGAAAGTGGGACATTAGATAAGAAGGTGGGGGAGAGAGAGTTGAGTAGGGAGAAAAGCGTTGTCAGTGCACGCAAACTTCTTCTCTGGCGAATGGGCAACCATTTCAACTGAGACCTGTAGTTTGATACATGGTCATATTTCCTCAAGTTATAGATAAACCTGATACAGTTATTAAGGACCCTATCAAGCTTATCAAGCAAGACTGCGTTTAAGTCAAAGTAGCACACGTCACCATAGACAATAATAGGGAAAATTAAAGTCTGCACAAGCATAGTCTTCGTCTTAGCAGGCAAAAAGTTCCTCAGACGATACAAGGATCGCAAAGTTCCGTTGGCTCTTTGACTGACACTAGAAACCTGACTTTGCCAAACAAGTGTCGAGTCAAGATGCAAACCGAGATCTTTCACGCTAGGGCTAATGGGAATGACAGTAGGTACCATTGAACATAATCGGAGGAAGAGAGCAAACCGCCACTCTAGCCATCATACGGGAGCTTCCAATTATAATGGCCTGACATTTTGAGGGGTTTACGGACACCCCAAATCTATCAGACCAGTCTTTGATAGCGTCCAAGTCTCGGTTCACATCCTCTATAGCGTCCGATAAACCTTCCACCCGCGTAGCTGAATACAATTGAAGATCATCGGCATAAAGATGATACGAACACCGAAGACAGTGAGTAATAAAATTAATGAAGATAGAGAATAGTAATGGAGAAAGAATACCGCCTTGTGGAACCCCAGCATCCAGACCATGCCAACTCGTCATTGTCCGCCATTGCGCTTTGGCAGGGTCGCCATGTAAGGCAGGAACTCGAGGATATATTGTACTGTCTTTATTGTAACGATTAAACTATTAAAAGGGGTTACATCTAAACGAAATAATGCTGGTAACATAAAATAAGGTTGATTACACTCTACAAGGCCGAATGCTTGGAAATCTCCCTGGCAGCCTCAGCTATCTAAACAGGCGGGTAGTAGGACAACCAATTCGCTTACTGTCAGATAGTATGACTGTACTACAAGCTCTAAACAGCTACACGGTCAGCTCCGGGCAGATACTCGAATGACACCAAAAACTCAACAAGGTTGTTACATTCAATGGAACATAGCAGTTCGCGTGGTAACGATGCAGAAGATGAACTCGCTAGAAAGTGGTCGAGTACAGACGCGGTGGGTCGAGAACCAATAGTGCCTCTCTCTTTTGAACACCTACGCACCATGGTAAGAAAACGTACCAAGGATCTACATCAAAGACTGTGGACCGAACTTGGCGAGTGCAGGCAAGCCAAGGAGACAGTTCCTGCGATTGATGGCCGTTTCACGAGGCAGGCCCTCCGACTTTTCAAACAACAGCTGCATACGGTCACAGTCGCCATAACCGGCGATGGGTTTTTCAATAAACATCTCTTTGTCGTAGGAGTTACCGACAAACCACTGTGGGTGCAGAGCCGGCATGGGGGCAGACGAGACAGCAGCCCATGTGATCTGAACTACCTACGGGAGACCGCTAGTAACGTCATGGCGCTGCTGAGCTTGAGTAGCAGGGGTGGATCGAATGATTTACTTCCCATCTGTACGTAAAATACGCGCCGAGACGTTGAGTTGCGGACACGAGCCCGTTATTTTATTTTATTTATTATTAAGGCACATCAACAAATATATACAAATAACAAAGAACAGAGACAGACTAGTGTTTACGTCAATTACAGTCGTACACAGCATTCACAACAAAATAGAAGAACAAACTCAGTATTCACGTTACAAAAAATTTAAAAAGAAAACAAAAACAATAAAAGAACCAAGACTAGCTAAAAGCACGGTAGCAGAAAGAATACCGGGCCCTTATCAACTTATGCATTGACTTTTATATTACTTTGTTGTCTTCAGTCTTCCCCTCATAAACTCATTTATAATCTGATTTAACATCATTACCTATCTACATTTATAATAATTATGATCTAAAACGCGTGTGATGGTCGTGGAAGATATTCAAATCATAAAGATTGTAAAAACTGTTGTACGTGGACGATAGCCTAGGCATCGGAGCTTTCATGCCTAAGTTGGATTTTATGACGCGGGGAATTTAAAAATGGACGTGCATTTTCTCCGAGCAATTAAGTTTAGGCATATTTATTTCAATCCGCTCTAGAAGTCGGTCAGATTTAAAAGAACCGATCAACAGTATCACCATACCATACCATACCATACTTATTTATAATTATAATATTAATTTAGTAGAAATACCTCCCAAGTTACCTGAGGCGGTGGCGGTGGATGGCGCTGATGCGTGATGGTAAGATGACGACCGTCCGTGTTCCAGTCGGAACTGTCCATCCTCTGTGGAATAACGTGATTTACTTATTAAAGCTACTGTCTGTGTGGTGTCGGACGTAAAGAATAGCACCATCCCATATATTCCCGTGGGTGTCGTAAAGGCGACTAAGGGACTTACCAGAGAATTGGCAGCAGCGTTCTCTGTACCTTTGCAACAACCATACTGCGATCGCCAATCCGCCCGCCAAGCGTGGCGATTATGGCAAAACCCCCCCTCGGGGAGGCCTATATCCAGCAGTGGACGTCTTTAGGCTGAAATGATGATGATGACTTATTAAAGCAAGACTTAAAAAAATAACTCCCTGAATTGAACTGTGTATTTTTTTTTGTTAACCGACTTCTAAAACGATGTGGTTATCAATTCGGATGTTTATATAAATACATAATTATATTTTTTTTTTATGTATGTTCGGGCATAACTCTGTCATAATATACTTATAGACTGATTTGCAAAATTCTTTTTTTTTGTTTTAAGGGGTTTGTTTCGCAATGGTCCCATATACATTTTATCGAAATTGATCCAGCCTTTCTTAAGAAAATCAACAAAATCCCAAAAAAAATACTTAGATGACGTTCAAGTTTCTTCAATCTTTGGAGGACTTGCAATCTCTTTTAAAGTGTGTCGCCGTTTCTTAATGGATTTGAATTTTAAGGCAATACTAAAAAGCGAAAAATAATACACACTTATTCTTACATTTTTTGTAATTTTCAGCCCAGTATTTAGTTGTAGATATAGTAATAAAAAAATTATTCGCGGAAGTAACAAATATATGTTTATAGAATTATAGTAAACTAGCTTTTGGCCCCGACTTCGTTCACGTAAATTGCGGTCATCGTGGAAGCAGACGAAGTTGCGGATTAAAAAGTATCCTATGTCCTTTTCCTTCCTGCCTGATAGACAGGCCTGGGTATGGTTGTGCCTATTTACTGAAAATATGACGTCTACGAGTTTTACTAACTGGGGAAAGTTATGTTAATGATTTTAATTAGGTACTATAATTCTGCAAATGCATACCTATTTGTTACTCCCGCGAATATTTTTTTAATTGCAACACAACCTTAATACTTGATAAGAAAAAAATAATTTTGCGGGCTGCCCTGGAGCATCCATGTGGCCGGCCTAGGGTGGAGCACGCTTGCCTTAGATGAACCGGTTCACTCGTGTCTTAAATATACCCAGATTATATTTATCGGGGAACAGAGAGGCGGGCAGTGAACACCACAATCTGATAGTTCGCACAATAAATTACGAAGCGAAGCGCTTGGTTCGAGAACGTAGAATTTCAACCATAATAGCAGTGACACTTCGCCGTACCTGTACGCGTCCGATAATGGAGTGGGGATGGGGGAATTAAGTTGTGCAATTCCAAAGCACGCTCTCGAAATGTACCTCACAAAAGACCGATAGGCCGGCAACGGTGCAGCGATGTTCAAGGTTCTGGAGCTTAAGCGATTTTCACACGACGCCGCTTACTGCCGCGGAGAGCGGAGGTTGTGGTCGACGTGAGACCGCTGGTCCATTGGATACGGTCAGGCGGTGTACGTGTGTTAGGCATCAGCGGGTTACATACAAGCCAATTCAAACTCAAACTCTAACCATTTACAGGTACTTTTGAATTGTCAGAGTCCAAACAGTAGGTTTCTATGGAGAAGAACGAGCAAGAAACTCCATGAACACTCTTTTAAAATCAGTAATATTTTACAAATTTAGGTTACATCATTCATGTTGACATGAATGATGCGACGCGAGATACGCTTTACCGCCTGCCGCGCCGGTGCGCGGCGTCGTGTGTTAATTGCAAATTCAACCAACCAAACGTGGTAAACAATTTGATAAACGTGATACAGGGAGCATAGTGGGTGGGGTGGTTAGTGGGTGGGTAGGTGGTGGGTGCATTGTGTCTATTATAAGTCATTTATTTCTTAACAATAGTACATTGTGTCGAAAATTATGTTAGAACAAACACATAATAAAAAAAAATCAAAACCATTAATAATAAGAATAATAAATTAATACATATACATTTGTTGTCTCTGATTAATGTCATAAAAATAATAATAATAAAATATGTAATCACTCAGTCACAGCCTTTTGTCATTTTCAAATTCATTAATACTATAGTAGCCCTTCTTCAACAAATATGTCCTTAATTTGTTCTTAAAAACATTTTTACCATGTATGCAATTAAAAGTCTATAGGCAACTTGTTTCGTCAAAAGTTTCTTTGCCGCCTGTATTTACAAGATGCAATCAAATAATGTAAAGTATTTATTAAAGTGTGTGTTACCTGAGGTGGTGGGGGGTGTCGAGTGTGCGTCATAGAGGGATGGCGACCCTCAGCATCCCAGTCCGTGCCGCTCTCGTTATCCTCCGTCGATGATGTCGACGGAAAACGGTCTCGCGCTGAACGAAATACAATTCATAGGTTGAAAGGGTATCCAATATGTATAGAAAAGGATCGTAATCAATCTAAACGGAACTATGAACCCTCATGAAGCGATCAATATGTGGACCATTTTTATTAATTTTATTTGATTTATGAACTTGAAAACGATCTCGCGCTGACCGAAATACAATTCTTATGTTGAAAGTATTCATAATATGTGAGTAAGTATAGGAAAAAATATTGTAAAAGTAATTTAAAAAAAACGGAATTGTGAACTCTCGTGAAAGCTATATTTAATATGTAAGTAGACCAATTGTATTAAATTTATTTGATATAAACCGACCTCAATAAGCTACTGTTTTTTTTTACAAACCCAGCCAGTTCAGCGTTAATTGATTAAATCAATAAGATAAGAAAGAAAAAAAATGCTGCTTGCATAAATGCTCTACTACTTTTTACCCGACTACGGCAAAGCCAAAGGAGGGTTATGATTTTGACAGGCTATGTATGTATGTATGTATGTATGTATGTATGTATGTATGTTCATCTGTTCGCTCATAGCTCCTAAACTCCTTATCAGAACTGAACAAATGAGGTATTGTTAGAAGCGCCTTGATCGTCCGCTGGTTATAGGCTATATGACGTATCACCAAATCCAATGTGGCGCCCTCTGGCGGACAAAAAAACCAAGATTTAAAAAAATTATGAAGACAAGCATACCGTGTTTGGTATCATTGGAAAAGGGTTCACTAGTACCTTTCAAATATATAATATTTAGTGGTGATTTGTCACAAATTATTGTAAAAAAAGGAAAGATTACCAAATAAATTAAGATACGCATACCGTGTTTAGTATCATTGGAAAGGGGTTCACTAGTACCTATTAAATATATAATACTTAGCTGTGATTCCAAAATGGTTTAAATAAAAAAATAAAGTTTAAAAACTAAAACCCGACCACGACAAAAAGTGATCTAAAAAAAAATAAAGTTTAAAAACTAAAACCCGACCACAACAAAAAGTGATCTAAAAAGTACAAAACAAGAAAATATTTCACACAGAAATCAAGACATAGGTACAAAATGGTCAAGGTAAGCCGTGGTTGCATGCCTGTATCCCATATGAGTGCGATGAACATGAATATAATGGCATGCAACCACGGCTTACCTTGACCATTTTGTACCTATGTCTTGATTTCTGTGTGAAATATTTTCTTGTTTTGTACTTTTTAGATCACTTTTTGTTGTGGTCGGGTTTTAGTTTTTAAACTTTATTTTTTTACTGTGTAAGTAGATACTTATTTTAAATAATATATATTCTAAATCACCATTTTAGAACAATATGGATTTTTTTTAGAAAATGGCAGACATATTAGAAACAAACCGTGTTCGCGAACTAAATAGTTTGTTTATTGTGAAACAATATAATATTTAAAAAAGTAAAGGTATAAATATAAATATAAGATATCATGTAAATTCTTTACTTACTACAAGCTTATAAATAACTTTCTTCGATCGTATGTGTTTTCGGTTGTGTTTAGATTGGAATAACTTAGAAAGCATCATGCATGGCATAATTTGCTACTACAACTAAAAAGTCCCATTGACGAATGCTTATTTAAAGCCGCTGTATTTAATTTACAAAATCAAACTATGGAAGTACCCAACTAACTTTCAGTAGGGAGTTATAAATACATCCTACTGTAACAGACAGGCCTCATAGGTGCATTGTATGTAATACAAGGGGATTTGAATACTTACGCAGTTTGATCTTCATAACTTTGATCACGGACCTAGGCAGCGTGGCGACTTTACCAAATAATCAACAAAGTTTAATTCCCGCCACCAAACTTCACGCTTTTGACATGAGCTGCCAATTAATTATGATATTTGCAATTGACATCACAAAAGTAACTAGTGAAAAAATGATGATGAAATAAACAAAATGGGTGGAAGATGATTAACCAAAGACCGCTCTGTAAGGAATGAATTCGTTTCATTTATGTTTTGTTTTAAAAATCGATGCGCTTTTGTGACAATTGACAACGACGTGCACTGTAGCTTGTCATTTGAAATTTTGTATAAAAAATAAATTAAAGCGGCCAGTTAGCATGGCGGGGGTGCAAACTTTTTTTTCCACTGAAATCAACACAACTTTTTGCATTATAAAAATATGAAATCGTGATCGTTGATAAATCGATTTATCGATTTATTATAGATTTATATTATAGATTTATTTCTTTTACGCTGTGTGGTGCCGGCCGCAATTAGCACCACCCCATTTCTACCCGTGGGTGTCGTACAAAGCGACAGAGGGATATTGACCAGAGGATGAGCAGCAGCGTTCTTCTGAGTATCATAACACCTACTGCGATCGCCAACATGCATCGGCCAAGCATGGCGATTATGGCTGAACCCCCCTTGGGGATACCTATGCCCAGCAGTGGGCGTCTAAAGGTTGAAATGATGATGATGATGATGATAAATCGATTAAAAATTAATATATACGATATCATGCTAGGTTTGCTCAATAGTTTTTAAAGTCCCCTTTTATTAGCGTCACCTGTAACTGTGTAAAAAATCATTGAATTCGAATTTATCCAACTTCTAATTGTCGTATCGATTTGAAACTTCGCAAATGTATTTAATTTCTCTGACAATACAGTAATCTGATGATGGATCTGGATTCTGGAAGGCAGATCCATCATCTGATGCTACAGAAATATAACAGACTAGCGACTTCATCTGCGTAGACTTGTGAATAAAGTTTGGACTTTATCTAAGTTATCCCACAGGAACACGAAAGCGGGATAAAAAATATTCTGTATGATAGGCTAGATCAAATCTATACGTGTACCAAAGAATCATGGCATGATAAGTAATAAAAAAAATAAGATGTTTAGAGAAGTTGAAATTCTAATTCGAACCTATTCACAATATTTTTAAAACCCCGCAATAAAAATGGATGTTACAAATTAATTATTTACCAAGAAGCTCATTATTTCAGAAACGGTGGCTGACAGTAACAGAGACTCTGACAGCCGCTGTTTCGCAATTCTTACATTTAAACTGAATCGTTTTATGGGAAATAATGTCACAAATAATTATTATTTTTTTCCACACACTTGTCACATCACTTGTCTGCCAATTTTATAGATCCGTTAACGTCGCTTGTCACTTTCTTGTTATTATAAACACAAAATGGCCATCGAGATGAAACGAAAAAGTATTATTTTCATTTCGTAATATTTTAATTATGCGGGGCTTTAAAAATATGCTAAGTATATCAATCTACTCCTGGTAATGTATTCTTCACATTGGAAAATATTTTAAACCCTCGTAATTTTTTTTTTCATACAAATTAAAGTATGGGTCTCGCCATGATTCTTTCAGCTATTTTCGTTCAGCCGTGTATGCGTGAAAGAGTAACAGCCAAGCCAACCATCCATCCTCACAAACTTTCGCTCGTATATATAGGGGTATAGGATAGGATTAGGTACGAGGAGCTCGTGGCTAAGTTAAAGCCGTACAGATCGATCGGTCAAAGGTTAAGCTAAGCTAGCCGCGGTCGGTCTGTGGATGGGTGACCATCCCTTTCATACCGAGATCCCTCCGTGCCTCAGAAAGCACGTAAAGCCGTTGGTCCCGGCTGTCATTTGTAGATTTTTGTGTCACTTCTAACCTTCGAAAACAACTTAAGAGTGTGAAGCAACAATACCTAGATTTAGATGAAACTTGGACTTTATTTTCAACCGATTTCAAAAAAGGAGGAGGTTATCAATTCGTCTGTATTTTTTTTTTTTTTTTTTTATGTTTGTTACCTGATTTTTGGGACTGTGTGAACCGATTTTGATGGTTATTTCTTTATTTGAAAGCTAGTGCTTCCCGTGTGGTCTCATTTTAATTTGGTCCAGTTCTGACAATGGCATCCATGAGAAAACCGTATGTCTTAAATTTGCATTAAGTATGTGCGCGATGTGTTACGCGATTTCTCCGGCAAACGTAAACCGATTTTGAAAATTCTTTTTTTTTATGGATAGGATATGCTTCAGGGGTGGTCCCATATAAATTTTATGGAAATTGATTCAGTACTTTTTGAAAAATCAACAAAAACCCAAAAAAAATACATAGACGACGTTTTAGTTTCATCAATCTTTGTAGTAGTTAACTTTCAATCTCTTCTTAATAGCATTGGTGCTAAAGTTATTTTTCACTTTTTGAAGGCGGTTGTCTTTTTTGTAAAAAGCTTTTTTTACTTACTTATGTTTTCGAAGTCTACGATGCGATCACCTCTTACTGAGGACTCTTGAATTTAACTCTGCAGTGTTCATAGTTATACCTCTTAAATAAATAACATTAATACTATTAGGGCCGAGTCACACCGGAATGGCAGCGGCCGGCAGCGGCGTTGCGAGCACTTTTGGTGTGAAATAATTTTAATTTTTATCTACATACTTAAAAGACCAGTATCGCTTGAAAAGGTCGCGAGGCCGCCCGCGGCTAGGCCGTGGCGAGCGCTGGTAGCCGCTGGCAGCCGCTGGCGGCCCCTGGCGGCCGCTGTCGGCCGCTGCCATTCCGGTGTGACTCGGCCCTTACCATTTGCAGGACAAAGTTTATAAAGTTTGACTACGGGGACAATTAATTCTTGTAGTCAAATCAGTTTGACAAAATAGTTTGACTACGGGGAAGGACCTGTCTCTTCTCAAATAGAGAAGGCACGAACATTGACCACTACCATTGCTCAAGGTGGATTGTAGATTTCAGACTTGTATAGGTAGTACAGGTTTCCTTCACCATGCCAGTGATGTCCAAGATTAACTTCAGTAGAAGTGATACCAAACTGACAAATTTTCCCAATTGAATATGAACCTCATACTTTGGAATAAAGTTGAAAATCTATCAAAGAAATTTGACAGATTGTTGAAGCTTGATTTGCTGGCCTCTGTACATATGAAACAGAAAAAGTCACATTGGTTCTTGCTCCTAGCCTTGTGCATGAGAGGCAAGTGCCTTAGCCACTGAGCCCACACGTCTCGGTCGTATTATATCCATATCAATAATACCTACTATCCGTACTTCCATAATATCTCGCCCGCAGCGAATTCGCGTTCTGCGCGCGTGCTGCCCGCATGGTAGAAAAAACGTATGATATGATAGGATGCGGGCAGCCCGCATACGGACGGGAACCGCGTGCGGACGAAAACAAGCATAACAGGAAAAGGACCCTACTATTATATTTGCGAAACTAACGCTGTTACGCTTTCACGATGGAACGGCTGGACCGATGTGGATGATATTTAGTATGGAAATAGCTTGAACTCTGGGGAAGGACATAAGCTACTGTTTAATCAGGGAATTCGTCTGCATCCGCGATAACCGTCATTCACGCGGACGAAGTCGCGGGAAAAAGCTTATAGTAAGTAGTAATATTATAAATGCGAAAGTAACTCTGCCTGTTACGCAATCACGAGAAAACGGCTGAATCGATTTTGATGAAATGTGGGCATGTAGATAGCTTAAACCCTGGAGAAGGCCATATGCTACTGTTTAATCAGGGAGTTCGTCAGCATCCGCGACATTCACGCGGGCGAAGTCGCGGGCAAAAGCTTATCTTTAATAAAACACTCAAAAAGGAAAGTTACATGTAATATAGCAAAATTTAAAACAAGTCACAATACAATTAAACGAGTAACCCTAGCATTTTTCCCCCTCACCGGCTTCTGGTGGGGGAACGTCTGACAGTGTCGCCGCCATCACGCTATGGGCCACGGCGGGGGCTGACACTGCGGTGGGGGGCCGGGGATCTGGAGACTCTGGCCGCATCTGGGACTTCTCGATCGTGTCTGATAGAATCTCCTTGAGTGTGGACGCAAGTAATTTTGGATTCCCGCTACTGTCCACCTGTAGAGGATATAAGAGGGTAGTTCTCACTATCAGATTTTAGAGACGAACGAGAATTGGTTTTAGTGCTGTCCAGTCAAATCTTTTTCTCGTGAAATTAGTCAAATAAAATAAATTATTTTATTTCATATAAACCATTTACAGGAACTTTTGAATTGTCAGGAAGTCAGTCAATCAAAAAAAAATTAAGTTAGTTGCTCGTTCCAAAGAGTTGGTTCCTTTCCTATGGAGTAAAAAGAGCAAGAAACTGTATGGAAGACTCTTTTATAATCAATAAAATATTATAAACTTAGGCTACATTAATTATGTTGAATCTACAGGTACAATGTGAGAACAATATGTACCTAACAAGTCTTACTTTAATGAAAGTATCGTGAATGCAAAATAAAAGCATTTATTTCTATTAAACCATACAAGCACTTTTTAATTGTCAAAAAATCAGCAGAAAGTTGAAGTTAGTTGCTCGTTTCAAAACGTAGGGTAGGTCTCTATGGAAAAGAACGAGCAAGAAACTCCACGGACACTCTTTTTTTTAATAAAGTTTTTATAAAATTCTGGTAATATTAAATCTTGTTGCTTCTATATGTTAAAACAATGTAGATATATAGCAATCCAAAACATTCAATAATAAATAAAAATAAAGATAAAATCCATGGCAGTTGAGATGACCAATCTCAACTGACAGCGCCTGTTCACGAACATAACGCGCAGATCAACACCATTTAGCTCAACTATTTTGAAGGGAATCAAATGATCTAACCACAGAACACTATTACTCCTAGGATCTAACCCACACAACACCATCAGCGAGACATTTGAGTGCATGCAGCATTCTCTTTTGTGCATAACTCCCAAAAAGATAAAACTTACCATTACGACATGTCCTCCGAATCGTTTGTGTACGTTTTTGACTTTGTGTGCAGCTTCCTTCACGATCTGCCTCGCTGCGTTGATCTCCGACTCCGGTCTTCCTAACTCCGATAGTTTGGTCTGCAATCTCGTCGCTGCCAACTGAAAATCAGAGAAACGGAACTGAGTAGTCATGATCGTAAATTGATCTTCACAAGGAAATCATGTGCTCTCCAGTAGATGCTCTGAGCAGATTAGGTATCCTGGTGTGCTTCTGGGAGAAAGTGGGTTAGTTAGAGTGACGGAACCTGATAGATTAAGGGCGAAAATGTAGACACCAAAAAGATATACTTAGTCTGGTATTATAGTGTATATACTTAGTCTGGTATTATAGTGTATATACTTAGCCTGGCCATAAATACTGTTACAATTAAAAATAAGAAAGATATTACATTTGAATTTGGAATCTGTCATTTTATACGATTGTTCATCGAGTTTTCAAATTTTGGCGCCAATACATTGTACAATATTTTGCGATATTAAAATGGAGTGGGGGTGAGAAAAAGAACCGAATCGCTGTGATTGCATTACACAAAGTTGGTATGGAGCCAAATGCAATTTTTAAAACTCTCCATACGATTGGTATTAGTCAAATGTTTGTGTACCAGGCTATTAATAGGCACAATGAGACCTCCTCTGTTTGTGACAGAAAAAGATCTGGCCGTCCACGTAGTGTTCGTACGAAAAAGGTGGTCAAAACAGTAAGGGAAAGAATTCGAAGAAATCCTGTCCGAAAGCAAAAGATTTTATCTCGGGAGATGAAGTTAGCACCCCGAACCATATCGCGTATTTTAAAAGATGACTTAGGACTTACAGCCTATAAGAGACGCACTGGTCATTTTTTTACTGATAATTTAAAAAAGGATAGGGTGGTAAAATCGAAACAACTACTGAAGCGGTACGCAAAGGGAGGTCACAGAAAAATTTTGTTTACGGATGAGAAAATCTTTACAATTGAGCAACATTTTAACAAACAAAATGATCGTATTTATGCTCAAAGCTCTAAGGAAGCTTAACAATTAGTCGACAGAGTGCAACGTGGGCATTATCCGACTTCAGTGATGGTTTGGTGGGGTGTTAGCTACGAAGGAGTGACTGAGCCATATTTTTCTAAAAAAGGTATCAAAACATCGGCACAAGTGTATCAAGATACCATTCTTGAGAAGGTAGTGAAACCCCTTAACAACACCATGTTCAATAACTAAGTATGGTCCTTCCAACAAGACTCGGCGCCGGGTCATAAAGCTCGGTCCACGCAGTCTTGGTTGGAAGTGAACGTTTCGGACTTCATCAGAGCTGAAGACTGACCGTCGTCTAGTCCCGATCTTAATCCGCTGGATTATGATTTATGGTCAGTTATAGCAGCTAAACGCCATGATAATTTGAAGTCCCTAAAAGAAAGACTTGGGGGAGGCCTTTGCCCAGCAGTGGGACAGTATAGGCTACTAAAAAAAAAAAAAAAAAAAACAATATACGATTGGCAGTGAAGAATTTTCCCATGGAAAGAGTGCGTACTTCTATTGATAACTGCGGCCTCAACGTTTAAAGGACTGTATTGCAGCCAATGGAGACCACTCCCAATAAGCTTTTATATTTAAAATTGTTTTATATTTATGTATTAAACTAACACACTGTAAAAGTAATAAATATTATTTGCAATAAATTTTTTTTTTTTTCTTCGTGACAATATTTATGGCAAGACTAGGTATTTCTAACACATCTGAGCACATTCATAAATCTCAAACGAGAGGTCTCTCAAGTAATTACACCTATGGCTTACACACAATGCTCCACCCTAAGGACTAAGTGCGGAAACAAACACCCTAACATATAACTAAGAAATCATAGTCCATCGACCGAATGTCAAATTCGCAGGAGATATAATAGTGCACAATCGTGTGCGCAAATTTAGGTACCTACACTCATTTTCTTTCTCCGATGGAACGGCAATCCGACACGACCGGGGAGGTATCAGGCAAAGAAAACCTAAAGGAAAATAGTAGAAGAAACCCTCGTTCTTCCCATATCGATGTATGTACAGCATCAAGTAAGTCCTTACCTCATTGTCAACTTCGAGCGCCACGATCTTTTCAGGCCACTTCACCTGCCTGTTGAAGATGCTGGACATACGTGGATTCTTTGGAAAACCGACCAGGATGAAGCCCTTTGCTTCTTGTTGTTGTAGCATAGACTCCTTTATCAAGTCTACTGTCAGTTGCTGCAAAAGAAAGAGCGATTTAATTTATTGCTCTATTTATTGGTTGGCTGAATAATGATCAGCATTGAAATTACACTATGGGCATTCGGGGCAAGTGCCCAGGGCGGCAAATTTCCAGGAGCGGCGGTTAGGTTAAATGCACTGTTAATAATGACCTTATATTACTACCAGGGGCACCTATACCGCCGATTGCGGCTGATTGGCGATAACTAACACCGGTACCATAAGTCTAATAGGTACCAATTATGAAGGACTATTGATATGGTCTGAGTTTTAGGACTACTAGATCAGTAGAAACAACTTTTCCACTGTTGTCGTCACCAGTACTGCATACTGCTACTGCGCTCTAGCTAGAGTTACGTTGAAAGAAGAGTGATTTTATTTACCAGGACGTATCAAAGATGTATTACACTTTTGTAATACAAACTAATACTTTTGTCATCTTTTGTTTGTTTTGTTTGTTTTTGTTTTGGTGGTTAGATCTGGTCAAAGACCAGATCTAACCACCAGACTACTATCCCGGTTTTAGTCTTCACATAACATACTCCATAACACAAAGAATGACTTACCTCTGGTATATCTTCCTGTGTTTGTAACTTCTCTGCAATTAAATGTCCTCTGACTGTCTCTTTATCCGCTTCAGCTCGCACCAGATCTCCTGGCCTTATCATCGTATAGCCTGTTATATTTGAAATGGTCTGCGCTACAGTTTGGTTTCCGGCACCCGGGACTCCGTTTACAAAGATCACGGGCAAATGCCGGATAGGAGACATGTCGTAGACCGTGTCCTGTTTATGATAACTTTTTGATTAATAAAAGGATAAAGTAATTACTGATTAACTGTTATAAATAGCGGGTAAAACTATTTTGCTTCTTATGCCCTTACTAATTTACTAATCATAGTAATTGACTGATCGAAATGGCATTAATTGTACCTATTACATATTGAAAGAGTATGATGTCACCAAAATTCCCAGATTCTGGTTAAATATTGGTAATTCGGGTCCTACGGATCGGATAGATCTAAAGCATCTTCTAGATTTTGTAGGGCTGAATGCAGGAATGGAATAGACACTCTGGATGGCCCTTCACGATATGTCAACAGTCACTGCATCCGTCACTCCGCCATGGCCACACAATCACACGATTTCTAATAGCACTCACCTCCTCTGAATTCTTAGAGTAAAAACATCCCATTGTGTTTAAACGTGCACTAGCTGCTAGCTTATTTCTTTGTAAAATTAATTAATTAAATTATAATAATCCTCAATAAAATTGCGAGTAAAATGACATTTCCAAATCAATGACGGTTGTTTGAATGGGACAACTAGATTTTTGACGGTTTTCGAAATACCTTTAATTTCCAGCCAGTATTTTCGAAAACAATCTATTGGCTAAGACATGCAGAGGAGGTTGTATACCTTAACAATAACTAACCGATTTATTGTGCTTGGACTCATGAGGTTTTACTCGTCACATGACTTTATTGGTGTAGTTTCCCATTACTATTGGAAGGTCGATTATTGGACTCAGGGTCGCGGTCGCGGCGTAGTAGCTGAGCGACTGACTGCTGTGGTGAGTGACGCGGGTTCGATTCCCGCACGGAACAAATATTTGTATTGCCCTACAGGTATGGTTCCGGGTAAATGTTTGTAAACGCACCAACGATATGCGATAAATATACAGCGTATATTAAATTTTTCATTTTAAAATTCTTGCAAAAATTTTAAAAATCTAGTGGTGCTGTGGAGCCGTGCGTGTATTGTGTTCCAGTTAGTAGGTTATGGGTGCGTGTGCAACATCCATGCACATGAGACACTTGAGTACACACACATTCAAGTATTGCATTGCAGACGCCATGATGATAAAACGTGTAACGGTAAATGCACACTGGAAACTGAAATACTAACACAGCACATTGTTCATTTCAATGCCTTTCCATCTTATTATATCATCATCCTGTCAGTTATAATGAAGGCAGTGACATTAATAGGCTTCATTAAGTACATGTACAAGTACTTGGATAGTTTTCAGTTGAACCTACAGCTACAGTACGACTCTGAACACGAGGCGAGTGGTTGCGCAGTAACAATTTCACGTGTCAGCAGGAGTGAAGTGGGGGAGGGGTACGGCGCAGCTATTAGCGCACTTCACAGTCGCCAATAAGTTTAAATCGAACTATACAGTTAGTTACTTCATACTCATACTGAATCTGAAAGTAGTACTGCAGTGAAATATAAATAGTGTGACTAAGGACCGGTTTTACCACCTCTGAATAGACACTATTCGCCAGATATGTCCTTGTAATTTCATCGGCACTTGTGGTGGTGAAAAAGGTCGTAACGGTGTTCATTGATTAATTGAAAATGAACTAAACTGTAATATAAATAGAGTTCAAAATTGTGTGCTAGGCATAATTCCAGGTGGAATTTATTGTCTTGCACACAATTTTCAACTTTATTTGTTTTAGTTCATTATTGATCAATGTACAGCTCAAGAAAATTTTTCACAGTGCGATGTTACAGACATTAGTAAACTTTAAAAAGTGGTTTTCTTGTGAGTAACTTTTAAAGTTGAAATAAAAAAATATGTTGCTAATTTTATTAGCAGTTCTATCAACCACGTACACTACAGTAATTGCGAAATCGAAATGCTCAGTCGATGCTCAAATACGTTCACCGAAATACCAACTGATAGAGAAATGCTACCGTTCCAAACTTGGTATGGTTTCCAAGGCTAACTTCACATCCCTTACCAGTTGCCAGCGGCTTGGCATTGAGAAGAAGGGCCTAGCGATAAACTACAGTCCTCCAGAAGCCTGGGGCGAGAGTAATGAGACCGTAGATTATACATGTGAAGTTTTGAAGTGTGCTGAAGCAGATGGGGGTTTGTCAATGGTGGATGACTCCAGATACGATTACTATAGCATTTATGCGAAGCCGATACGTAAGTGTTTTCATATTTTTAACAGACTAAAAAAAAAGGAGATTCTCAGTTCGACCAGTGTTTGTATGTATGTCCGCGATTATTTCCCGTTTCTCTAAACCGATTTTGATGCGGTGTTCAGAAAAGTGTTTGTTACAAAAACCAAAAAAATATACATAGAAGACGCTTTCGTTTCTT
This sequence comes from Charanyca ferruginea, assembly GCA_947361185.1. Lineage (NCBI taxonomy): Eukaryota > Metazoa > Arthropoda > Insecta > Lepidoptera > Noctuidae > Charanyca > Charanyca ferruginea. Next base: position 34,021,419 of record OX376057.1, read on the forward strand.
CCATCTTTGGAGGATTTTGAATCTCTGTTTTAACTGTGTTGCCATTTCTTAATGGATTTAGGTGATAAGGCGGCACTAAAAAGTGGAAAATAAAAACTGTTTACTAAAAAGAGAACCGTCTTCAAAAACTAAAAAGTGATAGGTACCTACTTAAATAACTTTAGCACAGAACACACATGACTAGTTTCGGAAGTAGGTGGCAATACAAAATAACAAACAGACCAAGCCACCGACTTCCGAAACTAAAGTCATCACTTATTAGTTTTGAAGGCGGTTCTCATTTTAGTAAAAATTGTTTTTTATTAAAACTTTAGTATCAGCGCAGTAATATTTTTAGTAATATTTTAGTCAATCTCAAAATGGAGACGTACAGAGGTGCACTCTCTTTCCTCCTTCTAGTAGTTCGATGGCACAGCAATCCTACTATACACGACCATGGAGAGATCCGACGCAGAACCAACGGCTTTGCTTCCCAAAGCACAGGGTGTCATAATATAAACCAACTACCGAATTCTGAGCTGCTACGGAGATATTTCTGAAGGAAATTCCCAATAACACTTAGGCTTGATCTGCAAATCGAAACAACGGTACAGTCTCGTCACGGATCAGTAATGTACCCATTACGATTGAATTTCGGCCAGACAATTTAATTGGTTTTGTCCCACCCATGAATTAATTTATCATGCCCACGAAACTTCCCCATTTTCATTCATGCGTGTCGAAATGAGACTAAACCATTTAATTTGACCCTTAAGCCAGAATTGGTTCATTAAAAAATGTATGCATTTTCAGCCCACGTAAATTCCTCCTGCGTCCCAGTAGTAGGCATGTTCTACATCATCACGAAGAAGCAGAACTACACGCTTGGATTCCGAGAGTGTAAGAACGTGAGCGGTTTACCAGCTGACGTCATGAGCGAGCAGCGTACTGATACGCTTGCTCAACTCTTGGCCGGCAACAGTATAGAGATGGCGTTTGTAGGAATGAGGAGCAAGAATGGAAGCGCTTTCATCAGTGTTACAGGTGAGTCCTCCTACTCCTTATAAATTAAATCTATCGGTCACTATTACTCCATCATCTGTGATAATAATTATGGACGACAATAGCAGAAAAGTAAGCAGGACTGTAACCAGCAATGAGTGTTTACGGGCTGAAATTATGATTAAACGAGACGCCTTATCTTTTAGACCACTGACTGGTCTGAGACCTCGATAGATACCGACCTGTTTGTGTGGTCTGCGTCTGCTCGTGTTGTATGCATGCTCAGCAGCTTCCCAAAAATATGACAGCTCTAAATTGTTTGCTGCTTTCTAAAAAAAGTGATGTCTTCACCAATGGCTAGTGTTTAGTCTAACTCAAAAGTACTTTATTATCCTATCCTATCTTAAAGGTGACGCCTTAGACTGTACCACATACCGTGCTTGGGCACCCGGCAGTCCGAAAAGAGCCCGCAAGAAATTCGATTGCGTACTTCTCACGAGGTCCAGGACATGGGTATCCGTGCCTTGTAAAAAAACTTACCCTATGCTCTGTGAGCTTGATCCCGGTGGTCCTTACAAGAGCGGCTCTATATTTGCGTCGAGAATCAAGAATGAAAACGGTTGGTAATGTTATTTTGAGTTATTACCTAAATATAAAACTGAGTAGGTACCTACGTAAAATAAGGTCAGTATTCAACAAACACCATTTTGATCAAAAATTTCCTCTTTCAGAGACTATCACGGATAATAAAAATGACGATGAGAAATAAAGTAGACCATCTTTATAAACTGCTGTGTTTTAATAAAATAACTAGAACTGTTTTATAGAATAGTTTTAATATTTTCCCGCGAGTACGACAGCGTGAATTTCCTCAAGGATGCCTAATTTTTCAATTGATAAAATATACAGCCTATGTCAAATAAATATAATAGTAGTATAATGTACCTATTATTATGTATAATATGTTATATATTATACCCAGGGATAATGCAGCATTCTAATGATGAAAGAATTTTTGAAATCGGACCTGTGCCTAGTTTTTGTGTGTATTCGTTACAAACGTACAAAAATACAAATCCTTCCACTTTATAAAATGTTGTTTAATTAATTATTTAATAACTTCTATCGGAATTAATAAAAAACGCTCACTGAACTAAACAGAACATAAATTATTATTAATGTTGAATGTTAATGCTGTAGATGCACTTTGTGAATAAATAAACGAAACGCATCACTGATAAGATAAAATTGACATTGACAGTTGACTTGAGTTGACATTATTGACAGCTTTTGCTTGACAGTGACGGAATTCACTTTGCCCCCCCCCCCCCCTACCTCCCTCATGTTCCTTCCTCGCCCTGAGTGAATCTCTTTTGAATCTTTGTGTTTTTGTTTACTACTATTCTAATAAATTATAATATTTTAACCCAAACGAACATAAGTTTTTCTAATCATATAATGGGCCAAGGAAAAAGTCAGTTTACAGAAGAGGAACTGCAAGACTACGAGGTAACAAAATCAATTCATTTGTTATAGATTTTGCTGAAAATAAAAGTGATTTTTAACAGATGATGAGATGACTAATAAATTCGTCATAATTTACTTACAGGATCTCACTTATTTTACCAAGAAGGAAGTGTTATAGTGAGTAGAAATCTTTTGTAACATATAATTTGCTTGCATTTTACTTCAATGATTTATGAAGCAGAACAGTGCCTAGTTATGGCAATGTTTGTGTTCATGTGGAAGATTTTATGAAGAAGGTTGTGGGTTGCCTGTTTTATTGTTTATAGCCAGGTTATTGATGGTCATCCAAATATATAAATCAGTCTTGATTTCAATGCAACAACAGTATCTACCTGTTATGCTAGTGCACATACTAACATAACTATTGGTACAAAATAATATGTCTATTACTTTTGTATAATTAAAAATAGATTTCCCTGTTTAATTAGTACAACCACCACCACCACCACCGTCTACCACTATAGAAATGTGAACAGAAGTATCTCTAAATCATCCTGTTCAGTTAAACTTTTAAAGTTTTCAATTTCAATTCCCACAATATTAGTATCCGTGAGTTACTGTTACTAATCCATACTAATATTATAAATGTGGAAGTAACTCTGTCTGTTACGCTTTCACGATGAAACGACTGAACACTGGGGAATGGCTTAAACACTGGGGAAGGACATAGGCTACTATTTATTCAGCGACTTTGTCTGCATCCACTATAACCGACATTCACGCGGACGAAGTCGCGGGCAAAAGCTAGTAACTAATAAGTTAAACTATTGTTCTTCACATTTCCAGTGCTCATCAAAAATTCAAAGCACTAGCTCCGGAAAAAGTAGGACACAACAAGAATGCAAAGCTCCCGATGACTAAGATACTCCAGTACCCTGAGTTACGAGTAAATCCATTCAGAGACCGGATATGTAAAGTGTTCAGCTCAAGTAATGATGGGGACTGCACCTTCGAAGACTTCCTTGATATGATGTCCGTGTTCAGTGAGATGGCACCTAAAGCAGTGAAGGCTGAACATGCTTTTAGGATATTTGGTAAGTTATATTCAGATACTAGCCCATTATCCGTGTGGTGTTGGCCGCGAATAGCACCACGTGACCAGCCCGTGATATTACTACTCTCACACTTGCAGTAGTATTGAACTTGCCAATCATTTATTTGTTACGGTAATGTAAACAAAAATTCTAAGGTTATGAGGAAGGACTGCAGTTCAAACAACCATGTTTTCTAGTAATATTACCTCAGTGGTTACCTATCGCAATTAATTATAGTAAGCAAGTACTTATTGTTAAAATAAATTTGTTACTACAGACCAATAAATTAATCTCTTTATTCCAGATTTTGATGGAGATGACATGATTGGTGTATCAGACTTGAGAGAAGTTATCGAGAGGCTATGCGGTTCTGAGCTCAAGCTCGGTGACTCAGAGATCCAGCAGCTAGTCCAGAATGTTCTAGAAGAGGCTGACTTAGATGATGACGGAGCACTATCATTTGCAGAGTTTGAACATATCATTGATAAGAGCTCTGATTTCTGCCAGTAAGTATAATGAGCATTTTAGTAGATTAATAAATGTTTATAAATTAGAAGGAACATGTCTATTATCTGTCTACGTATGATCAGCAACGAAACTCGGTTAACACTTCAGATTTTTAAATCATAACTCTTGAGCAGAAGGAAATACAGACAGGATAGAAAATCAAGATAAAATAAAATCTTGACTATGACCTGAAATACTGTAAAGGACTACTTACATCGTATATGTTTTTGTGTCTGTTTAGAGGATATTATTATTTATTTATTTATTTATACTTCATGCACAAAGGTACAAAGGCGGACTTAATGCCTTTATGCCTTATGGATATGAAAATGTAATAGTGTTAATCTACTTTTGTTGCTGACCAGTTAAATTAAGTACGCCAGCTACGCTTGCTGCGGTATGTCCATGGATGGGTGACCATCCATACTGAAACCCCTCCCGTGATACGTAAAGCCGTTGGTCCCGGCTGTCATTTGTAGATTTTTGACAGTTGTTTTGGATAGTCCACTTGAAAGTCTAATAACCAGTCCTACCAAGGGGTATCAAGTTGCCTAGTAACTGGGCTGAGGTCAGACAGAAAGTCGCTCCATGTAAAACACTGGTATTCAACAATACATCAGCTGCGTCAGGTTAGCCTCCCGGGCGTTAAGTATGCCATTCTTATCTTTTCACACTTTGTGCAAGTTAAAGCAGTACAGATGCAATAAAATCATAGATAAACGCTGACATGTACGGACTCAACCGGCTCGCAACCAGCGAGTGACCCCACACGGTAGCCATTTTTTAAGACCAGCACCAGGTGGCTGAACATCGGACCCGTTAGACTGAAAGATGTTTGGGAAAAAGCTAGGCAGATGATGTTAAATTGAGTCAAATTATGACTTTGTAACAATTCTTTCCATCCTCTGTTGTACCAAATCTATTTTCACCCACTAATTATACTCTATTTTATTTTTCAGCGCATTTAGAATACGACTGTGAAGTAATGACGTCTTAAATACTCAACATTCTCCTACAACATACTCAAACATTCTCAAATTAATAATACTAACTTGTGTTTGTCTCAAAATAATCTGTCATGTTGTTACCTCATTTGGCGTATTGTATTTGTACAAATATTCGCCTTATTAAGATAATACAAAATCTATTTCATTTTAATATGCATATAGTATATTTTGTATTATCCAAATAAGGCGAATATTTGCATAAATAAGCCAAGTGAAGTGCCAGCATCATATTCTTTGTATACAAATATGTACTATCGCGGACCTTTTCCGCCTGCTCAGTTATTTTTTTTTTCCCTTGGCGCCTGCTAAGTCAACGGGGCGGGGTAGAGAGCGCTTCCATCTTTTGAGTGCAAGCAAAAATGAACTTAGTGGTGGTCAGGCGGGTGTGTCCACGATAGTACATTTTACATTATTATAGTGTATTGATGATAGTGTTGCGCGCAGACCAAGCAGTTTATAATGCAAACGGACATAATGTCTGCAGAAGTTGCCAGAAAGAGATAACGTTGACTCGAAAGGGATCAAGGTCTGTTACCGGATGTCAAGTCAAATCAAATTATTTATTTCACACTTTTTAACGTCATACAGAGGCCAGCACATCAAGCTACAACAATCTGTCAAATTTCTTTGATAGATTTTCAACTTTATGTCAAAAGAATAAGGTTCATATTCAATAGGTAAAATTTGTCAGTTTGTCTGTACTTGTAATATAAGTTGCCCCCTCCAAAAGGCAGCTTCGTATGGAGAACGATGGGCAAGCTTAGTATTAACACTATATTTTTTTTTTTTACAATTTTTAAATAACTAGCACTTTCACCGCGACTTTCGCGTGATTTTACTTACTACTTTTTAAACTTTGGATTGGGATCCGTAAGTAAAATGATTTAACCTAGGTATAGCACTCAGCGAGCTAAAGAGGTTGTTTGTTGGAATCTCCGGAACTACAGGTTAAATTCTGAAAATTCTTTCGCTAATTGGAAGCCACGTTATCACAGGGTTATAGTCACAGATATAGATAGACCTATACCCTGTTCACAATAAGATTAGACATTTACTAAAACCTTTTTTACAGTCCGTTCAACCGATTTTGACTTCTATTGCGTTGGTAGCATGACAAATGGCAACTGCAGTAAACAGTTGTATTGTAACCACTTTTTTTGCCCCTAATGTCATCCTTAAGCCTACGGAATAGAAGTCAAAATCGGTTGAAGGGACTGTAAAAAAGGTTTGTGTTTATGTCTAATCTTATTGTGAACAGGGTACCTATAGATAACGCAAGTATTACGATCTGTATGAAAACCAAGCGTGCCATTTTTTGGACGTCATAATGTAATACGAATGTTTTGTTTTTCCTTATTATTCCTATTACCAGGTATTACTGAGGGTATTCGATCACAGATAATTGTTTTTTAATTCATTACGCATAATATTAATCACAAAATGACTTACCGATCATACCGATGGAAGGAAACGTTTACTTTATTTTTTTTACTTACGATTTTATCGTAAGTTAGGCACGAAACTAGGCACGCGAAGTAGTTGCTCTTGCGTTATCTAGGTCTATCTATATCTGTGGTTATAGTCTTTATTGTATTATTAAAAAAATAGGGACTTGTAAGGAGAATCACGCGCAATGCTAGTTTATGATAAATGTCTGATGTATTTAAAGTGTAGATAAATTTACTTGCCTATGACTTTGCATTACAGTTTTACCTTCAGCAGCTGTTCTTAGGGAACACACTACGAAGTATGAAGTTGCAGCTACTAGTAAATAATAAGATTTTTTTTCTATTATAAATTTAGTTAATATTATAAAAAAAATGATTTGCAAAAACCTGTGGATCAATGTATTTTTAAAGCATTTATTATGTCTTCCTATTACTATAATTGTTTATTTTAAAATATATTAAATGTTTTGTGAATCTCTCATAAATCAAGATATTTTCTTGGTACCTATGTGTTATGTAATAATTTTAATGTTTTGTGGTGTTCTTGATTTTTATTAGAACAATTTTGTAATGAAATGCCAAATATGTAAGTATTAAATATATTTCTTTGGAAGTTTGTTTGTTTTTATATGAGTGATCCTCAAACAATAGGAACCTGTTAACATGTCCCGTATACCCTGATGCCTGGCCTAACTTAATGTAGACTGCCTTCTTCATCACCTATGAAGAAGAATGCTTAGAAATACCTACTTAGAATGTATTGAAATGAAAATATTTTTATAGTTTCACAAAATATTTCCATAACATCTACTTTCCATGTGAATTTTAAAACCATAACATGGCAGTGATAAGGGCGGAATGAAGTGGAACATGTTTGAATGAATACTCATTGACTGGGGTAAAATAAATATGAATTGGATAACTTTGTACAACAAAATTTTACATAACGGAAGATAAAAACAAAGTAATGGAATATAAAAAATATTTATTAAACTTAATTAAAAAACATTTTATGATTTCGCTTACACTACTTTAGTAAACATTCAGTTCTGTAGATAACCTGGCAGCTTCATCCTCATGAATATCCAAGTTGTAAAAAAAGATACAAGAATACATAGGAATGCTACTGAGATTAATAATATTCTGTTCAGTTTCGGGGTTGAAGGGTTGTGCGTGCGGTCGAGGATGATGAAACCAAGGCCACCAAGAGAAAAGAGAAAGCTGGACGCCAATCCCTCCATTATGTACTGTCCATTTACACGATTTGGCATAAACGCGACCGGCCTACTGTGTCCATGCTCGTCTGTCGTTGATCCCACGCTCGGTGGCTCCACAATCACGTCGTATATAATCCCTACGATAAAAAAAACAAGTGTTACATTAAATTGTAAAAGACTCCAATAAGAATAAGATTGCTAATCTTGCAAAACACTCTTCTAACCTCCGGTCACCAAAAAGTATGAAAACAGCACCAAAGAGAACGTTGTCATGGCAGACGGAGCCTGTAGCCATGTCGGCTTTTTGATTTTAATGTTAGGAATTTCAAGAACCGTGAAAGGTATTGCAAATAAAGCTTCCATTTTTCGAATTTAATAAAACGAGAACCGACAATGGTAAGTAAACGCCTGCTTGAAGCCAGCCTGTTGACGTCGATGACAGTTCCCTGACTCCTGACAGACGGTTATCTTTTCAATAGTGATGCATTCAAATAATCGTCAATCAATGCAGCTCGCAGATGTAGATTCACAATTTCAGTTCCAGTAACAAGATTAATTGTGATTTCTGCTAAAAGTAGTACAATAACCACACATATTACCGTTATGTCACTTTATACATTTAATCAATTAGAGTAAATACAAAATATGATCTCACTCTCATTAAATTTCTTAAAACCTTTTTAATAAGTTTATGATTTTGGACAACACTAACACAGATGTTCTAACATTCCATTTTACTTGTTAAGATTGTTATAAAATTTTATTTTTAGTACTTCAGACAAAAGGAATATAATAACGAATAAATCCTCAAATGATGTTTTGTAAATAAAATAATAATACATGGATATGCAAGTTATTATTCTTAGGAGAAAATAAGTGGAGAGTCGGCGGACAAACATGAAAATATGTTCCAAGTAAAGTCATAATTTCTTGCAACGAAACGTATCAATCAAAAATTTTGTAGAACCAATAAAAACGGAGCCAAGGCATTAAATGTTTAACTCCTATTGGTGTTTAAAGTTCAATCGATATTTCCTTTACTGTTCTACCAATAGGAGTTCCTCAACATTACGTACGATGTCGAGTACAATGAGAACAAAAATTTTGGCCATTGTCAATGTCAAATTTCACACGATTCGATTTTAGTAAATTGAGCAAAAGGAAAAAGTTCGTTCCCACATTTTTATCCGTTGGCGGCGGCAACTACTTTTTTATTATTATTCGATCCCTCAAAATGTGTTAATTGTGCTCGTGTTCTGTGTGTTAGTTAAGTAATAATATTCGATTTTCATTGTTGGGTTTGAAGGCGTCGCGAATATGTGTTAATTTTACGCACAAAATGTTATGGACTGTGTATATTTCACTGATATTACGATGAAGGGTGGTTTATGTGTTATCTACACGTCTTTGCTGACAATTTCAGTGCTATCCAGGTACAGAAAATATTTTTTTCATAGTGACTTTAATATGAAACTAAACGGTTTGTAGATTCTCATAACTTTTATGTATGGTATTCCACAGTTGTGCTCTCTTCATTTTGGTGGTTTCGGAAGCTCTCCAAGGTGAGGGCGGCGTCGATACGAATGTCGACTTGTCTGGACTGCATAATGTCAGTCAAAAAGTGGAGGCTGGCAAGCATCATGTGGCAGGGCCTCAAGACTCCTCACAAACGCAGTTGGCTGAAGACCAGAAGACGAACGAAGACCATGAGATGATTTACGCGGAGACACTGTCATTGAACTCAGTGACAACGGAGGGGTGAGTGAAACTTTGTATTTCAACAGCATTGTAGTGAAAGTGATTGTTACTATTCAATGCTTCCACTGGCCTTCAGTTTTTCACTCATTATCATTCCATTTGGTATTGTTGATTTATTCAGAAACAAGTTTTTATATGGTAAAAATGGTTGTTCTGTTACTTATATTACTACTACCTACTTATTCTTAAACCTTTTTACCTGAAATTGATAGGTTTCTTGAGCCTTCATTTTAATAATTAAGTTATAAACTTAAATGACATACAAAAAAGTCCACCAGTAAGTATTGAGTCAACTGTTGCATGTGATTTTAACAAAAAGAAAGTATTTCCTACACTCAGAGTCAACTTGCAATCCATTGAACAATTTCATCATTCATCTTCATATTTGAATCAGTCTATGGAACCAGAATTGAGACACCATTTCTTTTACAATGAAAGAGCCATTCATTAAAAAATACTAAATAATATCTTTATACTGAGACACATAGTCATCTTCAATTACTACTTGACTGAATATTGATATAAGCTATTATGTCCTACTGCGAGGCAAAGGCTTCTTTTCATACAAGAAGGCATGAGCATTAATCACCAGTCATGGTCAAGGTGGATTGGTGAAAACTTGCATTTATTGTAAATCCAGGTTTCCTCACTTTATAATACTGATGAATTTTTGAAAAATAATTTAATTTTTCTTTGAGCTTATTCAGTTGGATTCCTTCATAAACCCCTAATATTCAATTAAAAAGTAATTAAAAGGAAGAACAGAAACTTGTGTGATATCCATCCATTCATAACACCAAATCAGATCCAAATTAAAGTGAGGCAATTAGATATTCGTTAGTTTTGGACCGATGTTTCAATCATCAGTAAACTCTTAGTCTAGTAATAAATTGGGTTCTTTGACAAGATTTTGAGTAGAAAACATGTCAGACAATATTTATTATTTATAAAGTAGTTAATAACATTTTCCCTTATTCATAAATTAAACTCAATACTTGAATGTTTGAGTACAGTGGCCATGACAACTATAATTATGAGGGTAATATTATTTAGCTACAATGTGGGTGTGTCCCCATTATCTTAAACATGTTGTTGTGTTGTAGTGTTCATAGTAATGCATCTGTTTAATTAAGTACCTACATACTTTTTAGTTGATGTTTAATGTTGTTGAAAGATGATCAGTGCGAAATAGACCTTCCTCAAGGCTCTAGAAAATATATATGGCAGTGATCAGGGCTTTAAGATGGTGCTTAGTTTCTTGACCATTAATGATTTCATTTAGGGTTAAGCACTGATTGATTTTGGTATGGTAGTGAGCTGGTGTCCGCAACTTTTGACAGGTTCGAAATTCAATGAAAATTTCGAGAGTATAACCACCATTTGTCATACGATAATCAATGCAAAATCAATGTGTCATATGTGTGGTGGGTTGATTAACCAGTCACACAGCTAAGCTAACGATAAGTCAAATATTTTGTTCGAGAATTTGAAGGTCATTTATCATGATAATAAATGGGATCAACATCTGCTTAACCTATTTCCAACTAAGTATATTGCGGTCGGCTTCCAGTCTTACCGGATGCAGCTGAATACCAGTGCTTTACATGGAGCGACTGCCTGTCCGACCTGCACAGCTCAGTTACTGAGTAACACGATGCCCTTTGGTAATGTACGCGTCACGAAAGATGAAACTTGACACACCGTGATTTGACTTACGCAGTACTCGATTTATAAGGTAAGAGACCTTTAAATCGAGTACTGCGCAAGTCAAACCACAGTGTGTCAAGTCTCATCTTTAGTGGCGCGTATTGTTAAGAGCATGCAAACCGGATACCCGGATAACCGTAAAAACCGGATAACCAACTGATTTGAAACCCGGGTTTTATAACAAAACAAAACCGGATATTCCGGATTTTTCGGTTTTATTTCTCTTATGTTAGGTATTGATTTAATAATACTTTAATTTTCCCAAACAAAATATTAAAATCACTGACAAACGGTGGACAGGACGGCGAGGCGGCGTTAGGTCCTAAATCAACCACGTTAATTTAGATCCTTGTCGCGAAGTTTCATAGTAAACATTATAAATAGGTAAGCATTTTTCGCCTACCACACCGACGGCGACGACAACGTCGACAGCCTTTTCAAGGTCGATGAAAACCATGTGAAGGTCTTCTCATTTCTTTAATGGTAATGGAAAAAAAACCGAAAATTCCGTATTAACCGGTTTCACCGGTTTGGAAAACAAAAAACCCGTAAAAACGTTTTTTTTAAACAACCCGGTTTTTGCATGGTCAGACTTTCTGCCTTCTGACTACCCATAACGACTGCCAAAGATCTACAAATGACAGCCGAAACCAACGTGTGCCTTGAAAAGCACGTAAAGGGCTTTTCGAGGCACAAACATGATAATAGTTGGGATATCCCCTAATATTCTACTGCTTTTTATAAGAAACACCCATTATTCACTGTTTTATCTGGAATGGCTAATATGTGGATGATCACCTGCTGATAAAGTGATAACACAACATATCCATTGTTATCGTTTTGGCTTACTGGAAACCTAATCTTTGCTGTCAATCTACTTCTTATCAAGAGTTCCAACCACGTGTTGTTTCATGTACGTAACTACTAAGTTCCGAACACGCCTACTATTGACATTTTATTCTTGTTTGATGACACTGGTCTTTTGAGCAGAAACTTACTCGTAATATTGCCAATTTACTCACTTGTGAAATCTTCAGAGGTCAAAAATTCAGTCAAAACTCAAACATTAAAAGAACCACGGAATAGTAAAAACCAGTGGAAATTCCCACGAAACTATACCACGCGTGTCTCAATTATGCGGAAATATATGTAAAATAATAACAACCTTCGCTAGTTGTAATAAGTCCTAATTTTGTATGCACAACAAACAACTTTGACGAAGCTTATTTGTTGTTCATACGAAATTAAGTTTTATTACAACTGGCGAAAGTTGTTAGTCCAACTAAGTTATTTTTTTAATAAGTGGCGGCACGTCTCGTTAATAAACTGAGTTCAAAGAAAAGGCGACCTTATGTCTTCTACAAAGTTATTAGTTCAAAAAAATTACCATTTCGCAGATAAGTTGGTATCTTTGTACTGTACCATCTACATATAAACACCCATTGGATACGTATACGTATAACCAAAAACGAAAGCCTTACGACTTGTTGCGAGAAGTAGAGCATAAATAATGTGTGTCAATTGTCAACCAAAGTACTGTAGAGACGTAACTGTTTTAGCCATTTATATCTTTATTTAGTTTACTATGAGATAAACTGACAAACAATTCATTCATACGACGAAGTATTAACGTAAATTGTGTTCTATATCAATCTAGTAGATTGAACTTCGCGGTACATTTTTTACCCTACCATAACGATAAGATAAGAAAATACGACGAATCAGTTATTCTGCACAAACCTTTATGACATCTATGCCCCTACTTTAATTACATTTGACGTGATGGGATTGTGTCGCAATAGTGTTGGTTGCTATTCTTGCTACTTAAGCCACCAAAGAGCATGTACACACAGCTCCAGAAAGGTCTCACCCTCTCCGGCTGAGATTTCTCACCCGCTCCGGGTGAGATATCTCTGGAGCTGTGTGTATGTCGCAGTAAGATAGATAAAGCCGTAATATAGTTATATCCCTGGGGATATAATTATATACCGTAACATAGTTATACGAAAGCGATTCTTTACTATCTCACTAGGAATATAGTTATAAAACGGTCCACGTTTAGTGATATACTTATATTACTAGATTAAGTTAAGTGAAATAGCTTTCGGAGTGTGCGGCGTAGGTGGCGCTGAGAGAAATATGGCAAAAATTGTCGCGCTTTGGTGGCCAAGGTTATTTAAAATGTTCCTGTAAAAAATCGAATATACAGTGTTCTACTAAAAGGTGTGCCTGTAAGAAGCATTCAGTCTATGTAATTCTAGATGTCATGATTCCTCTTCTTGTCTGAACAAAAGATTAAAAATACTTTTAAAGAAACTAAGATCTCAACTTGTTGATAAGAAATAAAGATATCTCAAAACTGTTTAGCTTTAAAAGATTTTTAATGTTTGATTAATTGTAAGTATTGTTAATATTTAAATTCCAAAAAATATGATCGTCTTAATTATAATTACTTTAATACGTGTTAATGTCACAAAGTATTGTAACTAACTGCAGGATACATAAAGTTGATTTATTAATAAAGATAAAACCAATAAAATTTTGTTTTATTTAATTATATACGGTAGATTTCTATTTCACTAAGCTTAATCAAGTAATGGGTCTGTCTCAAAAAAGTGGCACACTTTTGAAATTTTTTCAATTTTTCAAAAATGGTTGAGAATAAATAAGCTTTAATGTACTACAATATGATGACAATATGATACAATATGACTTTTTTGAGACAAACTCTAATATATTTATAACACTGAACTTAATCTAGTAATATAAGTATATCACTAAACTTCGACGGTTTTATAACTATATTCCTAGTGAGATAGTAAAGAATCGCTTTCGTATAACTATGTTACGGTATATAATTATATCCCTAGGGATATAACTATATTACGGCTTTATCTATCTTACTGCGACATGTACATGTGAAAATAGCGCAAACCCTTTGTCCGCTTGAGACATCCTCTCCCCTCTGATTTGGTGGAATCCGACCTCATTGTAGTATCTTGTAACTGTTTTGTATACCAGTTCTATGTTTTCATTTCTGAAAAGACACAATGCATTATATTTGTCTGAACATCTGCCTATTGTCCAGTAAGATCTTACCTATTCAGACAATGTAAACTGCAGTGGTGTAAAAATCTTTCACGGTGAGTATAGGTGAGGTGAGATAGCAAACTCACTTACCTAAATTAATCTACGGATATTTTTACAGAATTGTTCTGTTCAACTTTTCAAAATTCGCCATTATTGGTAGTTTTCGAAGGCATGGACCGGAACCCGCGTATCTACTTTTAAACATTTATTGTAATCATTGGGCGTTGACCTTGCTCAGATATTTGGTCGCTAAATCGCTTAACGGGGTCAAAATGTCGCTTGTTGCCGAAAACCGTAAAAAGATTTATTTTTTGTTACAATAATTATGAGAGAAAGGAGAATATCGCAATAAAGTTGATCACAAATTGGGTCAGGGAAATGATTATGAGATTTTATTCTGGTGTTTTGTTTTTTAAATAATTGAAGTTGGGATTTTTTTGGGATGCCAATGTTGTGTGTTATCATACTGTTGCCAATACAAACAATTTTTTGACGCTGAACTCCCGAATGTGCTTATCTTCTCTTCATAATGAGGTTATAATATTAAAAATACATTGCACTTCTAGGTAAACACCAAATGCATAATACAAGGAATAAGTTAATTTACAAAGAATCAAGCGCTGATACCTAAATTATGAAATTGATAGCGAATATGCCTATAATGATTAAAATGATATTTATGTTATCGATTACGGTCTTCATACAAAGGTAGAAAACAATAGGATGAGACCTGTATCTGATGTAATGAGATTGTAAGAAAGGTCGCAGCTTTTTGAAGTCCCGATTGACATCGATGTGTGACTCGATACAAGTTTGAGCAAATACTTGATCGTTTTCGTTGAAGCGTAAAATTCGCAATCAACTGCCTAATGCGAAACCGTGGCTGACAGCCGTGTCACGTACGATCCACGAATCCAAAACTGCACTAACGTTTTACATGAAGCAGTTAATGCTACAACCACGGAATAATAAAAACAAGTCCGTGGCTACAACGTATGTAAACGTGGTTTTAACGTTGGTATGGGCATTGAGGAGGAGGGATGAAACGGTGGTGGTCAAACGCATGCCTATCAATAGATAAAATAAAAAATAAATAAAATAAACGCATGTGTGTGAAAAAAATCATGTGTTCTCCTCTTTCTTTTTGAAGTCGGTTGAAAAGAGTTATGGATATAATAGTGGATTGATTGAGTGGGCGAGGAAGGCTAAACTAAAGTTGGAAGGGTTGTGTGAAGAATGATATGAAAGCAAAGGGAGTCAGTGATCACATAAAGTCCGTAGGACGGAGTGGAAGACGAAAACGTGTTGCACCGACCCCAAATAAGGACAAGGGCAGAAATATGGTGCGTGCATGCTACAACGTTCGTGTCCAGTCCGAGTCTTGGTCGCTATAAACCGAGCCGTCCCCGACAAGGATCCCATCCGTTACTGCTTTAGGCTTTTATAAATAGATTTCTCTTGTGTTGGGAGCAGCACTAAAAAAACACATCCGGTCTTTGAAGTTTAAGCCGTAAACGTATATTTCTAAAGATATAAATACTTCTATGTTAACAGATAACTTCCCCTTTCACTCGACTTCCTTGGCAGCCAACTTCCTATATTTAAGAACGCAATGCATCAGTCTATTTCGGGCACTTTAAACGACTAACTTTGAATACCAGAAAGTTATCTGTCGTGAAGTTTTCTCTAGCTAGACCATTTTGTCATTGTTTCAATTTCCTACGTAAAAACGTTTTGGTATCTAAGTAGATATGTGCACTAAACAGTTAGTAGGTACTTTGGAAAATTCGTGAACCAATAAATTAGCGACGTACAATTGTCAGTTCATCACGTACGACATGTTTGTCTTGTATATTATTAAGTTGCGCGCGTGACACAGCGATCTGATGGCGTGATTGCTGATAGGCATATTCCATTCTGTAGCTACTGTAAATAAAAGCTTTAGTACAATTGATGGATTTTCTGGTATACATTTAAAGATCAAAGCCAATAAAGAAGCTACACATGCAATGCATGATTTTAATTGAATTTATGTTTAAAATGCCTTTAGTTTGGTAACACCACAAAGACGAAAGTACCTACCTAATTCATTACTGCCCGTATCTTATTTATTTATTATTTATTTATTTATAGTTAATTAACACGCTACAATACCAATTACATTAATTAACATAGAACAATTATTCGCTATTAATCAACATGGAACAGTGGACACCCTGACATACTGCTTCTCACAAAACATCAGACATACGCGTTTAACTTTACTCCATTCGTCCGCATCTTCAACTTATAAATGAAAGAAGTCGGTTTCGGCCAATCTCAATGCAGACTTAACCATTGACTCAGGAGATAATTATAGTGCACCTCCTCATTCCTCCACTCCCATAATCCCGTGTATTCCCGTTGTCCCCGTAATTTTGGCCCCGTCACAGGGACAACGCCATTTCAAAAAATGTCATTACCTACCGTTGTCCTCCCTTACGTACATTCCTGCAACGGAGACAACGGACAGTTAAGATCTTATGTATCGTTGTCCAGTTCATTTCTTTTTTTTTTAAATTTGGGTAAATTAGCTTGGCATGCCCAAAACTAAAATGAAAGATTATGTATATGATAGATTTTAATTTAAAATATAGAATCAAAGGGATATAGGGGACAACGGGAAGTAATTTTAATTGTTTTATTAAATTCCCTTTGTCCCCTTTAACGGCGACAAGACCGACGGGGACAACGGGAATACACACATAATCCGATGGGTCAGCAATTCGATCGATATGATCGGAGATAGATCATGCGCGGGACCAACAGTTTTTTTTTTATTCTTTCTGAGAGTTAAATAATATTAACACCAGCCTTTTATTGTCCACTGCTGGGCAAAGGCCTCTTCTCATACAGAGAAGGCACGAGCATTGATCACCACGTGCGCTCAAGGCAGATGGGCGATTACAAACTTATATTAATTTATAAGTTCAGGTTTCCTCACGATGTTTTCCTTCACCGATGACAGCTAGTGATGTCAAACATAAACTTAAAAAAAAATTAACGAATTTTTTTTCTTTCTTTCTTTCTTTTCGCTTTTTAGTGCCTACTTCTTATCATATAAATTAATTACGTAACGGTGACACCAAACAATCAATCAATTCTACCCTTAGGGGTGGAATATATTCTTGAAATAATATGGGACCAAATTTGAGGAATACACTATCAAAGAATCATCGAAATCGGACTACATCGAAAAAAGTTATGCGTGGACAAACATTAAAAGAAATTATCAAAATGTTCATAATATGAAAACTACTGGGCCAAACTATGTTAAATTTGTATGGGACCAAATGGCAACTATTCCGCATCAAACTAAAGAAGAATCACGTAAATCGGATCATAAATATCAGCGTAATCGGTGTACATACATAAAAAAAATACCAATTAATTGAGAACCCCCTCCTTTTTGAAGTCAGTTAAAAAGTACAAAATATGAAATTTAAAAAGTCAAATTGGTACTTGCTCGTACCGGTTGTGAACCCCACCACCTACCACGAGGGTTAGCACATCGCCAAAAGGTATATTATCGATAGTCTTCCAAACAAATCTTAGTAGAAGAACCTCTAAATAAACTCTTTTCAGTAATTTTTAGAGCGTATCGTCTGATCTTTCAAGGCCGCTCATCTCCAGATGCAAGATAACTATTGCGATAGAGATCAGTTACCTACTCCATTCATGTTGTTTCTGATACGTATAAACTCTGAATACGTTGTAGTAACGTTACTCAGTTTTCTGATAACACGTTCTACTGTAGTGCTATTTCTGTTACAATCTCCCTCGGTGAGCACCTAGGTGAAGTGAGTTTGATTTCGATGTCTTTTTTAAAATTGATAGTGTATACTTACCTGAAAGTTGGTCCCGTATAAACATGAGAATATTGCACCTCTAAGGGTAGAAAATTAAAGGATAACTGAAATTTTTTGTTGTCACCGTTTCGTAGTTAATTTCATTTTCAACCGACTTCAAAAAAGGAGGAGGTTATCAATTCGTCTGTATTTTTTTTTTTTTCCTGATGTCTTGTGACTGGGTGAACCGATTTTGATGATTCTTTTTTTTATTTGAAAGCTGGTGCTTCCCGTGTGGTCCCATTTTAATTTGGTCCATTTCTGACAATGGCATCCATGAGAAAACCGTATAAGTCTTAAATTTGCATTAAGTATGTGCGCGATTTGTTACTCGATTTCTCCGGCAAACGTAAACTGATTTTTTCTTTTTTTTATAGATAGGGTAAATTTTATCGAAATTGATTCACCCCTTTTTGAAAAATCAACAAATACCATTTCTCACTTCTCCGCTTTACATAATAAACCTAGTATTTTGGGTAGGTACTTCAGGAGGTAGGTACATTGCGTTTCATTGTGCAATATAAAATAATAATATTTTGTAGCCAGTTTTTATACAATACAGTAAAATTGTTTGTGAGTTTTCTGTGCCATACATTTATAGTTTTCACGAGATATTTTACGAATATTTTATACCGTCACAAACAATAATAAACTTGAGTTTTACATGGCTCTTAACTTGAACGTGAAAGACATTCCGGCTTTTCAACTAAAGAGCTAGTTTTCTCTTGAAAATGTTTTACAAGAATATTTTCGTAAAATCTACAAGAAAATGTTTACTTATTTGTAGTCTATTGACCTCTCTGATATACATAATGTAGTAGTTTATCGAATAATTTCTAGTCACGAACAATATAAAGAGACAAACTGCATGAAAAACTAATTTTACATACGTGACGCGGGTCTTAATTATTTTGAAAACGCTGAAATGTTTCCGCTGGGCTATTATTTCTATTATAACGTTTTTTTTATACACCGACGTAAAGAAATTATGTGTTGTTATTCCCACACACGTTCTCATCAAAAGATCTGCTCTACTGTATAATGACTATAGTATAAAAATACAACTTACTCTTTTATATTTTCATCATTTATAACTGCTTTTCTCTCTACCTTGGCCCCATGTTCATCATCAGCTGAAACTCGTTCACTGTTGAACAAAGTCTGCCCATAGAACGCCACAACGAGCGGCAGTCAGCCGCTTGCTTCCACCGGTTACCCGCGACCTTGACGATGTCATCGGTTTTGTCATTTTTGCCATAATCCCCACCCACCCTTGGCAGACGTCTTGAGGATCGCAGTGAGGTTGTTAAGTACACGTAAGCCGCTGCTGCCTGACTTCCTGATTTTCCCTTAGTCGCCTTCTATGACACCTTCGGGATAAAATGGCTGGGTGGGGGGTCGAGACCGCCCCCTCCCCATGTTACTAAAGGCCTTTGGTTGCTGCTGATGTTTTTCTTCCATTCTACAGGTTCTGCTTTCTTAGCCGTTCCTTTATTACTCACTACCTTTTTATAGAGAGTGTAATAAGTTAAACGTGTTTATTTCAGTGTCTGTCCAGCATTGTAGCTCCGGTAACTCCCAAGCGGCTGGATCGATTTTGATTTAGGTTGTTCTTAGTTATTCCGATAGTATTCTTGGCTATGAGAACGAAGAAAATCTATTCTGTAAATGCGACTATCTCACCTGAATACTTAACCTGAACAACGGTCAACGTAACTTGGCGCGTCTGAAGTTAGCTGTTTGGATGTGCAATGGAACTTTTAGGAACGAAATTGTCTACTGCGCAGCTAATCGGCTAACTTCAGACGCGCCAAGTTACGTTGACCGTACTGTATTTTAGAGTGATTTTTAGCTCCTGCTTCCCAAAGTTTTCGAACATTTTCTTCTTTTGGAAATGAATAATTCCCTTCATTTATCCGTTTTAAGATAATCAGAATATCTTTTCTGATTTCTTAATTTTTTATTTGATTAATAGATGTCAACTATTTCCACTTCCAGGTTCTGATTAAGTTTAGTGTCGGGGATATCACTAAATCAATCTACAATATCTTTGAGATATCCCTATACATCTTCATCTATATTCTCTTGCTGAGTCATTGGTTCATCTCTTCTTTGACGTATCCATCGCAAAAAACTTATACGATTTAACTAATCGACAGCCGTCAAGCTAACTGTTCTTCAACGGTCAGAACCTCTTGGAAATCGAAAGTATTTTCTAAATATACGAGTGCTTTGTATTATCGAGAAACAATGATGACTGAAGTAGACCGACAATGACCTACAAATGTAACGAGTAATGTTCGAGTCATGCGTTCATTCTTTATGTAGTAAATAGTAGCGATTTATTTTCCGGTTTCCTTCAATTTATTCGGTTTTTGGAGATAACCTGGCTTCGATAGCGATCGGAGTTCATTGCCGCACGTGTCTTGTGTTTAAAACCTTGTGTTTTCACTTACGATTCTTCACGTATTCGAATGTTTGGCGAAATTCGTTTTATCACTTTACGATAAACAGTTTTATTGCTGTGTATAAAACAGCAAGAAAATGCAAACAAAAACAAGAATGACCTTGGCAAAATATCGAATTACTAAACTTAAATGATGTGCACAATTGCACATTCGCTATCATTCAATGTTTGTGACAGCTAAAGAAAGATGACGCGAGGATTGATCAACCGGGACTTTTTCAAATTTTCTATATCTATAGTCTGAATAACTTTGTTTATTTTTTAACTTAATCCATAACCTCTACATACTATAAAATAAAGTCGCTTTTCGCCGTCTCTTTACGCTTTGATCTTTTAAACTGAGCAACGGATTTTACTGCCGCGTGTTGAGGGATGTTACTGAACGGGAATAATTAGAATAATCGAAAAAAGGTCCCGTTCGTCAACACTGTGAACGATCAAAACTTTTTTTCTTGATCGTCAACAGTGTTGGCGACGGAGTCTTACCGATCGGGAATATCTTGTCCGCATCTAAGACTGTTAACATTGCCACGTTGTAGGACAAAGCTGATTGTTTGGCCCTAGAAAACGCCAGCTCTCTGGTCATAATATAAAAAGATAATTAATCTGCTTTCCCTTCTCATAATACCAATATTATTATGCTCATGGTATCCGTCCATTAGACCCTTGAAAATAGAATAACTGCCAATAGAAAATATCGCTGATTGGTAACGAGAATAAGCGGCTATTAAGATAACTCGATATGGTCGTGACCTACGATTAGATCCACTTTTCTGATACTTATTATTGTTGGTTTAAGTTTCATTTAGTATTTTAATTACTTCTGACCTGATTAGGAAATCCTTATTGCTACTGTATTGCATTGATCTATCTTTTTAACTGACTTCAATAAAGGAAGAGTGACTTTTTACAATGTAGTCCGACTTCAATGATTCTTTTTTTATATAGATAATGTATAAGTACCTCAAAGTTGATCTCATAGGTATAATATTTCGTCTCTAAGGGTGGAAAATTAAGGGATGACTATTTTTTATGGTGTTACCGTTTTTATGGTTTTTCATTTATTTTAATGATGAGAAGTAGACACTAAAAATAAACACATTTTTAATGAAAAAAAGACAACCGCTTTCAAAAACTTAGAAGTACAAAATAACTTTAATTTCGGGAGCTGGTGGCAATACAAAACTACAAACAGAACCAAAACCGACTTGTGACTAGAGAGGGGCAATGGCATTTAAAAAAATAATTAAAGCATTAAAACTTCAGAAAATTATGTAGCTATGACCTGTCAAGTTTATATAAAAACGTATTTAAATGTAATTATCTCAATACAAACATCACTCGCTTAGCAAAACGTAAATAAATCGTGTGATGTTTTGTAAGTACCTACTCCATTTTGTACATCTAATCAATACCGATATTTTAATCTGTACAAATCTCGGTCACACGACACTAAATAAAGATGTCTTGATAAAAGTTGTTTGTAAATAATTATCGTCGTAGGTAATCTCTGCAAGAATTCGCTTACGTGAAGATAAAATTTACGTATGGCTAGGGCGTTTACTACATTAAAGGCCTATTCAAACCTGAGCGATATTCGCTGCCGCTGTGGGTAGAGGTACATACCGCGCGGGTTTCGCTCAGGTATTTAGTATCAAGTAAGCGGCTACAGCGACCTGAGCGATATTCGCTGCCGCTGTGGGTAGAGGTACATACCGCGCGGGAGCAGCGGCATGCATCCCGCCCCTCACAACTGAATACCGCTTAGGTCTGAACAGTAATATTACCGCATACCCACTGGGTTTTCTCTGCCGCAGACGGTAGCGAATACCGCTTAGGTATGAATAGGCCTTAATTCACAAGTTATTTATCCATACTAATATTATAAATGCGAAAGTAACTCTGTCTGTTACGCTTTCACGATGAAACTTTGGTATGGAAATAGCTAGTACGGTCGTACCCTGGGGAAGGACATAGGGTACTTTTTAATCTGCGACTTCGTCTGCATCCGCGATAACCGACATTCACGCGGACGAAGTCGCGGGCAAAAGCTAGTACCTACTGTTTTAAATTTACTGGTCCCATAGTCTGCTGAAAGTTCCCATAACCTTCAAAGATAATGATACAATTACTCCATAATTTATTACTCAATGGCTTTATTTTTATTGCTTTACCGCGTGATTCGGCTTTTTATTAGGGCCCTAATAATAATTGATAATTAAGGGGCTATTAAACGACTTTTACAGATTTTAAACTGACAATCACGTCAAAACGTGCAGTGTAAATGATTTGAAAAAAATATAATATGTTAAACTAGAACATTCTCTTAATCATATAGAAAGTGAATATTTTTGATTAAGTTTATATTAAATAGTTTAATTAACTCGTGATATTGTGTCTGACGCGGACAAAACATTGACAATCACACAAAATCTACCAGGTATAATTATCCGAAACTTACACTATCTTAGAGACAATTTTATTATCTATCTTTTAGTATACGCCTTTTTTTAATTTTGAAAGAATACTAATTTCATTTAATTTTTTCGACTAAACTTTGAGAGTTTTGGACGCAAAACTGATGCAGAACGGACGCAGTCTGCGTCCAAAACTTTCAAAATTTAGTCGAAAAAATTAAATAAAAGTAGTATTCTTTCAAAATTAAAAAAAGGCGTATACTAAAAGATAGATAATAAAATTGTCTGTAAGATGGTGTAAGTTTCGTTTAATTATACCTGGTAGTTTTTGTGTGATTGTCAATGTTTTGTCCGCGTTAGACACAACTTCACGTGTTAATTAAAATATATAATATGAATATAATTAAAAATATTCACTTACTAAGTGATTAAGAGAATGTTCTAGTTTAACATATATTTTTTTCAAATTATTTACACTGCACATTTTGACGTGATTGTCAGTTTAAAATTTGTAAAAGTCGTTTAATAGCCCCTTAAGTAGTAAGATAGTAGTTTATAATACTCATCGTATGCCGTGTGAGGCCGCAAATAGCACCACCCCATTTACCGTGGGTGTCGTAGAAGGCGACAGTGATATTGACCAGAGGATGGGCAGCAGCGTCCTTCTGAGTACCAGAACACCCGTTGATAATACTCAGGGTATGCCGTGTGGTGCCGGCCGCCAATAGCACCACCCCATTTTTACCCGTGAGTGTCGTAAGGGATGACACAGGAATATTGTCCAAAAGATGGGCAGCAGCATCCTTCTGAGTACCATAACACCTACTGCGATCGCTAACATGCATCGGCTAAGCATGGAGATTATGGCTGAGGAAGACCTATGCCCAGCAGTAGGAGTCTAAAGGTTGACATGAAAATGATGATGAGTACTCAGGGATAACGTAACTTCCTATTAGTGAAAGAATTTTCAGAATTGGAGTAGTAGTTATCAAGATTAGCGCGTTCAAACAAGTAAACGAACAAACTTTATCTTTGTAATATTACTTCTATATTAAAGATTTTTATTTGTGCCATAGAATATAATATTTCTATAGTACTGTCCAAAGGAACTATTAGTTAATCTGTGGTACGGTTTAAGTATATTGGCAAGCTGTGCTGCTGGAAATTTTAACAAACCATGACCAGGTTTTTAGTCTCCTACAATTTGCACGATATAACTATTTCGCTTTGGCAGGCGTAATAATGGTCCTTTACATGGTGTATTTGTGCAAATATTCGCCTTATTTTGGATAATACAAAATGGACTTTATTTTTAATAATTATAAGGTATATTTTGTATTATCCAAATAATGCGAATATTTGTACAAATACGCCAAGTGAAGTGCCAGCATAACAAAATATGTAGGGAAACATGCATTGACCACTTACTTTGGCCACACTGAATTGTATGATTCATAAGGACTTGAAGTGCTCTCTAAGAACTTGGTTGTTCATATTATTCAAGATAATTTCCATGTCTATACTGAAGTTCTGTACATTGGAAGAGACACGGTGTTTATTGTTCATTATAAGATACGATGTATATGTTAGCAAATATTGATTCACGTGCGTACCTTGTACTTGTGTAGCCCTTAATTCTTATTTTAATTCATGTCTTTATTGTCATTGCTTTTGACATTGGAAACGTTCTGCTTTCTTATCATTCTCTGCTATCCTGGTATCTCTTTTGGCCTCATCATTATTTTTACGTTAACCAGTAAATTATCATTATCTTTCTTTATCATCTTTGTAAGATTTTAAAAGATTCGACAAGTTGATAGTTAATTCTACACACGAGTTAACTATCTGTATCTTCAACAATGTGAGTGATGAAACGCAATAATTCTAAATTATCTGCAGGGCGGGATGCCAAAAGTAACGCATGATATGATAAGCAAACAAGAATTCCAGCCAATAATAATATTCGCAATCAGTTATAATTTAGGGCGCCAACGGATCAGCATATTTTTGTTTAAGAAATGGCGGGCATTGGTTTTTTTTGTATGTTTTCTTCGATTCATCCTCTCACTACTCCTAGCTGTTTCTAATACCTTTTCGTGATTGCTCTTTCCTTTACTTATTCGTGCATCAATATTGATTCGACCACGGCCTTTGACAGACAAGCCTCTTTTTTCAACTGATTAAAAAAAAAAGAGGTGTTCAATTCGACACGAATATGTATAAATTTCTTTTATATTCGACCACGCATAACTTTTTTCATTGTAGTCCGATTTTGATGATGGTTTTTTTAGTTGATAGTGTATACTTCAAAGTTGGTCCTATATAAAAAAATATTCCACCCCCAAGGGTAGAAAATTAAGTGATGACTGTTTTTTTTAGTTTCACCGTTTCGTAATTGATTTGTATGATAAGAAGTAGACACAAAAAGAGATTTTTTTTTTTTTACAAGAAGAGACAACCGCCTTCAAAAAGTAAAAAATAACTTTAAATTCGCAAGTCCGTGGCAAAACAAAACAGCAAACAAAACCGCTGACTTGCGAATTTAAAGTTATTTTTTACCTTTTGAAGACGGTTGTCTTTTTTGTAAATACGTTTTTTTAGTCTTTACAGAGCAGTTACCGAAACAGAGCATTCAGATATTTTTTCCATTTTTATTACTGCGACTTCGTCGGCTTGGAATTCAAGGTTCCCATAAAATCCTATGTCATTCGGCAATAGTGAAGCTTATTGTGTCAGTAAAGGATTTTTGTATTCGAACCAGTTCTTCTAGAGATAAAGAGATTACTTACATTCTATAGGTAAACAAACATACTTTACCTCTTTATAATATTACTAGCTACTGCCCGCGGTTTCGTCCACGCGAAAGTCAAATATGCCAGCCAGAACACATCCTTTGGGTTACTTGACGATCTCTCGGGGAAGCCTATGTTCAGCTCGACGGCAATAGGCTGATATGATGACGATGATATCCTGTGATACTCTGGCAAAAGTGTAACCTTCTATTACTAAAAAAAAAAAAAAATAGGTAATTCAGATGAGTCGTTTCGGAGCTTACCTACCCGCTACATCCGAACTTACAAACTTTACCTGTTTATAATATTAGTATAAATAACTGAAAGTTCAACTTTAATTTATAATTAAACCCAAATAAGCGCTCTCTTATGAGCGTGTATTCGATTCTTCCAAAATTTCGAAAATGTAACTATTATGTATTAAAAAACAATGTTGAAAAAGTAGAGAATTGGTTCACTTTGACAAAATTTTTTTACCAGTATTTAAATAAAAACATAACTGATATATTTATTTTATGAAAGGAAATGTTATGCTTAATATACAGAATATTTTTCAGTCCGTTATACGAACTCATTTATTTTAGACAATTATTTTAAAAAGGACTGTAAAACATCGCGCGCGGTCGTTTGCCGATCAATTTGAATAATTCGTGCTTATTACGTGCGTTTTTTTTTTCTGATGCACACAGACACCGGTGTCCCCCATGGCGTTCAACGTGTTAAGGATAGGTAAAGGAATATGTAGTTCAAAAGGTATGCATACTTGCTAGCCTGTATTGTACTAGTGTCAATGCTGCTACGCCGTTCTAGCAATCGTTTAGATTTTGAGTTGCGCTAAATCGAATACGCGCCCTTAAGTACTTGGCCAGTAAATATTATTACAAATACAACCGTTAAGGCAACGAAACCAACTGAAATATTGTACTGTCGATTCAAAATGATTAGTACCAAAACTAGCAGTCTAAGTAAATTAGCTAAGGTGCTAATGGTGATAAATGATCGTTAGGCAATTTAGCACCTACTGTTAATTGCTATTAGAATGAAACTTGTTATGAACTGTTAATTACTAGTTTAGCGTTAGTAAACAAATTATGCTGGATTGGTTTGCCAAGATTAGATCGATTTAAACGTTACCCTTTTTCTGGGACAGTCGGGTAAAAAGCCAATGGTTTACAAATTCTAGTTTTGTCTATGACAAATGTCCACCAATTTATACCGAGTTCCCTCCGTGCCTCGGATAGCACGTATTTATTTTTTCATCCCTTCTATTCGAAAAGTGTCGTTTTGTTCCTCTCTATGCGATAGCAAAGTAGCTCTTTTCTCCACTAGACTTTTAGCGGGCAGTAATGAGATTTGAATTTGGAACATGAATCGTTCATTGAAATAGCGGTAACTAAAAAAAAAACAAAAGCACGCCGTTTACTTCCCTGTTCTTGTAATCGGTATGGACTTCATTGTATATTGCAAAAAAATAATGAGTTCTACGTCGAGTTCCGAAAGTGATAGTGCATTAACTCCTGAAACAATACAAATAGAAGCTAATAACGTCATACAAAACTTAATACTTACGAAATCCCGGAAGAAATATTTTCTCATAGAAGGAGATGAAAAGTAGAGTAAATGACTCGAGAGCAAAAATATTTTTCCCTCAGGCGATGTACTTTGAATCCCTCGCTACGCTCAGGAATCAATTTTAGAATCCCTCGCTTGCTCGGGATTCTATTCTAGAATCCTTCGCTTCAATCTGGATTCAAAATAGCGCCCTCGCCTTAAAAACATTATTTTGCTCCCTTGTCATACAATCTACTATTCCACTAGGACTTTTACTGATTACATGTGTAAGGTTAATATAGCGATGTTTTCTTTTACTTTTTCAATGTATGAGTACATTATAAACTTGAGACTCGAGAGCGTATTGTTTTCAAAGAAAAATACCACACTACATACAACTACCATCTACCATTGTTCATAACATCACCGCATCGTTGCCCGCCTATCAGTCTTTTATTGGGTACATTTCGAGTTTACTTTGGAATTGCACAACTTAATTCGGCGAAGCGAACGGCGAAGCGTCACCGCTATATAGTTGAAGTTCCGCGGTCTCGGACTCGAACCAAGCGCTTTGATTTCACATTTACTGTGCGAACTGTCAGACTGTGGAATTCACTGCCCGTGTCTCTGTTCCCCGATAAGTATAATCTGGGTATTGTAGAGACTTGCCCAGCAGAAAGGCTTTGGAATATATGTCCAAACCCCACTCTACCAAAACAATAACATACCTATTTAGTTTATGGTTAGAACCTGCTGGAAATATATTTGAATTATGTAGAATATAGCTTTTATACTATGACATGTGATGTCAGAGAGACCGACGGCTCGACTAAGAGCGAAGGTCGTGTAAATCTTACCTCTCGTTAATCTTATTAATATAATCTTCTACAAGTTATTCGTACCTTTCATTTAACGTAGCTTAGTTCTACAGTAATTCGTACATAGGTACAAGTGTAGCCGAAGCGTTACAGTATCTTCAAGGTACGAGTGAACCGGTTCATCTTATGCAAACGTGGAACAATAAAAGTAGATAATTCTTAAACAAACAAATTACTTACATAAGTAAGTTCAATGGCTTATGAGATTATTAGATAACAGGCCTTCTTAATCGGACCCTCGACTCAATAGCTCTGGGCACTTGATATATAAATTACTAAACAGTAAAATAATCATTATTGTTGTCTGTAAAAGTGATTATATAACGTTCATTACGTAATTTAGATACAGCTGACATATTGCCGTGTTCAGCTAAAATATAGTTGTGTCAAATTTATTTCGATTAGCTATGTAGTTCTTTAATTGGTTTTTGTATTTTTTAATTAACGTATTAAGTATCCGTTTTGCCTATGTTGCTAGTTGCTGTAATTTAGCATAGCAGTAACGATTAATGACTAAGCGCTATTTTATAACATTCTTCATTTAAAAAACGGAATCAACATCGATAGTTATTCGTCGTATTCCTTAAATATGTTGCTTCAGTAATGGAAAGAGATAAATAGGATCACTTTGTTGTCCGTCTGTCTGTCTGTCTGTCAAGAATCTTTATCTCGGGAACGCGTAGAGGTATCGAGTTGAAATTACTAAACCATATACTCAAGTCTACGGTCCCTTGATGCTGTAAAAAAATCAACTATACGGCTGTATATGTCGCAAAAACGCATTTTTAATATTAAGTAGATTCAAGTATGGATAGTAGGTATGGATTAGTATAGAAGTAGGGATATGTACCTACAAATATGTACGGAACCCTCGGTGGGCGAGTCCGACTCGCACTTGTCCGGTTTTTTTTATTAATGTGATCGGCCCATTTATGATAGTGAAAGTGACAATGATAGTCTACAAAAGTATCTGTCATCGGAAATGTTGTTTTCGCTGATTCAATGAGCACGAAGTGTATCGAACTTTAAGTTCTATATCAAGAAAGAACTTTCAGAATCGAACCAGAAATTCCGGAGGTTAGCACGTCCAAACAAACAAACAAACTATTAAGCTTTATTATACCTATTCGTGTAGCGACATCTATCGCATATAATACGAACTAACAGCAACGTTTCCTAGATCGCGCTAGCAGAGTTCTCCGCGACATTAGCATAATACAAAATCCCGACTGAAACCGTCGGGCAGTAGCCCACCAGACACAACACCCGTCTGGTCGGAGGATCCTCCCTTTTACACGGAGGATGAGGAACTTTACACTCTGTTCCTCATACCTCTAAGTTAGTATAGATTATGTAGTTAAGATTTAACGGAGGTTTTAAAGGTCAGATAGGGTAACATAGTAACTACAAACTGCATTTCCTACAGAAAGCTCCCAAGAAGAACATATTACATGAATGCGTGAAAAATAGCGTTTTCAGACCCTGTATTATTCCTGGAATGAACTTTGATTGTTATTGATACTATAGTTTTCTGCGAAACTGTCAGTATATTTATGTCTGTAGCCAGTAATAAACAGATGGTACTTAGACGTGCTTAGACAAGCATCTGGTGTCGTTAAATAACTGGATGACTGGCTAGGTACAGATAATAGTTCAAACTATTCACTGGTTTTAACAAACATACATACATACAAAATCAAGTTATTTATTGCAATTAGATTAATAAAAGGCACTTTTGAATGTAATTTACATGAAAAATTTAATCTAGTTGGCCCCTCCAAAAGGTAGTTTAGAGAAGAATAGGCAAGAAACTCTTTCACGTGAATACCTTGCGGTTGCGTATAAACCACAAAACAAAAGATACAAAACACTTTGACTATCCAGTTCAAGCGTGGCTGAAAATAGCTTTCAAAGGACAATGCCAGAAACTCTATAGAACTCAATAAAAGTCATGTGCAATATGTACAACTGTTTATTTATTGCTGATAACTAAACATTAGTCTTAGTGACTGTAGAACTTGCGGGTTCCGTTTAAATCTAAAAACAATAATGACATTGATTATAGGTTAAGTTGTATTTTAGGTAAAATGAGTTTGTATTTTGTAGGTAGGTATTTCGTAATCCGCAAGTTCTAAAGAAAAACAATTTAGTATATAAAGGTTCTATATTCATTACAATTATTTTCATTAATTTACTTTTTCTGTACATGTGTTACTTTTTCTGTACATGGGAGGGGCAGGATCTGGCATTGTCATTTGCATTTATAACAACTTCGTTCAGAGACAATACAAAAAATATCGATTTAGTGTTGTTAGTTAGTCGTCATTAAGCTGCCTAACCTTTTACCACCTATGTTGGGATTGACTTCCAGTCTAACCAGAAACAGCTGAATTCAACTGTTTTACATGGAGCGACTGCCTATCCTTCCTCCAGTACCCAGTTACTGGGCAACACCATACCCTTTGATAGGACTGGTTGTCAGACTTTGTGGCTTCTACCCACTATTACTACTTCTGTAGTTAGTTAGTCGTAATAAACATTTTTTAAACATACCTATTAGATAATCTAGTAAATTGAGGGTTAAACCGAAAATACAGTTTCAATGTCACAA
The DNA here is from genome assembly GCA_947361185.1 of Charanyca ferruginea. Taxonomy (NCBI): domain Eukaryota; kingdom Metazoa; phylum Arthropoda; class Insecta; order Lepidoptera; family Noctuidae; genus Charanyca; species Charanyca ferruginea. The sequence goes on from OX376057.1 coordinate 34,052,298, forward strand.
ACTGAACAGGTGTAAGTTAGCGTAACTGAAATATGCGCGTGTAGTGTCATAAATATGACAGAACAGTTTGGCAGTACACTCCACGAGACCACGAGGCCGTTGAGATAATATTAGAAACATGTTTGTTACATATTTGCAATACGTGTTTGTTTTGAAGTGTTTATGATAAGATATTTATGTATTGTATATTTTCAGCGTGAGAACAATTTGATTTTGTTAGCGGCTGGGAATGGGATCTTAGTTTATAGTTGCTGTGTAAACAATAGCGTAGTTCCTAAAGGCGGATACAATGATCATTTGCCCGATCCGCTCACCGTATCGGCGACGCGTAGCATTATCGCCTATCTGTGGGCTAATTCACGTAACTAAAGAAGTGCTGTTGCAGTGCAGTTGCAGTTAAGTTTCGATCAAAATAACGCTTTTCGTATTCTCTACCGCTGTCAGACACGCTCGCGTCAAGTTCGCGTCACGCGAGCGCAATAACGGCATTCCACTGTTGCGCGTCTTTGGTGCGTGCTTCGGAACGCAACATGATCGGTATTCTACTATTCGTTTGATGTCTCAAAATTACAGTTAAAAAGCACTAAAATCTGTACTCGGATATTATTTTAATATTATAATAACTTCATATTCATTGAAATGTAATCGATTCTGTTCAATTATTTAGTGAGTAATATTTTTTCTCTCATGTGGTAAGTTTGGGTTGACGTGCAGTTCACGCGCAGCTTACGCGCAGTTCAATGATTACAAGAATACCGTTTATCACTCAAACTTGAGCTTAACTGCAACTGCACTACAACTTCATCGGTGCGTCATAAAATTACGTGAATTAGCCCTCTGGACGGGTGATGACACGCGATCTTGATACACAGCGCGATACGGTCCGTTCTATTTCGAGTTGGGTTTTTGTCCGATCATCAAAGAAGATACTGATACGGCACGGATCAACGGTTTTGCGTGCTTTCCGAGGCACGCTGGTGTTTCGGTATGAAATGAACGGTCACCCATCCACGGAGTTACCGCGGCAAGCGTAGCTTAACCAAGACAGATCGATCAGCTTTTACTTAGCCCCTCAGTGCATTTCCAAATAACTTGATTTCAAAATTAAGTATGCGTTAACTAAAATCTCGCGTAATTTAAAAATCATTATTTTTATTATACTATCTGTCATTATTTTTGCCCTTAATCTATGTAAAAGATTGTATCAATTTCAATTAAATACTTATTGACCAACATATATCTAGACTACTTGCTTATTTATGGCTAGGACGATTCTTGCTTGACACAAAAAATATCTCGCCAAATTGAATGAAAGATATTTGCTAAAGGATCCATGTTTAATTTCAAATAACTGGAACTAATTGAACTTAATCTCAATAATATATACACTAATTGGTAGCATTTGCAATTCAAATGGTCGTGGTTCACTGATTGTAAATGTAGGGCAATAGTTTGTTAGTCGTATTTTCTGCGCACTCGCACTTGTTTTGAAAATTACGAGAGCAGTGATTTTAACACTAAGCAGACTCCTGTTTGTCTTTTATTTACATTTATTTTATTTTTAGGGGTCCGTACTTAAAGATGCTAAAGCAAACGGAGTATTTCTTCGTCCTTCCATCTGTCTGTTCTTATTACGGTTCAACACATACACGCTGTTTCTGTTGAAACGTAATAAGTAAATGCCATGTGGTGTTGGCCGCTTTTAGCACCACCCCTTTTCTACCCGTAGTTGTCGTAGAAGGCGACAGAGGGATATTGACCAGAGGATGGGCAGCAGCGTCCTTCTGAGTACCATAACACCTACTACGATCGCTCACTTGCATCGGCCAAGCATGGCGATTATGGTTTAACCTCCCTTTGGGGTAGACCTATGCCCATCAGTGGGCGTCTATAGGTTGACATGATGATGATGAACGGGTAAATTTTTTTTTTACGTGTGTGTATTTTTGTACCCACTAGTAACAACAAATAATAAAATTAAAATTAAACGGGCAACTCGTACAATAAACTTTCTTTTCGAGGTTTTTTCTTGCTTGGGCTGACTGGGCGTGACCGAGCGACTGTCGGACGAAAAATATTTGAAAGTCAAACCTCTGTTGCTTATGCACCTATGCAGTATCATCGACACTCGAGAGGCTTGTATAGTCCTCCTTATCGATTTCGATAACGGCGACCCTTTATAAAAATGTATTTCCTTGCGTGTGCCCTAATATGACTCGCCAGACCGAATTTGGTTTTAAATACCCGGTCACAACGAATGCAGTAAAGTTGGCCTGCAGAGTTAAAATTATAGGTGTAGGAGGGTTTAGCTGGTCTCTCTTTACGTATTTGGCGCTTCTCGTTCAAAGTGTCAAGTCGCTTTTGCTCAAATTGTTTTACATTTTTACTTATAGTAGAGGCTTGTACGTTGGTACGGAACCCTCCATGTGCAAGTCCGAGTCGCACTTGGCCGGTTTTTGTATATCAATGTATATTTACGACATTTTTACTTGTCCGTATAAAATTGACCATAAATACAAATAAGTAATAATATGAAATATTACTATTTTTCGCTTCAAGGAATATTATGGCTTATGAAATGGTCGTATTAACGTTCCCATAAAATATAAAAATATTATGTTTAGGTGTTAAACGTAGAAGCTAGGAATGCCCTGCAATGTTTATTGGAGAAAATATAGTCGTAACTATTGGTAAAGCAAGACATGACAAAAAGAAAGAGGACCCAGGGAAGGATAGAGGTGACCTTGACTTTTGCTTCAGCGTAAATGTTGGTTAGCGCAGATGCAGATGAAGTCGCGAATGAAAAGGTAGCCAATGTCCTTTCGTAGGTACGAAACCTTAGTCGCCTTATTCACCATCCTTCTTGCTGTACGTCCCGCCAAGGTCGCCATGCAAAAGTACCGTGAAAAAAAACAATTCATAATAATTATTGACGTACAGCAAGCTTATTCACGGTCGTTTTGCATCGTGCATCGTGCATGACCTTGGCGGGACGTACAGCAAGAAGGATAATGAGTAAGGTCCATTAGGTTTCAAGCCTAGTCTGTACCAAATTTCATCAAAATCGGTTAAGCCTTGAAAGCTTAACAAACAAAAAAACTCACTTTTACATTATTAATGATAATATGGATTAACCACCCAAAAAAATGCAAGTGGAAAAATTGCACTTGGCACTTGCAACATTACGTTATTTTATATCTTCTGTCTCAGAAAGATCTCAGAAGATTTGCTTGAAGCAAACAGTTGTTTCTAAATCAACGAAGAATTAATAAAGATCCATTCGATATAATCTTTCGAAAATAGTCCCACAGTCTTCAAATTACATTAAATCCTCAACCTCCCCAGGTGTTGCAACTCCGCCATATAGTACAAGATAACGATCAGTATTTCATCCATATATCTCCAGTTCGAAGCAGCCATATTTTTCAAAGTTTCTATCTAGTTTCTCTCGATATCAATATGTATCTCGCGATCTTATCCTTACGATCGTCTCTTTAGACCATGTTTCAGTTATGCCAAGTTTTCGCGCGTATCTTGTACAAAAGAGGTTTTGAAAGTACGCCGCGTTTTGTTGTTGCTTTCCGTAGTTTGTAAATGGTATTGCCTCGCGACGTTGCAATCGGTCGTTCAACTGTCTGGGAGGTGAGACTATAGTTACTATTGGTGCCTGCTTTCGAGTTTCGTTCGAGTCGTGTTGTGTCTGGCTCCAAAATTGGTTTTGATCAACGGCCATTCGGCCCATTGCTTTTCGTTTAGTTGGACGACTGCTTAATTACTGAAAGGTTTTATTTTTAAATAGCTTCTTCCCGCTTAGACTTCAAAAGTTCTAAATTATCCCACGGTATAAAAAAATCGATGTGTTAGGCTTGATCAATATGTATGCCAAATTTCTCGCTAATTCCGTTCAGCGGATACGCAGGAAAGAGTTACAAATCTTCATCTATTCATCCACTTACCCATCCTTACAATTTTTTCAGTTTATTAAAGTGATAAACGTAGATGTGGTATAGTCGGTCTACTTGTATTTTGACCTGAACAGTGGAGAGAGACGCTGATCGGAATTTTAAATTGTTTTCAAAGTATTACAGTTCAAAATTATAATAATCACGTCATTGTAGTATTCATGACCTTTGTTGCATATCATTATCATCGTTGAAGGTTATTTTCACTACTAATATATTCGTCGTCTTTTCTAGAAATTCGTAACAACATCGTAAAAATTGAATTTCTAAATAGGTTTTAACATTCTATGCAACAAAATAGTACTGACGCCTGTTAATAAGGTGCTATAAATTGAAATAATGGCTTTGCAAGTATGGTTGCCATGGTAATTTCTCTGCGCAATTACTGAGAGTAATAGCGTTTTTAGAGTGATAAAAAGCCAACGTATTAACGTCTAGTACTAATAATTTAATGGCTGTTATTATGGAACGGTTATCTGTTAAGATTATTACTGTTGACTACTTAGTGGCTGAGAAACTCTTGGTGCTACCACTGGATCTGACCATAACAGAAGAGTGAAATATAACCTAAGGGTTAAACCGCAATTTGCCGGAGAGCAAATTAAAAAATGTCATCTAGTTAAGACTGGATTAACTTTTATACATCGTCTAATACTAATAATGTCGATATTTTACACTTGGTCTTATCGGATGGTAACAACATAAATAAAACTGAAGAAGAAAAACATAATAGTGGTCATATAAGAAATCGTGACAACTCAAACCAATTAGAAGAAGAACAATTTGGATCCTGGACCTGTGATGTCCACAATAAATCCTCCAAATTACGATAATACTGGCTTTTACCCGCGACTTCGTCGTCTGCGTATACTACAAAATTAAGCAATAGTTCAAAATTATCCCACAGAAACGGGATAAAAATGATCCTTAAAGTTACATCAAAATCCAGATATGTGTTCCAAATATCAGCAAATTCCGTTCCATGTAAAAGTAGGACTTTTAAACTTGGCGATTCTACTAATATAATAGTAAATACCGGTATTTAAAATTAATCCTCCATAAATTACCCGAGACAGACCACACCTCACCACACGCCATATTTGTTCATACGATTTGCATAACCGTAATCTTGGTTTGTAAGGCTCTCTTGAATGTCACTCAGTTTCGTTGACATCGTTATAGCTGTTTCGTAGTTGGTACTTAATTGGAAATAATGCGAAATTGCTCCGCTTGGAGTTACTTGTTTGACCCATTCAAACTAAGTGGGCAATAATTTTGGGTTTGAGATTTGTCAATAGGTGTTTGGTAAGTAATTTGCCTCAACTGTTTCTATCAGAGTATCAGATAATATATACATCTTTGTTTATAAAAGAGGAACCACTGACTGACTGATCTATCGTACATGTGAAACTACTCCAGGTGGAATTCCTTTTATGTAAGGAGGGTAGAGGTGAGGAGAACCGTCTCTGTGTATCAAAAGTGTCTGTTAAAATGTGTTTATTAAGATGGCGCTACAATCGCGACCGGGTAAAAATTTTGACGGTTGCCAAAATTTTGGAGCCGTTTTAATGTCATTCCATCATTATCTGTTCTATAGGTCGCCTGTTAAACATAAGAATCCTCCATGTCGCACCATTTTTCGCGGTCTTCAGCCTTTCGCATCCACACCACACACACTCAAATATCTCTGAATTTGAATGTCTATCCACAAACAAATTCTAAGAGAAAATTCATAAAATAATTATGATTTTATGCTATCCGTCGAGTTTACATCTAGTTCCTGTAGTAAAGTTATGTCAGACGCACGATTAACAGCCGTTACTCCTGCTCAGCTGGTGTCTGATACGGGGAAAGTGACAAATTCAATGTTATACAAACGCCGACTTTTTGCCATCATTAACCAAACCTCCGTCTACGATACACGCTAGAAAATCAATCTTATTTGGTTGGCTATGAAGTTTCATTTCGGTTGTGTGCTCGATAAGTGTTCGGTGGTTTTTGCTCCTTTTAACTATCATTACATAGAAATGAAGACTGGTAGTTCCATTAAGCAGCGGATTTGTGGCTACTGTTATTTCATTCAGAGACTTTTAGTTTTTATCATGAATACAATTACTGCATTTAGCCAAGTGAATGCCAGTTTTAGAAACTTGTATTCTGTAGCCAAGCCCAAATCATCATCATCCTGTCAACCTTTAGACGCCCACTGCTGGGCATAGGTCTCTCTCTCCCAAGGGAGGTTCAGCCGTAATCGCCATGCTCATTTCGCCATGTAGGAGTTATGGTACTCAGAAGGACGCTGTTGCCCATCCTCTGGTCAATATCCCTCAGTCGCCTTCTACGACACCCACGGGTAGAAATGGGGTGGTGCTACCCGCTCCACACGGTTAAATATTATATGAGAATTATCTGTAGTTATATTAGGTCCTTACATATGAAATTGCCGATACTTAATACTGGCAACTTTGAAATCAAATATTTTGTGTTTGATTAGGAATTCCAAATTCAAAATTATTTCAAAATAAAGACTAAAGAATATTGTTTTAAAATTCGTGTTTCATTTGTTTTATCGTCATTTGTTTGGGCTTGAAAATTGCTAATGCAACAACAATGGAGAAATTAAAAATTCGCGATATTTACGAATATGAGTTCTACCGTGGCACCAGTGCAGCAGAAACGGCTCGAAGGATTAACGACGTGTACGGGCCAAGCACCGCTAACGAACGAACGGTGCGTTTTTGGTTTCAACGTTTCCGTTCTGGAAATTTTGATTTACAAAATTAGCCTCTTGGACGACCGGATACTCAAGTGAATAATGAAGAATTAAAGGCGATAGTTGAAGCGGATCCATCTCAAACCACTTCTGAATTAGCAGCAGCCTTTGGAGTAAGTGACAAAACAATCACTATCCATTTGCGTCAAATTGGAAAAGTAAAAAAGCTCGAAAAGTGGGTACCGTACGAATTGACTGAAACACACCAACAAACACGCGTCGGTTGCTGCGCTTCCTTGCTCAATCGTCACAATAATCAGGGAATTTTAAATCGTATTGTCACTTGTGATGAGAAGTGGATCGTGTACGATAATCGCAAGCGATCATCACAATGGCTTAACCCTGGAAAACCGGCAAAACCTTGCCCCAAGCGAAAACTGACCAAAAAGAAGATTCTAGTTAGTGTTTGGTGGTCCTGTGCTGGTGTCATCCACTACAGCTTCATGAGATCAGGCCAAACGATTACTGCAGACATGTATTGTCAACAGTTGCAAACAATGATGGAAAAGCTCACCATTAAACAACCGAGATTGGTCAATTGCTCTAGCCCATTGCTCCTTCAGGATAACGCTCTACCACATTCTGCACATCAGACGGTCGCCAAGTTAGAGGAGCTGCGACTGGAAACTCTGCGTCACCCACCATACTCTCCAGATCTTGCCCCAAACGATTACCATTTATTCCGAAATTTGGACAACTTTTTACAAGGAAAAAAAATCAATTCTGATGAGGCAGTTTAAACAGCCTTCAAGCAGTTCATCGATTCTCGCTCCCAGGATTTTTTTACCAAAGGAATCAATGAGCTCCCGATAAAATGGCGAAAGTGTATCGATAACAATGGTACATACTACGATTGACTAAATATATAATTTCTTTTAAAAATGTTATTTTTAATTTTTTGATACCGAGCGGCAATTTCATATGTAAAGACCTAATATTATAAAGAGGTTTTTTTTTTTTTTAAATTCTTTCAATTGTAGAATGCTGCACTTTTGCATTGTGTCATAAGATTTGTTTTATTGCATATTCGACAACTGCGCGGACGAAGTTGCGGGCAGAAGCTAGTTAAATATAAACGGACTACGTCTTGGCCATATACAAATTATTTCACGTCGTTTGTGTTATCATGCATTTCTTTTTGCATTATTTCTGTATTGATAGTTAATTCTTCATGAAAGCAAAAGTCAAGGACACTTATATATTTTTCTGGGCCCAATATATTTCTGCCTTTTCTTGTAAGGTACGACAGTATTTATGCCTTTTCTTGTAAATAGGCACGACTGTATTTTCTCCAATTACTAAGACTATATTTTTATGATACTTGACTAGTAGGATACTGACTTCTACACGGAAGCTTATAACCTGAAATTTCTAATCCAAACGTTTGACCAAACAATTATTTGTCCAACAATTCATAGTGATACGTTCCATTACATGCAATATCATAAAGAGCGACTGTCTCTCCGTACTAACTAGAACAATCTCGGCTTTACGGCACATTTCAGCTTTATAGTGGCAATGAAAATCTAATCTTGCGCACTCCACAATAAAACAACTAAACGGTTATGTTATTCGTAATGAATTCGTTATTTACGATTGTTGTAGGGAAAGCCGATCGGCTTAATGTTGAATCGGCTAACAGACAGGGCCGTCTACCACTTGTACGCGTTTTCTCAAACACGATTCCGAAAGTGAAATGAGCGTGTTTAAGGTAATAAATCTCTTAGTTCTTAGTGGGTAATTGCGAGTTTAGCTTGATTCTCACGTTCGTTCGGTGCCAACTGGAAGATATGCTGGAATAGCCGAGGCTTGCCGATACAACTGTCACGTAGTAAGGATTGTGTTCCAACTGCAGCGCTGTTGAGATGTTTATAAACAATTAGTTTCTGCCTGCGACATATATCCTCCATATAGCTTAGCTTTCTATTAGTGTAAGATTTTTTATAATCGTATCTGTGCTACCAGAGAAAACTTCGTATAAAAAAAACAATTAATTTGGCTTACTAAGCTTTATTAATTCTATAATGTAACAATTAAGAAAGCTTCTATCGATCAAGTCTTTATATTTTTTTTTTTCATTTGCTTCTTACTTGAATTTCTGGTCCTTGTCAATTTTCATGGATCTAAAGACCAAAATCTTATTAGGAGCTCACATAGTATCTATGTGCAGTTAGTGTTGAATAAATAGAAACAAAAGCAGTATGCAGGACATTTTAATAACTTCGCCAAATCTATACTAAAATTATAAAGCTGAACATTTGTTAGTTTGTTTGCTTCTTTGTTTCAACGCGCTACTGGTCCTATTCTGTATTTTTTTCTGAGCCCTATAGAATATATTACACTATAAAAAAAATAGGGAACGCAAGAAATCTCACGCTGACGAAGTGGCGGGAAAAGCTGGTAGTTTCATATTTATGACTCATTTTAAAAACGAATCTTCAATTATATTGTTCTCTTTGCCCACGTTTTTAGTGAAATTACGACAGTAACCTCACCCAGAGCACTTCAGGGACTATAAGTTTAATTAAAGTAAATGAAGATAGTAGACCTTGGGTGTGTAGCATAGCGGTCAGTCAGAAGGTCGTGACTTCAATTCAAACCTATTGAATTATTTATGTGAACCTTTCGAAGATATACACGTTTCATTAGTAGAAAAGGTTCCACGAAGTATTACGTCTCGTCTTACTTTAATAGTTACGGGCTTTCTGGAAAAATGGTTAAATGTCATTGGGTTAAAGATAAGCACACCCAGGTGTGCTTATCTTCAACCCAATGACATTTTGGCTAACAGAAAGGGATTTTGTCTACAGGCCCAGGCCTGTAGACAAAATCCCTTTCTGTTAGCGTTAACGCCAACGGAAAAATCAAATTGTATGGAGTTGACGTTTGCTTACCAGATGTCACGTGATGCAAATATGTCAACTGCATACAATTTGATGGGCCTGTAGACAAAATCCCTTTCTGTTAGCGTTGACGCCAACGGAAAAATCAAATTGTATGGAGTTGACGTTTCCTTACCAGATGTCACGTGATGCAAATATGTCAACAGATTCCGTTGGCGTTGACGCTAACAAAAAAGGGATTTTCTCTACAGGTCCTGATGTTTAGTGGTCACCGACACCTATAGACGTCTGCAATACCAGAGGCCTTGCCAGATGCATTGTCATCCCAGCAACAAAGTTAAAATGTCTCATGTGCCTGGAAATACACCAGCACCTATACCCTTCAAGCTGGGATACAGCAACGCTGCTTTCGAAATAGGCATAGTGGTAGTTCTTCTCCGGAAGACGTCCTTCACAAAGGGCTTAACAACTTCTCTTCTCAGTCGTACACTCTTGGCGGGAGTGGCCTTGGTCATGGATCGTAGATTCGTTGCGGGACTTCTCCATCTCTTTATTTGCGGCACTGCGTATGCACTCGGTAAGAGAACACTTTGTAGACGATTTAATGAGTTCTGTCCATCTTGTTGGTGATTGGCCACAAGAACGTTGACCTTCTTCTCTTCCTTGTATCACTAATTACTCCCCCAATGATACGTTCAAACATCTTGAGCTCTAATACTACTATGCTGAAACAACCGCTTTTCTAACTCCAGACCTTGATTTTACAGCTAGGTTAGTAGGCGAAGGTAAGGTCCAATAAAAGTTTATCACATCAAAAGCTCTGATCCCGTATCCCGAAGTACTGCCATATAACAACAGTGACAGACCGCATTGTACACACAGTCGAGCGGAAATCTATTACGCATTGGGTGAATTATAAGCATTATTACTGCGACCAGTACCATAAACCGTCAGATAAATGTTGCTTTCTCCCCGCCTACACATCTAATGACAAATGCATATAAATATAAATAATCTATGTAATTACAGATAGTTTGAACACTGCGTATCTGTCTGTCTTTAAGAATAAAGGGTCTTGCTGGACTGTACCCATTTTTGGTTGGGCTGAGTTTTCACGCGATGTTGCGTGCTTTCATATTGGTTTCTTTTGTTTTGATTTGTTATGTTGGTGCTGTGCGTGGATTTTTTGTGCATGCCGTGGTGGAATGTGAGAAAGGAGTTTCGTTACAGACTTTGACGTTAATGTAAATACTATTGTATTTGGGAAGTAAAATAGTATTTACTCTGTGAAGGAAAACATCAAAACCTAGTCTTGTATAAATTAATAGTCAGAAAATGGCCAATCCTCTTTGAGCAAGCGCAGTAATCGATGCTCATGCCTTCTCTGTATGAGAAGAGTCCTTTGCCCTGCAGTGAGATAATAATAGGCCGATATTGTTATTTTTGCATTTTACTGATTCATTTGATGCTAAAATATTAGCTGCCTTAGGTAATAAAATTTCAATTGCTTGCTGCCTGAGTAGTAACTATATTTATAGATAGGTTAACAATATTTGACCCAATACTGATTAAGGGCACTGAAATACGTACCACTCGACTTAACGGCCTCCACATAAGTTATTGGGACCTGTATAGTAACAATATACAAGAGACAGTTATTTATACATCGCTAAATAATTTATTCGAGACGTAAAATTTCATTACAAACATGTAAAGTTTAGCACAAATCACGCTTTAGAAATCTGACACCTGAGGTAACACCGCTAAAAGTAACGCCTATAAATTTTAACGTGTTTCATATGGCAGTCGTAAACAGTTGAAATGTCAGAACGAAATATGGGAACTTAAAGCCGTCACTCATTAACTGACAAGAAATGATAGTGCAAGGTGGGGGGTCGGGCGGGAACATAGAGTAGTTAGTAAATAAAGTAACATATCAAACAACGCGAGGAAGTGATGATGGCACAGATGGCTGGGATAGAAAAAAATGAGTTTAATTGATACAGGCTGTTAATTGAATACGCATCTTTCAGAAAAGTGCTGACGAATACAAACTACTTTCTCTATAGAAGCAAATCTGTCAAATGAAGAAAAATAATAGCATTTTTGTAGGGCACAGCTGATTATCTTAGGTCTTTTAAAAATTTCAGTGGTACCCCACGCATTCCAGTTTTGCGACTAGTGTGGGAACAGAAACTGTATCAAATGCCTTGGAAAGATCTTGAAAAATACTTAGACATTTAGGTTTTTTATCTAGGTTTGAAGACACTTGTTGCGTAAAATCCGTAATTGCGTAAACGTTTATCATATTTTACAGTTAGTTCCACTGGTTTGGTCGTATTCATGAATACCTACTTTCATCTACTGAAAGGTGTACTATGTATCAATGGTGGTCTTAAGTTTGTCAATGTCTGAAGTGTCAATGACTAAGTTGATAGATTGATTGATTGAACTGCATGAGAACATGGTATCGCAGATGTAATGGACGGACCATTACATCTGCGATACCAAAGACCAGTACAGCGATGTGTAATACTGTCAATCAACACTGTATGACAATGGCTGTAATTCAACAAACATTTCTTTGAAAACCTCGTAAATTGTAATTTTTACCAAAGTCCTAGAAACGGCTCATACAATTTTCAGAACCGCATATCTTTCCTTTTGTGAAATTTCAGACATTTATGTGATTTTCACTCATCGGCGATGAAATTCGGTAATTTATATCTTTAGTTAGAAAAAAAAAATTGAAAATTTAAAGCATTCTGTTCGTATACTGTTTCGTGTGCAGAAACACTGAATCCGCGGGTATGATCCCGGACATGCACCAATGAGTTTTTGAATCATGTGCACAATTTATTGCTCAGAATTAATCGTGAACGCTGAATGATTTATTGCGGGAACTAGCGTTCATAATAGAAACGAATGGTTTTATTACTAACACGATGATGACATTTCCCAGACAAGTGTCAATTGCTAATTAGGCATTCGATTAACGTGGTGATCATGATCGTGAAGACTGAAATTGCCAATCTACCTTGAGGATCCGTGGTGATCAATATTCGTACCTTCCATGTAAGAGAAGACGTCTTTGCCTTGCAGTGGGACAATAATTGTCTGGTATAATTTATTGAAATGTTTTCTGAGGTTGTATAGTTCGCACTTGGTTGAATCCCAACTTTCCAAATCACTTGTCTTACTGGCAAATTGTAACGTCATTTTTTGATTAGGTACTCAGTAGACGTGGTCCTACTGTACGGATAGAATATTTGATATCTCACGTAGAAAAGTTATAACATTAGAAACTGAAAGGTAAGTCATGATTCCCTAAAGACTGGATATTTGAGTTAGGACGGGCTTATGCTTATGCTATATGTAGGTTATCATTCTGCTGTATAAAATTAAGTACGTATTCATATACTTCGATATCAGACGCCAAGTATTTCTTTCCTTACTCTGCATTAAATATTTGTAGTGTAGTGAAATTATTTTTAATTTTAGAAACTGTATTACGACATCAGTCTTCACCGGCGGACCTTGGACGATCGATTTAACGTCCAAGCATGATTAAGTAATTAATGAATTTCCTCTTGCTTTTAGAAATCGATAATAATGTCCTAAGTACTAAGTTTCATTTGAAGAATTTCGTTTTTTATTTCTTCTTCGTTTAATATGTATGTCTGCATATTGGCGATTTCAAATTATATGCTATCCATCACTTACTACTCCTGCACAAATATTTTAGGCATCATCATCATCATCATTTACAGTCACAGGAAATGAACCAGCAGTATTCCGTTATACTCCTATGCTCTTCGTCTATGGAGTTCCATCCCGCCAAATAGACCCCTTTCAAGTTACCGATACGAGTACACTGGTGGGTCATATGATAGGTACTTTCATCTTTACCTAACTATAGCAAAAATAAATATTAGTTCGTCAGCGGTCAAGAGGAAGGCCGTTCGATGACGGTAGTAGAAGTTTATTAAATCGTAAAGTGGACAGTTGATGATTATGACATAGATCAATACGTGATGATACCACGCCACACGGAAGGCCCGACCGGTTGTTATGCCGTAGTTTTAGAAGATATGAAGAAACTGAGATGATCTGACTGTGGGATGAGATCTTGAGAGACACAGAACTGTGTATAAAAAAAGTATTTTCAAAAAAAAGAAAACCGCCTTCAAAAACTAAAAAGTGATAAATAACTTTAGCACAGAACACACATTACTTTACTTTCGGAAGTCGGTGGCGGTGGCTTTGTGTTTGTTATTTTGTAATGTATGAATGTACCAATTTTGATAAAATTTATATGGGATCCTTTTCGGAATAACCCCCTTTCGAACAAAAAAAGAATTTTGCAAATCCGTCTACATATGACAGAGTTATACCCGAACATACATAAAAAATATATATATATATATATATATATATATATATATAAACATTCGAATTGATAACCTCCTCCTTTTTGAAGTCGGTTAAAAACAATAATGTTATGCCGTAGAATCAATACCAGTTTTAGACTGAGACGGTCCACGTTCATAAATAACAGTTTTTTAGCAAACTTTATAATAATAAAACCGAACAAATACAAAGTTTGCAGAAGAACCTGATACACCAGTATATCAAAGAGTCACTCAACTTGTTAAACAGAATTTAAAATTTTGCTGTTTACTATATCATAGCATACGTGTGCTAATTAATACCTGTTTTGTGATTTGCATAGGAACAGTCTTCGTCGCAGTGCCTGTCTAAATATAGACAAAACTAAAAACAGACTTATTTAACCTTTTACGACTTTGATACAAAAATTATGTTCTGATTTAGGGCTGAAATGCTTGGTGTTTCTTCAAATAATAATATAATAATATGTAGGGACATTTTCACACACGGCCCCAAACTAGGGAGACCCTGTACTATGGGTGTCAGACAGCTGATATACATACACAAATACTTTTTTTTTTGTAAATACATACAAATATAGATAAACAACACCCAGACACAAGGCAAACACAAGTGCTCATCACACAAATGGTTACCCTGGGCGGGAATCGAACCCGCAACACGCTGCGCAGCAGTCGATCGCTCAGCCACTGCGCCAACCGTGTCGCCAAAATGGTCTATTCGTTAGCGGCCAAATACTCAAACGCAACTTAATTTTAAGATGCTGTTAAATCTGGTATTGACACGAGTCACTTTGACATAAAGCGATAGAGACAGTACCAGACTTGACGGCATCTTAAATCAAATCATTTATTTCATTGCAAACATGGGTAAATAGGTACATAGATGATCTTTTCTCGAAGGTTCTCCCAGGTAAGGTTCTTAAAATTGAGTAGCGTTTGAGTATTTAGCCATAATATCTGTTAATCGACTATATGACTTGTATACTTTACGTGCTGCTCAGTCATTAGAATGGCATAAATAACTCAACAAATTCCTCAATTAATTACGCTTTCATTTGAATAACTGTAACGCTTATGCAAGTATTACATTAATTTCTTTTAGTAATGATCAATAAGCACGTTTGGTCTTTCTTTAGTCTACTTTCAATGTTAAAATCGTTGCTCAGAACCGTAACTTCTTATTGATTCTTGCTTCAGTTAGTTATTTTTTGTTAAACACACGTTTTCACTTTATTGGATTTCGTCATCTTCTTAAAGTTTTAAATATTGTTTTGCTCCTTTGATGATTAGTAGTTATAATTCAACGACAATGTTGTTTTATCATTTGATTAATTTCAAAGGTTTCTTACGACAAGTAATAACAAACTGATTTATATTGTCTGTTGGTATTCAGTAACGAACAGTAAGTCAACTCGTAAAAGTCTAGCAGATATCTCCGTAGTTACCCAGACATTTAGTGAGACACTTCCACACCTTGATCACTAGTTTTATCACCCATACAAGTATTATATTCTGCTTAATTGCTTCGTAGTAAAACATTAATGTTTTGCATTTTAATTGGTCGTTGAAAATATTCTTAATCATTCTATATTATAATGGCGCTTTCTAAAAACCTTAAATCTTTAACTGTCTGCATTTAGTCCCATGTTACTACTAATTTCTAGAACTTCAATGTTTTCTACTTCTTTTTATCCTAACGTTGCTCAATATTGTACTGGTTTGGTCTATTATTATTATTTCAAAACTTTATCTGTACCCGTTAGGCGTTTCGCGTTCAGGGATTTGTAATTTGCACTACATCAAATATTGGCAATGCGCTTACTTCTGATGGTCTCGCGAGATTCATTTCTGTGTGGCACGCACTGTTTTGTTTAGATTCTCTTGTTTTACTCTCTCAGATAATATTATATTGTATTCATTCTGCAGTGATAGCATAGCAGCTTCGTCCTCTGTTTCATATAGGATGTTCCAGATATGTATGTTAGCTTATCTTACTTTATTTATTTAGAGTGTTGTTTTGTTTTGGGCAGAAACATATTTCTTAATGGAATAGTTTGGTAACCATTTTTCCAGGATTTGGATGTTCCTTGGCATTGTACACAATGGCATATTTTATAGTCAATTCTTTTTCTTATTTCATTCTGTATAACACAAATAGTTCACTGCAATCAGTTTGCATTAATACGCACAAAAGTTAATAGACAGTATACCTATGTAAGCTCAAGAATTCCATTATACTTGAAAGCAGGTAATTGTTGTCGCGAAACCTTTCAATATTATTCCTGACAAGTTTTCTTTAGAACCAGAAAATGTTTCCACACCTCATTAAGAGAAAAAACAAGTAGGTACTTAGAAAATTTCATTTGCGATGTTATCACTCCGAACCTTTCTAATGTTAATCTCTGTGGACAGTTGATAGGAAGCTTATTATCAGCGCTACCATATATAGGGAGGAAGTGGCGACATGGTCGCTATCCTGCGCGTGCGACTGTGCGGGTACTTGATGCGTTTTAATGATTCTATTATTTACTGCATTTACGGAGCTTTTAGTTGATAAATTGGAATTCTATTTCTTTCTTATTATTCTTTGTATCTTTTTGTACGACGGATCATTTTAAATTGCAATTCATTTAAATCGAACAATTCTTTTTTGTAATTAAGAATAATATTAGCTTTATGCGAGACCTGTGGTTAAGCACTGATTTAGTGGCATATTTTATTATGTCTGCACAATATCATGAAATATTTACCAGCAAGTATATTGTGAGACACGCCTACATCGTATCGTAAAAACAGCTTAAACTATCACTAAATGACAAGTAATTATTTATAACACACTGAAACCAAGTACACATAATTTAAATTAATTACAGATGAATTAGAGAGAACGATGCTTAACTAAGCTAAGTACAGTTAAACTCATTTACGAGGCTCCGGGACAGTCGTATAACACTGCACACGGTATCTAAGCTCTGCGGCCGTTTACCATAATAGTATGTTACATTGATGATACAACCAGATATATGGTGATTTAAGAAGAAAGTGTACACTTTCACACAGGAAACTATATCCCTAACAATTTGCACTTGCAAGCGAAAAGCAGTGTTACTGCAAAGTCGATTATTATTAATAATAGAAAGTACAGACATTAGTGCTATACTGTTTCGAGTATTACCATCATAATGAGCGAGGTGCCGTTTTATTTTGATCCTCAATAGGTTGATAGGCTACAACATTAATAGGGCTATAAACATTGTATCGCATTAGTTAGGGAAAGGGCCTGAATCCGTCGCTTTAGAATCATAATGGGTGACTTTTACAACTTTTGTTAGATCATAAACGTTTGATAAATCTTGTACGCCGTTGATATGTTTTTCAATGGAATGATATCGATACTTGTGCTCGACCTAATTTCACACCGATTTTATACTGCGATTGAGTAGGTTACTGAGCAGATTAACAACAGCCATTTGATGGACGTTACAATTTGCTGGATAGTTTTATTTAAGTATACTCAAACAGATTTAATGTGGGATTGGCTATTTAGACTTTCGCTAGTGGGCTTGCTTATTGTGAAGAGGAAAATGAAAGACTTCAGAATTTCTACCCTTTTGCTGTATCTAACAATGATTCTAACTAAACACTTTTCACCTAAGCATATTTATAGTTATGAAAAAGCATTAAAGATATTGAGTATTGAAAATGTCATTTTAGGACGTATCCATGCTTGTACTGTTCGTACTTAACGTCTCTTGGTCGCCAAGTTTGACTGTGAATTGTGATGTGTTCGCAGACGAATGGAAGATGATCTTTTCAAAGTGTTTGAATTATTTTTAAATGAGCGTGTGAATGTCGTGTGATTAGATAACAATATCTTTAACTATTGTACAATTACAATAGTTAAAGATATAGCAATGGTTAAACGGTCATTGACCAATGTCAATGACCGTTTTATTTTAAGTAAAATTACATAAAAAGTATCACTACGAATTACAAAACAGCTAAATACTCAAGCGATACTCGATTTCATGAAGTGCGTGTGTCTCTATCTTTTTATGTCAAACTGACTGTGACAGTACAGCATTCTAAAATTGAATACCGTTCAAGTATTTGGCCGATATGCTACCGCCACGTCTGACTGTTTGTCTTTTCGCGATTAATTCAAAAACTACTAAATGGATTTTCACGCGGTTTTCACCAAGACAGAGTGATTTTTCAGGTGTATAATTTGTTAAGGTTTTGTGTAAATTGACTGAAATATGACGATAATTGTTGAATGTGACGACAAAAATCATGGCGGCTGGGAGCTATGTAGATGACTATGCTCTGCTCGTGCGAAGTCGGTTCGGTTTACTAGCATAGATATAATATCGCGGTATGTTGAAATTGGTGTGCCACAAGGCACTTCACAATCCATAAGACATAGAGAAGCTTTCAGTGCTGTCATACAACCTAAGCTTAACACTAATAAATATTACCATATTGATAACTCCAAGACAGAAAATGATAACGTGTCAGCATCATATCATCTCAAAGATGTAAAAGTCGACTAAGGGAAACTGGAACGCGGCGAAATAGTAAAAATACAGCTTAAACATAGGTCTGTCAGCGTCTCTAAGCTCTCTCTTATTATACAAATAACTGATATCAAGGCATCTGACTCCCGTAGACTAAGACCAGTAATTATAATAACTATTAACTCTCCCTTGCAAGTAATTATGTTGGTTTTATACAATAATCGAGTGTAGTCTTCAATCAGCTACTTCCTAATCATCAATCTTCGTAGAGCAATGCGGGATGCACTGGACGACTTTCTCTTTCGTAGAACATTGTGGCAATAATATAGATTGTTGGGTATTTCAATTTGAACTTTGGTAGATTTTTAGCATTTGGTCTGTTGTTTAAAGCTTTGTGTTAATCGCAGTTGAACGAACTAAATACTTTGTTTTTATAACAGTGTTTACTGCGACTTCGTCCTCGTAAATTTTCATCATCATCATGTAACATGTAACAACCTTTACATGCCCACTGCTGAGCATAGGTCTCCAAGGGGGTTCAGCCGTAATCGCCATGCTTTTCCGATGCATGTTGGCGATCTCAGTAGGTGTTATGGTACTCGAAAGGATGCTGTTGCCCATCCTCTGGTCAATATCCCTCTGTCGCCTTCTACGAAACCCACGAGTAAAAATAAGTGAATTTTCTTACCGATTCCCAATTATATCAAAAATAGTTTTTGTTTAATTAAAACATTTGTTTCTCTTGTCTTAATAGGTTCAGTATTTAGGATTGCGACTAAGCACTTTGAAATATTTGAGTTTTACCATTCATTTACTTTTAGCATTCAATTGTACTTTTGCAAAAGTTTGACTTCTGCCAACTATTTAGGTAGATGAATATTTTTAATTTCTCATAATGTCATCTACATTTGCCACATGTGCAACGTAACATCAGTATATTACAGAACTTCTGTATAAGCTTCTATTTTCTAAACTAACGCCAAAATATCTAATGAACTTTTCCAAAATATATTTGTGCTTACTTATATCATCAATCTTATCAACCTATTGCTGTGTACAGCTGAACGTAGGCTTCTCCCGAAGATCACCAACCAACCCGGTCTTGGGCAGCCGCAACCATCTATTGCCAGCCACCTTCTGCAAATCATCGGTCCATCGTGCCACAGGCAAACGCGCAACACTCTTATATTATGTATAATATATTACGAAATAATATAGTTCTTTACATAACCTTGCACTTACCAAATGCTATCAATAATATCGTTTGTTGATTCTGTCTGATATGCCTTGATTTCTTTGTTACCTGAATACACGTGTTTAAATAAACGAGTTATTAAAACATTATTTATGTAGAATTCCGTCTACGTCCACAGAGCATAGCAACTGTTAATATTGTTATTAATGTTGAGATCTTCCACTATAGGTACTGGGTGGCCGAAAAATTGACGTCCCGAAATAAAATTTAGGTCCCTCGTATTCTGGGATATCCAATCACCCCCATGAATGTTCCGCGACTTTTCATAGTTTTCGAGGCATAATTTTTTTTTAATGTTTGAGAATTTTCGACCTGACCAATCTAAAAACTATTCTAAAAAAATGTAGAAAAGCTTTTCGAGATTATGACTTTAATTTTCAACTTGAAATAAAAAATAAAAAACGTCTTGAGGTGATTTCATGGTTCCTAAGTAGGCACTTGGAACCATGAAATCACCTGTTTAAATTTTTAATGTACATATAAGTAGGTACTAGATTCAGTTGCAAAAAAAACTTGGAGGCTTTGTCGAGAGTTTTTTTTGCTTGTTTTTTTTTATTCTTAAATGAGTCAGGTGGAAAATTCTCAAAAATTCAGAAAAAAATTCATGACTCAAAAACTATGAAAAGTCGCGGAACATACATGGGTGTGATTCGGATACCCCACGATACGAGGGACCTAAATTTTATTTTTGAACGTCTATGTTCCGGCCTTTACTAACAACGAATATGCTTTTACTAATAACATTGATATCTGATTGGCGCGTCATGAATTAACGTGAATTTTCTAGCTGAATGCTTCGTTCAAAGACAACCTTTCATTTATCATCAGCTGCGTAGCCTTTTCCTTGCTATATTGAGGCTGGCTTCCAGTTTAACCGGATGCAACTGAATACCAGTGTTTTACATGGAGTGACTGCCTATCAGACCTCCACAACCCAGTCACTAGGTAACACGTAAGACCTTTGGTAAGACTGGTTGTCAAACTTTCTGGCTTCTAACTACCATAACGACTGACAAAGATCTACGAATGACAGCCAGGACCAAAGGCTTTACGTGCTTTACGAGGCACAGAGGAAACTCGGTATGAAATGGGTGGTCACCCATCCACAGACCGACCGTGGCTAGCGTAGCTTGACCTTCGACCGATCGATCTGTACAGCTTTAACTTAGCCACGAGCTCCAAACAACCTTTCATTGATTCCCGAAAATTAATCCGTTTCCGCAAGAAACCAGCAAAATTCTCACGCCCATTTACCTAATTACATCTGATATTTCTTGATTAAAAGCCACACGCCTGAAATAACTTTATCTTTGCGTGGCTCCTGAACTCCTGACGCTGGTAGTGCGTTCATTAGAAAGCGCGACGTCCATATTATTTATGTCAGGGTCGAAATATCGATGGCTACCAATAAAATATGTCCAATTTCATTAGCCATGAGTTTTCCTTATACCTCGCCTTCTCATCTATTACTACGACTGTCTATTCACTGGTGCAGAAATGCAGAGCTAGGTAGATATAGACGAATAGAATTCTACCAAAATTCTGTAGAATATTGTTGGTTAATATTCTTACTTTTCGGCCCTGCTCTGTTTTTCAATACATCGCATCTTCATCTCAGTTTTCTTTATTAGCTCACAATTCTACAAACCATTCAGCCTTTTAAGTCTGGCTTATTAGCTGTCACTTCTACTACTACATATCTAGTGAGTTATCTAATATTTCGTTGCTTTCACTGTTAATCATTATTGTGTTATTTAATTTCATTTAACGTTATTGATAGTTAACGGTGGATACACGAAAGAAATGTAAAAATAATTATATCTTTAGATGTAAGTACGATGTTGTAGTACGTAATAGCTGTAGCACACGAAATCGTAATAATTAAAGGGTAGCAATAAAACGAGTGACTGTAAATTACAATTTTAAGTGTCAAAATTAATTAATTTGGGTTATATAATTACTAAGTGAGCGACTGACTGTAAGTGACGAAAAATCAACAGAATAGTATCTTACAAACATTAATTTGAGTTACTTAAAATACAAAATGAGCAGCTTCATAATATTTGAGCGACTTAATATTTGTTTGAGTGTCAACGTTACGTCCTGCATTTTTTTCAATATTTGGCAAATGTATTTTTTATACTGAGCGGCATTTTATCTTAAATGAAGTGTTTCGAATACAAAAACCACTTTGAAAAATACACTAATGAGCAATTTAGCGCTTATCGCTAGTAATGTTCAATACAAACTTCAATACAATAGAGGGGATCTAACCTAACCTAACCCAAACGACCCACCATACCACCAGGGGTATGGCCTGTGGTACGGTGGGCCACAGGAAATCGATTCTATCTTAATATTGAAGTTGCCCTCTCTGTATTTCCAGTCGCTCACTTAGTAATGTAGTCTCTCGGATAAAATTTTAATATATGAAATGGATTTATCACAATCCACTTTTTGTAAGCTTGTTCTGGATTTTATTATTAATCAATATTCGTCGTTAGTTTAGTTAATTTTTCGCTTACTCAAATTCATACCGCTCAAGTTATTAATACAGTATGTCATCATCAGTCGCAAAGCTTTTTTTTAATCGCTCGTTTTATAATTCCCCATAATTAAATATATAAAAACGAAAGCTCATTCACTACTTGACCTATAAAACAAATATTTGAAATGCAGGTACAGGTAATTTATAGTTAGGGGACATGAGCCAAGAGCGGTTTTGACATTCGCGCGGGTCACGAACAAAAGCTACTGGATCTTATAAACCTCGATTCCAATTTCAATTTTAGAATAATCAGAGTATCTTTTACCAAATCAACAACAAAAAAAAATATTTTCAAGTAGACTTTATTATCTGTGATGGCATTTTTTTTTGCGCCTAAAAGACCATGCGTCAAAAGCTCATGTTCAAATGTTAATTAATTCGGTATTAATTAACATTTGAACATGAGCTTTTAATGGGTTAATCTATTTCTAGTTTTGTCCTGAATTTAGTTTTATTAACATTTACGCGAACTGTTTTATAGAAATCTGGAACTATAAAAATTTAATGTTTGCGTTACAAGTTGTAAAATTCTACGAAAGAAAAATGGGTTAAAGCTCATTGTCTTTTTTCAACCGACTTCGAAAAGGAGGAGGTTATCAATTCGTCTGTATTTTTTTTTTCTTTTTTTTATGTTTGTTACCTGATTTCTTTGGACTGGGTGAACCGATTTTGATGATTCATACATAGACGACGTTTTAGTTTCATTAATATTTGTAGTAGGTAGTTAACTTTCAATCTCTTCTTAATAGATTTGGATGAGAAGGAGGTACTAAAAAGCGGAAATTAAAAAGCTTTTTACAAAAAAGACAACCGCCTTCAAAAACTAAAAAGTGAAAAATAACTTTAGCACAGAACACACATTGACTTTAGTTTCGGAAGTCCGTGGCAATACAAAACAACAAACAGAACAAAGCCACTGAATTTCGAAACTAAAGTCAATGTGTGTTCTGTGCTAAAGTTATTTTTCACTTTTTAGGTTTTTTAAGGTTAGTAGTTAACCAGTAGCACGTGGTCAACGTGATGATCGACTTACAATAGTTTACACACCTCACACGACAATGTGGGCGTAAAAGAATAATAATAGATACATAGTCGGTCCGAAATAGAACAGACTGACATTCTCGAAATTCCGAGTTGTCACATTTTAGTGACGCTTCTAACCAACACAAAACGTCATGACTTATTTTTTTTCTTGAACATGCGCGGTTGATCAGCTGTTTATCTTCAGTCATAAGAAGAGCACTTCTTTTTACCCGACTACGGCAAAGCCAAAGGAGGGTTATGAGTTTGACAGGCTATGTATGTATGTATGTATGTATGTATGTATGTATGTTCATCTGTACGCTCATAGCTCCTAAACTACTTATCAGAACTGAACAAATGAGGTATCGTTAGAAGCGTCTTGATCGTCCGCTGGTTATAGGCTATATGACGTATCACCGAATCCAATGCGGCGCCCTCTGGCGGACTAAAAAACCAATATTAAAAAAAAAAATGAAGACAATCATACCGTGTTTGGTATCATTGGAAAGGGGTTCACTAGTACATTTCAAATTTATATAATATTTAGTGGTAATTTGTCACAAATTATTGTAAAAAAAGGAAAGATTACCAAATAAAGTAAGATACGCATACCGTGTTTAGTATCATTGGAAAGGGGTTCACTAGTACCTATTAAATATATAATACTTAGCTGTGACTCCAAAATGGTTTAAATAAAAATATAAAGTTTAAAAACTAAAACCCGACCACAACAAAAAGTGATCTAAAAAGTACAAAACAAGAAAATATTTCACACAGAAATCAAGACATAGGTACAAAATGGTCAAGGTAAGCCGTGGTTGCATGCCATTATATTCATGTTCATCGCACTCATATGGGATACAGGCATGCAACCACGGCTTACCTTGACCATTTTGTACCTACGTCTTGATTTCTGTGTGAAATATTTTCTTGTTTTGTACTTTTTAGATCACTTTTTGTTGTGGTCGGGTTTTAGTTTTTAAACTTTTATTAATATCTATAGCTTCTCATCATCTGCCTAGCCTTTTCCCAACTACATTGGGGTCGGCTTGAATACCAGTGTTTTACATGGAGCGACTGCCTATCGAACCTCCACAACGCAGTTACTGGGTAACACGATACCCCTTGGTAAGACTGGTTGTCAAGACTTTCTGGCTTCTGACCTTTAACGACTGCCAAAGATCTACAAATGACAGCCGGGAGCAACGGCTTTTACGTGCTTTTCCGAGGCACGGAGGGAACTTGGTATGAAAGGGATGGTCACCCATCCACCGACCGACCGCGGCTAGCGTAGCTTAACCTTTGACTGATCGATCTGTACGGCTTTAACTTAGCCACGAGCTAGTATCTATAGCTTCTATTTTTTTTATGTTGTTATAAATAAGCTTGCGTTTAGCCAAAACTCACCTGATCTTAAGTGATGATGCGGCCTAAGGTGGAGCACGCTTGCCTAGGATAAACCGGTTCGCGTGCCTTGAAGATACCCAGATTATACGTATCGGGGAATAGAGAGGCGGGCAGTGAATTCCACAGTCTGGCAGTTCGCACAATAAATGTGGCAGCAAAGCGCTTGGTTCGAGACCGAATAATACAAAAAGAAAATACATTTGATTAAGCTACGCTTGCCGCGGTAGGTCCGTGGATGGGTGAGCATCAATTTCATACCGAGACCTCTTCATTCCTCGGAAAGCACCCTAAGCCGTTAGTCCCGGTTGACATTCGTAGATCTTTGACAGTCGTTATAGGTAGTTAGAAGCTAGAAAATCTGACAACTAGTCTTACCAAGGGATATCGTGTTACCCAGCAACTGGATTGTGGAGCTCAGATGGCAGTCACTCTTATGTAACACTGGTATTCAGCTGCTTGAGTGTGAAGTAGAAGAAGAATAGAAGCTTGAGTGTAAGTCAAACCCAATATAGTTGAAAAAAGGGCCTTTTCTCAACTATATTGGGGTCGGCGGGAAAATGTATTTTCTTTGTCATCATCATCTGCCTAGCTTTTTCAAACGGCTAGGCAGATGATGATGGCAAAGAAAATACATTTGTACCATGAAGAACATGGTACCAGTACCGTATCAGTACTGTTTGTCATGGTTTCGTACTCAAAAAGTGCGAACGAGACCCGTTACTGAGGCTCCACTGTCTCCTTAACGCGGCTTGCAGTTGGTGTGATTTGGGAGTGATGAAATATGTCGATGAATCATGTACATTTTCCGTTTTACTCCCTTCATACGCCTTTCTCTTTTTGTTTGTGTGTATGCACTGCGAATATCGAATCCGTCACATAAGATTTTTGCGTTATACCCCCTTCATACGCCTTTCTCTCTCTCTCTCTCACGACTCTATTTTGGTTTTCTTTCTAGTATGCTGTGTGTAACGTGCGTGGAGAGTATCGATACTATAGCAGCACTATACAGATTTTATTTAATTATAATCAGAGTTGAGACATCGGTTTTTAGCTTGACGAGTTCACATTATTTTATTCTCAAACATCTTTTTTTTTTTTTTTTATCTTTATTTATGCTAAGAAAAGGAACTTTTGAACACACGTTCACGCCAGTTCCATCATACCACCAGTATGTCTATTCTGTTACAATCTCCATCGGTAAACACCTAGTTGAAGTGAGCTGTCTTCTGTCCCGATGCTAGGGATTTACAAAGCACTGCAATCGGATGACAGCTCACTTTACCTCGGTGTTCACCGAGGGAGATTGTAACAGAAGAGCACTGCAGATACTTAATCTAAATAAAATACATCTATTAATGCTACTTATTCACTAGCAACATGCTTAAGTACCTACTACCTACTTATTCACCAGCAAATCATGTACCATCATGGCCTCTCTTGAGGTGGGTTTAGATAATAAACTTAGAAAAATACCTACATCTAATTTATTAATTTTAAGTGTTTCAACTATAATTTTTCTCTGAGATTCGTTCCTGATGCACTCAAACATCTTAACACTTATATCATTAATCACATCAAGGGCTTTGACTACGTAACCAATGAAAGCGTAAGTGCCACGCCCGTTCTCGACACCATAGCTCTAATCATTACATAATTCTTCAACATAAGCTAGTTTATTTATCAATCCGCTTGTAGTTTGAAAGCGATCGTATCTTCATCCATCCATCCGTCATCGGTTTTATCACCTCGTTAATTTCACTTGGCAAACAATATATAGATGTTTTAATGTCTGTTTGTTTATATTACAATGTGTATTATCTTCTATATAAAAATCTCGTGTCATAGTGTTTGTTATCGATGCCGGTAGGTCTAAGGCAATATTTTTTTGTATTTTTTTTTATAGTGTGTATGGCAAAAAAAATTTGGCGGGTCAGCTGGTTGCTATATACAGCGTGACTAGTAATATTTTACTGACAGATATTTATACCACATAATAATATTATTATTGTACAAATTGCTAGGATCATTTTTTTTTTACGAGATCGAATATCCACTGGTTTTGGAGATACTAAAGGTCAAAGTAGCAATTTATTTTTTGAGTTTTGTAGGATACGTATTTCAAGTGGTATTGCTAATTTTTTTCCATACAAAAATAATTAGTAAATCAAAGTGTAAATTGTTAAGAAAAATGGAAAAAAAAATTGTTTATTTGTTTGGATGAAGTTTAGTAATGATACTTGGAATATGTATATAAAAAATAAAACTTAAAATAGTTTCGTCTTTGACCTTTAATATCTCCAAAACCAGTGGATTCCCCTAGGTATGTCCTACTCTTAGAAATTGGTATAATATTTTTTTCTTTTTAATCTTTGGATAGGCATACGTTTGACCACTCAGAACAAACCGCCATTTTTCGCACGCACACATTAACATTACGTTTATAGGCATTCTCAAGCAGTTTCAAGCAGACTTCAGTCTCGACTGTCACTTGTTGTCATAATGAATAAATGATGTAATTGACATTTCACTACGAACAAGACAATTTTGTTATATAAAAAATTGCAAAGAGTTCCAACCAGTGTCAAAAAAATTTCATGTTGTCACAAATAAAACCTGCAGAAATCAATACAGCGGCGGGAGCGGTCCTTCTGTACCCTTTATATTTTGTGATAGTAGACTTTTACATCTATTACATCTATTACACATTGGTAGCAATGTGTAATAGATGTAAAGGGCATTGCTGTAACACTTACTTCGTGCATTGCACATCTGTTTCGAACAAAGAAATATATTTCTTACTAGCTGACCCGACAGACGTTGTCCTGTCCCGATCGACCTAATGGGGGATGAAAAAGGGGTGAAAAAAGGGGATGAAAAATAGATGTTGGCCTATTCTCAGACCTACCCAATATGCACAAAAAATTTCATCAGAATCGGTCAAGCCGTTTCGGAGCAGTACGGGAACGAAAACTGTGACACGAGAATTTTATATATTAGATTTCCATTGTTTCAAAAGACAATCGCGATTGTTGCGCGTTATTTTTTTTACTATGCCGCCTCGCTTCTCTATCACTGCAACTCCGTAAGCCACAATCGACAGTGTGGACCACCAGAAAGGCAAATGGAACTCAATAAGTCGGTAATTGGTCGGACAATAACTCAGTAATCGGAGAAACGATTCAACTCCCTTGAATCCCGCAACGAAATTAATCAGAAAAATAGTGGAGGGGTAATATGCAATATTCGATTGGAGAATTTAATGAAAGGTAGCACAGAGATTTATTGTTTTATTTACCACATCAATAAAGTGTATTGCCTAATATAATAACAGACTTAACATTAATAGACAAACATGTAAGTATGTATTACACGACCAAGAGATATTTTACAAAATGCGACCAGTGTGAATTCAAGATCGATGATTCGAGATCTTCTTCTTCTAATGCCTCTCCGAACTACAAAGGTTAGCAGTCAGTTCTGCACAGTGGCGTGCCTTCCATTTAAGCCGAAAAGCCTGGCTTGCTTGCTTATCAATAACGCGAGAAGATTAAAAAAAAAAACAAAAATAAAACACAAAAAGAAAATACCTCTAAATAAGCATTGAAAATTGATCGGGTTTTTATTGTTATCTATCGGGCTTGCCCTAAGATTGATCTCTAGGCACGCCACTGGTTCTGCATACTGTAGAATCCTCCCTTCTCGCTGTTGATGATCTATTTGTTCACTGATTAGTATTTAATTAGCACTGGCTCACCCACTACCCAGTTCGTGTCCCGGACTCCCGGCTAGCTTCACGTCAACTTCCCGCCAATCTACTCCGTGACAGTTGACAGATACCGTACCACCACTGTGTACATGAGACAATGCATATATCTGTTTCCATAGATACACTACACATACGTTTCCTTTTCTTTTGCGAGGTGGAATAGTTCCGCAGCGCTCGAGCTGACAGTCGACTCTCGTGGGTTCCTTAGCCAAAGCTTCCTGCGACCGGTACCTCGCTACTTCACCCATCATGATAAGTTGTAGAAGGGCTTATCTTTCGTGTCTTACCACGTGCTCTAGATACACAACCTTCCTGACAGGAGATAGCCATTTGTTGTCTTTCCTTCTTTGTCATTATAATAATAATAATTCATTTATTTCAGGCTGTAAAGCCGAGGAAATATCCTATCAATCTACCTATATCTTTTTCGTTTCAACAATAGATTAAACATGAAAACAGGTGCACTAACGTTCTTCGTGCATTCTTTTAACGTGTAAATATACGTAGGTAGGTATCCATTGTTCTGAATCAATGAACCGTGTTATAAATGTATATCGATTCGAGTGGCATATCATCATGCATGTTATGTACGGCAAGTCGAATTTGTTAGAATATGTGTAATTGCAGGCATATTCGCCGACTGATGTAAGAACTAGGACTTAGGAGAATGTAAAATCTATACTAATATTATAAAGCTGAAGAGTTTGTTTGTTTGGTTGAACGCGCTAATCTCAGGATCTACTGGTTCGAATTAAAAAAATATTTTTTGTGTTGTATAGTCCATTTATCGAGGAAGGTTATGGGCCCATGCGAAGCCGGGTCGGGTCGCTAGTGTTGTATAAAATGTTTGTCCATACTACGTTCCGCCGAAATGTATACAAAATAGTGGCGTTTATAGATATCTATTAATACCATCATATTCTTATCATAAAATAATACCTTGTCTTATGCCTAATACAATGAATGTCAACAATATAAAATGTCAATTTTTCTGACGAAATTCTTAACTAAGTATACCTAATCCTTAGATTTAATATTGGTGAACAGAACACAAGCCGTTCATAAATTAAAAAAAAATACATAAATTATTAAGGTAATTTTAACATCTTGAGTCTTGAATTCTTGATATGACATATAATAATCATTAAGTTTTAATGAAAGAGACATGCAGTTCACCCACACGTAATTATTATAAATGCAAAGGTAAGTTTGTTTGTTTGTTACGTTTTCACTGCTAAACTACTGAACCGAATTTGATGAAACTTGGGGCTGATTAAGCTTAAGTACGAAGGATATACCTAGGCTACTTAGGGCGGGTTGTTTCAAACAGTCGGTTAACGTTACATACGGACGGTTAAAAAGTTACTATGACGTGCAATGTTTAACGTACGTTAAATGTAACGGGTTGTTTCATGACATAAAAATCCGTCAGTGAAAGTTATTCAAAAAGAGATTCTATAATATTTTGATGTTTGAAGTAGCTGTTTGAGAACACAAAATTACGATGACTGGTCGGTTATGGTAATAGTAACTTTTTGACGTATGATTTTGTGAAACAACCCATTTTTTTGATTTGAGGATAGTAACTTAGCGCCATTTTTGACTATTACCGGTCAGTAATGGTTAGTTGAAGCAACCCGCCCTTATTAATTCGCAACTATACCCTGTCCAATTGGTTATTGGTTTTTTGACATTAGAATGGAATTATTCCCGATTACCATAGGTTATCCTAAAAATGCGTTATAAAATAAATATATAAACTGCCCTATCTTGTTGGATTATCTTATTTATGACCTCTTACAGACATTATAATACAGTTATGCGTATCAGTTTTTACAAAAACATAAATATTGTTCACTAGTTGCAGCTGTCAAACAACGAGACAGTGGACAGAGTATAATCGTCTGAATCCAAGATAAATGACATCAAAATGTCACGGGCAAAAACTAGTAATTAATGTGTATTTCACCATTATTTTTATTATTTACCACTAATGACCGTAAAATCTTTCTCTTCTTTTGTTTGCACAGATGTTATTGAAACAGTGTAAAAAAATGTGTTCGCTTGTCCTCTAAATGTAGGTACTTACTCTGCGTTTGTTATTACCTATCGCAAATAAAAATGTAAGTAGATTGTTTTTTTTTGAAGTTATACTTCTTTAGGCGCGTTATGAAAAAATGATGAGAGTGAAATTTTACGATGCGCGCGCACACCGTCACACAAAATTCTCACGGGAGTAATTGTAAACAACGCCATCTCTGACGTACATGCTAAACTACTTACTGCCTTCGTTGCTATTTTGTGACTCGAAGAAGTATAACTTCTCACGCGCGTACATAAGTACACACAGAATTTTTTTTTTTATGATATCCTTTTTCAAACTGATTTTATAGTGCGCTTCTTAATTACCCTTCTGATTATCTAAACTGCTGCAGCCGAGGTTTTCCATGGTCATTGTAATTCAATAAAAAATTAACAGCACATTTTAATGTGTAGTGTTAATAAACGCAGAGTAAGTACGTTCAAAGGACAAAGGAACAAATATTTCAATGTCACAACTGTTTGAATTATATGTACAAACCATTCAGCCCTTTCACGAGACATCTGTGGCTTATATTATAACTTTTATTTGAGAGAATTCTTCTTCAATCCATCTGGGAAAAAGGAGAGTTAAGGTCATCGTTTCACGGCTCCGACACAGCCAAACAGTTTGCCATTCAAGATCGAGTATAAAATTGTATACATTAAAGTAAATTTTGTAATGACAAGATTGAAGTTGACGGCTCCCGGACGGCGCGTTGACAGCTACCGTACGGCCGTCGTATCTTGGCGGTCCTGAAGTTAGCTGTTTGGCTGCGCAATGGATCTTTTAGGAACGAAATTGTCTACTGCGCAGCTAATCGGCTAACTACAGAAACGCCAAGATACGTCGGCCGTACTGTAACTGTCGGATTATTTAAAGATTCGGAGCTGTTATTTTATTTGTTTAACACCAGGAATTTCTCCTATAACGGGGTTGCGTTTACAAACATATTAATTCACATACACAAACAGCCAACTAAATATTTGTTCCGTGTGGCAATCAAACCCGCGACATGCAGCGCAGCAGCCTAACACAGCTGCGACAGGCTCGAAGGACTTTTTTTTGTTCAAAAATAAAAAGCTATCCATCTATTTTAAAGTGAGTGAAGACCATTATACCGCACCAATCAAAATTTCGCAATGTTACTTTTGCTACCACGAGTTGGAAACTTCCATGACTAGGAAATCTGCAAAAGACCGACAGCACAAAGTACGTAAGGCTACGGCGCACCCGAGCAGACTGCTCGGTTTGAACAAGCCGCCATTTTTGGCACGCACACATTGACATTATGTTTACAGGCATTCTCAGGCAGTTTCAAGCAGACTTCAGTCTTTACTGAACACAAAATGAATTATCAAAATGATGTAATTGACATTTCATGATAAACAATAAATTTTTGTTATAAACAATTACTTGCAAAGAGTTTCAACCAGCGACTATAAAATTCCATGTTGTCACAAAAATAAACCTACAGAGTCAATACAGTAGCAGCCCTAGTGAGCCCATCTGTATCCTTTTTATTTTGTGCCGACAGCCTAGACACTCACGATTACCTAGACATAGTGCATCTGATCTGCAAGTGAAAGTATTTGCAATCGTTATTTATTTAGTTTATTAGCAGCGCGTTGTCAATTGCCACGCGTAAGATCTTCCCACAAACAAGTCTGCGGCGCAACACTGCGATGCTGTCCAGCAAAGTGTTTGTGATACTTTCTCACTTGAGCGATTTGGTTGGTAAGGCGTTAATGTGGCGTTGCGCGGGAAACTTACGTTGCATTTTTTTGTCGATCTGGGCACAAAATATAAAGGGTACAGAAGGACCGCTCCCGCCATCTTCAAAAGTAATTACCTAAACTTGCCAGACTCACTAGGGCTGCTACTGTATTGACTCTGTAGGTTTTATTTGTGACAATATGAAATTTTATTGACACTGGTTGGAACTCTTTGCAATTTTTTCATGACAAAATTTTCCTGTTCGTCTTGAAATGTCAATGTCTCTCATTTATTCATTTTGGCAACACGTGACAGTCGAGACTGAAGTCTGCTTGAAACTGCTTGAGAATGCCTATAAACGTAATGTCAATGTGTGCGTGTTAAAAATGGCGGTTTGTTCTGAGTGGTCTCTGCTCGGGCGCGACGCAGCCTTACGTACTTTGTGATCTGGGAGGCTATTCTCGTTACTTCAAGAAGTTTCATTCTAATCTCTTAGCTGTCAAAAATACATCTATTGTCACTACATTTTTGACATTGATACGCTGAGATGACATTGCGACCAGATTTTGAACGTTTTAAATGCTGATGTGAGCTTCCATGGTTTGGAGATACTTACCTTTTTTGTTATTTTCTGAAGATTTTAGTTTTAGTGGGTTTTTGAACCCTGTCTTATTTGTAAAAGGTCTTACGTAAAAGTCTTATAAAGCCGTCTTAATTAAACCGTGTGTTGCAGGCTGCTGTTGTTCTACCAGTGGGTGTCGTAGAAGGCGACATAGAGATATTAAGCAGAGGATGGGCAGCAGCGTCCTTCTGAGAACCATAACACCTACTGCGATCGCCAACATACATAGGCCAAGCGTGGTGAGTGCATAGCGACTAAACTGAACCCCTCTTTGGGGAGATCTATGCCCAGCAGTCGGCGTCTGAAGGTTGACATGATGATGATAATGATGACCCAAGCACCGAAACTTCTGCCATTTTTCGAGATGTATGTAACTCATGTGAAATGAGTTTAACATATTAAATTGAATAACCTGTTATTGTTGATTATAAAATGATTTTGACAGTCAACCTTTAAACGTCGGCTGCTGGGAATAGGTCTCTCCCAAGGGAAGATTCAGCCGTAATCGCCATTTTTGGCCGATGCATGTCGGCGATCGCAGTAGGTGTTATGGTACTCAGAAGGACGCTGCTGTCCATCCTCTGGTCAATATCTCTCTGTCGCCTTCTACGACACCCACGGGCACAGCACGGGGACAGAAATAAGCTCATTTAATAACTCGTATTAACGACAATGTAACATGGCTTTCATTTTGTGTTGTTTCCAGTCATTACAACTACCAATTACTTTTCCTCAGAGAAATCTGTTTAACACTAAAGACTTATTAATTCGCACATAGAATTAACGTGTTTCGCATATTAAAACTTATTGAAAATTTTAATGTTAACTAAATCTTCTAATTTCATGGACTGACAGTAAGTCCGACTCTTGAGATGAACGCTAATCAGCTTACAATAGGGATGTGAAAAGATAAAATACAAGCTTCTGCCCGCGTCTTGGTCCGCATGGCAGTCAACTACTTACCTGTAATGGCTGTAATACAAAACATACAGCTTTCTAACAGTGAACATTTTTGATGTTGTAATCGGTCCAGTACTGAAAAGCAATTTTATCTAAGTATTTATAATATTGGACCCTATATCATCTGCCTAGAGCCTTTTCCCAAATATGTTACCAGCTATTTCCAGTCTAACCGGATGCAGTTGAATACTTGTGTTTCACATGGCGACTGCCTATCGGATCTCCACAACCCAGTTACTGGGTAACACGATTTGCCATAGTAAGCGTATGGTTGTTAGACTTTCTGGCTTTTGACTGTCCATAACGACTGCCCAAGATCTACAAATGACAGCCGGGACCACCGGCTTTACGTGCTTTCCGAGGCATGGAGGGCACTCGGTACGAAATGGATGCTCACCCATCCACAGACCGATCGCGGCAAACGTAGCTTAACCTTTGACCGATCTATCTGTACGGCATTTGCCTGGCCACGAATTACTGGAGCGAAGGAGGAGTTCAGTCAGTGCACGGGAATACTTATTGATTTGCGAAGCAAAAATTTGACAGGCAGTTTGTAGAGACGTCAGCTAAGTACGGATTTGACACTGACTTTGACTTCCACGCATACTAAGTCGTGGACTAAGGCTAAGAACTCACAATGCGGTTTTCACCCGCGTCCGCCTGCGGTTGCGGGCCCGCAGCATTAGAATGCAGATATTTAATTATGAAAAAATCAAAGCCCATTTCACGACGCGGTTTACGCCCGCAGTGTGCGCGGTTTACGCCCGCGGTGTGCGCGGTTGTTTGCGGCTCCCGCTGCGGGCGCGGGCGCGTTTGCGGGCGTAAACCGCATCGTGAGTTCTTAGCCTAAAGACAAGAAGTGCAATAAGACAATTAAACCAATTGCAATAAAATAATAATACCAGCATATAATAGTCGTTCTGCAGGACAAAGCCCTCTTCTCATACAGAGAAGGCACGAGCATTGATCACCACGTGCGCTCAAGGCGGATTGGTGATTTCAGACTTATATTAATTATAAGTCCAGGTTTCCTCACGATGTTTTTCTTCACCAATGTCAGTGATGGTCAAAGATGAACTTAGGAAGTTTATATGAAATTGAAAAAGTAACATTGTTATTTGCTCATGCCCGAACCCACAACCACTGGGCCACGAATCATCATCATGTCAACCTTTAAATGCCCACTGCTTACGTCTCCCCTAAAGGGGTTTAGCCATAATCGCCATGCTTGGCCGATGCATGTTGGCAATCGCAGTAGATGTTAAGGTACTCAGAAGTATGCTGCTGCCCATCCTCTGATCAATATCCCTCAGTCGTCTTCTACGACACCCACGGGTAGAAATGGGGTGGTGTTATTCGCGGCCGGCACTACACTGGGTCACGAATATTTTAGAGAATTATTAAAACAACAGCAATCATAATAAAAAGCCAAATCTTATCTGGCAGATAATTTCATACAATAAAAAGATGATTGCTTATTGGAAAGCTAAAATTAGCCTTAAGATATTAACTTTTATTACCATCTAGGTTAGGTCCCTTAAGTAATGAAAGTCTAGTACTAAATCGGCTGATCGATACAGACTGGCAATTTGGCGAGCCTCCAATAGCCTCCACGGACAGAACCGTCGGTGGTTAGTTATTGATTTTTCCTACCCCCAATTTGTTAGCCTAAAATATGTACATGTTTTTAGACCTGGCTGAAATCAATCACCTAGTATAAAATTAAGATATTAAACAGGTTAAGGAAAAGTTAGATGAGTGAAGTTTGAATTTGAACATATGTAATAACCACAAGGGCTGGTTCGAGGGGGCGCGGGACAAAAGTTCCTGGAAAGACTTTTGCCCAGCAGTGGGACAGTATAGGCTACTAAAAAGAATATGTAATAGAATACTAAATATTTTATTCTTGACTCGGAGGACCAAATTTATAATTGGAAAATTTATAAATTGAAAATTATAAGTCTTATCATTGTTAAATTTTTTGTGCTGTGGTAAAAATGACTGTAAGCTATAATCATCCTAATGATAACAAGTATTTTTTAGTATTTAGATGCTAAACGAATGTTAAATATTTACTTCATAAACCATTAAAAATAACTACCGTATTCAAAGATAGCACCTTGAATTTAAATCAGGGAAATTGGAAGGAAGTACTTAAGATGGTTATTGCTGATAACCTCTAAGTACAGGATTAGCAAGGCGTCATGGCTTTTTAAAGGAAACAGCCTGATAATTCAAGGGAACCTAAGAGACGAGAGGTCTTACGTCAGATTTTGATTGACGTCAATATCTGCTAACAAAATGTTAGTGACCTTTGAAGATTTCCTTAACTTTTCCTATGGTCTTTGTTTTGCTTAAGTCTCGCTTAATAGTCTGTTGTTGTTATGTTAAAAGTATACTTCGTAACTTCAGAGAAACCATTAACCTTTGTATTGTTGACTTTGGTCAAACTTGGTCTGCAATAATAGTTAGGCACTAGCTAACCCGACAGACGTTGTCCTGTCCCTAACTATCTACACTACCAAACTACCTACCTACCTACATACCCTACACCTACCCTACAAATACCCTACACCTACCCTGCACCTACCCTACACTACACCTACCCTATACCTGCGCTACAACTACCCTACACCTCTTATTTTCTGGTCTCCTGGTACATTGGACCACTAATTTACCAGGAGAGCAGATTGCCCGCGACTTCTTCCGCTTGTATTTTCCCAAGGACCTCTAATTTTTTAATAATGCAATATAGCCTATGTTACTCAGGGATAATGTAGCTTTAGATTGGTGAAAGAATTTTTGAAATCGGACCAGTAGTCTTTTAGTTTATTCGTTACATACTAAAATACAAATCTTTCCTCTTTATAATATTGGTTTAGACTTGTTTTATTAACTAATCTAAAACGCCGATAAAATTCAAACTTATATTTGTCTTACTGCAGGGCAAAGACTTCTCATCAAACAGGGAAGGCGCATTGGTCACCACACTTGCTGACAACGGATTGGCTATTTTAGACTTATATTTATTATACACCCAGGTTTCAACATCCAATGTTTTTCTGAACGGATGTCAGTGATGGATGTCAGTGATGGATGTCAAAGATGGATGGATGTTTGTTACTCTTTCATGCTTAAACGGCTGAACCATATTTGCTGAAATACACTTACTGGTAGATATTGATCTGGCTTAACACATAGGCTATTTTCCGTGGGATTATTTTCAAGTTATAAATTATAAAAGAGTGTTCATGGAGTTTCATGCTCGTTCTTTTCCATAGAAACCTACTGTTTGGATCGAGCAACTAGCTTCAACTTTCTGTCTAACTCTGACAATTCAAAAGTACCTGTAAATGGTTTATTTGAAATAAATGATTTCGAGTTTAAGTTTTGAGTTTGCCTAAACCCAAAACCAAAAATATTTGAAAACGTGGGGAAACAAAAGGACACGCTTTCTACCTATTTTACAGAATCAGGTGTGACTGTCACCCAAACTATACAGTTGGTGACAGTGACTAAAAGACAACGTGACAAAAAATCAGAATGGGCGACTGGCCTAAATTGACATGTGTAAAGAACAAAGCACGGCGCTAAGTGGTACTAATCTGTGTACGTCTTATTGGCACGAAATTAATGATCATGATGCATTGCATCGTAACGACATTCCGTGTCAAATACTTCCTGCTATGATTGATACCTGATTCTTACACTCAATTAGTTACATCATCAGTCTGATAGTACACCTAGCTCTATCACTTGGTGAAGCTGGTTACAGCTAATATAATAAAACTGAAGAATTTGTTTAAAGTCGCTAATTTCCAGACCTACGTCCGATTCTGAAAAAGTTTTCGCCAATGGGGGCTACCGTTTTTGTGCTCACCAGTTGGCGCCACTGTCGAGTGAAAACATATTGCGAGAACGCGAGAAATCATATTTAATTAATACCTTATAATCGTACCGTAAAAATATCGGGTATACCATAGTGTTTCGCAGTCCCGTTTTGTTTAAAAAAGGAAGACTTAAGTTTCCAAAAGATAAAACTGTCTCAAAGCACTGACATTCATTTACCAGTATATCGTATTTCCCATAGTAAATCTCAGTTAATGCAAAATATTCACAACGTTACTCTAATTAGGTATAAAGCCGCGTAGCCCACCCACAAACAGTGTGACATTTGAAATTTCGGAGACCTCACGCTACACTAGCGCCTCTAGCGGCGAATTCATACGCGATAGCCCCCATTGTAAGCGGAACTTTTAGTTAATCTGTGGCTACGTTATCACTAAGTGCTATGTTATTTTTCGTCTGTCACAAAAGGGCTTCATTTCAGCCCAAAGACGTCCACTGCTGGACATGGGCCTCCCCAAGGGGGGGTTATTAAGGGCTTATTTTTGTATAGTAATGCTTGACGTTTACGGTAATTTGTCATTTTTTTTTCTAATCCAAGGTTATCACATGACCTGGAAAACCGATAGAAATAACTTGTGTATATCGTAGAAATGTCTCGAATCACTTGCTGACAACAGTAAGCATGTAACATAATTCATTATCTTTAAGATAATTGTGATCGCAAGTAATCACATTCTTCAAGAAATTAATAAGAAGCTTACACGATACCACTCGCGCTATCTGTCAGAGAATGTAAACAAGAAATTCTTTGTAGCAGTCACGGAGACTAACTGGGAAATTTCAAACATGTCTAAAAAAAAATCTATCTTTAATTTATTTATTTTTTGTTTGGGCTTTGTTCTCGTAATATTTTACTGGGTATTTTCATATTTTTTATTGGACATTTAATTTAAAATGGTGATAGTCGGGCAGAGAACGCAAGAGCCCAGCAATGAGAACGCTATCTAGTATAATAACTATTAATTATAATAAGAAGTGGGTCTTATGGATCTTGTAAAAAGAGAATAGAAATGGAATGAGTTGTCAACAATTGTACTCAACTCAAAATATTTTAAAAATATTAAGTTTTGACTAGCTTATGCTTGCAATTTCATCCACGTGAAAGTGGATTCTGCGAGGATTTAATCTTCTTTCGCGGAACCCTAATTCGTTTTTTATTATTATAAATAACTAGCTGATCCGACAGACGTCCTGTCAATCGATTTCTTTTTACGTCTCTGTCCAACGGCTGCTCGACATCACCATCATCGATCTCTGTGAAAATACACACATTCTGAGAAACATAGGTATTTCTTTACATCGAATTTTCTCACCGTAGGTATATAAACCTTCCCAGTTCCCTGGACTTCCACAAATATCTCAAGGCCAAAATTAGCCAGATCGGTCCAGCCGTTCTCGAGTTTTAGCGAGTTTAACGAACAACGATTCATTTTTATTAAATAGATAATACTCCTTTTAATATCAGTTATCTGCCAGTGACAGTTCTGTCAAAAAATTGGACCAGCCGTTTCGGAATTCGGATATTAGCTGGAACAAACAAACAGACAGACCACATTTTTCAAAATGGTTTTATGGTATAAGTAGAGGTTGCAAAAATTTGATAGTTTTGATTTTAGAATATTCGAATATTTTTTGAGCGCTGTTCGAATATTATTCGAATATTTTCAAAAATAAAAAAGCACTTAAAATATCAGCTTTTTATTGATCTATTTAGGATCTCCAACAAAGTATATACTTAGGTACACAAACACATGAAATAAATTATCAACGACAACAGTACCGTGTAGGTGTAGGTACTCCTTCACTTACAGGAGACAACAGCAATCTTAATAAAATGTATAACTAAGCTAACAAAAATTAAAACAAAAAATTCTACTCTAAACACATTTGATAATAAAATTGGAAAATAAATCTTTAAAAAAATTAAATTAACAATGTCTTAGCAGCAATTAGAAAATTAAAATCAAAACATGATAAAATTGGACACATAAAATTAAAACAATATTAATTTAATAATAATGATTATTTAAATAATCATTATTATTTACGTATTCTTTGATAGTAAAATAAATAAATTAAAAAGTATAATATTATAATGCGCTGTGGTGATTTAAATTAAAAAAAGCCTCAAAACTTACCTATTTGTTAATTATTTTAATATTGTTTTAATTTTATGTGTCGAATTTTATCATTTGTTTAGATTTGAATTTTGTAATTGCTGCATAATTTATTTTTGTATTTATTTCTCTAATTTTCCAATTTTATTACCAAATGTGTATTGAGTAGAATTTTTATCTTAATTTTTGTTAGCTTCGTTATACATTTTATTATGCATGCTGTGGTCTCCTATAAGTGAAGTTTGTTTGTTGGAGATCCTAAATAAATAAATAAAAAGCTGATATTTTCAAGTTCAAAGCTGATTAGTTTCCTCAGGTCTCATTTTTAAAGAATACGTAAATAGTAATGATTATTTACGTAAATAATCATTATTATTTACGTATTGTGTATTTTTTATACTTCGCAGAAGAAAATACCCTTTTTGGTAGTATTCGAATATACATTTTACTATTCGAATATAAATTTGGAAATCAAATTCGAATAATTCGAATATTCGATTGCAACCTCTAGGTATAAGTAAGTACCGTGTAAACATTGTTGTTTTGACAATACAAACTGACACTTAATTTTATTTATTTGTATGTACCACGAGTAAATAGTGATATTATTTCATTGTAAGAGGTTATCATTATTTGGGAGGAAGTTTATCTTATGTGCGCAAGTAAATTTAATTTGCCCTGGCCTCGAATTTGAACTATATATACATATAATTTGTATTAAGCGTTATTTAAATATTAATAAATGTGCCATGTTTTCATGTCTACAACTCTGAGTGAAATCAAATTTATTTATAAAAAAAAATATAGGTGAATGAAGTGTTTGTGTTCACGATTTCAACTTGTTGATCGAAATATAAACACTTTAGTCATAATTTTTACTTACTTTTCTCATAAAACATTTATATATATAACAATGAATGTTTGTATGTTTTCCTAAACGATTGATCAGATTGTGATGAAACTTAGGTGAGCTGTTCTGCGTTAACCCGCGAAGGTTATGTCTATAAAAAAGGAAAAATAAAACACCGGAGACGAAATTGCATGGAGCAGCTAGTAGGTAGTATTGTAACTTATGGTATATAAAAAAATAAAGTTTAAAAACTAAAACTCGACCACAACAAAAAGTGATCTAAAAAGTACGAAACAAGAAAATATTTCACACATAAATCAAGACATAGGTACAAAATGGTCAAGGTAAAGCCGTGGTTGCATGCCTGTGTCCCATATGGGTGCGATGAACATGAATTATAATGGCATGCAACCACGGCTTTACTTTTTAGATCAATTTTTGTTGTGGTCGGGTTTTAGTTTTTAACTTTATTTTTTTATTTAAACCATTTTGGAGTTTAAATAGGTACCTGTAGTAGTTTTTTTTAAATCATTTGTGACAAGTCACAGCTAAGTATTTGTTACGGACGCCGACCTAAACTGTAATAGACGCTAACTGTAAATAATAAAATCATATTATAAACATGTTTGAATAAGAACAAGATGTAGCGTTAAGTTTGATAGGTTTAGTGTAAGCATTATAGGTACAAACCATGTTGTATTATATAATTAAGTAGGATAGATAAATAGGTAATAATAATAATTACGAATTGTACATAGTTTCAAGGCCATTTGGGCGCAAAGTAAGCGATCGAGTGGTCGGTCGAGATTTTCATTGTTTACCCCCGCCACTACTTGCACCCAGGTAGCCGTCTATATAAAAGGGCACTAGGCCCGCTTGAATTCAGATCGAAAATAGCAACTGACTAATACTGAGCTAAGAAGAATAAATGGGAAAATAATCAAGCCTGAAGAATTGTTTTATTTTCAAAATATATACAGTCCACACTGAACAGTTTGGTCCTTCCGAAGCCGGATAGAAGAACGAAGATCCTGCGGCAACCTGGCCTACCGAACTCCAGACGAAGTACGAAGCTCTGAAGAACGAACACGGCCATCAAGCAAGACTTGTTTCGACCTGAACGACTCACCGAACCGAGCCGACGGGTTTCAACAGGGATATCAAGCCAAGGGGATTATTCACCGTGCCGAAGAAATACCGATCAGAAGAGGTACCAACCTGAACGCGCCGTCGAACACAGCAAACTGAACGTGCTGTCCGGTACGCGTTGAACGCTGCAAACTGAACGTGCGGCCTGGTACGCGACGACACGAACACACATAAGAAGATGGTTGTCACTCGAAGCCAAGGGGACGTAGCGGAGATTGAGGAACAGCGACGCATCCAAGAACAAGAGGCGCGGCGTGCCCAGGAACAAGAGATGCGCCGCAGGGAAACTGAACAAATCGAACGCGAAAGAACACGAAGATTCTCACTCGACCCACCGGCGTCGCCATTTTCAAAGATAGCGGACACCAGTACGGCGGCGGGGCCTTCTGGACTCCAAGCAACGACGACCAATGTGACCCGACGAAGAATGGGATCACCGGCCAGGTCAATGCGATCGACAACGAGCGTCACAACTAGACTACGGATGGCGGAACTGGAAGCAGCCGAGAAGTTGGCAGCCATTCAAAGAAAAGAGTTGGAACTGGAACAAGAGTTGATCAAGAAGAGGCTGGCAGTTGAAGTGTCAGTGATTAACGACGAAGAAAGCGTACACGATGATCAAGAACCTGGCCCTCCCCGTGAAGAACCCCATCGAAAGGTGGACGAGTGGTTGAGAACCAACCCCCTCAACCCACGGGGGGAGGAGGGGCCCAGGGAAGAA
Organism: Charanyca ferruginea; assembly: GCA_947361185.1. NCBI lineage: Eukaryota > Metazoa > Arthropoda > Insecta > Lepidoptera > Noctuidae > Charanyca > Charanyca ferruginea. Next base: position 34,094,928 of record OX376057.1, read on the forward strand.
CCGAAGCAAATACGATTCGAAGCATCGGGGGCGAGATCACCAACCCCGACACGAGCAAGAAACAGCATCGAACATTTGGCGGCAACCCTCGAGAAGATGGCCAGACCCAGACCCAGGCATATCGACTTACCTACGTTTTCCGGCGCAGCCAACGAGTGGCTGCCATTCAAGGCAGCGGTACGAGACACAACAAGCATGTACCAGATCTCAGCGGCCGAGAACATACAAAGACTGAGAAGCTGCCTCAAAGGGGAAGCAAGGGACGCCGTGGCCGCTCTTCTGCACACAGCCACCGAACCTGATGTGATTATGAAGACTCTGGAGCAATGTTTTGGAAGACCAGAAGTCATCATTGATCGGGCGCTGGAAGATCTGAAGAAGCTGCCGAAGCCGGGCACGTCAGCAACAGAGCTTAATAGCTTCGCTATCAAACTACAGAACATCATCTGTGTCCTGAAAACCATCGATCGAAGGGGATACCTATTCAATCCATTGATGACACGAGAAGTACTAGACAAGCTCAGTCCGCATCTACGATCCCGCTGGTGTGACTACGCATATGAACACGAAGGGACGGCAGACCCAGAGATCGTCGTGATGTCACGGTTCCTGATGAGAGAAGCTGACCGGGCGCTGAGATACACATACGCCCCGGCCACAGGCGCTGCAACTACGAAGAAAGAAACCCGACCCGCCGTGATACTAAATAAAAAGGCGAGCGTTTTCACTACGACCGGGGGAGCGGAGGAAGAAATTGAAAAATGCCCCAAGTGTGGACAAGCCCACGCACTAACACAGTGCCCAAAATACAAGGCACTCGCCGTGAATGAACGATGGAGTTTCCTGAAAGAAAAGAAGATTTGCTTCAAATGCGCTCATAAACAACATAGGCGCATGAACTGTAAAGCAAAGCCGTGCGGCGTGAATCAATGCCGCCGCCCGCATCACGAGACTTTACATCAAGAACACGACGAGAAGACTGAAGTCGCGAAAGAAGCCGAACAACCTAAAGAGGAAGCAGTCCTGTCCGTGGCTGCCCGTCCAGCCGCCGGCCCGCGAACAGTCATATTGAAGATGTGTCCTGTCATCGTGTCCGGACCACGGGGGGAGGTGTCGACCTACGCACTCCTAGACGAGGGTGCAACCATTACACTCGTGGACCAGGAGTTAGCATCCAGCATCGGGGCGGAGGGACCATCACAGACACTGCGCTTAAACGGTGTCAACATGTCGCAAGATGAAACAGAGAGCCAGCTTGTGACAATCAAGGTCAGGGGGGCCAAAGAAAAGGAAGCTTACAAGGTCAGAGCGAGGACCATGAAGAACCTTCAACTTTACCAGCAAGCCATCCCTGAAAACCTGCTAGAATATGAGCACCTGAAAGACCTACCTAGGAACGAGGTGTGCTACGAACGCGCGCGACCCGGGCTCCTAGTAGGAACCGATCATTGGGAGTGCATCGTCTCCCGTGAACTACGAATCGGCGGCCCGAACGAGCCGGCCGCTTCAAGAACTCAATTAGGATGGGTGGTGCATGGAACCGCACCGCGCAGCACCATCATGCAAGAAGGCAAGGTGCTACATCTCTACGAGCCCGACCGATCATCGAACGTGAGCAACCAGGAGCTCCACAACTTGGTCGAGGCTCACTTCAAAATAGAAGCACTCAGCATCCACGGCAAGCCGCGAGTGAACGAAGCGGACCAACGCGCCATCAAGATCGTCGAGACAACAGCGAAGAGAATCAATGAAGGCTACGAGGTGGGCCTACCGTGGCGACAAGATAACATTATCATGCCACCAAGCTACAGCCAAGCACTCCGCCGTCTCAAGAAGATAGAACAGAAGATGGACGCCGATCCAGAGTTCGCTGAGGAATACTCCAGGCAGATCAACAACCTGCTTGAGAAAGGGTACGCGACACTGTGCGGCGGCTCGGAACAAACAAGTCCGGTCTGCTGGTACTTGCCACACTTTGCCGTGAAGAATCCTAACAAACCCGGCAAGTGTAGGCTAGTATTCGACGCAGCCGCACGAAGCAACGGGGTGTGCCTCAACGACGCGCTGCTGGAAGGCCCGGACATGCTGCTGGCGCTACCTGGAATACTCTTCAGATTCCGGGAAAGAGCGATCGCGATAACGGCCGACATACAAGAGATGTTTCTCCGCATAAAAATAAGACCAGAAGATCAACCAGCCCAGCAGTTTCTATGGCGAGGCAACGAAAGAGAAGCGCCTCCTGCAAAATATAAAATGACGAGCATGATTTTCGGCGCAGCAAGCTCTCCGTTTATGGCCCACTACGTCCGGAACCTCAACGCGGACGTACATGGGCAAGAGTTCCCGCGAGCCCTAGAAGCGATCAAGGAAAACCATTACATGGATGACCTAGTAGCCAGCTACGATAAACCAGAAGAAGCACGAAAGGTGATAGAAGAAACAAGAGTGGTGCACGCGCACGCGGGGTTCACGCTACGAGGATGGAGCTCGAACGAACGAACAGTGCTACGAGACGTACCCACCGAACTACATGCCACCTCTCCCACGCAACTGGGGGGAGAACAGCCCGAGAGTAAAATACTCGGGCTATATTGGAACGCAGAACGAGATGAGTTGGGGTTCAACACGTCCATGAACAGAGTGCCAACTGAAGTACGAACCAGAGCCCGCGCACCGACCAAACGAGAAGCCCTTAGTGCAGTCATGTCCATCTACGACCCGTTAGGACTGCTGAGCCACTACACGATACGATCCAAGATAATACTACAAAGTTTATGGCGCCTCCAGACCGCATGGGACGAACAGATTCCAGCAGAAGAAAACGAGCTCTTTGCGTCCTGGCTCGCGCACCTGACCGGACTGGCTCAGCTACGATTGCCGCGATGTTACCTAACACAGAAGTATGAACGTGTCGATCTACACATATTATGCGACGCCAGCGAACAAGCCTACGCGACCGTGGCCTACTGGCGAATCATAAACAACGACGGAAGTATCGGCGTAGTGTTGGTGGCCGCCAAGGCCAAGGTAGCACCGAGACGAGCACAGACAATACCGCGACTAGAACTCCAGGCGGCCGTCATCGGAGCAAGACTCGCCGACACTATAAAAAGGGAACATCGAGTCAAGATCAACCAAACGACCTACTGGACCGACTCATCCACTGTAATACATTGGATACGTCACGACATGCGACGCTTCACACCGTTCGTCGCACACAGGCTGGGTGAGATCGCCGAGCTAACCCAGAAGGAAGAATGGCGATGGCTGCCCACGGAAGTGAATGTGGCCGACGACGCGACGAGGCTCACCGACACTCCACTGAGCACAGCGGACCGATGGTTCCAGGGGCCTAGCTTCTTACATCTGCCAGAAGAACAATGGCCCATGATGTCGACAACGGAAGAAGAAGACGAGGAGGAAGTCCTACACGTGGCGCAAGAACCAGGACGAGATAGCTGGCTACCAGACCCGGCCCGCTTCTCGAAATATGAAGTCCTGGTGAGGGCCACTGCACGAGCGCTCGCCTTCATAGACATCTGCCGACGTAAGGCCGTGAGCATGGAGCATCGACACATCCAGCGCGCCGAGTCAGAACTTATCCGACGCGCGCAAGAAGAAAGTTTCAAAGAAGAAATAGAGAAGATCAAGTCAGCTCGCCCCCTAACTAAGACGAGCAGGCTATACAGACTGGACCCTGTAATAGAAAACGGGCTCCTCAAAGTACGAGGACGGATCGAGGCTTCCTCGGCACCGACAGAGACAAAGCGACCCATCATCATGGACGGTCGACATGCGCTAACTAGACTGATAGTGCTACGTGAACACTGCGCTGCGGGCCACGCCAACAGGGAGCGCGTGACAAATGATCTACGGCAGCGCTATTGGATCATACATCTACGACCCACTGTGCGCACGATCGAGAGAGACTGCGCCTTCTGCAAGAAGTTGAAGGGGACACCACGGACGCCAGCCACGGGGGACCTGCCACACGCCCGCCTCGACCCTTTCCACCGCCCGTTCACCAACTGTGGGGTGGATTATTTCGGCCCCATGACCGTTAAGGTGGGCCGTCGCCGAGAGAAAAGGTGGGGAGCGCTATTTACGTGCCTCACCTCCCGCGCTGTGCACATAGAGCTCGTCGCATCCCTATCGACAGACTCTGCGATCATGGCACTAAGAAGAATGGCTGCACGAAGGGGATGGCCGCGATTAATTTATTCTGATAATGCGACCAACTTCCGCGGGGCTGATCAAGAGCTCCGCACCGCCTACACTGAATGGCTGCCTGCCCTGAAGGATGTGGGGCTACAACACAGAGTGGAATGGCGCTTTATACCTCCTGGCGCGCCCAATCAAGGCGGCGCGTGGGAGAGAATGGTGCGCTCCGTAAAAGCCGCCCTTAAAGTAACCCTACAAGAGAAGGCGCCTTCAGAAGAAGTACTCAGCACGCTCCTCGCCGAAGCTGAGTTCTGCATCAATGCACGACCCTTGACCCACGTCAGCGTGGACCCCAATGATCCTGAGGCCCTAACTCCCAACCACTTCTTATTGGGGTCTTCGAACGGCCTACCAGCAACGGGACCATGCGATGAAGCCGACCGACGAACATGGCGAGCTAGCCAAGCGCTTGCCGACTGCTTCTGGCAGCGCTGGCTACGAGAATACCTGCCCACACTGGTACCCCGCGGCGAGCCGAAGAACGACGCGCGGCCGCTGCAAGTAGGCGACGTGGTCGTCGTGGTCGACAGCACACTGCCCCGGAACACCTGGCCTATGGGGGTCGTCGAGCGCACGCATCCGGGAACCGACGGCAGCATTCGAGTCGTCGAGGTGCGGACCAGAACCGGCATCTTCCGACGCCCAGTGAGCAAGCTCGTCGTCCTGACGAAGAAAGAAGAGGCTGCGCAGGCTTCGCCGGGGGGAGAACTGTTACGGACGCCGACCTAAACTGTAATAGACGCTAACTGTAAATAATAAAATCATATTATAAACATGTTTGAATAAGAACAAGATGTAGCGTTAAGTTTGATAGGTTTAGTGTAAGCATTATAGGTACAAACCATGTTGTATTATATAATTAAGTAGGATAGATAAATAGGTAATAATAATAATTACGAATTGTACATAGTTTCAAGGCCATTTGGGCGCAAAGTAAGCGATCGAGTGGTCGGTCGAGATTTTCATTGTTTACCCCCGCCACTACTTGCACCCAGGTAGCCGTCTATATAAAAGGGCACTAGGCCCGCTTGAATTCAGATCGAAAATAGCAACTGACTAATACTGAGCTAAGAAGAATAAATGGGAAAATAATCAAGCCTGAAGAATTGTTTTATTTTCAAAATATATACAGTCCACACTGAACAGTATTATATATTTAAAAGGTACTAGTGAACCCCTTTCCAATGATACCAAACACGGTATGCGTATCTTAATTTTTTTTTTATCTTTCCTTTTTTAAATAATTTGTGATAAGTCACAACTAAATAGTATATGTTTGAAAGGCACTAGTGAACCCCTTTCCAATGATACCAAACACGGTATGCTTGTCTTCATAATTTTTTTTTATCTTGGTTTTTTTGTCCGCCAGAGGGCGACACATTGGATTCGGTGACACGTCATATAGCCTATAACCAGCGGACGATCAAGACGCTTCTAACGATACCTTATTTGTTCAGTTCTGATAAGTAGTTTAGGAGCCATGAGCGAACAGATGAACATACGTATATACATACATACATACATACATACATAGCCTGTCAAAATCATAACCCTCCTTTGGCTTTGCCGTAGTCGGGTAAAAAGTAATAAAATTTTCCCTGTTCCTTTTAAATTTAAGGAATTAAACAGTTGAAATTGTATACGGCATCGCAAATTCAACTGCCACGCTCATTAATTACGCCATAAAATCTCCATAATCGACTGAAACAGTGTCAATAATAATCATTTTGTCCGTGTTCTTCATTTTAACATTACTTATTCTATTAAAAAATAATACAAATAACAGAGTTGATAAGGTTAATAATTATTATTATGTTTGCATATATTGGTGTTGGTAAATTAAATTAAATAAAAGATAAGAATCGTCTCCTGAATAAAAGTTCATGAATATTGAATTGTGCTATCACTATTTAAAACTAAACAAAAAAGATATTACTATTATTGAGGTGAAATTTAATTATCAGAATTGAATTTCACCTCAATAATAGTAATTTCAATACTGTAGAGAGTAAGTAAGAAATATCAAAACCGGTTTAAAAGACCATTAAAAAAGTAAATGTTTGCTATCGATGAAAATTCATAGTAAATTTTCGTAATATCTAAATTCTTCTAACACAGTAACACTGAGATGGGTACCTAACATTCAGGCACGCAGCCAAACAAAGCTTAGCCAGAACAGCACGCATGAATGACGAAAAATTAATATGCTTTCATCGTTCTATGCGCACGCACATAGAGGCGTGCCAAAGTCTGAACGATTGGGTCTAAGAATGACGTAGACGATCTTATGGTTGACTTGAGGTATGATGTGCCACCTGTAATTTTTCTTGGCTGAAGCTTGACATTACATTGGATATCATCCATACTTGCATATCTACTACAATATTATAAATGCGAAACTCTCTGTTACGCTTTCACGATGAAACGGCTTAACCGATTTTAGTGAAATTTGGCATGAAGATAGCTTGAACCCTTTAGAAGGACATAGGCTACTTTTTAATACGCGATTTCGTCTGCATCCGCGATAACCGACATTCACGCGGACGAAGTCGCGGGCAAAATCTAGTTATCTATGAATGCTTTAAGTCATTCATGAGTAGTTATTGGTCCAACATGGCGCCTATTCGTACGTTTTCTGTTTTTTGGACTAACACATTTTTACAAATCATTCACTTCTGAAACCTGGGTTTTGTTTGTACAGTCACGAGCAAAACATGTAAACAGTTGGTCTCATTCTAAACTGATTTTCTCCTAAACTATTGATTGAAATGTTACGGGGTTATGAATAGGGTATTTTTGATCTCAAAGTAATTTAAAATAGGTTTTATCTATAAGTTGCAATAGTTAGGTACTTCACGAGAAAAAAAGCTTTTGAATTTTGCAATCTGTATACATATTTATGCTCGTGATTGTACTTAAATCACTGGGTTTTTCTAATCTTAAACCCGATATGATTGATATACCAAATCAACGATTAATAAATAATTTAGTGTTGATATTACTAATTATCATCTTTTATCAGTCAATCTTCCAAAACTACACACAATGTCATTCCCTTTAATATTGTCAATTTTACAATATCCATTGTGTTTTTATGTTGTCAAGCAGACGTATTTTGAAAGCCGACGCTTACCGGGGTCAGGCCATGGATGCGTGACCATCCGTTTAATACCGAGACCCCCTCGTGCCGCGGAAAGCATTTACAGCCATCGGTCCCAGCTGTCATTTATACATATTGATAATAATAATAATAATTCATTTATTTCAGACTGCATGGGTCCATGTAGTAGTATGACGGGCTGGTGGTTACCTGGTGCATAGGCCCATAGATGTACCATATCCTAAACACACATATTTTATAATATGTAACTTTTGTTCACACACACAACACGTCCTGCGGCCAAAAGTCTTCTTCCATGACGAGGGGCAGGAAACAATTCGGTATTTGCACCACGAACGCCTTGAAGTTAACGTTGTGGCGCGACTCCAGTAACTGCACCGTCGGGCTTAACAAACGTTATGGGTAGTCACAACTCACAAGCTAGCAGTCCTGACAACACGTTAAGACGTGTTGTCACTGCTAGCTTCTGACTAACACTTCTGACTTCTGGCTTCTGGGTAACACGATACCTCTTGGTAAGCCAAGAGGTATCTAACAGTAACTAGGTTGTGGAGGTCAGACAGGCAATTGCTCCATGTCATCATCATTCATCATTTCAGCCGAAAGATGTCCACTGCTGGACATAGGCCTCCCCAAAGGGGGGTTTTGCCATAATCGCCACGCTTGGCAGGCGGATTGGCGATCGCAGTATGGTTGTTACAAAGGCACAGAGATCGCTGCTGCCCATTCTCTGGTGAGTCCCTTAGTCGCCTCTTACGGCACCCATGGGAAGATATGGGATGGTGCTATTCTTTACGTCCGACACCACACGGACGTCGCTCCATGTAAAACACTGGTATTCGGTTGCATCCGGTTAGACTGGAAGCTGCCGTAACACAGTTGGGAAATAACTAGGCAGATAATGAAACAAACAATATTTTCAAACACTATGAAGGAATGCATTATGAATCTCCTTCAAATTCTTTCGGATAGGTAGGTAGTGTTTGTAAGCTTATTACGCAAAGATTATTTACTTGTGAAACCTTGCTATTTACAAAACAATAGAAATGGCAATAGGCTAAACTACGGTAGCTTAACATATTAGTTAGGGTCAGTATTTGAAAGTAATGTATTGTTTAAACTTAAGACACAACCGTTAGTGTGCCAAAAGATCATGAAATCATTACGAAGATATTTTGTAAATATTTCTTGTTACTTTTTTACACAATCCACATGTCGCTTGAGATGTCATTCTTCGGTCGTATTGGATTGCCTTACTATGAGCGAGAGGGAAGAATGAGTGTTTGAAACCGACTTCAAAAAAAAAAGGAGGTTCTTAGTTCGACCCGTATGTATGTAAGTCCGCGATTATCTCTCATTTGGCTGAACCGACGCGGTTTTCAGAAAAAAGTTTTTTCAAAAAAAAAAAGAAAAGAAAACCGCGTTCTAAAACTAAAAAGTGATAAATAACTTTTTGCACAGAACACACACTACTTTACTTTCGGAAGTCGGTGGCGGTGGCTTTGTTCTGTTTGTTGTTTTGTATTGCCACCGACTTCCAAAACTAAAGTAATGTGTGTTCTGTGCTAAAGTTATTTATCAATTTGTAGGTTCTCTTTTTTCAAAAAAGTTTTTCACACACTGTAGTGCACTATATCTCTGGAAAATTCGGTCAAAGGACCTAGTGTGAGTTTTTATTCTAACTGGATCACATAAATGTAAACTCCAATTTGTATTGAAACTGGATCAGCGCAGTCTGGTGGCAGCAATAGGAAACACAATTATTCCATACAAAGTGACATACATAAGCGGTCGTTTACGTTTGACTTCGAATAAAGATCCTCAGGACAAGCACATGTGATAGAAGTCCGCATTCTTACTCGTAGTAAACGTACTTCATAGACCATAAGTCACTCTGAGGGCAGACTCGACCAAATGCCATGTTAGACCAGAGTGACTAACCTTTGACTAATATTACTCTCAAAAAAAAGAGAAAAAAAAAGAAAAAAACTCCCTCTCTTTTTCTCTCCCTCGCCCACTCCCCACCAACCAACCAACCACCCACCCACCAACCAACCAACCAACCAACCAACCCACCAACCACCAACTCTCTCCCTTTCTTCATCTTCTTTGAAAAGAAGAAAAAGAAATAACTTAATTTACGTTTTTCTATTACCAACGTAGAGTAATCAATACTAGGTATTTACTCTTGCGTTGATGAATGAATGATGAATCACTTGTGTAAGCCAACTAAAATAGAAATACAATTGTTTACGCAAGATTTTATGTCTATAATAATTATATTCTTGCCGGTTTTTAGTGGTGTCAACTGTCAATGATATTCACTCGAGTTGCCATTGTCAGCTGGTGTAGTGCTGTGGCATGTAGCGGCCGCCATTATATTAATGTCGGATAACTTGTTTACTTGATGCATATTGGTGGTATAGCGATTTACCCTCAGATAGACAGTTATTTCGGGATTCAAATTTGGTTAAACGAAAAGTTGTCTAACGCTAGAGAACTCTAATGAGTGATTTTATTCCCAGGATAAGACTTATACAAGTTTGGTCGAACGCGTCCTTAGTACCCGAACCTGTTTTACTCCAAAAGTTCTTTACTTGTACTTTCCAAAAGTCTCTTCATCTTCAGTCTTCTTCTTCTTCTTCGTTTTCTTTTTCTCCAAAAGTTCTTTTGTAAAATTCTTGTACTTTTAGAGTACAACTCCTGTTTTCCTCCAAAACTTCGCGTACATTTACACAAGTTCTTCGCCTGCCTGCCTGTTTGTGCTTAAAATGCCGCCCAATTAAATACTTAAAAATTGACGTTCTTCATTTAATGACGACTCGACACAGTCAATAGAGGTACCTAATTTAGATAATGGTGGAAAATTTGAAAATTTATGTTATAAAATGTAAATGAACTAAACATGCCATGACCTGGATGCGGTTTGTTCCACCTGTAATTGAACTATAGGTACTAGAGTCTAGAGCTAGACACATTAATTAGGCAAAACTTATTACAGTCTCAAATTGACACGAATTAGAAAACTATTCTAGTTTATTGTCACGGTTTACATTAATTTTCTAACTTTTCCAGCTGTTTTGAGGTCTTTAGTTTTATTTTATGTGGCTGATATCGGTGAAGTAAAACATCGTGAGGAAACCTGGAGTTAAAATGAATATGTATAAGTCTGAAATCGCTAATCCCCCTTGAGCGCACGTGGTGACCAGTACTCGTGTCTTCTCTGTTTGAGAAGTCTTTGCATTGCAGTAGGACCAATGATAGGCTGATATTATTATTTATTTATACTTCATGCACAAACGTACAAAGGCGGACTTAATGCCTTGGGCATTTTCTACGTCCTGTCAACCAAGGGTGGTGAAGAGATAACATGGCAGGTGCATTACAAAATGTAATATTTAAAAAGTGAAAAAAGATATATAAGTACACATACAAAATTATATTCTGGAATATATATACACCGAAATAAATATATACATACTCATAATATATACATATATATTATATTAATAAAAGAAAAGAGGTTTATGAGACGACTGCACATTTGTGCTGAAAATAAATTCGCAATTTCCGCTTAAATGCATACAGACTGGTGGCCGTCCTGATATCGAGAGTAAGCGCATTCCAGAGAAGAATGGCCTGGATCTGGTCTGGTTAGTAGGTACTGTAACGTTTACGTTACTACCGGGAATGTAAGCTACGTTAAATAAAACGTATGAGCGACTTTAAGAAGACTATATTATAATAATTAGCGAGAGGTGAGTGAGATGCTTGACCGTGCCTGACGGCGGCTGGTCTGACATCCTTGTCATAATACAAAAACTATCTTCTACAATTTGAATTACATTCTCGAAGCATCCAGAATGTTTAACCATAGACATATTATCTAATGGCTATTGCATCATAATTGCCACAGTACTTACATTTCAGAAGCATAGGTAGTTCTCAGTTTCTGAAAGTTTTCCCTTACTATTCACAAGTTTTTCTTAATTAACAAAAGACTGCCGATTGACCAATTTTTCTAAAAAGGTCAAGTTAATATGTAGTTTTTATCATATTGAAATTAAGGCCACGCAGTGACGGCAAAAGTAATTTCCCGTTTATAAATGTGTAATCTAATCTGTATGCAGCTATCTACGAAATGTATTTAAATATATAAATTGGACGAATGACGATAGTGCACGCCACGTCTTCCTTATCAATGTTTTGTATGAATAGTCTACACGAGATTGGGGAATTCTTTATTTACTACACCGATCTAAAATCAGGCGATTTATATTTATCTGTCAATAAGTATGGCAGGCAAAGTTGCAAAACAAATTCGGGCACGGATTATCGGATACATTAGCAATGTTTTGATTCTAAGCTTTAGTAAAAACAATCGTGGGTAAACTGTACATGGTTTACAATGATGCCAAGTTAAACACAGCTATGTTTATCAAAACAAAAGATAAACTAGTTAGATATGAAACAGAAACATCCCTTAACAAAGAGGAATCATTTTGCGTACAAATATAAGCTATAGAAGTGTCACTCACGGATATGCGTCATAGCCAGGAGCTAAAGGATTTACAAACGCACCAGAACTGAGCATAGTCACTCTTTATTGGCGTATAAATGCAAATATTTATAGAATTACTTTAAGGGCTGCCTCCAGCACAGCGTTTGATTAAAATCGTGCTCCACTGACACGTGATTTGTTGGAGTCCGGTTTGAAATTCTCCAGATACTAAGAATCCAGTTCACTGAGAGTTCGAGGAATGTAGATATCCTTGAATTGTAAGGGGATAATAATGCAGAACTATTTTATTTCAAAGATTACAAAGGACCAAGGACAGAAGGACCAATTTTTTTACATATATTTAATGTGAATCATAGGCTTCCGTTATTTTCCAACGTATACAGTTTTCAGCACACATCGATCGTCAAATGGAGATCTGACGACTTACTCGAAAATTCAATTTGACAACCCTTGAAACATCCCGTTTATTCGCGTCACCCGCAAGCCACACAACTTAAAACATTGACTCCTATATGCGTTTTATTTGCCTTACACATTTTGTGTACATTTGAATTAAATACAGTCTGCCTGAAGCCGTAATACCTAGGTTTACTGTCGTATTGTAATTGGCTTCCGTTTTGGTCTTTGTGAGTTTACTTTGTGTATTCTGATTTGAAGTCTATTCAAACATGTCTATTGTTGTCTCAATCTATTTGTGTCTCTTTAAATCTGAAACGTTTAACATTAAATCCGTAATGAATACTTAGTTTTAGTTTATAGTGGCCTATTTCGACACTAACTGTAATTTCCGTAAAGTTGAATAATATTAATGGAATGATAATGATATCATTACTTACTTAAATGCTTTTCGAATTTAATTGTACGCATACCGCATACCTACATAACTTTTTTTGTCGAAATCTAATTGTATTCTTTTTTGTTTTCAGGTAAGTTTCAATCGTAAAGTATATGTTCAAGGTATAGCAATAAAGGTAAGTAATGCCTTCATTTTTCACAGACCAGCAAAAACATTCTCCCGTAGAAAAAAAACTTTTTCTAATTTATTTCAAACAAAATCTTGGCTCCCGCTCCATTTCTAAGAATGATATGTACCGTTTATTGTTTACATCGTTATCTGGTGTCATTACCTGGCATATATCTTGAGAATCCGTAACAATATTGGAGTAGATGGCGTCTAGAAACGTTGCCAAGTACGCTTTGTAGGTTGGCATGCCAAATAGATAAACCATATAATGGAGAATCTACACTTGGCCACGAAAATGTATTGTTTTGTTTCAAAAAGTCTTTAAATTGAGGTTTACGAAACAACGGACTGGTTTCTAATTTATAGGTAATTTTTCGAAAGATGAAAGCATAAATAAAAGTACAACTTTTTCTGTGGGACCAGCCCTGGAACAGCTGTTTCATACTTTTCGATCGTGTTGGTGCATTTTTGTTTTTAATATTCCACAGTTAGTCCCGTAATAAAAAGTTGTTTATATTCATGACTACTTTCACCCCCTAAAAGAGCTTTTCGTGCTGTCTGGCTATACCGACGCTTAATAGCGTCTGGCACGTGTGATGAATCATATGCGATCGATGGCGATGACGTGGGTGTTATCGTCTGGTGAATTGGTACGTGGCCTTTCTGAGCTACTAAACAGTATTGCCTAAGGTGAGCAATGGCAACTCATCAGTAGGTGACCTGGTAGGTAGCTAGTAGATCGTGTGGTGCGAGAGGGGTGTGGTGACGTGATGCGAGTCAAAGTCAAAGCATTTATTTCAATTAAACCATTTACAGGCACTTTTGAATTGTCAAAGAGTCGGTCAGTGAGTCAGAAAGTTGAAGCTAGTTGCTCGTTCCAAAACGTAGGTAGGTCTCTATGGAGAAAAACGAGCAAGAAACTCCACGGACACTCTTTTAAATCAAGTTTTTATAAAATATTGGTTACATTATCCTCGTTGCTTTTATATGTGAAAACAATGCAGTAAAGAACAATACAAAACGTAAAAAAAAGAATGCCATAGCAGTTAAGAGTTGACCAATCTCTACTGACAGCGCCCGAGAACTCACTGATACGTCAATTTGTGACAAACGTCACCCCTTCCGCACCGCATGGCTACCACGGTACAGGCTCGGTTAAGTGGTTGGACTGTAGTGTGTAGACTCCTCAACGTTGAACTTTCGTCTAAACATCTGTAATGCTAACGACCTGAAAGACTTTGATAAGCGGTGCGTTGAACCTAATTTTGGAACGAATGTTGTAGTGCAAACGATCTGGATCAATAGACCCTAGTTGTTTTTCATTTTAATTACTATCTTGTTAATTTGTTCCATTGTTCACAGATTAAAGCTAAAAACACATTTGCCAGTACACGCGTGTCCAAAGAACGAACGTTCATTGCGTGTTGTGGTTTGTTACATGTCTGTTCTAGGCTTTAGTTTTCGATTGTATAAAACTTTTATTTCTTCTAGATTTTCTTGGTAGGTCATTGACTTATAAGTATTGTTTGTAAAAGGTTAACATTCTTTCTAATTAGTTTTGTAATTATCTAAACTTAATTATGCACACAATGGTTCCATTTGAACTGGCGGCGTTCTAGTCCCCAGACGGCGATGCTTTAGACAATTGTCCTATTAAGGGTAATTGTGATCAATGAGGATATTATTTATAATGATTTTAACATGGACAAATTGTTCACTACAGAATTGGTGCAGCGACCCTGAAGAACAATTCGTTGGTCCAGTGACCCTTAGAATCATCGGAGCCGGAGACTGAATTAATTAATCTTTAAAGAACTAAATAATACAAGCCTGTTATTGTCCGGACAAAAGCCTTTTCTTAATTAAAGAAGGCGCGCACATGATCACCGCGCTTCTTCAAGACGGGGATCGGCGATTTTAGACTTAAATTTATTATAAGTCCAGGTTTCCTCACGACGTGTTCCTTCACCAATGTCAAATGTATATTTAATAGCCTAAGCTTTTTAGGACCCATTAATTATGTCAATTATAATCCGTGGTGCTTGGCAACTGGACTCCTCCCAGTTGTAAACGTCCCTTTGTGCTCTCTCTCTGTCTCCTGCTTGATTTGGAGGGAAGTCGAAAATATGTTTTCTTACTCCTTCGCTGTTCTTTTCTGATTAATTTCGTTGCGGGATCCAAGACAGTTGAATCGTTTCTCTGGGACTCGTCGAGCTTCATTGCTTTGGCGCTTTTCTGGTGGTCGCCACTGTTGATTCTGGCTTACAGGAGTTGCAGTGATTTGGGACGAGTGTGGCGGGTTTGTACCATAAAAGAAAAGTCCCACTGCTTTGTAAAAGCTTTCTCCAAGTCCTTCCAGGAACTTTTGTCCAGCGCCACCTCGAACTAGCCTTCGTGATACGCGTTCAGTTCACGTAATTTTATGACGCGCCGATGAAGTTGCAGTGCAGTTGCAGTTTAGTTCAAGTTTGATTGATTATTCTTATTTGATTGGTATTCTTGTAATCTTTGAACTGCTCGTAAGATACGCGTCAACTGCACGTCAACTGTACGACAACCAAACTCTACCAAACCAAACTTACTTATGGTGTAGCCACATGAGAGAAAAAATATTACTCACTAAATAATCGAATAGAATCGATTACATTTCAATGAATATGACGTTATTATAATATTAAAATAATACCCTAGTACAGATTGTAGTGATTTTTCTTACGTCAAACGAATAGTAGAATACCGATCATGTTGCGTTCCGAAGCACGCACCAAAGACGCGCAACAGTAGAATGCCGTTATTGCGCTCGCGTGACGCGAGCGTGCCTGACAGCGGTAGAGAATACGAAAAGCGTTGTTGTCGAAACTTAACTGCAACTGCACTGCAACATCACTTCTTTAGTTACGTGAATTAGCCCACAGGTCATTTAGCCACCTCTTTCTTTTACTTATGCCAATGTTATCCAAAATAAACTTAAAAATTGAATTGAAAACGTCACTATACTGCAAAAGCGGGCTGTCAGAGCAATCTATAATCTCCGCAAACGCGAATCTCTAAGAGAATTGTTTAAACAGATTAACATCATGACGGTACCTTGTCAATATATATATGAAAACATTATGCATGTTCGAAAAAATCTTCATCTTTTTAATAAAATAGGTGACAGACATAATGTTTATACTAGAAATAGGAACAAATTAGATCAGCCAAGCTTCAGATTGTCAAAAGTACATACTTCTTTTATGGGGTACTGTGTAAAATGCTATAATAAAATACCACTTGATATTCTACAATTGAATGAAAAACAATTTAAAACATGTATTAAACGCACACTATGTAGACAAGCATATTATAAGTTAGAAGATTACATCAATGATAAAGATGCTTGGCTGAATGCTGGTCCTGCTCCACAGCCAGTTTAGGGAATTTCCAAATTGGAAGAAAAGGATGTTTCCTACCCCTTTTTCTATTGACATGAGTAACGAGTATCGTTATTATTATATATAGATATTTTTAAATTATTAACTTATCACACTTCATATGATAAAATAATATACATTGGAAACCTTAGTTTTGTATAATTTAGCAGCATTATTTCAATTTTGTAAATGTGAATACCATGGAGCCATGTATATTAATACCTTTATGTTTGACAAAAATTAACATGGCGGTTGGGAGTATTGTCATGCTCGCTCAAATGTCTCGCTGATGGTGGCGCGTGTGTTGGATCATTAGGCTCCCTTCAAAATGGTTGAGCTAAATGGTGCTGATTCACGCGTCATGTTCGTGAACGGGCGCTGTCAGTGGAGATTGGTCAGCTCTTATCTGCCATGGATTAGATGCCACTTTATCTTGCTTCTTTTTTGTGTTTTGTATTGTTAGATTACCTTCATCGTTTTCACATATAGAAGCAACAAGAATGTAACCAAACTTTGTAAAAACTTGATTTAAAAGAGTGTCCGTGGAGTTTCTTGCTCGTTCTTCTCCATAGAGACCTACCTACGTTTTGGAACGAGCAACTAGCTTCAACTCTCTGACTAACTGACCGACTCCTTGACAATTCAAAAGTGCCTGTAAATGGTTTAATTGAAATAAATGCTTTGACTTTGACTTTGACTTTGACTTTCACATTGACACTTGCCCTTGCCCAACTAAGTTTGTTTAATAAGATTTCCTGCAAAAATCCAAGCTACCACTCGTCAGGACGTAATCTCCACGAGTTCAGCATCGACATAAATCATAATAGGATCGGATCCGTGACACGTGCTTCCGTCCTCGTGGCCCGCCCCGTGGCTGCCAGTGCCGTGGCCTATCCGACAGTCACGTAGTCTGACCTAGGGCTGTTTGTAGTTCGCTAAGAGACTGGTAATTTCCGGGGTGTCATCATTATTGGCGGTTTTCGATGTTGTACCTATCTACATCAAAACTGAGGGTTGTGTGCTGCATATTCTTTTTTATTTTATGTATACCTGGTAGCTAATTTGAAGATAGGTTTTATTACATAACCTTAAACTTCAAATGCCACTTGTAAGTCTGTGACGAATTAGGATACCTCACTGCTCCATTACATTGATATACAACGATTTGGTTTTAGAACTATGTATTTAACTATCTACGGAATTCTGCTCTTTAAACCTGTTCGTAAAATAATTACAATCGTATTTTGCTATGGAACTCTTAACATAATACAATTATTTAACTAATTTACAATACAATTATTTAACTAATTTACAATAAATATATAAATAATTTACTGCTGTCCTATCGTTATCTAGTACGGCTTCTATTTATTATTAGTCCCTAATGACCCGCTATGCGCACTTATCTACTAATTATACCGTGAACTGAATACTATCTGAACTTTAAATGTCAAAATAGCGCGACACACTGCAGTTTATAATGACGGTTATCGGGATATGTCATCATTGTTTTTGGAATTTGGTCCTTAGTTCCGCACGAGAATGATCTACGAATTACCCTAATTTTATACAAATTCTTGCATTATGGCGTGTCTTGGAGTGCACCCTCGTTGTCATGAGAGCTATAATAGTATGACAGCCGGAGGATTACTAGCATTTGGAGGCTTAAGAACGATTTCAATGAAATGTACCGAACTACAACTAATAATTCAAGATGTATTGTTTGCAGTATTGTGGTTTCAAGGTACTACTTCGTATTCTCGTGTAATTTTAAAATTCATGTATGCAAAATATTTATTTTATTAAAAGAGTAAATATGAAATTTCTTGCCTATTGTTCTCCATACGTAACAAGTAACAAGAGAGTTTTCGAAGAGCCAATTAGATTTCATGTTTTTTTTTCTTGCGAATGACGTACGAAGAGTGCCTTTTAGTGGTGTCTCTTTTCTTCCATTGACGCTCCTCTGGGAGTGGCAACGAATGAAAAGGTCAATAAACTATCACCGGGCTTAAAACCTACGGGACAGTCGACCACAACATCAAACTTCCATTTCACGTTCGCCTTAATCCCTGAAATATGCAAAAGTACTATCGGGTGCAGCGGCCGGCTCCGGTAACCTAGTTAACCCGCGAACTGTATATGGGACGCGAACGTTGACTCGTTTATGTAAATGGTACTTTGTCAGCGACTGCATATATGGACGCATGCGCGCGCACAAGACAGTTTAATTATTTTTTTTTTTCGATTGGTATTATTCCATAAAATGTAAAATTTACACTGAAAAAAGTATGATTACTTTTTTGTGGTTCCCTTTCATTGTGAACCCAAAAGAACCTAGAGGATTTAAATGAGGAGGAGGAATGGAATGGCGAATGCTAAACCAAGAGGTTTCTTAAACCGTAGGACTAACGTTATGTAGCTATAATCCGTACTAATATACTCATTATACTAATACTAATAAACTAATCCATAATATTATAAATGCGAAAGTAAGTCTGCCTGTTACCCTTTCACGATGAAACGGCTGTACCGAAGATAGCTTAACCCTGGGGAAGGACATAGGCTACTTTTTACACGCTTTTTATTAGCTTCACCTGTATGTTTGTATGTTTGTTTGTAACCGACTTCTTTGGGCGCGATTTTGACCCACTTTAAACGGCCAGATTTCGTTCAAACTTTGTAGATTTATCGAGGATCGATGACAATACACTAATTTGATAAAATTATTCCATTTTTCAAACTAAAAAGTAAAAAATAAATAATAGTTTAAAAAAACTAAAAACACGCTTTTTATAGAAAACCAAACTAAAAAATAGAAAATAAATTTTAATAAATTTAAATTAAGAAAAGTGTTAAAAATTTCAATAAATATAAATTAATATTAGTGTGAATAAAAAAAATATTTTATTTTAAAAAAAGCGTGGGGTGCTTTTTAAGATATTATCAAAATGATAATCACTCTACTCATATCTGTCAATAAAATATTTATAACTACTGACACCATGCACCCCACGCTTTTTTTAAAATAAAATATTTTTTTTTTATTCACACTATTAATTTATATTTATTGAAATTCTTAACACTTTTCTTAATTTAAATTTATTAAAATTTATTTTCTATTTTTTACTTTGGTTTTCTATAAAAAGCGTGTTTTTAGTTTTTTTAAACTATTATTTTTAATCTGCGACTTCGTCTGCATCCGCGATTACCGAAATTCACGCGGGCAAAAGCTAGTTAAAACATAGAATGTATGTGCTCTGAAAACGGCCTGAAATGCGATAACCCCACGACCCCAATAGGAACCAACGCAACGTTACACACAATCCATCGGTCCATTTGTCATTGAGTCGTCGAGGACATACTTCTTAGCTTTGTTCGTCTAACACTCCACAAACCTCATGAATATTTAAAAGTTGAAACAAATCTAACACTACCACTTCGGTATCTATTTAACTAAAAGGCAAAAGTGATTGACTGATGTATCAACGCACAGGACAAACCCATAAAAGGCTAGAAAATTGAAATTTCGTACACGTATTCCTCATATACCTAATAATAGGTCACGGACTAGAAAAAAAAAGAAGGACTCCATGCCACGCATATCAAAAGTGAAGCAGACGAAGGCATCCACTAAGGAAGGATTTTTCA
This sequence comes from Charanyca ferruginea, assembly GCA_947361185.1. NCBI lineage: Eukaryota > Metazoa > Arthropoda > Insecta > Lepidoptera > Noctuidae > Charanyca > Charanyca ferruginea. The sequence goes on from OX376057.1 coordinate 34,114,817, forward strand.
AAATTCAACCCCCAAGGGGGTGAAATAGGGGATAACAGTTTGTATGAAACTTTTTGTATTCCTTGGATATATTTGCATTACCTACTAGGTAGGTAAGTTGGTAGGGTAGGTTGGTAGGGTAGGTTGGTAGGGTAGGTAGGTAGGTAGATAGAGACAGGACAACGTCTGTAGGGTCGGCTAGTTCTTACATAAAGATTTACACCCATCAGAAGTAACTTCAAAGTATTATGTAAGGTCACAAGTACACATGCGGGGAACAAATACCAGGTTCCCACACGCGGGTCTAGATGCTATCAATGATAAGATTCATACGTGATATCTAGCTTGCATTGTAGGGGAATCAGCAAATGCATTACTCGCATTTGTAGCCGTAGAAACAGACGATCTGGAACTCATGTCATGCAGTAAATTTTCATCTATGCTTACCTACATGCACACATACAGTCAAATAAAATTAATATGTCTGTTTGTAATGTCAAAGTCAAGTCAGAGATAAAGTCAAGGTTAAAGCATTTATTACAATTAAACCATTTGCAGGCACTTTTGAATAGTCAAAGTTAATCAGAAAGATGAAGCTCGTTCCAAAACGTGACCTACCCTGTCTCTATGGAGAAGAACGAGCAAGAAACTCCACGGACACTCTTTTCAATCAAGCTTTTACAAAATCCTGGTTACATTATTCTTGTTGCTTCTATATGTGAAAACAATGTAACTGAAGAGAAATCCAAAATATTCTAATTAAAAATAAATTAATATAAAAGCCATGGCAATTAAGAGATGACCAATCTCAACTGACAGCGCCCGTTCACGAGCATGACGCGCGATGTCAAAATAACAGTAACTAATAACACTTACATCAAAAAATCTTTTTTTTTTTGTTTTAACTGGGTAGAAAGTTGTTGATAGAAAGAAGGAGTAACTTAGGCTACTTTTATTTTCGATAAAAATAGGGTACCGCGGAAAAACAATCAAACGAAGTCGCCGACATCAGCTAGTACTATACAAACATTTATGTGTATTGTAAACCGGGAAGGTAAATACGTTAATACTTCGTATAAAGAATGAATGAATTTTATTATTGTATTTTATTACTCAATCGCCTTGTTAGCCCACGTGACGAACTGTCGAGTCCTTTTAATCATGAATAATAATAATAATATGTGGGGACATTTCACACACGGCCATCTGACCCCAAACTAGGGAGACCCTGTACTATGGGTGTCAGACAGCTGATATACATACACAAATATATTTTAAATACATACATATATAGATAAACAACACCCAGACCTAAGGCAAACACAAGTGCTCATCACACAAATATTTACCCTGAGCGGGAATCGAACCCGCAACACGCTGCGCAGCAGTCGATCACTCAGCCACTGCGCCAACCGTGTCGTCAAATAAAATAGAGATCTCGTTGATTGCCTATATGGCTGCTGGGTTGGGTATGGCTAACCCAGCAAGAGTCTACAGTACATGAGAATTTAGCGGTGTCGCATAGGCGTCTTGCAAAACTACTATTACTCCTTAGACATTTTCTTTTGTTTAGCGGCTGGTAAGATAAAATATTTTGGTCCTTAGAAACGAAAAAAAGGTCGACATGGCCTCGTATGATAATTGGCAAGTACTGTGTGACTACCAATGCATAGTTTATGTTAGACATCACTGACATTGGTGAAGGAAAACATCGTGAGGAATAATTATACAAGTGTGGAATAACCCACCTGATGGCTAGCATGCGTGGTGATCAATGCCCATGCCCATGCCTATGTCTTTTCTGGGGCAGACCTTGCAGTGGGACAATACTAACATAGTCTTCACAGCTCAACCGCGGTCTGTCTGTGGATGGGTGACCATCCCTTTCATACCGAGTTCCCTCCGTGCCTCGGAAACCACGTAAAGCCGTTGGACCCGGCTGCCATTTGTAGATCTTTGGCAGTCGTTATGGGTAGTCAGAAGCCAGAAATTCTGACAACCAGTCTTACCAAGGAGTATCGTGTTACCCAGTAACTGGGTTGTGGAGGTCCAATAGGCAGTCGCACCATGTAAAACACTGGTATTCAGCTGCATCCGGTTAGACTGGAAGCCGACCCCAATATAGTTGGGAAAAGGTTAGACAAATGATGAGTCCTCACAGCTCTATTTCCTTCTATTGAGATCAAATCCCAAAATTGTTTGAAATTCTATTCACCTCAACTTATTCCATCCATCGAGCAGTTCATTTCTACTAATACTAAGTCCGAGACGGCTCAACAGTAATCGATGCATGTCTGTTAGGACCAAAAACTTAGGCGCGGCGCAAAGCCCTATAGATAGCTTCTGAGTGAATGTAGGCTCAGGAGATAAACATATGTATAACCAGATTAAGGCGTGGGTTAGGTCACGTTTTCTTTCACCATTTGATGTAGTATATTTATTTATAGCCAACCTAGTTCCGTGAATTATGTCTGTTTCTCTCGATTTTCCCCTTTTATGCGAGGGAAGTACTAAATCAGAATACCAAGTTAGTTCACATAGCTTAAAGCTATTGCCACTACTTGCAGAGGTAACAAATTAAATTAGTTAGCTTAAATGCTTATATTGGTGTTATATTTAATTGATTGGTTACTAGTATAAATCATACGCTAATTTCATTCAAGATGACTCTATTTAACCCCTGTTCTGTAAATCATCATCTTACATATTATACAGGGCTTGCACTTGCTTTACAACCGCATTCAAAGTAATATGCAAATGTGAACAATGCTGGCCATGTACAAAATTACAAAGCTTCGCACCGAAACAGGTACAAACATTTGTACAAAATGTATTACGTACTTTCGCGGGCAAAACTTTGCACCAAACATTGGCTTTCCAACTTTCTTCGCTTTGATGTGCGCGAATATCCGACTCGCATATTTCAAATGCACTCAATGATATGCCTACGCATTCGTGAGATTGTGCATTTGCATATAATAAGTCTTTTGATAGGCCATAATGTTCTGGAATTGATAATGTAATAAATCATAGGTTTTCATTCGAATGATTTAACCAATGATAGCTGCACCTTGGTAATAAAATTTATAGTTTCATTTAAATAAAGGTTTATAATAGTAGTATTCTGTGAATTTTCATTCATTAAGAGAAACCAATTAAATCTGTAAGAAGAGAATCGCATACCAAACCATCACATAGTAACGTCTCGAAAATTCTCGGAACACGCTAAAACATGTAAAGAATTTTTGCTCAAACACGTTCCATTGTACACGAAAACTTAACTACACTAAATAAATACTTGCCACAATGAACGTGTACAGGGCCTTAGGGTCAGGTTCTGACCGCGTATTTACGTAAACCATTGTCTCCACGTAATTAATTCTAAATATGCGCCTTATAAAGATATTCACGTCTTAGAAAGCAGTACATGATACATAATTAAGTTCATCTGGTTTTACGTGGGTTTAGTGGGAATGGCTTTGTTGGTTGTGTTTGACTTTGAGAACTCAATACTTGATACTCAGTGGCTTTTGCTTTAATGTAACTTCATTTCGTATTCTACTTGGTATAAGAGGATTACGCTCAGCGGTATACTACGGCGGACTATTAAAACGTGGGTGCTGTTTGACTTGGTCTTTTGCAAGCGTAAAAGGACCAATAGTATTATTCAGTGTCATACTAAGCATCGATGCTTAAAAAATATTACCATATTCTCGTCTATATTAAGTTCCGGCTCAACCCGGTTCAAATTCCATGGATGTGAATTTTAAGCCTTTCAATACAGCAGTAAGTACCAATATTGTTAGTGTTATTTCAACGTAATGTCTTTCTATAAATCGGACTCTGTTAAACTGTCGTTATAAAGTCGCACTCAGACTCGGTAATCCTGCTAACTCTTGCTGATATATGCTGGTATTATAAACGTTACCTTTTACTGCTTTGAATCAATAAAGCTGTAATTTATTACCCAGTTCCCTATATCCAATTCTAAGGCTTAAAATTCTAGTTTGCTCTTTGACATGACTACGATTTATTCCTACTGGATAATAAGGAGTGAAAACCTGCACTATATAGTAACTATCTAAAGACGAAGTAATCATGCACTGTCCCATATACATTTGTGAATGTCACAAATTTTGTTCTCCTATATCATCTACTAGCTTTTTCTCGAGACTTCGTCCGCGTGGAAGAAGTCAAATCCATTCTTAGCTCGTGTCTTCTATCTATAAACTAACTGCCTGCCAAATTTCAGCTTTATAAATCAAGTAGATTTCGTGTTTAGTCAGTGTGTGAATGACCGACCTTTCACTTTTGATTAGCAAGTTCAAATCTTCGTTTACGATTTAAATAGCAACCTCTTACTGCAAAACGATGGTCTCTGGAAAATGAAGAGTGAAAGTCCAAGTTTTAACACCACATAACTCCATAGGAACAAATCTGTACACATCTTCCATCTGTTAAGATAGTTTAATCCCCCTTTTACGTCTTGATTATCAGGCGCGTGAGTCACGATCTGGTGCCAGCCAGTGTGAACTGTGACCCGTGATGTCACAGTGGGAAATGTACGAACTGTTATGAAGTTATTGTTTTAGTGCAATATTGTTATGTTTGCAGCGCTGCATAATCTGTAGAGTGCTGGCCTCGATATTCATTATACACCTGGTGATCTACACAGTTGCTTTTTGATTTATAGCGGAGGATACCCTTAATATTTTTTTGTTTAACCCCGTAAGTGTAGCCTCAGAAGCATAGAATCCCTTCTGAACTTTAAGATTTAACCTGATCTCTATTTTGATTACAATTCTCTTGTAACTTCGTTCTCTAGTTTGTCATCTTATCTCTCATAGGTCCAAACTTCCCTAAAATTATCACAACCAAACAACTCATGCGTATTCATAGCTGGACGTTGTCATTTAAAAATAACACCTTTACTATTTGCGTATATCTACGCGACACCGCGCCCACCGACGCTAGCCGTCACAGAATCAATGGCTTGGACGAAATCGTCTGCTTGACGTATATATACGTCATTGACGTCGGTGTTGCTATGTACTGATATAGTATGTAATAGTACAAGTAAAGATAATGTTCCATTGGCGAAGGATAGATGAATTGCTTGTAGAGTAGATTCAACATTTCAATAAATAGTGTCATCTGCTTTTAGGGGGTTCTAATGTTTTTAATAGTTGGTTAATGACTGATTACTTGGAATATTGTAACTTTTTCGGCAACATTCTCTATGTTGCCTGTCAATCGAGGCCTTTCGAGTGCTTTAATAAAGCCTTGTATCACCAAAAGGTTTTTCATCTTCGCTAAATTTATTGCCTCTTGCCTTATTTTTGGCAACCATCTAGCCTCGCGCGTGTTTTACTACTGCTACTGCTCTAGTTTCAACTAGTTCAAGGCTCCCTCCTTAATTGCTTCAAGGGTCAAATAATATACTGTCTAATACTGCAATTGAGAAAACAATCTTTATCTATTCAGATATGAAAAAAATATGAACACGTTAGTCTGATGTAATACTAATCTTGTATGTCGCGTCTTGTGTCCTCTATTTTTCATTTAAACAAAAGCTTCAATTGTAGTTTCAATGAATAGTTTCATTAATCAAGCAAATAGTTTAGCGCCCGCCGCATTGTCGTCAACACTCGTTCGAAACTTGTTTAAATATTAAATGACGTCAAAAATGAGGATATTTTCTGATTCAATTGAATAATTGTTTCCAGAACTGGTTCTTCATAAGGAAAATGTATGAAATTTATTTGCAAGTCTTCCATTTTAGTCAATTTATTATTGTTAAGGAATTTTTCATTTTCGACAACTATTACCTCTATTTTTACAAGCTTTTATTTAACTTGCCTTTTTTATTTTGTCTTCGATGTGAACCAGCTTTCATCTCTCTCTAACTGATAAATAACGGAATAAATAATCTATGAGCATTACGGTTGAACTCCAATAAATCATTTTCGCCTTAGGTTACATGAATTGGCATTTTGATCTTTAAAATCAACATCTTCGTGTGAATTAGTAATAAACTTTTGGACAGTTATTGTCGTCAATCTGGCGTTTCCTTATTAATTTCGTTTAGTAATATCCTGTTGTTGCTATACACAGTGTATGCGGGTTGTGTTGGGACTAAATACGAGAAACACTAAAGCAAACTCCTTTGCTGCATTATTTTGTGATAAACTATTATTTCTTAAGGTTACATTAAAAATGTCCACTAATTATTTCTGACTTTAACTACTTATTAGTTTTCACATCATCGGTCGTTATTCATTTTACTACTCCCAGTAAGACTTATAAGCTGATTGGCCATACTGTTAATCACTTTATAGTTTTTATCATGCGATATATTATTATTCGCATCACATGTTATATTTATGTTACAACCGTCTACAAGCATCGATCTATCGTACAACTACATTTTTGCATTAAGCTTTGACACATTCTGTTAACATGGGTTGATATATGCATGCTTTTAACCTACATCGTCCTGAGATGTTATGTTAAATAAAAATTATAGCTAAGTTCGGCTGAAAGTGGAGCTACCAAATAACCAGAAATAATTGTTTAGACCTGGATACAACCCTAAACTGACGCCATAGAAAGCAAAGTAATCTAACTCTGACATAGTTATCAGACATTTAGAGAATAGTTCCCATAATTGGAAACAGCTGGAAACAATCAGCGCCATGCTAAACATAACAGTTTGCCGGAAGGTCTTAGTTATATCGGGATCACTAAGACCTTCCGGCAGTTCAGACGGGACAGAAAAGCAGCAGGTGTGACATAATGGGGACATGACCTTTGTGCTTAAAACAACGTGCAATACAGCGCTGACATAACATATTATGTCAACGAGTTATATTTATCACAATAACACCGCTACAGTTTGATAAGAAGCACATAGATAAAGACTCATTGAAGTTTAGTTCAATTATTACTAGAACCACATCATCATCATCATTCCAGCCTAAAGACGTCCACTGCTAGACATAGGCGTCCCCAGGGGGGTCCCGGCTGCATCACACCACGAAGGTTGAGGAGGTCGTGGAGTATGTTCGAGCCAAGACCAGCTGGACCTTAAGGGTCGAGAAGTTGGAGTCGCGCCACAATACAAATTTCAAGTCATTTGTGGTGCGAGTCCCGACGCATTATATTGAGACCTTCCTCAAGGAAGAGTTTTGGCCGAAGGGTGTCGTGTATCGGCGATTCCGCGGAAGGCTACGCGACACCACGCAGTGCAACACGACGCCGTCTCTTCGTGTACAATAATAGTTTAGTAATATTTTTGTGGTTTTTATAAATATGTATGATAGTCTGTAAGGTATATATGTTATGGGTCTTTTGTTACCCGAAATAAATGATATTATTATATTATTATTATTTTACCATAATCGCCACGCTTGGCAGGCGGGTTGGCAATGGCAGTATGGTTGGTACAAAGGCACAGAGAACGCTGCTGCCCATTCTGTGGTGAGTCCCTTAGTCGCCTCTTACGACACCCACGGGAAGATATGGGATGGTGCTATTCTTTACGTCCGACACCGTACGGACGAAGGTATGCGGCCACCTTTTTCAAGGAGATCCACAGGATGACACGCCACACGTCGCATTCCTGCGGGCACTCGGCTCTCGGACGGACCCACTTTCTCAGTTTATAATGTGTAATAATACTCACGTTTCGTTTATTTAAATGTTGTCTGGAAAAGGATACCAATAAGTTTGATAAAAAGGCTAAATAATTCATGCTTATCAGCCTACAAGCCTGTGACATCATCATTGAAGTTGCAACAGATCACGGAGTTGAACCGGAAAGGAATTACTTCACCCATGTCTAAGAAGACAGACCCAATAAACCAGCAACTAACTACCCACCACTCCATCTTTAAACTCGTTGCGTTTGCCGTAAGTAGTTTCTAACGGGAACCGATTATATTATCTGTAACCTCGTCTCATTTCTACTTACATTGCAGAAGAAAGAAAGTAATTTCGATTAAATAGAGCTGCATATTGTTTTTGGTATGTCTGCATTGCTGTCTGTTGCGTTAACTATAGCTCTGAATTCATTAAAAGGTCTTGTATCAAAAGTTCTGGTCTGCCTCTGCAGATTCTATTTTATTGCCAGAGATATTGTGACGGCCTATATTATTCAAATTGTCCTGGTAACGTGAATTTAAATGTTTTCGTCGACTTTTAAAATCATGGCAAAATAGTGATGCTAAATTGGGAAGGATATAAACTTCAACTTTCTATTAACAAAGCCGAGAGAGAGAGCCGTTTAAATAGGTATTAAATGGATGTTTATTAAAATAATCAGCTGTTTATAATCTTATTAACTACTTACTGCAACTGTGTGTTTGTCTTTTATGGGCGCGTAAAACTAAAGTGATTACGAGTTACTATCGGTCAAAAAGCGTCAGCTTCCTGGCAGACTGCGAATTTCTCGTGTTCAACCTGTTTGCACGTTGTAGCGAAAAAAAAACGAATCCCCCATTGAATAGTGAACTTTAAAATGTATTGAATCAGGGCTCATTTTGTATTGATAGGATTAGTCGTTCGAAAACCAATTTCGCTCTCAACAGTCGGCACAGTACTCAGTAATAATTCAGTAAGGCGCGTGACTGCGCTCATGAAAGACGTGTGCACCGCGTTCGGACGGAAAATAAATTATATTATCCGCGGCGATCGTGAATTTTGCGAAGTTTAATTTTCGTTGAACGAAAGCGTGTTTTAGCTTTCTATTTTATTCGCATATTTGAGTGTTTAGTGCTTAAAATATCAAAACATTGGATTGTGGTTATATCTTCTGTAACGTGAGTTTTCCCGTGAACTGGAAATCCCTTTACGTGTTTGCAAAACATTGATTGTTAGTCACGTAGGACATTTTTTTTTACTGTCTATTACATGGACAAGCTACTATTTGACGTACATTTTCTATTTATTTAATGGTTATGATAGAAGATGAGAAGCGCTCGTGGCATTTAAATCTATTAGCATAATGAGCAGATGAGAATTATCGATGGGAGTGCAAATTTTTCAACAGCTTGTTTTACAAATGCACTGCTACTTCTACCATGCTTTAGTTTTGGCTACATACGATGGATAGCAATAGTTGTTTATTGTTAAAACTGTTCGTTTGTTTTCTTACAATGTTATGTTTGTCATAACTATTTATTATTTTTTGTTGTTAACCTTTGTCAAATGTTTATATGGCCAATATAATTATCCGTAGCTCTTCTTCCATTGATATTAGTTCCTACATTAGATGAAACTTATAGACTGAGAAAAATAGATTAAACTCTCTGTGAGTGTAGCCAGGTTCGTCCGACTAGTTTCGATGGCATGCGGCCACCTTTTTCAAGGTAGTCCACAGGATGACACGCCGCCCGTTGCGTTCCTGCGGATCCGTTTTATTGTCTACAATTTGTAACACTAACAATATTTACATGATAAAATAGATGAAACTTATTTAAAATCATACAATTCTATCATTTCGATTCTCTTTTTTTTTCTACTACACTCAATTCTTTACGTTTATGTTTTTTATTTTTTGTTTCACCTGGCGTTTGAGTTTGTCTAAATCGCAAACATTAACATTTAACGACTACAACAACCTTGTTTCAATGGGTTTTCGAATTAACCTTGAAATATTCGATATCACTGACATTTTGTTGAAAGATTTAGTATGATTGATGATAATTTGTTCAAGATTGAAAAAAAACTGGCAACATCTGAAGTACTGGATATTTCCTAGTATAATCCAGTGCTTCAGATTGGGATAGATAGTATGATAATTAGAACATATAATTTTTTCTATTGGGTTATTTTTTATGACGAGTGTAAAAGACATTTAACGTTTTTTTTTCTCTTTTTAGTGCCTACTGCTTGTCATCCAAATTAATACGCAAAATAAATTAATTCGTCTCTTAATTTTCCTCCCTTACACGTGGAATATTTTTATGAATTTTATATTGGACCAATATTGAGGTTTTTCCATTTAAAAAAGATTCAACAATATCGGACACTGTAGAATTTAGAACCTCTACCTTTTTTGAAGTCGGTTGAAAATTAACTTGCGATATTTCTTTTCTTGATTGAACGACAAAATTCCGACATCTTACTTATCTTATTTTAACAAAAGCTAGTTTTAAATGTTTGTACAAAGTGTGAAATATAAAAAATGCGTAATATGGAAAATCATTAGAATTTCAGGTCTATATTGAAACGTTATCTTTGATACTAACATTTCTAATACCACCACGTTCAGCATGCTGATTGGTGTAATCAATGTACTGTTATCAACAGGTGGGTATGCTCGCATAATTTAACACTATCTATATTATAATCCATTAATGACCTATTATGACAACTATGACAAATCACTGGATTTTCCTGCCCGTATGTGAAATTCCTGAAAATTTGATATGATTAATGACACTAATCAGGAAAATTAGGTAGAAATAATAATTATTTATTAATTGAACGCAAAAAAAGGTTACAGATAAAAAGATTTCCCTAACTCCTGCGCTAGTAAATATAGTGTTGCAGAAGTTAGCGTCGTCCCGTTAATTGGTTATTATATTTAAATGCCTTTAGCAAATTATTATACATGCAGCAGAAATATATTTACCTATGTTTACACTTTTAAGAGTTAAACAAAAAGTAGCGAAAAAGTTGCTATACTACAACGGTTTCGGTATCTAAATAAAGGTAAACAGGTAAACAGTCTTGATAATGTCTTTTTATTGATATCTGCATGTTAAAATTCTCAAACATATAGTTTGTATTGCTTATATTACAAACGCAAAACAAAATTAGTACCTATGTTTGCAAGAAATATCAAAAATTTTACAGGCACATTATAATAAAAGAAATCTTAAGATTGTTTTATTTAACCACCTTTATTTAAGTACCTAAATCAATGGAGTATAGTTCTGTTTTCTTTTTTGAAACTTTAACCCATTGGCCGTCACGGTCGAGCCATTATTACGCCAGTCAGTCTTCATTTACTAACAATATACGAACGACTTCCTAGCTAGACTCCCAGCGGTCAAAGAGTCAAATGTCATGGTAGAATTATGCAATTGCATCAAACACGTTACTGACATTATAAAAATTGGTCCTTTTGGTCATAAAAACTGGTCCTTTTGAGCGAAAACCAATTTTTTCTTAAGATAAACCTGTCTTTTGTAGTGTACCGCATTAACATCGTTGGTCTCGTGGTTATAAATGTGGGTTCAATACCTAGGTCGAACTAAGTGTTATTGGGAGGAAAGAGGAAGTGCACCTAAGTTTGCCCACACATTTGTACAGACGCCAGCACATCAAGCCATACCTAACTGTCAAATTTTCCCAATTAAATATGAACCTTATGGTTTTGTAATAAAGTTAAAAATCTATCAAAGAAATGTGACAGATTGTAGTAGCTTAATGTGCTGGCCTCTGTACATTATAATATCGTCCTGCGTGCTTGACCTGTCTCCTTTTGAGATTGGCAACCATGACCGTAATTCGACCGAAAGACCACATCATTTGCTATGTTCACTCTGTCTCAAGTATATTACTCTTTACAAACGTAAAGAAACACGTGCTTAAGTATTCCGTATCATAACACCACTTTAAAAGTGCGGCTGCGTAACTTTGACTCATTATTATTTTATAAATATTCTCCGTTTATCGTTTTATAGTTCGCTGAAATTGATGGTCACACCGGCTTATGCAACGACATTCTGTAATATTATACTCTAAGCAATGTTACATGTGATATCATCTACTTTCATTAAAGAAATGAAACACTCTAAGTACTTAGTAATTTAATTTGTAATAAAAAGTATTTAGTTCACACCTTTCATGTTACTGTCGTGCTGGATATATCAGCTGTCAAATTATGCAATAAAACGTGAGCTTCAGTTGACTTTTCTCACAGTCTTTGATGAATTAAGATATTATCCAATAGATATAGTATGATTCATTTTTAATTTGACTACTTAATTTTAGTCTTACAAATTGTGGAGACGTTTGTCTTAATGATTGATTTTGACGATTGTTTTTATTGGGGGCAAGCCCACCACAATATTCCCAAAACTACAGACGCTGTAAGCCAAAATCAACAGTGGTGACCACCAGTGATTTTGACGATTATGTTCCTAATCGCAACAATATAATTACTATTTTTTGATTTAAGGTAATCGATATGAAATTAAACTTACATTCTCATTTGTTTTTTTCCGGTAGTTGTACCGGAAGTAATAAAATTAAATACTACAATGCGTCGTACATAAAGACCACAATTGCACAAGAATGGTGTGATGACGTGCCTAGGTACAAGCTCAAAAATAATTCACTGCCACCAAATAGATATTGTCGGTATTGTAACTATTGAATAGTGTTCAACGATAAATCTCCCGGTCTATTCTACATTTAAAAACGTCCCTTGGTGAATCCAAGTTGAATCGGTGAACACCTAGGTGAAGTGAGCTGTCATCCGTCCCGAAGCTAGAGATTCACAAAGCAGACGGACGGATGACAGCTCACTTCACCTAGGTGTGCACTGAGGGAGATTGTAACAAAATAGACACACAAACCTCGAAGTGAGGAGTCAACGTGATGCTAGAGATAGATAAATCACCTCAAACTCACTTGATTTGAATTCGCCAATGAAGATTTTTACAGAATAGCACGGCTGAGTACTGGCAGTATTTTGCAAATGACACAGGAAGGGTTTAATGACAACGGCATGGACCTGGCCATTTATTTTTGATTATTGGCATAAATTGCATGTTAACCTAAGCAAAGCATTGACAGCTTGTAAGTGTAGACGAGATTGCAATTTAAGAAACCTGTTTAAATTTTCTAGTTCCAGTGCCCTTTTCACTCAATATTGGCTGTTTATCCATCTACATATATATTTATTTCCCATCATTAAAAGAAAACTCCATTTCTGTTACCTTCATGCTTATGCACCATGCAGGCTTACTGCCAGAAAATAGTTTCGCTTGTATAACTGGTCTTGTTCCAATTATAATTTATTAGGTATTGCTGCATTGCATAATAATCTTTAAACAAGATTCAAGGCAAGACCAGCAATCTAATCCGTTTTAAATGGCAACCTGATCTCGTTCGGACTGATGGCTGATAGTTTATTGACAGTAAAATAAATGAATAAGTCTTTTGTAATGACTGAGCAGCTGCTCTGGTTTGTAATCTAAAAGGCAAAACATGCGACACGCAAAAATAAATCTTTAACAGTAAAAGTCATCAAAAGCTTGAAGGAAAAAACCCAATTTGACGTAATTCTCTGAAATGTTCAGAAAAAGATTTTCGCACCAAGTTATTTAAAGGTTAAGGGTTTGTCAAAGACTATTGACCCAGTGAAACCAGAAACGTGCCACATGAAACATGAAAGAACTGACGGAGCGCTAATGAGCACAGAAAATTTCTTTGAGCAAAGCTGGAGGCCGGGAAAACTGCTGAATAAAACACACTTGTGAATTATCGCACCTACATTTTCATCACACTTTTAGACAGCTAAGAACGGTTAAGCAAACCAATTCCCCTAGCGATACCGCCCGAAGTTTTGTTCACCCCTTAAGGCGAAATAGATTGACAATCATACAATACTCGAAATAGTTGTAGAAGGCGCGAAAGTCACCTAATTGACGTTTCACGGGCACTGTAAATCTGTATTTTCTCCTTGAAATAGAAAACTTGTTCGGTCGGCCCCATGGCACGATTTACATATCTTGCGCCCACCGCAGAGTCGACTGCAGCGATGGTGGGTGTTGGACATAGCTTCGTAATTATTGTTAGAGAAATCTATGTAGCACAACATTATTGGCATTGTATGGTAAGCATGAATGTATGCCTGATTGAGTTGCCTGTTTAGCTCTGGAATATTACCAAAGTGCATTACTGAGATTATCAGACAGCATTATGATGGTTCTTTACGTACGAACATGCTTGAAGTTTTTACGTTCATCATGTAGACTGTCATGTCTTAGGACTCAGGGTGCGAAATTAAACCGAAATGTTCCGATATTGTGCACAGCGATGTTCGATGATACTTAAATTGTTATCGAACATCAATGTCTGTGTGTGTAGCTTTATGAAATGTCGATCTATCATCCTATGTCACATATGAAGCAAGCAAGCAATTTAAACATTCAATACTGACATTTTATGCGTTGAAAAATTAAATTTAAAATTTACTTCTTTAACTTATAACACCCCTTTTTTTTTCGTCGGGGATAAAAACTAACGTTCACTCTATTATATTATATTATTTCATCATCTGCCTAGCCTTTTCCCAACCTTTTCTTGATTATTCCTTTACATGCACTCCTGTGTTGCATTTACAATACTTTCTGCTGGTATTGTTTGCGATGCATGTGTTTCATCATTGTGTGTACAGTGTCTGACAATGTAAAAAACAATAACATGCAATACTTATCCAGTTGTTTACGCAAGGCTAATTAGCATACTAAATACTTGTTTAGTCACTTAGTGTCTGCTGAGCCTGAAAGTCACAGCTACATTGTTTCATAAGCTAACTAAGTTATTATGTCTTGGCTTCCGTCCCCTTACATACATTTTAACCTTTAAATAACATGGTCTGTCCCAGTTGACATTAAGCTTTTACAGTCTTTTAGATTCTAAAATTTGTCTATCTGGCTTTAGATCTAACTAGGACTACTGTCCAAGATCTAGGTTTATTCCACAGTAAAGCCGTCGGCTAACGTCTATGTCGTATTATTACTATTTAGTATTTACGAGAGAACACATAATAAAACGTCAACTGAACGCGACATTTCCAACTAATTCCTTTCTCCGTTACTTTTGTAATGTTAGTGTTCGTATAAAGAACAAACGGGGTGTAACACCCCGTTTGTTCTTGAACAAGTTAGATTAAGGTCGAGAAGTGTTGGACTTGTTCCAATTTCAATAGCTTAGTCTGGATTGCCTATTTCGGCAGTTTTCATGTGGCTTCAAACTTTGAAACGTCTGCAGTGTTACGTTTTCGTTCAAGATGTGCTTTTGAGAGGATCGCCTCTTTGTTTTCAACAAAGTCCAATGCAAAATGGCTTTCAAGTTTCACTAAGTCATATGAGATGTCAAACCGAAACAATCTTCCATCAGATGAATATAACGGAATGTGAGATAAAATCTACATTTAAAAAAAAATTGAAACTAGTAAACCGTAGTGTTCACGCTGCTTGCATGAGTAATTACTTATTATAATATGCCAATGCTTCCGTCTTGTTTGATAAATGCTGTAAAATTTACCTCTATTAATTTTGGTGAAGTGAGCTATCATCCCATCTTGTGCTAAGGATTGACAGCTCATCTCACATTCTTTCATAAAGGAAGGTTGTTACATGATAAAATGGCAGATGCAGGGGCGCAACTCAAGCTGCGTTCCCCTTTTCTTTTTTTGTTCTCGGGTTGGAAAATCTTCATAGATATATGTCCTCCGCCCTGTAGAAGGCGAAGGGTTCTGTCAGACTCTTACTGATTAAATACCCCACCCCAGTGGTCCATCTCATACCGCCGGGGGTCGCGGGAACGTACAATCCTTCCGCAACCCCCGACTGGTGCAGGCCCGCTTCTGCGGGCCTCCTCAGGTTAGATCGGGAGGAATAAAGTGTTGGACCCTTTCGTGACCGCACGTGGAAAACTACGCGCTGCCACCTCGGGTCCTCATGTGTGAAAGCGACAGAGTAAGCTGCGTTCCCCTAAATTAAACGATCAAGATTTTTACACAACACTCGTTGATTAACTAATACATACGTCAACGCTATATTAGGCAGTAAGTATAGCTGAATACATTAGGCTTATCTTCACCCGCAACTTGTTATGCTGAACCGTGCTGAATTGATTAGGACACAGTACTCGTTACGATAACATAGCTGTGATAAAACTTATTCCGCTGTTGTTTCTAACACTTCTTGGGGATTGAATGCATATTTCTAAAATTATGCATTTTTTAACCGACTTCATAAAGGAGGAGGTTATCAATTCGAATGTTTGTATTTTATTTTTTTATGTATGTTCGGGCATAACTCTGTCATATAGACGGATTTGCAAAATTCTTTTTTTGTTCGAAAGGGGTTTATTCCGAAATGGTCCCATATACATTTTACCAAAATTGATCTAGCCCTTTTTGAGAAAATCAACAAATTCCCAAAAAAATTACTTAGACAAGGTTTTAGTTTCTTCAATCTTTGGAGGATTAACAATCTCTTTTAAGTGTGTCGGCGTTTCTTAATGGATTTGGATGTTAAGGCAACACTAAAAAGCGAAAAATAAAAAGTTTTGTCAAAAAAAAGAAAACCGCCTGCAAAATCTAAAAAGTGATAAATAACTTTAGCACAGAACACACATTACTTTACTTTCGGAAGTCAGTGGCAATACAAAACAACAAACTCAAAGCCACCGCCACCGACTTTCGAAAGTAAAGTAATGTGTGTTCTGTGCTAAAGTTATTTATCACTTTGTAGTTTTTGAAGGCGGTTTTCTTTTTTTTTAATAAACTTTTTTATCGTAAGCAGACACTAGGACTAGGAAATATCATCCGTTTGCTCCTTGCTATGTTTATGTCACTCACGTCCAAGAAGCTTATAGATAAAAGTGGAGGCAACACTCTAAATACCTAAGTGAAACCAACTGTGGGCAGACGCTCTCTTTCTGAATGCATACATAAGATAAAGAAAACACATATCACTGTCTCGTTCTTATGTATGCATTCAGAAAGAGAGCATCAGCCCACAGTTGGTTTCAAGCTTTTGTTCGAAGTGTTGGCTCCATTTATACCTATATCTTCATGCTCACGTCAGATGCAACTGGGGTTTTTGTGAGGAGAGCTAGTATGAAAAGTCTGTTTGATTCTTTTGCTATCTATTTTTAGTTTTGTACCCAAAGGGTCCAAACTTAGCCCTATTGCTCTAGTTCATTCGTCCGTCCGTCTGCCGGTCCCACTGTCATCATCATCTGCCTAGCATTTTCCCAGCTATGGTGGGTTTCAGCTTTAACCAGATGCAGCTAAATGCCAGTATTTTACATGGAGCGACTGCCTATCTGACCTTCACAACCCAGTTGCTGGGTAACTTAATTCCCCCATCCCCATTCCATCACCGGACGAGCAGGGATACGGCGAAGCGTCACCGCTATACGGTTGAAGTTCCACGGTCTCGAACCAAGCGCTTTGACTCCACATTTATTGTGCGAACTGCCAGACTGTGGAATTCACTGCCCGCCTCTATTCCCCGATACATATAATCTGGGTATCTTCAAGGCACGAGTGAACCGGTTTATTCTAGCCAAGCGTGCTCCACCTTAGGCCGCATCATCACTTAAGATCAGGTGAGTTGCGGTCAAACGCAAGCCTATAACAATATATATAAAAAAAAAAACACGATACTCCTTGGCCCCTTGTCTGTCCTGTCACATGGCTGTATCTCTTGAACCGTAATAGATACACACTTGAAATTTTCAGTGTCTATTACTATGGCTGCTATAACAATATATAATAAAGTTAAAAAATAAAGGGGGTACAAGAAATGTCTTTTGCTTTTCGGCGTTTTTTTACTTGATCTTAATATTGTGCCGTGCACGTACTAGACCGGTTTTTTCTTCTTCTTTTGAAGTAGAGTTTTAAATCTGACAGTAGACCTTAGAAGCATACTTATTTTCTTTGTGCCGATAAAATTGGTATAATAAAAATATTTTGTTAATAAGTTAATTGGATTAAGTGACTTATAAAGTTATCGTATTGCCCTACAATAAACCTAGAAAGGAGGATTTAGTTTTGGCATACTTTCAACCAGATTAGAACTATCGGTTGATTACATTTTGCTGATAGACAGCAGTTCTGGGCACTAAACATCGACAGACGGTGAATATTGTGTTGTGTCTGATGATGATGCTGTAATACAAGCCTCATTATCAACTTCCTGCCCTTATCTCATGTTACTTTTGGTCGGCGTAACACGTTTTCTTCTTCTATCTATCCTGTTCAACGTCATGCTTTTACTAACTCCCTTTTCATTCATATCATTCTTCACACAATACATCTTTTCTTTAACTTTCTTCTCCCTCTCCATGCATCCTCTATTATATTCATAATTATATTTTTTATTACCAGCCTATCATTATCCCACTGCAGGGCAAAGGCCTCTTCTCATACCGATAAGGCACGAGCATTAAACACCACGCTTGCTTAAGGCGGATTAGCGATTTCAGACTTATATGTGTCGAATCGTTTACTCCGTTAGATTCAGTCATCATGTGGGCAGAAGATGGGTTTCGTGCAATGCAAACACACTGGGTATAGGGTACAATACACAATTTAACACAAACTCAATTTAAAATGAACTCAGACTCAAATTAAAATAGACATAGTACACTTAAACACAACGAATCGAGTACAGTTTCGGGACGTCTTACCTCCGATGCGATCAGACACTGGATTCTGAATGTCCTGCTCGCTGTGGGCTGCAAACATCACGACTCTGTAGAAGCGCGCCAAAATGGTGGTGGTAGATCACGTGTTGTCGCTAATGGCGGGCTTGCGATTCGCTCCATGTTCATACTATTGACTGGATGCAATATATGAATTACTAGCTTATGCCCGCGACTTCGTCCGCGTGAATGTCGGTTATAATGGATGCAGACGAAGTCCCGGATTAAAAAGTAGCCTATGTCCTTGCCAAGGGTTCAAAAATTTTCGGTTCTGCCGTTTCATCGTGAAAGCGTAACAGACGGAGTTACTTTCGCATTTATAATATTAGTGTGTATTAGTCCAGGTTTCCTCACGATGTTTTTCCTTCACCGATCTTCACCGGTCAGTGATGTCCAAGATAAACTTAGAAAGTACATAATTATGAAATTGAAAAAGTCACATTGGTACTTACTCGTACCGGTTGCGAACCCACAACCTCGTGCATGATATGCGGGTGTCTTAACCACTGAGCCATCGCGACATTTTTATTATGTTTTTTTTTATAACAGTAGAATGGGTTTATTATAATAACATGTAACAATTTATTCGATACATGTTATTATATTAAACCCATTATGCTGTCGAACAAATAACATATTATGCCATAATAGGCTTCTATACTAACGTAATACGATTGCCTAAAGTTTTTTCAATAGTTGTTTGTCTTAATTGACTGAGAGTGAAAGTCTAGAAAGAACACGATTACTTTCAATGAACTAAGTTTTTTTTTGTCTACTAGATCATCCGTTAGGTCATCATCTCCCTAGCCTTTTCCTTTTCCTAACTACAAATCATCGGTTTCCAGTGTTACCAGATTTAGCTGAAGACCAGTGTTTTACATGGAGCGACTGCCTATCTGACCTCCACAACCCAGTTTCTGCGTAACACATAACCATCATGTCCATTTGTTATTAAGACTGCGCCGAGCAAAATAATTCAAAACAGTCGTCACTGTTAAAGTGATATAATTAATACTTTTACCAAAATTACCATAAAAAAATATGTAATGAATACCACAATGAATGATTTTTTCGCGCTGTTTTGAATCATACGCAACGTATTATATGCATGTATGATTCAAAACAGCGCGTCAATTAAAACAAAAATTAATAATAAAATAACTAAGCGACATTTCAAAAATGTAAAAACTACAAATTGCAGTATGAATATTAAAGATTAATATGACTTCAAGTTTGTGAAAAAAAAAATACAGTTTACCTACTATCAAAACTCAACTAAATATGAGATATTTTTAAAGATTTTTGTACAACTTTATGTATTTTTGTTTATTAAATTAAACAGTATTCTTATTTTTTGCCGACCATAATCTGTTAACACATTCATTGTGGTATTCATTACATATTTTTTATGGTAATTATGGTAAACGTATTGATTATATTACTTTAACAGTGACGACTGTTTTGAATTATTTTGCTCGGCGCAGTCTTAAGAAGAAATCTTACTGCCCGGTTCGGGCGGAGAAACCTAGTGTTATTTACAATAGCCCCAGATTTCTAAAACAAAGCCATGACATTTACGGGGTCCAATAGTTTGTATATTCCTAACAATCTAAGAAGTCCCATTTGACATATCATGTTTGAATATGAATTAACGATTAATTCGTGTTTTTGAATGCATTTTTTTTTTTCAATATAAAGTTAAACTTGATTCTTACGAATGATACTCGTTGTTATCATGTATGGGTAATATAGTAATTAATTAGAATTATGAATTTTGTTTTGCAATTTCTTACGGCTTATGTTTAACGAACCCCCAGATCTAGTAAATGATCACCAAAAATAGTAAATAAAATAAAACCGAAAATAGTAAATGATCACCAAAATTTCGGCTTTGGAGAGAACGATAGTTCTCAGTATCGGTCAAGTTGTAGTTCAGTAATTATATTGTTTACTATGTTAATGCATTCATTGAAGACTAAATTGGTCAATCACTAAATCATTAATGGCGGTCATACTTAACTAATGATTTGTCATAGCAATAACCAGTCAAAAAGAAGGCTTTGTAACGATGTTCTTTAATTGATTCCACGTTCAAGGTCACTCTAAGTCCGTAATAAGTATAATTCAATTATGTAGATTAAGTAGTATAGAAGTCAAGGTCGTTTTATCATAATTAGGTTATAATTAAGTTGTGTTTTCACTGGTAAAGTCCATTATCTATACAAATAAATACTTAAATACAATTGAAATATCTATTTGTAATGTTAGAATAACAATAAATTAAACACTACTAAGGGCTGATTTTTCAATAGTCAGATACTTAACTTTTATCTTAGGAGTAAAAATAGCGGTTTGACATATTTTCTGTACATAAGCTGTCAAACTGCCATTTTTATTTCTTAGATAAAAGTTATCTGAAAAATTTAAAATTAACTGTTAAATAACCAAAATCGTTACAATGATTCGAAATCACGTATGTTGGTTGGTTTTGCAAAACTGAACCCAAATGCAGTGTAAATATAATACGGCACCAAGTTTAATTAACAATTTGATGTTGGCAGACTGCATAAGTAAATGATAATATTGCGAAATTTAATTTATAGCACTATGCGCACACATTATTTTTATTTGACAAATATTAATAATTTCACCACCGTAATGCAATCGTTGATCATAACTAAGGTAATTATTGATTTCACTGTTCCTATCCGGGAACGTTACATGTTATGCAAACGCAAATTAGGCACCGATTTCTCAAACAAAAAATGTGACATAGTTTCTTATTTTGTTATTCATTTATTTATTTATTTTTGACAATAAGTACAACATCTTACAGACGATGTCATACACATGTATACATACTATGCACATATTATAAATTTATATCCCTTGCACAATAATCATTAACAATAAAAATAACAATAGTCAGTCAGTCAGTCAGTCAGTCAGTCAGTCAGTCAATCAACAAAAGCGTCAAAGGTGCATTGAATATGCGCCTTTGACGCTTTTGTAATAAAAATAATAATTTTATTCAAAAATTACAAGACATAATAAGTACATTTTGCTTAAATATAAATTATATTTTTAAGACTTCCGTGCCTAAACTAGGTAATTCTGTGTTTCAGGCTAGAAGAGCTAAAATAATGTAAAAAAATTAATAAATAATCAGAAAATCAAATCAAAAGAAAGTTGACAATAGGCAAACAATTGAGTGACTTAACTAATAAATAGTTAATGTAAGTGAACATTACTTTATCACAATTAGTAATTCAATTTCTGTATACTTTGAGAGCATCGTTGAAAATAATTTGTGTTTGATTGTTAATAATTCACTCAACCAATCACAGTTGCACGCTTGACGCTTGTCACGTTAATTTTTCGTTCAAGAAACCGGGGATAAGTGAGCAAAAATTTCTTTAAATAAACTTCCAGTTACCAATATATCTGCGAAACGCGGTCCTTGTATCCGCGCAAGTCATCGTTGTGCGCTCTCGGTTTTGACTTTTTATTTAAGCTTCAACTGCTTATATTTTTACATAATCTCACGGTGAAGTGAGCTAAGCTCAACTTTAAAAACACTACACCGAGGAGATTTTTACAATATAGCACTGCAGAAATTATGACCTCAGCAGTGCTATTCTGTTACAATCTCCCTCGGTGAACACCTACGTGAAGTGAGCTGTCATCCGATTGTAGTGCTTTGTAAATCCCTAGCATCGGGACAGATGAAAGCTCACTTCACTTAGGTGTTCACCGAGAAACATTGTAACAGAATAGACATACAGTATGTTTTAGTTAGTACTAACTTTCTCCTATTTTTTAAATCTACCTCACAATCTTCAGTACCATTATCTAAATGGTCTAATTTCTCCATAACAAGCTCATCTTTAAAAAACTTTTAAGCGGAAAAAGCCTTTCTATGTCGGGTTTCAAACTTCCAACGACCTCTTTCCTCATATTCTTTTTCATTCTGCATATTTACTAAGTATTGTGACTCACTCACGAGTGTGACTATATATCGTAAATTCTTCATCGTAATAATGCTTCCGTTCATCCATATTATGTAGTAAGCTTTAACGGTACCGATATACAGTGTTGCCGTTTGAAAGTCATGTTTGACAAATAATACGATTTGATTTGAATAGCGCGCGTGCGTCGATGTTTCTAGCTTATAGACTCTAAACATTTTTCATAGATAGGGCTATTGTTGGTATTTCCTAATCATACCACTCGTGCGCACGTAACTATTGATATGGTTTAGGTAATAATCAATTAATCATAATAATATATTCTCTTATCGACTAATGAGGCGTTACGTAAATAAAGCGCGTTTTGGAGAAAATACTAGAATTTTATATGTACGTAATTTCTTCTAATCATAATGATAATAGGTTTGAATAACTTACATAAGAATTATATTTCTTATCGGTATCGCGATTCTTTCCTCGTTCTCTGAAAGTTGTAACTAAATCTTAATAGTGATTTCATCTTTTAAGGTAAGTAAATTAAATCATTCACACAAAGAATTATAATATGATAAATATGTCCATTCAACAATTGTAAATCAAGTATTCAAAGTCAAAGCATTTTTGTCAATTAACCATTTACAGGCGCTTTTGAATTGTCAAGTAGTCGATTAGCTAGTCAGAAAGTTGATGCTGCCGGTTCTAAAACAGAGGTAGGTCTCTATGGAGAAGAATGAGCAAGCAACAATTCAAAAAATAAAAATATAAGCCATGGGCAGTTAAGAGATGACCAACCTCTTAGTTAGTTTACGGACATGACACAGTGCGTAGCCGCAAATAAGTAGATACATAACTTTCCCAGCAAAGCGTGTTCACTGTATTTAGTACCCAGAACACTACAATATCAGTGCTTAACTGTAATTCTAAGCAAACTGTAATAGTAAATTAAAGACGCCTCTAAGCCTCTCCTAGGTTTAATAGCAAAGCTATCACTATTTATGACACTGCAATCGTTATTGCTATTGCTCGACTTGACTACGATACTGTAACGGTTATCGTACAACATGCACCTTAAAGAGAGTAATGTAATTGAGAATCGAAACATGAATGGGAAGTGTCTAACGAATGATGGTTTGAGGAAACATGGTGCAGAACATAGTACTATCTCGATATCCATTAAAATGAGAAACGAGGTATAGAACCGGCCTGAGGTCTTCGGGGCACTATTGTGTCGCAAATGATGATAAGGAGACATTGTGATGTGATGTACTATAGTGGACACATCCGCCTGACCACCACTAAGTTCATTTTTGCTTGCACTCAAAAGATGGAAGCGCTCTCTACCCCGCCCCGTTGACTTCGCAGGCGCCAAGGGATTTTTTTTTTAACTGAGCAGACGGCTAAGTCCGCGATAGTATATTAGATTGTGTAATATAGTCTAAAGGTTGGTAAATACTGAGATGATGGCTGCATTTCACTCGGATGATGAATAATTTGATGTCAGACGAAATATAAACGTAAATAAGGATGTCAATCAAATAACATGCAAACTTTTCGCTTCAGGAGTCAACAAAGAAACGTGTTACTCTATCAGTGCTCTTGTCTAGACAACCGATCTTTAACCTGGTTTAGCTAATGTAATTAGCAATGCAATGCATAAAACGAAATGTCGATACACGTAACTACCTATCCATCTTACATAAATACATTGCTCTAAATACTATCAACATTCAAAATCAGAACGTCAATTATTACCTCTTCTATAGCTTTCACTACAGCCAATAAAATGGTTGTTTATATAAATTTTATTATGATTACACCGTTTGTGCCTTGTTACACAAACCATTGAACGGTTCCTTCGTTCAGTAGGTCAGCTGTTTCTGCGCCTGCGACTCGTAAACGCACTGTGTTAGAATTGGGTTGAGTATGCTTCAGGATATGATGTCACCGTATGTTTTATTTCACGATTTGTCAAGTACGCAAATTTTGACCTTTACAATTTGTTTGCGACGAATAAACGAAATATCCATGTCTGTTATAAATTGATGAAATATTAAGCACATTGTAAATATGATGAGGCTACGGATAAATATTGAAAATGTTTCTCCTAAGAATGTTCAAACATAGCAGGTAACTAAATATTGATTTAATAAGCCAAGATTACAAACAATTTTTGAGAGAATTAGTCGACTGCAAATAATAAACACTTCCAAAGCTCTTGCATTCAATAATGTGTATTTTCCTTTGCGAATACTTTGATGTTGATAAATTGTATTTGTTTTTCTCTTCATCGTGACTCTTGCTGTGGTACCATGAAATTAGTTTAGATTTGCATAACAAGATAAATACAGATTGTAGATTTTCAAACAGATTTGGTCCTTGGAACCTTAGTCTTTCCAGTCTATGCCAACTACGAAACATTGAAATTAATGGCCAATTTATATCTAATCAGCCGTATTTATTACAACCAGGAACCAATAAACAAAATATTCAATTAATACCATACCAATTGACCCATGGACCTCGCAGCCATCCACAATGGTTGTCACAATTATACCTGGTTACAGATTTCGCCATGCTAAGACAATGGGCAGTAAACACTAATAAACAGTAGTATTGCAGTATTTGCAGCGACAGTTGGTAATGACTCGCCCACTACCCGTGGGCGTACGTGGGATTTGACTTAGCACCGTTCGAATGCCGTTTCAGTATTCTTTTTGTAGTTATTATATCTGGTAGAATCATTTTTGTTTCATGGTCCTTCGGTCCTTCATTTCTTGTTACCTTTAAAATGTAGAAATTCTTGAGTCAAATCATTACTGCGCGGTTTAGCTTTTCCCAGTCGTCTACCAGAAACTGCTTTGCTCTAACAAACTGGTCCTATGATCGTTAGCAAGCACACGATACGTTCGCTCATCTATAGTACGGCGTGATTCTAGTTTTATCACAGGTGTACCATAAGTTGAGAAATCTGAGCATAACAAATAAATTACATTTAAGCGTTGATGTATATATCCCTGATTAATTTCTTCCTCCGCCTGAGCATGAAGAATTTCTATAACCATTCATCTACTTAGATGGTATGATTGAGAAACAGACTTCCTAACATATTTTCTCATAGTTATCGCCTAGGATTGCATGTCAAAACTGCATTCTCCACCATTTGATTTGTTGGTCCCAATAAATTGCTTGTGGATTTTGATTAATTATCTGACTGTTCGGCTGCAGCATAGATTTATGATTGCAAACGACTTTGGTCCCCTTTTCTTGTCTTAAAACCTCAACGTCACCTATAGAAAAATGATCGTAGTCTTCTTTCTAGAAACTATAATGCTTTGTATTGTTTATCTAAGTTTTGAATGTTGGCCTCACGGTCAGTTGAACGCCGATAATGTATACAACGCTTTGATAAAATTCCTGTTTGCAAATGAAATGGCAAAATTAAGCGATCAAGACAAACTTGTAGGTATGGGGCTAAATGCGGAGCACTTAATATATGTTTCATTGCTAAGAAGAAAGAAAGAATAACATTTATGCCTCATTTAACAGCTTACATGAAAAAAAAACAAAAATTCAAATAAAAACAGCATTAAAAGCTCCTTTGGCAATTACTCAAAACTAACATTCTTTCTTAGCGTAGGTACTTTGCCAATCAAATGTGGTTGTAGAAAATTTCAATTACGTAAGTACAGTATGCTCTCATGTCTAGAAGTGGATCCTTCAAACCAAGGCTGTAGGATGCGAAGCTTATTCCATACAAATAACTGACGTTTTTGCGACATTCCGGCGATGCAGGGCGTCCGATGCTCGACTGTACCCGCTAATAATATCTCTCTCTACTTATTATAGTAACAGACTGTATAAAAGGGGTCAGCCATAACATATGTTTCAAATACTTTATTATGTTTTTCGAGATTGACAATTTTTTTCTTGAATTTTTTGGAAGTTTTGTTATTATCTTTATTTACTGTTCAGTCAATGATGATTATTAATGAGCGTTCCAATATTTTGTAATTTTCATGAACTGACTTTTATTAAGATTGACTATCTACATAACATAATAGGTATCAGCTTCCGTGATGAAGATACTTAAATGATGCGAACAATCGTGATTTATTATTGTGGTTTTGATTGTAACAGGATGTAGACGCGATCTATTAAAGGCACGTCATGCATTATATTAATTACAAAGTATTCATTACAATGATTTTGATCTTGATTATGCAATCTGTTTCATTTGTGAGATGAATGCTGATTTTGTTTTATACTATTTATAAGGCTTTTTTATCTCTTCAGATACACCTCTACTAAGGTAGAAAGTAGAACGCTGATACTAACGTTACTGAAAATAAGTTATATAGTATGACATTCGTTTTGTATTTATAAAGTAATAAAATAGCCACTCAACGCAGCTAACGCCAGTGACTATTTTTAGTTTATAGAAATTATCTAACAAAGTCTTAATTAGATGATTTGTATTCAAATGCATCAGATTAGATTGAAACCTGACACTTTGATAGTTTAAAATACCATAATGTCGCTGTTTGATAATATAATGATGGGTATTATGTAACTCCACTTATATTTAACTTTAAAACGTAAAAATAACATTGATTACATAATTGTAGAGTTTATATCACGATTAATTTATTTTTAAATTTCACTATGTAGGTACGATTTTATATCAATTAGTAAAAAAAACATTGTACAGTCGCCTAAAGAGATAAGTAGGTAAGTAACCCGAATCGTCAGATATAGTTAAAGTTTACATCGAAACCGATGGATGTTTTTAAATAAAATAAAATTAATAGAGAATTAACAGTTGATTTAAATTAATTTCATTCGAATACATTCATCGGTTTCTACGTAAACTTCAAATATTTTTGACGACCTGTGTACTTATCTCTTTTAGTGACTATACGTACGAAATTAAATTAGCCCTTTCCCTGTGCAGTCAGAATCACCCACGGGTGAGTCATTGCGATAGTTTAACTATTGTGTCTACTTGATGCACAGTCAACGTCTTACATTGTTTTGTTTTATATCGACCAGCCTCCCTTACCAAACGTAATATATGTCCGCACCCGCACCAACTAGCTGAGTATGCAGCCTGTCCCGCCCACTTCGGGCGTTGCCCTCGCAGCGAAAGCTATAGTATAGCAGAAGCTTGTAAATTGATACCAACTAAATGATCCGCGAATATTGCACCAGCATCGCTGATTGAAAATGAAAGTGCTTGATCGATGCGTCGGCGTCGTTAGGTGTCAGTTTAATCATTTAGGTACATTGCGAATAGGTAACATATTCTATTACTAGCACTTTACCCGCGAATTCGTCTGCGTGAATAATTAAGGAACCCTTTTATTTTAATAATGCAATATAGCCTATGTTACTCAGGGATAATATAGCTTTATGAGAGTGTAAGAATTTTTAAAATCGGTCGAGTATTTTTTATTTAAATCGTAACAAACAAACAAACGAATATTTCCTCTTTATAACCGACTTCAAAAAGGAGGAGGTTATCAATTCGAATGTTTGTATTTTTTTTATGAAAGACGAATTTGCTAATTCTTTTTTGTTCGAAAGGGGTTTATTCCGAAATGGTCCCATATAAATTTTATCGAAATTGATTCAGCGCTTTTTGAAAAAATCAACAAATTGCCAAAAAAAATTACATAGATGTCGTTTTAGTTTCTTCAATCTTTGGAGGACGTTTTTTATTGGATTTGGATGTTAAAGCGATACTAAAAGGCGGAAAATAAAAACGTTTTTCAAAAAAAAATATTACCGCCATCAAAAACTAAAAAGTGATAAATTACTTTAGTTTTTGAAGGCGGTTGTTTCTTTTTGAAAAAAGTTTTTAATATTAGTTTAGATAATACCTATCAATGGAGTATTGAATGTATGTTTTCAAGATTTTACTAATAATTGCGCTTTGCTCTTATGTACTTGATATTTTGTCATCATCATCTGCCTAGGTTATTATTCTCAGATCAGCTTCAAGTCTTACCGGTTGCAGCTGAATACCAGTGTATTACATTGAGCGACTACCTGTCTGATACCACTTAGTAATACTGGTCGTCAGACTTTTTGACTTCTGACTACCCATAAGGACTGTCAAAGATCTACGAATGACAGCCGGGACCAAAGGCTTTACGTGCTTTTACAGGCAATGAGGGGTCTCGGTATAAAATGATGAATTGTATACCTACTTAATGTAAGTATGTATATATGTAATAGGACAAAGTATATCTTTACATAATAGCGCTGTTCTCTGAATCTGAAATTACAGTACGATCGAAATATGACGAGATAAAAACATTGTTCTACTGAAAAGCCGAATGAGGGCAGATTTGTTATACAAAGAAGCGTCACTCGGGATGAATCGAATTACAAACAAAATCCTTTTATTTAGAACAAATCTAGGTTACTAGCAACTTGTCACTCTCAAACCTTAATACGTGGAACAAGATGAGGTGACCCATTTTCCAATTCGACCCGCCTAGCTGGATAGCCACTAGCCGATACACTTTGCTCTACTTTCATACTACATACTAGATATCCTAGGTATTTTATATACGTATACATACAATACCCAGCCTTAAGAGGAAACACAAGGGCCGTTTTTCCATACAAACTTAGTCCCCTGTTTCCTCCCTGGATAATGCCAGTAGATCAATTATTTTTTTATTAAATATACATGGCTACTATTGGCATGTCCCTATGTTTTCCTTTTTCTCATAAATTTATTATTAAAAGAGATATGAATATTCAAAAACCTAAAAAATTGGCATGATTTTCCGCTGTGTTCAAACATTCAGAAAACAAATTTGACTTGATAAAATAGAAAACATAGGAACACGGCAAAAGCCTTTCTTTATTTTTTAATGAAAAAAGCAGTTAAATCGGTTAAGTTTTGGAGAAGAAATCAGGGGACTACGAATCATTGATTTTGGGTACTTTTAATAGGTATTTTCGGTCAAAGCTGTAGTTGTCTCTATCGCGCTCTGCGGTTCGTGTTCGGGCATCGCGCGACAGCAATAGATTTGACAAATACCTAATTTTCAATTCTCTAGCCCGTGGTATTTCCTCTTAAATATGCCACATCGAGTTTTAGAAAAAGTTCTGCTTTGTAGATCCTACACACGTAAAAGCGGTGCAAATTCACCGTCCGCTGCAACCGATTTTTTTGACGTGCAACGCGTATTTCGGCGTTATGACGTCGCACATGTCCAGCACAGTTTCAGATTTCGAGAAACGTCATTTTCGGCGGTTTTGATGCGCTATCTTACACTCGGGACACAACATACTTCTGTCGACGCCGATGTGACTCTGAGCTCTAGTTAGCTAATTAGCATAGTTACAAAGTGTTAGCGGAGCGCTTACGACCTATCTACACCGTCTTGTAATTTCATTGCGCTGCGTACTAGGTAATTTATATGTTGTTTTTTTGCTCTGACAACGACCACCAGCCACACTCCAACTCTGAGCCACACGCCCCCCGCAGATTTATTTGATACTGTCATTAACTATATAAAATAGTACTAATAGAAGTTAAATATTGACAAGTGTACCATGAAAAATATATATATATTTTTTTTTAATATAAAACGTTGCCCCACACTAGGAATTACTCCTGTGTCGTAGGTGCGTTTACAAACATATAAACTCACATACACAAACAGCCAGACCCGGAACAACTATCTGTAGGCCATACAAATATTTGTTCCGTGCGGGAATCGAACCCGCGACACGCAGCGCAGCAGTCGATCGCTCAACCACTGCGCCAACCGTGTCGTGGTGGTTTATTTCTCACCAGCTAGCAACAAGGATTTACTTAGGCTATTGACTCTATCGTCTGAACCAGGCGAGGCCTGTATCTCAGAAGATAGCACAAATAAACAGTTTTCTTTATCCCATTTCATATCACTAAGCCAAGGCGCAAATTCACGTCAATATTGCAACAAGTAAAATTCGACCTCACGACCTCCATGTTCCCCAGTAAACAATGTTCTTACCAAACCAAAGACCAGCTATTTATTAGCCTAGATGCCACAAATTCTAATTTAACCGCGCAGAAACCACTAACAGAATTCCTTTCAAACGCGATCAGTTTACAAAATCTACGTCACCCGAAAGATATGGTAATACTATTCAATATTTCATAGTAGATAGATAAAACTGTGGTTATTAGACGGCTTCAGACACCGAGCAAGCCTTATTTAATTAGTTTATTGCCTTACTGATAACTATTCGCTTACTTAGATACAATATAGTGTTGAGACTTGCTCAATTCAACTACGCTCGAGTGCTTGGCCAGTCGTAATGCGAATTTAAGGTGGCAAGTTTTCGGATAAATATCCGATTTGTTTATTGTTTAGCAGCTGTTTGCAATGTTAAATTGTTTTCACATTTAATTTGTGTGCGTGTTTTGATAAAGTGTGCTAATTATTTCTTAAAGCTTGGCGCCTACGATTGAGAAATTAATACTGAAAAACTGTTTTTTTTTTATAACTGATACTAAACTTCTCTTATAAATAAAGAAAGTTTGAACGAAACATAACGTAGTCAAACCGGGTAATATAAGAACGGAGAAAAAATAATTATTTCAGAAATTGCAAGTAATCGTTTGAATGTCTTTCACCTACTCACACATATAAAGATTCTTCAAGAGGCGTACAATAAACTTTGCATACATAAAATTAATATTAAGTCAATAACATACTTTTATGATAATTTACATAAATATTTACATGCAGATATGTCTCTTAGTACAAGAGTTATTAATTATAATGACAGTGTAATGTAAAGTTTGATAACATTAATAACCCTGTATTTTTTTAAGACTTTAGATAGTAATCCTCACGTGTTCCATTGTTTTCCGCACTAGATAAATATGCACGACGGTAAAAAAAAAATATTTATATGCATCTACTGAGTGGGTGGCTTGAATTTGCGTACGTGACTGGTAAAAAAACTCAATTTCGCTTAACTTTTTCTGTTTAGCTTAGTTTAGTTTTGAAGCAACTAAAAATAATGATAATAACTTCAATTAACAATAATAATAGCTGTCAAACCAATGTCGATTTATTGAGCGATAAATATAAAATAACAAAGTGACAACAGAATTTACGGAACAGCTGCCGGATTCCAATCTGTTTCATTTAACTCCGCTATCGGTAACCGATAATGCAACTCACTAGTGGACTATAGAGTTTAGCGTAAATAGTGATTCATTATAGAGACGTGCACTATGATGCAGCTAATTTGTTCGTATAATTACCTATGCAGATTTTACTCAGACACATTATGGACTAGAAAAATTATGCAGTTCCTGTAAAGTAATTAGTGCTAATTAATGAACTTACAGACATTCCAATGAAGCAAGCGCCTCTAAAGAATTGTAAACGTATTCCCAAACTCCATCTTGTACAACATTACCTAGTTACAAACCCTTAATCACAAGACTATTAATTTTTATCCATATTGTTATACAAAACGAACGACAACGTCGACCTCAAGCAACAGGGTATAAGGGCAAGAAAATGATGATATTTTAAAACGATTCATAGTTATTATTAACAAAAATTAAACATTTCTGAACAAACTGAGTAGGTATCTATAACGGATTAACTCACTGAATGTAGCCGGGTTCGTCCGACCAATTTCGGACGCACCAGGCTACATTTATACTTAGTTAATCCGTTTTTCTCAGTCTTATAATGTGTGACAACACTGACGTTTCGTTTAATGATAAAATACTTCTGAACAATATAATATTATTTGTATCACAACGCGCTAAAAATAAATAGATAACATCCATCATCTCCATTTTACAACTGCTCACGTAACGTGAAGATGAACAGATAATTAAATCCGCGCATATTTTATCCGAAGTGTACGCGCGTCACTAGCAATTACGCAATATTTCCCACGCGTGTGAGTTGCCGCGTCATTTGATATGGAACAAAGTAATCAAATGCTTATTGTTTTGTTTACTAGTACTACATACACTTGGTGAAGTGTTATATGTCAGTCGACAACCTTAGTTATGTGAGGATTGATAATGCGGATATTAGCCATATGGCTTAAAAGAAATTAGTTGGCCCCTCGTGTTTGGTTTCAAATTTTTCGAGTTGATAAAATGTATTTTGATCATCTTTTGCCTGATGGAGTGTGTGTGGCCAGAATCGAGAGACACGGAAGAATATTTTTTAAATCTATACTTTTAATATTATAAAGCGAAGAGTTTGTTTGTTTGTTTGTTTGGTTGAACGCGCTAATCTCAGGATCTACTGGTTCGAATTGATAAATTATTTTTGTGATAAAATAAACAAGCAAGGTACAGGTGTATTTAATAGGTTACCTACTATCTACTCCTAAGTCAGAGTTGGCGAGAAAAGTGTATGAATTATGTGTATAGTACCGTAGTATTTTAAATTTTATAAGACTGTAGAACGCATCTGCAACGCCGCTGGTATTGCACATATTATGGCCATGACCACTGGACATCAAGTAGACCGTCAGCTCGTTTGACATACAATGACATAAAAGAATCGACACAACCTAAAAGCTCCCCCCACCTCTCCCCCGTTCTGGTTGTCGTATCTCCGCGTATTTATAGTGCCATCTATCGGGCCATCGGGGTCAAATCTGTATATTATTTATTAATTTGTGATTTATTATCTATACTTTTAATATTAGAAAGCTGAAGAGTTTGTTTGTTTGTTTGGTTGAACGCGCTAATCTCGGGATCTACTGGTTCGAATTGAAAAATTATATTTGTGTTGGATAATCCATTCACCGAGGAAGGCTATAGGCCCATGCGAAGTCGGGTCGGGTCGCTAGTAATATTATAAAACTGAAGAGTTCGTTTGATTGAACGCACTAATCTCCGGAACTATTCGTTGGATTTTGAAAATTCTTTCGCCAATAGGAAGCTACGATATCAATGAGTGCTATAGGCTATATTTTATGATTAAATAATAAGGCATCCGTAGGAAAACACGCGAACGAACCCGCGGGGAAAGTACTAGTAACATAATAACCGTTGTACGTTTTATTTAAGAATGTACTACATTGTACTGTTACAATACATTTAAACAAGAATTTCATTCATTCAATACAAACTGTTTATTAAACAACTTTAGCTTGTTCTGTGTGCGACAGCCACAATGTGTTATTGGAATCATTGTTCAATTTATTAGACGTTTTCCAGATGAGAATGCACTGTGTTTATTGTGTTCAAGTATTGGCGTTACTATGTGAGCCTGTCTGGATGTTTACTTTATGAAGTTGTTTATGACAATGATGATGGCTGTAAAAGAAGTTATAATTGTAATTTATTCGATTCGGGAGCAAGAAATGATTCTTGATTATATGTTTAGCAAATAACATTACTAAAAGTGGTACCGCAGCGCAACGCTCCGCGTTCAAGATCCGATTTAGCCTGTCCCTTTGCTGCCCTCTCCAAGCGACGCTCTAGGCCGAGGCTCGTACCCACGGAATAATAAAAACTATCGCCAAACTCACACATTTGCAAATTAAACCGTACTTGCAATACACAGAAAACGATGATATAATTGGCTACAAATTATGAACGCAACTTTGGCGAAAAGCTGATTTTATTGTTGTTCGAAATTAAATCGTATCACAACTGACGAACGTTGCTATTATTTTACATGACAAAATCACTTAAGAGATTTTTTCCATCTAACAATCCAGTTCGAGCAATGTCCAACGAGTTCAGCTATTCGACGCTAGAGAGCGCTGTTACCAAATTACTTAACATGACATCTATTGTTACTATGAATAGATGTCATTTTCGCATGCAACTGTTAACTATTTTGCTATTCAATGAGAGATGTGGTCAAGTTATCGATAATTAGTACAATGTAAGAAATATATTAATCTTTTTAATGTACGTAATGGATCAAAAATGATGATTAACGAATTATGTATTGACATATTTTTCTGCGATATCTTTCATTGAGTCCGTAATATGATTGTATGTAGGAAATTGATTGTCATCCCAATGAAATGACGCATTATTTTAGACATGACAATATCTTTTTTAAATATGTGACAGTCTATTAAAAACATAATTGACATCTCAATTTTTGTACATGAAAATAAACTATATACATGTATATAGAATATTTATAGGCCTACGTCTAACCGCGAATGAATGACTATTTGCCAGAATATAGGTATAAGGTTTTTAAAACTCATTATTTCAAACTCGTACTTTTATTTATTAAAAAAAAAGTTAGGTACTTTAAAAACATGTTATTGTTATTGTGTTATTGTTTTGTCGACACGAACTATTTGCATTAATGTGTCCCATCCCTAAACGAGTAGCGTCGAAGTTTCTAGAATTTATGCCACGTAAAACGATTACAGTCAAGACAGCGAGCAAGCTAATTTAGACTTTAGTGAATGGACATAAGGTAGTTTTTAGTTCGCATCAAAGCAAAAATATGGTATTGTCAATAAAAATCGATTATATTGAAATAATATGATAGTTTTATACTTTTTGGTGATACGATATACCTCTGCAAGAAACATTCCTTGACCTGCTATAATTTTTGCATGTAAAAATTGCACAATAAGGCATGGTTGTATTTATTTTCCTTACGTGCGATATTGTGCGATATGTCACGTCGCAGCAAGTAGTTGATCTCGACTGAACCAATGTTGATCATTTCCACATAATTGTGCCACACGTTCGATGGCTGCGTGGCACTTCCACTTGTTTTTATTATTCCGTGCTCGTACCCCACAGGGGGTGCCCTTAGCGTGTAGTCGCTTAGTTTGTAAGCTACTTTGCCCTGGCTGGAGGCCCTAAAAATAATAATTTTTAAGGCACCACAGGAAAGTCCGGTTAAGCAGCCGACAACCTCCTAGGTTGACCTGCGAGATGCCAATCCGAAAAAAAAAAAAACCTGGAGGTCTTAGATTCACTTGTAAGGCACCACAAGAACCTCCGGTTAAACAGCCGACAACCTCCTAAGTTGTCCTTTTGTTTTTGTTGCGCAATGGAAATCCTGTTGGACTTCCTCCATCGTGAGTGATGGAGGGGGACACTTATCAGCTAAAACCACCGCGGTGTTCCACCTCTGCCTATGGCCGGGGATGCAGGATTGGCAAAAGCATTCACCGTTCCTCCTAAGTTGACCTGCGAGACACCATTCCGAAAAAAAAGAAAAAAATTGTTTAAAAAAACTAAAAACACGCTTTTTATAGAAAACCAAACTAAAAAATTGAAAATAAATTTTAATAAATTATTTTATTTTAAAAAAAGCGTGGAGTGCGTGGTGTCAATAGTTATAAATATTTTATTGACAGATATGAGTAGAGTGATTATCATTTTGATAATATCTTATAAAGCACCCCACGCTTTTTTTTAAATAAAATAATTTATTAAAGGAGGATGGCGAGACTGGACCCACGTAATTTAAAAATTAACGGAGCACCGTGCTCGAACTAGTTTATACTAATTATAGTAACAAGTTTATAAGAGTTCTATATAAAAAATATTGAGTTACTAGAGAATGGGAATTAAAAATTATTAATGATTTTAGTTTATTAAAAAATAAGTATCGTGCAGTTTCCGAACGCAATGTTTTTTACGAATTACATTGATACATTCCAATCTACACTACTGATTTACCCTCTTAAAAAAGTACGTTTTCGCTTGGCAGATTTCCTTTTTATTTTACTTACATCTTGTTATATAAACCAATAACGTATAAAACGAAACATAAATACTGTTATAAACAGTCCGTAAAAATAATATAAATAATTATTTTAACAGTAATGAAAACATGGAACGTAAAAATGGAACGTCAGTGTCGAATTGTCATGTCATTTGATGTCATTGACTCATTGTCAATTCATTCCATTGTTTGTGTTTAACAGCTAACGTGGGTGGGATTCTAATACTATTTTTGCGATTTTGTGGATTCTTGACAATTTGGCTTTACCTTTAGACTGACGACCGACTTGCAAGTGATTTGGAATTTCTCAAGGGTTAAAATGCGTTGTG
The DNA here is from genome assembly GCA_947361185.1 of Charanyca ferruginea. NCBI lineage: Eukaryota > Metazoa > Arthropoda > Insecta > Lepidoptera > Noctuidae > Charanyca > Charanyca ferruginea. Next base: position 34,151,270 of record OX376057.1, read on the forward strand.
TTAATAATTGAGAATTGCTCGCTTACCGAGACATCGTTTGTCTGATGAACGTGATCAAATAGTTGAAAGAGTACAGAAATGGGTGTACCCGCGTGATGTAAGTATATTCATGTACTAATTTGTTTAATTTCATGAACACAAATCATACAAATATAAAATAAATGGAGCAAGCAAAAGTAGAGATTTCGTATACAAATATGTAGTTTCGTATATAATACTCTTATCATAATTATGCTCTTCCTGCTCGACTTACAGTATTGGGCAACACAGGAGCATCTCTTAATCTTCTGAATATAATAACAACCTGAAGTATTTTATAATACTGCAGATTACGGTCAGTGGGTCTTCTTAGGTACTGCTTGTGGTGCACAATATTAATAACATTTTAAAATAAAATACTGCACCGGTATTAGGACCCAAGCTACCAATGGTAAGGGCTCCAGAGAGCAGAATCTCCTAACAATGTTGTATGACTAGGTGTACCACTGATGAAGTACAACTTCGCAGGCCAAGTCAAGATACTTGATTAGAAGAATATTAGTATTTTTGTAAAACCACACTGCTAGCGTAATAACCTGATGGATAGAGTTTTTGGATAGTCTGTTCTTTAATCTACTCAGTATGGGTACCTGTACCACACATGCTTTGGCAGCATTGAATGTGGTAGTCACTTTCTTAACCCAGAAGCAAAACATGATTATAACTTAGCTTGTAAACATTTTTTGTGTATCCTTAACCATAGTAATAATATTTTTAGGTAACTGGAGACAACTATATTTGTCACTCATGTTGGGAGTTGATAAATAGTAACCCAAATGATGGTCCTGAACATGAGACCCAACCACAACCTGGCCTTCGTGATGTATGTGCTGGATGTGGCAGATAGATTTTGAGAATCAGGAGCAGGCTAGTTGTCCGACCAGAGATGTCTGAAAGGGAAACCCGAATAAGAGACATTGTATCGGAATGGATAAGGCCCCGCCAGGTTGGTAATGAAAACAATTTATATAGGGTTACTGGTAAGCCTAAGGTAAGGTTACTGTCAAGGTCTCATCACAAGTGGGCTTTTTGGATGCCAACCTTACCAGTAACCCTATAAACATTTAATATTACAAATAATGATATGAAATCCTAATATATTATTATTTTTGGCAACATTTTACTTTTATTGTTTCAGTTAACCTTAAATGAGGACATATGTGTGCCATGCTATTTACGGGCACAGAGAGTGGTGGACAGTTCTTATAGAAGTTCTGCTGTGGTTTCACCTTCTGCAATCAGTCAACCAACATCTTCTCAACAGACAGAGCAAACGGTGGAAGTTGAAGAGGTTGGTCCATCAACATTTGGAAATCCATTAGTGGAAACATCTACTGAACAAATATTGCCCACAAGAAGAATATCTGACACAGCAGAGGGTGAAGAGGCTAGTCCATCCACCTCAAGACGTCCATTACAGGAAACTTCTGCTGAACATATTATATTGCCCACGTTGAGAAGAGCGGCTGATACAGCATGGCGCTGCTTTGTTTTTGGAGTGCAATGATGCTGAAAAGCGACATATACCTGATGGGCTCAGAAAACGAATTATAAAGGATTTTAATTTCTATATTCCTAGCAATGCTAGAATTTGCAATTTCCACCTAGGTAACTATTTATTTGGCAACCACCCATTTATTCTAAGTGCCCGAATTAAATCTAGGCATATAGGTAGCAAGTCCTATTATACATACATCGCACTACGCCCCATCGCGGCATTTCACCCCTCCAGCCTCCTATCTAGAGGCTGGAGGGGCGAAATGCCATATTAGGATACTATTGTTATTGCCCCGTGGGAACATGGACAGTGGGCTGTTGCTCTCATGTTATGAGCATATTGTGGTAGATGGGCTATGCCAGACACCAGAGGTATGTCGCTGCACCAGCTGCCTTCTTAGATAATCTTTTAATTAGATAAATCAATACTTACATACTAAAAAAAAAATATCCAACAATTGTATGTCTTCAATATTTTATAAGTCATTATAAAGTAAATAAAAGCGATTTCTTTAAAATATATTTTTATTTATTTAACAAACCTCTAGTTTCAAGCAGAGCAAATATGCTTATTTATATTATATTCTAGGAGATCTAACAACTGGACTCCTTATCTAGTCATATTGTGTACCTTTACCACTTTAAAAAGTTATTACTATTATACGAACCTTTTCGTAACGAGGGTTGATGTCTGTAAATCTAGCCAAACCCCTGAGCAGCATAGATTGTGTGAAAGATGATAGGTATGGTAGGTAGTAAGGGGGTGAATGCTAAGATGATGGCTTGTAGAGATGTAGATATGGAAGAGGACATTCTGTGCCGATGGATTGGAAAGAGCAATAGGATGATGCTAAACTACATGTTAGCTAGGTTTAACCTGACCACAATCTAGTTTCTGGACAAGTAATGGGAGGATACCCTAGAAAAATCCACTGAAAATATTAGTGATGTCCTTAAAAAAGTCAGGCGCAACGCGCGGACGTATGTTCGTGGATGAAGTAAAAGAAGTAGATACCTACCTATTACGAATCGTAGCAGATGGCGTTCTGTAGTTTCTACCTACCCTCACGGGATATAGGTGTGAATTTAAGTAAATATGTATGAATAAGCCATTCTACTACTGAATAATAGGCCAATAAGTACAAGTACATGCATGTACATGTAAGTACATGCCCAAAGTACTTTAAGAATATTTTAGGTTATAATCTTCTACCGTTCATATCTTTTTTCTCCCATCTTCTATAACTTACTTCCCATTTGCTTTTTGGTTAGTCTTATGTCGTTCTTTAACAATTCATAAGTTTCTATAATGTATGCTACTCCTAACACTGGGTCCCACAATACATGTAGTCTCGCCATTCTCCTTTATTTTCTATTTTTTAGTTTGGTTTTCTATAAAAAGCGTGTTTTTAGTTTTTTTAAACTATTATTTATTTTTTACTTTTTAGTTTGGTTATATCTATATCTATAAATATGATGTACATTTATTCTACCAGGGGCGCTTGTGAAGTACCTTCCTAGTATATAATAGCTGTTTTTTCGGCAACTAATTTTGAACGACTTATGTTTTTTTGTTTTTTTTAATAATTTTATCAAATTAGTGTATTGTCATCGGTCCTCGATAAATCTACACAGTTTGAACTAAATCTGGCCGTTTAAAGTGGGTCAAAATCGCGCCCAAAGAAGTCGGTTACAAACAAACATACAAACATACAGGTGAAGCTAATAAAAAGCGTGTAAAACGACAACGCGCCGCGGGCATTATGTCCTTGTGCCGTAGCGTGAGATGACGTTACTGGACGCGTGTGACGTCATAACGCCGAAATGCAGGGCTTTTTGCACACCGCAAATATTTGCTTTGAGGCCGGTGGCGCCGATGTTGGCGATACCGTACCTCTTTTACGTGTGTTGGTAATAATACGTGCATTGACCACAAATCCTTGAAGTCTGTTAAGTAATTGATCATTTCTATTAGACACAGAGCGACACAGTGTCTCAAAACAGAACATTTCAAAGAGCCACCAGACGCCGGACTAATTGAAATGGGACACTGTTGGTACTAAACAAAACGCTGTTGTCATAAATCATGCTGTTGAATAAATTAAAAGCATTTGTCTTGATATAACTTGATCATTTTCTTAGGTAATTAATGACAAAAATACAATATCAAATGACTGATTAACATTTGTACTTGCCACGAGCGTTTCTTGCTGGCACTTCACATGGCGTATTTGTGCAAATATTCGACTTGTTAGGATAATACAAAATCGACTTTATTTCGATGACTGTAGTGTAAATTGTGTATTATTCAAATAAGGCAAATATTTTTACAAATACGCCATGTGAAATGCCAGCTTCTGACCTGATTCTTGTGTTCGTGACTACAAACAACACTATCAAAATTAATCGCCCTAAGTCTATGATGTTCTCTTCTGCTATTCAAAATACTGATCTATGACCTACTTAGAGATAAAATATCTTCCTAGACTAGACTCAATAAATAGAGAATGGACCCATTGCATCCACCATTAAAAAAACCAATTCAAAATGGTGACCGAACAAAAGAACTTATCATGCCATTTCACTCACACAGTGTACCGAACGATAGAGAAGACATAATAAGCGCCCCTATGTGTTGACATACAATCCTATTGTCTACGAAGTTTCCCACAAACACTGTTTTGCAAACGTTCGTAATACATTTAACCGATTCCTCCAATAGGTCTAACCCGAATGAACAACAAAGACAGTTCGCAACAGAATTACGAAATAAAAAGGTGAAATACCGTAACGTGTCCGCATCGTATCGCACGATTTTGTCGGACGAACTTTTTATCGGACGATCAGGCACCTAATATAAAAGGGAAGTGTGAACTCGGTGTGTGATATTGTCGTGTTGCACGTTCGTGTCGCATCGGTGGTGTGGTGTCGTGTCGTGTCGTGATAGGTGTTTCGGCGCGTCGCCAATGCGCCGGCGGCGGTTACAGGATGTCGCCGGCGCGGGCGTTGCTGGCGGTCCTGCTTATATGTCAACTACTGTCGTACGGTGGCCACCAAGGACTCACCAAGATATTTTGCACGTAAGCATTATTTTTTATCTTAAGACTTAAATCAATGTAGCTTCTGATTAAAGCTATCTATGAAGCGTTTTGAGGAAGAAGACTGCAATTTATGCATAGTAACCAAGGCTTTGTCACATGCGTTGATACACATGCAACTGACAATGTATCTACATACAAATAAATAAAATTGTGTCTGTTTGTATTGTGAAAATAACAGCTTTTTACTAAGTAGGGAAAAGGTGTACGAGATGATCCCCCTAAGGATCCTCATGATTTTTAAATTATATTCAAATCACTCCAGATGTAAAAACGTTGACTAATTGAAAACACACTTTGTATACACTCAAAGTAGATTAATTCTCCATTAGAATATTTTAACTTGTTTGAAACTACCATACTACGGTACATACTACATACGGTGTCCAAGATGATCCGCCACTCACTCATAACTCCATTGTAAACTAATTCCCCCGCCTCTGCGGGAGGATTTTGGGGGCTACATTTTATCGAAGAAAACCACTAGATGGGATTAGTAGTAGTTTCGTCGTAATTGAAAAGGATCATCTTACCTCAACGGATCATCTCGTACACATCCCTAATACGGTAATTAGTTTTTTTTTTTTGTCTGTCTGTTTTTTCCGGCTAATCTCTAAAACGGCCGCATCGATTTTGACGGGACTTTCACTGCCAGATAGCTGATGTTATAAGTAGTAACATCATTTTAGAAAAAGAAATAAGGTATCCGCGCAAAAAAAAGAATACCCCGCTGAAAACCTACGATCATGCGGACGAAGTCGCGGTCATCAGCTAGTTAAGAATATAAAATTTACATATTCTTAAACTAACCCTTTCATTTTTAACGCAACAATTAACAACGTCAGCAAGTTTTTGAATAAACAAAAGAGATTTAAAGAGTCAGTACCTATATTTAAATGTCTTTAGAGTAAACAATAAAATTGTTAAAAATAACAGTAATTATCCGCAGCCACGTTTCAGGGTTTTTCAGTCAACTATTCATTTTACAGCTATTTCACACAATACTTGTGACCTCTATTTTAATAGCTCCATCCCAAGGCTGGTCACACCTTGATTCCATGGCCTGTTCGAAATACTGTTTCATATTTCATTTCGTGACGAACAACAAATTGACATCATGTAATTTGAAACACCGAAACTTGATATTTTATGGATATTAGATGTCGTGTATAAAAAATGTATTGTTCTTGTAATTAGACAAAATAATACTTCCTGGCTGTAGTTATGGTTTCGTCTGGTTGCATGCAGGCTTAGTCAAGTGGAATGGTTTCTTTGTGCACCTCTGAGGAACTAGCTTCAACTTGTAATAACCGATTTACACACAATCCAAGTCTGCCCAGCATGTTTTAGACGCACCAATGTTTGTTCGGCTTACTGAAGATTCGGCCACAATAATATTCAGACACAGTGTCCGAAACGATATTTTTTGAATAATATTTTGGGCACCCACCGTGGGCCTGGTCCACAAATTCAAGGCTGCTCAGCGTGCTATGGAGAGAGAGATGCTCGTAGTTTCTCTGGTGGATAGAATTCGTAATGAAAACATTCGCAACTAAAATCACCGACATTGCGCGTCGAATCAGCACGCTGAAGTGGAAGTGGGCCGGCCACGTCTGCAGACGGACAGACGGTAGATGGAGCAGATACTCCTTAGAGTGGAGACCGCGTTTGGGCAAGCGTAGTGTGGGACGCCCTGGGGCAAGATAGACCGACGATTTGAAGAAGGGGGCTGGCAGCGGATGGATACGAGCTGTTGGTTGGCGATCTCTGGGAGAGGCCTACGTTCAGCAGTGGACGGCAATATAGACAACTTCCAACGAACGAAATCCGTCTCTGCCTAGTCTATAGTTGTAAAAAACAGTTTTTAACCGAATTTTATAGTTGGAAGTTTTTTTATCTGACTGGACAAAACAGCTTTTTTATTGGTGTCCAAATTATCAGTCAAAAAAGATATAATTTCGAACACTGTGTCCGAATCTTCAGTAAACCGTTCGTTCATTCGTTGACTTACGTATTCTCAAATCTTTGCGATCATGACTGCGCGTGTGTGGACTGGATCTAAGGTGTAAATCTTTTAGATTCTTTGTTTCTTCACTGGTAGCAAGATTACGTAGAAACATCAACCATGTACCACGGAGAAGAAAAAATAGAAAAAACAATTATTGGAAGGCTCACTCACCTATCCCGCGTGTGTCACAATTATGCGGAAATAATGTAAAATAATTTTGAGTATTGTGAGTATTGTGACGTTAATTTTGTTTGAACAACAAATTAGCTTTTCGTCAAAATTGAATTTGTGGTTCATACAATATAAAAACTTATTACAACTGACGAAAGTTGTTATTATTTTACATTTTCTTCCGCATAATTGTGACACGCCCGATTTTTTCTAATCCGTTATACTAAACATAATAAATGCGATAGTGAGTCTGTATGCTACGCTTTCAATACCAAACTATTAAACCGACTACTGGCGTTAGACCTACCATCGTCGTGTTCTTGGAGATGGTTCTACTAGTCCGTAGTTGGAGGGAGACCTCCACTCCTCTTGCCCTCGTCTATATCATTCCGCCTCGTCATTCATTACTCACGCACGGTAAATTCAACCCTTAAGTAAAAGTCCAGAGTCCATCAATTAATTCTAGAACAGTCTTAAAGATATATTAATAATATGTTTTTTATTGAGTTAGTCCCGATTGGCTTCTAGAGTTCTTGAGTGTTGGGAATAGGGGTTTATTCTCAACACTCAAGACACACAACAGGGCGCCGAGCCTAGTAGATTTACGCCCTTGCTTGACGAAAGCGCCAGGCGATCAAGCCCGTCCCGAACATTCGCGCTTATCCATCACGTAACTCGGTCATCATCTCCCTAGCCTTTTCCCAAGTATGTTGAGGTCGGCTTCCAGTCTAACCGGATGCAGCTGAATACCAGTGTTTTACATGGAACGACTGCCTATCGGACCTCCACAATCCTACTAGGTAACACGATACTCCTTGGTAAAACTGGTTGTCAGACTTTCTGGCTTCTGACTACCCTTAACGACTGTCAAATATCTACGAATGACAGCCGGGACTAACGGCTTTACGTGCTTTCCGGGGCACGGAGGGAACTCGGTATAAAATGGATGGTCACCCATCCACAGACCGACCGCGGCAAGCGTAGCTTAGCCTATGACCGATCGATCTGTCCGGCTTTTACTTAGCCACGAGCTAACACTCGGTATTGAATATTAAACTTGACTGTAATATCAATATTGTTAAGAAGATTGTAATTGTTATATCGTATCACATTGTGAACGCAGACTTTATTACGTTTTCAATCAGTTGCTTATATTTTGGTTAAGTACCTAAATACTTGTATTTTTACGCACCGAAACCTTGACCGATTTTGAAAACAATAGCTGTAATGATTTATGTAGTGAATTAATATCGCATCAAACTATTGTAGTGTATCTCCCGGTAGTTAGGCAACCGATATTTGAAATAAGGAAGTTGTAAAAGGGACATCACTCTGTTAAATTTATAGTTCTTTTTGAAATGATATAAATTCTAGAAGGCCTTTATCGCCCTTAAAAACAATATAATGTAGAACAAAAACTAACACTAAACCACTTGTTCCGCCATTAGCTTCATCTTCGCACACGGTCTTCTAACAATCTTCTCCTTGGCCTTCTCATACTTCTGATTTTGTTAAATTCTTCCTTTCATATCAAGACCATTCTTCTTTGAAAGGCGCTTTCTCTTAATATTGGGACGGCCACTAGTCAGTATGCATTTAAGTAATAATTGCCAAAGTCATCTCAGTGAAAATTGCAAAATAAACCTCTTTTCTTTTCATACATAAATATAATTATGTATGAAAGTTATGTAATAATGTGTACTTATGTAATTTACCAATTCTTTTTTTTTACTATGCATCTGCTTGGTTGACTGGTAGAGAATGCCTAAGGCATTACGACCGCCTTCGTACTTTTGTGCATGATGTATAAAGAGCCTAATCGGCACAAGGTTAGTCCAGTAGGTACTGAATATCAGAAAATTAAAGCTTGTTACACGAAATATAACTACATAACTACGCACTCCTTGACACAGTCGTTTGGAACGTCTGAAAATATAATGCTGTAATCATAAAAATTGTCTCCAATTACGCACGATTCAAATGTCTCGGAACCTTGAACCTAATTGAAGGGGAAAGTAAAGAAGCTTCTATTAGAACGTTATCGACAGAAAAAAGAGAATTGGACCATGATTTTGTTTGATTAGTCTGTCTAAATAATAATACGAAACTACTTTTTGGAAGGGGCAACTAGAATCAACTTTTTTTTTATGACGTTCAAAAGTGCCTTTAATGGTCTAATTGAAATAAATAATTTGACTTTGATAATGCCTAATCAAGTTACCAATACTTCATTGATTACAACATGAGAACAAACGTTATAAGGCTATCGTTATTTCAATGTTAGCATGTTAAACGCTTCGTTATTTTACGATAAATACAAAACATTTGCCAGAAACATAAAAAAAACACAAAAATTATTTGAACTAGGTATACATATAACCTGATTACTATCGTATTTGGCAGCAGTTTTTTTTTGATGATATAAAAAAAATACTTTTTGTTATATCATAAAAAAGGTCACAATAAATGACACTTATCTGCGTTCTTATAAAAAAATATATTGTACCCTGTTGTGTACTAATTCAAAAAACAAATTGCCGCACTTTCAAAATTCATTTTCAAAATGTCATTTTTCATTTTCATTGTCAAAATTTCGCGTTCTTTCTAGACCGAATCTTGGTTAAAATGGTCCATTGAACCTTAAAAAAATATTTAACACTATAATATCTACACAAACTATGAACATTAACTGTGCTGATTGGTTCAATTGGATGCATTGGGATCAATGATCATAAATCGTAGAAATCTTAACGATATATTGTGTGTCCCATTGTCGGTTGTGTGGCTAGTTATGCGGTATGACCGCGCCTGTCGCCCGCGAAATGGAACGCGGCTGATTTTTTATTGACTATCTAGTTTATGTAATAGCTTTATAGAGGCTGGGAGAATGTTTGCTGGAAATCTGTTCAAATATTTGTTAGTTTTTCATTCAAAAATAGTGTTTATGACGCAACTCCAATGTGTAATGTTTTATGCAACATAAAATAACGGTTCTTTAATTGATTTAATGAATTATGTCTTCATTAAAAAAAAATGCCACCAAGAAATTGATTAAAGTACGCACTGAGAAGAAACGATCGCAATAATTGCATTTGAATAAAAAAATCTAACGTATGAATTTCTGTTCTTTTCCAGGTTACCTGACACTGGGCAGCCTCCAGTGCTCATATCGCTAGCAGACAACGCCAAATTGGAGTTGAGGCATCCAGACGAACTACTGTTCGTCAACGACTCGGAGGAACACAATGATACCAAGATATTCTCCATCATTGACGGCGAAGCCGTTGAAGATGACGCAGAGAAACCACCGGAAGACATTGAGAAGGAAAGCACAGAACCACGGCTTGTCGTCAAAGCCAAGCCCATGCATGAAACCAGACAGGTAGAGGAACCATTTCAGGCGCCCACGGTGGACACGGAATCCACCACAGAATCTCAAACCGATGAACCAAAAGAACAAGAAACAGAAAACATTCCAGTCCAACCAGAAACTCCCCAGGAGGACATCCCCTCGTTCTCAGAGTGGGCACAAAAACAACTGGCCGAAGCCGAGAAAAAAGACACAGTACTGAACCACTCGAGTCAACCTAGTCATAGTAATACGAATTTTAGTAGTAAAAGCACGAAACTACGATCGAAGAACTACGCTTCACTCGCGTGCGGCGCCAAGATCGTCGCCGTCAACCCCGAGGCCGGCTCGGCAAGCTCCATCCTGTCGCCCAACAGGGACGAGTACATGCTCAACACTTGCACCAGCCGCATCTGGTTCGTAGTGGAGCTTTGCGAGGCTGTGCAAGCGCAGAAGATTGAAATAGCTAATTTTGAGCTATTCTCATCAACCCCCAAAGATATCGCTGTTTATTTCAGCGACCGGTTCCCCACCCGGGACTGGGCCAGCGTTGGACAGTTCACGGCGCAAGACATGAGAGACGTGCAAAGTTTTGATCTGTACCCGCATTTATTTGGAAAATTTATTAAAGTTGAGATGCTCTCTCACCATGGATCCGAGCACTACTGCCCGGTATCCCTTTTCAAAGTATACGGCACGTCAGAATTCGAAGTCTTAGAAAAGGAGAACTCGCAGCATCCCACTCATATTGACGAGGATGAGGATGATGAAATAATAGACGTGCCAGACATACCCGCTGCCGAGACAGAGCCGTCGAAGAACCTATTCGGTTCTGCGAGAGACGCAGTGATGTCTATCATGAAGAAGGCGGCACAAGCGCTGGTGAAAACTGAAGTTCCTAAAAACGTATCCTCAGAACACAACGATACGTCGACAGACAAAACGTACAAACGGTGTTGTTCGCCCAGCCATATTATAGTGTGTGATAATTGCAGTGAGACGCTTTACAATGAAGTGTACGAACTAATTAGCTGTAGCTCGGACAAGTTAGTGAATTTAGTGCGCCAGGTGTTCCTCCGCGAGACTTTAAAGTGTACTGGCATTTGTCAGCAGTACGGACTAGATTTTAAAAGTACAAAGACAATAGAGTTTAGTGATGAACGCGTCGCTTATATGCATGCTTTGTTCCCTCGGAAATATTTAGCCGCCCTGTGTAATATGTTAGCTATTAAAGAAAAGAAAGTTGTTTTGAACACGAGTTTTGAAACGGAACAGAATGTTACCATGAATGTAACTGTTGATGAGTCGCCGCAAAATGTAAATAGTGAAACGAATACAGAACTGGAAATAAAATTAGTTCCAGACAAAAATACAGCTTCTGATGACGAGAAAGCTAATGAAACAGCTCAATCAGAAGAGAGAACAACGACGGAAACTGTGACTGAAGGTTCTAACGTTCCTGTTGAGTTGCCAAAAGAGCAACACGAGTCCGTTGATGAAAAGATCGACGAAATACCCTCGATTGATGAGAAACCAACACAAGACCAAGTACCAGAAATTGTACTAGACAATGATAAGACTAGTGAAACTGTCATGGATGAAAATAAAGATGTTGTACAGAAGACTGAACCTAAAAATGGTAAAATTGAAGTAAACACAGAAAAATTAAAAGAACACAACATTGTTGAAGAAGTTAATGATCCGATAACTATAGATACTGAGAACTTTTTGACGGATTTCGACCAGATAGCGGTGGACCCGACACCTGCCGGGGTGCCAGCATCGCAGAATCAGAACCAAGGATCGACGACGCTGCAGAAGGAATCTGTATTTTTGAGGCTTTCTAATAGAGTGAAGGTCAGTATCGTACGTTATCTAAAACATTATCACTAGATAGATTGTTCTACTCAACTTACTGTTCTATTCAAATTGTTATCCATACTTTAATATTATAAATTCGAAAGTAATTCTTTCTGTCTGTATGTAACGATTTTACGACGAAACAGCTGAACTGATTTTAGTTAAACTTTGGGAAAGCACATAGTTAGGCTACTTTTTAATCCGCGACTTCGTCAGCATCCGTGTTAAACGACATTCACGCGGACGAGGTCGCGGGCAAAAGCTAGTGCTATTAAAATACAAGATAAAAAAACTTGTAAACTAAAAAAACGTATTATAGTAAGTAATCTTTGTTCCCCAAGCAACGATATAGGGGTACAAATAAGAGTATCTTTACTCATCTTTACACTGCCCAGGCTGGAGGCCCTAAAAATCACTTTTTAAGGCACCACAGGATTGTCCGGTTAAGCAGTCAACAACCTCTAGGTTGAACTGCGAGATGCCATTTAAAAAAAAAAATCATCTTTAAAATATTTTTATACAAATCTTTACTTTTCTTATTTCTCGATTTCAGACTTTGGAGCGCAACATGTCTCTTTCGGGTCAATACCTGGAAGAGCTGAGCAGGCGTTACAAGAAGCAAGTGGAAGAAATGCAGAAAACCTTTGAGAAAACAGTGCAGCAGATGACGGAGGAGCGACGGAAGAGCAACGACCGAGAGCAGAAGTACCTCGAGCAGATGACCAGCCTCCAGGAACAACTCGGACAAATGGCCGCTGCCATACACATCCTCATGGAGGAACGAGAAAGCTGGTTCGGCAACATCAACTTCTTCAAATTCGTCGTATTCCAGTTAATCATCTTCGTCCTAGTTTCCTACTTCATCTCCAGAAGGCGGAAAGCAGAGCCAGTCAATGTACCAGTCATAAAAAAGACCAAAAAGAAACAAGACAAGGTTAGGAGAAAATCCGTCGAAGGTGTCAGTGGACATGAGACTCCATCGGCGAAAAAGCGACGGCCCAGTGAGGAAGCGTTGCAAATAGCCAGGCAGTCCGCTGAGGAGACGAGCAGAGAGGAAGACGACGGTGAATGGCAAGTGGCGCGCAAGAACAGAAGAAGAAAGACATCGATAGTGCACAGAACCGTGGAGACGGAGCCCAGTGAGTGGACTCGACCAGACAGTATTGGAAAGCTACAGGACAATCCCATACCGTTGGATGAAGAGGAGTTCTTCGCTCCAGTGTCCGAACCGAAAGAGTTCAGCGAAATCGAGACGGCCAGTCTGCCGAAGCCGGAATTACCAAAAACAAATGGCTCGTTCTTCAACAACTTAAAGTCGAAAACGATGAAAACGCGGCGGCTGTCGTCTCCAGCGTTCCTACGGACACTGAGCAGGCAGAGTAGCAGGAGTACTCCTAGCCCTGTGGTCAGGACTTTAGAGCCAATCTTCAATGGAAACGTAAATAAGAAAGCTGCGTCAGAGTCGCCCACAGGAAGCTTGTGGTCCGAATCCACAGAAATATCACATAACGGACAGCAGGAAAACGAAAACAGTGGAAGCAAAAAGAAGAAAAGTCTTAAGAACATTCTGAAAAAAGTGTTTTGAGTGACATTATTAGTGATGTAACAGTGTCGTGTATTCCGCTTAAAGTTTTAAGCGCGTCGCTATTGTAATTTATTTCATTGCGAATATTAATGTTTAAATTATTGTATATTTGTTGTTAGTAGACCTCATAGGTGCCAATTGTGATAAATTAGGGAGCCTAATTGTTAGCGTGTTATATTTTAGTTTTGTGCGAAGATGTTTGCTTGTGAATGTATTGAATGGCGACAATAATGCGAAATTGGTAAGAAGAGTGCTAGTCTCGAGTGGGGAGCGATCGGTAAACAAAGAAACGGCATTAAATGCATTAATTTTATTCTGTGGTTTCATTTTTTAACATATCATAATATTGTACGATTCAAACTTTATGACCGCTCTGAACACGAGTTGAGTGGCTGCGCAGTAACAATTTCACGTATCAACGGGGATAAGGGGTGCGGGTTACTGCGCACTTTACAGCCGCCATTAAGTTTGTATCGGATTGTACCTATCACAGAAAATCGAACTGCTCTCATCTTAATTGAAAATTGGCTAGAATACAATGGAAATTGAGTTAAAAATTGCGTAGAAGATCTAAATAATTTTTTTTTGGTTTATGGGACGATCAATTTACAATATTAAATTTTAACTCTGTAATAACCATACTGTATTTTGTCTTATTTATATTATCTTACGCTATGATATTTACAAACAATAACAATAAGTCATATTATTATTGTATTGTGAAGTCAATATTGACATGTTTATAAAGAAAAATAAACGTCAAAATGCAACTTGATCAGATGCTGGTTGCTGTAATAACAATAGTAATGTGTGTTACATTATTAAATTGTTTCATTACATTATTATTAAACAATCGTCGTTGAGCGTGCAATTCCCTGAAACTAACATATTTAAATACCGCAAATTTCGACCTTAAGTTAAATCAGCGAGAGTGTACTTTCGCGGTATTTAAAAATTTTAGTTACGAATTGCACGCTCAACGACGATATGTAATATCAATAGGATTTTTTTTAGGATTTACATGGAAAGAATTCTGCACATCTTTAATTTATCTGAAACCTATGCAATGCCAAGAATACAGAATGAATTGGTCAAGAATTGAACAAAGCCAAATTCATAGTACTATCATTAATTCGGTACATGACACTATTAACAATATTTTTTTGCACACGAATCTATGTTTATTAGTCTGACCATCTGTAGACTCCCATGGTAATTCTCCGAAACACATCATTCCAAATTAATATACCTATCCAATAATCCTAAAACATTTAAACTTACGAAATAATAGTTACAGACTGCAAGAAATCCTTCAAATCTACACATTTAACATCTACAAGTTTCTTCTGGCGTGCAGACGTATTCAAATCTTTGACCGCCTGTTCGAAGTCCTCAGTATTGTAAACTTTACTACTGTTGCTAGCAAACAGTATTTCGTTAACTTCTTCGTATAGTTTTACTGTAGTTAAATGCTTGAAATGGCGCTTCAGAGTGTCCATTATTGATTGCTGGAGGTCGACGTCGCGGCAGACCAAGTTTAAGATGAAGTGGCCTGAAAAAAGAAGTGTTAATATCATACCTGTATTTTAACCCTTTCACTTCCGACTTCATATTAGTTGTCGTGCCTCGAGCGCCCGGCACAGTGAATAATATTAGTAAGTAATTCATCTAACTTCGGACATTATTTTTAGGAAGTTGTAAATGATTACTTAATTAACTATTTACCTAACATAAACATCTTCTTGGACTTAACGAGCTGTGGTATTTGGTCGTAAATATACGACGCAGGCGTAATAGACACAAAAATATTTGTCGGATTAATCCAACGTAAGCGGTTAAAAGGTTAAGAAGGGAGGTGAAGAGGGTCGGAATGGGCTATTTCGATTGTGGGGTAAACAGGTATAGACACTCATGATAGTCATGAAAACTGTCTGGAATGGTGTCGTATTTTTGGTAAGTATATTTTTATTTTAACTTATTATCTGCCACGTCAAAAAAAAGCCAAGCTACGAATTACGAGTTATTCCCGGTCGTCCCCACCCAGTCGTCACCACTAGGGACGAGTGGGGAAAAAAAAGTTTAATTGGTCCCCAGTGGTGACGATTGAAACTTTTTATTTCCCACTCGTTCCGCTATAGACCGAAAGTCAAAATGCAATAATAGGGATGTCAATAAGAGATTTCACGGATTGTTAAAAATAATTTAAAAAGACTGAGGCAATTAGACATGTGATTCACAAACAGTGTACTAATTGCCTCAGTCTTTTTAAATAATTTTTAATCAAAAACATTGTTCACTCTTGCACAGAAAGTCGTAATTAAAACATTTTAACAATCCGTGAAATCTCTTATTAAAATCCCCATTATTGTATTTTGACTCTCGGTCTATATCGGAACTAGTGGGAAATAAAAAGTTCCAATCGTCACTACTGGGGACGAACGAAACTTTTTTTTCCCACTTGTCCCCAGTGGGGACGACGGGGTGGGGATGACCGGGAATAATCCCGAATTACTACTCTATGGAATTAAGTTTCTATACGTAATGCCATAGAGTAGTAATTCGTCTGTCATGTTTGTCATGTAGTCGTGACCGTGGCGTGCTGGACACATTTTGATTTGTCATTTATACATGACTGTAGCGGTCAAAAGGTTAAGAAGGGAAGTGTATAGTATCGGGAGGGGCGAATTTCGATTGTGGGGGGTAGTATAGAAGTTGTGTCTTAGAAATTATTGGTCAGTGGTTTTTCATTGACCAATAATTAAATCTAAAATACACGATTAATTTTGATTCAATTATTCACTATAAATAAAGATGTTTAGTTGCTTTGAAAGCTAATAATAGCTGTTCAATTGAGCTGGCATTATGGTATTTTACTCTATACGAGAAAAAATCTATAAATATGTTATTGACATAGTTTAGGCATTAAGCAGTCGGAAAATGTAAGTTTTAGTTCAAAAAATAACAAAACAAACTTTTAAATTTAATTCAAAGTTTTCAGTATTTTTAATCTGTTATAAAACACCGTGAAGTAGTAGCGGCCATGTTATTACGCTGTACGGCTGTGTAAACAAAAAATTGTCAACTGTCAGTCAACCGATTGGCGTAAAATAGGCTTTGTACTTTTATTATTTTCGTAACCAACGTAATTTTTTCATTATTACACCTATTACAAAATATGATTTTAATTATTTTAAAATGATATACAATTATCATATTTAATATTAGCTCATTTGATACAAAACGAACTGACGTCATTTACGCTAAGCAATAGTGCGTCCAGTAAGAGGCGTTCTCGTCAAACAACGCGCGAAATTTGAAAACTGAAAATTTAGATGCATTTTTAAGGCACTTATTGATTGAATATAAATTTTGTGTTTTTTTTTGGTGGCATATTAGCACTACAGAATTTTATTGAGACACTTTTCAAAAATGGGGGTAATACCCTATTATGTCAACCAACAGAGCTCTTGACAGCTCATTAAAAATAGGTATGTCAATTCATTGGTGGTGTCTGAAGTTTACTCCCGAATTGTAACTAAAGAAACAGTCGTAATCGTCCCGCCCAACTTAGGAATAGCACACTTCGCCTTATGAGCGCCACCGTCGTCGGCTAATGTCCACAAGAAAACGTTGGACGTTGCTGCCCATCCTCTGGTCAATATCCCTCTGTCGCCTTCTACGACACCCACGGGTAGAAATAGGGTGGTGTTATTGGTGGCCGGCAACACACGGCTTATTTGTAGGTATTTACGATTAATTGTGGCTAGGTAGAATCCTCTCTGACGTTCAGAAGGTTAACATAGACACAAGTCCTTACCATCTTCAGTAAGTATATTCTTGACGTCTTCCAGGACTTGGTGGTCCAGGAACTGTTTGGGTGGACACGACAGCCCCACTGAACGGTCCTTGCTGTCCATGTCAAACATTACTGCCTCGTAGTGGTTACCTGCAAGATGAGAGGAATATTTGTATAAGAGTTAGTAAATAATTTAAAAATAATTTACAAATATTATAAAGGTGAAGAGTTTGTATGTTTGAACGCGCAAATCTCCGAAACTACTGGTCTGATTATGAAAATTAATTTGCTAATAGGATGCTACGTTATCCCTGATTGATATAAAGATAAAGAAGATTCGTTTATTAGAAAAAACATGTGTAAATAGATGCTTATTATAAGTATCACAAGGCATTCTTTGGCTCAACATGTTTGACCCTGACTGGTGTATAAACTAAGTCGAAAGACAATAACATTTCACAAGAATAAAAATAAATACAAAGATGCAACTTCTCTAATCTATATAATAAAAATGAATCGTTGTTCGTTAGTCTTGCTAAAACTCGAGAACGGCTACAGTGCGACCGATTTGGCTCATTTTGGTCTTGAAATATTTGTTCCGTGCGGGAATCGAACCCGCGACACGCAGCGCTAAAACCAATCGCACAGCAACTGCGTTAAATGTTATCAAAAAATATATATAGGGTGACTGGTAATTAGTGTACGATACTTAAACACGTGATTGTGTTCATGATAACAAACAACTTTCCCGAAGAAAAATTTTTTTTTGTACTGGTTCACTTTAGGTCACAGGCGTGCGCGCGCGTGAATTTCATACGGCTGTTGTGTTATTGTGATAAAAGTGAACCAGTACAAAAAACATTTTTTCTTCGGCAAAATTGTTTGTTATCATGAACACAATCACGTGTTAAAGTATCGTACACTAATTACCAGTCACCCTATATATCTGCCAGATATGTTAACCGAACCTATCGACCGCCAGTCATGTATAGATAACAAACCAACATGTCCCAGCACGCCAGAGTCACGACTACATGACAGACGAATTACTACTGTATGGAATTACACGTATTACTTGGCGCCGAGGGCACGGTTTGGTTTTTTGACCTAGCGGTCAAAAGGTCAACCTGTGTAACAGGGATGTGATTCTGTAAGACCTCAATCTAAACTTCGAATCTGAATCCGCTGTGAGTTCCTTGATTGGCATTCTAAAAATTTGGTTGATAATTCGAATTTACACTAGCGCCACCCTTGCGAGCGTGTCAGCGAGTTGAACTAAATTGATCTTTATCTATATATGTATGTATTTGTGTATGTATATCAGCTGTCTGACACCCATAGTACAGGGTCTCCCTAGTTTGGGGTCAGATGGCCGTGTGTGAATTGACCCCAGATATTATTATTATTACTATTGACAGGGAAATTTTGACAGATAAAGTATGAGATGACGCAAGAAGTGGCATTCTGTAAGGTACTTTCCCCGTCGCTTCGACGCTCACTTCGCACTTGAACCCGATTCAAAGTGTCAAATATATCAAGGTCATTTTGAACCTTATGCGAAGTGCGAGTGAATAGCGATGTGAGATGCGAGTTGTTGTTTGAATTTGAAAAGAAGATAATTCACCACCAACCTGTCTTAGCCTCATCCTTCAAGAAATTCAAGCCATCTTTAATTTGGACCTTCAATCTCTCATCAGTCTGTAGTTCAAAATGGTTCTTAGCGACTTCTAACATGGCGGGGTCAAGGTCAACGGCTGTGACATTAACATTTTCGTAGCACCTCCTGAGAAACATGCATAGGCTGCCTCCTCCAAGACCTAAGACGGCCACGTTGGTGGTAGCTGTCCTGGATATCTGGACTCCCACACACATGAATGAGTGGTATAGTGATATGTGACCGAAATCGACTACCAACTTGGTTTTGTTTTTTCTTTTTACTGAAAAGGGTGAAAGGTATTTTCTGTCAGATTATAAAGAAACGTGGCAAGATCCATACATTCATTATATGAAAAAGAAAAATACACTTAGAGGGTTTAAAATATTTTCCAATGCCGAGAATACATTACCAGGAGTAGATTGATATACTTATCATATTTTTAAACCCCCGCAAAATTAAAATATTTCGAAATGAAAATAACACTTTTTCGTTTCATCTCGTTGCTCATTTTGTGTTTATAAAAAAAAGAAAATGACAAGTGACATTAACGAATCTATCAAATTGGCAGACAAGTGGATGTGACAAGTGTGTGGAACAAAATAATATTATTTGTGACATTATTTCCCACTAAAACGATGCAATTTCGGTGTAACTGCGAAACGTCAGTTTCACTGTTACTGTCAGCCGCCGTTTTGTTCTGAAATAATGAGCTTTTTGTTAAACTATTCACTTTTAACATCCATTTTTATTGCGAGGCTTTAAAATATTGTAAATGCCTGAAGATACTCTTTAGACATCTCTCTAAACATCTTTATTCTTTTTGTTCATATTTTTGCGATGTAGGTATTTTTGCTACCAACAAAAACAGTTCAGTTTGAAATGGAAGATGGATGGTGTTTGTCAATGTCATGTCAAATGTCGTTGACATTGTGTTTCAAAGTAATTAAATTGGTTTTAGATATTAAAGGTCACGGAATAGAAAAAAAACAAGTGGACTCCCAAGCGTGTCACAATTATGCGAAAAAATACGTTAAATAATAATAACCTTCGTCCGTTGTAATAAGTCTTCATTTTATTTGAACAATACATTCAATTTTGACCAAAATATGATTTGTCTCAAGTACCCAATTTGTCGATCTTGGAATTGATGTAATTTCTCGACATTAAGAGCACTCAAAATTAGTCTTCTAAAAACCATTCCAAAAACATCCAACCTCAACCAATCCCAAACAACCGATCCATCCAAAACAACCTTGGTTGACTGGTAGAGAATGGTTAAGGCATTAAGTCCGCTTTTGTACCGTTGTGCATGAAGTATAAATAAATAAATAAAACATCCTTACCAGTCTTCAACTTGGCTTCCGACTGCACTAGAAACTGGTTGTCCAAGAACACGAGCCTGCGATGCGTGGCGCCCTCTACATCTACATCCTCGACCACAAAGTCTCCGGTAAACTGCGAGGAGCCTTCGAATACCTTCACTCTTCGACCTACATCGCTGCCAAGTGAGAGGAACGGGATCTGGAACCATGAAAATTGCACTTACAGTGGGTATACTAAAAATTGACACTTTGAAACGTAGGCCTCCCCCAGAGATCACTAATCTCTGGGGGAGGCCGATGTTCACCATTGGACGGTAATAGGCTGATATGATGACTGCATTGGTGTTATTTTATGAAAAAATATATTTCTTTGCATACAAATAAATAAAATTAAAGTGTCTGTTTGTAATGTCAACATAACAGCTTTTTATTAAATGCATATGAAAGTATATACCTATAGGTACCTAACCTACTAATATAAAAAAAAACAAACATTTTAAATTTTGTCTATCTGTCGATGTTCTTTATCAGATAGTTGATGTTATAAGGTGTAACTCAGGCTACATTTTTTAGAAAAAAAAAATAGGGTTCCGCGCAGAAAAAAATTAGAGCCCCGCTGATAACCGACAGTCACTTGGACGAAGTCCCGGGCGTCAACAAGTATTAAATATAGTATCTATAGTAGGACTTCTTTGGAAAATACAGGCGTCTTATAACAATACAGCCTTATATTATAGACACTTAGAAGTATATTGAATGTTTTGGTGAAAGAATAATGAAAAAATTGACGACAGGGTTGGCGCAGTGGTTGAGCGATCGACTGCTGCGCTGCGTGTCGCGGGTTCGATTCCCGCATGGAACAAATATTTGTATGGCCTACAGATAGTTGTTCCGGGTCTGGCTGATTGTGTATGTGAGTTTATATGTTTGTAAACGCACCCACGACACAGGAGTAATTCCTAGTGTGGAGCAACGTTTTAAAAAAAAAGAAAAGAAAAAAAAGAAAAGAATAATGAAAAGCTTCTTCAAAACTTAACTAATCACAATTATCTACTAAGTAGCACTTTGCCCGCAACTTCGTACATGTGAATTTTCTCAAGGATTCCTAATTTTTTCAATTGATAAATATAGCCTATGTTACTCAAGGATAATGCAGCATTGTATTGGTGAAAGAATTTTTGTAATCGGACCAGTAGTTTTTGTATTAAATCGTAACAAACAAACAAATCTTTTCTCTTTATAACATTAGTTTACATTACCTGCCCCGTCAATCCATACGGTATCAACATCTTGGCTGCGTGTGCTAGTTCTTCCTTCACAGCGTCCAGGGACTCAAACTTGTGTCCTCTACGCAGCACTGCGACCACTAGCCTGCCGAAACGAGCAGAGTCCTGTAACTGGCGGCGACCGGCCGGTGTGCCGAATAACCACTCCGATTCTCTGGAACATTCCAGAAGAGATATTGGGTATATTTATTCACGAGGATACATTCTGTACATAATGCTTTATTGAATACCACGCAAGTACACATTCCTCTTATCTGTAACGAAATCTCCAGGAGATTCGCGTCAATTGTTTAACTATTGTGTTTGTTAATTGGACAGTTGAGCTCATAGACACACACACACACATACCCGCTCTCTCATACACACACACTATTTCTTTTCTTTTCTATTCAATATATTGACCAAGACATTCATTGGTTCCTAAGAAAACTTCAATAAATCTGAAGCTGGTTAGGATCTATTTTGTTTGACTATACATTATGAAGGTACTATTTCTGCCCGGAAATGGAAACAAACCCCCAACTCATAGTGCAGACTTCGATCGTCACCATTGCGCGTAAATCGAGCTGTTACCCCCTAGATTCAACATGAATGATGTAACCTAAATTTGTAATATTCTATTGATTTTAAAAGTGTTCATGGAGTTTCTTGCTCGTTCTTCTCCATAGAAACCTACTGTTTGGAACGAGCAACTAGCTGCAACTTTTTGACTGACTGACTCCTTGACAATTCAAAAGTGCCTGTAAATGGTTTATATGAAATAAATGATTTGAGTTTGAGTTAAATTCATTCAAGAATTATCGTCCAAAATTATTGCCAGAAAACGACGCAAGAATAGCTATGTTCACATCATTTGTTTACCAAACAACGTCCTTTGACGTAAATACCTACTATCGTTTGGAGTTCATTGCTCAAGCGCAGTTTTCTTGTTGATCAACACTTCTATTTTTAAACTACTGTACACCAAACAATGTGGGTGTGGTCTGCGTAAAATAGCCACACAAAATAATGTGCTAAATGTAGGTATCAGTCATACCGGATGCAGCTGAATACCGTGTTTTACGACGAGCGACGGCCTTTCTGACCTCCACAACCCAGGGGTACCACGATACCCCTTGCTATGACTAGTTGTCAGACTTTCTGGCTTCTGATTACCCATAACGACTGTCAAAGATCGAAAGACAGCCGGGAAACTGGACTTAATATAAGTTTAAAATGGCCAATTCGACTTGAGCAAGCGGTCAGTTGGTAGTCAATGCTCGGAAAAGAGGCCTTTGCCACACCTGCGTGGCCTGCCCTGGCGCTGCTAGTATGAAGCCTGTGCCCGTAAAGGCACCGAATAAGGCGGATAATGGGGATGGTTTCGTGACGGTGCAAAAGAGGAAACGCCGATCACGGAAGAACGCGAACCGCTGCGGCGGAGGACATCGTGGAGTACGTGCGCCGAAAGACGAAGTACACGCCGAGGGTGCAGTTACTGGAGTCGCGCCACAACGTTAATTTCAAGGCGTTTGTGGTGCGAGTACCGAATTGTTTCCTGCCCCTCGTCATGGAAGAAGACTTTTGGCCGCAGGACGTGGTGTTCCGTCGCTTCCGCGGACAAGTGCCACAGGACAGCACAAAGACAATTTAGTGCAAAGTGAAGTGCTACTAACAATAGTCTTAAGTCTTTACTACTAACAAAAGTTACAAATTATAAAATATGTATGTTTAGGTTAAGGTATTTATCTATGGGCCTATGCAGCCTGAAAATAAATGGATTATTATTATTATTATAATTTTTTTTTATTTATTACCTACACTACTACCAAAATAATAGACTGTACAAATATGTGCGTGTGTGTGCGTGTCTAATCCGACTTGAGCAAGCGTGGTAGTCAATGCTCGGAGAAGAGGCCTTTGCCACACCTGCGTCATTTATTTTTTATTCATTACCTACACTACTACCAAAATAACAGACTGTACAAATACGTGCGTGTGTGTGCGTGTCTACGCGCCGCTCGAACTCAAAGCAGTTCCCAGAGCAGTCGTTCGACGCGGGACGAGGTGAGGAACAGTTTCGGAGGGAGGCGGAGCGTGTCGCTACTGTACGCCTACGGTAGTACTAATACTTATACTGTGTCTTTGTCGTCATCATCATCTAGCCTTTTTCCAACTATATCGGGGTCGCCTTATTAAAAAGTTCTGATTTTTTTTTCATATTAGGTGAGACATTCCCTATGGCGAAAAGAAATATAACAATGGAGGCGTTTGGACAACTGATCCTGTCATGGCAAACGGGAACGGCAAAAGTGCCTTAGATATTAGGTACCTTTTCAATTTCATACCAGAAATCCATTCCATCCCCTGAGTTAAAAGTATTCGAGCCGGGTTTCAAATCGCAATAGTCCTTTAGTATTTTGGCGACATAAATCATAGTTGCGAAGTTTATTACCGTAATGTACCTACGTTACTACGCAAGTTTCCCATCGCGACGTTCGTTGTTGCGAAAGTGAAACGGTGAGGGGATCTATGGTTTTAAAAAAAATGTTTCATCTTCAGTGGTATCCACTTTAAAGGTCTTGATAGCGAATGACCCACATTTGGCCAGGATCGGCCGTTTTACAATAAAATTTTCTAGGGAGGCGCAATTAATGGCACCTGTAAATGCGTATTTTAACGAGTAAGTGAGAACGCGATAACAACGTTCTCAGTTACTCGTTTGTTTTCGAGTTTTGAGTTGGTTGAAACAAAAAAAAATCAATCACGCTCACGTCGAAGTTCCTTCGATGGGGGGATGGGCGCTCTTAAGTACTTATTGTGTTATTTATTGAATCTAAGTATGGTT
The DNA here is from genome assembly GCA_947361185.1 of Charanyca ferruginea. Lineage (NCBI taxonomy): Eukaryota > Metazoa > Arthropoda > Insecta > Lepidoptera > Noctuidae > Charanyca > Charanyca ferruginea. The sequence continues at coordinate 34,175,765 of OX376057.1, forward strand.
AATTTAAAGGTCATTAATTATACTTTCAGTAGATACCAATGTTAACTGGGTTTTCTGTAACGCATACAGAAAACCCAGTTAACCCAGTTAACATTGGTGGACATGGCTGGACATGCTTGAATGTTATTTTCAGAGAGGAGCGATTTTGATAACGATTTTTGAGCGAATTTCTTCCATAACAGAGTGCTCGGAAACGGAAACGCAATATCGAACCAATAGCACTATCGAATAAAGAAAGTCCAGGTAAAATACCTCAGGTGACAATCATAAGTCGTTATTAATACTCGCTCCAGTAACTATTTCTGAACAACTATGATGTATGAGCGACTGCTGCCAGAGACAAGGACGGCTTCGCGTATTAAATGAGGTAATCGTAGTGGCAGAGATGAATGGACGTCACTTATCATTATTTATTAGCACATATTTCTAAGTCTGGTTGGTTTAGAGGTGAATGTAGCTTTAATTTAAACTGAACCTAGTTAACTATATTGACAAATAGGTAAACTTATTTATAACTGTGATTATTATTAAGGATTGTGAAGCTGTAAATTTTCATACAAAAAGCGATAACGTTTGACGCCCCGTAAACTTAGCCCAATTTTCATATTTTTCTGAAAATCTGGGTCTGTACGTTTTTTTTTAATAAGAAATATTGCGTATGATATAATTGCGTATTATTATTATTATTATTATAAGAAGTCATCTAAATATCTACATTTTCGACTCAAAAACTTGCTCAAGCGTTTTTATTATTTTAAATTAAACTATACTGAATTACTCAAAAGGAACAGATCTAGTAAGGTGTACTGAATTTAATGAGACGAAAATTGTGTCATTTCGTAAAGGTTTAGGGGGGTAATAACGTTACCTCCCAAAACAATATTTCAGAAAGGAAATGTAGGTAATTGCCTCCAAGACTTGAAACTCTCTATCGCACGATACGGGTCGGGGGCAGGGGCATTGTATTTGTATTGTTCACCCAGAGGAAAGCAGAGCGCACGGTATGAATCAGATAGCAATTTTGGAAGACGACACGGTTGGCTCAGTGGCTGAGCGATCGACTGCTGCGCAGCGTGTTGCGGGTTCGATTCCCGCCCAGGGTAAACATTTGTGTGATGAGCACTTGTGTTTGCCTTGTGTCTGGGTGTTGTTTATCTATAATATGTATGTATTTACAACAACAAAAAAATGTATTTGTGTATGTATATCAGCTGTCTGACACCCATAGTACAGGGTCTCCCTAGTTTGGGGTCGGATGGCCGTGTGTGAAAATGTCCCCACATATTATTATTATATTATTAAATACCTAATCGCCCCGCGTATCGGCACTTTACAATCCTCTTCAGTTAGATCAATATCTATATGTGTACCAAAACTGAGCTAATTCTGTTCACGCTTAAACGGCTGAACAAACATCGTTCCATCCTCACAAACTTTCGCATTTATAATATTAGTAGGAATTCCAGTCGTTCCAGTTGGGTGATCAATGTGTGGGCAGACGCACCTTAAAACCGTCGTAAAACTGATATTTCTTAGAAATAAAGCCCGTCACATACGTAGCTATAATATATATTATATTATAGCTAGCCACCAGACACGGTAGTTACATTATAACAATATATTTTCGTGCATAATAGTTCTGCGGTCGTTGTTTGCTGGTCATTTTTGTTATTTTTACGTAATAAAGATATATATTATAGCTGAGTCTGTGGTCACTCGAAAACTACTATAGAAAAAATAGATCGTAATATGCCTTGCTATGAATTATATTAAATAGGTAACTATATTATAGCTACGTCTGTGACGGGCTTAACGCAGTCTAGAAATTATGTGGTTTTATGTCATAAGCTGTAAACTGATATAATTAGAGCTTTAAAATATTCTGGAGATTTTAATCACCTTTTCAAAAATAAAATTATTTTTGAACAGTAAAGACAAGATTTTATGAGATAAATAAATATTATGAATTTATGACAACTTTTATGTTTGTAATTTATTTAGACAGAGATATTTTAGGAATGTCTCCTTGCCACCTTATCCCATGTAAGATCATCAAAGACAATTTGGCGGGCATCAGTGACATGAAGATAATTCTCAGATTTCATTTAGAAAATACCATGACGCTACTTCGAGCATTCAAATAAAATATTCCTTGATTAAGTTTTATCATTGCTTTTAAATAATTCGTATAAACATACTCTTAATTAAATAAAAATAAGAAAGTTATTGTTATCTATCCGGTAAACTGTTTTTATACCAATAAAGAATTTTGAAATTTTACATTTTAACATTAGACTATATCAAACTTTGTGCGTGTCTTTTATAAAAAAAAATCTCAAGCTTTTGTAATTTTAATTATAATTAGTGAATTTTAACGTTTCAGTAGAATAAAAATGCATTCTAATATTATAAAGACGTAAAATTTGTTTGTAAGTTTGTATGTAAGGGTAAACTCCGAAACACCTCATCCGATTTTTAAAATTCTTTCACCAATAGGAAGTTACGTTATCCCTGAGTGCTATGGGGTATAATGCGTCATCAAAATATTAGGGATCGCGGACAAAGTCGCGGGCAAAGTGCTAGTATAAAATAAAGTATTTATAACACTTGACATTGTATAAGAATTAACTATTTTGATTTCAACTAATTTATAATTTTATTGGGGGCATTTAACTTTAATTTTAATATTTTTACACCGGCAACTGTAAATAATGTGAAATTGTTAATTACTATTAAGATCTTGATGTACCATTTACTTAGAAATAAATTATATTATTATTTTATTTTGGGACACTGGGTCCGAAGCCGACTCGCAGAGACCCGTTTGACTCTTTACTCTAAAATAAAATCAGGTGAGGTATCAACCAACGATTATCCCTTTACGCAAGTGTATCCAAGGAAAACCCCCGGTTGTGGTGCATGCCACGAAAAATAAAATTAGATTATGGAGTTGCGTGGATATAACTGACTGTTACTTGGGACTATGCAAGCTCTATAGGCCCTGCCTGAACAAGTTATCATCTACGTAGTCTTTTCCCAACTATATTGGGGTCGGCTTCCAGTCTAACCGGACGCAGCTGAATATCAGTGTTTTACATAGAGCGACTGCCTTCTCTGACCTCCACGACGCAGTTACTGGTAAAACGATACCCCTTGGTAATACTGGTTGTCAGACTTTCTGGCTTCTGACTACCCATAACGACTGCCGAAGATCTACAAATGACAGCCGGGACCAGCGGCTTTACGTGCTTTTTGAGGCACAGAGAGGTATGAAATGGATGGCCACGGACTGATCGCGATATACCTAGCCTGACCAATATTAGTATACGCGGTAAATGGCAGGTCACACTCACTTACACTCACTTCAGTCGAAAGACGTTCACTGGTGGACATAGGCCTCCCCCAATGGGGGGGGGTTTTGCCATAATCGCCACGCAGGCGGGTTGGCGATCGCAGTATGGTTGTTACAAAGGCACAAAGAACGCTGCTGCCCTTTCTCTGGTGAGTCCCTTAGTCGCCTCATACGACACCCACGGGAAGATATGGGATGGTGCCATTCTTTACGTCCGACACCATACGGACAAATTGGCAGGTATTATAATTATAAAATAATAATAAAATACCTACCTAAAATTAATGAGCCTTTCTCAAAACTTTAACACGAAAACTTTGGAAGCAATTTTTGTTTTAAACTTCAAAATCGTTTTTTTAGCAAACTTCCTTGATGCGATTTGTTAATAACTAAAATAATATCGAATGCACTTTCGCACGTCCAGTGCGGCGTTCAAGAACTTTACATAGGCGGCCCTCACTGCGTCTGACGCTTCTTTTATGCGCGTCGAAATATACTAGGCAGAAACTGTGGGTGTTCTTGCAAAATATTGCACGTATTTCTAATGTATTTTTGTAACTATTCAAAATTTTATAAAACATCTCGATACTGGACGAGATGTCTTTTGTTTTAATATTGATTAAATTAATCGACTAATGGGCCAATAAAAATACGGTGCTGCGCTCCAAGATATGCAGCCATGCTTAGCTGGGACTGGGTCGGCCACATCTGTCGCATGTCGAACGGATCATGGGCTTAAACAATCACAATGTGGGTCCCGGAAAACGTTCAGCGACATCGTGGTATCGTAGGGCTTACAGGAGGGATTGGTTCACACTGGCTCTAGACAGAGCGGGTTGGAAAGGAGAAAGGGAGGCCTTTTCCTGCATAATATTAACTGGGACGAGGTTTGACAACAAGTTAAATAATAGGCTTTGAAAAACTGGGGATTGAAAACGAGGTTTCAGCTGTAGTCGAGAGTTAAGCACTTTATAAACCAATCCTGTATGTCTATTCTGTTGCAATCTCGTTCGGTGAACACCTAGGTGAAGTGAGCGGTCATCTGTCCCGATGCTAGAGATTTACAAAGCAGACGGACGGATGACAGCTCACTTCACCTAGGTGTTCACCGAGGGAGATTGTAACAGAATAAAAGTGCCGGTACTTATATTTAAAAATGTTTTCATTTATATATAACATTGTAACATAACACACAACTGTTACCAGACCAATCGATCGATCGTCGATCGACGGTATCGATAGATGGTAGAATGGATTAGTCGACGTCGATCGATAGTTTCTACCAGACCAATCGATCGATCGTCGACCGACGGCATTGATCGATGGTAGAATGGATTATTTGACGTCGATCGAGCTGCTTGATTATTATTACAGATGAATATGGATAGCTGTGGTTAATCGATTAGTGTCGGCCGATGCCATCGACCGGCAATCGATCGATTAGTTAGTGAAACGGCATCCGTCGATCAGCGAAAGCTACCACACCAATCGATCAACGTTGATCGATGACGATTGATGGCATCGATCGACGATCGATCGATTGATGTAGTAACACCCTAACTCTATCTATCACTACATATTATAAATTAAAGTCTCTCGTCGCGCTTAGTTTATTTATTTATTTTGCCCAATGCGCCTTTATTTGTGATAAATGCAATTTATGTTCTGCAATTCTGAAAATCATTTCACTAATAAGAAACGTTATCTCTGAGGCTATTATAACATTTGATTATCAAAAAAAAAAAAGGAATTCCTAAAGAAGTGATTACAACATTCATACATCACACACCGCACAGAAATACAGACACACACCACACACTACACTAAATACTCACACTACCACAGACCACACACACTAACTCGTACACACTACACACCTAGATCTTTGTTTTTTATTTATTGTTTATACTAAAAATATGTACACGTGTTTTTCTAATTCACCCACTACGACAGGGGGTCGGAACTGTTTCTTCTAAACACAGGCTACCCTGTAGCCTATCTAGGAGAGCAGTAATCCTCCCACTAACTAGATGTAAGGCAATCATTATCCTTTGTTTACCTCACCATGTATCTAGTCTTAGTGAAACAATAAACTTTATTATTATTATTAATTAAAAATTAGGGGAAAAGCTTGGTTACAAATAAAGAATACCGATTTTTAATGAAAAAAAAAGGTTTAACACACAATCTTTTGCAGCAAACATACGGAAATTATTTTCTTTTATCCATATATACAAAAGTTTCTTCTTTCTCAATAAAACGAAGTCAGTGGGCGATGTTTACGCGTTGCTACTATTTTCGACAGTCATTCAGCAGACTACCTATGTTGTTATTATACTGTTTTATATTCTCTGTTTTACCTTACTGAAATAAACGTACAGGTAGATGTTTATGTCTTACCTACATACACTCGCGAGCAACTAAATCGACTCAATCCATAAGCACGCATATTTAGCTTTATTTTTCGGAAAATACATATTTTATTTATAAAAACCATATGTTCATTAAATGCAACATTACTGATAACTTTTACGCAATAAGACGCAAGCGTGTGTCGTCGCTGTTGCGCAGAGTACGCGGCAGCAGCAACGACATTCTGAAGATAGTTGCTAGTAAATATCAGTGTCCGATGCTCTCGCCCTGGGTTAGTATTGTGGTTGCGAAGGTGAAATAAATTAATGTATTAATTGTTATTTATAATTTTAATTCTGTTACAATTCTAATTCTGTTATAATTTTAATTCTGTACCTACTAACATAGTTTATAAGCTCCTATATTGTTACTGACTATTATGGATCATGATCTCTGAATTTAAAATAAATATTATTATTATTGTTATTAAAAGCTTGACAGTTTAGCTTTACATCAACACCACTATCATAAAAAAAATACTCAGTACTTTTTTATTTAAGCAATTTAAACGGGTGTATAGGAAAATTCACACTCTACGGTACACACAACTTGTGCTACGATCCACCCCTATAAGAACCCTCACAACCGATTTCCCTTATCAGTAATCCAGCCTGTCCCTTTGCTGTCCTCCCCCAGCGACGCCCTAAGCCGAGGCTCGTACCCTACAGGGGGTGCCCTTAGCGTGTAGTCGCTTAGTTTGTAAGTTATTTTGCCCTGGCTGGAGGCCCTAAAATAATATTTTTTAAGGCACCACTGGAAAGTCCGGTTAAGCAGCCGACAACCTCCTAGGTTGACCAGCGAGATGCCATTCCAAAAAAAAAAATCCTTACCAGTCGCTTATCAGAAGTTGACCTGTACACATCTCTGCAAATTGCACTCATTGTTTTGATGAAACTACACTACACTGACATAACGCCTGAAGAAGCTGCTCAAGTTGTTGCTCTGTTGCAACAAGGACTCAGTCAGCGAACAGTTTCTACCCAGCTTCACTTGAGCCAGTCTGCAGTATCAAGAGTATACAGAAGATTTCAAGAGACTGGTGCCTTTAATCGGAGACCAAGAGCCAGCCGCCACCGGTGCACTTCAGCGAGAGACGACCGTTTCATCGTTTTAACAGCGCTGCGAAATCGGCACCTGACAGGTGTGGGATCCCTTTTTCGCATAATAATGTTCTTTTTCCTAATATACTTTGGCATAACTGTTTTGGCATTTTATTTTGCCACAATAATACATTGCAAAATTATTTTTTTGGCATACAGTTTATGTTGGCATATAATTTTCTTGAAGGCTAATTTGTTTTGGCATAATTTTATTATGTTACTGTGCCAATCTATAGTGCCACGCTAAAGTATTGTTCTAAAAATTGAATATATTGGGCTACAAAAGTTTCTGGCAGAAACGAATCGCTGCAAAACAGACTCCACGTAGTCATCTCTGCCCTACTCCTAGAGTGTAATCTAAGCCCGCATACACTCTAGGGATCAAACCAAAGCTGCGGTGGTGAGCGTAAAACACATCTGTGACGACAAGCTCGCGTGGGACCGCCGGAGCCCCACAACGCCGGAGCCGTGACGGAAACCATGCCTGCTGCATGTAGCATGTAACATGCAGCAACAATAATGCAACAATAAATGTAAAAAAAATGTAATAATGTGTATAAATGTAATAATGTAGCAACATCATTAACATTATTATTATAATTGTTTACATGTTTGAATGCTTGCTGCATGCATGGTAAAAATATGTTTTAATATCATTATATAAATAGGAGGAGGGCTGACAGCTACCGACATTATTCAGGACCACGTTGTTCCCTACGCAGGATTTGTCAGCGAGAAATTCGTGTTAATGCATGACAATGTCCGGTGTCACACGTCGCGTATCACTCGGCAGTTTCTGGACGAAGTGAATACACAGACGATGGACTGGCCTGCACTCAGTCCAGATATGAATCCCATCGAGCACTTATGGGACGAGCTCAAGAGAAGGATCAGGACTACTCTTCTATTTCAATGGTCGAAGGGACAGGATTTTTTTTTTTTTATACTTCATGCACAAAGGCATTAAGTCCGCCTTTGTACCTTTGTGCATGAAGTATAAATAAATAAATAAAATCTGTCCCTTCGACCATAGAAATAGAAGAACTGAAGGCGGTGTTATTAGAGTGGGACGGAATTCCTCAAGACACCGTCAAAAAATTGATCAGGTCGATGAAGAATCGACTGCAAGCTGTGATTAGAGCTAGGGGGGCAATACCAAGTACTGAGACAATACATTAGGTTAAGCTTTTTAACATTTTTTTGTTTTATTTTTAAAATAACTAACCATCGTACATTTTTCTAAGTTCCTATTTTACCTATACTTTCATCCAGATAGCATTAATTTTAAAAGACGTGAATAAATGTTGAGAAAAATCATATTAAAGCTGAGGTCTCAAGCTTTCAAACGCTATAATATATTTTTAAACAAGTAATGTATTTTTCGAAAAATATATGTATTTATGCGCACGTATGGGTTGAGCCGATTTGGTTGCTCGCGAGTGTAGTTTATTTATGTTTTAATATTGTTTTCGACAAAAGCTCAAGCTAAAAAGGTGCCCGCGGCTAAGGAAAAGTCGAATGAATCAATCGGTCATGGTTAAGCAACACTTGCCGCGGTCATTCCGTGGATGGGTGACCATTTATTTTATACCAGACCCGTCCGTGCCTCAAAACGTAGAGCCGTTGGTCCCGGCTGTCGTTCGTAGATCTTTGACAGGCGTTTTGGGTGGTCAGAAGCCAGAAAGTTTGACAACCAGTCTTACCAAGGAGTAGGTATCGTGTTACCCAGTAATTGGGTAGTGGAGGAAAGGCAGCAGTCGTTCCATGTTAAACACCGGTATTTCGCTGCGTCCTGTTATGCTGGAAGCTGACCCCAACATGATTAAAAAAAGGCTGGCAGATGATGCTGATTCTCTGTTTTTCCTTCAAAGTCAAAGTCAAAGATTTATTTGCAGAAAAATATGGTTATAAAAGTTCTTATAGATATAATAGTAGCTTAACATATTTTATCATAACATAATGACATGCAAATTTCGGGTATTCAATTAAGTCATTTAGATTTAAACTGAAAAAATTCTTTTAAAGTGTAGAAGGAATTCTCAATTAACCACCCGCGTAAAGCCCTTCTGAAGCGGACCATTGGAAGTTCTTTAATTTGGTCAGGAATCTTATTATAAAGGAGTTGTTTCAAAATGTATGGAGCCTGGGCCCAGTCCTTGTACACCATACTTAATAATAGGGAAACACATTTTAAATAGTTCTCAACTGTCCAATTAATTTAAAATAGCTTTGTGAGCAGGTAAAACACAAGAAATTGCACTTGAAATTGCAACACACAACAAAAGCAGTCATGGCGGTAAGCTGTCATTTTGATTGATTAATGACGTTTGACATTTATAATTCTGATTTTCTGCGTCGATTTGTGGATAGGTAAGTAAACAGATGGGAACGAAACGGTATTAAATCCAAAAAAACGAAAGGGAGGTTGTTATAAAGTACTCTAGAAACTAGAAACAAAACGAAACGAAAGTGACTGAAGTGAGCCTGTTGTGACACTGACAGCTGACAGTTCTCTTTCTATGATCAATGGTCGATCTATGGTTTATAGAGTAGCTAAATCTGAGTGACGCCATGTTGAAAATCCATAAAAATGATTGTTAAATTATCAATTTACTACCATAACAGTATACATTTAAATGAATTATCTGTATTTTTCCCGGATTCTACGGATTTTTCTCTTTTTTTTGAAGTGGTGTACATAGACTGGGCCCAGTATGAAACATGTCCTTTGAATGCACATAGGATAGCAACTTCCCTTGATAGCCTTACTGAAATAAACATACCTGGTCTGGCAGATGTTATTGCTTATCTACCTATCTATCATCATCATTATCATGTCAACCTTTAGAAGCCCACTGTTGGGCATAGGTCTCCCCTAAGGGGGGGTTCAGACGTAATCGCCATGCTTGGCCGATGCATGTTGGCGATCGCAGTAGGTGTTATGGTACCCAAAAGGACGCTGCTGCCCATCCTCTAGTAAATATCCCCCTGTCGCCTTCTACGACATCCACGGGTAGCAATGGGGTAGTGCTATTCGCGGCGGCAAGGACAAATGCAGGACCAATAAATTTTCGTCCTTTCCAAAGACACTTGGGGTCGTTGGTGTCACACGACGGTCTTCCAAAGTCTAGCTACTGAGAAATTCGTGGAACCACCCTACAGGGTGGTCACACACATTGTCTTGATTTTTTTTAGGGTCCTGATGATTCTTAGGTTGGGCCTAAGAATTCTCAAGACTCAAGAGTCAAGACCCCCAGTTCAGTAGTCGTATGACCACAAGACCAATAGGTTAGTCAATGGGGTAAGTCTGCATTTTCACCAGAGACGTGCGGGATGCGTAGCGAGGTATGTGTAATGACCAATAACATCGCTTCATTGTCATAACTTGTACTTAGCTAGCGCTGTAATTGGCTAATTTCACACACATCCCACATCCTCGCACGTCTTTGATAGAACGCAGCCTTAAGCTTAGAACGCACTGCGATTAATCGTGACCAATTTGGTAATAGCTGAAAACACAAAACCGCGTACGACCATGCACTGCGGCTGGCGTTTTGCTTAATTTAATTTCAGTATCACAATGGATTTCTAGCGAACAGCGTGTGTATATAGCTTTGGTTTCCAAATAAAAAAATATATACTTCTATACTTAATATTATAAATGCGAAAGTAACTCTGTCTGTTACGCTTTCACGATGAAACGGCTGAACCGATTATGATGAAATTTGGTAGCTTGAACCCTGGGGAAGGACATAGGCTATTTTTTAATCCACAAGTTGGTCTGCATCCACGATAACCGACATTCACGCGGACGAAGTCGCGGGCAAAAGCTAGTGTAATAAATATAAATTGTTAAGTTACTCACCTTCCCTGTGGCACGATAAACACTGCATATTTGTTGATAGCCTGTGATCGCTTTTGATCTACCACATACAGAGTATATCGCGGCAACGCCTCGCCAGGCTGCATCAGGTCCAGAGAAACCTAGAGAAAATAAAAAGTTTAGCCGCTTAAGTACAATAAAATTGGTAATTAAAATTACCAGCAAAAATATGGCCTCAAGTGCAAATAGTACCACTGGACGTTTTTTGAATTTAGTCGACGTTTTCTGTAATGTAATGTCTTACAATCTGTTGCTAATGCATGTAGTTTAATACGTTTTGAAATTCCGCTCATTTTGGTATACGACAACACCATACACGGATAAATTAAAAAGTCAAAATAAAATAATTTAAAAATATTTTATTCCCGAAATTGGCACAAAGATGTAATTAGTGCCACATTACAAAAAAAAAATATACATATATTAGTTATAGTCAAAATGGCGGCCACCGCAAAAATAATATTTTTAAATATTTTTTTTTATCTCTTCTAACGGTTTTTTAATTCACGTCGGTAATCGGCCCTGCAAATGACTCACTTATTTAATATCTCTTTTCTACGCTTTAGCGAATAATAAATATACAGAAATTCAGGACTGAGGGGTTGTACGAATTGATTGGTTATGGATAAGCTATGCTTGCCGCGGTTGGTCCGTAGATGGGTGACCATTCATTTCATACCGAGACTCCTCCGTGCCTCTGAAAGGACGTAAAACCGTTGGTTGTAATTCGTAGATCTTTGACAGTAGTTAGGGTAGTCTGAAGCCCGAAAGCACAAAATATAAAGGGTTCAGAAGGACGGCTCCCGCCATCTTCAAAAATAATTACCTAAACTTGCCAGACTCACTAGGGCTGCTACTGTATTGACTCTGTAGGTTTTATTTGTGACAATATGAAATTTTATTGACACTGGTTGGAACTCTATGGCGAATGCTACACGCTCGATATTTATCGCGATAGGCGAATGCTACACGCTCGATATTTATCGTGATATTTGGATCGCGATCCAGGATCGTGATATTTATCGAGTGTGTAGTATAACGGATCGTGATATAGATCGCCTTATACTACGCGCTCGATAAATACCGTGATCCGGATCGCGATCCAAATATCACGATAAATATCGAGCGTGAAGCATTCGCCATATGTGGATCTCGATCCAGGATCACGATATTTATCGAGCGCGTAGTTATACTACACGTACGATACGGATCGCACCAGTTCGCTGATAAATTTGATTCAGCAAAGACGTGCTATTGCAATGAGGGACAATATAAAAAAAGCTTGTATTGCTATCATAGTAGCGTCAGCGTCATCATTTTTATTTTTTTAATTTATTTCAGGAACAATTCATATTGTTTTTGAAATCATAATAAATCACAATCATAAAATTTACATATTCAACAATAAATTACTTTTTTTTAAATGGGACAAGCCCGCCACACTATTCCCTAACCACTGTAACTCCTGTAAGCCAGAATCAACAGTGGCGACCACCAGAAAAGCGCCAGAGCAATGAAGCTCGACGAGTCCCAGAGAAACGATTCAACTGTCTTGGGTCCCGCAACGAAATTAATCAGAAAAGGACAGCGGAGGAGTAAGAAATAAATTTTTTACTTATAAAAAAAAAAAAAAATTACTTATAGAAAATCGTGATATATTATTATTTTAAATATATTTTTTTGTACAGACATGTACGTAAGGAACTTAGTTCCTCACGGGGGTCCCCTGACCGCAAAGGTTTTCTTTCTCACAAGGCTCACATAAACATTGGTTCTATTTTATAATTTTCCTACCCCTGAATATCAACAGAGACCTTTTTTTTAGTCTCTTGTTGAGCTCAAATAATTCAAGTAAGTATCATAGTCTCCTAATATCTTTCTATAAGGAGTTTCTGAAGAAGAAAATAATAATAATAATAATAATATGTGGGGACATTTTCACACACGGCCATCTGACCCCAAACTAGGGAGACCCTGTACTATGGGTGTCAGACAGCTGATATACATACACAAATATTTTTTTTTTTTGTAAATACATACACATATAGATAAACAACACCCAGACACAAGGCAAACACAAGTGCTCATCACACAAATGTTTACCCCGGGGCTGGAATCGAACCCGCAACACGCAGCGCAGCAGTCGATCGCTCAGCCACTACGCCAACCGTGTCGTCAGTTTTGTAGCAAAGAAATTTTTTTTATACAAACTTCGTTATCCTCGTCCAGGCTTGTTTTAGCAAGACCGTTAGTGACAAATGCGGTGTCCTGAGCTGTCTTAACATAAGTTTGCAACTCCTCAGGTGCTTGTAGTCTTTGCATCTTGTCGCCAGCCATACATACTTCTAAAATCTACAAAAAAAAAAACATCAGTAAGGAGGTTGTAACATTTTTTTGAATGTTAATGTTCACATAGATTATTCAATTCTGAAGTGAAATATATTTTTAATATTAAGTTATAATCAATATCATTAATGCATTTCTAAAGTATAAATATGATTAGGATGTAGGTGATTAAAATTAAGGATCATTATGGACCTTTGAGGGGTCAAAATAAGTGCAAAGTGTATTGTTGTTTCTATAATCATTTGTGTTTAGTAGTGGCCCTCAAGATCTCTAAAATACAACATTCATTATTGTACAGTCAGTTAGCAATAAGCCAACCCACCTTTGAACAAATGGTTGAGATGTTTTGGAATTGGATTTTATTTACTATTATATGTTCAAATGGTTTAAAAATATAAAAGAACTATAAAATTCTATTGATTAATATTCCAAAACATCTCTATCATTTATGCAAAGGTGGGTCAGTTAATTGCTATAACTGACTGTACTTCGTTTCATGAAAGCCTGAAGTTGGCTTGTTCCTAAAATTCTCTAGTGTGAATAAAAAAATCAGTTTTCCTAATTTTGTTAAAATTTGTTTTTTCGGTAGATCAGCTTCCCTTTTATTCCATAGTCAATTTATTTTCTGTTTATTAAATATACCTAGTTGATTGTATTCAATCTGTTAAATAATGAACACTTACTAATTGTGGCATAGCTTTAAACTTTGTAGCAATAACAACAAATACTGGCAATGTGGGACCATCAGTGTTCTCAGCATTCCTCTCTTCAGCCTCATGGCATCTCACGACTCTGAACATCCAGGACTTATCACAAAATGTCTCCAGTAATTTACTAAGAATATGGCTCTGAAGCAAAGATATGCACACAAACCGACCTCCAAGCTTCAAAACTCTTTTGATTTCAGAAAAGTATTTGTCTATGGTTTGTTGTGTTTCTTCTGCATCATCCGGCATTAGAGCATCTAAGGTTCCTTTATCTAAAACTACATTGAACTCTTGATCGGAAAAAGATGTGTTCAAAGCATCCATACAGAGGAATTTCATATTTTTTCTATGAGAATTTATGGAGTTCATTTGCTTAATAGCTACTTCTGAGACGTCTATATTTGTGATGTTCTCATATCCAACATCATACAGGTCGGCACTCAGGCTTGAGTTACCACAACCTGTAATTAGTATAGAATCCTTTGGTTTGATGTACTTATGTAACTGTCCACATAGTTCTAAGTATTCACCATACCTGGAATAAGTATATTGAATTCTAAGTGAGTACTTATTGAGACAAACAAAAGATTTTAGAATCGGAGATCATACAAAACATAAATAACCTACCACTCAAATGCTTTGTTCCCACGTTTCTTAAAGAATTTATTCCAGTAGTCTTTTTCGCTGAATTCCTTGTGGCTTTTCGGTAGTAGATTCATTTTGGTTTTATAATTAGTTATTTACAATAATTAGAGAGAAACAAATTAATATCGCACGCATGGATTTCAACTCCGTTTGTTTTTCTGTCAATGTCACTTCAGTCACTTACTTAGTTTAGTTAGTTAGTTTACTTCACTCACTCCACTCACTGTCTTTACAGAATTCATAAACACAATAGGTACATAGTAACAAAAACAAATTATTTTATGAAATGGTTTTTTTTTCTATTTTGAAATACAATGGTTTGAGATCTTTTCAGTTTATTTTTATCAGATGTTTATTTTTTCAGCGTGTAATATTAAGTATTTATTTTATTCTCTTATGAAGGTTCAAAAATACAGATTTTTACTCAAATAATAATCTAGAATATTATTATTTAGCGGTAGTGGACCCTTGAACCCAATGAGGAAGAAGCATGAACCTGACATTGTCGAAAGTCGAATGTCACTTCAATGTCTGATATTTTTATATAGATTTGTTTCTATAATTATTAACTTCTAGGGTGCTAGAATTTTATACTGAAAATCGATACATTGTACTGCGTTGGATTCGATTTGAAACGTGTGCTGTCGAGTGCGAATCGAAATTTTAAACATACTTACATAAATAAAAACACAACTATTAAAAGCTCTTTGAGAAATCTAATGGACATAATAAATAAATTACATAATAATAGATCAAGAAAATGCAGCCTTTTCAGTAGCCTTTGATTGTGAGAACTAGAAACACAAAATATAATATACATAATAGTAAATTGCTGAAAGTCTCAAGGATTTCCACATTCTCCTAGAGTCTGTGAACAATTATTAAAGTATGCCGCTTTTGTTAGTAATAATTTTTGAACTTGCTTCAAGTTTAGAAATAATCTTAATGATTTGATAAACCAAACCTTAACATCAGAATCAACGCATTAGATACTTTGAATCAATTAAAAAAAATGTGTAATCGACTCGATTTTTATTAAAATTTAATCGGAACCCGACATCTCTAGTTCTGTTGTGTCATTGTGTCACTGTCTGGTCTGACTGTCAGTTTATTATTTTTAGGAATCAATCAACTGTGTGTGAAATTTGGTATTGTGTTATTTTTAATAGTTTACGAAAATTAGTAAACCTTGGCATTTTTCATATTTTTTTTGTAGTGATATCATAAACATAAAATGGCTCTTTGAGTGTAATGGCGTATCGCGACTTTAATGAATTGAAGTCTTGGCTGCAATAGTCTGCTCTAAGAACATCTTGAAAAGAAAGAAAAGTTTAACACCATGGAGAAACAGATACAGAACAAGTGGAAGGCTTTGGCGACAATCAAATCCTTTGATTTAGGTGAGTGTTTAACTTGGAATATTTTTAATAAATACACATAGGTACTGCATTGTACTTTTCTTCGGTACAAAAATTAGCCTTGAAATACAATAACAGCTACGTACGTAAAACACGTTAGTATAATCTAATTCGTGCTACTGTAACTGACGTAACTGCAAAAAAAGAGTTTAGTTTCAAAATACTAACAAATACTTTAGCTCGTTTTACCTGACTAGCCACCTATTTTCGTACACGTCTTATTATCATGATGAAATCTAGCACATAGTTACCAACATTATGATATTAGCAGAAACCTTTGATTAGGGACTGGGATCAATGTACTCTATGAGAAAAGGTTATGCTTTAAAAACATACTAATATTAAGATAATTATATGGGACTACTTCAAATGAGGTTGGTGTTGTCATAGTATTGTCTTATAAATAATTTACATGCTTATAATGTGTTACAAAAGAATAGGAAGTACACTGTATTTTAGCCTAAAGAGGTGTGCAAATGTATGTTCTAATAATAATATATATTTTTTTAAGACCTTGTCCACTCTTGACATAAATAAAATCTTTGTTCTTCATTCTCAAATATTAAATTATAAGAGTAAATCAATTCACTTGCAATTATGTTGTTTGAATGGATAAGTCATGGTTAAGCTGTGCGCAGCTTAACCATGACTTCACTGCATACGTGCAGTGACCATCCATTTCAAACCAAGACCTCTCCGCACCACAGAAAGCACATAAAGCCTTTGGTCTTGGTGGTTGTCATTCCTAGACCTTTGACATTTATTCTCAGATTTTGTAATTTATTCTCTTTGATATTTCATGTAACCAGTGACTAGATTGTTAATTTCAGACAGGCAGTTGCTCCATATAAAACACTGGTATACAGCTGCATCTGGGCAAGCTAAACAGAAGACAGAAATAAATTCAGTTAAAATAGAAACAAACATGTTACTTCATTGTCAAAATGTCAATATATTAGTATTGTCACAAATATAAGGACCAAACGAACACACCTCATCTAGTATACTTCTGATACACCGTTGACGCCGTTGAAAAGACACCTAAAAACAATAGTAAATTTTTTCCATGTTGTAGAAATACCACACACTCGCTTCGTGACTGCTCCCAGCCACGATATTTGGTCTGTTTTAAATGCGGTTTGAAAGCATACCAAGTCTCCGATTGCCCAAATTGCAAATCTAACCCTAGCACTACTCCAACTAATTAACAAGGATTGGGGAAACAATAAAAAGTGTAATTGCAATAAAACTGAATGCTCTAACTAGCTAAACTATATTTCAAAATTCTTCAACTGCCATCATATTTCCTCAATCTGCAACTCTAATATTGAATTTACTCCTCATATATCTCTTACTGTAAATGGCAAAAGCTCTGTCGCCCTTTTTGACCGGCCAGCAGCGACGAGTTTAGTGTCTCACCTCTCCGGACTGAAGACCACGTTTTAACAGCTTACTCTTTTCTAATCTAGTGTGCTACAAGAATACTGTCTAAACCCAATTAAGAGTGTAATGCTATTGTTGTAACCTCGATCTTTTATTCATCTCCAAATTGGTAGTTTCCTTGGCCACCTCGTGCCTACCACAAGGCGACTCTGTGACATCAGACCTTGTCATTATTGAATTATTGTAGTCCACAAAGATATTGTTTAAAATGCGTGGCAAAGTTAAAGGAATATCCAAGGGTTTGTTACACAGGACACTGTTGCAATTTCTTAGCGAAAGAGAGTATTATAGACCCCACCTACACCCAGTGTGAGTTCGGAACACCTAATCAGACTACATCCAGTACATTCCATTTGATAGATTATCCATAAAACAGGATGTTACTTGTTATAAAATTAAAGACCTAAACTACACTACTATTATAAATGCGAAAGTAACTCCAACTGTCTGTATGTTACCTCATCCCATCAAAACCAAATCTAGATAAGAACATAGGCTACTTTTTAAACCGCAACTTCATCTAGTCCATTACAACGGTGCACAGTGCGTCAGGGATGTTTGCAAACCCTTTAATATGGTTGTCCCGTATTAAAAGGTTTGGCGCCATGATTAGAAAAAGGTGCGCCTCTGTGATGACACGTATCCGTAGTATCACCAAACTTTTCTCAGTGTGTTCGCTGACTGGTGGGACTCTCCAATAGTATAGAGGTGGTTGCAACTCCACGCTAAATTTTTAATTGTATGGTTGTTTTGTGTGTTACTAACTAACATTATGGATCTTGTTTCAAATAAATAATAATAATAATAATAATAATCTTTATTGCTTATCCAAGAGACAACCATACAAGAATTAAATTTAAAATTAACAATCTTTACAATATATTTTACAATTAAGTAACATTTTGTTACGAGATGCAATGTAGGCATCGGCTGTCATTAGACTAATTCGCCCTAACCCCTCGTCTAGTAAAAACTGTATCACGAGCGGTTAGTGTTTCTCGTCGTCAGATCAGCACAATACTCACAATAAAATATTTATTATTGTTATAACTAGCGTTGCCATTTCTAAATATCAAAAAGCCGGACTAACCCGTCAAAAAAGCCGGACTTTTGGGTCCCAAAGCCGGACATCAAGAATATTGAATCAAAGTATTGAATAAAACCCATATTTAAAAGCCGGACGTTTGAATTCCAAAGCCGGACGCTAAAAAAGGGATTTTTGACAAAAAATAAGAAAACACATAGGTACCTAGGTACTTTATTTAGGTATAAGAAGCGTTTAGTTGCGACTCCGCAAATCTCGTCTCGCTCGCTCGTTCGCTACTGACTGAAGAACGATTATATAAAAAGCCTAACAAAACATGGACGGGCCGGACGCAGCTAAATTTGGCCGGACAAGAGGTCAAAAAGCCTATCACTGTCCGGCTTTATCCGGATGGATGGCAACACTAGTTATAAATAACAGACATTAATGTGGATGAAGTCGCTGGCAAAGGCTAGTTGAGTTTATTATCTAAACAGATAAAGAAACTGATGTAAATCAGAAGTGCTTATTGCAAGATAGTAAATAATACGGATAACAAATGCAGCCTGATAAGAAAATTGTCCTTAGTTTTGTCAGTCAACGTCTATAGCTTGCATTGTCAGTTATAGTAATTGAAAAATAAAACCGTTTCAATAAAATATGGCTGTCATCAAAAAATGTGATGGGTATGTGTAAAACTGTTCTTTCAAGCGAATTTCTTGTCCTATATTATGTGAGTGACTTTAGTGTTAAGTTCTTTTGTGCGCAAGGACGTATTTTTTTTTTACTCTTTGTATAATTTCAGCTCTATTAAGTTCTCCAAAATGTTCTGGTTTAGTATCTCCCTCAGATCCTTCCGTTTGTAAACTGTAGCTTTCCTTTCTAACTAAATTATACTGAAACCGCATAAAGTCCTTTGTGTAGTCTACACTTAATATAATAAAGAGGTAAAATTTGTTTATAAGTTTGTATGTGGGGGGTAATCTCCGAAATTTCTCGTCCGATTTCAAAAATTCTTTCACCATTAGGAACCTACTTTATCCCTGAGTGCTATAGGCTATATTGCATTATCAAAAAATTAGGGATCCTTGAGAAAATTCACGCGGAAGAAGTCGTGGGAAATTTGGTCTCCTGGTACATAGGTGGCCCTATATACCAGGAGACCAGAAAATGCACGCGGACGTAGTGGCGGGCAAAGTGCTAGTTTTAAATAAAGTGCGAAGCGGCCATATGGACAGGTATGAAAAACGTCTGTGTTTTGTACTGTTTATCTATAGATTACACACCATGTGGCCGAATAATACCTAGGTATTACTACATGTGCTTGATATTGCACCCGTCAAATAAAATATTTATCAAATCTGATTACATTTGGATTGTGACTTGTTCTACTTTCTTTTTTATTCAATATCTACATATAAATAATAATGTAGTTAGTGCAGATATCAGTAATTAATAGCTTAACTAGGTATGCATAATTATAGTAGAACAACAAGTTGATAATACTATGCTGCATTTAGAATTTAGAACCATCTCGAAAAGTTGGCTATGTGCCTACTAGATCCAAGGGTATTTTTATTAACCTAATTGATATGCTCTGACATAAGTGACATACTATAAAACCTCTATTTCTTTGACTTTTATGTTATCATGACGTTGAGAAAAGTAGGTAGGTACATGTAATTATAGATCTATGGATATTAGCCATGACCTAGGTCAACATGAGCCATGTGCCTCTTATCATAACTGTTGGCAATAAGCCAGGTCTTTTAAACATGCTCAACAACACTGATTTCGCGTTGTGTGAATAATATGCAACAAACCTATAATAAAACTTGTTTCACATGTTTTTTTCGTTTATTGAAACAATATTTAATTCCTGACATAGGTAACTACCTACCTACTTACATATTTGAGGAAAAAAACCCAGAAAATGTTCATGTTTATACCGTCCATTTTATCGTTTGCGGTTTACGAACTGTCCCTCCCTGTGTAGGGTACAGTACAAGCTACGTGGTTTGAATTCGAGAATATTCCAGATTGTTACACAGAACCTAAAATAAACCTTATTGCAACTTGCTTAAGGGCTATTTTCGATCAACATAAAGTCGTTATGCATTGAAATTCAATGAGCTTAATGGTAACGACTTGATAGTTTTAAGCCTTATTTCAAGACAACAAGGCGCATTTTAAGTTGTTTCCTAAAAAGGTGTGCTATGCCAGAATGGCGTCGAACTCGACCCTCACATCTTATTGTTTGCTGCATATATAAAAGAAACAAAAACTGCAGGATCACATATCATGCAGAAGGTCCTTGGGTTCAAAAAAGTCTTGAATTCATGTTTTGTTAACATGCTATATTTGTAGACACAAAGGTTGTTCGTATGCAGGTATAAGATAAGTAGGTACTGGCGTTGATTCCCTTATTAACAAACTAAACTAAAATCAGACAATTGGCATCTCCTACTGCCCGGCAGCTGAAGAAAAGGATGGCGTCAGATAAGAAATAAGTTAGTTCTCTTACATAGAGATGTCAGATTTCGATTTTTCTAGAACTTCGCCGTATTTTTAATCAATAGTACGTTCTGAAATGACGATTATTAATAATTGTATGAATATTTTAGATCAACTTAAATTGACAGCTTTTATCAGTATTCGTCTCTTTCTTGTATTATTGGAGCGAAAGAGATATAATTAGCTTTATAACAGAACTAGCGACTCGACCCGGCTTCGCATGGGCCTATAGCCTTTCTCGATAAATGGACTATCCAACACATAAAGAATTTTTCAATTCGAACCAGTAGATCCTGAGATTAGCGCGTTCAACCAAACAAACAAACAAACTCTTCAGCTTTATAATATTAGTATAGATTGGCACCAATGTTTAGTTTTGCGAAAGGACTTAAAATTACATAAGCGCAGCTTACCTTTTTGTCTGGTTTCCCTAATTTAAATCTCATTTACCATCTTTAGTAAATTCGTCTATCCACGTCATTGTATTGATTTAAGGCGACGATATACGCCGGCGACCTTGAGCGACCAGAGAATCGTATGAGACTGAGAGTTTTGGACGCAACGGCGTCCAAAACTCTCAAAGTTTAGCCAATAAAATTAAATAAAAGATAGTATTTTTTAACTTAAAAAAGGTGTATACTAAAAGATAGATAAAGTGTGTCTGTGTCTGTAAGATAGTAAAAGTTTCGTTTAAATATTCCTGGTAGATTTTGTGTGATTATCAATGTCTTGTCCGCGTCAGACGCAACTTCACGATTTAATTAAACTATTTAATATGAACTTAACCAAAAATATTCACATGCTAAATGATTAAGAGAATGTTCTAGTTTAACATATATTTTTTTCAAATCATTTACACTACACATTTTGACGTGATTGTCAGTTTAAAATCTGTAAAAGTCGCTTGTTAGCGCCTTAATAGGATTCGGTTACTACAACACTGATTTCACCTTGAGAATGAACTTTTATGAGCCAGTACGCGTTTTGCTTGTGTGGGTGCCTATCTTAGTACTTCGTTACCTTCTTTCATTTTTACTCACGACGCGACAGACGGAGGTTTGTGTATTTATGGGGACATGCCCGCCTCATTAATCCCAAACCACAGCAACACCTGAAAGCCAGAATCAACAGTGGCGACCACTAAAGAGCGTCACAAACGGCGAAGATACTATAATATTCTTATGTTAAGATAAAATATCGCTCACTATACAGTTTGTATCAACTATACAGGATGAAATTGAATTCATCATCATCATCTGCCTAGCCTTTTCCCAATTATATTGGGGTCGGCTTCCAGTCTAACCGGATGCAGCTGAATACCAGTGTTTTACATGGAGCGACTGCCTATCGGACCTCCACAACCCAGTTACTGACTAACACGATACCCCTTGGTAAGACTGGTTGTCAGATTTTCTGGCTTCTGACTACCCATAACGACTGCCAAAGATCTACAAATGACAGCCGGGACCAACGGCTTTACGTGCTTTCCGAGGCACGGAGGGAACTCGGTATGAAAGGGATGGTCACCTATCCACAGACCGACCGTGGCTAGCGTAGCTTAACGTTTGACCGATCGATCTGCACGGCTTTAACTTAGCCACGAGCGCAACGCAAGAAGTGCAACAATAGGTACTCGGCCAAAATGTATGAAACAGTTGTTTATTTTTCGCGCTGTTTGAGTTGGCTCCAATTATGGAGGAGATTTTATCTAAACGGTGGTTAAAAATTATGTGAAGTCCCTGACTCCTGTGCTAGGTGATAGACCTGCGTTACAAAAGCCAGTGCCCTCTCCCAGTACGAGATGTAACAGACTCCTCTGCAAAAATTCCACGGTTTGATAAGTCTCCTCCCTACGGCCATACCAACGGATTCACTTTCATATTCATTATTACGGTAGACCATTCGAGAACTCCACAAAAGCTCGGCCTAAACGTACCAGAACCTACCCTGATCAATATGAATTTATGCGGTATCAATATTTCATAAAACTCCCGTCAACCGTTAACTTCAAGATATTATCGCATCGATTTCCATAACCTATTCAGTATTCGTAAACAATAAACATGCATTGAATGTCAGATCTGACTTTATGATACGACTGTTTGCTGAGAATATTGATTTGCATTAAAGTTTAAGGGCTATATTTCACCGGGACACAATGGCGACGCAACCAGTCGCCGCTACCAACAAAGTGTATGCAACTCTATAGAGAATGGTATGGTACAGACAGCGTCATCAACTGCTTACCCCCTAGGTATGCAAAGAAATTTTAATGCCTGGGGGGTAAGCAGTTGAAGACCCTGTCTGTACCATGCCATTCTGTATACAGTTGCATCACTGTCTGTACCAATTCTGTTGTGCACGAGCAAAATTTATTTTCAGCTATTTATATCTCTGTCTATCTAATGGCGGCACCACACTTCGCTATGCGCTATGCGTTATGCGCCTTATTCGCCCGTATACGACGAAGTGTGGAGGGTTTTTCGTCTATATTTGCTTTATTCGCCCGCATAACACATAAGCGCGAATAGCAAATACGCCAATCCGTCCACCTGTCGGTTTTTTGACACACTTCAAAGGACACGAATAAGCGCAGCCACAGTCAACACGTCCATTTTGTTTTTTCAAAAGCCAAACACACCACATATGTTTGGCACACCGGCACGAAGTGTGAATGGCATGTTTGTTGTACGCACACATAAAAAATATTTGGCGAATACAGTGTAACCGCATAGCAAATAACGCATAACGAAGTGTGGTGCCGCCTTAATAAAACAAGAAAGAGACAGATCTTTATATGAGCTGTCAGTTTAAGTTGATCTAAAATGTTTTTACAAGTTATTAGTTATCATGTCAGTACATACTGATTAAAAACCACGGCGAAGTTCAAGAAGAAACTAATTTGACATCTCTAACTTAGTTCTTATCTGTCGCCGTTCTTTTCTTCAGCTGCCTGGCAGTAAGAGATGTCAATTGTCTAATTTTAGTTTAGTTTGTGATCAAGAGAATAGGCGCCGGTATCTTGCCTGGTGTCCACTTTTTTGTGCAACCAATTTTTCGGCGCGACCAGCACGGACGCGTAAACTGTATACATTTTGTTGGTGGCGCGTTAGGTGGCTGCCGCCATGGTGGCCTAGTGAGATAAGGGCCCCCTAAATGCATAAGGGTAATTGAAAACATGTTTTATAGACAGAAACTCATTTGCTACCCGAGCCAAAACTTTGATTATGAGGATTTTTTCATGTTATTGGTGTCATTGGTGTTATTTGTTCATGTTTGTTGTTTTCGAGCTAAACTTATTTAAAGCTATTTATATCTCTTTCTCTACAAAAGAATTACAATTTAAGTTGATCTGAAATGAACATACAATTATGTTTAATGAAGTGCCTACCTGCCATTACTGTATTGATATTATCGTTTAATTAATTACTTTTTTTTTGCCAGTTGAACTGACGAAAAATTGAGTATGGACGAAAATAATCAAATAGTTTGGACGAAAATAATCAAGTAAATAATTTTATTTTTATTAGAACAACTGATGTCTGCCACGGCTACTTCAAGTCGTAACAAATTAAATTTGCAATTGAAGTACTTACTTCCTGAGCATCTGTTCTAGCTGTCGATACTCCAGGGGGGCAATTCTATTACTCGTATGTATTTATTCATCAGATTACGAGTACGAACGTTTGCTTGCTAATCTCTTAATCTGTTAAATATGTCTAAAACCCTATATTTTTGAAATTAATTGTCGCTGGAACGTTTTTAATTAGTAAAACTGGCCTTCAGTTGCCACTTGCAATTTTATTAATCATAGCCCAACAAAATGATAAAAATTTGTCGGGTACTGACGTCATCCCCTTGTGATAACAATGTGTTGACGTTCTATTTTCAAACGACGAGATTATAAAAATGTAAGCCTAGTTATCGACGATTTTCCATGCGTAGTTTTAAAGCCCTAACCATGTGTTTACCTTTTCATTCCAGGATTGAATCACAGCAGCAGCCAGCAGCCAGTGTTCCACCAGAGCTTGGAACAGATCGACAGCATCAACGCTGCTGCGACCACCCCCATCAGCCTACTGGTCCAATCGCTCGTCAAACAACTCTGTTCACTTCTTGAAAAAGACAACCTCAGAGCAAACCAACTGTATAACACAATATGCGAGAAATTGCATAGCATGAACCTCATAGATGACTCTTACGCCATGGGAGAGTTTGAAGCAATGAGAAGTCAGTACCAAAGGGCCTTATATCAACTCGTTGCAGTTGCTAGCGGCTCCGAGATCCCAATAACCCTCCCAGCATCATGGCCTATTGTGCAGCCATCAGGCCTCGAGTGGTCAAGATACCACCGCGAATTCGAAGAGCTGTACTTCATAGCTGGTGGCGGATTTGGAAACGTCTTCAAAGCCAAACATAGACTGGATGGGGTCGAATACGCCGTCAAAAAGGTTTACATTAAATCTTCAGACGTCGACTCTATCATGATACATTTGGCGGAAGTGAAAACCATAGCGAGTCTCAACCATCCTAACATAGTGAACTACAAAGCTGCTTGGCTGGAACCTATGATAGAATCTACTGTCAAAAAGAAGCATAAATTCAAGATGGAGACTGACAGCGAAGACTTTACCATCGATTCGAACTTGATATCGTCTGCCCAGCCTAACATAATAACATCGTTCAAAACTCATAATTCCAAAGAGTTATTTACTCATAAAAGTCTGTCCGATTTCGTGATTTCCTTTAAGAATTCTAACAGCTTCGCGAGCTCCAAAGAGGATTTGGATGAGTCGGAGCTTTTGTCTGACGAAGACTCGACCTCGCCACATGACGAGAACGCTGTCTGCAACTTATTCTCTAGCAACGAGTTTGAAAACTGTTCCCGAGTGAACTTAAAATGGGCAACGTTGTATATCCAGATGACATACTGCCAGCAGACCTTGAAACAGTGGCTGGACGACCGAAACCAGCATATGACTGCAACAAGAAAAGGGTCTGAAGACTCGGGTCTACCCCACTGCGATTCATCAGATTCTGAGTCCCCAGATTTGACATATCCTGTAGCTTGGACGCATATTGATGTCCTTATTGACATGTTCACACAATTGGTGAAAGGCCTTCACTATATCCACTCGAGAGGGATCATACACCATGATATTAAGCCTAGTAATGTGTTTGTGGCGCAGACTGAAGGTGGTGTGATAGTTCAGTTGGGTGATTTTGGTCTGGCGTGTCCGCTGCAGCAGTCTCATAGTGGATTGGCGTTGGGAACCCATTTGTACGCTGCGCCTGAGCAGTTGGAGGGACAGTGTAATCCTAAGGTGAGTTTACATAACAGTTAAGCTTCAATTGGGAAGCTGACACCATCAATACGTTAACTGCCGGCTCAAAAACGTTAAAGGTAAAACCTCCACTAGCGTCGGACACACGGTGTCCGCCATGGCGCTCAAAGTGTTAAAGAATAATTCCAAGACTGAACTCTCTTCTCTAAAATACACTTGATTTTAGCCCTGAAAACCCGATTAATTTCCAATTTACTGTACAATTAGATTTTTAGTTCCTTTGAAATCAATAAATACTTAGTCAATTGAGTTGGTAAATGACTACTTACAAGTGACGTCATAAGTATAAATTGCCATACAAAATCTATGGGGGAGTCGCGTTTTGATAGCTCATAAAAAGTACGACAATTGATTGGTGGTGTAATCTACACAATTGAAGAAGTACAGAATCAGTACACTCATTAGTACCTCATTGTTTTTTAACAGACTTAAAAAAAAAAGGAGTTTCTCAATTCGACCCGTATGTTTGTATGTTTGACCGCGATTATCTCCTATTTGGCTGAACCGATTTTGATGCGGTTTGTTACACACTGTTTGTTACATTCTGGAGGGTTTAGTATACAACAAATAGGAACTTATTCAGCGCTTTTAAATATATAAAATATATACATTTTCGTTTCTTCCATCTTTGGAGGATTGTCTCAATCTCTGCTTTAACTGTGTTGCCGTTTCATAATAGATTTGGGTGATAAAGAGGCACTAAAAAGTGGAAAATAAAAACTTTTTACAAAAAAGAGAACCACCTTCAAAAACTCAAAAGTGATAAATAACTTTAGCACAGAACACACATGACTTAGTTTCGGAAGTCGGTGACAATACAAAACAACAAACAGAACCAAGCCACCGCCAGCGACTTCCGAAACCAAAGTCATGTGTGTTCTGTGCTAAAGTTATTTATAACTTTTTTATTTTTTTAAAGTTAGTACCTACTCATATAGGGATAAGCCAAATTTTAAGTAATTTTTTATTACTGTGTTTTTTCTGAGTGGATTTTTAGGTCTGTGAAAGATTGAATAATAATAAAATTAATAATACCAGCCTATAATTGTCCCACTGCAGGACAAAGACCTCTTCTCACATGGAGAAGGTATGAGCATTTAGCAGAATTTTAAGTCTTGGGTTTGATTGAACTTTGCATTTTTACCAAAGTAGGATGACATTTCGTCTTTTACAAATACAGAATAATGACGCTAAAGTAACAAAAAACTCATTTAAATTTTCTCTCTTTCAGAGCGACATGTACAGCCTCGGTATCATCCTCCTAGAGATGGTGGAACCCTTCAGCACCGACATGGAACGCGTGAAGACCATCACGGACCTCCGTAAAGGCCAAATTCCCGCCCATTTGACAGCAAACTACCCGAAAATAGCCCATATTATAGGGAAATTGGTCCAAAGGCAACCTGCAAAAAGGTTGGATACTGCCCAACTTCTGGAAGAGTTGAAGAATTTATCAGAGAATAAGGATGATACCATTAAGTCTTTGAGGGAAGAACTGGCTGCGAAGGATGATGAGATTACGAAGTTAAAATTGATGTTAGCGAAACTTAACTATCAGAGTTAAGGGGCGGTAATGTAGTCAATAGTTGTTAGTGTGCATGAGAAGTAAGTCTTTTTTCCCTTTACTTGGAAAGTACTGAGGTTTATTAAAGTGTACTTAAAATCAGTGTGGTTTTGTGTGTGATATATTTAATTAATTATAGTATTATGAATTTATTTATTTTTTCCTTTATTTTCCTAAGCATTGGAAACGTTTTTGAGTTATTTTATTAGGAGAGGGTCTTAACTAAAAATATTCGTCAGTCATCAAAAAGACATCAAATTAATTAAAAAACTTTATTTACAAAATCTAACACGCATATATAAATTATTATCTTAAACTAACGTTATTTACAGTCTTAAAAATATATTATGTTAATGTAACGCTGTCGTGCGTATTGTGGCGTGGTCGGGACCCGACTGACGTGTGTACTAAGCTTCATTGAAGCTAATTGGTGGGGGATGCGCAGACGCAAGCTACAGGACTGCATCGACCGCGTGTATCACACCATTCGTCGCGGGGATGTTGTGCGTTATCACTTGTGCATTGTTCACTTTGATGCGACCTGAAAAAGATGAAGGTTGGAATGAAAAGTTGTCTCTGGTTATAAAAAAATGCCGATCAGGTCAATATCGCAGCATCCCATGTATCAAGTCCCCTCTTCAAAATGTTCCAATAACAGATCAACAAGCAAGTTCATTGTTATGACGGTCTATGATAAAATTAGAGTGGGGTACCCGACAATATTCGGTTTTATTTGTTTAAATCTGCAATCCTTAATGTGACGTAATAGACAAATAACATTTTGAAATCATCATTCTTTTCCTAACTATGTTGAGGTCGGCTTCCAGTCTAACCAGATGCAGCTGAATAGCAGCGTTTTACATGTAGCGACTGACTATTTGGCCTCCACAACCCAGTTACTGCGTAACACGATAACCTCTTGGTAAAACCGGTTATCAGACTTTCTGGCTTCTACCTATAACGACTGTCAAAGATCTACGTATGACAGCCGGAACCAACGGTTTTTTAAGTGCTTGCCGAGGCACGGAGGGGTAAATAAGGTTTTGAAATAAAATAAAAAAATATCTTGCAAAATTGAGATAGTCAACTTACCAGCATTTTTCTGCAGCGTTAGCGGCTTAGCATCCTCCAGGGAATTCCGTAGCTGGTAGTACCTCATGCCGGCACTGTATAATGTTCCTGGTAACACATGCCTGGCCACTAGAGCCTTAGCACCTGCTTTCTCGGCGTAACGCGCGAGGTCAGCGGCTGGGATGCGCGCGAGCGCTGCGTCCGTTGGCGCGAAAACTGTGTAGGTTTTGCTTCCTGGAATTTGGTCAAAATTAAAACCATTTAGGTATTTGCCTTAAATGTGGCAGGTACACGGATGGTACCTTAATAATAAGGTGGGAAATATGAAGTGCAAAGACACATTTCGTCGCCTTAGAGTGAAAACCTCGTACAAACGAAAGTGCTAACTTTACTTAGGACGAAAAAACTATGCCTTGTAAAATGTTAAACCACAGCGTTAGCGTTATTAAATTTGTGTTTAGTGTGCTATTCTAATATTTTTTTTCAGATGCATAAGATAAATTTTTTCAGGGTAATTTGTCAAAAAATGTATTAAAAATGAAACTGATCAAGATTGCATTCCCGAGCGTTTCACTCTAAGGCGACGATTTGGGGTCAGATGGTCATGTGTGAAATTTCCCCACATATTATTATATTATTACTATTATTTCGCCAATTGGTGTTGGCATGCAAAAAAAAACATGCAATCGTAACTGCAGAAACTGTATTTTTGTTATGATTTGAATGGAAAGATGTGATGACATTTTCCCGATATTTATAAGGCATCAAGAAGTTTCGTAATTAGAATAGTTGTGACAAATTATTCGTAATTTATAGAGTACAATCTGTAGATTAGTTTTCAGATTGGGTTTAATATCATTGAACCGGATCATTATTTAGTCATGAAAGACGTTTATTCTCATCTTTTCGAAATTAAATCGTTCTGGATACAAATCTAGTTAACTCATTTCTGAATACAAAACTACATTGTACATTTTCATTCGAATCTTAGATCCGTCACCAATATTGCTTGTAATCCCGAAAAAAACTTCGAATACCTATGACTAAATTTATTGTACGACACTCCAACTTTAGAAATAGTAAAAGCACATATCTAACGCGCCAACCTGCATTCCTGCAGGGAAAAAATACTTGAATGACGAACATTTCGTAGTTTTTCCGGGTCTGGCACAGTTTGTCTAAGTACCTACGTAAGTTTTCTATGTTTGTAAACGCAGCCACAATTCAGAAGAAATTCTAGACCTCGGCAACGCTTCAAAAAAATTGAAACTGACCTGCAAGTGTGTCCGCGAATCCACTGGCCTGTACTGCTTTGAGGAAGGTGGTGAACCGCCTGTCCCTGTCAGCTTGCAGCGTCTGCACTATGTCACCCACTGGCAGCGGGAACATCACTCGGTCTACTGCGTGCGCTATGCCCTGGAGAGACGAGGAATCAAAGCTATGTTAACGAAACGTTTGTTAGTGAGACACAAATGACTACCCTTAATAGAAGTTTTCTTGCTATAACACACCCACGACACTCCATAGAGACGAAACGATATAATTGCCTACACTGCTACCAAAATAACAGACTGTACAAATACGTCCATGTGTGCGTGTCTACGCGCCGATCGAACTAAAAGCTGTTGCCAGTACCAGTCGTTCGACGCGGAAAGAGGTGAGGAACAGTTTCGGAGGGAGGCGGAGCGTGTCGCTACTGTACAGTTGTACTAATACTTATACTGAGCTATAACTGTCTCTAAGCGTTAAGTGTCCCAAGCTTAGCCCAGATGACCAATGTAAAAATACGACACGGTTGGCGCACTGGTTGAGCGTTGACTGTTGCGCTTCGTGTCACGAGTTCGATTCCCGCACGGAACAAATATTTGTATGACCTACAGGTAGTTGTTCCTGGTATGGCTGTTTGTGTATGTGAGTTTATATCTTTGTAAACGCACCCACGACACAGGAGAAATTACTAGTGTGGGGCAACGTTTAAAAAAAAAATCAAATGCCAAATAGGTGCGAAAGTTTTAAAGAATGGATGGCTAAACGGGTCAACGGAATTCGCAGGCATTTAAAACCAATAGATTGATCAAGCTTAACAAGCAGCATATTTTTGGTTAAATTTCTTGGTTTCTCTGGGGTAATTTAGACCTTTGGCTTAATTTGTAAATTCTACGCAAAAGAAGTTGCGAGCAAACGGATATTTAAAATGTCCTCAATTCAAAGCGGACCTACCTCATAACCTGTCATCTCTTACATTACCAATATGTCTTAAGAACGCTAAACAACAGAGAAATTGCTGTAAGATTCTCAGCAGGCGTAACTACTTACAACCAACTGCATGGTTTTGCGCAGTTTTTCTACGTAGGCGCGAGAGATGAGGCTAATTCATACTTTCCATACTTAAATATCATATAAGCGAACGTAACTATGTCCGTAACGTTTTCAGAATAAAGCGGCTGAACCCATTTTCACGCAATTTGGTTTGAAGATAGCTTGCACCCTGTGGAAGGATATAGGCTACTTTTGAAAGAAACAAACTCTTCAGCTTTATACGTTTTTTTTAATTTACCTGTGGTATATGAATATCCTTCTTATCATCCAGCACCCTGGCTCCGTTGATGGTGGTGACGCGAACCTCATTCCACTCCACATCGTGCAGGTCATACTGGTTGACTCTTAACTGTGTGCCGGCAAGGGAGACGCCTGTCATCTCGTCCTGGAGGGAGGCGATGTCGAAGGCACCGGGGATCACATGGTGGAGGAGTAACTGAAAGTGGTGAGATTAGGGTTTAGAATAGAATTATATTTTCTTTTTAGTACTGACTACCTATTTTCTAAGTGTAGGTTAGCAATGTAGACCGCGAAAATAAAACTATCTTAATTTTTTTTGCATGTAGATCAAAATTGCATGAACATGCGGGAATTATTGTTATTAAATAGTCATCATTTAAAACATAAGACTCTCAAAATTATATCCAATTATTGTAGGTATATATTTGTATTTACTTTAATAAAAAAAAATGTATTAAGTAATCTAAACCTCTGAAACGGCTCCGACGATTTTCATGAAATTTAGTATGCAGGGGATTTCGGGGCGATAAATCGATCTTCGATCAATCGATAGGTTTCATTTTTAAAAAACACGTACAAAAAAATATACCGAGAACCGCTCGGTCGCCCAGGTACTTAAATTTATGAGAGTATAGACTATTTCGTTATTTTATTAAATTATGACGTAACACTTGACTTGGCGGGATCTATATAACGTAATAATTAATGTTTGGTATTTACCTACATACCCTGTATATTGTAATAACAGTACATTGTAATAGAGTAAAAATTACTTCAATTTAAATACTTACTCCACTAAGCAGTCTTGGGTTGTCGCGGAACTTTTCTTCAGCCTTATCGGGTCCTCCAAGTTGCACGAGCAAAGTTCTAAACGCCTTGTCAGTTGGGACGAAGATGGTGTACGGACCGGTTTCATTCAGAATCGTGTCCAACCCTGACTGGCGCAAGTACTTCGCCGTTGCAAATAGACCATTGTCCTTTAGAATATCTACTAGACCCGAATTGCCTATTGTGGACGCTTGCCTTGCTACGTTCAGCGGAGGTTCGTTTGTAAATGCAGGAGCAATTGTACTGGAGCCAATAACAACTAAGTCTTTTTCTGAAGAATGGTACGGAGTAGTGTTAATGATCGTCGAATGGGTCGAACTGGGGAAAGTGATTCTTGGACTCTGGCTGATGCTGTTTCTACTACTTGAGGTGTACTCAAAGGCTGGGGTGCTGGATTTCGTGTTGTATCGTTCTGTGCTTGACACAGTTACGGTAGACGGGAAGTGTGTCTGGGTCTGGGCTGTGCTCCTAGAAGATTGGACAGAAGGCTGGAAGTGTGGCGTTGGTGTTGTGTGTGAGAAGGGAATGGTGTGGCCGGTAGATCCATGGTTGGAGGTGCTGACGAATGTGGAGTAACTTGATGGATGGTGAGACGATGCAGCGACATAGTCTGTCGTTTCCGTTATCGGACTGGCAGTTGTTGAGCTGAAGATAGAGTTAGAGATCTTTGTCTGTCCAGGCAGCTGGATCTCACCGTTCTTTATTTTCTTTAGGATATTCTCCACTTCTGGACCTTCCTCAGTTTGTTGTCCGTTAGCTTTGACACCTTTCACTTTGAATGATCCATCGTCTTGTTCTTCAAGAAATACGAATGTAACTTTCTTTTTATTTTGCAGCTCGTTAGGTGCCTTTACTTCTTCAAGCTTGCCGTTATCTGCCTGTTTGATTAACTCGAAATTTGCACCTGGTGGTAAAATACCTTTAGTCAGATCTTCTATGGAAACTCTGGTTTCCTTTTGTGATTCAACCTGAGCAGCTGCCATGATTTGAGCCAAGTTAGAACTGTCAGCGGTGATCGCACCTTTGGGAATCAGATTTGGGTTTGATGTTCTAATTACTTCGTATTTCTGTCCGTTGAGAGAAATCTCGCGGGATGAGAAGTTCTTTTCAGAAAAGTCTGCAGGGTTTTCAGCGAGAGCTACCTTCAGCTGTTTTAAAATATCTGGTTTCTTTAATAATTCAGCACTCTTTGCTCTCAGGCTGTCGTCAAATCCTTTAGTTTCGCTTTCTTCTAAAAGATTCTTGATTTCGTTGTAAAGTTTTGCCTTATTTCTGTCTTGTGGGGGATTCCTAGGTTTTGGTTTTGGACGAGGTCTATACCTTGGTGTCGGAGGGGGTGGCGGAGGTGGGGTGGTCGTGGTCGTGGTCGTTGTCGTGGTAGTGGTAGTTGTAGGATGGTCCCTCTCGTACAATTCCACAGCTTTCTTGAATAAATCGGTCTCATGCGGCAGAATCGGTCGCCGTCTTTCAGTATGCCTAAAGTAGTCTTCATAGTTTTCAGTCGTCGAGAAAGTTGGAACTGATTTTGTCGCCTGCTTCTTTACAAATTCTTCGTGCAGTTTCTCCACTTTCTCTTGTTGCTTCTGCTGCTGTTTTTGCACAAACTCTTGGTGCTTCTGAATGATTCTCGCCCTTTCCTGTAACTCCTTTAGTTTTTCCAAGTTCTCTTTTGACTGTTGTTCTAGGATGTCTTGTATTTGGGATGCCTGTCCATTGGAGAATACAGGTTGCTGTCCCAGACTTGGCTGAAAGGGGAGTTGCGCATTGTTCTGATTCTGGTTGAGATTCTGATTGTAATTCTGAGGAGCTAGGTTCGGTGCGGGCTGAATAGTGATAGGATTCGGCTGGCTGAAGATAGGTTGGTTAATAGGCTGGTTATGTGACGTGGCGATAGTTGGGAGGAAGGCTTGCTGCGTGGGTCTCTGCTGGTTGATGTTAACCGTTGCAGGAATGCTTGGCTGGTAAGTAGGATTTTGCTGTACGTGTCCATTCTGGTAGGTTGGCAATGTAGGAATAGGTTGTTGAAGGATATTTTGGGGATTCTGCGGGATCTGCCTCAGGTTCTGTGGTTGCTGGAAGTTATTTTGTTGCTGCAACAATTGTGGGTTGTTCGGTTGCTGGTTGAATTGGAAGTTGTTGTTTTGTAAGGGTATGTTATTGGGAATATTCGGGATGTGATTGTTGAACTGCGGCACGTAGGATTGTTGCTGTGGCAGTTGTTGCTGTTGCTGAGGTTGTTGTTGCTGCTGTTGTTGTTGTTGTTGCGGGAATATGGATTGTTGGAACTGGACGGTGGGTTGGGGATTTGTGAGTATTCCTTGCTGTGCTTGGAAGCCTTGTAGGGGTGAGTTCAGACCGAATCTTGTTTGATGCTCAGTGAACCCGGGATGCGGTAGCGAGGCTTGTCTTCGTCTATCGAAGTCATTCTCTACCTGGAAATAAAGATGAGGAAACCATTAATGTTATTATGATATTTCTGTAGAATGTTTCGATAGCATTTAATTGTTTACCAACGAATGTATTTGTTTCCTGAAACTATAATTAACGACCTAACATTCTTTCCAAAAGAATTTAATTCCGGTAATTAAAAGCAAAGATAACAACATTCTTATTTTAAAAACTATGAATTCGATTGTCTATTGTTACTTAACAACAAAACACATACTATTCAATTGCCATTATTACATCATTAACTTCTATGACACGGAAGTGGCATTACGAAATGATCAATTTCATATTTAGGTACTTAACACGTTTTCAATTGAAATGTTTATTTTATTATCGGAGCTAGTAAATGCAAATAACATAGGCTGTGAAAAAAAGATTTGCTCAGCACTGCATTGCAAAACTGGTGTGAATTACTGCATAAATTATGTCATATTGTACAGAATGCAAGTGGTTTCAAAATTTAATAGCAACGATAAAGGAGTAGTCGCTAAATGGCTGAAGTCGTGAGAATCTGTTACGCAATGATTTGTGAAATGGAAGATAAATCTTCTGGACGTTTGGACGTTCAGGTGACAGAATTTGTCTAATATTGTTGAAAGTGTATGCTGGTTTTAGAATTGGCAGACACTTTTAAGATGGAAACGGGACTGGTTAGACTAGATACCTACTTATTGCATTGACGATTGTAATTGTAGGTAAGTAAGTAGGTACTTACTTAAAATAACGTATTCAGATAATATTAAAATGTGCACAATGTTCAATTGTAATAGATAAAAAAATAATCACTGTTTTTTTTGTTTAAAATAAGAGTAGGTATAAGAATAAGTAGTTTTTCCGAGTAAACACAGGTGGATTGGGGCACTTAAAAAGTTAAGATATTTTAGAAATATCTGTTGGACATGTGAAAAGATATTCCGGATGTTTAATGATGATATGCCATTTTCAACCGACTTCAAAAAAGGAGGAGGTTATCAATTCGTCTGAAATGTTTGTTACCTGATTTCTTGGGACTGGGTGAACCGCGATTTTGATGATTCTTTTTTTATTTGAAAGCTGGTGCTTCCCGTGTGGTCCCATTTTAATTTGGTCCAGTTCTGACAATGGCATCCATGAGAAAACCGTATAAGTCTTAAATTTGCATTAAGTATATGCGCGATTTGTTACGCGATTTCTCCGGCAAACGTAAACCGATTTTAATAATTCATTTTTTTATGGATAGGGTATGCTTCAGGGGTGGTCCCATATAAATTTTATCGAAATTGATTCAGCACTTTTTGAAAAATCAACAAATACCCAAAAATTTTACATAGACGACGTTTTAGTTTCATCAATCTTTGTAGTAGTTAACTTTCAATCTCTTCTTAATATATTTGGATGAGAAGGAGGTACTAAATAACGAAAAATAAAAAGCTTTTTACAAAAAAGACAACCGCCTTCAAAAAGTGAAAAATAACTTAAGCACAAAACACACATTGACTTTAGTTGCGGAAGTCGGTGGCAATACAAAACAGCAAACAGAACAAAGCCACTGAATTTCGAAACTAAAGTCAATGTGTGTTCTGTGCTAAAGTTATTTTTCACTTTTTGAAGGCGGTTGTCTTTTTTGTAAAAAGCTTTTGGAGTTTACTTATCGATTTTAGCAAATCTAGAGTCTTGATTTCTAAAGGCCCATAAGAATTCAGCTGCAACAAACGAAAATACGAAGACAAAACACCCAGCATTCATATTAAATTCATATCATTAATTACTGAACATTGCCATATGTGTTGTCTATCTTATCTAATAAAATTTGAAACGAACGGCAAGACGATGTCATGATAAAATGACACCTGCTTTCAACAATTTACACTTAGATATTAAAATTAAAATTTTGTTGAAGTTGGCTAAATGACGCGTTAACTCGCAAACGCAAAGAGTGCGCAAGAATGCACTTTCTTGTGACTGATGCGTCAGCGTCACGGATAGACGAATCCAATGCGAGATGCGATGCCGACTATGATCTATGTTATCTATTGTATTGTTGTGGAGGAAAAAAATCATGGCACGATTTGTACAAAAAAAAATAAAGATGTTTAGAGAAGTTGAAATTCTAATTCTTATACTCTTGGGTAGGTACCTAAAGAGTATCATCAGGTATTTGCAATATTTTTAAAACCCCGAAAAAGTGAATAGTTTAACGAAAAGTTCATTATTTCAGAACGAAACGGCGACTGACAGTAACAGTGACACTGACAGTCGCCGTTTCGCAGTTCTTACACTGAAATTGCATCGTTTTATGGGAAATAATGTCACAAATAGTGATT
Source organism: Charanyca ferruginea (assembly GCA_947361185.1). Taxonomy (NCBI): domain Eukaryota; kingdom Metazoa; phylum Arthropoda; class Insecta; order Lepidoptera; family Noctuidae; genus Charanyca; species Charanyca ferruginea. The sequence goes on from OX376057.1 coordinate 34,212,727, forward strand.
ATTTTTTCCACACACTTGTCACATCACTTGTCTGCCAATTTGATAGATCCGTTAACATCGCTTGTCACTTTTTTATTTTTATAAACACAAAATGGGCATCGACATGAATCGAAAAAGTGTTATTTTCATACCGATATATTTTAATTATGTGGGGGTTTAAACATATAGTAAGTATATATCAATCTACTCCTGGTAATGTATTCTTCACATTGCAAAATATGTTAAACCCTCTAAATTATAATTTATTTCATACAAATTATTAGATCTCGCCATGATTCTTTTTGAGCGGGAATTGTGACGTTTGCTGTCCAATTTGACGGTAACTGAAACTGGCTGCATGGTTTTGACAACATCTTGTAAAACGTTCAAAATCTTGTCTCAATCTCATCTCAACGACGATCTATGTCAAAATCTTGTCAAAAATTTAGAATCGAAAATACTTAATCCTTTATTTCGGACAAGTAACATCCATAGTGGGTTAGTAAACAGAAATCTTACGACTATGTTAGTAAAACTTAATAAAATGCGAATTGTTTAACAGTTGTTTTGTCATGTTTCTGTGAATTTTCAAAAACTTCCGTAACCGCTTTACTTTTCCTAAGTTCCTAACTATATTAACCATGACTATTTATATTTCCTATTACTTACATAACTTCCCCGGCTCAGTTAAACCGTTTCCATAATTATAAAATCACCATACTAATATGTTTAAAACACCATTAGCATGAATATTAAAAAGCATTTAAAGAAAGTAGCAAGTTCGCTTGAATGCTGGCTTCGTAAACAATTCCGATGGCAGGAGAAAATGGTTATACAACAGCATTGATACTACAGTGAATAATGCATGTTCTGCACTACGGGTATTAGCTATTAGGGCTAAAACAGACTAGCAACTTTTAGGTGTGGATGTCAGCAATTGTAGATAAAAATAAATAGCTTGCTTTAGCGACGAAAAACTTTGCTTCACCTTTAGACCAGTGGTGGGCAAACTATCTTAATGGGGGCCAGAAAGTTTAAAAAAATTCAGAGGAGGTCCAGAATTGCATTGCAAAAAAAGAGGCATATTGTGTTGAAACTTAATTTAGAAACAAAGAAAAAAGATTAGTTGTGTTGTAGAAAGAAAAAGAAAACCTTTTAGAAACAAAGGGCAGATAGACCGCGCGGAACACTCAGACTGAAGCCAAAAAAGCAAATACAAATTCAAAAGCGAATAGGTACCTACAACGCGCTTGGTGCTGTACTGACACAAGTCAGAATAGCACGAAACGCTGCATCGTTAAAAAAAAACAAATATACGTCCAAATACAAATTCAAAAGTGAATACAATCACGAGATTGTAGGTATTCGCTTTTGAATTTGTATTTGCTTTTTTGGCTTTACTCTCAGTGTTCCGCGCGGTCTATCTGCCTTTTGTTCATAATCTGAGATTTAAATAAATAAAATTTGACTACAATAGAATACTATGTTGTAATATTTCAAATGGAAATTTGCAACAAAAACGGTTAAGTATCAGTATTTTAAATAGATGTGAAATAACAATAAAAATTATGAATATGTATGACTATTTCTCAATATAACACTTAAACCACAGTAAAGATATCTTAAACAGTTGTGCAACATACAAATAAAAAACAAAAGCTTTTGAAAAAAAAACTACCTATCCAATTAATAACTTGTAAATCGTTATAAATTTGTTTTTAAATATGCACCTGCCATGTTATCTCTTCACCACCCGTGGTTCAACCAAGGGTGGTGAAGAGATAACTTGGCATGGCAAAAAAAGGTACCTACAAAGGTAGTGTAAATGCCTTAGGCATTCGCCTAAGGCATTCGCCTAAGGCATTTACACTACCTTTGTAGGTACCTTTTTTTTCGATATGGCATCTCGCAGTTCAACCTAGAGGTTGTTAGCTGCTTAACCGGACAATCCTGTGGCGCTTAAAAAGTGATTTTTATGGCCTCCAGCCAGGGCAAAAACTTAAAAACTAAGTGACTACGTTAAGGGCACCCCCTGCGGGGTACGAGCCTCGGCTTAGGCCGTCACTGGGGGAGGGCAGCAAAGGGACAGGCTGGATCGGGTCTCCATTAATTAGGTACCTTTATGCAGGAAGTATAAATAAATAAACTAATTTTTCATCCCACCATCTCGGAAAGAGTATTTTTAATCTTCAATATCTGAGTGGAAAAGCCGTTTTTATTCTCTAGAGGATAAATTATCTTCAATATCTGAGTGGAAAAGCCGTTTTTATTCTCTAGAGGATAAAGTAAATTGAATTTAGAACATCGTGTGCACTAAGTTTGTGAATTAAAAAAAAACATTAAACCTATTTACTGCTACCTCTATGGTGCCGAATATATCATACAACTTTTTTTTTATTTGTTAAAAACTCAGACTTTGTAAACGTTTTTTTTTTGCGTTTAGTAATTTCCTCGCTGAGGTGGAATGAAAAGTTACGTGTTGCACTCGAGTGCAAAGATTTTTCACCTCGTGCTCTTTTGATTCCCTCGCTAACGCTCAGGATTCTAATTTTGAATCACTCGCTGCGCTCGTGATTCAATTTTAGAATCCTTCGCTTGCTCGGTCATCAAAATTGAACACGCGGTTAAAAAGCAACTTTGCACTCTTGTATAACAAATAACTATTAATTCATCTCATGCTAAAAGAACTTTTGCTAGGGTCAGGAGGGGTTTTTAAGATTTGACAACCAGTCTTGCCAAGGAGTATCGTGTTACCTGGTAACTGGGTTGTGGAGATCAGATATGCAGTCGCTCATCTAAAGTATTGGTATTCAGCTGCATCCCCATGACCCCAATATAGTTAGGAAAAGGCGCGGCAGATGATGATGAGGCGGGGCAATTTCGTCTGTGGGGTCATTGTAACTATGGGAAAAGTAGGATAACAGTTATTTAATTTTAATGATTTTAATAATTTTAATTTTTATTTGTGTTTTTTTATTTATTATTTCTATTATAATGGAATTTTAGTTTTTATTTTATTTTAAATTGTAAATTATGACCTGAAATTGGTTGAAATAAATGATTTTGAATTGAATTGGTGCCGATTCCCTTGTTCACAACTAAACTAAAATTAGACAATTGGCATCTCTTACTACGAGGCAGCTGAAGAAAAGGACGGCGACAGTTATGAACTAGGTTAGAGATGTCAAATTAGTTTTATCTTGAACTTCGCCATTTTTAATCAATACATTCTGAAGTGACAACTATAATAATTGTAAGGCCATTTTAGATCAACTTAAATTGAAAGCACTTATTAATATCTATCTCTTTCTTGTTTTATTGGAGAGAAAGAGATATAAATAGCTTAAAATTAGTTCAGTTCGTGCAGTGCATAATTAGCACCATTGTATAGTTGTCATTAGTACCCACTGACGAAACGGTAGGTAAGTACATTGTTTACGGTCTAAACCAATGTTTGAAATAGACATAAAAAAATCGGTGTAAAGTCTAGTAAAGTGATTTAAAAAGTAGTAAGTAGATCACGCTAGGTACTTAGTCATCTTAGCTAGATCATCGACCTGCGCAGACGCAAGCAGGTGTGAACGAGACGGCGACGTCATTGCGGTGAAATTACAGACGCGTCTGGTATTACATTACATTGCATACGTAATATGTTTATAATAATAATTCATTATTAAGTGGTAGAGTTGTAGCGAAGTGACAAATGTCACCAATTTGGGTCAAGCAAATGCGGTTAATGTCAGTGTCATGTCAGTTGAGCTCCTTCTCATTTATCTGCCATGACTTTATCTTGATTTTGACGTGATAACGTCTTAAAAATCGATGAAAAGCTACTCCATTTATTATAACTGGCATTACACAAAAAAGCGGCCAAACATTTTTTTTTTTGTTTTTATTTAAAACATAACAAATACAAATATCACTTACACAAATATATCACACAAACCATCGCGGGTTTGACCGTGATTTTAGTGATATTTTTAAAAAGTAAGTATACAGACGCCAGCACAGCAAACCACACCAACCTGAAACCTGAATATGAAACTTATAGTTTTGTAAAAAAGGTGAAAATCTATTAAAAAAAAATTGACAGATTGTTGTAGCTTGATTTGCTGGTTTCTGTACGTAGTTGTAAGTTTAAGTTGCTTTTTAAGTAGATATCGTAAAATAACGAAGCTTAACATGCCTGTATTAAAATAATGATTTGATGATGACCCTTATTTGCGGCCAGGTTCAATTAAGCAACCATATATCATAATAAACAGAAAAAAATAGCTTTAATTTGACATATAAATAATTGTACGTTATGAACGTATAAATGTATCAAAATCATACCTGTTTACACCTGGCTGCGAAGAGGTGCGGCCAAGTGCGCAATGGCAACCGTGATTTTACAGTCTCTAGGTAATTGCCGTGACGTGGACGATATTTTATTTAAAAAAAAATCCAAATCGGTTCGTCCGTTCGGGAGCTACGATGCCACAGACAGACACACAGACACGTCAAACTTATAACACCCCGTCGTTTTTACGTCGGGGATTAAAAACAAATGAACGATGTTTTTTTCCGTAAGATCAATTAACAATAATTTAATTAAAAATATTAGCGGCCACATTTTGGTAGGCAACCTGGTAGATATATATTGTAATAATCAGAAATATGCGTAAAAATTTAGATTTTAGCAAATACTCGATGAGTGCACTAATTTGTAGTCGGATCTTAGACCATAACTAACACTACTTGATCACGCTTTGGTTACTTTCACACAAACAAAATATTTACCCACGTAGGTATGCTTCAAATACACAATAGTCCATTTGGAAGAAACTTCGAATAGATAATGAATAGGCAGAAAAAATGAAAGATCTAAATTACATTATGGGATCATTCATAATATAATTTGAATGAATTAAAACTTGAATCGAGAATTTAAACTATCGACGGAGTTTAAGTTCTTCTCACTTATGTAAGTACATAAATAATAATTTTGATAGTTGAAAAAAGCAGTCAGCAGTGCAATTCTGTAAGAATTCACTCGCGAATTCGAATCCTATCTCATTTCCGATTTCACTTACTAGAAGTGAAAAGTTTTTGGTTTTCGATTAAATAGTAACGAAATAATAGTTCGCTTCACCTATGCCAGCACTTAGTAGCGCTAGCGTAGTTTTCATCGAGTTACAGACTACCTAACTAAAACAGTTTTCACCGCGGAATCAGAAGTGAGATCTGAAGTGAGTTCTTACAGAATAACATAGCAGTTCTTAGAACTTATTATGATAAGGTAGGTCTGCTATGAGTTTTAAGTTTCTGACCCTACATGATTCGATCAGATATTGTTATTATAAATTAAAAATAAATATAAAATTCTAACTATATATAAATTGCAATGTTTTGGTTCCATAAAATAAAAAGGCTGTTTTGTAGAGTTCCGTTGCTTTAAAAGTTTAGTACAAAATTACACGTGATTAGTCCTCGATATGACTTTAAACTGTCGTGCATTTAGTATTGAACTAAATGTAGAACGCTACTTGTGGGCTACGGGAATTATCCCAAGTAGGCTCGGGTGGAACAGTAGGCATCAGTGCAGGATGTCGACTCAGAGCGGCGGCTGATGAACGTCTTGAACGTCAAAGGCGGCGCTCACGGACCCAGTTAGGTGGTCCACTGCACATCCACCAACTCGTATTAGACAAGCGCGGTGGGTTAGTTTGTCTAAACCTCTACTCTCTCATGATACACAACAATAAAACTGCGCCTCAAGTACCCGGCATCGGTTCCAGCAGAGCCGACGCTGAGGCTGACATTAGGCAGACTCTCTCTGGAACCAAGGGGCCTCAAAATCCCCGGGTGGGATCCCTTTGTCAGACAACCAAAGCACGCTTAAGACTGGTCTGAAATAGCCCTTGACAGAGAGAAGTGGAAGGAGAGTAGAGAGGCCTTTGCCCTGCAGTGGGAAAACACAGGCTGAATAATAATAATAAAGTTGAGAGTTAAATGACAATTCGACATGACGTAAAACGTATCATCTGTAAAAACGTAGCGCGTAGTTATGTGACTGCGATCTATATGGAGTTGATTACACAACTTTCGACCATACATTACGTCTTTGTAGGCACACTATATATCTGTCAACTTTAGTATGTACGGTCACCAAAGGAGATTAGTATCCATATCGCCGGAAACAGTTGAAGTTTACTTAGAAACCGATAGGTTTTTATGAATAAAATAAAATACAATTTATAGAGAATAAACAGTTCAATGATTTAATAAAATTTCATTTGAAAGCCCCCATTGGTTTCTAAGAAATCTTCAACTATTCCCGACGACATGGATACTTCTTCGGATTGGATCTCTTTTGCGTACTGTACATTGAGTGTTGACAGTTCTGTCTAATATGTCTAAGCCAATTTGAGCGACTGTTATATTATTATTTTACCGTTCACAATGGTTGCTAGACACAGCGAGACGGGACATTTGGTCCAACATTTTCAATACGTTATCAAAGGCTGTGTTGAAATTGCCGAATCCGATGTTTCTAATGGGTGATCTATTGGTACTCATAAAACTAGCTGTTAAATCACAGCATTAATACCTCAGATTATATACTAAAGGCAGTTAGATCGCGCGGAACATTGAGAGTGAAGCCAAAAAAGCAAATACAAATTCAAAAGCGAATACCTACAATCTCGTGATTGTATTCACATTCGTATTTGTATTCTTATTTGTTTTTTTAACGATGCGGCGTTTCGTGCTATACCGACTCATGTCAGTAGGTACCTACAGCACGAAGCGCGTTGTAGGTATTCGCTTTTGAATTTGTATTTGCTGTCCAGTAAGAGGCGTTTTCGTCAAATTACGCGCGATATTTGAAAATTTAAACATTTTGATGCATTTTTAGTGCACTTATCGATTGAATAAAAATTTTGTATTTTTTTTGGTGACATATTAGCACTACAGAATTTCATTAAGTCACTTTTCAAAAATGGGTGTAATACCCTATTGCACCATTACCTTGTGACAGATAAATTGGCCTGGGGACTAGATAGTATTATTTACGAATGATGACAATTGACAATTAAATTTAATATAGAATAATATTAGCTTCTCTCCGCGACTAATCCGCGTGGAAATCAAGTAAGTACTCATATACCTATCATAGCCCATAGCACTAGGCAATAGTGTACTGCTTTTGCTGCTTTTTATCCCCCTTGTAGATTTTCTGTAATTAAGCCAGTAATTTCAAAGATTACGTGTTACAGACAGTCAATTAACATTAAAAAAGAAATTTAGATGACTTTTAAATATAGGTACTTAAGGGATAGTCTATCGACTCTTTATAATATTTGTACGAGTCGTGACCTTTTCTTTTCACTGTATTGGAGTGATGACCAAAGTACAAAGGAGGCTGCTTGCTTTCATTTTTATAATAATAATAATAATCTTTACATCAATAGGCAAAGAAAATTCACCATTCTGCCAAAACTGTCACATACGTCAAATCGAACGTGTTTAATTTTAAATTCAACTTTCTTAATTGTTTCGTATTGGCACTAAAATGTATCTAGTTATGTAGTTCGTAAGCAAGTGAGTTGTTGCATTAATAAAACCGGTTGACAGAAAGTCAACTTTCTTCGTTTTGTGGAAACTACGAACACATCCATGCCATTGTTATTCACATGGTACGACGGTGGTCTGAAGTATACGACTTTGTCATTCTTGAAAACTTACATTTATAAAGTTTAATTTTAAATGAAGCGAAAGTTGAAGTTTGACAGGACTGTAACATGAATAATTAATCTGTTAGTGATTTTAATCTGTGGCCGTGGCCCTACTTATGCTGGAAAGCGTAAGTCGTGATTCTAGTAAAATGAAGATTGTTTTAAGTCGTGAAGAAGTATACAATTTGCAGTAATTGCAGCGTATTACACAACGTACCCAGCTAAAAGTAGTCAAGTAAAAAAAAAAAGTTTAATTAAGTTTTAATTGGATTTGCATAACGGTCCCACTTTACCGAGGCGTTAGGCGTCTCATTATATTACCTAGATATATTTTTCTATCTACATTTAAGAACCAGTTTAGAATTATTATTAGGTATGTAAGTAGTTAATTCGCAGTAGGTATCTAAAATATAATTTATTAACCATTTTATTAACTAGGTAGGTACCTACAACTACTCCATTTTTTATATCTGGCGTTAGACAAAATAGCAGCCAAATAATTTAAGTTAGTATCTAGTGATATTTTTTAAAAGTAGGTACAGAGGCCAGCATATCAAGCTACAACAATCTGTCTTTCTTTGATAGATTTTCAACTTTATTGCAGAAGATAAGTAAGATTCATATTCAATTGGGAAAATTTGACAGTTTGGTATGGCTTGATGAGATGGCGTTTGTACTTAGTTGTAAGTTTACGTTGCTTTGTCTAAAGATATCGTAAAATAACGAAGCTTATCACATGCTTGTATTGAAATAATGATAGCGATAGAACGATATTTGTGTAACTAATTAACTTATAAAGTGCATTTGTGACAGTTACCTAATTCGATACGTGTTAACTTGTCCCAATTTCAACAAGGCACACGACAAAAACCATTCTTCCTGTACACAAACGTTTAAAAAAACAACCGCGTCTCTATGTTACACACCACTACATAATTTATGTAATTACGCAGAATGTCGGCGACCTAACACAATAGTACAGCTAACTACGAAACAGAAAGCTCCGTGGAACTTGTTCGTACAGTGAAAGTGACAATATTCGTGAGATATTCGACGTGACTATTAATATAAATATTTGCGAAACTAATCGGAGAAGTGTTAATAAAATAAGCAGTTGATTGGTTTTATACACGAGAACGCGAGGAAAATAAATAAGTAAGACAATAATATTTATAAGCCAACTAGCTGACCCGACAGACGTTGTCCTGTCCCGATCTACGGGGGATGTAAAGGGGGTGAAAAAAGGGGATGAAAAATAGATGTTGGCCTATTCTCAGACCTACCCAATATGCACAAAAAATTTCATCAGAATCGGTCAAGCCGTTTCGGAGGAGTACGGGAACGAAAACTGTGACACGAGAATTTTATATATTAGATTAATAAAAACTCTTTACGACAAATAAATTAAAAAGAAAAACCCATGTCCATAGACGCTCGGATTCCCGCCAAAAATAAAAGCTGTCAAAATGTAACTAAGTATTTAACATACTATTAATCAAATCAAAATCAAAAAGTTTTTTTATTATTTCTACAAGTTCTTACATACAAACTAGTGATTGGAGCCTCCTTTTAGGCAAATACAGCCTGTGTTAGAAGACTCCACTCTTCCATATCATATAGTGTGAATAACTTGTCTTAATAATTTAAGATTTAGGATACAAGTTTAAGATTATGAAATACAAAATCAAAACTAATAAAACTAAACTCCACCAAAACAGAGATAAAGCTTGTGTACACAATGGGTTGGAACTGTGTGATTGTGTTTGTGATTGTTTGTTAGTATGTGTGTTAATACCTCACATGTGTACCGCACTTACCGCTAATTACAATAAAAGTAGGTAGTAGGGAACTGCTTTTATTGTTTTATGATATTAATAAAGAAATAAGATTTATTATGATGATATGAAATCGAAAATCGGTGTGAATGCCCGAAGTGGCGAAGCCCGAATGATTGATGTTACATCACTACCCTACCGTAACGCAATGCATTATAGATGTACACATTTGTAATTTGGAATACTATTATTTCGTTTCATTCTATTTATGGTAAATGCAATGCAAATGGCGCGTTGCAATGCAATATCGAGTCTGGAATTGCATAAATCGAGATCGTGGAGATGGTATCAGAGCTCACCCCGATTCCACTGACTTACGCAAACGATCACACTATTCTTGTTGTAACTCTTAAGACATTTCCTTTAGGTCCATTAATTTAATCAACGTTGAAGAAATTGCCTAGATTGCTCATCTAAACATGTGTTTCGAATTTCATCATGTTGTATTTGAATTTAGAATCCATACTAATGTATTTTTTTATTATAGATGCGAAAGCACAAAGTAGGTAAGGCTGCGGCGCGCCCGAGCAGAGAGAGCACTCAGAACCATAGACTTTATTGTTAAGTCCATGCTCAGAACAAACCGCCATTTTTCGCACGCACACATTGACATTACGTTTATAGGCATTCTCAAGCACTGTCACGTCTTGTCTAAATGAATAAATGAGAGACATTGACATTTCATGACGAACAGAAAAAAAAAGCCAAAGCCAAAGCCACTGAATTTCGAAACTAAAGTCAACACATTGACTTTAGTTTCGAAATTCAGTGGCTTTGTTCTGTTTGTTGTTTTGTATTGCCACCGACTTCCGAAACTAAAGTCAATGTGTGTTCTGTGCTAAAGTTATTATTCACTTTTTGAAGGCGGTAATTGTCTTTTTTGTAAAAAGCTTTTTATTTTCCGCTTTTTAGTACCTCCTTCTCATTCAAATCTATTAAGAAGAGATTGAAAGTTAACTACTACAAAGATTGATGAAACTAAAACGTCGTCTATGTAAAATTTTTGGGTATTTGTTGATTTTTCAAAAAGTGCTGAATCAATTTCGATAAAATTTATATGGGACCACCCCTGAAGCGTACCGTATCTATAAAAAAAAAGAATTTTCAAAATCGGTTTACGTTTGCCTGAGAAATCGCGTAACAAATCGCGCACATACTTAATGCAAATTTAAGACTTATACGGTTTTCTCATGGATGCCATGGTCAGCACTGGACCAAATTAAAATGGGACCACACGGGAAGCACTGGCTTCCAAATAAAAAAAGAATCATCAAAATCGGTCCACCCAGTCCCGAGAAATCAAGTAACAAACATAAAAAAAAAAAAAAAAAAAAAAAAAAAAATACAGACGAATTGATAACCTCCTCCTTTTTTGAAGTCGGTTGAAAATTGCAAAGAGTTCCAACTAGTGTCAACTATTGAACCGATTTTGATGAAATTTGATACCGTCAAGTTTGAACCTTAAGAAAGTATAAAAGCTACTTTTGAAACCGCGACTTTGTCCGCATCCGTAATAATTATTACAGCCGATATTCACGCGGACGAAGGTAAAGAAGGGCAATAGTTTGTATAAAATAATAAACAGTGTGAATATTTATGATCAGATTTCATATAAATTAATACTGTCAAAATAAAGATCGTTTTATTATAATATTGACACACTAATTGCATAAATACAGAACTAATAAATTTTAAAAATGTTATGTACAATGGAGGGCATCAAAAACTCGACCGCATCGCTCTCAATGGGACAAGTGCCCAAAAGGCTAGCAGCATTACCACGTTGTATGGCAATGCTAATTCTTTGGTCCAAGAAAATGCTAGCCCTGAATAAATATTAAAAAATCGAAATAGAATTTTGAATATAGAACACGTGAAACTAACACCATTTTGAATATTATGTTAGAAAATGATTGGAAAGCCAATTGTTTCTCTAATTTAAATCTTATCTACCGTGGGAACTTTCAAATAAGTAAGACATACCTACCTACCATGTACCTACCTAGGTGTTTAGGTAGGGGTATTATTGATAAAAGTTTGTGTCACTAGATATGCCCTAGTGACACAAACTTTCACAACAAAAACAGTCTTCTTAAATTCAGCAGTACTATTCTGTTCCAATCTCCCTCGGTGAACACCTAGGTGAAGTGAGCTGTCATCCGATTGTAGTGCTTTGTAAATCCCTAGCGTCGGGACAGATGACAGCTCACTTCACCATCTAGGTGAAGTGAGCTGAGTTCACCGAGAGAGATTGTAGTAGAATAGACATAGGTACCTACAGTTCATGCTGAAGTTATAGTATTTTTTTTATATTCGATAAAATAAATATTATAGGCGTGGTGGCACCTACCGTACCTACTGTTTGCAAAGCTTTAACACGTGTAAGTGAGTAAAAATTGCAAAATATTTATCTAAAAATACACACCCGTTTCGTTTGTCATTAATACAAAAGCTGTGTTTTAGAATAAACGTTGAGTTACAAAATGGCGGCCGTTTCCAATCATTTATTCGATAATGCATTACTGTAATTGTGTAATTTTTAGAAGCTATCTTCATCACTTATAAAACCAAATCCTCCGCCGCGTCTGCCTATATATCGTTTGCTTGTCTATTCGCGATAAACTCAAAAACGATTGAACGGATTTTCATGCGGTTTTTACTGATAGACAGAGTGCCATTATGGAGAAGATTTCAGTGTATAATTTGAAAGGTTTTGTGTAAATTGGTTGACATCTAACGATAACCCGTGGGGCTAGTATATTATGAAAGCGAAATATCATTCATTGATTAAACACTCAACACAACAATTTCGAAAAGCTAAAATTTGCCGTGTGCTTATAATAGTTTATAAATATGAGACATCAGGTAAAAATGGATTGTGCGACAAGGCTGAATTAGGCGGGTCTTTGACGTCGCGGCCCGGTCTTATGGTATATAGTTAATATTATTAGTTTTGAAAAAGTCGCTATTGGGTATATTTGTTATCCAATATTTTTCATTACATAATGAATGATTGAATGAATGAATGATATATTTGTTGGCAAGAATATAGGTAGGTACCTAGCTAACATAAGTTCTTAAGATCTAATCATGTCAACCTTTAGACGCCCACTGTTGGGCATAGGAATAACCCCCGCCATGGGGGAGACCCATGGCGGGGGTTTAGCCGTAATCGCCACGCTTGGCCGATGCATGTTGGCGATCCCTCTATGTTTTCTGGTACACAGAAGGACGCTGCTGCCTATCCTGTGGTCAATATCCCTATGTCGCCATCTACGACACCCACGGATCTTAAGATCTGTAATATGGGTTGAAAACTAAAAACCTCTGAAACAGAGTCATCAATTTTATAAACGGACAAAAAAATCTATGTTTTATTTATGTTATTATCTTATCGGAGCTTTTATTTGATGTGTTTATTAACTTCCAACGATAGCTCGTGGCTAAGTTAAAGCCGTACAGATCGATCGGTCAAAGGTTAAGCTACGCTAGCCGCGGTCGGTCTGTAGATGGGTGACCATCCCTTTCTTACCGAGTTTCCTCCGTGCCTCGGAAAGCACGTAAAGCTGTTGGTCCCGGCTGTTATTTTTAGATCTTTGGCAGTCGTTATGGGTAGTCAGAAGCCAGAAAGTCTGACAACCAGCTTTACCAAGGGGTATCGTGTTACCCAGTAACTGGGTTGTGGAGGTCCGATAGGCAGTCGCTCCATGTAAAACACTGGTATTCAGCTGCATCCGGTTAGACTGGAAGCCGACCCCAATATAGTTGGGAAAAGGCTAGGGAGAGGATAATTAACTTCCAACGATGTAGTGTTACATTTTTAAATGAAGTAAGTAATACAGTAGAATCACAGAATACTAAATAGTACTACTTACATAGTAGAATCTCGATTATCTGAACCCTCAATTATCCGAACGTTGACGCGAATTTTGTTTCATCGAACGTTGTTAGACCGCTTATGGAGATTCCGCTCGAAATTGTAATGTATGTGTACTTAGATTTCTTACATCGCGCAGATAGAAACGTGTTTTTTTTGTAAATTATTTATTGTTTATTTATTTATTTTATTTTTATTTGGAAAACTTACAGCTAGGTACAAAAATAAGACAGAAATAGTGACAACGATAAGGCCAATTAAAAGTTTTCACAGATAGTAAATACATTAATAGGTACAAGTAGGTAGAAGACAGCTTTGTATAAATAAGATCGAAATAATAGGAAAAGTAAGATCATCAGATAAACTATGCTATGTTTTGGAAAAAGAAGCTACACAGAGATTTTAATTTTAATGTTGGTAGTATTGAAAATATCGAAATCGACGTCTCGGCAGGCCTAATTTTTGTAGATTTTAGTAGGTAAGTGCTTAATTGTTGTAGAGTTTCTTCTTAAATCTCTACTTGTCTCACAGAGTAGGAATAATAAACTCTCATCATTCTCATCACACGTTGCGCCCGCGCACCCAGAGGTGAAAGTAGTCGCTTGACACACGCGAGATTCACGCTTGACTGTAATTAGGCTATTAATTATTTACCACAAATGCACAAAGTAATTAAATGATGTTTGTCAAGGAAAGCTGACATGCGTATTGGTTTCCGATTGGTTTTTTAAGACTGTGTAATTTTTGTGTTGTTGTTGTTTGATATTTATTGCAACAAAAAGAGTCAGATAGACAGCATCTGTGACAAGTATACATCACATAAAACTGTTAAAACGCTCATCTTTACACTGATATTATTAAAAGGTAACAATTATACGTTTGTATGAAGAAGGTAATCTGCGAAACTATACAGTACAGTATCAAAATCAAAACCAAAATTTAATAACCGGCGCCTCCACCACTTGTGAGGGATCGGAACTAATTAGGTACGATAAACAATTGACATACGAATGGCTGACACAGTCAGTTGTATTATTGTTAGCTTATACGAAATAATAGCTGAATAATCACTAAACTTCTTTAATTTATTGTAATCAGTATCATCAGATTACGAAACTTTTTTATTCGTTTCTAATATTTATCTATACCTATTTAAAAACTTTGCCATGTTTTCCAATACACTACTTTACAGTAGGTAGATTTTCAAAAATCTTCGTTCTACCACTCTGTAATGGTCTGGCCATCATTGGTCAGATTTTCTCTTTGGAATGAAGTTAGTAACTTAATTATCTCTGTTGAACTGCCGCCAGATACTAACTCTAAAGTTTGCACAGTCTTGGAGGATATTCTGAAAAAGTTAAATTAAATGCAACACTGGTACAGTGGGGCTAGAATATCTAGTTCATCTAGCATAGGGTTACCTAGCCCTTTTCCATTGTCTAGCAAGATTTATTTTCGTACAAGCATTGTAAAAAGAAAAATAAATAGGTTTCGCAAATGTAAACGAAAATTTCAAACTACGCCTTATTAGCCAAATAGGCCCTTCTTTTAAACTACGGCAATAAAAGGCATCTAAACAACTCCAAAGAGGACAATAGCCATCATCGCTCTACAATAACGCATAATTCGGCTCATTTATAATCTGTATTGCTCATAAACAACGTAATTCTACTTTCTACACTATTGCATCAGTATTCATAGTCTAAGTTCAAGGCATCATCATGTTTATTCATAGAAGCCGCATAAATTACGCGGTTTATCTTGATTTAATTCTATTAAATATTTGTAATTTTTTTATGGTAATATCTATGTTTAAATATCTAATTTATTTCCGTAAAAATCTTTTTAGCGTCCCAATAACTTTTTTTGCGTGTGAAGTATAGATACGCGCAATTTACATTCTTATTATAAGTTTGGATGTCGCACATACATCTCCGAAACGTACTCCTCCAATAATTTCAAAAGTTCTTTTACAAATAGGAAACTTAACTTCATCCCTGAGTACTATATACTACTTAGGCTATATTTTATCTTTAAAAAACTGGGGAAGTTGCTGATACGTAAGTATAAAAATGCCTTGGAAGTTGGGGGTAGGCCTTCGTTGTGGGATGCAACTTGTGTCGACATCCTTGCGCCATCCCATCTTCTTAGCACGTCGTGTTGTGCTGGGGTGGCTGCTGCAGGTGCCGAAAACCTCAAACGGCGTAAATATAGCAACCTCCTTGGAAGTTAAGTAGGTATAAGTTTGAGCAGTTTGGGGTTGAAACACTATAGATAGAGCCCGAGTGCAGAGTGCCGACCTTGTTTTTAGGGACATTGCTAAGCGGCCGGTCGACTCTTAGAGGGCTGGCCTTTTCTTTGGCCAAATAATTAGCATTGCCATTCAACGTGGTAATGCTGCTAGCCTTTTGGGCACTTGTCCCATTGTGAGCGATGCCGACGAGTTTGTTGATGCTCTGTGAGCTCTCCATTATTCATAATATTTCGAAGTTTAAATCTATACTAATATTATAAAGCTGAAGAGTTTGTTTGTTTGTTTGTTTGGTTGAACGCGCTAATCTCAGAATCTACTGGTTCGAATTGAAAATTTGTGTTGGATAGTCCATTTATCGAGGAAGGCTATAAGGCCCATGCGAAGCCGGGTCGGGTTGCTAGTAAATAATAAAATAAAATAAAACTTTTTATTTCAGACATAATTTCAGCATATATTTAATCAGTGTTTAGCATATATTTAATTAGTGTGAAAATATTGTCATAAAGAGTATAGATTAAATTGCTTCTATTCAACGAATTTTATGTTGGTCACAATAATAGCATTGCACCAAAAGATAAAGTAATCTCATGAGTTCACTTTTTGAGTTTATTAATGTTTTTGTTAATGCCATCGAAGATTTTTATATAATATACTTGCTGTAAATAAAGATTCAAAAGTGTCCTTATTACTTGGGGATACAAAAGTGTCTTTAGATATAACTTGGAGACTCGGTATTCAGCGATCTAACGTAGTAGATATAGGTACGCATTATTTATTTCAGAAACCTATATTATATCTTTCGAAAACATCCTGAAATTTGACCCGAATTGACAGCCTCATTATGCAACCATTTCACGGATCCAGCCAAGTTTCTCGCATATGGCAACGTCTGATTCACAAACTTCCCAAATGTCTAAAATCACGATGAGTCGTGGTTTAAAAAACGGTGAAGCAAGGCGTGTCGCTGTTACATCATTGGTTGCACAAAACTGGTGAAAGAGAGAAAGGCTACATATCCTCTAACAGAATATACACAGAACACGTATCAGGTTACTGCATTGTCGTATATACCTTCGTTTATACGTCGGCTTCGTCTAGCCTCAGTACCTGACGCTAACGACAACTCATATCATGTTTAACGTGACCATACGTTCCGTTTTAGGCGAGACTGTCCCGCTTTTAGCCTGTCTGACCCGCTGTCCCCCGTAAGGTTAAAAATGTCCCGCATTTTTTGGTAATTACGTAAGTGGGCTGACCTATTATTTTTTATACTAGTTTGCAGCGCATTTTGATTACCAAGACAATTGAGCTGTTGCTATCGAGCTACATTTTGAAATTAATTTGTTTCACCGACAAACAAAACGATTGCTTAGATAGTAGAAGTCATATCGGCCTTAGTAATGCTTTAAATACAACCTACACACTTTTAGTAAAATACCAAACAAAATACATAGTAACAGTAAAGGCCAATATGCTCATGATCTACATACAATTTTTTTTTTACCATCAAATAGGCTTGCGTTTGTTCGCAATTCACCTGATCTTAAGTGATAATGCGAACTAAGTTGGAACACGCTTGCCTAGCATGAACCGGTTCACTCGTGCCTTGAAGATAATCAATGTTGTAAATATTTACGTTGGCTCTATATAGTTGAACAATACTTTATGTGAATAATAATGTGACAGTGAGCTTGAAACAAAACGTAATCTAACTAGTCGCATTTCCTTTTTTATCAGCATACAATAATGTAATTTTATGTTCAAACCACTTATCCGAATTAAATATATACAAAGCTTTAAAATAAAAAAAAATATATTATGTACAATGGAGGGTTCACAACAGGGGATCAAAAAACTCGTCCGCATTGCTTTCAATGTGAAAAGTGCCCAAAAGGCTAGCAGTATTGAATGAATATAGAATGGCAATGCTAAAAATGCTTTGGCAGGGCTTTGGCCCAAGAACTGGGGGCCAAGTCTGCTATTTTTATAATTTTGTCATTCCAACACGATCCCATTGTCATTTTGCTAAAAGTTCGTAATCTGCTAAATTCATAATGGTCGATCATTGGTCGGTCAAATTAAAAGCAATTACTGCACAATGACGTTCTAATGGTAGGCCACTGATCAAAGGAACTGTAAAAGTTTTAGCAGATTACCACCTAAGTCAGTCGTTCATTTGTCATTTTGTACGAGATTACCATTCTATATTATTTCTTTTAATGGCGTGTCAGTGGTTATCCAATGGAAAGTCATAATGACGCCATTATATTAGTTGATTACCAAACTTGTCAAAATCAACAATTATGAAATCAATGATAGACCATTCTGACACTATTGTAATAGCAGACTTGAGGCCCAGGCCAGTCCTCTGGTCACGTAAAGAGTCGACCTGCCGCTTAGCAATGTTTTGGTAATTTAGTAAATATTCGATAAAATTTTCAAGATTGGACAAGGGTTTATAATTACTTTTTTATTTTTTTATGAAAAAAAAAATAAACGTTTCGTGTTTCGTTCCAATATTAAATGCATTTTAATAATTAACGTAGAACTCCCACAGTCTAAACCAACCATCCAATGAGACCCAATGTGTTATAAATAAAAAAGTAAATGTTATACTTTTTGGTACCTAATAACAATTCAAATAAAGAATGCCTATGAATGTGGCTTTGAGGTAACTAAAGAAGCGATAGATGATTTTCGGATAGATGACAGGCTAGAAATGGGTGTGGGATACTGAAATGACTGGTGATTGAGAAGTGTGAAAGAAGCAAGTCCCAAATAAGTGGGGATAAGGGCATTCGAGGAACTTGTTGTCGATGACTTCTACCAACCGATTTAAACTATGATTCTTCACATCTTCCCATCTCGGTATCGTCTTAATAATTATGTAGAACAGGGGACTGTTTTAATTTGCTGTTGTTTTTAACTCCTTTAATTTGCTTTTGATTTAATGTAATAATAATCATTTATTTACTTTTTCCAACACAATGGGTTGGTAATCATGGGCTTATTGTATTGTGTGTGTTATAGTTAAGTATAATTAAAATTTTATTTTTATTTCGTTAATGTGATTTTATTTCATGTGAGTGGAGAAGTGATGGAATTTTTTTAAGCTCAGCATTGTATTTAAAATACACGTGTCAAGGTACCGTTACAGTTTTTTACGACCTCCACTAATTAACGTTAATTAATTGTAAGTAATATTATTGTCTTACGCCTTGGGCGTTTTTCTAAACGCCAAGTAAAGCTCCCAGCACTTTGTAAGCTGACCCAAATTTAATTTAAAATAAGTTTCAAAACAAAATCACATCGTGCGTGAACAAGAAAATCGTTAAAATATTTCTTCAGTCATTCACGCAATCGTGTTCATTCTTTGAACGTATAATTATTGAATGAACAATAATTTAAATGATGACAAATTGGGTATCATGTCGTATCGTTTCCTATTCCGATGTAATTTTATTTTACACGCAAAATCACCGTTTGTAACAATTTCAACCAAACATCCGCGTGTCTTAATAAATATTCCTGGTGACCTACATAGCATGTTTTAGTTCATTCTTTCATAAATATAATTTTAATTAAATCATTGCGAACCTTTTTTATATTCTTTAGGTTGGTATTTCCACAGATAGCAAAGACAACAATTTTATTATTCTTGCATTTCGTGCTAGCGAGTAGTTTTCGCGCTATGTACTATAGCTACTGATTGTTTTATTGCGAAGATGATTGGTTTTAAGTGTAATGCGGAATTCTTACAAAAATAAAAAATGTTTTAATATTTTCTACTAGCTTTTGCCCGCGACTTCGTCCGTGTAAAGGTCGGTATTCGGTAATCGCGGTTACAGACGAAGTCGCAGATTAAATAGTAGCCTATATTTTTTCTTGGGGTCCAAGCTAAATCTGTAGCAAATTTTATCAAAATCGGTTCGTTATTTTAGCCGTAAAAGAATATCGAACAAACAAATTCACTTTCACAATAATAATATACCTACTTATATATAAGTATGAATTTTAATTAAAGATGAAAGCGAGTTACCTATCTACTGATTTATCGATTGTTGAGGACTCTTAGGTAGTTACAATTGATCATTCAACAAAGCCATACAATAACGAATAGAAGACATACTACAACATTCGAAAATTTTTTCATTAAACGAAACGTGAGTATTGTTACACATTATAGATTAAGAACAACGGATTAACTCCGACAACACAGTGAGTTAATCCGTTGTTCTTAATCTATAACATTCGACAATATTATAAACTAATAAAAACCCAATAAATCTTAAATATCTGATTAAAAGTCGGAATTGGATTCAATTTCCGATCATTCTTACCGATTACGAGTAAAGATTTATGAATGTTTAATTAGCCCCAGTAAGTATACCTAATCAATAAATCATTATGTATCTGGGATAATAAATAATCGATAAAACACACGCGAATTTCTATATCTACTTTCGAGGCATTCAGTAATAATTATCGGCCGCTTTCTTCCGGACCGATGCAGAAGATGCGAGAAACAGGTTTTTTGTACCGAATGTGTGTTGTTTTTGGTTTCGTGAAAAGGAAACTCTTCATTTTTCTTGGACATTTGTTTTAAATTAATCAATTTATTAGAGATAGAGAATCATGCTAGGATTTTTGACTTTTCGACTTTTAGCCATGTAATCTCCAAGATGAGGGTTTATAATTATGTAGATATTTTTTTTAATTTATAGACTTTTATTTATATACATGCCTATGGTTTTTTTAAGTTAAAAAAAATCTACTCACTCTCGGTCCGGTGATGGCGCAGACCGCGTGCGCCAACAACAAAAACTGACAAATGCTGCCCCTCATATCGCTCTCAAAACCCAGAGCGGCTGAGTACCATCACACAACACACCACTATCCTGTCAGAACGTATGTCCTTTGCCACTGTCTGACAAAAAAAAAATCACTGCACGACACTATGTTCCGAAATCGAATTAAAAAGATATTCAAAATTGGGCGGCAAACTGGCGTAACGTCACAAGTTGACAGTCGGTTGTCGCTGTTAGCGGCGGATACACGCTGCGGCAGTCGGCACGGCAATAGCGCGAGCGGCGACCACCTGTCCATTTTACCACCCCTACTCTTCGTACCCCCTACTCGTTTCGAAAGGATTCATCATAGATGAGAATTAAAATAAAACAGACGGTATCGCGGGACGTTAATTTAATTGAGTGTTGCATAATCTGTGTGCATAATATTTTTGGGTCAGATGCGTGTTGCGGCTGATGCCACGACAATAACATTTAACTTTTTTTACTTTACCTGCCATTATGCTAAGCAGCTCTAGATTGTTTTGAAATTCGTTAGATTAGTAATTTTCTGTGACGCGGTTACATTTTAATATCAAACTTAAATGACAAGACCACGTTAATAATTTGATTTCGTCGGCAATCGACAGGCTTTCTTTTTTTTTTTCGGAGAAGTTTGTAGGCGTTCCAAAACCATAAATAAGTAGATGATGATTGATACTATTCGAAGAGTGTTTTGAACGCAACAGTTGGTTCTCGATTGTTTACGAATTGAGTAAACAGAGCGTGAAGATAATTTAAACAAGATGAAAAGAGTCGATCAGCCAAGACTGATGATTCGGAAAATTAACGGACTAGGTAGCATATAAATTATGAAGATTTTTGCCTGTTGCCAGATCGACGGCAGATAAGAAGTAAATCTATCAAATAATTCACACGGCTTCGACACCAAAACAACGTAGTTTCTAATCCATTTGAATCCTTGTCTAGGTTCAGGTGTAGTTCAAACATAACATGTCGACACTTGGAGTCACTTTTTAGTACTGTGCCTAGTGTATTTTCAACCGACTTCAAAAAGAAGGAGGTTCTCAATTCGTCTGTATGTTTTTTATTTACTTTTATTTATTTTTTTGTATATTTGTTACGCGATTTCTCCGGCAAAGGTAAAGCGATTCTGAAAATTCTTTTTTTGATGGATAGGGTATGCCTCAAGGGTGGTCCCGTAAAATTTTTATCGAAATTGATTCAGCACTTTTTGGAAAAATACACAGAAAGCAAAAATAATACATGGATGATGCTGTAATGTTCTTACCTTGTACTTTCGATCTCTGTTTTGATTGTGTTGCCATTTTTGAATGGATTTGGATGATAAGGAAGTACTAAAGTAACAAAGCTTTTTTACAAAAAGAGACAACCGCCTTCAAAACCCAAAAAGTGAAAAATAACTAAGACAGAACACACATATAAAATATGACTTTAGTTTCGGAAGTCGGTGGTAATACAAAACAATAAATAGAACAGCCAAGTCACCGAAAACCGAAACTAAAGTCATGTGTGATCTGTTTTAAAGTTATTTTTCACTTTTTAGTTTTTGAAGGCGGTTGTCTTTTTTGTAAAAAAGTTCTTTTACTTAAATCAATTCATTTAACCCCTTGTTTATCGTAGTTACAGACACAAATAAAAAGCTATTGTGTCTCGCGTAGATCTGCGTTCTAGTAATTTCTCCTGTTCATTTCCTTCCTAAGAATGACAGCCGTCATTCTAAGATCTTTTACAATAATTACGGGTAGTCAGAAGGGTATGGGGTTAAGTCTATAGGAGTTGCTCCATGTAAGACACTGGTATTCAACTGCATCTGGTTAGACTGGAACCTGACCCCTACATAGTTGAAACAAGGCTAGGCAGATGAGTTCTTTCAGGTCATTTCTTTTGTTTATGTGGAAATGATCTCATGCATGCCAAGTTCTCTTGCATCATAACTAAATTAAACCTACGCTCCACTTCCAAATGCATGTGCCTCCAACCGAAGAAAAAACACATTAAACTGTCAAAATTTTTCACCACCGATCAAAATGCAAATTTCAGTCCCGTCACGGTTAATCCCTTGCGAGATCCATCGCAAATCTTATGGTAAAATCATTAATCAGGCGGAGATATCTGGTGCTGACGAAACAACAGTAATGTTCCATGAACACAATGGCTCAAACCACGTTGGGCCACAGCTGGTGCGAAAGAATGGAGCATATCTATTCTAATTGGCGTTGAACGTTTTGCACCATTTAAGTTAAAGGTATTGTGTCGCAAGACGCGTTTTGGACGCTTCGGGCCGTGTTAAAAAAAAACGATCTCAAAATAGCGGCCAGTATTTTTAAGATCTCAAGAAAAAGGTTTGATTGACATAAGACTTTTTTGGAGCGACGATTTGAAGGAGGTGGCTGGCAGCGGATGTATGCGAGCTGCCCAACATCCAGATATAGCCAACCAATGTCTGTTGACCGTCTGGGGGAAGCCAACGTTCAGCAGTGGACGGTAATAAGCTGATACGATGATGATATGACACTTTGAGACTTTTTTGAGTACTGTTCCTATTAGTTACCTATTTCTAAGATTCCGTTGACTTTGACTTGTTGATTTGGATACCTGACATTTTCACAGAGTGTGTCTGCCTAGCGTTTTCCCAACTCTGTACAATACGGTCAACGTAACTTGGCGCGTCTGAAGTTAGCTGTTTGGCTGCGCAATGGAACTTTTAGGAACGAAATTGTCTACTGCGCAGCTAATCGGCTAACTTCAGACGCGCCAAGATACGTTGACCGTACTGTATGTTGGGGTCGGCTTCTAGTGTAACCGGATGTAGTTGAATACCAGTGTTTTACATGGATCTGATCTTCAACCAACCTCCCCACCTCAACCCAGTTGCTGGGTTGTGGAGGATGGTTGAAGATGTCGAAAAAAATCATGCTGACTGAAAGCTTTTATGGCGTGCTCCGCGTAAACCAATAGAGTTATATTCTACCCACGACCCTTGCGAAGCCAAGGTGCTAGTAATTGACATAAGGCAATGTAATCTTGATGAAGATAATTTTCATTTTAAAATTAATGTTTAGTAAAGCATGAAAATATTTTGTCGGTTTATTTTGCGTAGTGCGACAACAATTCGTCTTCCTACAATGAGTTGTTTGATAAACAGTTACATTAAAGGCATTCAGGATTTGTCTTTTGAAAGCATAACATTGTATATAATTGACGTCATCATCATTATCATTGCAGTTATTGTCAATTATTTCAAAACAAATCAGGTTTTGGGCACTGGTATTGTATATCAATGCTTTTGGGTACGAAAATTTACATAAGTAACAACCCTTGAGTACGTCCTCAAACACCATCTTCTTGCAATGTTTGTATGTACGATTTTTTAGGTAAAAATTTGCAACTTAATTTTGAACCAGTTCTTGAACCCCGAATAGGCTGAAACTTGGTATTCGTTCGTAAACCTGATGACAATGCAATATTATGGTGAGCTGCACCCGATGTTGCAGTCAGGGTGACTAGGGGCGTCCGTCGTCCTACCAGATAGGCCCGAGTGGGCGGCGCAGTATTCCATGCGCGCCACTCTAGAGTGGGTGCTTATGCGAAACCCGCACCCCCGGCCATAGGCAGAGGTGGAACACCGCGGTGGTTTTAGCCGGTAAGAGTCCGGCATACCCCTCCGTCACCCCCACGATGGAGGAAGTCCATGAGGACTTACACCACGAAAAAAAAAAGCAGCTATATCGTGTGGTAGGTTTATAAAAAATATTGTTTACTATTATTTCTTTCATTTTTATTCGAAACTAGCGACCCGCCCCTGCTACAAACGGGTGCAATGTAGATCAAACTATACGTATAAACCTTTCTCTTGAATCACTCTATCTCTATCTCTCTATCTATTGCTATGAAACAGTTTTCATAGCAATAGACAACGGATAGCAACGGATTTGGATTTTAATGCAGTCATTAAAATCCAAATCCGTTGCGTAGGTACCTAGTTTAAAAGGTCTAAGCGAACGACAGAAGGAGCGAC
This sequence comes from Charanyca ferruginea, assembly GCA_947361185.1. Lineage (NCBI taxonomy): Eukaryota > Metazoa > Arthropoda > Insecta > Lepidoptera > Noctuidae > Charanyca > Charanyca ferruginea. Next base: position 34,237,240 of record OX376057.1, read on the forward strand.
TTTGTTATATACTATGTAAAGATAAATCTTAAGATCAATCTTTATGCAATAAATATTACACATACAGATTCATAAAGTACATATACAGGTGGTAAGAATAATTAAATAAATAATTAACTATGGCCGCGAATATTCCGGCCGCGAATAGCACCACCCCAATTTCTACCCGTGGGTGTCTTAGAAGGCGACTGAGGGATATTGACCAGAGGATGGGCAGCACTGTCTTTCTGAGTACCATAACACCTACTGCGATCGCCAACATGCATCGGCCACATGGCGATTATGGCTGAACCCACGGAACAGGTAAATGGAGTTATGTACCCCTCTTGGGGGAGACCTATGCCCAGCAGTGGGCGTCTAAAGGTTGACATGATGATGATGATGAACTATGGACTGTTAGGCACAGCAAAAAAAAAAGCAGCCAAGTACGAGTCGGATTCGCCCATGAAAGGTTCCGTAGCAGCAAATAACATAATATAAAAGTTCTTGTAGTTCGTTGTAACTTTGATCAATGTTTTAATAGTAAATTGCGGTTTACGATTTATGACGTATTAAAAAAAAACTACTTACTAGATCTCGTTCAAACCAAGTTTCAGTGGAAGTTTACATGGTAATGTACATCATAATTTTTTTTTTTTAGTTTTATCATCCTCTTATTTTAGAAGTTACAGGGGGGGAGGGGGACACATATTCTACCACTTTGGAAATGTCTCTCGCGCAAACTATTCAGTTTGGAAAAAAATCATTTTTGAAGACCTATCTATAGATCCCCACACGCCCATACGTGTAAAAAAAATTGAGTTTCAGTTCTAAGTATGGGGAACCCCCAAAATGTATTGTTTTTTTTTTTCAATTTTTGTGTGAAAATCTTAATGCGGTTCACAGAATACATCTACTTAGTTACCAAGTATCAACAGTATAGTTCTTATAGTTTCGGAAAAAAGTGGCTGTGACATACGGACGGACAGACAGACAGACATGACGAATCCATAAGGGTCCCGTTTTTTGCCATTTGGCTACGGAACCCTAAAAAGTAGGAGAAAGGAAGAGCGCGTTAATAATTTTCTTGATTACTAAATATTTAAATGATTCTAAAGTTGTGGTTTTACAACAGTAGTATTAGTAATCCGATATCAAAATTCTTAAAAAAAATACATTTCAAAAAGTTCTAAAACTTTTTGATTTCATCATTTTTACAATCCATCGTGGCGGATATGTATTGAAATTTCAATTTTCGTAATATAGGTATCATTGTTAGCTTAACAATGGGTGCTGAAATGCTAAATGTTTAGATGTAATCTAGACAGCTGATGACTGTGTCAGATATCGACAGTTCTTTTAACTTGTTTCAACTTAGGCAATAGGGTAAACTTAGAGCATGGAGAGGGTAAATGACACTCACTACCAATCAATTGACTTATTTTTTATCAAACGACTTCAATAAAAGAAGGACGTATATTTTTTTTCTATGTTTGACCACGCATAACTTTTTTCAGTGTAGCCCGATTACGACGATTCTTTTCTTAATTGATAGTGTACTGTATACCTCAAAGTTGATCCCCTATAAATTTCTAGAATTTTTTTTTGTCCCTAGGTACAAAATTAAGGGATGACTGAAATTTTTAGTGTTATCGATTCGTAATTAATTTGTATGATAAGAAGTAGGCACTGCCCACTGGCCATTGTGCTAAGATAAGAGCCTTTTTGGTCTCGTACAGGTTTCATAAGTCTTTTTTTGTTTTATCGTTTTATGTAACCCTTTTTAACCGACTTAAAAAAAAAGGCGGTTTTCAGTTCGACCCGTATGTTTGTATGTATGTATGTTTGGCCACGATTATCTCCCGTTTGGCTGAACCGATTTTGATGCGGTTTTCAGAAAAGTGTTTGTTACATTCTGGAGAAGGTTTTAGTATACAATAAACAGAAATTTAATCAGCGCTTTATGAAAAAAAAACACAAAAACTGGCTTGCTTTGTTTTGCTTTGTTTGCTTGTTTAATTGTAAAGTAAATTAAAATTTTATCGGGTGTTCTGGGCTAGTGTATCTTTAGACAATTTCTGTTTTGGATTGAATGGTAACCCAATGACGTATTATAAATGTACGCGTCATACACGAACATTAGTGCTCTTTAAAACGGCGGAAACTTTTATATCTACATAACAGTAGGCACGTACAATTATACAGTGCGAAGAAAAGGACAGAAGCATACAGCGTATACCTGTTAGAAAAAGATAAACATACATATTTTGTTACGTCATTTATGCGTGAATTACGAGCGATACTGACGTATAGCCGCGACACTGGGTGGTACGTGACTAAGTGAAACCCTTTTTTTTTTCTTTTTTTTTCGGATTGTCATCTCGCAGGTCAACCTAGGAGGTTGCTTAACCGGACTTCCCTGTGGTGCCTTAAAAATTATTATTTTTCGGGCCTCCAGCCAGGGCAAAATAGCTTACAAACTAAGCGACTACACGCTAAGGGCACCCCCTGTGGGGTACGAGCCTCGGCTTAGGGCGTCGCTGGGAGAGGACAGCAAAGGGACAGGCTGGACCGGATTTCCATTATTTAGGGACGAATTTAAAGCTACTGGTTCAGCGGCGCGGGCTGGCACAAGCAAAGGACGGGGAGGGGACGTACGGGGTCGTCGCGGCGGGCCTCGGCGGCGAGGACGGAATGACGGCGGTCTGTGTCTTTGTTTGTTTACTGTACTGGTGGCCTTATTTCACTCCTGGAGGAGAGTAATAGCATCGTCAGGGTCGGTCAGAGTATGTCTCGGTCGTCGAGTCTTACTAATATGAGAGGGAGTGTATCGGGCGGCCGATACGATCAAGGGGTTAGAATGTTTCTCAGCAGTGTCGAAGAAGCGCTTGGCGGAGCGTTTCATGAACTGCTGGATGGTGGGTATTTTTAAATCGAGATGGAGGTTCTCGTTGCGAAGGTAAAAAGGGGCTCCTGTGATTCTTCGCAAGAAACGGTTTTGGGAAGTGAAACCCGGCAATTGGCTTGCTTTAATATTGCCATTATTGAACGCGGGTAACGCATGTAAGTGTATAATATATCATTGTGGTTACCTAATGAATTGATGTAATCTGCTCCATTATTTAATGTTTTTTTTTATTGAATTTCTAAACTAATATTTTATAGAGAAAACATTTTATATTTTAATATATAATTACTTTCCAAAAAATCTTTCTCCAATAGGAAGCTACGTTTATAATAATTTTTATAATAATTTATTTCATAAAAGTGGTACAGTCTGTTACAAAGTAGGATGACAACTTAGGAATAGTTTACATCTGAGATGAATAAGTAACATTACAATTTTACGATCTGATGTCCTAGCTAGGTTACTTAGTAACCTGTATTAAGGACAATCAGACCTCATTTCACGAAAATAGGACAAAAGTATTGCTTAGACTGTTAATTTTTAACAAAATATAGTTTAAAGTAAAATAAAATAATAAAAGTTCAATACAAGAAAGTGTGAGTGCGCGCGCATGATCGTGTTTGTGTGTGTGAGTGCGCGTGCGCGTATGTGTGTGTGTATGTGAGTGTGTGTGTATATTTTATAGGTTACTTCATAGTTGTAAGAAGGGATTCGGTATCTTCATAATTTTTGGAAGAAAGAAACTCACGTTATCCTCCAACCCTTGCCCTATGGGCCGCCGCCACTTACACGTCTTCTTCATCCCCTTAATCCAGTCAGGCGTCAGCAGTCATGATATTACTCACTCTCTTCTCTGACATATCATTCTTTACACAATTCATCCATCTCTTCTTTTGCCTTCTTTCTCTCCATAAATCTACATTTATATTCATAACTCTTTAGGTCACATGCGTTTCATCCCTCCTCAAAGCATTTCACACAATGACCATAAATACAGGGTGTCCAGTAAATAGCACGACATACTGCAGGAGGTGATAGCTTGGGTCAATACCTGCCAAAACAACACAATATATTAACAGCAAAATCTTACGGATTTTTGTTCACCACTGTAGGTTAAAGTAAAACGATAAGAAAATTGTTCTGTGAAAATTTGAACAAAAAATTGTATTTCTTGAAAACATTTTTGTTTTTGATAGAAAAAAGACTTATCAATGAGTAAAGTAACTATTCACGAATAAGATGCACAAAAAAAAATACTAGAAAAGGAATTTTTCATTACGAGATGCTTAAAAATCTGTTTCAAGGTGGGTCCATATTGGCTCACCTAAAGTTCTTTACCCGAAATTGTACTTCCTAAGGATTTGTAATCCGAATGATCACTCTTCCTAAAATTTTTCATCCTAAAGTTTTTATTCATACTATTTGTAGTGCTACCGGCGATGTTCATAACACTCATGTTTCCGAAAATTGTAATTAATAATATCATTAACGTAAATATATTTAAACTCCTACTGTTTTTTATCATAACGCTTCTGTCCCTAAACATAATTACCATAATATTTTCAGTCATACTCGGAAAGAAACATTTACCAAGTGTAATAAAAAATATATGTGGGTAGAAGACGATATTTATAGTTTTAATTTGAGGGTATGATTATTATTTGGGGATATGCTTAATATCCCCAAATAATAACGTACCTACTGAGTTGTGTCTATTGCTAAGTTCAAACCTACTGCGCGTGCGTGCAAGCAAGCATGCAGCAGGCAAGCAAGCACGCAGCGTGCAAGCAAGCATGCAGCGTGCAAGCAATGAAGCAAGCATGCAGCGTGCAAGCAAGCATGCAGCGTGCAAACAAGCATGCATCATGCAAGCAAGCATGCAACATGCAAGCGAGCATGCAACATGCAGCAGGCATGATTTCTGTCACGGCTCCGGCGTTGCGGGGCTCCGGCGGTCCCACGCGAGCTTATCGTCGCAGATGGTATTCACGCTCACCACCGCAGCTTCGGCTTGCTGGCCGGCTTTGCCGGCCAGCCTCAGCCGCGGCAGCGGGCGTTAAAACCACCTGCTCCTCAGCTCGCGGGCCGCCTCGCCCCTCCGCGCCTACGCGGATTTAAATTACACTCTAGGAGTAGGGCAGACAAGACTACGTGGAGTCGGTTTCGCAGCGATTCGTTTCTGTCATTAACTTTTGTAGCACAACATATTCACTTTTTAAGACATTATTTTAGTTATTGTCTATTTATATATATTTTCGTTGAAATAAATTCCATGGAAAAATACACTGAACAAACAATATTCGTTAAAAAATAATTCTACTGTTTGATAAGTTTGTTAAACAAAAAAATGTGAATAAAAATTCATTGAATTGTGTTTCTGTGAAATATGTTTCCTAGAAGTAGTCTAAGTCTAGTCTTTGAAACAATAATAGTCGAAATAAAATTACAAGAACCAAATAAATTACATGAAACATTTTCTGAAAAACGAAATTCTATGAAATTTCTGTCTGCGAAACAAGGGGACACCGTTATACATGTTATCTGAAAATAAAATTACGCAAAATTAATGTATATAGTACTGATTATTATGAATAAAAATAAATCTTAACAAAAAAGATATGACTTTGAATAATAGTGTAAAAGAAGGTTACGTTGAGAAAATATAAGAAAACAAATAAAAGTATAATAGATGTTAATAGTACTGACATTATGAAGTTGAATGCTTCGGATTATGAACATTAGAGCCAGAGTAGTTAGGAATTGTGATTGTTAGGATGAAAAATGTTAGGAAGAACATTTTCGGATTTTCAATTATCGGAGTTAAAAATTTAGGTGAACTTTGGCGCACCCTGCGTTGTTTTGGCAGGTATTGACCCAAGCTATCACCCCCTGCAGTATGTCGTGCTATTTACTGGACACCCTGTATAAATAAATCTTTTCCATAATTAGGTCTGATTAGAATTTCAGAGTCTGACCAAGCTGCCAGCACAGGTCAACTAATAAATCTTTTCTATAATTAGGTCTGATTAGAATTTCAGAGTCTGACCCAGCTGCCAGCACAGGTCAACTCATTTGTAACACTATGTTTTGTTTAATTTGATTGCATTTACTACAAAAAACATAATAAATAAATAATTATTAACACAGTAATAACAGTTGCTAACTATAACCAATTAATGTCAACTTTTCAGAATTAATTTCACAATTGCGAATAAAATATTTAGGTATTTATAATCTAGCAACTTGTTTTATGAAATCTTAACGCACTTTTTAGTACGTCTCTGTTTTCTTTAAAGCCATCGTTTTAAGGTTTAAAATCACATGATTGGTATGAATGCGCAGTTTGGTTGTTCTCTTTTCAAATCATCGCTTGGCGGTAAATCGATCAACGAGCAAACCGATTAGTATTGGGTCGATTATATCGTTATTGACCAACAAAATGAATTAATTTTTGCGACACCCAACACTAGGTGTTCGGTTTTAGCTAGATAATAATGTGTTAATTTGAGTCCATATTTTTTAATTATTCTAAATTATTTTAGGTACCTAGGCTAGTCTCTTTTGTAAAACTATAGAAATTTAAAATTTCTTTTTTAAATCTACACTAACCTAATATTTGTTTCTAAGTTTGTATGTAGGGGATAATATCCGAAATTACTCATCTGATTTCAAAAAATCTTTCACCAATTAACGCGGACGAAGTCGCAGGCCAAATCTAGTGCCTATGTTCCGCCGCTTTCGCGGATAAGTGCCACCGGAATGTGCAAAGACTTAGTGCAACTAAGTGATACTAACATAATTTTAAGTTTTATTTACTAACACAATTGTTATATTGTTATATGTAAGTATACTTAAGTTAAGGTATATTTTATGGGTCTTTGTTAGCTGAAAATAATTAATGGTTTTATTAATATTATAAAATCACCTCTTTGAAAAATTCATCATTTTTATGTTAATGAAACAATATTACCTTACCTACCTAGGCATATGTGAAAGCCTTGTCACCTAATTTTTATAACTGGATGTAATCCGGTAGAAACCTACTACCTACTAATTATTTAGTCATAGATAACCCACTAGGTTTGTCCATTCATCCATTTAAAATGTAAATTAAATCATCAATAAGTTATCATAATTTTAGAAGATTTGAGTTGTTGTGTAACAAAGTGCGTTTCTACGCTACACACATTGCTTAGAGATTATAGAGATGCTTTTAAAACGTGTTTAGAATAATTATTTTTTTATTAATACTTTTTTTCTTTTGTTGAAATATTATTATATTTCAACAAAAAAAAAATAAGTTCGTATCACACTATTCGAATACAGAATTGACAATGGCGACAATTCTCTTGTTCACAATCTAAACTAAAATTACACAATTGGCATCTCTTACTGCCAGGCAGCTGAAGAAAAGGACGGCGACAGTTATGAACTAGGTTAGAGATGTCAAATTAGTTTTATCTTGAACTTCGCCATTTTTAATCAATACATTCTGAAGTGACAACTATAATAATTGTATGGCCATTTTAGATCAACTTAAATTGACAGCACTTATAACTAATACCTACTAATATCTATCTCTTTCTTGTTTTATTGGAGAGAAAGAGATATAAATAACTTAAAATAAGTTTAGCTCGTGCACAACAGAATTAGCACTACCTACTGTATTGGTCAATCAACAAACTAATTTAATCTGAAGAAAGAAATAAATCAATAAAGAATTACCTACAGCATCGACAAAATAATGACATTTTCCTCATCTAAATAACTTTTTACACAATGGCAACACCCGCACCGCCCGGTAAGTCTATGGTTGAGCAATTGAGAACCACAGGATTTATCATAGATTAAAAAAAAATTACATCGATTAAATCCGTTACTTGCATTCTTTGTTTGAATTTTGAATTTCGACATTTGACATCTTGGCGCGTGTCGTGAGTGGTCGTGAGCACTATTGCGTAACCGAAGATAACCGATTGTCTCCGAATCACCACGATTACAAATGCGCACACGGTACAAAATTGATCCGGATCCGTAATGGAACCAATTTAGAAGGTCAATCCATGATTGATGACGATTTCCACGCAGATTTGGAAATTAAAAGGAAATAAACGAAGTAGGTGACTGATTGGAAAAATGATTCGCGGTGGTAATTAATAAAGTTTGTTTTAATCTATTTTGACCTGTTAAAGTGCATGAGGTATTTTAATGAAGTACCTATTTATTAATGATTTCAGTTCCGTTCCACCTGTAAACTTGATTGGCACTTACTAACTTGCTAGCAAGTATGTAGGTATACCTACTTGAAGTCTACAGGATCATATAAAATCGCTTGACAGGTTTTGGTCACAGCAAACACTGTTAATTACGCTGCTTGTACAGACTTATTAAGATCTTTCCTTGTCTACTACTACTACAATTTACTCTATGTCATCAATAATAAAACGCAAGAGTAGAAGACCATTTGTCTTTGGTCTGTGCGTTTCATTATGGATGACAGTTTTGTTTCTTTTCAACCGACTTCAAAAAAGGAGGAGGTTATCAATTCGTCTGTATTTTTTTTTATTTTTTTTTTGTGTTTGTTACCTGATTTCTTGGGACTGGGTGAACCGATTTGATGATTCTTTTTTTATTTGAAAGCTAGTGCTTCCCGTGTGGTCCCATTTTTATTTGGTCCAGTTCTGACATTGGCATCCATGAGAAAACCGTATAAGTCTTAAATTTGCATTAAGTATGTGCGCGATTTGTTACGCGATTTCTCCGGCAAACGTAAACCGATTTTGAAAATTCTTTTTTTTATGGATAGGGTATGCTTCAGAGGTGGTCCCATATAAATTTTATGGAAATTGATTCAGCACTTTTTGAAACATCAACAAATACCCAAAAAGTTTACATAGACGACGTTTTAGTTTCATCAATCTTTGTAGTAGTTAACTTTCAATCTCTTCTTAACAGATTTGGATGAGGAGGTACTAAAAAGCGGAAAATAAAAAGCTTTTTACAAAAAAGACAACCGCCTTCAAAAAGTGAAAAATAACTTTAGCACAGAACACACATTGACTTTAGTTTCGAAATTCAGTGGCTTTGTTCTGTTTGTTGTTTTGTATTGCCACCGACTTCCGAAACTAAAGTCAATGTGTGTTCTGTGCTAAAGTTATTTTTCACTTTTTGAAGGCGGTTGTCTTTTTTGTAAAAAGCTTTTTTTAATATAGACACATAGGCAAAAAGGTTTAATAATAGGCATAAATTAGTTTTGTACTACTAGAATTACTAATCATAGTATAAGTATATAATAATATTATCATAACTACATACTATACTAATTACATACTATAATAATCATTGCCCGAGGGGTGTCCGGGCAAGAATAGCACCCCCCCATTTCATCCCGAGGGTAGTAGCGACTTCCGTGTACTTAACACTTAACTTTTGACGACACGGTTGGCGCAGTGGCTGAGTGATCGACTGATGCGTCGCGTGTTGCGGGTTCGATTCCCGCCCAGGGTAAATATTTGTGTGATGAGCACTTGTGTTTGCCTTGTGTCTGGGTATTGTTTATCTATATATGTATGTATTTCAAATGTATGTGTTTATGTATATCAGCTGTCTGACACCCATAGTACAGGGTCTGCCTAGTTTAGGGTCAGATAGCCGTGTGTGAAATGTCCCCACATATTATATTATATATATATTATTAACAACCTCACTGCGATACCCAAGACAGCTGTCAAGCGTGGGGATTATGGCAACGCCCCCCATTTATGAGGGAGGCCTTTGTTCAACAGTGGACGTCTTCAGGCTTTTTTTTTATATTGTTATAGGCTTGCGTTTGACCGCAGCTCACCTGACGGCGAAGCGGCCGAGGAGGCTGATGATGATGATGATGATAATAATCATATTATTATAATAAACGCAGAGAGAGTGATTAATAAAAATAATAATAGATCACTAATTCACAAGCGCAACAATCATCTGAACAAACACCTGTTAAGCCCGGATGATTTAATGGAGATTGCCCCAAAGCAGATCCTGCAGTTCACAGCTTTGGTGGCAAGCTCTAACAGAAACAAGCGGCGATCACAATACATCAGCTCTTGTCGCAGTGTGATACCACAGCCGCACAAAGATCATAAAAAAAAAGTAAGATAATAAATTCAACCTTTTTTTCAGTTATTTCTTTGCTATGTTGCCAGAATGTACAAAGTACAAAGTATTACATACGAGGGGGGGGGGGGGGGGGGGGGTCTAAATTCGGCGCACCGACGTGCGACTGTCGAATACGGAGCAGCATTAGATTCCAAATCTAAATTGACTTGATCCGTAGAAAAAAATTTCAAACACAAATATTTGAGAACGGCACGCAGTTCAGTTCAGGTTATCAGTTCGACCCATATGTTTGTACGTATGTTTGTCCGCGATTATCTCCCGTTTGGCTGAACCGATTTTGATGCGGTTTTCAGAAAAGTGTTTGTTACATTCTGGAGAAGGCTTTAGTATACAACAAACAGAAATTTAATCAGCGCTTTTTGAGAAAACAACAAAAACCGAGAAGACGTTTTCGTTTCTTCCATTTTTCCATCTCATCATCGTTTTAACTGTGTTGCCGTTCCTTAATGGATTTGGGTGATAATGAGGTACTGAAAAGTGGAAAATAAAAACTTTTTTGCTAACGTACTCAATAGCATTGCGAAGAAATTACCGTATTTTTTTTAAAACAAAAGGCAGTAATTTTTTTTTTCATAGCAATCAGCTACATAGATTAGCTTTACTGGCCAGTATTTAATTTCCTAATATTGAAAGTGTTTGCATCTCATTCTCACTTTTCATTAAACGCCCCTCGTACATACATAAACACATTACGCGCGGATAGTGACTACACGGTTGGCGCAGTGGCTGAGCGATCGACTGCTGCGCAGCGTGTTGCGGGTTCGATTCCCGCCCCGGGTAAATATTTGTGTGATGAGCACTTGTGTTTGCCTTGTGTCTGGGTTTTGTTTATCTATATATGTATGTATTTAAAATATATTTGTGAATGTATATCAGCTGTCTGACACCCATAGTACAGAGTCTCCCTAGCTTGGGGTCAGATGGCCGTGTGTGAAATGTCCCCACATATTATATTATATTATATTATAGTACCTATTGCATTTAACTAGTAATGTGTAGGTATATTTATACAGGATCATTTGTGTCCATGGACACGGAAATAATTGGAAGGTGGTAACCCACCCAAGAAACCCGTGTAACGTCCGTCACATCTCAGAGTTATTTTAATCTCATAACTGCTTTCACTGATGACCTTGTCGGGGAAAGTTGAAAAACCGGCTAAATTACGTCGCCCCGCATCTTTCCTCTTCAAGTCTACAACCAACGGCTTTACAAGCCGGTCGGGTTATAAATACGTAATGTGTTACATAAGTATTAGTAATAGGAGATCATTATGTTGCTCAAGGTAGCTGATAGGTGCACAGATTAGAGCAGTGCGGGCTATTTGTTCGGTCATTAATCTTATTCAGAAGGAACGGTTCTTTTTTTCTTTTATTTATTGCGTTGGTTTTATAGAGTGGAGTGATCGTTAGTTAGGAACTTATTTCAGTGTTGTGGCGTATATTGTTTCTAATCTAGACTGCCTTGATGGTCTAGTGATCACTGATTTGAATTGTCTATGTACTATATTTTTTTTTAATGAGTAAGTATGGAGTTTCTTGTCATGTCTTCTCCATACAAAACTACTTTTTGGAATGGGCATCTAGCATTGACATATTATTTTTTTTATTTAATTCGAACACCAGATTCATATTGTTGTTAGTAACACTTATCAAAGTATATTAGTAACATTTCCTACAACTAAAACAAAATGCAACTAATTTAAAAACCTATAACTATGTCCGCTTCCCGCCACATCAGACCCGTAGGCGTGCATACGGGTCCAGTGCTCCAGGAACGGGCAATCAGGCTTATTCGCTATCACCTTTAAAATGCTGTTGGTGCTCCCCCGAATCCTTCGCATCAGGGATGCCGGTCTCTTGCGCATTATAGCTTGAAAGCTATCTGTGTCTGCCTCAGCAAACATGCCTGACGCGCTACAGAACCGCGGGAACCCCAACAGCATCCTAAAGGCGTAAGTACTGTACACGAAGAACGTTGTAGGCTCTCTGCCTATGTCTAACTCACAGGCTGCACGTGTAAAAAGACTGGCAAAACGCCTTGAACAAAGTAAGTTTCACCTCCTTATTACATCGTGCAAACCTGCGGGCCAGCATATTACATCGGGTCGACAACGCTCTTCGTTCCCTTTCGATATCACTATCATCATTCAAGTACTCATTTATTATGTGGCCAAGGTACTTAAACTGCGACACTCTATTTAGTGGCACACCATATAGATACACCGGAGGAACTGTTTTAGGCTTTTTACTACCTATCCTAAACACCACAAGCTCACTCTTCCGTACATTGTACAATAAACCATGAGACGTGGCGTACCTCTCACATATCTCCAGCATCCGTCTGAGTCCATCAATCGACGGACTCAGCAGCACCATATCATCTGCATAACGTATACTATTAATAGTCTGTCCATCAATAGAGCATCCGATACCAGTGCTGCCGAGTTCCTCGATCAGCTTATTGACGTATAGACTGAAGAGCGCCGGGGAAGTCAAACCTCCCAGTCTCACCCCACACTCCAACCCATACGCCCCCGACAGAGCACCCGACCATTTGACTATATATATATATATTACTGCGTAAGGGCCAGGCCAATCGCACGACCAAATGGCACCAGCGCGTTGACCCTAAAATGACAGTTTAAGGGCCAACGGACAACGCGACTCAGTCGACATTGTATGAGTTTTGACAGATGTCGCTACTTTTGCTTGTTCCATTAACGTTTGTTTAAAATGTTCTAATGGGCGTATCCTTCCTTTTGAAATCATTGGCAACTAGAATATTTTTTTCCCATTTGACATTCAAAAGTGCCGTAGAGGTCTAATTGAAATAAATGTTTTGACTTTGACTATGTACAGACGCCAGCACATCGAGCTACTACAATCTGTCACATTTCTTTAATCGATTTTCAACTTTAGGGTTAAAGAATAATGTTCAAGATTGATTGGGAAAATGTGACAGTTACGGGTAGGTTGACCTGCTGGCGTCTGTACTTAGTAGTAGTACCTAGAGCTTTTTGTGAAGAATAGCCATGACGTAGGAAATAGACTGACAGGCAGACAAACAAGAAATTGGTTTGGCTTCAGTAGGTACTGTAGAGAGGTTTTCTGTTAGATAGGCTTTATGTAGTAAAACAATAACTATTTGGTCTATGGTTAGAACACTCTGGATACTTCTAGAAAGATAGACCGTCATTCGATTATATTTGAATGATGTAGAATATAGTTTTTATACTATGACAGAAAGACTGTCAGACCACCTGCCGTCAGGCACGGTCATGTATTTCCTTTATTTAGCATATTATCGTAAAATAGTTCAACAAACAGTTTATCGCGTCTCATTTATCGTATATAGATATAGCCGTCCTCTATAGTGCCTACATAAAGGTTTCATAATTTTGAATTTCGTAAAAAGCTGTTATTTTGATATTACAAACAGACACTTTCATTTTGTGAAATAGAATTGATATTAAAATTAGAATGTCAACAAAAATTTACGAGTTTTTATTATTATTGCGTGTTACATTGTCATCATCAGCGTCTGCCTTTTCCAGTCTTACCGAATGTAGTTAAATACCAGTAGGTCGATTCTGTAAAATTCAAACAACAACTCGCATCTTACCTATATAATAGCATTAGAAAAAAGAGGCTCATAGAAGCAGGAAAAAAAAACGTTTGATTTCAAAGACAATTTTAGTTAAAAGTTTTTTAATTAATTGTTATTTTAACATAAATGACAATGCCAGATCCTGCCCCACCCATGTACAGAAAAAGTAACACATGTACAGAAAAAGTAAATTAATGAAAATAATTGTAATGAATATAGAACCTTTCTAAACTAAATTGTTTTTCTTTAGAACTTGCGGATTACGAAATACCTACCCACAAAATACAAACTCATTTTACCTAAAATACAATTTAACCTATAATCAATGTCATTGATGTTTTTAGATTTAAACGGAAACCGCATGTTCTACAGTCACTAAGACTAATGTGTAGTTATCAGCAATAAATAAACAGTAAGATGCTACATATTGCACATGACTTTTATTGAGTGGGGCAAAGTTCTATAGAGTTTCCGGCATTGTCCTTTGATAAATAGATCTAAGATAGTCCTAAATATGGACGTACTGGGTGGCGCAAAAGTACTGGCACTAAAGAAAATACTTTTTTTTTTTTATATGACATTTTCTGTCATTCTGTTGTTGAAAATTGTGTAGTGAACAAATGTAAAATACACTGAAAATAAACATGGACCGTTTTACTCCCCAAGAACGTGGAATAATTGTGTCAATGTTCTTACGGAATAATTCATCAGTGATAAGAACACAACGTGAATTTCGTCGACGATTTCCCCACCGTCCGGCACCGATTGGTCGCACAATTCGACGCTTTGCCACACGCCTTGAAGCAACTGGCTCAACATTGGATAGACCTAAGTCTGGGAGACCAAGAACAGGCCGTTCAGCTGAAAATATCGATGCTGTGCGCGAAGATGTGGAAGAGTGTCCAGAAACATCAACGAGGCGACGTGCCACGCAATTGGGCATTTCCAGACGGACCCTGCAGCGTATTTTGGTGAAAGACTTAAAGATGTTCCCGTATAAAACTCAAATGACTCATCAGCTGCTGCCTGCTGACCACCGAGCTCGTCTAGATTACTGCCAGCGCGTCATAAACCTCAACCTTGAAGAGGATGATTTTCCTTCAAAATTGGTTATGAGTGACGAAGCGCATTTCCATCTCTCAGGGCATGTCAATAAGCAGAATACTCGGTTCTGGGGCACTGATAATCCGCGCATTATTCAAGAAACACCTCTACACCCACTAAAAGTTACTGTATGGTGTGGCATCTGTGTTGACAGAGTGATCGGACCCTATTTTTTCGAAGACGCTGGAGGCAATGCGATTACTGTCACTGGAGAACGCTACAGAACCATGTTACGTGAGTTTTTGATACCCAGTTTGGACGAATTGGGGCTGGAGCACATCTGGTTTCAACAAGACGGCGCTACGGCACACACAGCGCGCGACACTATGGACTTAGTGAGGGACGCTTTTCCAGGCCGAGTTATCTCTCGTTTTGGCGATTTGCCTTGGCCTGCAAGATCACCCGATCTGACCAGTCCAGACTTCTTTCTTTGGGGTTTTTTGAAATCTCGGGTGTATGTGAACAAGCCACAGACTCTCGCAGCTCTAAAAGAAAACATTCGTCAAGAAATAACGAACATATCGCAGGAAGTGTTACGGCAAGTTATGCAAAATGTCATAAATAGGGCTCAAATGTGTATCAACTCTGGAGGTCACCATTTAAAAGACATCATCTTTAAATCCTAATGGTACGAAATTTAATGGCACAAATATACATTTAAAAAAATCTAAATCTAGTTTTCTAATTTAGAAAAAATGTTATAGCTGAACCAAATAGGGTCTTTACTTTTGCGCCACCCAGTATAATACTAAAAACAAAATAAAAGTATTTTTAAGATTAGTTACCATTTTCAATTTAGTAGAATTAAGTATAGTGAAACGAATAACGTTCCCGGTATTGTTCACCCCTGCTTCTTTTAGGTTTTTAGCATTGACACTGTAATTTTAAATTGGAATTGAATAATACTAGAATGAAAGCCGCATAAGATAAATTATTAAAATGATTACAATTAAGTGCGATAGCTGCTGTAAAAATAGATTATAATAAATTCGGCGTCTATCATAACTGTAAACATGTTTATTGTACAGACGCCAGCACATCAAGACATACCTAACTGTCAAATTTTCCCAATTAAATATGAACCTTATAGTTTTGTAATAAAGTTGAAAATCTATCAAAGAAATTTGACAGATTGTAGTAGTTTGATGTGCTGGCCTCTGTACTTTTGTTACAAAGTGTGCATTCAAAATAACCTTTTGTTACTTCTGTCTAATGCTATTGTAAATGGAGTATAGTAATATAGTTCAATGCATCTCACATCGCTATTCACTCTCACTTCGCATAAGGTTCAAAATTACCTTGATATATTTGACACTTTGAATCAGGTTCGAGTGCGAAGTAAAACGCCCTACACACGACATGATTTGCTAGCCTGACCAAATCATCCGTAAAATCAGGTATCGCGTCCACACGAGCCGACACGAGGCCTGATTTGCAGTTTGCTCTAGTGCGTTCTACGAGGTAGGTGTGCAGCCATAATGCCTGCTTTTTTATCCGAACGACAAGCGCGGCAAGTTGCGCTAGTTATTGCTTTATGTGTTGACGTCAAAGTAGAAAGAAAAAATAAAAAAATAAAGTACTTAATGAAAAAAAATTGTTTGAAATGAATAGGTACCTAAAAACTTGAATAACTGGCCTTTTTATGCTCTCTGCCAAATGCTGCACGCATATTTTCCAATTTCTTTTTCAAGCCCGCAATTGTGGCTTTATTATCTGCTTTTCTTTCTTGCTTCCAAATTTCAAGTAAAATTTCTAAAGCTTGTTGTCTGGCATCTTTATTTTTATACATGTGATGGGACATATCCCATAAACAGGGTAAATCTTTGTAACTCTCCAGCATTTCTATAATAACGCTGCGTTCCCTTATTATATTCGCTGATTCTGCCATTATTTTTGCAAAAATAAACAACGCAAAGACATACACACACTACTAGCGCCGCTGTCGCGGAGCAACTGAGCATAGAAATCAGGTGACAGCGCGCCACACGACATGATTTGATCAGATCTGACCAAATCAGTCGGCGTTGGCCACCTGATGAGCATTTATCAGGTGACAAACCTCCATACCACCTGATTCTGCTCCTGATCTGACCAAATCAGGCGTCAGATCATGTCGTCTGTAGCGGCTATAAGCGTCGAAGTGACGGGGAAATTACCTTACAGAATGCCACTTCTTACGTCATCTCATACTTTATCTGTCAAAATCTCCCTGTCAATTTATTTAGCTAATGTAAATTTGAATTATCAACCGAGTTTTTAGAATGCCAATCAAGAAACTCACAGCGGATTCAGATTCGAAGTTTAGAATGAAGGCTTACAGAATCACACCCCAGTGCTTTACATGAAGCGACTGCCTATCGGACCTCCACAACCCAGTAACTGGGTAACACGATACCCCTTGACCTCCATAAGACTGGTTGTCAGACTGCCAAAAAAACGACTGCCAAAGACCCACGAATGACAGCCGTAACTAACGGCTTTACGTGCTTTCCGAGGCACGGAGGGAAATTGGTCAACGGAGGGAACTTTTATCAGACAAATATTCTTTTTTGTAGAACAACTATCAAAAAAACTCAACGGACACTTAGCCAACCAGCATGAGGCAGCATTTTGAGTGAGCATGAGAATGCTCTCAACCGCCGTTCTCATTCATTCATCAGAAAACAAATATAAAATCAAAAATAATACCAGGGCTATGATTGTCACGCTTTTCTCTGTATGAAAAGAGGTTTTTACTCTGTGCAACGACCTCTTCTCATACAGAGAAGGCACGAGCATTGACCACCACGTGCGCTCATGGGCGATTTTAGACATATTAATACGGTATTACACCCATTTTTGAAAAGTGTCTCTTCTGTAGTGCTAATATGCCACCAAAAAAAACACAACATTTTTATTCAATCGATAAGCGCCATAAAAATGCATCTAAATTTTAAATTTTCAAATTTCGCGCGTAGTTTGACGAAAACGCCTCTTACTGGACGCCATATTGCTCAGCGTAAATGACGTCAGTTCGTTTTGTATCAAATGAGCTCATATTAAATATGATAATTGTATATCATTAAAAAATAATTAAAAGGATATTTTGTAATAGGTGTAACAATGAAAAAATTACGTTGGTTACGAAAATAACAAAAGTACAAAGCCAATCGGTTGACTGACAGTTGACAATTTTTTGTTTACACAGCCGGACGGCGTAATAACATGGCCGCTACTATTTCACGGTGTTTTATAACAGATTAAAAATACTGAAAACTTTGAATTGAATTTAAAAATTTGTTTTGTTATTTTATGAACTAAAACTTACATTTTCCGACTGCTTTATGCCTAAACTGGCTCAATAACATATTTATAGATTTTTTCCCGTATAGAGTAAAATACCCTATTACTAGCTGCTGTCTGCGACTTCGTTCCCGGTTTTTACTTGCGAGAGCCATTAGACCTCCTTAATCAGACCCTGTCGTAAAATGCTTTCTTAGCGGACGTCTACTAACTATAAACTACCTCCCTGCCAAATTTCATCTTTATACGTCAAGTGGTTTTCGATTTTTCGTGATGAGAGAACCTTTCGCTTTTATACATTTAGAAGATAAGTCCAGATTTTCTGACGATGTTTTCGTTCACCAATGTCGGTCATGTCCAAGATGAACTTAGAAAGTACAAATTAAATGGAAAAACTAAATATGTATGTCTAAATAACTAGCAGATAAGATCGTTTAAAGTTTACAATGAAAACTCAAACTATTAAGTTGATAATAATTAGAACACCTAAGTAACATTTCACAAAGTTTCAGGCGCATATACAAACTCTTAATTTAAAAAAAAAAGAAAATCTCGGGGGTTACTTTTTTTAAAAAACTTTTTATCGGATATCTAAATAATTAGCAGATAAGATCGTTGACAATGAAAACTCAAACTAATAAGTTATTGCATTCCGTTTGATAATAGTTAGAACACGTAACATTTCACCAAGTTGCAGGCACATATACAAAGTTTTAACAAAAACCTATTTTATTTGTTAAACGAGATAATAATTATTGAATTGTACTTAAGTATTACAAACATTATGTAACGGCAACACTTCCAATCTTGTGCTAAATATCAATTATTTTTTATTTTATTTTTTACTGTTACATTAATATTTCTTGTAGGTACACTTCCTCAATCGAGACAGTTGCATCATTGTCCAAAATACTTTTAAAGTATTTTGATTAAAATGTTAACTTTTAACAACTTTGGTGCTCAGATTATGAAACAAACTGCAAATAGGCCACGCGGAACATTGAGAGTGAAGCCAAAAAAGCAAATACAAATTCATAAGCGTAACCTACAATCTCGTTATTGTATTTGCTTTTGAATTTGTATTTGTATTTTTAATTGTTTTTTTTAACGATGCGTTGTTTCATGCTATACTGACTCGTGTCAGTACAGCACGAACCGCGTTGTAGGTATTCGTTTTTGAATTTGAATTTGCTTTTTCGGCTTTACTTTCAGTATTCCGCGCGGTCTATCTGCCTTTTGTTTCATAATCTGAGCTTTGGTGGTTAAAAATGCAATGTTCTGAAGAAATTTACTGTGGGGTCTGTTAAGCCGAACGCATACGGAACGGTCATAGTCGGTTTGTCGATGGGTGACCAATGGGTGACTATCCATTTCATACCGAGTTCCCTCCCTGTCTCGGAAAGCACGTAAAGCCGTTGGTCCCGGCTGTCATTCGTAGATCTTTGACAGTCGTTATAGGTAGGGAGTCAGTCAGAAGCCTGAAAATCAGTTTTAAGTTCTAAGGCGTATCGTGGTGTCCAGTAACTGGGTTATGGAGATCAGACAGGCAGTCGATACTCAAACCACTGTATTCAGCTGCATCCGGTTAGAATGGAAGCCGACCCCAATATAATAATAATAATATGTGGGGACATTTCACACACGGCCATCTGACCCCAAACTAGGGAGACCCTGTACGATGGGTGTCAGACAGCTGATATACATACACAAATACATTTTTAAATACATACATATACACCCAGACACAAGGCAAACACAAGTGCTCATCACACAAATATTTACCCTGGGCGGGAATCGATATGGTTGGGAAAAGGCTAATTAGATTGATTGATTAAGAGCGCCCATCCCGTTATATTTCCCATACAAACGCTCTTACGCGATTACGGCGTTATAACAAATTATTTTCCAAATATTTTTAACACACATGTATCTTGTGGTTTAAATCTAGGTTTGTATGAAGCCAAAAATAAAGTTCTTTGAGTAACAAATTCAGTAAAGACGCCCGAAAATCAGTTTTATTGCACAATTTTATCTAAACTTTGGCCGTTCTTAATGCACTCATACATTAAAAAAGTAAAAAAAGAGCTTCATAGAAACCTTGCACGTGTAATGGAGATTCAAAATTACAAACATTTTTACCAAAATCTTGTAAGGCTTTTTCAAAAATACGTATGTCCTGGAACAAGCTTTGTGAAATTTCCGCGCGCCAATTTTCCTGTAACGCTGTCGCGTTCTCATTCATTCGTTTGTTTTCGAGCTTTGCGTTGGTTGAAACAAAAAAAAAATCAATCACGCTCGCGTTTAACTTCGTTCGATGGGGATGGGCGCTCTTAAGTATAGAAGTTATCTTTGCTTTAAATTTTAAACTGTTATTTATTTTAATATTTGTAATCTAATTTAATTAGCTAATAACAATTACTAAATGTTTTAGTTTTTGTCCAACAGTTACGTAAGTACTTATATTTTAATTTTAATATCATTAGACAAGTTGTTTTTACTTAATGTGTTTTTTTAAGCGATATCAATTAATATCGTTATTTGCTTTTAAATGGCTGAAGAAATATTTAGTTAATTACCTACAAAACTAACTAGAAGTTACTAACGTTTAATCAAAAGTAAAATTCAAAAGTAAAATGATTTATGTTTAGACCGACCTCAGATGATGAAACAAAAGGAATGGAAAAAGAAAAGCAAAGGAAAGAAAGGGGGTTTCGAATATAATATATTCGAATCAGTGTTTGCTTTTTTGACTTCACTCTCAAGCATGAAGAAATAGGTATAAATGGAGCCAACACTTAGAACAAAAGCTTGAAACCAACTGTGGGCTGATGCTCTCTTTCTGAATGCATACATAAGAACGAGACAGTGATATGTGTTTTCTTTATCCTATGTATGCATTCAGAAAGAGAGCGTCTGCCCACAGTTGGCTTCACTTAGGTATTTAGAATGTTGCCTCCACTTTTATCTATAAGCATCTTGCTCTCAAGTGAAGTCAAAAAAGCAAATACAAATTAAAAAACGAATACCTACAACGCGCTTCGTGCTATACTGATATGAGTCAGTATAGCACGAAACGGCGCATCGTTAAAAAAAAAAAACAAATAAAAATACAAATACAAATTCAAAAACAAATACAATCACGAGATTGTAGATATTGGCTTATTGATATTTGCTTTCATGGCTTCACTTATAGTGCTTCGCGCAGTCTATCTGCTTTTTGTGTCATAATCTGAGAGACCGACTCTATCTACGTTCATACAATGATATTGTTTTCACTTCTCTTGCTCAAAAAGGCCGTCATTGTAGCATACCAGAGCGGGGATAAAATAGCATTTCATCCTCTAGGGGAAAAAGTTTTTTTTTTTTTTTTTTTTTAAGTCTTTAGTCATAAGTAGTAGGTATAATTATGAATAAAGACTCGACTTATATTACTGTTTCATAAAAAAGAACTAAAATCGGCGATCTCTGGTAGCATGCACGCAATATGTTGCGGCTACAGAAGAAACAAAAAAAAGACATTGGCGCGAAATTTTTATAATTTTTCTCTAATTGCAAATTGAATTGGTACTGACCGTAATTAATTTCTCGTAATCGTAGTGAAAAGTATAGTGTAACACACGGCGCTCAAACCCATTAAAACTCGGTCTCTATTTACTCCCACGCTAAAGCTCGGGAGTAAAACTACCTCGTGTATAATGGGTCATTTTAGCTCCTTGTATAACAATCTACTATTTTCTAATATTTATTTCTGGAAAGCTAAGCTTGCCAGAAATAAATATCTCGCGGTCGGTCTGCGGATGAGTGACCATCCATTTTACACCTAGTCTCCTTCGTGCCTCGGAAAGCACGTAAAGCCGTTGGTCCCGGCTGTCATTCGTAGGACTGTCGTTACGTTACGGTTAGTCTGAAGCACGAAAAACTGTCAGCCAGTCTTACCAAGGAGCATGTTGCCCAGTAACTGACTTGTGGATGTCAGATAGGCAGTCGACTCCAGTCCTGCAAAATTGCATTCGATTAGAATGGAAGCAATATTAATAAAACTCAACTTGTCCAATTTCAGACTTATAATAGTAACCCGATAACTATAAAGGACAATGCCAGAAACTCTATAGAACTTTGCCCCACTCAATAAAAGCCATGTGCAATATGTAGCATCTTACTGTTTATTCATTGCTGATAAATAAACATTAGTCTTAGTGACTGTAGAACTTGCGGTTTCCGTTTAAATATAAAACAATAATGACATTGATTATAGGTTAAATTGTATTTTAGGTAAAATTAGTTTGTATTTTGTTGGGTAGGTATTTCGTAATCCGCAAGTTCTAAAGAAAAACAATTTAGTGTAGAAAGGTTCTATATCAATTACAATTATTTTCATTTATTTACTTTTCTGTACATGGGTGGGGCAGGATCTGGCATTGTCATTTAACCCCAAACGATATAAGTTGTCGAAAAAGTAGACTCTACGACATTTCTAGGTCTTATTATAGACAGACAGACACTGTAATTGGAAGCAACATGTAGACAAAATATGCTCCAAGCTAGACAGTTACGTATAAGTATGTGTTAAATAGACTCTGGCTAATCACCACATTCAATGCCACCCTTTGCGCATATCATGGATACGTTTCCTCAGTTTTGCGTTATGGAATAGTTATATGAGGCAACTCGGTTGATCTAATCAGAGCATTCAGGGCACAAAAAAGTATGTGAGGGCAATTAGTGGAGCAGAGTGCTTAGACAATTGTGTACCGTTTTTCAAAAAACATTGTATTTTACCATTACCAAGTCTGTACATTTATGAAACTCGTTTACTTGTATACAAACACTCAACTCTCTTAAAAAAAACACAACTGTCACTAACAGAATAAGTACATTTCCTCATAAATTGCATAATTATCCCTTATCAACGCACCAAAATGTATAGGTAGTATAAATTCGTACTGTATGGCTATTTGAATTTATAATAAATGACCAAATGGCTTAAAATGCCTTAGTTTAAGCAAGTTTTGGTTTACTACTTAGTAAATGCTATTATTCAACAAACGAGTTCCTGAGTGATAAATCATTAAAAATATTGTTAAAATTTTAGTTATAAGTAAATATTTGTACACCAGAAATGGTAGAATGTATGAGACATTAAATGAGACATATATTCTTACAAATAAACTGTTCTTTCTTCTTTCTTTCTTTCTTCAAACCGACCCCAACACAGTTGAGAAAAGGCTAGGCTAGGTAAATCGTTTCTCCTCTCGTTTTTGTTTCTGTGGTCATAATTATTTCACACCGACAAATTTCACCTCCATCTCTGTTCAATCTGTAACCGACTAAAAATCTAGACAAATGAAGCAATCTACTTGAAATAATATCTTCTGAAGGCCAAACTTATCATCAATATACAAAATAGTGAAAAGCACTGACCTTCAGGCTTCACATAACACTTTAGCAACCATCTTGATCGTTTTGACATTTGTAAAGAAACATTAAGTAGTACGTTTAGGATGATGAGTCTTGATCCTTGAGATTTAAAGGAGTATAAAAGTGAAGTACATAATTGGAGTTTATGTAATAGATGAAATAGATACTAACGAGTAACGTGGCGTGAAAAAGAATTTAATGTAAGATACCTACTGTAAGAGCAAATTGTTTAATAGAAAAGAATTTGCGCATTTGTGGTGAGGTCAAATTGTAATAAGTATTACCGTGAACTTGGGGTCGGAAACCTGTTTCCTGTTAACGTCATCATCATTATGTCGACCTTTAGACGTCCACTGCTGGGCATAGGTCTCCCCCAAGGGGGGTACAGCCGTAATCGCCATGCTTGGCGATCGCAGTAGGTGTTATGGTACTCAGAAGGACGCTGCTGCCTATCCTCTGGACAATATCCCTCTGTCGCCTTCTACGACACCTACGCGTAGAAATGGGTTGGTTCTATTCGCGGGCGGCACCACACGGCACGACTATAATTAACGACTGTCGACTTATTGCGTTAATACATTATTATTAACACTTTCTAAAAACCAATATTAATTAAATTAAAAGCTTAGTTACGGCATAGGTATACGTTGCGTTTTTAAAAAAGACAAAGTATTTCTTAACCATTTTTGTAATAAAACACTGACAAAACTTAAGTAGTTATGACATTTATTATTTAGGTATTTGAGTGGCTAAAAGCTTGCTTGACACTCTAGTTCTATGAGTTCATTCCTCTTCAATGGATGTCTTCATCGCTTTTTGAACTATTGCGAAGATTATGGAATTTTTAAACATACTTATTTAAAAAACCGTGTGACCTAACCTAACTAAACCCTAAAATGTGTGTATTAAAACCTCAGATAATGAAACTAAAGGCAGATAGATAGACCGTGCGAAACACTAAGTGAAGCCAAAAAAGCAAATACAAATTCAAAAGCGAATACCTACAATCTCGTAATTGTATTCGATTTTTAATTTGTATTTGTATTTTTATTTGTTATTTTTTAACGACGCGGCGTTTCGTGCTATACTGACTCGTGTCAGTACAGCACAAAGCGCGTCGTAGGTATTCGCTTTTGAATTTGTATTTGCTTTTTTGGCTTCACTCTCAATGTTCCGCGCGGTCTATCTGACTTTTGTTTCATAATCTGAGGTTTTAAAACACACATTTTAGGGGTTAGTTAGGGCAAAGAGGTATGTATAAGGAAGGACGACACGGTAAGCGCACTTCTGCTCTGCGTGTCACAGGTTCCCTTTTTGCACGGAATAATTAATATTTGTAGGACCTACAGGCTACAGGTTTGTTTTTTTGTGTATTATGGTGCAGTGGCGGGATCTTCATACAAGCCGAAAAGCCGGGCTTGCATTAATAAGATGAGCTAATCAAAACCTCAGCAACTTGCAGTGTTTTTCTTGATCGTAAAAAATCTGTCGGGCTTGCCCTAGTCTTGACCCCTAGGCACGCCACTGTTATGGTGTAGTCGCCCATGATTCAGAAGAAATTCCTATAAGAATAACAAAAAGAAATAAATATAATAGGTATTGTGGGGCAATGATTCAAAAAAAGAAAAAATAAATAAACATTTTAATAAAGCAATTCAGACAAAAGTCATTTATTAATTTGATAAATTGAGTAGCTACAAGCTTGCTTGACACTAATTCAATGAGTTCAATCCACTTTAAAAATGGATGTCTTCATCGCTCTTTGAACTACTGCGAAGATAATAAAATAATTTTCAACAATCACAATATACTATATAAGCAGTGGCTGAGCGATCGACTGCTGCAAAGCGTGTTGCGGGTTTGATTCCCGCCCAGGGTAAATATTTGTGTGATGAACACTTGTGTTTGCCTTGTGTCTGGGTATTGTTTATCTATGTATGTATGTATTTGTGTATGTATATCAGCTGTCTGACACCCATAGTACAGGGTCTCCCTAGTTTGGTGTCAGATGGCCATGTGTGAAATGCCCCCACATATTATTATTATTTTCGTATACCTGTTATTTTTTCTCAGCACTTTAGCTGGGTTCAGCTACTTTTACGGGCCGAAGCCAAGTACATATATAGGTGTGTATTATATATAGGGCATGTTGTGTTGGGGACCTATTTCGTGTTCATCTAATTGCATGAACTTTCTGACAATGCTATTATTATTAAAGACTCAATTCCAACCGCAGCAGAACGGAAGACTCATTGAGCAAGAATACGTGTAAGTTTTCGTAGGTTTCTATTCTCCGAAATACGTGAAAGATACGTCGCCAGAAGATAAGCGATCAGCTTTTCTGCGTTTATGCGTTAAACATTATACATTCAACATGAAATGTGTACAAAATTCTAATATGACGCTTATTAGGATACACCTTTTTTGTTGCTTTATACTCATAGATGTCATAGACCGCCCGCTGTGCAAAGCCTCCATGAAAGCAAACGAGACAGCAGCCCTTGTGCTTCTGAACTGCCCTAAAGGTATTTCGTTATCCCAGGTATCCGTCAGGAGTCAAGAGTCGGTTTTTATTCACTTAACTCATAATCCGCGCCTCCGACTATAAATTATAATTAAGCGTGTAAAATATAATGTAGGTAACCTCTTTTAGATAATAATATTTACAATGTGTAATGCTGTTCCGCATTCTGTAATACTTAATATAACTAATAAGATAATGACATTAAATTATCGCGTGTGGTAATAAATGAAAGCTTTTGAACATACTTATGTGATTAAATATCTATTAAGTTATTTCGACGACTTACTTACAGTTTTTATTGCTCTCCTGTTACTAAAGTTAGATTTAAAAAAGGTTTTTATGTGCAATTAATCTAAAAACATGAAATAGCATTGTATGTTCATCATCAATGTCTACCTTTAAATGCCCACTGCTGGGCATAGGTCTCCCTCAAGGGTAGGGAGTCCTGCCGTAATCGCCATCCTTGCCTGATGCATGTTGGCAATCGCAGCCCGCGAGCTGAGCTGAGCAGGTGTTTGAAGGCCTGCTGCCGCCTGAACTGTCTGAGGCTCCACCGGAGCGGAGAGGAGAGGAGATGTCTCGAACAACCAATCGGCTTGCGTTATTTTCACATCTCACCGCTTAGCTTCAACGCAATACAGTGTCCCATTGGTTGTTTACAGTCATCTCCTCTCCTCTCCGCTTCGGTCAAGTCCGGGCCTCAGGGTGGCCGGCGACAGGCCAGCAATTTGAAGCTGCGGTGGTGAGCGTTAAAACCATCTGCGACGATATACTCGCGGGCTTAAATTATACTCTAGGCGTAGGGCAGACAAGACTGTGTGAAGTAGTTTTTGCAGCGATTCGTTTCTGTCACTAAATTTTGTAGAACAACATATATTATTGACTTTTTATGACACTATTTTAATTTGCTATCAAGTAACCGGCTGTATATTTTGATCAAATAATATTTCGTAAAATGTTCTTTCGGTGTGGTGAAAATATGGCAAATAAATTATGTATTTGGCAAATGAAAAAAGTTCAACAGAGGCTTCGGTCAATAGCAAAAAGTTATTTTATAAATCGGCGAAATTTACCTACTCCTCTGTGGAATACAGATGTATATTTTTGTAATTAATTTCGCATGTCGTAATGAACCTTTAGGAACCTTTTAATGAATGTTTAGGCACCCGCCTCTCACTGCGATGTGGTGGGTTCGCAACTGTCACGAGCAAGTAACAATGTTTTTCTACTTCATATGTACTTAGGTACTTTTTAAGTTTATTTTGGACATCACTGATATCGGAGAAGTAAAACATCGTGAGCATTCGTGAGGTAATAATGAACTTGACTTGAGACCGTATGGTGTCGGACGTAAAGAATAGCACCATCCCATATCTTCCGTAAAAGGCGACTAAGGGACTCACCAGAGAATGGGCAGCAGCGTTCTCTGTGCCTTTGTAACAACCATACTGCGATCGCCAACCCGCCAGCCAAGCGTGGCGATTATGCCAACCCCGCCCCCCCTTTGGGGGAGGCCTATGTCCAGCAGTGGTCGTCATTCGGCTGAAATGATGATGATCAATAATGAACTAGCTTTTGCCCTCGGCTTCGCTCGCGTTAATTTAGAATTTGACAATCAATTCGCGTTGTATGTACTCTGTTTGTAATAATATAGACACGTCGTGACGTTATCTAATCCTAAGAACTTTTATTGTTTTCCTCGAGAACAGTACATACTTTTTTCGGGATGAAAGGTGTCCATCCGTATGTCCGTTTCTTCACCTGACAACGTTTATGCAAAATTTCAGAATGATCGGTTCAGTAAATTAGGCGTGAAAAGGTAAAAACAAACCAACATACCTACTCACTTTCGTATTTATAATATTAGTTAGAATTTAAATCTGAAATCGCCAATCTACCTTGAGAAAGCATGGTGATCAATGCTTGTGACTTTTCCGTATGAAAAGCATTTGCACAATGCAAACAGATATTTGTGTACAACTTCACTCACGTGAACACGTTCCGCTCAGAAGCTAATATAAAATTGTACATGCCAATAACCTTGAGCATTTGGCCCGTACTGAATTTGTGGACGAGTGCGGGGGTGATGTAGACGCAGTCTTTAATTGGACGCATTTTTAATTTATTGTAATAAAAATAATACATATTTGTAAAACGTAACAAAACCAAATCATTTTTCTTTGTATTGCAAAGCAGTAGATATTTTTTTATACTCTTTTGATAAGAAATTAAGGAGCAAAATGGTTTCATCTCAATGATTTGGAGGTGATTTGACATTTTTTTTATTATTATGTGATACCGATAGAAAAATTGTGGCTAAACCAAATTACATATCATATCATGTAGATTATTAACAATTTTTTTCAGATGTAGGTAATTTCTCTGTAAATGCCGACAAAAAGTTGCTTCATCTGCATGCTTCTTTCAAGCTTTTTTCGTGAGAGCAGCCTTAATAAGTGCGAGGGCCCTGGTACCCTTAACACAAGTTAAATCTTAATTTGGGTACCAGAGTTTAACTAAACTAGCATCTAAATGGTTTTCTGTGTAATGCTTGTGTTTTTTCTGTGTGTATTTGATTTATTATTATTTGTGGTTGTCTTCTTTGGTCTCAGCTCTTTGGCTGGTTTCAACTGCATTTACGGGCCGGAGCCAAGTAAATATAGCGTGTGGTGTGTAAATGTTATGTTGAGGGTGTATTATGTTAGGGGCCTACTTCGTGTTCATCAATCTGCATGAACTTTCTCACGATTCGGCATGTATTTAATATGGCAGCTTTCTGTAGAGTAATATAGAGAGTTTCTTTTAAATCAAGTAGTTTAAGGCTATGGAGAAGATGATTTGGGATAACGCCTGTTGTGGAGAGAACTATAGGAATTATATAAACTTTTTCTTGTCGCCATATTCTAGTTATTTCATCTTTGAGGTCTGTATGCTTACAATTTTTTTCAGCTATTGTTTTTTTTAAGTTATGTGTGTTTGGAACGGCAATGTCTATTATTATATTTATTATTATTAATATTATTATTATTATTCTCATTTATTCATGTATTATTATTATTATTATTAATAATAATAATATTATTATATATTTCACCAGTATTTTACTATCGCATTGGTCGCCATCGTTTGGGTGGCCGATTGGTACCTACAACATTCCCAGTAGCCTATTCAACCAGCTGTACGTTTTCTAAAGACATTGGTTATCTGAATAAACTTATCTACAATCTATATCGGATCTATATCTTATGTTAATAAAGGCAACACTTTCTAAACAGCCTACCATTCTCTCGGGCAATTAGCTAAACAAAATTAAATCTATTCATAGAAAGTGAAAAATCGAAGTGTCACTTTTACGTGTATAATTTCGAAAGGTCCTGTAGAACGTAACACTATTCAATCAGAATACAATACGGTCAACGTAACTTGGCGCGTCTGAAGTTAGCTGTTTGGCTGCGCAATGGAACTTTTAGGAACGAAATTGTCTACTGCGCAGCTAATCGGCTAACTTCAGACGCGCCAAGTTACATTGACCGTACTGTACATTGATTAATAATAAATTATAATAAGTAAGTTTATGTGAAGTAGGAAAAAATTGATGAAGCATTAAAATCATAATTGATATTTAATAGAATTATTTCTGCTATTTTTATGAAACCACTTTTTTTTGTGTTTCAAATATTTAATAGCTTTAAATTATGTGTTTCAATACCGCTACATAGGCTTTTTTAATTTTAAAAAGCAAACCCTTAAAATATTGTGTGAGCGCCAGGCTCACGCACAAATGAACAACAAGTCTTACGATGGCGTCATCTGACGATTACGTGTCTGACACTCGAAGTCTCAGCTACCTATACGGTAGCTAAGACTTCGAGCGATGGGATGCCGATCAATAAAAAAAAAATTGGTTGTCTGTAAAGTCGGTTTACTGACGATAGTTGAACGTGACAACGCGAAAGAATCATGCCGATTGTGCTTCTTTGTCGCTCATTCCGCGCTCTCGCTTGCACTTCAAGCCTTACATGGAACGCCTCAGAGCGAGGTAACGCCGCACCGCCGCATACGTCATGTTTTTTCGTGCGTGCAGCCGGCTCTATCGAATTATAAGACGTTGTCACGTCAAAAATGCTTTACAATTAGCGGAAATAATTATAGTATAATAATAATAATAATAATAATAATAATAATATGTGGGGACATTTTCACACACGGCCATCTGACCCCAAACTAGGGAGACCCTGTACTATGGGTGTCAGACAGCTGATATACATACACAAATACATTTTTTTTTGTAAATACATACATATATAGATAAACAACACCCAGACACAAGGCAAACACAAGTGCTCATCACACAAATGTTTACCCTGGGCGGGAATCGAACCCGCAACACGCTGCGCAGCAGTCGATCGCTCAGCCACTACGCCAACCGTGTCGTCGTATACATACATCGATTATGATTGTAATGCTATGTCAATCGCTAGCATCGGGTCGGATGACAGTTTACTACATCTTAGAAATTCGCGGAGAATATTCTAAAGAATGATACTACAGCTAGGATGGCCGCTCATCTCACCCGCACTTCACCCAAATTTCCCCAGGGTCATTTTTACAACATATGACTGCTGGTCTTTCAAATCTAAGATTTTAAGGCTTAGCTGATATTATTTTCTCCAACCGATAACAACCACTGTCATAGGCGTAGCAAACGCCGAATCAAAGATACGGGCCCCCCGGCTACAGGGGCCTCAAAGTCTGTAAGCAAAATTGCGTAAAATGTTAACCACAATATTACTGAAACTAGGTACGCTACGAGAATTCATTGTATCTAGTTATTTATTATCAGATATACTTATTTATTTTATACAAAAATATACTCTCAATTTGGGCTTCGCTGGAGTCAGGTAGAAAAATGCCCCGAAAAATGTTGATACAGCTATGCTATTCTCTAACGTTACTCTTTATGGCTGTGCTCGACGGCGAACTCGACATCGTGTCAGCCGTGAAATCGACGTCCATTTTATGAAAAACGATTTTATTCTAAGAACTGTTGAAAGCGTCAAATTTTTCGACTTTGAGTAGTTCCATCTAAAGCCGTTAATTCACATGGCGTTAGCGCTGCGTCGAGCTTTTGGTTGTATTAGTAAGAGAACCTTAAGGCCCTAATTCTAGAACAAGAAAATCACTGCACTGTCACCATACTTTTAATAACCCCATTACACATCATTATTTAGGTCACTAAGTACGCTCTTTACACACGTTCTGCTTTCACACGGCCACCTTATCATCACGCTACATACAAATGGTACCAGCTAGTCATTGTACTGCTATTATCGTGCTCACCCATCCTTCGGTTGTTCCCATGGGTATGGTCTTTGTGGTTTAATGATTTTGTCTAATTATACTGGAAAAGATTGTGAATTACTTTTGTAACTCTTGTGCTACGGCCATATGTGTCAGGCAGAGATTCTTGTCGCGTTGTCAAAATTTATCTTATGTTCGATCGATGAGGAAACGTAATAAAAACATCACAGTTTTAAAACGTTCCGATGTTACAGGTGAACTAGACGCAACGACTAAAGAGACAGCGCGTGAAGTGTCGCCAACCGCACGAACTTTATCGCAATAAAACCCTTTGATGTGCAGCAATTTACCGACAGCTGACCGAAGGGTATTCGAGTTCGCCCGAACGATCTGCGATGTTACGAATTACTTGTCCAGATGTGTCGCAACAACGAAAATTTTCGTCTAATAGTGACAATGGCGTCGTAGCAGATTCTGAATTCACAACTCAAGTCAAGACGCGAGGAAATACTACTAGTCTTCTAGAACAAAACTGCTTACGCAGTTAATGTGAGCAAATTGAGTTGAAAAATGTTTGTTATCTTGCAATCTGTAACCCTATGTCTGTTGTTTTATAGATATAAGAGTTTTAGGCCAATAGAGGAGGTGGGTGGAGAGATTTATTTAATTTATTTATTTATGCTAACACGGCTTCGATGAGCCAATTACGCTAACATTACAGATAAAAGAAGTACAATAAGTACAAAAATAATGCAAAAACGAAAAACAAATATATATACCTATAGGATATAAAATAAAACAATGAAAATGTGTCAAAACGTCATGCTTTCGCAGAAGTTTAGACATACGCACATTACAATTTTAAAATCGTCCGCAAATATTCACAGTTCGGGGTGGCTTCCATGAGGCTGTTGAGCGCAGATAGAACGCGAGGAACAGGGGATGATGCGCGAGCCACTGTTCGGCACGCAGGCACGGCTAGTAGACGGTGCTTACGGCCGCGGAGATAGCTACACGGAGTGTAAAGACGAATCAGCTCATTGAGGAGATCAGATAGAGAGATAGATGATCTAGACGCGCACTGCGACTGCTGAATCGGACGGTGTAAGAAAATCATTCCTGGAAAGTCTCTGAGAGGCCTTTGCCAAGAGGTGGAACAGCAAAAGTTAGATAAATAAAAGACTTTTAGCAAAAAATGTATCTAAAATATCAGGTTGGTACTGAATTATGCAACAGAAAATCTATTTAATAATATTGCTTTATGAGGCAACTTTACTTTGAACAGCAGTATCGTCACCAGGTCAAAGCACTATGACCTATCGAGCCTTAAGTAATTACTGAGACAGATTTAATTATTTATTCTTGCGTGAACGCTTTGTAAGAACTAACATCATCATCTACCTAGACTTTGCCAACTATAATGGGTCGGTTTCCAGTCTACCAATCTACGGTATTACTGTAACACGATAAATACCCCATGGTAAGACTGGTTGTCACACTTTCTGGCTTCTCACTACCTATTTAAAGGACTGTCAAAGATCTACGAATGACAGCCAGGCTTTATGTGCTTTCCGAGACATAGAGGGAACTCGGTAGGGTACGATACTTTTTTGTTTAGCTTTGGTTTTAAAATATATTCATAATCGGCACCACAAAAAAAAAACCGGACAAGTGCGAGTCGGACTCGCTCACCGAGGGTTCCGTTCAAATTTTTAGGTACAGACGCCAGCACATCAATCTACCCGAAACTGTCAATGTTTCCCAATCAACATTGAACCTTATGCTTTAGCGATAAAGTCGAAAATCTATTAAAGAAATTTGACTGATTGTTGTAGCATGATGTGCTGGCGTCTGTACATAATACATATCCCTTTTACTAATATTATAAATGAGAAAGTAACTCCTGTTACGCTTCTACGATGGAACGGCTGAACTGTTTTACTAAAATTTGGTTTGAAATAGCTTGATCGCTGAGAAAGCACATAGGGTACATTCTAATTCGGGACTTCGTCTGCATCCGCGATAACCGACATTCACACGAACCAAATCACAGACAAAAGCTCATTATAAATAAAGAATATATTTTTAATGATTTCATTACAAATGTATAGTTTTCAGAGTTTTCCCTGTATTTAAAAAGACGTCCACTGCTGGGCATAGGCCTCCCCAAAGGGGGGTTTTGCCATAATCGCCATGCTTGGCAGACGGATTGGCGATCGCAGTATGGTTGTTACAAAGGCACAGAGAACGCTGCTGCCCATTCTCTGCTACTTAAGTCCCTTAGTCGCCTCTTACGACACCCACGGGAAGATATGGTATTAATAGTATACCTAAGACGATAATACTTGCCAAATTTCATAGTTCTAGGTCAACGGAAAGTACCCTATATTTTGATTCCCTTGAGTGTCGAAAGTACGTTTTTTGCGACATAAACGGCCGTCATTTTTTCACGTTGACTTAGAAGTTTGTTTGTTTCACAGCTTCAAGGGACCGTGGACCTAAGTATATGGTTTTAATTTCAACTCGATACCTCCACGCGTTTCCGAGATAAAGGGTCTTGGCAGACAGACAGACAGACAGACGGACAACAAAGTGATCCTATAAGGGTTCCATTTTTTCCTTTTGAGGTACGGAACTCTAAAAATACATAAAGTATAAATATCCCAAAAAATAATAACTTTGACATCTTAGAAATTATAAAATTTCTCTCTTGATGTTTTGCGCGTTCAATCTAATCTACATAGATTAATAAATAATACTTTCCATAAAACAGCCTGCGTATACCTAATAAAATTAATTATTCATTTATTTTCTCTAGACACAAATATTATAAAATATTAAGGTGCGTATATATACTAATAAGGTACCAATATAAAACAAATTAGGTAGATACCAAAATAACATACATGCATATATGTATAAAAATTAAGATATTTTTATATTGCAACGCAATACCTGTAACTAACCTATTACTTACGCGTAACGACATCCTGGGGTGTGATTCTGTAAGAACTCATTCTAAACTTCGAATCTGAATCCGCTGTGAGTTTCTTGATTGGCATTCTAGAAACTCGGTTGATAATTCGAATTTACACTAGCGCCACCCTTGCGAGCGTGTCAGCTGAACTAAATTGACAGGGAGATTTTGACAGATAAAGTATGAGATGATGCAAGAAGTGGCATTCTGTAAGGTAATTTTCACGTCGCTTCGACGTTCACTTCGCACTCGAACCCGATTCAAAGTGTCAAATATATCAAGATCATTTTGAACCTTATGCGAAGAGAGAGTGAATAGCGATGTGAGATGCGAGTTGTTGTTTGAAGTTTACAGAATCGACCTACTGAAAATAATTGCTGGCAAACCGGACTGTCCCAACCACCGGGTAAAAATAGCAATAGGATTATGCTGAATTAAATTAAGTACTAAAAACACTAACAAAGCATATAAGCAGAATCTGTTACTTACTAACAAGTTATGGACTAAACGAGGTCAGAAATTTTTTTTGTTTTTTTTTTTAGCTGCCATGTTTAGTAGACCTTGATATATTTGACACTTTGAATCGGGTTCGAGTGCGGAGTGAGCGTCGAAGTGACGGGGAAGCCTTACATTTTTTAAGTAGATAACTATAAATTGCTTTATGTTCTTCTTTCTAACATGTTTTTTTTTTGTTTTCGGTCATTAATTTAAAACAAAATTGTTTTGCTGGTTTGCTCACATTCCAAATTCTGTAACGTTCCTAAACGCGAAGACTTGTAATTAGCTTTCTGTCGACTATTGTTTCCTTTTTTGTTGTTAAGTTTTTGTAGCTGTAAGTCTTCCATGCATAGATAAATAGATAAATAGAAATTACCTTACAGAATGCCACTTCTTACGTCATCTCATACTTTATCTGTCAAAATCTCCCTGTCAATTTAGTTCAACTCGCTAACACTCGCAAGGGTGGCGCTAGTGTAAATTCGAATTATCAACCGAGTTTTTAGAATGCCAATCAAGAAACTCACAGCGGATTCAGATTCGAAGTTTAGAATGAGGTCTTACAGAATCACACCCCTGGCTACGGTATCCTAAATATCAATATGAAACGCGCTGTAGATAAAGTCTCCTTGATCCCAAGAAGACCACATGTAGACACAAACAATACTAGCAAACCTTTAAAACGGCTAATCCCTTTCCTGCCTTATACAACAATCTCTTCTATTTTCGATTCCCACCATATTAACAATAGCACTAGCAGTTGTAAAGAACTCCACTACTTATAATTGAACTAAAAACCGTAGGCTTCCGCCACGGGATCTGCTTGTACGATTGTGCACAATAGCGTGATGATATCTTCCATTATTCAACAATGCGTGGACTGTTCACAGAGCTATGCGATCATATCGTCACAACAGAGCGGTGTTGTTTGTAAAAAACTGGCCAACACGCGCACGAATGGTTCCGTACCATTATCTATAAAACATTAGACACTACTTCTAACCTTTTTTTAATATCGATAAAAAAACACGTTTGTTGTATGGGAACCTCCCATAAATATTTATTTTATTCTGTTTGTAGTTTTTGTTGTTAGAGCGGCAACAGAAATATATCATCTGTGAAAATTTCAACTGTCTAGTTATCACGATTCATCAAAAAAAAAAAATGTTTTATTTCATTATTACACGTCGTTCATTATACAGTTGGTGGCGTCTCCTTTTAAGCGCCGCTCTTTTATATCTTACAATTAGTGCAATATGTTACTAAACAAAGATTTATTAAATTCATATTTTTTATTTATTTATTTTCCTTAGTCTGTTAATGCATGCATGTGTGTGTGTGTGTGTGTGTGTGTGTGTGTTGTGTTGTGTGTTGTTCATGAGATACAGCCTGGTGACAGACAGCCAAACAGACGGACAGTGGAGTCTTAGTAATAGGGTTTTACCCTTTGGGTACGGAACCTTAAAAAGACAACCGCAACAAAATCAATAACTTTAGCACAGAACCCTTTAGTTTCGGAAGTCGGTGGCAATACGAAACAACAAACCAAACAAACCAACATTTTGTATTGTTCGCTTTTTAGTACGCACCATATTATATTACCCAATATTATATAGCCATATTACCCAAATTGACAATCTACAATCGATAACGCTAATAAACTAATCAAATATATCGGAATGACGTCATGTCAACGATAAGTCACGTGATCGAAAATAAAAAATGGATTACGACGCGGCGTTAATTATTGTAGAAAGAGATAATTATGATACGAAACGTTTGTAACTTGGCTAGGGGAGCTGTTTTCATCTAAATCCATTAAAAACAGCAACACTAAAGAATATTTCAAATCGATCTACAATTACCGGAACATCGCGTCATAGGGAGAGTCACGTAAAGAAGTTGGTCCCGGCTGTCGTTCGTAGAACTTTTTACAGTCGTTATAGGTAATCAGAAGCCAGAAAATCTGACAACCACTTACCAAGGGAGTGGAGTTTAAGGGCACGTCAACATCGCAAGGAAAAATAAAACAAAAAACAAAATACTCCCATATCTCTCAAATCTATGTGGTGAATCCTGGGTGCGTGTTACTCAGTAACTGGGTTGTGAATGTCAGACAGTCGCTCCTTGTAAAAGACTGGTATTCAGCTGCATCCGGTTAGCCGACATCAACATGGTTGGGAAAAGACTAGGCAGAAAAGGGTAGGTCATAGGTGAACGTTAAACACTGAATACTACATACAAAACGTAGGTAGGTTCTACTCACCAAGAGATGTGCAGCAGTGCAATTCTGTAAGAATTCACTCGCGAATTCGAATCCTATCTCATTTCCGATTTCACTTACCTGAAGTGAAAAGTATTTGGTATTCGCTAAAATAGTATAAGAATAAGAATAAGAATTATTTATTGCGTAACTGTGTACAGTGTGTGAGATCTTATAATAATACATAACAGTTATTGTATCAACAGTTTACCCATGTCGGATATGCAATATTTAACAGTGAAAAACAAGTTAATTACTCAGTGTTAACTACATACGTCATTTTTACATTTGTGATTTTTTGTCAAAAAATTCATTCAATTTATAATACACATTATTAATTAACATTTTTTTTAATTTAGTTTTAAACAAATTTCCATTTAATTCCTTAATAGCTACTGGTAAATTATTGTAAACTCGAATAGCAGTTATGTAAGTACTTTTATAATACATCATATTTTTAACAGGCGGTAAAATTATGTCATGTTTATATTGCTTGCGAATGTTTCTCTTTGAGTCCGATTTTAGACTAAAATATTGCATATTATTCTTGACAAATAAACATAGTTCCAGTATATAAATTCCGTTCCAGTATATAAAATAGTAACGTAGTAATAGTTTGCTTCACCTATATTGTCACTCAGGAACCCAGCACCACTTCATCTTCCTCACATCCATCTCATAATTTTCATCTCCGCTACGTGCAATTTTCACCACCTACATGTACAATTATTATTATTATATGTCACTGTACACATGACTACTCTTTTGTTCTTGGATTATCGCTGGATTTAGCTTGCAATGTTATGATCAATCAAAAAGAGTTTCGAATCAACGCGGGTGCAGTAAACAATTTGATAACCGGAAACCACATTTGCACTGCAAGAAAAAAGTTTTTTCAAAAAAATAGAAAACCGCCTTCAAAAACTAAAAAGTGATAAATAACTTTAGCACAGAACACACATTACTTTACTTTCGGAAGTCGGTGGCGGTGGCTTTGTGTTTGTTGTTTCTGTATTATCACTTTTATTTTTTCGCTTTTAGTGTTGCCCTAACATTCAAATCCATTTAGAAACGGCGACACACTTAAAAGAGATTGTAAGTCCTCCAAAGATTGAAGAAACTAAAACGTCGTCTAAGTAACTTATTTGGGAATTTGTTGATTTTCTCAAAAAGGGCTGTATCAATTTTGGTAAAATTCATATGGGACCATTTCGGAATACCCCCTAACCCCCCCTAGCCCTAACCTAACCTAACCCCTTTCGAACAAAAAAAGAATTTTGCAAATCCGTCTATATATGACAGAGTTATGCCCGAATATACATAAAAAAAAATATATACATATCCTCCTCCTTTTTGAAGTCTGTTAAACCTTCTGTTTTGACTATTACAAACGTAACGCAACTGTAGGCGATGAACGACTGGGATATTAAAATAATCAAATCTTGTGAAGGTAGTCGTAGAAAGAAAAATAATTTAAACGGTCTACTTAGATTTTGAAGATTTTAAAATGAAAATAATAAGTACTATTTAGTGCAAGTAGAACTTGCTTGTCTAAATACACAAGCAAGTTCAAGAATGCAGAACGAAGTACATATTTTTATTTAATAATAATTTAGATTTTGTGATTTATTTTATCTAACCTAGAGTTCAAAAGGTAGGAATTAACGAAGGCATCGTTTACTAGAGCAAATTCTGTCCATCCTAATAATAAATTAACCTAACCTAACTTATCCTAATAATAAAGACCTTTTTTAAAATTAAGGTATTTTTCTTAATTATCTAAGTGGCAGGTATTTTCATCAGTAGGTTATGAAGACTTCTTTCCAAGCGCTACGACACTTCGCAAGCTGGCCAACAATTAACAAGCTTGCATCGCAATCTAATTACATATCTTTGTTGTCAGCACCCACATTACGTTGAGTTACGATATACTACGTAACCGGGGCTCATACGTTACCAATTGACACCACGTTACGTTGCGATACAAAACAGTAGTTCAGAAGGTCCAGTCAAGGCAAAGCGTTGTTAGGCAAAACATGCAAGTTTAAGCAGCAATGGGCAGGTCACATCGCTCGAAGTACCGATAACCGATGGGGAAGAATGGTTCTCGAGTAATAGAGTAATTATAACACAGTGCCTCTTTAATTGAAGTGTCCCTCTAAGGTCCTCCCAACACGTTATAAATTATACCCCATCCTGGTACCTAGTAAGGGCTCGTAAAGTTGAGCTGTTACAGTGCCGAGTAATAATAATAATAATATGTGGGGACATTTTCACACACGGCCATCTGACCCCAAACTAGGGAGACCCTGTACTACGGGTGTCAGACAGCTGATACATACATACACAAATACTTTTTTTTTTTTGTAAATACATACATAATATAGATAAACAACACTCAGACACCAGGCAAACACAAGTGCTCATCACACAAATGTTTGCCCCGGGCAAAGCCGGGCGAGTACCAGTAAAGTAATTGGCTGCCTGATATGAATTTCGTTTTACACCTCTTATGTGTGCATCTACACTCCATTCGTAGGCCTTCTGTCTTCACCTTCTTCTTGACCCCAGTACGTTCCACTCAGCTGCCTTAACTGAAGCTTATGGGATTAACTTGCCTTTCACCAATACGAATCGATGTGTCGTAAGTGTAACCAGAGGACAATCTCCACGGGAGACTGGGTACGGCGACCCGTTTGCTTTCGGAATCCTCGACCCGCTTACCCCGGCCATTTTACATGAGAAATAGATCTATTAGGCAATCGTTTAGTAAGCCTACCGTTTGCTGAAGAGGCCAGACTGTATCGTCTGTGTTACCAATATTATAGAACTGTTTAAGAGCGTCGGTTCGTCCAAGCTTAGTTGCAACATTTAATCAATCGTTTAAGGGCCTGTCTCGTGAGAAATGGCTCCAATTCAGAAAATGGTTTAACAAAGACTAATACTTAGTGCCGTGTGCACCACTCCATTTCTACCCGTGGGTGTCGTGGTAGGTCCAGTGATATTGATCAGAGGGTGGGCAGCAACGTCCGTCTGAGTATCATAACACTTATTACGCTCGCCAACATGCATCGGCCAAGCATGGCGATTACGGCTGAACCCCCCCTTATGGGAGGCCTATGCCCAGCAGTGGGCATCTAAAGGTTGACATGATGATGATAAATAAGGTGCTCAGTACCTATTTAAATACTTTTCATAAGATTATTTTTTTATTCTCTGTATACCTGTCTAGTTAAAAACCTGATTACTACAAATATCGAACTGTATATCTATTCTGTTGCAATCTCCCTCGGTGAACACTTATGTGAAGTGAACTGTAGTCAGCTGTCATACGTCCGTCTGCTTTGTCGATCCCTAGCATTGGGACGGATGACAGCTCGCTTCACCTAGGTGTTCACCGAGGGAGATCGTAACAGAATAGCACTGCAGAAAGGGTTATTAAACTAACTACTAAAATGTTGAATGTCCCAATACACATTACACAATTCTATAGAAACTAAGAGTTTGTATAGATGGAGTCTCCTAATACAGGTATTGTTTGCTTAAAAGAAGGCTCCAAACATGTCTAAGTGTTAAGCTAATTGTGACAGTAAACTAATTTGTATTTTTATTTGTCATATAGCCTGAAATTCTTCTGAAATCTTCTCATGAGTGGGGTAATATCCAAGGTATACAGCTGTGGTAGCATGTCACCTTATCAGACCAGCTTTATTAGTCAGTAATAGGTCTTTTATGCTTACTTCGTGGGTATAACTCCTTACGCCATGCGACCGCGGCTCTCCTCCTTTTGGCTTTATCAAAGTAGGATAAAAAATTAATGTTCGCTTTCCTATTTGTGAATAGGGACATTGGGGCAACCTCGTTTGGATTAGGTTAGAACTGTGACCATTAACGCACGAAGGCGAGCGAGTGAAGCGAGCGGTGCCGCGGCAGCGGCCGCCAAGCGCCAAATCCCCTCTATTGTCGGTCAATCATTCGGGTTAGCTAGGATAGGTGAGTGGTACAGTTTTAGACCCACTATACCACCAGGGGCATGGCCTGTGATATGGTGGGCCCGCAATGATTACTATCAAGACAAATGAGCTAATCCATGCCTAAATGTTTCCTATGTAGAAAATATTCATCGGAGCATAAATATTTCTTTAAAACCCTTTCAAAATAAAACACCGAACTGCTTGGAAGAACTTTAATCATGACGATTCAATTAGAACGAATATGTTTCACAAATAGATAGATACACATCATGTACATTCATGTTACTGGTACATATATATACGTAAAACAACCATTAGCTATAGATTCTAACATCTTCATCAAAATCACATACACGTTATTCGACTAACACTGGCTGGTTCAGAAGTTGCGGCTTTACGGAAATTGTGAGAGGGTGGTTTAATAAATGGTTGCCAATTTAGTAAAGCCGATAATGCGCCATTGCTTGCTTATTTTTGCAGAAATCAAATTGGCTAGTTGACTCTATTAATTATGAGTTCCTAGACATGTCTTCTCTAAAGAAACACTTTATATTAATCCTGAAAACCCAATTAATTGTTGTTGTCGTTCATTAATTATTGTGTTGCGAACTGTAAAATTCGAAAATAAATAAATTATCTGATTTGATTAAATTTTTAGTTTCTTTGAAATAAATAAATAGTAAATTAAGTTGGCAAAAGTGGCGTCACATTTTGCTATTGCCATACAACATCTAGGGGGTACAGCCCGTGAGGCGTAAGCTGAGCTTTGCATTTGTGTGAGTGTACATAGATAGTGTAGGTATCACGTCGGCCTAGAGCGCGACGCGTCCCTTGCTTGGCGTAAACCGGTTCTTACTGCTTTTACGTAACCGGCCTGAGGCGCAGCGCGTCCCTCGCGCGAAGCATCTCTTGTTTTTTGGTGATCACTCACACAAATGCAAAGCTCAGTTTACGCGCGTCTTGACAGCTCATGACAAGTATGTTAATTGATAAGTGGTGTCAAGTACCCAATAGCTAAGATATTCTCTATAACAATTCGCTCGTCTAAACCAACCATAGTTCTATACATTCAACGAATACTTAAGTCAATTCACAGTTTGGCTTCGCCTAATCCTATAACTAATACAATAAGAATATATACACAATCTTAGACCATTTTCTAGTAACAAATTATTTTCTAGACTAAAAAGAGCTATTCGTCAATTAACTTATGAAGGCCTAAATCTAAACAACATTATGCAAAAACAGAAAGAAATAAGTAAGTACAAGTAGCTTAATACAACTAAATTCTTAAAAATCACGTTGTCAAATAATGTACAAATTACACAAAAAATATTACATAAATAGGTAAATAATATTAGGAACATAAACACAAAATTTAATCAGAAATCTTAGATTCTTTGACTATTATTATGAACACACATTATGGAAAAACAGCTAGCTGTGGGTTATCATACTATCTAGGGGTATCTTCTGACGTTGGTCTCACGTTACGCAGCGTCCACGCGGCGTCAACGTCCATACTGGACTGGAATACGCTTAGTACGAAGACACTCGGGTGACAAAAAAATATATAAAAGATAAGAAAACAAATACATTTAACACCATTAAAACATAACAAGTTCGATGTCTGATTATTAATTAAAAAATCTACACGAGACAGACAGATATATTATCAAAAAGCTACAGAACCGAAAGCATTGGTCCGTTCATATATTCTATGAAATTAAATAAATATTCATGACTAGAGGCAATATATTATAACACTAACGTACAGTAATATATGTGCCTTATTAATGACAGTAAAACAATTTAGGCAACACTTATTGAAGCATTCTCAATAATACAGGTAAGCTTATAGATTGAGAAATAATTTACATCTATCAATAAATAGACATAAATATTCGGAAAACTAATTATTAAGTAACTAAAGGCCTTACTGTCGGCCATTTTCACATCAAATATTCATTATATTGTACAGCCCGATGCAAACTTTATGACAGCTCTGAACATGATGCAAATCGCTGCGCAGTAACAAATTCACGTGTCAGCGGGGGTGTGGGGCGGGGTTCTGCGCAACGTGTACCGCACTTCAGAACCGCCATGAAGTTTGACGCTAACTGTATCATGCCTTAAAAGCTAAAAAACTCGGAATGCAAACGAGTATTTAATACTTCTATTTATTCAATTCATCTACTTGAAACTAGGATAACTGTTCAAACTATTTTTAAAAGTCAATTTTGTTCAGTATTTTTACTTAACACGTACAATATCACATTTGTATTTAAACAGCATATTATTATAATGCCGTAGCAAACAGCTAATAATTATATAATAAAAGATGAACAGTCAGCTACACGATAATTCAAAACAACTTGACTATTTGACTAACAACACTTTGGTTATTTAAAGCTTAGATCTTACTAATAATGAATTTACAAAAATCTACAACATCACATTACTAGAACATTTATAGCTAAGTACCCGATTTTGACTATAATCCTATACAATTAACTATTTAAACTATAGAGGTCTGATCATATTATCCTGAAACATTCTTTTCTAAATCAATCTATCGTGGTAAATAATCTATATAATAAAAATGAATCGTTATTCGTTAGTCTCGCTAAAATTCGAGAACGGCTGGAGCGATTCGGCTTATTCTGGTCTTGGAATATTTGTGGAAGTCCAGGGAAAGTATAAACGGTAAGAAAATTAAAAATCAATTGATAGGACTGTCTGGTCAGCTAGTAACTATATAAATAAGTTGTTTAATAATTTAGCAAAAACATTTGAGATACCATTTTCATCCATTTGTACCGCGCGTTTATTACAAATGGGGTATTTCTAAATTTGAAAATTTGTTACAAGATAATACGACC
The DNA here is from genome assembly GCA_947361185.1 of Charanyca ferruginea. Taxonomy (NCBI): domain Eukaryota; kingdom Metazoa; phylum Arthropoda; class Insecta; order Lepidoptera; family Noctuidae; genus Charanyca; species Charanyca ferruginea. Next base: position 34,281,126 of record OX376057.1, read on the forward strand.
AAAATTTAAATAGATTCAAATTATTTTACGTTCGAAGACTTTACTATAGCTTCTAACTAATTGGAATAAAGATAAATGGGATTAGTATGACCACAGGTTTATGTAGTTCAGATAATATAGACAATATCGTGATTATTGTCGATTTCGTCATCAAAATAGCCTTTTCTATTTTTCGATAGATATTAAGTGTTACATAAAACACATTTAACCTTTTGCCCGCCACGTCAAGCAAAAATGTGCTTACGACGCCTTGCTACGAATTAATCCTATAATACCTGTTCCTATAATTAGTATTAGTTTATGTCATCTTATGTTAATAGTAGATGAAATTTAAAAGAAGGAGCTTAACTAATATAAATTTAGATGAGTCAAGAAACATAATTAGCAAAAGAAAAAAAATTGGTTCTTAGCTTTTAGGTGCACGCCTTAAAGGCTGGCAATATATTTTCCTTAAACAATATCATCATTTTGTCTTTTGAATTACTGGTTTTATTGATGATCATCAAACAATAAATAGGAAAAGGCGATTTAAATGCTTTTGAGTAGAATATTTTGATATTTTTAAATGTGTGTAAAAATACAATAAGTACCTACTTATAAAAAAACGAAACTCGCTAAACCACAGATATAGATAGACCTAGATAATGCATATCTATGGGTTAGTTACAGTATTACTGAGGGTATTAAGTTAAAAATAATTGTTTTACGCATAATATTAATCACAAATTGACTTACCGATGGAAGGACGTACTTTTTTTTTACTTACGATTTTTTATCGTAAGTTAGGCACGAAAATTGGCACGCGAAGTATTTTGCTCTTGCGTTATCTAGGTCTATCTATATCTGTGCGCTAAACACTATTCCTAAAAAAAGTGTTGTTTTATGAGCTCTATTTACGTAAGAAACTGTCACGAAGTCGTGACAGTGACGTGCTGAGCATATTTTGTCATCTATGCAGGACTGTGACAATCAAAAGGTTAAAGTCAGAAGCCTCTAATTCCATTTACAAGTATTCTGTAAACGCAGTCATTTCGTGCACAGAATTAGATCATTATTTTTATTTCTATATATAGTCATTCTGTGATATGAGATCGTATATCAACTTGTACTATGTTGACACAACTTTGAACAGTGAGACTATAATGGAATTCAGTACACAAAATGGTATTTCTGGAATTTCTACGTTTTCCCAAATATTTACCGAACAATGATATTTGACGATATGATTATTAGATATACGTATATTTTTTCTTAGTTTAAACTTTCTTCCTTTAATGTGGCCTCGGTTTTTGAAATGAGATTATTAACTCTAAAGACAATATACTTTAGTGGAATACTTCAGCAAATACATTGAAATGGTGGTCTTTGGCACTTCAAACAATACTGATATGTATTGTTAATAACAGGACACATGCTCAAACAACATCTACATTCTAATTAATTTTGAAATTATGATATTTAAATATCCGTACTTTCAACATTCGCTGTTGAAAATAAATATATTACTATTAATCTACTTATTTTTAGAACAATGCCCAATTTTGAATGTAGATTTCAAACTTCACTTAAACGGAGTTCCTTGTTTGGTAATCAGAGATGCAGATACAGTTTATGATGCAATTATTTTATAGATAACGACCTACACACGTTTTATATGTAACTAGGCACTCGCCCCGGCTTCGCACGAGTGCAATGTAGGTCAAACTCACTCACCCTCTCACTCTATCGTTTGATGAAAACCACATTAAAATCTGTTGCGTGGTTTAAAAGATCTTAGCATACAGACAGCGGGAACGACTTTGTTTTATACTATGTAAAGATAAAGAAGTAGAAGCTGAAAGGAGCCCTAAAATATTTGAACGAAGTTCCTTAATGCGGCATACGGATATTGCGAATTAGTAGAAATCGTCACGTAACGAAACAAGTGTGTGTATGTGTGCGTGTATCGGGCCGATGCTGCGCACTGCCTCGTGATATATTATTATTTATATATATATATATAGTTTTTGTACTTATAGGCATGTTCAAGAAACTTCGTTCCTTACGGGGGTCCCGCTACCGCACAAGTTTTTATCACTTAAAATAATTAGCCAATTGTTGACCAATTTGACCGTATTAAGAGCGCCCATCCCGTCATATTTTCCATACAAACGCTTGTACGCGATTACGGCGTTATAACAAATTATTTTCCAAATATGTTTAACACACAGGTATCTTGTGGTTTAAATCTAGGTTTGTATGAAGCCAAAAATAAACTTTTTTGAGAAACAAATTCAGTAAACACGTCCGAAAATCAGTTTTTTTGCACAATTTTATCTGAACTTTGGCCGTTCATAATGCACTCATACATTGAAAAAGTAAAAACACAGCTTCATAGAAACCTTGCACATGTAATCGAGACTCTAAATTACAAACATTCAAACTAAAAACTTGTAAGGCTTTTTTAAAAACACGTATGTCCTGGAATAAGTTTTGTGAAATTTCCGCGCGCCAATTTTCTTGTGATGTTATCGCGTTCTCACTCACTCGTTTGTTTTCGAGCTTTGCGTTGGTTGAAACAAAAATTTTTTCAATCACGCTCGCGTTGAAGTTCGTTCGATGGGGAAGGGCGCTCTTAAACGAGCATCCTAATTCTCTTTGCTAATATGCCTTGTGTGTCTGCAACCCATGCTAATACAACAGTTAATGACTGCTTTTTAAAATCAACAGTCGCTAAAACAGCTAAATAATCTTTGTCACACAAATTACCGTTTTCGTACACTGGCCAAAAAAAGACCGTTTCCAAAAATGTTGGTATATTAGCAAACGGACTCTATGAAGCAATCTGAGTGGAGCTAATCACCATTACTGGCTATAATATCGCCGATATGGCTATATGACCCACAGCCATTATTTATGTGGGTCGTCTACTCGATAGGTTGGTAATGAGAAGTTGCTTCACGGTTGCTAGAGCTTCTAAGTTGCTAAGACGAAGCTGGTGGATCTATTGATTTGATCTCGGTAAGGTTAAGTACCTTGCCGTGTTGAGTGAAGTCGTGGTGGGTATTTCAATTGGTATTTTGATGGGTGGAGTAACACTTAGTACCTGATCAAGTAGTAGTAATAATTTGTGTTAGATATAAACGTGTGTGTGATGGCCTAGTGGTTAAGGGCGCGTATTCGATTTAGCGCAACTCAAAATCTAAACGATTGCTAGAACGGCGTAGCAGCATTGACACACACTAGTACAATACAAAGGTCTGTTTGTGTGCATCAGAAAAAAAAATACGCATGTTATTTCGTGCGTATTTTTTTTTTCACGAATCATTTAAATTTATCGGTAAACGACAGCGCGCGAGGTTTCACAGTGCTTTTTAAAATAATTGTCTAAAAGCATAACCTATAATTTCATAAAATAAATATATCAGTTATGTTTTTATTCAAATACTGGTGAATAAAAATTGTTGAAGTAAACCGATTTTGTACTTTTTTAATAGGTACTGTTTTTTAATATCTTATAGTACCTAATATTGTCGTAATTTTGGCTCTGTTAAGTACTTTGAAACTGTATATCCTGTTGGAAAAACGCATAAATTATAATATGTTGGCATACTGTAATGGTTGTATTCATCCTGAGCGTTAACTCCGACGTCTATTTTCGTAAAACGCTATGAAAGGATTGTCTTCGCTATAAAATATCATAATTGAAAATTATACTTTTACTCTTTAGTTCACTAAAGCAAGACGTAATCTATCTAAAACTGTAATTGTCTATAAATAATCTGCTCACATCATTACGATATTGCTCTGGGCAAAACGCGAAAAAATGAAGTTTTCGTCACGAATCGAATACACGCTCGTAGGGCGTCTGAACTCCACAACCCAGTTACTGGGTAACGATAGCCCTTGGCAAGACTGGTTGTTACACTTTCAGGCTTCTGACTACCCATAACGACTGTCAACGATCTACGATTGACAGCCGCTAGCCGTGACAAACGGCTTTACGCTTGTTTACAAACAACCATAATAAAAGATCGAATAGCCAGGATCCATAGTTTCAAATACCGAATATTTTATTTCCTAACTGCAGTTATTTTACTAACATTCGTTGGTGATTGGAGCCTTCTTGTAAGCAGATAATGCTTGTATTATAAGACGCTGTTTTTTATTGACAATATTTTCTACTGACATGGTTGCTTGTATATCAGAGTTAAAGTAACAATAATATAATATGTGGGGACATTTCACACATGGCCATCTGACCCTAAACTAGGGAGACCCTGTACTATGGGTGTCAGACAGCTGATATACATACACAAATACACTTTAAATACATACATATATAGATAAACAACACCCAGACACAAGGCACACACAAGTGCTCATCACACAAATATTTACCATGGGCGGGAATCGAACCCGCCACACGCTGCGCAGCAGTCGATCGCTCAACCACTGCGCCAACCGTGTATACGTCACGTCAGTTCCTAAGTATTTAATAAATAGGTAAGATAGGAGACACCAGGTCTATGATTTTTTTACAGCTTTTATCATAGTTTGCTAGTTACGAGCTGAAATAGATATTTCAATAAAATAATTACACGTGTAAAATCGTGATCGGATCGTAACCAGCCCGAGGGACCGATGACTTGAAGAAGTTAGCTGGCGGTGGCTGGATGCGGAAGGCAGAAGACGGGAAAAATGGCGCGCCATGGAGTAGGCTTATGTCTAACAGTGGACTTCAGTCGTAAACCACTAGCCTGAAACTTGGTTGATTGATTATTTGTCATTTATGAACGTAAAATAAAATGATTTATTGATTTTTATTTCATGTTAATCAACTTTTAATTTCAAACATATCAATAATATTTACAAGAATAATAAAAAAGAAAACCTATAATATTAAACTAAAAAAAACTAACACAATAAGGCATCATAGAATTCGTCCACATCGCCGTCATCTGGAAATGTACCCAAGAGACTGGCGGCATTGCCACGTTGGATGGCAATGCTTAATCTCTGACCAAGGTAAAAACCAGCTCTTGGATCACGGGAAGTGTCAACCAACCTTTTGGACATTTCCTTAAAAAGAAGATGAGCACTCGGACCCCACGACCCGAGGGTTTCAACCCCAAACGGCTCGAAAATAATGTTCACACCATGGTTACTATACTTTCGCCGTTTGAGGTCTTCTGCAGCCGCTGCCGCAGCACCAGCACAGTACGCTGACCTAGGAAGATGGGATGGCGCAAGAGTATCGACGCACGTAGCGTCCCACACTAAAGGCCTACCCAACTTCCAGGGGAATAGAGACATTCCGTCCGGTCTCTTGCCAATCGTTGCGTGTCAAGCCGTTGGGTTCTAAGACAGCCGGAACGCCGACGGCGACATGTTTCATATTTCCCCATAAATTCATTAAACTCCATTTTTTTAAATACACAGCAGTTAAACGAACTGAGAATTAATCGAAAAAAATATCGCACTAGAGTAAATGACAAAATTTATTGTTTTTTGCGTGTTTGAGTGTCCATTGCCTACGGGAACTTGTGCTAGTGTGCAAACGAATAGCTGCCCTGCGATTTATGTGCGTGTGACTTGGTAGTGTGCGAAATATTAATATACATAGTATTGCGTATGTATTAGAAATTAAAATAGTAGGAGTCAAACGGCGACACTGGTTTTAAAACAAAATTGAAGCGGGCGCCTTTCCAACTCTATTTATCTGTTCCGTGGTCTCTACATCAGATTCTTAAGATATATCTTTCTAAATAATTTGCCAATATTCATATTACCAAAATAAATATGAAAAAACAACTCCAAGGTTGTTATTAATGGCGAAAGTTAATTCGAAAACAAACGGCGATAATCAAATTAGTGATCGCGCAAAAAGTGGAGCCAATCAAATCGTTGCATTTGCATATCTGTCAAACGAGACTGGTCAAGGACATGTTGAAACTTCTCTTTAATCTGAAATCCATAACAATTATGTTAAATGCTAATCTATGTTTATTTGTGTATAACGCTTCCACGGCTAAACTATTGAATCAATTTTGATGAAATTTTATAGGTACTAATCTTGAAATCCAAGAAAGGACATGGGCTACTTTTTAATGCGCAACTTCGTCTGCATCCACTATAACCGACATTCATGCACACGAAGACGCGTGCAACACTAATGGCGGCACCACACTTCGCTATGTGCTATGCGTTATGCGCCTTATTCGCCCGCATACGACGAAGTGTGGAGGGTTTATTCGTCTATATTTGCTTTATTCGCCCGCATAACGCATAAGCGCGAATAGCAAATACGCCTATCCGTCCATCTGTCGGTTTTTAGACACACTTCAAAGGACACGAATAAGCCGAATATGCGTGTCGACTGCCCACACTTCGTTCACTCATTCACTCGTGTTCGCTCGCTTACGGTGGTCGTGTCGGACATATACTCTAATCTGTAAAAGCAAAAGTAGCAGCCACAGTCAACACATTCATTTTGTTTTTTCAAAAGCCAAACGCACCACATATGTTTGGCACACAAGCACGAAGTGTGGATGGCGTGTTTGTTGTACGCTCACATAACAAATATTTGGCGAATACAGTGTAGCCGCATAGCAAATAACGCATAACGAGTGTGGTGCCGCCATAACAACAACACACAACAACACAACTTATTAAATACCAGCTTTTGCCCGCGGTTTTCGCGGATCCAGACAAAGTCGCGGCTTAAAAAGTAGCCTGTGTCCTTCCCCGGGGTTCAAGCTATTATCATACCAAATTTCATCAATATCGGTTCAGCCGTTTCATCGTGAAAGCGTAACAGACAGAGTTACTTTCGCATTTATAATATTAATAACATATAAAATAAAATAAAGTATGGAGTATGGATTGATGCCGACAAGAAAGTCAATTATCGGGTCATTTCAATTGCTTGTATTTTGCTGCCCGGCTGTCATTCTTTGGCAATCGTTATGGATAGTCAGAAGCCAGAAAGTCTGACCACCAGACTAACAACGCGCTATCGTACAACCCAGTTACTGATTGGGTTGTGGAGGTCAGATAGGCAGTCGCTTCATGTAAAACAGTTGCATCGGGTTAGACTTGAAGCTGACACCAACATAGTTGATAATGTTACTTATCATCTGCCTAGCTTTTTCCTCAACTGTGATTATTAAAAATAAATAAATCAATTAATCCAGCGAATCACTTACGCTTCATCTACGTTGGTTGAGCATGGACCATTGTTGCAAAAGTATTGACCAAATTCTAATCGTTTTACCTCCTACTTAAATATAAAAATAAGAATTTTCAGTAATAGGACAACAAAGAAGTAAGTGTGTCAAATCAACCGGGGCCACTTCGTGATACTATTCCTTGCACTTTCGGCACAAGGATGCTGTCTCAGGTCGGCCGGATCCGCGTGGTCACGCACGCCCTAACATGGCGGCCACGTCACCTGCAGACTGGGAATGCAGGAGGGCTGCCCTGCCCGTGGGTCGTGGGGCAGCCACCCTGGGTAGAGCCAGCACTCCAGAAGGTCCCGAGGCCGGTGGAACGCCGGTCACGAACTCATGGCGAGTCGCTTCAGTTGGTGTGATTCGTCGCTTTGGGTCCCAACTGGAAATAAATGAAATGCTTAGCAGGTTCTTTTAGTATTTTCTAGAAAATGAAGTTGAGAATTGTGTAAACCAGGCATTTTGACATAGGATTAAGTTAAAAATTAAAAGCTTTTTTCTTTTGTTTTAATTTTATTAATTACTATAGCAATCCGCCCCGGTTTTGCACGGGTATTATCGTCATATTTCAACCACAATTTACACAAAACCTTAACAATGTAGTGATTTGTTGTTATTGGTATTTCTGTGATAATTTTGTAACTTCGATTTAAGTAAATAATAAAAACAAAACGAAGTTACAAAGTTTTATTGACCTTTTTAATCGATTTATTGATACGATTTTTGACAATATGTTTCTATTTATTCTGTGGCAGTATTGTGAAGCTTTGTTATTTTATTGAATACTAGCACTTTGCCCGCGACTTCGTCCGCGTGAATTATCTCAAGGATCTCTATTTTTTTTGATAATGTATTATAGCCTATAACATTCAGGGATAACATAGCTTCTATTGGTGAAAGAATTTTTGAAATCGGATGAGTAGTTGCGGAGATTGCTTACATACTAACTTACAAACATACAAAAAAATGTTACCTCTTTACAATATCAGTATAGAATATGGGTCTTGCCTGAATTATTTTTTTTTATTTTTTTTAATATGTAGTGGTGATGATACAGCAACCATAGTAATACAAACTGGGAAACTGTCTACCTACATTAAGGCTCAAAATATACAGCTTGAGAAACACTGACAGACAGACATACGGCGGAATCTTAGTAATATTGTCCCGTTTTGCACCCTCTAGATACAAAACGTTAAAAACAATTTTTACAATAATTCTACAAATACTGGCTCTTCGTGTTATGTCACTGAATCTACTTAGACCTATTACCCAAATTATATAACTCTACGATCTCATACCAGACCGCGAGAAATACCAAGAAAATGTACCATCACAGCCATAAATGGTCCCAAGAAATTGCTCAACAGCTCAGACTGTTCGCAAAAACCTCGGAATACTTCCTATTACTTAATCCTTCAGGTTTGAACGGAAACCAGTCCTCTTACAAGTAAAACACGATATAATAAAATCAAGCTGTTTTTTTATGGCAACAGTGCAACAGCTGCTGCAGGCAGGTTTAATTTTTGTCGCCGGTATTAGGTTGGTTATTATATATTTTGTCGCCATATGTGGTTTGGTAGTATTCTATCCTGTATGATGTAGTATTACTGGTAGATAGAACAGTAATTTTTAAGACGCTTTTATAAGCTGCAACTGTAAATATACAGTTATGTTTTTACTGCAATAGCGAAAAGACGTACGATCGCGCGCGCGTGCTCTAGTTAAGAGTATTCTGCAGACGCAGCACAACACCGTCGTCGCGGGTGTACCTACGTCGATTTATCGGTGTCATTGTCATGACCCAGTTACAAGTGCGGAAATCATGAAGTGTTTTGATATTAATTTATTGTTTAGGCGTTAAACTCACCTTACATCAAAATAATGGCTACTCAACCTATTAAGATAAAAACTGACCTGGAAAAGCGGTTGTATGACTGTTACATCCAGGAGAAAACGGACAGAGAAAACCTGCAACTTATGGTACGTAATCTGAATGATCACATTAATAGCTTGCAGGAACAAGTACTAGCCCTTCAAGGAGAATTAAATTGCTTGAAGGAAAAAAAAGAAACTAAAGAACCCTTAGAAAAACAGGAAAGCGAGAAATCAATATTTGTCCAGCGCACTAAAAGTGACGTTGAATATTGCACAGACGAGGATGAACTCGCTAAAGAGACTGAGTGGATTAGGGCCAAGAGCAGGAAGAAGAGGAAGCTTAACACGTCCCTCTCTCCAAAACAACAACCCGGAACAAGCGCCCAACAAGAAGAAGATCAAAAAAATGCGAAAGGGGCTTCTCTCAAGAAAGTGCCTCCACCACCGCCAATCATAATAGACGGAATTAATAACTACCAAACGTTTTACGATACGTTAACTGAAACAATACCAGCTGAATCATTTACCGCAAAAATGATGAATGGTGATTGTGTCAAGGTTAACGCCAAAAAAGAAGACTCATATAGAGAAATTGTCAGGCTTTTGACAGAAAAAGACTACCATTGGCATTCTTACGAGAATAAACAAGCTAGACCTATTAGAGTTGTTGTGAAGAAGTTACATTCTTCTTGCCAACCTGATCGAATCAAAGACGATCTAACAACACAAGGGCTAAAAATAGAAAAAGTAGACAACAAATTGAGTTGGAAAAAAAAAGAGCCACTCAATATGTTTGTATTATCATTTAATAACGAGGAAGATGTCAATAAAATCTATGGCATAAAGTATATTTTAGGGTGTAAAATTGAAATACACCCACTAAAAAATCCTAAACTCATTCCCCAATGCAAGAGATGCCAGGCCTATGGGCATACTCATAAATACTGCAGGAAAGAGCCCAGGTGCGTAAAATGCACCGGCAAGCATCTTACAGCGAACTGTACCAAATCTCCGCAAGAGAAGCCAAAATGTGTTCACTGTGGTCTACCTCACCCTGCCAACTACAGAGGGTGTGAAGTAGCTAAGCAGATCCAAATAATGAAAAATAAAAATATTAAAAAGAAACTTGTGGTACCAACTACCCAACAGTCTATTCCCTTACAAAAACTTGAGAAACAGGCACAGAAAGCAAGTGCCCAGTCAAATGCAAAACCCATGCAAGTAACCAACACTGGTTCCTATGCGGAAGCTGTAAAACAAAGATCACAGCCTTTGAATCTAGAGGATAAAATTAATCAGATTTTAAAGTGTATTACCTCATTTGACAAGAGATTAGAGAAACTAGAATCCAGCACTAAAACAGCTGTTTTAAATAACCAAAAATGAATAACACCCTTAAAATAATGGCGTGGAACTCTAATGGGCTCCTCAAACATCAAAATGAGTTGCAGGCGGTCCTAGACATAGAAAATATAGATGTGTGTTTGGTATCCGAAACGCACTTCACTAAGCAATCTTTTGTCAAATTTAGAGGATACATGGTATATAATTCGCTCCACCCTGACAACTCTGCTAGAGGAGGTAGCGCAGTAATAATTAAAGAAAACATTAGTCACTACGTGCAGTGTAAATATGAAGAACAAGACATTCAATCCGTGGCAATATCCGTTAAAACCAAATTTTGTCACGTGTCCATTGCTGCCGTATACTGTCCTCCACGGCACATGATAAGGAAAGAGCGATATTTACATCTCTTTGAATTATTAGGCCAGAGATTTATCCTAGGCGGCGATTTTAATGCTAAGCATACGCATTGGGGATCAAGACTTACTACAACTAAGGGAAGGCAGCTCTTAAGTGCAGTTAAAGATACACATTCCAAAGTTATGAGCACAGGTAAACCAACGTACTGGCCCACTGACCACCAGAAAATACCTGACCTTATAGATTTTTTTTATATGCAAAAATATATCTACAAATTACGTCAGCGTGGAGGAAGGTTTTCATATGAACTCGGACCACTCATCGATTATACTAACGCTTAGTCAAAAAATTCTACTCAAAGAAAGCCACTTAACCCTGGTTAATAAGTTTACAGATTGGGAAAGTTTTGCCCTTGATCTAGATCATATTATCGACCTTAAGACTCCGATAAAAACGCAAGATCAGCTTGACTCAGAAGTAAATAAATATATTGTTAATATTCAACAATGTGCGTGGAACAACACACCGCAATTAAAACGTAAATATAAGGGATTTATCTATCCTAAGGAAATTGTGAATTTACTTTCTGAGAAAAGGAAACAAAGAAAGCAGTGGCAGCAAACAAGGTGCCCGCGAGATAAAACATCACTAAATAATCTAACTAAACGATTGAAGAGGAAAATTCTTGAATTTGAGGATGAATCTTTAAATACTTACCTCTTGCAGCTAACCAATGACAAATCAACGGATTACTCTCTCTGGAAAGCGACAAGAAATCTAAAAAGGCCGATTATACAAATACCACCCATCAGAAATAGCGACGGAAAATGGGCCATAAGTAATGACCAAAAAGCGGTAAGGTTTGCTCAACATTTAGAAGAAACTTTTCAACCCAATGAAAGCTCAATCGAAATACCTGAGAGTAGACATTTATCACAAAATCAAAGAATTAATCTTGTGACTCCGAAAGAAGTAATGAGAGAAATTCAAAATAATATTAGCTCGAAAAAGTCTCCGGGTTACGACCTCATTACAGGTGAAGTTCTAAAACACCTCCCTCGCAAAGCCATAGTAAAGCTGACTAAGCTTGTCAATGCTGCATTTATTTTAAAACATGTACCTGAGTCATGGAAGGTTGCTGAAGTCATTATGATTGCGAAGCCTGGGAAACCACCCCAGGAAGCATCATCGTATAGACCTATTTCTCTGTTGCCAGTATTATCAAAACTATTTGAAAAACTGTTATTGAAACGGCTAAAACCAATTATAGAAGATAAAAACCTTATTCCAAATCATCAATTTGGCTTCAGGGAAAAACACTCAACAATAGACCAGGTACATAGAATAACTAACATCATTGAAAAAACTCTTGAAAATAAGGAAGTCTGCGCCACCGTGTTTTTAGATGTCGCGCAAGCTTTTGACAAAGTTTGGCATAAGGGTCTCATATACAAGCTCAGACGCATGCTACCAGAATTTGCAGATATCCTAGAGTCGTATATAACTAATAGAATGTTTAGAATACGGCAGGACGACGCATATTCCGAGTTAAAACCTATAAAAGCTGGTGTACCTCAAGGAAGTGTGCTAGGTCCAATTTTATACTTGTTATATACATGTGACATCCCAGAACTGGAAAACAACACCATCGCGACCTTTGCAGATGATACTGCAATTATGGCCACTGGGTCAAGCCACAGAGAAGCAGTAGAAAAAGTTCAACTAGCTGTGAACAAAGTTTATGACTGGACACAAAAATGGAAGATCAAACTGAATGAGTCAAAATCAATTCACATTGACTTCACAAACAAACACATGGACCATCACCCAATCTACATAAATGGCATGCAAGTGCCGTATGCTAATACAGCCAAATACCTTGGCATTACTCTCGACGCCAAATTGCGGTGGAAAGCTCATGTCAAAAAGAAAAGACAGGAACTCGATATACGTTATAAAAGTATGTATTGGTTACTCGGAAGGAAATCCTGTCTATCAATACATAATAAAATAACCCTATACAAGCATATTTTTATGCCAATTTGGACGTATGGTATCCAACTTTGGGGCTGTACCAAACAAAGCAACATCAAAATAATACAACAGTTCCAAAATAAAGTACTCAGGGATGCTGTCAATGCACCTTGGTACATAAGAAACGACGACCTTCACCGTGACCTTAAAATGGAATCCGTCACCACAATTATCCAAAAATTTGCTGAAGCCCACGAACACAGACTTCATCGACACGTGAACGTTGAGGCAATCCAGCTACTAGACAACACAGACTTAGTGCGTAGGCTAAAAAGAACTAAACCATTTGAATTAGTGTAGTGTACAAAGTGAATAAATAATAGTAACAATGTTGTGCTATTCATATAACACATGAACATAGTGTTTCTATAATCTATATCAGACTCTAAGAAAGTGCTACGGACTTGTGTAAAAGTCCAAATGGACACTATTTTTAGTTTTAACATAATCTATCACGTAACATATTAAGTTAGAGTTAAATTGCTTATTAGTCTTCTAGGCTAGATCGTAATTAATTATTAAGAACTTTGTTCTTACTAATACAGTATAAATAAAAAAAAAAAAAAAAAAAAACTGTAAATATAATCTGAGTATCTTCAAGGCAGGAGTGAACCGGTTCAGTCTAGGCAAGCTTGTTTCCTTAGGCCGCATCATCATTTAAGGCGCTTCCTTGACCATACATTTCCTCTTTGCCGTAAACCGAAATTCGCAAAATTTTTGGGTTTTTTTTTGTTATAAAAAAAGAGAAACGATCTTTTAAATAAAATAAAACGTGAATTACGTAAGTTACCTATCTATTAGTGTAATCTTCAAATTAATAGCACGTCAACTTTAGCAAAAGATACATGTTTTCAATTATTTTAGTAATTTTTTTACAGGGAGATTTCGGTGTATATAGGGTATATAAAAAAAAAATAAGAACGTGGAATGTGATGATAGGATATTGAACATTAATAATATGCTTTTAGATGTAGTTTTATTTATCTAATTAATGAGTTAATAGCCCCTGAATAACGAAGAAAAACGCACTTTTGGTCGGGGTAGAGCCTTAAGACGCACTTGCGGCACGCCGTATTCTGGCTAACCGTATCGTCTCGGTTCTATTTCGGTCCGCAGCATGTCGTTGTCAATTACAAGCATTTCTTTTACATTATATTGATGGGTATATGCGACAGCAATTACAAATTCATAACAATAGATGTGCGGCCCGCCGCAGCTCCAAGACAACCGGAGTGCTGGACGGCTGGCGCAAGTCAGTGCGTCAATATCATGCGGTTTCATATAAAAATGTTTGAGTATGTGAGTTTATATGTTTGGAACCACAAAACAGGGAAGCTTAGGAGCTTTCCCGGGCACCATTAAATAAATAAAACAAGATATTAAGTATCAATATATTTGTTTGCCCTTTCTATCCCATTACGAGCACTATGTCCTGCCAAACCGGCGTCCGAGCTAGTACCTTCATTATATCTGGATCAAGGCGATAACAGTCACTTTTAGACTGGCCAGGCCCAAGTGCTGGGCCATTAATAATTCATTTAACTACCTTATATGAAATTATTTTGTAAAGAGTTTGTTGCTACGAGAAATAAACTTTGAGTGGCGTGTCTGTAGTTTCCTCATTTGTTGAAGGAAAAATAAAAAGAAACTGATTTCCAAAAAAGAACCAGCCTGTTAAGCGTCTGACTCGACGTTATTTTTTTTGAACCGACTTCAAAAAAGGAGGTTATCAATTCGTCTGTATTTTTTTATTTATTTTATTTTATGTTTGTTACCTGATTTCTTTGGACTGGGTGAACCGATATTGATGATTCTTTTTTTATTTGAAAGCTAGTGCTTCCCGTGTGGTCCCATTTTAATTTGGTCCAGTTCTGACAATGGCATCCATGAGAAAAACGTATAAGTCTTAAATTTGCATTAAGTATGTGCGCGATTTGTTACGCGATTTCTCCGGCAAACGTAAACCGATTTTAAAAATTCTTTATTTTGGATCGGGTATGCTTCAGGGGTGGTCCCATATAAATTATATCGAAATTGATTCAGCACTTTTTGAAAAATCAACAAATACCCAAAAAATTTACATAGACGATGTTTTAGTTTCTTCAATCTTTGTAGTAGTTAACTTTCAATCTCTTCTTAATAGATTTGGATGAGAAGGAGGTACTAAAAAGCGGAAAATAAAAAGCTTTTTTACAAAAAAGACAACCGCCTTCAAAAACTAAAAAGTGAAAAATAACTTTAGCACAGAACGCACGTTGACTTTAGTTTCGGAAGTCGGTGGCAATACAAAACAACAAACAGAACAAAGCCACTGAATTTCGAAACTAAAGTCAACGTGTGTTCTGTGCTAAAGTTATTTTTCACTTTTTAGTTTTTGAGGGCGGTTGTTTGTTTTATAATAATAATAATCATTTAATTCAGGTAACAAGACCCATAATAAGCTTATAATAAGCTTATGTTTTATAATAAGCTTTTTAAATTTGATAAGCGCGTCTCACTATTCCCAAACCAGTGCAACTCCTGGTAGCCAGAATCAACAGTGGCGACCACCAAAGAAGCAATGAAGCTCGAAGAGTCCCAGAGAAACGATTCAAAAACTGTCTTGGATCTCGCAACAAAATTAATCAGAAAAGAACAACGGAGGAGTAATAAACACATATCGCACATGAAGGGTTCCGTAACACAGTACAATATTTAATACTATGTATAAAAATCTGACACAGCACCCTAAAAATAACTATGTTGAGGGACTCGCGATTAATAAAAGCAGATTCTGTAGATTGGTGAACTTCTAGTTATGAAAGAACAGCTATGTTATTCTGTAAAAACTCACTGCAGTTCTCACGTCTGATTCCGCGGTGAAAACTGTTTTAGGTATACTGTAATTCGATAACTACTACGCTAGCGCCGCTGAGTACCAACTTAGGTGAAGCGAACTATTATTACGTTACTATTTTAGCGAATACCAAATACTTTTCACTTCAGGCAAGTGAAATCGGATTCGAATTCACGAGTGAATTCTTACAGAATCGCACTGCTGGAACGGACAGCAACATCAACTGGTTACTCTCTTTTCGAAGGTATTTCAATGCGTGAGGGGTAACCAGTTAATGTGTCTGTAATAGTTAATAGTAAAATAGTAAAGTCTGTAGTAGTAAAGTTTCGTAGTGCCTACTTGTAATAATTATTATAGTCGAAGGTGTTTTTAGTCCCAACTATTTTTAATAACCTCCCAACCGATATAAACAACTGTATCACAAAAAGATCTTTTAAAAATAAAATACATAAGTACCTCTTCAATATATTTTGCCAGTCTCATACATAAAAAAATGTTTTTCAAATTTAAGAAATGTAGGAATAGTTTGGCAGAGGTAAACATAGCGTGTAAAAGAAATATTTATGTGAATACATTTTTTTTCATTTCACATATGCCACAAGTCATCTTCATCATATCAGCCTATTGGCGTCCACTGCTGAACGTAGGCCTCCCCTCGAGATCGCCAACCAACCCGGTCTGGAGCAACCCGCATTTATCCGCTGCCAGCCACCTTCTTCAAATCATCGGTCCATGAAGTAATGCCACAAGTGCCATAATCAAATTCAACTAGCCTATGCATTATTCTCTTGTATAATAACAACATCTAAACTAACATTATAAAGAGGTAACATTTTTTGTTTATTAGAGACACTGGACCCTGAAAGTGGAAAGGCTGATACAATTTAAAAAAAAAGCACTGATAGATAGCTACGCTATGATGTTTTAATTGTACACTTGACATTCAGAGCAGAAGCTAAACCACCAAACCAACTAATATTAGGATTTTGAATCCAACAAGAGCCTCACAAAAAAAAGATTTACAAGATTTATTTCTTCCTTTAAAAACACGGATTTATTCAAAGCCCTATAAGGAACTGTAGTTTCTACTATGAAGTCTTTAATGACCATAATATGCGCCACACACATCCTGAAGTCTTTAATGACCATAATATGCGCCACACACATCCTGCTAACGATACTTTAAAGCTTGTGGCGCACGTGCGAACTGTTGCCCGTCTTTAAGGGGCTATTTAACGACTTTTACAGATTTTAAACTGAGAATCACGTCAAAATGTGCAGTGTAAATGATTTGAAAAAAACATTGACAATCACACAAAATTTACCAGGTATAATTAAACGAAACTTACACTATCTTACAGACAATGTTATTATCTATTTTTTAGTATTACGCCTTGTTTTTAAGTTAAATAATACTATCTTTTATTTAATTTTTTCGACTAAACGTTGAGAGTTTTGGACGCAGCGTATACGATTCTCTGGTCGTCGCCTTAAGACGTTCCACAAACAAAGCAAGCTAGTTGAGAGTTGCCTGTTGCCTCACCTCGGAGTTCGTGTTCCGAGGTGAGGCAACAGGCAACTCTCAACTAGCTGTTTATGACAATTCTCATATTTAATTTTATGAAACTGGGTAACGTTAAAGTCATTATCGAATCATCTATTTCAATTAGACCACGCACTTTTGAACGTCATAAAAGAATTGAACCTTACCGCCCCTTCCAAAAGGATTTCGTATGGAGAAGAATGTAAAGAATTTATTTAAGCTCATTATTAAGTAAAATATGTATTGTTCTTTATGAGTAATAAATTCGATAAACCTATACTCGTACGTAAATATGATATACCTTACATGAAAAACCACTACATATGTATATTAGAGTACAAAGTATTACATACAAGTAAAGAAATTACGGTTAAATTATGTCCACAGAGACATAGTGTTCACATATTTACAAATATTGAAACTGTAGACGATCACTCCTTATATTTCAACAAATAATGCAATAGAGAACCAGAGCAATCTATAAGTACAAAAAAATAATGACATTCAGACGTAACAGTTGCCGCAGCTAGCAATCGTTAGCAAAAACTTTAAAACGTCGCCAGTTATGTCAACTGAAGTTGCTCCGTCTGATGGACGCTTTACGCGCGCAACGCTTGCTGACGACTAAATTAATCACATCTAGCAGGAAGACCTACCTTATGCAAACAAGTACATTTGCCAAGTGGTTACAGCATCAGTGGGTTTGAATACCACTTTTCGTTTGCAAGGGGTTAGAAAAATTTCAATTTAATTTCAACAACAAAAAATTAATGTGTCACATTGCCAAACACACATTGCATACTGCTATTGCTATGATTGGTCGACTGAATTTTATTAACAACCAATCACAGTACCTGTCTTATGCGTGTTTGATAATTTGCCACAATAACTTTTGGCTTATTTCACTAATCCCTCTGAAAGTCAAGTTCGGGGTTCAAGTTAGAGGGTATAAGTAGAATTTATAAAAAAAAACCTGGAATTACCCTTGATAATCCCCTTAGGGGAGAAAACTGAAATCCACTGAGAGGAAAATCAGGAATCTAAAAAAAAAAGTCTGGTCTTCCCATCTGATAATCCCCTTAAGGGGAAAAACTCAATTCAACGCCCAGGAATCCCCACTGATCTCCTTCAAAATTAAGGAGTGCTTCTGCTACTGGCGCTGGACGCCGATTTGTTTGCCGGTGCGTCGTTCGAGAAACCGACAGGTCCTGAGAGCCTAGACAAACCTTTACTCTAAAAGTATGGCAGTGACATTACCTGAGGAGATGTCACGTGACTTGACGCTCACGTAACGCAAACAGTTACATTCTGCATATTTCATCATCGGACGACCAGAGATAGGCAACGCATCACCACTATACGGTTGAAGTTCCACGGTCTCGAACCAAGCGCTTTGTTTCCACATTTATTGTGCGAATAGCCAGACTGTGGAATTCGCTGCCCGACTCTCTGTTCCTCAGTAAATACCTATAATCTGGGTATACTCAATATTCAATACATTCATTGCATCCACATGTGAACTTAGATGATATAAGATATACAAGGCACGCGTGAACCGGTTCATTCTAAGCAAAGCGTGCTCCACCTTAGGCCGCATCATTACTTAAGATGGGTGTAGCAGCCAAACGCAATATTATTAGAAATTATAAAAAAAAACCATTCAATTTTGATTTTTTATCATCCCATAAGCAATCAGTTCAATTCATTCAAATTGGCTTTGGATTTCCAGGCGTAAAACTTTACTTGATCAAACTTTATAGGCATCATAATTCAATAGTTCTTCAAACTCTTGCGAAATATAGGTGGCCGATTATGAAAACCAGAACTCAATTTTAGGACATTTCGAATGCCGGCCGTTCTATTAAACTGGCCACCAATTTCTTAATCCCTTTCTAATAGTTCATTGGCCTGGAATTTGAACGTAAGACTCGATGACTGGTGTTTTAGACGTGTATTTTATTAAGTAAATAGGTGCCCACGCGCATGATCTTGCGCATTTCAAAACCGTGATAAATTGTTGCAGGTCACGATCCTTAGCAGTGAGGAATGTAATCAGGTAGTTGGAGAATTTTCTTGAGTGTTAAGTTTCATAATCACTACACACAAACAAGAATGACGAGGAATAACTCAGTCATTTAAAATGGCATGATAGAAATCCATACGGAATAAATAGGTACTTAAGAGCGCACTTCCCGTCATAGATTCCATAAAAACGCTCGTACGTGATTACGGATTTTTAACATAATATGTTAAAAATCCGATAAAACACAGCTTTTCGAAAAACAAATTCAGTCAACACGTCGAAAAATCAGCTTTTTTGCACAATTTTTATCCAAACTTTGGCCGGTCACAATGCCATCATACATTGAAAAAGTAAAAAAAAACAGCTTTATAGAAACCTTGCACATGTAATGGAGATTTTTCAATATTTTTCAATCACGCTCGCGTTGAAGTTTGGCCGATGGGAAGGGCGCTCTTAAGAGTAATACGTCAGGGCAGCCCGCGAAATTCAAATTTTCTTATGTTTTTTGCATAAGAAAATTTACATAACTTTCCAAGTTAACATATACCGTAAAAGTCATATTTTCATTAAATAGGCACATTTACGAAATACGTTAACTTGGAAAGCTATGTTGATGTTTTTAATTATTATTGTTTAAACACATATTTTTAACCGACTTCAAACAAAAAGGAGGTTATCAGTTCGACCCGTATGTTTGTATGTATGTATGTTTGTCCGCGATTATCTCCCGTTTGGCTGAACCGATTTTGATGCGGTTTTCAGTAAAGTGTTTGTTACATTTTGGAGAAGGTTTTAGTATACAACAAACAGAAATTAATTTAGCGATTTTTGAAAAAATCAACAAAAACCAAGAAGACGTTTTCGTTTCTTTCACCTTTCTTTTCAGTCTCTGTTTTAACTGTGTTGCCGTTTCTTAATGGATTTGGGTGATAAAGAGGCACTAAAAAGTGAAAAATAAAAACATTTTTGAAAAAAAAGAAGCGCCTTCAAAAACTAAAAATGTGATAAATAACTTTAGCACAGAACACACATGGCTGGTTTCGCAAGTCGGTGGCAATACAAAACAACAAATAGAACAAAGCCACCGACTTCCGAAACTAAAGTCATGTGTGATCTGTGCTAAACTTATTTCTAACTTTTTTAGTTTTTGAAGGCGGTTCTCTTTTTACAAAAAAGTTTTTTTTACTCCAGCATTTCAGTTTTTCATTACCATTCAACCAGATACTGGGTTAAAAACACAACATAGGTACTACAATTTGAAGTTGTTCTGTTTGTTTGAGCTACTCTTCGAAACTACTCGTCTGATTCAATAAATTCTTTCACTAATAGTTAGCTACGATATCCCTCAGTGCTAAAAGGTTAATTTTGTTAAAAAAAATAGTGATGCGTAATAAATTTCACGAGGGCGAAGTCGCGGGCAAAAATTATTTTTTTTCGACCAGCAGTCTTTAATAGTTATTTGTTATACAAGAGTGCAAAGTTGCTTTTTAACCGCGTGTTCAATTTTGATGACCGAGCAAGCGAAGGATTCTAAAATTGAATCACGAGCGCAGCGAGTGATTCAAAATTAGAATCCTGAGCGTTAACGAGGGAATCAAAAGAGCACGAGGTGAAAAATCTTTGCACTCGAGTGCAACACGTAACTTTTCATTCCACCTCAGCGAGGAAATGACTAAATGCAAAAAAAAACGTTTACAAAGTCTGAGTTTTTAACAAATTAAAAAAAAGTTGTATGATATATTCGGCACCATATAGGTAGCAGTAAATAGGTTTAATGTTTTTTTTTAATTCACAAACTTAGTGCACACGATGTTCTAAATTCAATTTACTTTATCCTCTAGAGAATAAAAACGGCTTTTCCACTCAGATATTGAAGATAAATTTACTTTATCCTCTAGAGAATAAAAACGGCTTTTCCACTCAGATATTGAAGATTAAAAATACTCTTTCCGAGATGGTGGGATGAAAAACTATTTGATATTGAGGTTATTTTTGTTTTAAATTAATAATTTTAAAAAAATCTTTAAAAGTGATATAGCCTGTTACTTAATAGAATGACAACTTAGGAATAGTTTACATCTGAGATGAGTAGGTAACAATACAATTTTCGACCAGGGCTTGTAGACAAAATCCCTTTTCTGTTAGCGTTAACGCTAACGGATGAATCAAATTGTAAGGAGTTGACGTTTGACGTTATACCAGATGTCACGTGATGCAAATATGTCATCTGCAGACAATTTGATTTTTCCGTTGACGTGAACGCTAACAGAAAAGAGTTTTTGTCTACAGGCCATAATGTCCTAGCTAGGTTAGTCAGTAGCCTGTTTAAAAGACAATCAGCCTTCATTTCCCTTATTTTTGTATCTGTCAAAGCATTCCACACAAAATGGACAAGCTATAGTTACATAGAGATGGTACGCACTGCCGCCTCGGTGTTGCAAGCTCGGATTCAATTATCTTGTTTCTTGTGGACGTAATAAATGATGACAGATGTAATCATAATTTGATGATGTTTTGTAATAGTTATTATTGAAATAACTTTTTTCTGTTATGGTCAGAATCTTAGAATCTTACGTCAGTCAATAGATCGAACAGCCCTGCGCTGTCGCCAATAAAACTAACACGATTTAGATAAGTGTGTTTAGGTAGATTAAATCTATCCGATTTTATTTATTTATTTAAATTTAAATGAATAATTTTAGTGTAATAGTGTAGTGTGTAGTGTAGTGTAGTGTGTGTAGTGTATGTAGTACTAATGAAACATTATTAACAATGAAAAAAACAAGACTTTACGAATTTAACATAATTAAATGTTTTGAGTATTGAGGGTAGGGTAGGATAGGGTAGATAGGTAGGTAGGTAGTTAGCGTTCTAGCAGATCTAAGATCAGCTATAGATAGGGTCTGTTGTATTTTTTATAGATTTTAGAAGATAGTAGAGGCAGTAAAAAACAATGAAAGGTTAGGTATAAGAGACTCAAAGAATAATTATGCAAATGTGATACATGAACATGTTCGCAACACGGTTGTCGCAGTGGCAAAGCGATTGACGGCTGTGCATCGTGTCACGGGTTCGGTTCCCGCAAGGAACAAATATTTTGTATGGCTAAAGTGACCAAACGTCCCTTTTTGAATGGGACTATCTCTTTATTCAGTACTCGGTCCCGGTGACCACGAATGATGCAATACGGTCCCGTTTTCAGAAAAAAATTAACACTATTAAAAACTTAATATCTTTAACAGATATTGTTTGTAAAGTGTAATACAAGACTTTATAAAATATTCTTATATGCAGGTACTTAATATCATTTAAATGTACAAAATTTTCTTAAATAACTGGTCTCAACTTAGCTACACTTCCTTCGTGATCTCAACATATTTTTTTACGGGAATAAATATGCTTAATGACCACCAAAAATAGTAAATGATCACCAAATCTTAGTCACTAAATCTTAGGACCATTAAGTCCCCCCTGGGGCAGATCCGACATGGTTAGGTTAGGTTAGAACTGTGACGCGGGACAGCCTGGGACGCGGTGGTTTCCTTCTGCGAAAGTGTTATGTCGCAGATGGAGGCTGCGGGAAGGGAGAGGGAGATCTCTACCTCCCACCCTGCCCGCAGCAGGCGCACCGGGCGTCGGCGGAGAGCGGATAACGCCCTCTTCCGGCCCCCCTAAATGGGTCCAGGGGCGGCAGACTCGGAGACGTCTGTGGCCCCCCACATACACCAGGACCCGAGGTGGCGGCGCGTAGTGTTCCACGCGCGCCACTCTAAGACGTCCGGGGGGGAGTCTAACACCTCACTCCCCCCCCTGACCAGAGAAGTGGCCCGTAGGTGTGAGATGAAACACCGGGGTGGTTTTTAGTCAGTAAGAGCCTGACAGACCCCTCCGCCCACCCCAGGGCGGAGGATATCCATGGGGATTTTCCACCCTGTACCAAAAAAAAAAAAAAAAAGGTTAGAACTGTGACCCCTACGCACGAGGCGAGCGAACGGAACGAGCGTGCCGCGGCAGCGGCCACCGAGTGCCACAACCAAATCGCTTTTTACAGTCAAACTCATACATTTCTACAATACTTTGGTTAAATGTTGGTGATCGTTTACTATTTTTGGAGGTAATTTACTATATCTGGAGGTTCGTTAAACATAAGCCTTTTCTTACTGTCACATCACTGTTGCCGTACTTTTGACAGTGTTCCGATTTGAGAAAAAATATAAATAGTAACATACATGAATGGGTACATTTTATGTATGTCTATTCTGTTACAATCTCTCTCGGTGAACACCTAGGTGAAGTGAGCTGTCATCCGTCTGTCTGCTTTGTCAATCCCTAGCTTCGGGACGGATGACAGCTCACTTCACCTAGGTGTTCACCGAGGGAGATTGTAACAGAATAACTCTACAGGTTGTGACTGGTCGTGTATGGAGAAATTCCCAAAGCGAGGGCAACGTGTTTAAATAAAGAAAAGAAAACAATGTTAAAAAAAACATAAGATCTTTGAACTTTAAAAGCCGAAATAGGAGGAAATGCATAGTAAACTTCACATTACCATAGGTTAGGAATCGTAAGAAGGCAATGCTTGTGTCAGAGAGAAAACGTCAGGTGAAACTGTTTCTGATTACCGCGATGTTACATGGTCAGATTAGAGTCTAGCTCGTGGTTTACATAAACACACCAAGCTTGACTGTCAACTGCGTTTTTAACTAAAGCCCGTCACAGACGTAGCTATAATATTTATTAATATACGTCAGACGTAAGGCAAATTACGATCAGCTATAATATATATTTTTACTACGTCACCAAAATATGTGGTTAGCAAGGCATCTAATATATAAAATTCTCGTGTCACAGTTTTCGTTCCCGTACTCCTCCGAAACGGCTTGACCGATTCTGATGAAATTTTTTGTGCATATTGGGAAGGTCTGAGAATAGGCCAACATCTATTTTTCATCCCCTTTTTTCACCCCTTTTTCATCCCCCATCCAAATGTTAAGGGTTAGGTTAGGGTAGGTGTAGGGTAGGGGTAGGGTAGGTGTAGGGTAGGTGTAGGGTAGGTGTAGGGTAGGTGTAGGGTAGGTGTAGGGTAGGTGTAGGGTAGGTGTAGGGTAGGTGTAGGGTAGGTGTAGGGTAGGTGTAGGGTAGGTGTAGGGTAGGTGTAGGGTAGGTGTAGGGTAGGTGTAGGGTAGGTGTAGGGTAGGTGTAGGGTAGGTGTAGGGTAGGTGTAGGGTAGGTGTAGGGTAGGTGTAGGGTAGGTGTAGGGTAGGTGTAGGGTAGGTGTAGGGTAGGTGTAGGGTAGGTGTAGGGTAGGTGTAGGGTAGGTGTAGGGTAGGTGTAGGGTAGGTGTAGGGTAGGTGTAGGGTAGGTGTAGGGTAGGTGTAGGGTAGGTGTAGGGTAGGTGTAGGGTAGGTGTAGGGTAGGTGTAGGGTAGGTGTAGGGTAGGTGTAGGTAAATAGGCAGGTAAGTAGGTAGATCGGGACAGGACAACGTCTGTCGGGTCAGCTAGTATTAATATAAATTCCAAAAATGTGAAACAAACAACGATCGCAGACGTAATAAGGGCGAAAATATATTATTATATTATAGCTACCGTGTGTGTTGTGGTGGCTAGCTATAATATATATTATAGCTACGTATGTGACGGGCTTAATAGGAAAATTGTAAAAAAAAAAACAATTGAAAAGAAAATCGGGGTGATGCTGTGTCGATACGGCCGTATTAGTCTAAGAGCCGTGGAAGATCGACCTTCACCCATCAGATAACTTGATGAAACATATTTTTTATCAAATATAATTTATTAACAAACATGCCTTTAATTACTTGCCTATCGAAAATTTTACATAGCTATTTTTAATTGAATTAATTTTAATTCAATTTTCTTTCATCACCTTCACTCTTTTCATAACCGAATGAATTTCATCTCAACTGATCATTTAATACACAGAAAATGCCTTGGTTGGCTTGCCTACTTATTTCTGTGCATGGCTACCTGGCAAGCAGATGTGAACAGGTAAGTCAATATAGGTAACTACACCGATTTGTTAAACAATTGAAATTGATATCATAATTAATTCGGTTATGAAAAGAGTGAAGGTGATAAAAGAAAATTGATTAAAATTAATTCAATTAAAAACAGCTATGTTTACTTTTCGATAGGCAAGTTATCATAGGCACGTTTGTTAATAAATTACATTTGATAAAAAATATGTCTCATCAAGTTAGCTGACGGGTGAAGGTCGATCTTCCACGGCTCTTAGACTAATACAGCCGTATCCACGACACAGCATCACCCCGATTTTATTTTCAATTGTTTTTTTTCAATTTTCCTAATAATTAAAAACGCTTAAGACTTTCTGGCTTCTGACTACCCATAACGACTGCCAAAGATCTACAAATAACAGCCGGGACCAACGGCTTTACGTGCTTTCCGAGGCACGGCGGGAACTCGGTATGAAAGGGATAGTCACCCATCCACAGACCGACCGCGGCTAGCGTAGCTTAACCTTTGACCGATCGATTTGTACGGCTTTAACTTAGCCACAAGCTCCTCTATTTTTATCAATAAATGTTTATCTGTGAAAACATTTCATATGTGAATAATGTCAGCAAATTAAGTACGTAGGTATTAAGTAAGTTTATGTAATACTTACTCTGACTTTGAAATGATTACTGTAATTTATGTAAATAATAATTAATTAAGTCAGAGATGACAGCAGCCTTTGACAATAAAGGTGAAAATAAATGGACAGCCTCTCCAAATATGAAAGGCAATTAGTAGGTAGTATGGGCAAGAGGTCGATGACCCGCAGGGCCAGTTTAAACAGATTATTTAGTAGTCAGTATGATGGTATTAGGCCTGAGGCTTTTAAGCAAGTAGTGATTATTCCGTCTTTTTTAAGACATCAAAGGTACTCGTAATTATTTACGTCACAAAATATAGAGGGTACAGAAGGACCGCTCCCGCCATCTTCAAAAATAATTACCTAAACTTGCCAGACTCACTAGGGCTGCTACTATATTGACTCTGTAGGTTTTATTTGTGACAATATAATATTGACAATGGTTTTCTCTTTGCATTTTTTTTTTAACATTTTTTTTTTCTTTTCGTCATGAAATGTCAATGTCTCTCATATATTCATTTAGACAAAACGTGAGAGTCGAGACTGATGTCTGCTTGAAACTGCTTGAGATTGCCTATAAACGTAATGTCAATGTGTGCGTGAGTAAAATGGCGGTTTGTTCTGAATGGTCTCTCAGCTCGGGCGCGCCGCAGCCTTACGTACTTTGTGTTTAGGGGTATCACGTCAATCACTTGCAGCTGCATTGTGGTCTATTGCATGCAACTAGTCTAACACGTTTGTGTAACAAACTTTACCGACAACCGACAATACATACAAAAATACTAGGTGATTTTTTAGTCACGTTCCAAATTTCTCAGGGTGATAGTACCCATGAAATTGAATAACTTTCTCCAAAAAACATGGGTCGAAATATTAAAAAAAAAATCGGACTTCCCATACAAAATCGATCAGCTGACTATTGATTTTGTATGGGAAGTCCGATTTTTTTTTAAATATTTCGACCCATGTTTTTTGGAGAAAGTTATTCAATTTCATGGGTACTATCACCCTGAGAAATTTGGAACGTGACTAAAAAATCACCTAGTATATATCATCATATTCAGGTATACCTGAACCCCGAACCTATAGGTCATATTCAGGTCAATAAGTAATTTAACACGATTAAAATTTGTAGATAAGAGATAGGTGCTAATATCTAGGCTCGTAGTTTGTCAGGTTCCCCTCAAATAACTTAATTTCAAAATTATACATAAGTATCTCGAAATTAGAAAGACGGGGAACTGATTAATCACTAGCCTAGATAAAATATAGTACTCTTATCCTATCTATATGATTCTATGTAATTGGATGTCAAACTAGCTGAAAGAGGTCCCTCACAAAGAGCTCTTCAAGAAGACGGTAAATAGTCATTTTATTGTTGACGACACGGTTGGCGCAGTGGCTGAGCGATCGACTGCTGCGCAGCGTATTGCGGGTTCGATTCCCGCCCAGGGTAAACATTTGTGTGATGAGCACTTGTGTTTGCCTTGTGTCTGGGTATTGTTTATCTATATATGTATGTATTTAAAAAAAAAAAAAATTGTGTATGTATATCAGCTGTCTGACACCCATAGTACAGGGTCTCCCTAGTTTGGGGTCAGATGGCCGTGTGTGAAAATGTCCCCACATATTATTATTATTATATTATTATTTATTGTCTCTATGTCTCCAACTTATTGTATTGTAGCCTATTGTAGGCCTTGTATTTGTAGCAAATAAACGAATATTATACTCTATTCTATTGATGATCAAGAAAGCTGTAGTTACCTATTACGGAAGCATTGACACTTGACTGCGTCTACGCATATTTTTGAAGAGGTGAACGTTTCTTAAATCAGCATAAGTGTAATTAAGTATTCTATGCAAGTAGTAGTACATACTCATTCATACTCTAAATGAAAAGTAAAAAGTCTCACAAATATGCACGTCACATCACGTCGGGTGCTCTCGGGTCGGAGACGGATGATCGGCGTTACGTCACAGACGCGGTAACCTTTCACTGCGTGCTAGATGCGTACGCGCAACCGAAGAGCTTGCGGTTAGCACCGGAATGTGAGTACCTAAACATATTTTTGAAGTAAAATGGGATAGCAATTTACTGTGGTGAAGAATTAGAAGGTAATTTTTTAATTAATTAACTGCATAAGACTGGGAGGTTTCATCGAATGGTAAACAAAGTTAAGAGGAAACACTAGGGCCGTTTTTCCATACAAACTTAGTCCCCTGTTTCCTCCCTGGATAATGCCAGTAGATCAATTTTATTTTTATAAATATCCATGGCTACTATTGGCATGTCCCTATGTTTTCCTTTTTCTCATAAATTTATTATTAAAAAGATATGAATATTCAAAAACCTAAAAAATTGGCATGATTTTCCGCTGTGTTCAAACATTCAGAAAACAAATTTGACTTGATTATATAAAAAATAGAAAACATAGGAACACGGCAAAAGCCTTTCTTTATTTTTTAATGAAAAAAGCAGTTAAATCGGTTAAGTTTTGGAGAAGAAATCAGGGGACTACGAATCATTGATTTTGTGTACTTTTAATAGGTATTTTCGGTCAAAGCTGCAGTTGTCTCTATCGCGCTCTGCGGTTCGTGTTCGGGCATCGCACGACAGCTATAGATTTTACAAATACCTAATTTTCAATTCTCTAGCCCGTGGTATTTCCTCTTAAGAGACTAAGTATGGAGTTTCTTACCCATTCTTTCCAAATAAAATTACCATATTTATTTAGATACTAACTTTTGCCCGCGATTTCGTCTGCGTGAATGTCAGTTATCGCGGATGCAGAGCAAGTCGCAGATTAGCCTATATTAGTTATTCTAGCTCCCAGGGTTCAAGCTATTTAAATGCCAAATATCATCAAAATCGGTTCAGCCGTTTCTTCGTGAAAGCATAACAGACAGAATTACTTTCGCATTTATAATATTAAAGTATGGATAAGGACTTAAAAGAACTCCAACGAATTATCTACTATTAATATACCTACTTCATACCTACATATCACCAGGCGAACGTTCGTTGGGATTAAGGTGGATTTGTCACAAATAGGAGTACCTACACACCATTTACATACCTACTAAGGCGTTGTCATCATCATCATCATTACAGCCGAAAGACGTCCACTGCTGGACATTGGCCTCCCCCAAGGGGGGGTTTTGCCATAATCGCCACGCATGGCAGGCGGGTTGGCGATCGCAGTATGGTTGTTACAAATGCACAGAGAACGCTGCTGCCCATTCTCTGGTACGTCCCTTAGTCGCCTCTTACGACACCCACGGGAAGATATGGAATGGTGCTATTCTTTACGTCCGACACCATACGGACGGCGTTGCACTAAATGTAAATGTACACATATACGGAAGGTATGACGTTTGAAAGGGGCTTTTAATAATCTGATTTGAATAAACAAGAATAAGCTAGATTGCGTCACACCATCTCATTGGGATAAACATTGGCTGTGGTAGGCAAGACCGCGTCACACAAAGACAAAAATGCCGAGACGAGCTGAACTCTTACGAAAAGAGCTAAATAGCCCACAATAGCAGAAAACAGATTTTATAGAAAATAAATAAATAAATAAATATCTTGGGACTACTCACACACGGTCATCTGGTCCCAAGCTAAGCAGAGCTTGTGTTATGGTAACCAGACAACTGATATACATACTTATATAATTTATAAATACATACATATTATAGATAAACACCCAGACACAGAACAAACAGTCATGCTCAAAAGCGACGGAGAGACTTCTGTCCTAAAGTAAGACCATACAGGTTTGATAGAAGATACGCATAGAAGCAGTATAATGTCGCAAGGTCCAAAAATATACCTTACTAGCTTTTGCCCACGACTTACTTACATGTGAGCACTATGTACTTTAAAGCCACCATTTACAAGATGTCTTTCGTTAACTTGAATATGCCCTGGCGGTTGAGTGTTTGTCATGCTCACTTGAATGTCTCGCTGATGGTGGCGCATGTGTTGGGTCATTTGGTTCCCTTCAAAATGGTTTAACTAAATGGTGCCGATCCGTGCGTCATGTTCGTGAACGGGCGCCGTCAGTTGAGACTGGTCATCTCTTAGCTGCCTCGGTTATTTTAAATTTATTTTGAATTGTCTAATTTCATTGCCACTAGACCTCTTTTAACGTGCACAACTTGTTACATTGTTCTCACATTGTACCTCTAGATTCAACATGAATGATGTAACCTAAATTTGTAATATTCCATTGATTTTAAAAGAGTGTTCATGGAGTTTCTTGCTCGTTCTTCTCCATAGAAACCTACTGTTTGGAACGAGCAACTAGCTGCAACTTTTTGACTGACTGACTCCTTGACAATTCAAAAGTGCCTGTAAATGGTTTATTTGAAATAAATGATTTGAGTTTGAGTTTGAGGTTGACTTCATCCGCGTGAATGTCGTTTATAGTGGATGCAGACAAAGTCGCTGATTAAAAAGTAGCCTATGTCCTTCCCTGGCGTTCAAGCTATTTTCATTCCAAAGGACAATGCCAGAAACTCTATAGAACTTTGCCCCACTCAATAAAAGTCATGTGCAATATGTAGCATCTTACTGTTTATTTATTGCTGATAACTACACATTAGTCTTAGTGGCTGTAGAACTTGCGGTTTCCGTTTAAATCTAAAAACAATAATGACATTGATTATAGGTTAAATTATATTTTAGGTAACATGAGTTTGTATTTTGTGGGTAGGTATTTCGTAATCCGCAAGTTCTAAAGAAAAACAATTTACTATAGAAAGGTTCTATATTAATTACAATTATTTTTATTAATTTACCTTTCTGTGCATGGGTGGGGCAGGATCTGGCATTGTCATTTCATCAAAATTGGTTCAGCCGTTTCATCGTGAAAGCGTAACAGACAGAGTTACTTTCGCATTTATAATATTAGTATGGAAGTATGGATTGTCAGTCATAATGGTGTGAAAATCGTATCTAGAAAGGCACCAGGACAAGATATGGCCATGACCTGGAGCGGACTTGAGACAGATGAGTGTGCAAGTCCTAAACTCTTACCTAACGCATTTCATCTCATTTTGCCAGCTTCGAGACATCACAATACGTGGAAAGGTCATTCTTACGCATATAATGAGCATTTTATTGTAACCGTATAAAGACGAACCGCTAGGTAGAGAAAGAACCTGCTTAACGCGAAATTTCAGACTGTCTTTTGTCGAGAGAATTCAACAGAATAGCAGTGTAGGTTCCCTCATCATCATCATGTCAGCCTTTAGACGCCCACTCCTGGGCATAGGTCTCCCCCAAGGCGGGTTCGCTTGGCCGATGCATGTTAGCGATCGCAGTAGGTGTTATGGTATTCAGCAGGACGCCGCTGCCCATCCTCTAGTCAATATCCCTCTGTCGCCTTTTACGGCACCCATGAGTAGAAATGGGGTGGTGCGGGGCTATTCGCAGCCGGCACCACACGGTTTCCAAATACACATAACACAATATTCACAATATTCTTATTGCCAGATTTCACTAATGCCAAAAACTATTTTCAATAAAGTTGCTTAACATGGCTTTCGTCACAAAATTGGTTAACATGAGATAATATCGTTTTCCTCCTGTGTCGACGCAGCACGTCTTTTATTTCATGCATCTTTATCAATCATCATTTCAAGATGAGCATTAATAATAATAATATGGTGCGGACATTTCACACATGGCCATCTGACCCCAAACTAGGGAGACCCTGTACTATGGGTGTCAGACAGCCGATATACATCATCATCATCATCATCATTTCAGCCAAAAGACGTCCACTGCTGGACATAGGCCTCCCCCAAGTGGCGCCACATTGACCGCCGATATACATACACATATACATTTTTAAATACATACATATACAGAAAAAGTACATGCATTGTAAGTTATCCTATTCATCTTCCCAAGTTACACCATCATTTAAGAATCCTTTAGCATGGTATTTGAATATTGTTTCTTCAGCAATGGAAAAGGACAGTAAATGTATAACCAACATGTATACACGTTCGCCGAGTTCATTGCTCTACTTTCAGTTCTCGCTACTCGCATATTTGTAATCTGCACGTTAACGAGCGCGTCTACTGAGTGTCCGGTGGCCAGTTTGTCTTGGAAGCTAGCAAAAATAGGTGCTAATTCATTGGTGCCGTTGGGTTTTACATTATTGTTATAAATTTTGACATAATCTGTTATTTCAACAGAAGTATCAATAAAGTTTCTAACCTTTTCTTCTCTGTTGGGTACCTACTCCCTAAATAAGACGCGGAAATATTTATTATAATTTACAGTATAGCATGATGTCCACTTGATTATTACGGTTCTTAGGTTCCCAGCCATAAGCATTAGTTCTTCACATTTTTATAGCCAGTAGTCATACACGCCACGAACGTATAACTAGTTCGAGGTCAAACACGAATCATTATTTGAATTAGACCATTAAAGGCACTTTTCAACGTTATTTACAAGTTAAAAATAGAATTAAATCTGGTTGCCATTCCAAAAGGTATATTCTTATGGAGAAGAATAGGCAAAATCTTTAAACAAAATAGTTTTGCAGTAGTTTGTATAGGTATTCAATAGGTATAAGGAATGTGAAGACGATGTACTTTAAATAAAAACTCGCTTTATACAATAGACACAAAGTGCTAGTCTACCAATTATGCAATGAGAGCTGTAGAGTCTTTGAAACAAAGTCTAAAATGACTTTGACTTTGGGCACTGTATGCATCGCCGCCATCTTACGTCAAGTTGTATCGGATATGCGTTTCATCTGCATTGACGTCGAAAGTGAGACCGGTGCCTAGGTCGAGGATGCACTTTCACCCCTTACCCACATTTCACGGATTTCGAACAAGCCAGTTCTTAAAACCGGCATGCGATCTTGAACTTTGTGGCCAGTTATTATGGTAATCTTCAGAACAGTATGCATTCGAATATTCTTCAGTGTGTTAAGCAAATTAATAATAGCCGTACTTTAAATGATAATCAAGTCGTTTTTTTTAGATTTCTTTTATTGTCATGTCAATATTATTAATAGGAATTTTATTTAAAGTCTTTCTACTTTCAAAATTGAGTATTTTTCCAGATTTAATTAGCTTTTTTATTTCACCTAGTTGATTCTGTCTAACGGCATTCATATTTCTTTTGAAATTATATTCCAGTTCCCATGTCTACTACTATGAGATTGCTTTAATAAGTAATTAAGATCAAAGTTTTAAACTCTAGCATACATTTTTGGGCTCGTAAATGCATGACTAGGCAGAATGTCCGTTCCATCTCCAGATTTTTGACCCTCAACGTCACCGACCCAAGCATAATCTTCAGTCTTAACCAGTTCTTAGCTCAGTCGTTTCCATATCTACAGTAACATAAAGTTATCCGTGTATACGTAATACAGCACATGACGTCGGCCCTACCACTTTCTCCGCTCTCACGGCCAAAAGGTCGGCTCTGCGAAAATGTTTGTATCTGTAAAGTGTCTTCAACGGTGAGATAGTGTGGTTGCTTGCTTTTGATAGATGCGAGACGTACTCTATGATTGCCGTTTCAATTGAATACGTATACACTTACTTACTTTCAAATAGTTATCATTCATTAGAAGATGCTGGTAAATTTTAACTCGATGATCTGAGTCGACCTCTTCGCATTCTGCTCAAGTAATATTTAGAAAGAATAATTGCTGAGAAATGTCTCTTATTTTTATGTGAAAAACCGCTATTTCAAACTGACAGGTTATCAGTTGCGAGCATCACAGTATGAACAACAATTTGATAGAGATGGGAAAATTGTGATAAACTTGGAAATAGTCAATCCTTGAGACGATGAAACAATTGGTATTAAGAGAATCAGTTTCTTCCACAGTTTTGTGTCTGTATTATGGACTGACTCAGAATATTGCAAGTCGGTTGTGAAAATATGTCTAAACATCTGTACCCTATTAGTCTTAGGAATTTGTAAAGCAAAATATTATGCAACTGTACCTCTTTCGTGAAAAAAATCTCAATGACATAAGTAAGTGCCTAATATTTTTCACTAATCGTTGCCAAGTTATTTTTTTTTGTTCTGCTTTGCGTCCTACTTAAATATCCGTATTGCAAGTTTTGCATACATACATAAAATCACACTTATGAAGTTACGAACCCACAGGTTATGCAAAGTCAAGAGTCAAAACTATATTCGTAAACATGCTTCCTTCAAAGGTAGGTACGAAGTTAATAAAGATAACAAAACGTTTTCTAACGGTTTGGAAAATAGCGACAAATGACGAAACGTTTCAAAAAGTTTTAATATATTAAAAAGTTAGCAGATCCGTTCTAAGCAGCGACAATGGTTCGGCTCATCGCTTCCTATTCCGCTTCTCGCACTTGACGCTTCTGCAAAGAGGTGTGAACTTGTAGAGAAAGTCATGTTTTTATTGCTGTCACCTTCACAACCTTCATATTGTTCTTTAAATCATTCATTTCCCACCTTATGTGTATTGTTTTTAAATTCAGTTTCTATTTCCGGAACTGTATTGTTAAGTTTGTTACGCAAATGTGAGAACAAATTTACATATGCGTTTGGGTAAATTAGCTGTGTTGATCTACGCTCACAGATGGCTGGATTTTCATTATGCGTGAAATTATGAATGGTGTTATGTCAGTCGAGTTATGTGGTGTTCAAGACTTTAAAATAGACTCCATCAAGTCTATTATTGCTTTTAGTTTGTTTTTACTACGATCTATACCGTTCGTTCGCATTCACTTGTAGATTAAGCTTAAGAACTGTATATCACTTTTGTATGTACCTATCCTAACAAATAATAAATGATTAAATTTTATTTGATTCATTTTTTGAGCAAGCATCAACTATATACAATAAGAAACACAAAAAGATACACAAAAAGATTTATAGGTTTGATAAAGTTGTGATAAAGTTGTAACTTTCAGTCAACCCGGAGGCGTTGGTTATATTTCAACACCTGCCATTTCCTCACGAGAAATTACACATATGCATTCTAAATATTAGATTATAATCAGTGTGTGAAAGAAAAAATTGCATCACTATCTACAGAACTTTCCTTACAAAATTACGATCATAATAACATAAGAAATGTAAGGAAAAGAGTTCGGGAAACATAACAGCAGGTTCAAGTTAAAACCTTACAATAAGGAAAGAAAAGCGCACATCAGATAAGAGTCTAACACTAACTAATCTAACCGGTTACAATAATCTAAAAGAAACAAGTTTTTCAATACTTTCTACAAACATATTATATAGTTTGTTATATAAATTAGAAACCGTGTATGGAATGGATGCCTCAGGAAACGGAATCAATGGCAGTGTTAAATATCTGCATATATTATTATCATTGTATCTTGTGTAACATTTGCTAAAATTGTTAAGACACCTTGTTGTAACGTTTAGTTTGAGCACTTGACAACAAGATAAGTAAGTGGAAGTAGAAAGGTCACGATTTTGATCAAGTGACGTTGGAATTTCATAATAATATACTATTAAGAATTCCATAAGGCTCTGATGGGATCAAAGGTTGGAATTATAATTTGTGACGTGATTTTCTTGACTGAAGATAGTTTGCTTTTTGGACATTACTATAATCACATCAGCGGGAGAATTAAAGACAAAGGTATGGCAGATAAAATTACTGACTGAAGAGGACCACACAGTGTTATGCAACATGACTTAACACGGAATTCTTAACCTCCAGATATCTAGATGCAGATAAAAATAGAAGCAATGATAACATCGAAATAAACAAAGACGCACTTTATACTAAACAATTTAATACGGTTGTGGCAGATGATGCTTCCCATTGAGAGGGCGTTGAATGCGCGTACGCGGCATTCGCACGATTGCG
Organism: Charanyca ferruginea; assembly: GCA_947361185.1. Taxonomy (NCBI): domain Eukaryota; kingdom Metazoa; phylum Arthropoda; class Insecta; order Lepidoptera; family Noctuidae; genus Charanyca; species Charanyca ferruginea. The sequence goes on from OX376057.1 coordinate 34,316,844, forward strand.
CAAGCGACTCATCATTGCTTTCCCATCGCCACAACTAATATAACGTACGATCTGTTAGTCTTGTGTGGGAAATTATTTGATCCGTAAAACGACTAGAGAATTTTGGGCAGTGGGACTAGAATTTCTGATTGGTCGCGCTACATAATATGATTTGATTCATTGTAAGGTTTGAACGGAAAGGCTGATTGATTTCTAAATTTTTGATTTTTTATAGCTTTAGAGAATATCTGCCCTTTAAAGTATAAATCAAACATGGAGACTTGTTGTATAATTAATTCCGGGTTGGATTTAAGCCTGTTATAAAAATCTAAACTCAAGATTGCATTGCAGTTTGATACTAGTTCAGAGGCCTTTTTCAATAACTAGATGTAAAATCAAATGCCAATAAATTATTATTAACATTATAATTATTTTAACTAAAACAAAACAAACTTCAAGAAGACATGGTCTAGATTTTTAAGTAAAATGTTTAATGCCAGCGTACTAATTGCGCAAAGCATCTCGCGAATTGTTTCTAGTTTGAATCAATCATACTTTGGAAATCTGTAATTTTCCCATTTGGAATATAACATGGCTTTTATAAATAAATTGATGGCGTGCAACCAACAGACGGTATTTACATCATTTTTATTACTTATAATTATAATTATCTTCAGAGATGTTGTAAGTACTGTGATATAACTGAAATGTTGCGTACTTGTAGGATGGTACCATCATGGCAATAAAATTACCATGATGGTTGGATAGAACTTAGATATATAGAACATTTAAAAAGTTCTCCTAGCCTTAACTCCTCTTCATAACATATAGAAACAACAAGAATAATGTAAGCCGTATTTTGTAAAAACTTGATTTTAAAAGAGTGTCCGTGGAGTTTCTTGCTCGTTCTTCTCCATAGAGAAGAACGTACGTTCACCCTACGTTTTGAAACGAGCAACTGGCTTCAACTTTCTGACTAACTGACCGACTTGTTGACAATTCAAAAGTGCCTGTAAATGGTTTAATTGAAATAAATGCTTTGACTTTAACTGATACAGTCTCGTTGGTCTCTGGGTCGCAAGCCCGCATACTATGCGTAGGATCCTGGGTTCGATTGCCAGTTCGGGAAAAGTGTTATTGTGTTTTTCTATTAAAAATTCTCAGTAATAGCTCGGAGTTTGAAAGTTAACGGTGTAGCCTCGTAAAGCACGTAAAGTCATTAGTCCTGCGCCTGATGTCTCCCCGGTCTTGTCTGATTGCTGTTCCACTGGACTATGAGATTGAGGAAAGAGGGAGTGCACCTGTGTTTGCGCACACACTAGTGCACTATAATATCTTCTATGTACTTGGCTGATATCCGTTGAGATTGACCGCCGTGACCGAAATTCGGTCGGAAGAATTACATTTTATAACTGGTAAAATATCTAAGGACTTACTCGAAGCATCTGTACAAGAAGTGCAGGAAGGCTGGGTCGTCCGACCTCAGGATGTTGTTCAGGGTCCGGGAGCCAGGCTTGCGCTTGCGTCCCTTGGAGTTGATGATGCTGCGAGGGGCACCTTTTGAGTCTGGTGGACAATTTGTCACAAGTTAGAATTTTTTTAAAGCCATGTTTACAATAAAATAGATAATTATAGAGGACGAGAATCTTCCAAGGTACCTACTTAATCAAAAGAGTATTCTGAATTTAGAAACAGGATTATTTAATTTGTTTCCCTTGCCTAGGGTTCATATTTATTTACCACTTACATCTATCATCATAGGTACCTATAATAATAATAATAATAATATAATAATATGTGGGGACATTTCACACACGGCCATCTGACCCCAAACTAGGGAGACCCTGTACTATGGGTGTCAGACAGCTGATATACATACACAAATATATTTTAAATACATACATATATAGATAAACAACACCCAGACACAAAGCAAACACAAGTGCTCATCACACAAATATTTACCCTGGGCGGGAATCGAACCCGCAACACGCTGCGCAGCAGTCGATCGCTCAGCCACTGCGCCAACCGTGTCGTCAATTACCTAATACTTACAATAGTGACAGCATATAAATCCCAAAATCTCATCCCTTACGCAGATTTAAGAGAAAAAGAGAGTTTGCAGATTGGAGTTCCCCAGGGAAACATTCGGGGACAAAAATTAACCCTCACCGAAAAACAATCGCTTCCTAGTAGCATGCAACAGCAGATCTGGAGGAGGTGGGCCAAGCACCTCCATGATGCAAGCCAGCTGTTCTGACTCGTTCTCGCCCGGGAATAGAGGGTAGCCTGTGTGGAGTTCCGCTAGGATGCATCCTGGGAACAACATAAAACAAGTTAATAAAGCCCTGGAAGAATACGTTAGACAAATAGAGAATTTAATAGATCTACTTTTATATTTTTATACTTTTCTCCATCGACGTAATGTTCATTTCTTGGGAAATAAATGTCTACCGAGTTTGGCTCGGTTGTTTGGTAATTTATTATTTTCGTGTTTTTTGTTAAGTGGTACAGTCAACAGCAAAAGTAGATGATCAAAATCAGAAATTCAATAATAATGATCGGAGTTTGCGTCAGAACTGTGTGGCGTCGAAGTGGTTCAAAAGTATGTGTGTGACAAACACATACTTTTAATAAATAAACTAGTAATAAATTATATAAATTAGTGTTAGTAAATTAGTATTGAATTTCTGATTTTGATCATCTACTTTTGCTTTTGACTGTACTACTAGCTAGATCGATTTATCGTTATGGATCGTTTAAGCCGTTTCCGAGATCCAAGAGTCTTGATACAAGAATTGCTCGTTTAAAGGTATTAGATTTAACAAAAGTTAATCATCAGCCTTTATATGAAGAATTAATTCTATAGATTCTGTCTTCTATATCTCTGTCAGCTGACATTAATACTTGAAGCATTACTTTTGTCATGTCTATCATTTCTTCATTAGCCTTTATATGAAGAATTAATTCTATAGATTCTGTCTTCTATATCTCTGTCAGCTGACATTAATACTTGAAGCATTACTTTTGTCATGTCTATCATTTCTTCATAACACAGTCATCTCTATTACATACTAAGTTATAACCTTGGAATTTTGTTGTGACGCTGTTTCGTAAGTTGTGTTTATTTTTCTAGGCTACTTTCATTACCTATTGTTCTCTAACAATAATTTCTACTTCACTATGAGTGTTTTCTTTCACATGGATTATCTTTACCTAACAAGATAAGACTATATTCATGCCATATTTACGATCATAAAACACTGAAGCACATAATAATAACTACACTACATGAAAGTAAAGATATTGTTTTATGAACTGTCTTTTAGCTTTATCATATATATTTTTGCACAGTAACTCTCGAAAGCCGTCAACTTAAACTTCAAGTGCTTACGCATCTTCCAACCTGTTTCCAGATACAAAGATGCGTCTCTTTGTTATAAAACGTGTCGTTAATGTAACGAGAAACGACCGGTAGGCGGTAACATCCATCATCAATTGCGTAAAGGCTGCATTCTTTAGCGTCGATATCTGCTGGGCGAATCACGAGGTCACCTTTCTCCCTCACTTTCTATAGCTAAGGATTATGGCATGTTTGCGACTGTTTGTCGAACGTCTGTGGAAAGCTTTGCTTAGAATTTTTCGTGATTTATTGTTATGATTCTTGGGTCAAGTAGTGTTGTAATATCGGTTTCGTTAACAATAGTGGAGCATTATCGGTAAGGCAATGCCAAATGTTACTTTCTCTTTAGCACTGTGATTTAAGACTTCAATTTCAGTATTAGTATTGACCTTTGAACTATCGTTAGACACTAGCACAGTGTAGTTCTTGGGCATGACAATTTAGTAGCTCTTAACGTGTGTTTGGCAAAAAAAAAGTTACATAATCTAGATTATCAGTAGTAACCTCTCAATTTCACTAAATTGACTCTGTCTGTGTTTGTTTCGGAACATTAGAAAGAGAAGCACGATCAAGATTACGCGATTTTACACTTTTATAGCAGTGCTTTGTTTGATAACCATCCGTTGAAATTATTTTGAAGTAAGTACATATTTATTTGTGATGTAATTTCCTCTTTGCTGTTAATCTCAATTTTTAGGTACTTCCCGAAAAGAGTATTTATCGAAACGCTTGTTAAAACATTGCGTAAGGCTTTAAAAAAATATGATAGACCTCAATGCCTCAATTGATCTTACGTATGGTAATTATATTTGACACACACAGTGCTAACAAAACATGTTTTCCTTTTTGTTGCCAAATTAAAATAACAATGTCAATTTTACGGTAGATATCTTTTTGACCTTTATATTGCATGTGGGTTAAAATCGACAAAAACACAAACATGAAACAAAACTGTTACGATAGGATTTTTTAATACAATGTGAGAAATACAGGTTTTAAGCGATATTTTATTTGTATTATTGGATTTCGACCCGGCGGTCCATTTGAAGGTACTTAATTGGATAGCACCGTAAGTATGAAGTTATTGAAAACTATAAACGTGTAAGTTTGTGATGGATAGATATTTCTTGCTCTTTCACACTTCAACTGCTGAACAGAATTATATGTTTATGGCATACTAGCTTTTGCCCGCGACTTCGTCCGTGTGAATGTCGGTAATCGCGGATACAAACGAATTCGCGGATTAGAAAGTAGCCTAAGTCCTTCTCCAGGGCATAAGTTATTTTCATACCAAATTTCATCAAAATCGGTACAGCAGTTTCCTCGTGAAAACGTAACAGAGTTACTTTCGCATTTATAATAATTAGTATGGTAGTATGAATTGATCTAGTAAACATAAATAGAATATTGTAGCTCAAATGAGCCCGGTGCAAACACAATCTGCCAAAATGGGGTATTATAAATCCCACCGATACCCAGTGTGAGTGCGGTGGCACTCCTGAATACACGATGGCCCACTTACTACAGTGAAAATCGTTCGTACAGTGTGAATCGTTTCTCTGGGACTCGTCGAGCTTCATTGCTCTGGCGCTTTTCTGGTGGTCGCCACTGTTGATTCTGGCTTACAGGAGTTACAGTGGTTAGGGAATAGTGTGGCGGGCTTACTACAGTGCCCAAAGTGCCCCTACCTGCACCTTACAGGATATTAAAAACGCCATTATTGCTGCGATAAATGTGGCTACCTACCAAAAAACCGGACAAGTACGAGTCGGACTCGCCCACCGAGGGTTCCGTACATATTTGTAGGTACATATTCACACTTCTATACTAATCCATATACCTACTACCCATACTTTAATCTACTTAATATTATAGGTAAATGCGTTTTTTGCGACATGAACGACCATATCTTTTTTTAAAGTTAACATAGAGGGTTGATAAATATCAACCTTCTATACAGCATCAAGGGACCGTAGATTTGAGTATATGGTTTTTATAATTTCAACTCGATACCTCCACGCGTTCCTGAGATAAAGGGTCTTGACAGACAGACAGACAGACAGACGGACAACAAAGTGATCCTATATGGGTTCATTTTTTTCTTTTGAGGTACGGGACCCTAAAAGCCATCTATTCGAAAAGAAGGATATCCCGTGGTTGTGTTTCCGAGGAAACTTTGGCTTAATTCTAAAGTAAACGAAGACAAAGCTATTTAAAATAAAAAACGTCATCGTTGATATGTTTCAAAGCCGTCTTAATACACAGTTTTCATATCCTCCAAACTGGAATTCAGTATTCCTGCTTAAGCGGCAGAAACTGATCCTTGAACTCTCTTTCTAAAGTAGTTTAACACACTACAAAAGTCATATATTTTATTCTATGATACAAAAACAAACAATTTGTTTTTACTTGGCTTCAAACAAGGATATCTATCATGTGTCTGTCTGTATGTATATAATAATAATAATAATAATATGTGGGGACATTTTCACACACGGCCATCTGACCCCAAACTAGGGAGACCCTGTACTATGGGTGTCAGACAGCTGATATACATACAAAAATATTTTTTTTTTTGTAAATACATACATATATAGATAAACAACACCCAGACACAAAGCAAACACAAGTGCTCATCACACCAATGTTTACCCTGGGCGGGAATCGAACCCGCAACACGCTGCGCAGCAGTCGATTGCTCAGCCACTGCGCCAACCGTGTCGTCAATGTCAATGTGTCAATGTCAATGTGTCGTATATGTGAGTGTGTATGTGTGTATTGTGTTTGTTCTTGTTCAAACTCACCCACACTCCACATGTCAATAGGAGGCCCATATGGCAGGCCTAGTATAACCTCAGGGCTCCTGTAGAACCGAGACTGGATGTAGGTGTAGACGCGCGCATGCGTGAAGCACGAGCTCCCGAAATCGATCACCTTGATGGAGGAACTGCCTCTCGCTTTTAACAGAATGTTCTCCTGGAAGATAAAGATTTTTGACGAAATAAGTAGTTGTAACACCTGCAGGGGTGTGATTCCTTCAAAGTCAAAGTCAAAGTCAAATCATTTATTTCAATTAGACCATTAAAAAGGCACTTTTGAACGTCATAATAAAAAAATATAAAGTTGATTCTAGTTGCCCATTCCAAAAAGTAGTTTCGTATGGAGAAGAATGGGCAAGAAACTCCATACTTCTTACTCTTTTAAAAATAAATGTGTACAATATTTTGCATTTACAGTTTACAGTTATATAACTATACGTGAATACGATAGCCCTTGCATAAAATCACTATATTGAAGTATGTACAAAGTATTACAAGATAAAGAATGACAGCTAAGTTGTATACATAGTGTTCACATATTATTATCCTTAAGATCTCATTCTAAACTTCGAATCTGAATCCGCTGTGAGTTTCTTGATTGGCATTCTAAAAACTCGGTTGATAATTCGAATTTACACTAGCGCCACCCTTGCGAGAGTGCCAGCGAGTTGAACTAAATTGACAGGGAGATTTTGACAGATAAAGTATCAGATGTTATAAGAAGTGGCATTCTGTAAGGTAATTTCCCCGTCAATTCACGCTCATTTCGCACTCGAACCCGATTCAAAATATATCAAGGTCATTTTGAACCTTATGCGAAGTGAGAGTGAATAGTGATGTGAGATGCGAGTTTTTGTTTTAATTTTAGAAAATCGACCTATAGACCGCATTAAATTTTTTATATGAAACCGCATAATATCAACGCACTGACTTGTGGCCAGCCATCAACCAGGGCCTCAAGTCTGCTATTACAATAGTGTCAGAATGGTCTATCATTGATTTCATAATTGTTGATTTTGACAAGTTTGGTAATCTACTAATATAATGGCGTCATTATGACTTTCCAATGGTCAACCACTGACACGCCATTGAAAGAAATGATATAGAATGGTAATCTCGTACAAAATGACAACTGAATGACTGACTTAGGCGGTAATCTGCTAAAATTTTGACAGTTTCTTTGATCAGTGACCTATCATTAGAACGTCATTGAGCAGTCATTGCTTATAATTCGACCGACCAATGATCGACCATTATGAATTTAGCAGATTACAAACTTTTAGCAATATGACAATGGGATCGTGTTGGAATGACGAAATTATAAAAATAGCAGACTTGGCCCCCAGTTCGGTTGTGTTGTCTTGGATTGTTATGAATTTGTAATTGCGGTGGCATTTATAGCCATCAAAATAATGGAAAAGAAATGCTTGTAATATTGACGACGACATACGTTGTAAGTCTAAGAAAAGACCAAATACCTCTTTTTAACCGACTTCAAAGAGGAGGCGGTTATCATTTTTTTTTTTTTATGTATGTTCGTGCATAACTCTGTCATATATTGACGGATTTGCAAAATTCTTGTTCGAAAGGGGTTTATTCCGAAAAGATCCCATATAAATTTTATCAAAATTGGTACAGCCCTTTTTGAGAAAATTAACAAATTCTCAAAAAAAATACTTAGACGTCGTTTTAGTTTCTTCAATCACTGGAGGACTTACATTCTCTTTTAAGTGAGTTGCCGTTTCTTAATAGATTTAGATGTTAAGGCAACACTAAAAAGCGAAAAATAACAAGTTTTTTCAAAAAAAAGAAAACCGCCTTCAAAAACTAAAAAGTGATAAATAACTTTAGCACAGAACACACATTACTTTACTTTCGGAAGTCGGTGGCAATACAAAACAACAAATACAGAGCCACCGCCGTTTTCTTTTTTCTGAAAAGCGTTATCTAATAAATAATGTTCCAAAATGAAACAGAAATGTAACTCTGCCAGATAAGGCACAAGAAAAATGCAGATATGGTGGAATGTTAGGCTCACCTTTGTCTACTTCACCTGTAATTGAATGTACCTATACTCCATTTACAATAGCATTAGAAAAAAGAGGCTCATAGAAGCAGGTATGCAAAACATTTTATTTCAAAAATAAGTTAAAACAATTTTAATTAAACTTATTTTAGCATAATTTTGATAAATAGATCTAAGATAGTACTAAATATGGACGTATAATAATATAAACAGAATAAAAGTCTTTTAAAGATTAGGTAACATTTTAAATTTGGTAGAATTACAGTGAAACGAATAACGTTCCGGGTGTTGTACATCCCTGCTTCTGTTAGGTTTTTAGCATTGACACTGTAATGTTATATTGGGTTTTAAATATACAACTAAATGAAAGCCACATAATTTTAGAAGATAAATTATTGAAATGGTTACAAATACGCGCGACAGCTACTGTAAAAATAGATTATAAGAAATTCGGTGTCTATCGTAACTTTAACATGTTTATTGAACCTTTGTTGCAAAGTGTGCATTAAAAAGAACCTTTTTTAACTTCTGTCTAATGCTATTGTAAATGGAGTATACATTCCAAGCAAATAAACGATGAGAATTTATTTTATCAAATTATTCAGAGCCGGTGATGCTTAAACGGCCCTTTTATATGCATTTGTAAATTCAAACAAAGAACATCAAATTACATACGAAAAAGTATTTCTTTAAACACTAAAGTTTAGTCAACCTAGCATGATCTAGTAAAAAGGCCAGACAGTGAAACATTATTCAATTTTTAACTTGGCCATTGAATCCAAGCTGTCACGCATGACTTCCCGATAAAAAAAGGTTACATGAACAAAGTGATTCCTGATCCCGAGCCTAAAATAGTGGAAAAAGGTAAAACTCACCGGTTTCAGGTCACAATGAATTATGTTCTCTCCCTCGAGCAGCCGCAGGCATCGGAGTAGCGAGCTGGTGAACCGCCTGATGAGGCTCAAACTAAAGCCTTGATAGTTGTTCTTCTTTATCAGCTCGTATAAGTTGATACTGGAAATTGAAATGAGGCAAGTTTTAGAGTACAATTTATTTAAAAGTCTGAAAGCGTTAAATTACTATATTTCGTTGATTTAGATAATTAAATAAAAGTAAACAAACGTGAAATGTCTTTTTAATATAATATGCTTAGGTATACTAAATTAATTTTGCATTTTTATTATACAAGCAAGACACATTTACTTACATGTTTGAGAATTTTAACATGCAGATATCAACAAAAAGACATAAATCAAGATTCATCATCAGCCGAAAGACGTCCACTGTTGAACATAGCCCCCCCCCTCCCCCCTCCCCCCATAGAACGTCACAACGATCAAGATTGTTTACCTTTATTTAACTACATAAACCTTCTAGTATAATTAGTAGTACACGAAATTATAATTATCCAGTAACGCTTTTTTGAAGTGACTGCTGAGTGAGGGATTGATAACTCACCTAAAGATCACTTCACTTCAGTGATTTTATCTCAACTAGGAAAAGGAGTATTTTTACAGAATACCCCTTGGTGAGGCAGTACATAGTATCGTCGGCTTAACAAATCCAAGAACTTTACTTTCTCGCTAGTTTACTTCACCAGATTCATCTTAATTCACACTTTACGCACACAAGGATATACATATAACAAAAAATTACGTCGGTTTTGGCTAAAAGTGTAGGCAGTGATGTGTAGAACTGGGTGTTCTACACACGACGACCCACCCTTTCGCTAGTTACGTAAAATATATAAGGTTTAGAAGCTACAAACAACAGAAGAACGCCGTACTCACCTCATCAGCTCGAAACTGATGCACAAGTGGTTCCTGAAGTAGAAGTAATCCAGCATATGAATGATATTATGCGCCTGGTCCTTATCCTTGACCCTCAGGTGGTCAAGGACCCTGACTTCCACTAACGCCTGGTGGTGGAACCGCTTCTTGTTCCTGATGATCTTGATGGCCACCAGGGTATTCGTGCGGTGGTCATGGGCTCTGATGACTTGTCCGAAGGATCCCTTGCCGATGACTTCGAGGATCTCATATCTGTAGGCTATCTGGTCATGCATTTGCTGGAATTAAATAGAAGGGGATAAAGTTAGTTGGTTTCCATATTCATTTGATATGGTATAACGGGCAGCAGTGCAATTCTGTAAGAATTCACCCGCGAATTCGAATCCTATCTCATTTCCGATTTCACTTACCTGAAGTGAAAAGTATTTGGTATTCGCCAAAATAGTAACGTTTTAATAGCTCGCTTCACCTATGTTGTCACTCAGTGGCACTAGCGTAGTTTTTATCGAGTTACAGAATACCTAAAACCGATTTCACTGCGGTATCAGTAGTGAGAACTGGAGTGAGATCTTACAGAATAATATAGCTGGTGTCCGCAACTCCACGTCTCAGCGCGTGTTTTGTGTACAGTTTAATGAAACTGTACACAAAATAGGGAATGCCCTAATTATTTATTTGCATCCCATTGTTTGTATAAAAGATGTTACATAAGGCTTGAATCTAAAGCACAGTGGACAACATTAGAGGACAATAACATAGTTAAAATAAAAAGCGGGTGTGAGTACCAAGGTACTCACGAGAATTGATGTGTAAGCATGTGAGCTCGTGTCAGTAGCAGTCTCACGCACACATGAACAACAAGTCTTACGATGACGTCATCTGACGTTCACGCCTTACGAGTCTGACGCTCGAAGTCTCAGTTAGCCCCTACCGTGTACCAAGCTAAGATGTTTCATCATCATCATCAGCCGGAATACGTCCACTGTTGAACTAACAAAGGCCTCCCCCATAGAACGCCACAAGGATCTCGCATCCACCGATGCAACTCAAACTCCATTTGTGTGATGAGCACTTGTGTTTGCCTTGTGTCTGGGTGTTGTTTATCTATAATATGTATGTATTTAAAAGAAAAAAATATGAACCCATAGTACAGGGTCTCCCTAGTTTGGGGTCAGATGGCCGTGTGTGAAAATGTCCCCCACATATTATTATTATTATTATTATTATAATCATTTATTTCAAGTAAACCATTTACAGGCACTTTTGAATTGTCAAGGAGTCAGTCAGTCAGAAAGTTGAGGCTAGTTGCTCGTTCCAAACAGTAGGTTTCTATGGAGAAGAACGAGCAAGAAACTCCATGAACACTCTTTTAAAATTAATAGAGTATTACAAATTTAGTACAACATGTTTACACATCATCATCATCTGAAAGCCTTTTCCCAACTATGTTGGGGTCGGCTTCAAGTCTAACCTAAAAGTTTTACATGGAGCTACTGCCTATCGAACCTCCACAACCCAGTTACTGGGTAACACGACACCCCTTGGTAAGACTGGTTGTCAGACTTTCCGGCTTCTGACTACTCATATCGACTGCCAAAGATCTACAAATGACAGCCAGAACCAACGGTATTTCGTGCTTTCCGAGGCACGGAGGGAACTCGGTATGAAAGGGATGGTCACCCATTCATAGACCGACCTCGGCTAGCGTAGCTTAACCTTTGACCGAGTGATCTGTACGACTTTAACTTAGCCACGAGCTCCTCGTGATGTTTAAACATCAAACATTAGTATTCAAATAATAGGCAAAAATAACATAAAAATCTTATTTCATAGCATTCACGTATAAGCGTAGGGATCACTTCTTTTGAATGTTGTCCGGAATGTTCTTTTCCCTAATATACTTTGGCATAACGAATTTGGCATTATTTGTTTTGTCATAATAATTCTTTGCCATATATATTATTTGGCATAATTCTCTTGAAGGCTAATTTGTTTTGGCATAAATTTAATTCGCATAATGTTACTATAGGCATAATGTGCAAATCTACTGCACCACGCTAAAGTATTGTCTTAAAAGTTCAATATGTTGTGCTACAAAAGTTAGAAAGCCTCAAGCCGAAGCAGCGGTGGTGAGCGTAAAACACATCTGCGACGATAATCTCACGTGGGACCGCCGGAGCCGTGACAGAAACTATGCCTGCTGCATGTTGCATGCTGCATGCTTACTGCATGCTTGCTTGCATATTGCTTGCTTACTGCATGCTTGTTTGCATGCTGCATGCGTGGTGTATGCTTGTTTACATGTATGCATGCTTGCTGCAGGCATGGTAAACATATGATTCATTATGTAAATAAAATTATGCTTTAGAATGTTATGCTTAATCATTATTATGAAAAAGAGAAATTATGCTTAAGAAAAATATGCGTATGCTGTTATGCGAAAATATAATTACCTAGGAGACACAAAAGTATGCTAAGTTATATTAGGTCTTCAAATTGGATGCAAATGAATAGGGAACCATAAGCGTAGGATAGAAGAAGAGGGCCAAGATTGTAATGTAACGCAAAATCCCTTCTAACTATCGTCATTGTTCTGTAACTTAAGATTAGAGATTTTATCTTAAGTCTAAAGATGGTACCACTGTATCACTTGAAATTAATGACCAAATGCTTGACATCTCAATGGCCAGCTTTTACCATATATGGACTTATTCTTCCCTCGTCAATAGTGTGTATTGGAAAGTAAATGGCAAACCAGATGCGTCTTTGTATCTACGTGTCCGTGGCTTTGTACACTAGACATGCTAACTGGTAGGAACTTATTACATTCGTAATGTTTCTTTGAAATATATACACAGGGGTCAATAGAATTATTTTATTTAAAAAAAAGCGTGGGGTGCTTTTTAAGATATTATCAAAATGATAATCACTCTACTCATATCTGCCAATAAAATATTTATAACTATTGACACCATGCACTAAATTATTAAATAAAATAATTTATTAAAATTTATGTTCTATTTTTTAGTTTGGTTTTCTATAAAAAGCGTGTTTTTAGTTTTTTTAAACTATTATTTATTTTTTACTTTTTAGTTTGGTTATATCTGTATCTATAAATATTATGTACCTACATTTATTCTACCAGGGGCGCTTGCTGTTTTTTCGGCAACTAATTTTGAACGACTTTTTTTTTTGTTTTTTTTTTTAATAATTTTATCAAATTAGTGTTTTGTCATCGGTCCTCGATAAATCTACAAAGTTTTAACGAAATCTGGCCGTTTAAAGTGGGTCAAAATCGCGCCCAAAGAAGTCGGTTATAAGCAATTTTTTTTTTTGTTTTTTTTTAATAATTTTATCAAATTAGTGTATTGTCATCGGTCCTCGATAAATATACAAAGTTTGAACTAAATCTGGCCGTTTAAAGTGGGTCAAAATCGCGCCCAAAGAAGTCGGTTACAAGCAATTTTTTTTTTTTGTTTTTTTTTTAAATAATTTTCTCAAATTAGTGTATTGCCATCGGTCCTCGATAAATCTACAAAGTTTGAACGAAATCTGGCCGTTTAAAGTGGGTCAAAATCGCGCCCAAAGAAGTCGGTTACAAGCAATTTTTTTTTTTTTGTTTTTTTTTTAAATAATTTTATCAAATTAGTGTATTGTTATCGGTCCTGGATAAATCTACAAAGTTTGAACGAAATCTGGCCGTTTAAAGTGGGTCAAAATCACGCCCAAAGAAGTCGGTGACAAACAAACATACAAACATACAGGTGAAGCTAATAAAAAGCTGATAAAAAAGCTTACTCCTTTCAAATCTCCTTGTTATTAATTTTCAACACTGATTTTTCCTCTCAGTTGAGATAAAACATCAGACGTATTGTCTGAAAACCCTTCAATGTTAATTAAGCTGACAATAAGGGCAGACTTGGAAAGCCGGTGTCTGTGGAGTGGTTTTTTAATAAGAGAGGCCGTCGGTCATGGGTTTGAGGACAGCCGTTTGTATTTACCACCGTGGTGAAAGGATTGGTCAGCCAGCTATACTCCATTTACAATAGTATTACACAGAAGTTAAAAAAGGTTCCATAAGCACACTTTGTAACAAAAATACAAAAAACCTGTTAAAGTTACGATAGACACCGAATTTATTTATTATTTATTTTTTATTATTTATAGATTTAGAATGTATTTATTATTATCGTATATATTGGATATATGTGAACACTATGTATCTATGTAGGTACATAACTTAGTCTGTCATTCCTTAATCTGTGATACTTTGTACACACTTTAAAATAGTGTTTTTATGCAAGGTACATCGTATTCACGTATAATTATATAATTCCTGTAAATGCAAATATTGTTAACATCGTTTTTAAAAGAGTAAGTAAGTATGGAGTTTCTTGCCCATTCTTTTCCATACAAAACTACCTTTTGGAATGGGCAACTAGAATCAATTTTTTATCTCATTTGACGTTCAAAAGTGCCTCATAATGGTCTAATCGAAATAAATGATTTGACTTTGACTTTGACTTTATTACAATCTACTTTTACAGTAGCTGTCGCACGTATATGTAACCATTTTAATTATTTATCTTCTAAAATTATGTGGCTTTCATTAAGTTGTATTTTTAATTCCAATTTAAAATTACAGTGTCAATGCTAAAAACCTAACAGAAGCAGGGATGCACAATACCCGGAACGTTAATCGTTTCACTGAAATTCTACCTTTAGAATGTTACCTAATCTTTAAAAGACTTTTATTCTGTTTATATTATTATACGTCCATATTTAGTGCCATCTTAGATCTATTTATCAAAATGATGTTAAAATCAGTTTAATTAAAATTGTTTTAACTTATCTTTGAAATAAAATGTTTTGCATTCGTACTTTTATGAGCCTCTTTTTTCTAATGCTATGAGTATAGTCTCTGCGTTACCGAGTGTTAACTGTCCAGGGCCTGTAGACAATCCCTTTCTGTTAGCGTTAACGCCAAATCAAATTGTATGCAGTTGACATATTTGCATCACGTGACATCTGGTAAGCAAACGTCAACTCCATACAATTTGATTTTTCCGTTGGCGTTAACGCTAACGGGAAAGGGATTTAAATACAGGTCCACGGTGGGCCGGACATTTGCAATCGCAATACGATTTAAGACCGCTCGGGGAGGCTTTCATGCACTCCCTCTCACATGGCTCTCTGTCTCATTGATTTTTCCGAGCCTGATTTATGTATTAACTTCTGGGCCTCAAGTCTGCTATTACAATAGTGTCAGAATGGTCTATCATTGATTTCATAATTGTTGATTTTAACAAGTTTGGTAATCTACTAATATAATGGCGTCATTATGAAAATCAATGATAGACCATTCTGACACTATTGTAACAGAAGACTTGAGTCCCAGGTGTCGTGATTATGGTCCAGTGATTAAGGCGATTAACACGACGCCGCGCACCGACGCGGTTGGCGGTGAGGTGGATCTCAAGTTGCATTGGCTTGTATGTAAACCGCTGATGCCTAACACACGTACACGAGACGACCGCATTACCGCGCGGATTACTGAGGGATAAGGTTGTGTTACACTTTTTTTAAAATGGACTTTGATGTCGAATAGTTTATTTCAGAAACCCATCTACCGCGCGGACACGCGCGCTCACCGCCTCTCCGCACGGCGCACCGGTACAAAATCCGCTTCGCCGCCTCCGCCCTCCGCGGCGGTAGGCGGCGTCGTGTGAGAATCGCCTAAGGCGCTCGCCTTTCATGCATGAGGTTGTTTAGAGTACCGGGCAGGTATTAATTTGTAATTTTTTAGGGTTCCGTACCTCAAAAGGAAAAAACGGAACCCTTATGGGATCACTTTGATGTCCGTCTGTCTGTCAAGACCCTTTATCTCGGGAACGCGTGGAGGTATCGAGTTGAAATTAAAACGATATACTCCAGGTCCCTTGATGCTGTAAAAAAATCAACCCTCTATGTTAACGTGAAGACCGTTTATGTCGCAAAAAACGCATTTATAATATTAAGTAGATTAAAGTATAGATAGTAGGTATGGATTAGTATAGAAGTATGGATATGTACCTACAAACATGTACCTACGGAACCCTCGGTGGGCTAGTACGACTCGCACTTGTCCGGTTTTTTTTATTTGTTTTCTCAAATTCAAAATTAAAATTCTCTTTTTCAAGTACTTGCTAAGTTTATTTTAGACATCTGACATCAAGGAAAACATTTAGGTGAGAATAAATATCAGTGCCTAGTTTATTAATTTTTATGTTTACGTCCTCACAGGAGTGTAATGAAAATTAATAATATACATTTGAATCAAATTGGCGAATTAATTGACTAAAAGCCTTTCTAAAAGGTCATAACTAATTCCATTACCGGTAGTGGCGTAAGTGTTGGTTTTGAAAATAATCCAATTATTATTTCAGTGTCGGAAAAAAGGCCGTGGGCTAAAGGCTATGCTATGAACAATAAAAAACGACATTATAGCGAGCAACACAACAAAAGAAACCACCCATAATCGTACGATTTGGTGCAAAAGTACTAGGAGGGCTGACCTCGAATTAAAAGGGATAATAGTCAGGAGAAATGGGGAAAGATTGTTTCAGTGTCCCTCCGTAATGGCATAACGTAACGTAATTATCAGCGCAAATACTAAAAATCTTTCACTAAGGGCTTTCACTACCATACACGGCAGCTCGAACAGTTAGGCATTGCTTAACAAACACGACACGTCATGGTCCACCTTCTATCTGGCGCCGCATGCCCTGTCACCTGCTCATGGGCGGACCTAATGACTGCGTCAGCGGATGCCAGTAGCTGAATTCTGGGCCTAACAAGGAATCTGACAAGAACACACACAACTCACACATACACACTCGCACATTTACACGCACACATACACACACATGTAACACTTCTGCGTTTGCCATTGACATGCTAAGGAGAAGAACATACATGGACTGCCATTGATAACTGCTGCAGCAGGTTTCAACTGCTAGAGCATTCACGTGAAGGTGGAATGAAGAGCGCGGGCGGAGGGATCAACTGCGCAAGAACAGTCGACAGCTCAGGGAAGGCAGTGTATGCCTGGCAACTGCGAGACCGCGCCATGAAACTTCACCGTGCGGCTGACCGGCCGGAGCAATCGCAACTGCTCGAACGGTTCCATGATGTATGTAAAAAGCAGACTATAGTTCACTATGCAGTCGCAGCTAGAAGCAGTCGTTCCTGACTGCTACGAGCTGCCCGTGCATGGCTGTTCTAATAGAAAGTCGCAACTGCTCAAGCGGTTCCATGTATGTATGTAAATAAATTAATACTATGCAGTCGCAGCTTGAAGCAGTCGATGTATGGCTGTTCTAATAGAAATCCACTTGACTCCATCCATTCACCTTGACTTGATGCAGCCGCGAGTAGAAGCAAGTTCAAAAATATTCAAGTCAGGTAAAGAATTCCTGAAAGCCGTCGCCTAGGGACCACATTTTTGAACGTTATAAACAAATTCCTACGGATAATAATTCAATGCTTGGGTTTCGGACAATTAATTTAGTACAAAATCGGTTCTTTCAATTCTCATTTCGGTATCCTATTTAAAATTCCATTTGAGTATTTTTTCGTTGGATTTAGATCCGTATTTTATTCATACTGTAACTTTTTTTTGTAATTATTTGTATAAAAGGTTTTACGTTTTATTTAGTATTCGAATGGAACTCCGAGCTTTTCAATAAAATGTTGGGTAAATAATGAATAAGTACTTGTAATGGAACAGAAAAATATAGGTCTAAACTGAACAATCATGATTTGAGCCAATTCAACCGTCCTAGATATTGTAATCGGTTATTGTAAACGAACGGGTTTAGTTCAGCTACGAGGAAAATCGCCGGGGAACTAAGGTCATCGATATAGCCCTCAGAATACGCAAGTTGCATTGGCGATAGGTAGGCCACATCGTCCGAAGAACCGATAACCGATGAGGAAGAACGGTTTTCGAGTGTCAACCACGAACCGGAAGACGCCGTTGGTAGGCCTCCCATCAGATGGACGTCATGTCGGATGGACGGATGGTCAAGGTCACGGGTGACCGGTGGATGAGAGCTGCAGGTTGCGGTACGTTGTGGCGTTCTATGGACGAGACCTTCGTTCAACAGTGGACGTCTTCTGGCTGATGATGATGATGAGTTCGGCTAAAGCGAGGCAACCCACATTCTCTCAATAAATCAATTGATTACGTTAGACTAATTAAATGCGCCAAATGTATTACATTACTATTCAGCAAAAACATGCGTGCTCCATCTTAGACCGCATCATCGCTTCCCATCAGGTGAGATAGTGGTCAAAACTATGCCTATCAATTGATAAATAAAAAACGGTTACCTATCATAAGGTCGAAAAATATTTGACCGAATTTCATTTCACCTAAAACTTTTCAACTTATCTCGTTTCGTATTTTTTTACTTCATCGAAGTCACGTCTGCCACTGTATCTGTTGACCTATTATCAATTCGCTTTTTTTCGTTGCGCCGACGTTTCATTTGGTCGAAAAACTTTTTACCGTAATTACACTTAGCCGAAATAACATTTGTTCGAACATTCGTTATACCACGGTTTTAATTACCATATTTCACCAAACACCTAGAAGTAAATATGTCTGATATTGAGTCAATGATAACCGGTACTCCACCAGCAAAACAAATACGTCGTTAAAGAAACGAAAAATCAAAAACTTTTGAAAATTAAAGACAATTTGAGTGAAATTAAATATTAAAACAAAACAAAAGACACACTAAATTCAATTAATTTCACACAGAAAATTCCTCTAAATAGGTATTGGTAATAGTAAATAGGGTTTTTATTCTTAAATCTGTCGAGCTTGCCCTAACTTTGACCCCAAGGCATGCCACTGATATATTGCAGTGTGTGTAAAACAAATTGCAAGGAGAAAAGAGTGCGTGAAAAATTGTGGGTGAAAAATACTCTGTACCTCCACCTGACACATTGGTTGCTAGGAGACAAGCTCGTGTTAGCGAATTTTCGTTAGGTATTTGTTCCCTCATTTGACTAGTACGTTGGCGGTATCTAGTCGTAGCGTGCGAAGACCTATCAATAATCTAACATTTCCATATTTTAATTTAAAACGAAACTAATCGACGTTATCTTACCTTATTATAGCTGCCATTTTCGTCATCAAATCCACAGTTGTTGGGCAGGTTGTTTCTGCCATGCACTTTGTTGGCCTCCAGCCCCAGGAACCACACCTCTGGGTACTTCCTCACCTCGTTCCGCTCCCATTCCGTTAGCCTTTCTCCGTACAGCTTCAGTGCTTCTGCAATGAAAGATAGAATCGGGTTAAGTAGAGTTCGCTAGCCTATTTGCCTTTTTTCTTGTTACGGGGTAGAAAATCCTTAAGGATGTCCTCCACTACGGCTATTTGTTTTCAAAAAAGCCCAGTTCTATAAATTCCGAATTGGCTTATTCCAAAAACAATAACGTTTAATATCCAAAAAAAATTGAAAGAATGAAAAAATGTTTACTGACACAGACCATGTGCACACAAAAATAATAATAAAAAGGTTATTTAAAAAATAACAGAAATTAATGAAAAAACATTATTGTGTGCCCCACAGTGTGCTTGTGTGTCCCACAGTGTGCTCCACGGTGTGTCCCACTTCAGCATAAATGCCAGACCACTTGTGCCTGACGCTGGTTTTCAATACGGTATTTTCCTCTAAACGAGAAAAAATCTATAAATATGTTATTGAGACAGTTTAGGCATAAAGCAGTCGGAAAATGTAAGTTTTAGTTCAATAAATAACAAAACAAATTTTTAAATTCAATTCAAAGTTTTCAGTATTTTTAATCTGTTATAAAACACCATGAAATAGTAGCGGCCATGTTATTACGCCGTACTGCTGTGTAAACAAAAAATTGTCAACTGTCAGTCAACCGATTGGCTTTGTACTTTTATCATTTTCGTAACCAACGTAATTTTTTCATTATTACACCTATTCATTCGACGACACGGTTGGCGCAGTGGCTGAGCCATCGACTGCTGCGCAGCGTGTTGCGGGTTCGATTCCCGCCCAGGGTAAACATTTGTGTGATGAGCACTTGTGTTTGGCTTGTGTCTGGGTGTTGTTTATCTATATATGTATGTATTTACAAAAAAAAAATGTATTTGTGTATGTATATCAGCTGTCTGACACCCATAGTACAGGGTCTCCCTAGTTTGGGGTCAGATGGCCGTGTGTGAAAATGTCCCCACATATTATTATTACAAAATATGCTTTTAATTATTTTTAAATGATATACAATTATCATATTTAATATGAGCTCATTTGATACAAAACGAACTGACGTCATTTACGCTGAGCAATATGGCGTCCAGTTAGAGGAGTTTTCGTAAAACTACGCGCGAAATTTGAAAATTTAAAATTTAGTTGCATTTTTATGGCACTTATCGATTGAATAAAAATTCTGTGTTTTTTTTGGTGGCATATTAGCACTACAGAATTTCATTGAGACACTTTTAAAAAATGGGTGTAATACCCTATTGTACCTTTGTGTGTGACGTAGTATATTACAATTAGGTACTTCAAAAAACTTTTCTGAAAAAGAAGAGAACCGCCTTCAAAGACTAAGAAGTGATAAATAACTTTAGCACAGAACACACAATCATGACTATAGTTTCGGAAGTCGATGGCTTTGTTCTGCTTGTTGTTTTGTATTGCCACCGACTTCCGAAACTAAAGTCATGTGTGTTCTGTGCTAAAGTTATTTATCACTTCTTAGTCTTTGAAGGCGGTTCTTTTTTTATTACGTCATCAAAAAATAGGGATCCATAGGAATATTCACGCGATCGCAATCGCTGAAAGAATTAAACTACCCTCAAAACGGATATCTATGCTCAAAACGGTATAATTCGTGTGATAAATCTATAGGTACTTTACTGACAATGACCTATACGAGTATCGACATCTATCACAACAAACAGGAGACTCTGACGTCATTACAGGTTGAATGCTTACCAGTTGCGCCACGAGAGCAACTCAATGAGACTCTGACGTCATGGTGGGTTATGGTATGAGGTGACACGTGTCACTAAAGCTAGGAAATGTGTAGAGATAATGTAGGGTTGCGTATATCGTTACAGGATATTATGGAGGTGTTTACGGATATATTTGGTTATGAGGAAAATGTGACGTAGGCACATAATAACTGATGTAAAAGGGATGTGTAAGGGGCTGGTGTGAGTTGTTGGAGCTCTGGGCTCATACTACTTGGGGCCCTGATTTTAATAATAATAATTCATTTATTTCAGGCTGCATAGGCCCAAAGATACGTTAACCTAGACATACATATTTTATAATTTCTAACTTGTGTTAATAGGGACGACTTAAGACTATGTTAGTAGCACTTCACTAAGTTGTCTGTGTGCTGTCCTGTGGCACTTGTCCGCGGAAGCGACGGAACACCACGTCCTGCGGCCAAAAGTCTTCTTCCATGACGAGGGGCAGGAAATAATTCGGTACTCGCACCACGAACGCCTTGAAGTTAACGTTGCGGCGCGACTCCAGTAACTGCACCCTCGGCGTGTGTTTGAATGAATCTAGTATTAAATAAACTAATTGCCATTTTGTCAAAAGAACTCTATTACAAATTTAGGTTACATCATTAATGTTGAATCTAATGCTGGCACTTCACATGGCGTATTTGGGCAAATATTCGCCTTATTTGGATCATACAAAATTGACTTTATTCCAATGGCGATAGGGTACATTTTGTTTTATCCAAATAAGGCGAATATTTGCACGAATACGCCATGTGAATTGCCGGGTAAGGGTACAATGTGAGAACAATGTAACAAGTCTATGTTAAAAGAGGTCTAGAGAAAAGTAAAGTTTTAATAACAATTCAAACTAAAATTTAAAATAACCGAGACAGCTAAGAAATGACCCAGTCCCAACTAACGGCGTCCGTTCACGAACATGACGCACGGTTCCCTTTTTTGGTTAAAAATAATTCTGCTTTATTTTATTTAGTTTGATGGGCATTTTTTTGCATCAATCGCAACGAATTATATAAGAAAAATATCTTAGTATTTATGGGTCCCAAGTCATCGATATAGCAAAAAGAATAATCAGGCTCAAGTGACAGTGGGTAGGCACATTGCCCGTAAAGATGACGGACGATGAGGCACAAAGGTCCTAGAGTGGTTGGCGCGAACCGGAAGACGCAGGGTTGATGACAGGCCCTCTACAAGGTGGATCGATAATCTAGTGAGAGTTTTGAAAAACTTTGAGTGAGACTTAGACCCAGCAGTGAATGTCTTCCGGTTGATATTTTATTTATTTATAACTAGCTGACCCGACAGACGTTGTCATCTCAATCGATTTTTCAATTTTCTTACCGTACAAACCTTCCCTGGACTACAACAACAAATAATAAAATATACTCTTGCGCTATCCCATCTTCCTAGGTCAGCGTACTGTGCTGGTGCTGCGGCAGCGGCTGCAGAAGACCTCAAACGGCGAAAGTATAGTAACCATGGTGTGAACATTATTTTCGAGCCGTTTGGGGTTGAAACCCTCGGGTCGTGGGGTCCGAGTGCTCATCTTCTTTTTAAGGAAATGTCCAAAAGGTTGGTTGACACTTCCCGTGATCCAAGAGCTGGTTTTTACCTTGGTCAGAGATTAAGCATTGCCATCCAACGTGGCAATGCCGCCAGTCTCTTGGGTACATTTCCAGATGACGGCGATGTGGACGAATTCTATGATGCCTTATTGTGTTAGTTTTTTTTAAGTTTAATATTATAGGTTTTCTTTTTTATTATTCTTGTAAATATTATTGATATGTTGGAAATTAAAAAAAAAAAAAAAAAACAAATAATTCAAGACCAGAATTAGCCAAATCGGTCCAGCCGTTCTCGAGATTTAGCGAGACTAACGAAAAACGATTCATTTTTAGTATATAGGTAGATAGATTTTATTTCAGAACATAGTTCCATATAAAATAGTTAAAGCAGCTTAAAATTATGTTAGTACCTTAAACCTACTTATTCAAGTTATCCATTTACGGTACATTCAAAGTCAAAGTCAAAGCATTTATTTTAATTAAACCATTTATAGGCACTTTTGAATTGTCAAGGAGTCGGTCAGTTAGTCAGAAAGTTGAAACTAGTTGCTATTAAAAAGAACACTACCAGAAATACCTTATTCCAGGGTCGTACAATAGGACACTCAATGGTGTTTAGAAGGTCGTGGGTGCTTGCTGTCCCGCACACGACGCATCAAGGAGGCCATTTTCTGGCGCACTATTGCTATAAAGCACTCGGTGTTGGCAAACATCCTCGATGCACTACAGTATCGCGGCAGCCACAACAGCATCCTAAACCCATTATTGTAGAGGATCCGTAGAGCACTGAAAGCCCTCTGCGTATATTGATATGATGTCATCAGCATGATGATAATGATTGCCTATGGATTAAAATTAAAGTTAATGAGTCCTAAAATGTCCTAATGTGTGTGTGTGCGGTAAAATCGCTTGAACGCACGTTCGTGCGAATTTAGGAACTTTTTTTAACAGGCATAATGCGTGATGTTAAGAGGAAACACAAGGGCCGTTTTTCCATACAAACTTAGTCCCCTGTTTCCTCCCTGGATAATGCCAGTAGATCAATTATTATTTTTTTAAATATCCATGGCTACTATTGGCATGTCCCTATGTTTTCCTTTTTCTCATAAATTTATTATTAAAAGAGATATGAATATTCAAAAACCTAAAAAATTGGCATGATTTTCCGCTGTGTTCAAACATTCAGAAAACTAATTTGATTTGATTATATAAAACATAGAAAACATAGGAACACGGAAAAAGCCTTTCTTTATTTTTTAATGAAAAAAGCAGTTAAATCGGCTAAGTTTTGGAGAAGAAATCAGGGGACTACGAATCATTGATTTTGTGTACTTTTAATAGGTATTTTCGGTCAAAGCTGTAGTTGTCTCTATTGCGCTCTGCGGTTCGTGTTCGGGCATCGCGCGACAGCAATAGATTTTACAAATACCTAATTTTCAATTCTCTAGCCCGTGGTATTTCCTCTTAAGAGGTTAGCGTAGCTTATGGACGCTTGCAACATCAGAGGCATCACAAAATACTTTTTAGCACCCCTTTTGAAGACCCCCCAAACTGTAGTTCCTTGAGAAAACCATTGAATTTAATTGGGTCAAAGCTTTGCGTACCTACCTGCTATAGATATTGACAATGACCCAAAACACGTGTCCATCTCAAACAGGATATACCACGTTGCCGTGACGTCAACACGGACACGTGGCCCTTTGATAGACAATACCTTTGTACAGCGTTGTTCACGTGAACAGAATTCGTTGAATTCTGAAGTTGTATAGGGGATGTTGACTATGATATTTACAGCGTTCTATGACATGTGCCAATTAAATATTGTATTATGTAAAGGCTTTGAACTCCATCAAATGTACTTTTGTACATTAATAAAACCAGTGGTTCCTAAACTTTAAAGGCAACGGAACAATCGTCAAAGTACTTTTATTTTATGGAATCCGACGTTATTTTAATTTATAGATACAGCAGTTCAAAACGAGGTGCAAAACCTATATTAGAAACATTTTCTAATCGAAACAGTTAAATTCTTTGCACTCACTTTTAATGGAATTGAATGATACTTCAATGATAAATGTGATTTCCCAGAACTTTGGGAACTTTTCCCCGTAGGTTTCGCAGAACCGTTGTGATATAAAACAATTTACACTTTTAATAAAACTTTGTTCTGAATTAGGAATATTACAGACCCTTGTTTATTTTTAGCCCGTTTTATGAACAGCATTACATAAAAAGATCCTATTTTAATCCCGTTAAAAGGTTTCATAAAACAGCCGTCCGTTTTGAAACTGTAAAAGTATTATTAGCCGTCCCTCGTAGGGTTACCAGATGACAGGAATTTTCAGGAACAGGGAAAATTGGAAATGGTCAGGAATTTAAAGAAAAGAGAAAAATATAAGAAATTATATTAAAATCTAATTATTAAATACTAATAATCAAAGAACGAAATGCAGTAATTTCACTCAGATTATCAAACAAAAGGCAGATAGACCGTGCGGAACACTGCGGGTGAAGCCACAAAAGCAAATACAAATTCAATAACGAATACCTACAATCTCGTGATTGTAGTTGTCACACTTTTAATCAGGCTCACCCGCGAGTTTTTGAAAAAATATACTTTTTGACGAAATGTCAGGGATTTGGCCAGGAATAGTTATTTGTTATACAAGAGTGCAAAGTTGCTTTTTAACCGCGTGTTCAATTTTGATGACCGAGCAAGCGAAGGATTCTAAAATTGAATCACGAGCGCAGCGAGTGATTCAAAATTAGAATCCTGAGCGTTAGCGAGGGAATCAAAAGAGCACGAGGTGAAAAATCTTTGCACTCGAGTGCAACACGTAACTTTTCATTCCACCTCAGCGAGGAAATGACTAAATGCAAAAAAAAAACGTTTACAAAGTCTGAGTTTTTAACAAATTAAAAAAAAGTTGTATGATATATTCGGCACCATAGAGGTAGGTAGCAGTAAATAGGTTTAATGTTTTTTTTTAATTCACAAACTTAGTGCACACGATGTTCTAAATTCAATTTACTTTATCCTCTAGAGAATAAAAACGGCTTTTCCACTCAGATATTGAAGATAAATTTACTTTATCCTCTAGAGAATAAAAACGGCTTTTCCACTCAGATATTGAAGATTAAAAATACTCTTTCCGAGATGGTGGGATGAAAAACTTATTTTTGGATCTGGTAACCCTAGTCCCTCGTAGATGTCTATTTTTATCTAACACTCAAATCACTCAATTTTAAGGGTACCGTACTCAAAATCAAGCAAACAGGACGCTACTAAGACTCAACCTGTCTATCTATTTCAGAGCTGGGGTGTGATTCTGTAAGACCTCATTCTAAATTTCGAATCTGAATCCGCTGTGAGTTTCTTGATTGGCGTTCTAAAAACTAGGTTGATAATTTGAATTTACACTAGCGCCTCCCTTGCGAGCGTGTCAGCGAGTTGAACTAAATTGACAGGGAGATTTTGACAGATAAAGTATGAGATGACCATAGCTTCATGGAGATGACGTAAGAAGTGGCATTCTGTAAGGTAATTTCCCTGTCACTTCGCACTCGAACCCGATTCAAAGTGTCAAATATATCAAGGTCATTATGCGAAGTGAGAGTGAATAGCGATGTGAGATGCGAGTTGTTGTTTGAATTTTACAGAATCGACCTACTCTACTTATTTTAATAAACGTAATAGGTGGACACATGACATTGTGTACCTATTACTAATTATTACAAATTTTAAAAATGACTAATTATTACGAATAAAAGGGATAATTAGGTAGGTAGGTAGGTAGGTAGGGACATGCATGACAACGTCTGTCGGGTCAGCTAGTATCACATAAAACTACTTAATTACCTATTTATTCTCCCTCATACGTCTATTATATGAACAGAACCCTCCGTGAGGGAGACTAATTTGCTCGCACTTGACCTGTTTTTATTTAAGTAGGTAGGTGCTATCTGTTTCGGCACAGAATACTTAATAGTACTACGTACAGAAGGGACACTCCCTTCCCCGCGCTATATCAGATACCGCACCCTCACCCCGCACTTACAGGGGCTAACCGCCGACTCTTTAGCCAGGGCGCTCAAAATCGTCAGAACTGCAGCGCTGTAGGTACTGCTGACACAAACACACAATTTTGCTATTTATTTTGTTTTAAGTTTTATTTATTAGTTTTAATCTCGATGTTTCATTTATTTTCCAAGTTTTCGTCGTTTTATAATAATACAATTAAAACTTCCGTAATAATAACATACCAACATTACCAGCTATTAATATTGCTCTCTCTCTTTATTGTCTTTGTTACGTACTTATGTCCCTTTCTTTCACGTTCTATTCATTCTTGGAATTGAAAAGTAGTACCCTACGCACTAACTTTGTCGCGTCGCCCCATTGCGTTGCCGCGTAATGGTACGGGGCGATCGTGAATTCCATATTTTGTAATTAGGTACCTTAATTTACCATTATTGATGAATAAATAAACCTCTTTACATAATAAATATTATAATATTACTTTTATGTCATTACAAATCCGAGTATTCATAATCAAATATCATTTATTTTATTTATTAGAAATATATAATTGACCGCTCGGACAAGATCACTTCATAATAATGCTCGAAACGTTCGGGTAGTTCCGTCGTCGTTCGGTTCGCCCGACGCAAAGCGCTGCACTTTTCGCGCCATTTTGTACGCCACGACATCCAACTGATTCAACCCTACTAAAATTCACGCACACATTTGCACGTGTACAGACGTCATTTGGTTTTGTAGTAGTAATAGGTAATTATTTTGCAAGTTTTGTATGAAGTGTCCGAGGTGTGGTTTCGGGTTGAATTAAATTCCGTTCAAAAGGTTTAAGGCTATTAATAAAGCAAGTGATAACATCTAAATATTGATAGCAACCTTTTTGTTTCAAACATCAAGATATAACCACTCTGTATTCAGGCGCACGTTTTGAATTCGATTTTATTGACTGCTAACATTTGCATGAAGGTGGACGTTTAACTGTTCTTCTCAGGTACACTTTAAGGCTGTTTTATGGTGTTCTGTAAACCTACAATCCCGCAAGGAATAGATTGAAGGGTATTTTTGTCGGGAGATAGTCAATAAATGGGTTTGTTTAATTTAAAGTTCAATTTCTGGGCTGCGAGCTGGTTTACGTGTTTCTTAAATTAAGGGCGAGTATTCGATTTAGTGCAACTCAAAATCAAAATGATTGCTAGAACGGCGTAGCAGCATTGACACACACTAGTACCTATACTACAATAGTGAGTTTGTGTGCATCAGGAAAAAAAATACGCACGAAATAAGCACGAATCATTGAAATTAACCGACAAACGACGGAGCGCGATGTTTTACAGTGCTTTTTAAAATAATTGTCTAAATTAAATGCGTTCGTATAACGGACTGAAAAATATTCTGTATATTAAACATAACCTTTATTTTCATAAAATAAATATATCAGTTATGTTTTTATTCAAATACTGGTGAAAAAAAATTGTTAAAGTGAACCGATTTTGTACTTTTTCAACATTGTTTTTTAATACATAATAGTAAAATTTTCGTAATTTTGGCTCTGTAATACACTTTAAAACTGTATATACTGTTGGAAAAACGCATAAAACGTTATACTTTGGCATACTTTATTGGTTGTATTCGTCCTGAAAGTTAACTCTGCGGTCTATATTCGTAAAACGCTATGAAAGGATTGTCTTCGCTTTAAAAAACCATAATTAAAAATCATACTTATACTCCGGAGCTCCCTAAATCAAGACTTAATCTTTCTAAAACTGTCATTGTCTTTAAATAATCTGCTCACATCATTACGATATTGCTCTAGGCAAAACGCAAAAACATGAAGTTTTCGTCACGAATCGAATACACGCTCTTAATACAGTTTTTAGTATAAGACATAGTCTCTTCCCGACGTTAGTCCTTCTGTAGGCTTAGGATCTATTAAACTACGCAACGGATCTTGTGCTTTTTCATCAGTAGATAGAGTGATTCAAGATATACGTAGGTATAGTTTGATATGGTTTTGTGTTAATTTGTTGAAATATGACGATAATTGTTGAAAATATCGGAAAAGACCCTGCCGACTGGGAGCTTTAGACTTATATCCTACCCAGCGGACGTAGCCGGGGCGGGTCGCTAGTAAGGAATAAAAATAATGGCTACCGTCGATGCGGGCGGAGCTTATTGTAGACGCTTGGGCCGATCGTGCCTCTCCATCGCTTGTTCCGCGCTCTCGCTTGCACGCTCAGGCTCAGGCGGAACGTGACACATTTTCGTGCGTGCAGCCGATTTTTAAAACGTTATCACGTCAAAAAAATGTAACTCGCTAGACAAAATGCTGCACGCAATGGGTACCTGAAGATGGACGGCGTGGGCGTCGCTGAGGACGGCCCAGAAAGAGGTGGAGAGATGCGTACTAGTATGGCTGGTTCGAGGTGGTGCAAGAAACTAAGTACGGTACTACTAGGACTTGGAGGGAGGCATTTGCACAGCTAGAAAAAAAATATCTTGGTATATTATATATTATCGCTTACAAGTGTAGTTTTATCACACAAGAGTGACTGAACTCGCAAATAGTTGATCATAATGCTAACTCTTCACACTTTTCTAATGATCAAATATGATGTTACATAAATCTGTGTTATTAACCCATTTAGCGATACGCGGCCATATTATTAAGTATTCTTACCAAGTTGAGTGGCGTTTAAAGCTGCGTCTATGTTAGGTGCAAATAAGCGGGGAAACAAATCGCTCGAACAAATATTAAAAATAATTAATTGATTGAGCTAACCTCAGATTATCAAATAAAATGCAGACTGTGCGGAACACTGCGAGTGAAGGCACAAAAGCAAATACAAATTCAAAAACGAATACCTACAATTCGCTTCGCGCTGTACTGACACGAGTCAGTACAGCAGGAAGCGAAGCATTGTTAAAAAAAAAATACAAATAAAAATAAAAATTCAAAAGCGATTACAATCACGAGATTGTAGGTATTCGTTATTGAATTTGTATTTGCTTTTGTGGCTTCACTCGCAGTGTTCCCACGGTCTATCTGCCTTTTGTTTGATAATCTGAGGTGCTAATTTATAATTTCAAAATACAAAGTAAAAGTATGTTTTTCAATATATTCATTTACAGACACTTTTAAATTGACAAAGAGTGAGCCAGTTCAAACGATTGAAGCTGAAGTCCAGTCACTCGTTCCAAAACGTCTCTAGGAGAAGAACAAGCAAGAAACTCCACGGATACTCTTTTCAATGTTTTGACAGAATCATGACTTGTTATTCTGTTTGCTTCTATTTATATGTTATTCTCAAGCAAGCCAAACATATCGTTCGATTACTTTACCATTATTATAGGCAACGGGGCCAGTGACAATCCAGCCTGACAAAGTTTCAACAACACTGGCTTACCTACACCTAGTCTTATTCTCTGTGAGTCAACCAAGTCCCAGAAGAGATCAGGGGTGTGATTCTGTAAGACCTCATTCTAAACTTCGAATCTGAATCCGCTGTGAGTTTCTTGATTGGCATTCTAAAAACTCGATTGATAATTCGAATTGACAGCGCCACCCCTGCGAGCGTGTCAGCGAGCTGAACTAAATTGACAGGGAGATTTAGATAGATAAAGTATGAGATGACGTAAGAAGTGGCATTCTGTAAGGTAATTTCTCCGTCACTTCGACGCTCACTTCGCACTCGAACCCAATTCAAAGTGTCAAATATATCAAGGTTATTTTGAACCTTACGCGAAGTGAGAGTGAATAGCCATGTGGGATGCGAGTTGTTGCTTGAATTTTACAGAATCGACCTACAGCACCTATTAGGACATCTAATTCTGAGGGCTTGTAAAGGGTCAACTAAACCGATATAGTTGCCAAATCCGTTGTGCAAGAGCTACACTTATTTTACTCTATTTATATCTCTTTCACTCCAATTAAATGAGAAAGAAACAGATATAAGAGCTGTCAATTCGTCGATCTAAAATGTTCATACAGTTATAGTTGCTATGTCAGAACGTATTGATTAAAACCCCGGCGAAGTTCCAGAAAAACTTATTTGACATCTCTAACTTAGTTCTATCTGTCGCCGTCCTTTTCTTCAGCTGCCTGGCAGTAAGAGATGCCAATTATCTCATTTTACTTTAGTTTGTGAATACGGGAATCGGCGCTATTATCTGGAATATTTAAGTCTAAAATGATGGCTTCACGTTAAGACACAACAGACGTTTTTGATGGCAAAACGAAATAATAAAACTTAGCAGGACAATTATAAAGTATGTGTTTTTGTATTTTCGTATACCTTCACCATAGCATTCCATTCATAACAACAACCACATTTCGCATCACCCCGTAAATCTTACAATTCTAGAAACTTTCCAACGACTCTCATTACTTTGACGTTCATAAAAAAAAGTTACAGGGATCTTAAAACCAGAGAGACATTAGAACCTTTTATTGTAATGGTGTATATGGAGAAAGCTCTTTCTTTGTTCGTACCAACTTTAATGGAAACCTCGGCATAATGTCTAACATTCACGTTAATACAAACACACCGAGACGACACTTCATTTGTATAAATACTTTAGCAGATGACACCGCATTAAAATTTCCAGGCACTGGCGATAAAACCAAAGGGTTTAAGTCGTAATCTCAAATAATGAGTTGATGGCTCAGGCTTTGGTTAAATCAAGTCAAATTATTTGTTCCCGTTAGATCATTAATACGTTAACTGCCGAGTCAAAAACGCTGAAGGTAAAACCTTCACTAGCGTCGGTCACACGGTGTCTCCCATTGCGCTCAAAGTTTTGAAAGGCCATTTTGAACGTTACTTACAGTTAAATGAATGGAATCTCTCTAGTTGTACCTTAAAAAAGGTAGATTTATATGGAGAAGAATGTGCAAAGATAGGTAGTTTTATTTTGTAAAACATGAGTTTAATAAGTAAAAATAAAGAGCTATATGTTTTGCTAATTAAAGCGTACAAAAATCAAGAAATTATGGTTACAATAAGAACCTAGGCCTAACTATTTAGATAATGAACACAACAGTTCATAAAAAAAATATTATAACTACAAGAAATGACGCAATAATGTACTTTTATTTACTCAATAGCGACCCGGCCCCGCTTCGCATGGGCCTATTATAGCATTCCTCGAGAAATGGACTATACAAAACAAAAATAATTTTTCAATTCGAACAAGTAGATCCTGAGATTAGCGCGCTCAACCAAACAAACAAACAAACTCTTCAGCTTTATAATAATTTATAAGGATTTCTGTTGAGCTGCAGTAGCATTTGGCATAGTAGTATATATTTTTTGAGCTAAGCAATATTATGCTTTTATGCATCAAATTGCTCGACCTTACCTACTTAAGCAAGAAACTCCATATCTACTTACCCTTTGAAAAAAATGTTTTACAATATTTTGTAACGAATTATATAAGGTTAATACTAGTCCGGCATTCATCACAACCTTGACCTTAAACCAATTTATTTTGGGTTGGAACATCACGTCTTTTTCCTCCATACATCTCTGTTAGACAGCTCCGAAACAAATATGATGTATCTCAATTTATACTAATATTATGAAGAGGTTTTTATTTGTTTTTATGTTTTGTAGTTCAGATCCGATTACAATATATCTTTCACGGATAGAAAGTTACACAGAATGGCTCAGTATAGCTGAGTGTCATAGGATAATTATGTTTTATGGTACATAGGCCAGTACTTCAAGTTACCACAATATGTCAAATTTCTTTTATTGATTTTCAACTTTATTACAAAACCATAAGATTCATATTCAATTGGGAAAATTTGACAGTTAGGTATGACTCGATGCGATGACGTCTGTACACTAATTTTCCACAAAGTCATAGACAGAAGCTATTATATAATAATAGACCACATCCGTGCCTCAGAAAGTACGTAAAGTCGTTGGTCCCGGCCGTCATTCGTAGATCTTTGACAGACGATGAGTGAAGCCAAAAAGTCTGACAACCAATCTTACCAAGGGGTATCGTGCTACCCAGCAACTGGGTTGTGGAGACAGGCAGTCGGTCCATGTAAACACTGGTATTCTGTAGATATATCTGATTAGACTGGAAGCCGACCCCAACATTGTTGGGAAGAGGCTAGGCGATGATAGGCGGTAAATGCGCTAACGAATTCCGTAAACCCATAGGTCCGTCGAGGAACACCGTGATGGTTATAACCGGTAAGAATCCGGCACTCCTCCCCCCCTCCGGTCTTCATCAGAAGGGGGATAGTCCATGAGCACAACGTATGTCCGTACTCGGAACAAACCGTCATTTTTCGCACGCACACATTGATGTTACGTTTATAGGCATTCTCAAGCAGTTTCAAGCAGACTTCATTGTCGACTGTCACGTGTTGTCAAAATGAATAAATAATGTAATTGACATTCCATGACGAACAGGAAAATTTTGTTAAAAAACCTACAGAGTCAATACAGTAGCAGCCCTAGTGAGTCTAGCAAGTTTAGGTAATTATTTTTGAAGATGGCGGGAGCGGTCCATCTGTAATCTCTATATTTTGTGCCATGAGCATTTCCCCACGAAAGACATCCCTGCTACCCGCTCACGCGCCCGCTCATACCGCTACTATAACCGCAGCTTAACTAACGATGATTAATATCCTTCGCGTGTTCACACGTGACGGTGTCATATCTTCATAGGATTGGAAATCTTGATACTTGAAAACAATTTATTCAGTTCAGACATGGCTGACGGTTCAAGACTTCAAGTTGATGTATCGTCTGGTTAAGAATGAATTGATTTTATGTAGCATGGCTTTGAGGCTTGTGTGAGTTTTGCATGTACCTACCTATTGTACTGATTCCTTTTAGAATATAATAGAATAGAATAGCATTTATTTGCAAATATGGGTAATACATAAGTAAATAGTAGTAGGTATACATCAGCGTTCTGCCATATTTCACCATTCGGCATGCAAACATTTTCATTATACAAAATTGTTAAAATTTAAATTCTTATTAAATTAATTATTACATTCAAAAAATAAAAATTATTAAAATTCAAATTGTCATTAAAACATTAACTCAATTATTACATTCAATAGGTTCAACAGGTTTTGATCTGCCGGTCTATTTTGTAATGAACTCCCTCAATGATTTTTAGTGAATATAAGGTGAGCTTAGGTGAGGTGGTGGTGCTTAAGGTGGTATCATCTCACCTTAAGCCTTTTATTTTTGTTAGCCTATTCTTCCCCACTCTTGGGGAAAGGTCTTCTTGCATCTTTCCAGATGAAGTTTTCAAGAAGGCACCACACTCAAGGCGATTGGCTATTTTCATATTTTTAATCGACTTCAAAAAGGAGGTGGTTCTCAATTCGATTGGTATTTTTTTTATGTATGTACACCGATTACGCTGAAATTTATGATACGATTTACGTGATTCTTCTTTAGTTTGATGCGGAATATTTGCCATTGGGTCCCATAAAAATTTAACATATTTAGTTTGGCCCAGTAGTTTTCATTTTATGAACATGTTCTTTTTATGTGTTCGACCACGCTTAACTTTTTTCAGTGTAGTCCAATTTCCCATAAAAATTTCAAGAAAATATTCCAACCTTAGGGGTAGAAAATTACGGAAGACTGTTTTTTTTTGGTGTGACCGTTTCGAAATTAATTTGTATGATAGGAAGTAGGCACTAAAAAGCGAAAAAAAAACTTTTCAACAAAAAAGACAACCGCCTTCAAAAATTAAAAAATAACTTTCAATTCGCAAGTCGGTGAGCAATACAAAACCACAAGCAAAACCAAAGCCGCCGAACCACTTGCGAAACCACAACCACTTGCGAATTGAAAATTATTTCTCGCTTTTTGAAGGCGGTTGTCTTTTTTTTTATTTATTTTTTCTCATGTATAAACTACCAGGTTTCCTAGCGAAGTTTTCCTTCACCGATGTCAATGATGTCAATGTGATATAATGTGGAATAAACTTAGAAAGTGCATATGAAATTGAAAAAGTTATATATGCCCTTCTCTGTATGAGAAGAGTGATAGGTCAGAGGAAATAAGACACGATTGATTGTATTAAAAGGAGCTCGTGGCTAAGTTAAAGCCGTACAGAGTTCGTAATCTGCTAAATGTATATGGTCGATCATCGGTCGGTCGAAATAAAAGCAATGACTGCACAATGACGTTCTAATGGTAGGTCACTGATCAAAGGGACTGTCAAAATTTTAGCAGATTACCGCCTACGTCAGTCATTCAGTTGTCATTTTGTACGAGATTATTCTTTATCATTTCTTTCAATGGCGTGTCAGTGGTTGACCATTGGAAAGTCATAATGACGCCATTATATTAGTAGATTACCAAACTTGTAAAAATCAACAATTATGAAACAATGATAGACCATTCTGACACTATTGTAATAGCAGACTTGAGGCCCAGATCGATTGGTCAAAGGTTAAGCTACGCTAACCCAGGTCGGTCTTTGGATAGGTGACCATCCCTTTCATACCGAGTTCCCTCAGTGCCTAGGGGTATCGTGCTACCCAGCAACTGGGTTATGGAGGTTAGAGGCAGTCGCTCCATGTAAAACATTGATCTATTCTGCTGCATCCGATTAGACTGCAAGCCGACCCCAATATACTTTTTTATTTTCTTTTATTTAGTTAATAAAATATTGATACAGAGGTGTTTCGCCAAACTTTTACCTTTGATGGCGGGAGGCGCTCTTTTACAGTAACAATGAACCACCTTATGTTACTTACATAGTAAATTGTTATGGTTTACATACAATGTATTTAGTTCTGTTTGCAATCCTGTATAATGTTTTTTAATTTTGTCTTAAGTGATCCTTTACAAATTTTTACATTTTCTCTTAATAAATCTATTTTGTTAAACACTTCAGGCACCAAATACTTAGTTGTTCTCTTACCATAATAGTTTGTTATCTGTGGTTGAACGAGTTTATTCTCTCTAACCCTACGTGTGTTGTAGGTACTTGTTTTTGACATTAACTTTATATTCGTTATTATATTATAACTTGGGAAAAGGCTAGGCAGATGATGATGATATTTATTGTAATAAAAGGGATTTTATTGTACTGTTACATCAGAACCGTACGACACGGAGAGGAAAAGGTAAAGCAGTAAAATGTCAGTTGACAGCATACATCAAAATCATAGTGACACGCAATTGTTGCGTTCTGTTTACATTTCTAACAAAGAGTCCTTTGCCCAGCAGTGGCACAGAATACTTAATAGTACTACGTACAGAAGGGACACTCCCTTCCCCGCGCTATATCAGATACCGCACCCTCACCCCGCACTTACAGGGGCTAACCGCCGACTCTTTAGCCAGGGCGCTCAAAATCGTAAGAACTGCAGCGCTGTAGGTACTGCTGACACAAACACACAATTTTGCGATTTATTTTGTTTTAAGTTTTATTTATTAGTTGTAATCTCGATGATTCATTTATTTTCCAAGTTTTCGTCGTTTTATAATAATACAATTAAAACTTCCGTAATAATAACATACCAACATTACCAGCTATTAATATTGCTCTCTCTCTTTATTGTCTTTGTTATGTACTTATGTCCCTTTCTTTCACGTTCTATTCATTCTTGGAATTGAAAAGTAGTACCCTACGCACTAACTTTGTCGCGTCGCCCCATTGCGTTGCCGCGTAATGGTACGGGGCGATCGTGAATTCCATATTTTGTAATTAGGTACCTTCATTTACCATTATTGATGAATAAATAAACCTCTTTACATAATAAATATTATAATATTACTTTTATGTCATTACAAATCCGAGTATTCATAATCAAATATCATTTATTTTATTTATTAGAAATAAATAATTGACCGCTCGGACAAGATCACTTCATAATAATGCTCGAAACGTTCGGGTAGTTCCGTCGTCGTTCGGTTCGCCCGACGCAAAGCGCTGCACTTTCCGCGCCATTTTGCAACCCTACTAAAATTCACGCACACATTTGCACGTGTACAGACGTCATTTGGTTTTGTAGTAGTAATAGGTAATTATTTTGCAAGTTTTGTATGAAGTGTCCGAGGTGTGGCAGTGGGGCAATTTTAGGCAGTAGGTCGATTCTGTAATATTCAAACAACAACTCGCATCTCACATCGCTATTCACTCTCACTTCGCGTAAGGTTCAAAATGACCTTGATATATTTGACACTTTGAATCGGGTTCGAGTGCGAAGTGAGCGTCGAAGTGACGGGGAAATTACCTTACAGAATGCCACTTCTTACGTCATCTCATACTTTATCTGTCAAAATCTCCCTGTCAATTTAGTTCAACTCGCTGACACGCTCGCAAGGGTGGCGCTAGTGTAAATTCGAATTATCAACCGAGTTTTTAGAACGCCAATCAAGACGGAAACTCACAGCGGATTCAGATTCGAAGGTTAGAATGAGGTCTTACAGAATCACATCGCTGGTATAATTATTATATTATATTTGCTCGTGTTCGCTTGCGAACCCACAATCTCGACCGGAGTACAGAGTTCTACACGACTACACGAGGTGTAATTAACTGTTTGTACACCAAACATAGACACTAAACAAACAATCCCGAGGGTATAGCGGTACACCACGGTTGAACGACTGTTGACCACAATATAATTGGATTCATAGATACAATCAGCAAAAGAGATAGGTATGCAGGTTATCGAAAATGGTTAAAGTTTACTCAAAAACCAATGGATGTTTTCAAATGAAATTTAATTAAGTCATTGAAATGTTTATTCTCTATTAATTTAATTTTTATTATTCAAAAACGTCCATCGGTTTCTAAGTAAACTTTAACTATATCTGACGACCCTGCATATCTCCTTTGCTAATTGTACCAATGGTACTCTAGCCGCGTTAGTAGTAACAAGGAATCCCGTCTCCCGAGAGGCAGAGTCGGTCCAATAAATACGTGGTTTATTCATGTGTAAGTTTTACAATTAATGTAAGTTCTACATCTATTATTAACACGAAAGTTTGTTAACCGACTTCAAAAAGGAGGAGGTTATCAATTCGGATGTTCATATATATTTTTTGTTTTTTTATGCATAACTTTGTCATAATACCTATATTATATAGACGGATTTGCAAAATTCTTTTTTTGTTCGAAAGGGGTTTAT
The DNA here is from genome assembly GCA_947361185.1 of Charanyca ferruginea. NCBI lineage: Eukaryota > Metazoa > Arthropoda > Insecta > Lepidoptera > Noctuidae > Charanyca > Charanyca ferruginea. The sequence goes on from OX376057.1 coordinate 34,354,661, forward strand.
GCCGAAATGGTTATGGAACCATTTAATTTCTCAAAAAAATCTCAAAATTTATATGGATAAATTTTACCAAAATTGATCCAGCCATTTTTGAGAATATCAACAAAATCCCAAAAAAATACTTAGTTGACGTTAGTTTCTTCAATCTTTGGAGGACTTACAATTTCTGTTTTAAGTGTGTCGCTGTTTCTTAATGGATTTGGATGTTAAGGCAATACTAAAAAGCGAAAAAAAAAAAGTTAAAAAAAAAAGAAAACCGCCTTCAAAAACTAAAAAGTGATAAATAACTTTAGCACAGAACACACATTACTTTACTTTCGGAAGTCGGTGGCTATACAAAACAACAAACACAAAGCCACCGCCACCGACTTCCGAAATTAAGAATGAAGGGCGAATGCAATGTAAATACTTATGTTGTGTCAGTGTGGAGTGACTAATTTCAAAATAATAAGACAGCATTTTCGATAAAAGCTCTCAGTCGGCTTGATTTCTTCCGACATTTTGAACAATTATCGTCATATTTAAAAAAAAATACATAAAACAATATCAAACTATACATATAAACCTTCCTTATGAACCACTCTCTACTGATGAAAACCGCATTAAAATCCATTGCGTAGTTTAACAGATCTAAGCGCACAAAGGGAAACGACTGTGCTTTATACTATGTAGAGATTCTGTAGGTCGATTCTGTAAAATTTAAACAACAACTCGCATCTCACATCGCTATTCACTCTCACTTCGCATAAGGTTCAAAATGACCTTGATATATTTGACACTTTGAATCGGGTTTGAGTGCGAAGTGAGCGTCGAAGTGACGGGGAAATTATCTTACAGAATGCCATTTCTTACGTCATCTCATACTTTGTCTGTCAAAATCTCCCTGTCAATTTAGTTGAACTCGCTGACACGCTCGCAATGGTGGCGCTAGTGTAGAGAATGAAATATCAAACCTAATGGCAACTACACCACAAACTCGTGCCACCCATTAGACATAAACTTAAAACTATAATATGACAAGTTTGCCCCAACATGCCCTCTGAACTCGCACTAATTGAATAGTTTCAGTTCTGAAAGCACTTTATAACGTCTCTCTTCATTACAGAATGGTTAAGAGGGTCACTGATTTTCAGTGACTTTATTTGTGCTACAGAAGTGTTAACACTTATTTTATTGCGCAGACTGACTACAATTTTAAATACTACAACTGCACTCACACATCTGCGTGAATAAGGTTGAAAATTGAAAGGATATTTGTTTTGACGATGTGATTAATCTGCGAATGGGAATTTATTTTACGGGTTTAATTAAATATGTCTGTGGTTAAACTTAAAAAAATGCAAAACTATATTGGATTCTTAAAAAAAGAATGTGGTTATCGCTGAAAATACAAAGATATACGGAGCCAAAGTTTATTTTTGTGAAGCAACTTCCACATTTTTTATTGAGAATACTTATCAAACTATTTTTTACTATTCTATTGAGTTATTTTTTTTCTTTAAACTTTCTCTGTCCACTGTATTCTTTGCGTCAGGCATTCATTGCGCTAAGTACGTCATACTCGCCTATCTAAGACACCAATTTATGAGAATACTAGCGGGCCTGGCAGACGTTGTCCTGCAGGCTGCAACCCGACTATAGCGCCACCTACCGGGTCCAATTGTGAATCTAAACCATTCTCGAATCCACTGGAACACACACAAACAAATTCAGCAAAATCAATCCAGCCGTTTAGGAAGAGTTCACTTTCATACACACGCACAGAAGATTTTTATATATAAGATTGAGGTACGACCGCGCTTTACTCAGCCCTATATTCAACTGCATCTGATTTGACTGGAAACTGACCCCAACACAGTTTGAAAAAGCTATATTTTTCAAGTATTTTTACACATCAATGACATCTTAGAAGAAAAATATTGTAAGGAAACATGGACTTCTTAGAGTCCGCCTTGAATATTTCAAAAATTTGTAATCATGTTTTAAAACAAAGTCAGAAAATAAAACGAAATGATCTTTACTCCTCATTACCCTGATATAGAATTTATTACCTAGGCAGTTTCACACACACCAAAGCTACCATTAGGGAAGTCTTTAATATTTTTTAATAGGCGATCAAAAATCAATCATGCTTTACAAAAATCTTTGTGATGCAATCATTTGAACTACTCAAAGCGCCTACGCAAAGAATCCGAGCCAAGCGCACTCTTGCGTAAAACTATTATTCAAATCACAAAAACCCAAGTTGAAAATTCAAATACGTATTTCTATTCTAGGATACGGCTTAGATAAAACATACATGAACCAAAAGAATACTTCGTTTCATAACAAAACCGAAGAATTTATTCAGAAAAGATATCCCAGGGATTTCTTTTTTAACACGTTTTTTTCATAAAAGCGACGACAAGTTTATTGAAAGTTTTTAAAATATGTATAAATAAGTATTTTCCAGATCTTGTTACTTTTGACCTTTGCTTTCTTTTGTTCTTTATAAGAAACTAATTTAGTATTTACGAAGTTATCTACTCTACACAAAAAAAATACGTATTCGAGATATTGAGATGGAAATTCTTTCAGCACTATCGTTATTGTCACAGAACTCAATAATCTACCTTAAAACTCCACGTGGACCTTTCCAGGCCTTATTTCTATCATAAGAGCCACATAATTCACTCTACAAGCCAAAACCAAAACCCAGGCCTTTATAAATCGCGAAAATTTGGCAGCAAATTCTATTTCCGTCGCTTGAAGCACCGAAAATAGGTAGGCACTAGGCAGAATGCGCCAAATCAGAAGCGGCAGTGGCGGCCATTGACACAGTCGCGTCCGATCCAATTCGCTTAAGCGCTAGTACGTAGAATACCCATTGTGTGAGGCTTTAGTGTTATTAAATCGCTTTTTGTTAACTGAGCTTTATTCCAGCGCTTCAGCGGCTTTTTGTTGAGCGCTATCGCGAACGTGCGAGTACTTTCGGTTGGATGAATTTCCATGTGAGTTCTGTTGATAAATCAATCCAAGCCAAATAATTTAATAATAGGCATTCGTGTTATGATAATAAAAAAACTATACTAATAAAGAATTTTGTGTCTTAATTTGAGGGAGAAGAAAGTCAAAGAAAATATGGATGGAATGTGTGAAAAATGATAGGTATAAAAGAAAAGCTTTTTACAAAAAAGACAACCGCCTTCAAAAACTAAAAAGTGAAAAATTACTTTAGCACAGAACACACATTGACTTTAGTTTCGAAATTCAGTGGCTTTGTTCTGTTTGTTGTTTTGTATTGCCACCGACTTTTTATTTTCCGCTTTTCAGTACCTCCTTCTCATCCAAATCTATTAAGAAGAGTATAAAAGTTAACTACTACAAAGATTGATGAAACTAAAACGTTGTCTATGTAAAATTTTAGGGTATTTGTTGATTTTTCAAAAAGTGCTGAATCAATTTGGATAAAATTTATATGGGACCACCCCAGAAGCATACCCTATCCGTAAAAAGAAGAATTTTCAAAATCGGTTTACGTTTGCCGGAGTAATCGCGTAACAAATCGCGCACATACTTAATGTAAATTTAAGACATACGGTTTTCTCATAGATGCCATTGTCAGAACCGGACCAAATTAAAATAGGACCACACGGGAAGCACTAGCTTTCAAACAAAAAAAGAATCATCAAAATCGGTTCACACAGTCCAAAGAAATCAGACAACAACCATAAAAAAAAAAAAAAAAATACAGTTGAATTGATAACCTCCTCCTTTTTTGAAGTCGGTTGAAAAGAGAGTCAGTGATAGCGTGACGGTTGAAAGTAGGGAATGGAAGAGGCTACGTTATCCCTTACTTCTATAGGTAATTTTAATTATTTGCTGTAAAAAAAGATTTGGAATACGTTAAAAAAATCACGAGTTCCAAATCCCAGGCATAACCGTTCATCGGTAGCCTAAAATACGTCCAGTTCTAGAGCATACATACATCTCAATTAAAATGTACGTGAATGATTCTCATCAGCAGAAAACAGTAACATGAGGCAAGGGCAGAAAAAATATGATGATATGTTTTAATTCAGGGTATGTAATTATGAAGTTTCCATAATTCCTAAAAACTAGCCATCCACTTATTGCCGACTCAAATAGCATGACTAAATTGGTTGCTCTCATAAGCAGAGTCTGCTTGGGTCCTCTATAATAGGTTGGCATCGCGATCATCGTCCGTGTGGTGTCGGACGTAAAGAATAGCACCATCCCATATCTTCCCGTGGGTTTCGTAAGAGGCGACTAAGGGACTTACCAGAGAATGGGCAGCAGCGTTCTCTGTGCCTCTGTAACAACCATACTGCGATCGCCAACCCGCCTGCCAAGCGTGGCGATTATGGCAAAACCCCCCCTTGGGGAGGCCTTTGTCCAGCAGTGGACGTCTTTGGGTGGAAATGATGATGATGATGATCGCGATCTGAAGGCTAATAAATTCTACTGATTAAAAACGTGTAAAATCCCTAGATTTTACACGTCGTTGAAATGATATTGCTCCTAAGCAATATCATTTCAACGACTATCAATGTCAAAATCTTGTCAGAAATGTAGGCAAAATAACTTATATTCTTTATGAGGCTTGCGATTGGCCGCAACTCAACTGATCTTAAGTGATGATGCGGCCTAAGTTGAAGCACGCTTGCCTAGAATAAACCAGATCACTCGTGCCTTGATTGAAGATACCCAGATTATATTTATCGGGGAACAGAGAGGCGGACAGTGAATTCCACAGTCTGGCAGTTCGCACAATAAATGTGGAAGTAAAGCGCTTAGTTCGAGGCCGTGAAACTTCAACCGTGTAGCCGTGATGCTTCTATGAAATGAGTAGTGGCGTTGTTTGTTAATAAACTTTAAAGTTTAACCAAAAGACAACCTTATAATAATAATATAAAACCATTTATTTTCAGGTAACAAAGACCCATAGAAAAATACCTTAACTTAAGTATACATATAACAATATAACAATTGTGTTAGTAAATAAAACTTAAAACTATGTTAGTATCACTTAGTTGCACTAAGTCTTTGCACGTTCCGGTGGCACTTGGCCGCGAAAGCGGCGGAATACCACATCCTGTGGCCAAAAGCTTTCATCCAACACCTGATGCAGGTAGCATGTTGGTATGCGCACCACAAACGCCTTAAAGTTGACGTTGCGATGCGACTCCAGCAACTGCACTCTCGGCGCGTACTTCAGCCTCTGGCGTACGTACTTCACGATGTCTTCCGCGTCAGTGGTGTAGTGGACACGGGAAATATACACCGGGGTATTCGGCTTCGCAGCACGTAGTTTTTCGTTTGGCCTTGCCGCAGCGGTTCTTACAGCTCTGCCGGCGCTTGCTCCTTCGCACCGTCACGAAGCCGTCATCATCAGCCCAGTTGTCAACGGGTCAGATGGTCGAGTCGGTCGGGCAGCGCTGCGCCACAAATTATTTGTTTCAAAAACTTTCTATTTCACAAATTAAAAAGGTAGTATTTTTGACGTGAGATTAGAATGTGTACGTTTCTAAAAGATAAAACTGCTTCCCTGATTGTGTCGCCATGGGGAATCGATGCCATCATCATATGTCTAGCCTTTTTTCAACTATGTTAGGGTCGGATTCCAGTCTAACCGGATGCCGCTGAATTTTGCTTAACATGGAGCGACTGCCTATCGGACCTCCACAACCCTTGGGTAACACGATACCTCTTGTTTATTTGTTTATTCACAAGGCGACAAGGTTTACATTATACTTAGGTTTCAACCTGATTATCACCCAAAGCGTAATCGCACGATATGAGAAGCAACAACAATAATACTGATGATTTTTTTATTTTTTTATTAGCCCTTTGTGTCCCATTGCTGGGCAAAGGCCTCCCCGAGTCATTCCAGTATTTTTTTCTTGCGCTGCCTCCACCCAGCCCTCGCAGTACACGTCTCGCCACCAGACCTGGGCAGGCCTCGGCGACGCCTACCATCTTCAGGCACCCATTGCGTGGAGACCTTTGCCCAGCGGTCGCTGTGCATGCGGCTGACGTGACCCGCCCAATCCCATTTGAGCCGGGCAGCCTTTTTGCTCACGTCTAAGATCCCTGTTTTGGAGCATAGCGTGGTGTTTCGTATTTTGTCTGTTCACCACCCAAAATGTTGCGCTCCATTGCTCTTTGGCACACTCTAAGGCGGGATTTTTGAGACTCGGTGAGCGACCAGGTCCGAACACCGTAGGTTAGGATGGGCAGGATACACATATCGATGAGCTTTCGCTTCAGGGACATTGGTAAATCGCCCTTTATTATCGTCTTCATGGACCAGCTTTTCCAGGCGTTTTCGATTCGGCGATCGATTTCCTTTCCTGCCTGTTTTCGAAAGAGATTAGCTGGCCCAAGTAAATATACTCATCGACGTAGTTTATTGATGATGATATATAATGATGATACATGTATATAATGATGATAACTATAGTAAAAAAGCTTAGCTACCAAAAATAGACATAGATTAGGGCTACAAGGTATGTGCATGCGCTCTCCTACACAGTTCTCCTTAGGCGGCAAACGTGTTGTACTAGACCAAACACGCCGGTAAATTACATACTTAATTAACACAGAGTTACAAAGTTACGTTTTTCAAAGAAGACAGTAGGTATTTAAGGGGCTATTAAACGACTTTTACAGATTTTAAACTGACAATCACGTCAAAACATGCAGTGTAAATGATTTGGAAAAAAATATATGTTAAACTAGAACATTCTCTTAATCACTTAGTAAGTGAATATTTTTAATTATATTCATATTATATAGTTTAATTAACACGTGAAGTGGTGTCTGACGCGGACAAAACATTGACAATCACACAAAATCTACCAGGTACAATTAAACGAAACTTTTTCGACTAAATTTTGAAAGTTTTGGACGCAGACTGCGTCCGTTCTGCATCAGTTTTGCGTCCAAAACTCTCAAAGTTTAGTCGAAAAAATTAAATAAAAGTAGTATTCTTTCAAAATTAAAAAAAGGCGTATACTAAAACATAGATAATAAAATTGTCTGCAAGATAGTGTAAGTTTCGGATAATTATACCTGGTAGATTTTGTGTGATTGTCAATGTTTTGTCCACGTCAGACACAACTTCACGAGTTAATTAAACTATTTAATATGAACTTAATCAAAAATATTCACTTTCTATATGATTAAGAGAATGTTCTAGTTTAACATATATTTTTTTCAAATCATTTACACTGCACATTTTGACGTGATTGTCAGTTTAAAATCTGTAAAAGTCGTTTAACAGCGCCTTAAATCAAGATTGAAGAAAAAGAGTACGTATATATGTCTTTTAACAATGGTTTAAAATGGTTGTCAGACTTTCTGACTTCTGACTACCCATAACGACTGTCAAAGATCTATGAATGACATCTGGGACCAACGCCTTAACGTGCTTTCCGAGACACGGTACTCGGTATGAAAGGAATGGACCTCGGCCACTGTAGCTTACCCTTGACCGGTCGATTCGTACCAATTTTACTTAGCCACGAACTCCTCTATGGGGTATCGATGTAATAAGGGTCATAGTACGTTCTGCTAAACCCTCTCCAGCCGACGAAGCCTCTACTTTCAAATATTCATAGGAACATTAGTTATTAGAGCTGCGCTACGCGACACAACGCTGTTTTTTCTCGGTCCAATTAAGTGCGGCCGCGTTGACCTACATACAGGTCCGGAGTCCAAGGCCCTCTCCAGATAAATGGCGGCCGCGAGAAGGGCTGCCAATCAATATGTAGGCGAACGACGCGACACGACGCGACGCCTGAAGGCTTGAAGCATATATCTTTTGGGCACCAAGAGATGTATGCTCTAGAACTGATCACAATAAGATTAGACATTTACTCAAACCTTTTTAACAGTCCGTTCAACCGATTTTGACTTATATTGCGTTGGTGGCATGACAAATAGCAACTGCATTAAACAGTTGTTATTGTAACCACTTTTTTGCCTCTAATGTCATCCTTAAGCCTACGGAATAGAAGTCAAAATCGGTTGAAGGGACTGTAAAAAAGGTTTGTGTTTATGTCTAACCTTATTGTGAACAGGGTATAGACGTATTTTAGGTTTCTAGTGAAGTAGCTTTTGACCGCGACCACGTTCTCGTGTTCTTGTTTTCGGAACCCTATTTTTTATAGTAAAACTAGCTGACCCGACAGACGTTGTCCTGTCCCGATCTAGGGGGATGAAAAAGGGGTGAAAAAGGGGGATGAAAAATAGATGTTGGCCGATTCTCAGACCTACCCTATATGCACAAAAAATTTCATCAGAATCGGTCAAGCCGTTTCGGAGGAGTACGGGAACGAAAACTGTGACACGAGAATTTTATATATTAGATATAGCGTAAAAACGTAGTTCCGAATTAGCCTTAACAAACTGAACTTTAGTTAATAATTATGTAGTGATAGTGAGTGAGTGAAGTGATAGTGAGTATAGTGACGATATTAGGGCGACTGGTAATTAATGTCCGATATTTAAACATGTGATTGTGTTCATGATAACAAACAACTTTACCAAACAAAAAATGTTTTTTTTTGTACTGATTCACTTTTACCGCAATAACACAACAGCCGTATGAAATTCACGCGCACGCACGCCTGCGACCTAAAGTGAACCAGTACAACCAGTAAATTTTTTCTTCGGGAAAGTTGTTTGTTATCATGAACACAAAGTACAGTCAACAGCAAAAGTAGATGATCAAAATCAGAAATTCAATACTTATGAACGGAGTTCGCGTCAGAACTGTGTGGCGTCGAAGTGATTCAAAAGTATGTGTGTGACAATCACATACTTTTAATAAATAAACTAGTAATCAATTATGTAAATTAGTGTTAGTAAATTAGTATTGAATTTCTGAATTTGATCATCTACTTTTGCTGTTGACTGTACCGTACTATTGTTTATTTATTTACATGTCAGAAACTGGAACGAAGGAATGACACCTATAAATAGCAGACTTTCTACTTCAGCATTTCTAAATATGGATCTTCCAGTGAATAATACTGTGATGGGGAGTTTCAAAGTCAAAGTCAAATCATTTATTTATTTCAATTGGACGATTATAAAAGGCTCTTTTGAGCATCATTTGCGATAAAACATAATTTGGTTGTCCCTTTCTAAAGGTAGTCCGATAGTAACCACCACATGTTGCAGAAGATTAAAATAACTAAACTCAAATCAATAATTTCAAATAAATCATTTACAGGCACTTTTGAATTGTCAAGGAGTCAGTAGGTCAGAAAGTTGAGGCTAGTTGCTCGTTCCAAACAGTAGGTTTCCATGGAGAAGAACGAGCAAGAAACTCCATGAACACTCTTTTAAAATTAATAGAATATTACAAAGGACAATGCCAGAAACTCTATAGATCTTTGCCCCACTCAATAAAAGTCTGATAACTAAACATTAGTAGAACTTGCGGTTTCCGTTTAAATTTAAAAACAATAATGACATTGATTATAGGTTAAATTGTATTTTAGGTAAAATGAGTTTGTGTTTTGTGGGTAGGTATTTCGTAATCCGCAAGTTCTAAAGAAAAACAATTTAGTATAGAAAGGTTCTATATTCATTACAATTATTTTCATTAATTTACTTTTTCTGTACATGTGTTACTTTTCTGTACATGGGCAGGATCTGGCATTGTCATTTAGGTTACATCACTCATGTTGAATTTACGGGACACAAATGTGAGAAAAATGTAACAAGCTGTGCACGTTAAAAGAGGTCTACAGACAATCATAAACAATTCAAAATTAATTTAAAATAACCGAGGCAGCTACGACATGACCAGTCCCAACTGACGGCGCCCGTTCACGAACATGACGCATGGATTGGCACCACTTAGCTCAACCATTTTGAAAGGAACCGAATGATCCGACACACAACCCGTAATATTCGAAAATAGTCAACTATTCCTTGGCACCATCTCTTTTTTGTTTGAGAGAACGGTGGTTATGGAACTGCCGCCGTTTCCCAAACACAATTTAACCGTTGTACTTAACAATCCGTGAACAGAAAACTTAGTAAGTATCTTTTTAAAGAATATGTGCCGTGCACTGAAGTGTCTGAGATTTGGCAAAGTTAAAGTTTATATGGAAGAGAAGTGAAGACAGCTATAATAAATAAATAAATAACATACAGTTAAATATAGACTGCTGAGCGATCACTAGGGTTATAAAACTTTTTTACAAAAAAAGACAACCGCCTTCAAAAAGCAAAAAGTTATTTTTTACTTTTCGATGGCGGTTGACTTATTTGTTTTGTTTTCGATGGCGGTTGGTTTATTTTTACGCTTTTTAGTGCCTATTTCTTATCATACAAATTAATTACGAAACGGTGACACCAAAAAAATTCAGTCATCCCTTAATTTACCACCCTTATGGGTGGAATATTTTCATGAAATTTATTTAGGACCAACTTTGAGGTATACACTATCAATTAAAAAAAAGAATCATCGAAATCGGACTACACTGAAAAAAGTTATGCGTGGTCAAACATAAAAAAAAACCTGTCGAATTGAGAACCACCTTCTTTTTTTGAAGTCTGTTGAAAAACTACCATTTGTGCAACATGAACCAGAAAATGAAACCGCCTCGGAAAGCAGGTTAACTCTATCCGAGGTTAGTTCTATGAGGTAAACCCTTGTTATTCGTAGAGTTATGACAATCGTTACGGGTAGTCAGAAGCCCAAAAATGTGACAACCAGTCCTACCAAGAGCTTACCCAGTAACTGGGCTGTGAACGTCAGATACGCAATAGCTCCATAAGCTCTGGTTCCCAGCTGCATCCAGTTAGACTGGAAACCGACCCAAACACAGTTGGTAAAAGGTTAGGCAGGTGATGAACCGTAAACAAAAACTAAAGTTTTCATTTAAAATGTTAATTAGCACGTAAATATTTCGACTCGTTCATCAAATCATGGTCACCTTGGTTGTAGGTAGGAATAATATATGAATTGAAACGAATCCGAATTTCGCATAAAATTCTCTCATATTTTCCCTGTTTCCATTTCAATAACACATATTTTCGACAGCGCGTTGCATAGTTTAATAAAAGCAGTTTCCCGGAAAAAATGGAAAATTGCTTGCCCTTGTCGAAGGAAATCAATATTGCATAAAATAACTGGTAAAAGTTGGACCTTTTGCATAAAAAGATTTAAATGTAAAGAGGACTAGGTCGATTCTGTAAAATTCAAACAACAACTCGCATCTCACATCGCTATTCACTCTCACTTCGCATAAGGTTCAAAATGACCTTGATATATTTGACACTTTGAATCGGGTTCCAGTGCGAAGTGAGCGTCGAAGTGACGGGGAAATTTCCTTACAGAATGCCACTTCTTACGTCATCTCATACTTTATCTGTCAAAATCTCCCTGTCACTTTGGTTCAACTCGCTGACACGCTCGCAAGGGTGGCGTTAGTGTAAATTCGAATTATCAACCGAGTTTTTAGAATGCCAATCAAGAAACTCACAGCGGATTTAGATTCGAAGTTTAGAATGAGGTCTTACAGAATCACACCCTAGGTCCAAACTTTCACCGTGAGCCTGGTCTACAAATTCTAGGTTGCTCAGCGTGCTATGGAGAGAGCGATGCTCGGGGTTTCTCTGGGAGACAGAATTCGCAATGAAGTCATTGGCCAGAGAACTAAAGTCACCGACATTGCGGGTAGAATCATCATGCTGTTAAGTGGGCCGGCCATGTCTGCATACGGACAGACGATGGACCAAATAAGTTTCAGACCGCGTTTGGCCAAGCGTATTTTGGGACGCCTTGCGGCATGAATTTAGGGTTGCCATATATGGCAAACCTAGTGTCGGGACGCAAAAAGAAAAATATACAGGCTGTTTGGCAGATCGACGCAAAGCTGTAAGTAATGCGCGGCTAGTATAGACTATTTATAACCATTTGAACCGAACTTGTCTTAGACGAAGTGTGATAATTTTTTTTTTCTAGCAAAATTTTAATGAATTTTGATGACAAGAACCACAATATTGCAGTTAGTTGCAAATGATGGCCAGTTTGAAAGATAATTTTAGGTGGTCTCTTTTCAGCGTTAAAATAGTTCGATCGAGTAGAATTTGTGGCGCGTGTTTGAATTGCCGTGACCGCGCGAAAAACCGGGACGTAATAGTGCTTTGTCGGGACGTCGGGACTTAGGCCCCCATGACGGTGACAGTCCCGATATATCGGGACGAATGGCAACCCTAGGCATGATGGACCGTCGATTTAAAGAAGGTGGCTGGCAGCGGATGGGTGTGTGCTGCCCATAACCAGGTTGGTTGGCGATCTCTGGGGGAGGCTTACATTCAACATGGACGGCAATAGGCTGATAGGATGAAAACCTTAAACCGTGTGAGAAATTACGCTTTTCCTTGTGGTTAAGCATAGGGTTATACGTAGTCTAATTAACACAGGCAGTCGATGAAACTTGACGATACGACGTAGTTGTTTCGGGTCTGGCTGTATGTGTACGTAAGTTTATGTTTGTAAACGCACTTACGATACAGAAGTAATTCCTGGTGTGGGGCAGCGTTTAAAAGAATACTTCAGTATCGATTAGATAGCTTATTGGAATAAAAGAAAAAGTTTCAAATAACTACTTGAAAATTGGCCACCTACTGCGATTGCCAACCTGCATCGGCCAAACATGGCGATTACGGCTGAACCCCCTCTTGGGGGAGACCTGTGCCCAGCAGTGTGGGCGTCTAAAGGTTGACATGATGATGATGACTTGAAAATTATGACTATGGAAAATATGTATTTTAATCAGGTAAAGTGCAGACGTATCATAGCAAATAGGATTTGTAAAATGTCCTTTGCAGGAAATGCCACAGACGCAAAGATAAAGGGATGCGTCACAGCGAATTAAGGTCTTGCATCCGAATCGATTTATGTGCTAAGTAAACCAATCAAAATACAAATGCAGTTTACAAACTCAGGTTCGCAGCCAATGAGAGACTAGTATTCATCACGACGAAACGAACATTCTGCTTCAAAAGTGTTTATCCGCATTGCGTCGAACCTAATACTGTACTGAATATATTGAATATCCTTTACAATATACGCAGTAGCCCTACTTGGATAAAGCTCAGTTCTTATGGCTGCCTTGGTATAACTTGCTAACTTGTGAATTAACTAGTCATATTCCTACACACTCATCTCAGATGGGTAATCTCCATAACACATATTCACTCCAATACTAACACTACAAGGAATAATTATTGTAAAATACTTAGAAAATAACCGCATTTGATAATGTGTGAGTACATAATGCATATTTCTAATTACTAATTATACAAATTATTAATATTACTAATACTAATATACTAGTTATACTAAACTAATTCATACTCATACAGCGTACTAATTCTAGTCATAACAACACATAATCTTAAGTATACTTTCATACTTTTTTAATTTAATATATGCGAAAGTAACTCTGTCTGTAACGCTTTCACGGTGAAACGGCTGAACCGATGGTGATGAAATTTGGTTTGAAAATAGCTTGAGCCCTGGTGACGGACATAGGCTACTTTTTAATCCGTGACTTTGTCTGCGATCGCGATAACCGACAAAAGTTTTTTTTTTTATTTGGGACAAGCCCGCCACACTATTCCCTAACCACTGTAACTCCTGTAAGCCAGAATCAACAGTGGCGACCACCAGAAAAGCGCCAGAGCAATGAAGCTCGACGAGTCCCAGAGAAACGATCTCGTCTTGGATCCCGCAACGAAATTAATCAGAAAAGAACAGCGGAGGAGTAAGAAAAACATATTTTCCACTTCCCTCCAAATCAAGCAGGAGACAGAACAGAACTAGGCCAATAGGCACAAAGGGACGTTTACAACTGGGAGAAACCCAGTTGCTAAGCACCACGGATTATAATTGACATAATTAATGGGCCCTAAAAAGTGAGCTGTTACATTAAATTTGATTCCAATAATAGGTATGGCAAAAACGCTTGAACGCACGAAAATTAGTTCTAGTTTCCACAAGGTCTGCATAATAAAATGCACCGGATGTAGCCTGTACACTATCCAACATAATATTGCGTTCTTTCTGCCAAAGAGTACACTCCCATAAGATATGATGTGCAGATTGTTCGTATTCACAGTCAGATGTAGAACATTGACACAAAGGCGAAGCAACAAGCTTGAAAGAAAATAATTTACTTTTAAAGTTGCCATGTCCTGTTAGAAATTGGGCAACACAGTGGTCCACCTCCAGCCATGTCCTGGCCAGCCGCTCACGAACGGATGGAAAGAACTGATGAAGGTGACGGCCCTTGCTAGAATCATCCCACCTACACTGCCACTCGGATAAAAGTTCCTCCCAGACGTCAGACCGAACCGACAAAAGCTAGTTATCTTTAAAAAATGTAACCATTTCCAAATAGGTTCTGGTATCCTGAAATACAGGCCTTATGTCTAGCTTAAGCTTCAGTCTCCCACATGTAATTATTAAACTGTAGTCGTCAATCTATTGTTCTTGTTACCATGTTAAATGTACGTTATAATGTGGTGAGAAATAAATCTTATTATTATAACATTTGTACAGTTTATAATAAGGTGCTGAAAAATACAATGTTTGTTGAAGATGTCGGAAAAAATCATGCTGTCTGGCAGCTTTACTGGCGTGCGACGCGTAATCTAAGAGTTATATATTATCGACACTACGACGGATAAAAAAGCACACAATTTAGCGATATCTATGTCAAAGGAATGAAATAGAATGAACACCTAAATATACTTTGAGATCACAAGCTCCCTTACGGAAAACCAAGCACCAAATGTAGTAAATTTTCCCATTCATATCTTAGTGAGAAAATCTATAGCTGTAGGTAAGTTAGATTAGGTTACATTTTCTTCAATATTTTATTTAAATTATAGGTAATATTAGTTACCACTGACCTTATTAAGTTTATATATTTTTTTAGTTTAGTTTGTATGTTGTCTTTTGTTATAATTTGACATCAGGTTAGGACACAAGGTTTTAATTTTGGTGAACATTTACTATCTTTAGCAATATAAAAAAAAACAATTTTGAAGTTATATTTTACTATAATCTAGTGTTAAGGCGCTTCCCTAACCAAATAACCTTGACCATATATTTCCTCTTTGCCGCAGAATCAAAATTAGCACAATTTTTGTTTTTTTTGTTATAAAAAAAGAGAAACGATCTTTTGAAATAAAATAAAACGTGAATTATAAAGATTTTTAAGTTGCCTATCTATTAATGTACTCATCACACTAATAGCACGTCAACTTTAGCAAAAGATACATGTTTTTAATTATTTTAGTCTAAAGTAAGTAGGTGTTTAAAGGGTACATAAAAAAAAAAGTGGATGTGATGATAGGATATTGAACATTAGTAATGTTTTTAGATGTAGTTTGTTTATCTTAATTAATGAGTTTAATAGCCTCTGAATAACAAAGAAAAACGCACTTTTGGTCGGGGTAGCGCCTCAAGTTAAACATAAGCCTTGAAAAAATGTAAGTAGGGTCTTAGAGGTTACGAGAATTGCTCCCCTCCCCTCCTGTCACTCAAAATCAGTTTCAAGCATCACGCAAACTATGACATACGAGAAGTTTCCTAACAGTATTTACGCACTTGAAGCGGAGACAAGTGGCTCCAATACTTGGGAACCGTTCGGAAGTAATTTGCCAAGTTGACAGCGAACGCTCCGACTGGAAGTTTCGAGGACTACCAAACACGTGTGAGTGGAGATAGGTATTGGTATATCTGATATATCTGAGTTTTAGGCCTCCGTCACAAAGTCAGCGGGAGCGGGGCGGTGGCGCGACATCGCTGTACCCGGTCTCGAAGCCCGCGGGCAGAACGCATGGCGTTAGATTCTAACGCCATGCGTTCTGCCCGCAGGCTTTTTTCGTAAAATTCTCTCTGTCGCCTTCTACGACACCCACGGGTAGAAATGGGGTGGTGCTATTCACAGCCGGCACCACACGGTTAAGTTAAAAACAGCTCTATCTACCTAAATATATGCATAGAAACGCGCCGCTCCCCGCGCCACTGCCGCCGCCGCCCCGCTTTCGCTAATTTCGTGTACGCGGTCTTAGAGACCTTTGACTTCTGTTTATTATTAGTTTCTGCTCGAGAGTTTGTCCACGTGAAAATATAGTATAACATGAAGGCTATGACACTCGGCAATAATAAATAACTTTCTATTTGTAAAAGAATTTATGTGACCATACCTTTTATATTTCAGCCTGGATTTTCCCACAGCTGGGCAAAGGCCTCTCCACTCTCCTTCCAACTCTCTCTGTTAAGGGCTAATTGGGGCCAGTCTTTTTCGAAGGAATCTAGATCATCCCGCCATCTCCGCCTGGGCCTGCCGCGATTTCGCTTGCCATGTAGAGGAACCCATTGGGTTGTACGTTTGGCCCAATGATCGTCTGACATGCGGCAGATGTGTCCAGCCCACTTCCATTTCAGCATGACAGCTTTCCGAGTGACGTCAGTTATTTTTGTAATGGAACGGATGGTGGTATTCCTAACCCGGTCTTGCGGTTTTATACCCAGAATACTCCGTTCCATACCTTTTACAAACGAAAAAACAACATGATTTTATTTATTGGGGACCAAAAGCAGTTAAATGCTAAAACTGGTGCAATGATGAAATTGTAAATAAGATAAGATAAACATACAACCCACGCATTGTCCACGAATTATTAAATAAGTTTTAATGCGGCAAAACAAAGCAGACATTAATAGGTATGAAAGAGGTTGCCGAGTTTGCGGTTACATGGTGCAGTCAAGCATTATTATTATTATTTAACTAGCTGACCATACAGACGTTGTCCTGTCCCTATCTACCTACCCTACCCCCTACTCTACCTATACCTACCTATCTCTAGGTAGGTAGGTAATGCAAATATATCCAAGGAATATAAAAAGATTCATACAAACTTTTATCCCCTATTTCATCCCCTTGGGGGTTGAATTTTGAAAAATCCTTCCTTAGTGGATGCTTTCGTCCTACCTACCTATACCTATACCTACCTACCTCTAAGTAGGTAGGTAATGCAAATATACCCAAGGAATATAAAAAGTTTCATACAAACTTTTATCCCCTATTTCACCCCCTTGGGGGTTGAATTTTGAAAAATCCTTCCTTAGTGGATGCTTTCGTCCTACCTACCTATACCTATACCTACCTACCTCTAAGTAGGTAGGTAGTTAATGCAAATATATCCAAGGAATATAAAAAGATTCATACAAACTTTTATCCCCTATTTCACCCCCTTGGGGCTTGAATTTTGAAATATCCTTCCTTAGTGGATGCTTTCGTCATATGAGGAATACATGTACATGTTCAAATTTCCCTGTGCGTTGATACATCAGTCAATCACTTTTGCCTTTTATATAGATAGATAGGGTTTCTATAGCCATACGTTTTAATTTTTGATTGGATAATGCAAATATGTCTAGGTCAATGAAGTGTGCGTTATAACGTTATACCTCCATTAACATAATATAATATAATATGTAGGGACATTTCACACACCGCCATCTGACCCCAAACTAGGGAGACCCTGTACTATGAGTGTCAGACAGCTGATATACACACACAAATATATTTTAAATACATACATATATAGATAAACAACACCCAGACACAAGGCAAACACAAGTGCTCATCACACAAATATTTACCCTGGGCGGGAATCGAACCCGCAACACGCTGCGCAGCAGTCGATCGCTCAGCCACTGCGCCAACCGTGTCGTCAATAGCTATATATATAATATTTGTGTAGATAGTATATCTGTCATGTTTTGGTTAGGAGCTAACTAGTAAATAATACCAATCAATTGACATGCTTTTTGCGACTTCCTCGTAGATTCTGTTTAGCAATTTATACTTATGACGTCACTTGGTAGTCATTTTCCAGCCCTCTTGAATCACTCCATCTATATCTATTGATGAAAACCGCATTAAAATCCGTTGCGGGACAGACGGCAGGAAGCGACATTCTTTAATAATAATAATAATAAGCCCCCTGAAACCTAACCACACGTCCCGACCGAACACCAGATCACGTGGGGGGCGGGCAACGCAAATATAATATTACTGGGCGGCTAACGTGGCTGGCAATAGTAACCCATAAACGAAATGGGTTACTACTATAATTTTAAATACCTAATTTAGTACACAATGCACTTGGCTTCGGCCCGTGCCAATTTCGACCCACACATAGATGTGAGATATTTTAAATATACCGAGAAATAATAATAATAAATCTTTATTTACGGTTGGCGCAGTGGCTGAGCGATCGACTGCTGCGCAGCGTGTTGCGGGTTCGATTCCCGCCCAGGGTAAATATTTGTGTGATGAGCACTTGTGTTTGCCTTGTGTCTGGGTGTTGTTTATCTATATATGTATGTATTTAAAATATATTTGTGTATGTATATCAGCTGTCTGACACCCATAGTACAGGGTCTCCCTAGTTTGGGGTCAGATGGCCGTGTGTGAAAATGTACCCACATATTATTATTATTATTATATTATATTATTATATTAATGGGTTAGTTACCGTATTTACTTAAAGCTATGTTAGTAGAATAAAACTAACTTACACTAATCCTAACGCTACCCTTATACAGTGATTCTGGTAAGGGCAGTCGACTCCCGCAGCAATCACTTTAAGGATGCTGTTGTCACTGCTACGCAAACGCTGCAGTAGGGTAGCCGATTTTTTGCGCATAATTGCTTGAAAGCCGTCAGTATGCGACTCCGCAAACATACCCGACGCGCTGCAGCGCCACGGCAGCCCCAACAGCATCCTAAAAGCATTATTGTACTGGAGCATTATTGTAGATGTGTAACTTTTGTCTTAAACCAACATTCGTTTAACGGAGACTTTAAATTCATGGCATCCCTTACATTTTGTGTCGAAAAGAAAGTGACAGTAAACATGTGGTTGCTTACTACCACAGATTAGAGGAACTTTTGTTATATGGCCAGCTTGGCTTTATCAGTTTAAAATCAAATAATTTAGCTTCGATTAGCTAGGTACTGGAAAACAGATTCTTTTATTGTAATTTTTTATTCAAATGCGGTCATCTGCGTAGTGGTGCTACGCCGTAGCAAATGGCTACGGCTTAGTAGTGTAGTACTATTTGTCCCTTCGCGTAGTGATTCGTCCTTTATCTGCATTTCAAAGTTGGGATCTTCTCTAAAAAACACTTGATTTTGATTTTAAACCCTGTTTAAACCAATTCAGTTGTCATGTGACTTCATAAGTATAAATTGCCATACAAAATCAATGAAAGTATGTCAATGGTTTGGTGGTGTCATCTACCGAACTTCGAAGGCGAACTGTCAAATTTTCCCAATTAAACATGAACCTTAATGATTTGTGATTAAGTTAAAAATCTATCAAAGAAATTTGATACATTGTTGTAGCTTGATATGCTGGCCTCAATACTACAATCCAGTATCTCAGATACTGGAGTGCCAGCGACGAGATAATTAATAACAACTGCGCAGAAAACTAGAACTGCAAACAATGGAACTATCCGATCTTGATATACTGCCGACTCCACTTACAATATGATCTATAACCTAAGTTATTATTTCCCTCCTGTAGTCAGTCGAGATTTCGCTTCCATTGTTAGTTGGATCTAGGGCTGTCTTCCTATTTTAATATCAGTTTATTTTGGCTTATGTTTGACGAACCTCCAGATATAGTAAATTACCTAGGTCTAGCTCCATAGGACGATCGACAGTCTAGACAAAATCGAGCCGATTGCTAAGTTACAATACCTAATTTCCTACTTAGTATAAATATGTACATATATATATTTGACTCTTTTTATACACTGCTCAGGCTCACATACTGATTCCTTGTTTGTTAAAATATAAGGAGTGGTCGTCTACTGTTTCAACATTTGTAATAATATGTGAACACTGTGTATCTATGTACATATAACTTAGTCTGTCATTCCTTAATCTGTGATACTTTGTACACACTTTCAAATACCTAGTGTTTTTATGCAAGGTACATCGTATTCACGTATAATTATATAATTCCTGTAAATGCAAATATTGTTAACATCGTTTTTAAAAGAGTAAGTATGGAGTTTCTTGCCCATTCTTCTCCATACAAAACTACCTTTTGGAATGGGCACCTAGAATCAATTTTTTTTTCTCATTTGACGTTCAAAAGTGCCTTATAATGGTCTAATTGAAATACATTTTTGGAGGTCAAAGTCAAAGTCAAAGTCAAATCGAATGGTAAATGATCACCAACATTCCCCATTTTAATGTTTAACGAACCTCCAGATATAGTAAATGACCTCCAAAAATAGTAAATGATTACCAACATTTAACCAAAGTATTAGGTATAGAAATGTATGAGTTTGACTGTAAAAAGCGATTTGGTTCTGGTAGGGGGTCGCAGTTCTAACCTAACCATGTCGAATCCGCCCCAGGGGGGACTTATGGGTCCTAAGCTTTTGTGATCATTTACTATTTTCGGTGGTGATTTGGTGACTAAGATTTGGTGATAATTTACTATTTTTGGTGGTCATTTGGTGACTAAGATTTGGTGATAATTTACTATTTTTGGTGGTAATTTGGTGACTAAGATTTGGTGATCATTTACTATTTTTGGTGGTCATTTGGTGACTAAGATTTGGTGATCATTTACTATTTTTGGTGGTAATTTGGTGACTAAGATTTGGTGATCATTTACTATTTTTGGTGGTAATTTAGTGACTAAGATTTGGTGATCATTTACTATTTTTGGTGGTAATTTGGTGACTAAGATTTGGTGATAATTTACTATTTTTGGTGGTCATTTGGTGACTAAGATTTGGTGATAATTTACTATTTTTGGTGGTCATTTGGTGACTAAGATTTGGTGATCATTTACTATTTTTGGTGGTCATTTGGTGACTAAGATTTGGTGATCATTTACTATTTTTGGTGGTCATTTGGTGACTAAGATTTGGTGATCATTTACTATTTTTGGTGGTAATTTGGTGACTAAAATTTGGTGATAATTTACTATTTTTGGTGGTCATTTGGTGACTAAGATTTGGTGATAATTTACTATTTTTGGTGGTCATTTGGTGACTAAGATTTGGTGATCATTTACTATTTTTGGTGGTCATTTGGTGACTAAGATTTGGTGGTCATTTACTATTTTTGGTGGTCATTTGGTGACTAAGATTTGGTGATCATTTACTATTTTTGGTGGTAATTTAGTGACTAAGATTTGGTGATCATTTACTATTTTTGGTGGTAATTTGGTGACTAAGATTTGGTGATCATTTACTATTTTTGGTGGTAATTTGCAAGCGTAAGCTTAACCGTCATGACTGGTCGTCGATCCGTACAGCTTTTACTAAGCCACGAGTTTCTATCCCTTATCCTATGTAACTACAAAATTTTAATTGTCTAATGTAAAATAGCACTGCACAAACTACTTACTTCTTGACAAGTGATAATACCTATACAATAGACGAGTTTTTAAACGATAATTTGTAATGATTAATGCTGCAATTAAAACTTTGAAATTGTAATTTTTATGAATATTATAATGTTAGTTTATCTTTATTAATGCAAAATTTTGTAGTAAGTACTTATATTTATTTTGCATGTTTAAATATTTGTATGTCATAAGACAAAACATAGCGTACTATTTTATATGTGTGACCTTTTTATACCTATGTTTCATAAATAAACTCTTGACTTTGACTTTATAAAGTTTAGTTACTTAACCCTTAGTAAGCGGTCCTGTCCTGAAACGGGGTACCTGTCTCGTCTTATAGTAATCCCGCGGTAAATTATTCAAGATAAATTGTACGTTACGTACTGGTTATTTACGTACTGTACGTAAATAACCAGATTTAAGTTTTGCCGTGTCTTTTTGTCATACCGACCCGATGCTGAGCTGCAAAAAGCAATTAACGTAAGAAAATCTGAATTTCCCGGGCAACCTAGTGCTTAAAATCTAAAATATGACTAGCGCGTTGTCAGAATGTTCCCCTTAATATGCTTACGTGCACGCGAAGGTATAACTCCCCCAGTATTGTTTGTCTACGCATCTGCTTACGACAGGCATCCTCAAGTGCAAAGCCTTGAGCAACACGATGCGAAGCCACACAAGTATTTTATCCCTAACATTTTTCACGAGGTCAGAAACGTTTTGTAGGTACTAGGGAGTCTCCTAAAAGCACTTCAAATTATAGGAAATATTTTGAAATCCCCTCAATGTCTGTTATACCAATATTTAAAGAAAAAATGTTTAATTAGATTATTTTTCCTCAAAGTTGTGAAACCAAATAACTTTTTTAATGGAAAAAACATTCCATAAAATCTTGTTCAACACGGTTTATTATATTAGATGTTACCATAGTAACCTGAGAGTTGGCACGACATCCCGGATTTCCTCTAATAAAAACCGGACAAGTGCGAGTCGGACTCGCCCACCGAGGGTTCTGTACATATTTGTAGGTACATATCCATACTTCTATACTAATCGATACTTTAATCTACTTAATATTATAAATGCGTTTTTTGCGACATAAACGGCCGTATCTTTTTTCATAGAGGGTTGATTTTTTTACAGCATCAAGGGACCGTAGATTTAAGTATATGGTTTTAATTTCAACTCGATACCTCCACGCGTTCCCGAGATAAAGGGTCTTGACAGACAGACAGACAGACAGACGGACAACAAAGTGATCTTATAAGGGTTCCGTTTTTTCCTTTTGAGCTACGGAACCCTAAAAAGAGCTTTTCTTTAAAATATTATATTAAACCACAATACATACCTACATATGTTTCAATGATCAAATGTTTTAATGTTTTCCGAATTATCGTATATTATAACAATGATTCTAATAATGATTGTTATCTATCTATTGTAACGTTGTATCGTTACTTTACCTGAAAACAATTTAAATCACAACCAAATATCAACAATTAACCTCACAATAACAAATAAATGTCAAATCAAACTAAAGACGTATTAATATTAGGGACGTCCTCAGTTACTATTAGCTATAGTACTAGTGAAGTCCGCCTAATTGTTGTATCCGAACGTGTGAAATGAGGAATGTTATCTATGCTAATTACTGTATTTAAGCCACGACGACGGACATTTTATTTTATTTTTATTTTATTTTATTGACATGACAGCCCTTTTTTTCGAATTCTGGCACCGGCTTCTGAAATCTGCTATCCATAGTCGTATTAAGTGTTCTTCGCCATTTTATTTTCTTGCCAGCCAGTTTTAATTGACTAATATTAGTCAAAAGTATTAAACTCACCCCCCGGGACCCCCGGGTCCCTATTTATCCCGCGGCCACGCGGGATAAGGCATCGAGCTCACTTCGGGTCTGGCAACACCACCTGCCGACCGTCACCACACCTGGAGTCTCCAGCGTGGCACACCGCTGTGATCGTCGTGCCCAAGGCTGAGCCAGGAGAGTACAGTGCTACTCCCAGGGGAGGTTGAAGGAAGATTAGTGACCGTAAACTTGCCTACTCCTTTTCTTAATATATTTTTTTATGTTGACCGGTTACGTTGGGTTTTCTTTTATATCCCCCGCATAACCCCTCCGTCACACTATCTTCAAATTATTTCAGTTTAATAGTGAAATTTTAGATTACTACGCGAGACGTTATGTAAAAATTGCTTAAGAAATAAAAAAATAAACAAGTTCATCAAGCGAGTATACAGATTTTTGAAAAATAGCGAGATAAATAAAAAAAATCTTAAATAGTTATAACATAAAATCAACATAGTATCGACCCCAAGTTTTAATAGTCCAATTTGTTAGCTGTAGTTCATCTCCTTTCAGAGAATTATCAAATAACCAATCACCTCTCAAAAATTAAAAATTAAAAAACCCCCAACGCAAAACATAAAAGCAATTATTTAAAAAGTAAAAAATAATATCTTTTGTTGAGCCATTAAATGTTTGTTCGTTGAAATGGCGCTATAATGTCGCGGCGGGGTACCGCGTAAGTCAAATCTCATTGCAAATCCATGAGTTCGCTATTTTACCTATTTAACTATTGCTGACTTAGCGGTACCCCGCCGCGATATTATAGCGCCATTTCAACGAACAAACATTTGATGGCTCAACAAAAGATATTATTTTTTACTTTTTAAATAATTGCTTTTATGTTTTGCGTTGGGGGTTTTTTTAATTTTTAATTTAATTTTTATTTGAAAATTTTTAAATGTAATTTAGTCTGGTTTTGAGAAGTTGTAGATACGTCTAAAGTTGTATTTCGTCACATGGATCTTTTTTGATATTAAAGATATCACCCTGAGAATGCGTTTGGAATATATAATTCGCCCTTTTGTGGTACCGGTCATCTTGGCCTTGAAATTTATCATAGTGTAAAGTATTCTACTAGTGAAGCCCTTTCATTTGATACCCATATTGATGGAATTGTGAAAAAATATGTGATTAGCTATTTTGTAGCGGCGGCCATCTTGGACCGATTTTCATCAAACATAGCTAAGAACACTCCCGACTAATTCACCTTTCAAATAAAAAAAACAAAAACAAAATCGGTTCATCCGTTCGGGAGCTACGATGCCACAGACAGACACACACACACACACACACACACACAGACACGTCAAACTTATAATACCCCGTCGTTTTTACGTCGGGGGTTAAAAATACAGAAGCAACGGATTTTTCTCAGTAATTTTTTTCTACGCATTTCAGTACAACATCGTTCCAGCACGTGCAAAGCCTTGAGTGACAGAATGAAGCCCCACAAGCCTCCAGAGTATAGTGTTAAATACTTGCTGACGGTAAAATTTGTATCGATCTTGGTGGCATTTGTTGACCTATTTGATGGAATTTAATGCTCTTTTTCTGGGTTAGCAGAACTTTGTATAGACCACTGTCGGAAAATGTCAGTTGGATTAAATCCTCGTTCACAAAGTAATAACTTCACGTAGGTTTGACTTTTTCAATCCATATTGTACTTTTATATTTTTTTTATTAAACAGATGACATGGAAATCCATACAAAACATTATTTTTCTATTTATATAATTAAAAATATAATTATTATGTACAAAAGGAAAGAGAGAGTGGTGTAGTTCAGGAAGTTCGGTTAAGGACAACTTCGTGGGTTTCCCCAGGAGGATTCATGGACTGGCTATTTTTTTTTTTTTTTTTTTTTTTTGAAGTCTGAAATCGACAATCTGCCTTAAGCAGGCGTGGTGATTATTACTCATGCCTTCTCTGTATGAGAAGAGACGTTTGCCCTGCAGTATTATTATTGTAATTTAAGGTAAAGTGAATCTTTTAGAAAAAAATACTAGATCAGGAATATCAAGCACAAATATGAAGATAGAAACATTATGCTCGATCGATATATAAGTAATTGTTTTAAAGCTGCTTTGCCTGCTTCAGAGCACTAATAATTACGTACCTAAGTTATTCAAGGAAACTATGTATTTTTGTGCCGTGTGGTGCAGGCCGCGAATAGCACCACCCTATTTTTACCCGTGGGTGTCGTAGAAGGCGACAGAGAGATATTGACCAAAGGATGGGCAGGAGCGTCCTTCTGAGTACCATAACACCTTCTGCGATCGCCAACACGCATCGGCCAAGCGTGGCGATTACGCTGAACCTCCTTGGGGGAGACCTATGCCCAGCAGTGGGCGTCTAAAGGTTGACATGATGATGTATTTTTGTAGGTACTAGAACGTTTGCATTTTTTTTTTATTTATGTGGGGATATTTCGCACACGGCCATCTGACCCCAAACTAGGGAGACCCTGTACTATGGGTGTCAGACAGCTGATGTACATACACAAATACATTTCAAATACATACATATATAGATAAACAACACCCAGACACAAGGCAAATACATCACACAAATATTTACCTTGGGCGGGAATCGAACCCGCAACACGCTGCGCAGCAGTCGATAGCTCAGCCACTGCGCCAACCGTGTCGTAAAATCTCTGATCCAATCATTGACTATCAAAACTAGAACGTAACACTCTTTTAAATACACTACTTTACACTACTTTTTTAGTTCAGTATGTAAAAACATCGTGAAGAAACCTAAAACTTACATAATTATTATTTCTAAAATCGCCAATCCGCCTTAATGTAGCGTGGTGATAATGCTCGTGCCTTCTCTGTATGAGAAGAGGCCTTTGCCATGCAGTGGGATAAAAATAGGCTGATAATATTATTACTATGTAAAAATAGGCAATATTATTATTAGTATGTAAACCAGATACAAGTAAAGTTATTCTTTCAATATAACAAACCATTATTGGTACTTCTACTACACATCAGAAGTCTACTCGTTTCAAAGAAAATTTGACTTGATGGCCCTTATTATACATAATGTAAAACACGCAGGAGAGCTCGTAAAACCCCTTGTGTTTCCAGTTCCAAGTATAAATATACGGAGAAAAATATATTTTAAGAACTTTTATGTTTCATGTTATTCAAATAAAAGACGTATCCTTTGATACACGCTGATATTATTGAGGACATTACGACGGTCGACTTTTAACAGGAGGTTCTTAAGAGTTCTCGATCGGTCTAACGACACAGCGAGCGTGATTAAATTTTTTTTTCATCCAACGCAATGTTCGAAAACAAACGAGTGAGTGAGAACGCGATTAGTTGGCGCGCGGAGATTTCACAAAATTGTTCCAGGGCCTTAAAGTCTGCTATTACAATAGTGTCAGAATGGTCTATCATTGGTTACATAATTGTTGATTTTGACAAGTTTGGTAATTTACTAACATAATGGTGTCATTATGACTTTCCAATTGTCAACCACTGACACGCCACTGAAAGAAATGATATAGAATGGTAATCTCGTACAAAATGACAACTGAATGACTGACTTAGGCGGTAATCTGCTAACATTTTGACAGTTGCTTTGATCAAAACCTACCATTAGAACGTCATTGTGCAGTCATTGCTTTTAATTCGACCGACCAATGATCGACCATTATGAATTTAGTAGATTACGAACTTTCAGCAAAATGACAATGGTATCGTGTTGGAATGACGAAATTAAATTATAAAAATAGCAGATTTGGCCCCCAGGAAATACATGTTTGTGAAAAAACCTTACAAATTGATAAAAATGTTTGTAATTTAGAATCTCCATTAGGTACAGGTTCTATGAAGCTGTTTTTTTTTACTTTTTCAATGTATGAGTGCATTATGAACGGCCAAAGTTCAGATGAAAATGGTGCAAAATAGCTGATTTTCAGACGTGTTTACTGAATTTACTCCAAAAAGTATTTTAGGAACCTAGACATAAACCACTAAATGTGTATTAAAAATATTTGAAGCACAATTTGTTACAACGCCGTAATCACGTACAAGCGTTTGTATGGGAACTATGACGGGAAGGCCGCCCTTAAGTTATTCGGGTCGTATTTCAAGAGGTCTGTACCTCTCAGTTGGAGTAACAAATTGATAGCGTGATGGATGACCACAACTCGTTGGCTCCCTTAGAATTAATGGTGCCACAGTCTAAAATAGATGAATGATTCCGGGAGATTGCATGAGTCGGAACTTTCCTTTAAGGGGGAATGATCAAGGGCAGCCCGTGAAATTATTTTTGTCTTACATTTTTTGCAATTTGCAGTATCAGGTCATATTTTAATTAAATAGGCACATTTACGACCTTCTCTAACTTGGAGAGTAATATTGATGATTTTAATTATTATAATTCTGTTAATGCATAGTATTTGCTACTATCGCGAATATTTTTAAGGTCCCGTGCCTCTAAAAAAAAACGGAACCCTTATAGGATCACTTTGTTGTCCGTCTGTCAAGAGGTCAAGACCCTTTATCTCGGGAACACGTAGAGGTATCGAGTTGAAACTAAAATAATATACTCAAGTCTACGGTCCCTTGATGCTGTAAAAAAATCAACACTCTATGTTAACGCAAAAAAAAATACGGCCGTTTATGTCGCAAAATTTTTATTTAAGGTACTATGTTTTAGTCCTCCCGACGACGCATCGTTAAAGTCGCTGTGGGGACTAAATATAAGCGTTTTTTTTTCAAGAATGGTAAAGGTATCTAGTTGAAATTAAAACCATATACTTAGGTCCACGGTCCCTTGAAGCAAAATCAAACTTCTAAATTAACGTGAAAAATAGAAACTGCCGTTTATGTCGCAAAAAACGTACATATCGACAGTCTCAAGGGAATTAAAATTTATAGGGTACTTTCCGTTGACTTAGAACTATGAAATTTGACAAGTAATATCGTCTTATACTATAACTACAGGGTTCAAGCTATTTTCATACCAAATTTCGTCAAAATCGATTTAACCGTTTCATCGTGGAAGCGTAACAGACAGAGTTACTTTCTCATTTATAATATTAGTATGGATATGTACCTACAAATTTGTACGGAACCCTTGGTGAGCGAGTCCGACACGCACTTGCCCGGTTTTTTTTTTATTATGTGATACTTAGCTACAAATTGCAAAAAACCTAAGAATGTATTTCGAAACTTTTTATTGACATTGAACGTTTGCTCGTCAATTCATTCTTTTTTCTTTTCTCGAAGTCTCACAAAGACTTGTTGAATATGGCGGCGGCGCTAGAGTATTTTATTTCAGACTCAATACACTTTGCTAGATTTTCGCAAAGATAATATATATTTAAAGGAAACAAAGAGAGCTCAGTTGATCCCGGTTCAATTCCGATACAATTTAAAGTTAATTCTGAGAAAATTGCTTTGAACATTGAGAGTGTAAAAGATATTGTAGTAGGTAGGTAGGTAATATGTTTTGAACCCTAAAGAGCTAGGCTGCGTACCAATAATGTAGGACTTTACTTTGTTTAGCTGTTTATTTATAGCTTATTCAAACCTTGTTTTCCATTCTATTTTCTACAGCTATCGTAAAAATTAAGGCTAAAAAATATAAAGAAAGGAAGAAAAATTTTTTTTTTGATGTTGCTACACGTTTGCTAATGAGCTCTAGAAAAATCTGTCGAAACACGATCCTTCGTTACCTACGGCTCGATTTTCATAAGGAAAACCTTAAAAAATACAAATAATATTAGATTTAGAACGTGAATAATAAATTGAAGTATTTTTTTCATTTTCATTTTAAGGGCGGAATGACCAAAGAATCTTGGCGAGATCAGTACATTCATTTGTATGAAAAAAAAAAACCAATCATTACCAGGAGTAGATTGGTATACTTGTCATATTTTTGAACCCCCACACATAATTAAAATATTTCGATATGAAACAGTTTTTCGTTTCATCTCATTGCCCATTTTGTATTTATAAAAAAAAGAAAGTGACAAGTGACATTAACAGATCTATCAAATTGGCAGGCAAATGATGTGAATCGTTGTTAACTCCGCTCCTGTCATTATTTGTGACATTATTTCAAATAAAACGATGCAATTTCAGGGTAAAAACTGCGAAACGGTGACTGTCAGTTTCACTGTTACTGTCAGCCGACGTTTCGTTCTGAAATAATATAAGCTTTTCGTTAAACTATTCACTGTTAACATCAATTTTTTTTTCGGGGTTTATAAATATTGTATTTGCCTGAAGATACTCTTTAGGTTTTAGGTACCTACCCAAGAGCATAATAATTAGAATTTCAACTTCTTTAAAGATCTTTACTTTTTTGTACAAATCCTGCCATGAGCCTTTGTATATGTCTTATCTGGGAATTAAATCACTCATTACTCTAGAATCTAGAGTTAGAGAACTTTTCGTTTTACCTTTTAATTCCGAAATTACTGTATATCCGAGAGTAAATCGGGTAAACATGTTATTCGTGATTAATATATTAACAGTTGATACCATTGAGGGCATAATTTTATATAGACATAAAATCTTGCGTTCCGTTTTTTTTTAGTTGGCCGTTTGCGTTTAGTTTTTTTTTTTTTTTTTTGTTTTTTTGACTTTGTGTATGTCATTCATCATTCATGTATCAAGTAAACGCAAACGACGTTACCTGAGAGTAAGACTAATGAGTAAAATTATTCAAGGGTTAGTTATTCTGGTATAACTCGCATTTGGTCTGCCTTATATCAAAAGAGTCAACATTTTGTGAATTTGTTTTTAACTTTCTACAACACTGTGTACCGTAGAAACTGGCTGGTGGGCCCAGATAGAAACTTATTCGTATTTAGTTTTTCCTATATCCCTATTTTTTTAACCGACTTCAAAAAAAAGGAGGTTCTCAGTTCGGCATCCGAGTATATATGTATGTGTGTATGTATGTATGTTTGTCCGCGATTATCTCCCGTTTGGCTGAACCGATTTTGATGCGGTTTTCAGAAAAGTGTTTGTTACATTCTGGAGAAGGTTTTAGTATACAACAAACAGAAATGTAATCAGCGTGTTTAAAAATAAACAACAAAAACCGGGAAGACGTTTTCGGACGTTTTTGCCGTTCCTTAATAGATTTGGGTGATAAGGAGACACTAAAAAGTGGAAAATAAAAACTAGAACGAACAAAAAAAGTGATAAATAACTTTAGCACAGAACACACATGACTTTAATTTCGGAAGTCGGTGGCAATACAAAACAACAAACAGAACAAAGCCACCGACTTCCGAAACTAAAGTCATGTGTGTTCTGTGCTAAAGTTATTTATCACTTTTTTTATTCGTACTATTTTTGAAGGCGGTTCTCTTTTTTCAAAAAAGTTTTAAATAATAGTATCCCAGTACTCAGAGATATTCTACATCGTCGTATCTATAATAATACATCGTGAAATCTACATAAACGCCTAAACGTCTGTAGGACTCCTCTGAGCTCTATGGCTGTAATCGATAACAATTAAAATAACGCGATAACAAAGATGGAGAATGCTTAAATTCTCAAGTACCTAGATTTATACCTCATAGAAGTTATAAATGTAGGTACATGAGGAGAGAGGTTCAATCTACTGATTGCTAGGCAATTTACCTAATACTTCTTATATTTCATATTTAAATTATTATTTGGTAATTCGTCTTGACAGCGCACTTATTGGACTGACAAGTCTATCCTAATTTAGTACTGGGTTTATCAATATCATCATCACTAACACAGGTTAAATTTTGTAAATGTTTTAGGGCGAATTTGATATTTATGTCGCAGAGAAAATGTACAATTAGGAATTAGATCAAATCGCTTGAGTATTCCTAAGGGATTTAGTCAAATCACGGCAGATGTTATAATAACAACTCCGCTGGGTTATATCCCTAAAGAAAGTTAGTGATTTGATCAAATCCCTAAACTGGCCTAGTTGGTTATTTCACTAAAGAAGAAGAAGGATCTCCGGAATGACTAGTCTAATAGGGTATTACACCAATTTTTGAAAAGTGTCTCAATGAAATTCTGTAGTGCTAATATGCCACCAAAAAACACACAAAAATTTTTATTCAATCGATATGTGCCATAAAATTGCATCTAAATTTTAAATTTTCAAATTTCGCGCGTAGTTTGACGAAAACGCCTCTTACTGGACGCCATATTGCTCAGCGTAAATGACGTCAGTTCGTTTTGTATCAAATGAGCTCATATTAAATATGATAATGGTATATCATTTAAAAATAATCAAAAGTATATTTTGTAATAGGTGTGATAACGAAAAAATTACGTTGGTTACGAAAATAATAAAAGTACAAAGCCTATATTACGCCAATCAGTTGACTGACAGTTGACAATTTTTTGTTTACACAGCCGTATGGCGTAATAACATGGCCGCTACTATTTCACGGTGTTTTACAACAGATTAAAAATACTGAAAACTTTAAATTGAATGTAAAAAGTTGTTTTGTTATTTTATGAACTAAAACTTACATTTTCCGACTGCTTTATGCCTAAACTGTCTCAATAACATATTTATATATTTTTTCTCGTATAGAGTAAAATACCCTATTCTGAAAATTATATCGCTTCAAGGAGTACTCCTTTTAAGGACGTTATCCCTGACGCTTACAGGCTGTTTTTCTATAAAAAAAAATCAGATCCGTAAAAGAATCACGCGGTCGAAGGTATATTGGCTATTATAGCCTAAACCACATTTTCGGCCAATGGTGCCGATTCCCTTCTTCACAAACTAAGCTAAAATTAAACAATAGGCATTTCTTACTGCCAGGCAGCTTAAGAAAAAGATGGCGACAGATAAGAGCTAAGTTAGAGATATTAAATTAGTTTTTTCCTTGAACTTCGCCGTGTTTTTAATCAATACGTTCAATAGAGCTATTCTGTTACAATCTCCCTCGGTGACACCTAGGTGAAATGAACTATCATCCGTCCCGTTGCTAGGGATTGACAAAGCAGACGGACGGATGACAGCTCACTTCACCTAGGTGTTCACCGAGGGAGATTATAACAGAATAGAAATACTGAACATTTTAGATCAACTTAAATTGACAGCTCTTATTAATATCTGTCTCTTTCTTGTTTTATTGGAGAGAAAGAGATAGAAATAGCTTAAAATAAGTTTAGTTTGTGCCCAACAGAATTGGTAACATTGTAGATAAACATCCCATCCATCATCATCAACAAATAGTTTATGGTGTAACCGTCAAATGTGCCGCAATCATCATCATCATCTGCCTAGCCTTTTCCCAAGCATTTTAGGGTCGGCTTCCAGTCTAACTGGATGCAGCTGAATACTATAGTATATGTTTACATATGCTATATTTCCCTTTTTTTATGCATGCAATCATTTTTCTCAATTGATGTTTCTATTTTGTAATACTTGTTTTCTTATGATTCATGGAATCTTTTATTCCTCCTACTGTTAGGATCCCCTGGGGACCTCCGTCCCAAAGCTAAGAGCCGACCGCGGCAGTCTTATCTTCGGCCGATCCTGTTTCCCGGCCAGGCTGTGGAGCCTGGAAATCTCTGCCACTACTTAGTGCGTCTAGGTTAGTGTTTTTTATATCTCTGTTTTTATACTCATCGCATTCTTGTGAGAGCTATTAAATTTTAACGTACAAGTCTACTTAGCTTTTTATTCCATAAAGATAGTAGACCTGTTACAATACCAGTATTTTACATGGAGCGACTGCCTATCTGACCTCCACAACCCAGTTACCGGGTACCACGATACCTCTTGGTAAGACTGGTTGTCAGAATTTCTGGCTTTCCTTAACGACTGCCAAAGATCTCCGAATGACAGCCGGGACCAACGGCTTCACGTGCTTTTCGAGGCACGGAGGGACATCATCATCATCATCATTTCAGCCGAAAGACATCCACTGCTGGACATAGGCTTCCCCAAAAGGGGGGGTTTTGCCATAATCCCCACGCTTGGCAGGCGGGTTGGCGATCGCAGTATGGTTGTTACAAAGGCACAGAGAACGCTGCTGCTCATTCTCTGTTAAGTCCCTTAGTCGCCTCTTACGACATCTACGGGAAGATATGGGATGATGCTATTCTTTACCTCCGACACCATACGGAACCGGAGCCATACGGAGGAACCTCGGTATTAAATGGATGGTCACCCATCAACAGACCAACCGCGGCAAGCGTAGCTTAACCTTTGATCAATCTATCTGCACGGCATCGAGTTCCTCATGTAACCTTATTTCCTATGATATAACTTAAACCACATTTACGGCCAGTGTCAATAAACATCCTACAATAAATAGTTTATGGTGATTGCCGTGAAATATGTGCCGTAATATAGACATTATTAGCTCGACTGTGGACTCTGTGTAAATATATCGTGTTCCTGATACAATGTTATTATCTTTGTTATGTCTTCATTGATACTGCGCTGTTTTTGTGCGTATTGATTCGTTGGTTGATGACGTTTTGGTGTGTTGGTTCGTTTTTGTCGACCGACAAAGTCGCCGTCTTCCGAAACTAAAGTCATGTGTCCTGTGCTAAAGTTATTTTCAGTTTTTAGTTTTTGAAGGCGTAGACGAAGTTTTTGTCTTTTGGTTGTTTCCTTTGGATGTACGCGACTGCAGCGCCACCTACCGGATCCAATTGTAAATCTAAACCATTCTCAAATCCACTGGAACACACACAGAAATTTTCATATAAATCGGTCCAGCCGTTTAGTAGGAGTTCACTTTCATACACACGCACAGAAGATTTTTATATACAGACTAGCGGGCCTGGCAGACGTTGTCCTGCTACCCGACTATAGCGCCACCTGCCGGGTCCAATTGTGAATCTAAACCATTCTCGAATCCACTGGAACACACACTAACAAATTCATCAAAATCGATCCAGCCGTTTAGGAAGAGTTCACTTTCATACACACGCACAGAAGATTTATATATATAAGATAATAATTTATTATTACATTAGTTGACAAATATAATAGTAAGTAGATAATTTTATAACATAACCCACTTGCTAAGCCTATCTTTAGCATAAGATATACTTTTAGATATCTCTTTTCACAACTCAACCAAAATAGAAATTGATTGGTTTTCAAATCTGCAAGCGATTATTTCGGAACAATGAATACCCTGTCACTGCTGGGGTCGGCAAACTGTCGTGTATAATTTATATCTAATTTTAGAAATTGGGTTAAATATGTCGTGATGAAACTGTTTGCAGAAATAAACGAATGGGGGAGTTATTGACAGACAGCTTTGGTAATAGGAACAATTTGTTTGACTATAAATAGAATTGATACTTTGGGGTGGATTTTTATACCTTAATTTTTATATTCTAATAGGCTTGTGTTACCAAATGTAGTAGTATTGTGTACATTTAACTAGCAACACTTAAGAGTTGGCAACACCATACCCTTCTCCTACTTACTGTAGTGTATAGGAAGGAGTCAAAAGACTGCTAGGACTCGACCATTCGATCGCTGGCGACCGACTTGAGAAGATCTATAACAAAAACCTCTGCCTGATTGACCGTTGGTCGTTTAAAGTTGGAAAATATAGTTTATAGTTAATTTAATGTATGTGAACTGATTTGATTCTAAGTCTATTTTCTTGTTGATAAATTGTATAATAAAAGTATATTATCCTGAAACCGTCGTTTTTCTGAGTCGTCTTACACTTGTGTTCGACCTAAGGTGTAAGGTGTAAGTAATCGAGTTTGTGTTACCAGCCCCGCAATCACTGGCACATCAAAATCATGGAAATCGGGAATACACCGCCGAAACCAATTACGATCCAGGTGCAATGAGTACTATCGAAACTTTTAGAGTTTTATTAAGGTGCTGGTGTTGCTTTATTTTCAGAAGTAGATTTTTTTTGGTTTTAAAGTACCAAACATTCTGATGTGATTGATCAATCTGTACTCAATCGACATCCACATTTTCACCTTATAGGTCGAATAGTTTTAAAATTTGTATCTTGCTGACATTTGCACGGCATGTACGGCAGGATATACTGAAACCATCTGCCTGAATGTAATGTATTGTATCGTATTTTAATAAATAAATGGTTATTATTCATTTTTTTTATTTTCTTTTTTTAACTGAAATTTTAATAATTTATTTATGACACCTCTAACGTAAGTTTAAATTACTTATAGCTACAACAAATCATAAAAAACAAAATAATAAAATTAATTACAATTGTAAGAAAAGGCAGGGAGCTCAAAGGGCATCAAAAAACTCGTCCACATCGCTGTCAACGGGACACGTGCCCAATTAAATGTTTCTGATTTAATTAGGTATTTACGTAGGTATGCTTGGTACCCTTGCACTTAACCATTTCCTATTCCTTTACACTAAATCCTGGAACAGAACATCTTCGAATTCTCGAGAAGCTAAACCTCTATTTCTAACTGAACATTATCTATCCTTTACCTGCAGGTGTGAGCGGCCTGTTCCGAGGTGGTATCGGTGGCGGTGGCTGGGCATTATGGTTGTCATCTGGACTGGACTGACTGGATTGACTGGACACTGCACCCTCAGAGTTGTTGTTCACTGGAGGACCTGGATCTTCCACTACTGATGACTCGATTTGCAGCTGTAAGAGAAAGTTTTGTTTAGAAATGATTTGGGAAAACTGGTATGGTGTGGGAAATTATAAATAAATAGGGGTAATTTTTGGGGGACAAATTAGGAAATTAAACAAAAAGCTTTGCATACCTTACTGTGTCATATATTAAATAAGGAAACCTAGATATAAACCACAAGATCTCTCTACGTTCGAAATATCTGGAAGAACATTTGTTATAATTATAACGCCCTAATCACGTGCGAGCGTTTGTATGGGAATTGTGACGCACTCTTAAGGCGACAATATACGCCCGCGACCTTGAGCGACCAGAGAATCGTATGCGCTGCGTCCAAAACGCTCAAAGTTTAGTCGAAAAAATTAAATAAAAGAAAGATAGATAATAAAATTATCTGTAAGATAGTAAAAGTTTCGTTTCAATATTCCTGGTAGATTTTGTGTGATTATCAATGTTTTGTCCGCATCAGACACAACTTCACGATTTAATTAAACTATTTAATATGAACTTAATTAAAAATATTCACTCATCAATATACTAAATGATTAAGAGAATGTTCTAGTTTAACATATATTATTTTCAAATCATTTACACTACACATTTTGACGTGGTTGTCAGTTCAAAATCTGCAAAAGTCGCTTGTTAGTGCCTTAACGGATTACTGTCATATAACCAAAAGCTATTGTATCTGCATAAACACAACACATACAGTCCGTGCCACGAAAGATGAGACTTGACACGGACTTGATTTGACTTGCGCAGTACTCGATTTAAAGGTCTCTTGCCTTTAAATCGAGTACTGCGCAAGTACTCTTCCTTGAGTTAAAGACCTCATGAAAACAATCCCTTATTTCAAGGACAATCGTTCATTTTGAAAGGAAAATAAAAGAAACCGGATAACTTCGTGAACAAAGAAAGAAGCCTTAACGTTACGACTGTACTTATTTGTTTTCAGAGCTATATTTAGTAGAATGTCAGGCAAAGCTGCCATTAATATGATCACGATAGAGGTAGAAAATAAAACGGAAGTTGCAGGGGTTAGCAACGCAAGTCAAGTTAATGTTTATGAAGAAAATCATCAATCATTTTATCCTTACCCCAGTTGTTGTACGATCTTTACGGAAAGATAAAAAGCGGTCAAGTGCGAGTCAGACTCCCACACAAGGGTCCCGTACTACCAATATTTGAAGAACCACAGTGTTAACAGTTTTTTTAAGAATGATATCTTTTTTTATATTGTTATAGGCTTGCGTTTGGCCGCAACTCACCTGATCTTAAGTGATGATGCGACCTAAGGTGGAGCACGCTTGCATAGGAAAATTGTGCAATTCCAAAGCACACTCTCCGAAATGTACCCGATAAAAGATCGATAGGCTGGCTGGCTGGTATAAGAACTCCCTTTGATTTGACGATAAGGTTGGCGTAATGGTTGAGCGATTGACTGCTGCGCTGCGTATTACGGGTTTGATTCCCGCACGGAACAAATATTTGTATATTACAGGTCTGGCTGTTAGTGTATGTTTGTAAACGCAACCATGACACATGATCTATTCTTACTGAGGTCAGTATTTTTTTAATGTAAGGTTATTTTATTTTTATAATTTTTGTTATAATGGCCTTAGTAACACACAAATTTTATTAAACATTTCCAATGTTTACCTATTGTGGTTCAAAAGATACAGTCGGACGGACACACAGATAGCGAAGTCTTAGTCCGAACAAGTGTGGGACCGCACCGACCGGACCGAACCACCTGCTGCGTCCTGCTGTTCCAGTGACGCTGCTGTATGTGTCTCGGCTGCACTACTCTACAAAGGTTGAGGAGGTTGTAGAGTACATCCGAATTAAGTCAAATTTTACTCTGAGGGTCGAGCGGTTGGCCTCTAGCCACAATGTGAACTTCAACTCCTTTGTGGTGAGAGTACCAACTGAGCATCTGTTGACCTTCACGAAGGAAGAATTTTGGCCGAAAGGTGTTATGTTCCGGCGCTTCCGAGGCCGGCTACCTGCTGACACCGCGCGACACACGACGCCAACTTTACGTGTGAAATAAGATATTTTTAATTATAGTTGATAAGTTTTTAATATGTATGGCTTATTCACTATATACAAATCATAAAAATCAAAATAATAAAATTATTTACAATTCTAAGAAAAAGGCAGGGAGCTCAAAGGGCATCAAAAAATCCACACCGCTGTCAACGGGACACGTGCCCAACAGGCTGGCAGCATTGCCACGTTGTATGGCAATGCTGATTCTTTGACCCAAGAATAGACCAGCCTTCGAGTCACGTGAGGAGTCGACCAGCCGTTTGGCGATGTCACGAAAAACAATATGGGCACTCGGACCCCATGGCCCTAGAGTTTCCACCCCAAACGGCTCAAATATATAGCTTCCAAGAAGGTTATTATATTTGCGCCGTTTGAGGTTTTCGGCACCTGCAGCAGCCGCCCCAGCACAACCCGTTGTGCTAGGAAGATGAGATGGCGCAAGGGTGTCGACACATGTTGCGTCCCACACCAAAGGCCTACCCAACTTCCAAGGCATTATGGTCATCCCATCTGGTCTCTTCCCATCGTCACGTGCCAACCCATTGGGTTCTAAAATAGCAGGCACCCCGGCGGTGGCAAGAGCACGACGGAGGATGTCATTGATGCTGGCGTTCCGTGCCATTCGGCCTGCGCTCCTACTGCAGGATAGGCCATGATGTCCGAGGCAGTCGACTGCTTCACCACACTGACAGCGATGTGGAGCCCCGCATGGAGCGCCCAGACGCAGGCATGTAGCGAGTCGGAAGGTATTATCACACAGCATAGTACCGATGTTGGGTGATGGAAGTGCCTGAAGCCAGAGGCCCGACTCCCACTCACCCACAGCCAGTAGGCGGGCACGCTCAGCAGAATTGGTGGACGTATGAATTAGATTATTCCGTACCAACCTGCAGAGCGGCTCATCCCACTGTCTCTGGGAAGATGGGTTCACGGGTCGATCTGTATCCGGGCAAGCCACTTTCCAGGCGTTCATCGCATCAGTCAAGCACGGCACTTCAAAGTAAGCCTGTTGGGCACGTGTCCCGTTGACAGCGATGTGGACGAGTTTTTTGATGCCCTTTGAGCTCCCTGCCTTTTTCTTAGAATTGTAAATAATATGTATTAGTTTGTTATTTGTGTATTTTATGTATGGGCCACAGTTGCCTGATAATAAAGTTATTATTATTATTATTATTTAGTATCAGCTAGGGTCCCGTTTGCTACCATGTAGGTACAGTCACCCTAAGGCAAAAGATGACAGATGAACCTTTAGTCCTAGGTAAAATATAGTTGCGAAAAATAAAGAAGAAAATAAATAGAATATTATAACGACTAGTCTTCTATTTTGGCTATGATCCAAACGTAGTTTCCTGCACATAATCGTCCAGCTTAATCATTCTAACATCCTTCTGATATTATAGATGTGAAAGTCTGTATTTTTGTTCATCAATCACGTCTTAACGGCTCATCGTATTTGGATGAAATTTGGCACACGGGTAGAGTATGACTTGGTTACCTACAACGTACGGCTGGCCGCTTTTCAATTGTTATATGAAACTACGGACTAGAAAAAAATGAAGGACTCCGCGCCACGCATATTGAAAGTGAAGCACCTTAAGTACGCCGGACCGACGCACACATAGATCGGTACGATCGGTATTTACGATATGCGTGGCTCCTATTTGGAACGTAGTTCCTTCTCGCGCGTTTCGAAAGGGGGCTAGACGGAAAAAATGTAACGACACTTTTTGCTATAGTTGTACGCCATGCGGCGTGCGCGTGTTTCTCTGTCCAGGCCAGTTATTAATTGTAAATAATAATAAATGTTGTTGTGTTGTTTGTTGTGTTGTTGTTGTGTATTGTTATGTATTGTTGTTGTTATTTGTTATTGTGTTGCTTGTTGTGTTAGTTGTTGTGTTTGTTGTTATTATTGTTGTTGTTGTGGTTGTTGTTATTATTGTTTTTGTTGTGTTTGTTGTTTTTATTGTCGTTGTTGTTGTGTTGTTGTTGTTATTGCTGTTGTTGTTGTTGTTGTTGTTGTAAATTGTAGTCGAAAGGAACTTCGTTCCATCCGGGTCTCCCTGGGTGCTTCACTTTCGATATGCGTGGCGCGGAGTCCTTCTTTTTTTTCTAGTCCGTGTATAAAACCGCATAATATCAACGCACTGACTTGTGGACAGCCGTCAACCGCTGCGGTTGTCTTGGAGCTGTGACTTTGTATATGACTATGAATTTGTAATTGCTGTCACATATAGCCATCAATATAATGGAAAAGAAATGCTTGTAATTGGCGATGACATGCGGCGGACTGCAATGGAACCGAGACGATACGGCTAGCCGGAATACGGTGAGCCGGTGCGGCAGATCGCGTCTACTGCGGTGTAGGTCTTAGGCCGGCCATACACGAACCGGTTGTAGCAGTCGGCATCGACTGCTTCAAGCTGCAACTGCATAGTGAACTACGTCTTCTACGTACACACATATACGTAGCAGCAGAAAACACCACAACAAACATACTGTCTGTTCCAAGTTGTCGTACTGTTGCACACTCCAAATCACCTATTGCTCGGATATTAGCCGCTATTAACGCTCTCCTGAACTCAAACACAGACATAGATATGCTTGCGGATGAATGGAAGACGATACTGTCAGAATGTTTGAATTTTTGCGAGAATAATGCATGACTGTGTTAAATAAATTGTATTATTTTATTTAAATAGTGTAATTGGTTTCGGCCGTTTTATTTAAAAAATAAATAAATAAATAAACGGAACCGCTCGAGCAGTCGCGACTGCTATGAGCGGTCAGCAGTGCGGTGAAATTTCGTTCGTGCAGTCAAACAGTTGCACGGCATACACTGACTGCTCGAGCAGTCTCTTCGCCCACGCCCTTTATTTCTAGCGCGCCTCCTGCCCGCGAGCTTTTTTGTTTTGCTTGTTCAGCAGTTCACACCAACTGCTCGAGCAGTTGGCATGTACTGCTCGAGCAGGTAGCAATGGTAGCTTCGGTTGACTATGACTGCTCGAGCGGTTCGTGTATGTTGATCAATGCCTATCTGCTCGAGCAGTCCGTGTATGGCCGGCCTTAGTCATAGGATACTAGGGAGTATCGCGAGCAAAAGCCAGTGGGTAATAAATAAAAATATATTCCGCTTCCTCTGTGACAGAATAAACATTATTACAGTTTGAAACTTCAGTAATATTCTACCGTATTTGAACTTTAAATTAAAAACTCTAAAGAGGTTTTAAATAGCGGTGTCCGTGATAAAACGGCCTCCCACTTCGCATTCGAGTATTTTTCTTTGCTTAAGTTAATTACGTTCAGACTTCATTATAATTACACTTAATTAAAACTTCAATGGTTTCGCAACGTTTCGCGTTTATAATAATTCTGCCTTGTAAGTTCTGTGTATAAAGAAAGACTAGAAGTTGTAACGAGTGTCTTACATAATTTTATTTCAGCTATATTTCCGATAAATATCTGTCAAATAGAAGCAGTTATAAACATGGAACAGAATTTTGTTCAAACAACAAATTAATGAGCTTTTCGTCAAAATTGAACTTCTTGTTCATACAAAATAAAGACTTATTACAACTGTTCGGAACTTGCAACTGAACAGCTCAGCACTTTTGTCTTTACGCAATTAATTAAATGCATCGACCCAAAGTGCTACGCGTTAGTACGTATTCCGCGATCGCGTAATTCAAACCAAATCTAATTACCAAATCAAATCATCTTTGTAGTGCTAACTTAAGTACTGACCATTTGTAGCTGTAGTGTTCAATATATCTTTCTAAACCATATAATTTCGTAATAATAAACCAATAACCATTCTGTTTCGATATCAAGTCCAACTAACCAAATACAACCAACCCAGAAAATAGCGTCGTAGCACCGGCTAACTCTAACTTTCTACAACAACTAATGAAGGTTGTTATTATTTAACATATTCTTCCGCATAGTTTTGACACGCGCGTTTTAGCTTTATGGGCACTTTCACTCGTTTTTTTCTATTCCCCGGAGCGACACGCCCCGCCTCTTTTCGAAACACTGTTCCTCACCTCTTCCCGCGTCAAACGTGCTCTCGAAACTGCTTTTAACTCTCGCGGCGCGTAGACACGCACACACACGCACGTATTTGTACAATCTGTTATTTTGGTAGCTGTGTAGGTAATTAAATCGTTTCGTTTGTATGGTGTATGGTGTGCTATAGATATCTGCAATACCACCAAGCCTTACAGATGCATGGCCCTCATATAAACAATGTTAAAATGTGTCATGTACCTGTGTGTATCAGCACTCATACACTTCAAACCAACACAACATAACAACACTGTTTCCCTACTTCATAAAAATCATTTTATTTACTTTCATTAATTATTTGCAACAACCAAAATGACTGTAAAATAAATGAAAATGAATTCGTGTCGTTTAAACCCGGTTTGTTCATAATAAGTGCAAAGTTTTCATCACCGACACGACACAGTTGCCGCAGTGGGTGAGCGATTGGTTGCTGCACTGCGTGTCTCGGGTTCCCGATGGATTATAGTTATTTGTTATACAAGAGTGCAAAGTTGCTTTTTAACCGCGTGTTCAATTTTGATGACCGAGCAAGGGAAGGATTCTAAAATTGAATCATGAGCGCAGCGAGTGATTCAAAATTAGAATCCTGAGCGTTAGCGAGGGTATCAAAAGAGCACGAGTTGAAAAATCTTTGCACTCGAGTGCAACACGTAACTTTTCATTCCACCTCAGCGACGAAATGACTAAATGCAAAAAAAAACGTTTACAAAGTCTGAGTTTTTAACAAATTAAAAAAAAGTTGTATGATATATTCGGCACCATAGAGGTAGCAGTAAATAGGTTTAATGTTTTTTTTTAATTCACAAACTTAGTGCACACGATGTTCTAAATTCAATTTACTTTATCCTCTAGAGAATAAAAACGGCTTTTCCACTCAGATATTGAAGATAAATTTACTTTATCCTCTAGAGAATAAAAACGGCTTTTCCACTCAGATATTGAAGATTAAAAATACTCTTTCCGAGATGGTGGGATGAAAAAATAATTATATGGTCTCCAGGAAATTGTTGCGGGTCTAGTTGTCAGAATTTATATGTTTGAAATGACTCACGATACAAGAGATATTCCTAGTGTGACGCAATGTTTTTCTTTCCTTAATACCAAAAGCTTCGATCACCGCAAAAAAGCTCCTATTTGTTTTAATGCCTTTTTTGACATTTCAACCTCCGTGGTTAAAATTACTCGAGCCCTCCCCTCCTCCCGCCCCTATTTCCGGCAGCATGCGACAACAAAACCACACGCGATGTCTTTCTGCTTCAAATTATTACGGTACCACTAAATGATTATACGGATATTCTACATTGTAATTGTGCTATGGATTTAATTAAAGCTTTACTTTAGAATCAAACTTTAGAATCAATACAACCATTCAATGGATCAAAGGACACAGCGGTTCGCGCGGTAACGATGCTGCAGACGAGCTCGCTAGAAGGGGATCGAGCACAAGCGCGGTGGGTCCGGAACCCATAGTGCCACTCCCCTTCGGTCACCTACGCACCATGGTAAGAAAATGTACCATGGCGAGTGCAGGCAGGCCAAGGAGGTTCTTCCTGCGATTGAGGGCCGCTTCACAAGGCAAGCCTTCTGACTGTCCAAACAACAGCTACGTGTGGTCACAATTGCCATAACTGGCCATGGGTCTTTCAATAAACATATTTTTGTCATAGGAGTTTCAGACAACCCGCTGTGCAGAGCCTGCATTGGGAGCAGACGAGACAGCAGCCCATGTGCTTCTGAACTGCCCTGAGGTCGCTTTATACAGGGCAAAGTACTTTGGTAACCCAGGTAACCTGCGGGAGATTGCCAGCGACGTCAAGGCGCTGCTGGCCTTTCTTGGAGAGTTCGGGTGGATCGAATGATTTACTTCCCACCTGTACGCAAAATACGCGCTGAGACGTGGAGTTGCGGACACCAGCCCACTACTACCACCACTACTAACTACTAAGTTATAAATTAAGCCACGGGAATACAAACACGGGATTAAACACACAAAAATGACACGCATACGTATAAATATTAATTTAGCTTATCACATATCGATATCCTATGTGTATACGTCTATAGGTATACCAAATTTCAGCTAATTCCATTCAGCCGTTTAAGCGCAAATGAGTAACAAACATCCAAACAAAGTAATAAAGTTTCGAATTTATAATAGTAGCAGGATCAATAAACATTAACAAAAATCTATACTTACTATAGATTGACGATTGACGATTTTGACGACACGGTTGGCTCAGTGGCTGAGCGATCGACTGCTGCGCAGCGTGTTGCGGGTTCGATTCCCGCCCAGGGTAAACATTTGTGTGATGAGCACTTGTCTTTGCCTTGTGTCTGGGTGTTGTTTATCTATATATGTATGTATTTACCAAAAAAAAATGTATTTGTGTATGTATATCAGCTGTCTGACACCCATAGTACAGGGTCTCCCTAGTTTGGGGTCAGATGGCCGTATGTGAAAATGTCCCCACATATTATTATTATTATTAATATTATAAAGCTGAAGAGTTTGTTTGTTTGGTTGAACGCGCTAATCTCAGGATCTACTGGTTTGAATTAAAAAAATCTTTTTGTGTTGGATAGTCCATTTATCGAGGAAGGCTATAGGCCCATGCGAAGCTGGGTCGGGTCGCTAGTAATCAATAATATCGGAGGAAATGGGACACTAACGGATAGCAAAAAAAAATCGGACAAAATTCATCCAAGATCTATGTTCATCATCATCATGTCAACCTTTACCCCCCAAGGGGGG
This sequence comes from Charanyca ferruginea, assembly GCA_947361185.1. Classification (NCBI taxonomy): domain Eukaryota; kingdom Metazoa; phylum Arthropoda; class Insecta; order Lepidoptera; family Noctuidae; genus Charanyca; species Charanyca ferruginea. The sequence goes on from OX376057.1 coordinate 34,399,475, forward strand.
GTTCAGCCGTAATCGCCATGCTTAGCCGATGCATATTGGCGATCGCAGTAGGTGTTATGGTACTCAGAAGGACGCTGCTGCCCAACCTCTGGTCAATATCCCTCTGTCGCCTTCTACGACACCCACGAGTAGAAATGGGGTGGTGATATTCGCGGCCGGCACCACACGACCCAAGATCTATGTTACCCTAAGTTATACTTAGCCTAAATATTTTTATAAATTTCCCGCAATAATACCCCCCCAGTGTGCCTGTATGAGACAGTCACTATGCGATGCAATCAGTTTTAAAATGATGTAAAAAAATATACATGAATTGATGCTTTTCTACCAAGAGAAAGAATCTATATAAATCAAAATCACAGTACTAAGACCCTTGTGGGGTGGACAGTAATTTATCAACGGCGCAGGCTCCTCCAGTAACCACAGTAGCCTTTCGAGAAAAGACAGGGCCAATGAACTGTGAGCCTTACGAAAAACGTTCCTTGGTTCCGGTCACAGACGCTGAACTTTGTATAATTCCGTTGGGATTTGCGTTTGGTTAACTAAATCGGCAAAAACATGATTAACTACTGGATTTCATTGGGATGAAATCTCTTTAATGGAGGTTGTAGATAGTTAGCTTCAGTTCAGTCGTGTAAACGCGTAAATGATATCATAACTATGCGGTTCTGTTTTAGAATGTAATGGCTTGAAGAGACCAGAAGAAATGACCATATACCTTGGAAGTTGTGTAGAGATTTGTCGACGTAAGTACGCTACTTACGTAATAATAATAATCATATAACTAATTTTTTTTGCACGAAAGCATCTCAACTTTTTTTCGTGCTGGGGCGGCTGCTGCCTGTGCCGAAAACCTGTAAATATATTACAACATTCTTGGAAGTTATCTATTTGATAACCCGAATAGCCCCCCATGGGCCCATGGCCCGCTATGGGGCCCAATACTCACTTTGTTTGGGGGGGGGGGGGTTTGAGCGGTTTGTCGACTTTTCACGTGACCATACATTGCATTGCTATACAACGTAGTAATGCTGCCAGCCTTTTGGGCCTCTTGTCCCATTAAGAACCATGCAGACGAGTTTTTTGAAGACCTATTAATTCTCTGAACTATTTCTTTTTTACGAAAAAGACAACAATAACCAAAAACTAAAAAAAATAGTTGTATGTAAAGTTGGTTTACAGACGAAAGTTTTACGTGATAACGTCATAAAGAAACATAATGGCTAAATAATGGCTTCGGTCGAGGTGGGCGGAGCTTATTGCTTGGGCCGATCGTGCCTCTCTATCGCTTGTTCCGCGCTCTCGCTTGCACGCTACGGCTTAGGCGAAACGTGACACTTTTTCGTGCGTGCAGCCGGTGTTTATCGATTTTTATAAAACGCTCACGTCAAAAACAACATTAATTTTGCAAGTCTGCGAATTTGGTTCTGTTTGTAGTTTTGTATTGCCACCGACTTCCTTCTTTTTGTCAAAAAGTTTTTATTACCACTTATCACCCAAACGGTAACACCAAATCATTCCTTAATTTTCCACCCTTAGAGGTGGAATATTTTCATGAAATTAATATTAAACCAACTTTGAGATAAACTAAGTAAGTATTCAAAATAACTAAAATAAGCGCTATATCTTGCCCCCAGCGGCATACAAATATTCTAATTATAATTTTAATTTATTAAAATAATTGGTAAAAAAATATGAAAACATTCAAAATTAATAATAAAAATCAATTATAACTGCAACAAATTAAAAATGCATCGTCACATAATCATTTGTTTTACATTAATAAAAATTAAAATAAATTCAACCAAATAACAGAACATTAAATTAAATAATGAAATTAATTAAAAAAATGAAAACAAAAAAAATGTCATTACAATTTATCTTCCAGCTTGATTGACTGTATATTAAGTTTTCTCGGCTAGCTAATTTAGAAGAGCCTTTTTGAAATGGTCGAATTGAAAACCACCTCTCATTTTGGAGTCGGTTAATAATGTCACTAAAATCTTTCTCGTCCGCAGAGGAAAGGCCCAGTGTTCCAGCAGTTAAACAGAGGTTACATAAGTCCCTTTGTGAATTATATTTCTGCGGCATTCCGTCATAACAACTAATTTACAATTTGCATGCGATGTAAAGTGCTGCCATTTACAATGCTTGTATTAAAAATTACAGTACTTTGTAAAAAATGCTACCGCGTCGCTTTTTCAGCATTGCGTGCAAACCTTCAACCTATATAATGTTTTGTTATAAAGGTTTTTTGTGTCTCTCTATTTATAAAACTGTTTTACAGACAAAAGACAATTGTATTTCATTCAAAACATTATCGGTTTGAATTTGAACCTTTTTTGTATTATTTTTATATTGCTGTGTACAAAAAACAAACATGTTAACGATCGGTACAATTTTGGTTTGTCATTTTACGTGATTGTGGCGGTTAAAACTTAAAAAGAGGTAAAGTTTGTTAATTTTTGATTTTTTTTATTTATAAAAGGTAATATTCCATTGTGAAGTGTGGTTATGTTTTAATGGTACTTACTTATACAAAATTTTCACACAGACGAAGTCACGAACAGATACTAGTTACCACAAAAAATAATTTCAGACTAAAGTAGTAAAGAAACTAGTGTTAGTACTTCATCTACCAAAGAAACATTACTTTAAACCTACGCCCCAGTGGCATGTAGGCGTATCCAATGTCTCAGTATGGGGCTGTCCCTATCTTCTATAGTTTTTAGGATGCCGTTGGCGCTGGCACGCACCCTGCTCGTGAAAGAAAGAAGAATGAAGTTACCATCTAACCGGCCAGTAATGACCCTTCCCTAATCGATTCGCGCGTTCCTGAGGCGATAAACCGTTTGTCCAACAGATAGAGGTAATATTTCTGTCATAATATATAGCCAGAATGTGAGAAAAAGGTACGTGATATCATTAAGGATGACAGGGATATTAATTTCTCCTGTACCGAAATCAGCTTTGTACCTTCAAGATGTGATGAAGGTTTTAGGAATTAGCAAAAGTATTTATTCATTTAAGTGCACTTGAAGTGAGCTGTCATCCCAAAGGATTGACCGCTTACATTAAGCTCACTATGACACGCCAGAAAGAGGCTAACTAGCGACATGAAAGAGCATGAACAAGAACTTTCCCGTATGGAAGAGAGCATTTCCCGGTCGGTCTATCATCGACGCAAGCATGATTGAAAAATGTTTTGCCTCTTCCAACGCAAAGTTCGAAAACAAACAAGTGAGTGAGAACGCGATAATATCGCACGCGGAGATTTTTTTAAACTTGTTTCAGGAAAATACGTGTTTTAAAGAAGTGTTGCAAGTTTTTGGTAAAATGTTTGTAATTTAAAATCTTCATAACAGGTTTTCTTCACTTTTTCCATGTATGAGTACATTATGTACGGCCAAAGTTCAGATAAAATTTGTGCTTGAAACTGATTTTTAGACATTCCAAACGAATAGTTATAAGTTACTGCAACATTTAGCATCACTGCACAGAACTTTGCTCACGCTAGCAAAACCTTCATGCTCGAACTCCTGAAATTCAATTGATTAGAAGTTACCTACCCAAAAGGAAGTTAAACGATTAATAACAGTGAATGATCATGAAAGTTTAGTTTTGGTGCAGTGTACTGAGTAAAGGAAGATGCTCACTGAACGCAAAGTATAATGCTGCTTCGGCTACTTTACAAAGTTTTATTGGAACGAAGTTCCTTATCGCGCGTTGTGAAAGGGGGCTAGACGGAAAAAATTCTTACGAAAAGTTGTCACGACATGCTATAATAAGCTAAATTGAATCGTTGGAACTGTCAAATAGAGTTCACTATTAGTTGAATGGCGGCTTTTCTATGAAAATATTGGAGCGAATTAAAACCTTATTTTTACACATTAACCGTGAAATTCGGTTGCACATAGCTCCTATTGTCCGGTTGGGCACCAGCCTATACGTTTCTCAGAATAATTTTATCATATCTAGTTTGGTAAAATTTAAATTTTTAACCGTTTACGTTTACAAAATAAAGTCCGAATTCGCTTTTCGTAGAATATGTTTATGTATTTAAAGGCGGCGCGGCGAACTCTTTGAACTAGGTACCTACGGCGATATATTTAGTACCTAAGTTTATTCGCTCAAAAATATTATTATAACTTCAAAAAAATAAAATTTTATTACAATTCCTTCACTAATTAATCGAAAGGAACTTCGTTCCATCCGGGTGTCCCTTGACACCTCTCAAGTTTTTTTACTCTAAACCTCTTTTGCGCAACTTGTTACTTTTTAGCTTCATCAAGCACAATTGCCAGGTTAGTATACCTACTAGAATTCGCTGTTTTCGTTCAATCAATCATTGTGATAAAAATAGTTACTTAGTAAAAATGCTTGTCATTATTTGTGCGTGCGCCAAAGGCTGAAATACGCGCCGTAATGTCAACTTTAAGGCGTTTGTGGTGCGCATACCAACATGCTACCTGCATCAGGTGATAGAAGAAAACTTTTGGCCACGGGATGTGATATTCCATCGCTTTCGCAGACAAGTGCCACCGGAACGCACAAAGGCTTTAGTGATACTAACATAGTTTTAAGTTTTATTTACTTACTCAATTCTTATATTGTTATACATAGGTATACTTAGTTTAAGGTATTATCTATGGCCTTTGTGACCTGAAAATAAATGGTTTAGTATTATTTTCGCATCCCTATAAAAGAAGCGTGTTTTGCAAGTCTAGTACGGAACCCTGCGTGTGTTAATTCGACTAGGGTATTACACCCATTTTTGAAAAGTGGCTCAATGAAATTCTGTAGTGCTAATATGCCTCCAAAAAAAACACAAAATTTTTATTCAATCGATAAGTGCCATAAAAGTGCATCTACATTTTATTTTTTTTAATTTCGCGCGTAGTTTGACGAAAACGCCTCTTACTGGACGTCATATTGCTCAGCGTAAATGACGTCAGATCGTTTTGTATCAAATGCGCTACTATTAAATATGATAATTGTATATAATTTAAAAATAATTAAAAGCATATTTTGTAATAGATGTAATAATGAAAAAATTACGTTAGTTACGAAAATAATAAAAGTACAAAGCCTATATTACGCCAATCGGTTGGCTGACAGTTGACAATTTTTTGTTTACACAGCCGTACGGCGTAATAACATGGCCGCTACTATTTCATGGTGTTTCATAACAGGTTAAATACTGAAAACTTTGAATTGAATTTAAAAATTGGTTTTGTTATTTTGTGAACTAAAACTTACATTTTCCGACTGCTTTATGCCTAAACTGTCTCAATAACATATTTATAGATTTTTTCTCGTATAGAGTAAAATCCGTATTGACGGGATTCTTTTCAAATGTACGTGTAACATGTAATTGTTTAATTAAATGCTGGTGAACTCAGGCCTAAATCTGGTTGGTACTAGACAACTTAGCTTTAGATTATGCATCGTTCAACTATCACTTCAACACGCTATGCAAATGCTGACGTGACGTTTACTTCGACGTCAGACTAACGTTAGCATACTTAACGTCTGACTTTGAGCAACTTTTAGACTACGAATTTTAGTGCAGTTTGGAATTTTCTTTTATTGCCAGGATTTTAGAACGCTTGTTGTCACGGAATAGTGTACAGTCATGCATTTATTGATTTGGTAAGCATAAATTACCTGAATCTCTTCACTGTGTATTTCCTTTGAATGTCTACGAAAATAATATGAAAATTATGGAGAAGTACAACAAGCAATTTATTTTCGCAATTACTTGTGAAATAATTACAACAATTTTCCCTTTTTCAGATTTTTGACAATATAATCTTACTTCCAAAGGTTAAATTCGTCAGACATACCTTGTCGGCTCAAATCAATGCCACGTTCCGGTTTGTTAGATTTACAGTTTCTGAACTATGAACAATTTACATAAATAAAAAAATAAAAGTCAATTGCCTTATGTATGAGACCAGCTCAAACGAATTTTGTTGTGTTTGTAATTAAACGGACAAGGTTTTTATGAAAGATTTTCTTGGAAAATCCGCCGGGTAGCTAGTAGAAAGGCTTCTTGTTCTTGTATTCGTGTATTCTTGTATAAAAATCTTACCTGTGCGAAGCCAGAGAGGGTAAACAGTGAAAAATAAAAATATTGAATTATGCAATATCATTTTTCTCTACATAGTCAGCATCCGAGTACAGAGACCGACATAAGTCTTGGCTGTACGCTCAGAACATCCGACGTATCTTAAATATGATCCTTAAGCTGCTCGTTACAACGCCCAAGGGCAAAGAAAGGATGCCCATTATGTAGCCGGAAAGTACACATTTCAACTCCATAAGGAAAATAACCCTATTCATAATAATATAAAGTCTATATTGCGCCAAAAGAAAGTATAAAGCATCCGGACATAAACGAGAGCTACCCTTATTTATTATTAGACGAAATGTTTCTGTCTGTCAGTACGTTAGTGAGCTTATAAAGCTAAGCCAGTTATCATGAGTTTTCGTTGGTTGATATACAAGTTCATACTACTCCATACTGCGAAAGTAACTCTAACTAAGTAACTAAGTTACGCTTTCACGATGAAACGGCTTAACCGATTTTGATAAAATTTAGCATGAAGATAGCTTGAAGCCTGGGGAAGGACATAGGCTACTTTTTAATCCGCAACTTCGTGTGCATCCGCGATAACCGAAATTCACGTGGATGATGTCGCGGGCGAAACCTAGTAATGATATATATTTCCTCTGACTAGGCACAGCAGCAAATGTTTAAATAAATAAATAAATAAATATCTTGGGACAACTCACACACGGTCATCTGGACCCAAGCTAAGCAGAGCTTGTGTTATGGTAACCAGACAACTGATATACATACTTATATAATTTATAAATACATAAATATTATAGATAACCCTGCCAGCGAGCCCATACAACAGATAGTATTATTATTATTGATGACACGGTTGGCGCAGTGGCTGAGCGATCGACTGCTGCGCAGCGTGTTGCGGGTTCGATTCCCCCCAGGGTAAATATTTGTGTGATGAACACTTGTTGGCCTTGTGTCTGGGTGTTGTTTATCTATCTTCTTAGATATAAAAATATTCTGTGCGTGTGTATGAAGGTGAACTCCTTCTAAACGGCTGGATCAATTTTGATGAAATTTTTGGTGTGTGTTCCAGTGAATTCGAGAATGGTTTATATTCACAATTGGACGCGGTAGGTGGCGCTGCAGTCGAGTTGTAGGACATTTTTATTTTAAGGGCAGGACTACGTCTGCCAAGCCCGCTATATATGTATGTATTTAAATGTATTTGTGTATGAATATCAGCTGTCTGACACCCATAGTACAGGGTCTCCCTAGTCTGGGGTCAGATGGCCATGTGTGAAAATGTCCCCACATATTATTATTATACATCAGATGTGACAGAATTTAGCCTTCTTTGACTACATTTTAAATACAAAAAATGTAATCATATAAAGTCACATACACAAACAACCAAACATGGAACAAGTATCTGTAGGCCATACAAATATTGGTTTCGTACGGAAATCGGACCCGCAGCAACCAACCGCTCTGACAATTTTTTTTTCTTTTTTTTTCCGGCGTGTAGAATCCTCATGGATGTCCTCCGCCCTAGGGCGGGCGGAGGGGTCTGTCAGACTCTTACTGACTAAAAACCACCCCGGTGTTCCATCTCACACCTACGTCGGGAGTCGCGGGAACTGGAGATACTTCCACAACTCCCGACTGGTGCCGGCCCGCTTGGGCGATTCAGTGAGGTGTTAGACTCCCCCTAGAGGGACGCGCGTGGAACACTACGCGCCCCACCTCGGGTCCTGATGTATGCGGGGACCCCTGGACCCATTTAAGGGGGCCGGAAGAGGGCGTTATCCGCCCTCCGCTGACGCCCGGTGCGCCAGCTGCGGGCCGGGAGGTAGGTAGAGAGGTAGAGAGGTAGAGCTGGGAGGTAGAGATCTCCCTCCTCCTTTCCGTTGCCTTCTTCTGCGACATGACACTTTCGCAGAAGGAAACCACCGCGTCCTAGAACTCTGCGCTGCCGACCATCGACTCGATTACGGCCAGCAGCGACAGGTCACTGGTTACTTCTGAGACGAGGGCACGGCGGGGCTGCGCCCAAACCGCTCCGATACTGCGCCAACCTACACCCAACCATAAATTCGAAAAGATGATGTTAGGTGAAGTTCATCCATTAAATATTTCAGGTACCAAGGGCCGCCGGTGTCTCTATAAAATTAAATCATTCATAACCCATTGCAGACGAAACTCCATATACACACCCAGAGCATATCAAAGTCCAATAAAGAACGTAACATACCGGTCGGCGATCATAAACGATGTTTTACGACGGTCGCCGAAGGTACGCCGATTCGCGTTTTATTTCCGCGTTCCAGAACCAATTAGGGCGTTTTTGATGACTGCAATGAACGTTGCGGTAAACGGTAAAACCTGCACGTTAAGTATAAATAACGTACGGTTATTACCGGCCAGTTTTATAATGGAGTGGTCAAAATGGCCAAATGTTTTTGACGGCACGATGGCTGAGCGATTGGCTGCTGCGTTGAATGTCGTGCCCAAGAAGCTTATAAATAAAAGTGGAGGCAACACTCTAAATACCTAAGTGAAACCAACTGTGGGCAGACGCTCTCTTTCTGAATGCATACATAAGATAAAGAAAACACACACACTGTCTCGTTTTTAAAAAGGAAAGCATTGTGAAGAAACCTAAACTTATAATAATCAGCCTTCTGCTTTGAGCAAGCGTAGTGATCAATGCTCGTGTCTTCTCTGTATGAGAAGAGGTTTTTGTCCTGCAGCGGGATAATAAAAGGCATTATTTAATAGAATTTGTGAGGTGAGATTACATTTTACTGTGCAAAAACCTTTTATAGGCATCTATGTTCTTAAAACCAAAGCATTAAATAAAATATAGATCATCATCATCATATCAGCCTACATAGGCCTCCCCCAGAGATCGCCAACCAACACGGTCTTGGGCAGCCCGCATCCATCCGCTGCCAGCCACCTTCTTCAAATCGGTCCATCGTGCTGCAGGGCGTCCCACACTACGCTTGCCTAAACGCTTGTCTGCTCCATCTACCGTCTGTTCGTCTGCAGACGTGGCCGGCCCACTTCCACTTCAGCGTGCTGATTCGACGCGCAATGTCGGTGACTTTAGTTCTCTGGCGAATGACTTCATTACGAATTCTATCCACCAGAGAAACCCCGAGCATCGCTCTCTCCATAGCACACTGAGCAACCTTGAATTTGTGGACCAGGCCCACGGTGAGTGTCCACGTTTCAGCTCCGTAAGTCATTACGGGTAGGACGCACTGGTTAAAGACCCTGGTGTTAAGGGATTGTGGGATCTAATCGAAAATATAGATACCTCGGAAATTCACGATACCAATCCGTTATTTTATTGAAACGGTAGTTTCATAATCTGTTTTTACTTGGAGAAGCTAGCGTTCTACTTTTATATAAGAGATCCAAGAGAATCTGCTGTAAATAACATTAATGGGTCCCGACCACGGTCCCGACTTACATCACAGTTAATTACAGTCTAGAGGAAATAGATCTGTTTGATTCGTGTGGGTGTAAGGCGATGTAGATAGACGTGCCAAGAGGCCCATTGACAACGACCTTGCTCCAGAGCCTTGAACATCGCTGCATTGTTGCCAGCCTATCTGTCTTTTATCGGGTACATTTCGGAGAGTTTGCTTTGGAATTACACAACTTAATTCCCTTATCTCCATTCCGTCATCTGATGAGCGGACATACGGCGAAGCGTCTATACGGTTGAAGTTCCACAGTCTCGAACCAAGCGGTTTGCTTCCACATTTATTGTGCCAACTGCCAGACTGTGGTATTCATCTTCTTTATTCCAACTAAGTTGAAGCTGGCTGCAAGCCAGCTTCAACTTAGTTGGAATTCTTGGAATCTTACCGGTAGCAGCTGAATACCAGTATTTTACATGAAAGGACTGCTATCTGACATCCACAACCCATGCAGTTACTGGGTAACACGATACCTCTTGGTAAAACTGGTTGTCATACTTTCTGGTTTCTGACTACCCATAACGGCTTTACGTGCTGTCCGGTACCTACGGATGGGTTTCCACAGGCCACCTGCGACAAACGTAGCTTAGCCACGACCGAAGTCGTGTGGTGCCGGTTGCGAATAGCACCACCCCATGTCTACCCGTAGGTGTCGTAGAAGGCGACAGAGGGATATTGACAGAGGATGGGCAGCAGCGTCCTTTTGAGTACCATAACACCTACTGCGATCGCCAACATGCATCGGCCAAGCATGGTGATTACGGCTGAACCCCCTCTTGTGGGAGACCTATGCCTAGCAGTGGGCGTTTAAAGGTTGACATCGATTTGTTCGGCTTTTATTTAGCCACGAGCACTTTATGTTCGTTTAATTTTACACGACAAGCACCATACTATCACCCATTGATATGAGCAAGGCTTTGAAACTAAATAAACTGGTTTTTCCAATTTAAAAAAGTATCTAATTTACGTTGTTTGCTCAGCGCGCCCGTGCTTAGACGCTCTGAATAAAGATCGAATCTGAAACACGTGTATTCCACCGTACGTAGGAACGGTATCATCCAATTGCATCTTAGCACTAAAATTTACATTCTACATAATGTTATAAACTTCGGAAGAATACAGTTTTTTGTATACCTAAGTAGGTTAATGGATATCCTAGTAAACCCCTGTAAAATTCAAAGAACAACTAGCATCTCACATCTATTCACTCTCACTTCGCATAAGGTTCAAAATGACCTTGATATATTTGACAGTTTGAATCGGTTTCGATTGCGAAGTGAGCGTCGAAGTGACGGGGAAATTTCCTTACAGAATGCCACTTCTTACGTCATCACATATTTTATCGGTCAAAATCTCTCTGTCAATTTAGTTCAACTCGCTGACACGTTCGTAAGGGTGGCGCTAGTGTAAATTCGAATTATCGACCGAGTTTTTAGAATGCCAATCAAGAAACTCACAGCGGATTCAGATTCGAAGTTTAGAATGAGGTGTCACAGAATCACACCCCTGTATCTTATAGAATAGTATATACGAACTAGATGATAGAAGAAGAAATATATTCAGGCTGGCCTAATTCACTGTGAATTCAGGTAACAATACTCATGAATACAAACAAACAACAAACTCGGAAATTACGAACAATGTGAACTGCAATTTTTTTTTCATATTTCATTTATGGCCCGGCATAAAAGTTGTTTATATATTTATGAGTTACTAACCAAAGACGAACCAGCCAGCGATGGAAACGCGTGGCGCGGCGTGTTGTGGCTTCCAGCGACCGAAAAGTTAAACCGAAATCGTTTGGACATGGACATGTGAAGAGAAGGGATGAAACGCTTGTGGCCAAAAGAGTTATAAATATAAATGTGGATAGAGAGGGACAGGAAGGCCAAAAAGGAGATTGACGGATTGTGTAAAGAATTATATAAATGAAAAGGAATTCAGTGAAAATGTAGGCCTATAGCTGGCGATACATACAGTTCAGCTGTTCTGCCTACTTATTATGTTTCTCTATGATCTGCGCCGAACAAGGAACAACGGAACATCGACTGGCACGGCGCGAATGGAAAAAGTAATGACGACTGACATTACATTTCCCATTCGCGCCGTGTTTTAAATATAATTTGATTATTTGAAGTAATAAACCTAATTATTGTTAGAGCTGTGTTTATTTGAAGAGTTCTCAACAATTGCCAAATATACACTAGACTAAAAAAAACATAACGGTTGACAGGACGAAATGGATGAAGAAAACGTATATGCACCAACACCATGTAACATGGGATAAGATATTGCCCTTATTAACCTCCTAAAAGATCAGACTGTTTAGACGTTCTAAGCATGAGACTATCTCCTAAAAGGATAGATTCTACTATTCTTCTACTATTCTATTCTATTCTGAAATCCTCAATCCGCCTTGAGCGCACGTGATGATCAATGCTCGTTCCTTCTCTGTATGAGAAGAGGCCTTTGACCTGCAGTGGGGAAAAAATAGGCTGGAATTATTATTTTATTATTAGCTGACCTGCTTGCCATATAAATTACTAGCACAAAATATAGAGGTTACAGAAGGACCGCTCCTAGGCTGCCATCTACTAAATAAACTTGCTAGACTCACTAGGGCTGCTACTGTATTGACTCTGTAGGTTTTATTTGTGACACTATGTTTTATTGACACTGGTTGGAACTCTTTGCAATTTTTTAGTACAAAATTTGTTTGTTATGAAATGGCAATGTCTCTCATTTATTCATTTAGACAACACTGATAGTCAAGACTGAAGTCTGCTTGCGTGTGCGTAGTTTGTTCTGAGTGGTCTCTTTGCTCGGACGCGCCGTAGCCACGTACTTTGTGTTACTAGCACTTTGCCCGCCACTACCTCCGCGTGAATTTTCTCCAGGATCCCTTATTTTTTTACTTGATAAATATAGCGTATGTTACTCAAGGATAATGTAGCTTTCCATTGGTGAAAGAATTTTTTAAATACGGACAGTAGTTTTTGAGTTAAATCTTGGCAAACAAACAAACAAATCTTTCTTCTTTATAATAATAACAATATCACTACATTTATTATAAAACAGTCCCCCGCCTCGTCTGTCCCTATGTATGCTTAGATCTTTAAAACTACGCAACGGATTTTGATGCGGATTATAATACATGCATATTATAGTAGAAGGAAACCGAGAAATTCCAAGAGGTGAGGTGAGGTTGTAATTAACGTATTTTTGTGCGCTAACATTGCAAACGCTGGCTAAACCTTACGAGTTATATCAAATTAATGTACTGCGGAATTGTATATCTTAAAAAGATCGATGAAAAAGTCCGCGATGGTATATGTTTATCTCTTAAGGATAACCCACAGTAACCATTTTTATCTTTTACATATTATAAATAAGATATGGGTTACTTACCAAGCTATTTTAAACAATACAGTTTTATTCCTTACCAAATTAAATTTCTTAGATACATTACGCATTTCATGTAGATCAAAATTGCCCTTTACAGCATATCATTAAAATCAATATATTAGAAGATATCACAGTGTTAAAAAGCGGGGGTAGAGCGGCTGGCGCTTCGATTTGAGAGTTGAGTGTTTTTCACATGGCCAAATATGTTGCTCTTTGAAGAGTAATTCTAAAGAAAACAAGTTTGTGTTGTCTAATGACAAAAAACTGTGAGCGTTGTATATAAAGACATTCTGTAGTATATTTAGTATCACCATTGCATCCGTGCAAAGCCGGGGCGGGTCGCTAGTTAATTGTATAAATTAAAAATAGCCTACGACCTATTCTCAGACCTACCATAATATCAACCTTTAGACGCCCATTGCTGGGCATAGGTCTCCCCCAAGGGGGGTTCAGCCGTAATCGCCATGCTTGGCCGATGCATGTTGGCGATCGCAGTAGGTGTTATGGCACTCAGAAGGACGCTGCTGCCCATCCTCTGGTCAATATCCCTCTGTCGCCTCCTGACCTAACAAATATACACATTTTATACCAGAGTTCGTTAACAAGCACAATGGCATGAGATTTTTATATATAAGACTAGCTGACGACGGGTCAGCTAGTCTCCAGAGTTAGTCTGTTAGTTGTCTTGTCAATTGATTTTTCAATTTTCTCACCGTATAAACCTTCCCTGGACTTCCACGAATATTTCAACGTCAAAATTATTCAAATTGGTCCAGCCGTTCTCGACTTTTAGCGAGACGAACGAACAACGATTCATTTTTATTATATAGAAGATTAGATTACTTCTACTACCTAAATGCGACACAGATTTCAACCCGAATAAAAGGTCCGAGATATCTCGAGAGTTCTCGACGTTTGGCAACAGTATGGAAGTATGGAGTAGTCTTGAGTGCGCTGGCATGCCAGTAATGTACCTACTAAGCGTGCCACTTGACGCCACACCGAATAAAATCGACTTAGGAAATAGAAACTGTATTTTCATGAACATTTCTCCTTAGGAATGAAACCTAGAATAAATGGTAGGAGACGGTTTATTTTTAGAACGAGGTTTGTTGATACTTTACTATCTTATGCTCGCGAATTCATCTGTTTAGATTTAAGAATTAAGTTACGTCTTAAATTATCCCACCAGAACACACACAGGGTAAAAAATATCCTTTATTAGTTAAATCAATTTCCATTCCAGGCAAGGCAAGATAAGGCAATAACCGCACAGAAAACACCTGGAAGCTACTGGTCTATAAAGGAACAGTTAAAAGGTACTCTACCAATGTCACTGAAGCGCAAGCTAATGGACATGGTGTATTCTTCCCATCTTGACCTATGGAGCACAGACTTGGTCTTTAAATAACATCCAAAAGTCCAAACTTAAGGGTTACGAATGGGGGACATTTTCACACACGGCCATCTGACCCCAAACTAGGGAGACCCTGTACTATGGGTGTCAGACAGCTGATATACATACACAAATACATTTTTTTTTGTAAATACATACATATATAAATAAACAACTCCCAGACACAAGGCAAACACAAGTGCTCATCACACAAATGTTTATCCTGGGCGGGAATCGAACCCGCAACACGCTGCGCAGCAGTCGATCGCTCAGCCGCTGCGCCAACCGTGTCGTCATAATCGTCGAATATGCTATGGAGCGCAGCATGCTTGGTGTTAAATTAACCGACCGCATTCAAAATCCCATATTACGCTCCAAAACACATATCGTTGACGTGCCACAAAAGGCTGACCAGCTTAAATGGGACTGGGCTGGATATGTCTGCCCCCTGCAGAACGACCGAACGGCCCATAAATGACAAAATTGGTGCCCTTAATTGGCGAGACGGGGCCGCAGTACCACCACGAAACCACGAAAGAGATGGCGGGACGATTTTAATGGCTTCCTTAAGGGCGCGTATTCGATTTAGCGAACCCCCTCTTGGGGAGACCTATGCCCAGCAGTGGGTGTCTAAAGGTTGACATGATGATGATGATGATGATGATTCGATTTAGCGCAACTCAAAATCACGACTGCTATAATATATATGATTGCTAGAACATCGTAGCAGCATTGCCGCACGCTAGTACAATACAATGGTCTGTTTTTGTGTGTGAGCGAGGATGTATGAGCACGAATCATTGAAATTGATCGACAAGCGATTACGCGCGGGGCTTTATGGTGTTTTTTAAAATAATTGTCTAAAATAAATGAGTTCATATAACGGACTGAAAAATATTCTGTTGATTAAGCATAACCTTTGTTTTCATAAAATAAATAGGTATATCAGTTATGTTTTCATACAAATACTGGTAAAAAAAATGTCATAGTGAACCGATTTTGTACTTTTTTAACATTGTTTTTTGAAGTTATATTGAAGTTATACTTCTTTAGGCGCGTTATGAAAAAATGATGAGAGTGAAATTTTACGATGCGCGCGCACAGCGTCACACAAAATTCTCACGGGAGTAATTGTAAACAACGCCATCTCTGACGTACATGCTGAACTACTTACTGCCTTCGTTGCTATTTTGTGACTCGAAGAAGTATAACTTCTCACGCGCGTACATAAGTACACACTGAATTTTTTAATAACTGATAGTAATATATTCGTAACTTTGTAATCTACTTTAAGACTGTATATCCTGTTGGAAAAACGCATAAAACATAATATTTTGGCATACAGTAATGGTTGTATTCGTCCTGAAAGTTAACTCGACGTCTATTTTCGTAAAACGCTTTGAAGGGATTGTCTTCGCTCTATAACAACATGATTAAAAATTATACTTTTACTCTGTAGTTCTCTAAATCAAGACTTAATCTTTCTAAATACGTAATTTTATTCCAATAATCTGCTCACATCATTACAATATAGATCTGGGGAAAACGCGAAAATATGAAGTTTTCGTCACGAAGACTGCGAAAATTCGAGACCGATGGAAGAAATAGAGGGAGGCCTTTGCTCTGCAGTGGGATAGTACGGAATAAATATAATAATAATAGGTAAATCAATCCCACTTATTGGACAGCCGTTTAAGGATAACAAACAAACACGTATTCTCACAAACTAACACGTTTATATCGACATGTTATTATTATGAAATGTTTACTCTCAGTCATGTCGCAAACTCCTTGGAAATAGGCAATACACGAATGTTTTCCGATCGTGTGTCGATTTTAATGATATTTTCTTTATTTACCCTTATTTTTTGGATTCCATGGACTGATCGACTCAAAGCAATAAGTGCTTAGGTACCTACTACTTATTATCTGATATGATTATTTTCATAGGTAATGTTTAAGGGTCGAGAGGAGACAAATGAACAAATCTTTTTTTAGGGGTCGAGGGGTCGAAAGTGGACTAAACGCTTTTACCTTTATTATTATGCCATAAGCTTTTGCCCGCCACTTCCACCCCTTGAGATTTCTTGCAATTACCTAATTATATTACTACATACTCAGATTATGAAACTCAAGGCAGATAGAGCGCGCGGAACACTGAGAGTGAAGCCAAAAAAGTAAATACAAATTCTAAAGCGAATACCTACCACATCGTGATTGTATTCGCTTTTGAATTTTTATTTGTATTTTTATTTGTTTTTATTAACGATGTGTAGGATACTGACTCGTGTCACTACAGCACGAAGAGCGTTATAGGTATTCAGTATTGAATTTGTATTTGCTTTTTTGGCTTCACTCTCATGTTCCGCGCGGTCTATCTGCCTTTTGTTTCATAATCTGAGACTACATATTATAAAACAAAGTTCCCCGCCGCGTCTGTCTGTCCCTATGTATGCTTAGATCTTTAAAACTGCGCAACGGATTTTTATGCGGGTTTTTTTAATAGATAGAGTGATTCAAGAGGAAGGTTAGTATATAATTTGTCAAGCGGGCAAAGCCGCGGGTATAAGCTAATTGTTTATAAAATATAGCCTATAGTACACAGAACAATGGTAGCTTACTATTAGCAAAAAAATCTTGACTGATCAATAAAATATCAAAAATATGGAATCAAAGAACTTCAATCAATCTGTTTATTAAAAGATATAACTACAAGTTAAATACAATGTATTGTAATACACAACAACTGAATATTCGGTCTTTGATTCACAACAATGAAGTTACACAGGTTTCTTTGTTGATAATGTTAACCAATGCTATTGACTTTTCCAATTGTTCAACTTCAAAATCTATTGTGTCAAAATTCTAGCTAAACGACAAAAAAAAAACCGTAATAATAGGACCTGTGCCGACTAGAGGCACAGCGAATTTTGATGTGACGAAATTTAATATACCTTCACATCGCGATATTAATATATTTGAAATTTCAAACCCTTACTGTAGGTCGATTCTGTAAAATTCGAACAACAACTCGCATCTACACATCGCTATTCACTCTCACTTCGCATAAGGTTTAAAATGACCTTGATATATTTGACACTTTGAATCGGGTTCCAGTGCGAAGTGAGCGTCGAAGTGACGGGGAAATTACCTTACAGAATGTCACTTGTTACGTCATCTCATACTTTACCTGTCCAAAACCTCCCTGTCAATTCAGTTCAACTGGCGGACATGCTCGCAAGGGTGGCGCTAGTGTAAATTTGAATTATCAACCGAGTTTTTAGAATGCCAATCAAGAAACTCACAGCGGATTCAGATTCGAAGTTTAGAATGAGGTCTTACAGAATCACACCCCTGAAACGACATCGTATAGGATTTGATTTTGAAACTACAACTATAATCATTGAAATTAAAACTATAACGTAAGGTGTATTACGCTGTGGTTCATAAAAAACCAAAGTCAAAGTCAAAGCATTTATTTTAATTCAATTACAATTCAAAAGTGCCTGTAAATGGTTTAATTGAAATAAATGTTTTGACTTTGACTTTGGTTTTGAACTCTCTGGAGTTGAAGCTAGTTGCTCGTTCCAAAACGTAGGTAGGTCTCTATGGAGAAGAACGAGCAAGAAACTCCACGGACACTCTTTTAAATCAAGTTTTTTACAAAGTCTGGTTACATGATTTTTGTTGCTTCTATCGGTGAAAACTATGAAGGCAATCTAACAATACAAAACACAAAAAGAAGCAAGATAAAGTCCATGGCAGATAAGACCTGACCAATCTCTACTGACCTGACAAACATGACTCGTGAATCAGTACCATTCAGCTCAACCATTTTGAAGGGAGCCGAATGATCCAACATACGCGCCACCACCAGCGAGACATTTGAGCGAGCATGACAATGCTCCCAACCGCCATGTTAATTTTTGCCAAATATATAGGTATTAATATATTTAGTAAATGGCTCCATGGTATTCACATTTACAAAATTGAAATAATGCTGCTAAATTATACAATACTAAGGTTTCCAAAGTATATTATTTTATCATATGAAGTGTGATAAGTAAATAATTTAAAAATATATATCATCCTCTTCTTCCAATTTGGAAATTCCCTAACCGTTACATAAATAGCCGTGCGTCCGCATAGACTTAAAAATTAAGCTAAAGGATAAAATTATCTCACGCAAAACGAAAACGGGATAAAAATTATCCTGCATCAAGCTAGATCAACATCTATAATTATGTGTACCAAATTTTAGCTAATTCCATTCAGCCATAAAAGCGTAAAAGAGTAACAAATATTCATCCATTCATTGTCTTAAAATTTCACGTTTATAATAATAGTAATAGCAGTAGAAATTTTTGTTCTATTTTGACGTGATAACGTCTTATAAATCTGCCTGAGCCTGAGCGTGCAAGCGAGAGCGCGGAACAAGCGATAGAGAGGCACGATCGGCCCAAGCGTCTACAATAAGCTCCACCCACCTCAACGGAAGCCATTATTTGCTTATGTTATATATTATGTTAGCCATTATGTTTCTTTATGACGTTATCACGTAAAACTATCGTCCGTAAACCGACTTTACAGACAACCAATTTTTTGTAACTAGCTACCCGGCCCTGCTTTGCATTGGTGCAATGTAAATCCAAATACGTATAAACCTTCCTCTTGAATCACTCTATCTATTGCTTAAAACTGCATTAAAATCTGTTGCGGAGTTTAAAAGATCTAAGCGATCACACAGCGGGAGCGACATTGTTTTATACTATGTAAAGATTGTTGTATATTTTTTGTTTTAGTGTGAAAATTTTACTTCATAATAAGGCTAACAATATTTCAGGCTTTTGAGAAAAAAAAATAGATTTGTGTGCCATAGCTACGTCGGCATGATTTTTAATGACATTTTCAACTTAATCGGTCAGCCAATTTGCACAAAACCATAATTAATGTTATACCTAAATCCTCATTTTGAATCACTCTATCTATTCATAAAAACCGCGTTGAAAAGATGAAGTGTACAAAGGGACAGACGGCGGAGAGCGAATTTTTCTATATTTGCTATGTAGAGAATAGTAAATGTTTTAACCTCGCAACGCACTCACAGGGCCAGGCCCTCAGAGGGAACAGACGCACTTCAACGGTACCCCTCGGGCTCCCTTATACAGGTCAATATGAGGCCGAGAGCCCGTGACGTCAACCGTGACGTCAGAGCCTTAGGGCGGGAATACACGGGCAGCTCGACTTGATCAACTAGCCTCAACTTTCTGACTAACTCCTTGACAATTCAAAAGTAATAATAATAATAATATGTAGGGACATTTTCACACATGGCCATCTGACCCCAAACTAGGGAGACCCTGTACTATGGGTGTCAGACAGCTGATATACATACCTACACAAATTCTTTTTTTTTTCTATAAAGATAAACAACACCCAGACACAAGGCAAACACAAGTGCTTATCACACAATTGTTTACCCTGGGTGGGAATCGAACCCACAACACGCTGCGCAGCAGTCGAACGCTCAGCCACTGCACCAAAGTGCCTGTAAATGGTTTATTTGAAATAAATGATTTGAGTTTGATCGGTAAGGAATTTATGGAATGCGTCAGGAACGAATATGAGAGAAATATAATAATTAGAGAACTAAATACAAATAGGTTAGACTTAGGCTATTTTCATAATTTTCTGGCTCGACCTATGTCCCGTGAAGCTAAAATGATATTTACATTAGTTAATATTTAAAGCACTGTTTATGTTTATTTTTAGTTATTTGTTTGTAAGTTAACTTAAGATTACGTTATGATGGGACTGGCATGAACTGTGTTCAAAAGTTCCTTAAAATAATAAAGATTAAAAAAAAATGGAATTTATAAACATAGAGCAGCCATTGATAACCGCTGCAGCCGTCGGTTTCAACTGCTAGGACAATCACAGGTGGGCAGGAGTCGCTCTCGACACGGTGGTGGGATGAAAAGGATAACTACTCAAGAGCAGTCGACAGTTCAAGAAGTCAGTGTATCAAAACGGTCAGTGTATCAATATAGGCAAACTGCTTGAGCGTACAATGAAATTTCACCGCACTGCTGACCGCCCAGAGCAGTCGCAACTGTTTGAGAGCACCAAGTACATAAGGTTGCGGCGCGCCCGAGCAGAGAGACCACTCAGAACAAACCACCATTTTTAGCACGCACACATTGACATTACATTTATTGGCATTCGTTTCAAGCAGACGTCAATCTCGAATATCACGTGTTGTCTAAATTAATAAATGAGATACATTGACATTTCATGACAAACAGGAAAATTTTGTTATAAAAAAATACAAAGAGTTCCAACCAATGTCAATAATAAAACCTACAGAGTCAATACAGTAGCAGCCCTAGTGAGTTTGGCAAGTTTAGGTAATAATTTTTGAAAATGGCGGGAACGGACTTTCTGTAACCTCTATATTTTGTGTTGAGAGGTTCCATGTATGTATGGAATACGTGTGTGAGTGTGTGTATAAATAGAAAACTACTGTTCACTATGCAGTCAGGATCGACTACTTTAAGCTGCCCGTGTATGGCCGGCCTTAGAGCGGACTGACACTTCTCTTACCTATACTGTCAAAAGCGGAGTTCGCATTTGTTTTTACCCGACTACGGCAAAGCCAAAGGAGGGTTATGATTTTGACAGGCTATGTATGTATGTATGTATGTATGTATGTACGTATGTTCATCTGTTCGCTCATAGCTCCTAAACTACTTATCAGAACTGAACAAATGAGGTATCGTTAGAAGCGTCTTGATTGTCCGCTGGTTATAGGCTATATGACGTGTCACAGAATCCAATGTAGCGCCCTCTGGCGGACAAAAAACCAAGATAAAAAAAAAATATGAAGACAAGCATACCGTGTTTGGTATCATTGGAAAGGGGTTCACTAGTACCTTTCAAATATAAAATATTTAGTTGTGACTTATCACAAAATATTTAAAAAAAGGAAAGATAAAAAAATAAATTAAGATACGCATACCGTGTTTGGTATCATTGGAAAGGGGTTCACTAGTACCTTTCAAATATATAATACTTAGCTGTGACTTGTTAATAAAATATTCGAACTTTGAAAACTGATATATTTCAACAAAGTAAGCATAACATACTTCGTGTATAATTCACACGTGTGCTTAGTGAGATGTTGCTTGGTAAACTAGCTCTTACTCGCAATTTCAGCAAATCTTTCCTCTTTATAATATTAGTATAGCAATGCAATTCTGTAAGAAATCACTCGCGAATTCGAATCCTATCTCATTTCCGATTTCACTTACCTGAAGTGAAAAGTATTTGGTATTCGCTAAAATAGTAACGTAGTAATAATTCGCTTCACCTATGTTGTCACTCAATGGCGCTGGCGTAGTTTTTATCGAGTTACAGAATACCTAAAACAGTTTTCACCGCGGAAACAGGAGTGAGACCTAAAGTTAGTTCTTACAGAATAACATAGCTGATTACAATCGGTTTAGTAGTTTTAAAGTGATATGGTATCAAACAGACAGTACTTTCGCATTTATAGTGTGGATGGAAATATTGTATAGAGATTTATTGAGTCTAATGAAAGAAAATATTATATGCGGAAACTTTTCTACAGTAAATTCAGATTCTAATGTCGCTACGATCTTTGCGAGAGCCTGTTTGGCTCTGATCCTTGAAAATACCGGAAAGGTTATTTTTGTATGAAAATATCAATAAAATAGAATGTGTCGTTCAGTGTAAATTGCACCCATGCGTAGCCGGGGTAGGTCGCTGTTAGAGCCTTGACTCTGATCCTTGTTCAAAGAGAGAGAAGAAATCTATCTATCTTCATTTTCTACTATCTATATACATTTAAAAATTGGTATGTTCGTAATCGTTACGATAAAGTTTGTGTAACAGAAAATATTTGAAAAAAACGCCGGAAATATATTTTGTACAATTCCAAGAAAAAGACAGGGGAGCCCAAAGGGCATCAAAAAACTCGTCCACACCGTCAACGGGACACGTGCCCAACAGGCTGGCAGCATTGCCACGTTGTACGACAATGCTGATTCTTTGACCCAAGAATAGACCAGCCTTCGGGTCACGTGAAGTCGACCAGCCGCTTGGCGATGTCACGAAAAAAAATATGGGCACTCGGACCCCATGGCCCTAGAGTTTCTACCCCAAACGGCTCAAATATATAGCTTCCAAGAAGGCTATTATATTTGCGCCCTTAAGAAAAATGTGGCGTTCAGTGTAATTTGCTCCCATGCGAAGCCGGCACAGGTAGCTTAATATATTAAATGTTCTGAAGTAGACGGATCATATCCTGTTCAAAACTTTCTAAAAGGTATTGTTTGGTAGCTGTAAGACGCAATCAAAAGGTAATTTTCCGCCGATCAGACGATATTGCCTGTCTTGCAGTTCCAATGGTTAATGTTGACCATTTGTTTTCAAAGTCAAAGTCAAAGTCAAAGCTTTTATTTCAATTAAACCATTTGCAGGCACTTTTGAATAGTCCAAAAAAAATTGAAGCTAGTTGCTCGTTCCAAAACGTAGGGTAGGTCTCTATGGAGAAGAACGAGCAAGAAACTCCACGGACACTCTTTTCAATCAAGCTTTTACAAAATCCAGGCTACATTATTCTTGTTGCTTCTATATGTGAAAACAATGTAAGTGAAGAGAAACCCAAAACATTCTAATTAAAATTAGAATGTTTTGGATTTTATACTTCAGTGGCAATATTGTAACTATTTCGATAACAAGTTCTGTGACATCAGCCATAGTTTTTAGATTTGCGTATCTAAAGGGTGCCAACTACTAAGGCCCCGTTGTCTGTCCGTCCATCAAAGTCAAAGCGCTTTTACCAATTAAGCCAAGTACAAGCATTTTTGAATGGGGTACTTGACACCACCAATCAATTGACATACTTTTTATGAGCTGTCAAATCAAGATTCCTCCATAGATTTTGTATGACAATAGCGGCCTGTGACGTCACTTATTTACCAACTCAATTGACTTACTATTAATTGATTTCAAAGCAACATAAAATCGAATTTTACAGTTAATTGAAAATTAATCGGGTTTTCGGGGCTAAAATAAAGAGTATTTTAAGATAAGTTGTATTTAGGAACTATTGGTTAATGGTGTCAACAACTCAATTGTCTAGGCGTCAGTTTGTTAGACAGAAAGTTGAAGCTCTCGTTCCAAAGCGTAGGTAGATCTCTATAGAGAAGAACAAGCAAGAAACATAACGGACACTCTTTTAAATAAAGTTTTTACAAAATACTGGTTAGATTATTCTTGTTGCTTCTATATTTGACAAAGTAGTAAGAGCCATACAAAACATTTGAAAATTAAAAATAATGATTTTAACCACGGTAGTTAAAAAAATAGCATTCTAAACTGACAGCGCCAGTTCACGAACATAAGGCGCGGTTCAGCACCATTTAGCTCAACCCAACCTTTTCAACCGTAATACATAGACACTTGAAATGTTATTACTGTGGTCGCTTTAATCTAAAATAAATTAAAAAATAACAAAAAAGACAACCGCTTTCAAAAAGTAAAAAATAACTTTCAATTCGCAAGTCGGCGGCTTTGGTTTTGCTTGTTGTTTTGTATTGCCACCGACTTGCGAATTGAATTGAAAGTTATTTTTTACTACTTAAAGGCGGTTGTCTTTTTTGTAAAAAAAATTTTTTTCGCTGTTTAGTGCCTGCTTCTCATCATAAAAATGAAATACGAAACAGCGACACCAAAATAAATCTGTCACCCCTTAATTTTCAACCCTTAGGGGTGAAATATTTTCTTGAAATTTATATAGGACCAAATTTGAGGTATACTCCATCAATTAAAAAAAGAATCATCGAAATCGGACTACACTGAAAAAAGTTATGCGTAGTCAAACATAAAAATAAATATATAAAAAATAAAAAAATGTACATAAAATGAAAACTACTGGACCAAACAATGTTACAATTTTATGGGACCAAATGGCAACTAATCCGCATCAAACTAAAGAAGAATCACGTAAATCGGATCATAAATCTCAGAGTAATCGATGTACATACATAAAAAATAAACCAACCGAATTGAGAACCTCCTCCTTTTTGAAGTCGGTTAATGAATCGTTGTTCGTTAGTCTCGCTAAAACTCGAGAATGGCTGGATAGATTTGGCTAATTTTGGATTTGAAATATTTGTGGTAGAAGAAAAATCAATTTACAGGACAACCTCTGTCGGGTCAGCTAGTATTAAATAATAATATTGAACACTTAAAAATAATGAAAGGGGATTTCTATACAAGAAGCGTGTTTTCTTTGTATGTAGTTTAAAATATTGTTGTATGGTACCGAACTCATGGCCGATTTTCTTTACACTTGAATTGCCAATACAATCTCCTTCGTTTCACTTCGTTCGAAAAATGCCAGTACCTATCTATTTCAAATACACAAGCTCTTAAACCTGACCGTTTTTACGATAGGAAAGTTCTTGGGTATCACAGATCAATCACCGGAACGACCCGCACTTGTTGCGCGGGTCAGAAACACTTCCAATCCATCAACAGTATTAAATCTGACGAAGTACTCCAAGCTCAAAAATAAAGACGCAAAAAGTTGTACGAGTGGAGGTTTTGTGTTCAGAAATTGTGTTATGTATTTTCAGCTACTTGTTGTGTACTTTCAACGTAACAGTGATGTCATCACCAAGAAGCTTATAGGTAAAAGTGGAGGCAATCACTGGACACGTAAGTGTAACCAACTGTGGGTAGGCGCTCTCTTTCTGAATGCATACATAAGAACGAGACAGTGATATGTGGTTTCTTTATCTTATGTATGCATTCAGAAAGAGAGCGAACGCCCACCGTTGGTTTCACTTAGGTATTTGGAGTGTTGCCTCCATTTTTACCTTTAAGCTTCTTGATCATCAACTGCCTAGCCTTTTCCCAACTGTGTTGGGGCGGATTCCAGTCTAACCGTATGAAGCTGAATACCAGTGCTTTACATGAAGCGACTGCCTACCTGGCCTCCACAACCCAGTTACTGGGTAACACGATACCCGATACCAACTGGTTGTCAGATTTTCTAGCTTCTGACTACATATAACTACTTTTTTTATAAATGGGACAAGCCCGCCCCACTATACCTCGACCACTACAACTCTTGAAAGTCAGAATCAACAGTGGCGACCACCAGAAAAGCGCCAAAGCAATGAAGCTCGACGAGTCCCGGAGAAACATTACAAATAACATGGATCCCGGAACGAAATTAATCAGAAAAGAACAGCGAAGGAGTAAGAATCTGGAAGCACGGCAGTGCCCCCGCCAGGACGAGTCAAGCGAAGCGCTAGTAGGGCACTACCTACCTTTTCTCGAAACGCTTCGTCGTTTTTTTGAACCCTCATAACTTGGGTTTGGATTATGTCAGATAAACAAAATTCTCGGGTTAAGATGTAAATAATTGACTTATTAAAAATATAAAGTTTCAATTGCATAGGTCTTATACTTTAGATTGTATTTATATCTTCCGGCGGTGGCTTTGAGTTTGTTGTTTTGTATTGCCACCGACTTCCGAAAGTAAAGTAATGTGTGTTCTGTGCTAAAGTTATTTATCACTTTATAGTTTTTGAAGACGGTTTTCCTTTTTTTCAAAAAACTTTTTAACCAAATCCTTAACGTCCAAATCCATTAAGAAACGGCGACACACTTAAAAGAGATTATCTCTTTTAAGTGTGTCGCCGTTTCTCCTAAGTCTAAATCCTCCAAAGATTGAAGAAACTAAAACGTCGTCTAAGTATTTTTTTTGGGAATTTGTTGATTTTCTCAAAAAGGGCTATATAAATTTTGGTAAAATTTGTATGGGACCATTTCGGAATAAACCCCTTTCGAACAAAAAATACGTCTATATAAGACAGAGTTATGCCCGAACAAACATGAAAAAAATAATACAAACATTCGAATTGATCACCTCCTCCTTTTTGAAGTCGGTTAAAAAACCCCGATTTCGTCACTGACTCACTCACTGATGGTCATCAAAATTCTGAGGTATGACGTTTGAAAGTGTCACCCTTTCCCTGTCCCATGAGCCACCTAAGGTTCATCACATAAGTTGATTGTTTGACAATTATGTCTGCTTTGCGGAAATTTAATACAATATAATATAAAATAATATGTAGGGACATTTCACACACGGCCATCTGACCCCAAACTAGGGAGACCCTGTACTGTGGGTGTCAGACAGCTGATATACATACACAAATATATTTTAAATACATACATATATAGAGCGTTAATGGTCTAATTGAAAGAACATTTTTACTTTAACTTACTCGACTTTTGTCTGCATCCGTGAAAACAGACGCTCACGAATAATTACGTAAAGTTTTTATTATAAAAGAAACCTTCGGTACAAATTGTAATTTGACTAAAAACCGATTGTATACCTAAGTCTTAAACAATAAGGTTCTTTGTTACCTGATACTATTTTGTTCTTACATCAAAGAGGTTTAAGTGTAAAATAATCCGAGCTTGTAATTAAAGTTGAAGCAACGCGAAATTGTTAAGGACTTACGAGTAAACTTTGAATGTTGTTCATATTATTTATTTTTAAATAGATTTCTTGTGTAGTTAAGGCCGAGGTTCATTAACCTCAGTTTCGATGAT
Source organism: Charanyca ferruginea (assembly GCA_947361185.1). Taxonomy (NCBI): domain Eukaryota; kingdom Metazoa; phylum Arthropoda; class Insecta; order Lepidoptera; family Noctuidae; genus Charanyca; species Charanyca ferruginea. The sequence continues at coordinate 34,426,503 of OX376057.1, forward strand.
ACCACATAAGTTTATAAGCAGTTAAGGTTTGACGTAAAACATTGTTCACCCGACAGTCGTTAGGTAAATAAAAACCTTTTTTTGTTCTGTTTGTTGTTTTGTATTGCCACCGACTTCTGAAACTAAACTCATATGTGTTCTATTATGTTAAAGTTATTTAAGTATCACGTTTTAGTTTGTTAGCGATTGTGCTTTTCGTAAAAAAGGTTTTTATTTTCCATTTTTAGGGTTCCGTACCTCAAAAGGAAAAAACGGAACCCTTATAGGATCATTTTGTTGTCCATCTGTCTGTCTGTCAAAACCCTTTATCTCGGGAACGCGTGGAGGTGAAATTAAAAAAATATACTCAAGTCTACGGTCCCTTGATGCTGTAAAAAAATCAATCCTCTATGTTAACGTGAAAAAAAGATACGGCCGTTTATGTCACAAAAAACCCAAGTAGATTAAAGTATGGATAGTAGGTATGGTAGGTATAGAAGTATGGATATTTACCTACAAATATATACGGAACCCTCGGTGGGAGAGTCCGACTCGCACTTGTCCGGTTTTTTTTAAACCGTCTTATTATTCAAATTCATTACGAAACGGCAACACAGATTATTTTTCTTATATGACGTTCTCAAGGGCCTTTTAATGGTCTAATTTAACAAAATCTACCCTACACCATATTTTTATATTCAGCTAGAATTACAAAGAGAGATCATACCAAAACTCAATGATTTCAAACGTCAATCAAAATCTAAATAACATCTCCAACTTCAGTCAAAGGCTAGGCAAACAGGCTGCCAACTCTGGTACTAGCAAGGTCTTTGTTTCTAGGCTTTGTGTGCCAATCCCAATTGATCAATCCCTTTAGTAACAGAAAGCCTACCTATTCAATAGTATTCAATGAAATTCAATCTATTGGTATTGATTGGTTGAAAAGTCCTGGCTACAAAATATTCGGAAGTGGACCGGTTACGAACGCCGCGTGCAGTTATTCCACTTCGTCAGGGACAAGGAGACATTTTCGAGAAGGATGTCCAACCTTCAGTAATTGGAGAGGATCGGCAAGAAGAAAAGATTGATTGTAGTAGGTGTTTTGGTAACCATATTACTACAGACACGCTCATGTTGTTTGTAAGGAGACATTTTCGAGAAGGATGTCCAACCTTCAGTAATTGAAGAGGATCGACAAGAAGAAAAGATCGATTGAAGTAGGTGTTTTGGTACCCATATTACTACAGACACGCTCATGTTGTTTGTAAGGAGACATTTTCGAGAAGGATGTCCAACCTTCAGTAATTGGAGAGGATCGACAAGAAGAAAAGTTTGATTGAAGTAGGTGTTTTGGTAACCATATTACTACAGACACGCTCATGTTGTTTGTAAGGAGACATTTTCGAGAAGGATGTCCAACCTTCAGTAATTGGAGAGGATCGACAAGAAGAAAAGATTGATTGAAGTAGGTGTTTTGGTAACCATATTACTACAGACACGCTCATGTTGTTTGTAGTAGTAATGTGGTGTGGTGCCGGCCGTGAATAGCACCACTCCATTTCTACCCGTGGGTGTCGAAAAAGGCGACAGAGGGATATTGACCGAGTATGGGCAGCAGCGTCCTTCTGAATACCATAACACCTACCTACTAACTGCGCCAACATGCATCGGCCAAACATGGTGATTACGTCTGAACCCCCCTATGGGGAGGCCTATGCAGTGTGCGTCTAAAGGCTGGCATGGTGATGACGACGATGATGTATGCACACACCACCACAACAACAACAACAACACACAACAACAACAACTGCGCAACAACTGTACAACAACTTATTCATTCGTTTTGCGCGGGGACGCGTGTTTCCGACTCGGACGTTGTTTATTTTTACTAATTTTTTAGAATTTACTAATTTAGTTATAAGTTAATATTGCTACACCTACAATATGTGCGTCGCTTTTCGCGTGAATAAATGGCTGGTCTTTCTTTTTCTTTCAAACAATCCCCAAAAGGTAAGGGAGGCACAGATAATAATAATTAATTCTCCTGACAGAATCGACCGATGAGGTACGGTGGCCAATCTCAATGGGAACGAGCCACGAATATAGGAGATATTGGAGAGTCGTTATGAGTAGTTAGAAGCTAGAAAATCTAACATTCAGCTTTACCAAGATCGTGTTTCTCAGGCTTGCTCTAGTGTGGAGTCCACAAGTTAAAATATTATAAGCTAGCTGACCCCACAGACGTTGTCCTGTCAATTAATTTTTTATTTTTTCTCACCCTGGACTTCCGCAAATATTTCAAGTCCAAAATTAGCCAAATCGGTCCAGCCATTCTCGAGTTTTAGCCAGACTTACGAACAACGATTCATTTTTATTGTATAGATAGATAGATTATGTTTCCTTTGGAGAAAATTTCACGAATCATTCACCGGCCATATAATGTTACTGTAATAATAATAATAATAATAATATGTGGGGACATTTTTTCACACACGGCCATCTGACCCCAAACTAGGGAGACCCTGTACTATGGGTGTCAGACAGCTGATATACATACCCAAATACATTTTTTTTTTTTTGTAAATACATACATATATAGATAAACAACACCCAGACACAAGGCAAACACAAGTGCTCATCACACAAATGTTTACCCTGGGCGGGAATCGAACCCGCAACACGCTGCGCAGCAGTCGATCGCTCAGCCACTGCGCCAACCGTGTCGTCAAATGTACTGTATTGTATATATATATTTTAAGGAAATGTAACCGATGTTATTATGGTAAATAAAGTCGACTCCAACATAATTGGGAAAAGACTAAGCAGATAATGACATCGGTAGACCATATATTCATAAGTACTACCTCATCATCATCATCATCATTTCAGCCGAAAGACGTCCACTGCTGGACATAGGCCTCCCCCAAGGGGGGGTTTTGCCATAATCGCCACGCTTGGCAGGCGGGTTGGCGATCGCAGCATGGTTGTTACAAATGCACAGAGAACGCTGCTGCCCATTCTCTGGTACGTCCCTTAGTCGCCTCTTACGACACCTACGGGAAGATATGGGATGGTGCTATTCTTTACGTCCGACACCATACGGAAGTACTACCTACCTACAAAAAATGAGTCTTCATAAACCATGTCGCGATAAGAGATAATTCGGTATTAAGTTATAACGCGTTAACATACGGTAACGAGCGATAAGAGCCGAGTGGGTGAATTTAATAAGGCTTCGCAAGCCGCGGGTAATCCCTACGATGGCTGACTGCTATAAGGCTTAACTCACACGGACAGTCCCCGGGCGTTTATGACACATACGTATGAAAAAGTCTGTCAAAAAACGAAGCAACGAACGACTACGTGGACTTTCTGGCTCGTTCTTTTCACCCGACTTCAAAAAGAAGGAGGTTCTCAATTCGTCTGTATTTTTTTTTTAATATTTGTTACGCGTTTTCTCCGGCAAATGTAAAGCTATTTTGAAAATTCTTATTTTGATGTATAGGGTAGGGTATAAGGGTGGTCCCATATACATTTTATCGAAATTGATTCAGCACTTTTTGAAAAATCGACAGAAAGCAAAAAAATATACATGGGTGATGTTGTAATATTCTCACTTCTCTCACTTTGTACTTTCAATCTCTGCTTTGGCTGTGTTGCTATTTCTTAATGGATTTTGATGATAAGGCGAAAAAAGCGAAAAATAAAAAAGCTTTTTTACAAAAAAGTAAAAAGTGAAACATAACTTTAAAACAGAACACCCATGACGTTAGTTTCGTAAGTCGGTGGCTTGGCTGTTCCATTTGTTGTTTTGTATTGCCACCGACTTCCGAAACTAAAATCATGTGTGTTCTGTTTTAAAGTTGTTTTTCAGTTTTTGGTTTTTGAAGGCGGTTGTCTTTTTTGTTAAAAAGCTTTTCTATAGACCCTTCCATACGCTTCGGAACGAGCAACTAGCTTGAATCTTCTGACTAACTGACTCTTTGACTACTGAAAAGTGCCTGTAAATGTTTTAATTAAAATAAATGCTTTGACTTTAACTAAAACGATGATAATCGCTCAGCCACTAGTTACGAAGTCGGTGCATTTTTATTATTGATATATTTTACCCAAAAAAAACGAATTCAGGTAACTATTAATAGAGCCTGTCTACGACGAACTGACTAATAAATCCAAATAAAAGAAATAGAAAGTAAATACACACTATCTTCACATACATCACAACAAACTCACACACCCACTTGCAAACCCCACGGTCTCGAACCAAGCGCTTTGCTTCCACATTTATTGTGCGAACTGCCAGACTGTAAAGTTCACTGCCCGCCTCTCTGTTCCCCGATAAGTATAATCTGGGTATCTCCAAGATACGAGTGAACTGGTTTATCCTAGGCAAGCGTGCTCTACCTTAGGCCGCATCACCACTTAAGAGCAGGTATGTCTATTTTGTTACAATCTCCCCCGTTGAACACCTAGGTGAAGTGAAGTGAGCTGTCATCCGTCCGTCTGCTTTGTCAATCCCTAGCATTGGGACGGATGACAGCTCACTTCACCTAGGTGTTCACCGAGGGAGATTGTTACAGAATAGCACTGCAGGTGACTTGTAGCCAAACACAAGCCTATAAGACTATTAAAAAAAACTCCACATAGGCTGCATGCTTTTACGCACTCCCCCTCACTGTAAACTGACTGACTGACTGACTGTAACTGTCACTAATATTATAAAGCTGAAGTTTGTTTGTTTGGTTGAACGCGCTAATCTCAGGATCTACTGGTTCGAATTGAAAAATTATTTTTGTGTTGGATAATCCATTTATCGAGGAAGGCTATAGGCCCATGCGAAGCCGGGTCGGGTCGCTAGTGCTAGATAGGTGGTAGCAGTTTATTCTGTATGTTTTTTCTCCTGCGTATAATTATTATAGCTATTAAATTGTAACTCCATAACGCTCCATAACGCTGTAATACTACCTAGTTTATTACGATAAACTGTTAAAGAGCTGTAGATTTTGTAAATCCATCCATACTAATCCATACTTCCATACTAATATTATAAATGCGAAAGTAACTCTGTCTGTTACGTTTTCAATACGAAACGGCTGAAATGATTTTCATTAAATTTGGTATGAATACAGCCTGAACCCCAGGGAAGGACATAGGCTACTTTTTAATCTGCGACTTTGTCTACGTCCGCGATAACCGACATCCACGCGGACGAAGTCGCGGGCAAAAGTTAGTAATAAATAAATTAGTGTGAGTATAATATTATATTAGTAGATTTCAGAGAAATTCTTATCAATCCTCATTTTAAATACAGAACCATTTTACTAATTACCAAATTTACCAATATAAAGCTCTTTGAAATGTTAAAAGCTTTTTAATTGACACAATGCCAATAACCTTTCAGATACGAGCTGAAATTGTTGATAAAACAGAGATAAATATGTATCGTGTAGACTGATAAGCGACTACCTTCATAATTATACCGTAAAAATATATATCTTCTTAATATATATAAATCTCCTGTCACGATGTTTGTCCGCGATGGACTCCTAAACTACTGAAGCGATTTTAATGAAATTTGTACACCGTGTGCAGTTTGATCCAACTTGAAAGATAGGGTAGGTGTAGGGTAGGTGTAGGGTAGGTGTAAGGTAGGTGTAGGGTAGGTGTAGGTAAATAGGCAGGTAAGTAGGTAGATAAGGACAGGACAACGTCTGTCGGGTCAGCTAGTTTTGATATAAAAAAGACTGAGAATATTTTAGTGTATTCAATTATTATTATACTAGCTTCTGGCTGCGGCTTCATCTGTGTAGATTTTAGAACTAAGACAAAGTCCTACATCATCCCACGATAACGCCAAAATGGGATAAATGGTATATCAAAGTGGTAAAAAAAAAGTCAAATCATTTATTTCAATCAGACCATTAAAAGACTTTTGAACGTCGCCTAAGAAAAATTGAATCTAGTTGTTCCTTCCAAAAGGTAGTTTCGTATGGAGAAGAACGGGCAAGAAACTCCATACATAATAATACACCAACGCCAATTAACCTATTTATGGTTCTATGTTTATTTTTTTTTATTTTTTTTTTATTTACTCACACACTCTTTGCTACACGTTTCCTTTTATTTATTTATGTACTTAGTTTCATAAAACTGGTTAACATCCGTAATACGTCACACACAAAGGTCCAGTTGAAAACCAGCGTCAGGCACAAGTGGTCTGGCTTTTTATGCTGAACTGGGCCTGTTTGGCGCAGCCGTGGGGCACACAATAATGTTTTTTATTTATTTTTGTGTTTTTTTTTACATTTTTTTTATTTATTGTTTTTGTGTGCACATGGTCTGTGTTAATAAACGTTTTTTCTTTCTTTCTTCTTTCTTTCATACTTACCCTTAAAAAAAACAGTTTAAAAATTATAATTTCATTTCAATTGGGAAGGCTTTTTGCAGTTTTAACATTACTATATGAATCTTACACGGTATTTCTTTCCCTGGATGTGGGTCAAATGGGCCAATAAAAAGTATCAATAACCAAAAACAGTTGTTTAAGTATAACTCTGCCCACTCAATTGAGAATAAACCTAATGATTATACCTCAAAGTCAAACCGACCGTAAGTTAATAAGCACAAAGACTTTGAGACGCCTATAAATAGAACAAAGGTGTTTCAAAGACTTTGAAACGCCTATAAATAGACCGAAGTTTGTGTAGCACTGTACGTACGAAGCTACGGCGGCTACGAGTGCGCTACGACGTAGTACCGTCTACGCTAGTAACGCGTAGCTCGTAGCAAAGACCTACGTGCTACGAATATGTTGCTAACTGCATTTTTTAACACTGATAATATTGCCAACGGGGCACAAATCTAAAATTAAAAGTTCTTGATGGGGAGACCCAATAACGCTTCCCCGACTTGGGTATCGAACCCAGTAAGGAAATCAAGAAAAAGAGGGGTTGTAATGGGTTTTGAAGCCTTTGTCTTGTCATCAACTAGCCTGGAGTTAAAAGATAACCCTAGCTGGCGCATGCAGGCTTATATAATTTGTACCTTTGTGCATGAAGTATAAATAAATATTCTTCATTTTTTTTTATAATCTATAGCATATGTTACTCGCTGGAAATGTAGCTTTATTGATGGAAAAGAATTTGTAAAATCGGTTAAGTATTTTTGACTTCATCTATTACAAACAAACATAGAAACAAATAAATCTTTTCTCTTTATGATATTAGTATACATCTCAGTTCAATTATATAATATTCAGTAACGGACACATCAACTTTTCAATCATTCAAAGCCTGGAAATTGACACTTTGGACGCTTCAGCTGAAAATTCCATTAACTGAAATGACACGCGGTGTGAGAACATGTCGACTATTAATGCAGTGACAAAATTAGAGTGTCTGAACAAAAAGCCTGATTGCACTTTGAATAATTAGCACACACAATCGGACGGTTTTAAAAGGGAATTAAATGAATGAATTTATTCAGCCAAATATAGAGGAAAATCTTTTTATGGTCGTTTCAACCTTTAGACGCCCACTGCTCGGCCTAGGACCCCAAGAGGGGGCACAGCCACAAACGCCATGCTTGGCCGATGCATGTTGGCGATCGCAGTAGGTGCTACGGTAGGTACTCAGAAGGACGCTGCTGCCCATCCTCTGGTAAATATCACTCTGTCGTCTTTTACGACACCCACGGGTAGAAATGGAGTGGTGCTATTCGCGGCCGGCACCACACGACACAAAAAATCTTTTTATAGTAAAATTATTTAGCTGTACCGACAAACGTTGTTTTACCATTACGATTTTAAAGAAAAAAAATATAGACTACCTATTCGGACCTACCAAATATACCAAAAATTCATAAAAATGAATTCATCCATAATCAAAAAAAAATGATATTTCATTCAATATTTTTTTTTTGATGAAGCGTTTCGAAGGATTTCGATAACAAACAGTATGACACGAGATTTTTATATATTTGATTTTTATAGTAAAACTAGCTTTCGCCCGCGACTTCGTCCGCGAGGATATCGATTATCGCGCATGCAAGCAAAGTTGCGGATTAAAAAGTAGCCTATGTCCTTCCCCGGGTTTCAAGCTATTGTCACAGCCAATTTCATCACAATCGGTTCAGTCGTTTCGTCGTGAAAGCGTAACAGACAGAGTTACTTTCGCATTTATAATATTAGTATGGATAACCTATAGTATTCGAGGATAAGGATAACGCAGAAAGAATTTTTGATGGCACATGAGTAGTTTCGGAGATTACCTGCTACTTAGAACTTACAAACTTTACTTCTTTATTACAATATTACTAGCGACCCGACCCGGCTTCGCATGGGCCTATAGCCTTCCTCGATAAATGGACTACCCAACACAAAAAGATTTTTTCAATTCAAACCTGTAGATCCTAAGATTAGCGCGTTCAACCAAACAACCAAACAAAGAAAAAAAAACAAACTCTTCAGCTTTATAATATTAAGTATAGATAATAATAGTCGAGAAATTCACCACCCCATTTCACCCGTAGGTGTCGTAGAAGTACAAAGGGATATTGACCAGAAGATGGGCAGCAGCGTCCTTCTGAGTACCATAACACCTACTGCGATCGCCAATTTACATCGGCCAAGCATGGCAATACGGCTGAACTGAACCCCCCCTTGGCGGAGACCTATGATAAGCAGTATAGACGTCTAAAGGTTGATATGATGAGTCGAGATCAATTTCTTAGCAAGATTAGCAAAACACATGTTACCTACCAAGCGATAAATGGTACACAAATACATATCTTTACATTATACTACATCTGTGTCAACCAAATGTCAACGTTAAGCGAACTCCACTTTGATTAAAATATACATAATAAATTCACATGATGTTTGCATACCAAACACACGCTTTAGGAACGCACCAATTTACTGACAGCTTATTTACAGTAATATTTGTTTCTTTTTTGGTTTAGGTTTAAAGAATTTATTGTCATAAGAATTTAAGTAACAGTTCACCTCACATGAGGTACACAGTGCTTCTATCTAAATTTTATAGTATTTACCTCTAGGGTGCTGGTGACGTTACAGGGTACATGCATGTTTCTTGAGTTTTGCTTTAAATATGTTAATACTATCACATTTCCTTAAGAGGAAACACAAGGGCCGTTTTTCCATACAAACTTAGACCCCTGTTTTCTCCCTGGATAATGCCAGTAGATATTTTTTTTTTTAAACATCCATGGCTTCTATTGGCATGTCCCTATGTTTTCCTTTTTCTCATAAAATTATTATTAAAAGAGATATGAATATTCAAAAACCTAAAAAATTGGCATGATTTTCCGCTGTGTTCAAACATTCAGAAAACAAATTTGACTAGATTATATAAAAAATAGAAAACGTAGGAACACGGCAAAAACCTTTTATTTTTTAATGAAAAAAGCAGTTAAATCGGTTAAGTTTTGGAGAAGAAATCAGGGGACTACGAATCATTGATTTTGTGTACTTTTACTTGGCATTTTCGGTCAAAGCTGCAGTTGTCTCTATCGCGCTCTGCGGTTCGTGTTCGGGCATCGCGCGACAGCAATAGATTTTACAAATACCTAATTTTCAATTCTCTAGCCCGTGGTATTTCCTCTTAAATCTTCTGGTAAATCATTGAATAGTTGTGCTCCTTCAACCAATAATACTTTTTATGTTACTGTATAGCAAGATGTCCCACCAAAAGTTAAGTAACCACTGCTCTGAATAGACTATATCTGCTATACCTGGGCCTCAAGTCTGCTATTACAATAGTGTCAGAATGGTCTATCATTGATTTCATAATTGTTGATTTTGACAAGTTTGGTAATGTACTAATAAAATGGCGTCATTATGACTTTCCAATGGTCAACCACTGACACGCTATTGAAAGAAATGTTAGAGAATGGTAATCTCGTACAAAATGACAACTAAATGACTGACTTAGGCGGTAATCTGCTAAAATTTTGACAGTTCCTTAGAACGTCATTGTGCAGTCATTGGTTTTAATTCGACCGACCAATGATCGAACATTATGAATTTAGTAGATTACGAACTTTTAGCAAAATGACAATGGTATCGTGTTGGAATGCCGAAATTATAAAAATATGCAGACTTGGCCCCCAGGGGTCTTGCAGATGCCATGCATCCCAGAACAGAAACAGAAACAAAATTAAAACCGAACTGCTTTCTTTGTGGTGCCATAATTCTTTTGAGTGATACGGTCGGATTTAACAGACAAACAGTCGTCTAAAATCGTCAAGAAAACGTAACACGAAACATTTTTAAGTACAAAATAAATAAAGTTTTTCTGTGTTAGTTTTTTCTATTATTTAAAACTACATTTATGAAATAGGATTGTAAAAAGGCAGCAAAATATATAGTTCCCTTATTTCCCTTTTTTTATTTGCAGTGAGTTGTGGCGTTCAAAAGTATTATAAAAGTGATTTTAAGGCTTCCAGCCAGGGTAAAAAACCTATAAACAAAGCGACGCACCCCCCATGGGGTACGGACTTCGGCTTAGGGCATCGCTGGGAAAGGGCAGGAAAGGGACAGTCTGGATTGAATCTTTAGGGAAAAATAAGCTACAGGCTCAGCGAGGCGGGCTTGCACGAGCAAGGGTCGGGGGCAAACCTAACACAGAGCGCTGCTTTAAATATATAGGTCTGGTGGTAGTACTTCCTCGGATGATCTCTTTCACAAAGAATTCTACTAGTACCATAGTCCGACCGCTAAACTGAGACCGTTTCTGAGGTAGTTTTACGGTGCGGGAGGGTGTGTTGACGTGACGCGAGAGCTCACTGATACGTCAACTTATGACAACTGTCACCCCTCTCACACCGCTCGTCCCTTCGGGCTATAACAACTCGTGTTCTAAATAACCCGTGTGGTGCCGGCCGCGAATGGCACCACCCCATTTCTACCCGTGGGCGACAGAGGGATATTGACCAGAGGACGGGCAGCAGCGTCCTTCTGAGTACCATAACACCTACTGCGATCGCCAACATGCATCGGCCAAGCATGGCCATTACGGCTGAACTTGGGGGAGACCTATGTCCAGCAGTGGGCGTCTAAAGGTTGATATGATGATGATTCTAAATAATATCTAAATATTGCTAATAATGCTATGAATAGAGGCATACTCGTACGAGGCACTCGTTAGCATCGTATCACCAAATAAGTCATTAATATGTTTGCTAAGCCCTCCCAACCTCTGTAATCCGGGCAAACATCCAATTTTGAAGAGATTATACCGTCTATTGATCACGCGGCTAATATCTAGGTGCTGCCAACATACGTCTAGTTTTTATAATAGTCAACGACCGATGAACTGTATTTTTGTTTTGGTCTATTCATGATTTTATTACTATTTCTTAGTCTAATTTCGATCGCAGCTTTTCATTCTGACCTCCATAACCCAGTTACTGGGTAATACGATACCCCTTGGTAAGACTGGTTGTCAGATTTTCTGGCTTTTGAAAGGTAAAATTGTTTTTTCGTTTGTTTTTAAGAGCTAATCTCTGGGTCCGATTACAAAAACTATTTCAGTGATAGAAAGCTGAATTAAAGTTATAGCACATTACATCAACTCAACGTCAACTCAACTCACAGTCATCATCATCATCTTATGCTTACGACCGCCGAAGCAGCTCTCAGGCGCCCGAAGCCGCCCAAAGCAGCTCTCAGGCGCCCAAAGCCACAACGTCCACTGCTGAACATAGGCCTCCCCTATAGAATCCCACAACGAGCGGAAACCTACTGCTTACATCCACCGGTTACCCGCGACCTTGACGATGTCGTCGGTCCATCTGGTGGGAGGCCTACCAACGTAGCGTCTTCCGGTTCGTGGTCGCTACTCGAGAACTTTTCTTCCCCATCGGTTATCGGTTCTTCGAGAGATGTGGCCTGCCCATTGCCACTTCGACTAGCAAACTTTAAGAGCTATGTCGGTGACCTTAGAGTTCTTCGGCGGATTTCCTCGTTTCGGATTTTATCGCGCAAAGAAACTCCGAGCATAGCTCACAGTATGGCATTGAAAAGTCAAAGTCAAGTCATTTATTTCAATTAAACCATTTACAGGCACTTTTGAATTGTGAAGGAGTCGGTCAGAGAGTTGAAGTTAGTTGCTCGTTCCAAAACGTAGGTAGTTCTACTACGTAGGAAATGGGAGCTTTATTTCGTGTTACAAACGAGTGATTTTTTCAACACATAAGTTGAAAATCTACGTCCGTGGTCCACGCGTTGTTCACCTATTGATATGTTGTCATTGTAACACGAAATAAAGCTTACATTTCAATGCCATACTGTGAGTTGAGTCGACGTTAAGTTGGTGTAATGTGCTACGACCTTTATAGATCTTTTATGGCATAGCTGACTTTCAGGCGGGCGGAGCATAAGCTAATCTTATATGGACTTGAATGTCACACCTACAAACTCCTGTTTTATCACAATATCATCAATAACCCTGCTCCAGTAGCTTGCACAGTCAATCAAGCAGACATTGATCCCCAGTAAGGTCTCAAACCGCCTACGCAGATCTATCTTTAGCAGGCAACAGCGAAACACATGGGTATAAGGTGCTAGTCCCACTGCTAGTAAGCGAAAGCGATTGAGTATTTACAAGCTCGGAAAATGTATGGTCAGGAAATTATTGCTGGAAAAATTATTCATTTATTTACCACATACAACCATCATCACAGGAGTATTACGTAATAAAATAGTGTAGTTATAGACTTACAAATATTGTCTATGTACCAAGATATTAAAATAACTTAAATTGTCCATAAATTCAAATTACAAGTGTCATTCTTTGACAGTCGTTTGAAATGACTATAACACGGCTAATTGCCGAGTGTCAATCTACTAAACAATTAATTTCCCTAAATGTGAAATTGATGATTCTTGGCATCTCTGTCACATCTGAACAAGGAATAATGGCCATTGGAGCAGATGGGTGTTTAATGGGACACCAAGGAAACTTATGAGTCACACCGTTAAAAAAGGTTTTAAATCTATTTGCGTGCTAAATCATTTCAGCGACAATCAATGTCAGAAAAATGACAAAAAATATAGTTAACCAAAATAGAAAACAATATAGATTGTACTTAAAATTATAAATATGGAAATTGCACCCCAATTAGACAGAGCGACGTTTCGAAAATGGTATCAAGGAAATCCTTGATTTTCATGTGTTTTTTTTGTTCATTGGGATCTCAATGAACCGGTTATGACGCTTTTAGGAGAGGCCATATCCAGTAATGAGCTACAATAACCTATCCCCTCGATAGCTCACTATCTAGACACTGTTTTAGCTCAAATCGCTGTTCGCTAACCGTCAACAGAGAGACCAGGTCCTATGTGAGCGTGGAATCTGCCGGTTGAAGATCAAAATACGCGTATAAAGGTAGGTATCGAGACCTTTGAATACGAAAATAATCTAGTAACTGACATTTAGAGATTGCGTGGGACGACAGCTGATGGTTATACGTTTATTATTCATATTTCTGTCACGTATTAATTGAGGGGTTGACTAAAAGCCGTACGGATTGATCGGTCATGGTCAAGCTACGCTTGCCGCGGTCAGTCCGTGGATGGGTGATCATCCATTTCATAACGATACTCCTCCGTGTCTCGGAAAACACGTTAACGCCGTTGATCTCGGCCGATCGCCGATCGTAGAGCAGTTGTTAAGGGTAGTCACAAAATCTGACAACCAGTCTTATAGCCAGGGTATCGTGTTAACTAGTCACTGGGCTATGGACGGTTTTTCCAAGGCACGGGGTAGTCAGCCGGGATCAACGGCTTTACGTACTTTCCGAGGCACGGACGGATCTCAGTATAAAATGGATGGTCACCCTTCCGCGGACAGGCCGCGGCAAGCGTAGCTTAAATATAGAAACTATGGCTTTTACTTAGCCACGAACTCCTCTATCGTTGTACGGAAATCATTGTACAGTCACGAGCAAAAACATGTAAACAGTCTCATTCTAAACTGATTTTCTCCTAAACCATTGATTGAAATGTTATCGGGTTACGAATAGGGTATTTTTGATCCCAAACTACTATAACATAGGTTTTATCTATAAGTTTAAATAGTTATTTTACGAGAAAATTGGGTTTTGAATTTTGGAATCAAATATATATATTTATGCTCGTGACGGTACGCCATAAGGGAGCATATTCCGAAATCAAATAACTATGATATCTATTTTTCGCAAACAAATGTTTTAACTATACCTAACTTAAATAGATCTTTCTGCCTAAAGATGAAATGTGAAATGAAATAGATGGAAAACTGACATGATTATTTCATTATAGACACTGGTCTCTTTTTTGTATTTCTTAAGCATATAAATTACTGGAGTAATTTAGAAGCAATTTCATTTGCAAACACTTTATTTATCAATCAAAAATTTCTTGGAAGCAAGCACCCGTAGTGGGTTTTCATTGGCAGTGTATTTATCGAAGAACTCGCGAATATGAGTTTAGCTGGAATCCAGTTCTATGAACTTGCATTTATTAAAATGACCATGACCTTTACTATAACGTCTATCATAATATTAATTAAATAAAATGTATCCAGATATTGCTACTGATGCTGATTAGGTTGGTACTAGATGCTATACCTACCTAACCAGTAATGGTGGCTGACAATACCAAGGATTACTTGCAACGCGTTTGTCTGTCTGTTAAATTTGGTTTATATAGTTTTATACTTAGCTACCACTGATTAGGTCAGTACCTACCTACACCTCCAAACCCTCACTCATATACACAAACACACCCACTTATACAACTATTATGAATAAATGTTTAGTTTTCTATGTAAAATTGTTGTTATGGAACTCAGTCAGCTTTCGCTCCTGGGGTGGGCGCTACGAACTGCGACTGCGACAGTTATTAAACTAACGCAGTATTAACGTAGGTACACAACGGTTGTAACTAAGTATGTTTTATTCTAATAAACACTCTCCTACATACTATTGTACTAGAAATAGAAGAGCGGGGCCTCCGGACACAGGTATTTCTTATACTTAAAAGGAAACCCCTATGTAAGATATATTGTAGAAGTTGTAAAGTTACTAAAATAAATGTATTTATTTATTTATTATAATAATAAATATTTGAATTTTAATGCAATCGTGGCCAGCAATACCTGCAACACGTCTATGAATTGATATCTATAGTTTTACGCTTGGCTACCAATACTATTAAGATATACCTACCTACTATCTATTTTTAAAGTATCACTAGTATTACCTGCAACGGGCTGTCTGTCTGTTATTTAGTTTAAATACATTTTAATATCTACGTACCGACTAGGTGTCACCTAGTACCTACCTACTGAGTAATGGTGGCCAAGCAATGCAAGAAATACGAGAAGGACAACGAATCAAAGCCTTTGCTTTACACTTCCACATTTTACAGTCTCGCCTAGGAAACATACAAATTAAAATCAAAAACAAATATGTGTTTAACTCAAATTATGTTATTTTTTTTTGTATATAAATAAAACACAGCTGCTGATGTCAAAATACAATCCTTATAAAATAGTCCGCGAAATCGACATCCAAAAATTATTTTAGAGATCCGTGTGGAGAGTCGGAATACGTAATATCTGATGCGGAATATTTGGTCGGACAGTCAGAGCACTAAAGGCTAACGCACACAAGATAAAGTACTTACAGATGACCTCTGCTGCAAAGCATCCCCGTTGGCTTTGAAGTACACTATCACTTTCATTTTGTTAGTTTTATCTTTACAAAGCTTGTATTGCGTTTGTAGTATGTTTTATATATTTAGGTGTTTCTTAGCCGCAGCACGGCTGGCTGTATGCGACCATCACCGCTGCAGCTGGGAAGATAACTGGGTGTACTAGTGCTGGGCTGTGTCCGAACCCGGGAGAATCGGATTATCGTTTTTGGGACGATATATGAAATCAGGCAAAGTATGTTTAAAAAAGAAAACGTGATTGTGTAGTTCTGTTTTCAAAATTGTGTATCTTAATTTATGAAAAATGATGATGATGGGTGAAAATCCGTTTCATGGCGAAACGCCTCCGTGCCTCGGAAAGCACGTAAAGCTGTTGGTCCCGGCTGTCATTTGTAGATCTTTGACAGTCGTTATGGGTAGTCAGAAGCCAGAAAGTCTGACAACCAGTCTTACCAAGAGGTATCGTGTTACCCAGTGACTGGGTTATGGAGGTCAGAGAGGCTCCATGTAAAACATTGATATTCAGCTGTATCCGTTTAGACTGGAAGCTAACCTCAACAAACTTAGCAAAATGACCAGGCAGACGATGTTTTTTTTTTACCAATGGTAGGCATTCGTTTGACCACTATCTCACATATCATGAAATAATGAAAAGTATTGTTCATTTCCATTCAGATTATAATTATTTAATCTGTGCAACTTTCTTACAAAATCATATAATTACATTACATTGAGTATCACTTCAATTATCGACAAAACCTCTCCCCAACCCTAGCCTCCATGATGCTGCGCGCGCCGATCAACCCTGCTCACACCTTATCTCGCGAATCCAAACGAAACTACACCCTTAACAGTTAGAAATAGAGTTTAAATTCATGACTACATCACCGTCCTTCAGTTTCGTTAGCAGTACAAGTTATGATTGGCAGCGATGTGACTGGGCTATCATTTAAGCTTCAGACTAATGTTACTTCATCTTGTTAACTTCTGCGATTTGAGCGTGATAAAGAATCCAACGATTACTTGAAATGCCAGCTGTTAATCTTAATCTCAAAGACAATCTTAAGATTTGTTCTTAACAAATATCTAGGGAGAAATCCTCTATCTAGGGTAAGTATTATGAACGTTCGCTTTGTAATTTGAATCTAAATCTGTCAAAACCAACCACATATCCACATAATAGTAATAATAATATGTGGGGACATTTAACACATGGCCATCTGACCCCAAACTAGGGAGACCCTGTACTATGGGTGTCAGATATACATACACAAATACATTTTAAATACATACATATATAGATAAACAACACCCAGACACAGGGCAAACACAAGTGCTCATCACATACCATATTATCTACATTTTTGAAAAGATTTTGGTAGATTGTCGCTGAGAAGAGCGTTTTAAACATGAGAATAGGCGCCTTCAGAGCTTTTCCAATGATTTGTTTAGTCTAATCCCGCGGGAGTCCTAATTTTAGACAATGAGACGTTATCAGGAGGGGATTGGCGGAATTATTAAACATTATTCTACTCGAACTAAACAAGTACGAAGGAGAGCTATAGTCCTAAAAAAATCAAAATGCTTTAAAAGAGAAAAGATTTGTTTTTTATTTGTATGTTTACTTGTAATAGATAAACTTAAAAATAATCAATGAATCAATCAAGTTCTTTATTTCAGATAAATTAAATTCAATAAATCTATACTAATATTATAAAGCTGAAGAGTTTGTTTGTTTGTTTGGTTGGTTGAACGCGTTAATCTCAGGATCTACTGGATCGAATTGAAAAATTATTTTTGTGTTGGATAGTCCATTTATCGAGGAAGGCTGCCCATGCGAAGACGAATAACTAATAATAATAAATAACATCCAATAATAATATTACACACACATTACACAGACACACTGTTTTTTAACACATTCAGTGCGTTACGGGAAGTATTTGGTTGTAATTGAGCTTCGCTCTGTGCGGCAGCTAGTTGTCCTTGTTTTGCACTCCGTGCGGGGATGATTACTTCAAGTATTCGTACAAGTAAAAAAGAGACGCCTGTATTGCCGGTGTCCTTGCTTGAAGTATATTAAAATTTACGAATGAAAATGTACGGGAATTATTTTTTCGTAACGCACAGAAAGGTAATTATTTTACAATAGTGCGATACGGGAACTATTTGGCCGTATCCTAAACCCCGTACCGCACTGAACGTGCGCGCGCGCGGCCCTCAGTTAGCCGTAGTGTTGTGCCCAGTAAACACGTTTTTACAGAACGCGATAGGTATTTTATTCGTCACGCGTAAGTGAGTAAATTGTACATAAGTAAACAATGAAACGTTCACGTAGAAAACTTATTTTGGGGAAAGGTGTAAAGACAGAAGGTGAAGAGGCTAAAAACATTATTGTGAGTAGTGGTTCCAGTTCATCGAAACCATCTAATACAAAAACACCCAGTTTAATTTTTTTTAAGTCCATCAACAGGAAGAGTATTTAGTGTATTAGAAGATGTAATAATTAATAAAAATAAAAAGACGGATCCAGAGTAGAATAAATAATTGTGATAATTCAATCAGATTTTTTTTTAATTTAGCTTTTATAAGCACCTAAAATAAATAATAATATAAAATAAAGATTTACTGTTTTTGTTAAAATGTTAACATTAACATAGCTAATTACTTATTATTTTTGTTAAAAATGGTTTTTGCTGATTGTGTATGACCATTAGTAAAATAAATAATAATATAAAATAAGAAGTTACTGTTTTTGTTAACATAATTAATTATTACTTTTGTTAAAAAATAGTTTTCGTTGATTGTGTACGATCTGTGTTTAAGACAGAATTATTTGTAAAGCTTCCGGCGCGCTCGATAGATGGCGTTGTCGTCGATTTAGAAGTCGCTATGGTTTCGTTACCGTGGTTAGGCTAAATAGGCAAATATACTTTTAATAAAATGGTGAGCTATCAAGTCAGATCAGTACACAGTGGTTTTATTTTCAATCGCTAGTGTACCATTCAGGTCAACCTCCCCAAATACCATCAGGTATTTAACATTGGTCCATACGAGCCGGGTCAATTGGACAGTTTTTGATACAAGTGGCGCCACCGTTGGCCCACTTCTCCGCCCCGTGTACTTGCAGTGGATCGCTGCAGAAAGGTACACGGTCCCCCCGCACTTGCGGCAACAGCTTCGCCCAGCATAAGCGGTGAGCTGAGTCAGCATTTGCGGACTAGTTCAAAGAGTGGCCACAGAGGGCGCCACTTTCAGATCAACACTTCATCGGAAGACAGCAAGGTGACGCAGGCGCAGCCATCACGCGACGTCACAGGTGACATTGCACACAGTTCACATAGCGGCCACAGAGGGCGCCACTTGCAGGTTGAAAACGGTGTTTGTGTGAAGTGCAGTTTTGTGAGTACATTTATTTATTAAATCTTGTCCACGAATTGGACAAACAGGTCGAGTCAAACAATTTTGAACTCTATTCCAACGAGAAGTTAAACTTAAGAAAATAGTGAAGAACTTTCGACTTAGAAAATTAATTAGCAATTTTGGACTTGTAAAATTTTAAGAACATTTTTAGACTTAGAAAACTTTCATTAGTTTATTAATGATTTGTGTGCATGTTAGAATAAGGACTTAGAATAATTTATAGGGAACGGGGAACCTATACCCGATTTCCACCAGATCTTGTGTGTTTCCAAAACACTTGTAAAATTTTAAGTAGTGATTTTGGACTTGTATTATTTTTGTTTGATAACTTAGAAAAATTTTGTCGGCTGTTATAACTTATAGGTTTACTGGTTTACACATTTGGAAATTTAGCATATTTTATCTCTTTTGAGAAAGTTGTTATTCGTTTGTTACATTGATTTTATTAACTTATACATTTGTTGTGTTCTTAAACTTAGATCAAAGTAAAATCAATTTAAATATATTTTATTTATTTATTAAGTACATAAATCAATAATAAAAATGGAAGGGTTAATTAACGTTTTAAAAGATCAACAGAATGTTATCACAAAGGGATTGACAAACTTTAAGAAATGTAGTAAAGATAGATTAACGTTAGAATACATAGAAACAAGGCAAGAATTATTGGAAAGAGATTGGGCATTGTTCAAAGAAAATAACACTAAATTGTATGAACATTATAAAGCAGAAGACATTGTGCAGAAAGTGGTTGATATCTATGATGCGACAGAGGACACTTATGTTATTTACAAAAGTTTAATGAAAACAGCTCTTAATAAAATTCAGTTAGCTAAGGGTTCTGTACGTCAAACCGATAACGCTTCAGCTAGTATAAATAAATCAAGTAGTTCTTTTGTTAAGTTGCCCAAAATATCCATTCCAATATTCTCAGGAAGATATGATGAATGGACAACTTTCCATGATCTTTTTACATCATTAGTACACAAAAACGATACATTAGATAATGTGCAAAGGCTCCATTATTTAAAAGGTCACCTTTCTGGCGAAGCCGAGCAATTAATACGTCATACTCCTATAACTGATGCCAATTATGTTCAATGCTGGACTCAGTTACAGAAGCGGTATAGCAATAAGAAATACTTAACAAATTGTATTCTTAGGAGGTTGTTCGGTCAGAAACGTATGCAGGTGGAATCAGCAACAGCTTTGAAAGAGTTGCTTGATACCACGTGCGATTGTCTTAATGCGTTGAGTAATTTGGATATAAACGTGAGTACATGGGATGTCATTGTAATACACATTGCTACCTTCAAATTAGATAACGAAACGCGTAAGCAATGGGAGCTTAGTATTTGCAACAATGACTCCAACAATGACTTACCAACTTTCAACCAATTTAAAACTTTTATAGAAAATCGGTTTCGTGCGTTAGAGTGTTTAGAGCCTAAAAGGGCACCAGTTCAACAGGGCAACAACAATAATAAGGGTTCAGTTGCTCATACTCCAAAAGCAATGTTGGCTACGAGTTCATCAATTCAATGTGAGTTCTGTTCAGAAGGACACAAACTTTGTTTCTGCAAGAAGTTCTCAAAGGAAGCAGTTGACGTTAGACGTGATTTTGTTGCAAAACATAAAATTTGCTTCAACTGTTTAGGCGGAAATCACATTGTTTCTGAATGTAAAAAACCTACCACATGTAAGGTTTGTCAAAAACGCCATCATTCGCTGTTGCATTTAGGTCAGGAGTCTGACAAAAAAGACCAACCTTCGACATCATCGGCTATCGACAGTGTTAGTTTACCTAATACTGATCCGATTGTTTCCTGTCTGTCGACAGGTAACATTCCCATGCCCAGACAGGTTTTATTAGCCACAGCGCTAATAAAAGCCGAGTCACGCTCTGGTGAATTTCAGACAGTCCGAGCCTTGCTCGATCAGGGTTCGCAGGCATGTTTTGTAACAGAGGCCGTAGTTCAGCTACTCAACCTGAAGAAAAACCCTATTCAAGGAACGATTTCAGGCCTTGGTGGTAATAGTTCAACCATGGCAAGATACATGGTACATTTGAATATCCAATCTCGGGTAGATTCAAATTATAATATTAAAGTTAATGCTTACGTACTAAACAAAATTACATCGTACTTACCTGAGTGTAGAGTCAATACTACGTTAGATTGGTTAAGCGTTAACACACTGCAGCTCGCAGATCCAGAGTTCAACACACCCAATAAAATAGATATTTTACTGGGCGCTGATGTTTACAGCTGCATTATTAAGGCAGGCATAGTTAAGAGTCCGTCAGGCACTCTAATTGCTCAGAGTACTACCTTAGGGTGGGTCCTGTCCGGTGCAGTTAGTAGGGACACATCTGGAAGTTCACCTAAAATTAATGTGTTGCATGCACAAGTTAATGAAGACGAAATACTAAGAAAGAGGGAAATTGAAGAGCAAAATAGTTCAAAGAAACTACTAACACCTAAAGAAAACAGGTGTAAAGAGTTATATACTAAAACTAAAGTAAGCGATGGCAGTGGAAGGTACGTAATGAGACTACCGTTCCGCTATGAAGTCTCTTCTTGTAAAGCTGGAAGCTCTCATGCTGAAAAAAGAGTTAAGTCATTAGAAAAAAGGTTAGAAAGAAATACAGATCTAAAGGAAAAGTACAAGCAGGAAGTAGATAGTAATACATTGAAAGGACAAATAGATCAAATTAGGACAGAGGATAATATGGAAAAGGACAACAGCAACAAGAACAACACTAACAAGGACAACATAAACAAGGACAATATGAACAAGGACAACATAAACAAGGACAACATAAACAAGGACAACATAAACAAGGACAACATAAACAAGGACAACATAAACAAGGATAACATGAACAAGGACAACATTAACAAGGACAACATAAACAAGAACCAGATGAAAAAGGACAACATAAACAAGAACAACACAAATAAGCACAAAATTATACAGGACTTAAAACAAACAATACAGTACAACAAACCTAAGAAACCAGAACACAAAGAAAAGGAAGTAGAAATAAAATTAGATAGTACCATCAAAATTCTAGGACTTACCTGGAACCGCAACGCAGACACCTTCCAGTACACGGTGAACCTCCCGCCGCCGACAACCGCACCTGTGACTAAAAGATCCATTATTTCTGTGATAGCACGACTTTTTGATCCATTAGGCTGGTTAGCCCCTAGTGTGGTTTTAGCGAAAGTCTTTATCCAGAAATTGTGGCTTGCAGGTGTTGGTTGGGATGAGGAGCTAACCAACGATTTAATAAACGAATGGAGGTCATATCGTGAGGAATTGTTACTACTCACCAAGGTCAGGATTCCTCGTTGGCTTGGCACCAAGTCGAACGACTATCTGGAACTTCACGGTTTTAGTGACGCCTCCAAAACAGCCTACTCAGCGGTGATTTACTTGCGGATTGTAGACGCAGATGGCAATGTTCAAGTGTCGTTGCTAGTTGCTAAGACCAGGGTCGCACCAGTAAAGCAAATAAGCATTCCTCGGTTAGAGCTCTGCGGAGCAGTCTTGCTGTCACAGATACTGTCTCAAACATCTGAAGTCTTGAGTATCTCCCAAGATAAGGTCAAGGCATGGACGGATTCCACTGTGGTGTTGGCCTGGATAAACAGCCACCCAAGTAAATGGAAGACGTTTGTGGCCAATAGGACGTCTGAAATATTGACCACGATGAAAGCGTCGCAATGGTTTCATGTCCCCACTAAAGAAAATCCAGCAGACTGCGCCTCTAGAGGGATACTTCCTAGTTCACTGCTAGAAAACGATTTATGGTTTTCTGGACCATCATTTCTTAAGTCCCAAAACGTAATTTACAATAGGCCAAATAATTATTGCAGTACAGATTTAGAAGAGTCAGCAAAGGCACATGTAGCGATCATTCCAAACTGTTCCTTCTTCGATCAATTTTCTCAATTGCGAAGATTGGTTAGGGTCGTTGCATACTGCCGAAGGTTTTTAAAGGAGAGCAAAATATACAGGACAAAATATTTACAAAAATCAGAATTAGACACTGCACTCGAATGTTGCATTAGGAACACACAGGAAGAGCTATTTACAACAGAATATAAGGAACTTAAGGACAAAGGCTATTTACAGTCAAAAACCAGTCCATTAAGGTCACTCTGCCCCTACCTCGATGATAAAGATATTATGAGAGTTAGAGGTAGACTGGAGAAATCAGAGCTAAGCGACCAAATGAAACATCCGATAGTCCTGCCTTATTCCAGTCATCTAACTCGACTAATCATAGCTGATGCACACCATAAAACCCTTCACGGGGGTCCTCAGCTCATGATAAACTACTTGAGAACAGCCTACTGGATTATAGGGGTCAGAAAAGCAGTTAAACATCATGTCATCAAGTGTGTGACATGTGCCAGACAACGAGCCAGTACAAAACCTCAACTGATGGGTTCACTACCAGCTGTTCGGTGCACCCCAGCTCGACCATTTTTGCATAGCGGGGTTGATTATGCTGGTCCAATTAATGTGAGGACAACGAAAGGTCGTGGCCACCGTTCATACAAGGGCTATATATGCCTGTTTGTATGCATGGTCACACGTGCACTGCATCTAGAAGCAGTGAGTGATATGAGCACTCAAACCTTTTTAGCGGCGTTTAGACGTTTTGTCTCGAGACGAGGACATTGCGCCAAACTGTGGAGTGACAATGGCACCACGTTTGTAGGTGCCTCCAGGGAGTTGCAGCAGTTGACAGCTATCCAACCCTCCATAGCCGAACACCTCGAAGCGAATGGTACGGAGTGGCACTTCATTCCTCCTCACAGTCCCAACTTTGGCGGACTTTGGGAAGCAGGAGTGAAGTCCACAAAGTTCCATTTGAAACGAGTGATCGGTGAAGCGACTCTGACGTTTGAAGAACTGACGACCCTCCTCAGTCAAGTAGAAGCGTGTTTGAACTCGCGACCTATGAGCACAATTAAGGTTGATGATCCTGGTGAACCGCTACCAATAACTCCTGGACATTTTCTAATTGGAGAGTCCTTAGTAAATGTACCAGATAACAAGTACGAAGCCTCAAATGTTAATTATTTATCACGCTGGCAATTCATTCAACGAATGCTTCAGTCGTTTTGGAGACGTTGGTCTCACGAATATCTTGTTACTTTGATGAACCGTTACAAATGGTCTTCCCAAGTTGCTGAGCCAAAAATTGGAGACATTGTGTTAGTCAAAGAAGATGACTTGCCGCCAAGTCGTTGGTTGATGGGTAGGATAGTACAAAAACATCCTGGGGATGACAACATCACCCGTGTAGTCACGTTACGTACCAAATCCTCAACAATCAAAAGGCCAACATCCAAAATATGTATTTTACCCGTAGTCGAATAAGAAAGCTGTATTGTATTTATTGTTTACATATACTTTAACTATGATTTTACAACTATTATACACTTTTTATTATGTTAAAATCAATTTATACAACCATTTTACCATGAACTTTAGATCAACTGTTTAAAATCATATTATACACCTATTTTAAGTTTTTATTTACACTGTTTACAATTTGTATAAATTTGTTTAAAGTACACTTTATTCACGACCTAGAATAAATTATGTTTAGCTTTAAGTCATTGTAACATTCTTGTTAGTGATACCTATACGAACCATAGCTTCTAGATTTTAGTTCAAATTATTTCATGTAGTACAAATGTTTAGTTCAACTTGCTTTCGCAATGTGCCACTTAAGTTCAATTTAGAAGGACGTTCCGTCAGTAACGTCCTTGGTGGGCGGTATGTTTAAGACAGAATTATTTGTAAAGCTTCCGGCGCGCTCGATAGATGGCGTTGTCGTCGATTTAGAAGTCGCTATGGTTTCGTTACCGTGGTTAGGCTAAATAGGCAAATATACTTTTAATAAAATGGTGAGCTATCAAGTCAGATCAGTACACAGTGGTTTTATTTTCAATCGCTAGTGTACCATTCAGGTCAACCTCCCCAAATACCATCAGGTATTTAACAATCTGAATAAACAATAATAAATCTGAAACAGAAAAATATGTTACTTGTTACACCCCATCCCTAGCAATGTAACTGTTGCATGCGCCACGACAAGTATTTTCCCGTAATATCAACCTTTTCCAAAATACCTGTAACTTTTAAGATATTGCTTAAAACCCCGTGCGACTGCAGCTATATATACACAAGGATGTAACCTATTGATTAGTACAACAAAAAAAAATATCTGTAGACTTTCCATGTCTCTGTGATGGTTTAAAGTCAAGATTACGTACGGGAAAATAGAAGTCGTAACGCATATCAGGCATTCTTGATACGGGAAGTATGTGACTTGTACAGCACTGGAAGTAAGTATTAATCTAGCGTAGCCGCAGGGAAGGAGTTAAATAAAATTCAAGAAATAGGTACCTTCTGCGGGCGACCCAAGACCGGGTTGGTTGGCGATCTCTAGGGCCTAGTTCAGCAGTGGAGTACGGCAATAGGCTGAAATGATGATGATGAATGTCTTCTAACCCTTATTTAGCTCTCAATAGAGAGAGTTGGAAGGAAAGTGAAGAGGTATTTGCCCGGCAGTAGGAAAATTCAGGCTAAAATAATAAATACTATTTTTCTCTTCAATACGTATTTACCTGTAAAATGATTACTATGAGGTTTGGAATAATGGTGTCCTTCAAATGATGGCGTCGCTCGTCAATGCAAATTAGAATGCTAAAAGCATTAAGGCTAAAATAGAATAGATTTATTTATTTCTTAAACATGTGTATTTTCCATCATAGACCGTACTGCTCGAAACTTCCGGAATTAAAAAAATATTTTACCAATAGGAAGCATACGCCTTCCCTGAGTGCTAGGCTAAATTTTATTATTAAACTGTTAGGGACTCGTTAAAAAAAATCACGCGGTAGAAGTTGCGGGTGAAGTGCTATAGTTAATTAAATTAAACTAGCTTTTTTTCATTTCGAAAACCATTGTTTCTTTCTTTCTTTACATTCCACAGCGTAGCCACAGCAACGAAATGTAACTTATTATGCCGGCCATGATGCCGGCACTTCTCATGGCATATTTGTGCAAACATTCGCCTTATATGGATACATAATACAAAATGTACCCTACAAAGATTGAAATAAAGTCGATTTGTATTATCCAAATAAGGTGAATATTTGCACAAATACGCCATGTGAAGTGCCAGCATTAAATTAAACAATATGTTTTCGTCATAAATGCTTTTATTTATCTACTATACCATTAAAATGAATACCGGACTAAACCACCAAGCATGGCCGGGTTTAGCCAGTAATTAAATAAAATCTGACATTTATTGTAACCTTAGCCAAAGGACATTGACCCTAACTGACTTGAAGACTTGATAGAAGTCATACTGAGTGAAGTATTGTACTCGCATCTTCAATTTAAACGTTCTAGGAATCCTAAGTAAAACCGTTTACCTACGTGTGAAACCATTTAGACAGAGAGCTGAACCCATTTGTTACATAATGTACTTCTATATACACCGGGTGGCACATAAATAATGACACAGTTTCATTCTAGATTGAAATGCAATTTAGAAACTGTATTTTGAAACGACGAGCTTTACCTATATATGTAAATATCAATGTTTATTTAAAAGTATGTTGTGGCACAGAGTTGCCGTGTCTGATTATATATCGCTGTTGAACCCGCGATGGTTTGTGTTGGTGCCTTAAGCCAGGTATCCACTATGGTCGCAAACCTCTTGCGCTCCACGCTCCTGCAATTGCTCCATATAGTGGATACGTTCGACCTACTGGAGCGTGAACGGTGCGCGCTCCGCGCTCAGCATTCCAATTGGTGGCGGTTTTTGGGCGAACACAAAAGCCAGGTGTCCACTATGTTCGTGAACGCATCTTTAGTGCGTACGTGTCGTGTATCACGCTCCACGCTCAAATGGAGTGGTCCGATGAAAAATGTTTTAGTCTAATCGAGTTGTACCGAAACTAATCTGTTCTGTGGGATCCCCATGATGAAAATTAAAAAAAAAAATTAAGAAGACGCCTGGTTCGAAATCGGCTGAGGTATGGAAATACCGGGGGAAATGTGCATAAGTAAAATGAAAATTCTGCCTTCGGGGTTACGAAGACAGAAAGCAAAACAAAAAAAGGAATGGAACTGGAAAAGGTTCTGGAAAAGAAACTGGAAAACTTTATCATTATAATTATATTCCTGACAATTTAAGAAGTCGGATTTGGCATACAATATTTGAATATTAATCTGTAGACCATGCGTGTTTCCTATGAAGATGCGCGTACCGTCTCCATCAGAGCAGTTGCAGGAGCGCGGAGCACAAGAGGTTCGCGAACATAGTGGATACCCGGCTTTACGTACCAAAGTACGTACGTACGTACGTACAGGCAGTAGGAAAGTTTGTGGCTATTAAATTATTTAAAGGTAATACAAAGTTGGCAGACCTTCCACCAGATGGACCGACGACATCGGCAAGGTCACAGGTAATCGGTGGATGTAAGCGGCAGGTTGCCGCTCGTTGTGGCATTCTATGGGGGAGGCCTTTGTTCAACAGTGGACGTCTTACGACTGATGATGAATGGTGTGATTCTGTAAGACCTCATTGTAAACTTCGAATCTGAATCCGCTGTGAGTTTCTTGATTGGCATTCTAAAAACTCGGTTGATAATTCGAATTTACATTAGCTAAATAAATTGACAGGGAGATTTTGACAGATAAAGTATGAGATGACGTAAGAAGTGGCATTCTCAGTAAGGTAATTTCCCCGTCACTTCGACGCTCACTTCGCACTCGAACCCGATTCAAAGTGTCAAATATATCATGGTCTTTTGGAACCTTATGCGAAGTGAGAGTGAATAGCGATGTGAGATGCGAGTTGTTGTCTGAATTTTACAGAATCGACCTACTGGTGATGTTGATGATGAATACAAAGAGGAGGTAATGTTTTTTGTATGTTAGTGGTAATGTCTGGAAGTATTTGATCCGATTACAAAAAATGTTTCACCTGATGGAAAGCTGTAGAGTGTCATAGGATTTTTTATGTGTGTTCCAGTCGTGTACCTATACAACCAGGGGCGTATCTATACAAGGGCTTTTTGGGCCCAGGGCCCCGTGAATTTATAGGGCCCCCAGCTCCTATTGAAGGCAATGGATAATACAAAAAAGAAAACTATCGTAATCATCATTATCGGAAACAGTTTTTTTGGCAAAATGACAACAAGATGTTTCATGGAGCAGGGCCCCAAGTGGTATCAGCCCAGGGCCCCACTAACTCACGATCCGTCCCTGGGAGAAACTATGTAGTTCTTATTATTTCCACGCTCCGCTTAACACTTATGTCAATGCGGTAAATGTAGTCGAAAATTTTCAACGTAATACACCCAAGTTCTGAGAAAAACGCAATTGTTGAGGAAGTTATTTATATTATTCAGCTATTCACGGCAGTTTCACGACAACCAAACGAAAGCGGCCATCATGATTTAATAAAACATGCTTTTTGCTAACGTAAACGAATTTCTTATTGATGCTTTTCTTGTGATGATTCTACTACTGGATATATTTGTCACTTACTTAGTAATATGTTTTCGGCAAGCTAATTTAAGAATTTATAATTTTCTCATTTGTAGTCTCCGTTTTGTTGTTCTATAAAAAAACAGAGAGGGAGAGGAAGGCCGAAGAAAAGATGCGTGGATTGTGTGATGAATGATATGAATGAAAAGGGAGTCAGTGAAAGCATGACGCTTGACAGGACGGAATGGAAGTAGACACATGGAAAAAAAAAAACAAAATACGGAACGACGGACGGGCCGGGCAGTGGTGGAAACATGTTGCGAAGACCATGGGACAAGTAACGTAGGCAGGAAGATGGTGACTTAGTTATATGTTTTAGGCAAGAAAATTTTAGAAAAAACAGCCAAGCTGATGTCACGTTCAAGGTCACGTTGCACTAATGCATCCGCAGAGATAGGCAAAGATAGTCACTTACTAGACACCTGAAAGGGGGACATCGTCACCAAGGCCGACCGAAACGAAGGTGGTGATTTTTTTTTGGAACATGCCCGCCACACTGGTCCCAAACCAGGGCAACTCTTAAAAACTAGAATCACCAGTGGCGACCACTAGAAAAGCAATAAAGCTCGACGAGCCCTGGACAAAACTTTACTGTCTTGGATCCCGCAACGAAATTAATCAGAATAGAACAGCGGAGGAGTAAGAAAAACATATTTACCACTTCCCTCATCGTCACACCACCTTCTGGAAGGTCTGACAATTCTGACCATATTTGCGGGGCAAACGTGGGCAGAGATCGCACAAGATCGGGAAGTTTGGAAGGACAAACGGGAGTCCTTTGCCCAGCAGTGGGACACATCAAAATAGGATTGAAAACCAAATTAATCTTATAAAATTGTCATTCTGAAAAAATCTCCCTTAGTGAGTTTGTTCAGTTACAACAAAAGGCAGCTCATTTCACCTAAATTCATCGAGGGGGATATTTTTCAGAATAGACCGACATTTCCAAAAACATATTGATCCACTACAAAATACATACTCTCGAGTTTCCATAATTGGGTTCCCGTATGTACCCGTAGGCTGTATATTTACTTTGTGACTGTAGCTGTTACGCACGACGTAAATTTACTTCGTGCTCATAACATTAATTTTGTTTACAGAATACATTGCTTGGCAAAAATAAAAACATGAAAAGCGGCACAGGATCTTTAGCATTGTTGTCGCGGACCGATGAAAAAATGCCTACGGCGGCGGCGTTATTCTAACGCGCTTTAGAACAGCGACTGTGCAAACAAAGGCTTATTGTGAAGTGACATTCAATTTTTTTTGTTCCTGTGTGAATAATCCTCACCGGCGTCCTCCGCCCTGGGGAGGGCGAAGGAGTCAGTCAGACTCCTACTGACTAAAAACTATCCCGGTGTTCCTTCTCACACCCACGTCGGGGGTCGCGGGAACTATAGATAGGTACTTCCTCAACCCCCGAAAGTGACAATCATACCCCAACTGTACAAAAGGGAAGCAATCAATTGACATACTAATATCAATAAGTATTTGTGTAATGAGCACTTGTGTTTGCCTTGTGTCTGGGTGTTGTTTATCTATATAGGGTGACTGGTAATTAGTGTACGATACTTAAACACGTGATTGTGTTCATGATAACAAACAACTTTCCCGAAGAAAAAATGTTTTTTTTGTACTGGCGCGTGAATTTCATACGGATATTGTGTTATTGTGATAAAAGTGAACCAGTACAAAAAACATTTTTTCTTTGGGAAAGTTGTTTGTTATCATGAACACAATCACGTGTTTAAGTATCATACACTAATTACCAGTCACCCTATATATGTATGTATTTAAAATGTATTTGTGTATGTATATCAGCTGTCTGACACCCATAGTACAGGGTCTCCCTAGTTTGGGGTCAGATGGCCGTGTGTGAAATGTCCCCACATATTATTATGATATTATTATTATTATACTTTTTATGAGCTGTCAAAACGCGATTCCCACGTACAGACAGCGTTCTCAACTGCTTACCCTCTACCCGAAGAAATTTTTACACATGGGGGGTAAGCAGTTGATGAAGCTGTCTGTACATTTTGTACGTCAATTTGTACTTATGACGTCACATGTAGGTAGACATTAGCCAACTCAATGAGGGCTACCGTTTTTATGCTCACCAGTTGGTGCCACTGTCGAGTAAGGTCCGAAAGTATGTTATTACGAGCGTGAAAACATATCGTGAAAACGCGTGAAATCATATTTAATACTTACCTTAAAATCGTACCGTAAAAATATCGAGCATGCCGTAGTGTTCGCAGTCCTGTTTTATTCGGAAAAAAAGGAGGACTTAAGTTTCCGAAAGATAAAACTGTTTCAAAGCACTGACATTCATCGACCCGTAACTCATATTTGACATAACTAATCTCAAGTATTGCAAAATATTCACAACATTATTCTATTTAGAAATAAACCCGCGTAGCCTACCCACAAACCACAGTATAAGTATTAGTACTACCGTACAGTAGCGACACGCTCCGCGGCGCGTAGACGCGCACACTCACGCACGTATCCGTATAGTCTATTGGAACGAAGTTCCTTATCGCGCGTTGTGAAAGGGGGCTAGACGGAAAAAATTCTTACGAAAAGTTGTCACGACATGCTATAATAAGCTAAATTGAATCGTTGGAACTGTCAAATAGAGTTCATTATTAGTTGAATGGCGGCTTTTCTATGAAAATATTGGAGCGAATTAAAACCTTATTTTTGCTATTTTTATTACTTCACAAACGCAGACAATTCGAACAGAAAAATTGAATCGTTGGAACTGTCAAATAGAGTTCATTATTAGTTGAATGGCGGCTTTTCTATGAAAATATTGGAGCGAATTAAAACCTTATTTTTACACATTAACCGTGAAATTCGGTTGCACATAGCTCCTATTGTCCGGTCGGGCACCAGCCTATACGTTTCTCAGAATAATTTTATCATACCTAGTTTGGTAAAATTTCAATTTTTAACCGTTTACGTTTACAAAATAAAGTCCGAATTCGCTTTTCGTAGAATATGTTTATGTATTTAAAGGCGGCGCGGCGAACTCTTTGAACTAGGTACCTACGGCGATATGTTTAGTACCTAAGTTTATTCGCTCAAAAATATTATTATAACTTCAAAAAAATAAAATTTTATTACAATTCCTTCACTAATTAATCGAAAGGAACTTCGTTCCATCCGGGTGTCCCTTGACACCTCTCAAGTTTTTTTATTTTAGTATTAGTGTAGGCAGTTATATCGTTTAAGGCCTATTCAAACCTGAGTGATATTCGCTGCCGCTGTGGGTAGAGGTACATACCGCGCGGGTTTCGCTCAGGTATTTAGTATCAAGTACCGCGGCTACAGCGACCTGAGCGATATTCGCTGCCGCTGTGGGTAGAGGTACATACCGCGCGGGAGCAGCGGCATGCATCCCGCCCCTCACAACTCAATACCGCTTAGGTCTGAACAGTAATATTACCGCATACCCACTGGGTTTTCTCTGCCGCAGACGGTAGCGAATACCGCTTAGGTCTTTAATTTCTATGGAGTGTCGCGAGTGTGCACAAACAGTGAAATTTGACGTTTCGCAGACCTCACGCTACACTAGCGCCTCTAGCGGCGAAATCATACGCTATCGCGTATGATTTCGCCGCTAGAGGCCCTCATTGACAAACTATTTATTGATTTCAAAGCATGGCTGGAGGCCCTAAAAGTCACTTTTAAGGCACCACAGGATTGTCCGGTTAAGCAGTAACCAACCCTCAGGTTGAACTGCGAGATGCCATTCAGAAAAAAAAAAAAAAAAAAAAAAAAAAAAAACTATTTTTTTCAGTAGAATGAAACTTTGTCGGGTTTTCTTACAGGGTTAAAATCAAGCGTTTTGTTTTAGATGTTCTGTATTAGAATTATTTGTTAATGGTAGACCGTACCTATCATCTACTTACTCCCTACCCTATAGTAGTATCTATAGATAGGTCTTCAAAAATGATATTGAGGTTTCTATATCATTTTTTGCTAAACTGAATAGTTTGCGCGAGAGACACTTCCAAAGTGGTAAAATATGTGTGTCCCCCCCACCCCCACTCCTGTAACTTCTAAAATAAGAGAATGATAAAACTAAAAAAAATATATGACGTACATAACATTACCTACCATGTAAACTTCCATCGAAAATTGGTTTAAACGAGATCTAGTAAGTAGTTTGTTTTTAATGCGTCATAAATCGGAAACCGCAATTTACCTTTCATTCACTCAACTCAAATATAAAAATTAAAAAAAAAACTTTTATATTATGTTACTTGCTGCTACGGAACCCTTCATGGACGAGTCCGACTCGCACTTGGGCGCTTTTTTTTTAAATGGAACCTAGCTAGATCGATTTATTCCGAGATTCAGATTATATACATATGTTACCGTTAAAACTCTTAACCAGTCAAAACTACCTATTGACTGGCTTCAGTCAAAACCCTTATTAATATTAAACGCGTTTGCGTTACAAAAACAAAAATGCGGAACGCCCTATTATAAGAATCACTACAAAACAAAAGTTTTAAATGGGTCACAAAAAAAAACCTACCAACCTAATTATGTAGGTTTCTAAGTATTAGGGATAAATTCATAAGTAGTATTGACTGATATTTAAAGTCAAAAGTAGTTTTGACTGCTCAAGAGTTTTGACTGTGACATATACAAGAAATGCTCGTTTAAAGGTATTAGACAAGCACCATCACCACCAGCATTGACAACCAGTACTAAAAAGGGGTCCCTATCGTGTTACCCAGTAACTAGGTTGTGGAGGTTAAATAGGCAGTCGCTCCATATTAAAAGACTGGAATTTAATTGCCCGTGGGGTGTCCGGGTTAAAATAGCACACCCCAAATTCATCCCGAGGGTCGAAATGACGAATGAATGAGGGTCGAGGGTCGAAAGCGACTAAGGACAAATCCGGAAGTCGGGCAGCAGCGGCTTCCGTGTGACAACTTCACTGCGATCCCCAAGACGCCTGCCAAGCGTGGGATGTATGGCACAATACACCCCACGCTTGGCAACACAATCTTTATCCTTCAACTTGGACTTTTAAACACGGTTCACAGCATTCCCTTAGTACGCATAGGTACTCAGACAGTACAAATGTCAGGTAACTATTGATAGACGAGGTTAACGCTAGAATAACCCGTACTATTTTTAGATAGATTTGCATTATTTGTGGATATGTAGTTGGAAGGCTGTTGAGGTTATATTTGATGGATGTTTGTGAAACAAGGAACATCGTCAATTTTGATAATAAAATTTAGCTTATAGGACTCAGTGATAATGTAACTTCTAATTGGAGAAGAAGTTGAAGAAGAAGAATGGAGCAGTAGTTTTGGAGATATGTGGGTTAAAATAAAATCTTCAGCTTTATTTTATATAATAATAATAACAGTTCCGCATGACGTGAACCTCGTGAAGGTCGAGAAAGACAAGCAGATAAAGTATCTTGACTTGACGAGGTTGTCGACATGTGGGATGTGGACTCAGCGATCATTGTGCCGATAGTTGATACAGTCAATGGCTTAATTGCCAAGAGCCTCGACCAACTTCTAAGGAGGCTCTCGTTAGGCGGCTGGATCAAGGGCTTGATTCAGAAGGCAGTACTTCTGGACACGGCCCGCATTGTCAGGAGGTTTCTCTCTCTGGAGCCCTGTGCCGTAGCTTGGATCCTGTTCCCGATACCGGGGGGTACTATTTTTGTTCATATTTTTTAATGTTTTTATTTATTTTTTTACTAATATTTAAAAATATAAAGCAATATGTACTTAAATAAAACGAATAAATGAGAATAATAATAAATCATTTATTTTGGGTATCAAAGACCAGGTGTGTCAGGACGGTTGACTTTCTTTTAAACCACGTTAAGGCTATCATGTTCTTTTTAATATAATATTAGTACATAGATAGATTTGACTTAGCTATATTTATCATAGTTTCAGATTTTCACGCTGAAGTCTCATCCCAAAAATTCACCCTGTAGATACAGATTGAGCTCTACGTTTGTAAGACACAAACGTAGAGGACAAAATCTTTAAAACAAAATGGACGCGAAAAGACTGAACCAGACGTAACAATCGCAGTGACGAACACACAGCTCTGTGAACTTTTGTTCCAAAATGTAGATTGAATGAATTACAGTCTCAGCTGTGAATTCTCTTAATCTTCTATATTATTACGGACTGCGGATTATCTGTAGACGTAAATGATTATAAAGTCGCATTCACACCATACGAAAGTATAGCAAGAACATCGACTGTGTCAAAATAATGTAACCAGGATTTTGTGAAAACTTGATTGAAAAGAGTGTCCGTTGAGTTTCTTGCTCTTCCTTCTCAATAGAGACCTACCTACGTTATAGAACGAACCACTGGGTTCAAGTTTCTGACTAACTGACCGACTCTTTGACAGTTCAAAAGTACGGAAGTGACGTATGGAATTTGTTTAGAAATTCAGCTCTGCAACCAATCTGTCAATAATTATATTAATAACATCAAACTCTGCGGCACGATGGACCGACGATTTGAAGAAGGTGGCTGTCAGCAAATGGATGCGTGCTACACAAGACGGGGTTGCTTTTGATAAGAAATGAAGGAGTGAAATGGTTTCATCTCAATGATTTGAAGGTGATTTGACATTTTTATTTTCCTTATTATGTGAAACCAATAGAATAATTGTAGCTAAACCAAATTACATATCATATCATGTAGATTACCAAAAAAAAATTTCAGAGTAATTTCTCTGTAAATGCCGACGAAAAGTTGCTTCATCTGCATGCTTCTTTCAAGCTTTTTTCGAGAGAGCAGCCTTAAATGCCTGTGTTAAATTATTATACAGTAATTGCAGAACAATCAATACTATGTAGGAAGATACCTAGGCTATATATGTAAAATCTTATCCAGCTTAGAACTGATTTAAAATAATATCGCTTACATACGTATCGAATTGATTAATCAGTGTTACATATAAACAGCCTCCTTTTTTTAGTTGGTTAAAAATCATTACCAGTACTTCGAAAAATGGGAGAAGTTCAACGCGGTTTTGTTTTTGCAGGACTAAAACCAATTAAACTCGAAGTAAAAGTCAGTACAGTCAACAGCAAATGTAGATGATCAAAATCAGAAATTCAAAAGGTACTAATTTACTAACACTAATTTATAAAATTTATTACTCGTTTATTTATTAAAAGTATGTGATTGTCACACACATACTTTTGAATCACTTCGACGCCACACAGTTCTGACGCGAACTCCGTTCATTAGTATTGAACTTCTGATTTTGATCATCTACTTTTGCTGTTGACTGTACCTAATCTGTGTAGCCAACAGAAAAAATATGCAAGTAACTTATTCAATTGATTACTGGGTGATTAAACAAGCAATGTGATAAAAAGACAATTATGTGACTACCAAGGACAAGTTAACAGTACCTACTATGCAGAAAGTAAGCTACCTTCCACACAGCGCGAAGGTGATCTTGATAGGTCAAACGGCGGTCGATCCGTGCTAAATGCTAAAATATTCAGCCGCATCTGATTGGACTGATAATGCCTGAAAGCGACCTCAATGCAAGTATAATACTCTAACCTACATATCTATTTAAGGGGCCGACAAGAGTCAACTAGCGCCACCCATCATTTTACTTCTTTTACTCCTAAACCGGATAAAATTAAAAAATCTTAAAAAACTGGGGTGTGATTCTGTAAGACCTCATTCTAAACTTCGAATCTGAATCCGCTGTGAGTTTCTTGATTGGCATTCTAAAAATTCAGTTGATAATTCGAATTTACACTAGCGCCACCCTTGCGAGCGTGTCAGCGAGTTGAACTAAATTGACAGGGAGATTTTGACAGATAAAGTATGAGATGACGTAAGAAGTGGCATTCTGTAAGGTAATTTCCCCGTCACTTCGACGCTCACTTCGCACTCGAACCCGATTCAAAGTATCAAATATATCAAGGTCATTTTAAACCTTATGCGAAGTGAGAGTGAATAGCGATGTCAGATGCGAGTTGTTGCTCGAATTTTATAGAATCGACATACTGTACTTAATTAGTAAATTACCTGTAGTATTTTTGGAGTAACTTTCCATTATTATTCATTTCATCGAAAATCGTTGCTTATCGCCAAATGTGGCCACTTTTAGCGGTTATTAACGATTCTCTTTAAATACGCGAAATGTAAAGTAACTGTGTATTCATAATGATTAATTTATTTTTGATCAAAACGAAGCAAAAAGGTAGGGAGACTCATAGATAAGTAGAAACCATATGGGTCGATCGGTCAAACGTTAGCTTGCTGCGGTTAGTCCGAGGATGGGTGTCCATCCATTTCATACCGAGATCCTTCCGTGCCTCGGAAAGCACGTAAAGTTGTTAGTCCCGGCTGTCATTCGTATATATTTGACAGTCGTTATAGGTAGTCAGAAGCTAGGAAGTTTACCCAGTAACTGGGTTGTGGAGGTCAAATAGGCAGTCGCTCTTAAAACACTGGTATTCAGCTGCATCCGCCTAGACTGGAGGCCGACTCCAACATAGTTGGAAAATGGCTAAGCAAATGAAGATGATGATTTATTTTACACACAGGCTACATTAATTCGTGAATTCTGGGTCCGCAATAACCAACATTCACGCGGGTAAAGTCACGGGTCCAAGCTGGTCAAGCAACAGTCAGATTTACCGATGTTTTCGTATTTATAATATGAATATGAAAGTGTGGATTCTGATAGATTTCGATGGCTGCCTCTAATGTCCAATCATATTATAATGGCAGTCAGGTCAATGCTACTAACGTTACTGAGAAACAGGAACCTCAAGCTACTTAAAAATACAGGGCTAGTCATGAACGCCAGGCAAAATAGAGCAGAGAGAGAGCGAGACTCTTAGGGCTATACACTGGTACAGTGGAACAAGCTATTTGGTTTACAGGCAAAAATATTCATCTTTCTACTACACTCACAATATTTTATTTTATTCTATTTTCTTATCTCGAGCACATAGGTAATCCTGGCACCTACGTACTAAAGATAAAAAAATAAAATAAATAAATAAATTGTTAGTATAATAGAAAGATGAATATTTTTGCCTGTAAACCAATTAGCTTGTTCGACTGTACACCATAGCGGTACAACCAGTCGCCGGCCACCAATGAATGCCACTTTATGGGTTACAAATTTCCCCATCCCCATTCCATTATCGGACAGAGCAGAAATACGGTCAAAGTCAAATCATTTATTTCAATAACACCATTAAAGGCACTTTTGAACGTCATATTGTAAAATTTCAATCTAGTTGCCCATTCCAAATGGTAGTTTCGTATGGAGAAGAATGGGCAAGAAACTCCATACTTACTCTTTACAATTTTTTCAATTACAAGAATGATTATGTTATGTGAATACGATGATGTACCTTGTATAAAAATCACTATATTATGGTATGTACAAAGTATCACAAGGTAAAAAATGACAGCTAAGTTATGTACATAGACACACAGTGTTCACATATTTACAATTAATAATACAGTAGTTGACTACTTCTTCTATTCCAACAAACAATGAATAGTGTGTGAGCCAGAGTAATCTATTAAGTACAATAAAGAATAGTATGTATGTACGGCGAAGCGTCACGGCTATATGGTTGAAGTTAAACAGTCAGTTTGTGGAATTCACTGCCCGCTTCTCTGTTCCCCGATAAGTATAATCTGCGTATCTTCAAGGCACCAGTAAAGGCAAGC
Source organism: Charanyca ferruginea (assembly GCA_947361185.1). Lineage (NCBI taxonomy): Eukaryota > Metazoa > Arthropoda > Insecta > Lepidoptera > Noctuidae > Charanyca > Charanyca ferruginea. Next base: position 34,464,957 of record OX376057.1, read on the forward strand.
GTGCTGCACCTTGGGCCGCATCATCAGTTAAGATCAGGTGAGTTGCGGATTTGGCAGCAAGCCTACACGAATATAAAAACACTTCCACTTTTAAGTAACTCTTTATCACCCAAATCCATTAAGGAACGGCAACACAGTTAAAACAGAGATTGAAAATCCTCCAAAGAAAGATATGAAAACGTCTTCTCGGTTTTTGTGTTTTTTTTTTTCAGAAAGCGCTGAATAAACGTTAGTAGTTCTGGTTTAGTAGTTCTGTTTGATGTATCCTAAAAACCTTCTCCAGAATGTAACAAACACTTTTCTGAAAACCGAATCAAAATCGGTTCAGCCAAACGGGAGATAATCGCGGCCAAACATACATACGTACATACATACATACAAACATACGGGTCGAACTGATAACCTCCTTTTTTTTTTGAAGTCGGTTAAAAAGCGGCCAAGTGCGAGTCGGACTCGCCCATAAAGGGTTCCGTAGCAGCAAGTAAGATAAATTGCGGTTTACGATTTATGACGTTTTAAAAAAAACTACTTACTAGATCTCGTTCTCGATCTTCCCTTGGGTGTCGTAAGAGGCGACTAAGGGACTTACCAGAGAATGGGCAGCAGCGTTCTCTGTGCCTTTGTAACAACTATACTGCGATCGCCAATCCGCCTGCCAAGCGTGGCGATTATGGCAAAACCCCCCTTGGGGAGGCTTATGTCCAGCAGTGGACGTCTTTCGGCTGAAATGATGAGATCTCGTTCAAACCAATTTTCGGTGGAAGTTTACATGGTAATATACATCATATATTTTGTTTAGTTTTATCATTCTCTTATTTTAGAAGTTACAGGGGGGGGCACATGTTTTACCATTTTGGAAGTGTCTCTCGCGCAAACTATACAGTTTAGAAAAAAAAAATGAGTTTCAGTTCTAAGTATGGGGAACCCCCAAACTTTATTGTTTTTTTTTTTCTATTTTGATGTGAAAATCTTAATTAATGCGGTTCACAGAATACATTTACTTACCAAATTTCAACAGTATAGTTCTTATAGTTTCGGAAAAAAGAGGCTGTGACATACGGACGGACAGACAGACAGACATGAGGAATCCGTTTTTTGCCATTTGGCTACGGGACCCTAAAAAGTAGAGTAACCGGATGCAACTGAATACCAGTGTTTTACATGGAGCGACTGCCTGTTGGAACTCTACAAACCATTTACTTTGTAACACGATACCCCTTGGTAGGAATGGCTATCTCACTTTCTGGCTTCAGACTACCCGTCTATCAAGACTCTCGAAGATCTACGAATATCAGTCGGGATCAACGGCTTTAGGGGCTTTATGAGGCACAGAGGGGTCTAGGTAAGAAATGGAAGGTAACCCATCCACAAACCGACCGGGGCAAGCGTAGTTTAACCATGACCGGCTTACTTAACCACGATACCCTCATTATTGAAATTTCGATATCAAAATCGCATTTGACGAAAATATGATAAAAAGGTACAATTCTGAAAGCTTCAAGGAAAAGCATTGGGTATGTAAATTAGCAATATTTTTTGGTTAGTTAAATTCAATTTTATGTTTATCTTTTTATCTATAAAAATGGATCGCTAAATGTGTTGGTAAGCGCATAACTTGCGAACCGCTTGACCAAATTGGATAATTCTTTTTTTATAATACTCCTTGAAGTACGAAGATGGTTCTTACGGAGAGAGAAAAAAAAAATAAAAAAAAATAATAACTTTTGTAGGGTAGGTGTAGGGTAGGTGTAGGGTAGGTGTAGGGCAGGTGTAGGGTAGGTGTAGGGTAGGTGTAGGGTAGGTGTAGGGTAGGTGTAGGGTAGGTGTAGGGTAGGTGTAGGGTAGGTGTAGGGTAGGTGTAGGGTAGGTGTAGGGTAGGTGTAGGGTAGGTGTCGGGTAGGTGTAGGGTAGGTGTAGGGTAGGTGTACGGTAGGTGTAGGGTAGGTAAATAGGCAGGTAAGTAGGTAGATAAGGACAGGACAACGACTGTCGGGTCAGCTAGTTTAGAATAAAACTCAAAATAATAAAATTATTTACAATTCTAAGAAAAAGGCAGGGAGCTCAAAGGGCATCAAAAAACTCGTCCACATCGCTGTCAACGGGACACGTGCCCAACAGGCTGGCAGCATTGCCACGTTGTATGGCAATGCTGATTCTTTGACCCAAGAATAGACCAGCCTTCGGGTCACGTGCCTTTTTGATGCCCTTTGAGCTCCCTGCCTTTTTCTTAGAATTGTAAATAATTTTATTATTTTGATTTTTATGATTTGTATAATAGAGAATTATTGATTAAAAACAAATACTATAAAAGGTAAAAGAAAAAAAAAATTTAGAACATAAATAATGGAAAATACATCGATGTGTACTACGAAAATAATATTTGTCTCATACTTACATCGTATAAAATCATGTCGGGTGTCGCTGATTCGGTCACCTGTTGCACTGTTCTTAACTCTATTATTTCTTTTAAAACACTTATTTACTACTTTTATTGATTAATCTTAATAAAACATGCGAATACCTAATTCGCTAACGACAAAAATCTTATCAGTTTCTAATCAATATATTTTTTTAATGTGGTACGCTTTTATTATAACCAATTTTTTTATTTTAATTTGCGGGACAGTCCAGCCACGGATAGAGTTAATACCTACTTTTATTTTTTTACGTCATCAAGTTCACCTTTAATCGCAAAATATAATTCGAAATTCAAAACACAGCGCAAAATGGTAACACTAGGAAGTTCGATATTTGAATTCTAGAGATTAAACGAGTGATAATTTAATTTATGCAGTATTTTCGTTAGGGCAAACAATGTTTTATTTTATTTTATTATTGATTTACCGAACAAGCGGGCGTACTCGCTGAAAATGCGGGCACACTAAGGGCGATCGGTCGCCTTGTGATGTATACTTGGGCGGGGTAAGCCTAGAGCAGTGTAAGTAGATTTTAATTCAGTTAGGCACGACTAGCAGACCAGGCATCACTGTTGCTTTATTTTCTGACTGGAGTTTTAAGTTTTGTTCTTTAATTATGCGACTTAGCGATAAAGTTTCTAGATTGAATTAAGTACCTAGTAGGTATTGTATTGCTAAGTACGTAATTGTATTAGGATCTTCATTTGTAGTCTATATTATCGACTTATAAAGGTGTCTTGGAAGACGTGGGCGAGCGAGCTTAAACTGTCACCGTTCACGTCATTCAAATTAATAAATGAGATTTCAAATAAGAAGCTTAGATAAAGTTAAGCTCTAATACCTACGATCCGTCGACGTCAAGCATAGTTAGAGATTTGTAGTCAAATTAAACGAGATAAGCACCAACACAAGTATCTACCAATTTAAATTGAAAATAGAAAACGAAATAAAATAAATTACTACTTGAGATTGCGCGAATTGTGTAAAATATTGAGGAAAATAGCGTCGATTTGAAAACACGTTGGGGCGCACGCAAATTAGGACATTCTATTTTAATAAAAAACACGTTATTACCGAAATGTAGGAATAATAGCAACAATGTTACATTTTATACTTTAATATAATCATACCGTCCGCGTCATTGCGTGCGTAGACATTATATAGTAGGCCTGTAGACAAAATCCCTGTTCTGATAGCGTTAATGCCAACGAAAAAATCAAATTGTATGCAGTTGACATATTTGCATCACGTGACATCTAGTAAGCAAACGTCAACTGCATACAATTTGATTTTTCCATTGGCGTTAACGCTAACAGAAAAGGGATTTGGTCTACAGGCTCTGAAGATTACATGCGTTTGGCATGCTGGTAGGAACTAGTAGGAAGGAACCTTTAACTTTATGGCATCGTCTAAACATTCTGCTGTCTGCATCCTTTTAGAAGGATAGAAGTAGTTTCGAACTTAGAAGTTACAGTTGTTTTTATACGTCAGATGATCATTGTTTGGCCTGACCCCGTCAAAGGCACACGTATTAATCTATTACAGAGCATCTTTAAAGTCAAGTTCTCTTTTATTGCTTGTCGTTACCTCACGCGGTTCTAACAGTACCTACCTACCTATATATGGCGTAGCCTATGATGTTTTGAAGTGAGCAAGTAATTTGAATAAAATAAATAAATTATAAGTAACTTGGGAAGAAGAGAAGAGAGAAGTAAAACTAAAATTGGGGTACATAACAAGTGGTGAAATTAAAATCGTTTTTAAGACTAGCCGGTTATCCTGTCTCACTAGGTTAGTCAATTTAGAAATTAATACTAATGTAGAATTAGTGTAAATTAAAACTAATGTAGAATTAGTGTAAATTAAAACTAATGTAGAATTAGTGTAAATTAAAACTAATGTAGAATTAGTGTAAATTAAAACTAATGTAGAATTAGTGTTAATTAAAACTAATGTAGAATTAGTGTATAACTAATGTAGAATTAGAATTTAAAACTAATGTTGTAAATAAAGAGGAAAGATTTGTTTATTTGTTACGATTTTGCTCAAAAACTACCGGTCGGATTACAAAAATTCTTTCACCAATAGAATGCTACATTATCCCTGAGTGACATAGGCTATATTTATCAATTTAAAAAATCTGGCATTCTTGAGAAAATCTACGCGGACGATGTCGCGGGAAAAGTGCTAGTGTTTCATAAAAATATCATGGAAGGACAAAAGTTGAATTCCTGAGAAACTCCTCGTCTTTAAAGTAACAATCATGAAACAAGATACCTACATGAAAAAGAAAATATAATTTAAGTTTAGGCAGGTACTTAATAAGTTTTATTAAAATGTCGTCAAAAGATCGACTCTCCGAAATTAGTAAGCCAGCCGTTCGCTTCGAAGTTTCGTTGCTGAAAGTAAAGAGACTTTAATTTAGTTTCGATGTACTTATCGCATTGAAACTAAATCAAAGTCTTCGTCAGGGTCTTGGTATCGGGTTTAAGTATTAAAAAGTTATTACTTATTGTAGTCATTATTTGGGCCAAACACATCAAAGGTATATTATTATGCCCTTTGTAAAGGTACCACCATCAATAAAAAAGCTTCAACTTGTCAGTTAGTGTTCATGCAAGTTCAATTGTGGTCGCATGTCGCCATATTGGAGCAGCTACCGAGACCCCCATTCAAGGGCGTCGCCAAGGGGGGGCGGTAGGGGCAGCTGCCCCCCCCTAGAGATTCCAAAAGGTTCATGTGCCTTTGACTGTATTTAAAATTCATACTTTTCCTATCCACCAAATATCAATTTGCCCCCCCCTAGGCCATCAGCTGGCGAGTCCTGGCGACGCCCTTGCCCCCATTGCTTCATCGTTCGTACCTCACCTAAAGGACAATGCCAGAAACTCTATAGAACTTTGCCCCACTCAATAAAAGTCATGTGCAATATGTAGCAGCTTAAGATTTATTTATTGCTGATAACTAAACATTAGTCTTAGTGACTGTAGAACTTGCGGTTTCCGTTTAAATCTAAAAACAATAATGACATTGATTATAGGTTAAATTGTATTTTAGGTAAAATGAGTTTGTATTTTGTGGGTAGGTATTTCGTAATCCGCAAGTTCTAAAGAAAACAATTTATTATAGAAAGGTTCGATATTAATTACAATTATTTTCATTAATTTACTTTTCTGTACATGGGTGGGGCAGGATCTGGCATTGTCATTTATATAGACACGAGTAATGTGAGGAAACAACTAGAATAGGTTCCAAAATTTCTTAAGTACTGCGGACAAAATGAAACACGTACAGATAGTGTCATCAACTGTCACAACATCAACCCCCTATCCAAAGAAATTTTAACACTTGGGGTATGAGATTTATTTAAATTCTGATTTTGATTCTGATTCTGATTCTGAGCAGCTCATTAGACAGTAATGTTTTTAGGTATTTGCAAGTAAATAATATTAAAATGATACCTAAAATAAATGAGCAAAAGGTGATGAGTTTTGTTGTGGTATAGGTCATGTATTTTTGTACCACAACACTGAGGGGTAGACAGCGGTGTTGACATTTACACCCACACTCCAAGCGAGCGAGCTTTTGCCATTATGCTACCTACATACAAAGCCAGACTCCCCCTTATGCGCTGCAGTTTTTTTTTTTCTGTATGTCATCTCGCTGTTCAACCTGAGGGTTGGTTACTGCTTAACCGGACCATCCTGTGGTGCCTTAAAAAGTGATTTTTAGGGCCTCCAGCCAGGGCAAAAACTTATAAACTAAGTGACTACGCTAAGGGCAACCCCTGTGGGGTACGAGCCTCGGCTTAGGTCGTCACTGAGAGAGGGCAGCAAAGGGACAGGCTGGATCGGGTCTCCATTAATTAGGGGCTATCAGCGACGCGGGCTGGCGCTAGCAAGGGTCGGGGGGGGGGGGGCGTTACGGGGTCGTCGCGAGGGACGTCGGCGGCGAGGTCGGAATGACGGTACTGTAGCACCTGAGCTACACTTGCACCATGTACGAATTACCGAGAGTCTAAGCTACGTTAAATGAAAGTGTATGAATAACTTTTAGAAGACTATATTAATCAGATTAGCGAGAGGTAAACTTTAGTGGGTCTCTCTGACATAACATGTCATAGTATATAAAAACTATCCTTCTACATCATTCAAATATAATTCTAAGGTATCCAGAAGGTTCTAACCATAGACTAAATAGTTATGGCTTCATTACATAAAGCCTCCCTCGTTGGGCAAATCTCTACAGTACTCTGTGTCTGTGTTTAACTAATGTGCTAGTGGTCCTATTTCTTTCTTGAAGGAGGGTAATAGCGTCATCTGGATCGAAGAATTACCTAATGGCTCTTTATCCTACTCGGGGATCCATCGAATTAGACCACCCCTACCACATAGCTTCGACGACCTGTTGAGTGACAATAATTGCCGGACTCATTTCGTGGCTTACGCAGACAGCGTCCTGGCTAAGGCAGCGAAAGCAAAGGGTCAACATTACCCAAGTTATTGATTAGTCGTAGATTACTGGTGTTGTTACTATTGAAAATTACCATATAATAGGAAGTAATTGAGTTAGTTCTTTTAGTATAGCTTTGTGTAGTATAGAATTACCTAATGTGTTAGGTGTAAGGTCATAGATTATTACTTGCAGTATTTTGTAAAGTTCAGTAGGTACTTACTAATATAGAAAAATATCTACTGTTTGAATGTGTTATACCCTGTTCACAATAAGATTAGACATAAACACAAACCTTTTTTACAGTCCCTTCAACCGATTTTGACTTCTATTCCGTAGGTTTAAGGATGACATTAGACGCAAAAAAGTGGTTACAATAACAACTGTTTACTGCAGTTGCCATTTGTCATGCTACCAACGCAATAGAAGTCAAAATTGGTTGAACGGACTGTAAAAAAGGTTTTTGTAAATGTCTAATCTTATTGTGAACAGGGTATAGGTAACTAAAAAAAACCGGACAAATGCGAGTCGGACTCGCCCACCGAGGGTTCCTTACATATTTGTAGGTACATATCCATACTTCTATACTAATCCATACTTTAATCTATTTAATATTATAAATTAATGCGTTTTTTGCGACATAAACGTCCGTATCTTTTTTTAACCCCCGACGAAAAAGAGGGGTGTTATAAGTTTGACTTGTCTGTGTGTCTGTGTGTCTGTGTGTCTGTGTGTCTGTGTGTCTGTCTGTGGCACTGTAGCTCTTTAACGGGTGAACCGATTTGAATGCGGTTTTTTTTATTTGAAAGTAGATTCTCTAGCGATGGTTCTTAGACATGTTTCATCAAAATCGGTTCAGCAGTTTTAAAGTTATCAGCTCTTTTGTTTGCTGCGGTAGGGATCTTAGACGCATACCGGATGTTTACTTTGCTTTCAAACATATTATTATAGGTGACCACACTGACCACACAAAACCAAACTAAATTACATTTAAAAAAATTAAAATAAAAATTAAATTAAAAATTTAAAAAACCCCCAACGCAAAACATAAATGCGATTATGTAAAAAGTAAAAAATAATACTTTTGTTGAGCCATCAAATGTTTGTTCGTTGAAATGGCGCTATAATGTCGCGGCGGGGTACCGCTAAGTTTAAAGCAATAACTAAATATCTAAAATAGCGAACTGATGGTAACTAGATTTGCAACAAGATTAACAACTAGATTAGCAACAAAAATTTGATAATATCGAAGCAAATTGGTCGGAAATGCTGGTAAATTAATGGACAGTGAATGAAATTGAGGGACTGACTTACTTAAGCGGTACCCCGCCGCGACATTATAGCGCCATTTCAACGAACAAACATTTGATGGCTCAACAAAAGTATTATTTTTTACTTTTTACATAATCGCATTTATGTTTTGCGTTGGGGGTTTTTTTAAATTTTTAATTTAATTTTTTTCACGTCAACATAGAGGGTTCATTTTTACAGCATCAAGGGACCGTAGACTTGAGTATATGGTTTTAATTTCAACTCGATACCTCCACGCGTTCCCGAGATAAAGGGTCTTGACAGACAGACAGACGGATAACAAAGTGATCCTATAAGGGTTCCGTTTTTTCCTTTTGAGCCCTAAAAAACGAGTTTAGTATAAATATAGAATAATTTATAGCTGTTTAACTGCTGAACTGTATGTCTATTCTGTGACAATCTCCCTCGGTGAACACCTAGGTGAAGTGAGCTGTCATCCGTCCCGATGCTAGGAGGTGAAGTGAGCTGTCATCCGTCCCGATGCTAGGGATAAGTGAGCTGTCATCCGTCCCGATGCTAGGGATATCCCTACCATCGGGACGGATGACAGCTCACGTCCCGATGCTAGGGATATCCCTACCATCGGGACGGATGACAGCTCACTTATCCCTAGCATCGGGACGGATGACAGCTCACTTCACCTAGGTGTTCACCGAGGGAGATTGTAACAGAATAGACATACTGAATATCAGCAATATAATAATGTAAGGCAGAAGTGTGGTTTTAGCCAGTAAAAGTCCGGCACTGCCCAGACTGGCTCATTTATGAGGCAGCCTGGGCGTCCACGCGGATTTCCCACTCCAGCCAGAACAAAAAAAAAAAAAAACCTAGTGAGTACAGACGCCAGCACATCAAGCCATACCAAACTGTCAAATTTTCCTAGTTGAATATGAACCTTATTCTTTTGTAATAAAGCTGAAAATCTTTCAAATACATTTGACATTCCTACATACTACCTACACCTACCTACATTCAGCAGTCTCGATTTCGAAAAGGTAGACGAAGCAGTCTCATCATCATCATCTGCTTAGCCATTTCCCAACTATATTGGAGTCGGCTTACAGTCTAATCGGATGCAGCTGAATACCAGTGTTAAGTGACTGCCAATCTGACTTCTACAACCCAGTTTTTTTAGCTTCAGACTTGTACCCATAACGAGTGTCTAAGATCTACGAATGACAGCCGGGACCAACGGTTTCATGTTCTTTCCGAGGCACGAAGGGATCTTAATATAAAAATAGATGGCCACCCACCCATCCACAGATCGACCGCGGCAAGCGTAGCTTAACTACCGATCCGTACGGCTTTTATTTAGCCGCGACGAGCGATTGCAAAAAATAAATTATTTTGATTTTGATTTTGATGAGCCTCAATGGTAACAAAAATATTATTACACGACTGAAATACCTAAAACTTCTTTAGCTCCATCTATATGTATGTATGTATCTGTTTGCAACTGGCTATGAGAGAAAGAGAGAAAGAAAATGTATGCTCGCACCTCTCTCTCTTGCCCCTACACGACTACCAAAGTCAAAGCATTTATTTCAATTAAACCATTTACAGGCATTTTTGAATTGTCAAGTCAGTCAGTTAGTCAGAGAGTTGAATCTAGTTGCTCGTTCCAAAACGTAGGTAGGTCTCTATGGAGAAGAATGAGCAAGAAACTCTACGGGCACTCTTTTAAATCAAGTTTTTTACAAAGGTTACATGATTCTTGTTGCTTCTATAAGTGAAAACTATGAAGGTAATCTAGCAATACAAAACATAAAAAAGAAGCAAGATTTATAAAGTCCATGGCAGATAAGAGCTGACCAATCTCTACTGACAGCGCCCGTTCACGAACATGACGCGTATCTATAAACGAAAAGTAACTTTCTCTCTTTCTATCTTCACTAACTTATATCTGTCTCTCAACTTCCGTTCGCCTCGCCCGTTCCAACTTTTCCTAACGCTCTCGTCACGCATTCACCAGCTTACTCCCCAAGTCATACGTGCGTAAAGAAGTTTTACTCTAAAAAAAAACAGAACAAGAAACAAGCTCGTTACAACTCGGGAAGCCTTCGAAAAATCCTGCTCAATTTTAATTAACAAAACAAAAAACATCGCTCCGGTCTCCGTATGAAACAATGCGAGAACCTACAGTCTGTTTTCAAGTGCGTTTTTAATCTGAGCCCGTGCGAGGTCCCGTGCCCGTGAAGCCCGCACCACGCGACCAACAATCCAATTAGATTTCGAAACGTGCGCGAATAGAACAAACGGATTACTCATATGCGCAGTTCGTCTTTCCGAGATTTTAATAGCACGAGATGCGTGTGTGGGTTGTTTACAGGGATTTTTTTAAATATTGTAGTTTTAAAAAAACCTCCCGTGCTGGTTATTGCATGAAAATTACATAACTTACACACACGGAAAGGTCGCATCACAATTTTGTAGTTGTGACCTCAGAACTACAACTTTTTAAATATTTCTGCTTTAACTCTAGCAATAGGTTTCCATGCAATGGATATTGTGTTGGATATTTTGTAGATTGGTCATTTATTAATTACTTTTATTAAAATCGTTGGATCCCCGAGTCTCACTTTCTCGAAGGTGGACGCTACACAATGCAGCAACACAGTTTTTTTAGTTTTAATAACTAAACTTTATGAACCAATAAAAATATTTGATTTGATTAGCCATCAATAGACTATTACATGCAGGATATTAAACAATTAGTTTTAGCTAATTTTGTTCTTGGAAGGCTTTTTTAATTAGTGCTTGACATTGCTTGGACACAGTTATAAGACTTGAACGTGACCTCGCATCTCAGATTAATCAGATTATTTTTCATGTTCAAGCTCATTATCATCCAAGTTCAACATGGCGATGACGCGGCGTACTGCCGTTTATTTATAATTATTATATTATCTTATTCATATATAAATAAAGAAATAAACTCGTCACAGACAAAAATAATTAATAAAAATCTTCGGTTTTATTTGATATTGTGTTCATTCTCTATTTACGATATTTTTATAATTGGACCGTACCAAAAATAACTAATGGCAACCCCGGAACAAGCTGTGAAGTGTGAAGTGAAACTGATGCTGTCAAATCTGTCACGCATGTCAGTCAATGAGTCAATTGAATATTTGAAATGTCAAATCTGTAAACAAGAAATTCGTGGATGTTTGTTTTTTAACGGAATCTTATGTGAAATAATCAATAAAAAACACTTAATACTGAGTAAGAAGTTTATTGAAGTTATTTTAGATGACTCTTGGACGTAAATACCAGCAATCTTCCGGGTAAATGGTTCTCCTGCCCTTGTAGCGCTGTCCCTGTTTGGCGATGCATGAACGCTCTTTATCGTTTATAAATACGGCAAAAATTGATTTTTCCCTATTTATAGGAATGCTGGGGAGGCTCGTAAGGTGTATACTAACCAGTCGAAGGTCGGGACTCTATCTGGTTGCTCGTCTTCTGTAAGTGATCCTACTAATATTGGTACCTAGTATTCATAAATCATAACTCTTATAAACTATATGAATAACCCTTTCCCTGTCCTTATTAGTAGTGTGTGCTTTGGATTGTTTACTAATTGATTGCTGGTACGTCGAGGCTACTGTTACTTCATACTAATATGTTAATTTATAAGACAAATTGTCTCATAAGTGATTTCATTATCCAGGTGTAAACTAGGCCATAATAATATTTTATTTTGCAAGCAACTAGTGTTTTAGTAGTGTTATTTTACACAATTTATTTGTACTTTTTTTTATTTACTGATAGAACATTATTGTAAGTAAACCAATAACTTTTCATGTGTCTATTTATAAATTTTCCTTTACTTGCAACCACAACACAAGTTTCTTGTTCTGAACTAAATTCTTGTTACTATGTAAGAAAATTATCTACACTTAAACACACATTGCTTTGAGCAGTATTACCTATAAGTGAAAGTATTTGAATAGTTAGTAACAATGATTACCTACTTAATTGATGACAACTATTAGTTTTCACCTTTATTTTAAAAATCAGTGACATACAATAATAGACAATCTTTCAAGTAGAGTTTCATCTCATTTTGACTGTCCTTTACGGTTCATGACAGTATTATATTGTTAATAATCCCAGTTCAATTGAAACATATTTTATTTCTAGACAGTTCATTGTTCGAAAAATCCTTTTTCCTTTTTTTTTTTGTTTGAATTCACAAATATCTTTTACTAGTGGTCTTTTTTTACAAATTGTTTCACTAAAAGCTATGTTATTCTTGAATCCCAGATCAATGCTATAGCGCATGAATCTTATAAAAAAGAATTAAGATGTAGTAGCATACAGGCTATATTTTATTAACGTAAGAAAATCTAAGAAGAAGAAACTGTATGCAAATGCTTGTTATTAATACATGGAGTATGTGTGTGGTACCCACTGGGTGTGTCTAACTCAACCATAATTACTACAAAAATTCTTACAAAATACTTAAATACCTCCGCTCAGATATCACTTTGCGACATGATTGAACCACCGGACTATGAGGAGGTCTGCGACCGCCTCATGGGTGAGAATGACCCTCTCGCTTACCCAGAGGTGGACATGGAGCTGTGCAACGTGCCCCGTCGGATCAGAACCGTGACGCATGTCCTGCCTGATGAAGACCTGTAAGTATTAATAAATGTTTTTATAAATCATAAGTTCCTACTAGTTTGTATGGAGTTTTTTGCCTATTTCTCTCCATACGAAACTACCTTTTGGAATCGGGCAGTTTAATTCAATGATTTTTTCTTGTAAACATTCAAAATGGTCTTTCTCACACCACTCTGCTCGACAATGTCTAATTATATGTCATGCAAACCTAACCTAAAGTAAGTCATTTAAGACCTGAGGTCTAGCTGGGCAATAATATTGTACTGAATTTCATTATGACCCGCTGGTCGTTAATGTGATTTGAATTTGAAGCATAAAGTAGGATTCGCATACGAACATTAACTATAAGTAGTAGGAATACATACAAATTCCATGCATTCACCATTAAGATTGCACTAAACAATAAATGAAGGTGGTGAAATTACTGCAATGATTTTTTTATTGCATTGAATTAGGTTTAAGTAGTTTTTTCATCTACATAATAAATGTTCACAAATTTGGCTTCCGACGGGTAAAACATCAATATTAATTTCAATCTAGTTCATTGAAGCAGAAAATGTTCAATGGGGACATTGATCATTACTGCATTCAGCCTTGAGTTCAGTGGAGGGGACAAATGTCCTGCGACACCTGTACCCAAAAATAGATAAATAGCATATACTTTGTTATGTTGTGATGGCTCAGTGGTTAAGTGCCTGCCTCTCATGCATGAGGTTGCGGGTTCGATAATTTTTTAGTTACCGGCTTATGCTGAAAACCAGCGCCGTGGTTCATGCCTTCCTGCGCGGACCAAGGCATTTATGCTGAGCGTTGACCGTTTCGCGCGGTAGTGATGCACTATTTCCGACACGGGCATTTTATTTTTATTATTAGGGTTCCGTACCTCAAAAGGAAAAGCGGAATCCTTATAAGATCACTTTGTTGTCCGTTTGTCTGTCTGTCTGTCAAGACCTTGTATCTCGGGAACGCGTAGAGGTATCGAGTTAAAATTAAAACCATATAAGTACTCAAGTCTACGGTCTCTTGATGCTGTAAAAAAATCAACCCTCTATGTTAACGTGAATAAAAGATACGGCCGTTTATATCGCAAAAAACGCATTTATATTATAAAATAGATTAAAGTATGGATAGTAGGTATGGATTAGTTTAGAAATATGGATATGTAACTACAAATATGTACGGAACCCTCGGTGGGCGAGTCCGACTCGCACTTGTCCGGTTTTTTTTTAGTATCCACTTGTTTCAGTTTTAGGTTTTGTAACAATGTGTATGTACCTAATATGTGCGTCGCTTTCGCGAGTATGAAAGGTTTTTCTTTCTTTCTTCTTTCTATAATAGACAGGTACCAATGCGACGTTTTCAATTCATGTACTGCCTAAATTTATCTATACTTAATATTATAAAGCTGAAGAGTTTGTTTGTTTGTTTGGTTGGTTGAACGCGCTAATCTCAGGATCTACTGGTTCGAATTGAAAAAATATTTTTGTGTTGGATAGTCCATTTATCGAGGAAGGCTATAGGCCCATGCGAAGCCGGGTCGGGTTGCTAGTCTTTGATATTCACTGACATTGGTGAAGGAAAACATCGTGAGGATACCTGGTATAGTATTCTGTAAGAACTCACTCCAGTTCTCACTTCTGATTCCGAGGTGAAAACTGTTTTTGGTAGTCTGTAACTCGATGAAAACTACGCTAGCGCCACTAAGTGACAACATAAGTGAAACGAACTAATATTTCGTTACTATTTGAGCAAATACCAAATAGTTTTCACTTCAGGTAAGTAAAATCGGAAATGAGATTGGATTCGAATTCGCGAGTGAATTCTTACATAAAGAATTTATGTCTGAAATCGCAAATCCGCCTTGAGCGCACGTGGCGTGATCAATGGTCGTGCCTTCTCTGTATGAGAAGAGGCCTGTGCCCTGGAGTGAGACAATATAGGCCGGTATTTTTATTATTAGCAAATACTTTATATTACAATAAAATTGACTAAGACATTACGCGACGTCGCGCTACGTCTCTAATTGGTTAGTTGACACCATTAATCAATTGACATACTTTTTATGAGCTGTCAAAACGCGAATCCCCATGGATTTTGTATGGCAATTTTTTTTTTTAATCTATTGATAGGCATACGTTTGACCACTATCTCACCTGATGGAAAGCGATGATGCGGTCTAAGATGGAGCACGCTTGCCTAGAAGTAATCTATTCACTCTTGACTTAAAGACTCCCGGGTTGTAGCTATCAGGAAACACAGACTCAGGCAGGGAATTCCACTCCTTAGCAGTACGCACAATGAATGTATTCCCAAAACGTTTCGTGCATGTGGGTGGGATGTCCACCATGTACCGGTGGCGCATCGCCGTACGTCTTGTGGTCCGATGATGGAACGGGCTCGGCGGAATTAAATTATGCAATTCCGTCGCACACTCCCCAAAATGCAACCGATAGAAAACCGACAGGTCAGCAACTCGGCGTCGATGCTCATTTATACTTATGACGTCACTTGTAGGTAGTCATTTGCCAACTCAATTAGCTGACTATTCATTTTTTAGCAACTAAAAATCTAATTTACAGTGAATTGAAAATGAATTGGGTTTTAAGGCTAAAATTAAGTGTTTTTTTAGAAGTTCTGTCTTGGAGTTATTGGCAAACTAGCGACCTACCCCAGCTTCGCACGGGTCCAATGTAGATACGTGTTTACCTTCCTCTTGAATCACTTTATCTATTGATGAACCACATTAAAATCCGTTACGTAAGATTAAAGCCACAGATTATCAAACAAAAGGCAGATAGACCGCGCGGAACACTGCGAGTGAAGCCACAAAAGCAAATACAAATTCATTAACGAATACCTACAATCTCGTGATTGTATAATTTTTATTTGTATTAGTATTTGTTTTTTTTAACAATGCTTCGCTTCGGGCTGTACTGACTGGTGTTAGTACAGGGCGAAGCGAATTGTAGGTATTCGTTTTTGAATTTGTATTTGTTTGATAATCTGAGATTAAAGCGTACAGACGGCGGGGGCGACTTTGATTTATACAATGTAAAATGTAAATAAAGAAGATGGTGTCTCTACCCAATTATTCTTTCTTTTTCCACTAGTGCAAAAGCACCAATGTTCGTCCGCGACTGCATTCGCTGCTACACCACAGACTACACAGTTGTGGAATACAAGTACCGGATGCACTCGGGCTCCATGTGCGGGCGCGAGCGGCTGGGGGAGCGCCTGGAGCGCCTCCACGCGGGGCCGCGACACCAGTACGAGGTGGACGCCGAGCCTAGCGCTAGCACTGAAGAACACCAGGTAAATAGTACAGAACAGCTAGAGTCACTTTCACCGACTCAAGCTGATCTTTGCACGGATCGAAACGACCATCTGGGACTCTATCTGTAACCCGACTACTTAAGTGGATTGTGAGGTGCCGATACGCGGCGCGAGTAGGTATTTCCAAAAATCTATCTAATAATCTATCTGTTTCATACCGCTCACTCTGCCTCCCTCCGGGTGAACAATACAAATACAATATGCCTCTTCTCCCGACCCGTATCGTGCAATAGAGAGAGTTGCAAGTCTTGGAGGCAATTACCTACATTTCCTTTTAAAAATATGGTTTTGAGAGATAACGTTTCTTTTTAAGTAATAAATACAGTATAGTTTATTTAAAAAAAATATAAAAACACTTGAGAAAGGTTTTAGGTAATATAAATGTAGATGTTTAAACGCTAATTATTTTCATGACCTAGTTTTTCATTATATCTACATAATTTCCAAAAATTATGAAAAGTGGACTAAGTTTACGGGGGGTAAAACGTTATGGCTTTTAGTATAAAAAATTACAGCTTCATAATCCTCTTAACTGAGACAGTCAGGAACGATCTCAGTTAAGCGGTTTTCAGTGTTTAAAAATAGTCATCCTGTAAGTCGAAATTGTCAAAATATTTGTGTAACTGTTCATCTGTATCTTACTGTGCATCTAGGTGTTTTGTATAACAATGATTGTAAAGGACGCCATGTATTTTAGCAGACTTCGTTCTCTGCGTTCCGTTAATACAAGAAGATCAGTATTTCATAGTTACTAAATCTTCTAAACACCTTCTTCTAGTCTGAATCTCAACCATCAAGTGGTCGTCAGTCAGTGGCCTCGATGTCGTCATCATCTTCTTGCAACGAGACCCTGACTCCTCGCGGGTCCTGGGCCAGCTTAGACCTTCGGAGCTCATCCTCGGATCCTCTGCTACCTGATCTGTTTGAGAGGAAACCACCAGAACAGCTGGATGCTGTTAATGAATCTAGGAGGTATGTTAGGAAATTAAGGGTATTTTTGGTAAAAGCTCTTTTTTTAAAGAAATACCATTTTTTACTACTACCCGTGGGTGTCGTAGAAGGCGAAGACAAAGGAATATTGGCCAGAGGATGGGCAGCAACGTCCTTCTGAGTACCAAAACACCTACTGCGATCGCCAACATGCATCGGCAAAGCATGGTGATTACAGCTGTTTTTCCCCCAAGGGGGGGTCCTTGGGGGAAACATATGCCCAGCAGTCTGAAGGTTGTCATGTTGAATTTGATTTGTTTTGTAATCCCGGGATATTTTCTTCAAATTGATCACTTGTAGAAGTCATATCCATATTTTCCCAGCTCAAAATGAATTTTATTTAAATAGGCATCTGAATATCTGATCCCTATTTACGATGCAGCGCAATTCATGATTTCTTCCTCTCCTTTAGGTTAGAGAACCGCCAGGCTGATCTCCTAGGGTTATATACCCCATATCTTGATGAGGAAGAAGCGGTGGAGCGAAGGTTGGCAGCGGAGATGCCGTGCGAGATCATGGGCCATAGAATTATGGTGGTCTGCCACCAGTTGAAGTGAGTGGAACATTTGTTTGGTTTACTTTATTCTCTCACAAAGAAACAAATACATGAACTCCCTAGCCTTTTCCTATGGCTATTGGGGTCGGTCTTCCAGTCTAACCAGATGCAGCTGAATACCAGTGTTTTACATGGAGCGACTGCCTATCTGACCTCCACAACTCAGTTACTGGGTAACACGATACCCCTTGGAAATGTACCGCATAGGTGCATATGTAGCGGAGATTTGACCTTCACATTTTTCGACCGGTCGTTGAGTTAGTGACTGGTGTTTTGATCATACTGCAGGTATGGGACAAGCCCGCCACATTATTCCCTAACCACTGTAACTCAGCTGTAGCTCGCTGCAGGTAGCCTGGACTTTCAGTTCTTTGGTCGTAACACATAAGTCTTTTTTTTATTCCCCGAACTAATTATCATGTATCATCATCATTTAATGCCTCCTCTACACAATCGGCCATGATCGACAATCGTTGATCGTCTGTGATCGGCAAGGTAATCGTCACGATCATCGTGCAAGCATCCACACGATCGTCCGTGATCATTTATTTGAGCGGCAAGCGTTCAGGATGGACGTGGAGGTTATAGCTGCAGCTACTATTAATTTAATTTCCGTAAACAATCATTTTTTATCAATGTAGTTGAACAAAAAGTTGCGAGTACCCCGTCCACACGATTGTGCCCGCGTGTAATCGAAGAGGAGGCATAATAATGTCATCGCGTCCTTTTGAGTACCATTACCACAGATATAGATAGACCCTAGATAACCCAAGTATCACGATCTGTATAAAAACCAAGCGTGCCATTTTTTGACTACCTATTATGACGTCACAATGTTTTGTTTTTCTTAAATTTGGTATTACCAGGTATTACTGAGAGTATTAGATTAAATTGTTTTTTTTTTAAATTAATTACGCATAATATTAATCACAAAATGACTTACCGATGGAAGGGAATGTTTACTTTATTTTTTTACTTACGGTTTTTGGTCGAAGCTAGGCACGCGAAGTAGTTGCTCTTGCGTTATCTAGGTATATCTATATCTGTGACCATAACACATACTGTGATCGCCAACACGCATCGGCCAAGCTGGCGATTACGGCTGATCCCCCCTTGGGGGAGACCTAAGCCCAGCAGTTGGGCGTCTAAAGGTTGACATGATGATGATGAATGTCATATCTATTCCAGGCTAGAACTAGATGTGGAGCCACTCTTCGCTTCCATGGCCATCTACGACGCGAAGGAAAAGAAGAAAGTGTCAGAGAACTTCTACTTCAACTTAAACTCTGAGTGCACTCGTCAGATGTTGGCTTCCCACGTCCCTCACGCGGACCTCTCGACCCTCAGCCGGAGTGCCGTGTTCGACCTGCTGAATCCTTCACCTGATATGTTCCTAGTGGTTAGAGTTGAGAAAGTGCTTCAGGGTGATGTCAATGAGTGTGTTGAGCCGTATATCAAGGATGATAAGGTTGGTTTTTTTTATTTGATTTTTCTAAAAACAAAATAAGCCTAAACAGATTATCATCTGCCTAGCCTTTTCCCAATTATATTGGAGTCGGCTTCTAGTCTAACTAGATGCAGCTGAATACCAGTGTTTTACATGGAGCGACTTCCAATCTGATGTCTACAACCCAGTTACTGAGTCACATGATTCCCCTTGGTAAGACTGGTTGTCAGACTTTCTAACTTCTGACTACCATAACGACGATTGTTGGATTTTCTACAGGAGTTCAGGAGCAACGATTTTTGATTCGCTCTCATTATGCTAATGAACAGTATTTTTTAATAATAATAATAATAACTTTTTTATTTGTCATCGTATAGTACATACATGAATAATGTAAACAAGATGTAGCAGTTATAAAAACAAAGATCAAGCAGATAGATTAATGGTTATATGTCACTGTTCTTGTAGTAGTCTTATACTCTGAATACACGGATTTTACAATTTTAACTATTTTATTACAACTGTTAAAGATCCACGAATGACAGCCGGGACCAGCGTCTTTACGTGCTTTCCGAGGCACAGAGGTATCACGGTATGAAATTGATGGTAGTCACCCATCCACGGTCCGACCGCGGCAAGTGTAGCCACCAGCTTGACTTTTTTACACCAGCTATGTAACCATCTCTCTCCAGAACCGCGAGAAAGTCCGCGCCGGTGCAGCGGCGGCGTGTTCCCGCCTGGGCAAGTACCGCATGCCGCTAGCCTGGAGCGCGGTGTCTCTGCTGAACATCCTCAGCGGGTCCAACAGCTTGGAGCGCGACCAGGACAAGGACAGCTTGTCTGCTTGTCCTAATACTAACAGCTTGGGTAAGTGCGGTTTTTAAACTGAGGGTAATTTCCTCCGGGTTTGTATCTTGTTATGGATACCTTTATTTTACTCGCCATCATTACTGTCGTATCCTTAGAATTAATAGAAGAAGTATCGGCAAACCGTCCCGTATCTTTATCTCCTTTGATGATCGGACAAAAACCGACTCGAAATGGAACGGGCCGTATCGCGCTGTGTATCAGAGCGGTGTATCAAGACTGCATATCATGATAGCGTATCATTATCCGTCCAGATAGGCGATCATGCCACGCCTCGGCGATACGGATACGGTGATCAGATCGGGCAAATGTGGATCCGCCTAAACATGATCGCCTATCTGGTTTTTAATAATAATAAAAATCTTTATTTATACCATAACCTTTAACATTGCTTAAATACTAGGTCACATGAGTTTCAGTGGATTAAAGGTCTTACAAATAGAGTAAACCCTGACTCGGAGATCCTGTGACTCAGGAGTCAGTGTTCTGCTGTCACTATGTTACCAAAACCTTTTACTAAAAGTGTGTTATATTAGCACTTAAAAACTTAGCGAAACAAAATAACAGGTTTGAGTGTACAATAAAAATTATTATTGAAATATTATACTAGGATTTAAGGAATTTATTAAACGGAATTGTATTGTAAGTGTGCATGCGTAATAGGGTATTACACCCATTTTTGAAAAGTGGCTCAATGAAATCTGTAGTGCTAATATGCCACCAAAATAAACACAAAAATTTTATTCAATCGATAAGTGCCACAAAAATGCATCAAAATTTAAATTTTCAAATTTCGCGCGTAATTTGACAATAACGCCTCTTACTAGACGCCATATTGTTTAGCGTAAATGACGTCAGTTCTTTTTGTATCAAATGCGCTCATATTAAATATGATTATTGTAAATAATTTAAAAATAATGACTCTACATTCCGGCTCGCTACATGCCTACGTCTGGGCGCTCCTTGCGGGGCCCCGCATCGCTGTCAATGTGGTGAAGTTGTCGACTGCCTCGGTCACCATGGCCTTTCCTGCTGTAAAAGCGCAGGCCGGATAGCACGGCACGCCAGCATTAATGACATCATCCGTCGTGCTCTTGCTTCCGCCGGCGTGCCAGCTGTGTTAGAACCTAATGGCTTGGCACGTGACGATGGTAAGAGACCAGATGGAATGACCATAATGCCGTGGAAGTTGGGTAGACCTTTGGTGTGGGATGCAACTTGTGTCGACACCCTTGCGCCATCCCATCTTCCTAGCACGTCGTGTTGTGCTGGGGCGGCTGCTGCAGGTGCCGAAAACCTCAAACGGCGTAAATATAATAACCTTCTTGGAAGTTATATGTTTGAGCCGTTTGGGGTTGAAACACTAGGGCCATGGGGTCCGAGTGCTCACCTTGTTTTTAGGGATATTTCTAAGCGGCTGTTCGACTCTTCACGTGACCAGAGGGCTGGCCTTTTCTTGGGCCAAAGAATTAGCATTGCTATTCAACGTGGTAACGCTGCTAGCCTTCTGGGCACTTGTCCCATTGTGAGCGATGCGGACGAATTTTTTGATGCCCTGTGAGCCCTCCATTGTACATAATATAAATATATTTTTTAATTTATTTTTAAGCTTTGTACATATTTAATTCTTTTGATGTAGTAATTATGTATTAAAAGACAATGATAAAAATATATATGTATATAAAAATAATTAAAAGCATATTTTGTAATAGGTGTAATAATAAAAAAATTACGTTAGTTACGAAAATAATAAAAGTACAAAGCCTATACGCCAATCGGTTGACTGACAGTTGTCAATTTTTTGTTTATACAGCCGTACGGCGTAATAACATGGTCGCTACTATTTCATGATGTTTTATAACAGATTAAAAATACTGAAAACTTTGAATTGAATTTAAAAATTGGTTTTGTTATTTTATGAACTAAAACTTACATTTTCCGACTGCTTTATGCCTAAACTGTCTCAATAACATATTTATAGATTTTTTCTCGTGTAGAGTAAAATACCCTATTGTATGTGTGGAATCGGAGGTGTGTATGTGAGAGTGAGCGTGTGTATGAGGTGGTGTAAGTGTGCGAGTGTGTGTATGACTGAGTTTACAAATATTCGTATGTGTAGTTGCGTCGTAATGTTAGTATAATTAAGAAAAGTGGGTAGAAGAAGTTTTGTATGCCGGAGATGAAGTAGTTCTTCTGTTCGAGCGTAGTCTTGATCCTGTAGCCAACTCTGTACCTTAGCCTTGACTTCATGATGACTTAGTTCAGGTAATTTATTGATTATACAGATGTTTCTGTAAATGAAGGAGCTCACAACGTAAAACTGATGCCTGGCGAATGCGGTCTTGTGGCTTATTGTTGGGAATATCATTTTTACTTTGCGCTTAGTGTTATCTGGTGGGGGAATATGTTTATGGTGCCTAAGAGCAGGGGCGTGCACAGGGTTTTGAGACGGTAGGCAGAAATTTTTAAAAGCTTACTTACCAAACAAAAACACCTACTGTTTGTTTGTTTTGGTTCGTTGCTATTTTTATCACTAAAAGAGTTTTGAAAACGCATCATTTCAAATTTTCTGTACACACACACCTATTATCACCCATCTTTCACCTAATATCAACGTTAAAATCGTAAATATAGATACCTGAATAAAATTATATCACAAAACCACACAACAGTCAGACAAATCATATCAACAATGGCCGCTCATAACTCACGTAAAAATAAAAAAATAATAGTATAAAAACTAATAGTGCTTCATTTAGCGCTAATATAACCAAAAGATGCTACTTTTTAAAATAGTCGCAGATCCTTGTGTAGCCAACTTCGGTTTTAAGACCCCGCAATTGGCTATTTGAAACCACCAATCAATTGACCACCAATCAAAACGAGATTCCTCCATAGATTTATTTATGACGCGGCCTGTGACGTCACTTATTTAACAATTCAATTGACTAACTATTCATTGATTTCAAAGCAACTTAAAATCGAATTTTACAGTGAATTGAAAATTAATCGGGTTTTTCGGGCTAAAATAAAGAGTGATAAAAGATATGTTGTATTTTGGAATTATTGGTTATTGGTGTCAACAACCCAATTGTCGAAAGTGTAAATAAATGTTAAAAAAGGCAATGTCTACTTTTGACGTTTGTGTGCGTTATTTGTCTCAATGTGTGCAAAGTATTTATAGGAAAATCACACCATTGTAGCACTTAAATACGGGTCTGTCACGACGCACACATATAATCATCCAGAGACTTTGACTTTGTGCCTTTCCGTTGGCGGGTGCGGCGCTGGTGCAGCGCGAAGCGATTATGGTCGAAATGCGCGAAGGTATCAATGAGACTTCATGATTCCACCGTTACTCGATAGGTGGAGATGATTTAAGATTTTCTATTTTTCGTTTTTGGTATAATGAAATTACTCGTGCATAAAATATTTGTTATCAAAATAAAATAGTAGTAGTATTTTATTTCGATAGTAGTAAGTATTTTGTAAGGTAGGCAATGACTATTTGCCTGTATGAACCGCACGCCACTGCCTAAGAGTGGCTCGGAGGACAAAGAGCTGTCTCACCGTGAGTACCTTACAGTTCGCATATAGTGCAATAGTGAAAAATATTTTGTTCGACCATCAAAGAAGATACCGATGCGGCACGATTTGCAGATACTTCTTCTACTAATTCTAAGGATACGACAGATAGATACAGAGTAAGATAAGTGACCATAACTAGATACGGAGCTCGACGTACGACGAATGATACGCTGACACGGATACAGCGATCGGATCGGGCAAATAATATATATGTGGATCCGCCTTTTAGTTATCTGTTTTTAATTCTGATTTAATTGGCTTAAAAAAATAATACAACATTGTATTCAATTTCAACGCTGACTTGGGAACTGTTGCAGAAGGTGCATCTGGTAATTGGCCTTTTTTTTACGAATCTTACGGCTGAATTCTCAAACGTAACTTAATAACATCAAGTCTCGTACTGCCCACTTAAGGGTGTGTTACATAAATATTAAGTGTCGTTTCAGAATTCGGAGATTAGTTTGAGACAAAATTTCATCGTCATGTAGTTTACCTTCCCAGATCAACGTGTTTTCAAATAATCATAATTTTATTTCATGATCATTTTACCTACCGTGCGTCATTTAAATAATGCTTGAAATAATAATAATATGTGGGGACGTATCACACACGACCCCCAAACATTAGCAGACCCTGTAGTATGGGTGTCAGACAGCTGATATACATACACAAATATATAAACAGGTATGTATATACAAACTACAACCAGACACAAGGCAAACACAAGTGCTCATCACACAAAAATATTTGCCGGAAATGGCCTACCCATTTCCAAAGTAGATTTCAAGTAGATATTTCAATTGTAGAAAAAGAAACGTAAATTGAGAGATAAAGCATTTTCTATGTCATTGACCACCACTTATACTAGATTTTTTTAGTGTAATAATACTTAATGATTACAATTTGTACTTATTTTTCAAGTATAAAAATCTTTATTTCATTTCAAATATACCTTTAAAATATCTACATACTACATACATACCGATGGTTTTTACGCCATAATGCCCAAAAAAAAAATTCCATTTTGTCAAGAGCGCGGTCTAGTTCTAACGGCATACTAAGTAAGTTAATATAAAAGTATGACGCACCTTAGCTTATTTTATATATTTATTTATTATAAACACAAAGTTTACAAAAATCTTAACTTAGAACTATGCCCCACAAAACCGTTTTTACGGTTTGTCTGTGGGAACCGAACTATGCAGTCACAAAAATACATTTTATTATAATTGCGGACACTAAAGAAAAATTTAAATAAAATAAAACTACTTAAAAACTGCCCATTCGTCCTTTCTCATCCATCTGTAAACCACATTCATAATCATAGTTTACAAAATTTTTGAGAAAGAACCGCTTAAGCAATTTGGCGAATTTACCTTTTACTTGCTGACTTCTTATATCAGCAGGTAAACAGTAGCTGTCGCATGCTGTGGATGTGCCGGTCAGAAGACCCCACAGCTAACCTTACAATTATCTTTTCTTTCTTTTTTGTATTTCCTGTGTTTGTTTACAGTTACCGGCACGTAAGTTGGCCAGAGATTTTGTAGTGGGGGAAGTGCGCGCATGTAAAAATGTATGAAATTGTGCGTGCGCGAACTTCTCCCACTACAAAATCTCTAGCCAACTCACGTGCCGGTAATTACGCTAACAATAGTTTTGTGAGCATTGTTACTAACAATTGGACCTAGTTGCCATAAATAAACAAACCAAACGCCCCAATAATCCGAACAGAGTATCCATTTTGGGTGTTCGGATTATCTTGGTCCATCTATATTACATCTATCGTCACTCTAATCTTCCCGCAGACCGTAAGGCGTCATCCAGTAGCCTAGAGCAGCTACGTCGTCGCGCGGGCGAGGTAGGAGGCTCGCTGACTCGCAAGGGCTCCATAGAGCGTCGCACGCCCACCCATCACGCGGACGACCTGGCCAACCAGCTTGACACGTTCAAGCCTATCGTTATTACTGTTACTAGCTTTTTTAAACAGGTCAGTATTTTTTTTTTCACAAAAAAAAACATCTTAGATACACACATGTATCAAATTCAAGGCAAAAATTGCTCACTCCAACGTTTTTTTTATCGCTTTTTTGTGCCTACTTCTCATCATAGAAATTAATTACGAAACAGTGACTCCAAAAAAAAATCTGTCATCCCTTAATATTTTCAACCCTTTGGGGTGGAATATTTTCTTGAAATTAATATGGGACCAAATTTGAGGTATACACTATCAATTAAAAAAAGAATCATCGAAATCGGACTACACTGAAAAAAGTTATGCGTGGTCAAACATAAAAATAAATATTTAATAAATAAATGTTCATAAAATGAAAACTACTAGACCAAACAATGTTAAATTTTTGTAGGACCAAATGGCAACTATTCCGCATCAAACTAAAGAAGAATCACGTAAATCGGATCATAAATCTCAGAATAATCGATGTACGGTCACCAAAAGAGATAAGTATCCACGTCGTCGGGAATAGTTGAAGTTTACTTAGAAACCAATGGAGGCTTTCAAATGAAATTTAATTAAATCATTGAACTGTTTATTCGCTACTAATTGCATTTTATTTTATTCATAAACACCTATCGGTTTCTAAATAAAGTTCAACTATTCCCGACGACATGGATACTTATCTCTTTTGGTGACCGTACATACATAAAAAAAAACCAACCGAATTGAGAACCTCCTCCTTTTTGAAGTCGGTTAAAAAAAATAGCTTCATAGAAACCTTGCACATGTAATGGAGATTCAAAATTTCAAAAATTATTACCAAAATCTTTTAAGGCTTTTTAAAAAACACGTATTTCCTGGATCAAATTTTGTGAAATCTCCGCGCGTCACTTTTCGTGCTATGCTATCGCGTTCTCACTCACTCGTTTATTTTTGAACATTGCGTTGGATGAAACAAAATAAAATCAATTATGCACGCGTTGAAATTAGACCGATGGAGAAGGGACTTCTTAAGTGTTTATTACGAGTAGGTCGTGTTAAGTAAATATTTTTGATCATTTAATTGTTTTCGTCCATTAGGAAACCGACAAACTCCGCGACGAAGATCTTTACAAGTTCTTAGCTGAGATCAAGCGACCCAGCTCAGCTCCAAAGAAGCTTAAGTGCATCCCTGGTACACTGAAGATCGAAGTCTCGCCATGTCCTGATGAAATGAAGAACGGTCTTACACCAGAGCTCGCGAAATTGAACCCTTATGGAGGTGAGATAAGATTCAAAAGGAAATATTTGCGTTCTATGACTAATATAATTAATTACATATTCGATTTTCCTTATTTCTATCAAAACAAAGTTTATTTTGAAGTAGCGGAATAAGATAACATCAAATGTCATGTTGAAAATAAAATGGTGTACAAACAAAGGAGTGTGTCGTGCCATTTCACTCGCAGGATATAGTGAGTGAGTAAGAGGACATGATAAACGCTGCCTTTTGCAATTCATGGATACCACTAATCAATTGACATACTTTTTATGAACTATCAAATACGATTCCCCTACAGATTTTGTATAGCAATTAGTTGCTATGACGTCAATTATTTGTCGACTCAACTAACTATTTATTGATTTCAAACCAACAAAAATCTAATATTACAATTAATTGAGAATTAATCGGATTTTCAAGGCTAAAATAAAGTGCTTTTAGAGAACTGTATTGTTTTGAAATTATTTGTTAATGGCGACTAACATTTTTAAAATCATTAAGTAAGGACACTTCTACTGTGGGCTATATAGCTCCCCTTACCCTAAGTCATTCTGAAATCAACTTAATCCACACTGACATAAAGCTTTTTCTTTTGACACAAGCCCGCCACACTATTACCAAACCATTGCAACTCCTATAAGCCAGGATCAACAGTGGCGACCACCAGAAAAGTCCCGAGACAATAAAGTTCAACGAGTTCTGGACAAACGATTCAACCATCTTGTCCTTGGATCAACCCCTGATCCTGAAGTCATTCTGAAATCAACTTAATTTATTGACGTAAAGTTAATTAAGTTTCCCGTTCCCCCGATCCTAAACTCATTGAAAAATCAACACTTGCATAATAGTACATTATGGTACAAGTGTGTAATGTTGGTGATTACCGCTGAGGCGCCATTGAGACCCGAGCCGTTAGGTGAGGGTCTTAAGAGAGCCGAGGACGGTAATCATCAACACACACGTGTATCATACGACGTTTTTCAACACACTTGTGAAGAAAATAATACTAAAAAATATTTTCAACAGTGAAAACGAGTTGTGAAAAAATTTTCGAAATGGCGGCAAATATTAATCAGTTCTCCTATGCGCGCGCATCAAATAATGGCGATCGGCCATAGACTAAAAGAATGAGGTTTCTTATTTTTTTTTGTCTTTTTACCCGACTACGGCAAAGCCAAAGGAGGGTTATGAGTTTGACAGGCTATGTATGTATGTATGTATGTATGTATGTATGTATGTATGTATGTATGTATGTTCATCTGTACGCTCATAGCTCCTAAACTACTTATCAGAACTGAACAAATGAGGTATCGTTAGAAGCGTCTTGATCGTTTGCTGGTTATAGGCTATATGACGTATCACCGAATCCAATGTGGCGCCCTCTGGCGGACAAAAAAAAACAATATTAAAAAAAAAATTAAGACAATCATACCGTGTTTGGTATCATTGGAAAGGGGTTCACTAGTACATTTCAAATTTATATAATATTTAGTGGTAATTTGTCACAAATTATTGTAAAAAAAGGAAAGATTACCAAATAAAGTAAGATACGCATACCGTGTTTAGTATCATTGGAAAGGGGTTCACTAGTACCTATTAAATATATAATACTTAGCTGTGACTCCAAAATGGTTTAAATAAAAATATAAAGTTTAAAAACTAAAACCCGACCACAACAAAAAGTGATCTAAAAAGTACAAAACAAGAAAATATTTCACACAGAAATCAAGACATAGGTACAAAATGGTCAAGGTAAGCCGTGGTTGCATGCCATTATATTCATGTTCATCGCACTCATATGGGATACAGGCATGCAACCACGGCTTACCTTGACCATTTTGTACCTATGTCTTGATTTCTGTGTGAAATATTTTCTTGTTTTGTACTTTTTAGATCACTTTTTGTTGTGGTCGGGTTTTAGTTTTTAAACTTTATATTTTTTTCGCGGATAGCGTTCTAGCCACGTACAAAATGGGGAATTCAAAGTTTTCTTTATTACAGAGAAAACAAAAGTTATATTTGAAAGTTTTATTTATTAAAAACGTACAAGTTGAGATTATCTATTTAAATACGAAGTTGCATGAAATGAGCAAGCAATAGGTACATTAATTTGTATGTACTATTGAACACGATCTTTTTTGTATCGAAACTTTTTTAAGAACAAAGCAACTCAACCAATAAATTTAAAAAAAAATCTCTATAACTCACTTGTGAATAATAGCAATGAAAAAGTCACAGTTTGATTGCAGGTGTCATTATGTGCCTAATTGCGGTGAAATTAGAGCCATTTTATGAGCAAGTGTGTTGAAAAGTTTATAATGTTTCCGTCATCCATGTCAGATGACAACGTGCGTCCGTGTAAGGAGATCTTACCGTTTCCTGGGCACGCGCCGGCCATGCCTCACTACCAGTACCGCAACCTGCTCTACCTCGCCGTCAAGGAGATCAACCTGAACGCCTACACGTCGAGGACCGGCTCCGCTAGGAATATCACTGTGAGTTTAATAATAGTTGATTATTTATCCAAAAAGTAATGATAGATAGGAATGCTGCAAGTCTCTTGGGCACATTCCCAGTTGACGACGATGTGGGGGAATTTTTTGATCCTTATTGTCTTAGTTTTTTTTTTTTAGTTTAATAGTTATAGGTATTCCTTTTTTTATTTTTTTGTGTAAATATTGTACATTGTATCAGAAATAAATTCGTTACTCCTATAAATAGATAGATAAATCATTTATTTAGTGTACCTTAGACACCAAGACATTATCACAACACAAAAAAAAAAACAAATCAAATAAGGGTTAAACAAAGTGCGGTGTGCGTCTTAAGGTTGCACCAAATGGGAGTTCAGCTCAGCATGCAACACACAATGCATAGAGACAGATTAAACATAATAGAGGTAGAGTAACTAATATGATTTTATCAGTTTGTAAACACATCAAAACATTTTTGGTGACAAAAAACTCTACTGGTATCAAAATTATTAATCCTGTCTCTTAAACTAGGAGACCTGTATCTCTAGTGATACTTATAATTACATACTAGCTTTTGCCCGCGACTTCGTCCGCGTGAATGTCGGTTATCGCGAATGCAGACAGAGTCGCGGGTCAAAAAGTAGCCTATGTCCTTCCCCAGGATTTAAGCTATATTCATGCCAAATTTCATCAAAATCGGTTCAGCCTTTTCATCTTGAAAGCGTAACAGACAGAGTTACTTTCGCATTTACAATATTTGTATGGATGTTTGGTTTTTTTTATAAACTCTAAACCTTTTTGGACTTTACAGACGCCAGCACATCAAGCCATACCAAACTGTCAAATTTTCCCAATTAAATATGTACCTTATTATTTTGTTGTAAAGTTGAAAATCTATTAAAGAAATTTGACAGATTGTTGTCGCTTGGTGTGCTGGCTCTGTACCAAAGGTGCGTTAATTAACTGCAATAATCCAAAAATTTTCGTTTTGTATAGGGTAATAAATTACCACTAATCAATTCACATTTTATGAGCTGTCAAAACACGATGAACTCATTGATTTTGTTGTTGTTTATCATATTAAAATCCTATAGAAGGTGTAACGTCAAATACGCAAAACCTGAAAATAGTTTGATTAGAATAACGAGCAGAATCAATTGAACCACTTTTTAATATAGGTCACATTTTTCAAAAAATCTTCATTATACATGTTGCCCTGTCTATTTATTAATAAGTCAAGCCATCACGTGCGCAAACCTGCCAAAATAGGTAAACAAACTCAAATGGTTGTCGTCCAATTTTATTTTCTCATACGCGTGATAATAATAGTTCTTATTTCAATGCAAATAGGAGTCTTGGTAAAACTAAAACAGCACATAAAACCTTAAAAAAAATATATATAATTTTTTTCTTTCAGAATTAGGTTAATTGAATTAAAAATCATTTGGGGTGTCTGAGGTTTTGCGTGTTTAACGTTACACCTTTTATAATAAATTCTAACTTCAAAGTCTTTGTCAATATTGATACACATTACTATGAACAGGTGCGAATACAACTGATGTCTGGTGAGAACGAGGAGTCAGCTCTACCAGCTATATTTGGACGAAGCTCCTGTCCAGAGTTCACTAATGAGGCCTACACCACCGTCTTGTACCATAACAAGTAAGATTGTTTTCGTAATAGCCAAATAAATATGGGTATTTTACAATATAAATAAGTTTTTGGATGAAAAACATTTTAAGTTAAAAGTTGTAAGTGTGTGTTGTTGTTGTGGTTGTTGTTGTTGTAAGTTGTTGTAGTGTTGTTTGTTTTCGTTTTTTATTCATTAAAATTTTGTGTATTTTTCACGTGCCTACATGGTAAAATATGGTTGAACCTATTATAATTTTTGTCATTGCTTACGGGTCGATGATTTAATTGCTACAAACGTTTTATCCAATTCTAGTTTTTAATGAAGCTTATAAATTACAAACGTAGTCTCTTAGAATCGAGAACGCGAGTAGGACGCGACCTATTGTAGTTCGCCTTCGTAATTCCTCGGGATTCGTCGGTCGCGCGATGCTCGGTGGCGACGTGTGATTTGTCGCGCATCTTTCTGCACCGACGCGGTTTCGTTCTACTCATAGCTAGCTAAATGTATGTTATCCAACAGTCATCATTTACTATCACCCTTATTTGCAAAATAAAATAATCTTTATCCAAATTGGTACCCCACTGTTGAGTTAAGGGCTTCCCCTTTCCCCCAGTAAGATAGCATTTATTAAAGGAAGATAAAGGGGTTGGGCAGGTGGCATGGCAATGACAGGTAATATTGCCAGTGATTTTAAACGGGAATATATATAATGACCACCAAAAATAGTAAATGATCACCAAATCTTAGTCACCAAATCACCACCAAACCTAACCGTATCGGATCCGCCCCAAGGGGGTCAAATCCCCCTTGGGGCGGTTAGGGTTTAGGGTTAGGTTAGAACTGTAGCCCCCTACGCACAAGGCGAGCGAACGGAAATGTTGGTGATCATTGACTATTTTTGGAGATCATTTTCTGTATCTGGAGGTTCGTTAAACATAAGCCATTTTAAACTAAGCGTTGTTCCCAACCACTGTCCTCAGAAACCCGTCCCTCTACGACGAGATAAAGCTGAAACTACCCGCCGACCTGGGCGACCAGCATCACTTGCTGTTCACGTTCCTGCACGTGTCGTGTCAGAGGAAACCCGTCGCGCCTGACCAGGAGAAGAACTTAGAGACTCCTGTGGGATACTCTGTAAGTATACAAGTTTTTATAAATGTTATTGAATGACAATCATCATATTTATGTGAGTGAGCATAACAATGCTCTCAACCAAAGAGGAGCTCGTGGCTAAGTTAAAGCCGTACAGATCGATTGGTCAAAGGTTAAGCTACGCTAGCCGCGGTCGGTCTGTGGATGGGTGACCATCCGTTTCATACCGAGTTCCCTCCGTGCCTCGGAAAGTACGTAAAGTAGTTGGTCCCGGCTGTCATTCGTAGATCTTTGGCAGTCTTTATGGGTAGTCAGAAGCCAGAAAGTCTGACAACCAGTCTTACCAAGGGGTATCGTGTTACCTGGTAACTGGGTTGGGGAGGTCAGATAGGCAATCTTTCCACGTAAAACTGGTATAAAGCTACAGCCGGTAAGACTGGGAACCGACAGCAGATGCGAAAAGGTTAGGCAGATAATAATAATAACAACTTTATTATCAGACAACTGTGGTCCATACATAAAATACACAAAATAATAATAAACAATAACAAACTAATACATATTAAAAACTTATCAACTATAATTAAAAATATCTTATTTCACACGTAAAGTTGGCGTCGTGTGTCGCGCGGTGTCAGCAGGTAGCCGGCCTCGGAAGCGCCGGAACATAACACCTTTCGGCCAAAATTCTTCCTTCGTGAAGGTCGACAGATGCTCAGTTGGTACTCTCACCACAAAGGAGTTGAAGTTCACATTGTGGCTAGAGGCCAACCGCTCGACCCTCAGAGTAAAATGATGATTTAATGTTCTTGTCCACAGTGGATCCCTCTATGCCGTAACGGCAAGCTAACCTGCGGCGAGTTCAACCTACCGGTGATGCAGGAGGAGCCTCCCGCTAACTACTCGTACATCTTCCCCGACGTGCTGTTACCTGGCACCAGGTGGATCGACAACCACAAGCCTATCTTCAGCATCACGCTTGATGCCCACACTACTGTGCATCCATTGGTGAGTTCAAATCTATTCATCATCAACACCATCAGCCAGAAGACGTCCACTGTTACCTACCATCACCATAATCCTCACGCTTGGCAGGCGTTTTAATACTAAAATTAATTAATTAAATTAATTAATTTAATTTAAAATACTCATAATAATTAAACCTTGTTGTTATTTGTGTGTTTTGTCCTGTGCGGGCCAATAAATGCTTTTTCTTTCTTTCTTTCTTTCTCACGCTTTAAAAAAACCGGACAAGTGCGAGTCGGACTGGGCAAGTCCGACTCGCACTTGTCCGGTTTTTTTTTGTTCCGATTTTAACTTTAACCGAGGGTTCCGTTAAAATTCCGTGATTTGGTCACCCATACAATTATGACAGAGCATAACCTCGATGATTGATTACGTACTTTAGATAAAGACTATATGTTTATGATTTGATTACAAATGTATAGTTTTCAGACTTTTCCCTGTACTTGTAGTTTAAGACGATATTACTTGCCAAATTTCATAGTTCTAGGTCAACGGGACCCTACAAATTTTGATTTCTTTGAGACTGTCGAAATATACGTTGTTTGTGGCATAAACGGCCGTATCTCTTTTCACGTTACGTACAAACAATTCTTGTAATGTGACTTTCAGAAAAAACGTGTAAAGTCAGTCCTGCATTACCTTACCCCTCTTAGACAGGGGAGAAAGGATCGGGTAACACTAGCCGAACAAGATAATTAGACATCTACATAAATTATGTATCATCTGCTCGCAAAACGTGCATTACGACTTCAGCATTGCAACAAAACAATAAACATCGACCTACAAAATTACCGTTATACACTAAACTAGTACACCTTTAACATACATATTTCCCCAATTACAAATCTTTTTAATAAAAATAATTGTTCTGTTTCTTAGGACGGCTACATCGAACGCTTTGCAATGGCGTGCGAGGCGGTGCAAGAAGGAAATATCCCGCCGCGCATCGGACTGTCCAACATGGAGTCGGAACTACGTGCTAGGTAAGAAAAATAGTCTTCTTCTTCTTCATCTAGTGCTTCTCCGAACTACGAAGATTGGCAGTTTCTTTCTTTCGCGAGGTAGAATAGATCCGCAGCGCTTGGGCTAAGTTGTGTGTCACGCAGGGGCGACGCGTCTTACGTCCGCGTCAGGAAATATGACAATATGTAACAAATGGGAGGCGCCATGTCGACGCCTGACGTGTACGTCACACGAGCGCGACCAGCGGAACAGATAGTACGGGCATAGTATAAATATTAGTACTACCGTGCAGTAGTGACACGCACACGCCCCGCCACCCTCCGAAACACTTTTCCTCACCTCTTCCTGCGTCGAATGTGCTCTCGAAACTGCTTTTAGTTCAAGCGACGTGTATACACGCACATACTTGCTCGTATTTGTACAGTGTGTTATTTTGGTAGTAGTGTAGGTAATTAAATCGTTTTGTTTGTATGGAGTGTCGTAGGTGTGGTACGGTTTCGTGCCTCTTGCGTATTAATCAAATCGTGTTGATTTTTCCGCGATGCAAAACATAAATACGGAGATTTTTATTTGCGAAATAATGCCTCAACCTGCAATCAGTAAGCATGAAATTTTTATTTTGTACAAAGAACTATTTCCTAGACACGAAAGTTTCAATTTTATTAGAAGAACTCATTGTTTAGCCCGCGCAAAAATAATAACAGGATTGAATGAAACCACGTGTTACGCAGCCGCCGCAACGTGTCATAGTAAGCGGCAAGGCGCAGCGTCTTCACTTTTCCCACTCCCCGCAGTCGCTCTAGCGTGGTCAACGACTAACAGTCCACTCTTGTAGGTTTCTTAGTCAAGACTACCTCCTGCAACCGACACCTCGCTCTGCATCGTTTCCATATACTTTGCCCATTATGATAAATTGAGTAGTTGATACCATTAACAGATAATTTCAACACACAACTTTTCTAAAAAAACACTTCACTGGCCCTGAAAACCCGATTAACTATTGCTATATATTTGAGCCGTTTCGGGTGGAAACTAGGACCATGGGGTCCGAGTGCCCATATTGTTTTTCGGGACATTGCCAAGCGGCTAGTCGACTCTTCATGTGTGTTCTGGTCTATTCATGGATCAGGGAATCAGCATTGCCATACAACGTGGCAATGCTGCCAGCCTGTTGGGCACGTGTCCCGTTGACAGCGATGTGGACGAGTTTTTTGGTGCCCTTTGAGCTCCCTGCCTTTTTACATAATATTATTATTTAGATGAACAGATGGCCGATGGGGTCGAAAAGTTCTAGAGTGGCAACCGCGAACCGGAAGACGTTGCGTTGGAAGGCCTCCCACTAGGTGGACCGATGACCTGGTAAAGGTTGCGGGGATCCGCTGGATGCGAGTCGCACGGGACCGGGCAATGTGGCGACACTTGGGGGAGGCCTATGTCCAGCAGTGGACGTCTTTCGGCTGAAATGATGATGATGATGATGATGATTATTTAGATTTTTAAGATTTGTATATAATTATATCAATAACTTTTAATTAACTTACTTGTTATTAATTTGATTTTTAGTTGCTTTGAAATCAACAAATAATAATAATAATCGATTGTTAGCCAATTGAGTTGGCAAAAAAGTGACGTCACATTTTACTGTTGCCATACTAAATCTTTTTGACAGCTCACAAAAAGTCAATTGATTGTCGGTTTCTACACCCGTATTGCAACAAAGAATCATTGCAAGATCCGTACAAATGAATGTGTACGAAAAAAAAGAGTTTATTTAGAGGGTTCAATCATCAATGTGGAGAATACACTACCAGAAGTAGATGGATATACTTACTAAACAATGACGGAGTTGAAAAAGTACATTGATTAATCATTATTTGTGAAATGCCACCACTCATAAAACGATGCAATATCAGTATAAGATCTGCGAAACGTCGGCTGTCAATGTCATTATTACTGACAGTCGCCGTTTCGTTCTGAAATTATGACCTTTTCGTTAAACTATTCACTTAAAATATCGATTTTATTGCGGGGTTATAAAAATATTGTAAATGCGGTAGGTAGGTTAGGTTAGGTTATACTCTAGGTACCCAAGAGTATAAGAATCAGAATTTCAACTTCTCTCATTTTTTTTGTTCAAATTCTGCCATGTTCTTTTCCGTCACGTTTTCTTCTGCCATAGACCGACTTGTTGATTTCTTTCTAGTTGTTGATTTCTTTGCGCGATAAAATCCGGAACAAGGAAATCTGCCAAAGAACTAAGGTCACTGACATAGCTCTCAAAATATGCAAGTTGAAGTGGCAATGGGCAGGTCACATCGCTCGAAGAACCGATAACCGATGGGGAAGAAAGGTTCTCGAGTGGCGACCACGAATCGGAAGACGCAGCGTTGGTAGGCCTCCCACCAGATGGACCGACGACATCGTCAAGGTCGCGGGTAACCGGTGGATGCAAGAGTTGTGACCACATATATAGATAGACCTAGATAACGCAAGTATCACGATTTGTATGAAAACCAAGCGTGCCATTTTTTGGACGTCACAATGTAATACGAATGTTTTGTTTTTTCTTATTATTCCTTATTACCAGGTATTACTGAGGGTATTAGATTAAAGATAATTGTTTTTAATTAATTACGCATAATATTAATCTCAAAATGACTTACCGATGAAAGGAAACGTTGACTTTATTTTTTTTACTTAAGATTTTTTATCGTAAGTTAGGCACGAAAATAGGCACGCGAAGTAGTTGCTCTTGCGTTATGTAGGTCTATCTATATCTGTGGTTGTGACGTTCTACGGGGGAGGCCTTTGCTCAACAGTGGACGTCTTCCGGCTGATGATGATGATGATGAGACCGACTTGTGCAATCTCTTCTTGTTCCAGTATAACGGAGCTGCCCACCGCTAACGTGGAGGTGGTGTCGCGCTACCTGCCCGTGCTGCTGGACAAGCTGCTGCACCTGCTGGTGGCGCCCCCCTCCCTCGCCGGGCAGACGCTCAACATCGCGCAGGACGTGTTCACCTGCCTCGCGCATCTCTTCACTGATATATCTGTAAGTATTGTGGGATAACGACACTAGGGAAGGGCTGGCAATTGATTTAATTATGATAGGAAAAGTATGAGTTTTTAAATACAGTCAAAGGCACATGAAGCTTTTGGAATCTCAAGGGGGGGGGGGGGCAACTATCCATACCTACCCCCCACCCCCCTTGGCGATCCAACCCGTCGATCGCGGCTGTTAGGATGCTTACATAAAGAAACAGGTCTCCGGCATAGGCAAACCCGTGCTGGTCGGTACTGGTCGGTACTGGGTTCACCAGCATTAAGAAACCGGTAAATCTGTCCTTATTGACAACCATGGCCTGTCTAGTTTGGCCCTCGACTCCAAGCTACGAATGACTATAGAATTACGTTTCTTTACATTATTCCATATACCTAGCAGTAATAGGGTATTACACCCATTTTTGAAAAGTGTTGCAATGAAAATCTGTATCTTCTCACACACGGCCATCTGACCCCAAACTAGGGAGACCCTGTACTATGGGTGTCAGACAGCTGATATACATACACAAATACATTTTTTTTTTTGTAAATACATACATATATAGATAAACAACACCCAGACACAAGGCAAACACAAGTGCTCATCACACAAATGTTTACCCTGGGCGGGAATCGAACCCGCAACACGCTGCGCAGCAGTCGATCGCTCAGCCACTGCGCCAACAGTGTCGTCAACCAAAAAAAAAAAAAAATTTTATTCAATCGATAAGTGTCATAAAAATGCATCTAAATTTTCAATTTTCAAATTTCGCGCGTAGTTTGACGAAAACGCCTCTTACTAGACGCCATATTGCTCAGCGAAAATGACGTCAGTTCGTTTTGTATCAAATGACCTCATATTAAATATGATAATTGTATATCATTTAAAAATAATTTAAAGCATATTTTGTAATAGTTGTAATAATGAAAAAATTACGTTGGTTACGAAAATAATAAAAGTACGAAGCTTATATTACGCCAATCGGTTGACTGACAGTTGAAATTATTTTGTTTACACAGCCGTACGGCGTAATAACATGGCCGCTACTATTTCACGGTGTTTTATGACGGATCAAAAATACTGAAAACTTTAAATTAAATTTAAAAATTTGTTTCGTTAATTTATGAACTAAAACTTAAATTTTCCGACTGCTTTATGTCTAAACTGTCTCAATAACATATTTATAGATTTTTTCTCTTAAAGAGTAAAATACCCTATTCGTCTGTTAGTCGTGACCGTGGCGTGCTGGTTTGTCATCTATACATGACTGTAGCGGTCAAAAGGTTAAATAAGGTTGGCCAGCTCTGCTCTAGCGATTTCTGCCAAAACCTTAACTCAGATACAAAACACCGATAAAGTATTTTGGTGGAAAAGAAATCCAGGCTCACTGTCAAAACCATCGACGAAAACTGCTCTTCTCCACTATTGTACACAAACTAATGTTCTTTCTATTTTCGTTTCTTTTTTTTATGTTATTTTTGTTGGTTTTTGTCCTGGGGGGCGAATAAACGCTTTTTCTTTCTTTCTCTCTGTCTCACATTTTTGATACATGTAATCTTTTCCTACAGTGTCTTTTATCTTCCCTTATCCCATATTACTTGTGGTCGACGCAACACGTTTTCTTCTTTCATCTTCCATCCTGTCAACCATCATGATATCACCGACTCTCTTCAGTTGCATATCATTTTTTACACAACCCATTCATATTTTCTTCGGCCTTCTCCTTCCTCTCCACCCACCCACATTTATATTCATAACTCTTCTCTTCGCATGCCATTTCCAAGACAAATGATTCCCTCATCTTTTCTTTCACTAATTTCTAACCTTATCCATTCTGGTTACTCCACAAATCTATCTCAACATTCTCATCATCGCTACATGCAATCCTTTTTCAAAAAGGAGGAGGTTATCAATTCGGATGTTTATATTTTATTTTTATGTATGTTCGGGCATAACTCTGTCATATATAGACGGATTTGCCAATTTCTTTTTTGTTCTAAAGGGGTGTATTTCGAAATGGTCCCATATAAATGTTAACAAAATTGATCCAGCCGTTTTTGAGAAAATTAACAAAATCCCAAAAAAATACTTAGACGACGTTTTAGTTTCTTCAATCTTTGGATGACTTACAATCTCTTTTAAGTGTGTCGCCATTTCTTAATGGATTTAGATGTTATGGCAATACTAAAAAGCGAAAAATAAAAAAACTATAACGTGATAAATAACTTTAGCAACACACTTTACTTTCGGAAGTCGGTGGCAATATAAAACAACAAACAAAGCCACCGCCGTCGACTTCCGAAAGTAATGAAAGTGTGTTCTGTGCTAAAGTTATTTATCACTTTTTAGTTTTTGAACGCGGTTTTTTTTCATCCATCTTCTTCACGGCCCAACATTCCGATCCACACAGTATGACAGGTCTTATCTTACTTTACACATTCATCTCAACATTCTCATCTCCGCTACGATCCCTTTATCTATGTAAATTTTGCAGAATATGAACGAGGGTTCTACCTGCGACAACCACGGTCGCAGCGGTCTCATCACCACCTACATACAGTACCAGTGCACCATACCACGACCCTCGCTCACTGACCGGGACATAGGACTGCCGCTACCACCTGCAGGTATTACTTAGAACCTCATCATCATCGTCATGTCAGCGTTTAGACGCCAATGTTTGACGACACGGTTGGCGCAGTGGCTGAGCCATCAACTGCTGCGCAGCGTGTTGCGGGTTCGATTCCCGCCCAGGGTAAACATTTGTGTGATGAGCACTTGTGTTTAGCTTGTGTCTGGGTGTTGTTTATCTATATATGTATGTATTTACAAAAAAAAAAAATGTATTTGTGTATGTATATCAGACACCCATAGTACAGGGTCTCCCTAGTTTGGGGTCAGATGGCCGTGTGTGAAAATGTCCCCACATATTATTATATATTATATAATGTTGGGCACATGCCGATGCTGTTAAGTCTCGTGCTGTATCTATCACGTTATGTCAAAGTGACTGTGATAGTACGAGATTTAACTTAAAATTAAGTCATTACTGGGAACAGGTATCACCTGAGGCCGCCCTCAGGGGAGACCTGTTCCCAGCAATGGGCGTCTAAAGCAGGGGTGGGCATACTTACACCATCGGCGATCTACAATATTAAAAGTGTACGATAACCGATCGACTCGCGAGCAGAAAACAAAAAGGAATTTATTGTAAAAAAAATCAAGTGTTCGCAGATTCGCACCAATACGTCGACCCAAACAAAGCAGTTAACTGCTGGGCGATTTTTTTAAGATTTGGGTATTTTTCTTGTCTTGGGTTAGAAGGAACTAAAATTTGGTATCTATTGCTCTGGCTTAGAGGTGTATGTCTGAAATGATCTGTATCATGTCGTTTTCAAGAGAAGACAAGTCCATGTCAAAGGTCTATTCTTCTGAAATAGCGAATACCTTTGACATGGACTTGTCTTCTGCAGTTGGACTTGTCTTCAGCAGTTATTTCAACATCCTGAAAAGACAACGGATAAACAATCAATTCTCGTTAATTTTCGTAACTTAGAGAAACGTCTATCAAACTCGCTGAGATTATTTCCAACTTCTGTTTCGTATTTATTGCACACTTTTGGCTACATTTCTGGAAGTATGCTCGCGATCGACCCTAAAACCGCTTGCGATCAACCGGTCGACCGCGATCGACTGTTTGCCCACCCCTGCTCTAAAGTTTGACCTGTTCAGCCATAATCGCCATGCTTCTCCGATGCATGTTGGCGATCGCAGTAGGTGTAATGGTACTCAGAAGAACGCTGCTGCCTATCCTCTGGTCAATATCCCTCTGTCGTCTTCTACGACACCCACGGGTAGAAATGGGGTGGTGCTATACGGGGGCGGCACCACACGGCTTTACTTTACTTAGCTTCATCATCTGCCTAACCTTTTCTTAACTATGTTGGAGTCGGCTTGCAGTCTAACCGAATACCAGTGTTTTACATGGAGCAACTGCATGTCTGGCCTCTACAACTCAGTTACTGGGTTACACGATACCCTTGGTATGACTTAAAACTTGGTATGGTATAACGGGCTGGTGTCTGTAACTCTACGTTTCGCGTTTCAGCCCGTTATACCATACCAAGTTCTAAGTCATACCTATACCCTGTTCACAATAAGATGAGACATAAACACAAACCTTTTTACAGTCCCTTCAACCGATATTGTCTTCTATTCCGTAGGCTTAAGGATGACATTAGAGGCAAAAAAAGTGGTTACAATACATCTGTTTACTGCAGTTGCCATTTGTCATGCTACCAACGCAATAAAAGTCAAAATCGGTTGAACGGACTGTAAAAAAGGTTTGAGTAAATGTCTAATCTTATTGTGAACAGAGAAGAGGCTTAGACTGACTTGGAACTTATTTATTTATATACTGTATGAGAAGAGCTTTGCTCTGACGTGGGACAGTAATAGGCTGGTATAATCGGTCAAGCTGTTTCGGAGAAGTTCGATAACAAACTCAATGACATGAGATTTTTATATAATAGATAAATTAATAAATAATTACTTATGTCACCAGTTATGACGGATGGCTCGTGCAAGATCCTCCATGAAGAGCTGGCTCTGCAGTGGGTCGTCGCTAGCGGAGCCACCAGGGACCTCGCTATGCAAAATTCATGGTGAGTTTTTTTTATTTGTCCCTCTAGGATTTTTTCTTGTATCGTGCAGGTGCGTTTACAAACATATTATAATAATAAAAATACAAAAAAATAATTCTGGTTAAAAAGACTCATAAAATATATACCTTATAGACTAACATACAAAACTATAATACATTACGTATTAGTATAGTAACTGATGCCTATGTTATGGTATGTGATTTATCTATCTTATCTATCTATCTATCTTAGTTCACACAAACACCCAGTACCCGGAACTTTGTCTCTTTCACGGGAGGGATTGTCGTCTCTCTCTGGTAGTGGTTACTGGAAAGAACCGCAGACTCTACTGCTAGCTTATTAAGAGCGGCCAACCCGTCAAAATTCCCATACAAACGCTCGTACGTGATTATGACGTTCAAATGTTCCTCCAGATATTTCGAACACACAGCTGTCTTGTGGTTTATATCTAGGTTACTATGTAGTAAACAGAAACTTTTTTGAGAAACTCAGTAAAGACGTCTGAAAATCTGGTTTTACAAATTTCATCTAAACTTTGGTCGTTCATAATGTACTCATACATTGGAAAAATAAAGAAAACATCGTCACAGAAATCTAGCATATGTAAAGGAGACTCTAAATTACAAAAAAAAAAAAACAGTGTAAGGCTTTTTCAAAAACACGTATTTCCGTTTTGTGAAATCTTCGCGTGCCAATTTTCGTGCGATGTTACCGCGTTCTCACTCACTCGTTTGCTGTCGAACATTACGCGTTGTCGATAGACGGACCGGGAAGTGCCTTCTTAAGAGCGCCCATCCCGTCATATTTCCCATACAAACGCTCGTACGCGATTACGGCTTCATAACAAATTATTTTCCAAATATTTTTAACACACTGGTATCTTGTGGTTTAAATCTAGGTTTGTAAAAAAATAAACTTTTTTGAGAAACAAATTCAGTTAACGCGCCCGAAAATCAGTTTTTTTGCACAATTTTGTCTGAACTTTGGCCGTTCATAATGCACTCATACATTGAAAAAGTAAAAAAAACAGCTTCATAGAAACCTTGCACATGTAATGGAGATTCTAATTTATAAACATTTTAACCAAAAACTTGTAAGGCTTTTTTAAAAACACGTATGTCCTGGAACAAGTTTTGTGAAATTTCCGTGCGCCAATTTTCCTGTGATGTTATCGCGTTCGCACTCACTCGTTTGCTTTCGAGCTTTGCGTTGGTTGAAACAAAAAAATGTTCAATCACGCTCGCGTTGGAGTTCGTTCGATGGGGAAGGGCGCTCTTAAGTAAGCTTCTTGATATGTGTTGTCATGTGGTGTTCAGGGCCCTCTTCGAGCTGATGGTGAAGTCGATGGTGGAGTATCTGTACTGGAGCGGGGCGCACGAGGCAAGACGTAAAGCACGCTTCCCTGACCAGTTCACTGACGACCTCACCACACTGGTCAACAACGTCACCACTGAGATTATATCCAGGTAAGCAGGACAATGATGAATACTTATCATATCATTATGAACTTGCCCGGTTTTGAACTCACAATGCATCTTAATACATGAGAGGCGGGGGCCTGAACCGCTAGGCACCACAACTTTGAGACTACAAAATGGTGCCAATAGGGATGATGACACCACCAGTTTATGAGCTGTCAAAACACGATTCCCCCATACATTTATATTAATGGGGTTATCAGGGATAAAATCAAGTGTTCTTTTAGAGAAATTCTGTCTTGGAATTATTGGTTAATGGTGTCATCTTCTCACTTCTGTTGTGCACGAGCTAAGCTTATTTTAAGGGGAACACCCAAATATTCCGAAATATTTTATTCCGAATTTCTATATTCCGATTTTCAAAAGTCCGAATTTCATAATACCTAAAAATTATAATCTCTATTATTTAAAATCACGAAAGTTATTTTACCGAATGTCGTAAATCCGATTTGTTTGTTTTCCGATTTTCATATGTTCGAAGAATCAAATGCTCGATGAGTTCTCGGTCCGAAAAACGAAATTCCGAATTTCAATATTCCGAATAAACTGTTAAAATTAGGATTCTGATTCAATTCAGCTACGCATATATATTCAAAATAGTGTCCCCTTGTTTCGCAGACAGAAATTTCATAGAATTTCGTTTCCCAGAAAATGTTTCATATAGGTAATATTTGGTTCTTGTATTTTTATTTCAACTATTATTGTTTCAAAGACTATTTACTTGAATGAAACATATTTCACAGAAACACAATTCAAAGAATTTTTAATAAAATTTTTTTGTTTAACAAACTTATCAAACAGTAGAATTACTTTTTAACAAATATTGTTTATTCGGTGTATTTTTCTATGGAATTTATTTCAACAAAAATATATAGGTATAAAAAGAAAGACAATAACAAAAATAATCTTAAAAAGTCAATATGTTGTGCTACAAAAGTTAATGACAGAAATGAATTGCTGTGAAACCGACTCCACGTAGTCTTGTCTGCCCTACCCCTAGAGTGTAATTTAAATTCGCGTAGGCGCGGAGGGGCGAGGCGGCCAGCGAGCTGAGGAGCAGGTGGTTTTAACGCCCGCCGCCGCGGCTGAGGCTGGCCGGCGAAGCCGGCCAGTAAGCCGAAGCTGCGGTGGTGAGCGTGAATACCATCTGCGACGATAAGCTCGCGTGGTACCGCCGGAGCCGTGACAGAAACCATGCCTGCTGCATGTTGCATGTTCGCTTGCATGCTCGCTTGCATGATGCATGCTTGCTTGCTTGCTTGCTTGCATGCTGCATGCTTGCTTGCATGCTGCATGCTTGCTTGCACGCTGCATGCTTGCTTGCATGCTGCATGCTTGCTTGCACGATAAACGATTGCACAATATCGATAAAGATAATCGGAATTTTAATAATCGGAATTCGTATTTTTGATGTTCGGAATTTTCATTATGTCGGACTTTTTGTTATTCGATCTTTTGAAACTCGGTATTTTGAGAATAGTAATTATAAACGTTCGGAATTTTGAAATTTTAGTATTATAAAAATAGGATGAATGATAAATCGGAGTTGCCATATTAGGAATTTTGAACTATTCGGAATTATGAAAATCGGTATTTTGAAATTCGTATTTCTGACTTTCGGAATAAAGTTTTTCGTATTTATGTAGTGTACCCTATTTTAAGCTATTTCT
The DNA here is from genome assembly GCA_947361185.1 of Charanyca ferruginea. Classification (NCBI taxonomy): domain Eukaryota; kingdom Metazoa; phylum Arthropoda; class Insecta; order Lepidoptera; family Noctuidae; genus Charanyca; species Charanyca ferruginea. Next base: position 34,509,805 of record OX376057.1, read on the forward strand.
ATCTCTTTCTCTCCAATAAAACAAGAAAAAGACAGATACTTCAGAACGAGCATTTGCTGTTGAAGAGCTGTCAATTTAAGTTGATCTAAAATATTCATCAATTATAGTTGTCATAAATGTCAGAACGTACCTTACCATTGATTAAAAACACGGCGAATTTGAAGGAAACACCGATTTTGACATCTCTAACTTAGTTCTTACCTGTCGTCGTCCTATTCTTCAGCTGTCCGACAGTAAGAGATGCCTATCGTCTAATTTTATACTCTGTTCACAATAAGATTAGACATATACACAAACATTTTTTTCAGTCCGTTCAACCGATTTTGACTTATATTGCGTTTGTAGCATGACAAATGGCAGCTGCAAAAAACAGTTGTTATTGGAACCACTTTTTTACCTCTAATGTTATCCTTCAATCTACGGAATAGAAGTCAAAATCGGTTGAAGGGACTGTAAAAAAGGTTTGTGTGTATGTCTAATCTTATTGTGAACGGAGTATAGTTTAGTTTGGAACAAGAGAATCTGCGCCAATGTCTTAGTTAAACCAGTTAGACATAAATAGTTCTAAACAAACTTTTAGCAGGGCAATATCAGATATTCCGTGAAACATTCCTATATCTTCTTCTAATATATAAAATTCTCGTGTCACAGTTTTCGTTCCCGTACTCCTCCGAAACGGCTTGACCGATTCTGATGAAATTTTTTGTGCATATTGGGTAGGTCTGAGAATAGACCAACATCTATTTTTCATCCCCTTTTTTCACCCCTTTTTCATCCCCAATCCAAATGTTAAGGGGTAGGGTAGGTGTAGGGTAGGTGTAGGGTAGGGGTAGGGTAGGTGTAGAGTAGGTGTAGGGTAGGTGTAGGGTAGGTGTAGGGTAGGTGTAGGGTAAGTGTAGGGTAGGTGTAGGTAAATAGGCAGGTAAGTAGGTAGATCGGGACAGGACAACGTCTGTCGGGTCAGCTAGTTATTGTATAATTTTCTCCTCAGATACGGCAAAGACAGCCGGCTGACTCAGAGCCTGAACAACAGCCTGGCGTTCTTCCTGTTCGAGCTGCTGAGCGTAATGGACCGCGGCTACGTTCTCAACCTCATCCGCACCTACTACAAGCAGATGTGTGCGAAGATAGCCTCCCTGCCTGACGCTGTGCCTCTCGTTCATTATAAGGTAAAAAGGGTATATAGATATGTCGCATCCGGTCAATAGTACAGACGTGAAAGGAATCGCAAGTGCGCCATTAGCATCAACACGTGATCTACCACCACCATTTTGGCGCGCTTCTACTGAGTGATGTTTTCAGCCCACAGCGAGGAGGACATTCACAATTCAGTGTCTGATCGCATCGGAGCTAAAACGTCCCGGAACTGTACTCGATTCGTTGTGTTTAAGTGTTACTATGTCTATTTTAATTTGAGTCTGAGTTTAATTTTAAATTGAGTTTGTGCTAAATTGTGGTTTTAATAAACGCAGTGTATTGTACCCTATTCCCAATGTGTTTGCATTGCACGAAACCCAACTTCTGCCCACATGGTGACCGAATCTAACGGACTAAATCCTGACGATCCGACAGATATATCTATATGTGGCAGGGAAATGGTACCATTAGGTATTTAATCAAATCCCTAAGGGATTTGCTCAAATCACGATAATACAATAAAAACTCTGTTTGACCTCTTTTAACATGCAAGACTCGTTACATTGTTCTAACATTGTACCCCTAAATTCAACATGAATGATTTAACCTAAATTTGTATTAAATTATTGATTTTAAAAGAGTGTTAATGGAATTTCTTGCTCGTTCTTCTCCATAGAAACCTACTGTTCGGAACGAGCAATTAGCTTCAACTTTCTAACTGACTGACTGACAATTCAAAAGTACTTTTAAATGGTTTAATTGAAATAAATGATTTTAAGTTTGAGTTGGATCATTTCCCTAAAGAAAATTAGTGATTTGATCAAAATATAACAGAGCGCGACCTGACTTGTTTATTTCAATATAGTAAGGTTTTTTTTTTAAAACACGTATTTTCTGGAACAAGTTTTGTGAAATCTCCACGAGCCAAATTTCGTGCGATGTTATCAAATCAAATATATTAATTTCGGATTTTTAAATTATGCCCATAGATGTTAGTAACAATAAACTTAGCCTAGTGTGTTATCGCGTTCTCACTCGTTTGTATTCGAACATTGCGTTGGACGAAAGAAAAAAAATCTTGACGATAGACGAACCGGCAAGGGCTCTCTTAAATAGTCTAATTCATCATCATCATCATGTCAGCCTTTAGACGCCCACTGCTGGGTATAGGTCTCCTCCAAGAGTGGTTCAGCAGTAATCGCCATGCTTAGCCGATGCATGTTGGCGATTGCAGTAGGTGTTATGGTACTCAGAAGGACGTTGCTGCCCATTCTCTGGTCAATATCCCTCTGTTGCCTTTTACGACACCAATAAGAATAACCACCAATACCAACCAAACCAATACCAACCACCAAACCAACCTAATATCAATCATCTCAACCAATACCACCAACCAACTGTCACAGAGTCGCCTCGTGGTAGGCACGAGGTGGCTAAGGGAACTATCGATTTGGAGATGAATTAAAGATGGAGACTTCAACATTAGCATTAACTTTTAAAACAGCTTAGACAGTATTCTTGCTACACTAGATTAGAAGAGAGGCTTAGGGCTCAGACGGTAGACGGGCGTGGTAGGCTCTTGAAAAACGTGGTCTTCAGTCCGGTGAGGTGAGACACTTAACTTAACCGGTCCAAAAAGGGAAGCGTCCGCCGCGCCAAGGCTTATACAAGGTGTAACGTCAAATATGCAAAACCTGAAAATAGTTTGATTAGAACAACGAGCAGAATCAATCATTGAACCACTTTTTAATATAGGTCACATTTTTCAAAAAATCTTCATTATATATGTTGCCCTGTCTATTTATTAATAAGTCAAGCCATCACGTGCGCAAACCTGCCAAAATAGGTAAACAAACATAAATGGTTGTCGTCCAATTTAAATTTTCTCATACGCGTGAAAATAATAGTTCTTATTTCAATGCAAATACGAGTCTTGGTAAAACTAAAACAGCACATAAAACCTTTAAATTTTTTTTTATGATTTTTTTCTTTCAGAATTAGGTTAATTGAATTAAAAATCATTTGGGGTGTCTGAGGTTTTGCGTGTTTAACGTTCCACCTTGTATAGGTCAGCGGGGGCTGCGTCGAGGTAGTGCGGGCTGTGGACTGCTCGAGCGCTGCTACCGCGGCCCGCGTCACACAACCAACCCAATACCACCACCAAACCAATACCAACCAATAGACCAATGACGTCCACTGCTGGACATAGGCCTCCCCTCCCCCAAGGGGGGGTTTTGCCATAATCGCTACGCTTGGCAGGCGGGTTGGCGATCGCAGTATGGTTGTTACAAATTCACAGAGAACGCTGCTGCCCATTCTCTGGTACGTCCCTTAGTCGCCTCTTACGACACCCACGGGAAGATATGGGATGGTGCTATTCTTTACGTCCGACACCATACGGACAAGATCAAATAGACCAATAGTCTAATTGAAACAAATGATTTGATTTAGAGTTTCTCCTCCAGCTAGCGTTCCTGCGCATCATCAGCTCGCACGAGCACTACGTGTCGCTGAACCTGCCGGCCAGCTCCGCGGGCGTGTCGCCGGCCGCCAGCTGGCAGTCGCTGGGCTCCCACTCCAGCGCCCCGCCGCGCCACGCGCTGGGTCACGAGTTCCGGTGCCGCCACTACCTGGCCGGCCTGCTGCTCACTGAACTTACCAATGCGCTGGATTTGCAGTAAGTGGATAGCCATTTAAACCAGTGTCTAAGGTCAAAAAGGTCTAAGGTCAAGGTGATATATTGAAAAATATGTGGTTTTTCTATTTCGTGTAACTTGTTATGTATGTGGAATAGGGATTTAACATTTTGGTATATGTTTTTTAAATCTTTGATCTAGTATCATGTAAAAGGAATACACGATTCAATGATTTTTTATCGATACAAAAAAATTGCAAAGTTATATCTATTTTTTTAACTTTTTCGATATCACGGCATAACGCTTACGAGGTAGTCAATGGAATTTACTTTAAAACATAGGTAATACAACATAAACATCTCTGGTTTTGCGTTTCAAAAGTAATTGCATCACTTTCGCTCGCTTAGTGGATTAGTCGCCGACGATTTATTTTCGAGGTAGCGCCTTAAGAGCGCCCAACCCATCATATTTCCCATACAAATGCTCGTACGCGATTACTGCGTTATAACAAATTATTTTTCCAAATATTTTTCACACACAGGTATCTTGTGGTTTAAATCTAGGTTTGTATGAAGCCAAAAATAATCTTTTTTAAGAAACAAATTCAGTAAACACGTCCGCAAAATCAGCTTTTTTTTATCTGAACTTTGGCCGGTCATAATGCGCTCATAAATTGAAAAAGTAAAAAAACAGCTTCATAGAAACCTTGCACATGTAATGGAGATTCTAAATACAAACATTTTTACCAAAAACTTGTAAGACTTTTTCAAAAACACGTATGTCCTGGAACAAGTTTTGTGAAATATCCGCGCGCCAATTTTCCTGTGATGTTATCGCGTTCTCACTCACTCGTTTAATTTCGAGCTTTGCGTTAGCTGAAACAAAAAAAAAATCAATCATGCTCGCGTTCAAGTTCGTTCGATGGGGATGGCCGCTCTTAAGGCAAGCCCGTTAGATTTTTTCCGATCAGCAAGTGGCTCAGTTATTGATTAACTCAGGGGTTCCCAAACTGAGCGCAACGCGACGGTACCACGCAGTTCACCGGCACGCCGTAGTGCAATCATTGTACTTATTTATAATCATTGTTGAAGTGAAACTTCTTTATAGACGGGTGGTATTAGGATTTTTGTGTCACGAAAAAGAGTTACGGCCGCGTGGAGGGGGTAGACGATATATCGCGTGGTGAGAGGCGACAGCGGCTTGTCCGTTGAAGTTTCACTTCTACTATGTGTCCCAGCACACAATTCGATGTTATTGTTATAAAATATAAATCTTTTCAATAAAAATCTAATATATAAAATTCTCGTGTCACAGTTTTCGTTCCCGTACTCCTCCGAAACGGCTTGACCGATTCTGATGAAATTTTTTGTGCATATTGGGTAGGTCTGAGAATAGGCCAACATCTATTTTTCATCCCCTTTTTTCACCCCTTTTTCATCCCCCATCCAAATGTTAAGGGTTAGGGTAGGGTAGGTGTAGTGTAGGGTAGGTGTAGGTAAATAGGCAGGTAAGTAGGTAGATCGGGACAGGACAACGTCTGTCGGGTCAGCTAGTAATACATAAATTAAGTAATCTTACTGCTAGAGCTACACACAAAGATCTTCTTTTGAAAAGGCGTCGTAAAAAAATTATAACCCGTAGGTACAGGAAGTCGCAGGTATAAAAGATTGAAACGCCCTGGATTAGCTCATGTTATGTTTATTAGTACAAGCCCGGCTTTTCGGCTTATATGAAGGTTCCGCTACTGCATTTGACTATATTATTGGTTGAAATGGAAGGGCTCGTGGCTAACTAAAAGCTGTACGGAACGATCGGTCATTACCTATTGTTACTAAAGATATTCCACACTCCACACTTCCACACATTTGCAGATTCACTATACACACACAACTTTCATGCACACATCTACTGATCTCCAACTTTTATATTATTTAATTTATTATTTTCTTTTATTTTGTTATTAATGTAATAATATTATTAAACTGTAATTAACGAATGTTGTCAACCCAAAACCTTTATATAACTTTCCCACCAATATGACTCTTAATCTCATAGTATGTGATTCAGTCGCGACAGGCTTCGACACGTTTTTTTTTTGTAAAATAAACAGTATTGTTTGATGGAAAGTAATGTAAACAGTGCTGTTCGTCACTATTATTGAGTACGTAATGTTGAGGTGAATAAAACTATTTTTTACCTCTTTATAACCAACTAGCGACCCGACCCGGCTTCGCATGGGTCTCCCTTCGTCTGTCCAGAAGCCGAATATTGGTCGCTTGTCATTGTGTAACTATTGTGTCTCCTAATTGACAGTTGAGCTCATAGCCTTCCTCAATAAATGGACTATCCAACACAAAAAGATTTTTTCAATTCGAACCAGGAGATCCTGAGATTAGCGGATTCAACCAAACAAACAAACAAACTCTTCAGCTTTATAATATTAGTATAGTTTTTAAACCAACCTAACCTCAATATAACAAACCTCAGTTTAACGAATGACTTGATATAACAAATATTTACTTGCTCTCTTCCGATTCCGACCTACCCTACGTTTTGGAACGAGCAACTAGCTTCAACTTTCTGACTAACTGACTCTTTGACAATTCAAAAATGCCTGCAAATGGTTTAATTGAAATAAATGCTTTGACTTTGATTTGTTATATCAAGGTTGGACTGTACTATCATTCCCGTGTTCCCTCACCAGGAGTCCAGTCCTCCAGTGCGCAGCAGTGAACGGAGTCCTGTCCCTCCTGACGGCTCACGACGCGGACCCTCGGCTGTCGGCGCCGGAGCTGAAGGCACGCGTAGCAGCTCTGTACCTACCCCTGCTGGGCATCGTCATGGATGCGCACAAGCAGCTCTACAGGGGCTTCACTAATAGTAAAGGTCAGTTCAACATTACCTGGTATTACCTGGTTACTGATGTGGCGAGTAGGCAAGTAAACTCGCACGCTTGAACGCAGCACGAAATATCACGCCACCTTGCAAGCCCCGCCTACAGAGAGATAAGGATCTGGCTATGTGTGCGTCAGGATGCGCACACACTGATGACCGTCGCCTGCGCGCCTTTGTCTTAGGTCTGAACGTTGGTACTGAGAGCGTTACCGACAGTGACGTAAAAATGGTTCACGGAAACGTATAAATATCGTGTCCCGATATGCCACTGGACTATTCTGCTTTTCTCGCCTATCGCTACGCTTACAATACGGTCAACGTAACTTGGCGCGTCTGAAGTTAGCTGTTTGGCTGCGCAATGGAACTTTTAGGAACGAAATTGTCTACTGCGCAGCTAATCGGCTAACTTCAGACGCGCCAAGTTACGTTGACCGTACTGTACGCTTGTAATATTCATTTTAATATAATATTAGTATAAAGTTTATTCTGCATTTTTAATCAATTTTATCTACGTTCTTGCTGAGTCATTCATACCTTACTCGCTAGTGCTCACATAGTAAGTGGGCAAGTTCAAACACACCGACCATCTCACTACACTGATTATGATATTAAAAGCCGGTCAAGTGCAAGTCGGGCTCGTTCACCGAGGGTTTTCGGTTTTTTTTCCTTTATTTATAGCGACATGAGTACATGACATTGCTTCTTGCCAAATTTCATGATTCTAGGTTAACAAGAAGTACCCGGTTTCGATACCTTTGCAAGTGTATTAGTGCTGTATCTTTTGATTGCGTTAACTAAGAAGTTTGATTTTTTTCTCTGCTCCAAATGATTGCATACCTGAGTATTTGATATTAATTTCAAGTTGGTACCTCCACGTGTTCTTAATCCTAAGAAAAAAGGTCTTGACAGATGTACAGACACACGGACAACGAAGTGAACCGTAAGAAACCCTAAAAAAGTATTTTTAATTGATGTGTCAAAAGTAGAGAGAGAATTTTTGTAATATAAAAATAGTAGTATGTGTTTAGTACTTACTGCCACACTCAGAGACGTCACTTAATAACAATTAATCATTAACTTTATTGGTCAACATAACTTTGAACGCTGTCAGTCAAACATATTGTTGTTGACATTTGCCATGTTATGATGGTCAATTAAGAGCGCCCATCCCGTCATATATCCCATACAAACGCCCGTACGTGATTACGGCGTTATAACAAATTATTCTCCAAATATTTTTAACACACAGATATCTTGTGGTTTAAATCTAGGTTTGTATGAAGCCAAAAATAAACTTTTTTGAGAAACAAATTCAGTAACCACGTCTGAAAATCAGCTTTTCTGCACAGTTTTTATCTGAACTTTGAACATTGAAAAATTTAAAAAAAAACGGTTCATGGCAACCTTGCACATGTAATGGAGATTCTAAATAGGGTTTTTTACTCTACACGAGAAAATATCTATAACTTTAGACAACGACAACGAGACAGTTTAGGCATAAAGCAGTCGGGAAATGTAAGTTTTAGTTCATAAAATAACAAAACAAATTTTTAAATTCAATTCAAAGTTTTCAGTATTTTTAATCTGTTATAAAACACCATGAAATAGTAGCGGCCATGATATTACGCCGTACGGCTGTGTAAACAAAAAATTGTCAACTGTCAGTCAACCGATTGGCGTAATATAGGCTTTGTACTTTTATTATTTTCGTAACCAACGTAATTTTTTTATTATTACAACTATTACAAAATATGCGTTTAATTATTTTTAAATGATATACAATTATCATATTTAATATGAGCTCATTTGATACAAAACGAACTGACGTAATTTACGCTAAGCAATATGGCGTCCAGTAAGAGGCGTTATCGTCAAACTACGCGCGAAATTTTAAAATTAAACATTTGGATGCATTTTTATGGCACTTATCGATTGAATAAAAAATAATTAAAAATAATAATAATAATAATAATAATAAAAAAATTGTGTTTTTTTTTTGGTGGCATATTAGCACTACAGAATTTCATTGAGACACTTTTCAAAAATGGGTGTAATGCCCTATTACAAACATTAATACCAAAAACTTGTATGGCTTTTTCAAAAACACGTATTACCTGGAACAAGTTTTGTGAAATCTACGCGCGCCAATTTTCCTGCGATGTTATCGCGTTCTCACTCACTCGTTTCTTTTCGAGCTTTGCGTTGGTTGAAACAAAAACATTTTTCAATCACGCTCGCGTCGAAGTTCGCTCGATGGATATGGGCGCTCAAAGTTAAGGGTTCATTATTATTAAGTGACGTCTCTGAGTGTGACAAGTACTAAACACATACTCAATTTTTCAATAAATAAGAAAAAAATACTGTGACGTGAAGCCACGTATCTGAGTCACTTCTCTATCCTTCCTACGGTGTTATTAATAAACATGGAGTAAAGTTGGAATACCTTTATTCTCTAGTTAACTGTTGAATAAATCAAATTACGAAAATAAAATATATATGACACGCTTAATCTGGCGGTGTAAGGAATGTACAGTTATCACAACGCTATTCCGAATTTATTAATAACGATTTTTAAAACGACTTAATCGGAGGTTTTTCTGGGAATAAGTATTTCGAGAATAAACTAGGAACTACTTCTGAATAATGTATTTTTATTAATAAGACCGCTAGAGCATTGTACTTGGAGAGTAGAGGTAAAGAAAACCGTCTCTGTGTAACAAAGTGTCCGTTAAAAAGTGTTAAATAGGGGTGCCGTTACAATCGCGACCGGGTAAAAATTTTCTTTTTGGCAGGTTTTGAAACTGTAATTTACTGCATTTTTTTGCTGGACAGCTGGACACTTTTTTCAACTTTCCTCCCTTATGAGATAGTATTCCTTACCGCGCTACAATTACGGAGGGAATTGACGTTAATGTATAATATTTTTTTACAGAAATACTTCAATTGGATAGTGAAATGGGACAGTTTGGAAACCTGTACACCGCGTCGTCGCCCGAAGGTGATTTTAAACAGGTATGAAACATTCCTTTGCCTGTTTTAAGGCATTTTACTTTTAATCTCCATTGAGATTAACCACCGATTTTATATTATTACTACCTATCATTATTAAGTACGATAAAGATGCTAGTTGTTAAAAAGTAAAAACTGACCAAATAACCTTGACCATACATTTCCTCTTTGCCGCAGCATCGAAATACGCACAATTTTTGGGGATTTATTGTTATAAAAAAAGAGAAACGATCTTTTGAATTAAAATAAAACGTGAATTATAAAGATTTTTAAGTGACCTATCTATTAGTGTAATCCTCAAATTAAAAGTATGAGAGCAGATACATGTTTTCAATTATTTTAGTCATTTTTTACACGGAGATTTAGGTGTATATAGGGTACATAAAAAAAATAAGAACGTAGAATGTGATGATAGGATATTGAACATTAATAATATGCTTTTAGATGTAGTTTGTTTATCTTAATTAATGAGTTAATAGCCCCTGAATAACGAAGAAAAATGCACTTTTGGTCGGGGTAGCGCCTTAACTAAATGGAGATCTCGGTATTGTTTTCTTAAAATCAATTATTTCTAAAAGTCGTGTCTATACTTTCGTAGCGAAAACTTACCCTTAGGGCACCAGATATTTCGATTCTTAATAGGAATGCCCTATTAAGAATCGAAATATCTGGTGCCCTAAGGGCACTTACACCCATTTTTGAAAAGTGTCCAATGAAATTCTGTAGTGCTTAATATGCCACCAAAAAAAACAAAATTTTTATTCAATCGATAAGTGCCATAAAAATGCGTCTAAATTTTAAATTTTCAAATTTCGCGCGTAGTTTGACGAAAACGCATCTTACTGGACGCCATATTGCTCAGCGTAAATTACGTTAGTTCGTTTTCTATCAAATGAGCTCATATTAAATATGATAATTGTATATCATTTAAAAATAATAAAAAGCATATTTTGTAATAGGTGTAATAATTAAAAAATTACGTGGGTTACGAAAATAATAAAAGTACAAAGCCTATATTACATTCATCGGTTGACTGACAGTTGACAATGTTTAGTTTACACAGCCGTACGGCGTAATAACATGGCCGCTACTATTTCACGGTGTTTTATAACAGATTAAAAATACTGAAAACTATGAATTGAATTTAAAAAAATATTTTGTTATTTTATGAACTAAAACTTACATTTTCCGACTGCTTTATGCCTAAACTGTCTCAATAACATATTTATTGTTTTTTTTCTCGTATAGAGTAAAATACCCTATTATGAAATGGTATCGTTACTTCCAGAACGGTCGTCCACCATTCAACAGTGAGACCAGTCGCAACCTGCTGATGTGCCTGGTGTGGGTGCTGAAGTGGGCGGAGCGCGGGGCTCTGTCGGCGTGTGTGGCCGAGCTGACCCCACAGCGCCTGCACCAGCTGCTCGCACTCATCGACCTGACCTTCAAGTGCCAGGAGTACAAGGTACGGAACCCACGGATTTAATTTGAATCTATGTAACTGTTGTATATGCGAGAGCGCGTACGACACCTGTGTGTGTTGGCGCGCGTGCGACAGAGACACGAATCAATAAAGTAGTATGACACTGACTCGCTGTTTGATATCACGTGTTTGTACCCCGCTCCCGTTAGATACCTAACAGTAACAAAACTTCGGAATCAAATTTCTCTTACTTCTAATGGTTGAATCTTTGTGAAAATTGGCAGTTATGTGTATTGCTGATGACAATACACGAATATAATATCATCAAGCTGATCTGATGATGGAGCCAGGAGGTAGGCACTAAAACTCTATAACGGAATATCTTTTCTTAATGAAACGTTGCCTGCTCTGTGCCTTTGTAACAACCACACTGCGATCGCTAACCCGCCTGCCAAGCGTGGCGATTATGGCAAATCCCCCCCTTGGAGAGGCCTATGTCCAGCAGTGGACGGTCTTTCGGCTGAAATGATGAATGAAACTTTGGAACCGAATTTCAGCTACTTCTAATAGTTGTATCATTGTGAAAATTAGCAGTTACGTGTAGTTCTGATGACAAAACACTAACACTGCCCAAACTGGTTCCACGTGAAACAGTCTGGACGTCTGTAAGGATTTTCTACTCCTACCTATAAAAAAAAAGTAATGAAACTTCGGAACCGAATTTCACCTACTTCTAATTATTAGATCTTCGTGGAAATCTCTTCTGCGTCATTAGAACACGTCTTCCTTTCAAGTGTTCTTAAAAGATCCAAGGGCCTTTCAAATATTTTGGACTCGTATTTCGACTTCTTTGTCGTTTTTCGTTCACAAACATATTTACTCAAATACACAAACCTTTTCTCAGGGTCGTAAAGAGATCATGAAATGCACGCAACAAAACGTGCGCAAGACCACGGACATTAAAGCTAAGCTGGAGGACGTGATCCTGGGGCAAGGATCTGCCAGGAACGACTTCATCATGAGGAGGAAAGGTAAGCTGGCGATTTTTGAAAGTAGATCATTTGTTAGAAGCTGTTAAGTAAAGATAGTTCAACTTGATAGATTTAGGGCGGAAATGCAAACACCAATTAATATAAGATTATACAGGATATATTTAATAACACATCCTAGCTCAAGAAGGAAGGAAAGAGTCAAAGACAATCCAGAGACAGTAGTGTCATTATTTGTGACCCAATTAGCTCGTAACATTTACAAGGTGAGCTTATGTGAGCATTATGCAAGACCTATTTACATTGACATGGTGTTTATAAAGTCAGCTCTAATACAACTCACCTGTTCCTGATAAGTACAACTATGTGTACTCGGTTACCATCAATTATTTTCTTATAAGACTTGCGCAGTTGGTGCTTTCGGTAACGTTGTTTTTTATTAAAATAAATTCCTTTTTTTTTTTGTTAATGAAATAATATTACAGAGGTGTTACTTAAGGGCGCGTATTCGATTTAGCGCAACTCAAAATCTAAACGATTGCTAGAACGGCGTAGCAGCATTGACACACACTAGTACAACACAATGGTCGGTTTGTGTGCATCAGAAAAAGAAATACGCACGAAATAAGCACGAATCATTGAAATTGATCGGCAAACGACAGCGCGCGATGTTTTACAGTTCTTTTTAAAATAATTGTCTAAAATAAATGAGCTCGTATAACGGACTGAAAAATATGCTGTATATTAAGCATAACATTTACTTTCATAAAATAAATATATCAGTTATGTTTTTATTCAAATACTGGTGAAAAAAAATTGACAAAGTGAACCGATTTTCTACTTTTTCAAAATGGTTTTTTAATACATTATAGTAATATTTTCGTAATTTTAGCTCTGTAGCTGTCTTTATGACTGTATATATTGTTGGAAAAACGCATAAATCAAAATATTTTGGCACATTGTAATGGTTGTATTAGTCCTGAAAGTTAACTCTGACGTCTATTTTCGTAAAACGATATGAAAGAATTGTCTTCGCTTTAAAAAACCATAATTAAAAATTATACTTTTACTCTGTAGCTGTCTAAATCAAGACTTAATCTTTCTAAAACTGTGAATTGTCTTTAAATAATCTGCTCACATAATTACGATATTGCTCTGAGCAAAACGCAAAAACATGAAGTTTTCGTCACGAATCGAATACGCGCTCTTAATTCTAAACTCGCCAAACTTATTATTATTTTGCTGTTTGTATTGAGCATTGCAATCCGGTATGCTTTCGAATCCTTAGGGTTCCGTACCCAAAAGGGTAAGAACAGGACCCTATTACTAAGACTCCAGTAAGTAGGTAGATAGCAACAGGACAACGTCTGTCGGGTCAGCTAGTAATATTATAAATGCGAAAGTAACTCTGTCTGTTACTCTTTCACGATGAAACGACTGAACCGATTTTAAAGAAATTTGGCATGAAGGTAGCTTAAACTCTGGGGATGGACATAGGCTACGTTTTGATTCGCGACTTTGTCTGCATCCGCGATAACCGACTTTCACGCGTACGAAGTCGCGGGCAAAAGCTAGTGTTGTATAAATAATGATACCTAACCCTTCTTGAGTCCGACTCGCACAAGGCCAGTTTGTAATGCGATCGTGATATATATTTTTATTACTTGTATTTAAAAAATAACTTAATTAATAAATATTCTTTACTAGCTGTTGCCCGCGATCGTTAATTTTTTTATAATACTTTAATGAAGGAGGAACTCTCGTTTTAATCGTTCTATTTTACAATAATACGTGTGCCTCTGACGGCTGCTAGATTTACAACTTGTTTCTCAAATTAAAATAAATCGAACGTCCTAAATACAAATCTAGAAAGAATGCAGTGTTTAGACGAAGCCATTATAAAGGTTTTGACTAGCATGCCAAATGCATGCAACTTTTATAGTAATTTCTTCTATTTTATGTTGCTTGCTGTTCCCTGGGTTTTTCGGATCTAGCTGCGACAGATCGTACTGCAATTCCTAATCACTAGTTTATTCACCAGTATTTAAAAAAAAATATATAGTCACGAGCATAAATATGTATACAGGTTGCAAAATTCAAAACCAATTTTTTCGTGAAATAGTTTATGTATGGCTCAAAGGTAGTTGTTGTTACTTACAGTTGAGTTGTTGGATGTGAGTTGACGAAAACCACAGACTTCACGATAGTTTAGTTTATTCGTAAAAGTTACACGAAAGTTCAGTTGGATGCTTATCCGCGGTTATAGCGCTACGGCAGCTATTGGTCAACTAATTATAATTATAAAAGTAACGCATAATATTTCAATCAATAGTTTAGGAGAAAATCAGTTTAGAATGAGACCAACTGTTTACATGTTTTTGCTCGTGACTACAAGTTTAATTCCCATTTTTTTTTGTCTTGTTTATGACTATCGTATATCTGTCAAATTCCCTTCCCCTGTCTCAGCATGAGGGTCAATGACTTCAGTATTCCGAGCCAGTTAACTACAATGTGTAAGATAGGTGGTGGGTCGTCGGTAGGTGCGTGTCGGCGCGAGCGCTGGCGCAAGGACCTGTGGCGCGGGGGCGCGCGCGAGCCCGGCCAGCCGCCGGCTCCCGCGCCCGGGCTAGCCGCCGCACTCGCGGCCGAGGTCGCCCTCACGCTACTGCACGCACTCGAGACCATCGTGCAGGTCAGTTATTAGGGAACAGAATCACTACATCACCTAATACTCGTCCATTTTTTTTTTCTGTGTAATTCACCTTTTTCGTACACGCGCTGACCATTCCCATATCCATAATATAATAATAATAATAATATGTGGGGACATTTTCACACACGGCCATCTGACCCCAAACTAGGGAGACCCTGTACTATGGGTGTCAGACAGCTGATATACATACACAATTTTTATTCTTTTTTTTTTTTTTAATATATGCATATATAGGGTGACTGGTAATTAGTGTACGATACTTAAACACGTGATTGTGTTCATGATAACAAACAACTTTCCCGAAGAAAAAAGTTTTTTGTACTAATTCACTTTTATCACAATAACACAACAGCCGTATGAAATTCACGCGCGCGCACGCCTGTGACCTAAAGTGAACCATAACAAAAAACATTTTTTCTTTGGGGAAAGTTGTTTGTTATCATGAACACAATCACGTGTTTAAGTATCGTACACTAATTACCAGTCACCCTATATAGATAAACAACACTCAGACACAAGGCAAACCCAAGTGCTCATCACACAAATGTTTACCCTGGGCGGGAATCGAACCCGCAACACACTGCGCAGCAGTCCATCGCTCAGCCACTGCGCCAACCGTGTCGTCAAAATATACTACACACATACATTCACTACACTTAACACTATCACAAAACACCTTAAACAGGTCCCACACACAATTATCAAATATTTGCTTTTCACCCATTTGACAATCAACTGGCACGTCTCAATCACACCTATTACTGGGCACTGCTCCTTTTGACGAGCAGTGAGACAATAAATAAGCTGGTATTATTTTAATTGTGTCGACAACTAATCATTCATTTAATAAAAAAATACATTTATAAACATTTGAATAATTAAAAATAGGAAAATTATTATTCAATAAGAAAAACGCGTAACGTAGTTTGAAACACAAGGGCCTGTAGACAAAATCCCTTTCTCTTGGCGTTAACGCCAACGGAGAAATCAAATTGTATGAAGTTGACGTTTGCTTACCAGATGTCACGTGATGCAAATATGTCAACTGCATACAATTTGATATTTCTTTTGGCGTTAACGCTAACAGAAAAGGGTCTTTGTCTACAGACCCCTGTTACAAACGCAGTCCGTTCCTTGTGTTCAAAGGGGCGGTGCGGAATGGAGCGACGACATCTTAATCAGAGTTCATTCACCCTAGCACAAAAATATGTGTCTTACTATTGCAATCCTAATGTTCTCAGTATGTAGCAGTTAGTTTTTAATCGTGTCTAGAGATTTTTTTATATCGAATACATTGAGTGGACCGCCTTTGTAAGACGACTAAAATGCCACGGTGTACTTATTATTATTATGTCAACTGTCTGACACTCATAGGGGTCAGATGGGCGTGTGTAAATATTATTATTATTATAGTCATATTTATTTATTATTATTATAGTCATGCAGCAACCTGGAGTGCGGTCAGAGCGTGTGCAGTGCGGCGTTGCAGGTCGTGTTGCGAGCTCTGCAGCGCAACCAGAGCGTCGTGGTGTTGCAGCACATGTTCGCTACTGTGCGAGCGCTCATTGTCAAGGTAAAGATGTTATCTGCTTTAATTAAAAACTTAAATGTGTATGACTTTTCTTATAATTAAACATACCGGATAATTTAGGGCTGTTTGGATAAATGTGAACAAGAAATTTTGTATCACTTTTTATGAATATTACGCACACCGAGGAGGCTAAAATTTGAAAAAGTTGTAAGTACCTACAGTATCACGTACGACCACTTAATAATAATAATAAATAATAATCAAAAACTATACTAATAATCAAAAAACACTTAATAATAATCTCATATAGAGTAAAATACCCTATTGCTGTGAAACTGGGTTTCACAGTTGGATGTAAATTAAATAATTTTATTGTTTGTTCTTTTGTTCTTTCTTCAAATCCACCATAGTATTCAGAATGTTTTATTGTATCTATTACTTAAAAAAAATGTGAGCCGTCACGGGACGCCTGGCAGATGTGAAACATCGACATTATTTTGTAAAAGTAATATGCAGAAAAGAACAGATTGTGATAGGAACTAAATATGTCATAATGATAAAATAAAATATTACGATGTTTTTTCCAGATAACGATGACTATTTATTGAATAAACATTTATTTTCATTAAATACAAAAAATTACGAATTTATTTCAAATCGTGACTACTTAATTCGTTTAATCAGTGACTTCGGTAATCGCACAGTCGATTGCGCATGGCGACGCGTCGCCACACCGTACACACTACTGCATATAGACTGTATATATATACCATCATATAGCGTGGCGACGCGTCGCCACGCCAGAAATAATAATAATAATATGTGGGGACATTTTCACACACGGCCATCTGACCCCAAACTAGGGAGACCCTGTACTATGGGTGTCAGATCACTGATATACATACACAAATACATTTTTTTTTTTGTAAATACATACATAGATAAACAACACCCAGACACAAGGCAAACACAAGTGCTCATTACACAAATGTTTACCCTGGGCGGGAATCGAACCCGCAACACGCTGCGCAGCAGTCGATCGCTCAGCCACTGCGCCAACCGTGTCGTCAAATCGGTTTTACGTGCGGCTATAGATGTTTCACATCAAAAATACGCCTGTTCTTAGTGTAATACAATATGATATTGGTACCAGCTGGGCTGGTCGTGCTGCGGCGAGGAGTCGGGCATCTGCCGCGTGCTGCTGCGGCACTGCGCCGCGCTGGCGGCCCCCACCCGCGCGCACGCCTCCGCCACACTGTACGCGCTCATGAGACAACACTACCAGCTGGGGAATGTAAGTTACTATTTTTTTTTTTTTTTTATTGTTATAGGCTTGCGTTTAACCGCAACTCACCTGATCTTAAGTGATGATGCGGCCTAAGGTGGAGCACGCTTGCCTAGAATAAACCGGTTCACTCGTGCCTTGAAGATACCCAGATTATATGTATCGGGGAATAGAGAGGCGGGCAGTGAATTCCACAGTCTGGCAGTTCGCACAATAAATGTGGAGTCAAAGCGCTTGGTTCGAGACCGTGGAACTTCAATCGTATAGCGGTGACGCTTCGCCGTATCCCTGCTCGTCCAGTGATGGAATGGGGATGGGGGAATTAAGTTGTGCAATTCCAAAGCACACTCTCCGAAATGTACCCGATAAAAGACCGATAGGCTGGCAACGGCGCGGCGGTGTTCAAGGTACTACCAAGAAGCTGATAGATAAAAGTGGAGGCAACACTCTAAATACCTAAGTGAAGCCAACTGTGGGCAGACGCTCTCTTTCTGAATGCATACATAAGATAAAGAAAACACATATCACTGTCTCGTTCTTATGTATGCATTCAGAAAGAGAGCATCAGCCCACAGTTGGTTTCAAGCTTTTGTTCTAAGTGTTGGCTCCATTTATACCTATATCTTCATGGTTACTACTATTTTTTTACCATTCACACGCAACCTCCATCTTTTTAATCAAAACATTTTTTTTTCTTAATTAGATTTAGGTTTAAATACTTTATTCTCAAAAAAGACAAGAAGAGTCACTTACATGAGAATATAAGATAACATTGTTATACATTTTCTAAGTAACGGTCACCGATACAATAATGTAGTACTTAAAGTAAGACAAAAACAATATAATAATAAAAACAATTAATCGTTGGATTACACTTTCAACGGTTGTATTACTAATAAAACTAGTCGGTTGGTAACACTTTTTTTTTTTTTTGTTAGTGGGTGGTTTCCATTATGTACTGTGATAGTCGTGATTAAAAACCGTTGAAAGAGCTTACACTAGTTTATTATATATGTCGCAGTGAGACCCCGTAGCTGCCATACTACACATGAACATTGGGCACGGGTGTTATTAGTTTACTAATTAACTAATTATTATAACTGTTGGTCATTGGTAATAATGCCCTCTGTGAGATCACGTTACAACTATCACACATTACGTGGGTATTGATTAATTCATTATTGAATCCTATTAAGTTCTCGTATTAAATTAAAACCATGAGATATTGACTATTGACATAATGGTCTACGCCATTTTCTCAAGGACCTCAATAGGGTATTACACCCATTTTTGAATAGTATCTCAATGAAATTCTGTAGTGCTAATATGCCACCAAAAAAAACTCAAAATTTTTATCAATCGATAAGTGCCATAAAAATGCATCTAAATTTCAAATTTTCAAATTTCGCGCGTAGTTTGACGAGAACGCCTCTTACTGGACGCCATATTGCTCAGCGTAAATGACGTCAGTTCGTTTTGTATCAAATGAGCTCATATTAAATATGATAATTGTATATCATTTCAAAATAATTAAAAGCATATTTTGTAATAGGTGTATTAATGAAAAAATTACGTTGGTTACGAAAATAATAAAAGTACAAAGCCTATATTACGCCAATCGGTTGACTGACAGTTGACAATTTTTTGTTTACACAGCCGTATGGCGTAATAACATGGCCGTTACTATTTCACGGTGTTTTATAACAGATTAAAAATACTGAAAAGTTTAAATTGAAATAAAAAATTTGTTTTGTTATTTTATGAACTAAAACTTACATTTTCCGACTGCTTTATGCCTAAACTGTCTCAATAACATATTTATAGATTTTTTCTCGTATAGAGTAAAATACCCTATTACACAACTCTGTAATATTTCTAAACAACTTATAAATCATATGTGCAAATTGTTAATATGACTGAAATCCTAATGATCATATAATAAATGCTTCCTTTTAATTTTAACTACAGTTTTAACCAAAACATTGAAATTAGTTTAAAAACTAATTTCCGATAACTTCAGCTTATCCAGCAAGTAAATAGATGGCGTTGATCTCAAATGAATTAATCAACAATCAACTATCACACATTACGTGGGTAATGTGTGATAGTTGTAACGTGATCTCACAGAGGGCATTATTACCATTGACCAACAGTTATAATAATTAGTTAATTAGTAAACTAATAACACCCGTGCCTAATGTTCACGTGTAGTATGGTAGCTACGGGGTCTCACTGCGACATATATGATGGTAAATTATTATAACATTGCGCTCCTTCATATGTGATATCCCTTTTCGCATAATTTGTGCGTCTTTGGTATGACAAGTAAGCTAGGTCGTCGAAGACTGCGATTACTCACTTGAGATTTTTTGACAAACTTTACGTTTGAGCGAATGGTTCCATCCATAATCTTTCTTATCAAAATACAGGTGCTATACATATAAAGTTGTCGTTCATTAGTTTTGTTTCCTTAAAAATTGTGTATGTTGGTGTCAAATACGGATAGCGAAACAGTGTCTTAATAATCTTGTTCTGCATTCTTTGCAGTTCCTGTAGCTTTGTTTTACCGGCGCTGCCCCAGATCTCTATGAGATACAATAAATGTGATTTGACAAGTAAATTGTAAATATTTAGACGCAGTTTTTTGGGTAGGTATACATTTATTTAGATTTCGAAGTGATCCAATAAGTGACGAAATTTTATTCTTAATATAATCAATTTGTTTGTTCCATGTTAGACAATTTTCGAACAGAATTCAGGTACAGAAGGTTGGTAAAATACTGCCTTTAATTTGAAAGAAAGTCTGATCAAAAAGTCTGACAACCAGTCTTACCAAGAGTAACTGGGTTGTGGAGGTCCGATAGGCAGTCGCTCTATGTAAAACACTGGTATTCAGCTGC
Source organism: Charanyca ferruginea (assembly GCA_947361185.1). NCBI lineage: Eukaryota > Metazoa > Arthropoda > Insecta > Lepidoptera > Noctuidae > Charanyca > Charanyca ferruginea. The sequence goes on from OX376057.1 coordinate 34,530,323, forward strand.
ACCCGGTTAGACTGGAAGCCGACTCCAATATGGTTGGGAAAGGGCTAGGCAGATGATTCTGCCTTTAATTTCGGCGTGCAAGTATGAAATAAAGTTGCTGTTCTTTTCTAATTAATTTCGTTGCTAGATCCAATACAGTTGAATTGTTTGTCCGGGACTCATCGAGCATCATTGCCTCTGCGCTCTAATGGTCGCCACTGTTGATTCTGGCTTGCATGTTTGGGAATAGTGTGGCGGGTTTGTTCCAAATAAAAGATTTTTCAACAAAAAGAAAACCGCCTTCAAAAACTAAAAAGTGATAAATAAGTTTAGCACAGAACACACATTACTTTACTTTCGGTTTTCTCCTTTTTTTTTTAAAAATCTTTTTATTTTTCGCTTTTTAGTGTTGCCTTAACATCCAAATCCATTAAGAAACGGCGACACACTTAAAAGAGATTGTAAGTCCTCCAAAGATTGAAGAAACTAAAACGTCGTCTATGCAATTTATTAGGGAATTTGTTGAATTTCTCAAAAAGGGCTGTATCAATTTTGGTAAAAATTATATGGGACCATTTCGGAATAAACCCCTTTCGAACAAAAAAAGAATTTTGCAAATCCGTCGATATATGACACAGCTATGCCCGAACATACATAAAAAAAAAAATACATAAACATTCGAATTGATAACCTCTTCCTTTTTGAAGTCGGTTAAAAAGCACGATACTTCTTTATCGCGGATGCAAACAAAGTCGCGAATTAAAAAGAAGCCTGTCCTTCCCTAGAGTTAAAACTATCTTCATACCAAACTTCATCAAAATATCCCCTGTAAAAGGTTTATCTACATCTACACTAATTTTAAAAAGAGGATAATCTGTATTTTTGTGTGTTTGCAACGAATAAACTCAAAAACTACTGGTCCGAATTCAAAAATTATTTCACTAATTCTTGAGAAAATTCACGAGTTTGCAATAAGTGGTTGTAAGTTTAAGCAGTTCTCTTGTTGCTAACAACTTCTTTCCTTTCTCAGAACTTCAGCCGCGTCAAGATGCAGGTGACGATGTCTCTGTCCTCCCTGGTGGGCACTTCCACGACCTTCAGCGAGGACTCTCTGCGTCGCGCTCTCAAGACCATTCTCGTGTACGCGGAGCATGATGCTGACCTTACGGATACCACCTTCCCTGAACAGGTAACGTTACCACACCGACGACACTACATATAAACGAAACTATATAATTGCCTACACTACTACCAAAATAACAGGCTGGACAAATACGTGCGTGTGTGTGCGTGTTCTGAGAACACGTTCCACGCGAGAAGAGGTGAAGAACAGTGCTTCGGAGGGGGGCGAAGAGTGTCGCTACTGTACGGTAGTACTAATACTTATACTGTGACAATACGGTGTATACAAAGACACATTACTCTGCTAACTAGGCATAGCATGAAATACGCTAGTTTTCGCAATGGCGTGACCAGATTTTTATTAAAACAAAGTTAGTTACGCAAAGGCGACCTATAGAGGGTTCTTTTGGTATTTAAACTACATCCAGAATTTCAAATTAACTGACCAACGCGAATATTCATTTTCAGGCTTGTATTACCTTACAAACTCACACATATAAAGTACTAGCGACCCGACCCAGCTTCGCATGGGCCTATAGCCTTCCTCGGTAAATGGACTATCCAACACTAAAATAATTTTTCAATTCGAACCAGTAGATCCTGAGATTAGTGCGTTCAACCAAACAAACAAACTCTTCAGCTTTATAATATTAGTATAGATATACATAAAACACTTTTTAGTAAATAAAACTTAGGCCTATGTTCCCGGTATTGGAGAAAGTTGTTCAATTTCACGGGTACTATCACCCTGAAACTAAAAAACATATTGTATTTCCACTATAAACTTATAATATTTTTTAACCAGATCAGCCTAAGACTTTCCTTTTCATGTCCAGGTAAAAGACCTAGTGTTCAACTTACACATGATCCTGTCGGACACAGTGAAGATGAAGGAGTTCCAAGAAGACCCTGAGATGCTGTTGGACCTAATGCACCGCATCGCGCGAGGGTACCAGCATAGCCCGGACCTGAGGCTCACGTGGCTAAACAATATGGCGCAGAAGCATATGGAGGTAAGCTGGACAATAAGCGATTTCTTAGTGGATGTAGTTCATAATGGGGTTTAGGCAAACATGTCAACAACTAGAATTTAGTCTATTTTAAATACCCTGCCGATGATGACTACTAATTCTATTTTTAGCAAGGTCGCTTAGGTACTTCAAAACTTGACTGTAAAGAGAGCCATCATTTACTAACCGTAATTAGCCGTTTATTTTACAAATAAAACAAATTGTTTTATTCCTTGTTTTTGTAGACATTTAATTTTGTTCGACTAGTTTTTATTTGTTATTATTATGGTTGAGTGTTGAGAACGCCACTAATGCTGTGACAAATGTGGCTACCTACTTAGGGCCGGTTTATCTTTAAGGCATATTAGGCAACTGCCTAGGGGCCCTTCATGGACAAGGGGCCCCGCGCTCCGAGGAAAAAATATTGAAAATGTTAAAAATATGATAAATAAATGTAATGGAGCAAAAAAAACATAATTATAATTAATTGTGCTAGAAAATAATATGTGTTTTAGGAAGTTAGAAAAAGGGTAAAGGGGCCCTGAGAATTGTATTGCCTAGGGGCCCCGACATGGTTAATCCGGCCCTGTAACTACTGGGCCCATGAAGTCTAACAAGAAAAAAACCGATCGATTCGAAAATAATAGAAGAATACTACGAATTAAATTGCATACTTAAGAGCACCCTTCCCCATCTGCCAAACTTCAATGCGAGCTCAAAACAAACGAGTGAGTGAGAACGCGACATCGCATGAAAATTGCCGCGCGGAGATTTCACAAAACTTGTTCCAAGAAAAACGTGTTTTTGAAAAAGCCTTAAAGTTTTTGGTATAAATGTTTGTAATTTAGAATCTCCATTACATGTGGAAGCTGTTTTTTTTACGTTTTCAGTGTATGAATGCATTATGAACAGCCAAAGCTCAGATAAAATTGTGCAAAAAAAGCTGATTTTTGGACATGTTTACTGAATTTGTTTCTCAATAAAGTTGTTTTTAAGGTACATACAAATCTGGATATTAACCACAAGATCCGTGTGTTAAAAATATTTTTAGAAAAAATTGTTATAACGCCGAAATCACGTACGAGCGTTTGTATGGGAACTACAACGGAATGGACGCTCTTAAGGGCGCGTATTCGATTTAGCGCAACTCAAAATTTAAACGATTGCTAGAACGGCATAGCAGCATTGACACACACTAGCACAAAACAATGGTCTGTTTGTGTGCATCGGAAAAAGAAATACGCACGAAATAAGTACGAATCATTGAAATTAATCGGCAAACGACAGCGCGCGATGTTTTACAGTGCTCTTTAAAATAATTGTCTAAAATAAATGAGTTCGTATCGACTGAAAAATATTCTGTATATTAAGCATAACCTTTATTTTCATAAAATAAATATGTAAGATGATACGGGAGTAAATAAAGCACAATTTGATTTATCTAAAATAGAAAAATCGACAATTAAAGGTTTATTACTTCCAATATTTTAGTAGGTCGACACTGTATTACTTTACTTAGTTAAACTTGCTATTTTATGAACTTTACTTCTTTTCCTTATTACTTTTATACAATGAGAAATAAATGACTTCACGAGCAGGCTTCAATTCTCTATCTCGAGTCTCCTGTCATTGTCATTCTTCGTGTGCAACGTCATGCTCATTAAGCGGCGTACACATACTCGTAGATCAGGCTACGTACACGACATACAGTGTTCAAAGCTTACAAATATATCAGGTATGTTTTTATTTAAATATGGTGAAAAAAAATGTCAAAGTGAACCGATTTTGTACTTTTTCAACATTGTTTTTTAATACATAATAGTAACATTTTCGTAATTTTGGCCCTGTAGTAGACTTTAAGACTGTATATCCAGTTGGAAAAACGCATATAACATAATATTTTGGCATACTGTAATGGTTGTATTCGTCCTGAAAGTTAACTCTGACGTTTATTTTCGTAAAACGCTATGAAAAGATTGTCTTCGCTTTAAAAAACCATAATAGGGTATTACACCCATTTTTGAAAAGTGTCTCAATGAAATTCTGTGGTGCTAATATGCCACCAAAAAAAACACAAAATTTTTATTCAATCGATAACTGCCATAAAAATGCATCTAAATTTTGGATTTTCAAATTTCGCGCGTAGTTTGACGAAAAATATTTTGTAATAGGTGTAATAATGAAAAAGATACGTTGGTTACGAAAATAATAAAAGTGCAAAGACACTATAAAGACACTATATTACGCCAATCGGTTGACTGACAGTTGTAAATTTTTTGTTTACACAGCCGTATTGCGTAATAATATGGCCGCTACTATTTCATTGTGTTTTGTGGCAGATTAAAAATACTGAAAACTTTGAATTTAATTTAAAAATTTGTTTTGTTATTTTATGAACTAAAACTTACATTTTCCGACTGCTTTATGCCTAAACTGTCTCAATAACATATTTATAGATTTTTTCTCGTATAGAGTAAAATACTCTATTAAAAATTAACCTTTTACTCTGTAGTTCCCTAAATCAAGACTTAATCTTTCTAAAACTGCAATTGTCTTTAAATAATCTGCTCACATCATTACGATATTGCTCTGGGCAAAACGTGAAAACATGAAGTTTTCGTCACGAATCGAATACACGCTCTTAAGGCGACGATATACGCCGGCGACTTTGATCGACCAATGAATCGTATGCGCTGCGTGCAAAATTCTCAAAGTTTAGTCGAAAAAATTAAATAAAAGATAGTATTCTTTAACTTAAAAAAAAAGGTTTATAGGTACTAAAAGATAGATAATAAAATTGTCTGTAAGATGGTGAAGTTTCATTTAAATATACCTGTTAGATTTTGTGTGATAATCAATGTTTTGTCCGCGTCAGACACAACTTCACGAGTTAATTAAACTATTAAATATGAACTTAATCAAAAATATTCACATATTAAATGATAAAGAGAATGTTCTAGTTTAACTTATATTTTTTTTCAAATGATTTACACTACACGTTTTGACGTGATTGTCATTTTAAAATCTGTAAAAGTCGCTTGTTAGCGCCTTAACAATGAATATGTTGTTCCAGCGGTCAAACCACACAGAAGCAGGCATGTGTCTCATCCACGGCGCGGCGCTAGTGGCCGAGCAGATGTGTGCGGGAGGGCGCGGGGCGGCGCTACTGCAGCGCGTCACACACAACGCGCTGGACGAGAGCTGCGCCGACGCACTTCACCACCACCTCACACACCTCGAGCTACAGGTACACCTCACTTGTGTGCTGGACTGGATACTTTCGAATTGTCCCAGTCTGTCAGAAAATAGGGTCATCATCATCATCATTTCAGCCGAAAGACGTCCACTGCTGGACATAGGCCTCCCCAAGGGGGGGTTTTGCCATGATCTCCACGCTTGGCAGGCGGATTGACGATCGCAGTATGGTTGTTACAAAGGCACAGAGAACGCTGCTGCCCATTCTCTGGTAAGTCCCTTAGTCGCCTCTTACGACACCCACTGGAAGATATGGGATGGTGTTGAAATCTGTCTAGAAACACCATGAAATAGTAGCCGCCATATTATTACGTCGTACGGCTGTGTAAACAAAAAAGTCTCAACTGTCAGTCAAGCAATTGGCTCGTATAGGCTTTGTATTTTTAATATTTTCGTAACCAACGTATTTTTTTAATTATTACACCTATTACAAAATATGTTTATAATTATTTTTAAATTACATACAATAATCATACAAAATATCAGCTCATTTAACTACACAGCAAACTGTCGTCATTTCCACAGAATAATATGGCGTCCACTACGAGGCCTTTTCGTAAAACTACGCGCGAAATCTGAAAATTTAAAATTTTAATGCATTTTTATGGCACTTATCGACAGAATAAAATTTTTGATATTTTTTTTTTGGTGATATATTAGCACTACAGAATTTAATTAAGACACTTTTCAAAAATGGGTGTATACCTACTACCCTATTGAAGCTAAAGTCCCAACCACAAGAAGCTTGAAATTTTGTAAATAAAGAACTTTTACTAAGTTACGTAGTGTCAATTCAATCAACGTGCCGTGTGGTGCTGGCCGCGAATAACACCACCCCATTTCTACCCGTGATACAACATTCATGTTGACTCTACGGGTACACAGTGTAACAATGTACTTCCCAAACTTCGTTTAACCGAAACTAAACCTAATAGACCTTGTTCCCCTACTCCCCAGGCACTGCTGGAGCACGCAGCCAGCGAGCTGATGACTGCGGGCATGTACGAGACAGTAAACGAAGTGTACAAGGTGCTCATACCCATCGCGGAGGAACACAGGGACTACAAGAAACTCGCCAATATACACAGGTATGCACTTATTTATTTTATGACCTTGATAGTCTCTTAGAAACCCAAGAGGACTATCCATAACTTTTTGAGGTATTCTGAACTACATTCGCAGATTTCCGAAAAATGTACAGTCAGCAAATAATATGCAAAAGCACAAAATATTTTTTTTAATTACCATCGCATCGTTCTTATTTCATGTAGGCATCAAAAGACTCTATGGGATCATTTTCACTACAATCTGAAAGGTAAAAAAATAGGAATAAAATGAATGCATCGCGAAATCTGTGAATAAAGTTCAGAATATCTCAAAAAGTTATGGATGGTCTCCTAGTAACGTTTTACTGTAACTATAACGGTTAAAGTACTTGCCCTTACAGTCCCGTCTCTAAAATTCATCCTGTATACCTATGTCTGGTGAATAGCGTTTAATCAGAACTGGCTTAAATACCTCGTTTTTAAACATTTAAAAATAAACAAAGTAAATAATATCCTCCATCGGAAGATATTTTTAAACTTTTTAAACTAGATATTTTTTAACTTTTTATCCATAAAGGTGGATATTTAATAAACATACTTAATGATTTATCAATATTTTATTGATCTAATTCAATTCTAAACGCTATTCAATTTTAAGATGCCGTTAAGTTTTGCGTTGTCTCTATCACTTTTTGTCTTCTTCTCATCTCTTTTTGTCATCTTAAAATTGAGTAACCTTTGAATATTTGGCCATCTGTTCATTTAATAAAGTACACCAACAGCATATACCTCAAACATTGATACAGTAGTACTTAAAGCAATGTATGGCATTACTTTTAATGTATATGTTACGGCTAAAACTCGAAGTACGTCTAGAACTAGGTATAATAGGGTATTACACCCATTTTTGAAATGTGTCTCAATGAAATTCTGTAGTGCTAATATGCCACCAAAAAAAACGCAAAATTTTTATTCAATCGATAAGTGCCGTAAAAATGCATCTAAATTTTAAAATTTCAAATTTCGCGTGTAATTTGACGAAAACGCCTCTTACTGGACGCCATATTGCTCAGAGTAAATGACGTCAGTTCGTTTTGTATCAAATGAGCTCATATTAAATATGATAATTGTATATCATTTAAAAATAATTAAAAGAATATTTTGGAATAGGTGTAATAATGAAAAAATTACGTTGGTTACGAAAATAATAAAAGTTCAAGGCCTATATTACGCCAATCGGTTGACTGACAGTTGACATTTTTTTGTTTACACAGCCGTACCGCGTCATAACATGGCCGCTACTATTTCACGGTGTTTGATAACAGATTAAAAATACTGAAAACTTTGAATTGAATTTAAAAATTTGTTTTGTTATTTTATGAACTAAAACTTACATTTTCCGACTGCTTTATGCCTAAACTGTCTCAATAACATATTTATAGATTTTTTCTCGTATAGAGTAAAATACCCTATTGGTAGCAGTTGGTTAAACCTAGGTGTAGCCTGCGAGCTTGGGACTTGGGGCACCAAGCCATTGAGCAGAAGAAGACGGTGGACGTCAGATCGACGGAGCCCCGCTGGGTGGGGCTCCTATTTCTGTCTGCAGAATTTAAAGGAACCTAACGAAACCAAACCTCGGGGTGCCCCTGACGTCAGCGTGCGGCTGCACCTAGTTCTAGCCGCTATGATAAAGGCTAAATGTATATAGTTCTAACCACAGATATAGATAGACCTAGATAACGCAAGAGCAACTACTTCGCATGCCTAGTTTCGTGCCTAGCTTACGTACAAAAATCGTAAGTAAAAAAATAAAGTAAACGTTTCCTTCCGGTAAGTCATTTTGTGATTAATATTATGCGTAATTAATTAAAAAAACAATTATTTTTAGTCTAATACCCTCAGTAATACCTGGTAATACCAAATTTAAGAAAAACAAAACATTGTGACGTCATAATAGGTACTCAAAAAACGGCACGCTTGGTTTTCATACAGATCGTGATACTTGGGTTATCTAGGGTCTATCTATATCTGTGGTTCTAACCGAAGATAAGTAGGATATATCTAAGTTTAACCGCATATGGTCGGCTTCACCTACTTGTAGCCGGCTAGAACTAGGTCTAGCCGCACTTCGGCTATTAGCCGTAACATAAACTCAAACCCAAATCATTTATTTCAAATAAACCATTTACAGGCACTTTTGAATTGTCAAGGAGTCAGTCAGTCAAAAAGTTGCAGCTAGTTGCTCGTTCCAAACAGTAGGTTTCTATGGAGAAGAACGAGCAAGAAACTCCATGAACACTCTTTGAAAATCAATAGAATATTACAAATATAGGTTACATTATTCATGTTGAATCTAGGGGTACAATGTGACAACAATGTAACAAGTTGTGCACGTTAAAAGAGGTCTAGTGACAATGAAATTAGACAATTCAAAATAAATTTAAAATAACCGAGGAAATATGCTAAGAGATGACCAGTCTCAACTGACGGCGCCCGTTCACGAACATGACGCACGGATCGGCATCATTTAGCTCAACCATTTTGAAGGGAACCAAGTGATCCAACACATGCGCCACCATCAGCGAGACATTCAAGTGAGCATGACAAACACTCAACCGCCCGGGCATATTCAAGTCAACGAAAGACATCTCGTAAATGGTGGCTTTAAAGTACATAGTGCTCACATGTATGTGCTATGCAAAATTATATAATACTAATAGTTTGAGTTTATACAATGCAAAGATAATGTAGTTTTAGATCTTCAGCAGCTCCAAAAATAGTCACCAATGCTAATCAATAAATCTATGAACCCTTATGGCTGTGAAGCTAGACCAGCATCCAGCCAAGCATTTTTATCAGGGATGTAATCATCCAATTTGTAATATGCTCGGCTGCATGGTGTGCGTTTAATATAGGACTTAAATTTTGTCTCATTAAGTTGAACAATGTGGGGAGGTATTTTATTGTAACACTTTAGACAGAACCCCATGAAAGACGAATCTACTTTAGCCAGCCTGAATCCTGGTTGAACTAGTTGGTCCTTATTTCTAGTACTATAGTTATGTCTGTCACTTCTTTTACCAAAAAGATGCAGATTTTTTCTTGCGTACATAATGTTTTCATTTATGTATTGACAAGGTACCGTCATTATGTTAATTTCCTTAAACAGTTCCCTTAGAGAATCGCGCATACGTAGATTGTAAATGGCTCTGATTGCTCTTTTCTGCAGAATAAAAATAGACTCTATGTTTGCAGCTCGCCCCCAAAGTAAAAAACCCGTAAGACATAATACTATGAAAAATAACTAAAATAGACCAGTCTCGCGGTATCCACATCAGTAAAGTGCCGGATCTTTCTGACAGCATATGCCGCCGAACTTAGCCGTCCTGCGAGAGATGTTAAATGAGGACCCCATTGTAGCCTTGAGTCGAGCGTGATTCCCAGAAAAACAGTTTCATCAACGAATTCCAGTTTCTCTTTATTCAATACTATATCGCAATTTGTACTTTTGACATTTGGTAAAGCAAATCTGATGCATTTAGTTTTTTTTTTCATTTAATACTAAGTTATTAGCTGTGAACCAAATTTGGACCTGAAGTAAGGCGTTATTTACATTGTCGAGATTATTAACCCGTCTATTTATCTTAAACATTACAGAAGTGTCATCGGCAAATAACACCATTTGTGGTTGGTTTTTAAATAAACGGGGAAGATCATTAATATAAACTAAAAAGTGGAAAGGACCTAATATTGACCCTTGTGGGACTCCCATTTCTATTTTTAAACCACATGAATTCACTCCATTTATTTGAACTTGCTGCTGTCTGTCATAAAGATAAGATTTTATTAAACTAAGCGCAAGTTATCATATACAGGGCGTCCCACGGATATAGTTCATGGAGGGAAAGTACCTTGAATATTGTAGATTAGCAACCCGACCCAGCTTCGCATGGGCCTATAGATATTCTCGATAAATGGACTATCAAACACAAAAAGGTTTTTTCAATTCGAACCAGTAGATCCTAAGATTAGCGCGTTCAACCAAACAAACTCTTTAGCTTTATAATATTAGTATAGATAGAACATTTTACTGAAAGAAACCAGTACTGTATACTAATACCAGGTACACATAACATTCCTTTCCCCAGCAAACTGAACGAAGCATTCACCCGTATAGAACAGCTGCACGGCAAGCGAGTGTTCGGCACCTACTTCCGCGTGTCCTTCTACGGCGCGCGCTTCGGGGACCTCGACAGCGAGGAGTTCATCTACAAGGAGCACGCCCTCACCAAGCTGCCCGAGATCTTCAGCAGGCTCGAGGTGAGTAGAAGGAGCAGTTTATTTGGAAGAATATAGTACAATAAGGTGTTGTGATGGTCATGGTCTCATACCACAGTCACAAAATATTGGGTGACTGGTAATTAGTGTACGATACTTAAACACGTGATTGTGTTCATGATAACAAACAACTTTCCCGAAGAAAAAATGTTTTTTGTACTGGTTCACTTTTATCACAATAACAACAGCCGTATGAAATTCACGCGCGCGCGCGCCTGTGACCTAAAGTGAACCAGTACAAAAATCATTTTTTCTTCGGGAAAGTGGTTTGTTATCATGAACACAATCACGTGTTTAAGTATCGTACACTAATTACTAGTCACCCTATATAAAGGTTACTGAAGGACCGCTCCCGCCATCTTCAAAGATAATTACCTAAACTTGCCAGGCTCACTAGGGCTGCTACTGTATTGACTCTGTAGGTTTTAATTGTGACAATATGAAATTTTATTGACACTGGTTGGAACGGTTGGGGCTCTGCAATTTTTTTATAGCAAAATTTTCTTGTTCGTCATGAAATGTCAATGTGAAGTCTACTTGAAACTGCTTGAGAATGCCTATAAACGTAATGTCAATGTGTGCGTGCGAAAAATGGCGGTTTGTTCTGAGTGGTCTCTCTGCTCGGGCGCGCAGCAGTCTTACGTACTTTGTGCCACAGTATAAATATTAGTACTACCGTACAGTAGCGACACGCCCCGCCTCCCTCTGAAACACTGTTCCTCACCTATATCAGTTGTGACTATTGTATCTGGAGGAACATTGGCTCCTAAAACACAGGCTCACAGCCTAGTTTAGAAGGCAGCAGTTCGCCATTTCATTTGTCTCTATGTACAACATTTTATTTTTGTAACTGTGTACTTGTATTTAAATGTACTAATAAACATTTATTATTACCTTTTCCCGCATTGAACGTGCTCTCGAAAGTGCTTTTAGTTCGAGCAGCGCGGAGACACACACACGCACGTATTTGTACAGTCTGTTATTTTAGTAGTAATTAAATCGTTTCGTTTGTATGGAGTGTCCTAGGTGTGCTTAGTCCGTGTGGTGTCGGACGTAAAGAATAGCACCATCCCGTATCTTCCCGTGGGTGTCGTAAGAGGCGACTAAGGGACTCACCAGAGAATGGGCAGCAGCGTGCTCTGTGCCTTTGTAACAACCATACTGCGATCTCGACTGCCAAGAGTGGCGATTATGGTAAAATCCCCCCTTGGGGGAGGCCTATGTCCAGCAGTGGACGTCTTTGGGCTGAAATGATGATGAGGTGTGCTTATATATTCTACCATTTCTGCTGCATCTGCGCGTTTTTTTTTTAAGTGTTGTCCCACTCTAGGAATTACTCCTGTGTCGTGTGTGCGTTTACAAACATATAAACTCACATACACAAACAGACAGACCCGGAACAACTATCTGTAGGCCATACAAATATTTGTTCCGTGCGGGAATCGAACCCGCGACACGCAGCGCCGCAGTCGATCGCTCAACCACTATGCCAACCGACTAAAACTGTACACAATTTCCAGAACTTCTACGGCGCCCGCTTCGGCGTAGAGAACGTGGTGATCATAAAAGACTCCAACATCGTGGACTTGAGCACCCTGGACGCGGACAAGGCGTACATACAGATCACGTACGTGGAGCCCTACTTCGAGCCGCACGAGCTGCGCAAGCGCGCCACGCACTACGAGAAGAACTACAACATCAGTGAGTTGCATCATCTGCCTTTTCCCCAACCGGATGCAACTGAATACCAGTGTTTTACATGGAGCGACTGAATTTCTGACTTTCACAACCCAGTTGTAATCTTCCGACCGTATTTCGGTCGCGGTGGCCAATCTCAATGGTCAGCCAAGTTATTATCATCATCATCATTGCTCGCTGCGTGACTTTGAGCTTCTGTAGGAGGCCAGCAGTTAAGGACCACGTTTCTGTACCATAAGTCAACACTGACAACACACACTGGTTATAAACCTTCGTCTTTAGGCACTGTGGAATCAGCCAAGTACAGTACAGGGGTGTTACACCGCCAACTTCCATACTCCGGGCTATTACTGAGAAATTCTTAATAGATAAACCCAATAACACTGCGCGACCTGGGAATCGGACCAAGGACCCCACGCTCAGCATTCGCGCTTGCGACCACGAGACCAACGAGGCAGTAACTAGGTTACACGACACCCTTAGGTAAGACTGGTTGTCTAGCTTCTGACTACCCAAACCGACTGTCAAAGATCTACGAATGTTAGCCGGGACCAACCGCTTTACTTGCTTTCCGAGACACGAAGGGAACTCGGTATGAAATGCATCTGCCATATTCTCTCTGCTCTTCAATACCCTTATTTGACTGGTAGAGAATGCCTAAGGCATCCAGTCCGCCTTTGTACCTTTGTGCATGAAATATAAATAAATTTCAAGCTTCGCAAAATGCGCCGATGTTTTAGGGCCGACACACATGTAAGCGGTGCAGCATGATCATCATCCCTTCAGCTTACTAGTGGTCCACTGTTGGACATAAGCCTCCTCCATGGCGCGCTGTTATTCCTAAGCCTTTGGCTTCCACATCCAGCCACCACCGGCTACCTTCTTCAGGTCATCGGTCCATCGGGCTGTACGGCGTCCCACGCTGCGTCTACCGATTAGCGGTGTCCACTCTAGGACAAGTCTGCTCCATCGGCCGTCGGTCCTGCGACTGACATGACCAGCCCACTGCCACTTCTGCTTGCTGATTCTGCAAGCAATGTCAGTGACTTTAGTTCTCCTCCTGATTTCCCCGTTGGGAATTCTGTTCCTCAGAGAAACACCAAGCATTGTTCGCTTCATTGCCCGCTGAGCAACTCTGAGCTTGTGAACTAGCCCCGCTCTAAGTGTCCATGTCTCGACAGCATAAGTTATCAGGGCGCACTTGTCAATGCCTTTCGTTTTCAGTGTGGTATAGGCGACGAGAAGACTCGACAAAGCATACAAAATGCAGCGTGTTAGGCTAAGAACTCGATGCGGTTTTCACCCGCGTCCGGCTGCGGTTGCGGGCCCGCAGCTTCTCTAGAATGCAAATATATATGTAAAGAACAGTGAACGGAAATAAAACATGGAAGCATTACTTCAAGGAAACTAAGCGCGCATCTTGACACAATATTTCAAACAAACTGACACATCGGAATCTCGTCGCTGATTCGCCGAAAATGTATTAACATTCAGCATGCACAGTGTAAAATCGACCTTATTGCCTGGTAATTTGGGTCTAATTAACCTTCTAACGTATAGGCCGCTTACGACATTTCTGCGTCGTCACTGCGCCCACAAGTCATCCCCGGGATGTTCTATGTAATAAAGTGCAACGCAAATAATTAATCGTGAAAGCGCCAGGGTAGCCTGCGAAATTCAAATATGGTTACGTTTTTTGCAATTTGCAAAAAAAAACTGGCTAAATTTAAATTATATGGTAGGTTAGTAAAAAAATGTGTGGTATATTTTGAATTTATTATTTAGTATATTTATATTCTTAACAACAAAACAATAAAATTATGTACAACTAAAACAATAAAAAGGGAGTCGTGAATGTAAAAAGTCTAAGTGAAACCCCGGCCAAGTGACGTTTTCGTGATTTGGAGGAAGTTTCAGAATTGGGTACTTCAATAAAATTTTCTTTCACAGTAAGCAATTCCTTGACATGAACTGTTTCGAGTGTTAGAATAGTCTGCAACGTTTCTAACGAAGTAGACTGTGACTATTTAATACAAAACACCATCTGAAATCAAAAGTATGTAGGTTTGTTGCATAAAATGTTTAAAACACGAGGTGTAATATTTTTACAAATACTATTTATTACCTTAAACCAATAATCAATCTTACCGTAAAAATTGGAATAGCGTTTGATTTAAGCATCGTGTATCCTTTTTTTGAAAGATAAAAAAATTAAATTAAAAATTTAAAAAACCCCCAACGCAAAACATAAAAGCGATTATGTAAAAAGTCAAAAATAATACCTTTTGTTGAGCCATCAAATGTTTGTTCGTTGAAATGGCGCTATAATGTCGCGGCGGGGTACCGCTTAAGTAAGTCAGTCCCTTAATTTCATTCACTGTCTATTAATTTACCAGCATTTCCGACCAATTTGCTTCGATATTATCAAATTTTTGTTGCTAACCTAGTTGTTAATCTTGTTGCAAATCTAGTTACCATCAGTTCGCTATTTTAGCTATTTAGTTATTGCTTTAAACTTAGCGGTACCCCGCCGCGACATTATAGCGCCATTTCAACGAACAAACATATTTGATGGCTCAACAAAAGGTATTATTTTTGACTTTTTACATAATCGCTTTTATGTTTTGCGTTGGGGGTTTTTTTAAATTTTTAATTTAATTTTTATTTTAAATTTTTTAAACGTAATTTAGTTTGGTTTTGTATAAGAGTTTACAAAAATAATTTACAAATTTTTAGTTTTCATTTCGTTACTCATTCCTCATTCCCTTGCAATATAGTATACATTATTCTACTAGTCAAGGCCTTTCATTTGATACCCATATATTGAGGAAGTTGTGAAAATAGAATGTAATTCCCTAAGATCCCTACCGCAGCTAACAAAAGAGCTGATAACTTTAAAACTGCTGAACCGATTTTGATGAAACATGTCTAAGAACCATCGCTAGAGAATCTGCTTTCAAATAAAAAAAACCGCATTCAAATCGGTTCACCCGTTAAAGAGCTACAGTGCCACAGACAGACACACAGACACGTCAAACTTATAACACCCCTCTTTTTCGTCGGGGGTTAAAAATCGTCATTTCTAAAATGAATTGAGCATATCCTTGTCTTTTTATTTGGTGTCCATTCACTTTGCTGTCTTTCCAATCATACAGCTTTTGTCCATAATTCTCTTTGAATCGGTTCTTGTGGAAATCTAAAATAGTGTGAGTAAGTATAGTGAAATAGAGGAGCATAAAATACTTTTTGAATACAATAAGTACATCTATTTTCTTCATGTTATTAACTTTAAAGAAACTTGTATGTGTCTACAATAACTTAGTGTATTTTGCATAGTGCAATCCCCATAAAAAGAATAATGTTGTATAATGTATCTTAAATTGTAAAAAAAAGGGAAGAAAATTAAATTGTTTGTTTGACATAACATCATCCCCATAGACTTCCTGTCAAAATTCTTTTATAATCGAAAAATAATTAATTGCGATGTACTTACACGTGAAAACTAATTCCAACATCCTTTTTATGTATATGTGATTTATTAATACACCACTTTTCTGCACAAGAAGGCATTTTTAATGTTTTAGAGAGCAAAAACCGAAATACAATTTTATTTAGTCGACCGCCGCTGTTGTCAACTACAGACGAACTAAACACGTGCGCGGCGCAACTTGCATTGGGTCATTTTTTGAAGCTAGGAATAATAATAATAATAATAATAATTCCATTCCATGTTTTATTTCCGTTCACTGGTAAAAAACAAAAGCACATTTCACGACACGGTTTGCGCGGTGTATTCGGCTCCCGCTGCGGGCGCGGGCGAAAACCGCGTCGTGAGTTCTTAGCCTTAGGCTCGCCGAAATACGTGGTGTTTTGCACATCACGATTTCTTTTTGTGCTTTCACGGGCAGCGTCGCCGATGTTGGCGGTTTGCATTAGTATAAGAGTATATTACAATACTCGTCACGTGTGCAGTCTGTCAATCTATTTAACAAATTACCAACAGAATTTAAGAATATTCAGAATGTGAACATATTTAAAAATAAACTCAGGGCTTTGTTAATCAATAAAACCTATTACAGCATTGAGGAATTTTATAATGATGAAAATCTTAAAAATTAAAATGAAATAAAATAAGTGTGCTCTTTGACTTGATATAAATGTTGCTTTTTATGCTTAATATTTCGACATTAAATGTATGTTCTGTATCAATGATAATTTTAATTTTTGTAAATTAGTATTTTTGGTTTGGATGGACATACTTATGTTATAATTGTTTTTGCGTTGTATCTTTTTGTGTAACTGTTACTGTGCAGATATTTCGACACAAATGTATTTTTGTTATGAAATAAATAACTTGAACTTATTTTTGTAAGTATATTGTTATTCGCTTGTAGAGCGCTTCATGTACGCGACTCCGTTCACGCTGGGCGGGCGCGCGCACGGAGACATCGCGGAGCAGTGCAAGCGGAAGACCATCCTCACCACGGCGCACCACTTCCCCTACGTCAAGACCAGGATACAGGTACAGTCAACAGCAAAAGTAGATGATCAAAATCAGAAATTCAATACTAATTTACTAACACTAATTTATATAATTTATTACTAGTTTATTTATTAAAAGTATGTGATTGTCACACACATACTTTTGAATCACTTTGATGCCACACAGTTCTGACGCTAACTCCGTTCATTAGTATTGAATTTCTGATTTTGATCATCTACTTTTGCTGTTGACTGTACTATACTAGAAAGGTTTAGGTAGTTCAATAAAGGTATACAATCTTGATATGTCTTTTGATTGATATCTGCATGTTCAAATTCTCAAACATGTAGTATGTGTGTATTGCTTGTATATTACAAATGCAAAACAAATTTGGTACGGTCAAACAAGCTATTTGGTTTACAGGCATAAATATTCATCTTTCTACTACACTACCAATATACATCAAATATATAGTTAGTATATAAATAACAATAGGTATCCATAATACATACGTGCTCAAGATAAATAAGAAATTGTTAGTGTAGTAGAAAGATGAATATTTTTGCCTGTAAACCAAATAGCTTAAAATTCTGAAACAAATAAACTTGCACTCTCTCTCTCTCTCTCTCTTGCTTGCTTGCTTGCTTGAATTTTAACAAGCACATTATAATAAAAAGACATCTCATGATTGTTTACCTTTATTTAACTACCTGAATCAATGAAGTACAGATAGCTAAATTAATAATATAACCTTGATACACTTGTCTTTATTATTTTCATGTTTATTATATTCTCATTTATTTATTTTATATACATATTATTTTATATTTTTAAATATTGGTATAAAATAAAAACATTTAAAAATATTAACAGTAGCTCAACGGTATCGGGAACGGGGTCAAAGGTACCGGCGGTCAGGGCTCCTGAGAGAGGAATCTCCTGACTATACGCGCCGTGTCCAGAAGTACCGCTTTCTGTATCAACCCCTTGATCCAGCTGCCCAACGAGAGCCTCCTTAGGTGTTGGTTGAGGCTCTTGGAAATGATCCCATTGGCCGTCACGATAAATGCTATACTCACATCCTACATGTCGACAACTTCATGAGCCAAGTCAAGACACTTAATTTGTTTTTACTTTATTATATTTATTTTTATTGTATGTCTTTTAGAAATATAGTCGCAGCCCAAGTGGCGGGCATAACCTAGTAAATAAGGAGTCTGTGAGTAATACTTATTGATTTGTTTCTGTTTTCAGGTTGTACAGCGAACTCAAATCATTTTGACACCCATTGAAGTCGCCATTGAAGATATTCAGAAGAAGGTATTATTATCATATGTTTTAAAAACATTCCTTAACTATAAACACTTAGAAAACAGATTGCGTTGCCGAATTATGTAAAACTTCCACTCCAGGGCAAAGGCCTCTTCTCATACAGAGAAGGCGCGAGCATTGATCACCACGTGCGCTCAAGGCGGATTGGTGATTTCAGACTTATATTAACTATAAGTCCAGGTTTCCTCACGATGTTTTCCTTCACCGATATCAGTGATGACCACAGATATAGATAGACCCTAGATAACGCAATTATCACGATCTGTATGAAAACCAAGCGTGCCATTTTTTGACTACCTATTATGACGTCACAATGTTTTGTTTTTCTCGAATTTGGTATTACCAGGCATTACCGAGGGTATTAGATTAAAAATCTATTATTTTTTTTAAATTAATAGGATATTTTACTCTATACGAGAAAAAATCTATAAATATGTTATTGAGACAGTTTAGGCATAAAGCAGTCGGAAAATGTAAATTTTAGTTCATAAAATAAGAAAACAAATTTTTAAATTCAATTTAAAATTTTTAGTGTTTTTAATCTGTTATAAAACACCGTGAAATAGTAGCGGACATGTTATTACGCCGTACGGCTGTGTAAACAAAAAATTGTCAACTGTCAGCCAACCGATTGGCGTAATATAGGCTTTGTACTTTTATTATTTTCGTAACCAACGTAATTTTTTCATTATTACACCTATTACAAAATATGCTTTTAATTATTTTTAAATGATATACAATTATCATATTTAATATGAGCTCATTTGATACAAAAATAACTGACCTCGTTTACGCTGAGCAATATGGCGTCCAGTAAGAGGCGTTTTCGTCGAAATACGCGCGAAATTTGAAAATTTAAAATTTAGATGCATTTTTATGGCACTTATCGATTGAATAAAAATTTTGTGTTTTTTTTGGTGGCGTATTAGCACTACAGAATTTCATTGAGACAGTTTTCAAAAATGGGTGTATACCCTATTATGCAAAATATTAATCACAAAATGACTTGCCGATGGAAGGAACCGTTTAATTTATTTTTTTACTTACGAATTTTGTACGTAGCTCACGTACAAAAATCATATTGGTACTTGTTAATGCCCGGTAGCGAACCCACTACCTCGAGTATGAAACACGGGCGGCGTCTTTACCACCGCTCCATCACTACGTTTCGACGTATCATGTGTGTCGAGGAATCATGTATAGTTTAGTATTTTTAATTTTGTGTTCAGGTTTTTAGTATTAGCTATTAAGTAGATAAGCCTATACTCCGTTCACAATAAGATTAGACATATACACAAACTTTTTTACATCCTTTCAAACGATTTTGACTTATATTACGTTGGTGGCATGACAAATGGCAGCTGCAAAAAACAGTTGTGTTGTAACCACTTTTTTGCCTCTAATGTTATCCTTAAACCTACGGAATAGAAGTCAAAATCGGTTGAAGGGACTGTAAAAAAGATTTGTGTGTATGTCAAATCTTATTGTGAACGGAGTATAGTTTTCAATTGTTGTTTTTTCTGTAAACCACTCTATTGTTTTGGGGTCATCCTGTGATATAGTGTGTGCAAGTTAAATAAATAAATGTCTTCATGCCTTATTTGGAAACGCATTTTGTTTTGTCAGATCCACGAGTTAGCGGCCGCGACGAGCCAAGAGCCCGCAGATCCGAAGATGCTGCAAATGGTAGTACAAGGCTGTATTGGTACCACCGTCAACCAGGGACCTCTCGAACTTGCGCAGGTATTTATTCTGCTACGGTCACACTACGACGCGAAGATTCGAGTTCGCGTTGTCGCAATAAAACTTCGTGTTCTATCTACAACAAAGTGTTTGGCCACATTGAAAATGACTTCGTAACGTTGCGATAATTCATTTGGAAAAATGGAAGAGGCGGTAGTACTATAATTACATGTCGACAAATAATTATGCATCTTTATTATTTGAATAAAAGAAATAGGAAACCACAAAATTCAAATTCATAGTATTGAATAATTTCCAATATTCTCTCATTACTCCAATCCATTATAATAAATCGGAACTATTGATGCAACACCCAAAAATACGTGCTAACCGCTCGGCATCTTGCTGTCAACAAAGCGCCCGAAGTGTAGCCAACCGCACGAACTTTTGTCGCGACAAAACCCTTTAATGTGCGGTAATTTGCCGACAGCGGCGCGAAGGGCATTTGTGTTCGCGATGATGATTCGCGATAGGACGAATTGCTTGGTCAGACGTGTTACAACAACGCAAATCTTCGCCTTATCGCGACAATGTAACCGTAGCATTACAGCAACACTGCAATGCAACATACAGTAGAATCTTGGTTATCCGAACGTCAGCGAGAATTTGTCGCTCGCTGACACTGCGCTTAGGTAGGTATCGAGGTATTAAAACGCGTTTTGTTTCATCGAATGTTTTTATTCCGATTACGGTGATTCCGCACCAGCCAAATTACCATCGAAAAATAGCTTTTTTACAAAAAAGACAACCGCCTTCAAAATCTAAAAAGTGATAAATAACTTTAGCACAGTACACACATGACTTTAGATTTATTTGGAAGTCGGTAGCAATTAAAGACAACAAACAGAACAAAGCCACCGACTTCCAAATCTAAAGTCATGTGTGTACTGTGCTGAAGTTATTTATCACTTTTAGATTTTGAAGGCGGATGTCTTTTTTGTAAAAAAGCTTTTTATTTATCACTTTGTAGTGTTCCTTCTTATCATCCAAATCCATTAGAAACCGGCAACACACACAGTTAAAACAGGGGCACTCCAAAGCAGTGGCACAGTATAAGTATTAGTACTATCGTACAGTAGCGACACGCTCCGCCCCCCACCGAAACACTGTTCCTTACGTCTAGACGCGCCGCATTGGCTCTGGCAACGTGTTCCAGTTTAAGGGCTGACTCGTAGCGCGTAGAAACGTGTATTCGCATTTGTGAAAAGAAAATCCAAATATTTTATATCATACAAATTAAATATTTTATATATAATATTTTATACTTAAAACAAATAATAATATATGAAATTATGTAATTTTTGCCAAATTAAACTATGACGTATACATGCACGTACTGTTTTAAATTAAATACCATGAAATATAAGTTGGAAGTAATAAATAAAAAATCTAAAAGTATAGTAAATCATTCCCTCATCAAGCGTCATTCCCTCCTAAATGCAATGAGGAAATTACCTTGAAGGAATGACGAATTTTAACTAAAGCTACAAACTTCTTGGTATTTATCTACTTACCTATTTGGAAGATCGAATTTCAAACCTTGAAATAATTGAGTACCTACTTGAGAGAGAGAAACACTTGTGTTGAGACCGGTATCGCGCGCTCGCTCGCTCTCGCGCGCTCGCGGTGGCAGTGACAGCCCTAGCGATATTAACGCACACACACGCACGTATCTGTACAGTCTGCTATTTTTGTAGTAGTGTAGACTATTATATCGTTTCGTTTGTATGATGTGTCGCGGGTGTGGCAGTGGCGTGTCTAAGGGTCAAAGTTATGGCAAGCCCGACAGATTTAAGAATAAAAACCCTATGAATTTCTTCAAAATTCATCATTCCGCAAAATCACAGTACCGTACAGTCGAATTGAGAAACTCCTTCTTTTTTTAAGTCAGTTGAAAAGAAGAAGTAAGTTCTTAAATATTTTTATTCTTGTTGTATGTCACAGGTATTCCTGGCTCCGGTAGCTGAAGGCACGCAGCCTCCCACACGGCTTACCAACAAACTACGACTCGCCTTCAAAGATTTCTCCAAGAAGTAAGTTTATTTATGCTTATTAAATTAAGCGAGCAATCAGGAATAAAGATTGTTGCGCCGTATTTGTTTCCGAAAGTTAGCCGTAGCTGGCAATAGTAACAATAACGGTATTCTGCCGCCGCTGCCAATAATAATAATAATCTTTATTGCTTATCCAAGAGACAACCATACAAGTTATATATGTAATAACAATCTTTTCAATATATTTTATAACTAAGTAACATTTTGTTACGAGATGCAGTGTAGGCATCGGCTGTCATTAGACTATTTCGCCCTAACCCCTCGTACTAGTAAAAACTGTATTCCTCGTCGTCAGAACAGCACAATGCTCACAAGTCCTCATAAGATTATAAATGGTTCATATAAAATAAATTCTGACTTAATTTTTTTTTTTTTGTTAACAAAACTAAACAAAATTAAACAAGTCTATGGCGGTTGTTGTACTGTTATTATATTTGTGTATTTGTGTTTGACATATAATTATGTATTAGTATGTGTATGGTTGGGTGTGAGCAGGTGGCTATTCGTTTCTGTGTGTGTAACGAGTGTGTTATTGGTAGTTATTTTATGTGCCAACTTTCAGAAGGTCTTCAGTATTATTGTAGTCTAACGATTTAAGGATTTTATCTACAGCTAACTTGCGTTTATTGAGATCTATTAGCTTTAACTTTCTGCTTACTTTGTTATATTAATAGCGGCCCTTCCCCATCACGTGATGAAGTGACGTTCGGGACATCAACCAATGAATTAAATCTACATCACGCCATGCTCGCCGCCCACGGCAAAACGGCGTCCAGGCATCTATTTGCTTACATAATGTGCACATATAGATACTACTACGAGAAAACTTATTATCAATGCGGGGTCGAAACAGTCTCTTCTTTTACGTTAAAACCTCTGTAACTTTAAACAAATATTTCAAAGTTCATTCATTCATTTTTTAAAAAACGTTGCCCCACACTAGGAATTACTCCTATGTCGTGGGTGCGTTAACAAACATATAAACTCACATACACAAACAGCCAGACCGGGAACAACTATCTGTAGGCCATACAAATATTTGTTCCGTGCGGGAATCGAACCCGCGACACGCAGCGCAGCAGTCGATCGCTTAACCACTGCGCCAACCGTGTCGACAAGTTCATCGTTCGATGTCAAGTAATACCCCCCCCAACACGATGGTCTGACCAAGTAAAAGAAGCTACGTCCTCAAACTTTCAGTAGGTGGTGATGGCAATTTTAGTTGGGAGTCGATAGAGACAATTTGTCTGCTTAAAAGGGTTCTATAAGTAACTATAGTAAAAGTCGCAAAACACAGTTGTCATGAACTGACAAAATGACGCACTGTGAACAAACAAAATTACCAAAGACGATCGAACTCCTCGTGAGTAAAGAGGACAGTTGTGCCAACTTAGCGTCAAAAATAATTTCGACAATCCCTTCAATGAGCTTTTGAAATGATTCATTCCCGGTATTTTCTTGCCACAGTAGTATAGCAAGTGTTTTATTTTGTTCTAATATCCTTCTAGATGTCATGACGCTCTTCGGAAGAACAAGAACCTGATTGGTAGCGACCAGCGCGAGTACCAGCGAGAGTTGGAGCGCAACTTCCAGCGCTTCACCGAGAGACTCGCGCCGCTCATACAGGCCACGCCTGGACATGTCGCCCAGCTCAGGTAATACTCAACATGTTCATATCATAACCAGGTTTTTTAAGATACAAGATATTTATTTTGCTAATACGTGACTGCAAGATGCAAAATGTTACTTAACTACCTAGTTCAATTGAGTTTCTGTCATGTTTTACAAAATATCTCTGACTAAGGAACTCTAAATTATTTAATTACCTTAACAACGATCAATATTCTTGCATTATTTATAACTGTTTTGTAAAAAACTTGATTGAAAAGAATATCCGTGGAGTTTCTTGCTCGTTCTTCTTCATAGTGACCTATGTTTTGGAACAAGCAACTAGTTTCAACTTTTATGAGTAGGTAACTTGCTCCAGGCTCCTTGACAATTCAAAAGTGCCTGTTAATGTTTTAATTGAAATAGATGCTTTGACCGTTTTAACACAAAATATAAAAATTACAGAAGGACCGCTCAGCCATCTTCAAAAATAATTACCTAAACTTGCCAGAGCACTAGGGCTGCTACTGTATTGACTCTGTAGGTTTTATTTGTGACAATATGAAATTTTATTGACACTAGTTGGAACTCTGCAATTTTTTTTATAACAATATTTTCCTGTTCGTCATGAAATGTCAATTACATTATTTATTCGTTTTAACAAGACGTCGACAGTCGAGACTGAAGTCTGCTTGAAACTGCTTGAGAATGCCTATAAACGTAATGTCAATGTGTGCGTGGTAAAAATGGCGGTTTGTTCTGAGTGTTCTCTCTGCTCGGGCGCGACGCAGCCTTACGTACTTTGTGGTTTAACTGACAGACACCTTGACAATTCAAAAGTGCCTGTCAATGTCTTAATTGATATAGATGCTTCGACCGTTTTAACTAGATGAAGTTTAAAAAGGTCGATAAATAAGCAAAGAACAATGGCAGCCACCCATACATTGTTTTAGTTGAGATTAAATTCCTACGTCTTTAAATGAAAAATATCTTATTTAATTCAGCATCACCTTCTGAATTAGTTTGTGCAAGATTTTTTGTTCAAGAAGGCCGAGAATAATAGATATTCAGTCATGAACTTTTGTAGGTTATGTCTATGGTAACTTTTATATTCCAAATTGAGGAAGTAAAAAGGCAATATCGCATTAGTATTTTCTTTACCTAGTTAATTCAGAATGAAATGTCTTGTAAAAATATTGTTTAAGGTTGGTAATCCCAGTGGTTTTAAATACTCTTTGGCCTTACCTTATGTATACAATAGGTATCTACTACATGTATACATCGATCATATCGTTTTTACTCTGTTCACAGATCTGTCTATGCCTCTGTGTCAATTACCAAGCAATTATTTTTAGATTTGGGTTACTAGTCTTGTTGCTAGTCATTAATCGAAACTAATTGATTTATTTTTATACCACAGTATTTTTACATACCTGCAAGAAACCTACACTTGGAAATAAACTGTATTCATTTACTTACTCCGTTTAATTGTAATAACAAACTAAAACTGATCACTATAATTTAAATGCTTTAAGTACTTATTGTCACTTGGCAGAATAAATATATAATGGCAACACTAAACGTTAATGAAACGTCAAATAAGTTTTCATTTAACATATTTTTTTATCCGGCCCTAACTGGTTAATGTGATACTTTGAAAAATCGTAGAAAAATAATGTAATTTCTTTCGTATGTAAGTCACTTTTAGACGCTCAAATTTAAGTCAACTACGTTTTCGCCATTGTTCTTTAAATAAAAAATACCAGCCTATAGTCCCACTGAAGGGCCAAAGCCTCTTTTCACACACAGAAGGCACGAATATTGATCACCACGCTTGCTGAAGGCGGATTGGCGATTTCAGACTTACTACGCGGTCACATTAACTTGACGCTTGGCGTTGATGACGTCATTTTGGCTCTCAGGTACGGTGTTACATAAAAACATCAACAATTAAACTACCGATTTGATCTTGGGGCATGGATTTTATTAGCCAATCTTGCAAAACATTTACGTATTTTTATCTATATCTATACTGAAATGCGGCGGGATGCGGGCGGGGCCTCGCATTCCAGAGATGCGTCAAGTTAATGTGACCGCGTTGTACATTTTATTATAAGTTCAGGTTTCCTTACGGTGTTTTCTTTCATCGACGCTCGTGATGTCTTAAGATCAACTACATATCAGTCAATTACCTAGTCAATTGAAAATAAATCCTGTTATTAGGGGTAAAATGTTTCTTAGGAACCTTTTGAACGCTAGAGCGTAAACGCTCACGCGTGCCCATTCCACCACGCCAAGCCACCGCAAATACCTACAAATAAAAAAATAGGGAATATAATCTTCATGCCTTGTTTATAATATTTCATTGATGTAGTTTAAAATAATAGGAAAAAGAAACACAGGAAACTTCACTTAGTATATTTGGTTCTTCAAAATGTTCCGTGTAAACTTTTGTTGTCGGTGGCGTGTTAAGCACGTTTTCATTTGTCGACTATATTCAACCGCTTAAAAGGTTAATTCTACTGCCCAATAATGTAAATTTTACTATTTACAGCAACGGCCTGAGCAAGCACGACTACAAGTACCAAGCTTGAGGTGATCAAGCCCAAAACGAAACACTATTTACCACCGTCGAAGTACCTAGTAATTAATAATTATCACTTTAATTTTACATATTTGTAATTATTATCTCATTATTTTATTCTTATTTGTATTGCTAGTGTAAGGGTCATATCGCACTAACGTGCAAGTGTTCACAATTTTTCGGTAAATTTTTTGAGAGATAATTTTATACTAGTTCCGATTTAATTATCTAGTAGTTAGTGCCGAACAAAAGCTGCAAATGCTTCACCATTGCTAATAAAAGCGTGTCAAAATTGGTCAATGTACATAACAGACGCCAGCACAACAAGCTGTCCCAAACTTTTCCCAACTGAATATGAACCTTATATTTTTGTAATAAAGTTACTATCTCTACACGACGTTACTATAACTATCGAAAGTCGTAAAGTTACTATAACTATCGAAGAAATGACAATGCCAGATCCTGCCCCACCCATGTACAGAAAAACTAACTCATGTACAGAAAAGTAATGAATATAGAACTTTTCTATAGTAAATTGTTTTTCTTTAGAACTTGCGGATTACGAAATACCTACCCACAAAATACAAACTCATTTTACCTAAAATATAATTTAACCTATTATCAATGTCATTATTGTTTAGATTCAAACGGAAACCGCAAGTTCTACAGTCACTAAGACTAATGTTTAGTTATCAGCAATAGGTATATAAACAGTAAGATGCTATATATCGCACATGACTTTAATTGAGTGGGGCAAAGTTCTATAGAGTTTCTGGCATTGTCCTTTGACAAATTGAGGTAGGCTTTATGTGATGGCCGCTTACTTTGTTTTGAGAGATAAAACGCGGAGATGACGGCCTGGTTTTGATGGGGTCTTTTTACGCCCTACATTATTTTTCGCTCTGAAACTTTATTCGAATATTATCAAAGATCTGTGTACGTACGCCAAAACCAGTGCGATATTACCCTTAGGGCTACGCACAACTGGCGTAGGGCACCGCCACCGTTTCCACTGCCAACAAAATTTCAGCAATGATTTATGTTATGTAAGTGAAAGAAAACCTCGCCAGTGTGCCGGGCCTTTAGAAACTATTTTACGTCTGAAGGCGGATTCGACAGAATACCGTAAAATACCTGAGTAACTAACCCTTGAATAATTTTACTCATCGGTCTTACTCATATATAATATATACTACTCAAAACAAAATAAGGGCCACAAGGTATTTTGTCTGTACCATGCAAATAATAAAACCAATATATATTTTTTGTCTCCATAACGAAAACTAATGTTGTTTTTACCATGTAGACCAATAAATTGATTCAAATAATAATGATTAAAAAGTTTATTTGCTTTTGAAAAAAAAAACACATTTTAGGTTAAAAATAAAAACAACGTAAAGTTACTGAAAACAAAAGAAAATACTCCATGCTCATCTTTTAGTAACGGGCCCCCCTCGTTTAGCTACGCACTCCTGAAGCCTGGACTGCATGCTCTCAATCAAATGCCTGACATTTTCCATTGGAATCTCTTCCCAGGTCCTTTTCACAGCGTTGATGAGTTGCTGTTGGTTGTGGATTTCCTGATCACCGTCTCTAACTCTTCGTTTCAACTGATCCCACATGTGCTTTATTGGATTTAAGTCCGGACTGTTCGCCGGCCACGGCAAGACTTGAATTTGAGAGTCTTCCAGTACAAACCGAGTCGCTTGAGCCGTGTGTGCACGAGCATTGTCTTGCATCAAGATGAATCCAGGACCCGCTCGCTGTGCAAATGAAATCACATGTGGTCTGACAACTTCCTCAATATACCGCTGAGCAGTAACAGTACTCATTTAAAATAGCGAGCTCAGTTTTGCCGTGTAAGCTTATCAAGCCCCAAATCATTACATTTGGACCACCAAAACGATCGACTTCATGGATGCAGGCTTCTGAAAATCTCTCGCCGCGTCTTCTCCATACGCCGATCGTCGCTTTTCACCGCCACGGTCACAAAACGCGATGCCTCGTCCAGCGCCCAGCTATACATGTATAACGAAATATATAGTAAAAAGTAGTGGTGAGGGTATCGTCCTATCGATAAATTAAATTTTTACGCGTTAGGTATAATTTTATTCATAAATTTACGAATATAAATAAAAACAGATTCAATATTTCTATACTTGCATTATTTCACAGTATTGTTAGTAAAAAATAACAGTATAAATAAAATTGTAAGTATCAAAGAAATAAATTAATGATTGGGTATCATTTAAGCTATCGCCAATTTAATTAGTTTTGTGTTTCTTAAATAATAGGGTTTGCCCGCAAAATAGTAGATTTGTGACCAAAAAGTAGTCACCAAACAATATAAAATCAATTCCACAGTAAATCACCTAAAATCATGGAGATATAGGGTCTAGTACAAAATAAATGTAAATGACCTCCAAAAATAGTAATGATCACCAACATTTAACCAAAGTATTGTAGAAATATATGAGTTTGACTGTAAAAAGCGATTTGGTTCTGGCACTCGGCGGCCGCTGCGGCGGCACGCTCGCTCCGCTTGCTCGCCTCGTGCGTAGGGGGTCACAGTTCTAACCTAACCTAATTATGTCGAATCCGCCCCAGGGGGGACTTAAGGGTCCTAAGATTTATTTGGTGACAGATCTACCGTTCTGAGCACAAACGCTATTATTTAAGTAATAAAACTATTATTATTAGAACGAAGTTTATATTCATCTAATGCATGACAATTTTGTTGGTAATCCATCTCTTATTTTACACATATATTAACATTAATTTGATAATTCATACCTGGGAACACTTTTTGTTTATCTGAGAACGAAAATATTCCGTGGCGATAGATCTATTTATTAGGTGATACAACTTGATGACAAATATATATTTTGGTGACAAGAAATATAGTCCCCTTAATGATTCAATTAAAGCTATAAGAAATATGGTACATCTCTATTTGTTTCATGGCGTCATCCGTTGACTTCATATCAAGCTCTTGGCGCTCAGAGCACGGTAAATTCAATTCTGATTAGGGATGTCGCCTATGATCTTTATTTCTTTCACCTATCTTTTTTGTTTTTTTTTACCTAAATACTTCAGCCAGCGTTTATTACCGTATCTAAACGGAATTTTGTGTATAAGTGTTTTCTACGTGTTTTCTGGAAATGGAAAGAAGGTAATTATGTAGGTATTTAACTATTTAAAAAACAGTGGTGAGTTGTCCAACAATGATCCATAAAAAAGTTAAACATTCAAAGCTCAGCTGTTTATAAACAAAAAGAGTTGTTTTATACAGTACCTAGTTATTTTACTTGTAAACGAAACGAAAGATGTTTTTAATATATAACGCAGCAAAACTATGCCCGCAAAAAAGAATGACCTTATTTTTAATCAGATTCCATACCTTGCAAACTTTTAAAAGCTCATCAGAGTCTAATTCTTTATTCATTTTGCATTTGTTTATTTATTTGGTCAATATTATTGTTGTCACAAGCAATACGAGGAAAGAAAGATGCGTGCGCCGTCATCCGTTTAGTGAAAGAAAGAAAGGAAGAAAAAGAAAGAAAGAAAAATAATTTATTCGCCCCCCAGGACAGAAACACAGTAAAATATAAAAAAAAAAAAACAAACAAGAAAACGAAAGTTGGTCCAGTATGAGGCCACAAGGCTCCTATCTCAGCATGGTGCTGTAACATTAAAAAAACGTCACAGCGCTGATAGTGCTGCACTATATTTAAATGACCTTGACACCCATACGCATATGACGACACAGGACAACTTCTATAGAAGTTCGTGGCGCTCGGGGCACTGACAACTAACTGATTTGTAGAGATGGGAATATAATTATCGACAAGGATTGGTTAACAAAAATAACAACTATTTAATTTCGGATCAGCACCAATCTGAAGGGCGAAATTGGTCAATTTTCTTTATGTTATAAAGTCGTTAACTAAATCCATGTTTTACTGACCTTAAATTGTTTTCGATATTAGTACCTATTTATAAAAATTTCTACAGGCGAAATGAAACCGTGATAAATTTGGAGTCACATCACTGGCCGACTTGATATGAAGTCCTTGGCGTGTAGGGCATATACTTTATTTTTGGAGTTTTTGTTTTTGCTGATTTTAAGACAAATCAGGGATTCTTTCGTATTTAAAAATACAAAAACGGGGCTTTACACAGTGCTTTATTAAATAATAACAAAAAACAAAGTCTTTAAATAAAGTAAATAGATTTTTTAAGACTGAAAAAATGAAGAACTTCTAATGAAGTCGTGGCGCTGGTGGCACGGAAATCCGAAACTTCTATACATGTCCGTGGCGGTGAAAAGGTTAAACAATTTAACTTTGCATTCGTTTGTGAAGAACACCATAAAAAATAAATTACACCAAAATGAAAAAATACCTCGTGGCCCTTATTTTGTTTTGAGTAGTATATATAACTTAGTTTGAGTTTTTCTATCGCAAACGTAGGGCCAATACTAATAGCATCTTTCGGATAGACAGTTATTCTGGGATTAAAATTTAGTAAAACGAAATTCTGGAGGTAGGAGTGATTTTATCCCCAGTATTAGACTACAAGTTTGGTCGGATCCGCCCTAAAAAGTATATTTACTTACTTAGTTTTTATTAAAGATTAAGAGGATTGTAGAAATACATCGAGTAATCAATAATTAAAGTGAAACGAATTTCGAAAGTATCAAAATTAATTACATTTACGCACAAGTGCACAAGTAGTAACTTTAGTCTAAAAAATGGCGGTGTTTTACTGCCACTAACCAGAAGTTTCTGTATTTGTGTTTGAATATATCATTATTGCCAGTATTGAATGTCTATGAAATTGCTCTAGTCACTACCACTGGACAGAAAAGATGTTTGGGTCATGACTTGTGTAATACTTCGGTTGAAAGCGTGCTATTATTACGTGTACTCCCTTTTGATCATGAAGACTACTAGATAAGCCAGGAATACACTTGCCAGTAACTTAACACATGAGTAGATATGCAAGTAGCATAACTGCATGCCATTAGTAATAAAACGTCAGAATGGCATGCTACGTGTTAGACACTGGCTTGGCCACACATAGCGACAATTTTTTTTGTGTTATCAAAATCCCTGAGAAGTATTTTTTTTTTTCATGCTTTGTGGTCTTTTATCC
Source organism: Charanyca ferruginea (assembly GCA_947361185.1). Classification (NCBI taxonomy): domain Eukaryota; kingdom Metazoa; phylum Arthropoda; class Insecta; order Lepidoptera; family Noctuidae; genus Charanyca; species Charanyca ferruginea. The sequence goes on from OX376057.1 coordinate 34,561,732, forward strand.
AGTAAATATCTTTACAAGTTGTTTACTAAATGTCGGTAGTCACAATACCTTCATTTTTCATATACTTTCCGAGATCTGACCGAATGGTCTGTGAGGACTGAGGGACCACACTTTAAGGGCTGTAGTTTGTATATTTCTTTACAAATTCCCAGATGTGTTCTACAATTGTTTGAAGGCTACTACTAAATCCTAGGATTTTTATTTTGCGAAATACCAGTATGGTCTCTCTGTTCACACGCACATGATAATTTTGATAACACAAAAAATTTGTCGCTAAGTTTATAGGTGGCCGATCTGGGCTGGAGAGAATCTCCCTAGCTTGGCCACATTAGTATAGTCTAAGAGCTAGTCTCTGAACACGATGAACATGACGATGACACGACGTGAACTCTTCGATCTAGCTCTTGGACTATACCTTACTAATTGAACTCCTTATATCTTCTAAACTAAGACCCGATTAAATCTGTGACTTGGCGACAAATTAGCGATTAAACTTGAAACTAAACAGATCTTCGCTATGTGCCCTAGTTTTTGAGATATAAATGTGGCAAAGCTGGGGAGACTCCAGTTTGGCCACATTTGGACGTGGCGACAATTTTTTTTGTTATCAAAATTAAAATCCCTGATGGTGAAAGAAAGAAAAGAAAGAAAAAACGTTTATTGACACAGACCATGTGCACACAAAAACAATTTAAAAAAAAAAGGTAAAAGCCAGCCAAGCCAGTGTCAGTCACACGCATGCTACCGCCATATTTTTGTGAAAGTAACAGGCGTGTGAATTCCTAGCTTTACATCGCTCACGATATTCTATTTATAAACCGAACTAAACTGTAACCTCTAAAAATGCGTGAGGACCTAATACAGGTGTAAACTTTAATCCGGGTTTCGTTTTGTACGGGAGAAAGGGACCATCTTTACTTTATAAATACTTGGGCGCTAATATTTGCGTAATGCAATGCGCAAAATTACTGTGAACGAAAACAAGGTGTGAGAGCTTGTAATTTTTTTAACTTGTTTTATTTACTTTTTCAGTATTTCAAAAGGAAACTATATTGTAGTATTAAATTGACTTAATTATGTAATGTGTTAGTGTATTCATTCAACATTCTGCTACATAATAGCAGTGTAATTACTATTTATTAATCTCAGTGATTTGAAAAAAGCTATCGAAATGAAACAGGAAAGTGGAGCATATAACCTCTACGATCGCCGAAGAATGGAAATATGACTAATGGGGGACAGAATTATCGTTACCAAAGAGGATGATTCAATTTCAATAGCTTTTCTATCACCAGTGTCTAGAAGAATACGATTCCTATAATTACGAATCAATAAAAATAAAACCAATATTGACTTTATTGTATTTAATTTCTATCCATTAATAATATATCTTATTTCATAAATCCACGTTACGAGTTTCAAAACGTGTGCGCATAGTCTTCAATTCCTCTTAGGCTAATGTCGGGGTTGGGCACGTACAAATGCACATAGCACCACACTTTGACATCAGCGTAAGAGGAATTCTAGCCTTAGGGTGCCACCGGACCGCGGTCGAAAAGACAAACATTTAGGACTTTCAATATAAGCGTCTGCTGCAACACTGAAGTGGTGCCGAAAAAAGAAACCATAATATCTTCAACCTTATGACATACAATGAAGACTAGTATTGTTCAGTCGACGTTCGTCGTTAATCGGCCGCGGTATTTTTGCACTTTTTACATACAAACTAGTAGAGGACAATACACATACATGTTTGTCAGATGACAGTTGAATGTTAAGTAACTAAATCACATTACCACTGGTGCTTAATCAATACTTAGTATTTAAATACACCTACCTCCACGTTTGAAGATTGTTTAAAGCAAGTTTCAACTTACCCACGATTTCTCGAACGAAATTGAGCAAATTAATTGTCAAGGTTACGTTTTGCCGTTTGGTTGACTGTATCAACAATCAATCGTTCGAGAAACTATAGACCGACCGCCGTCCGATTTATCGGACGTTATGCTGTAATGGGTTAACTGAGACCGTTCCTGAAGTAACTACGTGGTGTGGGAGGGGTGTGGTGACGTGACGCGGGTGTGTCGCAGTTGTCACAAGTTGACGTGTCAGTCAGACACGTCAACTTGTGACAACTGTCACCCCTCCCGCACTGCGCAGCCACCCCAGGCCCCTTATTCACAATCATTAGATTCGATTCCGTACCGAATAGAAAGTCAAAAATTATCGAAGATGTCCGTCAGACGCAATTCACAAATCCGAAACCGAATAATTTTGACAGTTCAAATTCGATACGAAGACTGAAGGCGGAAATGAGATTAGTCGAATACGGTTCCTTACCGACACGGAAACGTATCGAATGGTTGTGTGCGGTCTCAGAGCTGTCGGGTTAAAGCATTGAGTTATATGTACTACGTACTAGAGAAGCTCTTTCAAACAAAAGGTGTCGCGCAGCTTGATGACAGCGGGGCACGCGCGGTGCAAGCGGGGGGGTGTTATGTCTAAGTGAGTTGTAGTGCGCGCACTCTAACTCGTGTTACAAACTATCGAGTTGAGGCGTCTTCTCTAGTACGTAGTACATATAACTCAATGGGTTAAAGGGTATTGTCGTTTAGTCAAATGGTCAGTGTCGAGTAGATTAGACTACCGGGAGACATTCTCTACTCACCACCTGATTACACGTTTGATCACTTGAAATAATCTTCGCTTAATTATTCTTATTCCTGATAATATAAAAATGTAATAATTATAATTAGTCCATGCGTGAGACACAGAGCCGTTTGTGATAAGTAGTAACATATACATATAGGAAAACATACCATATTCGTGGAGTACGCGGAAATGCGCATACGAAATAAATTCACTGTATTACCAAAATTGTGAATCCATTTACGAAAGAAATAATAATGATAACAAGCGACCAGCGACTTGATATTACATAACATTACCACCTTTAAGGTGGTTTTACACCGAGATTTGTACACCCGTTTCACAAAGTAAATAAATATTCTATTCTTAGAGCAATAAAGTTCAATATAGTACTAACAAATATATCAATTCTCGCCTCGCACATCTAGACAGTTTACACCAGATGGGCAGGGCGTGGGTATAAAATTTGCCACCATACAAATTGCAATTCTCTCCCATCTCATCCACGTCTCGTCTCGCCGGTGTAAAACCACCTTTATTCCTAGAGAGGATAGGCAGTAATTTTATAGTACGCTTAAATTTCGACAGGGTCTAGAATTCATTTTAACCATTTACATAAATAAAATATACCATTAAATAACTATACTTAAGCATTTGACAAGACCCGGCTTTTCATTTTTGCCACCACACCATGGTATGTAGCGCCCAGTGAATATGGTCTAGTATTGTAACGCAAAATTGTAATGACAGCTCTAAGAAACTCAAACCAATTTGGTTTTCAACCCTTCAATTATAAAATATACTCACAGGCTTGTTTCTCTTAGGCAAACACTTTGATAAGCAAGCATTTCTAAAAATACGATCTTCCAATGTTTATTCCAATAATACTCATGCGAGTCGCACGGGACCGGTCAAATGTGGCGACACTTGGGGGAGGCCTATGTCCAGCAGTGGACGTCTTTCGACTGAAATGATGATGATGATGATGAATACTCATAATCCTAAGCAAATACGAACAAGCGTACGACCATAAACATTGATTTAGAATAATGTTTATATTCTTAAGAAACGTTGACTTAGCAAAGTGTCTAGTGTCACTTAGAGTGAGATAAAGCATAAAAAACATTTATTTCAATCTGTAAGAGCCAGTAAAACGTACGTAAACTGACGCACTGTTTTTGAAAGATCGAAGTGTAAATTTACGCTGTTTCGTTTCTGAACCTTAAACTTTGATCGCCACAGTCATGTATAGATGACATACCAAAAAGCCACGGTCACGGCTGCATGACAGACTTCTATACGTAATTCCATAGAGTATTTAACTTAAATTGGCTCCATGGACACGATTTTGCTTTTTTTGACGTAGCGGTGAAAAGATTAAGGTCTTAGTTTTAGTCCCAGACAAATTTACAGAGCTTATGTGATAACATGCAAGATTACGTCTGCGAAATTGACGATCAATATCGTCGTATCGCAAAAATAATACCACCATAGTCAAAGCGGACTAAACAATACTCTCAAACTGACGTCAGTAACAAAGCCAAATTATAGAAAACGATCTTATATCCAGTACGAAGCAGCGATTTGGTCTGCTTGTAGTGTTGAAAACATGCAGTTTTAATATGAATAATGGCTTGTTATGAGATGTGAATGAATGATAAATTTAAAGACAACGCGCGGTAGTTTTAAAAAATTTAGAACCGCGATGTTTGAGAACCTAGTGTCTAATTGATCTTGTAACTATATAAAATACTATTGCGGACCCATCATACCACTGGCCATACCCCTCGCCTAACCGAACCCAAATGATTGATAAACTATACCACTCGCCTAACCTAACCCAAATGATTCACCAACAATGGGGATCTGGCGGTCGGCGGCCGCTGCCGCGGCACCGCTCTCCTTCGGGCTTTAATGGTCACAGTTCTAACCTAACCCAAACGATTTTCTCAGTGATATAGTTTTAGACCCACCATAACACCAGGGGTATGGCCAGTGGTATGGTAGGTCCGAACACCAAGCAAAGGAAACGAAAACAAGCTTCAAGCTGACGATAAGACATACTCACTACGAACTCGTAGTGAGTATGACTTATCGTGAGCTTTGGGGATGATTAAATTTGACCCCCAAATATCCCCCATATTAATATCTTAAAATACTAATCGATACGCACTTATACTCAATGATCATCTTTCTTCGGTGTGCCCAAACCGAATTGCTACCAACTGGGATGTCGACCAACCCTTAGCACTGATTCATACTTTAATATTATAAATGCGAAAGTAAATCTGTCTGACTGTAACGATTTCACAACGACACGATGGAACCGATTTTGATGAAATTTGGCCGACCGAGAAACCGACATTCACGCGGACGAAGGCGCGGGCATAGGCTAGTCTTATATATAAAAATCTTCTGTCCGTGTGTATGAAAGTGAACTCCTAAACGCCTGGACCAATTTTGATGAAATGATTTGTGTGTGTTCCAGTAGATTTGAGAATGGTTTAGATTCACAAATGGACCCGGTAGGTGGCACTGCAGTCGATTTGTAGGACTTCTTATATGTATGTCACCCTGGTACTAGGAGTGCATAACTTAGTAGTACTGTCTTATCTATGTCACCCTGGTACCTCTCCACTGCGAAGGGCCAAATTGCTGTGTCGAGTGGACACAAGGTAGGTAGGTAGGTCAGTAGGTAGGTCGGTGGGGAGGGCAGGCTGGACCTGGATTTTTGTACCGATTTTCAAGGCAGGACAACGTTTGCCGGGCCTGCTAGTAGTGTATAAAAATACCATAAAGTTATATGATCATTGAGTAAAAATGTAATGTTCGTCACATTAAAAGATATAAAAGATTTAGAGGATTCATTAAACATTTCCTATTGCATAGTAAACAGTTACTTCATATCCAGTGCTCTAATTGCCCGTAAAACTATCTAGAAAAGATACGAATACGCCATGAACGCATGCATGGCGTGAACTTGTCGTATGATGTAGAACACACCAAATCTGATGGCTAAGGATAAGTAGAAGGAACTAAAGTGGCGTCCACTACTGCCCCAAATTACTGCACTTAGAATCTATACATTCAATCACAAATACATGAAACACGGACTGAGTCCGCAGAAGCGCCTAAAACACATTAAATTAAACCACAAGCTACCAAATTAGAAACTGCAAAGTATGGCAACACTGTTTAAAGAGTCCGTCGCTAGCAACACTTGACTGGCGACCTAGATGTGACGCTGCCGCTCCTGTATTTCCATGGCGCGGACGTAGAAGTAGTCCCCGCCGTACCGAATACTAGGCATGCCACATGCGGCTCTATATCATTCCGACTCCGCCGGCGTGTGCCAAGTAAGCCTCTCCTCGTAGAAAGCAATCACCTGAAGACAAGGCAACAAGTATATATCAGAATATAGGACATAGCACATGGTAAGACCTATTATTCCTGAACACTTGACGATCGTGAAAAAAAAGTTTATTTCGTACATATGCTTAGTTTAAGAGTTAACGTTTAAAAAGGTGGGTGTGAATTAAAGACGAAAACGATTTTTTTTTATGGACAGTGTTGACGGCAAGGTGTTTCTGATCGGGAATAATCGAAAAAGGTTCCGATCGTCAATACTGTGAACGAATGAAACTTTTTTTCCTAAGCGCCAACGGTGTTGACGACAAGGTGTTACTGATCGGGAATAATCGGGTAAGACAGGTATTATATCATAACAAATAGCCTATGGCATAGCCTATGCCATAGGCAAAAAATCTTTCCTATGCCGCATAGGAAAGATTTTTTGTAATCGGAACAGTACCTTCCAAATATTACCGCTTAGGCGGTACCTAGACGATCAATTATATTGTGCAATATTATTGACCTGCGCAATGATTGATCGAAGGTTGGAGCGAGAATTTTTATTGCTCAATTTTTTTCCCATTACATCCGTGTAGGGTCAGTATTGCGCAAATTTTTAAGTGTGTGTTTCGTCTTGACGAGGAGTACACACGCGCGCGTGCGCAATAATGGCGGAAAAAGAGAATCTCTCTAAATACATATAGATGTTTCTAAAAGCATCTAAAGATGTGAAGAAAAAATTCAATTCTTTGAGGACTAACTGGGTTAATACAATTCTCCGACTGAACACAAAAACATTGCGCAGTTCTTATTATTTTGCAATAAAATTAATCGTTTGTATTCAAAGCACCTTTCAATCTTATTGTACAATAAAATGTATTTTACAATGTTATTGTAGGTCTAGTAGGGGCCACCTTACAGATAAGAACTTTACTTCTCTAAAAGGACAATGCCAGAAACTCTATAGAAATTTGCCCCACTCAATAAAAGTCATGTGCAATATGTAGCATCTTACTGTTTATTTATTGCTGATAACTAAACATTAGTCTTAGTGACTGTAGAACTTGCGGTTTCCGTTTAAATCTAAAAACAATAAGGACATTGATTATAGGTTAAATTGTATTTTAGGTAAAATGAGTTTGTATTTTGTGGGTAGGTATTTCGTAATCCGCAAGTTCTAAAGAAAAACAATTTAGTATAGAAAGGTTCTATATTCATTACAATTATTTTCATTAATTTACTTTTTCTGTACATGGGTGGGGCAGGATCTGGCATTGTCATTTAAATATCAAATAAGAAAGTTAAATAGTAAAACCATTAGACAAGTAATATTGTTAGAAATAAACTTAATGGCGGCTGTGAAGTGCGCTACTGACTGCGCAGTACCCCGCCCCGCACCCCCGGTGACACGTGGCATTGTTACTGCGCAGCCACTCGACTCGTGTTCAGAGCCGCCATAAAGTTTGGATCGTCCTGCACCTATGCCTTATGTTACTATTCGTTACACCAATAGCTCCAATTTACCCAAATGACAATGACATACCAGCTGGGAGGAAGGATTGGGTATAAGAAATCTGCCATACCTGCTGTGGACACTTCAAGTTGGCGACCTTAGCGGGCACAAGCTCCGCCTCATCAGAGTCCGCCCATTTGATCAAGAACATGAGCTCGCCGGTCGCGTCCGATGCACCTATAAACACCATTTTTGTTGTATCACGTAACATCTTTACATAGTATAAAACACAGTCGCTACCGCCGTCTGTACATGGACGCTTAGAAACAGCGCAATGGATTTTAATGCAGTTTTCAACAATCGATACGAGTGATTCATGAGGAAGGTTTATACGTATAGTTCGATCTACATTTTACCTGTGTGAAGCCTGGGCGGGTCGACAGTTATAATATAAATTACTAGTTTTCTGCCCTCGACTCTTCCATTTTCATAGACTTCAGAAATAAGCAAAAGTCCTAAATAGCCCCAAGGGAACACCAAAACGGGATAAAAATATCATATTTATTAAGTTAGATGAATATCTATATGTGTGTCAATAATTCTGTTCAGTTTAAGCGTGAAAGAGTAACCATCCATACATTCGCACAAAATTACGCATTTAAAATATTCGTAGTAACAAACATGCATCCATCCCTCACAAACTTTCGCATTTATAATATTAGCAGGATGATGTATGTTATGTTAAAAGCCATTTGATTTTGTGATATGTTACTTGTTATTTGTAGTTGAAAAAAAAAGTACGAAACTGTAAAAAAACAAGTAATTTTTACTATTTCCAACACTAGGCCATCCCAAAGTCAGCCCAAATTCATGTCAGTGAATGGTAAGCAAGTCGACAGGCCACCTGATGTGAAGTAGTCACTACTACCATCTCACCAAAGTAGAAATGTCTCATGTGCTGCTAGTGTAATTAAACTACCTAGCTAGTTTCTGCCCACCCCATGGGTAAAACTAGTTTCATTTTTCTGGCACGATTATTCCCGATAACACTTCATCACACTGTTGAAGTGTAAACGATCGGGAAAACAGTTTCTTTCGATCACGGTGCTGATTAATGGAACTATTTTTCGAGATCGTACATAAACTTAGTTAAAGAGTTTAGTAAGGTGAAGTTCAATTAAAGATGAAATGGTTTTTTTATTACTTAATAATAGAAAAAAGTTCCCCTTTGTCAACACTGAACGAGTAAATTTTTTTTTCCCGATCGTCAACAGTGTTGACGACAAGGTAAAAATAGTTTCATTTTTCTGGCACGATTATTCCCGATCACGATTATTCACGATTATTCCCGATAACACTTCATCACACTGTTGAAGTGTTAACGATCGGGAAAACAGTTTCTTTCGATCACGGTACTGATGAATTGAACTATTTTTCGCGATCGTACATAAACTTAGTTATAGAGTTTAGTAAGGTGGAGTTCAATTAAAGATGAAATGGATTTTTTATTACTTAATAATAGAAAAAAGATCCCCTTTGTCAACACTGTGAACGAGTAAAATTTTTTTCCGGATCGTCAACAGTGTTGACGACAAGTTTACTGATCGGGAATAATCGCTCTGGCATGTGAAATATGTATCCTACCTATAATCTTCTCAGCCTTCAGGCCTTTATCAAAGCCGGACTTGGCCTTCTCTTCTTTGCGCTCGCGCTTGGATTCCTTGTGGTCGTCAGCGGATGACACGCTGGCACCGCGACCCTTGCGTCCGGATGTCGTCTCCTCGCTGGACTCGCGCACACGCTTTTTGCCGCGATCTTCTGGTTTCTTGGTTTTAGCCTGGATAGGGAAGGGAATAAAGCTTAAGAAATATAATAATAATACCAGCCTATTTATTGTCCCAGGGCAATGACCTCTTCTCATACAGAGAAGACACGTATTAGTCACCATTCTTGCATGCTTGCTCGAGGCGGGTTGACAATTTCGGGCATATTATTCCAGGTTTCCTTACTATATTTTCCTTCACCAATGCCAGTGATGTCCAATAAACTTAGAACATACACACGGCTACACATTAAGGTATACATTTCCAGTTATTGCTTATGTCACATTGCATAGGATTTTTGTACAATGCGAGGTCAGCTTATACTGGAAATGTATAAATATATAAATATATAAAAATATAAATTCATTTATTTCAGGTAAATTACACCCACAATTGCCAACAATAAAATAATAAAAAATAAAACACATACAATAAAATAAAATCAGATGAAACAGATTAAAAATAAAGTTGATTTGTACATATGAAATATTGAAGTGTTTACTTTGCTTGATATAATGGCATCTGTTTTCCATACAAAACATTGTTTGAGAAATTAATGGTGCAAACATCTTATTTAAGGGCTCTAAAAGTTTAATAATGTAATTCCCGACTCAAATCTCCATTGTTGCTTGTAAAATATCAAGGACCGAGTTTGCAATCAGTAACTCTGAATCACAAACAGCAGTCAAGAACCATAAAGGTCACCTTCATAATTAACTGTGGGTGTTAATCAGTTGTAAGAACAGATTACAAGTATGAATGAAAAACAGAAATGCTAAATACCTCCTTCTCCTTCCTATTATCTTCAAAGGTCTTGATCAGATCTTCACAGTCAAGGTTCTCCAATGGCTCCCAGGTACTTTCCTCCTCTTTGTACCCTTTCCATTTCAGCAAATATTGGATCTTGAAGTAAACACAAGTAATTATTAGAATTAAGGATTTTGCTTAATAAATAAAGTTTATAACAATTCTTCAATTTCAGCAGACCGAGACTTGTTTGCGACTGTCGGCCAAAGAATGTTGAAGATCGAACTTCCTTATGAACACTCAAGCTGTTTAGCGAGTGTATCCAATGCCATCATTCATATGCAAGATAAGAATGCTTGGAAACATGCTGGTCTGGCTCCATCTACATTCTAGAGATAAAATCCAATTGATTACTAATTCAATTTCATTAACATATATAATTTTTGTAAATATGTAAACACTATGTATCTATAAAAATAGCTGTCATTTCATAACTTGTCATACTTTATACATACTCTAATTAGTGTTTTTCTTTTATGACACTCAAAGTGCCTTTTAATGGTCCAATTTAAATAAATGATTTGACTTTGACTTCATATGCCACATACAAGTTATTATTTAACAATGTTAAATAAATACAACAATAATCAGGCAATCTTTATATTTTCAGTGTTTGATTTACTAAAAAACATAGTGGTCTTGTTAATAATTACGTATTAGACTTGTTATTGGCTGTGATTGAATTAACTGCTCACTAAATAAATTAATTAATTCATGTTCCCACCTCGCTGAGTTGGTGTTAATTAGGGCTGGTCTCAAAAACGACTGTACAGATTTACATACGGTTTTGACCATTAGAAAGAGGAATTACTTAGGAAGGATAAAGGCTTTAATTTGTTAATGCAAAGTCAGCGCGAGTCACTAGTTATTTATACAGTTACCCGCACATAAGCTGGCAACATATTTTGTAGTGGGGGAAGTTCGCGCATGTAAAAATGTATGAAATCTCTCACACTACAAAATCTCTTGCCTTACGTGCCGGCAACAATACTACTGAATTGAATGAGGTTCAATAAAATATTTGGTTTATCATGTAAATTGTAATCTATACTAAGACTAGCTGACCCGACAGACGTTGTCCTGTCCCGATCTACCTACTTACCTGCCTATTTACCTTTTTTTTTTTATTTTTCTGCCTATTTACCTACACCAACCCTACACCTACCCTAAACCTCACGGAGCCCGAGACCTTTCCAACGAATGCAAAACCGTGGAAATGCATTCTGGAGTTATATCATCAGGAAGGAAAACCCGACTTATTTTTATACAGTAGATAATAAAGAAGTAAAATTGTTTGTAAGTTTGTAAGTAGGGTGTAATTTCCGAAACTACTCATCTGATTTCAAAAATTATTTCATCATTAGGAAGCTACGTTATCCCTGAGTGCTAAAGACTATATTGCATTGTCAAAAAATTAGGGATCTTTGAGAAAATTCACGAGGACGAAGCCGCGGGCAAAAGCTAGTACATAATATATTATAAGAAAGCAATGCATACAAGAGGTTACAAATTCGCAGTTTTCACATTGAAATGTTTGACATTACGGTAAAAAAAAATTGGTTGTCTGTAAAGTCGGTTTACGGACGAAGTTTTACGTCATAACGTCATAAAGAAACATAATGGCTAACATATATAACATAAACAAATAATGGCTTTCGTCGAGTTGGGCGGAGCTTATTGCTTGGGCCGATCACGCCTCTCTATAGCTTGTTCCGCGCTCTCGCTTGCACGCTCAGGCTCAGGCGGAACGTGACACTTTTTCGTGCGTGCAGCCGGTGTTCATCGATTTATAAGATGTTATCACGTCAAAAACACACACAGATGAAGAGGCTGTATTGCATTATAGTAATTATGCTGGCATCGCTTCTTAGACAACCACATCAAGTCAGACACAGAACAATCTACTGGGCCACCAAGATACAGGCTCTGCCTAGTTTGGGGCCCACAGCAACGTCATTACTGCGCTTTTATAATTTTGTAAACACTGTGTACCTAAATGTTTCTCTGTAATAACTAGTGTGTCAATAATAAAATTATTATTAAGTCTGATTTGACAGAACTATAATGGGCAGCCCAAAAACCGAGTAGCATTAAGCCCGTCACATACGTAGCTATAATTTACATATAGCTAGCCACCACTCCACACACGGTAGCTATAATATATTTTCGCCCTTATTATGTCTGCGATCTTTATTTGTTTCACATTTTTTAAATTTATATTAATATGGCTTGCTATATCTGTCTACATATTTTGGTGATGTAGTAAAAATATATATTATTGCTGATCGTAATATGCCTTGATCATAGCTACGTCTGACATATATTAATATATATTATAGCTACATCTGACGTATATTATTATATATTATAGCTACGTCTGTGACAGGCTTTATGCTTGCAGATTTCAGGTGTTAATTACTAATAAACTAGGTTTGGGGGCTTGTGGGTAAGTAAAAGCATGCATTAGTGTGGCATAGTTAAGCTACCTTTGCTGTGGTATATATGTTGATTCATGACCACCATTTCATACCAAAACCACTCTGTTTTTTAGGATGCACTAGCCATTGGTCCTGGTTATCATTCGCAGATCTTTGACAATAGTTATGGCTAGTTGAAAACCAGAAAGCCTGACAACCAGTTAAGAGTAGTAAGTATTAAGTGGTATTGTGTTACCCAGTAACTGGGTTATGGCAATCAGATATGTAGTTCCTCTATTTAGCACTGGTGTTAAACTGCATCAGGTTAGACTGGAAGCAGGTAGATGATGAATTGCTAATTAACTAAAATACATCACAGAGTAAAATATTGTATGCAAGATATAATTTTATTATCTTGCACATAATTACGATTTTCAACTATATTTCTGTTCAATTTTAGTTACTAATCATCAATTATACTACTCAAGCATATTGCTACCCAGTCTATGCCGATTGTTAGGTCGGTGGGTCGTTTTAGGGGCGGTTACACAGGTTAATTTAGAATTTTGTAATGGATAATCATCTCAAGGCTTCTCAAGGGCACTAGTCTTAACAAATTTTAAAAATGCCAAATGTATTTCAGTCGTATAATCCAAAGATTGTCTTTAATTTTCTGCCTGTCGTAGAAATGATTTAAAAATATCGCTACGAGGATTTTAACAGAATCATTATTACAAGCCAGTTTTAGTAATATCAATTTAGTTGCTGTTCCACATAAATTAATTTACAGGTTCGGTAATGTTGTTTATTATTTGCGGCTACATCATTTCAAATTTCAAATCAACACATCATCATTAATCCACAGCCGGTGTTCACCAGCTGCTGGGTGCCAGCATTTAAATACAAAACAAGAATAAATTAAATACCAATCCGCAGAATAAGGAAAAGCTGAAACCAAGTCTTACCTTGCCTTTGACTGTTCTTTTGTCGAGAACCTTCTCCACAACATATTCTTCCTCACTGGATCCATCGCTATCACCTCCTTTTTTGTCCTTCTTGCCCATTTTATAAATTTTTGTGAAATCCTATCAGTAAAAGTAGGAAAATCTTAATTGTAGCTTTAATTGGGTAATTGCAAGTAATAAATTGCGAGCACCAGGGAAAGCGGTGCGACTGTAGCGTGAAGCGTCACCCAAGCAAGAAATTTTTCAGACTCAAAATGGCGCCTTCAAAATAAATATGGCGGCCGGCCAGGCGCCAACTTTGGCGTGAGCCAGTGTTGCCAGATCCAATTTTTAAAAATCCGTAGCTACGGTCAAAAATCCGTCCAAGAAGTCCGTAAATTACCTCCACAAAAATCCGTAGATCTACGGACATTTTAGAAGCTAATCTGACTATGTATCAGGCCGCGGCGGCGCGGTAGCGGGGGGGGGGGGGGGGGGGGTCAGACGGACTGACCTTAATGGACCTTACTCACCATCCTGCATGCTGTACGTCCCGTCAAGGTCATGCACGATGCACGATGCAAAACGACCGTGAATAAGCTTGCTGTACGTCAATAATATTAATAATATTTATTATTATTAATTGTTTTTTTTTTCACGTTACTTTTGCATGGCGACCTTGGCGGGACGTACAGCAAGAAGGATGGTGAATAAGGCGTTTAAACCTGATTCCGTGCCAGTAAAGAAATTGTTATAAAATGAAATGTGCGGGAAAATCTCCAAGACAAACCAAAGGACCATTTTGTTTTTTTTTGTTTAATCGTTATTACTGTCAGTGTCACTCTCGCGATTCTACACGAAAATAAGTTTACAATTGTAATGCCGCCAACCAAACCAAACCAACGAATCACGAAATATCACGAATAGTTCATTCGGTTTTACGTATCAAACTAAATAGTGTCTGATTGAACTTATGGTATGATGTATTTCAGACAAAATAACAAAGAACGAAAGGCAGGTCGTAGGACTACCTTTTTTAGAGTAACGTTTCGTTGACATTGTGTTATGACCTTGGCGGGACGTACAGCAAGATGGATGGTGAATAAGGCGTTTAAAATCCGTGTCCGTAGACAAGACCTAAAGTCCGTAGATCTACGGACAAACCCGTAGGTCTGGCAACGCCGGCGTGACGTGAGGCGAAGTATATAGTTATTATATCTGTGGTTGGAGGGACGCCATCAAGAAGCTTATAGATAAAAGTGGAGGCAACACTCTAAATACAAAAGTGAAGCCAACTGTGGGCAGACGCTCTCTTTCTGAATGCATACATAAGATAAAGAAAACACATATCACTGTCTCGTTCTTATGTATGCATTCAGAAAAAGAGCATCAGCCCACAGTTGGTTTCAAGATTTTGTTCTAAGTGTTGGCTCCATTTATACCTATATCTTCATGGACGCCATGAAGCTGTAGATTAAAAAGCTTTTTACAAAAAAGACAACCGCCTTCAAAAACTAAAAAGTGAAAAATAACTTTAGCACAGAACACACATTGACTTTAGTTTCGAAATTCAGTGGCTTTGTTCTGTTTGTTGTTTTGTATTGCCACCGACTTCCGAACAACTCGCTGATAGACACTATCGCTAAGGGCACGAGCACCCCTGCCCCTATGAGGTACGGATCTCAACTTAGGGCATTGACGCCCTAAGCTGCGATCCGTACCTGACAGCAAAGCTTGAATCGACCTTAATTATTTAGAGTTAGTCGAGGTGTGGACGTACGCGCGAACGTTATGTGGTGTAACCGTGTAATAGGAAAGACGTAATAACACCGGCCTGTGCTTTTGTTTCCTTAATGGGCTAGTAACCCTACTAGTATCCAGGAGAAGGGTTCTAGCATCATCGGGGTCTGTCAAGGTATATCTCGGTCGGCGAGTCCAAAGTCCTACTGATGTTTCTGGGGTTGGTTGGGGGGCTTTTTAACAGAGTCAAAAAAGCGCTTGGAGGTGTGTTTTATAAACAGCTCAATGGTGAAGATTTGAAAATCAAAATAGAAGAAATGTGAATAAATAATGGGGTTCCCCTATACGGTGAATAGTGGGAATTTTAAACTTGAAATGAAGGCAATGCGAACATAAAACGGGGTTTCCATAATTTTTCACTAGAATTATTTTTATGGTATAAGGAAATATAATTAAATTCCTCCAGTCGATTTACACTTGTAGTGGTTAGATCAGATCATGATCACTAGACGGTGATCGGAATTAAACTCGTGTAGCGACTTGATAGAATGTAAACGGAGGTTTACGTTCGCTATGGCGAGGTTGTCGGGAGGGAAGGGCCAATAATGTACTCTGTGGAAGGGCCTTTGTCAAAGGATGGAGATGGGCAAGCACACCGCGTGCCGTGCAGGTGCAGTGGGGGCCAAAGTCACAGAGTGTATAATACTTAGAAATGACCACTTTTGGCAGTGCCTAGCACAAAAATGAAAAATATTATGCTGACAACCCACTACCTAAAAGTCATCACAAAATCAACTAGTATATTATAATAATTACGTAGAGTATATTTAGTATAATAATTATCCAAATAATACTGAACGCAAAATACGCGCAGAGTTCTGGAGTTGTGGACAATGCTCTAAGTGTGACACCGTCGTCGTAAGGAAAAAGGAAATAATTTGTTTGTAAGCTTGTTATAGTACTTAAATGTTATTGATTTAGTCGTAAACACTATTAACTTATGTTGTAGATAAATAAATAACATTTTAGAGCATACAAAATTATCCCTTTGTAAGCCAAAAAACACGAATGTTACACAAGCATTGGCACAAGTATGAAAAGTGATGTGTAATCAAGAAGCTTACAGATAAAAGTGGAGGCAACACTCTAAATACCTAAGTGAAGCCAACTGTGGGCAGACGCTCTCTTTCTGAATGCATACATTAGATAAAGAAAACTCATATCACTGTCTCGTTCTTATGTATGCATTCAGAATGAGAGCGTCAGCCCACAGTTGGTTTCAAGCTTTTGTTCTAAGTGTTGGCTCCATTTATACCTATATCTTCATGTGTGTAATGCGGGCATGCCACGACACGACGAAAACCAATTTTATGGTGGCAACATTAGACAAAGTTCTACCAACATAAGTAACCAGGACAATCGAGAGTTTTATCCTATTTTCTATCTTTGTCTATTGATAACTAATAATTTCGGTTAAAACATATAAATCCGGTTTTATTAGTAACGTGTGACTCAACAAAATGTATTAGCACCTCTAATACAGCGAATAAATATATTTTTTATCAGTCGTATCTCAAACATGATCAATAAAATAAGTTTTGAATTGCCGCAACATTGAAAAAGAGCGAGATCACGATATCGCTCTCGTGACAAACTTCACACTTGTTTCATTCATTTTTTTCTTGGTGTATCAATCAAAACACGGCAACAGCCGTGGATCGTATCGCAAATCGCAGCAGTTTTCATTTCAGTTAACCAGGCAGCCTGTTGCATTGAGTGTGTGTGTATTTCGCGTATTATTTTGTGAAATTTGATTATACTTACGTAAAAACATTTGCTAGTGGAGTTAACCGTGTTGTGTGAACTAATTAAACGACGTGTTACATTAATTGAACTGTAAAGATAACGCTAGAGGTTTTGTGTCGATTCGAGTGGTTTCAAATTGACTTTTGACGTCACGCGAGACAACCAATCAGTTGGCGCGAAAGAAAAAAAACCTACACCACTGCGTGTTTTTGTTTTCGTGCTTACGAAGTTTAATGTTTGACTGTATCGGATGGATCGTAATAGGTGAACGCTTGGATTGTTGAAAAATGCTGTTAAAATGTACTGCGGACGGGAGGCCGATAAAAGTGAATGGAGCACCGGTCAGCCACGGGAACGGTGCGAGAGGTAAGGTCCGGGCAATGATTTTCATACAACTATGTACCTACCTAGTTATCTAACTTTCAAAGTTATTTTCTACTACCGTAATTTGAAATACCTAACTTACTGACCGAAATGTGTAACTAAACAATAGTAATGGTAACTTCTTAAGCTTATTATTGTCCATTACTTAAATAATATATTATTAGAACACGGCCCAAGTCAGCTGATAATTATCTATGTAGCTACGCAGTCGCACTTACTAATCGGCTCTCATAATCATTCAGCTAATTAGGCTAACAAAGAAAACATATCACGCAGAACAATAAACATTCCTATCGCTGTTTATTTGTAAGTAAAAACAATATTTTCAACTGCGTAGGTTGTATTGTATACCATGTATGTATTTCGAAAAGGACAAAGTACCTACTTGGAGGTAATTAAAACAAAAAGTTGACACCTGTCACATTTGACATTAGTCATTAGTCACATTTTAAGCTCTATTTGCCGCCGACCGGCAACCTACCGGTTAGGTACCTACCTCAGTAAGCTTCTGCATCAAACAGTACAACTGAGTAGTAACAAGAATCTATAAACGTCCCCACCTCTTTCAAATTAGGCTTTTTTTCCTAAATGGGGTTCCTATATTGTGGCTCAAATTTCACATAAAAAAAAATAAGTTTCAATTAAAAAGAGTAGGGTAAAACACCCAGTAGTCAGCCTTTTAGTGAGAACTAAAATTTGTCGACCAGAAATTCCTTTTTCCGCAGGTAGGTACCTAAACCCAAATTGGTTTTTCGCATTATTGTTTTATCATGTTTGGTCCAATGCCCAAGGTTTGGTCCAGCGGCCTAGGTTTTCTGTAGATACTATTTTTATAGCTTTGGGACAAGCACATCAGGATTTTACACTGTGCCTACTTCTGTAAGTTAGAATTTACAATAGGGCCCTTGGTAGGTACATTTTATCGTGGTCCACAACGAGACAATAATAGGTAGGTACTTGGCGACTCATGATATCGTCCAGGATAATATATCTTGTTTAGGTACCTATCTACCTTATTCTATTTCTCTTAATATACCTATTTCAACAAAATAAGGGCGTGTGGGATCTACATCCCATTTTAACCAGAACACGCAGTCACTATACCTACATCTTTTGTTTAATTTTAGATGGAGTAGATCTGGCTCCTGTTCTATGGTCTAAGTTAGACACTATTAGCCGAGCTAACTCGGTCCAAGATTGAATACCGAAACTAATATAAACGTAAACTTACGCTACCTACCCACGAATTTGTCAAAATCACAACAAAATGCACTGTTTTTTTACAGACCCATATTAGGGAACATTACGCGAAACTCGGCGCAGAGGGCACCACTAGCACATTCCGTAAATCATAACCTCGTATTCTTGTTATATTATGTTATTAATAGTATTATAAAGGTATTTTGTGAAAATATATCAAAGTTTTAAATCTTACTTACCTAACTGTACTTTAACCATATTAAGACGTTCTACGACCATTTAAAAGTGGATTCTAGGTTAAGCTCAGAATAAAATAATATTTGGTGGTCTTACATGATAAATGTGAACGTTATTCTGTAAATGCGACTATTTCACCTGAATAGGTACTTAACCTGAACATATTTTAGAGTGATTTTTAGTTGCTTCCCAAAGTTTTCGAACATTTTCTTCTTTTGGAAATGAATAATTCCCTTCATTTCTTCATCGAAATACACAGCACTGATACATTATTGTATAATATAACACACTTTCCAATTTTGAACTCAATTAAAGGCAGAATTTCACGCTTTGAACGACTCGTCGATAAACTGTTTACGGACTATGCTAGTGCTGCACTCTGGTGCCAGAACATTGCAGTAATATCCCCTATTGCGCTAAGCTTTGTTTTTGAATCTCACCTGGGTCGAGCTTCTCGTATTTCTGTCCGAGTGTAACAATGACGAGACCGAGCCCGTTTTATTATCTTCCAGGGTCGCTATTTTATTGATTTCGGCAACTTTAGTTATTGTCAAGTGTTACAAAGGTATTCAGGTAGACTTGAACCGTTAGATAGGTATCTACCTCAAGTAGGCTGCTCCAAAACAGCCTTGATGATGCAATAATTAATATCTACCTATATTTTGTTATTCAAGAAAAAATAAAATCAAACAGCATAAAACTGCATTTAAGTAACCCTACTTAAATAACCTCAACATATAATAATAAAAATCATCAACGAATCTCTCGCAAGTAACAAGCGCTGGTAAACGTCATATTTTCATTAAATAGGCACGAACTTTTATGACTTATTTTATTTATATTTAAATAAGTACCTATGCATATTTGTTATACCTACCTACCTGCGAATATTTTTTATTTTTAGGTACCTCAGACCAATAAAAAACTTTATTGGTCTAATCTAACTGGACTGAAAAATGCAAAAAACGTAAGAATCAAATATTCTTCAATTCGCGGGCTATCCGGCGCTTTCACCTTAAAAGTAAGAAATGATAACACCTATCATTACCATAACCATCTAAGTTCTGGACAAAGGTCCCAATTTCCCAAACAGTTTTAATTAGTACCAAATCGCTCGGTCTACTGAGTCTGAGAGTCTGACGCCATAAATTTAACGAAATTGAACATAATTTATATAATATTTTGCTTATTACGTAATTGTGATATGTCGTTATCTATGACACCTTAGATATCGTTCAATTACTCACTATTTTTACTACGTTCTAAGATAGGTAGGTACAATACGGTCAACGTAACTTGGCGCGTCTGAAGTTAGCTGTTTGGCTGCGCAATGGAACTTTTAGGAACGAAATTGTCTACTGCGCAGCTAATCGGCTAACTTCAGACGCGCCAAGTTACGTTGACCGTACTGTACCTATTATCGGTAAGATATTACAAAACTTCTCGTGCAAAACCCGAAGGTCTTAGGTGTCTACATTTTCAATAATAAGTAGGTACTAAGTAATACTTTTTTAATAATACTTGGATTATTAAACAAGATAAGTACTATCTTGACCAATTAAAGAGTGCATTCATTATAAACAAATTGCTTCCCAATTGATAACTTCATGAAATCACGACTCAATAATAATAGCGTTTTATCGCATTTTTTATTTACAGAAAGTAGTTTTAAATAAGTCTTAATGCTTGCTTTTTAAAGTCTGGTGCCCGAGACGGCTTTTACGTCAGTTGATAATGTAATATTTATAACTAAATCTCTAGAAACCTACTTCTTTCTCAAAAAATAACTGGCAAACTAGCAGTAACATTATATTTTCCTTTTAAGTAACTACCTATAATAATATGTTGTACTGTAGAGACCGGATAGACTAGCCATATGCAGCCTTCTTTAAAAAAAAAGCTTTTTACAAAAATGACAACTGCTGTTTTTGAAGTTTTTAAAGGCGGTTGTCTTTTTTGTAAAAAGCTTTTTATTTTCCGCTTTTTAGTACCTCCTTCTCATCCAAATCTATTAAGAAGAGATTGAAAGTTAACTACTCCAAAGATTAAAAGAAACTAAAACGTCGTCTATGTAAAATTTTTGGGTATTTGTTGATTTTTTCTAGAAGTGCTGAATCAATTTCGGTAAAATTTATATGGGACCACCCCTGAAGCATACCCTATACATAAAAAAAAAGAATTTTCAAAATCGGGTTACGTTTGCCGGAGAAATCGCGTAACAAATCGCGCACATACTTAATGCAAATTTAAGACTTATACGGTTTTCTCATGGATGCCATTGTCAGAACTGGACCAAATTAAAATGAGACCACACGGGAAGCACCAGCATTCAAATAAAAAAGAATAATCAAAATCGGTTCACCCAGTCCAGAGTAAAAAACATTAAAAAAAAATACAGACGAATTGATAACCTCCTCCTTTTTTGAAGTCGGTTGAAAAGTACAAACTCTGTTCGTACCTACCTGATTAGAATTACTTTACTCTCAGCAACGACTCTACAAGGGCTTGATTTGACGACACATGATGCATTCATTCAATATACGAAATGTTAACAAAAATTGTGTAAAAAAATAGTAGATTGAATCTCCTGGTACAGAGATATAAACTTCTAGTATCATGTCTGCGTGAATTACCCAATCACAGGTTTGTTGAAAGGTAAAATGAGTTACCCAGTTTACTGCCCTGTGCTGGACGATAATTTCGCACATGGAGGTTGACTAAATACATCCCCTCTTAGAATAAAAAATGACAGTCTTAATTATGGCCAAATATTCAAACACTACTCAATTTTAAGATGCCGTTAAGTCTTGTACTGTCTGTCACTTTGATATATACCTAAAGTGATAGAGAATGAATGTTAAAACTGAGTAGCTTTTGAGTATTTGGCCATTCATAATATAGGTAATCAAAGCGCCCAAGAAGTAGGTAGGTAGGTATATGGGAGGAATAAGAGCGTTATATTAATAAGTAAGCGCGTTGGCTCTGAAATATATTTTTATTTCTTTAGAAGTATCTTTACTTATTTTCTCAAGGCTGAACCAAATTCTACATGATAAAGAGCAGGTATACTTCTTAACCGAAAGGAAATGTCATTATACAAGTAACGTAACACCGCTATTCCGTCCGCAAACCACACCCATAACAACACATTTGTCTCAATTGACTTGAACACGTGGACAAACGGCTAAGTACTGTTTGTCTTTCTTAATCAGATTTTTAATTAAACCTCTGAACGAATGAAACGCTAAAAATCACGATTAGAAACGGCTGATAAGCCGCAATTTCCTTCTTCATTTACTTCTTGTTATTTCGTCGACATTTTTCTATGACATAGAGAATCGAGAATCCTTTGGTAACATATCGTGGATAGTCTGTTTACGTAGGTAGTTGTTTTAGGTTACAGCCGTCGGGAACCAGATAACCTTGAAAAGTTGATGGAGATGGGAAAAGACCTCGCGGACGGTCACCTAACCGCTGGTCAGACCAAGTAACCGCCCTCACTGGACTCTCTGTTGCCACCGCCCTGAGAGAAGCAGCGAACCGAACGAAGTGGAAAAGCGTCATATTTAAAGCCACTAAGGCCTTTCAGGGACACAACCTTCAGTAATGAAGAAGAAGAAAGATAATCGGGTAAAGGAACGTTGGTAAAAACGCAACGTGTTTGTTTACAAAACGTTGCGCAATGTCCGCTCATCCGCTGTGTCGTGGTCGTAGTCTCGTAGAGTCGTAGATAAGGGATCACATTCTTTCGCACTGTCCTACTAGATGGACGTGTCATGCGGCTACCTTGAGGATGCTACTCAAATGACGTAGGTACCTATATAACACGACACACATGCATGTTTACAAACCGGATATCTTGCTAAATATTTACACTTTAGCGTCGAGTTTTTTTGTTCTATATTTATAATATTTCGTGTCTGATGTAAGAGGTTAATATTCTCTATTTTCAAAGGCGGATAATCAATTTTTAAGTAGGTATCTACGTTTGTCATTTGTTTTGATTTACAGAAATTGGACGCACGGTGAAATGCGTCATTTATTTTATTATGTTATTTAAAATGCTGGCCAGTCCTAAGACTCGGACTCCACCGAAGCGGAGAGGACAGGAGATGACTCGTAAACAACCAATGGGACACTATTGCGTTGAAGCTAAGCGGTGAGATGTGAAAATAACGCAAGCCGATTGGTTATTCGAGACGTCTCCTCTCCTCTCCGCCTTGTCCGTTCCTTCTTGTAACCTTCTTCCAAAGATCTTGACAGTTCCTAAAAAAACCGCATCGTATTTGAAAAGCTTGGTTAGAAAAAGATGTTGCTTTTACGTCGGTAAAAATTATCTAACCGGGATTGGAAGTCAGAATCCAAATATTCATAAACTCAGTAAAGCCCGTATGTTGATTGCGTGGATTTTATTTTCGGTATAACTCTTGTTATTACTTCAAATGGCCCAATTCTAGGTAACAATAATAAACTACAGTCTGGCAGCTTTCCTGCCCTAAATATAATCGTCACAAATAACAGCTAAATGTCATAGTCATGTTACGTCCCATAATCTTCATTTAGGTACATAAGATAGTGGTGGTGGGCATTGAACTAATTTAATTTCACTTAAAATAATCAAAGCTTCATCGTAAATGTCTGCAAAGTACCTACGTCACAAGAGAGAATATTAAGTATTTACTATATTAGGTACTTTATATTCGGAATAAATAAGTTAGCCTGCTAGCCAAGCTAGAACGAACTAGCTTTTACCCGCGAGTTCGTCCGAGTGATTTTTTTCTCAATAAAATAATAGCATATGGCACTTAAGGAGAAAGTAGCTTCCCGTTGGTGTAAGAATTTTTAAAATTGGATGAGTAGTTTCGGAAATTAACCTGCCACATCCAATCTTACAAACTTTCTCATTATAGTTCATACCAATATTATAAATGCGAAAGTGAGCTTTGATGGCAAAACTAAGTACCAAACCGTTTTTGAAATTTGTACAGCTCACGTAGCATGACCACGCTATGTCTACGGAAGAATAGACATACTGACAGCAAGAATAGACAAGTCAGTACAGTTTGTCTATTCTTCCTGTCAATAAGTATGTCTATTCTTCCGTAGACATAGTGTGGTCATGCTACGCGTGCAGATCAAGCTGGAACCCCAAAAAAGGATATAGAGGTTACTTTATAATCCGCATCTTTTTCTGCGTCCGCGTTATCTGACATTCACGCGAAAGAAGTCGTGGGCAAAAGCTAGTATTAGTATGGATTAAATAGGGTATTTTACTCCATACGAGAAAAAATCTATAAATATGTTATTGAGATAGTTTAGGCATAAAGCAGTCAGAAAATGTAAGTTTTAGTTCATAAAATAACAAAACAAATTTTAAATTCAATTTAAAGTTTTCAGTATTTTTAATCTGTTATAAAACACCGTGAAATAGTAGCGGCCATGTCATTACGCCTTAAGGCTGTGTAAACAAAAAATTGACAACTGTCAGTCAACCGATTGGCGTAATATAGGCTTTGTACTTTTATTATTTTCGTAACCAACGTAATTTTTTCATTATTAACAGCAAAAATAATTAACAGCATATTTTGTAATAGGTGTTATTACAAAATATGCTGTTAATTATTTTTAAATGATATACAATTATCATATTTAATATGAGCTCATTTGATACAAAACGAACTGACGTCATTTACGCAGAGCAATATGGCGTCCAGTAAGAGGCGTTTTCGACGAACTACGCGCGAAATTTGAAAATTTAAAATTTAGATGCATTTTTAAGGCATTTATCGATTGAATAAAATTTTTGTGTTTTTTTTTGGTGGCATATTAGCACTACAGAATTTCATTGAGACACTTTTCAAAAATGGGTGTAATACCCTATTGTTGTAGATCTAACGAAAAACAATTTACAATACTTAGGTATACATGTAAATCTCACAATCAAACGGTGACAAGAAATTATGTTCGTCTACATCTAGCCTGCTTACAATGAGTAAGCAACTATGAAACATTGTCTAAAATCTATACTAATATTATAAAGCTGAAGAGTTTGTTTGTTTGTTTGGTTGAACGCGTTAATCTCAGGATCTACTGGATCGAATTGAAAAATTCTAGCTAGTCTCTTATATATATCGATTGCAAAAATCCATACTAAGGGCGGGTTGCTTCAACTAACCATTACTGACCGGTAATAGTCAAAAATGGCGCTAACTAACGGTTAACGTTACATACGGACGGTTAAAAAGTTACTATGACTGATGATGTTTAACGTACGTTAAATGTAACGGGTTGTTTCATGACATAGAAATCCGTCAGAGTTATTCAAAAAGAGATTACATAATATTTTGATGTTTGAAGTAGCTGTTTGACAACACAAAATTACGATGACTAGTCGGTTATGGTAATAGTAACTTTTTGACGTATGATTTTGTGAAACAACCCATTTTATAAATTTGACGATAGTTAGCACCATTTTTGACTATTACCGGTCAGTAATGCTTAGTTGAAGCAACCCGCCCTAATATTAAAGCGAAAGCAACTGCCGGTTACGCTTTCACGATTCAACGGAGGAACCAATTTAGATGAAATTTGGTACGAAGATAGCTTGAACCATGGGAAAGGACATAGGCTACTTTTTAATCCGCGACTTCATCTGCATCCCCGATAACCGGACAAAGTCGCGGGCAAAACCTAGTAATTAATGTAATAATACGGGTTTTGCGTAGACCGGATCCTATATTACGCTTTCCAGATTTAAAACTTTTGATATAGGACTTCACGCCAATCCAGAAACATGAACAAACAAACAGTATAATTATATTTGATGGACGTAATAACTTTGAAATATTTATTCTGCGGGTTTATATAACGATCAATATTTAGCTATAATTACAACATCAAAGTACTGAGTTCCAGAAAGGTTTTCATACCTGATTCCGGTTGAAAATTGGTGAAAAATAAACAAACAAAATTGTTTGGCTTGGTTCAAGTTGTCGTCGGGTCAATATATTCACCAAGGACTTAAAAATATTTGTGCTTAGAAAACGACACTTTGCAAATATTATGTGAAACGGATCGATAATAAAGTACCAACATTACAGGATGGAATGATAGAATCCCAAAAAGTTCTAGAATTCTCGGATTACCTAAGTACTATGATTAACTTTGAAAGCTTCGTTCCAATTAAACTGTAATTGTTTTATGGCTTCTTAGGGTGTTACTACACCAATCGATTGATCGTCGATCGATGCCATCAATCGACGTTGATCGATGGGTGTGGCAGCTACCGCTAACTACAGCTACAGTTAACTAATCGATCGATTGCCGGTCGATGGCATCGGTCGACGTCGATCGATTAACCCCAGCTATAATACATCAGTAATAATAATCAAGCAGCTCGATCGACTTCGACTAATAAATTCTACCAACGATCGATGCCGTCGATCGACGATCGAACGATTGGTCTGGTAGAAACTATCGATCGACGTCGACTAATCCATTCTACCATCGATCGATGCCGTCGATCGACGATCTATCGATTGGTCTAGTAACACCCTAGTGTAGGGTGTTACTTATCGATCGATGGTAGATGTAGATGATTAACTTTGATTAATGATGGTAGAATGGATTAGTCGACGTCGATCGAGCTGCTTGATTATTATTAGTGATGGATTATAGCCGGAGTGAATCGATCAACGTCGACCGATGCCATCGACCGGCAATCAATCGATTAGTTGTGGAACGGCATCCGTCGATCAGCCAAAGCTGCCATACCAATCGATCAACGTCGATCGATGTCGACCGATGGCATCGATCGATGATAGATCGATTGGTGTTAGTAACACCCTTAGATGGGCAATGATTTAATTCAAATATTACTCACGATTTAAACCAGTTGACTAATGATTTATTAAAATTAGCAGATAATTATATTCTCAACCTTCGTATTTTTTACACAGCCTCGAACTCTCACCTTAAGGGGCGGACTCCATTGGTTGCTATTGCAATCAATGGAGCAATTTGCAATTTGTCCAAAAAAATTGTACCTACGTCATCATCTACATTTACATAATTATCAGAATTATTATATAATTGTGTAATTATTATTTTGACTACTCTTATCTCTTTTGCTGCATTGAACCTGTGTGACCGGTGTAAAGTTGCCAGATCTATCCGAATTTGTCTCTCTCTGTAATGGTTCGTTTCAAATGTTATGTAAGTAAACCTGTTCAAAAATGTTATAGGTACGGTACATGACAGACTTGTTTGGTGTTGTGTCTCATGAGAATTTAAGTAAGACGCGTTGTAGACCGACCCTCACTCGCGAGCAACTTATCTTGGCGTGTTATCGCGCCGGGGACCACTATCGGGGGTCAGAATGGCGCCCGCGCACTCCGCTCTGTTTACAGACTCGATATGCGCACGCGACGGTCATATGATGTGCTAACTAGTTTACACCAAATTGTTCACCTGACTCGATTTTGAATGGTCATTGACTCCGGTAATTATTTAAATCGCGTAATTATGAAACGCGGACGGACGTCTTTTTATTTTAATGAAACTTTGTTTGTTTGAAAAATGGGCAGCTTGAAACAGTTATGAACGGAAAGCTGACACTTGACGGAAAGTTATGAATCTAAGGCCGGTCATAGACGGGCTGCTCGAGCAGTTAGGCATTGATCAACATACACGGACCGCTCGAGCAGTCATAGTCAACCGCTTGAAGCTGCCATTGATAACTACTCGAGCAGTTCATACCAACTGCTCGAGCAGTTGGTATGAACTGCTAAACAAGCAAAACAATAAGAGTGCGGCCGTGAGGCGCGGAGAGACTGCTCGAGCAGTCAGTGTATCCCTGGCAACTGCTTAAATGCACGATGAAATTTCACCGCACTGCTGACCGCCCGAAGCAGTAGCTTGAAGCAGTCGATATCGACTGCTTCGGTCTTACCAAAAGGTGTGGTGTTTCCCAGTAATTGGGTTGTGGAGGTCGGACAGGCAGTCGCTCCATGTAAAACACTGGTATTCATCTGCATCCGGTTAGACTGGAAGCCGACCCCAAGATAGTTGGGAAAAAGGCTAGGCAGATGAATCTTTCACATCAAGAAGTCCACTATGAGCAACTTTTATTTGAAGTGTGTGTCTCTGAATACTTTGTTAGAGCGCAAAGCACTCACTACTTTGCAAATTTTACATCATAATGATTAATTTCAGATTTTGTACTTGCGCGGCGTAAACGCTCTTAACTAGCCTGCCTTGAATAAGGCCACTGTTAAATAAGGTACTATGTCCGATGTCTCTTTATAACAAAATGATGAAGTGAACATGAAAAACACGAGTAGCCACAATAACAAACATAGGTACAAAGTGCTATCTTGTATCACTTGTATCTAATTAAACACAAAAGGGAAGCCAACGATAAGATAACCAATTTAGGTTCAACATGAATGAAATGTCATTGACCGGAGAAATAGGTCGTATGTACTGTGAATAATGAAAAATATTGTTCAATGATAAAAGGTGCTGAAAATTACTGCGCAGATGAAAATTTGAATCATGAGCATGATACTGAAATAGATCCTTCTTCTGATAGTTAAATTTCAACTTAAGTGTGGGACGCTACGTGTGTCGATACTCTTGCGCCATCCCATCTTCTTAGTTCAGCGTGCTGTGCTGGTGCTGCTGCTGCGGCTGCAGAAGGCCTCAAACAGCGAAAGTATAGTAACCTAGATGTGAACGTTATTTTAGCCGTTTGTGGTCGAAACCCTCGGGTGTGGGGTCCGAGTGCTCATTTTCTTTTTAAGGCGCTACCCCGACCAAAAGTGCACTTTTCTTCGTTATTCAGGGGCTATTAACTCATTAATTAAGAGAAACAAACTTATATCTAAAAGCATATTATTAATGTTCAATATCCTATCATCACATTCCACGTTCTTTTTTTTTTATGTACCCTATATGCACCTAAATCTCCCTGTAAAAAAATGGCTAAGATAATTGAAAACATGTATCTTTTGCTAAAGTTGACGTGCTATTAATTTAAAGGTTTACACTAATAGATAGGTAACTTAAAAATCTTTATAATTCACTGTTCTGTTTTTTATAACAAAAAAAAAATTGTGCGAATTTCGATTCTGCGGCAAAGAGGAAATGTATGGTCAAGGTTATTTGGTCAGGGAAGCGCCTTAAGGAAATGTCCAAAAGGTTGATTGATAGTTCCTGTAATTCCAGAGCTGGTTTTTAATTTGGTCAGAGATTAAGCATTGCCATCCAACGTGGCAATGCCTCCAGTCTCTTAAGTACATTTACAGGGCCTCAAGCCCTAAAGTCTGCTATTACAATAGTGTCAGAATGGTCTATCATGGATTTCATAATTGTTGATTTTGACAAGTTTGCTAATCTACTAATATAATGGCGTCATTATGACTTTCCGACAGTCAACCACTGACACACCCTTGAAATAAAATGATATAGAATAGTAATCTCGTACAAAATGACAACTGAATGGCGGTAATCTGCTAAAGTTTTGACAGTTCCTTTGATCAGTGACCTACCATTAGAACGTCATTATGCAGTCATTGCTTTTAATTTGACCGACCAATGATCGACCATTATGAATTTAGCAGATTACGAACTTTTAGCAAAATGATAATGGGATCGTGTTGGAATGACGAATTATAAAAATAGCAGATTTGGCCCCCAGATGACGGCGATGTGGAGGAATTTTTGATGCTATAATGTGTTAGTTCAATGCTTTAGGTTTTCTTTTTTTTTTATTATTGTAAATATTGTACATACTTAAAAAACAATAAACAACTAAACCTTCTATTACTAACTAACTTTGGCCCGCGAAATGTTGGGTCGTGAAAGTCGCGGATTATAAAGTCTGTGTCTTTATCCAGACCCCAAGCTAACTCTTCTTTGTCAAAATCCATTAAGATCGGTTCAGGTTTTGTTGGACAAACAGATGTGTGGATAAATAATGGTGTAAATTCTGTTGTGCACGACCTAAACTTATTTTAACCTATTTAAACCTCTTTCTCTCCAATAAAACAAGAAAGAGACAGATATTAATAAGAGCTGTCAATTCAAGTTGTTCTAAAATGTTCATACAATTATAGTTGTCATGTCAGTATTGATTAAAAACACGGCGAAGTTCAAGAAAAATCTAATTTGACATCTCTAACTTGTTCTTATTTGTCGCCGTCCTTTTCTTCAGCTGCCTGGCAGTAAGAGATGCCAATTGTGTAATTACCCGACTACGGCAAAGCCAAAGGAGGGTTATGATTTTGACAGGCTATGTATGTATGTATGTATGTACGTATGTATGTTCATCTGTTCGCTCATAGTTCCTAAACTACTTATCAGAACTGAACAAATGAGGTATCGTTAGAAGCGTCTTGATCGTCCGCTGGTTATAGGCTATATGACGTGTCACCGAATCCAATGTAGCGCCCTCTGGCGGACAAAAAAACCAAGATAAAAAAAAAAATATGAAGACAAGCATACCGTGTTTGGTATCATTGGAAAGGGGTTCACTAGTACCTTTCAAATATATAATATTTAGTTGTGACTTATCACAAATTATTTTAAAAAAGGAAAGATAAATAAAATAAATTAAGATACGCATACCGTGTTTATCATTATGGTATCATTGGGGTTCACTAGTACCTTTAAATATATAATACTTAGCTGTGACTTGTCACAAATGATTAAAAAAAAACTACTACTGGTATTTAAACTCCAAAATGATTTAAATAAAAAAATAAAGTTTAAAAACTAAAACCCGACCACAATAAAAAGTGCTCTAAAAAGTATGAAATAAGAAAATATTTCACACAGAAATCAAGACATAGGTACAAAATGGTCAAGGTAAAGCCGTGGTTGCATGCCATTATAATTCATGTTCATCGCACCCATATGGGACACAGGCATGCAACCACGGCTTTACCTTGACCATTTTGTACCTATGTCTTGATTTCTGTGTGAAATATTTTCTTATTTCATACTTTTTAGAGCACTTTTTGTTGTGGTCGGGTTTTAGTTTTTAAACTTTTTTTTTTTTTAGTTTAGTTTGTGAACAAAGGAATCGGCGCCGATGTCGATATTTAATTAATAAAAAAACAGTCACTTTTGAATTATCAGGTGGTCGGTCAGTGAGACAAAATCTGTAATGCCCGTTTTTAACAGTAGGTTCCTATTACGTATTGATCGGACAAAGGTTGATTAATACTTGAGCCGAATTTGATTGTATTCATTGTATTTGTTTTTGTTTATCCATTGACCTACATTTGAAGGCTACCGTGGCACGGGCTTTAAACTTATTTAAATATTTAACATCATTACGATTTTGTTAATAATTCATTAAAATCCCTGAGTATAGCCAGTCCACCAAACAGCTGTTTAACTTTATTTCCTCCTTTTGTCGCTTCTATTAATTTCTACTCTCAAAGAAATGATTTCATTGAATCCATATTTATATAATATTCTTACTACCACTTACTTCATTTCATAACACACATTATTTAATGCCCCATACTGAGCAACAAATGTAAGGCAATTTTCGAACTCGACAAGAACGTTAATATTTTCGGGGGTCTAATTTGTAGTTTGATTAGCACTTTAATGGTTAGTTCTAGTTCTAAGAATGTGTTTTTTTTGTGACTTTGTATATGATACACTTTCGTAAAACGTACTCTTAAAATACTGATAGGTCCATAAATAAGCTAATAATGCCCGAGTGCTCACCTTGTTTTTAGGGACATTGCTAAGCGGCTGGTCGACTCTTCACGTGACCAGAGAGCTGGCCTTTTCTTGGGCCAAAGAATTAGCATTGCCATTCAACGTGGTAATGCTGCTAGCCTTTTGGGCACTTGTCCCATTGTGAGCGATGCGGACGAGTTTTTTGATGCCCTGTGAGAGCCCTCCATTGTACATATTATGTTTATATTTATTTTTAAGCTTTGTATATGTTATGTTACGTATTGTATTTACGAAATAAAACTTAAACATTTATTAGCTAAATAATTAAAAGCATGCTAGTAAAAAGTATTTGCTTGTTCGCAGAATGTTATTCAGTCCCAGTAAAGCGGCTTTGACTGGTTCAGGTACAAATTAGAAGCTCTAAATATTTTTTAGTGTTAAGTAGTACAAAATTTAACACTCGTAGACATGCCCATACTTGCTAATGAACTATATCTACTATATTTTAACACATACTATATAATACGATTCACAAGACGTCTCAGGCTATACAAGGAAAACATTCAAAATATATTACATACCAAACACACACCGTATCCGAATATCGTCATACTTAGATATGGATGCTGAAAATAAATCATACATAGAAACTTATTTTAGAAAAGATAATGATAACATGATGATAGCATAATGCTACAATAAACACAGAGAGTAGACAAAGCATAAAGACAAAACCAATAATTGCTCTAACGAATTAACGCTTCCTTCATATTGCGTAACTTTTGCGCAAGTATTTGCGGTACTCATTTAGTCTATATTAATACACGACTCCGTGTAGTAAATTACTTGTAGCGTCATTAGCTAAGAATACGTTTTTTCATCTCACAGCCTAACACAGCTGACGTGTAAGTGGGTGCCCGGTAAAGTTTACCTAAACAAATTTTACTACGAAAATACTGCTCCAAGAATTATATGCAACACTAGTTAGCATATCTGAAGGGTATCTTGACTAAGAAAATGATTAGAAGGTGAACAAAAGTGTTAGAAAGGTAAATGTAAATGAATACTGCGATTTAAAGCGTCATAAAACAAACTCTTGGATATTGGTCATGCAGGGTAAGATCCTAAAGAGACTTGGGAAATGTTCGTTGAAGGTGACGACTTGACGAGAATGATGACGGCTTCTCGAGATCAAGTAAATTGGGTATTGAAACGTCGACTGACTGACGTCCAGCATACCTATGCAGGACCTAGGGTAAGGTATGTATTGACTGACAATATAACATTCAATGTTATGGTGTCAGTTTATAAATGAATATGTGAAGCAAGCAAAGCATGAACGGAAACGTGACAGTGTGTCGTAAGTAGAGCCACCTTGTTTTATGTTTTGATAACATGAGCCTCTGTTAACATGCCTATGATAATAACCTTACCTATGTTATCTAGCAACTGATGATAAAGGTAGATAATTGGTTGAAACAAAAGTTTTAAATGATACTTATCATAAAAATCATTCGATACTATGTTAAAGGAATTTGTGATAAAAGATGAAGGCAATGAGATAGTTATTTGAACTCAAGATGATCCTAATCGTTTCTTTTACACTTCTCAATGTTTTATACAAAGTCTAATCGGCCGTTTGCATTGAACTGTTGAAAATTTTTTTGAAAAGGCTTTCGAATTCGCTTCAATAATTATTTTAACAATATATATATTTAATGTTATAAATAAAAAAAATAGCTCAAAATAAACATTGCGAAATGAAATCATGAAAATGTTGAACAGTTTGTGTCGCTCCCTATTCTAATATCTCCTATAAACCACCGAATTCTTCAAGGAACAATCTTAGGTCTTCTGCGTGTTACTGTAATCGTTAAATTAATATCACATTATTTAACCAAGTAGTACTTAAGAGTGTACTCCTAGTATTTAAAAAACGAGTCTTGTGTGTAACAAAAGGTTTTACTTGAAAGTTCCTAGAACTTGGTACAAGTTGGTTCAAGTTCTAGGAACTTCCGTATACGATGAGGAAACAACAGCAATACCGATAAAAAATCTGTTATTCAATGATTTCTCTATAAAACGCACAATAGCCGAGTTCTTACTTGCAATTTTTTTACTATGTAGATTTTATGTAATGGTTTGCCAATCATTATCTTTGCCTTAACAGTGTTTAAGAACATGCTGTACATATTACGTCAGCTCGTGATAAAGCTAATGCACGTGAACTTTAAATGTTTATATTCACATTTTTATTTTTATAATTCACGATAAAAATAGATGCCTAACTTATCCTCTTCATTAGAATTGTAGTTATTTTAAACTTATTTTATTGTCTTTTTGATAAGTATCATAAATTCTGTCTTTACATAAAACATTCGTAATGTAGTCGAATTAAAAATAAAGTCTTAAAATATCTTATCTGGGAGTCGATGTTTGACCTACAAACTGCTTTATCTTTGATTTGATACTGGTCTTAAAGAATCTCGACTTGCAGAACAAGACAGCTCTTTGGTCGCATGTTAAATTACATCTTAATCATTCAATCTGGTGTGAGATGCGTCGCCAATAGAACTGGTCGCACAGTCTGTCACTTGTGTATGATTGCGCAAGAGCACGAGGCGGCACGGTAACAGGCTGCACGTGGTTCGACGTAGGAGCTAAAATGGCTGGAATGTGGCTCAGTATAAAAGTGTTTGTTGTCATAGGAAATTCATCAAGTTCAATCTTACATATCAATATTGACAAATTCTTGGTCTCTTAGACTAATTTATCACATAAAAGGAGAGTAACTTTAACAAGATGGCAAAGTTAGAGTTTCCTATTGTTAAAACTTAGCAAAGTTCTCTAATCGCCATTAGCAAATTCGCCGTTGTCACAAAATGATATATCGCTGTAGAAAATCTAATTTAGCTAATGATTTATTTTCAGCCACGGAATGCGGACGGCACTGAAGTTCAGTGATGGATATGCTGGGTAGGCGGTTTGCTCTCGAATGTTTATTGTCTATCTCTCGCTAATTTATATTATCAGCGTACATGTGAAAGAGACGACAAGCTTATTCGTTGTGTGGTTCAGAACATGCGCGAGCGGCGCGTTCTAATCAACCTTGACCTTGTAGTGAATCAAGCTATCGCACTCTTAAGTAATTTGCAATTGATACACATTAGAAGTTTACATTTAGAACACATGTTAGACTGGCCTATAACAATATGGTTAGCCTTGGATGTCTGACTAATATCACTATTATCCTTAGTATTTTTAACTACGACAACGTCGCATAGACTACTGAATCCACAGACTGCTTTTCTTCAACAGTATTTAACATCATCATACACAATCTGGATAATTTTGAGAATTGACGATATCGTCATAGTTTAGACAGTTCTTCTAACTTTGATTAATGTTTGCATTGTAGCAAACGTTAGATTTAATTTAATTCCACTTCCTTCGCACAGTTGCTGTTGTCAGCGCAACAACGTATCAATATTATTCCTCATAAAATATGAAGTAGATTGCACAAGTGTTGAGTATCTCATCAATGAATGTCATTAGTATTAATGTCTTCCATTATTATTACAGCCAGCGAAATTTCAATAGATAAAGGCGGATTTCTGTTATTAAAGTTATGTACATATATTGACTCCACCAC
Source organism: Charanyca ferruginea (assembly GCA_947361185.1). Lineage (NCBI taxonomy): Eukaryota > Metazoa > Arthropoda > Insecta > Lepidoptera > Noctuidae > Charanyca > Charanyca ferruginea. Next base: position 34,596,894 of record OX376057.1, read on the forward strand.
CACCCCGCCACCTCCTCTACCATTCTTGTCAAAAATTCAATACTATTCCAAAAATATCTCAATCATTTACAGAATTATTCAAGTGGACAAGAAATTGAACAAACGATTGGGAAAGACAATTTCATGACCCAGACGCTTGGCAACAAATGAACCTTGGACAGTCTTTGTCCAAAATTTAGAGATTATTATTTAGTGGAACATAGTTATTCAACTACTAGCTTATGCCTATGCTCGCGGTTTCGTCCGCGTCAATGTCAGTTATCTGCAGGGTTTCGGGTTTTTTTGCGCGGAAACCTAATTATTTTTCAACCGACTTCAAAAAAGGAGGAGGTTATCAATTCGTCTGTATTTTTTTTTTATGTTTGTTACCTGAGAACTTTGGACTGCGTGAACCGATTTTGATGATTATTTTTTTATTTGAAAACTAGTGCTTCCCGCGTGGTCCCATTTTAGTTTGGTCCAGTTCTGACAATGGCATCCATGAGAAAACCGTATAAGTCTTAAATTTGCATTAAATATGTGCGCGATTTGTTAGCTTTTTACAAAAAAGACAACCGCCTTCAAAAACTAAAAAGTGAAAAATAACTTTAGCACAGAACACACATTGACTTTAGTTTCGGAAGTCGGTGGCAATACAAAACAACAAACAGAACAAAGCCACCGAATTTCGAAACTAAAGTCAATGTGTGGTCTGTGCACTTTTTAGTTTTTGAAGGCGGTTGCCTTTTTTGTAAAAAGCTTTTTATCTAAAATACTGTGGCAATTATGATGCAATAGCCATTAGATAATATGTCTATGGTTAAACATTCTGGATGCTTCGAGAATGTAATTCAAATTGTAGAAGATCGTTTTTGTATTATGACAAGTCTGTCAGACCAGCCGCCGTCAGGCACGGTCAAGCATCTTACGTCTCGCTAATTATCTAATATTGGTGCTAATTCTGTTGTGCACGAACTAAATTAATTTTAAACTATTTATATCTCTTTCTCTCTAATAAAACAAGAAAGAGGCATGTTTTAATAAGAGCTGTCAATTTAAGTTCATCTAAAATGTTCATACAATTATAGTTGTCATTTCAGAACGTATTGATTAAAAACACTGCGAAGTTCAAGGGAAAAACTAATTTGACATCTCTAACTTAGTCCTTGATTGTCGCCGTCCTTTTCTTCAGCTGCCTGGTAGTAAGAGATGCCAAATGCCTAATTTCAATTTAGTTTGTGAACAAGGGAATCGCCACCATTGTCTTCTGAAAGTTATTAATACGTTTTATTTATAGAATAGAGTTCTCTCCCGGTTATTACAGAAAAATAGAAAAATATTTATTTGTACAACAAACATAATATAGCCTATGTTACTTCTTATAACATCAGCTAGTAAGATTATTATTATTATTATTTCAGCGCTGTGACGTTTTAATGTTACAGCACCATGCTGAGATAGGGGCCTTTTGGCCTCGTACGGGACCAATGTTCGTTTCTTTTTTTTTCTATGTTATTTTTGTGTTTTTGTCCCGGGGGGCGAATAAACGCTTTTTCTTTCTTTCTTTTTTTTCTAAAATTCCCGTCAAATCGAACCAAGTTTTTGGAGCTTAGCTAGGAACTAACAGACAGACAGACAAGAATTTTAAATAAAAATGTGTTTTGGTATAAGTATCGTGTAAACATTCATATGCATTTAATAAAAAGCTGTTATATTGACATTTACAAACAGTCACTTCAATTTTATTTATATTTGTATATAGATCAAACCTCGAAATGTATCATCATTGCCCAATATTTACGGGAGCTGTATAAAAAACTGGATTACGTATACATACATTATCCGTGGCACGTGTTCCCCCACGTCTTTCTTTGTTTACATGCTTATTTATGTTCTTATTGAGGCCGTTTTGGGTCGTCTATGTTTTATTGAATTCATAATGGTCAATTGTACCTTTGAATTTATCGATACGCCTCGACCTAATAGACTTCGTTATTTACAATTTGTGTCATTTGTTTTGATTCATTTTTGTCGTTTGTTTCGGATAGACTCTGCAAAATGAACTCAGACATTTTTGCTAAGGCATTCTAGCTTAAAATCTGCTCCCACCTTGTCCAGAACTGTTACATCAATTGTCCTCTTGCACATCGTTGGGTTAGCATTTCTCTTTTATTGCTTTCAGTCTGTAGTCGATATAATAAGAGTAAGCAATTGTAATTTAAAGTGTTATTCCTCGTCGTTTCTAATTTTTATAATCGATTGTTTTCCAGTTTGCGTAGCTGAATACTGGTATCAAGTTCCGATCAATATTTTCTCGTATTTTACTACTGAGCAAATCGATTGGACTCTTAGTTGACTTTTATGCTTTTGTTAGGCCACAAATACTCAGTCAAATCGATTTTTTTCTCAAGTTGAATTATTCTATGCGTGTTTTCATACCTCTCCACATTTTTGTAAAAAACAAATATTGATTTTCGACTTATGGTCGTTATCTAAGTTAGTCATTTCGCAACTTTGTTTGTTCTTGAGTATTTTGATACCGTGTCACGCGTTTCTTTTGCAAACAAATATACAATTACTATCTTTACTTTACTCTTTAACCTTATTTGGTTTCCCGGAATGCCTTGTTTATTTAATAATTAAATTAATTTGTTTTTCTTTATAGATAACCTAGATTTATTACAAGCTATGTAGGTACTTTACGTTAGGCTGGTGCCGTTGTAACTTTCTAAACTATTTTTGATTGTAAATTATTATGGTTCTATAATTAAATGGTTACCATATTACACGTATAAATTGGTATAAATAGAAGACTAGGAAGTAAAGAATTTCTTTCATTGACGTTTTAATTTAATATTTTTATTGTGTACTATTTTAGTATAAGATAAATGCTTTTTCCTTGTTCTTGTCACATCATTTTCTTGTTGAATAGACACTTATCACGTCGTAATCCAATTCAAATTCAAAGCAACTTTGAATAAATATTCTAAAGGGATCGAAGTCCAATTAGTTATCTAAGAGATCATGTTTATTGATATGCTTGTTATAGTTAACGGTAAGTTCTTATCAAAAGCAACACTCTGGGAACGTCAGTGTCGGAGCATTTCTTTAAACTAAGAATGCGGTTAATGTTTCTTTATGAATATTAAATGCTGAGGAAAAGAGACAAATATATGTGAGGTGTTGCCAGTTATAAAAAATAAATAGTCGAGGTACTTATTTTTTGGGAAGAGGAAAGGTCAAAAAGTATTCTGTTGATTATGCACTTAATTGCTGTTCTATTTCACCGTGTTCAGTAAAAAGTGTATTAAATTGTTGTCGCAAATCTATCTGTGTTGCCCAGGGGCCGAGGGTAACGTAAATATTTACTTCGATAAGTCTCGAGGTCATTCTAACATTATCCAATCTACCGTGTTGTACAGCCCGAAGAGTTCCCAGGAGGTATGTGCGGAGTTAATATAAATAATACCAGCCTATTAATGTCCCACTGCAAGATTAAGGCCTCTTCTGATAAAGAGAAGGCGCGAGCATTGATCACCACGCTTGCTGAAGGCGGACTGGCGATTACTGACTTATATTAATTATGCGCCCAGATCATCATCATCATCATTTCAGCCGAAAGACGTCCACTGCTGGACATAGGCCTCCCCAAGGGGCGGGGGGGGGGGGGGGGGGTTGCCGTAATCGCCACGCTTGGCAGGCGGGTTGGCGATCGCAGTATGGTTGGTACAAAGGCACAGATAACGCTGCTGCCCATTCTCTTGTGAGTCCCTTAGTCGCCTCTTACGACACCTACGGGAAGATATGGGATATGCGCCCAGATATCCTCACGATATTTTTCTTCACCAATTTCAGTGATGTCCAAGGTGAACTAACAAAGATGTGATTTTTGAAAAGTCAGTTTGGTACATTGAGTTATATGTGGTACTTGCCCGTGTCCAGTTTCGCGCCCACAACCTCCTGCCATAGAGTATATAACTGTCTTTATTTGTCAGTTGGTTTTTACTTTTTTGTGACCATAGAGCCATACCTATGGGCATGGGTGTGACATTCATAGTGTAATGTTGGTCACTCTGACGTTTGTTTCTGAAAGTTTGCTAAAGAAGGTAAATAAACAAATTCCATACAAAAATAATTTGTTCAGAGTTTCACAGGACTGCCTCCTGTATGAGAGGCGAGAACTAGAATTGGTTGATCCAAATGGTTTTTATACATTTCTGGCATTTTACATGACGAGTTAGATCGTCTGTTATCGCTCACTAGACCCGCTACCTATTACGACTCAAGCGCCCAAATCGTTATCTCCGAGTTTATTGTTTGACTAAACAAGCACTTATCATGAGCGTCTGTGCGTGAATGGAGATTACAATGCTGACAGATAAATTACTGACAAAGCCCGCAGTTTGAAACGAAATAGACAATAGTAGATAGAAACATTGATTATTGGCAGTTGATTCACGGTTGATAGTTTGAAACCAATGACGACATTATACTAGATCATGTATGGATTATGCATGACTGTATAGATGTATGATCTATAGCATTATCAAGTACTCGTAAATAAACATGGCGGCTTAGTGACCATGTGACTCAGAGATGAACTGAAAAAAGTCATTGCGTATTCGGAAGTTTATAAATATGTAAAATGTTCTGTATCGATTGACCGAACGACTTAATTTTGTTGTTGTGAGGGTTTTTTGTACTATCTATAGTAGCTAGTCATCATAATCATGTTAACCTTTAGACGCCCATTGCTGGGCATAGGTCTTTCCCAAGGGGGGATTATTCCGTAATCGCCATGCTGGGCCGATGCATGTTGGCGATCGCAGTTGGTGTTATGGTACTCAGAAGGGCGCTGCTGCCTATCCTCCGGTCAATATCCCTTGGCCGTCTTCTACGACACCCACGGGTAGAAATACGGTGGTACTATTCGCACCACACGACAGTACCAGTACTTCTGGAGTAATCTCATAATTCGACTCTCATATTTAGACGATGTCGTTGTATTCTGAGTAGTCGCCGACTAACTGTAGAATACTTTACTACTCCAAATTGACACACCCCCGTAAAACAATAACACGCAAAATTGCGTAGCACACATAAATACGTAGTATATAGATAACAATTGTACATACCCATATTTGTACAAGTATATTAGAGGTTTTAAGTACTCCTGCGATCAGGCATATCAACACAGCTCACGGCTGAAATTCCGCCATTTCGTAATTACGCAATGATTTCATAATTACTATGGTTATTATAAATCTAATTGCTACAGAGTACTGAATAATCAGTTATGGGTATTACGTAGTGGCTTTAGTAATGGGTTGAACGAGCGTTTATTCTTATCGAAGTTACTTAAGACTTGAAGGGTTTGCAAAAGTATTATCAACGTACAAGATCAAAATTAGGCTAAGTTCAGGTCTAGGTTCAAGGTCCAAGAGCGTGTGTGGATATGTTCCAAGTTGGATCAGCTGTTTCATGATGACTTTATGATACAATTTCATGCTCGTCCAGGAGTTCCCAATTAATTTTGTTTCAAATGTAGCCTCTTCTATCTGAGCTTGAAAAATGCTGCTGAAGACCAATGACCAATAGCCTTTTCTATGTAGATAGTTTAAACAATGCTGGTGAAGACCAATGACCAATAATTAACACAGCATCTCGAAAAATACTTTACCCCTGAAAACAAGATTCAATGAAATTGTATCTCGTTTTTTACTACTATAAATTAGATTTTCAGTTGCTTTAAAATGGAGCCCTATTCGTATCCGTCTGCCACAGAGCTGTGAGATTACAGCAGCCTATTCGCATACAAAATGTATAGCGGAATAACGTTTTGACAGCTCGAGAAAAGTATATCAATTTACTAGCTTCTGCCCGCGGCTTCGCCTGCGTAAAAGGAACGATTATCCCAAGGGAACACATTACCGGGATAAAAAGTATCCTATGTGTTAATCCAGGAAATGGTCTACCTATGTGCCAATTTTCATGCAAATCTGTTCAACGGTTTACGCGTGATTGAGTAACAAACATCCAAACATCTTCACAAACTTTCACATTTATATAATATATAATATAATATTATTAAATAAGTAGGATTGGTGGTGTTGTTGAAACCACCCCCAATATTTTGGGGTGTAGTCTAACAACCTTGAAAAAACAACGTTACGGATGGTTATTTTAAACCGCAAATGTGTTAGACGAGGTTGTAAAACAACCGATGACCCATTTACATTTTTAAGCAAGCTTGTTAGATAATACAACTAAAGACGACGACGAAGAAATGATACAAAATGGACAATTGAAACAATACAAAAAAATACTAAACTGATGTCAGCAGACAGAAATCAATAAACATAAAGAGAGACAAGCAACCTTAACGCGTTAAAATATTATAATTGTGCATAAAACTGTTATCAAAGAGGTCTTGGATCTCGACTGCACCTTATCTAATCAGAATTTATCTCCAGGCCTTGACTGTCACGCCAGCCGCCACGTTGCTAGCTTATGACTGACTCTGAAGTGCGATCATTTTGGAATCACCACCCGAAATAGATATAACTGGGTGAATCGTTTGCGAATTTCACACCAGATGCCAAATTGTAAGTTGTACTATACGCTTCGGATACTTGTGAATTCAGGTTTCTATGTTTGAACGTCAGGACTGCACAGTTGTACTTGTCGTAGCAAGTGACGTCCTTGGTTTGATTCTCAGGCCGGGCAAAAGTGTTGTTGGGTTTTGCGATCAGGAATTTATCAGCAGCCCGGAGTTTGATAGTGGTGGTGTCACATCACCACTTAAAGCTGTTGGTCCTGCATTTGAGCTCTTCTCGGTCGTGTTGGAACTCCGTCCTACCCGACTATTAGAGTTGGAGAAGAGGAAAGAACATCTGCGTTTGCATGCACACAGATAATATCTCCTGGTTTCTCTGGGACTGGCGCTATTCTGGTGGTCGCTATTGTTGATTCTGGCTTACAGTGTTACAGTGGTTTGGGAATAGTCTTGACCCATTAAAAAATATATTATATATCTACTAGGCTAGTCTTCATCTATACTAATATTATAAAGAGGTAAAATTTGTTTGTAAGTTTGTATGTAGGGGGTAATTTTCGAAACTCCTCATCCGATTTCAAAAATTCGTTCACCAATGGGAAGCTACCTTATCCCTGAATGCTATAGGCTATATTGCATTGTCAAGAAATTAGGGATCCTTGAGAAAATTCACGCGGACGAAGTCGCGGGCTATGTGCTAGTTCAGAATAAATCTACTTATTTCGTCTTTGTTGATACTCTTGTCCTCAATCGTTGGTTAGAATTATTTATTGGATGTTAAAAGAAAATCCTTAGGCCATTAGTTAGTCTGAGTAGGTACCTGTTCTACAAGTTATCTGTCCACTGTCCAGTATCTACCAATGTTGATCAAAATTCAATACTTTTCTTTAGATCTACGTATTTTTAATAACAAAATTTGGATGCTTTGATTTTAATTTATAACGTTTATTACAAACTCTACCGACCTTATTCTCAGATCTAAGGACTTGCGAATGACGTCAAAAGACCGGTTGTTTTAACCCACATCAGTGCGATTTAACAGCAATAATAACCATAAAACTAATATAATATACCTATGTAGTTCTAAAAACATATAACAAACTGAGAATAACAATTTTTTTGCGCTAAGAATTCCCAAAATCTAAAGTTGCTAGAAGTGGATAAAGTTCAGGAAATTAAACTAATATAATGACCGGGCTCCAAGGCTGTGTTAACCGCAAGAAATTATGATACCTTCACCAATAAATATAAATTCATTATTGTTTATAAGTAAAGTATAATCCCAAGGTAAATCCAACCACAAATTGGTTAACTGGTTAAATGTTGACGCCATATAATTTGTGCTTTTAAAAGGGGTGCGTCTCATCATATAAAGTTATTTGGAATATTTTCAGTTCAATAACGTTCACAAGATATAATAAACGTGAGATATCCTAACTGTTGGTATAATTTCTTTACATATAACATTTTATATACTCTAAAACTTATTTCGTATATCGTTATTGGATATAACGTTTATTTAATCGAAAATCATTAAAGTTCCGAGCAATTCCGATTCAGAGCAATCCGACTCGGTTATGTTAGGTTAGAAAGGGATCCCTTCTTTTCGCATAATGTTCTTTTTCCTAATATACTTTGGCATACCCAGTTTGGCATTTAAAGTTTTGCCATTATAATACTTTGCCATATATTTTTTTGGCAAAATTATAAAGAAAGCTAATTTATTTTGGCATAAATTGAATTCGCATAATGTTACTAGGTATGATCTGCAAATCTACTGCGCCACGCTAATGTATTGTCTTAAAAATTCAATATGTTGTTCTTCAAAAGTTAGTGACAGAAACGAATCGCTGCAAAACCGACTCCACGCAGTCTTGTCTGCCCTACACCTAGAGTGTAATCTAAACCCGCGTAGGCGTGGAGGGGCGAGGCGATCCGCAGCGCCGGAGCCGTGACAGAAACCATGCCTGCTGCATGTTGCATGCTGCATGCGTGGTGTATGCTTTTTTGCATGCTGCATGCTTGCTTGCATGCTGCATGTTTGCTTGCATGCTGCATGCTCGCTTGCATGCTGCATGCTTGCCTGCATACTGCATGCTTGCTTGCATGCTGCATGCGTGGTGTATGCTTGTTTACATGTTTGCATGTTTGCTGCATGCATGGTAAAAATATGTATTAATATCCGCCGTGACAGCGGCCACCGAGCGCCAACTCGCCTCTACCGTTGGTGAATCATTTGGTTTAGGTTTGAACTTGTTTTCATATTTAAGAAGTGTACCCAGCTTCAACTTATCAATAATTAGACTAAGTTATAATGTGTATTTATGAAATATTGCTTTGTGTTTTTATCATATTAGACTAAATAAGTTTTATGTCTTTTGAGTGGTATATCAAAAGATTTTATATTGAATATATATTATGCTTATAAAAATTAGTTATTTTTAAATTATATCAATCGTTTATTATATTAACTGATCATTATATGAAACAAAATTATAGAATGTCACGGTTGTATTATATTTAAATAGAAGTCGCAAAACCTCCAACTCCTAAAATACAGGTCTGCGTACCGAGTTTAGGAGCCCGGAGAGCTGACATTAGTTATAGACTTGGTTGTACAACCCTGATTTCATAAACTATGTACTGTGTTGTTGTTTATTTTTTGTGTACAAACAAACTATTATTATTATTAAGAATCAGTTGTTATATCTTGTAAATATTAGAGATTTTGTAATTATATCATATATTACTTACCCTTTTAAAAGCGTCGCGTGTGTTTGGGCATAGTTTCTTCTATGTGGCCCTTTAGTATCAATACTTTAACCCGTGTCAGTCCAGCCATTACTTTTAAACAAACCAAAACACTTGACTAAAAATCAAAACAGGCTTTGGTATTTGGAGTCGCGAACACCTGACACTGTTTTTCTCTCGACATCCGCTTTCGCGAATGTTATTATAAATGCCATTGTAAATACGGCTCTGTGTGCTCAAAATATCCGCAGGTTGACACTTCATTTGGAGTATAACGACCGAACGCCCGATAAAAGTATACGTTTTGATTACACAGATATTATCACTATACTTTCAGACGCTTGTGAAGTTTACATTGTGTGATATATGTAATACAGTGTAATATTCTTGAAATATTTCAGTTGCATTTGAATTTGACGAAAATTTAACTGAACTATTGAAAAAGTATAGACAAAAAATATGTTCAAGTAAGCCTCTGGATAGCCTTCCTAGGATCGGTTACTCGGTCTTGCATCATTGTTTTATCTGCTTTTCTTTATTTAGTTATCATTGCGTTCTTGATAGCCAAATATATTTAGCATAGAATTAGCCGTTGTATTTACTTTTCGTTTCATCAAATAACATTACTTATAATTCTTCTTCTCTTCTAAGTATTTTCTTTATAAGACAAGCCAGTTCTATCAATATTTACCTAACTTGTGGGCATTTATTTATTTATTTATTTATTTATTTAAATTCCTTAAAACTATCCTTACAGGTACTCACGAATCACGTACCTGCGTGACTCGTTGCATCGGTACTGCATCTACTACGTACTCGTAGAGTAGAGGTGCACGTGCGCGGGTGAAACTTATCACCGAGCACTTGGATACGTTGAAGTAGAGCCTGTTCTCATGACTCCATTCCATTTAATCCTCTTTGGCACGAAATTGGTCCTTTGATACATAAATAAAATGTTCATTTTCTAGTTTCTTTCCGGACTTTGGTCACTGGATGAAGGTAGTCCAATGTAAAGATACTATCTACGAAATAATATTTTCAATCACAGTCGAAGATACCGAAAAATAATTGGATATCTGTATAAGATCCTTACTTGTCTAAGATTTTGGTACTTTTAATTTCAAGCATATGTAAGTAGAACTTGCTACTGGTGAAGTATGATGCTAGCTTACGACGTTCTTTATGATAGGGTGCTGTAACTCAATGTTAATCTATAAACTAAACAAACTCGTGCTTGCTGAGCTCATTATGCAATAAATCCTTATTCGTCAACAGATTCCAAGGTTGGGATAAATAAGGAAATAATATATTGTTAATGCATGTAGTCCGCTAGGCATTGCTATTCTAAACGTACTTGATATTTGCAAATCTAATGTTTGAAAAGAGTGTAATACCCCACGTGAACTCAACAAAGCTAGTAAATATTATTTGCGTGTATTCTCGTGTCTAGTACAGATCAGATCTTGTAGAGATGGCAATGCAGTTGAGCACTGTGTGACATTTTTCAATGTTTTATAAACATTTCATGTGTATGTGTGGGAACTTGAGAACCATAGTCATTATTGTCGGCCTATAGCAGTTCATTGCTAGATTTACGCCGTACAAACGCCATTGAACTCGATCCTCGGTTGACCTCAACCACCCTGAGGAGATCGTCGCTGTCAGAAACGGAAACTGCTCAATAGCATCTTTCATTATTAGGTTTTCTTTTCTTTCAAAATACTTTAGACCCAGTTTAAGAAAATCCCATTTTCTCATTGCTAAGAATGTGCTCTGCTTTACTCATTTTACTAATGTGAATAAACCGAAGCCAATTAACTTTACTCATACTAAAGTGTAGTTATTTACATTACTAAGAATTTATTAGTATTGTTGACAATAATAAAGTCTATTTACCCGGAAAAGGAAGCAGTTTGTTTTATGACACCGAGATTATAGTAGAGACGACACAAGTATACAATATTATGCTAATCTTGCCAAGAATCATAACACTTTGCCGCGGTTTCTCGAAAACATATTGTGACAATTTGTCAAGCGCCCCCCGATTATTTTCGTTGATTTTGATTCGAGAAATCGGGGGTTAGGTTACTAAATTTCGCCTAACTAAAGAACTACTTCTAAGACTAATCATCATTCTCTTCTCCAGTCTTTTATTATCATTATCATCAGCCGAAAGACGTCCACCGTTAAACAAAGACCTCCCCCATATGACGCAACAACAAGCGGCAATCTGCCGCTTGCATCCACCGGTTACCAGCGACCTTGAAGATTTCGTCAGTCCATTTGGTGGGAGACGTACCAGCGCTACGCTGCTCCTATCTTTATCCCAATTTATTTGTGATGATTTCTTCATCCATTCTATAAGCGGTAATTTCTAGTCAAAATTATCACATTTTACATAGTCCATCTATTGTTTTCAGTCTTCCCCTTGTCAATATCCGTTCTCGTCTGTAAAACTGAAAAACTTATGGCCACCAAATCAAGATCCCATCTTTGTTTTGAATTTGTGTTAATAAGAATCCGGTTTTACCAGCCATTTACAAATATAATAGTCGTTCTACATTCTATGTGCATAATATGCGAACTTCAAACAATATCATAAGACCTACGAGTGAGTGTACAAACTTGTTACTGAAAAATAGGGTTGGCGATGGCTGATAAAATTGTAAATATTTGTTGAATATCAGGAGATAGATAGAATAAGCACTTGAAGGTCATATTAGAAACTCGTAATAATGAACAATGGTTTTGATCGAATATCGGTTAAAATACGTATATTTTTTAAGTAAAAAACATTTTAGTTCACTTACATATTGAGAAAAGTCTAGTTAATTGTAGAAGTTGATTTTCTATGATCACAAAATATAAAACAAAACAATTAACATGTAGTAGTTGGTTTTGCTCCCTTATATAGAACTACCTACAAAAAAGAACCTTGAGCAGTCACACAGGAGTGTGTCTTCATAATGTGTTGAAAATCTCGTTTATTCTGGGATAACAAAATTGGTCATAAAAGGTACCTACATTGGTCGTACAACATTAAGGATGAATTCATTTGACTTAATTTATATTTCGAAATGTTTATTATTTTCTGGTTTGGCTATAACGGTTGCTTGACGACAATCTTCAGAAGTTACTTCAAACGGACTTGTTCCTTCTTTGTTAAGGGGGTTTGGTTTCTGCACTCAGTCCTTAAAATAGACCATTGTACGTGCATGGACTTGTTCCTTTCAATTCTCCAACCCTTCGTTATTTTCATTAATTTCAACATTATTATTTCGCACACCTTTGTCTCTTGTCAGCCCTACAATGTTTACCGTCGCTGGCGCATCTGCGTTGTATTAGTTGCATCACAGCTACACGTGGCCTCACTGGTTGTCATCAATTATCTGCTAGGATTCCTTGAAGGTTAGCGTGTACTACGTAGTACTATTTAGGAAACCCGTAGTAGATTTTGAATGTTTACTGTAATATGACATTAACAATAGCTCTTTTTCTTTCTGCAAGAGCTTCTAATGTTTGCCAAGCGGAGCTTGTGGCTAAGTTAAAGTCGTACAGATCGATTGACCAAAGGTTAAGCTACGCTAACCGCGGTCGGTCTGTGGATGGGTGACCATCCCTTTCATAACGAGTTTCCTCTGTGCTTCGGAAAGCACGTGAAGTCGTTGGTCCCGGCTATCATTTGTAGATCTTTGGCAGTCGTTATGGGAAGTCAGAAGCCAGAAAGTATGACAACCAGTCTTACAAAGAGGTATCGTGTTACCCAGTAACTGGGTTATGGAGGTCCGATAGGCAGTCGCTCCATGTAAAACACTGGTATTCGGCTGCTTCCGGGTAGACTGGAAGCCGATCCCAATGTAGTTGGGAAAAGGCTAGGCAGATATAATGATGAAGAGCTCCTAATGTTTGTTTTGATACAATATTTGCGTATCTAATCTAAACATAAAAGAACAAATTGGATAATCCATACAAAGAGTTTTCGCAATACCCTTTTGAGTTTTTCTCTCTGTGAAATCAAATCCGGTCATGGTATGTTGTTTTATCAAAAGGGTTTGAGGGGTTCTGTTGATCTGGTAAAGTGGTTCTCATTTATCATGACCATAAAAAATATAAAGAGAAAGTAACTATTGAGGAATCCTACACATTCCATAATTATTTGGCCTGTATTGTCGGACTGCTTGGTAACGCCCTTTCTTAAGGCGCTAATAAGTGACTTTTACAGATTTTATACTGACCATCACGTCAAAATGAATCGTGTAAATAAAAAAATATATGTTAAACTAGAATATTCTTTTAATAATTTAGTATGTGAATATTTTTGATTAAGTTCATATTATTTAAATAGTTTAATTAACTCGTGAAATTTTGTCAGACGCGGACAAAACATTGATAATCACACAAAATCTACCAAATTTATTTTAACAAAACTTTCACCATCTTACAGACAATTTAATTATCTATCTTTTAGTATACTTGCAGTTTTTTTTTTTCGAAGTTAAAGATTACTTTTCAATTTTCGACTTTTGAGACATAGCGCATACGATTCCCTGGTCGCTCAAAGTCGCCAGCGTATATCGTCGCCTTAATTCCTTAAGGATATGTATAATTACTTAATATTGACCAAAAGAACTTTGAGCGTCACATGCGACATCAAAGTTATCCCAATCATAAGCATCAGACGTCATTCGGCAACCGTCATCCCAATCACATTCAAAATTTGAATTGAATCGAACAAACCAAGGTCGGAAGGTAATTTCAGCTCGCATTTGATAGCTCTATGAATACTTGAGATAGGTGAGATACTGGCCATCGCCCAAGATCAAAACTATAACAAGATTATTTTCGTTTCAGGTAATGGACGTTTCAAACTATCCAACTCGTCAAGTTTTGTAAGTAGAACATAAGTGCGTATCATGATATGTACAGACGCCAGCATTAAGCCATACCAAACTGGCAAATCTTCCCAATTGAATATAAACCTTATCCTTTTGTATAAAGTAGAAAATATTTTAAAGAAATTCGACAGATTGATGTAGCTTTATGTGCTGGCCTCTACTTATTTATGTATTTTTAAGTCTTCAAACTTGTCTGTACTTTTGACGTCTATATGATTCCAAATAAGATTAGTCGACCATGTTTTGAATAATCATCGGATTGTGTAATAAAAAATCGCGATAAATTAATCTCAGCATATATCAGACAACTACGGGGTCATTTGATAAACCCTTAAGTGATTATTGCTATAAACTGGCCTGAATACTTGTTCAAGTAAGAATTAATAATAAAGTATTTATAAGATACAACAAAGAACAAGATTTGCAATAAAAAAGACCACTGGAACGGCGGCCTTTGGGAAATCCCATTATACCATTGACGTAAGTAAGACCGGCTCAAAGGACCAAAATGAAATAACTCGAAGTAATTTAACTACCATTATACTAAGTAGCAATTAGCCAGCCATATATATGCACCCTAATATTGTAAAGGCGAAGAAAGTAACGTTTGTCTGTATAAATATTGCCTTATCACGACAAAACTTCTGAACCGATCTAAATTTGACAGAGGTAACTTGGTATTATGGTTAAGAACATAGGCTATTTTTAATTCCCGCGTAAGTAGTTGCGGCCAAAAACGAATGAATACTACTATTACACCTACGACACTCCATACAAACGAAACGATTTAATTACCTACACTACTACCAAAATAACAGATTGTACAAATACGTGCGTGTGTGTGCGTGTCTACGCGCCGTGAGAACTAAAAGCAGTTTCGAGAGCAGGTTCGACGCGGGAAGAGGTGAGGAACAGTGTTTCGGAGCGTGTCGCTACTGTACGGTAGTATTAATATCTATACTGTGCTACTATAAACCCGAAGGTTAGGACAGATAAATGAATATTTATTACTCTTTCACGCAAAAATGACAGAACGGAATTAACTGTAATTTTTCATACATAAAGATATTGATCTACATAGCTTAATACACAGGATAATTTGTATCCTGTTTTTGTGTTCCAGTAGGATTACATTGGAGTTTGGCTTAATTGTGAACTGTGTTGTCTATGCAAATGAAGTCGCAGGCAGAAGCTAGTTTGACATAAATATGAACAATCAAGTCTCCAATGCTAGACCAAAAACCGAAAAGGTTTGCTGTCTTTATAGGTAGTAGAACTAACGACCCGCCCTGGCTTGGCACGGGTGCAACGTAGCGAACAATACGTACAAACCTTCCTCTTGAATCACTCTATCTCTCTAAAATCGTATTCAAATCCGTTGCGGAGTTTAAAAGATCTAAACGTACAGACAGCGGGAGCGACTATGTTTTACACTATGTAACAGAATTCAGAAATCTATGTATTTATTCATAGAAAGTTTATTGATTAAATATCAATTCAATACGGTCGCACACGAGGGCCGGCTTCAAACGTCTGCTTTTAAGTGGACTCTGAACTGATTAATGAGTTTTACTATTAATTGTACGTTATTGCCTTTGTTGGTCTAATTAGATCTGTGGCTTACTAATGGATTTGTTACAAATGGATGTCAATATAATAATGTTATGTTTAGCAGTTATAACCGAATTTAAGATATTTCCATGATGCGTTTCGTTTATCAGTGCATCTGGAAACTGACTTTCTGACGCAAAGATTTAATTCGTAAAAGTTATCAGTGCCAGTAAAGTGTTAGCATAAAACATTCTTCCTATATTGTTCCCAGAACATTTGCTCATCAGATACACAATTTCAAGTCCACAGAATACTGTCTTAAGACGCATAAAGTTTTGGTTATTCAAAGGACGTACAATAGGCGAAATCTTACGAAAGCCATGTCTAACTTTGGATCTAGCTTAATTGTACTTATTTACATATTAATTAATTAACCCACAAAATGATTAACAATTGACATATCTTCTACCATTTAAAACAAATTCCTACTCCACCGTAACTAACAAGAGATGAAGAGAACAATACAATTTATAAACTTCATTCATATTCATACGGAGATGATGTGAATACAAGACATAAGGTTATCGTGGACATGAATAGATATGGATAGGATGTAAGTATTCGTGTGTTGTATGTCCTACTTGCAGGCCAGTGTCCAGAGATGGAAAATTTTAGTACAGTTTAATTAAGTGTTTGGCGATAAATATTCAAATTAGTAACAGATTTAAAATGGCAATAGGTAGCGACGAGGCGATAAGAAAATTCAGACGTACTTTAAAGATCCAAAGGAACCATTTGAGTAATTGAACTTTGGTACAATCAAGCCACAAATGAACTGAATAAGACAAAGCGCAGTGAAGGATCTAAGATTGTAAACTTTGGACGTTAAAATCTCGAAATAGAAGGATCTGTTACGGTATAAGAAAAAAGAGACAACGCGATCACACGAAGGAAGTAGGTAGAGAAAGAGTAGGATATGTTAGTGCCTAAGTAAAGAGCATTGAAGATGTTCTGTGTCCCCTAAAACAATGTAATTGTAAAAAAAGCTATGTTACAGTGGTTTTCGGAGAATGAGACGATCCCAATGCTAACGATTCCCTCTTATAAGCCAGAATGATCGTGGTGTGATTTTATTCCCTAAGAGATACCAGAGATAATAATGTTAAAGCCGCACAGTAATTAAATCTGAACTTTTCTCACAATTTCCTCGAGGTTATCAACCTTGCTCGCAGTTTCCTTGTTCTAGAACATTTTACTGTTCACGTTCATCCGACATGCTTGAAACCGCAGCTTGTTCCACGAGTTTGCACTATGTTATATAATGTCGCGTTGTTAGCACGCACACTGCAATTGTAATAGATAGTTGTAGACAACATTACATTAGTAAACAAGATGTTATAACCATCATTCTACAATCCTGAGAGTTAGCTTTTATACAGCTCTATATCAAGATCGCTTAAATATGGAAATCTGAGACATCATAAGAGACTGTTGATTGTCTAACTTGAAGCCAACAGCGGATCGTTGGTTTCGACCCTCTGCAAAGTACTCATCCTCATCTCTATTTTGTGGCCAATATCCAGGCAATTTTTTATTGCTTAATCGTAACTGCCCGGTAGTAGATAGTCTGGCTTTGTGTAGTAAACAAGTAGACAGTGTTGTGCTGACTTTTTGCATGCAATTGCAATACAATGCTTGTTAGTTGATACTAACCATTTCCTACTCAAACGTTGTTTAAGGTTTAATTGTCAGCAACGTTTTTGTAATTTTCTTTTTGCTAGATTACAAGAAATTATTGGTTCTATGTTACGCGCAGATACTCTTACCATGAGAAATTAAGAAAAAGCCTCTTTTGTTTGGCGACGATCAAATCCCAGAGTGCTAATTAAAAAAAGACACGCGTCGGACATTCATTTTGGATGTGTGACTAATGTTCAACAATTTGAAAGAATCAAGTTGCGTAGTTCCCTGATACGTCAGCCGGCATTTGAATTAATCACTTTTCTAGATTATAGCCGAGAAGTGCCGACATCGCGTGCATACTGAGAACAAACAAGAAATAAGAATAAATTAGGAAGGTCTTTATCTTGTACACATTCAATACGTGTACACGGCTCTTTGACTTAACCGATTAATGCGTTAATCTGAACATGCCTCGATTGAAGCACGCTTGATTGTAGATTCGCAAGTTTTTGCACCTATGGCTTAATTAAATCTTTCTGGAATGATTTGTTTAGAATTTATGTTGACAATGTCGAAAGTAGAAAATATATTTGTTTCAATTTCTCAACTGTACGTTTTCCAAAACATTGCACTGTAGTCCATCTGTTTGGTAAGATTAAGTTGTTCCCCAAGCCTGAATTACATTACACTATCGTAATTTAGATGAATGGCAAGGAGAGCCGTGCCCACCGCTCGCTTCTAGGAAAAACGTCGTATAATGCTTGATAATGGCATCCTCTACGTCACACAGCTGCGGTTTTCGCGCAATTATCTTCAATTAAATTTATATAATGGTGTTTACCTCATTCCTACGTTGTGTTCAGTTTACGTTTTGCCACCGATGCGACAGCTTCGATGTGGTTTGTTTCTTGTGTATTGTTGTGCATGGATTTGTTCCAGAACATTTGTTCTTTCAGTGAACTCTTACGATCGTACACTGGTTGGACTGATACATAGTTTATTGTGTACTTCTGCTTTTGCTTCAACGGGATTGTTGTAAGTACTATTACCATTTATGAATTCAATAATGTCCTCAATTTCTTGTGGCTCTGAAAAGTTACGGCTCTGGTTGAGTTACGACTCTGGTGCCCGTATTATGTTTTTGATTTAGTACATTTTCTAAATATGTTCCTTGTAAAGTAATTATAATGTTGTTGACATTCTGGGTAGGTAACGATAAAAAAAAAAATGTATTTTCCAATGTTACTTTGCCAAAAGGACATAATGAAAATGTTTTGAGGATTTTGATTCAGCAATATCAGTCTATGCTGATTGACATATTTTTTCTATATTAGTTGCTAATATCCGCGTTCATAAATTAATATGTAGATAGATACTTACCTAATGATCATTATAACGTGATACATAATGCTGTTTGTTTTTATAGAAAACATTGCATCTAAGTGGAGTTGACAAGTTCATTACATGTTATCTGAATGTAAACATTCTAGATATTAATAGTTTTATACAAGGTTTCTTGCAACTGTCTGGTATATTATTTTAAGTTGGTTTTCACTGTCATTTGTTTTATTCCTTGTACTCATAGTTCAATGATCGGAAATTTCTTGTACTTGTTTTTATTTTCAATAGCCTTCGTTGGGGTTTTTTGGCGTTACCGATATCGAAGACGGGAGTCCACATGTAAACTCTGTAATTTTAATAGAAGATATGGCAACGAAGAGTGTTGTTAGTCCTTTGGAACCACGGTGGTTTTGATCTTTTGGAACGAAAACGGAATAAATTTCATCAATTGTCTCGGGTCTTGAGAGCAATAGCTTCATAGCTTTGGTGCCAACGTTGTTAATAGTATTTGCATATTTGTAATAAAAACTTAAAGTCGACATTCAAGTTTAGTTTTTACTAATATTTACTTAGCAGCTTCCGCAGGTGTTATGTTTACAAATAGGTGCAAACCTTTTTATTTTGGATAAAAACTGTTAAAAAAACCAGGTACAACAGACTGCCGTAAACACTAAATCAGTGCAGCCTTGATAATAATGACGTCATACGAAGGAAACGTATTATTACTAATTTCACAAGAATCAGTATCGCGTCAGTAGCCGTATTAACTGAGAGTATGTGCAATGCAAAACTGCCTTAATGAACATACGCTTTTATGTAATTTTATGAGTAAATCGCATAGCAAAGTAACCATGAATCATGGATCTGTGGTCAGTAGTACTATTTTCGTATGGCTCCACGATATGCGGGTTTATACGTTAAATTAAACTACCTACCTACTCTGTTGATTTCCTGAAATTGAGGTCTGGCTTCATAAATACGGATTAATTAGAGTTTTGCGTGATGTGTTTCATAAAGTCGCAAAAAGGTTTGATAGATTAACAAATTAGGATTTTCTTTTTGGGTATTCCAAGTTCTGAATCATCGTCATCTTGAATTGCAACCTCAGTAACTATCATTGGAGCTGTAAATGAACTGAATCCTAAACAGACAGTATTTCTTTGATCATTTTGTATATCAGTACTTGAGCGCAAACAAAGTTTTAGAAACAGATTGTTAAAGCACACAGTTATTAGTGACTGGACGACTCTAAAGAATTTTTTGTCAAAATCCGAAATCATCTTTAGTTTACGCCGGATAGGTACAGGGTTGGATTAGCCATGTCGGGGCCCCTAGGCAGTGCAATTCTCAGTATCTAACTTCCTAAGTTCTCCTTTTCTAACTTCCTAAAATACAGATTAATTATATTTATATTTTTTTTTTTCTCGGTGCGCCTCTGATGGGCCACTAGATACTTAGTAGCCATAATCCGGCCCTAAGAAGGTACTGTTCCGACTCTACCTGGTTTACCCATAATCAATTGTTTGATTATTTCATATTCCTATGAGATAAAATGTTCTAGATTAAACACTTCCTAGTGATTACAGTAGGTACTGTACTCTAATGTCTTCAACATTTTAGTTGATCGATGCAAATCCATCATCTCTTCAACACAAATATTCATGAAGCATGATGACTATATTACTGTAAGTACGTACTCCTAAAGACTCCAAAACTTGACTTCTCATGCCACCTTCGTGACGAAAACAATTTGTGTCCAAATGACCACTATTAAACGGACACCTATTTATTTTCGTTGTCGCCTTGCTATTAAAACAGTGTCCCTGCCCATCGGCCTTCGTCGCTATTCTCAGTCACGATAATTCTACCTCTTTGGTTCATCTACCTGTTTCGTGACATATCTCATTTAGAAGCATCTTTGCTTGTAATGGATGTCATTTGGAATTGAAAAATAACAATGTTCTTACCTTTGTCTTAGTTCTACCTGTGGTTCTCAAGGCCTGTGTTTCTGAAAGGTAAGATTCTTTCATTTGTTAATGGCACTTAAAAATCTGGTATTCTTTCGCTTGATATTACTACAACAACCTGTCCATGTTGATCAAAGGACCACTTAGTACAAATTAAAAAACTTAATATAATTTAAAAAAATATACTCTGCAAATATGTTATGTAGAAACGATAAAACCTCAATGGACAGAGTAAAATTGACTCCTGAAAGATTTTCTTTTATTTTCTACCACGTTTTTACAGTGTAGTCCGATTACGTTTTTTAATGGATAATGGGTACGCCTCATGCTTGAACCCGTATATGAAAATATTTCACCTCTAAGGGTGGAAAATTAAGGGATGACTTAATTTGTTTGATATTACCGTTTCTTAATTAATTGCACTAAAAAACTAAAAAAAGAATCTTTTTAAAAAGCAGGCTAAGCGGCAGCAGGTTCTGTTTGTGGTTTAGTATTGCCACCGCGACTTCCGAAATATTTTTTTTTTTTTTACTTTTTATGTCTTTTTTTGTAAATAAGTTTTTAATCAAAGCCTATTCGGATTCCTTAGTCAAGAGATGTCTATTTATTTTTGGATGGAGAGCGCATTTTACGCACAGTAAATAGATTAATAGTGCATAAGCGCTCGAGTCGCCGTCACTGGGGCTCCAGCAGGAAATCAAGCATGTTAAAACTTATGTAATTTTATAGCTAACGCCACAATAGTGACAACACGAACTTTAAACTTGTCAATAAGGATGACTGAACATATTATTAATAATTTGCTATAAACAGGAATTTGTTCTGTGAGCATTATTGTGTTTGACAGGCTAAAAGTAAACTCAGTAAACCTGTCATTTTTGCTTTAACAAAAACGTCTTCTATTATTTAGTAATTTATTTAACTTCGCACTTTCGCAGCATATCAAGTGTCAATTCTCATTTCTTCAAAGAAGTATTTCTTTGTTTATTCTGCTTGAATTTGATGCCTTTAAGTAAATAGGTAGGTAAATAGGTAAGTTTGAAGACATTGTTAAGTAATAGACCTTCCATTGAGAAAATCCATTTCCCCGAGGTGACTCATACCTACAACTTAGCTACAAGACGCACATAAAGTTGGTTAATATTATGTATGTTGTATACTGTTTTCTTATGTATGGACATTCTTTATTTATCCTAACACCTATTTGTATGACACTCATTACCTTATAAATAATAATTTATATCTTTTAAATTGTTAGAAATAATTACAACATTAGTATTCATATTAATGCTGTCACATCTGACGTATTCAATATGTATGGACAATAAAACATTGTTGGGAGTTTAACGACTGAAAGAATAGCGACATGGCTATAATTTGCATGTTGCAGGCTAGACCAAATGTTTGAAACACTTGTGTAAGGAAACCATTGTTATAATTATTCCGTGTGGACACACTTGTTTAAATTTTTAAACGCTTTCTCTGCTGAAGTCGAACTCAGATACCCATATGAATGAATATCAAGACCATGTTGATAATGACAATCTGTCACTGCCAAGACAATGAATTAAGTGACACTAGACTAGATTTTGCCAAGTTTTCTTCTGTCCTTGTCCTACGTTACTTAGGCTGGTGCAAAATATGTTTATCTTGCATGCCCAGACGTCACCTTATCATTTACTCCTGTTCACTCCGTTCCCATTCATTTCATTCCTCACACACATCCATCTTCTCTTTTGTCTTCCTCTCCCTCTCCATTTATCAGTATTTGCATTTATGGATTCTGTATCCCAGTACGACAGTAAGTATACTGCGTAATCAATTGCAGAATTTCTGCTAGTCGTGAATGAACAATTATCCGACTATCTGAAACAAATAGACACGCACCTTTTCCCAAATATAAAATTAATAGATCTTCATGACGTAAAGAAGTGTAATCATATATCTTGCAGTCATCTGTATCATATTGTGTTACAGTGGAATCTTTGTCTGTTGCATGCAAAAGTAAAAATAGTACGAGGAAAACTTCTAGACATGCAACATGCGTGAAATGTGTTGTTACGCATGAGTGAAGAAGCTCCAGAGAATTCAATCTGACAAGTGTGAGAAATCCAACAGAATAAAGGATGGATATCTAGAGTGCGTCAGTATCAACTGT
Source organism: Charanyca ferruginea (assembly GCA_947361185.1). NCBI lineage: Eukaryota > Metazoa > Arthropoda > Insecta > Lepidoptera > Noctuidae > Charanyca > Charanyca ferruginea. The sequence continues at coordinate 34,619,775 of OX376057.1, forward strand.
GTAGCTCTCAGACATAATTAATGACAGTATAATTCTTCTCCATACGAAATAGAAGGATAATAGTTGCCCCTATTTTTTTCAAAAGTGCTTTTCAATAGTCAATTTAAAATCTGCCTAGCCTTCTCTTAACAATGTTGGTGTCTGCTTCCACTGTAACCGGATGCAGCTGAATACCAGTGTTTTACATGGAGCGACTGCCTATCTGACCTCCACAACCCAGTTACGGCCTGTTCACGACTTCGGTCTTAGCGGCGAGCGACGCGGCGGGCGGCGAGAACAAATGTACTTGCGACGAGAAAACCGCACGCGTTTTCGCTGAGCGGCGACTCGTGGCGTGCTTCATATATTTCTATACATTTGATCTTACCGCTCGTCGCCCCGCACTTATAGCGGCAAGGTCGTGAATGAGCCGTTACTGGGTAACCCGAAATCCTTTTCTGGGTTCTGACTACCTATAACGACGAATGATAACCGGGACCAACTGCTTTACGTGCTTTCCGAGGCACAAAGACCCCTCGTCTTCGTGAGGAATGGACCCACGAATAGACTGCGGGGTTCGGTGAATTAATAATAAAAAATGTCTGAAAGTTCAGTTCCAAACAAGCTCGTTATTCTTTTACACAACATTATTTTCATAGATGAACCTGATTAAAATAAGCGGACTTTAACCTGCTCTGACACAGTAAATCTCAAAACAAATATCAGTAGAGTTAAGCAGAAATCGACCTCGAAGATTCGTTGACCCTTCGCTTCAAAGTTCGCGTTTGACGGCTATTCACAGCACGCGCAAGAGTAACTAAAAAAAAATAACTTATCAAGTCAAACGAGTAACATGTAACATCAATTTGTATCTGACCCAGACAGTGTTTTAAATGCCAATACCCACGCGCCCAATTTAAAAAACGCAATGTAAAGTAGTTTGCCGTGTGGTGCCGGCCGCGAATAGCACCACCCCATTTCTACCCGTGGATGTCGTAGAAAGCGACAGAGGGATATTGACCAGAGGATTGGAAGCAGCGTCCTTCTGAGCACCGTAACACCTACTGAGATCGCCAACATGCATCGGCCAAGCATGACAAATTTGGCTGAACCCCCCCTTGTGGGAGACCAATGTCCAACAGTGGGCGTCTTATGATTGACATGATGATGATGATAAATGTAAAGTATTAAAGAAAGGCATTTATTAAGGCCCGTGGATAAAATACACCAATTACACAAACAAGTCAAATTCTCCATGTCTCCATCTTATTAAGCGTCTTCCAATTTTCGTCCACATCCAATCCGCCTTGAGCGCACGTGGTGATCAATACTCCTGTATTCTCTGTATGAGAAGAGGACTTTGTCTCTGCAGTGTGACAATTATAGGCTGGTATTATAATAATGAACCGGAAAATACCGGAATAATAATAGGGTATTCTACCAAAAAAATCTAATTAGTCCGTCAGATAGATTTCCAAAAAATATTGGACACGTGTTTTTTCTTTTTTCACGTAAACAAAAAAATGAAGACGATACAGTGCGTCGAAAACTCGTGTGACATCACTATGTCAGTACACTTTTACTGGCGAAGTGACGTCACAATAAACCCCCACTCATGATCTTTGATGCGTTTTATCTTCGTCAGTTTTTATTGATTTGATAAAACAAAAAATACGTATCCAATATTTTCCGATAATCTAACTGACGAACTAATTAGTTTTTTTTGGTAAAATACCCTATTCCGATTTCTACTTTTTTAAAGTCATTCCACGCAGCACTTGTTGATTCAAGCTCTCCTGCTGCATCAAACATTCGTCTACTCGAGTGACTGTAGCTTCTTCGGAACATTTGACCGACCCAATGCTACCTCTGGGTTCTGGGTTCTCTGACACAGCTAGGATTCTCCGGTTCTTACCCGCCCATTTCCAGAAAATTTCCTAATGAATTTTGATTACTTTTATGCGTAAATAATGTGTCATCTTAATTGATTACCTATTTAATTTATTAATCGTACATACTACGTCAGTTGAACGCGTGCCAGGATTGTCATGTCCTGTTAAAAATTGTTTTTTTTTTATAGCTAGTAACGTTTATGTAATGCGATGAATTATTTATTAATTTATGAAATTAATCGCCCTGAATTTTAATGAAGTTGGTTTCGCTTTTTGCGTCTGCGTTTAATTATCTCTAAGTAATTTAATATGGTGATTTTAAATAAATAATATCTGTCTCAACTTATGAAACATAACTTAAGTTTAATGATTAGTAGAGTAATACCCCTTCTCAGTTAAGTTTGAATGTAAACAGCTCAAATATTTCTTTTCAACTTCAAGTCGGTCCAATTATACTTTTGTAGTAAAAGAAATTGAATTTACTTTCAACATCTAACACGTATCTAAGACAACAATAATTTAGAACAATCTCGAGACAATAAAAGCATATACAGTCATCGAACGAACGTTTCTATATCGTTCACTTAATTGACCGCAGGAATTTTTTACTGACACGTTATCATTTTAAATTACACCGTAACTCGTTTCAGTTAAGGTCTATAATCATAGAATGTGTTGGTGGGTTTTCCTCGAGAACCGAAGGTGAGCGAGGGTTGGCTGTGCGTCACAGACACAGATGCAGTGAACATTGACCAACCCTTCGATTCGTTGAAAATGTTGAAATCAAGCAAGTGTGTCAACCTTGCCTTAATTAATTTGCGTTTATTGTGTAAATTCTTGTTAATGTAATGTATGAGTGTCCGTTGGCTATTTTATTTTGTGTCCTGCCAAGGCAATTATTATAATAATATAAATTCATGAATTAAGTAAAATGGCGTGAATTCCTTGGGTAAGACAACAATTTTTGGCTCTGAGGACCACCAATAATGTTATTATGTTGCCTGCCCTGATTGGCCTAATGAATCCCAACTAAATTGTGCACCTACTAAAACCTTAACGAATGCAAGTAGGTACGTAGTACTAAATAAAATCAAAAATGTGGTAATCATAAATATTGTGGTAACTAGGCGCTTTAAGCATTGGTAAAGTTTAAAGTGCAAAAAGGCTATTAATTCTCATCAAAATGTAAAAAAGAAAAAGATAAGAAATGAAATCATTTTTTGTTTTTTTTAGTGACGTGCTGTTTACTAATCTGGCAAGTGACTAATCGTAAAATTACCACATCAAATAAAAAAAAAAAACAAAAAACCAGATCGACATTTTAAAATATTCGCAAAAATGACTTAAAAAATCCCCTTTGGTTAATTTAAGAACGAGTCTGTACTAAATAAATTTTTGAGCTACTTGTCTCAAACTGATTTATTTAATTATTAGTTAGATTTACGGGTGTTCCAATCTAATTGTATAATTCTATTGAAAAATCAAACACCCTATCTCAACATCCAACTTCTTTTTGGTCCTAGAGGTTTTCAAAAGCCATTCCTATGATCCGCGGTTATTGGAAAATGGCCCGTATTCTGAATTCAAAAACGAGTGATTCTTAATTCAAAAATACTTCCGTAGAGACAGAGTCCGTTGAATGATTTAAAAAAAATCCATTTGCAAGTCATGAACATTTGATCTAATGCCTACATAATGAAGCTGTTATTTTAAATAAGATGTTTAACTAAAAATAAATGTATAATTCGTGCGTATAAGTTAACAGAGTGTAGCAAAAGAAAGGCTGTAGTAAGTTTTAGCATGTGATAGCCCAACAATTATTAAAAATATTTTATGCAATGGCAAACTTTCAACAATTTATTACGTGTACACGAAGAAACTTCAGGAGTTTCATTCAAACTGTGCCATCACACGCTAACAATGAAATTTGTTTTATATGGACTAAATAAAGGTGTATACATCTTTTACTGGTAGTACTAGAATCTAGATCAAGGCACAATTTCTTTACTTAACTTTCCGTGTTAGCATGGAAACAAATCTTGCAAGCGAAATTTTAACCACTTCCTCTAAATTTAAGACTTTGAAATTCTGCATGCATGTTCAGTTCTCATGACAATATACCAAAATTATAAAAAAAACCGATGGTGCAACCAGATATGTCTCCTCGCGAGAGAACTCTTTAATTAACAGTTCGTAGCAATACAAAACTTTGTACAGTTTTGATAGCAAACATTTTAAGAGAAATATAAAAAGAGGAACTGGAAATTTCTTGCCGCCATGCCGTTCTTTTGCTTTGTAATGGGGATGTGAAACCCGTGTTATAAGCATGACGTAACAGAATTACCACAACATTCATATAAAACCTAAAAAACTTTTACGCCGTCTGTAAAGTAACTAGAAACTCACGCAAGGTAAAAAGTATGCGCAAAAACAACATTAATGTGGTCTAAAAAACGTGTTTATTTTTATTTTTAAATGCAAATTCATGCGGCTACGCTATTTTCGTACTACCACGTTGTTTCTAATCTTGGCTCGTCAACAAACGAAAACTTGTTCTGAACTAAAAACGTCCTCCTTAAAAAAATCTTATAAACTTTATAGAAAGCAAATATGAGCGGTTTTTGAATGATTTTCTCTTTTTGAAACGCATAACAGAGCGCTGTAATCACCGAGATTAGGCTGTCGAATATTTTTAGAATGAGATAAAAAAAATAATTGTTATTGTAGCAAAACATGGTAGCGGAACGGGGTTAACGCGAATTTAAATCGCGCGGTTTTAAGATTTATTTTGGACTAGCTGATCCGACAGACGTTGTCCTGTCAATCGCTTTTTCAAGACCAAAATTAGCGAAATCGGTCCAGCCATTCTCGAGTTCTAGACTAACGAACAACGATTCATTTTTATTATATAGATAATTGAGAATGCCTTTAGTTTCGGAACACGAACTAAACAAATGAACTGAAAATTATAGTTTAGTTGCTGGCAATGTCTTTTGGTGAAATCATTCAGCCATTCGTTGAAACATACTTCTAAAAAATGTTCCTGCGTTAAATTCGTTTATGTTTCTTTTTAATTTAATAAAAGTAATTAGTCTCTGAACAATATTCCTGCTGTTTTATCATTATTTCATTTATTATTTCACCGTTCTTGCTTCTTTTACTAAATTCGTCAAAACAGCCGAAGAATCTTTTTACCCATGACGGAATGGTGGTGTATGTGTTTAGGTTAGGAGGTTGTTCGTTTGTTATTGACGAATGTTGCCAGTTTTAAACGATTTCAAAAAAGGAAGTTTCTTATTTCAATTGTTTTTTTTTTAATGTTTGTTACCTCAGAACTCCGTCATTTATAAACCAATTTGGAAAATAATCTATAAGTTACCGTTTCTTTATTGATTTGAATGATTAGATGTAGGCACTAAAAGCAAAAAATAAAAAAAAATATCCAAAAAAGATAACAGTCTTCAAAATCTACTAAAAATAACCTCAACAAAACAACAAACAGAAATAAAACCGCCGAAATTAAAGTTAAAAAAATCTGTTTTGTAAATAGTTTTTAAAGAGAACATTCGCAAGGAAAATATTATTTAACGAAATGTACTTTCAAAAGGACATAATACCAGTTATCTATTAGTTATTGGGTTATAATGTGATCATTGTTAGTTTGCATTTCAATGATAAGATTACAATTGTTGACAGTCGTCCGTTGAGTGTTGGTAATTATCTTTATCTACTTCTAGCAATTGTATTAAAACCTACGACACGACACGCCTTGGTTTCGCACGGCATCACATTTTTTTATTGAGATTTTCCTATAAAAAAACCATTCAAAGGGGTATGCCCATCGGCCATACAAAAAAATGCCTGAAATGAACAACAATGAAATATACGCCAAATTGTACTACATATCGTAGGAAATCTATTACAATTTCAATAATTATCATAAAAGTGGGCAGAAGCTTACAATTGTTTTTCTAAAATATAGGTTAAGCCAAGATTAACTATTAATATGCATTAATTAAACATCAAATTAGCATTTTAATGTTTTATTCATCATTAAAAACAACTAATATATCATCTAGAAACTATACAGGAGGATAGATATAATAAAACATAATTTAATTGTTGCTCATCAGTGCGTTCAATAGGCAAAAATACTAGGGAATCTCAATACTTACAGCTTGTGACGTTATGCCTGTCATTTTGCACCGATAAGACTTTACGCCTTATTCTTTCAATATCGAGCTAGTTGATTAACACAGTGTAGGTTTCTAACCACATTTAGAGCAGGTTCAGGTCCGTGTTCAAAAAACCTAGTCAGTCAAAAAACCTAATCAAAGTCCGAGTTAAAAAATTGGTATCATGTGCAGAAGTAAAATCTAAATCGTTAGAAACGGCCTAAGTCCTCGTAAAATAATTATCATAAAAGCAATTTGAACGTAATACAAGTCACAAGTTACATAAAACCATGAAGTAAACAATCAAAACAATGAAATGCAGTAATGTCAAACTGTCAATTAGGCAAAGGAGTGATTCATACAGCCTACGATACGCTTTCTATTTTGAAAATAATTTGAATTAAATTAATATTGACAAGCACATATTATTTTAATTCGATTTACGGTGCTTATAGCTCGAATTATATTAAATTAATGATAAATATGCATTCACTCTATAAAATAGTTAGTGATAGATTATTTGAAGAGGCTGAATGACATTTACTCGTGCCCAATAAACACTGACATTTTATATAAAAATAAGAATGAATTAGACGGATATCAAGTTAAATATTGTAAAAATTGTTATATTTTCACCCTACCTAAACAAACTTGAGAATTATTTTATTATACATATTTTATTCCAACTAAAATTATGGACTATTAGTAATTTCTGTACATTTCAGGCATTTTTCGGCATTCCCCTTTCCGTCTTACCAAAAAAAACTTTCAAACTAGCCTTTTATTTAGATACATAAATATTCTCATTTCAAAGATGACCTCATTAGCGTAACTTGCTATTTCATTTATTTAAATTATCGAAGTGCGTGATTGATGGGTAACGGAATCCTAAAGGAAATGTATAGGAGTAATGGGGAATTGAAGTAGGAACCACGAATTAGCCGGATAACATATTTGACTAAAGCAAAATTTCTCCTAACTTTCAAACTTTGATAAGCCACCATTCCTTGCACGAATGGTGTTGGGTACATATTTGGGTAATATCCATATAATTTGAGGTAGAGGTAGCGGACAAAACACTTCTGAACCTGTTCAATAAGCAGGGTGTAGAATTTTTCATGAGGGCTCCAGATTGAACTATTGGTTTCTAGTAAACTGCGGACGTATGCATGATGATGTGCGTTGTAGTATAAGCGTATAAAAACAATAATTGTATTGTAATGGTAATTTAAATCGGATAAAACTTATTATTCTTTGGCCTCCCAATCACGATCATGACGTCAATCGTTATCAATTTAATATGATACTCAGGGAAATATGATCTTCGTTCCTTCGTTCACGTAATAGTGTCTATATGCCTCCTCATTTAGATCATGTAAGCGGAGGGAGCGGGGCCCCTGTCTTACAGGATTTCCTAGTTTAGGGGTCAAGATCACACAGTTGTTATGTTGTCCAGATAACTAGAAATCAACGCATTATTTCCTTTATTTCCATACTAGCGACTCGCCCGGGCTTCTCACGGATGTAGCATACTATACATATGTTTAAACCTTCCTCTTGAATTGATGAACGCCGCATTAAAATCCGTTGCATAGGTAGTTTTAAAGACCTCGTACAGACGGCGGGAGCGACTCTTAAATTTTATACAAAAATTAAAAATATGTAAAATTAGCTGACCCGACAGACGTTGTCATGTCCCTATCTACCTATTTACCTACCCTACACCTATACCTACTCTACACCTACCCTACACCACAAAAAAAAAGTAAAAAAAAAAGTATCCTATGTCCGTCTCCTGGTTAACACGACTTTCTTTTATATATATAGATTGTAGCCCACCTTTAACGGAAACAAGGTCAGGGTTCCAAAGAGAGAAACCTAACAATACCGACCATGCCCAGAAGTTATGCCTTCCGAATCAAGTCCTTTGCATTATTATTATTTATAAATAAACGCATTTTTAAAGTTATAAATAATCGAAGGTTAGTTTCTTTTGCTCTGTCGAGGTCTCTTAAAACGTTTATTAATGCAGGTTAAGCAAGCTTGTTTGTTAAAAATAGTGTTAATAATTAGCGGGGAATTCGCATGACGTGGTGAGAGGCGATCGCGGCCTGTCCAACGTCATTAGGTTCAACGCACTCTCGATATGTCGTCGCAATCGATTAAATAAACAAGCGAGTCTGCAACAAATCGAATAAAATATTGCATGGCCAGCACTGTTACTGCTTTGCTGGTTGTTATTTTTATATCAATAATGCCGTTTTAAGCCCTTATTACACTTGGCTAAATTAAGTCGGTCAAAGTCAAAGCATTTATTTCAATTAAACCATTACAGGCACATTTGAATTGTCAAAGAGTCAGTTAGCCAGAAAAATGAAGCTAGTTGCTCGTTCCAAAACGTAGCGTAGGTCTCTATGGAGAAGAACGAGCAAGAAACTCCACGGACACTCTTTTAAATATTTTTTTTACAAAATACTGATTACATTATTCACGTTGCTTCTATATGTGAAAACAATGCAGGTAAAGACCAATACAATGCATTAAAAAAAAGAATCAGGATAAAAAGAGATAAGATAAGGAGAAATTCAGTCGCTACTGAATTCAGTTACGACTTACTTACTGAATGCGATTACACTTTACTGAATTCAGTAGCGACTGAATTTAGTCGACTTAATTTAGCCAAGTGTAATAAGGGCTTTAGAAAAGTTTCTTTGCCATTTTTTTTACGACTTTTTTATGTTTTCCTGAAGCCGTCTTATCAAACACCAACCACAGGATGTTTACCCGATAATCAAATTCTTGTAAACCACTAGCTTTTACCCGTTACTTCATTCGCGTGAATTTTTTTAAGGATCCCTAATTTTTGAAAACAAAATATAACCTACACTTAGGAATAACGTAGCTTCTGATTAACGAAAGAACTTTCAAAATCGGACCTATAGTTCTGGAGATTAGCGAGTTCAAACCACCCCATTCTTACCTGTGGGTGTCGTAGAAGACAACAGAGGGATATTGACCAGAGGATGGGCAGCAGCGTCCTTCTGAGTACCATAACGCCAACATTCATCGGCCAAGCATGGCGATTACTGCCGACCTCCCACTTGGGGGAGACCTATGCCCAACAGTAAGATAAGATAAGATGCATTTATTTGTTTGAACATGTGTGATATATACATAGAAATGCACATAAGGATGTTTAGGAGTTAAATATCGAAAGGTTCAACATGTTTTGCCATATTCGGCGTACAAAATTAAGAAATTTGAAAATCATTAATATCACTCAAAAAATCATTAAAATTATTAAGAAATCATTTAAAATTAGGAAATCATTACATTATAGTCAACATTCAATCAATTCAAATTCATAAATACTGTCAATACAAAAATTTAGTCAAACAAAATAATTAAAACAATAAAATAATGAAACTAATTCAAATCATACTCATAATTAGTCATAGTAAAATAAAAAAATTATACATAATTCAAATCATAATCATTATAAATAACTTTTTCAAAATTTGTCATTCAAAAACTCTGTAACATTATAGTATCCCTTACCAACAGTAGGCGTTTAAAGGTTGACATGATGATAATGATGACGAAACAAAAAAATAAAGAAGCTTTATAAACTTTATTAAGCATAAGCTTTTGACTGATAGTTGATAACATAAAAAAAAGATGGAACCGATGCATCATGCACAAAGCCTTCCAAGTAATTAAACAACAACAAAAGGCACAACAACAGTAGCAATAGTAATTCACAGAATTGCTTACGGTCACTAGGCTAATGAAGCTATTGAACGTCGAAGCACGTTCTATTGTAAGCATTTTGCAGTATTCATTGCAGAGTGCGAATGGTGATGGCGGGATGGGTAGAGGGAGGCTAAAGAAGGGAGGGATTAATATTGTCATGAAATTATAAGGCTAATCTATTCTTAGGCCAAATAATCAGCATTGCCACACAAATACAACGTGGCAATGCTGCTAACCTGTTGGGCACGTGTCCCGTGACGCGACGTGGACGATTGTTTTGATGCTCTCCCCCTCCCTTTTTCTTGAAATTGTATATAATATTTTTATTTTAAACTTTGTAAATGTTACAAAGTGTAATGTGTTGGTTTGTGTGTCTTTGTTGTTGTGTTTTTACCTTTGTTTGTTTGTTTGTGTAGGGATATTGTCAAACCAATTTCACGAGGCTTAATTTCACAGGCTCGTTTCAGTGACGTTATAATTCCCCTGGATCCATCATGGTTAGGTTAGGTTAGAAGGCTAAGGCTAATTTTGGTGACTAGTCACCAAAATATATATACATATGTAGGATCAGAAGGAGCGAGGAGGAGTGCCGAGCGGTATGGTACATCGTCAGGACTATAGGCGTTCCCATTATCCCATTAGGGATAAACAAGACCTGTAAAAACAATTACACACTACATAAAGAAAACACAATACAAATGGTATTTAGTAACAAGAATAAAGTAAGTTAAAGGTACAGCAACAATACAGTTAATCGAACAGACCATTAAGGTCCCACAGTTCGTACAGTACAAATCAGTGTGCATACACTGAGTACTCAATAAATCATGTTTCGTTTTATTAGACAATAATTGATAGTAAAATCACATAAATTAACAATAAGAGACACAAATACACAAATTCAGTTAACTCCCACAATTGTGATTAATAAACTGTTAAGTTAAGCTGCTGCTGTTAAGCTGTTAAGTTTCAAAGAAATGGCAGAGGGAGAATAGAAGAAAAATCATAACAGGCTAAAGGAGTGCTGATCTGCAGTGGTGTTCTATAAAAATCTTCCTAAGTTTTTAATCAATCGACTCAAGCTCACTTTTTCTAAATCCACAGAGGAAGTTTTCTGAATTTACTGTTGCAGAAAAGACCGGCTGGTAAAGAAAACCAAACTACAGCTATAATAGACTAGACCTTGTAAGTTCGTGATCAGGTTAACACGCGCATAAGTAATAACTGAATAACAATGTTGACTTGTAATACTTATGCATAATGGTTAATATTACATGCAATATTTATTTAGCAAAGCTATTGTCGATAGTATGATACGTAGTACGATTAGTTGCTGTAACTATTGTATTGTCATCATCATTAGTATTCTGAGCCTTACCTTCTTACTATGTTCTTGGTGAAGAAAACGACGTGAGGATATCATCGTCATCATTTTAGCCGAAAGACGTCCACTGCTGGGCAAAGGCCTCCCCCAAGTGTCGCCACATTGACCGCGACTAGCATCCAGCGGATCCCCGTAACCTTTACCAGGTCATTGGTCCTCCTAGTGAGAGGCCTTCCAATGCAACATCTTCCGGTTCACGGTCGCCACTCCAGAACTTCTCGGCCCCATCGGCCATCCGTTCTGCGAGCAATGTGCCCTGCCCACTGCCACTTAAGTTTGTCAATTCTTCGGGCTACATCGGTAACCTTGGTTCCTCATTTCTGATTTTATCACGCAAGGAAACTCTGAGCATAGCCCTCTCCATTGCCCTTTGGGTGACTTTAAGCCTTCTGATGAGGCCTATTGTGAGCGACCACGTTTCGGTCCCGTATGTAGTAGGATATCTGGACTTATAATTAATGAAAGTCAGATATCGCCAATCCGGCTTGAACAACCGTGGTGATCAATGCATGTTTGTGCCTTCTCTGTATGAGAAGAGGCTTTAACCTTGCAATAGGATAATAATGGGCTATAATATTTTCTGAATACACATAAGAAAACAGCTACAGATCTACCAGACCACATTCATGATTCAACCCTAATCATTTACCTACCCATTGATATTACAATCATTAATCTTGTTACATCTTGTTAAAATTTTCCTTCTTGAATGAATACCTAAAATCCATCAACATTTCAAAAGGCTATTATTAAACTTCGATGATAATTTTGGTCATTTATCGTTTTTAACAATAGTTTTGCTTAATCATTATTGTGGTTCTGCCTGGTATTGTATGACATTCCCAAACTTTCGTGTGAATGTTTTTAGTATCATGGTGATTGAACAAAAACTTGGAACATCAAATTTTATGTGCATTACAGTTTTTGTGGAGCTAACCTTCCAAGTGATCAATCTGTGGTGCATTAACACCATTTAAATCTATATCGTTGCTTGCAAAATGAAAACGTTGAAAAATAATTCATGGAGATCAAGTTCGGGTTTTTTTTTGTTGGCTTGTTCTGTCCCACTCCTGGACAAAGATCTCCTTCCATGCCTTCCATCTTTCCCGGTCCTGTGCTTCATCGCTCCCAGTTTTGGAGGAATCCGTCCAGTTCGTCCCGCCATCTTCTTTGTGGGTGTTCTTACAGTAATTCAATTAAGACCGTGCACTTCTAGAAAAGTTTTAACATAGATAGTTCATCCATACCCACTCACCAATTCAAAACCTTCCCTTGAATTCAAACAGCTTGTAGAAATCAAACAATACTCAATACTGACACTGCTTGAGCGAAAACTCGTAAACTATACACATTCAAGTGAAGTGTAACAGGGGATCCAATTGCGAACTCTGAACATTCCCATTCTCATGAGAACCAAAGAGACAGTATGATAAAAAAAATGAGAGGTTTTAAACTTACAAAGGTAAGGTTACGAGATTGTAAACTTGTAAATGAAGATTAGAACCCCATACCGCATGCTAAATAATAGACTGACCTAACTAAAAAAAAAAATTTTTTAGGACACCGCTAAAATCGTTTTGGCAATCAGGACTTGCCTTACATAATCCATACTTATATACTTATAGTTATTATTATTATAAATGGGAAAGAAACTCTGTCTGTTACGATTTCACGATGAAACGACTGCACCGATTTTAATGAAATTTGGCATGAAAATAGCTTGAACCCCGGGGAAGGACATAGGCTACTTTTCAATCCGCGACTTTGTCTGCAACCACGATAACCGACATTCACGCGGACAAAGTCGCGGGCAAAAGCTAGTGATTTATAATGTTGATAGTCCATCTAGAAACTGTCTATAGAAAATAGAAAGATGAATGACGTCAAAACGCATCTTTTTGTTTGTCTAACTCATTTTGGACCTAAACAGTAATCGGCCAGATTATACGTGATGTAACAAATGATGCGAAAACGTGAAACGAGGTGAGAGGTGGGTAGTCTTTCGGTTTGGCTTTATTTAGCCTCGAAGTTCCGGTAACAGTAAGCTTTGGCCTCAACCGGATGGCGCCGGACAAATCAATAAACTTAACCGGTTCGATCTGGTTATACACTCTACGGTATTTAGGATACAAGCCGTAAATATTTGGGCTCATAAAAGTCGAGACCCAAAACAATCTGGAAAATTCTGGGTCAATGAAAATTAATGCTGTCGTTTGACTGCTCTTTAAGAGAAGTTATAAAATTGGGCAATGTTCTTAAAATAGACGGCGGCGGCGTCACCGATTTTTGGCAACCGCCACTTATAAGTCCATCGAATACTTAGTAGTCAAATGAAAGTACTTAGCAATGACCCTTCGTCCCATGTTAAGAACCTCTTATATATTTGATGAATAATTCACGAAAAACAGAGATCAAAAGTAGGTTAAAAAAGTAATTTGACGAAAAAGGTCGTCTATAATCTCTCCTTACTGTAATGTAAATAATAACATTTTTGTTTTGTCCTAATTTGAATAGTCCTTCCAAGCAATAATAAAAACATTTCTTCACACACCTACGCTCCTCTCCCAGATTTTGTTGTGATACAATCCTACGTTATTGCAATCAAGCCAACCGGGCACATGGGACGATCGATGTTTACAAACAGGCAATAATTACTTGGTTCTAAAAATAAGGTCGACATTATCTGGCTCGAGACACCCGGCAACAGGTTGCCGGGGGCAAGTAAACACTTGTAGGTCCTTGTGGCTTGTAGTTAAAGGTACCACGTGAAAGAACACTGGAGGGACTTGTCCTAAATAGAGAATAAAACCATTTTTGTGTTAAAACTGCGTGGGTCTGGCAGATAGAGCGACCGGGTTTAAATTTCTTTTGTTGCGAAAACCTGTATCTATCGCGTATATTGATGTAATAGATACAGGTCTTTTCGCTACTTATAATATTTCGATACTCCTAGTATAGCCAAAATGGTTGACTAATCCAGGACTGTTGTTTGTTTCTCAATTTAACATTTTCCCAATTTTCTTGTCCACAAATGGTAACCCTATGTGCATTTCCCCTTATTTCTCAAGTAATGGTCCCCACTTGATCTCCGTCGCAGGGCGGCGAAGGTCCGATTAACTTGGCGTGCCAATAATCTGGCCCTCACTTTGTCTAGATTGAATTCTAAAAGATTGGAGGAAAACGTCGGTTTGAAGGTTCAGTGAAACGTACTGTGAAATGTGCGGGATCGTTTCGACGATAGAGAATCTATTCATCAGTCCTTGCTGAATGGAACTTCGGTACATACTTAAAGGTCCAAAAGTCTATTACCTAGTTTAATGTATTTTCTTCATTAGCTTTTTGAATCTTTTTCGCAAAATTAATAATTATTGACATTGCAGAGCAAATCAAGTTAACGATACTTAATTTAAATATTGACTCTGTATTTAATATAATTATTATACTCATCTAATACAATAATTTAGAGTCTTGTTATTTATGAACAGTTAAATGCAAATGAGACATTCGAAGTCGAAATTCAAACAAGCGTAGTAAGTTGAAACGTTAAATGTGTTGTAGATTATCAATATTATCTGACAGATTGAATTTTAACTTGCAAATTATTGAATGAAATGTCAGTAGGCCCGTTCGATAGCCATATTAGCTTCCGACATGCTGCCATCATTCTCATTTTCTTAACACCTAAATCGGCTACTGATTTACGAAACGCAGTTACTTGACTGTTCTAGATGATGAAAGATTTTAAACAAATTCAGTGAACAGCAGATTGTCCCGTATTCAACTGGTACAGTTGATAAATTGAAATCCGTTACAATATTTTTACGATGAATGCTGTAATCGGTTTCATAAATGATAATGTCACTTTTATTGTAATTGAGACAATAACTGTAGAAGACTTTCTGATAACGAATCATGGTAACATGACTGAATCAGGAGCTACGTTTAGAATAGTAGTAAATTCTGATGCTTGACAAACACCACTTACAAGTCAAATGATCTGCAAACTGCACGCTTATCTTACAGCTTATCAATACCTAGAATCAATTAAATCCAATGATGCATGTAAATTGTAAATATAGGAAACTGTTAGTGTCCGATCAGCTGTTTTTCAAGGTTAGCTTGAAGTTAATCTTTGTCATTACCCTATGCATTTCCGCACTAGAGTCTTCCCGGAGATGTTATCACTTGGTATCCAGCATCAATGCTGGTCTGCCTTGCATACTATTTTCAAAGGCTTGACAGATAAAATTGACCGTAACGTTTTGTTAGGCACCCCATAACCAAACCATTTCAAGTTCTATTTACAGCATTATCATCCTATCAAATATTTCTTGCTTCGGAAGTTCCTGTGACAAGGTGACACAATCTTGTCCGCTGTTTTAGAATGTTTATTAACCAGACAATACCTAAATTCATTAATTTTATTATAAACAATTCTGATTCCTCTCTAAGTTCCGGTTCATTCCGAGAAAACGGGTGCTGTCAAAATGCGACCAGATTTTGTATAGCAATATACTGCTGTGACGTAGCTTATTTACCGACTAAATGAATTTATTGATTTCAAAGCAACTAAAAATCTAATTTTACAGTTAATTGAAGGTCTCTAGTTAAAGAAGAAGAAGAAAAAGTGTTTTACAGTTTTATGTGCTAAAATTGTCTACACTAGTATTCTTCAATTTGAATAGTACTCTCGCATTATCCAAAAGACCTTCTATGTCCGTCGATCTTGAATGTTTATATGTTCACACGAAGGTTCACACACTCGGTCTCCGCTGTTCATTTGCACGTGTCACTTTTGTTTTACGATCCGACCTCGTATTGTAGTCTAGTGCTGGGCTGCTTTTAGTATTGTTGTTTATTTTTGAGAAAAAGGCAGTGTCGTTGTTACTTTTACAAAAGGTCGTGATCAATCATTCAATGACTGTCAAATGTTTGTCTATGGAGTATCCGTCTATCATCACTATGAAAATCTACTTTGATCATCTACCATTTGTTCCGTCACATAAATAGCTAACATCACTCGGAAAGCTGTCACGCTGAAGTGGAATTGGTCTGGAGCTGGATACATCTGCCGTATGTCAGACGATGATTGGCCCAAACGCATGCCCCTATAGGTTCCTCTACATCGCGGCAGGCCCAGGCGGAGATGGTGAAATGATCTCGACTCCTTCTACAAAGACTGGTCCCAAATAGCCCTTGATAGAGGAAAGTGGAATGAATGATGATGATTTTTTTATATTGTTTTGAATGAAGGAAAGTAGAGAAGAGTTTTTCCTGTCTATAGTGGGAAAATTCAGGCTGTTATGAAGTCTACAAAAAAATCTTAAATCTTTCAAATGAAAAACTAGATTATTACAACTTGTCATCAACGCAGACGACCCACGGACTACCAAAGTTAAAATGAGAGATATCAGATGATGTTCAATACACGGAATAAAAACTCTTTCTAAGCAGTTCTCGCAATAACACGATTTCCCACTCAACACATGTTTATAAACCGCAAAGTAAACTGCTCTTAGAAACAATAATTAGATTAATTGATTTGCCGGTAATGTCTTCATTAACGTTGATGTATGGCGACGCTTGCATCAACAGGTCTGCTTGTGTGTACGACATAGGTATTACAGTACTATAGACTGTGTTATTCTTCGTTGCTACTTAGCTCATAAAAAGGATCACTCATGTGAGGAACTGACTGTCTCCTGATTAAAGTAATTGGTTTGTAGTCTTGACTTGACAACGGTGGGTTAAAGAATGAACAAGATGGAATACTTTTGAATAGAAATCTGGGAATCTAAATTTGGAAAAATTGTTTTGAAAGAAGAAGTGAATGATAGCGTGACGGTGGACAGGGAGAACGGAAAAAGATACGTGTTGCACCGACGCCACGAATAAGGAGGAAGATCATTTTTACCTTAGATGAATACATATCATAAAAGAAAAAACAAATGAGTGTGAAGATACTCACGAAAATATTGATGTGTAAACAGTAGAGCTATTCTGTTATAATATCCCTCGGTGAACATCTAGGTGAAGTGAGCTGTCATCAGTCCCGATGCTAGGCATTGACAAAGCAGACGGACGGATGACAGTTCACTTCACGTAGGTGTTCACCGAGGGAGATTGTAACAGAATTGTATAGACCTACAGGTAAGCTCATATCCTCGTATCAGTATCAGTCTCACACACACATGAACAACAAGTCTTATGATGACGTCATCTGATGCTTACGCGTCTGACCCTCGAATTCCCAGTCCGAATACCCCCGGTTTTTCTAACGAAAAATTAATGTGACATATGGTCAAACGCTCGTAACCTGCTGTGATTGGTTGTTGATAATTCAGACAGCCAATCATAGCACCTTCGAAACACCAGCAGTGAGGTGACTGTACAAAGTTCGGCTCAAGTGAATTGGGAATAACCACGGTATTGGGAAAAACTTATGTTCAAAGTCCAGCCACATTCGAGGTAGGGTAGATGACCCCATTAAACATAGGAAGGCCGATGGCTGTTTCCTAGAAACCAATCCAACATATTATGTTGAACAGTATATACAAAAGCACCTAGCAAAGGGAAAACCCAATATATTTATTGTTTTATATAAACTATAAAGTGCGTAATTTATTTAGTACATTATTAATATTAAAAATCTTGCGGTTACCACATGTTTGTTACTACTTGATAATGGACATGTTTTGGTCAAAATAATTAGTTTCCAGAACTAATAATGATTGAGTCTGAATAATAATTAAATGCGATGTTTCCGCAATGCGTTGACGAGAATGTAATTAAATCAGAATGTAGTATTTATTTGTATTAGTAAACTAGCGACTCGACCCGGCTTCGCATGGGCCTATTAGTCTCCCTCGATAAATGGACTACCCATCAGAGAAATAATTTTTCAATTCGAACCAGTAGATCCTGAGATTAGCGCGTTCAACCAAACAAACAAACTCTTCAGCTTTATAATATTTGTATAGATAATTTAAGGAAATGAAAACGGTTCTATTTTCATTATAAAAAACAAATTCTTGCAAAATTGAATATGAACCTTATTTTTGCAATAAAGTTGAAAATCTATCAAAGAAATTTGACAGATTGTTGTAGCTTAATGTGCTGGACTCTATACCATGATTCATGGCAGGATCTGTAAAAAAAAATAAAGATGTTCAGAGCAGTTGAAATTCTAATTCTTATACTCTTGGGTACCTAAGGAGTATCTTGAGGCATTTACAATATTTTTAAAACCCCGCATAAAAAAAAGTGAATAGTTCAACGAATAGCTCATTATTTCAGAACGAAACGACGACTGACAGTAACAGTGACACTGACAGCCGCCGTTTCGCAGTTCTTACACTGAAATTGCATCGTTTTATGGGAAATAATCTCACAAATAGGTAATGATTCTTTTTTTCCACACGTTTGTCACATCACTTATCTGCCAATTTCATAGATCCGTTAACGTCGCTTGTCACTTTCTTTCTTTTTGGGCATCGAAATGAAACGAAAAAGTGTTATTTTAATTACGGGGGTTTAAAAATATGGCAAGTATATCAATCTACTCCTGGTAATATATTCTCCACATTGAAAAATATTTTGAACTCTCTAAATGGTTTATATTGTTCATACAAATGCATGAATGGATCTCGCCATGATACTTTACAACTCTCTAATAGCTTAAAGCTCATACATACGAATGAAAGAATACACGTGCTTCAGTAATGTTGTTTATCTCACATAGTATGTCAAATCAAAACGTTTCACATGCATTTTGGTCAGCCAGTGCGTCAAGAAGAGGAAATTCTCCTTTCACCGCCACTCGGCCAGTTCCAACGCGGTCAGCGCACGCGCATCTACAAACGGTTTTATATCTTCTGTCTTTAGTATTTGGTTGGTTATTATTTGGCATGCTCCAAGATGGTCATTAGCTCATGATATGGTCACTGGAGACCATATTTAGATATGCGAGTTAATTAGGCTAATTAAACTGTTTGGAACCGAATATGCAACGCTGACTTAACTCTGTATCTTGGAATTTTTATGGAATTTATATTCTAGTTTCCATAGATTTAGTAAAGTATCTGACTTCCTGATTCTAGTTTTGTCTATGTATCTACGTATGTATGAGGAGACGGCATTAAATGCATGAATCTTTCAAAAACCGTAGCAAATTAATACAATTTAAAGAGATGTGTAGTGCACACAAAATTCACTTACATAAAAAAAAAACTAAAACTTGGTTGGCCTAACTAAAATTCGGTCTAGCGAGTCATATTAATAATTTTTAAAAGGGTCGCCGTTATAGTAATATAAATAAGGAGGACTTATACCTATAAAAAAAAACAACGGTATAATAGGGTTACTTTTTGCCGATACTACACAAATACTTAAAACAATTTAGTCAACTCTCTGAGTACAACACTAGCCACGCCCCCGGCTCGGTGGGGAGGTCCGGCCGATTGCGACAGTGTAGGAAAATCTTAGAAATCTAGGACTTAGGGCGCGTATTCGATTTAGCGCAACTCAAAATCTAAACGATTGCTAGAACGGCGTAGCAGCATTGACACACACTAGTACAATACAATGGTCTGTTTGTGTGCATCAGAAAAAAAAATATGCACGAAATAAGCACGAATCATTGAAATTGATCGGCAAACGACAGCGCGCGATGTTTTACAGTCGTTTTTAAAATAATTGTCTAAAATAAATGAGCTCGTATAACGGACTGAAAAATATTCTGTATATTAAGCATAACATTTACTTTCATAAAATAAATATATCAGTTATGTTTTTATTCAAATACTGGTGAAAAAAATTGTCAAAGTGAACCGATTTTCTACTTTTTCAACATTGTTTTTTAATACATAATAGTAATATTTTCGTAATTTTGGCTCTGTTACTGTCTTTATGACAATATATACAGATATACTGTTGGAAAAACGCATAAAACCAAATATTTTGGCATATTGTAATGGTTGTATTCGTCCTGAAAGTTAACTCTGACGTCTATTTTCGTAAAACGATATGAAAGAATTGTCTTCGCTTTAAAAAACCATAATTAAAAATTATACTTTTACTCTGTAGCTGTCTAAATCAAGACTTAATCTTTCTAAAATTGTAAATTGTCTTTAAATAATCTGCTCACATAATTACGATATTGCTCTGGGCAAAACGCAAAACATGAAGTTTTGGTAGTCTTAAGTAGAAATATCTTTTATGAGACATGATTGAACTACGCTTGCCGCGGTCAGTTTGAGGCTGGGTGACCATCCATTTCATACCGACACCCCCCGTGCCTCAGAAAGCACGTAAAACTGTCGGTCCCGGCTGTCATACGTAGATCGTTATGGGTTGTCAGAAGCCAGACTCTGGCAACCAGTGTTACCAAGAATAGTATCGTGTTACCCAGTAACTAGGTTGTGGAGGTCAGATAGGCTGTCGCTGCATGTAAAACATTGGTATTCAGCTGTATCTGATCAGACTGGGAGCTGACCCCAATATAAATGAGAAAAGGCTAGGCAGATGGGATGGTCATGATTATCAGAGCTGTTCAGAACTACCTACACTGAAAGGCTGCGTTGATTGATTAATTGCAAGCGATTCTATGCCAAGATATCGAAAGAAAATCCGTTAACAAACTTGAGAATTAAACCGTAAAATGTTTGACTTACAAGTGCCTTAAAATGTTGTATCCACTTAAAACCAATTTTAAAACTTCTTCAATGTAAGTAGGGCTTAATTTTAAGTATTTTAAAATGCATACGTCGTTACATTACCTATCGAGATTCTCGAAAATATTAACTTTTCTTGCTTTCGTTGTATCCAGAATCATGTTGAATTACGCGTTGCGTCAAAATTTCCACGTAAATAAATTCTTTTGCACAAACTTGTACTACTGTATTGAGAGCATCGTGTAGGTAGTAGAGGGGGGGCACTTGCGTCACGAGACGATCTGGGGCGACGGCAAATTGCCGCGTGCGATTGTTGAACTCGGACTGTATGCTATACACTCGTGGGGCTATATATCTGATAGTATGCACCGCGCCCTCGCACATTTGATTACTTAGGTTTTTTTTGTAATGTTATGTCTAGGTTTTGTTGATAGGTCTTGGATGTTTAGAAATTGGACTCGTTTTCAGCTTAAACGCTCCATTACTGCCTGTTTCTTAAAAACGGGACGGCATTTGGAACTGAAAAAAAAACCTTCTCAAATCCTGAATGCGAAAGGTACTTTCATTTTGACGACACGGTTGGCGCAGTGGCTGAGCGAGCGACTGCTGCGCAGCGTGTTGCGGGTTCGATTCCCGCCCAGGGTAAACATTTGTGTGATGAGCACTTGTGTTTGCCTTGTGTCTGGGTGTTGTTTATCTATAATATATGTATTTATTAAAAAAAAAAATGCATTTGTGTATGTATATCAGCAGTCTGACACCCATAGTACAGAGTCTCCCTAGTTTGGGGTCAGATGGCCGTGTGTGAAAATGTCCCCACATATTATTATTTATTCTGACATGCTATTTTGTGACGAGTCAGTCAAAACCGCAAGTTAATACGACCATAAAAACAAGAAAAGTTAGTTGCTTCCTCGGTCATAACTTTAGACACGAGAGATACGATATATTGCAATTGATAATGACTAGAAAACTTGCGGCAAACGTGGAGTTGCACTCGGAAAAAGTCCTGCCTACGAAATATTCGAGAGTGGAAAGGAGTCACGATTGCCGTGAAGTTGTTTCACCTTGTTAGGGACTAGGAGAAATTTTCAACGCTGGTGTCCAACCTTCAGTAATTGGAGCGGAACGAAAAAAAGATGAAGAAGTTATGACACCGTACCTACTTCCCTATAGTTGCCTGATCATTATGTCGACCTTTAGACGCCTACTGCTTGGCATAGGTGGCCCAAGCTGCCTGGCCGTTGCATGTTGGCGATCGCAGTAGGTGTTATGGTACTCAGAAGAACACTGTTGCCCATCCTCTGCTTAATATGCCTCAGTCGCCTTTTACGACACCCACGGGTAGAAAGGGGTGGTGCTATTCGCGACCGGCACCACGGCATACTTGCCTATGTTTTGTAAAAGCTTAAATTAACCCAACAATAATGAAATACCCAATCAGTTTCACAAGAAACATTGATACCCCAAATTATCTTTGCAAATAGATATCTAATGATGTCAAATGGTTATCTCTTTATTGTAATTCTTGCTAACTTGAACAGAAGCAGTGAAAACAAGATACAAATAATATAAGTACGTACCGATATACGCGATTAAATACGACGAGTCCTACACATTACACATTGACTTTTCTTTTTAATAACATATATCCACATCTAGACCAAATAACACAAAAGTCTGTCAAATGTTACTTGTTATGCGACGAAAAATAAATAAAGATTCGCGAATAGCTCTTTTCTCTGAATCTATGGCTGCAATGAAGTAAAATTTGTTGATCTTCCATACTTATGAGCTTAGAAGCGATGTAAACTAAAGTGTTAGATACCTTCTTAAACCTCCTGCTTTTTAACCGACTTCAAAAAGGAGGAGGTTTAAATTCGATTGTTATTTTTTATCCTAATTTGTTACGGGTCGAGTAATCATAAATAACTGTTTCTTCCATAATTCCATCCATCTCTCAACAGATTCATAATTAAATTAATTGTAGCCATTTCTTTCAATACAAAAATAAGTACATATCTATTATGAAAAAAAAAACAACGCATCATATTACGCATGTATTGTATGCATGTATATGTTTTCCTTGTCCGCACTATTTGTACTGACAATCAGCTGTTTATTATGTTCCCTTATCGCACTTATGTTTTTACACTGTAACATTCGTTTTGTAGTAAATAAATACTGTTTATAGGCTACCGGATATTTGAATCGATTCCTTTTTGTTACTTTTTTCTGAACTATCCGCGTTGGGATTTCGTTATTTTATGAAAAGTAATGTATAAAGAAAATCCCTTTTTCATGAAATATATTTTTCTTGCATTCTTAAACAAAGAAAAATGCGTATTGTGCAACCATTTACAACATTAAAAAAAATACAAAAAAAAAGTAATAATATCCAACCAAGACCAATGTAGACCAATTCCTTTTTTTTTTGAGCTTTAACACACGACCTTTTCAGTTGCGTGAACAGTTGATATTTACTTTCGATTCCATTCCATGACTTCATGAGTTTCAAACAATGCCAAATGCATGAGTTTGGTTGCAAAAAACAGGTTCAGGAATGGCTGCTTGGGCTTAAATATGCTGAAACGGAAAATCTTTTATCATTCAACTATTAAAGTATTCATCACTACTTACACTCTATGCATACTTACACTCATCACAAACACACTCACACTCATCACATACATACTTACACTCATTAATTACATATCCACACTCATATACACTCATCACATACTTTGTTACCTTTTAGTCATAAGTTTAATTATTAAACTGAAACCTTTGTACTTGCTAACTTATCTTATAAAATTCATATTATCTGTCGAAAGAGACTGGATCCTGCGACACAGGGTATCCTAGTGCGGGATCCAGTGTCATACCTAAGAATTGTTATACTTGTTTATGAATCAATAAAACTTTATTATTATTATTATTATGACAATGGAATGGCATAAGTTTTTAAACAACTTCACATTTAGCTAATTATGTAATTAATTAATATCAAGTCCCATCTGAGAAGCTCGTGGGTAAGTAAAAGCCGTAGTTATGGGTCGTTCGGTCATGATGGTTAAGCTACGCTTGCCGCGGTCGGTCTGTGGATGGGTGACCATCCATTACATACCGAGACCCCTCCG
Source organism: Charanyca ferruginea (assembly GCA_947361185.1). Taxonomy (NCBI): domain Eukaryota; kingdom Metazoa; phylum Arthropoda; class Insecta; order Lepidoptera; family Noctuidae; genus Charanyca; species Charanyca ferruginea. Next base: position 34,643,769 of record OX376057.1, read on the forward strand.
CTTCTCGGAAAGCACGTAAAGCCGTTGGTCCCGGCTGTCACTCGTTGATCTGTGACAGTTGGTATGGGTTGTCACAAGCCAGAAAGTGTCTCGGAAAGGACGTTAAGCTGTTGGTCCGGCTGTCATACGTAGATCTTTGGCAGTCGTTATGGGTTGTCACTAGCCAGAAAGTCTAACAACCAGTCTTACCAAGGGGTATCGTGTTACCCAGTAACTGGGTTGTGTAGATCATATAGGCAGTCGCTTCATGTAAAACACTGGTATTCAGCTGCACCCGCTTAGATGACAATGATCAAGTCCCATCTAACACGGAAAAAAATACTAGACAAATGATCGGACAATGCTCAATGTTCTGCAATTACTGTAACAACTCGCAGTACCCGCTACCCACACAACTTACCAAAGTCTAATTTTAGCTAAATAATTCCCCTTTTGTTAGACAACTTGGCTCCCAGTCAAATCCTTTTGGTTATGTCATGCTCCTACGTGTTCACATGTCAGTTTCTGATGAATAATTGTAAACAGCTCTATTGTAAATGTTTTGCCATTTTAAGATTTGGTTAAAGACTTTCTATTCTCATATAGAAATTTACATTTCACTTAACTGAAAACAGACTAAATTCTAAGTAATTAATCATACATTCGACATTCAGACTTTGCAATTATGATTAAAAAAAAAGCTTTTTACAAAAAAGACAACCGCCTTCAAAAACTAAAAAGTGAAAAATACACATTGACTTTAGTTTCGGAAGTCGGTGGCAATACAAAACAACAAACAGAACAAAGCCACTGAATTTCGAAACTAAAGTCAATGTGTGTTCTGTGCTAAAGTTATTTTTCACTTTTTAGTTTTTGAAGGCGGTTTTCTTTTTTGTAAAAAGCTTTTTTTTCAATCATAATTGCAAAGTTCTGCTTTTTAGTACCTCCTCATCCAAATCTATTAAGAAGAGATTGAAAGTTAACTACTACAAAGATTGATGAAACTAAAACGTCGTCTATGTACAATTTTTGGGTATTTGTTGATTTTTCAAAAAGTGCTGAATCAATTTCGATAAAATTTATATGGGACCACCCCTGAAATATACCCTATCCATAAAAAAAAATTCAAAATCGGTTTACGTTTGCCGGAGAAATCGCGTAACACATCGCGCACATACTTAATGCAAATTCAAGACTTATACGGTTTTCTCATGGATGCCATTGTCAGAACTGGACCAAATTAAAAATGGGACCACACGGAAAGCACTAGCTTTCAAATAAAAAAAGAATCATCAAAATCGGTTCACCCAGTCCGAAGAAATCAGGTAACATTGATAACCTCTTCCTTTTTTTTGAAGTCGGTTGACAATTTTATGAAAAAATGGTAGAGTGATTTACTGATTGATCTAAAGGGTATTCCGTCAAAATTACAATAGGTAAAACTCCACAAAACTACCCGCTCGGAGCGTAAATAGTGCGGTTCGATTTTAAGATTTTAGTTTACGTATTTGTTATAATATATGTTGTTATTTTAACTTTTTGTAATACTCAATTATTTATTTATTATTCAGAAAGCTTACAGTAAAGAACTATACAGACAATAACAGCAATAGGTGCTAACCATAGATATAAGAAATAACCATAGATATTTTATATTTCTATGGTTAGCACCATTAAACCGCATTAGCCATTTTTTTTAAACGCGCCGTCGACGCGCGTTTGAGGAAGGTGCTTCGTTAATTTATTAAAATAATAAAGATATACCTACTTAATAATAATTATAACAGCAGTGGGACAATAATAGACTGTTATTATTATTATTATTAAGTAGGTATATCTTTATTATTTTAATAAATTAACGAAGCACATTCCACAAACGCGCGTCGACGGCGCGTTTAAAAGACGTGGTGTGCATAGGCCTTAATATTAAACCGTTTGCAACGAGCAACTAGCTTCAACTTTCTCGCTGACTGACTCCTTGACAATCCAAAAGTGCCTGTAAATTGTTTATTTGAAATAAATGGGTTTGAGTTTGTCTTGTACTTAAGAACTGAGGTAAAATTTTAGGTAACATCAACATCGTTATAATTCTTTTAGATACTCTCTTGTATTGTACTACCAATGAATTCTGAATTGACTTAACGCCCCAAAGCAATAACATTGGCACTGTAAATAGTAAAAAAGCTGTCTCGGGCAGTTTACGACGTTTTTACTGCGTTTTGTCACTACGCCGGGCTATAAAAACTGCTCAACTTAATACTGTACAGTAGGGCAGTATTGTAAGAGAAAATTACGCGAAATGCGTCTTAAATTATGGTGTGAAATAAGGACTGACATGGTTTTTATCTGTGATTTTAAACTTAGGACGATTTTGAGTCTGAATTGGCTATCTTAAGTCCGATTCCTGGATGGAGCAAATATTTGTATGACCTTAAGGTACTCGTCGATGTTGTACGAATCTAATAGTTGTTTGTCTATGTGATTCTATATGTTTGATAACGCATCCACTAAATAAGAGAAATTTCTAGTGGGTCCAAGCTTATAAAAATAAAATCATCAATCTTTTAAATATTATTATGATTTATAGTCCTTCGAATAAATTTTGAATTTTCGTTACTACAAAAACTGTCAGAGATCAATTCTTTTTCCACAAATAAGTAATGTCACAAAATATAAAGGGTACAGAAGGACCGCTCCCGCCATCTTCAAAAATAATTACCTAAACTTGCCAGACTCACTAGGGCTGGTACTGTATTGACTCTAGGTTTTATTTGTGACAATATGAAATTTTATTGACACTGGTTGAAACTCTTTGCATTATTTTTATAACATTTTTTTTTCTGTTCGTCATGAAATGTCTCTCATTTATTCATTTAGACAAAACGTGACAGTTGAGACTGATGTCTGCTTGAAACTGCTTGAGATTGCCTATAAACGTAATGTAAATGTGTGCGTGAGTAAAATGGCGGTTTGTTCCGAGTGGTTTCTCTGCTCGGGCGCGCCGAAGCCTTACGTACTTTGTGGTAATGTTTTGTGAAATTCGCCCTTAGGCAAGTGTTGACCAATCTTCACATCACTGTAAAAGTTTATGAACATTATTTTATTCATACAGTCATCAGCTGCTTTTACCAACTTTGTTAAGGTCGGCTTCCAGTCTAACTGGGTGCAGCAGTGTTCTACATTGAGCGACTGCCTAACTGACGCACAACCGAGTTACTGGTTAACACGATACCCCTTAGTAAGACTGGTTGTCCTTTCTGCCTTCTGACTAACCATAAGGACTCAAAGATCAAATCTTGTCAAGTGACCCTTTAGACTTTTGTATCTTGCGTATCCCCTTAAGGGGCTATTTAACGACTTTTACAGATTTTAAACTGACAATCACGTCAAAATGTGCAGTGTAAATGATTTGAAAAAAATATATGTTAAACTAGAACATTCTCTTAATCATTTAGTAACTGAATATTATAATAATACTACTTTTATTTAATTTTTTCGACTAAACTTTAAGAGTTTTGGACGCAGAACGGACGCAGTCTGCGTCCAAAACTCTCAAAATTTAGTCGAAAAAATTAAATAAAAGTAGTATTCTTTAACTTAAATAAAAAGGCTTAAATAAAATTGTCAGTAAGATGGTGTAAGTTTCGTTTAATTATAGGTACCTGGTAGATTTTGTGTGATTGTCAATGTTTTCTCCGCGTCAGACACAACTTCACGAGTTAATTAAACTATTTAATATGAATATAATTAAAAATATTCACTTACTAAATGATTAAGAGAATGTTCTAGTTTAACATATATTTTTTTCAAATCATTTACACTGCACATTTTGGCGTGATTGTCAGTTTAAAATCTGTAAAAGTCATTTAATAGCCCCTTTAAATGTCCAGAAGCCAAATATTGGTCGTTTGTCATTGTTTAACTATTGTGTCTGCTAATTGACAGTTGAGCTCAATCCATCAAGTAAAGTTCAAAATGTTGTATTTGTTGAAATTTTGTACCAGATACCGTGCTGCTTAATGGCATTTATGGCAAGATTACTAGTCCGCTGTGTCAATACAAAATGTTAGTTAAATGTGACCTCCGTCATAAGATCTCCGGGTCAACACGTGACCGTCACATAGCCGGCTCGTTTCATTGACCGAACCAGACGCTTTCCGTCTTTTTTGTGTATGAATAAAAAACTGTTTGCTTCCTGAAACATTTTTGTATGAGGAACAGGGTGAAAAGTTCTTTGACCTCCATTGAAAAGAGAATATCCTTCGACCAGACGGGTGTTGTGTCTAGTGGGCTGCTGCGCAACAGTTGTGATCCCGCTAATGTCGCGGTGAAAGAAACGTCAATTGAGATCACATGTGGTGTTATAGTTGTCGCCACAATACTTGTTCAAGGAGTAGAAAAAACACGAAATCTCTCTCCATCTCTTTTGTTTTTCCGGGATGTCCAACTTGTTACCATTGTCTCTTTCTCTTGCTGACTAAGTTTGGAAAATTCTGGTGTTACCATCCGCTGCTATCTTGGGATCGGCCGAATACCAGTGTTTTGCATGGACGACTGGCCGTCCGTCCTTCACAACCTAGTTACTGGTTAACACGATAACCCTTGGTAAGATACCTAATTGTCAGACTACTGACTAGCCATAACGACTGGGAATTCTGGTGTTATAAGTAGAACATAATATTTCTATGACTAACTCTGTATCAAAAGCTTTCATCTCGTGTCTGGCGTGAAAGTTGATTGAGGCAGGTTATGTATGGTAGGGCTTGGTCTTAATGAATAGGCATAGAGAACATATCGCCATATAGCTAGTGCAGATGCCCGGTTTCTGAGGCCCAGCCCTAACTAAACACAGAAGCGGGTGGACACACAGTTAGGGCCATTTTCCTGTCATGCGGAATATCGCCCGCGCGCGGATCTGGTCCGCATGATAGCACGCTTCTGGCCACACTCAGAACTGCTGCAGTGTCGTGCGTGTCGCCAGTGACAAAACTCGTGCGTACTATGACCATGCGTTCGCTCGCATGGGTCGCCCCACGTCTCAGTAAAAACAACAATGAAGGCAGAAGAACGGCGCCCGCATGCGGTACGCACGCACGCATAGGAAAAACATGTATGAAATGATAGGATGCGGGCAGCCTGCATGCGGTCGAGACCCACGTGCGGACGAAAACACGCATGACAGGAAAAGGGCTTTTTTTCTTTTATTTAATATAACATTATCAAAGGTTGTATTGAACATGTCTATACTGTGTTTAGCGACTCAATAGCTATTGATTCGGCAAAATTATAATACAGTGTGTCTATTCTGTTACAATCTTCCTCAGTGAACACCTAGGTGAAGTGAGCTGTCATCCGTCCGTCTGCTTTGTCAATCCCTAGCATCGGGACGGATGACAGCTCTCTTCACCCAGGTGTTCACCGAGGGAGATTGTAACAGATAGACACGCTGGTTGGAAAAGTCATCGAAGCTCAATCCGTTACCATGGATCTAGCCCATGACTCTAGACCGCCTGCGGATGAGATTTTTCAACGCATACTGAAAAAAATTACTGCTCTACATCAGTTTGTCGAGTCCCTCGAACATAAATGTTTGGTTAATTTTGGGTTTCCCGTTTTTGTCGAACGAAAGTGATTGTGTATGATGTTAGTAAAATGTCTTATTAAGTTATTAGTGTTTTAAGAATAGTCCTGTATACATTTCTATATGTACCTAAGTACTACTGTGTAAGGTACAAGCAACGAAAAATTTCAACTTTAGAGGGCCTAAAATCAGTACTGAATCCAGCGTCAAGGTTCTCACCCAACAACTCCATATCCATTAGAACAAATCCGGTTGAGAATATCTACCCAAAAAATCTAAGATCTATTTTAATGTTATAAAAAACTAAAGTTTGTATGTCAGCGGTAATCTCTGGAAATACTAGTCCCTATTATAAAGTTATACTTTGTTGCTGAGTACCATCTGATACGCTATTATTTAGAGTACATTCGCTTCGAACGAATTCGCGGGCAGAAATTAAGTAATTAATAGTGCTAACTATGATATCGTTACAATTTTCTTTAAAACTGTCATAGTGGTTGTATTCTCTTTGGTCATAGCATTATGTCTAATGGTAACAATTTCGCTAACGTCGTCTAATTTTTTTAGCGATGCGTAGGCTGAATTCTAAAGTAGGTATTACGAAGACGTTCTTCTAAATCCGTAGAAAATTGGTTCGTAATTATGTCACGTGTAGCCTGTATTTCAGACAAAGCTTCTAGAAAATTACATTACGAATGCTAGATAATTATATTGAAATCGTAAAGTCCGACCATTGCTCAATGTATGCCACGCCAAATCCATTGATTAATATTATCATTATCATATAAGCAAAAGTAGGTCGGCACTGGCAACAAAGGTGGACAGGCTGAAACAAAATGAATTAAAAAATTGTCTTCATCCATCGTTTTGTTTATAAAAACCTTGAGTATTTACGTGCTATCGGTCAACGTTGACGATAAATTAATACTGTTTTAATAGTTGCACCGTTATCGCGACGGTAATGCCCGTGTAACGAGTAAGTAATAGCTTCATAATCACCTAGGGTTAACGATACACCTGCCCTAGGCCCCCGGACACGATAAAATGGCGCACCAAATGTTTACTATGAAAAATCCGGTAACGTTACAGTTGAGTAACGCTGTAGAACCCAGAAATATACAGAATAGCTTTACCCGCGACTTTGTCTGCATGAATGTTACCAGATAATTCCTTTTTTAACCGACTTCAAAAAGGAGGAGGTTATCAATTAGAATGTTTATATATTTTTTTTTATGTATGTTCGGGCATAACTCTGTCATATTTAGACGGATTGCAAAATTCTTTTTTTGTTCGAAAGGGGTTTATTCCGAAATGGTCCCATATAAATTTTACCAAAATTGATACAGCCCTTTTTGAGAAACAACAAATTCCCAAAAAAAATACTTAGACGACGTTTTAGTTTCTTCAATCTTTGGAGGACTTACAATCTCTTTTAAGTGTGTCGCCGTTTCTTAATGGATTTGGATGTTAAGGCAACACTAAAACGCGAAAAATAAAAAGTTTTTTCAAAAAAATAGAAAACCGCCTTCAAAAACTAAAAAGTGATAAATAACTTTAGCACAGAACACACATTACTTTACTTTTGGAAGTCGGTGGCAATACAAAACAACAAATACAAAGCCACCGCCACCGAGTTTTTGAAGGCGGTTTTCAATTTTTTTGAAAAAACTTTTCAATTTGTAAAATCATAGAAAATACCGTATTGTAGTTTCTGAAATTAGCCAGAATTAACTCAAATTATACTAAGTAGTGTGATGAGGACCAAAAATGTAGAAAACTAAAAGACTTTAAATGCGGAGTCCTCTAAAAAAAAGAAGTGTTTTCTACGTGGCTATTATACTTATGCTAGAACAAAATGGCCGAAATACTTTATTAGAATGAGAGTATCACGCGTAATACGCTAAATTCTTGTTGACGAAACTATTGCGTCTGACGAATCTAAATTAAATAACAGTGCCAATGCCCGCTTGTTTACCAACTTTTTGTATCTTATCATAAAAAATGTCGACAACATCTCTAATCCGGATGACGAATAATTTTTCTCTCTTTCATACGATATTATTGTCTGCATAGAACATTAAGCAGCATATTAAATGCCCAAGACACGTGGCTACCGCGTGTTTGTATCAGTTTGATTAGAAACTAGACGCAATAGCCACTGCTTCTGAACTGTGAACCGGTATGTGTGGCCAATGGCCAAGAAATGATGTGTTTTGCTGGAATTTAATAAGTTTTGATGATGACGTAGATAACGATAGCGGAAAAAGAAACACACACACGCACACATTTTATTTTCTCTGTCGCTTCGGGATGTTGATCTTGATATGTTCCAATTTTTTTTTATGAAATCGTATGAACACCACAGATTTAAGTCCTTCTTTATTTCAAAATCCATACTTTAAAATGTTGAAATTTTTACTAAAGTAGCCGCCCGATAAAGCTGCAAGAAAAGTCATTGATCCGACTTATAAAAGTCCCGATACTTAAGGCGACGATATACGCCGGCGACCTTGAGCGACCAGAGAATCGTATGCGCTGCGTCCAAAACTCTCAAAGTTTAGTCGAATATTGATAGTATTCTTTAACTTTTAAGAAAAGGCGTATATTAAAAGATAAATAATAAAATTGTCTGTAAGATAGTGTAAGTTTCGTTTAATTATACCTGGACGATTTTGTGTGATTGTCAATGTTTTGTCCGCGTCAGACACAACTTCTCGAGTTAATTAAACTATTTAATATGAATATAATCAAAAATATTCACATACTAAATGATTAAGAGGATGTTATTGTTTAACATATAATTTTTTTCAAATCATTTACACTACACATTTTGACGTGATTGTCAGTTTAAAATCTGTAAAAGTCGTTAATAGCCCCTTAACGATAGAGATCGCTTGTCACACAAAACCGTCGCTAATACTGCTTCGGTCGAATTTCATAACACCAAATACCGCGTCAAGGACGCCCCTTACCGCGATACGATGATAGCGACACTGTTTTATATTTATTTTTGTATGGTTTTGAGACATTAGAATACATTGGTAGAAGGGCGTCAACGACTTTCATTGAAGCCTTATCTGTTCTGCTCGCGTGGAAATCAAATCTTTACATAGTATAAAACAAAGTCACTCCCGCTGTCTGTCACTTGGATCTTATAAAGCACGCAACTCATCATCATCTGCCTAGCATTTTCCCAAGTATATTGGGGTCGGCTTCCAGTCTAACCGGATGCAGCTGAATACCAGTGTTTTACATGAAGCGACTGCCTATCGGACCTCCACAACCCAGTTAATGGGTAACGCGATACCCCTTGGTAAGACTGGTTGTCAGACTTTCTGGCTTCTGACTACCCATAACGACTGCCAAAGATCTACAAATGGCAGCCAGGACCAACAGCTTTACGTGCTTTCCGAGGCACGGAGGGAACTCGATATGAAAGGGATGGTCACCCATCCACAGACCGACCGCGGCTAGTGTTGCTTAACCTGTGCCCGATCGATCTGTACGGCTTTAACTTAGCCACGAGCAAAACCAACGCAAAGTACGCAACTACCGGATTTAAATTCGGTTCATCAATAGATAGTGATTGCCTGTTCGAAGCCGGGGCGGGTCGCTACTATACCGTAAAACAAATTACACTCGGGACTGCAACATGTTTTTGAATCGCATCGGTACCTTCAGAGATTATTTCTTGCAAACAAAAAAAACTAACTTTAAGTACTTATACATCATCATCATCAGCCGTCCACTGTTGACCAAAAGCCTCTTCCAAAGGGAGTTGCTATAATCCCCACGCTTGGCAGGCGTCTTGGGAATTGCAGTGAAGCTGTAAATTACAAGAAATCCGCTTGTGCTCGACTTCAGGATTTTCCCTTAGTCGCCTTCTACGACACCCTCGGGATTAAATGGGTGGGTGTTCTTCTACCCCAGACGCCACACGGGCCTAAAAGTGTTTAAGAGCGCGTATTCGATTCGTGACGAAAACCTCATGTTTTTGCGTTTTGCCCAGAGCAATATCGTAATTATGTGAGCAGATTATTTAAAGACAATTTACAGTTTTAAAAAGATTAAGTCTTGATAGACAGCTACAGAGTAAAAGTATAATTTTTAATTATGGTTTTTTATAGCGAAGACAATTCTTTCATATCGTTTTACGAAAATAGACGTCAGAGTTAACTTTCAGGACGAATACAACCATTACAATATGCCAAAATATTTGGTTTTATGCGTTTTTCCTACAGTATATACAGTCATAAAGACAGTAACAGAGCCAAAATTACGAAAATATTACTATTATGTATTAAAAAACAATGTTGAAAAGTAGAAAATCGGTTCACTTTGTCAATTTTTTTTCACCAGTATTTGAATAAAAACATAACTGATATATTTATTTTATGAAAGTAAATGTTATGCTTAATATACAGAATATTTTTCAGTCCATTATACGAGCTCATTTATTTTAAAAAGCACTGTAAAACATCGCGCGCTGTCGTTTGCCGATCAATTTCAATGACTCGTGCTTGTTTCGTGCATGTTTTTTTTCTGATACACACAAACAGACCATTGTATTGTACTAGTGTGTGTCAATGCTGCTACGTTGTTCTAGCAATCGTTTAGATTTTCAACCGACTTCAAAAAAGGAGGAGGTTATCAATTCGTCCGTATTTTTTTTTTTTTCTATTTTTTTTTTTTTTTTTTATGTTTGTTACCTGATTTCTCGGGACTGGGTGAACCGATTTTGATGATTCTTTTTTTAATTGGAAGCTAGTGCTTCCCGTGGGGTCCCATTTTAATTTGGTCCAGTTCTGACCATGGCATCCATGAGAAAACCGTATAAGTCTTAATTTTGCATTAAGTATGTGCGCGATTTGTTACGCGATTTCTCAGGCAAACGTAAACCGATTTTGAAAATTCTTTTTTTTATAGATAGGGTATGCGTCAGGGGTGGTCCCATATAAATTTTATCGAAATTGATTCAGCACTTTTTGAAAAATCAACAAATACCCAAAAATTTTACATAGACGACGTTTTAGTTTCATCAATCTTTGTAGTAGTTAACTTTCAATCTCTTCTTAATAGATTTGAATAAGAAGGAGGTACTAAAAAGCGGAAAATAAAAAGCTTTTTACAAAAAAGACAACCGCCTTCAAAAAGTGAAAAATAACTTTAGCACAGAACACACATTGACTTTAGTTTCGGAAGTCGGTGGCAATACAAAATAACAAACAGAACAAAGCCATTGAATTTCGAAACTAAAGTCAATGTGTGTTCTGTGCTAAAGTTATTTTTCACTTTTTGAAGGCGGTTGTCTTTTTTGTAAAAAGCTTTTTGAGTTGCGCTAAATCGAATACGATAACATACCTCAAAGAAGTAATTTCTCATATTTGTTCTCAATATAATTAAGTTGTTTTTGAAGCGGTTACACTAAATAGATCCGGTACTCTAAATGATTAGTTTTTGCTTTCTTGTTTACTAGCGGTTTTTGTTCTGTTTTAGTCTTATAGGAGAGTTAGGTTCTACGCAGCTACAAATCTTCGTAGCGTATCGTAGCCCGTAGACCATCCTCGTAGACCACTTTTGGCTAAAACTGCTATATCAAACAATGCAGGGGTGGGTAGTACTAGGGTTGCCAACCCTACTATATAATATAGTATCCTACTATATTAGAGGCCCGACACTATATTTTTGAAAAAAAGATATAGTAGGCGAAACTACTATATTTTAAAGGCATCAAACTCCTAGCAATAATATTCGTTACAAAATGTGTAAGCGTAAAACAAAACGTCAATACCTGTTTTTAACTATTCTGGAATGTCAAGTTGACAGATGCGTTCAATAATTCACATAAAATTCTTCAAAATGGTCCCATATAAATTTTACCAAAATTGATACAGCCCTTTTTGAGAAACACAACAAATTCCCAAAAAAAATACTTAGACGACGTTTTAGTTTCTTCAATCTTTGGAGGACTTACAATGTCTTTTAAGTGTGTCGCCGTTTCTTAATGGATTTGGATGTTAAGGCAACACTAAAATGCGAAAAATAAAAAGTTTTTTCAAAAAAATAGAAAACCGCCTTCAAAAACTAAAAAGTGATAAATAACTTTAGCACAGAACACACATAACTTTACTTTTGGAAGTCGGTGGCAATACAAAACAACAAATACAAAGCCACCGCCACCGAGTTTTTGAAGGCGGTTTTCAATTTTTTTGAAAAAACTTTTCAATTTGTAAAACCATAGAAAATACCGTATTGTAGTTTCTGAAATTAGCCAGAATTAACTCAAATTATACTAAGTAGTGTGATGAGGACCAAAAATGTAGAAAACTAAAAGACTTTAAATGCGGAGTCCTCTAAAAAAAAGAAGTGTTTTCTACGTGGCTATTATACTTATGCTAGAACAAAATGGCCGAAATACTTTATTAGAATGAGAGTATCACGCGTAATACGCTAAATTCTTGTTGACGAAACTATTGCGTCTGACGAATCTAAATTAAATAACAGTGCCAATGCCCGCTTGTTTACCAACTTTTTGTATCTTATCATAAAAAATGTCGACAACATCTCTAATCCGGATGACGAATAATTTTTCTCTCTTTCATACGATATTATTGTCTGCATAGAACATTAAGCAGCATATTAAATGCCCAAGACACGTGGCTACCGCGTGTTTGTATCAGTTTGATTAGAAACTAGACGCAATAGCCACTGCTTCTGAACTGTGAACCGGTATGTGTGGCCAATGGCCAAGAAATGATGTGTTTTGCTGGAATTTAATAAGTTTTGATGATGACGTAGATAACGATAGCGGAAAAAGAAACACACACACGCACACATTTTATTTTCTCTGTCGCTTCGGGATGTTGATCTTGATATGTTCCAATTTTTTTTTATGAAATCGTATGAACACCACAGATTTAAGTCCTTCTTTATTTCAAAATCCATACTTTAAAATGTTGAAATTTTTACTAAAGTAGCCGCCCGATAAAGCTGCAAGGAAAGTCATTGATCCGACTTATAAAAGTCCCGATACTTAAGGCGACGATATACGCCGGCGACCTTGAGCGACCAGAGAATCGTATGCGCTGCGTCCAAAACTCTCAAAGTTTAGTCGAATATTGATAGTATTCTTTAACTTTTAAGAAAAGGCGTATATTAAAAGATAAATAATAAAATTGTCTGTAAGATGGTGTAAGTTTCGTTTAATTATACCTGGACGATTTTGTGTGATTGTCAATGTTTTGTCCGCGTCAGACACAACTTCTCGAGTTAATTAAACTATTTAATATGAATATAATCAAAAATATTCACATACTAAATGATTAAGAGGATGTTATTGTTTAACATATAATTTTTTTCAAATCATTTACACTACACATTTTGACGTGATTGTCAGTTTAAAATCTGTAAAAGTCGTTAATAGCCCCTTAACGATAGAGATCGCTTGTCACACAAAACCGTCGCTAATACTGCTTCGGTCGAATTTCATAACACCAAATACCGCGTCAAGGACGCCCCTTACCGCGATACGATGATAGCGACACTGTTTTATATTTATTTTTGTATGGTTTTGAGACATTAGAATACATTGGTAGAAGGGCGTCAACGACTTTCATTGAAGCCTTATCTGTTCTGCTCGCGTGGAAATCAAATCTTTACATAGTATAAAACAAAGTCACTCCCGCTGTCTGTCACTTGGATCTTATAAAGCACGCAACTCATCATCATCTGCCTAGCATTTTCCCAAGTATATTGGGGTCGGCTTCCAGTCTAACCGGATGCAGCTGAATACCAGTGTTTTACATGAAGCGACTGCCTATCGGACCTCCACAACCCAGTTAATGGGTAACGCGATACCCCTTGGTAAGACTGGTTGTCAGACTTTCTGGCTTCTGACTACCCATAACGACTGCCAAAGATCTACAAATGGCAGCCAGGACCAACAGCTTTACGTGCTTTCCGAGGCACGGAGGGAACTCGATATGAAAGGGATGGTCACCCATCCACAGACCGACCGCGGCTAGTGTTGCTTAACCTGTGCCCGATCGATCTGTACGGCTTTAACTTAGCCACGAGCAAAACCAACGCAAAGTACGCAACTACCGGATTTAAATTCGGTTCATCAATAGATAGTGATTGCCTGTTCGAAGCCGGGGCGGGTCGCTACTATACCGTAAAACAAATTACACTCGGGACTGCAACATGTTTTTGAATCGCATCGGTACCTTCAGAGATTATTTCTTGCAAACAAAAAAAACTAACTTTAAGTACTTATACATCATCATCATCAGCCGTCCACTGTTGACCAAAAGCCTCTTCCAAAGGGAGTTGCTATAATCCCCACGCTTGGCAGGCGTCTTGGGAATTGCAGTGAAGCTGTAAATTACAAGAAATCCGCTTGTGCTCGACTTCAGGATTTTCCCTTAGTCGCCTTCTACGACACCCTCGGGATTAAATGGGTGGGTGTTCTTCTACCCCAGACGCCACACGGGCCTAAAAGTGTTTAAGAGCGCGTATTCGATTCGTGACGAAAACCTCATGTTTTTGCGTTTTGCCCAGAGCAATATCGTAATTATGTGAGCAGATTATTTAAAGACAATTTACAGTTTTAAAAAGATTAAGTCTTGATAGACAGCTACAGAGTAAAAGTATAATTTTTAATTATGGTTTTTTATAGCGAAGACAATTCTTTCATATCGTTTTACGAAAATAGACGTCAGAGTTAACTTTCAGGACGAATACAACCATTACAATATGCCAAAATATTTGGTTTTATGCGTTTTTCCTACAGTATATACAGTCATAAAGACAGTAACAGAGCCAAAATTACGAAAATATTACTATTATGTATTAAAAAACAATGTTGAAAAGTAGAAAATCGGTTCACTTTGTCAATTTTTTTTCACCAGTATTTGAATAAAAACATAACTGATATATTTATTTTATGAAAGTAAATGTTATGCTTAATATACAGAATATTTTTCAGTCCATTATACGAGCTCATTTATTTTAAAAAGCACTGTAAAACATCGCGCGCTGTCGTTTGCCGATCAATTTCAATGACTCGTGCTTGTTTCGTGCATGTTTTTTTTCTGATACACACAAACAGACCATTGTATTGTACTAGTGTGTGTCAATGCTGCTACGTTGTTCTAGCAATCGTTTAGATTTTCAACCGACTTCAAAAAAGGAGGAGGTTATCAATTCGTCCGTATTTTTTTTTTTTTCTATTTTTTTTTTTTTTTTTTATGTTTGTTACCTGATTTCTCGGGACTGGGTGAACCGATTTTGATGATTCTTTTTTTAATTGGAAGCTAGTGCTTCCCGTGGGGTCCCATTTTAATTTGGTCCAGTTCTGACCATGGCATCCATGAGAAAACCGTATAAGTCTTAATTTTGCATTAAGTATGTGCGCGATTTGTTACGCGATTTCTCAGGCAAACGTAAACCGATTTTGAAAATTCTTTTTTTTATAGATAGGGTATGCGTCAGGGGTGGTCCCATATAAATTTTATCGAAATTGATTCAGCACTTTTTGAAAAATCAACAAATACCCAAAAATTTTACATAGACGACGTTTTAGTTTCATCAATCTTTGTAGTAGTTAACTTTCAATCTCTTCTTAATAGATTTGAATAAGAAGGAGGTACTAAAAAGCGGAAAATAAAAAGCTTTTTACAAAAAAGACAACCGCCTTCAAAAAGTGAAAAATAACTTTAGCACAGAACACACATTGACTTTAGTTTCGGAAGTCGGTGGCAATACAAAATAACAAACAGAACAAAGCCATTGAATTTCGAAACTAAAGTCAATGTGTGTTCTGTGCTAAAGTTATTTTTCACTTTTTGAAGGCGGTTGTCTTTTTTGTAAAAAGCTTTTTGAGTTGCGCTAAATCGAATACGATAACATACCTCAAAGAAGTAATTTCTCATATTTGTTCTCAATATAATTAAGTTGTTTTTGAAGCGGTTACACTAAATAGATCCGGTACTCTAAATGATTAGTTTTTGCTTTCTTGTTTACTAGCGGTTTTTGTTCTGTTTTAGTCTTATAGGAGAGTTAGGTTCTACGCAGCTACAAATCTTCGTAGCGTATCGTAGCCCGTAGACCATCCTCGTAGACCACTTTTGGCTAAAACTGCTATATCAAACAATGCAGGGGTGGGTAGTACTAGGGTTGCCAACCCTACTATATAATATAGTATCCTACTATATTAGAGGCCCGACACTATATTTTTGAAAAAAAGATATAGTAGGCGAAACTACTATATTTTAAAGGCATCAAACTCCTAGCAATAATATTCGTTACAAAATGTGTAAGCGTAAAACAAAACGTCAATACCTGTTTTTAACTATTCTGGAATGTCAAGTTGACAGATGCGTTCAATAATTCACATAAAATTCTTCAAAATGGTCCCATATAAATTTTACCAAAATTGATACAGCCCTTTTTGAGAAACACAACAAATTCCCAAAAAAAATACTTAGACGACGTTTTAGTTTCTTCAATCTTTGGAGGACTTACAATGTCTTTTAAGTGTGTCGCCGTTTCTTAATGGATTTGGATGTTAAGGCAACACTAAAATGCGAAAAATAAAAAGTTTTTTCAAAAAAATAGAAAACCGCCTTCAAAAACTAAAAAGTGATAAATAACTTTAGCACAGAACACACATAACTTTACTTTTGGAAGTCGGTGGCAATACAAAACAACAAATACAAAGCCACCGCCACCGAGTTTTTGAAGGCGGTTTTCAATTTTTTTGAAAAAACTTTTCAATTTGTAAAACCATAGAAAATACCGTATTGTAGTTTCTGAAATTAGCCAGAATTAACTCAAATTATACTAAGTAGTGTGATGAGGACCAAAAATGTAGAAAACTAAAAGACTTTAAATGCGGAGTCCTCTAAAAAAAAGAAGTGTTTTCTACGTGGCTATTATACTTATGCTAGAACAAAATGGCCGAAATACTTTATTAGAATGAGAGTATCACGCGTAATACGCTAAATTCTTGTTGACGAAACTATTGCGTCTGACGAATCTAAATTAAATAACAGTGCCAATGCCCGCTTGTTTACCAACTTTTTGTATCTTATCATAAAAAATGTCGACAACATCTCTAATCCGGATGACGAATAATTTTTCTCTCTTTCATACGATATTATTGTCTGCATAGAACATTAAGCAGCATATTAAATGCCCAAGACACGTGGCTACCGCGTGTTTGTATCAGTTTGATTAGAAACTAGACGCAATAGCCACTGCTTCTGAACTGTGAACCGGTATGTGTGGCCAATGGCCAAGAAATGATGTGTTTTGCTGGAATTTAATAAGTTTTGATGATGACGTAGATAACGATAGCGGAAAAAGAAACACACACACGCACACATTTTATTTTCTCTGTCGCTTCGGGATGTTGATCTTGATATGTTCCAATTTTTTTTTATGAAATCGTATGAACACCACAGATTTAAGTCCTTCTTTATTTCAAAATCCATACTTTAAAATGTTGAAATTTTTACTAAAGTAGCCGCCCGATAAAGCTGCAAGAAAAGTCATTGATCCGACTTATAAAAGTCCCGATACTTAAGGCGACGATATACGCCGGCGACCTTGAGCGACCAGAGAATAACGCTGCGCCCAAAACTCTCAAAGTTTAGTCGAATATTGATAGTATTCTTTAACTTTTAAGAAAAGGCGTATATTAAAAGATAAATAATAAAATTGTCTGTAAGATAGTGTAAGTTTCGTTTAATTATACCTGGACGATTTTGTGTGATTGTCAATGTTTTGTCCGCGTCAGACACAACTTCTCGAGTTAATTAAACTATTTAATATGAATATAATCAAAAATATTCACATACTAAATGATTAAGAGGATGTTATTGTTTAACATATAATTTTTTTCAAATCATTTACACTACACATTTTGACGTGATTGTCAGTTTAAAATCTGTAAAAGTCGTTAATAGCCCCTTAACGATAGAGATCGCTTGTCACACAAAACCGTCGCTAATACTGCTTCGGTCGAATTTCATAACACCAAATACCGCGTCAAGGACGCCCCTTACCGCGATACGATGATAGCGACACTGTTTTATATTTATTTTTGTATGGTTTTGAGACATTAGAATACATTGGTAGAAGGGCGTCAACGACTTTCATTGAAGCCTTATCTGTTCTGCTCGCGTGGAAATCAAATCTTTACATAGTATAAAACAAAGTCACTCCCGCTGTCTGTCACTTGGATCTTATAAAGCACGCAACTCATCATCATCTGCCTAGCATTTTCCCAAGTATATTGGGGTCGGCTTCCAGTCTAACCGGATGCAGCTGAATACCAGTGTTTTACATGAAGCGACTGCCTATCGGACCTCCACAACCCAGTTAATGGGTAACGCGATACCCCTTGGTAAGACTGGTTGTCAGACTTTCTGGCTTCTGACTACCCATAACGACTGCCAAAGATCTACAAATGGCAGCCAGGACCAACAGCTTTACGTGCTTTCCGAGGCACGGAGGGAACTCGATATGAAAGGGATGGTCACCCATCCACAGACCGACCGCGGCTAGTGTTGCTTAACCTGTGCCCGATCGATCTGTACGGCTTTAACTTAGCCACGAGCAAAACCAACGCAAAGTACGCAACTACCGGATTTAAATTCGGTTCATCAATAGATAGTGATTGCCTGTTCGAAGCCGGGGCGGGTCGCTACTATACCGTAAAACAAATTACACTCGGGACTGCAACATGTTTTTGAATCGCATCGGTACCTTCAGAGATTATTTCTTGCAAACAAAAAAAACTAACTTTAAGTACTTATACATCATCATCATCAGCCGTCCACTGTTGACCAAAAGCCTCTTCCAAAGGGAGTTGCTATAATCCCCACGCTTGGCAGGCGTCTTGGGAATTGCAGTGAAGCTGTAAATTACAAGAAATCCGCTTGTGCTCGACTTCAGGATTTTCCCTTAGTCGCCTTCTACGACACCCTCGGGATTAAATGGGTGGGTGTTCTTCTACCCCAGACGCCACACGGGCCTAAAAGTGTTTAAGAGCGCGTATTCGATTCGTGACGAAAACCTCATGTTTTTGCGTTTTGCCCAGAGCAATATCGTAATTATGTGAGCAGATTATTTAAAGACAATTTACAGTTTTAAAAAGATTAAGTCTTGATAGACAGCTACAGAGTAAAAGTATAATTTTTAATTATGGTTTTTTATAGCGAAGACAATTCTTTCATATCGTTTTACGAAAATAGACGTCAGAGTTAACTTTCAGGACGAATACAACCATTACAATATGCCAAAATATTTGGTTTTATGCGTTTTTCCTACAGTATATACAGTCATAAAGACAGTAACAGAGCCAAAATTACGAAAATATTACTATTATGTATTAAAAAACAATGTTGAAAAGTAGAAAATCGGTTCACTTTGTCAATTTTTTTTCACCAGTATTTGAATAAAAACATAACTGATATATTTATTTTATGAAAGTAAATGTTATGCTTAATATACAGAATATTTTTCAGTCCATTATACGAGCTCATTTATTTTAAAAAGCACTGTAAAACATCGCGCGCTGTCGTTTGCCGATCAATTTCAATGACTCGTGCTTGTTTCGTGCATGTTTTTTTTCTGATACACACAAACAGACCATTGTATTGTACTAGTGTGTGTCAATGCTGCTACGTTGTTCTAGCAATCGTTTAGATTTTCAACCGACTTCAAAAAAGGAGGAGGTTATCAATTCGTCCGTATTTTTTTTTTTTTTCAATTTTTTTTTTTTTTTTTATGTTTGTTACCTGATTTCTCGGGACTGGGTGAACCGATTTTGATGATTCTTTTTTTAATTGGAAGCTAGTGCTTCCCGTGGGGTCCCATTTTAATTTGGTCCAGTTCTGACCATGGCATCCATGAGAAAACCGTATAAGTCTTAATTTTGCATTAAGTATGTGCGCGATTTGTTACGCGATTTCTCAGGCAAACGTAAACCGATTTTGAAAATTCTTTTTTTTATAGATAGGGTATGCGTCAGGGGTGGTCCCATATAAATTTTATCGAAATTGATTCAGCACTTTTTGAAAAATCAACAAATACCCAAAAATTTTACATAGACGACGTTTTAGTTTCATCAATCTTTGTAGTAGTTAACTTTCAATCTCTTCTTAATAGATTTGAATAAGAAGGAGGTACTAAAAAGCGGAAAATAAAAAGCTTTTTACAAAAAAGACAACCGCCTTCAAAAAGTGAAAAATAACTTTAGCACAGAACACACATTGACTTTAGTTTCGGAAGTCGGTGGCAATACAAAATAACAAACAGAACAAAGCCATTGAATTTCGAAACTAAAGTCAATGTGTGTTCTGTGCTAAAGTTATTTTTCACTTTTTGAAGGCGGTTGTCTTTTTTGTAAAAAGCTTTTTGAGTTGCGCTAAATCGAATACGATAACATACCTCAAAGAAGTAATTTCTCATATTTGTTCTCAATATAATTAAGTTGTTTTTGAAGCGGTTACACTAAATAGATCCGGTACTCTAAATGATTAGTTTTTGCTTTCTTGTTTACTAGCGGTTTTTGTTCTGTTTTAGTCTTATAGGAGAGTTAGGTTCTACGCAGCTACAAATCTTCGTAGCGTATCGTAGCCCGTAGACCATCCTCGTAGACCACTTTTGGCTAAAACTGCTATATCAAACAATGCAGGGGTGGGTAGTACTAGGGTTGCCAACCCTACTATATAATATAGTATCCTACTATATTAGAGGCCCGACACTATATTTTTGAAAAAAAGATATAGTAGGCGAAACTACTATATTTTAAAGGCATCAAACTCCTAGCAATAATATTCGTTACAAAATGTGTAAGCGTAAAACAAAACGTCAATACCTGTTTTTAACTATTCTGGAATGTCAAGTTGACAGATGCGTTCAATAATTCACATAAAATTCTTCAAAATGGTCCCATATAAATTTTACCAAAATTGATACAGCCCTTTTTGAGAAACACAACAAATTCCCAAAAAAAATACTTAGACGACGTTTTAGTTTCTTCAATCTTTGGAGGACTTACAATGTCTTTTAAGTGTGTCGCCGTTTCTTAATGGATTTGGATGTTAAGGCAACACTAAAATGCGAAAAATAAAAAGTTTTTTCAAAAAAATAGAAAACCGCCTTCAAAAACTAAAAAGTGATAAATAACTTTAGCACAGAACACACATAACTTTACTTTTGGAAGTCGGTGGCAATACAAAACAACAAATACAAAGCCACCGCCACCGAGTTTTTGAAGGCGGTTTTCAATTTTTTTGAAAAAACTTTTCAATTTGTAAAACCATAGAAAATACCGTATTGTAGTTTCTGAAATTAGCCAGAATTAACTCAAATTATACTAAGTAGTGTGATGAGGACCAAAAATGTAGAAAACTAAAAGACTTTAAATGCGGAGTCCTCTAAAAAAAAGAAGTGTTTTCTACGTGGCTATTATACTTATGCTAGAACAAAATGGCCGAAATACTTTATTAGAATGAGAGTATCACGCGTAATACGCTAAATTCTTGTTGACGAAACTATTGCGTCTGACGAATCTAAATTAAATAACAGTGCCAATGCCCGCTTGTTTACCAACTTTTTGTATCTTATCATAAAAAATGTCGACAACATCTCTAATCCGGATGACGAATAATTTTTCTCTCTTTCATACGATATTATTGTCTGCATAGAACATTAAGCAGCATATTAAATGCCCAAGACACGTGGCTACCGCGTGTTTGTATCAGTTTGATTAGAAACTAGACGCAATAGCCACTGCTTCTGAACTGTGAACCGGTATGTGTGGCCAATGGCCAAGAAATGATGTGTTTTGCTGGAATTTAATAAGTTTTGATGATGACGTAGATAACGATAGCGGAAAAAGAAACACACACACGCACACTTTTTATTTTCTCTGTCGCTTCGGGATGTTGATCTTGATTCGTTCCAATTTTTTTTTTATGAAATCGTATGAGCACCACAGATTTAAGTCCTTCTTTATTTCAAAATCCATACTTTAAAATGTTGAAATTTTTACTAAAGTAGCCGCCCGATAAAGCTGCAAGAAAAGTCATTGATCCGACTTATAAAAGTCCCGATACTTAAGGCGACGATATACGCCGGCGACCTTGAGCGACCAGAGAATTGTATGTTGTTGTAGTCAAAATTTTTTAATAAAAGATAGTATTCTTTAACTTTTAAGAAAAGGCGTATATTAAAAGATTGATAATAAAATGGCCTGTAAGATAGTGTAAGTTTCCTTTAATTATACCTGGTCGATTTTGTGTGATTGTCAATGTTTTGTCCGCGTCAGACACAACTTCACGAGTTAATTAAACTATTTAATATGAATATAATCAAAAATATTCACATACTAAATGATTAAGAGAATGTTCTAGTTTAACAAATATTTTTTTCAAATCATTTACACTGCACATTTTGACGTGATTGTCAGTTTAAAATCTGTAAAAGTCGTTAATAGCCCCTTAACGATAGAGATCGCTTGTCACACAAAACCGTCGCTAATACTGGTTCGGTCGAGTTTCATAACACCAAATACCGCGTCAAGGACGCCCCTTACCGCGATACGATGATAGCGACACTGTTTTATATTTATTTTTGTATGGTTTTGAGATATTAGAATACATTGGTAGAAGGGCGTCAACGACTTTCATTGAAGCCTTATCTGTTCTGCTCGCGTGGAAATCAAATCTTTACATAGTATAAAACAAAGTCACTCCCGCTGTCTGTCACTTGGATCTTATAAAGCACGCAACTCATCATCATCTGCCAAGCATTTTCCCAAGTATATTGGGGTCGGCTTCCAGTCTAACCGGATGCAGCTGAATACCAGTGTTTTACATGAAGCGACTGCCTATCGGACCTCCACAACCCAGTTAATGGGTAACGCGATACCCCTTGGTAAGACTGGTTGTCAGACTTTCTGGCTTCTGACTACCCATAACGACTGCCAAAGATCTACAAATGGCAGCCAGGACCAACAGCTTTACGTGCTTTCCGAGGCACGGAGGGAACTCGATATGAAAGGGATGGTCACCCATCCACAGACCGACCGCGGCTAGTGTTGCTTAACCTGTGACCGATCGATCTGTACGGCTTTAACTTAGCCACGAGCAAAACCAACGCAAAGTACGCAACTACCGGATTTAAATTCGGTTCATCAATAGATAGTGATTGCCTGTTCGAAGCCGGGGCGGGTCGCTACTATACCGTAAAACAAATTACACTCGGGACTGCAAGATGTTTTTGAATCGCATCGGTACCTTCAGAGATTATTTCTTGCAAACAAAAAAACTAACTTTAAGTACTTATAGATCATCATCATCAGCCGTCCACTGTTGACCAAAAGCCTCTCCCAAAGGGAGTTGCTATAATCCCCACGCTTGGCAGGCGTCTTGGGAATTGCAGTGAAGCTGTAAATTACAAGAAATCCGCTGGTGCTCGACTTCAGGATTTTCCCTTAGTCGCCTTCTACGACACCCTCGGGATTAAATGGGTGGGTGTTATTCTACCCCAGACGCCACACGGGCCTAAAAGTGTTTAAGAGCGCGTATTCGATTCGTGACGAAAACTTCATGTTTTTACGTTTTGCCCAGAGCAATATCGTAATTATGTGAGCAGATTATTTAAAGACAATTTACAGTTTTAAAAAGATTAAGTCTTGATTTAGACAGCTACAGAGTAAAAGTATAATTTTTAATTATGGTTTTTTAAAGCGAAGACAATTCTTTCATATCGTTTTACGAAAATAGACGTCCGAGTTAACTTTCAGGACGAATACAACCATTACAATATGCCAAAATATTTGGTTTTATGCGTTTTTCCAACAGTATATACAGTCATAACGACAGTAACAGAACCAAAATTACGAAAATATTACTATTATGTATTAAAAAACAATGTTGAAAAAGTAGAAAATCGGTTCACTTTGACAATTTTTTTTCACCAGTATTTGAATAGAAACATAACTGATATATTTATTTTATGAAAGTAAATGTTATGCTTAATATACAGAATATTTTTCAGTCCGTTATACGAGCTCATTTATTTTAGACAATTATTTTAAAAAGCACTGTAAAACATCGCGCGCTGTCGTTTGCCGATCAATTTCAATGACTCGTGCTTGTTTCGTGCATGTTTTTTTTCTGATACACACAAACAGACCATTGTATTGTACTAGTGTGTGTCAATGCTGCTACGTTGTTCTAGCAATCGTTTAGATTTTCAACCGACTTCAAAAAAGGAGGAGGTTATCAATTCGTCTGTATGTTTTTTTTTTTTTTTTTTTTTTTTTTTTTTTTTTTTTTATGTTTGTTACCTGATTTCTCGGGACTGGGTGAACCGATTTTGATGATTCTTTTTTTAATTGGAAGCTAGTGCTTCCCGTGTGGTCCCATTTTAATTTGGTCCAGTTCTGACCATGGCATCCATGAGAAAACCGTATAAGTCTTAATTTTGCATTAAGTATGTGCGCGATTTGTTACGCGATTTCTCAGGCAAACGTAAACCGATTTTGAAAATTCTTTTTTTATAGATAGGGTATGCGTCAGGGGTGGTCCCATATAAATTTTATCGAAATTGATTCAGCACTTTTTGAAAAATCAACAAATACCCAAAAATTTTACATAGACGACGTTTTAGTTTCATCAATCTTTGTAGTAGTTAACTTTAAATCTCTTCTTAATAGATTTGAATAAGAAGGAGGTACTAAAAAGCGGAAAATAAAAAGCTTTTTACAAAAAAGACAACCGCCTTCAAAAAGTGAAAAATAACTTTAGCACAGAACACACATTGACTTTAGTTTCGGAAGTCGGTGGCAATACAAAACAACAAACAGAACAAAGCCACTGAATTTCGAAACTAAAGTCAATGTGTGTTCTGTGCTAAAGTTATTTTTCACTTTTTGAAGGCGGTTGTCTTTTTTGTAAAAAGCTTTTTGAGTTGCGCTAAATCGAATACGATAACATACCTCAAAGAAGTAATTTCTCATATTTGTTCTCAATATAATTAAGTTGTTTTTGAAGCGGTTACACTAAATAGATCCGGTACTCTAAATGATTAGTTTTTGCTTTCTTGTTTACTAGCGGTTTTTGTTCTGTTTTAGTCTTATAGGAGAGTTAGGTTCTACGCAGCTACAAATCTTCGTAGCGTATCGTAGCCCGTAGACCATCCTCGTAGACCACTTTTGGCTAAAACTGCTATATCAAACAATGCAGGGGTGGGTAGTACTAGGGTTGCCAACCCTACTATATAATATAGTATCCTACTATATCAGAGGCCCGACTACTATATTTTTGAAAAAATAAATATAGTAGGCGAAACTACTATATTTTAAAGGCATCAAACTCTTAGCAATAATATTCGTTACAAAATGTGTAAGCGTAAAACAAAACGTCAATACCTATTTTTAACTATTCTGGAATGTCAAGTTGACAGATGCGTTCAATAATTCACATAAAATTCTTCAAAAAAATAAAATACCTACCTACCTAATTTTTGGAACCTACTATTTTTTTTTCACTTTTTCGTTATCTACTATATTTTTATGGGTAAAAGTTTTAGAACTACTATATTTGACCAACAAAGAGTTGGCAACCCTAGGTAGTAATGACAAGAGTATTCTTGAGCAAGATTACATTATCTTAAATATAATGTTTGATATCACTTAGTTAAAGATATTCGCGATAAGAAGCCTACTAAACTTTAATTAAATCTTGTTGTACATCTATAAAAAAACTAGTAAAAAGTTGAAAGCTAGTGAGTTTCAAAAAGTAATGTTTTGGATAGTTATTATTTATTGATTAATACTTTAAGCACAAAGGTACAAAGGCGGACTAAATGCCTTACGTTTTCTCTACCTGTCAACCAAGGGTGATAAATAGATAGATGCCAGGTGCCTAACAAAAAAAAAAATTAAAATGTTAAAAACATATAAACTACACATACATAATCTAATATATAAAATTCTCGTGTCACAGTTTTCGTTCCCGTACTCCTCCGAAACGGCTTGACCGATTCTGATGAAATTTTTGTGCATATTGGGTAGGTCTGAGAATCGGCCAACATCTATTTTTCATCCCCCTTTTTCCCCCCCTTTTCATCCCCCATCCAAATGTTAAGGGTTAGGGTAGGGTAGGTGTAGGGTAGGTGTAGGTAAATAGGCAGGTAAGTAGGTAGATCGGGACAGGACAACGTCTGTCGGGTCAGCTAGTTACATATATTATCTGGCATGTCATATACCTGTATAAATACATAAATACAAATATATGTATATAGGATGACGATGGACATCGGATGGGATGTTAGTTATCTTGTGAACGTAGTCACAAGATAACTAAACTGACATTAAAAAAAAAACGAAAATCTATATCCAGCTTACTGTATATTTTTAACGGACTTAAAAAAAAAGAGGTTCTCATTTCGACCTGTATGTTTGTATGTATGTATGTTTGTCCGCGATTATCTCCCGTTTGGCTGAACCGATTTTGATGCGGTTTTCAGAAAAAAAATTGTTATATTCTGGAGAAGTTTTTAGTATACAACAAATTGAAATTTGTTCAGTGCTTTTTGAAATAATCAACAAAAACCATCTTTGGAGGACTTTCAATCTTTGTTTTAAATGTGTTGGTAGCCGTTTCTTAACGAATTTGGGTGGTAAGGAGGCACTAAAAAGTGGAAAATAAAACCTTTTTACAAAAAAGAACACACATGACTTTAGTTTCGGGAGTCGGTGGCTTTATTCTGTTTGTTGTTTTGTATTGCCACCGACTTCCGAAACTAAAGTACAGTAACAGAATACACATGATTCTGTGCTAAAGTTTTTTTTAAAAGGCTTTAACCATTATCTCTTGTTTCCAATATATTATTACCGGCTGCCAGTCTTAACAAGATGCAGCTAAATGTTATCAACAAACAGCGAATGCCATCTGACCCCAACAACACAACAAGATACTCCTGGCATATCAACAAATAACTTCACTGCTATATTTGGCCTAGCAATACAGTTCAACACAAAAATCTTGATCAGAGTCAAAGTAGCAACAAGCCAGGACCTTGCTCTCTCCGTGACCCAGATACGGGCCTAATAGTGTTTACATATTTGTATTGTATACATATACAGTGTGTATACATACGGGCGACAAATCGCTTGTTTGTTTCTTATTAACTACTGCCATAAGGGTGTCTTATATTGTAATGTTTACTGTCTTTGGTATGCTTTCAAGTGATGTGTTTCGTTTTAATTTGTAGATTGATTATTTTCTTGGTTGACATTTCTATTTTGTTAGTATTTCTTGGGTTGTTGACTGTTTAAATCGAGAAAGAGGTTCAGTTACTAAACAAAATGTACCGTTTCTTTAAAGAATCAAAATGGTATTAATTGACAGTGACAGCCAACTCAGCCAACTCACTACATCATATAGTCTTAAAGAAGACTATAAATTATATCAAATAAAATGTAGGGGATCAACATTTTGTTTGTATGAAACTAAGGTTTGGAATTGTTTGTACTTACTTTAAGTAACCAATCTAGCGCTTTATTTACCATTCCAATTATATGCAATTAATGGCTTGGTAACAACCCACACCGATTTTATCTTATCAGCTAAAACGCTTGCGTCGGAATTAGTACAGCTACTTGCACAAAAACGTGTCTCTATCACACACAATGATATTCTCTACACATTTCTCTTCAACATGATAACCGTCCTTTAAGATCACAATAACTACAATATGTTCTGTAGTATTTTTAGCTCGTACTTCAGTCACGTGAATCCACAATGGCTCCTAGACCTATTGCTTGACCCCGCCGCACTATAGTTCAATATAAACAGAAGCCAATTTATCAACGTCCAACTCCCTTTGCATTATCTGTCTTACAACGTTCGTTACAACATCATTACAAAACACTACCTTATCACTTTATTTTTAGGTTATTCGTCATTTGGCACGGGTGCTTTCTTATTTTTATTCATTGGGGCAAACATCCGCTGTAGTATTCATGTATTTATCTTAGCCCACGGTCAGTAACCTGGCCGCTTAATAAATCATGCTGATAAGTGGTGTTTGTGGTTTGACCGATGGTTCTGCGCATTGACTATGTGGTTTGTTTACGTTCCGTCTCCGGCTGATAGTTCAAAATGAAATGTAGCGGAGGCTTTTCCTCCATATCATGGATGTACAAACACATACTGTATTGTCGTGCGTAATAGTCTTTTGACAATTAATTATCAATTGTCATGACATGTTTTATACAGATATCCATAATGTCTGGCGTGGTCAAGATTGTCAATCACAGCTCAAACAAAATGTTACTGATGCCAAAAAAAATACGAATTAACATATTTAATTATAATCATTGGATTACCATTAATGTAGATTTCAATAGAACAATCAGATAAGTACCTCAGCCTTTGAAGATAAAACTAATATTTCAATTGAATTCAACAAACATGATAAAGGGAGTGAATGAAAATTAAAAAGAAAAAATATCTGTAGTACAATAAACACATAACAACATAAACAAAGACAAGGAAAAACAAGTAAAAAAAAAACAAGTTCTGTAAGATCTCCGCTCTTCCAGTTGAATACTTAACTTTCTCGTAACTACCTAATGGAAATTAGCCATGTATAATTTATTTCGGAAACTTATAATATTACAATGTAGAGAAACTTCTAGAAAGTTGTGATTATGTATCATTTAAATAAACATTTCAACTAAAATGTTATCTTAAACTTATTAGGTAAATAGTCTGAGAAAATTTATATAAGACTACCAAGGTTGAATGACCGAATTAATCAAAAGCACACGGACGCGACAGGATCGATAAGAGACAAATAAAATAACTGACCTTATCGACAGCTTGTATAGCTCATATTTGGTTTGGCGGTGAAGTTTGTAGCAAGCCGTAAGGAAAATGTTCCGAATAAGGAAGCTAGAGAATTTAATAAAAACAGTCATGAAGCCATTACACAACGATAAAACAGTACTGACCATCAGATAGACCTTGAATAGGACGTAGACAACATTGAGCCCTCTGAACTATCAAACTAACAACTTTATAAAGACTAGTCAATCTAGTAAGTCTATCAAGTTTTTACATAATATTGGTTACATTATACTTGTTGCTTACTAAAATTCAACATTACGAACTCACGACCGCTAGTTGGTCACCCCCTCTTCTTTCCTTTCAGCTATTGTATTAAGTAGTTTATGAATGTTAAAACAATGTTCCTTTCTCCTACATAAAATCCATGTTTAACTAACTAGGACCATAATATCAGGTTCATAAAATATTTCGGCTTCAAATCGGAGCCGAGTATGTAGAAAATGGTAATACATTTCTCGAGAAACTGAAACGAAACTTCCCCAATTACGATTATGTAGCCTTGCCATAATAGTCGCTTGGCAACCTGTTGAGGTAGTCCCTGAATCGAAAAGGGCAAAGGTAATAAGGAGGCAAGCAAAAAAACAAGGCTAATAATAGTACTTAAATGTAATCAATTTTAATATAAAAATAACCTACATTTATAATAATGATAGGAACGTTGCCTAATAATACGAAATTGATTGTGATTGAACAATAGCTAACAACTTATTTTTGACCTTTGTAATTGAATTATGTATTATGTTCAGAATATAGCTGTTGTGTTAGGTAACTGATTATGCCGATAATCAGTCAACATTCCAGGTAGATTAATAAAACCTTCACTAAATTGGAAACGAACGCCTAATGTTTCTGACACTTTGATATAAACAAATGTCCATCCACGTTAATTCAAATATACAGTTACCAACTTAAAATCAATACAATTCATTTCACTTAATATACCAAAACATTGTACGTGGACAGGCACGTAGCTGCCACATTTGAAATTATAACCAGCTCACGTGGATCGCCACGACACAAATCAAAATGTTCGGTGACTGAATATATTGTATTGACGACACTATTCAAAGTTTGACCTATTCCTATCGATATCTCTTACGTAATATTTACATACAGTGTTAGGCATGAAACGATAAATGTTTCATACATGTCACTGTAACGGAAGCTA
Organism: Charanyca ferruginea; assembly: GCA_947361185.1. Classification (NCBI taxonomy): domain Eukaryota; kingdom Metazoa; phylum Arthropoda; class Insecta; order Lepidoptera; family Noctuidae; genus Charanyca; species Charanyca ferruginea. Next base: position 34,673,434 of record OX376057.1, read on the forward strand.
CGATATCAACAAACCAATTGTTTCTGATTCGCTCGCGGTTTGCTTTGCAAATGAAAATCTTTATCCGTACTCGTTAGCTATATTTGCAGAAGACAAATAATGAACTGCTCTATGAACATTTAATTAATAATTTAGAACTCGTCCTAGACAAGACTAGTAAGACTACAAAATCTGCAAATATTTAATTTTCGAGTCCAATGTAGGTACTCATTTATGAAGGAAAACTTAATTAATTACTACTATTATATTGACTCTTTCAAAACAACAAAAAGAAACTTAATGGTTATTGATTTGATAAAATATACATTATTGGCTGGGCTCGGCAACACAGTCGTAATAGTAGCGTCTACAACGATTTTTTCTAGGTATCATGTTTCAACGTATGCTTACTGATATACGTATCTCTTCGAACTGTGAACAGGAAAAAACACTCAGACCCATAATCACCGTTTGACAGGGATCACAAGTCTGACCACTGCAAACAAAGTTAATCCATGCTTTCCTGTTTTCTTCTGGACGTGCATATGACCAGTCAGGTGTGGTGGACTTTCACCAGTAGACGATGACGACCGATAACCGTCGATAGCTGGGGTCGCGTCTGGGCGTCCCACAGGGTAACGAACTCGCTCCTATTCTATCTTATACACATGTACACATGCACTCAATTGCGCGCCTTAATGGCCTGTCGTTTGTATCGATTCACGTCGTTCTGTTGTTAAAGGGCCGATACTTATCTGTAATAGTGCCACTAGTTAAGTAGTCGAGTCTTCGATGTTAAAGGTTTTATGAAGAATGTGTTTGTTAACGTTTGTATTGTGTGGTTAACGACTTGTCGTGTTAAGGTCTTTGATTGCCAAGACATTTACTAACTAGTGCGCCAATAATTAAATTTACACTGTTTACGTTAAACGTCATAAGTAAATTTAGCTTCCTAGGTTTAGGTTTATATTGTCTCATTTCTTTACATTATTAGATACTTAGTTAATGCTACTACTAATAAAACCATTACAATCCTCTGTTCAGTTTTCGTATTTTGTATGTTTTTGTATCACCTGACTGATAAGATATTGTATAAACTAAAATGGTATTCTTTGAACCAGATATTTCTGGTTTAACTATCAGGCGATATTATTTCAATTGTCATTCTTACATACAATTATTTATTGGTTATTAAAATTCAAGTGAGACGCCGTCTAAAGGAGCCGGTCTCCTAATAAATTCGTAATGCGTAAGCCATAGATCTCATTGTTGTGTCGCTCTAGTAATTTACTGTTATTTGAGACAGATTTAATAGGCCTTTAGTAACAATAGGTTTGTAATCCTATAGCGTATTAAAATTATTTCGATTTTAAATAATCGAATCTACGCTCATCGAATTAAAGATTACTTATGTTTTCTCGTACACACTTCTCATCATGTAGTTTAAAGAAGTTTAGTTCCACTGTTAAATCTTTATGTTGTTTCAAAAGTGCTTTGTTAAATTAAAGTACGCATTCAACTGCTCTGTAATAACTATTAACTTCACGACCATAAACCGGTAGATCATTACTATTTATCAGTAGTTCCTCTTACCAACCGGTCCTTTACAAGGCCTACCAAATCAAAAGAGGCTTCACCACTATCTTGGCCGTCATCAAGGAACTCCACACCAAGTAATAAAATTGTGAATAAGGATTGAGGAAAAGTAGTGATCCTAAAAAAAGGTTAATAGTAGCTATTTGAAGTAAGTCGCTCAATTATTATAAATTATCAATTGTTATTACTATTGTTGGGGAATTTATATAAATGAGTCTGTTTTGATCTTATTCTTACGACTCTCTTGCATGCCTAAGTTAGATATCTTCTTGCACACATACATTTTGTTTTATCAAATCCATTTTCAGTACTTATTTTTATTGACTTCATGTTTTACTCTCTTTCAGAAGTAGGAAATCTGTAATGTGTATAATAATATGATTCTTAACAGTGTTTTCATTCATGTGAAACAAGTAGAAAATGTTTACAAAATAACGTGTTTAATAACCTATAAGTACTGTTGTAGCGGTCGCAGTGTTTTGACTATAGTACAATAGAGTTCGATACATGAGGCCACTGAGGCCAGCATGTCCCCTCACGCGACTGTAATCAAGTCTTCCTACTTTTATTTGCATCCTCTCTCGTACCCAATCAACCAAAAGCAAAACTGGTAACGGTAATACAAGTAGAAATCAACGATAGTATTCAATGTTTAGTCGCCCTTATCAGTTCCCAAGTAGAAGTGAAAAGGCGAAGAGAACTCGATTAAAAATCGCAAGGACGCAGCTATTTTTAACGTTTCGCTGTGCTCGAGTGAGTGTCTCGGACACGCGGTGCGAGTCGCGAGGTGCGTCGGTGATCGTTGCGTGAGGTACAAATCGATAAGTATTGGCAACCGTATTGAAGAGTTTTATTTCATTGAAGGGATTTTCGGCGTCAGTTGTAAGACTGGATTTCCTAGTATCTGTAACATTCAGATTAGGGCTGGTTGACTCTCAAAATCTATTAGTATTTGTATTGAATTCAAAGTGGTAATTTAGTCTATATTATAAACACTTTACAATGATCTAATACTTATGTCAAACAAATAAAGACATGAGATCTGAGAAAAAAATATTATCTACGCACGACTTCTTCAACGGCGACGATCAAATCGATAAGAGTTTTAACAAAGTTTCCTTAGTGTTAGTTTTATTACGACTATAATATCTAATTCTAGAAACCATAAAACAATCATAACTTACGTTTTGGACAAGTTCTTTAATCACTTTAAAAAGTTGATAAAGTAGAAGTTAATAGACAACATTTCAAATGTACTGCTCTAAAAATTCGTCAAACCATAATTTGCATAGACCAATAAATACCCATGACCCTACGACAAATTCAAAAGGAATACTAAGTGGCTCCACTTCACCAGATGTACTCACGCAAGGTCAAATTTTACTGTCCAAATTTATTATTTCCTGTGAACCGAGAAAGAATTTTATATTACAGTATAAGAGCCATTGTGAACGTAAATCATATTTGCACTGTGCATGAAATGATCGCCAGGAACATAATGCGAGAGGAATCAATAATAATAAGGGTTCCCGCAAGGGTCCCTTGGATAACGGAGAAGCTTTTGTAACAGTTGACGACTTAATGGACTTCAATTGATTCGGTATAACAATTGTTTGTATCGTAACTTTTATCCCTTTAGTTAGCTAAAACGTAATTACAAAACTGTAATTAAAGATTAAAACTTACTTAATTAGTCCGACTTGTTGTAATTATAACAATTTCTGGCATTGTATACTGTTTCATCAATCTATAAATAAACAGTTTTATCGAAAATCGTTAAAGTTGATTGTATAAACTTCTACTTTCTACCAAATTTTAAGGTAAACAGCTTGCCAATAACCGTGCTCAATGAATGCTTGACATTCGAAGTATCCAACAAATTAACTTCACCTATTCGTCCAAGATATGTTGTAGTAATATTAAAGGTTCTGATTTTCTCACGGAAGAAGTTAGTAAGAGCTTTGTGTTTTAACAATCACTTTATTTTGGAGTTCTCACCATCCCCAGCTCTTACATTGAGCAAGCAGGTTCGTTCCGCATGTTGTTGTACTTGTTCATGGAATACCGGGATCCCAGTCTTATATTTTCTAATGTTGTGATTCACGTGAAATACTGCATCTTCGGAAATATTGTAATAACAATAAATACAGCAATAATGGCCTTTATGTCGATAATCGTTACATTTTAGAAGGGAGCAATCAAGAGCCCTTAAATATCAATCAGGCTTTTACGGTGACGACTCACACTGAATCACACTTCCCAATAAGTAGATATTATTATTAAGCACATCTTGTAACATAATCGATTAATTACGCCTATTACCAGAAGTGACGATAATATCAGTGCTAAAATAACAAAGTTACAGCTTAGAGCGTCCAGTGGTAGTGCGATCAATCCGAGCGTATTTACTGCTTCGTATAAATTAGTTTTATGTATTTTGGCAGTTATATGCTAACTACTAACGATTACGACCTCAGTTTACTTCGAGACGAATGTAGCAATAATTTTGCGGCTTCACTACTTACTCAAATATTCAATGGCTCGAGATATACTACAATATCTAGTTACAATGTGATGGTAAATCTGAATACAATGATTTGTGTATCGAAACCGATATCAGTATTGTTGAAGCAATGATAAAACACAAGACATAAACGTAATCTATGCCACCACAAACACAGAAGACCGGAAATAAAAACCCGTGCGTAATAAAGTAGTTAGAACTGCATTGTGTCATTTAATTATTGTTGTTGAAGAAGTCTATGATTGTATAGTACATTATAAATTCATCTGCAGTATCTAAGCTACCTACGGAGTTACGAGGCAAATAGATTAGTGTCGTTTAATAGGCGGTGGACTTTGTGTCAATTTAAAATGGAGTAACGACACTGCGTTTGTCGCATGCATTCCGATTTTCTGTATATATCCTCATTCAAGTGTGTCTTAGAGTCAGTTTTTTATTAAGTTGTGGATGTTTATTGTGGTGAGAGATTTATTTAATGAATTAAGACATATTATGAGTATGTTATAGAATCCTTAAATTGAATTTCTATTTTTTTTTTTTTTTTATATTGTTATAGGCTTGCGTTTGACCGCAACTCACCTGATCTTAAGTGATGATGCGGCCTAAAGGTGGAGCACGCTTGCCTAGAATAAACCGGTTCACTCGTGCCTTGAAGATACCCAGATTATATGTATCGGGGAATAGAGAGGCGGGCAGTGAATTCCACAGTCTGGCAGTTCGCACAATAAATGTGGAGTCAAAGCGCTTGGTTCGAGACCGTGGAACTTCAACCGTATAGCGGTGACGCTTCGCCGTATCCCTGCTCGTCCGGTGATGGAATGGGGATGGGGGAATTAAGTTGAGCAATTCCAAAGCACACTCTCCGAAATGTACCCGATATAAGACCGATAGGCTGGCAACGGCGCGGCGGCGACTTATTCCCAAATGTGATACCATGTCAATGTCTGAGACTGTTGCCGGCTCTTCTTTACATAGTATAAAACAGCTTAGATCTTCTAAACTAAGTAACTGATTTTAATGCAGTTTTCAGCAATAGATAGTGACTCAAGATGGAGGTTTATACGTATAGTTTGATATACATTGCACCCGTGCGAAGCCGGGGCAGGTCGCTAATGTAAACATTATTTTCATCGACAGTACAGTGTGCAAACTCACTTACATTTTATGTATTCACAGACGCGCCCATTTTACGATTGGACATGTTATAGCATTTGGAACATAAAATTTTGATTTCGATCTCTAAATATTGTCTCGTGACTCATGGCCGTAAGTCTTGGGAATTACAATTTATCAACCGCTTCCGTGATGTTCGTTTATGTAATAAAATTTCAAGGAATTGCGTTTAAGTACGAGTAAATTAATTCTGGATATGCTCCACCAGATTTATGTTGCACGCACAAACAAAATAATGGTATCTAGTTTTAGGATCTTTAAATTTACATGGGTTTAAGTATTAAACAGATATTTCAGTTAGTGTTATAAGAATAGGTACTTATTATTCAATGTAAGTGTCTATTGATGCAATGAACGTCTTCCTAGCTGAACAATAAATTCAGTTGTCTGACCATCAAGTAATTACGGCTTCTCCAACAATAGTTTTTAAAACGTGAACCTCAAATTCCATGATTTTTAAAAAAATCGGCCATTTCTTCACATAGTCAATAAAAATTCTCTAATTTTTATTTTCTGTTTGTCGACAGGCATGAAAATGACTATGTCCACGGCCCCGACGATGAGCGCACGTGTACACAGGAAAGTGATGCGGGCACCGCATAAGCGGGCCCATCCGGGTAAGACTCAGCACCCGGGTAAAATGGTGCACGCCGGCAAAATTGCCCACCACCCGGGCAAACTGGCACATTTAGGCAAATTCGGGAAACTCGCGCACTACTCTCACACGCACTCGCTGAGGCCACCTGAGCTGTGTGAGAACAGTAACGACAGCGGCCTAGGACCCGATCCCGTCAACAGGTAAGACGTTCATACACATGCTTACTGCAATGTTAATATTTAATACGGTGGCCACTTGCACATTCTTCTAACACGCTGGTCGCTTCGCTCGTGATGTCCCATTTGCAGAGAATAACCAATATGACAATCTTATCATTTTGTTATGCCGCACTAATACATGGGCTAATTTAAACGTTTCTATTATGTGCTTAATGCTACGGCTTAAAACAAAACGATATGTACCGTCGAACGGGGTGAGATTGATTCGTTTTGAAATAAAAACCTACATAGCTTTTACAATATTAGAATAAAAAATCTGAAACTTTTTGAATGAAAACACAATTAACTTTGTTTACTTAAAATTGATTAATAATTTAGGAGAAAAAAAATTGATAACCTGTCCATTTTATTGATATTGAAAATGGGGCTGCTTTGATAACACCCACAATTTGCATTGCTGCTTTAAATTCACCCCGACGTAGAACGTATTTGGTCCAATATTCAGGGTTAACTTTGAACGTAATTTTTTCCACTTCCAACTATCTTTAGTGTGTTACACCGTTTACAAAACATGGCGTAATGACTTGAATTCTTAATATAAGATTAAATCTTCTGTCTTTAATTTTACGGGTAAAAATTAGTAAAATATTAGAATTTTAGGTAATTATCAAAGTTACCTCTTGTTTTGAAAGTCACCCCGTTTGACGGTATTTAATTTCATTACTTTTAAAGAGAACATTGAAGCTTTCATGATACATTTGATTAGCATAGAGTCTCAGGAACTCCCACGGTTACTCGGTGACTAAATACACCTCGTCTGCTTCTTAAATGTGGTCATCATTTGCGTAGTTAATTAGCATTGGAATACCGACAGATAAAATTAGATCAGGTATCGATAGAGCGTTAATATAAAATAGACTTCCAGTGAGATTTGAAATATCTTCATCTTCAATTTAACTAAGCAATAGTTTAAGTTTAGTAACAATACCTTTTTAAGGAGTTGAGTTGTCTTTTTTTTTGTTCTTCAGCATCTTCTTTTTCTTTATTGCTATTCAGAGTATTAGCTCAATCATTTCATATTTCAACAATCTCCAAGGTTATTTATTTATACTTCATGCACAAAGGTACAAAGGCGGACTTAATGCCTGCAATCTCTACCAGTCAACCAAGGGTGATGAAGAGATAATATGGCGGGTGCATAACAAAAAGTAATAATTAAAAAGTTAAAAAGATGTCACCCGTATACATAATTATATATCTGGATACCATATACCTATATAAACATATACATACATATATATAATATGTAAAAGAAAAGGTTACAACTTGGTTACCTCAACTAAATTTGAGTTAATACCTCTCAAAATCTTTGTAATATCCTTAAAGTTAATCAAGTAGCTGTCTGTCCTATATTGCCACTTGCCTGAAAATCCGAAACATTCAGAAAGGCTGTAGATATAAGTACGCTTAAAAAGAATAGTAAAGCTTATACTTTATTACTAACTGAAAGAGAATGATAATGATGTACGAACTAAAGTCTATTACACATAATGGAATAATTAACTCGCTTTATCTTATGCTGTAGTATTTTTTAAAGCGCTGCTGCAGCCGCTTTCGCTAAACACACGAAACACATCTACGTCTGTGTCCCTAGCTATCTTTTACTTAACGCTTAGTCACCCAATTTGTACAGCATCACCATCGAATAGTTTAAAATCTACACAAATTCTTACCCATTCGGCCTTCAGTTTTAGATATCAATACGGTACACACGTCCGATATGCGCGTGAGTCGCGCGTGCGAACACGTCCTTATCGATCAGTAACTACTCGAATTTATCGTTATCGATCTTTTAACTACTCGATTTTATCACTAACTAGATTTTTATCGGGTTGTCTATTTTAAGCAGTTGAAAAAGTATCAGAGGTTGGTGGCTTGAGACGTTTTTGTTAAAGGATTTTAATCAAGTTTTTGACACAAATAAGTTCTAGTTTTTAGCTTTAGCTTTTCGTTAGCCCCCATCAAGGCATCGATATGTTGTGCTCTTTCTTTCTCCATCACCATCATCATATCAGCCTATTGCCGTCCACTGCTAAACGTAGGCCTCCCCCAACGATTAAATTCAAACAATGCAAAGGAAACCCTTGCAATTTCACATTCAAAACAATGGTCGTGTAAACAATACAATCAACAACCTTAACAACAAACAATTTGACAAACACTATTAACCCACTCGTGATATTATAATACATAAGTAGAGCACACATATACAACATAAGTAATTCGAATTACATAAGGCCGTCACTACGCAACTAACCATTTATGTAATACACAATTGCGAAAAACATACGAAATATTGAACGTAGTGTCAATGGCCGTTTTATGAGTGATGTTGTAATTTGATCGTTTATCGTTTGGCCCTTTTTATTTTGGTGGTGTCTTCATATTCGCCATGTATGTAATTGCAGATAATGAGGCAGCCAAGTTTCCAAATCCAATCTGATTAAAGAGTAACTGACTTACGTAGAATACTTGCAGTCAGAACAAACAGCTATGTCTTTCATTTGGTTACTTATTTTTGCTCTTAGGGCAGACATTCTCCATTCCTTTTTTTTCTTTCTTTTCATTGAAAAGTTCTTCTCACACAAATCACTCATGATCGACGTCGTGGCCAAGTGTATCCTGTTCATCTTCAAGTCTAGACAAAAAGGCTGAATGCCAGAATGTAGCCTAGAGACTATTATTTCTTCTGCTAAAGTAATCTAATACCAGTATTGGGATCTACCTATTCACCAGTGCATAATATTATACTACCATCGCAAATACTCGTGCTAATCGCATTGATTACAACTACAAAACCAAGAACCGTTCTTTGAAGCGTACTACAGGCAGTAGCCAATGTTATTAGTAGATATTTACTGACTGCTATGATTGATGGTACACGTAATCACATAGACTAGAAACATAAACTGAAATACACAAGGCAGGTCAAGGTTAGGAGATTCGACTAGACTATTTTACTATGTAGAATCAGAAATACCAACGACCTTGTGCGTAGAAACTCCCGAGTTCGTCCTTGAGAGTTGAAGCCTAAATTATATTTGTAAGACATATTGCGTGTCCAACACAGGACTGGGCAAAGTGCCATAGTAACGAGAAGCCATAATAGTTAACATCAGTGGTATTCATACGTGACGACATGATAGCAATAGCAATTAATGTCTTCACCATCGCTATGATTTTCAAATTAAGTCTTGCCGTTTCAAAACGATTGATAAAAAAAATTACGTTGACCAGTTATCTCTTACTTGCCTAAATATACCACTATGTGTACGCTCTCTTCAGTATGTGGTAAAGTTACATTGAATAGTTTTCCACGTAGAGAAGTTTCCGTTCTATGTCTATCCTGTCCCTTGAAATCATTTGCATATTAATTTAATTAGTTTGCATTCTGTTGAAGTCTACCTTTGTCATTACATTTGCTTACCTGAAAAGGTGTGTTTGTATGTTAATAATGGTATTTGTTTTTCAAATAGTCAACAAAACAGATAATTGTTGAGACTAGTTCGGTAGACTTGCTCCGAAAGTATGGCTTTTGATTGCTATCACTTGCATCTTTGCAGTATTTTTTTTTGAAGCGCTGGATTTTTTTAGTAACAGCTTTTTGCGATTGAAGACCTTCAGATGTATCAGTAGAGCAAGCTAAGTTGAGTAGTATACTAAAGTGCGCGAATTATACAATACTTCCTTCTGAAATTTATAGATTTATAGTAGTCCTTTGGACCACTGTAACTCTCGTTCACTGATCGTTTTTGCCAATCCGCAAGCAATTTTACAGTTAGCATTGTACACTAGATTAGATTAGTCTACTAGATCAATCAACCGTTCTCATCGCTGCGCAAACGCACCTCACGCTAATATATATTTTTAGCACGTTTCACCACACGTGCGCATGAGTCGCCTATGACGCTGTTACTTCATCGTCAGGCCAATGATAAAATAATAGTAATTTAATTAATGAATTTATAATATACAAACAGTTTGCTCGCGTCTTCGTGCGCGTGAACTGTCTTACGGATCCTTAATTTTTTTGATAATAAAATATAGTCTATGGCCCTATAGAATTTATGAAATCGGATTAGTAGTTCCTAAGATTACCCCCTACAGGCAAACAAATGACAATGCCAGATCCTGCCCCACCCATTTACAGAAAATGTAATTTAATAACATAATTGTAATGATCATAGAATCTTATTATAATAAATTGTTTTGCTTTAGAACTTGCGATTTTGCGAACTTGCGTTCTTGGTTTGTTTCCACGAGACAGGCTCGAGTGTGGAGTTGTGTGGAGTTCATTAGCAAAATGCTTCCTTTGTGTCTTATATTTGTTTTTTTTTTTTGAGACCCTAATTGATAATGTAGACTATTGTAGATTATAAGGAAATGTAAAGAACTTTTTTGTTGACAAATGAACAACATTATTATTATTACTTGCGGATTACAAATCAATGCTAAAACGAATGCAAATACAGTTTTTTGATTTAAACAGAAACGGCAAGTTCTGCAGCCATTAAGACTAATGTTTAGTTATCAGCAATGAATAAGCAGTACGATGCTACATATTTCAAGCTTGTAAATGACTTTTATTGAGTGGGGCAAAGGTCTATAGAGTTTCTGGCATTGTCCTTTTAGATAGCGGTCTGTTTTTTGTTCGTAGCTCAAAAAATAAGCCTAAGCAATTTAGGTTATTTGTGTAAATACCGTCGACAAAGTCTTATTAGGCAAAATTTTAAAGTTTCGGTCTTCATTGCTTTTATTTAAATACGCCATAGCATGACTCTTAGAAAATCACAATTTCATTAGCGTAGTGAAGGTAGCCTTGCAAAAGCCTGTCTGGAAGACAAAAGGCTGATGGGAATAACTTCAAACACTTCTTTAATTAAAGACGTTACTGGCGTGTGCAGATTATCGGACACTTTGGAGGAATGGGAACATCCGGAGTTGAAACGAAGACGTGGGGACACTGAAGCGGCGGTTAAGCTAGAATGCGACGATGCGAACGACGCGTACGCTTTCCGCGCGCCGGGCGCGATTGACCCCGCGCCCGCGCCGCCTGACGCTCCCGCCTCTACACATTCGCCGGCCCTACCCGCTCCCGTGTACGTTGACTTTTTTCTTAAAGAACATTCTATTCTTACAAGGTAACATTGGATCACAATCAAAATTCATTCACAATTTCGTGTCCCTAACCTCCCATTAGATCAGGAAAAAGCACGGATCCTGGATACGGGTAGATCCGGGGACTCCAGAGTGTCCTATTTATATGAAAGTTGATTAGAATGGACTGTGTCAAACCGTTGTGTTGACATGAATAGTGGTGTTAATAACTGGTTGCTTGAAAAGCGTTCGTTTGCGCAGTGTCACGACTCCGAGCATATCCATGAATCCGCATGTTCACCGCATGTAATTGTTGCATCGTCCGTGTGTTCGTGTACTTGTGACGCACTGATGGTTTATACTTACAAATAATCTGCTAATTGTTTATTGACCTCCTCACGATCATGGATGCACATTCATTTGTGTTTTATTTTCACGACCGATTCGGTAAAAAGATGCCATGAAAAAGTGACTAATACATGGGGTATGTACAAAGAAAGGTATGGAAAAAGAATAACTAAAACCACTTCATTTACAAAAATTAATAACGATGTCGATTTTTTTACAGAATGAGAGCGGGTTGCAGTATATCTAGTCCAAACATAGCTGAAACTCCCGGCAAGAGATTCCAAGACCCGTACAGATCGTGCGGGAAACTTGGTAGCGGGGGTAAACTGGCCAACAAGTACCCTGGAGGGGGGAAATTAGTTGGTGCCGGTGGAAAATTAGGGGGAAAACTGGGGGGGAAGTACGGAGGTAAATTGGCACAGGCTATGGCGCGAAGAAGAGCGCTAGCAGCCATGGCGCAAGGTGGCAGGCCAGGGTTGGCTGCGCCACTGGCCAACAGGTCGAGAGACGGCACGGTGGAGTTACAGATACTGTGCCAGCCCGAGACACAACACAGAGCGAGGTAAATATTATATTACCTTTTTATATTCTAATAGTCTTGCATTTGACCGCAACTCACGTGATCTTAAGTGTTGATGCGGCCTGAGCCGCACGCCGCACGCTTGTCTAGGATGAACCGGTTCACTCGTGCCTTTAAGATACCCATTTTATACTTATCGAGGAACAGAGAGGCGGGCAGTGAATTACACAATCTGGCAGTTATCACAATAAATAGAAATCCAAAAGGGTTTAAATATTTTCCCATATTCTCGGATTCTGGTGCTTCCACAAAATCTACGACTTGCTATAATTTGTAATTTCATTCCAGATATCAGACTGAAGGCAGCCGAGGCGCTGTCAAAGACAATTCAGGGAATGGTTTCCCGACAGTCAAATTAGTTGGTTACGACAAACCCGCTGTATTGCAGGTGAGAACGTCAGAAATCTTCATGAAAATGTTTTGTTTTAAGCTACCCCATTCAAACACTTCCTGCACCTTACCATAATTATATTCATCAGCTTTTTTAGCCCATTGCTTGCAGTATTTTACGCAATAACTTTGTACACACCAATAAAGTCATGATCATGTGGCGCTGACTACCCATAAAACTCTCCCCCTCGTAGAAACTATTATAAATGCACCTCAACTGGGTACTACTAGTCTATTGCGTAAATGTCCTAACCACCAAGAGACTTTGATATATCCTTAGATTCCTGGTATGTCGAAGGTCAATGTTCACACGACTAATGATAAGATCTCTCCGTGAGTGGCAAGCCAATCTCGATGAACTATTGTGGTTAGTTTTACCACTGCTGTCACTAGGTGGATGACGCCATTACCTTATAATTCCAAAAACACTTGATTGTAGCTCTAAAAACCCGATTAATTTTAAATTTACTGAAAATTAGATTTTTAGTTACTTTGAAATCAATAATTAGTTAAGTCAATTGAGTTAGCAAATGATCAAGTAGAAGTGACGTCAAAAGTATATAATAATCTATACGGGAATCGCGTTTTCACAGCTCTTAAATATGTCAGTCGTTTGTTGGTGCTATCTACCCGATAGGGTTGCTTACGCAAAGCTGTTCTCGGGGGGCGCCACCGAACCATAATGTAAACACTATTAGTGCGGTAAAAATCCTATTGTGTTTTGTTGTAATATATTATCAAAAATGGATTAACTATTCCGGTATTAAAAATCTGCTCCGGAAGCTAAAAAGTATAATTTTGATGCAGACAAAAATTATTATCATTTTAATGTCGCATAGTTCGGTGGAGCCTCTAGCGGAAAAAATTGTCAGGAAGATTCCTAATTGAGAAGGGTTAATATTATGCCAATTACCAACCTACGTGTGTTATATTAAACACAAAAAAATAATTACATCATTTTAATTACATTAGATGGATGTTTGTAGTAACATTTGAAGTGCATTAGCAAATGGTACATTTTTATTGTTCAGTGCCTCACTCACAACTTGGCGCATTAGCTTACATTGTATCAAGACATACCGCTTTTAATTTATAACGATGACAAGTTTTCATCTATGATATTTTTTCTGTTTGTAATCAGCTATAATCGGCTGAGTTACATGTCCAGATACTTTGAGTTGATGACCTTGAACATCATCATACAAATGTTTCTTCATCCTAATCTGAAATCGACGCAACACGTCATTTTCCAAACGTTTGTATTAGTCGTCATCGCAGGCTAGAAGATATGTGATTGTGGGAAAGATGATATCGAGAGTTCCAAGGCTATTTGGTCTAAGCGACATCTATAGTGATATTGAGTCAAAAGTCAAAGCATTTAAACCATTTCCAGGCACTTTTGAATTGTCAAGGAGTCGGTCAGTTAGTCAGAAACTTGAAGTTAGTTGCTCGTTCCAAAACGTAGGTAGGTCTCTATGGAGAAGAACGAGCAAGGAACTCCACGCACACAATCTAGTTTTTTTTACAAAATACTGCATGATTCTTTTTGCTTCTATATGTGAAAATTATGAAGGAAGGAGAATCTAACAATATAAAACATAAAAACGAGAAATTACATACTTATTTGGAATCAGCAAATATGCTCTGATTAAAAAAATGCATATTACTCAATATCGCAAAAAAAATGTAACTTAGACCAAATAGCCTTTAAAACGTCGACAAATTCTTTACCACAATCCATTCAAGTGGTTTATCCAACCAGAAAAAAAAGGAAATTAAAACTCCCCCGACTCAAATAAACCTCGTTGACCTGACCTGAAGATGCTCTCATCCATTAATCGACTCGAAAAAAACTGATGTCTTCAAACGGCTGAACAGATATTCTTGTAAAAATCTTGTTGAGCCGTTTATGATTATGATTCAAATCATAGCTAAGAACACTCAAAGAAGTCACATTTCCGTATTAAAAAAATATCAAAATCGGTTCAGAGGTCCCAAATTGCGATATTGATATTTTTACTGCTACGATGCCATAGACCAGGGGTAGGCAACCTTTCAAAACGGATGAGCCAATAGTTACAACTTCCTTTTAAAGAGCCACTAAAAGTTGTATTTATTCAATAATATAATATTTTTTTATATACAAATGTCACCGTATGATTCATCAACTTTCGTTATACGCTATATATAAACAAACAGGTGATATACTTGGTTTAAATGAATTAACATACTTAATCTCTAACAATTAATGTGCATTTCCTTTATTTGACTAGATTAGTTTTATATGACTCTCCCAGATTGTCCAAATACAGCAAAAGTTGTCTATGTGCGTTAGAATTTATAATAAAATGCCTAGAGAACTTAAAAACATCAATAATAGACTATTCAAAAAGAAATTATTGAAATGTCTGAATACCCATAACTTCTACTCCCATAAAACATTCTTTGAAAATAAGTTATAACTCGATTTTGCCTGCTATAGTTTCAATAGCTAAACATGTATGTACTCCTGTTTTAATTGTAAGACCTACAAATACCATGTTTAAAGCAAATAAATAATTTTAATTTGACTTCTATTTGAGATAGATTATAAACTAACGGTGTTCACAATCATACGATGACATAATTAATTTTTGCTTATGGTTCTAAAGAACCGCAACTTCGAATCGAAAGAGCCGCAGGTTGCCGACCCCTGCAATATACAGACACACAGATGCACAAGTTCAACTCATAACACCCCACTGTATTCGTCGGGGGTTAAAAAAGAAACTTTGGACAAACCATCGTATACTTCATCATACCCTTGTTTCCCCAGGTTTTCATAGGCACAGACACAGGTAGAGTCGCGCCGCATATGTTCTACCAAGCGTGTCGTGTCTCTGGCAAGAACTCCACTCCATGTAAGGAAAGAAAGGAAGACGGCACCGTCATCATCGAGATCGACCTGGAGCCAGCTAAGAACTGGCAGGTCACTTGCGACTGTGTGGGAATACTCAAGGTCAGTTTATCGAAAAATTGTGTCCCTATCTTTTAGGTTTTAAGGATCTCGTGAAGTGCTTTAACTTTGTTCATTCTCCTATAATTATAATATAAGCCCATTACTGTCCCACTGCTGGGCAAAGGCCTCTTCTCATACAGAGAAGGCACGAGCATTAATCCACCACACTTACTGAAGACGAATTGTATCATTTCAAGACGGATTGTTTCCTGACGATATTTTCCTTCAAATTCAAATCTTTATTGCATAATCACATGTGTTCACAAGGTCTTAATAACTGTAATATTACAGTTCACATGGACCCTGTCGGGCACCAATATAATAAAATATGAGTAGTAGCACAATATGAAAAAGAAACAAAAAAATATAAATAATTAAAAATCATTCAAAATTCAATTCATTTAAAATAAATAATGTCACAAATTAAAAATAATGTTCACTGATGTCAGTGATGTTTAAGATAAACTTAAAAAGGACATATTATGAAACTAGCGACCCGACCTGGCTTCGCATGCCGCGGCCTATAGCCTTCCTCGATAAATGGACTATCCAACACAAAAATCAAACAAGTAGATCCTGAGATTAAGGCGTTCAACCAAACAAACAAACAAACATACAAACTCTTCAGCTTTATAATATTAGTATAGATAGTATAGATTGAAAAAGTCACATTGATACTTGCTCGTGTCTTCCTTGCGAACTCACAACCTCGTGCATGAGACACGGGCGCCTTAATCACTGTGCCATCACGACCATTCGCCTATGGATTCTAAAAATTGATTGAACTGTATCCATATTATGTAATTACTATAATTCGGCTGTAGTTTAGGATAGTAACTCTAACCGCTGCCAAGTTTTATAGTAGGACGGAAAGTAGGAGAAGCTGAGCAAGCTTTTAGGTCGATGACACCATAACCAATAATTCCATAATACAAATTTTGTTAAAAATTAATTGTTCATTTTAGCCCTAAAAACCCGAAAAAAATTTAATTTACTGTAAAATTTTTAGTTGTTTTGAAATCAATAAGTAGTTAGTCATTTGTGTTGACAAAAGAGTGATGTCATAAGTACAAAATCTATGGGCGAATCGCGTTTTGACAGCTCATGAAAAGTATGTCCTATTGACATACTTTTAGTGGTATTTTACTTTATATGAGAAAAAATCTACAAATATATACTATTGAGTTAGTTTAGGCAAAAAGCAATCGGAAAATGTTAGTTTTAGTTCATAAATTCAGAATATTTTTTTTTAAATCAATTCTAGGTTTTCAATTTTTTTTATCTGTTTTATAGCACCATGAAATAGTAGCCGCCATGTTATTACGCCGTACGGCTGTGTATACAAAAAAAATACAACTGTCACTTTGTACTTTTATTATTTTCGTAACCAACATATTTATTTAATTGTTACATTTATTACAAAATCTCATTTTAATTATTTTTAAATGATATTCAATTATCATATATAATATCAGCGCATTTGTTAACCAGCGAACTGACGCCATTTCCGTAGAGCAATATGGCGTCCCCTACGTGGCGTTTTCGTCAAACTTGAAAATCTAAAATTTACAAGCATTTTTTTATGGCACTTATCAACTGAATAAAATTTTTATGTTTTTTTTGGTGGCATATTAGCACTACAGAATTTATTTGAGGCACTTTTCAAAAATGGGTGTAATACCCTATTGATTGGCGGTGACATATACCCTATTTGTTTAAATAAAAAATACTGCCTTTCTGAAGACTTCTTCACCCAAAAATTCCTTTTCAATCGTTCCAGGAGCGCAATGTAGACGTAGAGCACAGGTTCGGCGAGTCACTGGGTGGTAGCGGCGGGACCGGTGCGGCGGCCACTGTGACAGGCGCCGCTCACATCTCGCGCGGCAAGAAGAAGTCCACGCGCTGCCGTATGGTGTTCCGCACCGACATCGTCAACGCGGCCGGACACCCCGAGACACTGCAAGTGTGCTCCACGCAGATTATATGCAGTAAGTCTGATTACATTATATTTATGAGCTGCTCTCTTTCAGGGACGCTCTAAACCGAGGCCTGTACCCCACAGGGGGCGACCTTAAGTTATAAGTTTTTAAATAAATTCACGCTCCATGCATCCGTGAGATGCCATTCCATAAAAAACCTTATATTTTATACTAGTTGTTGCCCGCGACTTCGTCCGCGTGGATGACGGTTATCGCGGATGCAGATGAAGTCGCGGATTAAAAAGTACCCTATGTCCTTCCCTATAGGGTTCAAGCTATGTTCATAGAAAATTTGATCGAAATTCAGCCGTTTCATCGTGTAAGCGTAACAGACAGAGTTACTTTCGCATTAGTAATATTAGTATGGATATGGATTTATGAGATCCGATCCAGCCTGTCCCTTTGCTGCCCTCTCCCAGCGACGCTCTAAAGCAAGGCCCGTACCCCACAAGGGGTGCCCTTAGCGTGCAGTCGCCCAGTTTTTATAAGTTTTTCACCCTGGCTGGAGGCCTTGTATTCACTTTAAGGCACCACAGGCAAGTCCGGTTAAGCAGCCTTCTAGATTGAACTGCGAGATGCTATTCCGCAGAATAAAAAAACCTTAAATTTGTATTTCTTTTCGCTTACTGGCATAACACAGAAGGGTACATGGAGCGACTGTCTGTTACTTTTACTGGGTAACACGATACCTCTTAGTAAAACTGGATGTCAGACTTTCTGACTTCTGACTACCATAACTGTCTAAAGATCTACGAATGACAGCCGGGACTAACTAAAACAGGACTGTCTGCACGCCAAGTTCCATTCGAATCCGTTCAGCGGTTCACAATATCAAGCAAGGGCGTCGCCAAAGGGGAGGGGCAGTTGTTCTCCTCCCCCTAGAGTTTCCAAAAACCTTCAGGTGCTTTCGACTGTATTTAAAATTCATACTTTTCCTATCCTCCATATAAAATTATCTACTTGCAACAGGGTATTTTACCAAAAAAATCTAATTAGTCCGTCATATAGATTTCCAAAAAATATTGGACACGTGTTTTTTCTTTTTTCACGTAAACAAAAAATGAAGACGATACAGTGCGTCGAAAACTAGTGTAACATCACTATGTCAGTACACTTCGAAGTGACGTCACAACAAACCCCCACTCATGATCTTTGATGCGTTTTATCTTCGTCAGTTTTTATTGATTTGATAAAACAAAAAATACGTATCCAATATATTTTGATACTAACTGACGGACTAATTAGATTTTTTGGTAAAATACCCTACTAGGCCATCACCTGCCGACGCTCTTGATATCAAGTAGGATTCTTATTAAACTTGGTGTTCCTTCTTTACAGCACAACCACCAGGCGTGCCCGAAGTGTGTCGGAAGTCCCTTGTATCCTGTCCTGCCTCCGGAGGCCTGGAGCTGTACCTCCTCGGCAAGAACTTCCTCAAGGAGACGCGCGTGGTGTTCTGTCAGCGACAGGACGGACACACGCACTGGGAGGAGGAAGTGACTCCTGACAAGGAGTTCTTACAACAGGTAAGGAGAAGAAGGAAAGAAAAGATCTCTACTTGACACCAGTGATGTGATTAAACGTTAAAAAATATTAATGGTTAAAAGTTAAAAGTTAAATAAAAATAACATGTTAAATTAAAAGTTAAAAATGTAACTGTTAAGAAGTTCATTATTTTTAACACAACCCGTGTCTTGTTATTTTTTTATGAAATCTTAAATGTTTAAACATGTTCCGTTGGTTATTGGTGGTACGAGTTCCAAATTACGGCATAAGTCTTGAAGTCATAATAATAACACAGGTCTCTCACTATCACAGACACTCATGAACACAATCAACGAATCCCGGAATAAAATTTGCAGGATATAAATTGACATTTGACGATCAAACATTAAAAGTTGTTTTAAGTTTACAACCAAAAACTAATACTATTACCATACCATAAGACTTACAATTGTATGAATAACTTTTAACGTGTGTTAAAAGTTTTTTTTTTGCCAGGCAACTTTCAATTACAATTCAAACAATCAAGACTTTATAATGGCCATAATCGCTTACATTAGGAACCACGCCATCTTGTATTAAAAGTTATGTTGACAACATACGTTAAGAGTAATTTTAAGTTTTCAACCAAAAATGAATACTATTTCCATAGCTTAAGACTTACAATTCTTTGCTTTTCTTTTTTTTTGCCAGGCAATTTTCAATTGCAATTCAAACAATCTTGGCTTTATATTGATCATAATCGCTTGCATTAAGAACAACGCCATCTGCAAACACTTGTAATATAAAGTTTTAGAATAAACTTACACGTGAGCCACTAGAGGGTGTTAAAATAAACAAAAAAAACTTGAGAGGTGTCAAGGGACACCCGGATGGAACGAAGTTCCTTTCGATTAATTAGTGAAGGAATTATAATAAAATTTTATTACAATTCCTTCACTAATTAATGTGATGCGTTAAAGTGAATTTAAGTGGCTTTAAGCCAGGGCAAAAAAAAAGCGAGGAATGAAAAGTTATTATGGCTGCTTACATTGTACGTAAGTAATTTTAAAGATTAACATTTTCTAACATGTTAGTACAATGCGTAGTTATTTAGATAGAAAGACCAATAAATTATTTCTGCGCCATCTATTGGCCGTTCGTAATTCGATCTCGAAGAGCACAGTTGCGCCAATAACGTTGATAGATGGCTCTTAAATCAAATATACAAAAGTGTCGTGACAACTTTTCGTAAGAATTTTTTCCGTCTAGCCCCCTTTCACAACGCGCGATAAGGAACTTCGTTCCAATAATATTGCTTGTCCCATTCGAAGATTTTGTTCGTTGTTATAACTTTTAATGGAAATGTCAGTTATTATTAATGAAGTCGCGTTTGACATGACATAAAATTATGACAATTGATTGGTGATGTCATCTATCCAATTCGCAAATTACGTTAAAGTCCAATGTAAGTGGGCAGGCCTATTACCCTATCCAGAAAGTAACTGACGACTAACTTGCTTTAAGATTAAGGATCAAACTCTAAATCATTTATTTCAAATAAACCATTTACAGGTAATTTAAATTGTCAGCGTCAGTCAGTCAGAAAGTTGAAGCAAGTTGCTCGTTCCAAACAGTAAGTTTCTATGTAGAAGAACGAGCGAGAAACTCCATGAACACTCTTTTAAAATCAATAATATGTGACAAATTTCGGTCACTTTACACACTCCAATCTTGTAGTAACATGGTCCAATTTGAATGTCTCTTTATTCAAAGTGGATACTTCTTAACTTATCTAATCATTCAGTCACGTTTTAAGATGCATTGATATGTTCCGATATCAGTTATCAGCCACGAAAGATAAGTGGCTTGCCCCATATTGGAAGATATTAAGATACTATGTGATTATTGAAGTAAAACTTCTTTAACGCACGCTTGACTTGCGCTTCGCAGCTGGTGAATGCGTGACTAAAGCGTTAGGAAAAGTGTCATCGGGCGAGGCGAACGGAAGTTGAGAGGGAGATATAAGTAGCAAGGGCGTCGCCAGGGGGGGGGCAGGTAGGGGCAGCTGCCCCCCCCTAGAGACCCGATATTATTTTTTTAAACTGACTTAAAAAAATGAAGGAGGCTTTCGATTAAGAGCTCTTGACTGTATAATTAATAAAATACCCGAACTACCAGTGTAAAGCTTCATGTGTTTTTAACTGTATTTAAAATTATATTCTTCCCATCTATACCTATAAATAAAAGGAGAAACTGACTGACTGACTGTCTGACTGTTGGATCAGGGCACAGCCGAAACTACTTTGCACACGCGTTCTTTTAATCATGTAGGCGAGCAGCGAGCACTAAAAAGGGATTTCGGGATTCAACCGCTAAGGGTTTATAATTGGATATAAAATTTGTAAAAAAACTCGGTCATTTTTGTAGTTCATGACATGAAACCATGATAGGACATGACATGATATCTAAGAGGTTTTTGGATGAATGTTCAGCTTTTTTGGAAATTCCAGTTAAATAGGGATTAATGTTTGTATGAGAAAGCCGTTATTTTTAACTAGCACTTTTGCCGCGACTTTCTCTGCGCAGATTTCGTACCTACCTACTTCGGTTAAAATTTAAACAGATAAACACATTTATTGGTAAGAAAAAATTACACGTCAAATTGCCTAAAAGGCGTCGACTGTCTGGTGACTGCAATGGTTACGAAAATTGGCACAAATACGGTCGACGTCAGGGCGATGGAACCTCGCTGTGCTGGGCTCTTTCTTTTTTTAACTGAATTGTTATGATTTTCCATACAACAGTATTTCACCTTATTCACCCCCTTAGGGAATATCCAAAAAAACATGTATTTTGTATATTTAACTGTAAAGCTGAATACCAATTGTCATGTTTCTATCTTAACAAAATACATTTTCATCCTCTATTTGGTGGGTTGGAGGTGGTTTCCAAAATTCTGAAACAATATTTTTTATGTCTAACCGCAAATCCAAATACCAATTTTCATGTTTCTAACATTATAAATAACGGATTTCCCATATAAACTTTTATCCCCCGTTTAACCAACCTAACCCTAGCTAGAGGGGTGTAATTCCCAAAAAAGCTGAAACTAGTTTTTTTTTTTATTTTTATTGAAAAAAGTGTACCTATCAGTATTTATGGAAACATCAGCTCTAAGTAAAATAAGGGATGAAAATATAAATGGGTTATCCAATTTTTAAAGTTAGAAACATGACAATTGATATTCAGCTTTATGGAGGTAACATACAAAATACATGTTTCAGTGTTTTTTTGGATATTGACATACGGGGTGAAAAGGGTAAAACTCTGTTGTTTGGAATCTAGAAACAGGTAAAGCTACTGTTAAACTACATTGTTTTTTTAAATAACACTGACGGAAAATTTTATATTTTTAAACTAATCAACGTTAAAAATTATTAACGTCAATTTAACTAAAAAAAAATTGACGTTAATATTTTTTTTACTTATCCCTCAAAGGGGACTTAACGGGGACTTGCGTTTGTGGGACGTACGAAATCTACGCAGACGAAGTCGCGGGAAAAGTGCTAGTCCTTCATATATCAACTTGCCCCCCCCTGGGCCATCGGCTGGCGATGCCCTTGTGCAGTAGTTCCATGTAAAACACTGGTATTCAGCTGCATCCGGTTAGACTGGAAGCCGACCCCAATATAGTTGGGAAAAGGCTAGGCAGAGGATGATGAAGGGAACTAAAGGCGATTGAAGTGTGCATAGGTTACAATAGACATTACATTATGATATCTATGTCCTACCACTTAATGGTGTACAAATAATAACAAAACAATAATATCAATTAATCAGGATTACCAATAAGATAACAGGAAACGTCTGATAAAAGGATTAGCTTACATAATTAGGTATTTGATACCACTTATCAATTGACATACTTTTATGAGCTGCTAAAATGAGATTCGCCTAAACATTTTGTATGGCAACAGTAAAATGACTATGGTGGTCGTCTCGGCACAAGGAATCGGTGACGGGTCTGTTAGACCCCTTTCCTGAAGTCCACCTAAGCGGTGGGGGGGGGAGGAACATTCCCCTGCGCTGTTATTGTTTCACTATGATTATCTATGACGACACGGTTGACGCAGTGGCTAAACGATTGAGTGCTGCGCAGCATGTTACGGGTTCGATTCCCGCCTAGGGTAAATATTTGTGTGATGAGCACGTGTGTTTGCCTTGTGACTGGGTGTTGTTTATCTCTCAACGGTATGACAGGTACTCACACACACTTTCACACTCACACTCACACATACACCTACACACGCACACTCACCCACACATACACACACACAGTCGCAATACTCAATACAGGCTTCTTCTAACCGCTTTTATTATTATTCTTTTTGTTATTATAGTTGTTACTTTTTCTTTTATTTTTTTTTAATCTTATTGCATAAGATTCTGTAGTTTCTCCTAGTGGGAGAGGGCACTGACTCTTGTAACACAGGTTTATCACCTAGCACAGGAGTCAGGGACTTCACACAATATTGTACCTCTTTCTTGTGTAATAAAGATTATTATTATTATTATTATTTAAATATATTTGTGTATGTATATCAGCTGTCTGACACCCATAGTACAGGGTCTCCCTAGTTTGGGGTCAGATGGCCATGTGTGAAATGTCCCCACATATTATTATTATCTACACAACTTAACATCTTAAATACATCTCCTTCCAGACTCACTTAGTGTGCTGCGTCCCACCATACCTCCGCGCCGACATAACGGAGACGGTAGCGGTGCAGCTGTTCGTGAGGTCGGGCGGCAAGGCGTCCGAGCCGCACTCCTTCTACTACACGCCGCCGGCGCTCGACACCGGCCCCCTCCACTCGTCGCGACACCACACCCAAGGTAATACTAGCACAAGCAACACGGTACATGATACGCTTGGGTGTGCTTGGAGATACGGTCTCCTGATGTCAATGGCGTGAACTAATCAAAATAATTTGCGAGTGAAATATCAACAACAAAAATATTAAGAAAATTTGACGTTCTAAATATAGTATATGTAACGTGTTCAGATAAAAAATAAAATCCGCATCATGTGTGAGTGAAATAGCAAAAAGAATAATTATGAAAATTTTTATTATTCATAGTGTATGTAACGTTTTCAGATAAAAAATAATGATGGATAATTAATTAAAGGGTTTTTTTTAAGAAAAATAAATGATATATTTTAATAAAATAATCGCTGTTAAATTTTTTGTTAATAATAATTGTTTGTTTTATGTTTCCTTAAATATAGTACCTATATGTAACTTTTTCAGATAAAAAAATATAGGTGGTAATATTAAAGCGGTATTTAATATAAAAAAATCTTTTAATGGAATAATGACATCATTTAAATTTTTGTAAAATATACTTGTTTGTTATAACAAAAGATGTTACCCCATAGTAGGAGTTTCTCCTGTATTGCGGGTCCGTTTATAAAAATACTACCACGCATTGACATTAGGAAACGCGTTATCGCATTTCGTATATTCATAAGTTAGAGCTGTCACGTCCTATACGATGTTTAGTTGTCCTCCATGTATGCACGAATATATAAAAATAATATATAAAAAATAACATACGCTTATATATCTGTGTGCAATATAAAATTGCTGTCAAATAATGCAAGGCTTTTGTAAACTTTCTTATTTAATTACTGACATTAATATGTGTTTAAACTGTAAATTGGAGGTAATTAAAAAGCTTGCAAAGTTTTTTATTTCGTTTATATTTTGAAGTAATCATTTAATGACAAAGTTAAATTTCAGACATCCTTTTAAGCCTAACAATCATTAGTGGGTACAGTTATAAGTTGCAGTTTTTAATTAGCCTCAGTTTACCTTATATTTAATTTGGACAAAATTAAAGTAATTAAAAAAAAAAACTGAAATGTCTATTTAAATGTACCAGAAATCTATTTTATTCTAATTAAAATCAAACATTAAAATTCATCACTCTGCTACTATTTTTTTTAATCTTTTCTTCTTCATTTATTTCTGTTACTCTTCTGTTTTACTTCTTAATTTCTTGTATATTAATAAGTACTCTTTTAAGACTAGGCTAACGTATCTAGAATTATTACACAAACACATTTCTCGAATATTGGTGGTTAAAACAATATCAAAATCCACCCAGCCGTTTTCGAGTTTAGCTTTAAGAGACGAACCGACAGACCTGGTCAATATTATTTTATATATAACATAGATTTAACTGGTAATTGTATTGTATATACTTTGTCCGTGCATGTATTATTTGTGGTCGAAAATGTTGCTTGTAAAGCTAATTATTTGCTTTTTATCTAATATTGCTTATTGTCATCGGATACTAATTAAAATAACATAAAAATAAATTAATTTTGCATTACTATCCTGAATCTGAAAATGCATTGCATTAAAACTGAATTTGCTTTAGAAAAAATTAGTATCATTTAGCTTCGATTTAAGTATCGCTTACCCTTTTATAACTTATGCGATAAAAAATAATTTAAACATTTTATATCTAATAATTAGCCGGTCCAAAAAATTTTTTGTAAGTATATGATAAAAAATCAGAGCAAATATATTTTTTTAAGTATAATTTCGTTATTTAGAAACCTTGTTTCTAAACGACGTATTGTTTTAACCGTAAGAATAGAAGCGTAAGCGATACAATCAAACCCAAATATAAAAACATTTGATTGCCATATTGCATAACGTGAACACATGTTGCTTGGATCTAACCACGCTTACTTACTCAAGCATGTATATAACACTGCGGTACAATAGTTATATGATTATAATACTGAAAGTTAAGATATATATTTATAGAGATATTTGGAAGAAACGACTGATGCGCGAATTGCGTACTCTTTCTTTTTTCCCTTCTGTTTCAAGCTAGGTCTGTCTAGGTAGCGAGCACTGCCGAGCCCGCCTCCTGCTGCTGACCGCGCCAGCACGGTACTGACACACGACACCACGCACACACACACACACACAACACACACCCACACCCACACACACACACACACACACGACCAACACAACACATCTTACAGAAAACACTGATACAATTTTGTTTAAACAGTTAGACGCATTGTCGATGATATATATTTTTATTTATTCTAAAATTATAAGTATTCGTAACTGTGACAATAGTTCCATTTAAATTTTCGTAAAAAAAATGTAGTATTTTTACTATAAAGTCTGTCTTTAAAAAACATTGTTTAGTCAAAATTTACCTTAAACCTGTTATTCTTTAGTAAATTAAAATATGTTCACCTTTCAGTCGACAGTGCACTATAATCACACAAACAAGCAAAACTCAACACAGAAAAAACAAAAAAGTGTAAAATATCCAAAAGACTACGCAAAGTCCATGGAAAAATAAACTTTATTGACTTGAACACAGAGCTCACTTGCCAGTAACACTGACCTTCGCGTAGGACAGACTGCACATCCCCCCACACTTTAGATAGTACTTATTGCGTGCCGACTCTATGTTGTATATTATTGTATGTCTTACTCCTTCTTAACTGGTTTCAAAATATTTGAAAAGTGTGATTGATATACTATATGACATTTTGCCCGTTTTCACCTCGCTGTCTGGTGATTTAATTTTATTAGCACTGTCGATATCTCAAAATCAAGGGTTAATAATAATGATAAAAAATAATAATATCAGCCTATAATTGTCCCACTGCTGGGCAAAGGCCTCTTCTCATACAGAGAAGGCACGAGCATTGATCACCACGTGCGCTCAAGGCGGATTGGTGATTTCAGACTTATATTAACTATAAGTCCAGGTTGCCACCGATGCCAATGATGTCCAAGATAAAGGACAATGCCAGAAACTCTATAGAACTTTGCCCCACTCAATAAAAGTCATGTGCAATATGTAGCATCTTACTGTTCATTTATTGCTGATAAATAAACATTAGTCTTAGTGACTGTAGAACTTGCGGTTTCCGTTTAAATCTAAAAACAATAATGACATTGATTATAGGTTAAATTGTATTTTAGGTAAAATTAGTTTGTATTTTGTGGGTAGGTATTTCGTAATCCGCAAGTTCTAAAGAAAAACAATTTACTATAGAAAGGTTCTATATTCATTACAATTATTTTCATTAATTTACTTTTTCTGTACATGGGTGGGGCAGGATCTGGCATTGTCATTTAGAAAGTACATATGAATTGAAAAAGATATATTGGTCCTTGAAATTGGTTGGGCTTAAATCAAAGATTAAACATTATTTATTGTAATAGGGTAGATACATCGTCAATTAACTGACATAATACCTGTCAAAACGACATTACCCCATAGATTTTGTACCTAAGACGTCACCTTCTGGCCAACTCAATTGACTAACTACTTATTGATTATAGAGCAACTTCAAAATCTAATTTTACAGTAAATTTTTTTTAGACTAGCACTTTGCTCGCGGCTTCATCCGCCTTAATTTTCTCAAGGATCCCTAATTTTTCAATTGATAAATATAGCCTATGTTACTCAGGGATAATGTAGCATTCTAATGGTGACCAGTAGTTTTTGAGTTTATTCGTTACAAACATACATAAATACAAATCTTTCCTCTTTATATTATTAGTATAGAAATATAGTGTTATTTTAAATAAGTTTGGTCATGGAATGATTGAATAATAGTGTCAATATCTCAATGATTTATTGAAGGCACTTTTGAACGCCTAAAAGTGGTATTTAAAAAAATATGAAAGCATTCATATCAACATAATCAAAACAAGTACCTATATGCAATACCTCGTCTACCTTAAAGTATACAGACTGATATTTGCAGTATTTCCTTTTTATAAAATACGCAGCGCAAAAAGAAAATGTCTGCTACCTTTTAAAAAGACTATAAAAACCTTAGCAATCGATGGTACTACTGACATTAAGGCACCTTACTACGCGCTGAAAACGTTTTACACGAAACTGCTTTTACCAATACCGTTTTTAAAAAAATCAATCGAATCGACGAGGTAGTAATATACCTATTTCTTTAGGAGAGGCCTACGCAGTTCCTACAGTAAGTGATCTGCAAAAGGGTCAAGAGACAGAGGACCCTGGTGGACTGAAAACAGCAAGCTTCGCTCGACATATTGACAACAAAATTTCGATGTGTCGTTCGAAGCTACAATACGTTATCTGATAAAATAATCTGGTTTATATTATGATAAGTATAGAAATGCAAATTTAAAGATAAGAATAAATATTCGATTACATTTTTATGATCTATTGATTTTTCATTTTTCATTAAATAAATTATTCATTTATTCGATGTTATTATCGATGTATTGAATATTTTGAATAATATTCAAATTAGACAAAATATGTTTTCAAAATATAATATTTAAGATTTACATAATTGACGTTAAATTGAATATGTTTGATACTCCTCAAAAGTATTAGCCACATTTTAATTAAGATATATTTCAGCATTGAATCAGCTAAGAAAATTTCAAAATTAATGCATTTACTGTGGAAAACACGCCTTTACTGTATACAGTAATTTGTAAAATAGAGTGCTCATAGACACATGTGACGTAACATATGACACATGTCGCAGGGTGAGACACGTGTCGTGCAACACGTTAGATTATATCTGATGTGTCAAATACACGCTACGTGAGTAATAGTAATAATAGTAAGTAATAGTAATTCTATAAGCTGAAATTTTAATGGTTGTTTTCCCAAAGTGAAATGATTTTGTCTTGGTAGTACAATCGATTTATAAAAGAATAACAATAAATTATTAAAAAAACGGCAGATTTAGAATTGTGAAAAACAAAATTCAAAAGCGACCTTGAACCAATATTAATACAACACGAACGGGCGGCTTATTACTACGCGCGACAGCTTTTTTTGCTCTGAACATTTACGAATCGCTTTTCACTTTGTCGGCGTCGAGTGGCGGCAAGTGTGGTTAGAGTAATACCTACACTACCTACCTACCTCATGTCTAGTGGGTACCTACTGGTTCTCACGCTTTCGAGTTGATGCTTATTTTTTAATTATTTGTAAACAAAAATAAACATTTTAATTTTTTAAGTTTAACTCCATGAATCGATAGTACTACTGAAAGCAAATCGTTCTGCCGCAAGACAACAGCCATTAAAATTTCAGCGTGTAGATATTCAAAATCGCACAAGCTACAGGCGTATCTTCCGTAGACAATGACTTCTGAACCAGTTAAGTAGGACCGTGTGTAGGGCGGGGTCGGCACGTGTAGCGGAGTCTCTCCGGAGCCCTAGTAACGCGCTGTGTGTCGCTAGGTGGCGAGGAGGCCCGGCCCGTGTTGCTGTGGGGAGGAAGCATGATGCCTCCGCCATCGCTACCAGTACGCAGACCTTCCATCATCGTGCCAGACCCGCACTCACCGCAAGGACTTAAGAGCGAGGTATGTAAATCATCATCATCATTTCAGCCGAAAGACGTCCACTGCTGGACATGGGCCTCCCCCAAAAGGGCGGGTTTTGCCATAATCGCCACGCTTGGCAGGCGGATTGGCGATCGCAGTATGGTTGTTACAAAGGCACAGAGAACGCTACTGCCCATTCTCTGGTAAGTCCCTTAGTCGCCTCTTACGACACCCACGGGAAGATATGGGAGGTATGTAAATATATGTTTCAAACGATATTTTCCCTTTAAAGTTTACCTTATTTAGACGCACGTACTAACGCGGACTCCCGCCTGCTCAGTTAAAAAAAAAATCCCTTGGCGCCTGCGAAGTCAACGGGGCGGGGTAGAGAGCGCTTCCATCTTTTGAGTGCAAGCATAAATGAACTTAGTGGTGGTCAGGCGAGTGTGACCACGATAGTACATATGTCCGCGCGTCATGTTCGTGAACGGGCGCTGTCAGTAGAAATTGGAAAACTCTTAACTGCCATGGCTTTTATCTTAATTATTTTTTAGATATTTTGTTGTGTTTTGTGTATTTTGTATACTTTGACTTTTGCTCTTTACCTGCATTGTTTTCACATATAGAAGCAATATGAATAATGTAACCAGTGTTTTGTAAAAACTTGATTTAAAAGAGTGTTCGTGGAGTTTCTTGCTCGTTCTTCTCCATAAAGACCTACCCTACGTTTTGCAACGAGCAACTAGCTTCAACTTTCTGACTAACTAACTGACTCTTTGACAATTCAAAAGTGCCTGTAAATGGTTTATTTGAAATAAATGCTTTGTATTTGTCTTTATGGTGTAAATTAAGTTGAAATCAGAATGACTAGTGTTATTTGAAAATGTCAAGAAATATTGAAGTTGGCACAAACGAAACTTCGTGTGAAGGCATTCAATTATATAAATCATATAAATTAGACACTGAGTCGTCGTTACAAAATCTAAATGATGACAAAAACCAATACTTATGCGTTATGCTCCTTGATATAGTCTTATGTAATGATAATAAATAGGCGGGCTCCTGCTCCAAATGTCATTTTCTCCAGAATGAGTTTAGACTTGTGCATCAAACTATCATCCTTACATCCTGTTACCATAGAAAAAAAAATTGGTTGTCTGTAAAGCCGGTTTACGGACGATAGTTTTACGTGATAACGTCATAAAGAAACATAATGGCTAACATATATAACAGCAAATAATGGCTTCCATCGAGGTGGACGGAGCTTACTTGGGCCGATCGTGCCTCTCTATCGCTTGTTCGGTGCTCTCGCTTGCGCGCTCAGGCTCAGGCGGAACGTGACACATTTTCGTGCGTGCACCCGGTGTTCATCGATTTATAAGACGTTATCACGACAAAAATACTAGTCTCGTTTATAAACAAAACTAATATAGGCGTATCATACGCCCCAAAAAAGAAGCAAGAAGTTTCGTATCCAAACAAAAATATAATTTTATTTGTTATGCCTAAAGTTGATAAAAGAGGTTAGATAAAAAAATAACATACAAACTCATTTGTTTATCGATTAGGTCGCGGATGATTCCAGTCAACATTCTTTAGCAGACGGTGGAGAGTCGTCGTGCGGTGCAGACGGGCCAGACAAACCTATGAACATGTCCGATGACCTCAACATTGTGGACCTCAGGCTTAAGTCCGAGATGTCTAGGGACACGCAGAGCCAGGTATGAAGTATAGTCTTTTTATCTTTCTGTATCCCCACTGCTGGAGACAAACCATTGCAAAAAAATATTGAGAGCAACATATTTTTAAAGAAAAAGATATATACAAGCTGAAATCTAAATGGTCCAGTTCTCGCGGCAGAACGATTTGCCCTCAGTAGTACTATCGATTCATAGAGTTAAACTTAAAAGTAAAAATGTTTTTTATTTTTGAAACTAGCAACCCGACCCGGCTTCGCATGGGCCTATAGCACAATAAGAATTTTTCAATTCGAACCAGTAGATCCTGAGATTAGCGCGTTCAACCAAACAAACAAACAAACGAACAAACTCTTCAGCTTTATAATATTAGTATAGATAATTAAAAAAATATGCATCTACTTCTCTTATAACGGTGCTAAACCCGTAAAAGTGTAAAGGGAATATTGGAATAACTTTTAGGTAAGTATTGTGTTTCGTTAACACAGGACCTCGCGCAGTCAGCCGTTCGCGCTGTATCACTATTGGTTCGGGGTCGCTAGTTTTCCGCAATTCTAAATCTGCCGTTTTTTAACAATTTATTTTAACTTATTAATCGATTGTACTACCAAGGAAAAATCTTTGCGCTTTGGGAAAACATCACTAAAAGAATCATGGCAGGATTTGTACAAAAATAAATAAGATGATTAGAGAAGTTGAAATTCTAATTCTTAGGTTCTTGAGTACCTAAAGAGTATCTTCAGGCATTTACAATATTTTTAAAACCCCGCAAAAAAAAGTGAATACTTTAACGAAAAGCTCATTATTTCAGAACGTCATGGCGCCTGACGGTAACAGTGACACTGACAGCTGCCGTTTCGCAGTTCTTACACTGAAATTGCATCGTTTTATGAAAAATAATACCACAAATAATTTTTTTTTCCACACACTTGTCTTCTAATTTTATAGATCCGTTAACGTCGCTTATTACTTCCTTTTTTTTACACATAATGGGCACCGAGATGAAGCGAAAAAGTGTTATTTCCATTTCGTAATATTTTAATTATGCGGGGGTTTAAAAATATGCTAAGTAAATCAATCTACTTCTGGCAATGTATTCTTCACATTGGAAAATATTTTAAACCCTCTAAATTATTTATTTTTTTCATACAAATGAATGTATGGATCTCGCCATGATTCTTTTAGCCTGTATATGGTGAGAAATAAGTTTCTTATTGGATACTCTCTAATTTAAAAAAATGTATGTCATATTGAATACATTTACTTTTCTATAGTACAGACACCAGCACATCAAGCCATCCCAAACTGTCAAATTTTCCCAATTGAATATGAATTTTATTCTTTTGTAATAAAGTTGAAAAACCAACAAAGAAATTTGACAGATTGTTGTTGCTTGATGTGCTGGCCTCTGTACATACACTAATTAAATATCTGTAACTGAATTATTCTCCTATTAGGTGAGCTTCGTAAGCGGTTACGACAGCATGAAACTCTCTCCAAGCACTCCAGTGCAAAGCGAACCCCCTTCCCCCCTCGCGTCATTCACGCAACAACTACAAGCCATACAGAACCAAGTCCAAACCGACAAGATGGTGGAAACTGTCACCGCCGCCATCTTCAACTCCGAAGAGAACGCGCCACAGATCTACCCCACCATCATGCAGCCCATCGACTCTATGAGACAGCTCATCTCCTCCAAGAGCGTGGACCCATTGGAGACTGACATGAAACTCAACCCCGAACTCATGATCACGGACTCAGCCATGCAGCAGAATGAGCAAAGACTGATAGTGTACAACCAGATGCAGGGCCGGCAGGAGGAGAGCTTCAACCCATTCGGAGCCATCACCAAGCTGGAGATGGGGACCAGTCAGATGGAACAGAGGCTGGCTCAGCAGTCCGCTCACATGGAAGCGCTGGTCGAAGACGCTATGAAGGCCACGGCCGCCATCCTCCCGGACAACACCAAGCTTGATGAGCTGGTGAACTCTCGAGTGGACGACCATCTGTCCGGAGCCTCCTCCTCCCCGTCCGCCGCCAGCCACGCGTCCGACATCCTCCTCAGCCCCAACGCGGCCGTGCCCGGACGGAACTCGGCCACTGAGCTACTCCCTCCCATGCCTACATCCGCCATCTCCCCCGACGTCATCCTCAACCCCCAGGTGTCCCCCAGCATGCTGTGCGACAACTCGCAGCGCATCGTGATGCCGTCGGGCCCCTCGCAGGACGAGCTCATGATGATGCAGGACCAGGTGCAACTGACTTCGGTGAAGACTCCGCCTGCTGCCGTCAAGTCCATGATACTGAACGCGGCGGCCGAGATCCTCACGTCAGACACGACCATGAACGCTCTGGTGACATCGGCGATCAACACTGCTAATATTTTGACTACTGAGAGTGCTGGCTCAGGAGGTATGCAGACGAACGATTCGGCTCAACCGCCGGCAGAACCGGCTGGTGAAACTCCTCTAGTGGCCATGTCTCAGGCTGTGTCTCAGGCCGTGACCCAGGCAGTATCCCAAGCTGTCTCGCAGGCTGTCTCCCAGGCTGTGACCCAGGAGATGACGGCTCCGGTGCAAGGCCTTACGGACATGAGCGACCAGGACCTACTCTCGTACATTAACCCCAGCACTTTCGACCAGGGTGAGTACATGGACGTCTATTACAACTAGTCACATTGAGCCGCGGTAATCCGAACTGCTACATAGTTGCGATGTTCGGATTTAGTTTCTGTAAATTAGATGAACACAAATTAATGTAAATATTATTGTATATAGTAAGTTAGTGGTACGTACGTTAGTTTATTATTATTGTTAGTGAAGGTACAGTTCATTGACCGCCACGTTTCGGGTTCGGATTTTCGAGGCTTTCTTGCAGCATCATTTGTTAAACATTCTTATAATAACTGCAGTAGTTTTAGTTTTTAACGATAATCTAATGACTCTTAAAAGGTTTCAGCCTTTTTAGAATTCATAAATTTTTACATGGCAACTTTATTTACTTTTTAATATCAATTTTTGTTTGGTATATTTAAAATTGTAAATTATTTATCAAATTGTTTAGTTTCTCGTAATGGCTAATTGATTACCTGTACAATACTACTTGCACGTTGTAACGCTCCAATAAATAAATGACAACTGTTATTTGTAACGAAACACCAATTTTATTTATTGCAGTGTAAACGAGCCCGCGACGCCATAGGGGAAGCGCTCGCGGGAACACTTTGCCTACTGAATGCATTTCTTGTGTCGAGGGCTCAAAAAGCAGTTTTTATGTGAATTTTTAATAGATGTCAACGTAGAAATAAATTATTTAGAATAGAAATTATAATCTCCAGCAGTGCTATTCTGTTACAATCTCCCTCGGTGAACACCTAGGTGAAGTGAGTTTGTCATCCGTCCCGGTGGTCCCGATGCTAGGGATTGACAAAGCAGACGGACGGATGACAGCTCACTTCACCTAGGTGTTCACCGAGGGAGATTCTAACAGAATAGACATACAGATGTATGAATGTTTGTGTTATTACGATTCTCAAGTTGTCCTCGGTTTACTAGTGAAATGTTTGGACGTCAATTAATTCCATCATGTGAGTCAGTATTACAGGGCAAATCAATTGTTTGAACGCTTTGGAATCATTGTAGATTGTCAAATATGTGTGTAATTACATATGTATTTATTATACGGGGATATATACCAGACATTTTTAATATTAATGTACTATTTATAAGTATACATCTACGCCGACTATTAAATCGACAAATCCTATATTTATTATACCGATATATACTCTAGAAGTGTGAATTTTAGATCTTATACATAATAATTGTATAACTCGTGCGATGATTTCAAAACAATTCGGAATCATTTGTATGTTAAATGTATTTGAGAAACTGGACGTACGTTGCGCTGCGTGCTGTGTCTATAGTTTGCACGGATATCGAATTATTGTAAATAGTGTCATGTTTGAGTATGTATATGTATGTGGCGACGAGCGGTCCTCCATTTCCATCATAAACCCCCCTGTCTGTAGTAGAAATGATAATTTACGGTTTCTAATTTTGTCTCAGATTACGTGAATTTAGTGAAACTTCAGAATTGGACAGCCTTCTACAGCAACAACTGCGTCGGTATACCTGTTGATTGAGATGAATCAGTTCTCCTCAAATCTGGCAGCCGTCACCGTTCAGCCTATACTGAGTCTTGCGCCCACTCTGGGGCCCAACAGTCTCGTAGCTGATCAACCAGTTCTGTCTCCATCACTCACTCCTGGTTGGACCAGGTGTGACCTGATATTAGCCTAAGTAACCATAAATGAGCCTATCGAATGGCCTAATACTCAAATGCTACTCAATGTTAAGATGATGTTTAGCCTCGTGCTGTCTCTTTCACTTTATGTCAAAGTGTATGCAACAGTACGACAGTTAACGGCATCTTAAAATCGAGTGGCGTTTGAGTATTTAGCCATAAGTCTCTTTAATAAGTTAGGATCCAATCAAACAGTAACAGGCGTATTTATTGACATTGCATGGCCGACATTTAAAGGCTCGATTTCTTCAACAATCCTGAAAAGTCTTGAAAATTTGTAATCCACACAATAAAATTATCATTTCTTTTACGGGTTTTTTCAAGTTATTTTTATATAGAACCCACGGGGCTAGGATTTGGGCAATGTTACTGAGATCTGAGCATTACATAGAAGGGCATTTAGAAAACTGAGCGCTTGATTCTTTCTGGTCACATTTCTTAAATCCTACATAGCCAGATATGACTAACGAAAAGTGGGCAAGTTTTAAACAATACATAGTCGATAGTTTCGTATAGGTCATGTCTGACTGCAGCCCCAAAATTATACTGGTGGTTCCTGGTAATCAAAGGCGAATAGTCACTGTATAACTTTTAGTGAATGACTTAAAAACTGAATTATACATTATACATATGGACTGAGTAAATTTCCATATTCTTGTAAAATTAAAATACAGTCTTCATGACGTACTCTGACTACCCGCCTACCGCCTCGCCATGTTTTTTGTTCATTAGAACAAAATCCTTTACAAAGCCCTGAAGTGCTTCTTGTACAACGAACACAAATCTAAATTATATACAAGCTTTAACAATATACAATATAATTCCGAGTAAACACAACGACATCAACCACCCCACTCAATATTATACAAGATACCACTTCACATAATGTAAAGTATATTTTTATATGTTGTATATGATTGTGATATGTAACTGAATATACATATTAATCAACATAGTAGTTATTTTTTTTATAAGTGTAAGGAAATTGTACTGATGTGATGTTAGAGCAAAGAGTATATTAAAAAATTATGTTATAAACATTTATTATTAAAACATGAGTTTTTTTATAGAGTCGAATGCTACATATTTGTGCCATTTAAATAAATGTAAACGTAGGTTTATGTTAGTGTATGAAGCATATCGATAGAGTTCTATCAACAATTGGTTTTGGCCGACATGATCACGTAAGCGTGCCTTTAAGACACAACTTTACAACATAATCGTTGCCATAAGACATACAAATATTAAATCGAACCAATCAACACCTTTTATACAGCTATTTTTTCGACTTGCAACACTTTACTTATGGCGGTCATTATGTCTAGTTTAAAAGAAAATATACATTATACAGTATTTCAATCAGGGACCA
This sequence comes from Charanyca ferruginea, assembly GCA_947361185.1. NCBI lineage: Eukaryota > Metazoa > Arthropoda > Insecta > Lepidoptera > Noctuidae > Charanyca > Charanyca ferruginea. Next base: position 34,710,178 of record OX376057.1, read on the forward strand.
TGATTCAGAATGTACATACATTATACAAAATAGGCATTATATATACAAAATCTACAAACATTTTATACTGATATATTAGACGCTGTACACGAAACGCACCAAATACAATGATGTCTATAGATATTTATATGTGCTGTTATGAAGTCTTAAACAAAATGTATAAAAGTAACAAAAAAAATGTATAACTGTTAAAATTAGTGCAACAATACATTGTTGTGCTTGTAAAATGTCTACATTAACTTATTACAAATTCAAATAAATATATTTACTGTGAAGTTGAGTCGTATGTAAAAAAATATAAATGTATATACAGTATACATTTTATACAACATTTTACAAGCATGATATAAAACTCCTGTGAATCTCCACAGTCTTCCTCTCAACTGTTTCTGAATGTGTTTTGCATTGTATCCAAGGAATAACAATTATTGTATTTTATACTTATGTTAGTCTTCCATTTTGTCAAACATTCGCAAACCTTTGTTATAGTAAAGTGAAATATTATTTAAACGAAGAAGACAGTAAAATGTGTTATTTTTTTGTGTTATGTAGAAAAATTGTGTGTTAACAATGGTTTGTTGAGAAGTTTTAAGTTATGCGTTCATTTGTTGCAAATAATATAAGTTACTTACATTGTATAATATTTGAGTTCCATCCGACTATATATTGTATAATAATTTAATTATACACAAAAAACATATTCTACGAAAAATTGCTCATTCCTAGATTTGTATATTTTGAAGAGCTTTTTTTTAGAAATAGTTTTAGTCTTTTAACTATCTTCTTCGTTTAAAAGTTTTTGGTGTTAATTATAACGTATGATTACGTACACTGATAGATCTCTAGTCGGTCTAAATCGATGAGTGCTATTGCCGAGCGCGCGTTCATAAGTATGTTATTTGTTTTGATGTAATTAATAAATGTTATGAAAAATATTGTTCGATTTTAATTTTGTACCAGCTTTTGACTCCCGCCTGAATATCAATTATAGCGCATGTAGATGAAGTCTCGGAGTAAACAGTAGCCAGTAGGCGGCTACTCACGATGCAATTTCGCATTCAATCTGTCGAATCAATTTGTTGGAGTCGAGATTGACTGTACTCTACTCATGAATCAATCCTGTGTTCAATTTCATTTAAAGATGTGCAAGCACGCGTCAAAATCACTATGGTTTTATCATAGTACCAAAAAGCGGCAATTGCTTTAGTTATTGCATTAGTAATTCAAAAGAAACAGAAATACGTATTGGGTGAAAAAGTGGCTATTGTTACGGAAGCTACAAGCAACGGCCAACGCGTCCGGACTGGAGCGTAAATGACAGCAAATTGCATCGATATGTATGTAATATATGCAAATTGAGTCAACCGCTCTATTCACCATTCAACGCGCATTCAATTTGTTGATTCAACTCGTCGATCGCTAGGACGGTCGACACGACACTCAACATGTTGAAAGTATGCGTCAACTTGTCTTGCATCGTGAGTAGCCGCTTTTAAGTCCTTTCTTGGGATTCAATCTCATCATCATCATCATTCATCATTTCAGCCGAAAGACGTCCACTGCTGGACATAGGCCTCCCCCAAGTGGCGCCACATTGACCGGTCCCATGCGACTCGCATCCAGCGGATCCCCGCAACCTTTACCAGGTCATCGGTCCACCTAGTGGGAGGCCTTCCAACGCAACGTCTTCCGGTTCGCGGTCGCCACTCTAGAACTTTTCGACCCCATCGGCCATCTGTTCTGCGAGCAATGTGCCCTGCCCACTGCCACTTAAGTTTGGCAATTCTTCGGGCTACGTCGGTAACCTTGGTTCTCTTGCGGATATCCTCATTTCTGATTTTATCACGCAAGGAAACTCCGAGCATAGCCCTCTCCATTGCCCTTTGGGTGACTTTAAGCCTTCTGATGAGGCCCATTGTGAGCGACCACGTTTCGGTCCCGTATGTAATCACTGGCAACACACACTGGTCATAGACTTTCGTCTTGAGACACTGCGGTAAGTTGGACGAGAAGATACCACGCAACTTCCCGAACGCTGCCCAGCCGAGTCGGATTCGACGATTGACCTCTTTCTCGAAGTTAGACCTACCTAACTGGACCGTTTGTCCCAGGTAGACATAATCGTCTACAACTTCGAGTGTAGAGTCTCCGATCTTGATAGGAGTGGGTGTTACATGGGCATTCAACATGACCTTGGTTTTGTCCATGTTCATTTTAAGACCCACTCTTTCGGAAGCTCTACTGAGGTCACCGAGCATTGTACTGAGGTCCTCCATGGTCTCAGCCATGACCACTATATCGTCGGCAAACCGAAGGTGAGAGATGTACTCGCCATTGACGTTGATGCCTAGCCCGCTCCAGTCCAGAAACTTGAAGACATCCTCCAATGCAGCGGTGAACAGTTTCGGAGATATGACGTCTCCCTGTCTCACACCTCGCTGCAGAAGGATAGGTTCCGAGGTCTGGTCCTGAAGCCGGACTGACATGGTGGCGTTTCTGTATAGACACTTCAACACCTCGATATACCGATAGTCGATTTGGCACCGTTGGAGAGACTGCAGTACAGCCCAAGTCTCGATCGAATCAAATGCTTTCTCATAGTCCACAAACGCTAAACAGAGAGGCAGGTTATACTCTTCGGTCTTCTGTATAACCTGCCGCAGCGTATGTATGTGGTCTACGGTGCTAAAGCCTTTTCGGAAACCGGCTTGTTCGGGAGGCTGGAAGTCGTCAAACCTGCGCGCGAGACGATTCGTGATGACTCTTGAAAACAACTTGTAGACATGGCTCAGAAGTGAGATGGGCCTATAGTTCTTCAACCGAGCATTGTCGCCCTTTTTGAAGAAGAGTACCACCACACCTCTGCACCATGCCTGTGGCGTTTTACCCTCGAGTATGACGGAATCAAACAGCTTCTGAAGGGCCTTAAGTACCGGTTTTCCACCCGCCTTCAGGAGTTCGGCCGTAATTCCATCATCACCCGGTGCCTTGTTGTTTTTAAGCTGTTTCAGAGCCATCCTAATCTCGTACAGGCTGACGTCCGGGATGTCTTCGGTATAGTGTCGGGTTAGTCTAGCTCTTGGGTCGTTCGCTAGATCTACAACGGGTTTACTGGTTGACGTGTACAACTGCCCATAGAATCTCTCGATCTCCCTCAGAAGCTCCGGTTTGGCGGACACAATCCTGCCATCGTCGGTCTTCAGTTTCGTGAGCTGGCTCTGCCCAATAGCCAGATCCCTTGCAAATACCTTGGAGCCTTTATTCTTCTTAATTGCGTCTTTAATACGTTCGGTATTAAAGCGGCGGAGGTCGCTCTTCAAGGATTTAGAGATCCGTCTATTGAGCTGCCGGTATTTCCACGCCTCATCTGAAGACTGCAAGATCATCTCACGCCGCTCCTTCATGAGCTTGAGAGTACGATCAGAGAGTTTTTTGTTCTTATCTGCACGACGTGTCTTGAAGAACTTAGACCCAGTCGTATGGACAGTTTCCACGAACTCGTCGTTGTATTCGTCCACTGAGCTTCCTAGGCACTCGAAACGATTCTGGAGTTCGAGCTGAAAGCTCTCGGGGTTTTGAATCTGGACCTGTGCTGGACGGAGCGTAGACTTCATCAGTCGAGACCTTTCAAGCTTTATATTGATGTTCAATGTGCCTCTTACCATGCGATGATCGCTCCCGGTTTTCACCGAATTGATCACAGAGACATCATTGAACATTTGCTTCTTGGTTGACATGATGAAGTCAATCTCATTTTTAGTTGCACCATCAGGGCTCTGCCAGGTCCACTTTCTGTGCTCACGCTTTCTGAAGAAGGAGTTCATCATATAGAGACCCTCCTTCTCCATAAAACTAGCCAGTTGGTGACCCCGGCGATTCCGACGTCCAAACCCAAATTGCCCCACATGCAGCTCATCACCGTCTCGTTTGCCCAGTTTCGCGTTAAAGTCCCCCATGACAACGGTGAAGCGAGTTTTGAAACCATGCATGGCTTTAGAGATATCCTCATACATGGTCTCCACTTCGTCGTCGGGGTGTGCCGAGGTCGGGGCGTAGACCTGTATGACCTTCAGCAAATATCTTGAGGATATTCTGAGTATAAGGTACGCCACCCTGGTCGACACACTCTCGATCTTCACCACGTTGTTCACGAAGGACCTGTGGACGATAAACCCAACACCACCCTGGGACTGCCGGTCACCCTCTCGGAAATAGAGCAGGTTGCCGGATTTCAGGGATATCGTGTCCTCCCCCTCTCTTCGGACTTCAGATAATCCCACAATACTCCATCGCAGCCTGCTCAATTCCTCTTCGAGTTCCGTTATCTTCTCGTCGGTCCGGAGTGTACGCGTGTTGTATGTTGCCAGGTCAAGTCGTCGGTGTAGGCAGCCTGATCCCTTCCGGAGATTCTTCGCACCCCTTGCCACGCCGTAACCTCGACCGCTACCATAGTCGAAGCTAGACGAGCTGCCGGGTACTAGGGGCCGTTTTTGTGTTGCGCTATTCATTTGGGGGGTTTTGCCATAATCGCCACGCTTGGCAGGCGGGTTGGCGATCGCAGTATGGTTGTTACAAAGGCACAGAGAACGCTGCTGCCCATTCTCTGGTAAGTCCCTTAGTCGCCTTTTACGACACCCACGGGAAGATATGGGATGGTGCTATTCTTTACGTCCGACACCATACGACGATTCAATCTCAGTCTGTACCAAATTTTATCAAAACGGGTTCAGTAGTTAAGCCGTGAAAGCGTAGCAAACAAACAAATTCACTGACGCATTTGTAATATTAGTATGAACTAACTGCTGGCCGCGTCTTCATTCCTGTTATTTTTATTTGGCGGGGCATCCCACCAAATTTACATCACTATCGGATCTATGGTGAAAGAAAAGAGGGCAGGCAGACATTTTTTTTCCCAATTTAATCTATACTAATATTATAAAGAAGAATGATTTGTATTTTTGTATGTAACGAATAAACTCAAAAAGTACTAGTCTGATTTCAAAAATTCTTTCACCAATCGAAAGGTACATTATCGCTGAGTAACATAGGCTATAGGGTAGGTGTAGGGTAGATGTAGGGTAGGTAAATAGGCAGGTAAGTAGGTTGAGGGACAGGACAACGTCTGTCGGGTCAGCTAGTGCTAAAATACAAGGTAAGTAGTTATTAGTCATTAGTCTCATGACTTTTCAAGGACGGGATCTTTTAAGATATTTTACACATGGATAAGTTACTATATTTTTATATAATATAATTTAGTCATTAATTATAAAATTTTATTCATGTTTAGTCCTCGTACGTATGATAAATAATATAAACAGAATTATGCCCACAACAGCTGATAGATTGGGGTACACTACATAAATACGAAAAACTTTATTCCGAAAGTCAGAAATACGAATTTCAAAATACCGATTTTCATAATTCCGAATAGTTCAAAATTCCTAATATGGCAACTCCGATTTATCATTCATCCTATTTTTATAATACTAAAATTTCAAAATTCCGAACGTTTATAATTACTATTTTCAAAATTAAATTAAAAATTTAAAAAACCCCCAACGCAAAACATAAAAGCAATTGTTTAAAAAGTAAAAAATAATATCTTTTGTTGAGCCATCAAATGTTTGTTCGTTGAAATGGCGCTATAATGTCGCGGCGGGGTACCGCGTAAGTCAAATCTCATTGCAAATCCATGAGTTCGCTATTTTACCTATTTAGCTATTGCTGACTTAGCGGTACCCCGCCGCGACATTATAGCGCCATTTCAACGAACAAACATTTGATGGCTCAACAAAAGATATTATTTTTTACTTTTTAAACAATTGCTTTTATGTTTTGCGTTGGGGGTTTTTTAAATTTTTAATTTAATTTTTATTTAAAAGTTTTTAAATGTAATTTAGTCTGGTTTTGAGAAGTTGTAGATACGTCTAAAGTTGTATTTCGTCACATGGATCTTTTTTGATATTAAAGATATCATCCTGAGAATGCGTTTGGTATTTATATAATTCGCCATTTTGTGGTGCCGGTCATCTTGGCCTTGAAATTTATCATAGTGTAAAGTATTCTACTAGTGAAGCCCTTTCATTTGATACCCATATTGATGGAGTTGTGAAAAAATATGTGATTAGCTATTTTGTAGCGGCGGCCATCTTGGACCGATTTTCATCAAACATAGCTAAGAACACTCCCGACTAATTCACCTTTCAAATAAAAAAAACAAAAACAAAATCGGTTCATCCGTTCGGGAGCTACGATGCCACAGACAGACACACACACACACACACACACACACACACACACACACAGACACGTCAAACTTATAACACCCCGTCGTTTTTACGTCGGGGGTTAAAAATACCGAGTTTCAAAAGATCGAATAGGTAACAAAAAGTCCGACATAATGAAAATTCCGAACATCAAAAATACGAATTCCGATTATCTTTATCGTTATCGTGCAAGCAAGCATGCAGCATGCAAGCAAGCATGCAGCATGCAAGCAAGCATGCAGCGTGCAAGCAAGCATGCAGCGTGCAAGCAAGCATGCATCATGCAAGCGAGCATGCAAGCGAACATGCAGCAGGCATGGTTTCTGTCACGGCTACGGCGTTGCGGGGCTCCGGCGGTACCACGCGATCTTATCGTCGCAGATGGTATTCACGCTCACCACCGCAGCTTCGGCTTACTGGCCGGCGAAGCCGCGCCTACGCGAATTTAAATTACACTCTAGGGTAGGGCAGACAAGACTACGTGGAGTCGGTTTCACAGCAATTCGTTTCTGTCATTAACTTTTGTAGCACAACATATTGACTTTTTAAGATTATTTTTGTTATTGTCTGTCTTTTTATACCTATATATTTTTGTTGAAATAAATTCCATAGAAAAATACACCGAATAAACAATATTTGTTAAAAAGTAATTCTACTGTTTGATAAGATTGTTAAACAAAACAATTTGATTAAAAATTCTTTGAATTTTGTTTCTGTGAAATATGTTTCATTCAAGTCTTTGAAACAATAATAGTCGAAATAAAAATACAAGAACCAAATATTATATGAAACATTTTCTGGGAAACGAAATTCTATGAAATTTCTGTCTGCGAAACAAGGGGACACCATTTTGAATATATATGCGTAGCTGAATTGAATCAGAATCCTAATTTTAACAGTTTATTCGAAATATTGAAATTCGGAATTTCGTTTTTCGGACCGAGAACTCATCAAGCATTTGATTCTTCGAACATATGAAAATCGGAAAACAAACAAATCGGATTTACGACATTCGGTAAAATAACTTTCGTGATTTTAAATAATAGAGATTATAATTTTTAGGTATTATGAAATTCGGACTTTTGAAAATCGGAATATCGAAATTCGGAATAAAATATTCCCGATAGATTGCCCTAAAACGATGTCAGTAACCCTATACACAAAGTACCTAAGGTTGCGGCACTTTATATTTTGTGCCCTATATCTATACACCCACTATAAACTTTGATCTTAGACTATTTATCTACTGCTAATATTAGTTAGCCTGCAATTAAATTAAAATTGTCGCGCAGAAAATAACTGAAGTTGGAGTAGGCAAGGACTTTTTGCCGTGACGTTCTATCACAAAAATTCTCTATTCAGTTCGTGCCGATTTGAGAGAATGAAGATTTTATTTTGAAATAATGATTTTTACAAATAGTTTTGATACTTTAAGAGGAGCTCGTGGCTAATTTAAGTTAAAGCCATACGGATGGAACGATCATTAATAAGCTACGCTTGCCGTGGTCGGTCTGCGGATGGGTGACCATCCATTTCATACCGGGCAAGTCAGATGCCAGAAAGTCTGAGAACCAGTCTTAAGGGTATCGTGTTACCCAGGGGTGTGGAGGTCAAATAGACGGTAAAACACTGGTATTCGTCATGTTCGAAGATTTAAAAGGTTCTTAAATTATTCCTCTCCTTACAGCCCATGTTTCTTTTAAAAAAATGTGTTAATTGTTATTTGTAATAATAATAATAATTTGACGGACTACCGGGGTATATTGTGAAGGACGGCACGGTTGACATTTGTCGGGCATGCCACCGACCGGGAGAATCAATCCGACACATTATCTCTGGGTGCTCTCGTCTGGCTAACGGAGACTACTTGCATAGACACAACCTTGTAGCTAGGATTATCCACCAGCAGCTTGCTCTAAAGTACAGGCTTGTGGAGTCAGAAGTACCGTACTACAGGTATGTGCCCAACCCAGTTCTCGAAAATGGCAATATCACGATGTATTGGGATCGATCTATCATCACTGACAGGACTATTGTTGCCAATAAGCCTGACATAGTGGTGATAGATCGATTATAGCGTCGCACAATGATTGTTGATATAGCGGTTCCGCATGACGAGAACCTCGTGAAAACCGAGAAAGATAAACAAATCAAGTATCTTGACTTGGCTCGCGAGGTTGTCGACATGTGGGATGTGAATACAGCAGTCATTGTGCCGATAGTCGTTACGGCCAATGGACTCATTTCCAAGAGCCTCGACCAACACCGAAGGAGGCTCTCGTTAAGCAGCTGGATCAAGGGCTTGATACAGAAAGCGGTACTCCTGGACACGGCGCGTATTGTTAGGAGATTCCTCTCTCAGGAGCCCTGACCACCGGTAGCTTGGACCCTGTTCCCGATACCGGTGGGCTACTATTTTTTATAGGATTTTTAAATGTTTTTATTTTTTTTACTAATATTTAAAAATATATTATAATATGTAAAAAAATGAATAAATGTGAATAATAATAATAATACCTTTATTTTCTTACCACAATATACGAAGATGCATACAAAATTAACAATAATACACAATTAAGGTAAGCATATATTGTGAAAGACTGGTGCCTAAGCTAGGCTCGAGGCCTGTGTTTCAGGACACCAGGATCCCCACCCCTTAGCATTTACATTTTACAAATTATGTACTGAGTGCACAGACAGATGTAGTAACATGTTATACATATTATAGGTACTATTTTATTTATTTTGGACTTAAATCTAGGTAAAGTAGACGAGGCGCGAATGTTAGTAGATGTATGGTGTGGTGGGTGTGCGTGTGTGTGTTTAGATAAGCAAGTTTTCCGTAGCGTCATAGTTTAAGTTTAATAGCCAGTCAGTTAGCGTCTTTTTGCATTTATTTTTTGTGAGGCTAAAGACCTTATGAATTTTGTTGTACAGGCAACCACCCAGATACCGAAAGAAGCGTTTTGCAAAAGTAGTTTTGTGACGTAGGTGATGGCGCTCCACTGGGTCATATCGTCTTTTCCCACTGGACAGTGTCGGATTATAAACCAGGAGGGTGTGCTGTTTCAACAGAGTAGGTATGCAATATAAACAGTTGACGCACTGTCAGGACATTACTCTCTTTGTATAACTGTTCAGTGGCCGATAGGGTAGAAAAGCCGACACTTTCAATATAGCTCTTTGAGTTCTCTCTAATTCTAACAGGGTAGTTTTCGGAGCTCCACCCCAGGAGGGGGATTTGTAGGAAGCAAGTTTGTACAACAGTTGCGCAACATATATGTTGATAGCAACATGTTGCTGAAACGTAGCGCAAAATGACTTCACGACTAGGACCGCTTATGCAGCATATTTATTTCTTTTCTTTAAAAAAATGTTGCTCTATACTGGGAATTTATCCTGTATTGTAAGTGCGTTCACATAAATCACATATACACACAGCTGGACCCGTTTTCCGCCAAACGTCTCGTCTCAATTTACATGTAGACGTTGAAATAAAAACACCAACAGTATTGCAACATTGCACCTCATTTAATTCAATTATATAATCCTATTTATTTATACATACATAATATGTATATGAGCGTAATATTCATAATTGCCTATTACAATAAAATTACACTAACATAACCCCGGTTTACTTACACAAGAAATAGTTCATTTATGTTTACAATAAATATATTTATATATATCGTTAAATGCCCATGTATGAACATAGCGTGAAGGTACAGAATAGAACGAATATTATAAGTAGGATGGCAACCCAGGCAGGTACAGTACCTGTGAACAACAAAACATATCAAGTCAATTAATATGTATAGGTAATCATAAAAAAAAACTTTTGCTCGAGTAAATGAAGTTAACGGAGCAGTGTGGCTTTGCTCTTAAACAACGCGTGAACTGAGATAATCCTGATATACTTACTTATCTATATGATAATCTTGATTTGGTAATGTAGTAGTTATGAACATTTCTGTTAAGTAGTAAGTACACGCTAAGCCACTTCTACTGAGATGGACAGTAATACAGCTTCTGATCGACTGGTGATGCGGTGATTATGAACACTTACTCCTGTTAGGCAGCGAGTGCACGTAGAGACAGTTGTCTTCTGATCGACTGGTGATTTAGTTCTTATTAACATTTCGGACCGCTGGTGATGCGGCGATTATGAAAACTTACTTTTATTAGGCAACGGGTGCTCGCAAATGCAGTTGTTCACTGAGAGAAATCGTGGCTATCCAGCCACGATTTCTGATCGACTGGTGATGTGGATATTGTTTATATTTCTGACCGGTTGATGATGCAGTGATTATGAACACTTACTTTTGCAAGGCAGCGGGTGCTAGTAAATACAGCTGCCCACAGATAGACGGCAGCGCGTCTTCTGATCGACTGGTGTTGTGGATAATGTTCATATTTCTGACCGGCTGATGATGCGGTAATTATGAACACTTACTTCTGTTAAGCAGTGAGTGCACGCAGAGATAGATGTCGACTGACATGGACGGCAACGCGACTTGTGGTGATGTGGTTGTGATATATGAATTGATAAACTTACTTGGGATAGTGTGTATGTAAAATACTAGGTTGATCATGTTTGTGGTGGTAGTTAGGTATTTCGTTGTCTTTACATGCATCCTATTTCCAAACTCGTCTGCTATTCACTTTCACTCATATTCATTGGGGTTTTTACCTTTCCTAGATGGTTAGAAGATATTTATAATTGTTTACATGCAATATTTATATTGTCATGATACTGTCATCTTCTAACATTCCAATACTTTCTAAATCAGGCATTTCTTAACACTATGAAGTCTACTCATATTAAATCCCTTGACAACATTTTCGAAAAACACTAATACGAATTCTGGCCGCTACTACTCATAGAGTAACAAAAAGTTTCATGCTAAATTCAAAATTAAAAAATAGAAGAAAAAGCCTTGTCAACCAGATTGAAGAAAAAGCGTTTGACTAGCATTGTGTTCCCGGATTTGAGCGTGTGAGCTGAAAGATTTCTTACGCTGAAGATTACTACAGAGCTGTTCTCTATTTTACTCTCCATACTAAACAGTGTAATGAAATAATAAACTCATTCGCACGGAAGCGAAGCAAACTGTGAATTACTTCATTGTGTCTTCGCTCCACCGTTTAAGCCATCGTGAACGAAAACGGTGCACAGGTTATTCTGTGCCCAAATCGGGTGGTGCTTAACCCTTTCACTGCCTAATTAACAGACACAATAGTTAAACCATCAACCTGAACCGTATGTGGTTCATGGGACTGGGAAAGGGTTAACCCATCTTATATCTTTCTCCAGACCAACGTTCCTACATCCTAGGACGCCTGCAAGTACCGCCGATTTGAAGCCGGAGTCGACGGCCTGAACTGTCCTGGAACGCAAGCGACCCCCACCCTGCCTTCACCTTCCTGCCTGATTTTCCTGTCTACATCTCAAAAGTCTCCATCGTCGAACCACCTACATCATTCATTGTTCCACTTACTACCTACACTGTAGGTAAAAATGAAATGAATGCAGAATGATCTACACCTACCTACAAATTCTGCACAACCTACATCCATTCATCATCAATAGTCTTACATCTTTTATATCATAATTTATTGTAAATACACATTCATACCTTTGTACCTTAATCATCTCTTTTATTTTTATCTGTCGCTTCACGACAGGGTATTGTTTATATTTCTGACCGACTGGTGAAAACTTACTTCTGTTAGTCAACGAGTGCACGCTAAGACAGTTGCCCACAGATAGACGGCAACGCGGCTTGTGATCGCCTGGCGATGTGGATATTGTTTACATTTCTGACCGGCTGGTGATGCGGTGATTATGAACACTTACTTCTGTTAGGCAGCGAGTGCACGCAGAGACAGTTGTCCACTGAGATGGACAGTAATGCAGCTTCTGATCGACTGGTGATTGCTGGTCCGTAGCCGCGCACCGGGAGGAACTCTAGTCCAGTCACGAACATCATGTGTGCGTTTTTCACGTGAAGCACTCGCTAGAATAGGGCAAGCGGGAGTATTAGAATATTAACGTATAAGCTTAAGTTTTTAAAATAGCCCTGTTAATCACCTTGACAATAGACTAATGACTGACTTATGGTCTTTAGAAGTTAAATTGGTTTACTAAACCAAGCCCCAAATAATAATATCATTAGTCTAGCCACCCGCCCCGGCTTCGCACGAGGGCAAAGTCGATGCTGATTTGGTCTTTAAAAAAATGAACACAAAACCATATGAAACTACGTAGGTATGAACTGTCCTATTGAATCACTATATCGATGAAAACCGCATTAAAATCACTGGACGTCACAAGTTGACGTGTCAGTGAGCTCTCGCATCACGTCACCACATCCATCAGTTAAGCGGGCGGGCTATGTACTGTGGTGGAATGCGGCATCCCCGCCCGCATACCGCCTCAGGTTTACATACTCAATTTTGCTAATAATTTAATTATATATAATTTTATTATTTATAATTTAATTATTTATAATTTAATTATTTATAATTTAATTAATTCTAATTTAATTAATTATAATTTAATTAATTTTATTTACATTTGACAGGTGTCTAGTTGACTTGGTAGTAGTACAGTCAACGGCAAAAGTAGATGATCAAAATCAGAAATTCAATACTAATGAACGGAGTTCGTGTCAGAACTGTGTGGCGTCGAAGTGATTCAAAAGATTCTACTTTTGCTGTTGACTGTACTACAAATTCCAAAATCGACTCAAAGCAAATACTTTTAAGCCGGGGGCGCTTGCGCTATATTATACCCAAATGCTAGCATAAGTTTATAAGTTTAGTTGGAAGAATTAGGAAGGATATGTTAGAGTAGAACGTATTCTATAAAGCGTAAACTGATCCTTTACCCTTTCGGCCATTTTAAATTGTTATCACTAATGGCCATATACTTAAACGCTACTCAATTTTAGTTACCTACGTGTCCGAGATAAAAATAAAATATTGCGAGTGTAGTAGAATGATGAATATTTTTGCCTGTAAACAAAACAGCTTGTGCGACCTTACTATCAGAGTCATTTTGATATAAACTGACAGAAGCAGCTCAAGACTTAACAGCATCTTAACATTGAGTAGCGTAAGTATTTGGTCATAAATAAAAAAAAAATGATAAACGTACCTGCAAGCTGAAAGCAATATAAATATCAACGGATCCGCTAAACATGGTGCCGACGCCGACAAATCTCCCGTCGTCCCTCACTGCGAGGGCTGACAGGGACTCGTTGGCGAGGGCGGAGCGCCGCAGGGCTCCGGAACGCGGCTCCCACGACTGAAGCAAGCCGCGCTGCCGGCCCGACCGCGTCAGGGGGTTCGCTATTGTGAACATCCTGTATTCGTTCTTTTGATCTTCTATTAGACCGAATCTGAAAGTTCAAAATCACTATATTTATTTTATATATATTTCAACTTACTATTTTTTTTATACATACATTTCTATGTACATACTCTAATTTACTGGTTTTTATGCAAGGCACATCGTATTCACGTATAATTATGAAATTCCTGTAAATGCAAAATATTGTAAACATTTTTTTCAAGTCATATCATGTCACCTTTAGACGCCTATTGCTGGGCATAGGTCTGGGGAGACCCAAGGCGGGTTAAAAGGGGAACACCCAAATATTCCGAAATATTTTATTCCGAATTTCGATATTCCGATTTTCAAAAGTCCGAATTTCATAATACCTAAAAATTATAATCTCTATTATTTAAAATCACGAAAGTTATTTTACCGAATGTCGTAAATCCGATTTGTTTGTTTTCCGATTTTCATATGTTCGAAGAATCAAATGCTCGATGAGTTCTCGGTCCGAAAAACGAAATTCCGAATTTCAATATTTCGAATAAACTGTTAAAATTAGGATTCTGATTCAATTCAGCTACGCATATATATTCAAAATGGTGTCCCCTTGTTTCGCAGACAGAAATTTCATAGAATTTCGTTTCCCAGAAAATGTTTCATATAATATTTGGTTCTTGTATTTTTATTTCGACTATTATTGTTTCAAAGACTATTTACTTGAATGAAACCTATTTCACAGAAACACAATTCAAAGAATTTTTAATCAAATTTTTTTGTTTAACAAACTTATCTAACAGTAGAATTACTTTTTAACAAATATTGTTTCTTCGGTGTATTTTACTATGGAATTTATTTCAACAAAAATATATAGGTATAAAAAGAAAGACAATAACAAAAATAATCTCAAAAAGTCAATATGTTGTGCTACAAAAGTTAATGACAGAAATGAATTGCTGTGAAACCGACTCCACGTAGTCTTGTCTGCCCTACCCCTAGAGTGTAATTTAAATTCGCGTAGGCGCGGAGGGGCGAGGCGGCCAGCGAGCTGAGGAGCAGGTGGTTTTAACGCCCGCCGCCGCGGCTGAGGCAGGCCGGCGAAGCCGGCCAGTAAGCCGAAGCTGCGGTGGTGAGCGTGAATACCATCTGCGGCGATAAGCTCGCGTGGTACCGCCGGAGCCCCGCAACGCCGTAGCCGTGACAGAAACCATGCCTGCTGCATGTTGCATGTTCGCTTGCATGCTCGCTTGCATGATGCATGCTGCATGCTTGCTTGCACGCTGCATGCTTGCTTGCATGCTGCATGCTTGCTTGCACGATAAACGATTGCACGATAACGATAAAGATAATCGGAATTTTAATAATCGGAATTCGTATTTTTGATGTTCGGAATTTTCATTATGTCGGACTTTTTGTTATTCGATCTTTTGAAACTCGGTATTTTGAGAATAGTAATTATAAACGTTCGGAATGTTGAAATTTTAGTATTATAAAAATAGGATGAATGATAAATCGGAGTTGCCATATTAGGAATTTTGAACTATTCGGAATTATGACTATCGGTATTTTGAAATTCGCATTTCTGACTTTCGGAATAAAGTTTTTCGTATTTATGTAGTGTACCCGGTTAAAAGAGTAAGTATGAAGTTTCTTCCCCTATTCTTCTCCATACGAAACCTTACCCCACCTTACCTTTTGAAAGGGGCAACTAGCAAAAAATATAGATTACATAAGAACCGCTCCCGTCATCTTCAAAAATAATTGTTGAAAACAATGTAAAATATTAATGTAGATTTATTCTTAGTGTAAGCAAATTGGGTATTGGCAACACTGATTAATATAAGGTATAGGTTAAAAAGTCTAGATAAAGTTTTCAATCTATGGTCTTCTCTGTTAATAAAATTAGCATGGCGGTTCTGGTTTCTGTAGTGCTAAGTGCATGCATTGTGCAAAGCTCATTAAAGTTATAATTGTGTACAAAACCTGCGTTCATTATTTCAACCATATTACAACAGGTTATGGGCCCAGACACATAACATTCAGGGTTCAGTGGTTGAATAAGCAGGGAAATTATTACTGCTTCGTCGTTAGCGGTCGCGTGCTATTTGAGGTTAGATAGACGCCACGCCGAGAAAATACTTACTAGACAAGAAACTGTCGTGTGAGGAAGGAAAACGAGCAAGAAAGCAGGCAGGATGGATGAGGCTAACAACTCGTCAAGTATTAAACTGGAAGGTTCCAAAAATTGGAATGTATGGAAATTTCAAACCATGGTTTTACTGCGAGGTAAAGGTTTGATGAATATGGTTAACGGAGAAATTGTTAAGCCAGAACCAGTACCACCAGCAGCTCTCGCAACTTGGGAAGCAAAGGATGCAATGGCTCAAACAATATTAGTAACCAGAATGTCTGAGAATGTTATGATACATATTTTAACATGCAATACTTCATATGAAATGTGGAGGAAATTAATTAGTGTGTATGAACAGAAAACTGAGACAAGTATTCACATTGTACAACAGCGCTTTTTTCAATTTAAATTCGAGGAAGGCACAGAGATGTCAGTATTCCTGTCTAAAATACAAGAATTACAAAATCAACTCAAACAAATGGGTGAAGATATTTCAGACAAGTTAGTGATCACGAAAGTCTTGATGTCGTTGCCAGAAAGTTTTAGACATTTTATATCTGCATGGGAGTCTGCGCCAGACGATAAACAGACATTAGACAATCTGATTGCTAGGTTGTTAGTGGAGGAAGAGAGAATTAAAGAAAAGGGCTCCGTTACACAATCAACATCGGCATTTGTTGCTAAAAAGACAGATAAACGAAATGTGAAGTGTTATAAGTGCAATAAAATGGGACATTTCCAGAATGAGTGCACAAACAATGTAAACAAACAAAATAATCGCGATGGTATGAATAAACAAGTGAAGAAGTGTTTCTATTGTAATAAAGTTGGGCATATAAAAAGTGAATGTAGGTTTAAGAAAAATAAAGAAAGTAATGCATTCATGGTACAGTCATATAATGAACATTATGAACAATCGCAGTGGTTAGTGGATACAGGAGCGAGCGAACACATGTGTCATAATCGGGAACTATTCTCAACTTTTAATAAACTATCACAAAAATCAGTGATTGTTGGGAACGGAACTGCAATTAGTGCAGAAGGTTGTGGACAGGTGGCGTTGCAGGTCCATAACGGGAATGATGAGTGGATAAATACTACCATGGACAATGTTCTATACGTGCCCGATCTAAAGACAAATTTATTCGCGGTAAACTGTGTGACAGATAGAGGTTATGTCATGATGACAGATGAACACACTTGTAAAATTCTAAATAAAACACAAAATAAAGTGTGTGCAGTTGCTAAACGAAGTGGAAAATTGTATTTCATGGACGTTCGCTATAAATACAGTTTAGTGAATGCAGCACAGTTACATTCGGACTTAAGTTCGTGGCATCAAAGACTCGCTCATCAAAACATTCAATATGTGAAAACCTTTTTGAAAAACAAAAACATTAGTGTAAAAGACGATTGTGATGTAAAATGCGAAGGTTGTTTAGACGGTAAAATACATCGTTTACCGTTTACAGCTAGTGAAAATAAAACTTCAAGGCCATGT
Source organism: Charanyca ferruginea (assembly GCA_947361185.1). NCBI lineage: Eukaryota > Metazoa > Arthropoda > Insecta > Lepidoptera > Noctuidae > Charanyca > Charanyca ferruginea. The sequence continues at coordinate 34,727,418 of OX376057.1, forward strand.
GAGTTGATAGTTGCTGATACTTGTGGACCTATGGAAACATTGTCAGTGGGTGAATCGAGATATTTCGTGATACTAAAAGATGCATATTCAAATTACAGATCGGTGTACTTTGTAAAGACCAAGGATGAAATCAAGAATTGTGTTTATGATTTCGTTAAGAAAGCAGAGAACATAACTGGATATAAAATAAAATATTTTAGAAGTGATAATGGGCTTGAATTTATAAATAAAGAAATGCAAGAGATGTTTTCTAAGTTCGGTATTGTCCATCAAACCACAGTGCCATACTCACCTGAGCAAAATGGCAAAGCAGAACGAGAGAACAGAACACTTATCGAAGCTGCTAGAACAATGCTGTGCGCAAAAGCCCTACCTAAGAAATTGTGGGCAGAGGCTGTCAATACCGCAGCGTATGTGTTAAACAGAACAGGAAAAAGTAGTCAAAAAGACAAAACTCCATATGAGATTTGGACAAAAAGAAGTTTTGACATAAATACCTTACAGATTTTTGATACACCAGTAGTAGTACATATACCAAAAGAGAAAAGAAGGAAGTGGGATTCAAAAGGTGAAAGAGGTATTATGGTTGGCTATGGTGAAAATTGTAAAGGTTATAGAATATATTTTCCAGAAAAGAACAATGTCTTATTAAAGAGGGATGTAGTATTTGTTGAAGAACCAAAATGTAATAATAAGGAAGAGGTCATTAAGCTAGATATAGATGAGCAATTAAGCAGTATGGATGAAAATGTAACTGAAAAATTAGACCTAGAACCATCAGTGGCACAAAGTTATCCTCAGGGTGAGATTGAAGAACAGCCCGGAGAAAATGAGGCAAGTGTAAACCGAGAAGATGATTCCTTTATTGATGCTGATGACGATCCTACCTTTGTGCTGAGTGATGAGGGTTCGAATGAGGAGTATGAAGGAGATATACAACCTCGAGAGAGAAGCATACGTACCAGGAAGCAAACATCATTCTATAAATGTCATTTGACCTATACAGAAAATGATGAACCAAAAACTTACAGCGAAGCTATGCAAAGTGAAGAAGCAAGTAAATGGCAAGAAGCAGTAGACCAAGAACTTCAAACTTTAAATGAAAATAATACATGGACAGTTTGTGATGTGCCTGTTACGGAAAATACTGTAAGTAGTAAGTGGGTTTTTAAGATTAAAAATTCTAATGACACAGTACAATATAAAGCCAGGTTGGTAGCTAGAGGCTTCCAACAAAATGATAAGTTAGATATGTGTGAAATTTATGCACCTGTAGCAAAATTGACAACTTTTAGGTTATTTGTGTCAGTAGCTACTCTGTTGAAGTTGCCCATTTATCAAATGGATGTTACAGGAGCTTTTCTTTATGGAGATATTCATGAAAATGTGTTTTTAGAGTTGCCAGAAGGGGCTTATAGTAAAAATAAAAGAGTTGTAAAATTAAATAGGTAAGTCACTGTATGGACTTAAAAAATCTCCTAAATACTGGAATGACAAGTTTAATAGTGTAATAACTAAAAGAGGTTTTGTTAGATCATTAAAAGACCCCTGTTTGTATTCTAAATGTTATAACAACAATAAGATGTACGTTTTAATATATGTAGACGATCTTATTATGTTCGGATCTAATGAAAAAGAGATGTGTGATTTTAAGTTGTATTTAAATAAAGAATTTAAAATGAAAGATTTAGGCTTAATATCAAATTTTTTAGGTATCCATGTAAAACAAAACTTGAATAGTGGGGTAACAGAGTTAAATCAAAAACACTATCTTGAAAATGTTTTGAAAAGGTTTAAAATGGAGAATTGTAAACCAATATCAACCCCTATGGATCAAAATTTCAATTTAAAAATATTTGACAGTCATGATGATTGTAAAGCGAATAAAGACATTGAAAATATATGTAGACAGATTATAGGATGCCTTATGTATGCAGTTTCAGGTACAAGACCAGATCTGTGTGTAGCTATATCTATTTTAAGTAGATATCAAAATAAAGCAAATAATGTATTACTAACGGCTTTGAAAAGAATATTGAGATACGTTAAATACACTATAGATTATAAATTGTTTTTTAAATGTAATACTGAATTATTATGTGGCTATTGTGATGCTAATTGGGCAGGAGACGTAAAGGATAGGAAATCTACAACTGGATATTGTTTTAAGTTTGCAGATTGCTTAATTTCTTGGTGTTCAAAAAAACAGTGCTCTGTAAGCTTATCTTCTTGTGAATCAGAATATATTGCACTCAGTATGGCATCAAGTGAAGCTTGTTGGATTATTCAATTATTAAAAGAATTTAATGTAACCAATGTGTGTCCAGTTCCAATTTTCTGTGACAGTCAATCAGCTATAGCAGTTGCAAATACTGATAACATAAAAAGACTTAAACATGTAGACATAAGATTTCATTTTGTTAAAGAATTAATCAGAAATGGTAAACTACAATTAATTTACTTAAAAACTGAGGAACAAACGGCTGATATGTTTACCAAGCCTTTAAACAAAGATTTGTTAATTAAGTTTTCTAATAAGTGTGGGTTATGTTAAGTGATAAGGTTACTTCTTAGTTGTTTTCTTTTGTGAGATAATATGTTACATTGAGAAGGGGTGTTGAAAACAATGTAAAATATTAATGTAGATTTATTCTTAGTGTAAGCAAATTGGGTATTGGCAACACTGATTAATATAAGGTATAGGTTAAAAAGTCTAGATAAAGTTTTCAATCTATGGTCTTCTCTGTTAATAAAATTAGCATGGCGGTTCTGGTTTCTGTAGTGCTAAGTGCATGCATTGTGCAAAGCTCATTAAAGTTATAATTGTGTACAAAACCTGCGTTCATTATTTCAACCATATTACAACAACCTAAACTTGCCAAACTCACTAGGGCTGCTACTGTATTGACTCTGTAGGTTTTATTCGTAATAATATGAAATTTTATTGGCACTGGTTGGAACTCTGCATTTTTTTATGACAAAATATTCCTGTTCGTCATGAAATGTCAATGTCTCTCATTTATTCATTTAGACAACACGTGGCAGTCGAGACTGAAGATTGCTTGAAACTGCTTGAGAATGCCTATTAAAGTAATGTCAATGTGTGCGTGGTAAAAATGGCGGTTTGTTCTGAGTAGTCTCTCACCTCGGGCGCGCCGTAGCCTTACGTACTTTGTGCAACTAGACTCAAATTTTCTTATATAAAGTTCAAAAGTGCGTTTTAACCCAGTAATGCCTAGCGTGTCCATTTGGACACGTAATTCAAATGTTTTTAAAATTATTATTGTGACAACATAACACTGCATGATAAAAAAACCTTTTCTTTATTACATTGTTTATAGTCAATGGTTTCAATGACTGCCATTTATTTCTCCCTATTTGAGTGTATTTTGGAAATATTCTGAATTGAAATAGGTTATTGATCAAAATTTGTAAAAAATTGGATAACCAAAGGCGGTAAGTGCATTTTCATCTAAATATTTTTGTATTTTTCGTGTTTAGTTGTGTTTTGTTATGCTTATATAAATGATTTATAATATACTTACGATAAAGGAGAGGTTGCTTTTGGTATTGGATATATTTCTGTACGATGAATGTGATGTGTCCATATGGACACGCTAAGCACCTACCGTAGTTTTTTGACATTACATTTATTCTCTTTCAGATTGCTTGATTTCGATCAGTTCTCAATTTATTGAATTACTTTAGACAGCAGGGTTTCGGAGCAACAGGGACTATTCGTGAAAACAGATTGCGCAAAAATGATAAGTTGACTCCAAATAATATAATGAAGAAAAAAGAACGAGGCTACTACGAAACAGCGATTAGCAAAGATGATGGGGTGATAGTCGTAAAATGGATGAATAATTCCATAGTCCCTATTGCCTTCAATAATGCTGGCGTTCAACCAGTATCCACCGTCAGACGATTCTTCCAAAAAGATAAAACAATTTCATGTTTCCGGTTTCATGTTCGACCATTTCGTTTTGGTGAGTATGGTCGACACCGCCAATATTTTTATTATTTATTGGCGGTGTCGACCGCATGGACGAAAATGTGATTATATATAGAATAGATATTAGGGGAAAGAAATGGTACTGGAGCCTAATGACATGGATGCTAGATGCATGAGTCCACACAATGCATAGTAATTGAAAAAATAGGAAGGAGGGAAAATTCCGCCACTTGAGTTTAGGAGAGAAATTGTCCTAGCATACATCAATACCGGATACCGGACAGTTTCTAAAGGCCCAGAAAGACCAAGAGCTTCTCATTCACCGTTGGCTAATGCTTCAAGATGCGACCAATAGCCACTATGTGCAGAAGACAGAAAAAAAAGCGTAGATTTGGTCCATACTGTAAAAAAAAATCTTCCGCTGGGACAACGGTGTAGGTACATAAAATGTGATGTGGGGTTATGTGTGCCTTGTTTTGCTTTGTATCACATGAAATAACTTTATTTTCTTCAATTTCTCGGCTATTTTGAACTCTCAATTATTTATATATAAGTTTATCTATTTGCTACTACAAATGCTTAGCGTGTCCATGTGGACACATTGTTTTTTTCTAACTTTGAATATACATATGAACCTAAAACTTGTCATAATGTTTTATTACCCTTTATTCTACATTATGATGTAAAAAAAATAGTAAAAAGGTAAAACAAAAAAATTCGGGCATTACTGGGTTAATGGTCTAATTGAAATTAATGATTAGACTGAAATAAAAAATCGTTGCCCCACACTAGGAATTACTCTTGTATCGTGGGTGCGTCTACAAACATATAAATTCACATACACTAACAACCAGACCCAGAACAATTACCTGTAGGGTATACAAATATTTTTTCCGTGCGGGAATTGAACCCGCGACACGCAGCGCAGCAGCCGATCGTTCAGCCACTGCGCCATAACCATGTCGTCAAATTAAAGTCCGCGCTGTGTTTGTGTTCATTCAGGTTAATCTCAAAAACTACGGAACAAATTTTCATATGGTTTTCACCAATAGAATGACGAATTATCTAGAAAGGTAGAGAGCAAAGCCGGGGTGGAACGCTAGTTAAGGATATATTATTCGTCAAAGGTTATAAGACACAACGGAGGTTTATCGTTAAAAATACTTTGGTACTTTCACAGACCGACGCACATACTCGTACCTCTATAGGTAGCCTTTCAGCCTATTTAACCACTTATCTGACAGATAATTCATCACAATGTTCAAAATCCTGTTCTATTACAATTTCTCTGGTAGAGTGACGGGCACTACTAAACAGGGTAACATGGGACAGTAATATATTAGGTTGTTTTTTTAAAGGAAAAGAAAACTGTGTTGGATCCCGCAACAAAATTAATCAGAAAGGAACGGCAGAGGAGGAAGAAAAAAAACATATTTTCCACTTCCCTCAATAACAAGCAGGAGACAGAACAGAACTAGGCCAATAGGAGCAAAGGGACGTTTACAACTGGGAGAGGCCCAGTTGCAGCACCACGGATTACAATTAACATTATTGAATGGGTCCTAAAATGTTACATTTAATTCCAATAATAGGTATGGCATGAACACTTGAACGCCCGGAAATTAGTTCTAGTTTTTACAAGATCCGCATAATAAACAGCTCCGGATGTAACCGGTACATTGGTGCCAATTCTGTTGTGGACAAACTTATTTTAAGCTATTTATATCTTTTTCTCTCCAATAAAACAAGAAAGAGACAGATATTCATAAGACTTGTCAATTTAAGTTGATCAAAAATGTTCAAACAGTTATTATAGTCGCCACTTCAGAACGTATTGATTAAAAACACGGCGAAGTTTAAGGGAGAAACTAATTTGACATCTCTAACTTAGTTCTTATCTGTTGCCGTCCTATTCTTCAGCTGCCTGGTAGTAAGAGATGCCAATAGGGTATTTTACTCTATACGAGAAAAAATCTATAAATATGTTACTGAGACAGTTTAGGCATTAAGCAGTCGGAAAATATAAGTTTTAGTCCATAAAATAACAAAACAAATTTTTAAATTCAATTCAAAGTTTTCAGTATTTTTAATCTGTTATAAAACACCGTGAAATAGTAGCGGCCATGTTATTACGCCATACGGCTGTGTAAACAAAAAATTGTCAACTGTCAGTCAACCGATTGGCGTAATATAGGCTTTGTACTTTTATTATTTTCGTAACCAACGTAATTTTTTCATTATTACACCTATTACAAAATATGCTTTTATTTATTTTTAAATGATATACAATTATCATATTTAATATGAGCTCACTTGATACAAAACGAACTGACGTCATTTACGCTGAGCAATATGGCGTCCAGTAAAAGGCGTTTTCGTCAAACTACGCGCGAAATTTGAAAATTGAAAATTTAGATGCATTTGTATGGCACTTATCGATTGAATAAAAATTTTGTGTTTTTTTTGGTGGCATATTAGCACTACAGAATTTCATTGAGACACTTTTCAAAAATGGGTGTAATACCCTATTGTCTAATTTTAAATTAGTTTGTCAACAAGGGAATCGACACCATTATTTAATTTATTTAGAGCTCCTATATGTACCTGCATCGTCTAAACAGGTACTTGTTCCCGTTGGGCGGCTGGCACGTGATCTGCAGCGTCGGGGCTCGCTTCCTGTCCGTAGCCCACAGTAACGCCAGCCCGTCCTTAGCGATGCTCACCAGGGAAGTGTCGCACGGACTGAAGTCGAGGTCGTCGATCTACAATACAAATTGAGTGGCTAATTAGTAATCACACAGTCATCAGTCAATAAAAATGAATCGCTAAATGTGTTGCTAAGCGCATAACTTGCGAATGGCTGGACCAAATAGGATAATTCTTTTTTTATAATATTCCTTGAAGTACGAGGATGGTTGCTAAAAATTTTAAAAACTGCTTGAAAAAAAAAACACTTTTCACTTTTGTAGGGTAGGTGTAGGGCGTACTGGCGTAGGGTAGATAGATAGAGACAGGACAACGTCTGTCGTGTTAGCTAGTATCTTATATATATAAATCTTCTGTGCGTGTATATGAAAGTGAACTCCTCTTAAACGGCTGGACCGATTTTGATGAAATTTTTTGTGAGTATTCCAGTGGATTCTAGAATGGTTTAGATTCACAATTGGACCCGGTAGGTGGCGCTGCAGTCGAGTTGTAGGACTTTTTTTATTTTAAAGGCAGGACAACGTCTGCCGGGCCCGCTAGTTATATTATAAACAAGCATTTTGCCCGCGAATTTGTCCGCGTGAATATGTTTACGGATCTCTATTAATTTGATAATAAAGTATAGCCTATAGGACTCAGGGATAACGTAGCTTCCTTTTCGTGAAAGAATTTTTGATATCAGATGAGTAGTTTCGGAGATTACCTCCTACATACTGTTACGTAGGTCGCCATGTTAGCGCCACCTATTATCGAATAGCAGAACTACGTCACACGCTGGCGCCATCTATTGTCAAGCAGAAGAACTACGTTACACGCTGGCGCCATCTGTTATCGAATAGCAGATCTACAGTTCTGACCCCTTATTCACAATCATTCGATTCGATTCCGTACCGAATCGAAAGTCAAAAGATATCGAAGATATCGTTCAAACGCAATTCACAAATCCGAAACCGAATAATTTTGACAGTTCAAATTCGATACGAAGACTGAAGTCGGAAATGAGATTGTCGAATACGGTTCCTTACCGACACGGGAACGTATCGAATGGTTGTGAATAAGGGGCCTGGAATCTTCGAGGATGTTTAAGTTTCGTGTTGCAACATTCTCGATCATTCCCGTGTTTGCTGGAACGTTCGCGTGTGTGTCCTAAGCCATATATAAATAGCGGACTGCGATGCGGTGTGGTGAGTTAGTTAGTTTTTGGAAGCGAGAATGAAAACTGCGACTATTGCGAATACTGCGACCTAAGAGATTAACAAGTGATTTTATTTTTAGTGATTGATTATTGAGTTTATGACTTTTTAAATGCGGTGGCGGCTTTGTGTTTGTTGTTTAGTATTGCCACCGACTTCCGAAACTAAAGTCATGTGTGTTCAGTGCCAAAGTTATTTTTCACGTTTTAGTTTTTGAAGGCGGTGGATTGTGTGAAGAATGATATGAATGAAAAGGGAGTCAGTGAAAGCATGACGTTGGACAAGACAGAATGGAAGAAGAAAACATGTTGCGCCGACCCCAAGTAACATGGGATAAGGGCAGGAATAAGAAAGAGAAGGCGGTTGTTTTCTTTTTTTGTAAAAGGTTTTTATTTTTAGCTTTTTAGTGCCCCCTTCTCATCCAAATCCATTACGAAACGGCAACACAGTTAAAACAGTAATTCGTTTTTTAATTTATATATGCTTTGGTGGCTCCACTTGCAGTAATCCGCGCGGTCTATCTGCCTTTTGTTTAATAATCTGAGAAGTTTCCCGTGTCACCTAATAAAGTGTGAAATTACAATATTAACTTATTTATGTCGTGCGTTTGTGTGCCATTGTTGAAGTCTGAATCTTGTGTAGGTAACTAATCTACGGCTTATTACTTGCAATACTAGCGATATCATAATCAAACTAGCGACCTGACCCAGCTTCGCAGCTGGGCCTATAGCCTTCCTCGGTAAATGGACTATCAAACACAAAAATAATTTTTCAATTCGAACCAGTAGAACCTGAGATTAGCGCGTTCAACCAAACAAACAAACAAACAAACTCTTTAGCTTTATAATATTAGTATAGATAAACAATTTACAGGTACTTTTAAATTGTCTAGGAGTCAGTCAGTCAGAAAGTTGAGGATACTTGCTCGTTCCAAAAAGTAGGTTTCTATGGAGAAGATCGAGCAAGAAACTCCATGACCACTCTTTTCAACCAATTTCAAAAATAGAAGGATGTTTTCAATTCGACGCGTATTTTTTTGCAATATTTGACCACGCATAACTTTTTTCTGTGAAGTCCGATTTTGATGATTCTTTTTTTAATTGAAGGGGATATACCTCAAAGTTGGTCCCATATAAATTTCAAGAAAATATTCTACCCATAAGGCTAGAAAATTAAGGGATGACTGGAATGTTTGATGTAATTTTTTTCGTAATTAATTTGTATGATAAGAAGTAGGCACTAAAAAGCTAAAAAATACTTTTTTCCAAACAAGACAACCGCCTTCAAAAAGTAAAAAATAACTTTAAATTCGCAAGTCGGTGGCAATTACTGGCTATACAAAACAACAAACAAAACCAACGCTGCTGACTTGCGAATTCAAAGTTATCTTTTAAATCATTCATTCATTGCTAATTGTAACTGTATTATTATAATTATCTATATCAATGTAACAGTTCAAGATAAGTTATAAAAGCATAGAAATAGTTTTAGAACAAGTCATGCAAATCCGTGATTTGATTAGATCGCGCTGCGTCATGTCCTAATTGTAACATTGAACTATGAACCTATAATCTGCTTATTTGTTGCGTGTTAAGACCTTTTCCGTCTTATTTACAAGGCCTACCTTTACACCAGGTTAAAACCATGAAAACATTTTTTTTTACCAACTTCAAGAAGGAGGAGGTTATCAATTTAGATGATTGTATATTATATATTTTTTTTATGTATGTTCGGGCATAACTCCGTCATATCGACGGATTTGCAAAATTCATTTTTTGTTCGAAAGGGGTTTAATCCGAAATGGACCCATATAATTAATATTTCATCGAAATTAATTCACCGCTTATTGAAAAATCAACAATATACCAAAAAAAATTACATATACGATGTTTTATAATTTCTTCAATCTTTGGACGATGGATCTCTGATTTAACTGTGTCGCCGTTTCTTAATGGATTTGGATGTTAAGGCGATACTAAAAGCGGAAAACAAAAACTTAAAAAAGAAACATTCCCCTTCAAAAACTAAAAAGTGATAAATAACTTCAGAACAGAACACACGTTGTTTTTGTATTTCAAACTTTATTCTGACTGAAGCAAAATTCTTAATCGAAAAACTTTGTTAAACAATTAAAACGGTTTCTTGTATCTACAACGTTATTCTGATTTAAGAACATTTTTCTTAATAAAAAAATCTGGTGTTAGCATTCTAATCTAAGACCTAAAACGCACTTGCGGCTAGCCGCCGTTTACCGGCTAACCGTATCGTCTCGGTTCTATTTCGGTCCGCAGCATGTCGTTGTCAATTACAAGCATTTCTTTTCCATTATATTGATGGCTATATGCGACAGCAATTACAAATTCATAACAATAGATATGCGGCCTGCCAAAGCTCCAAGACAACCGGAGCAGTTTAGTGTCGCACTCTCTGCGACACTAAAACCATTTCAGCAATTTTAAGAGTAGTTTCCCCGAAATAATAATAATATGTGGGGACATTTTCACACCCCAAACTAGGGAGACCCTGTACTATGGGTGTCAGACAGCTGATATATCATCATCATCATCATTTCAGCCGAAAGACGTCCACTGCTGGACATAGGCCTCCCCCAAGAAATGGGGGGTTTTGCCATAATCGCCACGCTTGGCAGGCGGGTTGGCGATCGCAGTATGGTTGTTACAAAGGCACAGAGAACGCTGCTGCCCATTCTCTGGTGAGTCCCTTAGTCGCCTCTTACGACACCCACGGGAAGGATATGGGATGGTGCTATTCTTTACGTCCGACATCATACGGACAACTGATATATGTACATACACAAATACTTTTTTTTTGTAAATACATACATATATAGATAAACAACACCTAGACACAAGGCAAACACAAGTGCTCATCACACAAATGTTTACCAAGTGTTCTCAATGACCCAGATATTACGCTCCACCCTTCTAAATTCATGTTATGCATTTATGTATGTTGAGGGCTTGCCACAAGTCAGTGCGGTGATATCATGCGGTTTCATATAAAAATTGAAATGCCACCTGCCGCAATACCACGCCGCATTGCGACCAGCCACAAGAGCGTTGTAGTTCTTAATCTTAATCTGTCAAAAAAACATCTAATTTACTTACATTTTTGACATTGATTGCTGCTGAGACTAGAACTAGGTTTTGAACATTTTTAATTACTAGAATTAGCTTTATAAAAATAAACCTCTGTTAGTAAAAAGGTGATTTATGTCTTTACAGAAAGGTACATATTTCTATCTCTCTTTTCTCTCACCTCTTTAGTATGTCCTTCTAGCTCGTACAGCAGTTCCATCTTAGGGAAGCCCCACACGCGCACTTTGCCGTCGATGCCACCAGTCGCCATCAGCTTGCCATTGTGACTGATCCGGACCACCCGCTGAAGAGGATCGTTGCTGTAATTTTTAAGAAAAACCAATCAGTTTGACACTTTAACTGTGTACTTCGTGTCGGCACGAACTTACTCATCATCTGCCTAGTCTTTTCGCAACTATGTTGGGGTCGGTTTCTAGTCTAAGGATGCAGCTGAATAACTGTTTTTTCATGGAGCGACTGCCTATCAGACCTCCACAACTCAGTTATGACGTAACAGGATGCCCCTTGGTAAGGCTGGTTGCTGGTTGTCAGATTTTTTGGCTTCTGACTACCTATAATAACTGTACAGATCTACGAATGACAGCCGGGACCAATGGTCCCTAAGCTTTTCGAGGCACGAATGGGTCCCAGTATAAATTGAATGGTCACCCCATATATGTATAATATGCTATGCCGTGCAAAGCCAGGGTAGTCGCTGGTAAAGTAGAAAACGTCGAATGGCCAATTTTTATGCTGCGTGGTATTGTTAGCTTTGCAACGTTTTTGGTATGGTGATTCGACAAAATTAATGTGAATTTGTTTTATGCATACTTCAACAATACAGGAAAAAAATGCATAGAAAGCAGCGAAAAAGAAAAGAAAAGATTGTAAAGATTCTTTTATCTCAAAGTATTTTTATGTCTTTAACATCATAATCTAAGAGAAGGATATGTGATGACACATTTTTATCTCAAGCAGATAAAAGCAATCTGTAATCTCTTTAGATTGAATGAGGTTAATAGCATTATGGTATGTAGTTTATGGTATGACAAATTTATTTATAAACTTCCTACTTTACTATATATGGATTGAAGGTAACTGAGATGCAGTTTCTGTTGTATAAACAATTCTGAACAGAAAACATAACAAATTAAAGGAAGTTTTAATGATAAGAAAAATAAATAAACTTGTTATGAAAATTACAGTTATTCTATGTATATTTCAGCATCAAAACCTCCATAAGATTTGCATGTATTTTATAAAACAAACATTACAAACTGCATAGCATAGGCATCTCATCATCATTTCAGCCGAAAGACGTCCATTGCTGGACATAGGCCTTCCCAAGGGGGGGGGGGGGGGGGGGTTGCCATAATCGCCACGCTTGGCAGGCGGGTTGGCGATCGCAGTATGGTTGTTACAAAGGCACAGAGAATGCTGCTGCCCAAGTCCCTTAGTCGCCTCTTACGACACCCACGGGAAGATATGGGATGGTGCTATTCTTTACGTCCGACACCATGCGGACTAACATAGGCATAGCTTTTTCCTAACTATGTTGGTGTCGGCTTCCAGTGTAACCAGATGCAGTTGAATACCAGTGTTTTACTGGAGCAGATAGGCAGTTGCCTATCTAACTTAAATAACCCAGCTGGGTCCCTTAGTAAAATTAGTAGTCAGTCTTACAGGCTTTTGAATTACTGAAATTTCTGTCAAAGATTGATGAATGACAGCTGTTGGTCCTGGCTGTCATCAATCTTTGACAGAAATTTCAGTAAGTCAAAAGCCTGCTTCACATGCTTAATTGAATGATTAGATTATATCTGTTGTGTCTAGGAACTTGTCAAATAAATTGTTACATATTAAATGAGAAATATAAGTATATACTCAAGGTCTGACAACAAGCAATGGAGCGCAGTATACTAGGTGTAAAATTAACGGATCGAGTTTAAAACACTAAACTGCACTCCAAAACAGGGATAGCAGACATGGCTCATATGGCTGCCCAACTTAAATGGGACTGGGCCGGACATGTCTGCCGCATGACGGACAAACTGTGGGCTCAGGATTGGAGCCCTGAGACAGTAAGACGGCGTCGCGGCAGGCCACGAAGGAGATAGCAGGAGGAACTGGACAGATTCCTCCAAAACTGGTGGGAGGAAGCCCAGAATTGGGAAAGATGGAAGGTGTGGAGGGAGGCCTTTGCCCAGGATTGGGACAGAAAAGGCTAACAAAAAAAAAAGAAATAAAAATAATCCACAAAAAGCAAGAAATTCAAAGGCCTCCTATATTTTACCAAATGAGACTTATATTTTATTGAAGAGTAGAGCAATATTATATTGTTATGCCTGCCTTATACACATAGGTAATAACAAAAGATGTTCTGTAAGCATTAGATTACCTGAAATCAGTCTGCACACTGTCACTGGGCCTTATTTCAAATGATATTCTTTTCTCCGTAGTATTACTATTTCTGTCCTTCTTAGATATATTGTCGTTCTCTGAGACAGTGCGCCTTCTTCTCCTAACTAGCCCATTCTCTGCTCTGAAGCTACCTCTGCGCATTTCAGCAGCATCCACCATGCGTATATTGACTTTATATAGCTGACAATGGCTTTCTTGTCCCGCTGTTAAATAAGTCTTGTTCTGCTGATTACTTCTTACTGAACAGTTCATTACTACGTTCGGCCCAGTTTCATGGCGCATCACCTCTTCGGCCACAAATCTTGTTCCATCGTGTGATAGCTCAAATATTTCCTAAAATTAAATGTTTACTTGATGTCATACATTTTTGCAATGGTTATTATTTTTCATTCATGAATCTGATTTCTGAATAAATTTTAAGTCAAGGTACATGTATAATTAATTTAATCAACGATCGTAACGAAATGCCTAATTAAAACAAGTCAGTGATCATTGGACCAACACATTTGCAAGTAGACAATAATATCGCGTTTAACTTTCTATGTGATAAATTTGCTTAGGAATGTGAGAACTAGTTTTTATCACTGCAACCAGTGAAATTGTATTTATTAGCCGTTTCAAGCAGCTGACACGTATACCCATCGTTTACCAGTAAAACAAAACGGAGTCATTTAGTTATGAGATTATTAAAGTTTTTACTTACAAATCCATTAGCAACGCCTGTCGCCGCGGCTCCGCCACCACCCGCGACAATTACGTGTCGATTCGTAAGCGTTTGAAGCGTATAGAGCGGAAAATCAACCCTTGCTAGTAAACCATCACATCTATTAGGAGACATTGTGGCTTATAACATCAATTCAACTAATCCAATGAGCCTGTATCTATCAAATAACACTATCCTAATGTCAAAGCAAGCCACTTAAGTTCATTTTAATTAACTAAACATCGTATAATTGCCGTAATATGGTTAAAAGTACGCGAATCATGAATCAAACTTTAGCAAAGAATTCAGCAGTTCCAACATGACAAAAGTCAAATTTGACAGCTAGGTGTTTACGAACGTAGCTTACTAGATTACTTTTTTTTAAACTGTGAATTTAACTCTTAATTTTAAAAGTTTAGGAAATTTATAGGAATGAATTTTATTATTATTTTATACTTATTATTAACCCTAGAAGCCCAATCATATTTTATTGGTTATAAAGCCCAATCATAGGTCAAATTTACCTACATTAATACTATCAATGACTTGATGTATCCTAATAATTATATTATTTTTTATTAATATATATTTATTAGGTAACTATCAGAGAATTAAATAAAAGTATTTTTTTTGTAACGTTTATTTATTTGATTTCAAAAATAAAAACTATAAGTAGGCATACAAAAAATTGGCATAAAATGAGATCCTTTTGTTTTATTCTTATAAAGTAAAATAAAAAATAAAAAAACTGAATAAATCTCCTATTTTACGATTATTTAGGAAACTTTTTATATTAATAAATCAGTTTTATGACAGTATTTTCATTTTATACACACTTCTGGCACACGTCAATATTGTGTTCATGACAAATTGGTTTTTTGCATTTCATGCACTGTGTATTTGTCTTTCGCTGTTTATTTATAAGAACAATATCCACAGTAGCGTCGCTTCTTTGGTTCTGGTTCATCTTTACAGATCTCACGATCACACGAGTCACACAGTCTTCCTCTCCCGAGTCTGTATCACAAAGGTCCGAGTCGTCAATATTTTCTAAAAGAGATGATATGTCTCCCTCATTCTGTTGCTGAGAGGACGCCATCTTATGTTATAATCTAAAAATAATATATATCTTTAAATATAAAAGAAAATAAAACGTTAAATCTCATAACTAAGACGTATGCAAAAGTTACATAAAGCCCAAACATAGGTAAAATCGACCTATGACTATACGATAACTCGGAAATGGAGGTACTTACCAAAGCGACGAAAACGTCTCGTGTTAGCTCTCGGCGGCTACTAAGTTGGTTTGATCAATCACGGCGATCGAAGAAACTGAGCGAAAGATATCGCAAATATGCGTTTACGTGTAGGTAAAAATGACCTAGATTGGGCTTCTAGGGTTAAGCCAAAATTATTATAAAATTTCTTTATTATTTACCTTAAATGACGGACTCTTAGCATACTTTGTAAACAATATCAAATTCCGACTGTTCATAGGCCGCAGCTGTCAAAGTCAATATTCCATTTACTGGAAAAATGTAGCAAGTACTCAGAAGTTTAATGCGTTTTCGAGTTTTTTTTTACGGATTCCTATTTTTTTTTATAGAAAAATACAATAGGCTATAGCACCCAGGGATAACGCAACTTCTAATTAGCGTACGAATTTACAGAAGGCCAGTCGTTCCGGAGATTAACGACAACAAATACCACTCAACTTTAATTTTATTATGTAGTGATGACATCTAGCGGCCCCGTTGGTGCACAGGTTCAGTAATTATTATCCTGACTGAACATAAGTCGCTAGTTCGATTCCTGATCGGACATAACCATCGATATATAAAGGTCTATAGAGTATGGACATAACGAACAAAAAAGTAGCAGTATAATAAATATGGTACGCCTTCCTAGTTTGAGAGCGATGCTCATCTGACCAAAAGTCAGGACTATTTTAGATATGGAAACCTATATAACATAACCTTCTGGAGCTCTCGGGTAAAAAATAAAATAAAACAGAACATGGTATCAAAAATATTTTTAATAAATAATCTGAACAATAATTACAATCTATGTAGATCTCATACACAATTCTACTGATTATTTAATCGTTAAATAGTAAAAACAAAGTTTGAAATCAAAACATAACCATCCTTCTGGCAGTTAGGTATAAAAGTGAGTCCCATTAAATATGAGACCGACAGAAAAATGCACACTAGAAGGTGAACACATTATTTACGTAATAGGGTATTACACCCATTTTTGAAAAGTGTCTCAATCAAATTCTGTAGTGCTAATATGCCACCAAAAAAAACACAAAAATTTTATTCAATCGATAAGTGCCATAAAAATGCATCTGAATTTTAAATTTTCAAATTTCCCGCGTAGTTTGACGAAAACGCCTCTTACTAGACGCCATATTGCTCAGCGTAAATGACGTCAGTTCGTTTAGTATCAAATGAGCTCATATTAAATATGATAATTGTATATCATTTTAAAATAATTAAAAGTATATTTTGTAATAGGTGTAATAATGAAAAAATTACGTTGGTTACGAAAATAATAAAAGTACAAAGCCTATATTACGTCAATTGGTTGACTGACAGTTGACAATTTTTTGTTTACACAGCCGTACGGCGTAATAACATGGCCGCTACTATTTCACAGTGTTTTATAACAGATTAAAAATACTGAAAACTTTGAATTGAATTTAAAAATTTGTTTTCTTATTTTATGAACTAAAACTTACATTTTCCGACTGCTTTATGCCTAAACTGTCTCAATAACATGTTTATAGATTTTTTCTCGTATAGAGTAAAATACCCTATTCCAGTAATCCCGTACACGTTGATTTTGACACTTCCTGTAGGTCATGATTGTTCTATTGCAAGAAAGAGATGCAACTACAGAAGATATAGTGACATCCCTTTCTTGCATTGAATGGATGAGATTTCCGTACTGATCCCAGTAGATAAAATTCTGGTGAACATTTAGCTTTATTTATTTATGTCAAGGTTACTACTTATAATAGGTTAGCCATAAATAGAAAGTAAGATTAAAAGTTTAAAATGTAAGTTGAACACACATACTTACACACATTTTAAATGTATTAAAACTTTTGGCGATTTCATATTATAAAAAAAAAAGAATATTGGGGCTGCTTAAAGGTGCGTAACCTGCACATACAGTACGTGCCACGAAAGATGAAACTTGACACAGACTTGATTTGACTTGCGCAGTACTCGATTTAAAGGTCTCTTACAATACGGTCAACGTAACTTGGCGCGTCTGAAGTTAGCTGTTTGGCTGCGCAATAGAACTTTTAGGAACGAAAAGACGCGCCAAGATACGTTGACCGTACTGTACCTTTAAATCGAGTACTGCGCAAGTCAAATCAGGTCTGTGTAAAGGTCTCTTACTTTTAAATCGAGTACTGCGCAAGTCAAATCAAGTCTGTGTCAAGTCTCATCTTTCGTGGCACGTACTATAGCCTGCTGTAATTGGTTGACTGAATTATCTACAGCCAATCACAGTAGCTTACGCCCATTTGACAATTTACCACATTCATTTGTTGGTCGGTTTTCCATAATACATAAATATTGGTATTTACAATTCCATACTTCCTATGAGTCTGCCTATGTAGTAAAAATATAAAATTTAATCATAATTCGATCTTTGAGAAAAGCATAATTATACACTACCGGCCCCTTTGATCAAAACATTAAACAATCAAACAATTACGGATCAAATAAAAATATTTATGCAGTTTTGAAGTCGACATACTGGCCATAATTTTAAAAATAAATCATTGTTCCAAATTTGAACCTCCTCAGGGCCTTTTAAAAAGTTATTAATCTATGGACTACTATATTTTAATACAGGTCCATACAGTATATAGTAGTCCACAGCTTTTTAAAAGGTCCGTGATTTCAAAATTGGACCTATGATTATGTTTATTGTTACAAAAAAACCCGGGAGTGTTCTGTTTAATTTTGTATCTTTTTAATGTATTTTTTTAATACCTATGCAGTCCCACAGCTGGGCAAAGGCCTCCCCAAACTGTATAAGTTACATTACATAGTTAATACCTATCATGGAAGCCTCGGTCACTTCGACCAGCAAAGTCCTATAATACTAAACACATATAGTAACGAGGCGTAAATGTGGTTTTAGTAAGAAAATTTTATACAGGCTGGAGGCCCGGCGCCAAGTAAATAACAACCTTGCATTGATTTAAATACAGTAGAATTTCAATCATCCTTTATAAGTTGGCGAGTGCATCAACCCAGTTACAATTTACTTTAGACTTTATATTAAGGGCTGCAAGGTTTATGTTTGTTTGGTAGCAAAGACCTTGCTGTACTAAGACAGGTCTGCGAGAAGCAGAAGACTACTGCTACTTTTCTAAATCCTGACATCCTATATCCTACGGTCGTAATACTGAACACGTAAATAAATTTCCAGCCTGTAATACTAAATACGTGTCACTATTTTTCTTATACATTACATAATTAAGCCACAATCTTTTTCGTTTTTACCAAGAAGCTTTTAAAAAAAACTGGAGCGCTGTCTCTTTGCTAGAAAGAGATGGCATTACCTGGCGAAAGAGACAGACAGATACAAGGTGTCCAAAACGAGTGCCAACGTGAATACGTGTTTGAACTAGCCTCTTTAAAGTGGAAAGCGAATTTGGGAGGAGCTCGTGACAAGTAAAAGCCGTACACTTGTCGCGGTCGGCCCGTAGATGGGTGACAATCCTCAGAGCTACATAACTATCATCTACATCCAAAATTTAATTACAGCACTCGATAGTTAAATGATCAACTAATTCGTTAGGGTGTTACTACACCAATCGATCGATCATCGATCGATGCCATTGGTCGGCATCGATCGACGTTGATTGATTGGTGTGGTAGCTTTGGCTGAACAACTGATACCGTTCGACTAACTAATCGATCGATTGCCGGTCGATAGCATCGCTCGACGTTGATCGATTAACTCCGGCTATAATCCATCACGCTGACACACGTCGACTAATTCATTCTACCATCGATCGATTGGTCTGGTAGAAACTATCGATCAACGTCGACTAATTCATTCTACCATCGATCGATTGGTCTGGTAGAAACTATCGATCAACGTCGACTAATTCATTCTACCATCGATCGATTGGTCTGGTAGAAACTATCGATCAACGTCGACTAATTCATTCTACCATCGATCGATTGGTCTGGTAGAAACTATCGATCAACGTCGACTAATTCATTCTACCATCGATCGATGCCGTCGACACTCTTACAATTTTAGTTTGTTCAAAAATTATTATGAGATACATATAAAAAATATTATTCGGTACCTACGCCACTTCTCTTGCAATGCCCTTACGACTATTTGTCGATTGTGTTCTCTTCATTTTCGGCGTGAATAAGTCTTGAAATTAGCTTCCATTGTAGGAGGAAATTCAGAAAACTGAAGATTTCAAAATCAGGGTACAGTCTGTCATAGCTACATATCTATCATCTACATCCAAAATTTAATTACAGAACACTATAGCTAAGGGATCAAAGGATTCGTTACAATTCTAGTTAATTAAAAAAATATTATGACATAGATAAAGAAAATATTACCCGTTACGTACACGTATTCACGTAAAAGACACGGCCGTGTCCACAGTGACACTCCGATTTGTTTTATTATAAGCTTCTCAATGTTTACAAAACGATATAAAGATCGGGTGACATCGTCTGCTAGTAGGTGAAGATGATGGATCGTATGAGACCGTCCCTGACCGAGTCGGAACTCTGGCCGATGCCGAAGTTGAAGAATACCGACTCCGCAGCCACTTGCTGAGCACACGTGCCCATGGGATACCAGCCCACTTTGTTGAACACTATGCCCACTTTGTATACCTGTGGGATTGAAAGGTGATCGTTAATAGAGTTGTTAGGCAAAAATAAATAAGTGGAATAATATACGTATAGTCTAGACCACGGAGTAAGTATAAAACAACATCCGAGCGACACGGCACGGCAACTGCACGGCGACCGCTCCTTAACAGTAATGACAGTCATAAAACCACGCGGCTCAAATAAACGGATATTGTTTATGCTCGTGATAGAAAGTCGCGGATTAAAATGTGACGTTGTAAGAACATCAAGTAAGTTCGTGGTCTAGACAAAAAGACCTTCAAAAACTGCATTGGGAAAAATAACTTTATTTCTAGAAGTAGGTTGCAATACAAAATAATAAACAGAACTAAAGCTGCAAACTTTTTAGTACCTTTTTATACTTCAAAAAAAGGAGGTTCTCTATTCGAATATATTCTTTTTCAACGGTTGCTACACCATTAAATGGTGAAATGGAGAAATTTTCTCCGGCAATTGGGTACTTGACAACACCAATCAATTGACATACTTTTTATGAGCTGTCAAAACGAGATTCCTCTATAGATTTTGTATGACAATAGCGGCCTGTGACGTCACTTATTTACCGACTCAATTGACTAACTATTAATTGATTTTAAAGCAATTTAATATCGAATTTTACAGTTAATTGAAAATTAATCGGATTTTCGGGGCTAAAATGAAGTGTATTTTAAGATAAGTTGTATTTTGGAATTATTGGTTAATGGTGTCAACAACCCAATTGTAGATCGATTTTGAAAATTCTTTCTTTTTAATGGATAGGGGGGTGGTCCCATAAAAATCTCACTACTACGAGTACAAAAAAGCTAAAAACAAAAAAAAAATTCACAAAAAAAATACAACCTCCTTTAAATTCGGATGTCGGTGGTAATACGAAACAAATAAAGTATTTCTCACCTTATTTCTTTGTATATACACGGGTCTGTTGAACATGATGTCCAGCAGATGTCGGAAGGGCACCCTGTTGGTGTAGTGCGTGTAGGTGAGGCGAGCTCCGTCCGCGTCTAGGAGGTGAGCGTACAGCAGCTCGCAGTACGAGCCCGCCCCCGCCCCGCCCACCCCTCCCAGCCCGCCTAGCCCGCCCGCCCCGCCTAGCCCTCCCACCCCGCCTAGCGCGCACGACACGCCGCTCTCCTCGCTTGGAGCCTGTGTTGGGACCTAAAAACATAAAAATAATTCATACTATTTTCGCTCGTGCGTGGCTAAGTTAAATTGTGTTACATGCTAGTCGTATGTTAGTTTGTGATGTATTTAATTTATTCAACCATTTACTCAAATAATTATTAATAATTTTATCCACGAATTATACAGGATGTTTGGTAGATAGATGCAAAGCCGTAAAGCGGAGCTAGTATAGACTATTTCCAACCATTTGAACCGAACTTGTCTTAGCCGAAATGTGACTAATTTTTTTTAGCAAAATATTAATGGGGTTTGATGACAAAAGCCAAAATTCTACAGTTAGTTGCAAATAATGGCCAATTTGAAAAATAAGTCATTAATTTTTTATTTCATATGGTTAACATAATGCGACTTGTCGGTCTCTAGCGAATACCGGATAATTTGTATGGCGAAGCTAGCCACACAAATTATCCGGTAAGAAATGGGGCCTAATCTTATGTTTAAATTTCGAGCTATTTTTCTAGTGCTGGTGTGTGGATCAGTTTGAAATGCCGCCAAGATATCTTCTTCAATGTTAGTATCATGTCTACCTGGATTGACGGGAAGTTACCCTCACATTCGGTATTCTACGATTAGGATAGCGTTCTTGGTGCATCCGTCGTGCTAACGATCCATTGCAGTCTGCTCTGCCATACATAAAAACGATGTCTGCATATTCCTCGTTCGAGAAATTCATTCAAATACATTTAAAAAAAGTTAAATAAGCATACTAGATACTTATTTCACTGATTGGGCCCCATTTCTTCCCGGATAATTTGGATGGCAACAATTATTTGGAATTCCTACAAAATGATCTTCCAGAGCTTGTAGAGGAATCCGGGCCCCGATATTCACTAGAGACCGACAAGTCGTCTGAATTGGAGGCCCCGATATTCGCTGAAGAGACCGAGAAGTCATCTTTCAACAAGATGATTGTTCAGCACATTAGACATCAAAGGTACGGAAGTACTTAAATAATTGCTTCCTTAACAGTTGAATCGGCAGAGACGAGCCGATCCTTTGGCCCGCCCGGTCACCCGACCTGACTCTGCTTGACTTTTACGTGTGGGGTCGGGCCAAGAAACTAGTTTATACGAATGTGGAAATAAACAGAAAGGAAGAATTGATTGAGAGAATTAATTCAACGTTTGAAACGATGAAACTGGAGATGAAGTTAAAAATAACAACAACAGAATTGTGAAAACGGGCCCGTGTTGGTGTTAGAGACCAAGGCGAACATTTTGAACACGAATAATAAATTATTTTAATTATAATTTTCTTTTAAATAATTCGCCTAAAAAAATAATTTTCTCCCTCAATTTGGTATGTAGGTCCTAATTTCAATAATTGGTGAGCTATCCGCGTAGTTGATACCTCGAAAGAAAGAACAACAACCAGACATGTTTTTACAAATGTTTGAAAAAAAAAGCACCATCCGTGATTATTTTTCATGCCTTTTAAAAACAGATTTCTGAAATCTTTAAAAATGTCTTTGACTTTAAATGTCTGTACAAAAATTGTCTCATCACACAGATCCCCTAATTATGTTTTATTAGATTGTTTACGCATTAGGTTAACCAAATAAAATAAAAAATAAATGACATATCTTTCAAATTGGCCATTATTTGCAACTAACTGCAATACTGGTTTTGTCATCAAAAATCATTAAAATTTTGCGAAAAAAATTTGCCACACTTCGGCTAAGACAAGTTTGGTTCAAATGGTTGTAAATAGTCCATAGTAGCTCCGCTTTACGGCTTTGCATCGATCTACCAAACATCCTGTATATCTTTGAATTAAATTTTTGTTTTGTATATTATTTCATTTTATTTTTTATAATTGTATGTTAATTAATGTAATTGGACCTTTGCCGTTTTAATTAACAATAAATAAATAAAGGCGTATATATCGATTGGTCAAAGGTTAAGCTACGCTACGGCTAGCTACGGTTAATTTTCTTTTTTTTTTTTTTTTGTGTGTTTTGGTCCTTGGGGGCGAATGAATACTTTTTCTTTCTTTCTAACCGCGGTCGATCTGTGGATGGGTGACCATTCCCTTCATACCGAGTACCCGCCGTGCCTCGGAAAGCACGTAAAGCCGTTGGTCCCGGCTGTCATTTGTAGATCTTTGACCCGATTTTAATAATATTTGTATGAAAAAAGCTTGAACTCTGGGGAAGGACATAGGCTACTTTTTAATCCGCGACTTCGTCTGCATCCGCGACAGTGACAACCGACATTCACACGAACGAAGTCAAAATTTACTATTCAAAAAGAATGAGGCGTGACGTCGTTTGTAACAATTTGTTACGAGCGCGTTCCATGGGCGGCGCGGAATAGAGCGGTGAGTCAGTGACATCTTTTTCAGAGATCTTTTTCTATTGCAAGTTATGTTTACGTAAACACTATTAACAGGCGTTTCATAATTTTTATGCATTATTTATTTTCACAATGTATGTAGCAGGAAAATTATACAATTAGGGATTTCATCAAATCGCTAAGGGATTTGGTAAAATCACGCCAGATATTACAATAACAACTCCGGTTTTTAAACATTTGTTATGAAGCTTTTGATTTGTTAGATTTTTTCTCCACCTCGAATAGGTAGGTAGGTCAGCTTGTAGATAATAAATCTCCTGTGTATTTGACTAGTCTCAGTATCTGTAATCACCGTTGTGACCGAAATTCCGTCAGGAAGGTTTTTTTTATAAACAGAAAAACACATTTATTGGTACGAAAATTACAAGTATTTTTTTTATGTTTCAAAATAAAACGTAGGTGCACATAATAATTGCTTAAGATAAAAGCGCCGCAAGATTTTAATATTTAAACGTTTTTTACAATTTTCAGCCGTATCCACTTGAATGATAATAAAAAAGTTGTTTGCGGGAGAACAGAATTATAATGTAATATAATATAATAGGGTATTTTACTCTTTACGAGAAAAAATCTATAAGTATGTTATTGAGACAGTTTAGGCATAAAGCAGTCGGAAAATTTAAGTTTTAGTTCATAAAATAACAAAACAAATTTTTAAATTCAATTCAAAGTTTTCAGTATTTTTAATCTGTTATAAAACACCGTGAAATAGTAGCAGCCATGTTATTACGCCATACGGCTGTGTAAACAAAATATTGTCAACTGTCAGTCAACCGATTGGCGTATTAGAGGCTTTGTACTTTTATTATTTTCGTAACCAACGTAATTTTTTCATTATTATACCTATTCCAAAATATGCTTTTAATTATTTTTAAATGATATACAATTATCATATTTAATATGAGCTCATTTGATACAAAACGAACTGACGTCATTTACGCTGAGCAATATGGCGTCCAGTAAGAGGCGTTTTCGTCAAACTACGCGCGAAATTTGAAAATTTAAAATTTAGATGCATTTTTATGGCACGTATCGATTGAATAAAAATTTTGTGTTTTCTTTTGGTGGCATATTAGCACTACAGAATTTCATTGAAACACTTTTCAAAAATGGGTGTAATACCCTATTACAATATAAATTCTTTATTTAGGACAACATAACATCCAGTGTGTTAGTAAGTTTCTTATAAATAATGTTGTATGTATGTATAGTCCTATTCACCGTATCAGGTAACGGCGACCCTAGTTAAGCCTCTTTCCTGTCGTGAGCCCTTAGATGGCTAGAAAACCCAAACTTAAATGTATAAATAATGTTTGTTACGGACGCCGACCTAAACTGTAATAGACGCTAACTGTAAATAATAAAATCATATTATAAACATGTTTGAATAAGAATAAGATGTAGCGTTAAGTTTGATAGGTTTAGTGTAAGCATTATAGGTACAAACCATGTTGTATTATATAATTAAGTAGGATAGATAAATAGGTAATAATAATAATTACGAATTGTACATAGTTTCAAGGCCATTTGGGCGCAAAGTAAGCGATCGAGTGGTCGGTCGAGATTTTCATTGTTTACCCCCGCCACTACTTGCACCCAGGTAGCCGTCTATATAAAAGGGCACTAGGCCCGCTTGAATTCAGATCGAAAATAGCAACTGACTAATACTGAGCTAAGAAGAATAAATGGGAAAATAATCAAGCCTGAAGAATTGTTTTATTTTCAAAATATATACAGTCCACACTGAACAGTTTGGTCCTTCCGAAGCCGGATAGAAGAACGCAGATCCTGCGGCAACCTGGCCTACCGAACTCCAGACGAAGTACGAAGCTCTGAAGAACGAACACGGCCATCAAGCAAGACTTGTTTCGACCTGAACGACTCACCGAACCGAGCCGACGGGTTTCAACAGGGATATCAAGCCAAGGGGATAATTCACCGTGCCGAAGAAATACCGATCAGAAGAGGTACCAACCTGAACGCGCCGTCGAACACAGCAAACTGAACGTGCTGTCCGGTGCGCGTTGAACGCTGCAAACTGAACGTGCGGCCTGGTACGCGACGACACGAACACGCATAAGAAGATGGTTGTCACTCGAAGCCAAGGGGACGTAGCGGAGATTGAGGAACAGCGACGCATCCAAGAACAAGAGGCGCGGCGTGCCCAGGAACAAGAGATGCGCCGCAGGGAAACTGAACAAATCGAACGCGAAAGAACACGAAGATTCTCACTCGACCCACCGGCGTCGCCATTTTCAAAGATAGCGGACACCAGTACGGCGGCGGGGCCTTCTGGACTCCAAGCAACGACGACCAATGTGACCCGACGAAGAATGGGATCACCGGCCAGGTCAATGCGATCGACAACGAGCGTCACAACTAGACTACGGATGGCGGAACTGGAAGCAGCCGAGAAGTTGGCAGCCATTCAAAGAAAAGAGTTGGAACTGGAACAAGAGTTGATCAAGAAGAGGCTGGCAGTTGAAGTGTCAGTGATTAACGACGAAGAAAGCGTACACGATGATCAAGAACCTGGCCCTCCCCGTGAAGAACCCCATCGAAAGGTGGACGAGTGGTTGAGAACCAACCCCCTCAACCCACGGGGGGAGGAGGGGCCCAGGGAAGAACCGAAGCAAATACGATTCGAAGCATCGGGGGCGAGATCGCCAACCCCGACACGAGCAAGAAACAGCATCGAACATTTGGCGGCAACCCTCGAGAAGATGGCCAGACCCAGACCCAGGCATATCGACTTACCTACGTTTTCCGGCGCAGCCAACGAGTGGCTGCCATTCAAGGCAGCGGTACGAGACACAACAAGCATGTACCAGATCTCAGCGGCCGAGAACATACAAAGACTGAGAAGCTGCCTCAAAGGGGAAGCAAGGGACGCCGTGGCCGCTCTTCTGCACACAGCCACCGAACCTGATGTGATTATGAAGACTCTGGAGCAATGTTTTGGAAGACCAGAAGTCATCATTGATCGGGCGCTGGAAGATCTGAAGAAGCTGCCGAAGCCGGGCACGTCAGCAACAGAGCTTAATAGCTTCGCTATCAAACTACAGAACATCATCTGTGTCCTGAAAACCATCGATCGAAGGGGATACCTATTCAATCCATTGATGACACGAGAAGTACTAGACAAGCTCAGTCCGCATCTACGATCTCGCTGGTGTGACTACGCATATGAACATGAAGGGACGGCAGACCCAGATCGTCGTGATGTCACGGTTCCTGATGAGAGAAGCTGACCGGGCGCTGAGATACACATACGCCCCGGCCACAGGCGCTGCAACTACGAAGAAAGAAACCCGACCCGCCGTGATACTAAAGAAAAAGGCGAGCGTTTTCACTACGACCGGGGGAGCGGAGGAAGAAATTGAAAAATGCCCCAAGTGTGGACAAGCTCACGCACTAACACAGTGTCCAAAATACAAGGCACTCGCCGTGAATGAACGATGGAGTTTCCTGAAAGAAAAGAAGATTTGCTTCAAATGCGCTCATAAACAACATAGGCGCATGAACTGTAAAGCAAAGCCGTGCGGCGTGAATCAATGCCGCCGCCCGCATCACGAGACTTTACATCAAGAACACGACGAGAAGACTGAAGTCGCGAAAGAAGCCGAACAACCTAAAGAGGAAGCAGTCCTGTCCGTGGCTGCCCGTCCAGCCGCCGGCCCGCGAACAGTCATATTGAAGATGTGTCCTGTCATCGTGTCCGGACCACGGGGGGAGGTGTCGACCTACGCACTCCTAGACGAGGGTGCAACCATTACACTCGTGGACCAGGAGTTAGCATCCAGCATCGGGGCGGAGGGACCATCACAGACACTGCGCTTAAACGGTGTCAACATGTCGCAAGATGAAACAGAGAGCCAGCTTGTGACAATCAAGGTCAGGGGGGCCAAAGAAAAGGAAGCTTACAAGGTCAGAGCGAGGACCATGAAGAACCTTCAACTTTACCAGCAAGCCATCCCTGAAAACCTGCTAGAATATGAGCACCTGAAAGACCTACCTAGGAACGAGGTGTGCTACGAACGCGCGCGCCCCGGGCTCCTAGTAGGAACCGATCATTGGGAGTGCATCGTCTCCCGTGAACTACGAATCGGCGGCCCGAACGAGCCGGCCGCTTCAAGAACTCAACTAGGATGGGTGGTGCATGGAACCGCACCGCGCAGCACCATCATGCAAGAAGGCAAGGTGCTACATCTCTACGAGCCCGACCGATCATCGAACGTGAGCAACCAGGAGCTCCACAACTTGGTCGAGGCTCACTTCAAAATAGAAGCACTCAGCATCCACGGCAAGCCGCGAGTGAACGAAGCGGACCAACGCGCCATCAAGATCGTCGAGACAACAGCGAAGAGAATCAATGCAGGCTACGAGGTGGGCCTACCGTGGCGACAAGATAACATTATCATGCCACCAAGCTACAGCCAAGCACTCCGCCGTCTCAAGAAGATAGAACAGAAGATGGACGCCGATCCAGAGTTCGCTGAGGAATACTCCAGGCAGATCAACAACCTGCTTGAGAAAGGGTACGCGACACTGTGCGGCGGCTCGGAACAAACAAGTCCGGTCTGCTGGTACTTGCCACACTTTGCCGTGAAGAATCCTAACAAACCCGGCAAGTGTAGGCTAGTATTCGACGCAGCCGCACGAAGCAACGGGGTGTGCCTCAACGACGCGCTGCTGGAAGGCCCGGACATGCTGCTGGCGCTACCTGGAATACTCTTCAGATTCCGGGAAAGAGCGATCGCGATAACGGCCGACATACAAGAGATGTTTCTCCGCATAAAAATAAGACCAGAAGATCAACCAGCCCAGCAGTTTCTATGGCGAGGCAACGAAAGAGAAGCGCCTCCTGCAAAATATAAAATGACGAGCATGATTTTCGGCGCAGCAAGCTCTCCGTTTATGGCCCACTACGTCCGGAACCTCAACGCGGACGTACATGGGCAAGAGTTCCCGCGAACCCTAGAAGCGATCAAGGAAAACCATTACATGGATGACCTAGTAGCCAGCTACGATAACCCAGAAGAAGCACGAAAGGTGATAGAAGAAACAAGAGCGGTGCACGCGCACGCGGGGTTCACGCTACGAGGATGGAGCTCGAACGAACGAACAGTGCTACGAGACGTACCCACCGAACTACATGCCACCTCTCCCACGCAACTGGGGGGAGAACAGCCCGAGAGTAAAATACTCGGGCTATATTGGAACGCAGAACGAGATGAGTTGGGGTTCAACACGTCCATGAACAGAGTGCCAACTGAAGTACGAACCAGAGCCCGCGCACCGACCAAACGAGAAGCCCTTAGTGCAGTCATGTCCATCTATGACCCGTTAGGACTGCTGAGCCACTACACGATACGATCCAAGATAATACTACAAAGTTTATGGCGCCTCCAGACCGCATGGGACGAACAGATTCCAGCAGAAGAAAACGAGCTCTTTGCGTCCTGGCTCGCGCACCTGACCGGACTGGCTCAGCTACGATTGCCGCGATGTTACCTAACACAGAAGTATGAACGTGTCGATCTACACATATTATGCGACGCCAGCGAACAAGCCTACGCGACCGTGGCCTACTGGCGAATCATAAACAACGACGGAAGTATCGGCGTGGTGTTGGTGGCCGCCAAGGCCAAGGTAGCACCGAGACGAGCACAGACAATACCGCGACTAGAACTCCAGGCGGCCGTCATCGGAGCAAGACTCGCCGACACTATAAAAAGGGAACATCGAGTCAAGATCAACCAAACGACCTACTGGACCGACTCATCCACTGTAATACATTGGATACGTCACGACATGCGACGCTTCACACCGTTCGTCGCACACAGGCTGGGTGAGATCGCCGAGCTAACCCAGAAGGAAGAATGGCGATGGCTGCCCACGGAAGTGAATGTGGCCGACGACGCGACGAGGCTCACCGACACTCCACTGAGCACAGCGGACCGATGGTTCCAGGGGCCTAGCTTCTTACATCTGCCAGAAGAACAATGGCCCATGATGTCGACAACGGAAGAAGAAGACGAGGAGGAGGTCCTACACGTGACGCAAGAACCAGGACGAGATAGCTGGCTACCAGACCCGGCCCGCTTCTCGAAATATGAAGTCCTGGTGAGGGCCACTGCACGAGCGCTCGCCTTCATAGACATCTGCCGACGTAAGGCCGTGAGCATGGAGCATTGACACATCCAGCGCGCCGAGACAGAACTTATCCGACGCGCGCAAGAAGAAAGTTTCAAAGAAGAAATAGAGAAGATCAAGTCAGCTCGCCCCCTAACTAAGACGAGCAGGCTATACAGACGACCCTGTAATAGAAAACGGGCTCCTCAATGTACGAGGACGGATCGAGGCTTCCTCGGCACCGACAGAGACAAAGCGACCCATCATCATGGACGGTCGACATGCGCTAACTAGACTGATAGTGCTACGTGAACACTGCGCTGCGGGCCACGCCAACAGGGAGCGCGTGACAAATGATCTACGGCAGCGCTATTGGATCATACATCTACGACCAACTGTGCGCACGATCGAGAGAGACTGCGCCTTCTGCAAGAAGTTGAAGGGGACACCACGGACGCCAGCCACGGGGGACCTGCCGCACGCCCGCCTCGACCCTTTCCACCGCCCGTTCACCAACTGTGGGGTGGATTATTTCGGCCCCATGACCGTTAAGGTGGGCCGTCGCCGAGAGAAAAGGTGGGGAGCGCTATTTACGTGCCTCACCTCCCGCGCTGTGCACATAGAGCTCGTCGCATCCCTATCGACAGACTCTGCGATCATGGCACTAAGAAGAATGGCTGCACGAAGGGGATGGCCGCGATTAATTTATTCTGATAATGCGACCAACTTCCGCGGGGCTGATCAAGAGCTCCGCACCGCCTACACTGAATGGCTGCCTGCCCTGAAGGATGTGGGGCTACAACACAGAGTGGAATGGCGCTTTATACCTCCTGGCGCGCCCAATCAAGGCGGCGCGTGGGAGAGAATGGTGCGCTCCGTAAAAGCCGCCCTTAAAGTAACCCTACAAGAGAAGGCGCCTTCAGAAGAAGTACTCAGCACGCTCCTCGCCGAAGCTGAGTTCTGCATCAATGCACGACCCTTCACCCACGTCAGCGTGGACCCCAATGATCCTGAGGCCCTAACTCCCAACCACTTCTTATTGGGGTTTTCGAACGGCCTACCAGCAACGGGACCATGCGACGAAGCCGACCGACGAGCATGGCGAGCTAGCCAAGCGCTTGCCGACTGCTTCTGGCAGCGCTGGCTACGAGAATACCTGCCCACACTGGTACCCCGCGGCGAGCCGAAGAACGACGCGCGGCCGCTGCAAGTAGGCGACGTGGTCGTCGTGGTCGACAGCACACTGCCCCGGAACACCTGGCCTATGGGGGTCGTCGAGCGCACGCATCCGGGAACCGACGGCAGCATTCGAGTCGTCGAGGTGCGGACCAGAACCGGCATCTTCCGACGCCCAGTGAGCAAGCTCGTCGTCCTGACGAAGAAAGAAGAGGCTGCGCAGGCTTCGCCGGGGGGAGAACTGTTACGGACGCCGACCTAAACTGTAATAGACGCTAACTGTAAATAATAAAATCATATTATAAACATGTTTGAATAAGAACAAGATGTAGCGTTAAGTTTGATAGGTTTAGTGTAAGCATTATAGGTACAAACCATGTTGTATTATATAATTAAGTAGGATAGATAAATAGGTAATAATAATAATTACGAATTGTACATAGTTTCAAGGCCATTTGGGCGCAAAGTAAGCGATCGAGTGGTCGGTCGAGATTTTCATTGTTTACCCCCGCCACTACTTGCACCCAGGTAGCCGTCTATATAAAAGGGCACTAGGCCCGCTTGAATTCAGATCGAAAATAGCAACTGACTAATACTGAGCTAAGAAGAATAAATGGGAAAATAATCAAGCCTGAAGAATTGTTTTATTTTCAAAATATATACAGTCCACACTGAACAATGTTAGTAAGCAAGTATAATTATTATCCATACATTACATTACGCCAATTAACTATTAAAGTGAGTTTGCTTTATGTGGATGATGCACAAGCAAAAGGAAAATAATTGACTTGCTCATCACCCCCACAAAACGTCTCAGAATAGGAGAGTAAATGTTCTCCGCCACCGTCTTCAGAATACTGTTGCCACTGTCCCGCATTCTTATTACTAGAGCTGCGATTATTTTTCGAATAACCGCATTAAAGTCGCCAGTTCGATTCTGCGCAAACATCTCAGATGCGCTAATAATACCTAATTAAAATTAATTATCATCTTAATGTCCCTCACCTGCACTCCCAACAGACAGATGTTCTTGTCCACCATGAAGGTGACGGAGCAGTCCAGCACAGAGGTGTTCAGGCAGTCCGTGTGCTGGATGATGGGTCGCTGGCAGTAGATCTTGTTGTAGTCGTTGGTGTGCCGGTCCATGTGCTCCACGCCTAAGCCGGACAAGTTTGCGTTGTTCACGATTGACGAGTGGCGGACGCCGACTGTGGATGTACGATATGTTGATCATAAAATTGAGAAATTAAGAACAGTTTACTTGTGGTTAAAGGCTTTTTTATTCTCATTAAGAATTTTACATTTAACTTAACTGAGAAGAGACTAAATTATAAATGCAGTAATCAGGGACGTCACTTAATAATAATCAATCATTAACTTTCATTGACCAACATAAATTTGAACACTGTCAGTTAAAAATATGTCAGATTGAGAAAATTTTAATGTTGTTGACATGTGCCAAGTTATGTTGGTCAATTAAAGGTAATGATTAATTATTACTACGTGCCGTCTCTGAGTGTGGTAGGATGTAATTAATCATACATTCGACATTCAGTCTTTGCAATTATGATTTAAAAGAGGATCTCAATAATTGTAATATGTAAAACAGTTTTGTTTAAAAAATAAGAAATAACATGGATGGGCTAGTTTTATTTCAGAAAAAAAATTAGGGTTCAGGGCAAAAAAAATCAAAACCCCGCAGACAACCGACATTTACGCGAAGAAAGTCGCGAATTGAATAATCCAATAATACAAGCAATAAAATAAGTTTTTTTGTCACAGTGTATGTGATAAATAAACTCACAATCTTTTATTTTATAAGGTATTAGGTAACAAAAGTTCCTGGAAAGACTTGGGGGAGGCCTTTGCCCAGCAGTGGGACAGTTTAGGCTACTAAAATGCTCAAAATAAAGCAAATAAATCAAATATTGTTATTGTAGTAGAAAGATGAATATTTTTGCCTGTAAACCAAATAGCTTGTTCGACGTATACAAAAAGAAAAAAAATCTTCTTTACATCTTTTCTTTACATAGTATAAAACAAAGTTGGCATTCGTGATACAGGGTAATCCTAGTACGAGTGCCAAAGCACTCCTTTGACACTTAAGTCAACATTATACATATTAAATTAGTATTGGAGATATCTGTACCCTTATAACTAGCAATAAAGATTTTTATTAATATTTTTATTTTATTTTATATACATATTAAATTACATTTTTAAATATTCATATAAAAACAAAAACATTTAAAAATATTAAAAAAAAATAGTACCTCACCGGTATCGGGAACAGGGTGCAAGCTACCGGTGGTCAGGGCTCCAGAGAGAGGAACCTCCTGACAATGCGGGCCGTGTCCAGAAGTACTGCCTTCTGAATCAAGCCCTTGATCCAGACGTCTAACGAGAGCCTCCTTAGATGTTAGTCGAGGCTCTTGGCAATTAAGCCATTGGCTTTAATATTATTATTATTGAAGTCGTTCCCGCCGTATGTACGCTTAGCTCTTTTAAACTACGAAACCGGGGCGGGTCGCTAGTCTATACTAATATTATAAAGCTGAAGAGTTTGATTGATTGTTTGTTTGTTTGATTGAACGCGTTAACCTCAAGATCTACTGGTCCGAATTGAATAATTCTTTTTGTGTTGGATAGTCCATTTACCGAGAAAGGTTATAGGCCCATGCGAAGCCAGGTCGGGTCGCTAGTAAGTTAATAATTGAAATAAGTTCTTCTGATGTGTGTACTTACCGTCATGACGCGTAGGTCTGGGGTAGGGCGGCAGGTAGGCGGAGGGCGCTCCGAACACTTGCTCCAGCATCACCGGGCTCGGAGTGTCCACTGTCAGCGTCGCCATCTGATCACACATGAATAATCACTATAAATGGTTAAATAAGGGTCAACTTAAAAAATGCAGTATGCAGGAATTTACGGGATTTGCTGGATAGATAAATGATGGAATACTCAGTGCAAGATAATTATTATATTTTCGTGTAAGCGACAAAGAGTAGAACAATCGCATGTAATTGACATGAGTAAGAAAAGAAGAAATGATACATTACAATGAGTGATACCTAATTTACAATGAGTGATACCTAATTTGCAATGAGTGATACTGAAGGCTAATTTAAATATGAGATGCCGCTGTGGGTTGATTAGGCGGAGAAGGAGAAGAGAGAGAGAGAGAGAGGGGGAGAGAGATATTGAGTATGCTCAAGCAGTTTTTAACTATAAGAAAATAACGTGTTATGTAAACATCATACATGAGTTTTAATCTTTATTGGGAATCAAAAAAGATAATAAAAGTAATAAACGTACACGTTTTAGTGTTCCTTGTCCTTCAGAACATTGTGATTGTATTTTATCTTTATTCTGAATTACTCTGCAAAGAGTAGGCACATTTTGGCACATTAAATTCGACACAGACCTCAACGCGTGTCTTCCCACTTTCATAAACGGGTATTAACTTCAGTTTTTCACGTACTGATAACGATATGAGCCTTCGTTTCGGCATTTTTCAAATACTATAAACTAAATATAGTAAAGCAAAACTAAAACTGAAGGTCATTGAGGTTCAAAATTAGTTAAGTGCAGAATTTGCGGGCCGAATAAGAATAAGTAAGTAAACAAACAAAACGATGTTATCTCAGTTCTCAGAGGTTAATGCATATAAAATTCACTTGCTGTGTCAGTTATAGAGGTAATTATGACGATAAAATCGAAAGAACGAATCCCAGATATAGAGGTTTGCTTCGTCCCACTAACAGAGGTAATTCAGTGCCAAAGTGTTGGGACCTCAGCATGAGTTCCAGTTATGGAGGTTTCTCACTTATCCAGGTCCCACTTAACCAAGTTTCACTGTAATAAAAATGAATTGCTGTTCTCGCTCAAACTCAAGAACGGCTGGACCGATGTGGCAAATTTTGGTTTTGAAATATTAGTCCAGGGAAGGTTTGAATGGTGAGAAAATCGGAAAAAAAAGTCACGGGACAGGACAACGTCTGTTGGGTCAGCTAGTTAAAAAATATTTTTTTTTATTTATTAATGAAAACTGCTCTCAATCATATCGCCATTCATTCTGCGCTGACCCTAAGGCTAGCTTTCAATGTCAAAAGTAGGACGTTTGAAAGTAGACACACGAACACCGCCAGAAACTTATTCAACCTGTGAATACGCACGGCTGGGCAAACACCTCCTAAAATCTTCCTAAATAATTATAGTGCTTTATTGTAGTAACAAAAACTATACAAAGTGTATATAAATGCCAATGGCGCGTTTAATATTTATTTATCACTTCATAAAATATTACACTTTTCTTACACCGAAGAATGTTGGATAGCGCGGTGTGCGATTAGATTCATACCCATCCATTCACACACCTTCTATCTTCAGGCATCCATTGCTTGGAAGTTGTAGCCCCGCGTATTTTTTTTTTTACGTTTTGCCCGCCTCACTATTCTCAACCAATGTAACTCCTCAGAATCAACAGTAGGCGACCACCAGAAAAGCGCCGAGGCAATAAAGCTCGACGAGTCCCGGAGAAATGGTCACTATAGATGTGCTGACCTGACCTGACCAGAGCCTACGAAAATAAATATAACCATAAAAACCCACTATTAATATACTCACATTAGAAGACGGTCCATCTCCAATCAGCTGTTTCCTAGGCACCCTGCAGGTTGAGAACCCAGTAGGCATGGCCACATCCGAGTTACTAGACAGTATGTTCATGAGGACGGCAAAGGCTTCTGACTCCGTGAGGAGTGAAGATCGCGCCGGTCCTTCTGCGAACTGCTGCGGCATCAGAGTCAGGAAGCGAATCTTTTCAATCGCTCTGCGAATTGTCGGCTTGTCTGTTTTTGGGTCTGTAAAAGATAGGATGGGTTTATGAACAGGGATCCGATCGGATGAGAGATCGGACTTATACTTCAGGTGTACAACTTAGTATGGAATAGACTTAAATCCTGAGATTCCGATATTGTCCTGGATTTTTTTCTCCAAATCGTTTTGTCTTGGATTTCTGGAAGTCGTATCCATACTTTGCTAGCTAAAAATGAGGTTAGGCAAATATACTTTGAGTTTTTTCTCCAATTATTTGCACGCACGCATGTACATGCGATTTGCCATTTGCCATTTGCCATTTGCGATTTGCCATTTTGTCGAGCGTGCGTAGGCACGCTCGACAAAATGGTTAAAAAATTATTTGCCTGTGGTCTTTTGAACCGACTTCAAAAAAGGAGGATATTCTCCATTTGACTGTGTTTTTTTTATGTTACGCGATGTCTCCGGCATTTTTTATTTTATTGTTTTTAATTATGAAATATAAAACAAGTTAATAACAGAAACATCACAAAAACCCCAAAAGTTTTGTCCGGATGTTAAAACACTTTTGAGCAATCTTATTAATAACAAATATCAATATTTATGATTAAGTAAACAGTTTCTAATTCTAATCATAAGGTAGTTAGTAAATAATCACTAAGATATGCAGTACAAAATAAACAACGACGGCGCGGGTAAGGCAGCCCGTCGATGCTAATTACTTACACATTAAATGAAACTTAAACAGGATGATGCATTTTCAAAGGGAACTAAAATATTTATTGTATTTAATTTTAAAATTATTATTTGTTATTTCTGATTGGACTATTGTTGGAACATCATTAATTAGAGTAGGTATTAAATATGCGCTTATAGGTATAGCAGGCAGGCAGGTAGGTAGGCTGTAGGTATTATATTTGGGCTTGTACACAAAACTGCGATGCGACGTCGCATCGCACACATCTGAGAGAGACAGAGAGAGAGCTCGTAGCTCGTCGTAACATACATACAACAGATTTCTGCGGTGCGCCTCCGCAGTTTTATGTACAAGACCTTTGTGGATTGATTTTGAAAGTTATTTATTAAATGGATGGGGTTTACCTCAGGAGTGGTCCCATATAAACTTAATGAAAATATTCCTTCTTTAAGGGTGAAAAATTAGGGGGTAAGTTAAGTTTTTAGTGTTATCGTTTCTTAATGGATTTGGATAATAACAAGTGGGTACTAAAAAGCGAAAAATATGAAAACCTTTTTACAAAAAAGACAAGACCTTCCACAATTAAAAAGTTATAAATAACTTTAGCACCAATTACATATTAAGTATAACTTTAGTTTCGTAAGTCGGTGGCAATACGAAACAGTGATGATATTTATAACTTTTTAGTCTTATTTGTAAAAAGATTTTTTGTCTAAAGTTATAATTAAGAATAGATGAATTAAAAAAAAAAATATTACATGACTTTATGCTCACCAGGTTTCTTCTTGCCTTCATCAGAGGGTCCTGGTAAAGGCTGGTCGGAGCTGTCACTTGTCTTTTGTGTATCCATCACAGCTTCCGGGCTGTTCTCTGCACTGCTCTCAACATTCACTACCTGTAAATGTTAGGTTAATAATTAAATCAGGTATATTTTAAAAATAACTGTCTTTTGCCCGCGATTTCGTCAGTGTCAATGTCGATTAACGCGGGCGCGGACAAAATCACGAACCTTTGCATTTGACGACTCACTAGCCTAGGTCGTAGTGTATTTGCTTCCGACGCACAGGGTCGCGGGT
Source organism: Charanyca ferruginea (assembly GCA_947361185.1). Classification (NCBI taxonomy): domain Eukaryota; kingdom Metazoa; phylum Arthropoda; class Insecta; order Lepidoptera; family Noctuidae; genus Charanyca; species Charanyca ferruginea. Next base: position 34,764,850 of record OX376057.1, read on the forward strand.
TCGAATCCCGCCCAGGGTAAACATTTGTGTGATGAGCTCTTGTGTTTATTTTATTTTTATTTCTTTAGGATAACAAACAATTGCGTAATAATGCTTAAAACAAACAAAAAAAACTTATAAAACACTTAAGTAATCGCAACCAGCACCGTTATCCACTGAGTAATGCTAATAGATAAAAAAAAATTGCAAGTTGCAAGCAAACTTTAGCATAAAAGACTATTATCTAAGTATAAACTAATAATAAGTAAATTAAAGGATAGGTGTAAGACGACAGCCGGCTTGCGCAAGCGCTTGCGACGGAATGAATGCCTTGTGTCTAGTTGTTTATCTTTTTTTTTTTTTGTAGTAGCTCGTTGTGTCCCTCTGCTGGGCAAAGGCCTCGCCAGAGTCTTTCCAGTTATTTTTGTCTTGCGCTGCCTCGACCCAGCCCCCGCAGTACGCGTCTAGGTCATCTCGCCACCTCTTCCTGGCGTTAGTTTATCTATATACATATCTATTTGTGTACGTATATCAGCTGTCTGACACCATAGTACAGGGTCTGCCTAGTTTGGGGTCAGATGGCCGTGTGTGAAATGTCCCCACATATTTATTATTTTTGTCATCATCAACACCATATCAGCCTATTGCCATCATATCAGCGTCCACTGCTGAACGTAGGCCTCCTCCAGAGATCACCAACCAAGACGGGTTTGGGCAGCCCGCATCGATCCACTGCCAGCCACCTTCTTCAAATCGTCGGTCCATCGTGTTGCAGGGCGTTCCAAACTACGATTATTCATCATCATCATTATCATTTCAGCCGAAAGACGTCCACTGCTGGACATAGGCCTCCCCCAAAAGGTGGGGTTTTGCCATAATCGCCACGCTTGGGAGGCGGGTTGGCTATCGCAGTATGGTTGTTACAAAGGCACAGAGAATGCTGTTGCCCATTCTCTATTTCTAAGATTATTATTATTATTTTGAATATTAGTATGGATGTCTATGGCTCAATGTACATACTTTATCTTTAGAAGTTGTAGGTCCAGGACTCTTGGACCTCTTCTCATTTGGAGGTCCATTCTCTGATGGTGGAGACACACTTCTCTCTGAAGTCCTCTTATCCTGGGCCTTGGCGTACCTCACGGCGGCATTAAATAGATCCAGTTCACTGTCAACATTCAAGTGGTCCAGGGAGAAGACTGTGATGACTGTGTTCAGCTCGACATCCTCAAAACTGCTGTCGTTTAAAACCTCTTTTGTATTAGTGCTGATTATCTGAAACAACATACAGATAACATGACACTTTTTCTCATTAGGGTAAGCAGAAATTGAATTTTGAATTTGGACAAGTGCTATCACTTGTCCAAATTCCAAATTCAATTCAATATGATTTAATGTAGGTAAGCAACAAAAATTATTTTTGAAACCTAAAATATGTAGTTTTTAATTCCTGACCACCTGTTAAACCAGGCCAATTATTTTTCTCAAGGCTATTTTGTCACACTACTGGTATGGTAAGGAAGGTATCTTCTGTCAGTGGTCTTTGTGGGAGTATTTTAATGATTTGATGCACAATTTCCAGTAAAAGGGTATCTATTTTAATGTTAAAACAGTGTGGGAATCACAAACATACAGAAACAGTAAAATTACAAAATGATCTGAGTATCTCATGGCATGAACCGGTCGGCGACCCAATGCCTATTGTCATTAGCAGGGGTGCGGGGGTGTGCTCTAGATTGCCTTTCGGAGCACAAGTTGTGTGTTTATTTAAGTCCGCGTTACAGTTTTTTTAGATGCTCCATAAAAGGTTATTTTAGGATACCTGTATACACTTCTCCATAAGCACATTCTCTTCAAACAGCCTCGCAAACTCATAGGCACGGCAGGCATTCCTGGGATACAGGTCTGACCATAGGTAACGAGTACATTCCTTCACCAGATGAGGAAGCATGTACTTCTTGGCTCCATAGCACAGCTCACACGCTTTGTCAAATGAGCTGATGTTTATATTATCTGTGTATATGTACCTGTAAGTAACAGAGATGTAATTTGAATAAAAGCAGAGATGTCATTTATTAAATTACAGGTTTTTATGTCACCTACTCTACATTAGGTACACTTTGGGGTGTCAGTTATGACAAATATCACACTCTCAGTTTATTATATAAATTAAATGATTAAATTCAATAGTGTTGTTTGACTGAATTTTGATAACATTAAATATTGTTTAGTTTAATTACTGTTTTACTTATACCACTATAAAAGTCAAAGTCAAATCATTTATTTCAATTAGACCATTAAAGGCACTTTTGAACGTCATATTGTAAAATTTGAATCTAGTTGCCCATTCCAAATGGTAGTTTCGTATGGAGAAGAATGGGAAAGAAACTCCATACATACTCTTTTAAAAAAAAAATGTTTACAATTTGCATTTACAAGAATTCTAATATATTAGTAGTATGTACAAAGTATTACAAGTTAAGAAATGACAGCTAAATGATGTACAGACACATAGTGTTCACATATTTACAATTAATAATACAGTAGATGACCACTCCTATTCCAACAAACAATGAATAGTGTGTGAGCCAGAGTACTCTATTAGGTACACTAAATAATAATTGTATTTAAATATATAAAGTATAGTTTTAATTAACAATCAGTTTGATTTTGTCTAGACTGTAGATTGTCCTATGGAGCCAGACCAGCATGTTCCCAAGCATTCTTATCTTAGATAGTCTTAGAAAGTCTCTTAGAAAGTCTTAAACTGTCAGAATAACTACTAGATATTTATGACACTCTGAACTCCTATTTAAAATCAAAGAATAAATGAAATAATGAGTAATGAATTATTACTACTGTGATTTTAAACAAAACATCTCCAGTAAGTATAACATTTCAATTAAAGCTAGGGAGCCTGATGACCAAACAGGTTTTGAAAAAAACTTAGTTTAGGCACCAGTCATCCACAAACTAAGTACAAAATTGTATCTGTAGACTTTTTAACTTAAAGCTGTGGTAAGAAAATTAAATATATATAAGTATGTACATATATATTCTATTTTATGAAACACATTCTATGTTACATACTCACTCTAATAGAGCCCTAAACGCCTCAGGCTGTACATCTAATATTGGTATGGGATCATTCCTCTCTGCCATACCACCATAGAACATAGCTTCGAATACTGGTGACGCCATCGCCAGGACCAGCTTGTGACCAGCAATAACCACTTGGTCGGGCTCCGCACCCACCAAGAAAGTGCAATCAGACCACTGTCCTGACTTCAGGAGGTATTCTCCCCTTTGCTTCACCTCAACACATCCTAATTGCCAATCACTAGGCACGCCCGCCATAATTTGTAATGTTTTATTTACTAGATTATGTAATTCAGTAGTTCTTTGGCTAAGATTACTCAATCGAGGTCAAGAAATGCGAGAAATTCCGAATAAAAACAAAACAAGCTGTTTTACAAAAATAATCACTTCACTTGCTGCTTGACTTGATTAATGAAATGGGCGTTTGTGAATAGCCTTTCGACTTTGATGAATTTAATTTGTTATTTCTTATTATGGCAGTTTCAATATATGGGCAGTTACAAATGCGTGTGTTCTCGTTAATAAATGGTTTTTCTTTCTTTCTTTACTGATTGCTTATCTTTACCGGTTAATTTAATTAACACTCAACTATATTTTTATTTCTGACGATTTCTGCATAATATCGACAGAAAATATATAGTTTTTTAAAAACTGTCTTTATAAACAGTTCTGTCATGCATGACAGATTACTTCTAATTTCATAGCGATCGTTTAGAAATACTCATGAAAAACTCGATAATTTTAATTAAGGTTATTAAATGAATATGCTCTTATTCTAGTAGAGAAAAAAGGTAGATCTTAATTAAGACTTTTATTTTTCATAGGTATTAGAAATATCAAAAGTTATTCATATGAGTTCTTCGTGCTTTGATTACCAGATCATTTTACATTTTTCAATTTGCTGAACGAAATTGAAATATGTGTCAAACTGTCAATGTCAAACAATTTGCAAGCTGTCAATGAAGCGAATTTACATGAAACTTCGAACAAAATCGTGAATATCGATGTAATGTGAAAAGTGGAACGAAATAAATTCATGAAACACTATGAATCACGACGAAATAAAATGTGTGGTTCAGGAAAAATTCCTAACAAGCGAAAAAGTCACAGCTTTCCTGTGTGACGCCAAAGTATTGCATCCCGAATGGGTAAAAAAGGATCGGCTATTAGCAATTGTAGAGTTTGGTGACGAAAAGGCAGTATTCTGCCTGTTTACGTCATGCTACCCGCCAAAGTCCTTCACGGATTTATCCATAGAAATAGTGTTGCCGATAGATAACAGTTTCAAATGTGAAATTGACAACAAACCTTCCGATCCCGAGGCCATACTGTACCTGAATCTGCAATCTCGTAATAATAAGTATAAGTTTGAAATACAAATGACTCCGCGCGTCGACAACTTTGTCGACGATCTGTTCCGCGGCATAGAAGCTGTGAACAAAGTGCCAACTCAGCCTGATTTTGTGTGGCTCAAGAAGTACAGTGGTAAGATTAATAACGATATACTTACTCACACTATGGCGCTGCCCGGAGGAGTCCCGCACACACAGACCTCGGCCCCTGTGGCCATAAGAGAGAGCCTCATCAAACACAAAATGTCTGACAAGGAATATGAATATACCTTTACAAAGAAATTCTCAATATTCTGTGGAACATGGAATGTGAATGACAAATCTCCTGTGATTCCTCTCAAGGGGTGGCTGAGTGTTGACAGAGAGCCCCCTGACATTTATGCTATTGGTTTCCAAGAGTTGGACCTGTCTAAGGAGACATTCTTGTTTGACCAAACCTTCAGAGAAGATGAGTGGTATACTGCTGTGCTAAATTTTGTTGATAAGAGAGCAAAGTATGTAAAGATAGAGAAAATCCGACTAGTGGGCATGATGCTGATAATTCTCATTAAAGCCAAACACTTCTCACATGTACGAAATGTTGTATGTGACACTGTGGGTACTGGAATCATGGGAAAGATGGGCAATAAAGGTGGAGTGTCCATAAGATTTGACCTCCACAGTACCTCAATGTGCTTTGTCAACTCCCACTTGGCAGCTCACGTTGAAGAGTTTGAGAGGAGAAACCAAGACTTCAGAGACATCTGTAGCAGAACCAGGTTTGTACAGCCCAACCAGCTTCCAAAAGCTATCAAAGACCATGACCATGTATACTGGTTGGGAGACCTGAATTACCGCATTACAGAATTAGACCCTACTACTGTTAAAAAGCTATGTGCTGAAAACAATTTTGTACCTGTTTTAGAGAAGGATCAACTGAAACAACAGCATAAACTAAATAATGTGTTTGCTGGATACATAGAAGGTGAAATAAATTTCAAACCTACGTACAAGTACGACCCCGGTACAGACAACTGGGATTCTAGTGAGAAGAACAGAGCTCCTGCATGGTGCGACAGAATATTCTGGAGGGGAGAAAATATTATACAGCTGGGGTACAGAAGCCATCCATCATTAAACATCAGTGACCACAAACCAGTATCAGCCATATTTAACTCTTCAATTAAAATAATAGATGAAGAGAAATATAGAAAGGTATACGAAGAAGTCATCAAGCAATTGGACAAAATGGAAAATGAATTGATTCCTCAAGTCAAGGTTGATAGAACTGAAATTGATTTTGAGACGGTACGGTACTTAGAACTGCAAGTTCGGACAATCACAATTAAGAATATTGGTAAGCTGCCTGTAGAGTTTGAGTTCATAAGGAAATTAGATGAAACAAGCTTCTGCAAGGAGTGGTTGATAGTTGAACCGTACAAAAAGTGTATTTGTGCTGAAGAAATATGCGAAATTCAACTCAAGGTCCTTATAAATAAGACGTCTGCATGTAAGATGAACGCTGGAACGGACAAGTTGTACGACATTCTTGTATTACATTTGTATGGAGGAAAAGATATTTTCATAACGATAAACGGGACATACCAAAGAAGTTGTTTTGGGTGCTCCATAGAGGTTTTAGTAAACCTCAACATGCCAATAAAAGAGGTACCTGTAGGGAAACTGATTGAGCTTGAAAATAAGAGAGACACATGTGTTTCTAATCAGTCCACTTACTCAATACCGAAAGAGATTTGGTTCTTAGTTGACCATATTTATCTACATGGCTTGAAGGAACCCAACTTGTTTGAACAGCCTGGGTTCCATTCAGAGATACTCCAGATCAGAGACTGGTTGGACAGTGGCTCTATAGACCCAATTCCTGGAAGTATTCATTCCGTGGCAGAGGCATTATTACTGCTTCTAGAAAGTACTGCAGATCCAATCATTCCTTATAATCTTCAATCAGTATGCCTAAGGGCATCTGTCAATTACTTGCAATGCAAACAAATTATAATGGAGTTGCCAGAATTCAGAAAGAATGTTTTCCTTTATTTATGTGAATTTTTACAAGAGGCCTTGCAGCACAGTGCCGAAAATGGCTTGGATTCGAAAACGCTGTCAACTCTGTTCGGCGCCATTTTCCTTAGGGATAATCCGAACCAAACGCAGGAACCGCAATCAAGGATAAATAAACAAGTCATAGATAAAAAGAAGGCCCAGTTTGTATACCACTTTTTGGTAAATGACCATAGTGATTTAATATTTTCTAAATAAATATACTTAATTGTTGTAAAACCTGGCTGGAAAATGGAACACTGTCTTTAAGTGCAAAAAAAAATTATCCTTGCAGTTAGCCCCATCGAGTTGTTCTTTTTTCCTATCAAGTTCTTGTTTAGTACCAATGTGTACATATTGTTTTTTAATCTATTAGAATAATACTCAAAAATTTCCATTAGCAATCCTAGGAAATATTTTTACTTTTATAAGCACGCAGAGATTGAAGTCTCATAATACGGTGTACACTTAATACCTTATGGTTAATGTCTATCAATGCTTCGGCTCATTGTTTTCTACTAATTTATTAATAATTTAATGTACTTGCTTGTACAGCATAATCGCTAGAATGGTACCACCATTCAAGTATTATATAAATGCATATAGTAATTTGTCTCCCTGCCTGAGTCTGTGTTTCCTGATAGCTACAACCTGGGAGTCTTTAAGTCAAGAGTGAATAGGTTACTTCCAGGCAAGCGTGCTCCATGTTAGACCGCATCATCGCTTCCCATCAGGTGAGATAGTGGTCAAACGTTTGCCTACCAATAGTAAAAAAAAAATTAAACCTCCCTCCCCCTGCTGACGCAAAAGTAAGCATTCTCTTACATACCCCATCCTGCTTACGTAAGCATTCTCTTACATACCCCATCCTGCTTACGTAAGCAGTGGTATATTTTTTTTATTTTTTATTATGAATCCTATTTACTATATTATGGTTTCTGTGTTGTTGTTCACAAGCAGCAGGGTATTGGGGTTGCCTTATTATGTTTTTTAGAAAAGTTAGAATAAATATTCCTGACGTAATCACCATCCAGATACCCCCACCCCAATTATATGAAAATAAGCAAAATAAAGACCCCTCCACCCCCTTTGTTGCTTTCGTAATACTTGAATGGCTCCATTATACATGTGTGACAAAATTGTTGTGTCAATTTTATGTTTTGTATGTAATGTTCCCAAATTTTACTGGTAATGCTTAAAGAGATGTCGCCTGTTCACGATGTGGATAGTTGATCAGAATATTATCTTACCAAGTGCCAAAGATGCCTCTAGTAAGCATACCTACTTATTTGTTTTAAGTATTATTTTGAAGACTTAAAACCTGAATTATAGTAGGTAGGCTTTTTTCACTATGGCACTCTGTGGCGTTCGATAATGCTGGCTTAGTTCAATAAGGTCTCCACAATCCTCAGAAGTTAGAGGAAACAAATAAGTGAATGTCTACTTGTTGAACTGGTGCCATGGTGTTGGAGGGGCGGCATCCCTAAGCAGACAGATAATGGACTGAGCAATACCCTCACAAAATTGATCTCTTACTAGGAAGGGAGAAATCGATAGTGTGACCAATACCTGTTTCTTTTCTGTAGGCCTGTAGGACGAAGGCGCGGTGCAACAAAGCATCCGTTTCTGCAAGGGTATGACGTGGTCCAATCCAATCACAATTGTAGAAACAGATAAGTACTGGCCACAGTGGCCACACCATTGCTTTCTCTCCCTCACACTTTACTGGCCGTATTGACTTCACAGCTCTATAGGAAACGCTCAGTTCATTCTTTATGTCATGATGTCAGCTCTCTTGACCATAGATGTTTCAAGATTCTTTGGAGTCCTAATTCAAGAATCTTTGATATTTGTGACAATTTTAAAATTTAATTGTAATTACTTGATAAAACAGTGATGTAAAATCTGCCAAAATATTCATTCTATAAGGTTGATTACAAAATAAAGTATGTTACTAAGTTTTATTTTTAAAACTTTCGATGTCATACAATTTGTAAAATAATTGATATTATTAAAATAGTAATGCGTTATGTTTATGGTTAGTTCTTGGTAAATGGATACGCATTAGCTTCTGAAGCTTCTGTACCTTCTGAAGAAGTCAGTTCACCAGCATTTGATGTACAGCAATGCTATTCGATAAATATCTGCGAGAGTAAATTTAGGTGAATTATCAGATTACCAAAATATTATATGCTATCAATACCTACCTATATTGTTTATGCCTATTGTTTATTTTTCAATGGAACATAAAAATAAGTATTTTTAGTCGCTAGTTCAACGAATCAAAGTGGCCAAGTCCATTAGTTTTTAAATCTTATTTAATTGTTATTTTATGACGAAAACTTTAAATTAATATCTTAATTTATTATAACAATGTATTAGGATATGAATTTTTAAGAAGCTCTTTAAATCACAGACTTTTGAAATCACACAAAATTTTTACAGGATTTTATTATACGAATAGTTAAATGTATCGTAGATAATAATTATTATACTTGCAAAAAGGTCCGCTTACTTTTTGATTGGTAAGATTGATTATGAAAGTATACAAAGTACATACAGGCCCCAGCACATCAAGCCATACCAAACTGTCAAATTTTCCCAATTTAATATGAACCTTATTTCTTTTTAATGTAAAGTTGAAAATTTATCAAAGAAATTTAACAGATTGTGGCAGCTTGATGTGCTAACTGTACTTTAACTTACAAATCACTTTCGTAATCAAAGTCTAATCACACGTTTATAAAAAATAGCTATGTACAATAACATTTTATATTGGTGTCCATGCATAGTAGGAAATATGTATTTTACATGTATTAATTATACTTAAACAAATATTTTATTATTGTATTTATTCGTTCATGTAATAGTGAATAGTGAACTGTTAATTTATTAAATTATAAAAGAATATAACATGACTGAAGTTACGATTTTTTTCCCATCTAAAAAAAAACTATCTCCAAATTACATAAAAAACAAATGATTCTGATAAATAGTTTGGTTGTTACATTAGATAATTATTGTTTCTGTAGGCCTGGTCTACATGAGATATGGCTTGCAGTTCTACTTACCCTTTAAAAAGATTAAGGAAGAGGGTGGACCACCAAGTAAACAAAACAGTGCAGCAGTGACATCAAGTTTCCAAAGATGGCGCTTAGTCAAATATTTCGTGTTTCGTATAAAACAGCAATAGATGTCGCTATGCATAAATATAAATTAATAACTTCATAAGCGTTATTACGAAGTACCTAATATGCTGTTTTTTTTATTTTGAAAAGCACGTAATCAGAATATTTGTCAACAATTAGCTGAAACACATAATTTTTATTTTGATTTGTAACATTATGTTTTTGGAACGCAGCTTCCTAGATCATTGGTCGATAGATCGAAGGTGAATGCGCTATATTTGAATTCAGCCAATCAGCGTGTTGCGTCGAACAGTTTGTCAAACAAACAAACTCACGAAGACTTCAATACTTCATTTACGAAAGAAAACGTCTGTTGCTTGTATCCTGTCTTTCTTTAGTTCAAATTTAATTCAAAATAACTGTTTCAACGGTGCAAGAAGTTTTAAATATTGAATCGAACATAAGCGGAATTAAAACTTGTTCGTCCTTTGTGTATAGCGGACGTGTGAATCCTTTGTCAACCAGAATCAACCGTCGTCAACCAGTACAAAATACAAAGACCAACAATGGAAATTGAAACTGTTCAATGTAAGTCGATTTGTATAATTATTTAGTGCTATTCTTAATTATTTTAGGTAATCCGTAAAATATGCACTCACCATTGTAGAAATACATAGGTATCTGGAGAATTAAAAAATCAACGCCGGGATTTTCTTGCTGCTCCTTTTGTTTTTTATTTTTCAAATTCATCATGCAAGGTGTGCATTCGTATTTTTTTTAATTTTTATCATTAGAGATTGTTCGACTGTAGTTACGGTCAAGGTACTGCTACTATTTAACCAAATTCGTGGTTTAACTACACAATAATTTTACTTCGACATCCAATCAATGTACGATTTTACATTTTCAACCGACTTCAAAAAAGGAGGAGGAGGTTTGTTACCTGAGAACTTTGGACTGGGTGAACCGATTTTGATGATTCTTTTTTTTTATTTGAAAGCTGGTGCTGCCTGTGTGGTCCCATTTTAATTTGGTCCAGTTCTGACAATGGCATCCATGAGAAAACCGTTTGTCTTAAATTTGCATTATGTATGTGCGCGATTTGTTACGTGATTTCTCCGGCAAACGTAACCTGATTTTGAAAATTCTTTTTTTTATGGATAGGGTATGCTTCATGGGTGGTCCCATAAAAATTTTATCGAAATTGATTCAGCACTTTTTGAAAAAATCAACTAATACCCAAAAATTTTACATAGACGACGTTTTAGTTTCTTCAATCTTCGGAGTAGGTAGTTATAACTTTCAATATCTCCTTAATAGATTTGGATGAGAAGGAGGTACTAAAAAGCGGAAAATAAAAAGCTTTTTACAAAAAAGACAACCACCTTCAAAAACTAAAAAGTGAAAAATAACTCTAGCACAGAACACACATTGACTTTAGTTTCGGAAGTCGGTGGCAATACAAAACAACAAACAGAACAAAGCCACTGAATTTCGAAACTAAAGTCAATGTGTGTTCTGTGCGGTTGTCTTTTTTGTAAAAAGCTTTTTCACTTTTTAGTTTTTCAAGGCGGTTGTCTTTTTACCATCATTTTCATACAGTTAATACCTATTTAGACTTATTCCAGCAGCAGGATATTCTTTGGAAATAGACAATAATGATTTAGGTAATTAAAAGTACGTAGGTACCTACCCTAACTTACCGCAGAGCTTTTTTTTTTGTTCCGGGGTGGAAAATGTTCATGGAGGTCCTCCGCCCTGGGGTGGGCGGAGGGGTCTGTCTGACTCTTACTGACTAAAAACCACCCCGGTGTTCCATCTCACACTTACGTCGGGGGTCGCGGGTACTGGAGATACTTCCGAAACCCCCGACTGAACATAGCGAAGACCTACCTCAACATAATATTTATGTTTAACAGTGTACCACCTACTTATTTCCACTCGTGCCCGGCCCTACACCTCGTTGTTTTGCCTACCTACCTTAGGTTTTTTCCCGTGCTAGATTAATTTTCTTTGTGTAGTCGTGCAGCTTAGCTTCTTATGAAACAAATAATACCCTTTGAAAAATAGTCAGTCATCCTCATCAGTCTTAAAACTAAGCAAAATAAAATCATCTTCAAAGAACATCATCATGTGATCTTTATCCGTCCGGATAAAGCCGGACAGTGTTAGGCTTTTTGACCTCTTGTCCGGCCAAATTTAGCTGCGTCCGGCCCGTCCGGGTTTTGTTAGGCTTTTTATACAATCGATCAATTCAATCACTTCAGTCAGTAGCGAACGAGCTAGCGAGACGAAATTTGCTTTGCTGACTCGCAACTAAACGCTTCTTAAAAAGTAGGCAGGTACCTACTTTTTGTTTTGTTTAAAATTCCTTTTTTCGAGTCCTGCTTTGGAATTCTAAAGTCCGGCTTTTAAATATGTGTTAGTATCACCCAGCATTCACCACATATCACTGTATTTTGAGAGATAAGAGGGTATTTTTTTTTGCGATGTTGACGTGCCCTTGTCCGGCTTTGGGACCCTAAAGTCCGGCTTTTTTGATTTAGAAATGGCAGCGCTCTAGGTAGTATATCTTCATTATTATAGCTGCTGTTTTTTACTAAACAATTAGGTAACTAGGTACTTAGCATTCTACTAGAGACAGGTATTTTAAGCACCTTAAAACAGGAATCTCTTAATTTTATATGGTAACCCTAAGCAGGTACTTACCTACCTATTCCACTCACATCATATCGGTCTACTATACCTACGTGGTGTCCTTTTCATCATTCCGATATTTTTTTGTTACCTGACCATATCTGAGATCCTTCTGTACAAGGATATTAAAGGTCAAAGATCGGACATGTTTTGAATATTCATACGGATATTACGGATTGATCGGACAAAGCTAAGCAACGCTTGCCGTGGTCGATCTGAATGGGTGACCATCTATTTAATACCGACACCCCTCCCTGTCTCGGAAAGCACGTAAAGCCGTTGGTCCTGGCTGTCATTCGTACCTAGATCTTTGACAGTCGTTATGGGAGAAGGCAGAAAGTCTAACGAGTCTTACCTACCAAGGGGTATTGTTATCCTGTAGGTAACTGGGTTGTTGGGGCTCAGATAGGCAGTCGCTCCATGTAAAACTGGTATTCAGCTGCATCCGGTTAACCTGGAAGCCGACCCCAACATAGTTGGGAAAAGCTAGGCAGTTGATGATGAGGTTTTGAAGGTTATTAATTTAGAACAATACTTTCAAGTTGCCCTCCGGTACTGTTGCTTGCGCGCTCGGTCCATAAGCAATTAAGCACAATGCAATTTTTTTTGCTACCCAGGTACCTATTGTACGTTCGAGTTCGCTACGAAAGAAAGTTCGCTAGAAATATTTTCAACCGACTTCAAAAAGAAGGAGGTTCTCAATATTACTGCTTTTTTTCTTTTGTATTTTTTAAGCGATTTCTTCGGCAATTGTAAAGCGATTTTAGCGAAAATTCGTTTAATGGATAGGGTGTGCCTCAGGTGTAGTCCCATGTAAATTTTATCGAAACTGATTCAGCACTTTTTGAACAAATTCAAAACTTAATAAGTCATACATAAATAACGAACACACATGACTTTAGTTTCGGAAGTCTGTGGCAATGCAAAACAACAAACAGAACAAAGCCACCGACTTCCGAATCACTATTTAGATTTTGAAGGTGGTTGTCTATTTTGTTAAAAAGCTTTTTTTAGTTTTGCTTCATGGCTACATTGCACCCGCCTCGGCTTCGGGTGCAATGTAGATCAAACTATGCGTATAAACCTTCCTCTTGAATCACTCTATTTATTGATGAAAACCGCATTGAAATCCATTGCGTAGTTTAAAAGATATAGGTAATGGTACAAAAAGCGGGAGCGACTTTGTTTTATACTATGTAAAAAAACACTGGAATTTTCAAGTAAGAAATAAAGGTCTGGATGATCTAGGATTAAAAGAGACCTGTCACTGACGAACAGGCAGACACCGGAGTATTGGTAATTGTCCTATTTGTCACCCTTTGGGCACAGAGCCCTAAAAATTGCAGATACAGTCAACGGTCAGAATTGGCAGTTATCTGCAAGCTGCAACACGCTAGCAATTGAGTTATAAAATTATAATAAAACCTGTTTTCGAAGGCAGCTGTCTACTTGCCTTACGATTTAAATCCTTTTGAGTTTTGAAAGATAGTTGATCTCTTAATATTCCCAAGAGAAGTGGGGTGGGTGACCTATTTCTCAGCAGCACGCGTAGCATGACCACACTATGTCTACGGAAGAATAGACATACTGACAGGAAGAACAGACAAACTGTACTGACTTGTCTATTCTTGCTGTCAGTATGTCTATTCTTCCGTAGACATAGGGTAGTCATGCTACGCGTGTAGGATTACTCAGGGATAATGTAGGTATCTAAAGGTGAAAGATTTTTTTTTTTAATCTAGTAGTTTTTGAGTTAAATCGTACAAACAAACCTTTCCTCTTTCGTTTAGACTAGCGATCCGCCCTGGCTTTGCACGGGTATTATCGTCAAATCTTCCTTATGAATCACATTAAAATCCGTTCAGTAGTTTTTGAGTTCATCGCGAACAGACCGACTTTATTTAATAATAATATGTAGTGATAGAAAAAATCCTTTTGACTGGGGCGTTACTTCCAGGCAGGCACAATATCATACAGCATAAATCATGTAGCTTTTATGTCGCAATCAATCAGTCTTTAAAATAATACGACCTCACGAATCGTTCCCCTAATTAGATTATTAAACATTGTACAATAAACAATTCCTTCATTTATGTTGTGTCTGGATACAGCAATAAATCACACGCAGACTGTATTTACAATCTAGAAGTTCAACGCTCTCCGTTAACTGGTTAATTGTTAGTCGTTATATTTTAATAACCTTCAGCAATTTGCGCTCGACAAAATTCGCGATTTGTCATCACAGCGACCGTTAAACAAGTTCCAATTTACCGACCGTTGGCGGACGCGTCAGTGAGAAAGTTATTTTTTCGTGGGTGTGTGTCATCTTCTGTTTATATGAACAACGACGGTTGGTTTGCAAGGACACTGAAACCGTTGAAATGACTCACTCGCAGCTCTTCATGTCTTCCTACATAACGAGTTTATGCCTTATTTTGAACTTTGAAATGCCTTACCTTTTAGGGATCGCTAAAGACGACTACCTGCACGTAAACCGGCGTCGTATGTAAATCGTTTCGTTGTCGACATGTAAAGAAACTTGTTCTAAGTTCCGGCGTTTGTACGAAGGATACGTACTCCTTTGTTTACATAGCGAGACTTTGTTTTATTTTACGTTTAGCTGTCTCGAATGAAGTTAAAACGGCTAAAAAGGGAGCGTTTTACGACTTATTAAACCCCCACTAAAAGCAGTGTAGTGACCACGCAGTTCTCTGGTACCACACTTTCCATTGTTCTCGCTTAATCGTCCATGAAAATGTAATATTTTCTTTTCTCTATTGTCCTGACCGCATTAGACACAGCGAACGGCTGCTGTAAACAAACCAGAGCTTAATTAAACTGCCGAAAAAAATCCTCCCTACAATGGGCTTTATTAAATTGACTGCCGTCGACGTTACTGTAAAAAGCTGTTGCCAAAATATACCTACTTCGATGTTTAAATTTGACGCTCAATTTAAAATGTTATTAAATTGACACTAAGAGGTCCCAAAACTCGGAGGGGTGGCTTTGATTAAAAGCGCAGGAACCGGGTAGAGAAGAGCAATAGCCCCCGAGTGGCGGAGGTAAATTCCAATACGATACAACAGCGGTGTAATATCTCGAAGCAAGCCGCTTAATGGGCCGTTACGATGCGGAACTTTGTTCATTGTGAAAAGAACTGGTGCGGATTCGACGCAGCCCCCTATTTGGTTGATATCCGACACATTAACATGACAATGAAGGGAATTCTCGGACCACAACGCCACACCTAAAGCAAATATTGACCATTGTTCATGAAGGAGTGTAAACAACTACATTATTACAGTCAACGTACGGATATCAAAAGATAAGACATGATAATGTTCTACCTTCCTTTTATGCCTAGGACAAAACGTCCTTAAGTTACGCTTAGCTCATTAGTCAGCAGTAAGCTATACCTACATAATACTAGCTTCTGCCTTCAACTTTGTCCGCATGCATGGAAGAGAAGTATACTATAAATTCTCATAAAAACAAACTTTTTTCATGATATTAGTATTGATATATGTAGATTATTATTTATTATTTCAGCCCAAAGACGTCCACTGCTGGACATAGGCCTCCCCAAGGGGGGCTTTTGCCTATATGTAGATAACGATATTATAATAATATGATATATGTTGTGTATGTGTTGATTCGTGTGTATATGTACTTTGGCTTATAACAAAGCTCAATATACTTCTCAAAGTAAGGCACTTGACAACAAAATCAGTTATTTTATAAAAGGTGGGTTATTGAAAAGAGGGACAGGAAAAACAGGAAAGCGACTGAATAGGAAGGCCAATTGAACACCTTTTCAGTTAGCAAACTTCGTTGCAGTTACGGTACTTTTCCTGATTTGATTTAAACAAGGGGAGTTAGGTCGTCCGCTAGGTCAATCTAATTTGACCGGTTGCGGCTCAAATAGTTTTTCCTCAGGATTTTATTGTCGATCGATAACGCTTTGAGTGGATTGCTCCTTTTTGCAGCCACCTTTTCGTAGTTCTATGGATTAGCAAGACTCAAAACTTTCTCCGAGTCTTGACAATCAATCAATATAATTAGGCACACATTAGATCTTTCAATGTGCGAAATTGTATGCAATCAAACGTGTACTGTCCACCTACACTGCTTTCTATACGTATAGGTTCCCACTGCGACTGGGTTGTTTTTGTGGTCTCTTTGCTGCACGCAATGAAAGCTTGTTCGAGCGTACGTTGCCCAGAAAAGGCAAGACGTGGGCGATACTTGTCGGCCCACACCTTCCACACTTACCCAGTACTCCGAAATTCCATTTTGCCATTCATTATTCATCGGGGGAGATCTATTGTGGCAGTGGCGTTATGACTAATAGATACAATGCATTCGGGTCATCAAACTTAGTTCGTTTTGTTAGCGCTTCACATAACGGTTAGCAGAAATGCGACTTACACATGTTCGCTATAATTACTACAAACGGCCGATGGCCTTGCTCGAGACTAAGGACTAATATCACAGAATACTTAATAGTACTACGTACAGAAGGGACACTCCCTTCCCCGCGCTATATAAGATACCGCACCCTCACCCCGCACTTACAGGGGCTAACCGCCGACTCTTTAGCCAGGGCGCTCAAAATCGTAAGAACTGCAGCGCTGTAGGTACTGCTGACACAAACACACAATTTTGCGATTTATTTTGTTTTAAGTTTTATTTATTAGTTTTAATCTCGATGATTCATTTATTTTCCAAGTTTTCGTCGTTTTATAATAATACAATTAAAACTTCCGTAATAATAACATACCAACATTACCAGCTATTAATATTGCTCTCTCTCTTTATTGTCTTTGTTATGTACTTATGTCCCTTTCTTTCACGTTCTATTCATTCTTGGAATTGAAAAGTAGTACCCTACGCACTAACTTTGTCGCGTCGCCCCATTGCGTTGCCGCGTAATGGTACGGGGCGATCGTGAATTCCATATTTTGTAATTAGGTACCTTCATTTACCATTATTGATGAATAAATAAACCTCTTTACATAATAAATATTATAATATTACTTTTATGTCATTACAAATCCGAGTATTCATAATCAAATATCATTTATTTTATTTATTAGAAATAAATAATTGACCGCTCGGACAAGATCACTTCATAATAATGCTCGAAACGTTCGGGTAGTTCCGTCGTCGTTCGGTTCGCCCGACGCAAAGCGCTGCACTTTCCGCGCCATTTTGTACGCCACGACATCCAACTGATTCAACCCTACTAAAATTCACGCACACATTTGCACGTGTACAGACGTCATTTGGTTTTGTAGTAGTAATAGGTAATTATTTTGCAAGTTTTGTATGAAGTGTCCGAGGTGTGCTAATATTACACAGTCACACGTGAAACTTCAGGATCCAATGTTTGTTTCCTTTAGTTCGGTCTTAACTTGATTACACCATTCCCTGTTCGAAGACAAAGTTAATTAATTTAAGTCATTCCATGTTTTCGGAAAACACAATAATTTCGGAACGTTCCTCTTCTGAATTGAGGTTAAGATTTCATTTAAATTGTCATTTTATTGTTTTTATTTTATGTTACATTAGGAATATAAGACTCGTCTGAGGCTAATTACTAAAATAGTATTTTTTTATGTTTCACCCCAATCATAATTTGGTACTTCATCTAACTTCGACTATTTGTATGAACATCAAATTTAATTAGCTTCGAAACCCCCTAATGTGTTTCAGTTATCCCTTAACTTCAAGTTATTTTCTAAAACCTGCTACCATACTTCCAATACAGATCCTAAAGGACATTTCAAAGCTCTCCCTATCTCAACAGTACATCGGAGGAGATCATTAATTTGAACTTTATTGATGCCATAAATCCGGCCTAGTAGCAGTTTTAGTAGTTATTTTATTGTTTTCATGAGGGACCAGCAGTCTGCCCTCGTATAAGGTCATCCAACTACGCACTGTTATTGCAGAATTCTTTTCACAATTTTTCAAGAATTGTGCTCTTTCTCAAGATGAAATCGTTGTGAAAACGGTCCGTCTACCTTGGTTTCTCTCACGGTATAACAAAGACGTGCAGACCTCTTGGGGCTGCGTTGTCCTTGTATTTATTAAGATAAAACACCGAATAAACTCCCATCTTTTAGACGCCACAGAGAAATTCCTTCGTACAAAGGAAAAATGGAAGGAATTTTTGCTCATCGGATGAAATTTTAATTCGTTTTCCTAGAGTCCGTTGAGTCGGAAAATTTGGATAGTGCCCAAAACTTTTAATCAGATTCATTGCGCATGACCTAAGCGAGTGTTGTCGGGGTGAATAATCTATAGATAGTTTATACGCAGAGCCTACATTGCGATTGCCTAGCGGTGCTGCACACAACGGTACATCGTACAAAGATGAATGAAATATCACTGAACTCCGCAGCTGCAAAAAAGCAAATTTAGGCCAAATTATTTTGTTTAAAAGAGCATTTCGTAAAGATCGATTGTTGTCTGAAGTAAAGAAGATTATTATCTTGTGTACTGTACTTAAATGAAGGCGTCTCATTTGTCTAAGTGTCTAAACACACTATGCCGAAGTTACGCGACCGAAGTTCAACACACTTACGCCTGCAATACAATTAGAATTACTGACGACACACTATGCCGAAATTACGTCGCGTCATAGCGTACAGCCTAACTTCGGTCGGGCGAAAGTTAAGTGGCAACTTATATTGTGAGCACACATTAATAACAAGATCACTTTGTTTTGCGTCTGTCTGTCCAACTGTGTAGATAATACGACACGACGCCACGACAGCCCTCGAGACACTGAATACACACATAAAGTTGCGGAACTGAATTTCTGCCGCGTAAGTTCGGCACTTATTGTGTGTCATATCAGCCGAATACGTCGGAACGTAAACTCAGCCGCCGAACTTCGGTCGCGTTATTTCGGCATAGTGTGTTTAGACACTAAGTGTAGTACAACTACTTAAGAGATTTATTACCTAAGTATTTGGACAAAGGACATAAGGACATATTTTAGAAAGCCTATTACTTTGTATTATACATAGTACCTATCTAGCACACATACTACACTGCCTGAAAGTCTGACCACCAGTTTTGCCAACTTAAAATGTTGTCAAATACCTTATAGAGTAACTAGCTTTTATCCGTGACTTCGTTCACGTGAATTTTTATTTTGTTTATAAAATATAGCCTATAGCGCTCAAGGATAATGTAGCTTACTATTTGCAAATCTGACCAGCCGTTCCGGAGATTAGCGCCAGGAGAATAAAACAAATGAACTCTTCAGCTTCATAATACTAGTTCAGATTTGATTGGCTGTGATTGCTAAAAACTATTCCATTCCTAAAGTACAAGGAGATGGCCAACCTCCAGCGACAGGAGCGGTACCACAAGAAGTAATCCATACTTCCATACTAATATTATAAATGCGAAAGTAACTCTGTCTGTTACGCTTTCACGACGAAACGGCTGAACCGATTTTGATGAAATTTGGAATGAAAATAGCTTGAACCCCAGGGAAGGACATAGGCTACTTTTTAATCAGTCACTTTGTCTGCATCCACTATAAACCAAGAAGTAATCCATACTTCCATACTAATATTATAAATGCGAAAGTAACTCTGTCTGTTACGCTTTCACGACGAAATGGCTGAACCGATTTTGATGAAATTTGGAATGAAAATAGCTTGAACCCCAGGGAAGGACATAGGCTACTTTTTAATCAGTCACTTTGTCTGCATCCACTATAAACGACATTCACGCATACGAAGACGCGGGCATAAGCTAGTGATTCTATAATGAAATAACTAATCAAACAACGTTTATCTCATTTTGGCTTGTTCTTGATCAAGTTCATTTTATTATTGCTTGTGCAGATGGGCTTGGTAATGCGATCACCCTGGGCCTCAGGGCCCTTTTCTTGTCATGCGTATTTTCGTCCGCGGGCGGATCTGGCCCGCATGCGGGTGATAGCACGCTCCTGGCCACACATCATCATCAGCCTAAAGATGTCCACTGTTGAACAAAGGCCTCCCCCATAAATAGGGGGCGTTGCCATAATCCCCACGCTTGGCAGGCGTCTTGGGGATCGCAGTGAGGTTGTTAAGTACACGGAAGCCGCTGCTGCCCGACTTCCGGATTTTCCCTTAGTCGCCTTCGACTCGGGATGAAATGGGGGAGTGCTATTCTAGCCCGGACACCCCACGGGCCCTGGCCCTGGCCCTGGCCACGCAGGACAAATATTTCGTTTGCCGCTGCAGTGTTGTGCGTGTTGCCAGTGTGCGACCAGCACTGAAGAGACTGTAAAAACAACACTGAAGAGAGAAGAACGCCGCCCGCATCCAGTTAGCACGCACGCGGGCTACTCGCCCGCAGCCAATCCGCGATCCGCGCGCGTGCTGCCCGCATGATAGGAAAAACATGTATGAAATGTTAGGATGCGGGCAGCCTGCATGCGGACCAGATCCGCGTGCGGGCGAAAATACGCATCACAGTAAAAGGGCCCTTATAATCACAAAAATATTGACCATGCCTTTCTGTCTGACTCAAATACGCTTTTGAGTGTTGACTGTGGTTGCACAGGATATGCATATCAAAAATAGCTACAGGTTATAGTGTTATGCTAAACAGCCCTAAAGAAACTTTCGTGTTTAAGTGCCGTATTGAGAATGGTGCAAGTTCCTTATCTAGCTTGCTAAATGTACTTACGGTATATTCAGGGATCCGATATTAAAGCGGCCGGATCTTTGGGAAGAAACAATTTTTGTAATTTCGACATCGATTTTTAGAGTTTATCTATTGCAAAAAGTCGAAGTTCAATTATACCATTAAAAAGGCAATTTTTGAATGTTATTTGAGAAAATTTGATTCTAGTTGCCTTTTCCAAAAGGTAGTTCTGTATGGAGAAGAATGGGCAAGAAACTCCATACTTTCTTTTAATTCCGGCACTTCACATGGCGTATTTGTTCAAATATTCGCCTTATTTGGATAATACTAAACTTTATTTCAATAAAAATAGGGCACATTTTGTATTATCCAAATAAGACGAATATTTGTAAGTATAAGTACGCCATGTGAAGTGCCAGCATAAAATAAAAATGATTACAATATTTTGCATTCACAGCAAACAAATATCTTTTCTCTTGAACTACGAAGCTTAAATCAGGTGGACGTAAGCTAAAAACAGACGAATTCGCAGGTAAAAACTTGTACCTACCTATTATGTAAAGAATAGGAGATGAAAATGGCCAAAATACAAAAAAGGTTTACTCTCCAGGTAAACATTTCTGAGAAGGATTTTATATTGGATACTAAATAAAGTCTGATCTAAATCTGCTGTAGGTCTGAAAGTAAAACAGTCTATTGAACTCTTGGGTTAAGTTCAATAGACTCTTAAGAAAAGAGAAAGCAATAAGTTAGCCATACAAAACGATGTCTGTACCTTAAAAAAAGAAACAATCCTTCTGTACTATTTATTGGTTCACTTAAATAACGCAGCCTTTCACAGTCTACAGCTGGCTTTCCGAATCCATTCAGCTCTATAATAATAATAAAAACTTTTTTGAAAAAGAGAACCGCCTTCAAAAAAAACAACAAACAACAAAGCGACCGTCTTCCGAAACTAAAGTCATGTGTATTCTGTGCTAAAGTTATTTATCACTTTTTAGTACTTATAAAGGCGGTTCTCCTTTTTCAAAAAAAGTTTTTCTTTTCCACTTTTTAGTGCCTCCTTATCACCCAAATCCATTAAGGAACGGCATCACAGTTAAAACAGAGATTGAAAGTCCTCCAAAGATGGAAAGATGGAAGAAACGAAAACGTCTTTTCGGTTTTAGTTGTTTATTTAAAAAAACGCTGAATAAATTTCTGTTTGTTGTATACTAAAACTTTCTCCAGAATGTAACAAACACTTTTCTGAAAACCGCATCAAAATCGGTTCATCCAAATGGGAGATAATCGCGGACAAACATACATACATACAAACATATGGGTCGAACTGAGAACCTCCTTTTTTTTAGTCGGTTAATGATAAACCTGTCTATTATTGTCCCACTGCAGGGCAAAGTCCTCTTCTCGTACACAGAAGGCACAAGCATTAAACACCACGCTTGCTCAAGGCAAACTTCCTCACAGTGTTTTCCTTAGCCAATGTTAGTGATATCCAAGATAATATAGTAGTTTAGCAAAAAAGACTCGATCCGCACAAAAAATGAGTTGTCTTACAAAAGAGGTCCTAACGGTTAGTTCTTTCGCTTGTACTCTAGTCAGTCTTAAAAATATGAATACATATAGTATTGACAATTTTATAAATGTTCAAATACAGTGTTCAGTCATTACAGAAAATTATCATTTAAACTTCAAACCTTGATTACTCAAAACTGCTAAACTACGTCCAATTTAGAAAGTACATTTATGAATATTATGAATTGAAAAAGTGTCTTTGGCATTGCTTAGTTTCGCCCACAACCTCACACATGCGAGTTTGGCCCCCGACTTCCATTGCTCTGCTAGCTGTTCAGCCATGTATTCAATCTATACACCATCTTTATTCAGGTGGTCGTCATCAAAAACTCATTTGGTTTACGCAAAATACACGCTGAGACGTGGAGTTGCAGACACCAGCCCGGTATACCAAAAACTCAAACTCATTTGTTCCCAAATCCTATGGTTTCCTAACTACCAACTTTACCACAGTAAATGTATTCAATAGTAACTTTCCACGAAATTGAAATTATTTTCGGTTCAAGTAATCCGGAGGTAATGGCCTGAAGGTGAAGGTCCTTTAACTGGTAGTTGTAATGCTTTTTTTTTATACGTAATGAAATGAATATCGGCAAAGGTCAGGTTGGAGTGTTATCGGTCAATGAGTTATTTGTTTTATTTTCCTGGTAGAATGCAATAAAGTATAATGCAGTTATTATGTATACAGTCTTAACTAATATTATAAAGCTAAGGAGTTTAGTTTGTTCCACATTCATTTGTTTATTTTTTTTTTGCATACCTTATATAATGTGTTTAAAGATATTACATAAGGCATAAAGCTAAAGTACAGATATGGATGGACCCTGTTAGGGCAAAGCAACATCATCATCATCATATCAACCTTTAGACGCCCACTGCTGGGCATAGATCTCCCCCAAGGGGGGTTCAGCCGTAATCGCCATGCTTACCCAATGCATGTTGGCGATCGTAGTAGGTGTTATGGTACTCAGAAGGACGCTGCTGCCCAACCTCTAGTCAATATCCCTCTGTCGCCTACTACGACACCCGCGTGTAGAAATGGGGCACAGCACATTACTTATTATTAACTTAAAAGTTAAAATACAATTCATATTGCATTTGTGAATGTTTAACGCGGTATACTCCGAAACTACTGCTCTGATTGTGAAATCTCCTTCGCTAATATGATGTGTGCCATAGGATACCCTATGGCTCTCAGGGAATTATGGTCTACCTGACGTTCCACGCAGACAAAGTAACAGCGAGAAGCTAGTGTAGAAATAAGTAGTTACTTATATTGCTATTATTCTGCTAGTGCAAGACCAAAGTATTTGATGTCGGCTCTAATTTATGTTGGGTTTATCCAAATCCGAGGGGTCATACCCAGGATTCTCAAGTTTCCCAAAAATCCAATTCTTTCGCCGTGTACAATGTGAAGCTATTTCCAGACTATAATAATGTCCCTTATCTACTAGTCCACACACGTTTACGAAGAAAATGAGAAATAAATTGATGTAGGTAAGTATCTCATCGGCCTGAGACTGAGTCACCAACGCATTTTTTCTACAACGTAATTTATCTATCTTATTATTCGTATTGCTAATGGCCTAATGCTGAAGTAAATTATATCAATTTTGATAACGGTTATATAAACTACTTTTCTATCTTCGTAAAGATGTCATGCAGTAAGTACTGTGATCAACTGATCAGTAATGACGTGAGTGTGGGGTTAGATCTACACTTGATTAAAAATATAGTTTTAAAATTAATTCTTCGTGTGTCTAGTTCATCAACATTATTATCTTTATCATCTTCCACCACCCTTGTCCAATGTTACTTGGGATCGGATCGGCTCAATACGTAACTCCCTCCTCTTTCATATCTTTTTTCATACAATCCATTCAGCACCTGTAGACACCTGTCCCTTTCTGTTAGCGTAAACGCCAACGGAAAAATCAAATTGTATGAAGTTGACGTTTGGTTACCAGATGTCACGTGGTGCAAATCGAGTTGACGTTTGGTTACCAGATGTCACGTGGTGCAAATATGTCAACTGCATACAATTTGATTTTTCCTACAGGCCCTGTTCTGTCTTCTGCTTGATAATGAGGGAAGTGGATATTACTACTACTGCTACTCCTCGTTCGTTTCTGATTAATTTCGTTACGGGATCCAAGGCAGTTGAATCGCTTCTCCGGGACTCGTCGAGCTTCATAGCTTCGGCGCCTTTCTGGTGGTCGCCACTGTTGATTCTGGGTTACAGGATTTGCAGTGGTTTGGGAATAGTGGCTTGCTTGTCCCACTAAACATACAATCCATCCATCTTTGTTCATCTAATTGAAATTGTCAGAATAATTTTATGATAAACCGCCTGATAGGCCTTGTGGCTGTCAAGGTCTTATTTCTAATTTAGAAAAGAGTATGCTTTATTATCTCATTAATCCTTTTACTTGGTAATAAACTATTAAAATACGGTTAGTAAACATGGTTAAACCATGTCATGCTCCGCAGCAGAACCATTTTGACTACATTATGTAAAAATCACAGGATAAAATGTAGATAATGTCTATATTTTTGTAGCTTAATATCAAAAATTGTATATTGTTAGTTTCTTGGAAAATATCAATTCAAAGTGGTCATGCTACAGAGCATACTCTCCAGCAGAACCACTTTAAAATAACGGTTATTTCACGCTGATGATGCACAGGTCATAATATAAACAAATGTATATTTATTGTATATCAAGATAACATCTACAATTTTAGATAAATACTTACTGATTTTTAGTAACATGTAAATGTGTTATCGGAATGCGCCTGTCATGAATTTCTTAGCAAATAACAAGATTAATATATATATATTTCTTTACGTTAAATAAATTAATAAATTGTAAAACTAGCCAGTCTCAACAGGTCCACCTACAATAAAACGCGAGACACCTAGAATAAAGGACAATAACATTATTTGCTGCCAGTATTACACCTACAATAAAACGCGAGACACCTAGAATAAAGGACAATAACATTATTTGCTGCCAGTATTAAAGTCTGTCGAAGTTAAATCGATGTGCAGTTAGTTATTCTAGGAATTTTGAGTCACCCTTGCTTCATAGCAGGCGACCCGACACCATTGCATCGCAACTACTTTTGGCAAAATGTATAATTATTCCTATAAAAAACCGCAGTCTGGCGTTGTTTGCGGTTGATTGATAGACGGTGCCTATACAAAATATTAATGGTAAGTATTTACTGGTTTTTTTTTCATTGTAAGCTGCAAATGCATCTTCTTTTTATTGAAATCTAGCTTGTGCCCGCAACTTAGCCCGCGTGAATTTTATATTAATAAATAAATATAGCCGTAGTTTTCTATTGGTGAAAGATTTTTTGAAATCTGATAAAAATCGTTACCTACCTTCTAATAAATAATATTAATATAGATTTACTCATTAGCTATTTAGTCAATTGGAGATAAACCCCAAAAATCATAGTAAACGAAACGAACGAATGTGTTAAAATCACCTTACAACTTAAGATCGTCCCAAAACCTCCAGAAGTTATAACCAAAGTTCGTTCTTTACATAAACGAACCGTATAATAAACATGCATAGCACAAACCCTAGACAGGCCGAAACTTGTATAACACCGAGTACAGGCAGTCGTGGTACAGCAAAATCAATACCAACTGATATTTATTGGCTTTGCTCACGGGCACGGATGTCGGGACATCCGCGCCAGATATTGCGAACATCTGTCGGTACTCGATACACGTCCATGCGAAATTGTGGCTGTACATATTAATTCAAGGAAGTCATAAGTTTAGGAGATAGTGGTCTTGGTCATTTAAAACGGATTAGAACCGCAGGCATTATACCTAGTAAACTAGGTTTTGTCCGTGTGAATGTCGGCTATCGCGGATGCAGACGAAATCGCGGATTTGAAAAGTAGCTTGTTGTGTCCTTTTTTGGGGTTCAGACTTAGTCCGTACCAAATATCCTTTAAACAGCTTTAAACTACTTTACCGATTTTGATGATATTTGGATCATCAAAATCGGTAAAGTAGTTTAAAGCGAAACCGTAGCAAACAAATTAACCAACTCATTTTCGAATTTATACCTAATATCAATGTGGATGTCGATACCAGCTACTTAGCTAGTTAATACCTGATAGAGTGATGTAAATAGTCAAGTTGCAGAATAAATATTTATATAGTGGCTGGCTGTGGCCTATTTGGAAAGTGCTTAATCGACTGTGTATCTAAGTGGGCCCCAGGGGTCCAAGTCTGCTATTTTTATAATTTCGTCATTCTAACACGATACCATTGTCATTTTGCTAAAAGTTTGTAATCTGCTAAATTCGTAATGATCGATCATTGGTCGGTCGAAAAGCAAAGACTGCACAATGACGTTCTAATGGTAGGTCACTGATCAAAGGAACTGTCAAAATTTTAGCAGATTACCGCCTAAGTCAGTCATTCAGTTGTCATTTTGTACGAGATTACCATTCTATATCATTTCTTTCAATGGGTGTGTCAGTGGTTGACCATTGGAAAGTCATAATGAGGCCATTATATTAGTAGATTACGAAACTTGTCAAAATCAACAATTATGAAATCAATGATAGACCATTCTGACACTATTGTAACAGCAGACTTGAGGCCCTGGAATTGTAATTTGGCAAAATTTTGAGACCCATTCGGTTCTCAGTGCAAGAGCGGAGCTCCTGATCAGGAGTTCCAGAGTGTCGAAAATGGCCGTTCGCCTGCACCCTTGTTGATCTGTACATTTTTGACGCAGCAATAAACGTGGCTATCTACTGTGACAAGTACGTGGCAAATTGGTATAGATGTACTGCCATCAATACGAACAGTTCTCGCCACAGACTACATCGAAATTACTTCACACATTGCTTTGATATATTCTCAGCAATTTTTCCAACGATATTCGCATGTAACATGCTGAAGTTTGGAATTTTCCGCCTTGTCATCGAAAAATTGCGATAGCTTGGCTGTATAAAATTTAGATCTTTTGATAAGGCATTCCTTTCGCCTCCTAAAAATCTATGACGACACTCAGAAGCTATGCTTTTCTTTTGAAGGGTTTTGCTTTGCTCTTCTATATTTAGGTACAGTACGCAAAGGAGATAAGTATCCATGTCGTCGGGAATAGTTGAGGATTTCTTAGAAACCAATGGGGGCTTTCAAATGAAATTTTATTAAAACATTGAACTGTTTATTCTCTATAAATTGTATTTTATTTTATTCATAAAAACCTATCGGTTTCTAAGTAAGCTTCAACTGTTTCCGGCGACATGGATACTTATCTCCTTTGCGTACTGTACATCATAGACTGGGGCCAACAGGAGTAGCGGGATTAGAAAAGATAATTTTATTGTTTTCAACAAGTCCCTGTTCAACCCTAGTCATCAAAATTGGAGTTACAGTTAGTCAGCTTCCTAAATGACAAAAGCTGAGCTTACAGTAGATGTTATTTGACTGGACATGGACTATGAATCAAAATATTTAATTACTTCCAGTTTACTGTTTTCGAAAAACAAAATACCGCCAAAATACTTCTCGGTTCCCGTTTCGCTCCCAAAGCTCCCTAATTTCAATAAGCCACTTGGTTTCACGCTGATCAAAATTCACGTTTTCACGCCACACTTGGTTCAATTACTTCTGAGCTGAAGTGCCCTGCATTCTAGACCATACGGGTCACCGATCACCGATCATTAACACGCTCTGACGGCACTCGTGATTCGCAAGTAAAGCTTCGTTTTACGGATAAATTGGTTTTCTCGTCTAATAGGAAGATTGAGTTTTTGACCTTTAGTGGCTTGGGCCTGTTTAACCACCTCTGAAACGACACAAATCATCATCATAAAGAACAGAACTAATATGAAATGATCTGCTAAGACATTTAATAAGAGGTTATTCGAAGATCGTAAAATTGATCGTTGAAATTGAAGAAAGTTAAACATTTTGATTCATGTCCACATATGTTTGTAATTCTTATTACCTACCTAATATGAAGAAACCTAAAAATAAATATATCGTGTAGAAGGTAATAGAATACATTTTTAACTACAACCTGACCTTCAACAGTCCTTTTCATTCCACAAAGCATAAGACCCAAAATTACACGAGCTAAATATACTTCGGTACTAAATATTTATGTCTACGTCTTACTTCAAACCTTGTACTTACAAGTAATATTTCTCGAATCTATCTTGTAATTTCGTATTCATGGTTTAAGTTTTATTACTCCGGAGTACCTCGATCCCCTCACCACGGACTCGCTGACTCGTAAAATATGCGTCTATTCGTCTACAAGAGGTTTTTAAAAAACATACGTTTGTAATATCAAAGCTCACGATATTTTATGTAGACCTCTTCTTAACGTATTTTTTTTATTGTACTTAACGTGGAGTAGGCACGTGGGTGAGGTGCTCATGGCAAATGCCCTCAGTGTCTCAGAAACTACGTAAAGCCGTTGGTCCCGGCTGTGATCATGAATAAATCTTTGACAGTCGTTATAGGTAGCCAGAAGCCAGATCGTCTGACAACCAGTCTAACCAAGGAATACCGTGGTAGTCGCTCCGTATAAATCACTGGTATACAGTTACATCTGGTTAGACTGGTAGTTTTTCCCAATGCGGTAGTGCAGTTAATCTCAGGATCTACTGGTTCGAATTGAAAAATTCTTTTTGTGTTGTATAGTCCATTTTTCGAGGAAGGCTATAGGCCCATGCGAAGCTGGGCCGGGTCGCTAGTGTCCTTATATTTATACAAGTCTATTCTTACTACTATTACTAGGTAGTCATAGAGATGCGTAAAATCAAAGCCATCCTTCAGAAGTCCACTGTCAAGTCAGCTTATATTTGAGTAGACGCTATTTTTAACTAGCGACCCGCCCCGGCTTCGCGTTGGTGAGAGGTAGATCAAACTATACGTATAAACTTTCCTCTTGAATCACTTTCTATTGATTAAAACCGCATGAAAATCCGTTGAGATCGAAGTGTACAGAAAACGGCGGAATTCGACTTTTTTTTATATTTTATGTACAGATTAGGGGTTCTTAATGTGGGGTCCACAGTAGGTCAGTTAACACGGCCAAGCCACGAACTCGAAATAGGGCTATATTCCTTGACAGGGGTCCGTGGAATTGTTTTAATTGTGAAAGTGGTCAGTGATTACAAAATGTTTAAGAAGCCCTGGTATAGATAGTACTTGTTCAGTTTCTCTAATTCTAAGAACATACAACGAAAGCCCATTTCTACCCGGGGGTATTGTAGAAGACGATAGAGGGATTTTGACCAAAGGTTGGGCAGCAGCGACCTTTTGAGTATCTTAACACCTACTGCGATCGCCAACATGCATCGGCCAACCATGGCGATTACGGCCGAACCCCCCCTCTTGGAGAAGACCTATGCCCAGTAGTGAGCGTCTAAAGGTTGCCATGATGATGACGATGACAACGAAAGCCAACGTTCTACTTAAAATTACGCTCAACTCAAAAGGTTTAAAACTAGATAATGCATTGTGTAACTTGCATGCTCGTCACGTCACAAGAATCATTATCCCCTTAAGTGGTATCTCAGTCAACTAATTGCGCGATAAGCAGCTGGCTATTGCTACTTTCATTTTGTCTTTTTGTTCTAAAATATTTCAAACAAATTTTTGTCCGTGACTTCGTTCGCGTAGTCATTTTTAACGGATCCTTCATATTTTTGTTAATAAAATATAGCCTACAGCACTTATGGATAAAGTAGCTTCTTATTAGCGAAAGGACCAGTCGTTCCGAACAAACACTATCAACTTTAATTAAGTAATAATATTTCGTGAAATAGAAACCGATATCAATACAATTCTATAAGAGAAAGATAATACCACAGAATACACAGTATCGCAAATCGCAATACAACTTGAGACATTATTATGATGAGAATATAAACAAAGAGAATAAAACATTGTATGTAACGAGGGCAGAAAAACATGATATTTCGAACAAAGAAACCGTTATTCTGATTCGTCATACACTGATGATTAATGTGAGCAATCTAGTTCAGTACATCGACGAATAAAAACGCATTCATTTTAAGAGGAAGCATTTTTGTTTTGGTGTATTTGTTAAGAAGTCCAATATACATACATATAGTATATGCATTAGCATTATACATGCATAAATATGTAGAAACTAAGACTTATTTCCGTGCGTTCAAGCGATTTTGCCATACCTATTATTGTGACAGGTGAATTACGGTCAAACGCTAGCCTATTTAATAGTAAAAAAAAAAAAAAAAAAAAAATGTAACAGCTCACTTTTTAGGACCCATTAATTATGACAATATTATAATCTGTGGTGCTTGGCAACTGTGAACTGGGCTTCTCCCAGTTTTAATCTTCCCTTCGTTGCGGGATCCAAGACAGTTGAATCATTTCTCCGGGACTCGTCGAGCTTCATGGCTTCGGGACTTTTTATATGGGACAACCCTGCTACACTATTCAACCACTGCAACTCCTGAATCATTCTGGAGTTGCAGTGGTTGAATAGTGTAGCAGGCTTGTCCCATATAAAAAATACATACATATTGTATACTTACTATATGTATGTGTTTCTCATAAAACATACGCTCTTTGTACACAGACATATGATGCGAACTGCTACTGTATTATAATTGAAGATAAGTAGGAACATCTACATATTGAGAAACGGTACATCTATTCGCCTTTATTCGTATTGTAATGATTCATTTCATTGTTGGCTTATGTTTCAAAATCCTCTTGTTTCATTGGAGGTCAACGTTTTTTGTACTGTTTTTATAATTGAATTTTAGATACGCTGCCTTCGTATTCAGGCTACAGTGACTGTTCATCAAGCAATTAATGCGTTGGACCTTGGCAATTAACCGCGACAGGAGTATGGCTTCAGTTCTAACGTTTCATCCTCGGACCGAAGACATTGCGGTTGTTGGCTTCACATTAACCGCTGTGTTCCAATTTACTTAATCTAGCTTCGATCAATCTTTATTTCGCATCATTGAGATCCTTTATTCGTTCTGTACTTATTGATTTTCCGCGTATCCTTGAGCCGGCGAGGTGCTAGGTATAGTTCTCACCTTGAGAATGTAGCACGGAACGCGAAGTTCGTAAAGCTTCTACAACCCGAGACTACTTAAGATTGTACAAAGAAAGGCTCAGCTTCAATAATAAAGGAAACGCACATGTACAAAAAAGTCTTAATCGTACAAAGCGTCTGGCCCTGATCGATCCATTGTGTGATTGTGCGTGTGTCATTCTCTTTACAGCTTTTGTCGGCGACGGTCGTGCCTTGAACCTCTTTTATAGCATTAAGCTAAGTCCGTTTGTGTACTTACGACTACCTGCAGCCGTGCGGTGGATTACGGTTGGACTAGGGATAATCTCGCTTTTACTTTGTACCCTTGTTTACAAAAGGAAATAGAAAGTAAATTAGATTATTTTCTCAAGATAGTGAGAAGTAAATAACCCGATATGACCAATCAAAATAAATCAAGTAGAACGGAGGGGGCGCGAAAGGATATAATAAAGATATTGTCATACATGGAGGGTCATTACAATATGAACCCTCGATTTGGTCCCTCTTGGTATTGAGTGTCGTGTAGAATTGATGATCCACCCACGGATATGTCTGTCAAGAACTAGATTACGGTTTTATGGATTACTTTTTAATGTCGGTGAGATAAGCGATCGGGCCATCTCTTTTTGAATGTTACGCTGGCTGAGCACACCTTTTTGTGTAAGTGGTTTGGGAACACTCAATTTGCAATAAGTAGAAAATAAATTCTATAAGTAATACGACTGGTTGTGTCTTGTAAGCGTATAATTTGTAGTATGAATGTTAAAATGGCAATGGACTAATATAATAAACATACTTCGCTGGATAATGTAACTGACTTCAACTACCTCTTACTTTCCTTGCATCAAAGGCAGGAAAAGGACCGTTAGCTTATGAAAACTTTATTTGGAATTAATTATACAAGAGCATATTCTGACTTACTCTTGGTCTTATTCTTTGTACAAAATTACGTAAACCTCGTTATAATTTCTACATAAGTTTTTTGATCTATTATTTTAGACCTAACCTTCGACACCAAAGTAATATCTTTCGAAAGGGAATATCTTTAATAATTCTGCGAACAAATTTTCCTTTTCGAACTTTCAGAAAGTTTGCACGGTCCAGATGGCTTGGATTCCGACATGGCTAGTAAGTGATAGCCATATGGCGTTCCAATCTCTTCGAAAATATTTAAGCTGAACTAAATCCTAGCTACGTCTTATAACCAAAACGTCGTATCATCCATTCATTCTTGTAACTCATTTTTAGTTCTGTTGAAGAAATGTAAACTTATACAACGTTTGCTCCTCCGTAACATGTCATCTCCTAAGATTATCTCCTATTCTAATATTTCGTACACAAATTACCATTATCTGTTCAGAAATTTCTAGTGACACGGATAAGAAATACAGCCGCGTTGTCTGAATAATTCATAAAGTCTTAGTCAATATTAATGACGCAACTTTTCAACTCTGATTACTTATCTCCGAACGTGGTATCCATAATTAATAATATCTAATCGAGAGACCCCCTTAATTATCATTATTTTGTTTGCAGACTCTTTGCTGCTGTCATCGCGGCACCCCTTTAATTGGTTTTAATGTGTCCCGCACCCATTAATATTACTTTGTTTAAATTTATTGCACGCAACTCGTTCACTGTATTGCCGGCTCTATTAACGCGTAATCTCTTTATACTTCTTACAATATCCCGATCCGCAGTACACAATATGTTACCATTCCAAGTTATTTAACTCACGTATGTCGGCCTCTTCTACTCGTACCTACTTAGTTACTCCGGATGTCTGGGACGACGTAAACGGGTGAAAGTCTTCAGAGATAATGCCGCAAACATCCAGCGGGATAATGTTGATTTCGAGTTCGTGTTAGGCTGTGTCTGCGTCAAAATACCGGTTCGGTGGTATCTAAGCATTGCTTGAAACAAGGCAAAATCGATACTGTTGCCGTCGCAAGCGGACGCGCGCCGTTGGCTCCGAATTATATTCTCAGCCAAATCCAGCCGGCACGTGACCCAACTTGTTGCGGCTCCGGAGAGAGACAAAGCTACATTATTATAGCCGGCAATACGCTGGTGGTGAGATCGTGCCCACCGATGGCGGATTATTGACCATTATCTTAAGTACCCCATTTAAATTGTTTGAAGCACCATTGACGCCATTATGGTCGTGGTTTCACTTTACAACGATAATTTCATGGAAAATATGAGTGCAGAAAAAGAGAACGATACTTATCTAGAATTAATCGAGATAATAATTATGTGCATACCTCGTAACGCGATTTAAATTAAATTATTAACTGAATCAAATGCATGATTCGTATCAATTACATGGTTATCACAAAAATACTAGGTCGATAGAAAATACATCTAGTATTGAAGAGGGAATCATTAAACTTATTATTATCGCTACCGCATCGCTTGTGAATGTGACTACAGTGCGCTGCACGTATAATAAGCGCCTAAGCAAGAATTATTAATCTTGTTGCCCCACGTTGGGCATGTACGTTTGCCCAGCACGGCCCCTCAGAATTTGCATTTATGGTGTACACCATTGCAATGTACTCGCCTCTAGCAGTATATGTACCGATTTCTTTTTCAATGTACCTCTATACTTTTGAAGAAATATGCAAAAAAAGGTGGCCGTGCCAGCCAAACGCTTTCAGCACGGCCCCCCATGTAACTTGAATAATACATACCGTATTAACAAATGTCTATAACTCAAGAAATGTACTCTATTAATACGTTATATGTGCCGCAACAGTTATTGTGAATTCATAATAACAAATAATATATAGATGTGGATAAGGGGCCGTGCTGGAAAAAATCATTTTAAGAAATATCTAAAAAAGACAAAACATACTTAGCCAAAAACTATTAAAAAATAATTGAAGTTTAGCAAGTAACATATGTAGGTACCGCATTGATTTCTCATACAACTTGTTATATTGTGAAAAATAAATCTATTTTAGTTCATTCAGCACGGCCCTCTATAGTTGCCTATATCTTTTTAAATAAGCCGTGTATGTTTACAAAATTCGACTTCCTGAATAATATATAGGAGTACATTCCTTTCAACTAAATTGCAATTCTGCTGTATCAATACTTTAGAAGATAAATTCAATCTAAAATATACATACATTAAAACTGATGGGGTGACCATGATTCTACATGAAAATAGGATAAAAAATACTGCTTAAATTGAGTAAATCTTTATTAAAATAAACAAATCAACAATATAGTAAACTATATAAACGATAACTAGGTACTTCTTAATCTACTACTACCTACTACTTAATCTACTACTTAATCTATTTTTTAAATACAAATAAATTATATTATAACTTAAAACTTACTTACCCGTTTATTTTAACAATCCATTTTCGTCCTTGAAATAGAATTCACTGCACAAACACACGACCCATGAATATTCATATTATTTGAGCAGTATTTATATTTACTACTGTCTGTTATGCGCGTAGAGATGTGACTGTCAATAAACACTCAAGCGCAACATGAAGTAACCGCGACACCAGCGCCACATTAAAAATTACGGTAGCGTCAGTGAACTAATAGCGATCGCACACGACAAAATTAACTGATAATATATTATTATACTTAATGATTATTTTTTAAGATGTAATGAATAAACACATAATTATTTAAATAAATTACCCAATAGCGGACAAATTTTAAACTTTGAGAAACATTGAATATTTTGTTTTTTTTAGCATTTCTCATTCTGAATAACATTTATTTAAACATATTATAAGTTGTGTTTTTTCTAGGGGAAGGTTATAAGCACGCTTTATATATTTTTTATTTCTACCACGCGAGCCGAACCGTAAGTTAAAGCTAGTCCACTTAGAAATTCGTTTATTTAATATATTATCCCACTAGATAGGCTTTGAGGAAAAGAAAACGATTAATTACTTGACGCCAAGAATCAGTTATTTTTATTTTTAATGTTTTTGATGGGTACCTATACCTACCCTGTGTCATTCTCACAATTAAGACGAATATAACGACATCTCTCAAGTTGAAATTAATAAAGCCGTTTAGACTACAAAGCGTGCCAAAGAAATGAAGGTTGCTACATATCTACATTCATTCACTCGAAAAACCTTACCGTCCTTCTGGTACAGTCGGGTAAAAAGAATGTTTATTTCAATGTAGTCACATAATTTAATTAATATAAGTACATAAATATAGAACATTTATGTACTATCAACAAAACTTAAGCATGCTCAGTTAAGAAAATATTTCAGCGGCAAGCGCAGCTAGTGACAGACCACACCCCTTCCTGGTTTCGCCCAATTAGAGGCAATATGCATTTGTGTGAGTACAGGGCGTGTAACAAGAAATAACAACAAACATAAAAATATTTTGTAATTTTTTTGAGAATGTATTTTATGGCCGTTCTATTAAGCCGTCCTATTGATTAACCAGATATTCAGACATTCCCACGAAATAACTCACAAACAAGTGAGCATAGCACGCGCCTAGTGTGAGTGTCACACTTCTGTACATCACTATATTAATACGGACATGACTAAAATCTCGCTTTGTGCATCCTATTGGTCAAAATGCATGCATCGGGCGATCGAGTCATGAGACGAGCTATGCGATTATCGCCTTAGAGGTGAGCATGCGGAAGTTTGGCCGATAGTACCTACCTACCAAATATATGAAATCATGGTCACCCCATCAGTTTTAATGTATGTATATTTTAGATTGAATTTATCTTCTAAAGTATTGATACAGCAGAATTGCAATTTAGTTGAAAGGAATGTACTCCTATATATTATTCAGGAAGTCGAATTTTGTAAACATACACGGCTTATTTAAAAAGATATAGGCAACTATAGAGGGCCGTGCTGAATGAACTAAAATAGATTTATTTTTCACAATATAACAAGTTGTATGAGAAATCAATGCGGTACATATGTTACTTGCTAAACTTCAATTATTTTTTAATAGTTTTTGGCTAAGTATGTTTTGTCTTTTTTAGATATTTCTTAAAATGATTTTTTCCAGCACGGCCCCTTATCCACATCTATATATTATTTGTTATTATGAATTCACAATAACTGTTGCGGCACATATAACGTATTAATAGAGTACATTTCTTGAGTTATAGACATTTGTTAATACGGTATGTATTATTCAAGTTACATGGGGGGCCGTGCTGAAAGCGTTTGGCTGGCACGGCCACCTTTTTTTGCATATTTCTTCAAAAGTATAGAGGTACATTGAAAAAGAAATCGGTACATATACTGCTAGAGGCGAGTACATTGCAATGGTGTACACCATAAATGCAAATTCTGAGGGGCCGTGCTGGGCAAACGTACATCGTTGGGCGCCATCCTGTCGTCTATATTAAAATGCTTTTTGTAATGAAGCCACTTAGGTGAATTTGGGGATCTTGGATGGATATTGTTTTTGTTTAAATTCTGACAAGGAAACAATCTGCGCAAACTAATTTTGTTTGTGAAAGTTATAAAGTAATGATGTCTGTTAAGTTTATTGTATGTCAAAAGTTTCCTGTAAATAAAAGCCTCCGAAAAGTTTATTAGTCACCTCTGCGTTGAGTCGACGACGAACTTTTATTGAGGAAACTAATTTATCACTGCGGTGATATGATCTATGGAACGCAGTCGTCGAGGGTAGACGGACTGCCGGTATTATCTTGAATTTCATGTTCTTTTGATGGAGTGTTCGCAAATTGTCGGGGATTTTATGTCAACCCCTAGCGTAATACAGTTTGTGAATTTGCATTTTTATACAGATTACAGTCTGTAAGTAAAGCAAGTCCAACAGTAAGCTTGTTGTTATAATGAGTACTTATACCACGCCTTTTATAAACCAGAAAACGAACTTAAGTGTAGGTTTGGGTTTATAAAACGAAGGTGGTTGTCAATTAGGCACAATTTCTAGCAACGTCAGCCTGGCGGACGCCAGCCGCGGCGGTTTTTCCACGGCTGTGACGGTTCATGTCCATATGCACTGGCCGAGTGAGCCTCGCTCCTGGTATTCCCAGTTATTACCGCAGGGGGACGCGGTCTAGGGGTTGTTGGCCGAGATCGATCCGCCGCACCACGGCCGGTGTTACCGGTGCATGGGGTTACGACACCATCACCGCTGCAGTCTTCCTATTTCATTTCCCTCTTGCACCGGACTAGGTAAGCCGTTTCGCTTGCTGTTTCGGGACTCAATACTTAACCTCACTTTGCCATTTCTGCCAAAATGTCTTTCGGTGTTTTTATAGTGTCAAACATCTGCGAGGTGTCAGGACAGTCATTCAGTGATAGATTTGAGAACAGGAAATCAATCGGAAGCAATTCGAGTGGCGAAACAAATTCAGCGTGGCGTTGCCGGCTGTTAATTGGCTGCGGGTGGCGGCGCCGAGACGGCGGCGGAACCTCCGCATGGAGGCCCCCTCGCGTGCCCTCCCCACGCACGCGCCCGCCACCCCCGACAGCTCGGCGTTTTTATGAGCGAGAAGTCCGTCGAGACCCGCACGAGTCTGGGCGGCTCTTAAATTAGTTTGTCTTCCCCGACCCTAGACCTTGTAGGTTGCTAGGTGCCATTTTGGTCTCCAACACGTCATGTTCTTAGTCAATCTTTCTAAGTCGCACTTGATCACCTGCAGGAAGTGCTGAAGTTCTCTGAATTTCAAGTGTCACTCAAACTTTGGCATTTTCTCATAACGGAGATTGAAATCTTCCCCTTCCATATAGGAAATTATACTGCTGCAAGAGATCACAAATCCTCACATGCAGGGGACTTGACGGGACGTATAATACATGTCGTGGGTGACATTATTTTTCCATTTGGTAGGCTTATTTTCTTGTGCGGGTTATCAAGTTAGGGACGGTAGCGCGCAAGGGGTAGCTGCGGGGTGGGTCCGCAGGGCGGGGGTTGCGGGGTGCGGGGTGCAGCTATCGACCGGCTACCCTCCCCCCAGCGTGGCTCAGTTTCCGGGCGAGAGTCGCGCAGTCCGCCAGCGCCGCGACGCGACTCCGTCACACGTTAGATAGTCAATTTGATCATCACCATGCTGATAGGGCTCGTTCGGGACTCGGTGATGCAGTGCTTCTGCCACTCATGCCGCGCGCCTGTTTTGCCTGCAGGTTGAGAACCGCTACAACGGACAAATTATTCGTAATCATCACAAATTCGACCGGCGACGCTGTTGCTACTCTCGCTGCGGAGACAAACGCCCTACATTATTTTCTGGCTTGAAATTGTTAAAAGAAAAAAAAACAAATCATATGTCACAATCTAAAAATACTTTCAGGGAAGGCTAAACAGAAGGTAACCTCTTTTAACTGTCAGCTAGGGCATTCCAATATTTTGGAGGCTGGTAACTTAAAAGAAACTCGCATTTATCGTTAATGATATTGATACATGCTTCTGTTAACAATATCTGAGTTCGATGTCTGTTATTGAGTCTTCATAACGGCCGCCGGCCGGCAACCGGAACAGTGGTGCCGGCCGGCGCCTATGTTTAAATTGCATTTGACGTAAATCACGTGATCCATCGATTACGAGAAAGAACCAGTGTTGTTATATGACAATCGATGTATACCAACGTGATGATGACAATGTGGATCAAATGTCAACGCCTTTGCATTTTCTTCAGACGTAGACTGATTGCAAGATGTTGGCAGTTATGCAAGATATTCTATTGACATGTTTAATAAATTGCTTCGAGTTTACGAGGGGAAATAACCCAACATCTTTCTTATTCTGCCGTCTCTGGCTATGGAAGCATTTATTGTAATACATTGTCTACGACGTAGATTCGTTCTTGTCCGGATTTTAAGAACGCCTGCTCGTGAGCGCCGAATCATGTTCGGACTTGCCAGTTTTACAGATACCTGTCAGTCCGAGCCGGCCTCACTACAACTATTGATTAAACATTACTGCATAATGTCCACCATTTTGTACCGACTGCGAACCGCGATATTGTGACACGCTTTCATCATTCAGTGCTAAACCTTATATTTCTGCCTGAAAGACCATCTAGCTAAAATTAGAAAACCCTTTCAAGAAAATGATTGCTTACAACTTACGTAATGGATTTGGATTCCGTAACATTCGAGTTCAAACATACTTGTTCGGGGAATTCGGAAAAATAGTTGTTTTCACATAATATCGTGAGCTTGATTAAATTATGTCACGCAATCGCTACATAATCACTTTAGTGGGCCCTTCGTAAAATGTTTTGGTATTTTATGCGCCACTACGCACGCATTTGAGGACCTCGTGTCGCTTTATTATTGCGGGCTTGTTAATTAACGACATTTTTCAAACATTCCGACTTTAATGATAGGCATTAGTCAGATTGCGAAAAGGATAAAAACGCTGATTCATATTTTCTACTACTCTTTTTCGAGATGATATCTTCAAATAGCCTTCGGAAATTTTCGTTATCTAATATGGTCACATTAAAATGGTAGACATACCTAAAAACATGGAACGAAGAAGTAGATTTGAAATAGAGCCAGACGATATGCCTTCTGAATTATTGATGTTCGAAACATTAAACGATTTTACGATCGATCTACACTTTTAGGTATATCCAAGCACAGTCCTTGGTATTCAACTTCATGGCTTCAAAGACCATAAAACATGGGCTTTACGGACCATGCCGATAGCCTTGGCAATGGGAAATTCTTAGAAGGAATATTCTTTAGAAACGCTGTAATTGTACGGCTCGAATCCGACGTGAAATAACTTCGTAATTAACGCTCTTACGGTTACATAATTAATCATCATCGCACAATTCGCTTCGTAACGTCATAATAATGCTTGTCACTACATGTGAAGTGGGTTTGGATTAGCAAACACGCTATTATGAAGTGACAACAGGGACTCGAGATCACATAATTATTTAGGGGACGATTAAAACAGTGGGTTTAATTGGCTTAACAAGTCCCTGCACCCTTTTCCGGAGGGTGCGACAGGGCTTACAGATTTTGATCATCTTTATTACCACGTCATTTTGCTTAATAAAAACATAACTTTTGCATTGTGATGAGCGCGTCGAATGGATTATTGTCGTTGGGTTTATGGTTACATATACAAGAGTAGAAGTTTACGCGTTTTTTAGTCGGGTGTTGAAACGACACACGTTATTGATCCTGTATGAGGGTTCTACAATGCTATAAAATTCAAATTTCTTCTCATGCATGGATCCAACGTGTATTACTTTCATGTTATGGCATAATGGAAACCGGAAAATCGTGCGACTCTA
The DNA here is from genome assembly GCA_947361185.1 of Charanyca ferruginea. Taxonomy (NCBI): domain Eukaryota; kingdom Metazoa; phylum Arthropoda; class Insecta; order Lepidoptera; family Noctuidae; genus Charanyca; species Charanyca ferruginea. Next base: position 34,805,722 of record OX376057.1, read on the forward strand.
CCCAAGGTTGTACTAGTGTCTAGATTTGGAGCCACACATGTCCACAATGATGCATTGCAGGTGCTTACAAAGTTTGCGTGTTCCAAACCATTGCGGCTACCAGCTGACTGGGCCAACTTGAGAATTTGCAACTGAGCTGCTTTACGACTTGCGGTGAATTAAATAATTTCCATCCCATCTCTCTACTTTGTCGTGACTGGATTTAAAAATAACATTTTTGCGGCGAACGCTACAAAAAGGGGTTGCACACAAAGTCACACCCATTTTCCTAATGAGCGTAACTCGTAAAGAGGACGTCGGTGCCGTCTCCGCTATTCTGGAATGTTCTCAACGCTGCATATAATATCTCTTGTTTCTGCATCGCATAGCCGCCGCATTTGCGTCGTGTTTAAAACACTCGTACGTGCCAACGCTCGTATTCCCAGCGGCAGTAAATTTACTTTCAGCTCTCCCCTCAAGGGTTTTAAAGCCAGCCTTTAAATATTTTATCAGGTTTTCCATGTTGTATCGTGCGGCGCCGGAGGGGGTGCCCGTCGACCTTTCAGTTGTAACTGCCCCGTTTGTATTCGATTACCATACTTTTTCTCGTTTATTGTTTTTATGCACGTTCATCATTAAATTGCTGGTTTATACGATGCTATACAGATACAGCTGCAGTTATAATGAATATGGATGAAAAATTATTGATTAGAATTCCAATTCCCGAGTGAAACCGGCTCGGGTTCTATTCGTTGTTTTTTGTATTTATACAAAAGCGAAAATGTTGATTCGCTTATCAAAATGAATCTAAGAATCCTAATACATTTTGCCATAAGCAAATAAGTATCAACTCGTAATTAGTCTGCTTTAGTTTGCTTGGAATCATATTAATAATTAATTTGATTTCCTCGATATCCAACATTTAGTTTGTCGTGGTCTAGACTTCATTCGCATCAGCGTCTGCGGTTGCGTAAAACAGCTGGAATTGAAGCAGTTTACCGCAAAATTTCCCTTACTTGGTAATTTGTGAAAATCGTGATGAAAGTAGACTTAATTACGCGGAATTGAGCAGACAAACATCTCATGACAATTGTGTTGACGTGAATTATGGCGTAAGATAATTAACTTTTGATAAATAGCTCTCCCGAGACTTCGTGCAATCACAAATATTGTTTTCATTGCGATTGTTTGGTTTCAGCGAACTTGAATTTTAGGAAATTATTTTTTTTGTCTCGGGGTGGAGATGTTATTTGTATTCTATGGCCGTTTGATTTGTAATTTACTGTAAGTAGTGTTAATTTATCATTCTGTTGGCCTCACATACTAGTTGCATCGATGTCAATAAAATTATTAGACTTACAAAAGCTTGTTGAACTTCTCTTAAAAAAGAAATTGCGGCGTACCCCCAAAATTAACACGGTCTTACCTTGTTTAAACTTAAGCCATGAATTGGCTGAGAATTAAAGTTTAAAGTCGACTTAACACTTTGTACAGCATGGTCGCCACATTGTCTGCTGTGTAAACTGGGACTTAGCGTTGCCGTGGGGGATTATCCGTATTTGCGGCGAATTTCGCCGGCACTACGGCATTCCCCTCACGTAGCGGCCTCATCTCCCGACGTCGTGTCGTCGTTATTACCTCGATACTATTACCGAGACGTCCCCAACAACATGAGTTGGGGTCCAAATATCTAATAAATGACTAGGTTTTCATTTGCGACCTCGACTTCGAAGTTTTGAAACTTTGACGACATTTTAGCTGGAATGTTTTTTGTGACGGTTGGTTATGGGAATGCTGGTTTATAATAACCTTACAGTATTATCAACTTCTTTTACTTCAAATTACGCAAGATTTGTAGTAATTTTAGCTTCATCATAAATTTGACTTTGAAGGTTCACCTATTGTGTTAACACTAGCTAATTTGATCGAAATAATCCTTTTACATTACTCAACCTTACAGTATTATCAACTCTTTTACTTCAAATTACGCAAGATTTGTAGTAATTTTAGCTTCATCATAAATTTGACTTTGAAGGTTCACCTATTGTGTTAACACTAGCTAATTTGATCGAAATAATCCTTTTACATTACTCAACCTTACAGTATTATCAACTCTTTTACTTCAAATTACGCAAGATTTGTAGTAATTTTAGCTTCATCATAAATTTGACTTTGAAGGTTCACCTATTGTGTTAACACTAGCTAATTTGATCGAAATAATCCTTTTACATTACTCAAATACATAGCGGGTAAAGCTATCAAATAAATGTCAGGGAACGTTGTTCATAAAACTACGTTTTACTATTTATTACTTTGATTCATGTCATGTAGGTACTTATTAGCTCGAAGCTCGTATCTACTTTATGTCAGCCATTAGATAGGTATATGATATGTGGACTGCGACATTTTCTATTGATTGTGTGTTCACCATAATCGATGCTTTCAGCAGTCACGCGAACATCGAATGTCGATTCATTAAAACGTTGGGTCCGAATTCCGAAACTCCGAATGTTCTTCAAATAAACATTAGCTGGGTCGATTCGGTCGAGGTTGGTAATCGTTTTTCGATTGTCCGTTAGTGTTGTTTGGGAGACTGTTGACTTGGCAATGAGGCTCTATTTTTGTTTGTACATATTTGCGACCGATGTTTCGAGGTCTTGGACTTATTCCGTTTGAGATTAAACCTATTAGAACAGAGTAATTTACTGTGCAATGCTTTCTGGAAATCTTTATCCAACCAATTTTTGCATAGGAAAATTTTTGGCCTATCTGAAGGCAAATTTTAAGGCCAATTTCAAGCCAGAGATTCAGTTTGTCTCCACGAGAGTCGTCAGCGTCGTGGGCTCGAGCTCCGCTGACGGCCTCTTTCTGTCCTTAGCTCACCGACGGTCGGCGCCCGTCAAGAAACCAGTCGGCAAACCGAGGACCAAGCAACCGAAGAAGGTCAAGTTTATAAGTAAGTGGTGTAGCACGTGAAAATAAGCATTAATAGTATTAAGAATTATGACGATTCAGTTGGAGGAAGTGATGGAGTTGATTTGATACCGAACGATTACCCCGCCAAGTTCGTACACTATCAAATTGGAAAACGTCAAAATTAAAATGGAACATAAAGAAAAGCTCTAAATTTAAACCCAGACAGTTCAAGCTGTAGTTACTTTCAAAATGCTTAATTTCTAGAGATTTAAAGGACATTAAATTGTAGCAGACAGCCATTTGGACATGTTTCAATTTGGCTGCCAAGAAAGTTGTGTTTCAACTTAACTAAGTGCAGTGACGAAGTGGAGATGCCTTTCTGTGTGACAGCCAAAGGAATTACAGTATAGCCAGGAGCTTACTTCCATAGTGCTTATACAAGATGAGAAGGTCTCTTTAACAGACTGACACACCGAGTAGTGAATAAATGGAGTGATAACTCGCATTCTGTTTTATAAAACTGATTAGGTACATATTTTTAGAATATTGGGGTCGGCTTCCAATCTAACAGGATGCAACTGAATACCAGTCCTTTACATGGCACGACTGCCTATCGAACCTCCACAACCCAGTTACTGGGAAACACGAAACGGACGGTATATTTTTGGAATGTTAGTGGAGGGTATTAGGCGTCTCGAATGTGGCGACTGTCTTCTGTAGAATTCAAACCAACCAAGGGTAGAGGACAAAAATAATAAAAAATAGATCGATTACATAGCTATAAGATAGAAAGTTAGATTTTCGACTGGTACAGGGATAAGCAAATGTTTCAAACTAAATTTCATCATTTGATGTTATCACTCCATTTGCTAACAATTCTGCGCGAGCATATACAGTGCGAGATGTCGTTCAAAGATAGCCTACACACAGCCCCAGGCATGTGAGCCCCTTTGTGTGGCGGCCCGACGGGTCAAGAGTTTTCACCCCTTTTAAGTGAGTTATTGTTAGTTTCGTATTGTGCGCGTGTTTGTGTTTTTGAAGCCCCTTTTTACGTGGGAGAGTGAAATTCCGACACTTATTTAAGACCCTTGACGCTGCGTAACTGTGTTTCCCCCTCTGGGTACTTTATGTTTTCTATTATTCAGGGGATGTTTCCGGGAAAAATTAATTAATAGTAGGTTTCAACATAAGCTTTCTTTGTTAGAAATGTTGAAACACACTGTTTTTAGCGCGTGGTTTTCCAAGTAGGATTGATAAAATATTCATGCGTGTAAGAGAAATTCACCCCATCCCTCTCTTACACAGGGCTGAGTCACCTGTTTTCATATACAGACTTAGTTTGCGGAGAGTCATACTCTGAAACACGATTACAATGCAATTGGCGTGACTCACGGGGGGGAGCAATGGGGTGTCCTGAGCGATTCTCCCCTACCCTTCCAATAATTAAACAATACAGCATTCCTTACCCAAGACGAAGTTTACCCGACCTTGAATATTACCGTTATTTACCCCCTTACTCCGTTGCGTTTTAAGAATTCCACCCTTAAACGTCGGGGACTGTAATTTAATGAGTTTAGCGAGTGTATTCAGATGGGGACGTTAATTAACGCCTTTAAAATTACGGTTAATTTGTAAAATATTGTAAAGGAAATTAGTAGGACGATTTGTAATTTTGGGGATCATGGAACTTAAACGCGTCAACAGCTTTGTGCTTAGTTATCGCTTATTATGTGGATGCTCAATTATGTTTGCGTAATTTTTTATGGAGATGTCGAAGCTCTAGTAATTTTCTTGTACAACAGCTGTGACAATAATAAATATTACATGGAATTATGCGGAGTATACATTTGAGACATTTAAGAAAATATTCATGACCCTATTTCGGCGTTCCCTCGAATTATTTTTAAAACAATTTGGGCTCGAAATAGCGTGGTGCCTTCTGTGCTCAGGGTCATGACGGGTCGTGGTCGATTTTTAGGACACTATTTACATAGATACGGTTCATTTAAGGCTGCTTGCAGCCTATAGGTAGGATTATATTCAGTTTTGAAGTCTGTTAAATGCTTGCCTACATACAGAAAGATGAACTCTTTAGAGAACTCGAATATTTCTCCATGGTACAAATACTTACAAAAAGAAATGTGAATAAAATTCATGATTATCATGTTCAGGTACATAACTAGTTACCTATTTTAGGACCAGCTACTATAGTATTAAGCTTGGTCTTTGATGTAAAATAAACTTAAATGGAATGTAGCAACCTTAGACAGACCAGTAAAAGTAGTTACCTAATTACTTTTAAGGGTTCAGACTAGATTTTAGGCAAGTACGTACTAAGTACCTGAAGTAAGGACCAAGTATGTAGGTACTTCAATTACTTACAGTACCGGATTGGGGCCGAATATATAGCGTTACAGGAGCGTAAAGAATTCTCTTAATTCCATCATCTGCCTCCGTCTAACTACCTATGTATATTAGTGTCAGTTTCCAGTCTAACCGGATGCAGCTGAATTGGTATTCATCCATTCATTCATAAACACCATTCCATGTGCGACTGCCTATCTGTCCTTCACAACCCAGTTACTGAGAAACACGATACCCCGTGGAAGACTGGTTATAAAACTTCTGACTAGAAGCCAGAAAGTTACAAACCAGTCTTACACCACGGGGTATTGATTGGGGTATCGTGTCGGCGTATCGCCAACGTAACTTTTCAAGACACGGAATTCACTTAATTCCTTATTTAAAAACAAAACAGACTATCGGTTATCTGTTGAGCCCTATCGCTCTATGTTCGAACTGTGCTTGTCTCATAGGACCGATAAAATACCATAAGTTGGACGTGGATGGCTAGACCAGCAAGAGTATCTACATCAGTTAATTTAGTAATAAGTGCTTGTCTCATAGGACCGATAAAATACCATAAGTTGGACGTGGATGGCTAGACCAGCAAGAGTATCTACATCAGTTAATTTAGTAATAAGTGCTTGTCTCATAGGACCGATAAAATACCATAAGTTGGACGTGGATGGCTAGACCAGCAAGAGTATCTACATCAGTTAATTTAGTAATTAAGTAATAACACTTATTAATTCCAGCAAGTAAGTAATGCTAACTAGACCATACAGGTCTTTTAACAGCCAACAAAGATATCTTTGTAGAATACACGTAACTGTATTACCTATATATACCTATCTAAGTGCCTGTTTGTTGAATTACAACCACTATTGTTTGGATGACGTTGGATCAGAGCGCACAATTATTGCATTATGCGACGCTATTGATGCATGGTTCCGTCTTGCTGCACAATAGTATGATGTAACTGTTACAAATTCATTGAAGAGAGAGTTTTTCATTGTTCTATATCTTTTTTTTATCTATTGATAGGCATACGTTTGACCACTATCTCACCTGATGGGAAGCGATGATGCGGTCTAAGATGGAACACGCTTGCCTAGAAATAACCTATTCACTCTTAACTTAAAGACTCCCAGGTTGTTGCTATCAGGAAACAGACTCTGGCAGGGAATTTCACTCCTTAGCAGTACGCACAATGAATGTGTTCCCAAAACGTTTCGTGCGTGTGGGTGGGATGTCCACCATGTACCGGTGGCGCATCGCCGTACGTCTTGTGGTCCGATAATGGAACGGGCTCGGCAGAATTAAATTATGCAATTCCGTCGCACACTCCCCAAAATGCAATCGATAGAAAAGTCGATGCTCAAGACTTTGGAGCTTTGACTCGACGAGCCTATCATTGCCAATGATCCTCTTTAATATCTACGCGGTCTATATTAAAGCAACATCATGTAGATTCCCGTTAGATGAAAAGAAGATAGACGGATAGACCAGCCAGCTATCCGGATATTTATATAAAAAGACCGGACAGTGGTGGTGGAGGACAGAGCTAGGCCGCTTACTTGCGCATGCCATACAAAGTACATATTATTATGACAAATGTAAAATAATATGGTCAAATTTAAAAAGCCTCAAGAGCGTCGCCAGAACTCGCCAGGGGGGAGGGGGGGGCAAGTTCATATATGGTGGATAGGAAACGTATAAATTTTAATTACTCTCAAAGGCACATGAAGCTTTTGGAATCACTAGGGGGGGGGGGGGTAACTGCCCCTACCTGCCCCTCCCTGGCGATGCTCTTGAAAAGCCTAACACAAACGCCTCTGTTTTCGTGGGGGGTCAAAAATGATTGCTGGAAAACTACTTTTATTTTTGGTATGAGAAGTCACTGTTTATAGTAGCACGCAAAACCTCGTGCTTGTACAAAGTCAAAGCATTTATTTCAATTAAACCATTTACTTCTTTTGAATTAGTCTGGGAGACTGGGAGTCTTTAAGTCAAGAGTGAATAGGTTACTTCTAGGCAAGCGTGCTCCATCATAGACCGCATCATCGCTTCCCATCAGGTGAGATAGAGGTTACTTTCCGAAACGTAGGGTAGGTCCAAAGACTATTTTCTTTGGGTAGGTCTCTATGGAGAAGAACGAGCAAGAAGAGACTGTCTTTGGAGACAGACAGTGTTTTCAACTCAAAATCCTGGTTACATTATTATTGTTGCTTCTAAATGTAAAAACAATGTAAGTGAAGTGAAATCCAAAACATTTACAACTTAAATATAAATTAATATAACAGATGACCAATCTCAACTGACAGTGCCACGAACATAACATCACGCGCGGATCAGCACCACTTAGCTCAACCGAAGGGAACCGAATGATCTAACCCACACGCCACCATCAGCGAGACATTTGAGCGAGCATGACAATGCTCTCAACCGCCATGCTCATTTATGACAAACACATGTAATTTTGTTAATAAGTAAATGGCTCCATAGTTCAGGCTACAGGTTTAGTGTCCGTTGACTCTTATAGCATTTCTTCACCTGTTTTAGTACTGACAATAGCAGTAGCTGAATATCCACTAATGCGTACCTAACTATTGTTTACAAAATATCACTAATTTCCTTTTCCTTTGTTATACGTTACCTACTGTCTTTAGTCTGTTTGTAGTAGGTACCTACTTAGGTACGTGCGCTTGCGTTGGTACAGACAGCGCGGCGTCATCAACTGCTAACCCCCCGAGCGTTAAAAGGACAATGCCAGAAACTCTATAGAACTTTGCCCCACTCAATAAAAGTCATGTGCAATATATAGCATCTTACTGTTTATTTATTGCTGATAACTAAACATTAGTCTTAGTGACTGTAGAACTTGCGGTTTCCGTTTAAATCTAAAAACAATAATGACATTGAGTATAGGTTAAATTATATTTTAGGTAAAATGAGTTTGTATTTTGTGGGTAGGTATTTCGTAATCCGCAAGTTCTAAAGAAAAACAATTTACTATAGAAAGGTTCTATATTCATTACAATTATTTTCATTAATTTACTTTTCTGTACATGGGTGGGGCAGGATCTGGCATTGACATTTCTTCGCATAGGGGGTAAGCAGTTGATGTCGCTGTCTGTACCAGTACTATACATTACTTAGGTGCATTGACTTAAGCTATATTTTTGTAATGTTTGAAATCAATTACCATTGTAAGCATCTGTACTTCTACTTCTTTAATTACTTATTTTAAAAGAGAATGAAAACTGTAGCTAGTTTTGTCAACAATGTCGATTTTGCGTTACTGTTCAAAAACTAACCAAAAAATATATATCATACACACACATACCTACCTGACCTACCTATGATGAACAAATAAAATATTTGTATTTGTTTTTCATAGTTTACTAAACGTTTGCCTCACGGCTGCGCCCAAATTAGCTTAATTTCAGCATTAAGCCAGATTGTGTCTGTTACTTGTTATTACAGCCCTTTCAAAATGGGGTAGCACAAAATATTCCCATCGACCAGACTGTTTTCTGTAATATTGACATTTTATTATGGTTGCATCAGGAGCGGACCGTGAGTTTGTACCTGTGCTAATACTACTTTGCCCTACTTAATCAAACAACTAATTGCTATTTTGACAAAAAAAATGTTTTCGATAACGATGTTTACAATAGTTTTTTTTTTTCATATTCATAATAATATCCATTGTCTTCAATAGGGGCTGAGGGCCCTATGTATTCACGGGGCCCTAGGCTGTAGCCCAAAAAGCCCTTTTATGATCCGCTCCTGGGTAACACATAGTCACAAAAATAACTGAGCTAAGATAGCTTACCTTGAGGGCACGTTTTTGCTCTTTTGACATGACAGTCAAAGAGTTAAAAAGAACATTGCCCCACTAGAGATTTCTCCTCTTCTATGTCGTGCCTCCGTTTACAAACATAATATTAACTCGGAACCCGGAACAACTACCACCTGTAAGCCATTATACATGTAAAAAAAATTACGAGTGTGCTTACCACACGACTGAAGTAAAACTTCTTTAGCTCCATCTATATGTGTGTATCCGTTTGCAACTGGCTATGAGAGAAAGAGAGAAAGTAAATGTGTGCTCGCACCTCTCTCTCTTGCCCCTACAGTAATATACAAAAAGTAACTCTCTGTCTTTCTACCTTCACTAACTTATATCTCCCTCTCAACTTCCGTTCGCCTCGCCCGATCACACTTTTCCTAACGCTCTCGTCACGCATTCAAGTAAGCTTACTCCCCAAGTCAAGCGTGCGTAAAGAAGTTTTACTTCAAAATGATAACCGGCTCATAATGGTCAGCAGTGGTCAGTGAAGACAGGTCACAGTCAGCATCCTTATCTACTCTGCCTTTTTGCACTATATCTAACTCCAAAAATGTCCAACAGCTACCGAAATCCGCTGCCAAGAGATGTCTAAGGGTGGTCTGGCGTACGAGGTTATCCTCGCAGAGCCCGTGGGAGTGCCGGTGCCGCGTCGCGCCGACTCCCCAGAGAAGACTCCTTCCGTTGAGGAGATCCAGGAAAAACTAAAGGCGGCTGAGGAAAGGAGACGTGTAAGTAGAATGGACCTAGAATCAATTTTTTTTTCTCATTTGACGTTCAAAAGTGCCTTATTGGTCTAATTGAAATAAATGATTTGACTTTGACTTTTAGAGGGAAAATATACATTTATTTATTTGCTTTAAACAAACAATCCTTACAGTCATGTCCGTAAGGAGGAACAACAACATTAATAAGAGGGATAATAAATAACATTCATATTCAATTGGGAAAATTTGACAGTTTGGTATGACTTGGTGTGCTGGCGTCTGTATAATTCCCGACTTACGTTGAGTTGCACGAAACCAACATTAGTTTAACGAAGACTTTAAATACATACCATCCCTTACATATTGTATCAAAAAGAAAGTGACAGCATCCATTAATGCTTTAGGCATTCTCTACTAGTCAACCAAGGGTGGTGATGAGATAAAATGGCAGGAGCACAACAAAAATCAACCCAATTAACTATTGACCATCAATATTTAACTGAACACGGCCTATTTGTGGTCCGTTGTTCTCCTCCAAGTATCCACAACACTCATCATACAACAGCTTTCTTTTACCCCATGCCATAACAAAACCCTCAACCACCCACAGAGTCTGGAAGCGAGCAAGATGGCTGCCATCGCGACAAAAATGCAAAAGATCGAAGAAGCTTCCCGCATCCGTAGCGAACAGACCAACAATTTCATCGTGAACACCAAGGAGGCTCTCGATGCTAAGATGGAGACGCATGAGGAGAAGCGCGAGGCGTATATCAACGAGCTGCGCGCGCGCCTTAAGGATCACCTCGAGGGCGTGGAGAAGACCAGGTAACAAAACAGGATTGGAGATAACGCCTATTTTTCCCACCACCACCATGTCAACCTTAAGACGCCTACTGCTGAGGATAGGTCGCTCCCAAAGGGGGGTTCAGCCATAATCGCCATGCTTGACCGTGCATGTTGATCGCAGTAGGTGTTATGGTACTCAGAAGGACGCTGCTGCCCATCCTCTGGTCAATATATCCCTCTGTCGCCTTCTACAACACCCACGCGTAGAAATGGGTTGGTGCTATTCGCGGCCGGCACCACACGGCATTCCTCCCTACTAAGCGCAAAAGCGGTATCTAAAAAAAAATCGTAAAGTTGATTTCTATGCCATTCGATCTTCTATCTTGTTCAGGTAGTGCTAAAAGGCTTAGTTCATGATTATATGCGTATTTTTTAATGATATCCTATGGCATAAAAATCAACTTTACGGGTTTTTTTGTTGAAATACCGCTTTTGCGATTTGTATGGCAATATTGTAGAACATGAAGGATTTAAAGTCAGATATGATTACTGACACATGAGACCGGTCGGGCCGGGGGGGGCGGGCGGGATTAGGTCTCTATATTATAGACTTCATGCAAAAAGGTACAAAGGCGGACTTACACCATAAGCATTCTCTAGTTTTCTTCTTAGGATTTCGAAGACAAACTAACAACTATAATAAATATTGCTGTCGTCCAGAACTTGGCCACTTTGACTAAGTTATCGGTAGCAGCCATTAAACAAATGCATCTATGTATAAATCATAGTCAAAAAGTTAACAAAAGTACAAAAATAGATAGACATTATATTTAATTATGTATTTAAGCTGGTGTCTCTAGGATGGCAATTCTGGTTTTGGAGATATTTATAGGTGAATGCGATGTCCAATAGTATCAGCTCTTCAGGAGAATTTGCTCATTGCTTGCTTATTTGACACCCAATAAATAGCATGCGAAGAATCTCCGGAAGGGATTCGGTTAAGTTTGCGGGGATCCGCTGGATGCGAATCGCACGGGACCGGTCAATGTGGCGACACTTGGGGGAGGCCTATAATAATAATTTATTTATTTCAGGCTGCATAGGCCTTAACCTAAACATACATATTTAGTTTTTTAAAGCGAAGACAAATCTTTCATATTGTTTTACGAAAATAGACGTCAGAGTTAACTTTCAGGACGAATACAACCATTACAATATGCCAAAATATTTTGTTTTATGCGTTTTTCCAACAGTATATACAGTCATAAAGACAGCTACAGAGCCAAAATTACAAAAATATTACTATTATGTATTAAAAAACAATGTTGAAAAAGTAGAAAATCGAAATCGACGGAAAACCACGTCCTGCGGCCAAAAGTCTTCTTCCATGACGAAGGGCACGAAACAATTCGGTACTCGCACCACGAACGCCTTGAAGTTGACGTTGGGGCGCGACTCCAGTAACTGCACCCTCGGCGTGTGTGTCCAGCAGTGGACGTCTTTCGGCTGAAATGATGATGATGATGAAGTAGCCTAAAAACTTTTATCTTGTAACCACCAGTAATATTAAGTTTCCTTATCCTGCAGGTTGACCCTGGAACAGCAGACGATGGAAGTGTACAAGGCTATCGAGGAGAAGATGAACACGGCCGCTGACAAGCGCGATGAGAACATTAAGAAGATGCTCGAACGCCTGCGCGAGCATGTGAGTAGTTGCACATTTTTGTTCTACATAGTATAGTAGGTATGTATAAAACAAAATCTGTTTCCGTCGTCTGTCCCTCGGTACACTTAAGTTTAGGATTTAAATGCGTTTCGTCAATGAATAGGGTGATTCAATAGAAAGGTTTATACGTGTAGTTTGAAATTGTTTTGTGTTAATTTGTTGAAATAATGACTGATGATCGGAAAAAATCAAACGGCTGAAATCTTTTATCGAAAATGCTGTCTTATTCTATTACTGACTTACGCCACATCAGTATCTACATTAAGGCTAAGCGCGTACTACGAATTTTAATCGTTGCGAATAATAATCGCTAATCTGTGAACAATACCAATATTCTAGAGTTCGCGCAATGCGAGAATAATACGTTTGCGATTTTTCCTTTTTGTCAATCGATTTCATTTCGCATTTTAAAAATCGCAACGAAATTATTACGTAGTGCGCGCTTAGCCTAAGCCCATGTGTGATGTGAAGCCGGGACGGCTCGCTAGTCTGGAATAAAAAGACCTTTAGACTGCTGAAAAAGTTGACGTAGAAGTGAGCATAGAGATCATGATATACATTAAAAACAAACTAGTATTTTAAACGTTATTTTTTAATTCTGTCAACAAATACCATTTTATTATTGGACCTTCGGAGCCAATGTACCCTGCCCTAAGTGGTAAACCCTGCGCTAGATATTATTACGAATATTTTGACAGCCCAGGGCCAAAGTCCAAATCAAATCATTTATTTCAATTAGACCAATATAAGGCACTTTTGAACGTCATATTATAAAATTTGAATCTAGTTTCCCATTGCAAATGGTAGTTTCGTATGGAGAAGAATGGGCAAGAAACTCATTAAATACTCTTTTAAAAAATAATGTTTACAATATTTGCATTTACAAGAATGATATTATGTTACGTGAATACGATGTGCCTGGATATAAAAACCGACTAGCCTTTTTTATTTGTACCTCATACCTAAAAAAGGACCCAGCCGGCACCGGCATCAATGCTAGCTGGATTGATGTTTAAAGAGCACGAATACATTATTAAGAGCGCCCATCCCGTCATATATCTCATACAAACGCTCGTACGCGATTACGGCGTTATAACAAATTATTTTCCAAACATTTTTGACACACAGGTATCTTGTGGTTTAAATCTAGGTTTGTATGAAGCCAAAAATAAACTTTTTTCAGAAACAAATTCAGTAAACACGTCCGAAAATCAGCTTTTTGCCACAATTTTATCTGAACTTTGGCCGTTCATAATCATAATGCACTGATTCATTAAAAAAGTTAAAAAACAGCTTCATAGAAACCTTGCACATGTAATGTAGATTCTAAATTATAAACATTTTTACCAAAAACTTCTAAGGCTTTTTCAAAAACACGTATGTCCTGGAACAAGTTTTGTGAAATTTCCGCGCGCCAATTTTCCTGTGATGTTACCGCGTTCTCACTCACTCGTTTGTTTTTGAGCTTTGCGGTTGGTTGAAACAAAACATTTTTCAATCACACTCTTGTTGAAGTTCGTTAGATGGGGATGGGCGCTCTTAACGGCATATTTCTCTATCTATCATATTTCTTTTTACCAAGAATAAACCTGATCCTCTCAATTTGTCCAGGAGGAACAAGTCAAGAAGGTACGCGCGGGCAACCACGAACGCTTCCAACAGCTGGAGAGCGCCATTCAAGACAAACTGCAGCAAGCGGCCGACCGGCGCCTGCTCATCGAAGCCGAGCAGAAGGAGAAGCTGCGCAACCATGTGAGTAGCGGCACTAGAGGCTGTATGTGCCATGGGGTTAGAGCCAGTCGGCTCTTAGCGGTGTCGAACGATGTAATGACTAATGACGCTTTAATTCGGCCACAGTGTAGGTAACTAATTCATTCTTAAGGCGCGTCCCTGTGCGAAACGCAGCGCTAGCCGCTAATTTTTTGTGCAATTTTTTGGACCTATATGTACTCTGGATAAAAGATCCTGGAAGGACTTGGGGGAGGCCTTTGCCCAGCAGTGGGACAGCGCAGGCTAAATAAAAAAATATATATACTCTATATTCAAAAGAAATATCAACAAAAAAAAATACATTTAATTTCTAGGTAGTCTTGACTCCAAAATGGTTGATCTTGTTGTTTTTTTTACTAAGTAGGTATAATGTTTAATTAATGTCCTCACAACGAAACCACAGAAATGAGAAAACATGCATCTCCTCGTCAAGTAACCATTATTTCAATTTTTTTATTATTTTCTCTAAACATCTTTTTTTTTGTACAAATCCTACCATGATTCTTTGAGGACGTAAAAACGTAAGAATATTTGAATTTCGCGGGCTACCCTGGTGCTTTCACCTCAATTTTTACCGAAATTTCTTGTAAAGTTCTCGTCAGTTTTAAAAGAAGTCTACACTGTGGTAAGAATATAAGCTCCTTTTGTTACTCTGTTAAACCCGACTGGCAATAGAGTCCATGGTAAGCCTCGAATTTGTGTACCTCGTTGTGGCGTTAGGTCTTAGGTGTTCTGTTTGTATGCCGGCTGCGGCGGTTCGAACTGGTTTCAAGCGGATCGTGAGGTAAACAAAATTCCTGGGGGCCTTTCGCTGGGGGGCTTCCAAATTTTTTTCTTTCCGGCAATACTAAACAAAAATAAGGTGTGCAAATGTTCCGCTAAATTAGTAATTCGCAGCTTTTAAAGTTATTTGGGTTCAAATCGGCTTACACGCAAAATTTTAGAACAAAAACCAAATCAAACCGTCTCAGCCATTTCATTAAATATCATTTATTTTTTTGGTCTTCCATCCTTCATGTATGGTATGGTATGCATGTATTATGCATGATTGTTTTTATGTTTTTTTCTTTTTTTTGACGCGTATACGCAGAGTCTTAAGCTAGCCGGGGCGCGTTCGGCCGCTACCGCAAAGGTCGAAGAGATTACTAAAGACATAGAGAACAAACTGACCACCGCTGAGATCAACAGAGAGAAGGAGATACAGAAAAAGCTGGATTTCGTCAAAAAGGAGGTTTGTTGTCGTGTTTGATTTGCATGAAGGATGCTACACTCCAAGTCGTGATACAATCGTGTAAATTTATTGAATGAATATAGCTGCGATTCCGGAAATCGTCTTAACTTCATAATTGGTATCTAAGCGAAAATTTCAAAATGACGACGTCTGTCATGCTTGCACGGGACACCGACCCGTTTCGGACTACTGGCCTTCAAAACCTCGATTTCACGCCATTTTATTATGAAACCTACATAAAACTGTTACTGCTATTAGTTTTGTAATCTGTATAATATTTTCAATTCGTTTTTGTGTAATTTGGCTAAAAAAAACCAAGAAATTCCAAAGGAAAATGAGTTTTCATATTTTTTTTAAATTAAACATCTTAGAAATAAGTCTTAAATTAACACAGTTTTTAGTATCATCTCAGCCTTATTATGGCCACAGATGGACACAGCCCCATCCCTAATGACCAAATTCTCAAACGCTACTCAATGTAAAGAGGCCGTTAAGTCTCGTGATGTCTCTATCACTGTATGTCAAAATGACTGACAGTACGAGACTTAACGACATCTTAAAACTGAGTATGAGTATTTGGCCTTTAAGAGTCCGCATTCAGTAGATTCCGACGACCTCCACCAGGTCGTTGGTCTTCCACTGACAAGGTGGAAGTTTCGCTTGCATGACTTGCTGGTTCTTTGTGACTGTCATAGTAAATCAAGGCCCAGCGTATAGCGTCCTTCAACTTATTGCTTTTCATCATTAAACTAGCGACCCGCCCCGGCTTCGCACGGGTGCAATGCTGATACTAAATTAAATACACTACAGAAAAACTATGAACGTTGTATATAAAAACATAGCGGCCCGCTCCGACTTTGCACGGGCATAAAATATCTCCCCGCACTGCCCCGTCCGACCGGTACCGCCCGCCGCAAACGCAAATTTTAAATTTGTAATATCTCCGAAAATATTTGTTTAATATACATGCTGTAAGGAACCATATTGATCTATATTAATTGCACACTGTATTTAAGGTACTTAATTCGATAAGGATTAATGCCGTATTGCTTAAAATAGCTTCGTAAATAAGTTATTTTTTCACGTAAAAAGTAAACAATAAAAATTGTTAATGTGGGTTATCCCTAAAAGATAAACATATACCATCGCGGACTTTTTTGTAGACCTTTTTATGGTGTACAATACTGTAATACATTAATTTGATCTAACTCGTAGGGTTTAGGCAGCGTTTTTGCTAAATTGCTAAATAAGCCCAAAAAAATAGGTTAATTTACGACATCACGTTAGAAACCTCTAAAATTAGCAATGTTGCCTTAGTATATGATGCATGTATTATACATATAAACCTTCCTCTTGAATCACTCTATCTATTGGCAAAAACCGCATCAAAATCCTTTGCGTAGTTTTAAAGATTTAAGCGCACATAGGGATATAGGGACAGAAAAGGCGACTTTGTTTTATACTATGTAATGATGACGCGTCCATTCAGAAGCTCAATAATTCAACATGACTGCTTTCAAATTCTACAATGGGCTGCCGAGTAGAAAGGGTCTAATATGATTCAAATTTTGATGTGTAGATGTTCAATTTGTGTTGTTACTTTATTCGAAATTATTTTTTTATCTGTGATCCGTAATCTACATTTTACCAAAAAGCTATGGAGGGTAAAGAGCACTATCTCATATGTTAAAAAGTGTCCGGATTTATGCAGCAAGTAACAGTTCGAAAACTCGCCAAAACGGCGTTAGCTGCGTAGGCACAGGGTATGGTATGAATGTAGCCATTGATCCGTGAATGTAGCAGTCTGTTGTTGACGGATTGGGCACAGGGTATGGTATGAATGTAGCCATAGATCCGTGAATGTAGCAGTCTGTTGTTGACGGATTGAAGTATTATTATATTACTTATTCAGACAGTTACAGTCCACATTCAGTCAAAATCAAATCAAATCAAAAATATTTATTTGCTCGAAAATGGTACATAAGGTGTTACATTAATTTTATTTCAGCATATCCTGCCATAAAATGGCGTGCAAATGTTTTAGCAATTAGCAATGTCAATTAATCTAACTTACTTACAAAGAACAGATTCTATTGACTTGTCTTCTAAATAG
The DNA here is from genome assembly GCA_947361185.1 of Charanyca ferruginea. Classification (NCBI taxonomy): domain Eukaryota; kingdom Metazoa; phylum Arthropoda; class Insecta; order Lepidoptera; family Noctuidae; genus Charanyca; species Charanyca ferruginea. The sequence goes on from OX376057.1 coordinate 34,823,146, forward strand.
TCCTTAATGGTATAATAACTTTTAAATAGTGTTAGTAGTCTTAAGACCTATGTTAGTACCTACATCAATTAATTAACATTAACATGTCCTTAGTTTGGGGTCAGATGGCCGTGTGTGAAATGTTATTATTATTTGTTTAATTGTGTGTTTATTTTATGCCGAGTCAGAAAATTTTTACCCGGTCGTGATTGTACCACCACCTTTATGTGGCATATTTTAAATGACACTCATACACAGAGATCGTGCCCCTTGCCTCTACCCTCCATACAAAAGCTGATAAGTCTTGTCTTCTAACTTTTGATTCTACATTTTATGAAGCTACGATGTATTCTTATGTGTGTATGTATCCACAGGAGCGACGCGCAGAGCTGGTGCGACAGAACAAGAGCGCGCGCGTGGAGAGCGCAGGCGCCGCCACGTCCGGCTAGACGCACCGCACCGCGCACGCCACGCACACGCCACGCCCACATGACTACATGACCACATGACGAGCCAAAAGACTCATACCCACAACTCACTAAAAAAACAACATGTCAATGTCTAATATCAACGCCGTCAATGACAGATCGTTAGTGTTGCCATGTGTTTACATACTTTTTAGAGTTGTTGGAAATCGCACGACGTTTAGACGGTCGCTTAGCGAGCGTTTGTGCGCTCTATTCGCATTTATGTAGTGTACATCTGTTATTGTTCAGTTACAAACGTTTTGGAAGGTTTGTGTTGACGGAAAACTAGTGACGTTTAATTTCTAACTTTACTGGTTTTTCGTCACACAATAGATGATTGAAGACTTCGTAAATTGCTTTACATTTCCAAAAGACAAGTTGGCTTCGTGGGAACACCCTATTCGTATTTGTGATTGCAGCGCTAACAAGTCTTTTGCTGACAATGTTCGTAATTCATGATGATAGATTTAAGGTCTTTTGGCTGGTCCAGTAGCAAACTTTGTACTTCGGTGTAAAACGTGGAAGCGCCATTTAGAAGGCCGATACTGCGTCGGTGTTGTAACATGTAAAAATATTGTGATAAAAATTATAAAAAAATATATTTCTCTAATATTGCACACAGTACAACATCCTCACAATATTTGTGTTACACCCCCTGACGCGCTTACCTTGTGACACCAATATGTCCCTCGTGATCATGCTTACGACATCTTTGATTCTAAATTGTAATTAAGTTATGGATTGTTTTCACTAATATTGTGGCATCATTGCTATACACTTTAAATAACAATAATTATGGCCTATTTCAAAATGATGTACTTAATTGCATATATCTTTAGACATGATCCTAATAAGAGCCAATTTTTAGTATTCCAATCGGACATTAGATCTTTTACTCCATTGATTTCACAGCTTCTGTTTTGGTATACTATAACTTGGACAGCAAGCAGGGTTCTGTACCAAAAATGCCGCAAATTTGCCTATTATGTATTTTTGAATGATTAAATTTTAATTTTCTAAACTGCCCGATGTTGAAGAGGCTAGCTTTTTAAGTTTAGTACGGAACCCTCGGCAAATTAAACGAATGATGAGATTTGTAAGCAAGCTGGCGGGACAGAGTTCGATGGTGAAACGATAAGCATCCCTAATCGTTAGTTGTAGACTTATATCATTATTTTTAATGTTTATCATACGCAACAGTATTTTTAGGGAGTTATAATCTAAATTTAAGTTTTATCATGTTTATTTTTCTTATTTGTATCGCCGTAACGCTATTAACTGCCCATTAATAATAATAATGATTATGACTAAGTATATATTTTGAATTGTGTTGTCGATGAATTGATTTAGGAAGACTGTCGTGTCGCGGGTTGTTTGTGGCTGCGTTTGTTTCGTCATGTCGGTGGCTGCTTGTGCTCGGTGATGCGGACGCGGACTGGATGTCCGGACCTGCCGCGTCCGGGATTCGGAGACTGACCAGTCCGCGCGACGCCACAACATCTAGTCTACAACTTTAAATTTAAGACGTATATCACTTCCTTTTATGATCTCAATCGGTACAATAACCCTATAATAGACGGATCGTTAGTACATTAGTTAACCATCGGAAGTGCCTCAGTATATTCGGTAATTGGCTCTCGGATGATATCAATAAAGTGTAACGTATAAAACTGCCTTCATAGCGTTTTATATTTTTTTAATTGTAGATGGCGAGGGCGCCAGGCCGCGGACGTAATGGTGTGTTGGACACAAACCGCTTCTGTGATGTTTTTGCTCTAGTGATATTATGTATCGTATCGTTCGGTTAGGCACAAAATTATATCGATACGGACGCTCCGAACTCGCGCGTTAGCTCAGTACGGTGGACAGATACTACGCGGGTTTGTAGCTCGACTGTTTAGTGGAAGTATTCCTGTATTTTATAGTATATTTTTTGCCATTCATTTAGCGTCGGGTCTGTTTTAACGTCAATATATGATAATAATTGTATATAATATTAAGAGATGATGTATCGTTGCTTGGCGCGAGGAGCGCGGCGGCGGCGGGGCGAGTTGCTTGCCTGCTTCTACTCTATGTTACTAACGCTGATATGAGTAAGGGAATAGTTGTAAGTTACTAGCTTGTTTCTCGGTAAAGAAGTGAAAACCTCTGACCAATTTGCCTTGGGTATTGTGTAGCCTTTTAGATTCTCACGATCGAGACGAATCATGTATGCGATGCAACGTATAATAGCTTTCAGATAATTATATTTTTGTTTTTCGTAATTTTTGCGTAATGTTAGTCACTCTCCTATCTCTTATTATGGTGTTATTATCGTTAATTTTTATATTTTATGTGATTAATTATATTAATGTGCTTCAGTTTGTGAGGTATATGAAAATTGCTGTTTGAAGTGCAGGCAACTTTTGTAGTTTCATTGTCGTATTAAATAAAGTCATAAATACTAATAAATAAGTCTTTGTTATTACTACTGAACCTCCTACTCCTTTAAAAGTCCATGATGTAAGAAAGATGTCCACGTTATAGTACAACTAGCTGCACGCCCTGGCTTCGCACGGGCGGTGATGAAAAAAAATGAGACACCTACCTACCCGTCCGGCCACCCTTATTACCTAGGGGTATAAAAAAAACTTTTTGCAAAAAACAGAACCGCCTTCAAAAGCTAAAAAGTGATACATGACTTTTGCACAGACAGAACACACATGGCCCTAGTTTCGGAAGTCTGTGGCTTTGTTCCTGTTTGTTATTTTGTATTGCCACCGACTTCCAGAACACATGACTTATCACTTTTTTAGCTTTTGAAGGTGGTTCTCTTTTTTGCAAAAAGTTTTTATTTTCCACTTAGTGCCTCCTTATCACCTAAATCCATTAAGGAACTGCAACAGTTAAAACAGAGATTGAAAGATGGAAGAAACGAAAGCTTCTTCTCGGTTTTTAACAGACTTCTTGCTTTTTCAAAAAGCGCTGATAAAATTTCGGTTTGTTGTATACTAAAACCTTTTCCAGAATGTAACAATTACTTTTCTGAAAACCGCATCAAAATCGGTTCAGCCAAACGGGAGATAATCGCGGACAAACATACTGGTCGAACTGAGAACCTCCTTTTTTTTTAAGTCTGTTAAAAATAGCCTGGTGACCTACCAAATATATACAAAAAATCAGTCGAGCCGTTTAGGAGGAGTTCGATAACAAACTGACATGAGATTTTTATATATTGCTACTGAACGTGGGAATCTAACCCAGATCCCCGGATCTCTGGGTTAGATTCCCAGTGTGTTATTGGTTATTGAGTTGATAAGATTGTTTTTGTCCAATATGTCCGTCATCGCTGATGCAGACGAAGTTTTGAATCAAACGGTACAGTTCAAAGAAAAGAAGACCTTACGTCTTATAGTACCTATTCACCATTCCGTTTCACAAATAAGTTGGTATCTCTGTAGCCAGGGGTTTAAGCTTAGTCTGAATTAAATTTCAGCACAATCGGTTCTGTAATTTAGCCGTGGAAGTGTCACAAACTGATAAACTTACTTTCGCATTTGAATATTAGTATAGATTTGGGGCTTAATTGATGATTAGGTTGTGTTAAACTGGTGATCATTGTTGTGTGTGAGTGCCGTAGGTGAATTGCTGTGCGCAAAGCAGGCGTAAAGCTTCGAATATAAAGTTATACCTTACTAAATTTGGCAACATTATAAGCTAAGAGTCAAGTCATCATCATCATCATTTATCAAATTTTGGACGCCCACAGCTGGGCATATGTCTCCCCCAAAGCGGGGTCCAGCCAGCTGTCACCGGCATGCTTGGTCGATGCATGTTGGGGAAAGATGTAGGCCAATGTTGGCGATCGCAGTAGGCCAAAAGTACCTGAAAGAAAGAATCATGGCGAGATTTATACATTCATTTGTATGAAAAATATAATTTAGAGGGTTTAAAATATTATCCAATGTGAAGAATACATTACCAGGAGTAAGTAGATTGATATACTTACCATATTTTTAAACGCCCACATAATTAAAATATTACGAAATTAAAATAGGTAACACTTTTTCGTTTCATTTCGATGCCCATTTTGCGTCAATAAAAAAAAGTGACAAGCGATCTATCAAATTGGCAGACAAGTGATGTGACGAATGTGTGGAATAAAAAAACCATTATTTATGACATTATTTCCCATAAAACGATGCGATTTCAGTGTAAGACCTGCAAAACGGCGATTGTCAGTGTCACTGTACTGTCAGTCACCGTTTCGTTCTGATATAATGAGCTTTTCGTTAAACTATTCACTTTTTTTGCGGGGTTTTAAAAATATTGTAAATGCCGGAAGATACTCTTTAGGTACCCAAGAGTATAAGAATTAGAATTTCAACTCCTCTAAACATCTTAATTTTTTTGTACAAATCCTGCCATGATTCTTTCATCAAATCCATAGCTCGTAGCACCATAGACGATGAATCGACGACGACATCGAAGTACAATAAAATTAAAATCGAAAATGTCAAAATAAAAATGGCTACGCATCGTGTATTCATTCCGCACATTTGTTAATTTCAAGATTTCACAAATATACATCTGTAACGGTTAGCATTTTTTCGATTTAATTGTATATATTAAACATTTTAGTTTGTTAGTTTTGTGTTTCAAGTAGTGTATTCATACAAAATGGACTCAAACAGTGATGGTAAACGCAAGAAAGACAGAAACAGTGATGATGAAGATAGACGTAAGGATAAAAAGTCTAAAAGGGCACGTTCACGGTCCAGATCACCAGAGGAAAACCGCGAGAGAGACTCCAGAAGAAAACGTAGACACTCCAAGTCACGGTCACCCGACGGGGCCGTCAAACAAGAGAAAAGATCTGACGCACCAAAGGAACCCGAAGTAAAAAAAGAACCACCACTGCGTCGTGCCAAGGAACCAGACATGTTGAACACTAGAACAGGAGGTGCCTACATTCCTCCTGCACGTCTCAGAATGATGCAGGCTCAAATTACAGATAAATCTTCAATGGCATACCAAAGACTGGCTTGGGAAGCTTTGAAGAAGTCAATTCACGGCCACATCAACAAAATCAACGTTGGCAATATTGGCATCATTATCAAGGAATTGTTGAAAGAGAACATAGTTCGTGGTAGGGGTTTGTTGTGTCGGTCTGTAATACAGGCACAGGCTGCTTCACCTACATTTACTAATGTTTATGCTGCCTTGGTAGCCGCCGTCAATTCTCGATTTCCGAACATTGGTGAGTTGCTTCTAAAGAGGTTGATGATCCAATTCAAACGAGGATTCAAACGTAATGATAAACCTATTTGTATATCATCTGCATCATTCATAGCTCATTTGGTAAATCAGAGAGTGGCACATGAGATTCTAGCATTAGAACTGCTAACATTACTTGTTGAGACACCTACTGATGATTCGGTTGAAGTAGCTATTGCTTTCTTGAAGGAATGTGGTCAGAAACTGACTGAAGTATCCTCGAAAGGTGTAAATGCAATATTTGAAATGTTGAGAAACATTCTACACGAAGGACAGTTGGACAAAAGGGTGCAATATATGATTGAAGTCATGTTCCAAGTGTGGAAAGATGGTTTTAAAGATCATCCGGCTTTGATTGAGGAGTTAGAACTGGTGCCTGAGGAAGAACAGTTCACCCATCTCATGATGCTGGATGAAGCTACAGATCCACAGGATATCCTAAGTAAGTTGTCTTTAGACTTTTATTTTAGAATTAGAGAAAAACATTTATTTAGGAAAAGAAGCAAACAAGAATTGTACTTTACAAAAGATTTCTAAGTAATTATTAAAAGTATGAACTATCATTTTGCTTACTATTGTTTTGAAAAATTGTAATGTAATGTATGCCTAAATAATTTCATAATATCCTTATTTTGTAGATGTATTCAAATTCGATGATAAATACGAGGAAAATGAACAAAAATACAAAACATTGAGCAAAGAGATCCTCGGCTCAGATGCTGAGTCCGGTGACGAGGATGGTTCTGGAGAAAGTGGCAGTGATGAATCTGGAGAAGATGACGAAGAAGAAGCCCAAAAAGAAGTTACCATCATTGACAACACAGAGACAAACCTAGTAGCTCTGCGTAGAACAATATACTTAACTATTAATTCCAGTTTGGACTTTGAGGAGTGTGCTCATAAACTAATGAAGATGCAACTAAAACCTGGACAAGAAGTAGAACTCTGTCACATGTTCTTGGATTGTTGTGCTGAGCAACGGACGTATGAGAAGTTTTACGGGCTATTGGCACAAAGGTTTTGTAACATTAACCGAATATATATCGGTCCTTTCGAGGAAATATTCAAAGATTCTTATGGCACTGCTCATAGATTAGATACCAACAGACTAAGGAATGTAAGCAAGTTCTTTGCTCATTTATTGTTTACGGATTCAATCAGTTGGGAAGTCCTGGAGTGTGTTAAGTTGAATGAAGAGGATACGACAAGTTCCAGTCGTATTTACATCAAGATTTTGTTCCAAGAGCTGGCAGAATACATGGGGCTGAAGAAACTAAACGATCGCTTGAAGGACCCGTGAGTTAATATTGTACTTTTTTTTTTTTACCTTTTCTGTCCCAGTCCTGGGCCACAGTGTCCATACATGCCTGCCATCTTTCTTGAACCTGGGTTTCATCTCTCCAGTTTTGGAGAAATCCGTCCTGTTTGTCCTGTCATTTACTTCGTAGCCTGCTGTGATCTTGTCTTACTGTCTCAGGGCACTAGTTCTGTGCCATCTTAGCCCACAGTTTGTCTGGCAGGCTGCACACATGTCCTGGCCAGACCCATTGAAGCTGGGCAGCCTTACATCTCTGTTTTAAAGCACAATCTAGTGTTTCAAACTCAATCTGTTAATTTAACACCTCTTATAGTGCACTCCATTGCTTGTTGGCAAACTATGACGTCTTTATCAGAGTTCATTCATCCTAGCCCAAAAATGTGTTTCTTACTATTAAAATCCCAATGTTATCAGTATGTAGCGGCTTGTAAGTATTTAAAAGTCACATAGGTCTGATACTTCCTTCATACTTAACTACAGGCTTAGGACAGTCATCTTCTTCATATCGCTAGCACAACTGTAAAAGCGATACGAAGAAGAATCCACGGCGTCGTCGGTGGCTTTTAATGCGTATAGAGGTATTTTAAAGTGATCGACTCAATATATCTGACATATTGAGTGGATCACTTTTGTAAGATGACTAAGATGCCATGGGGTAGGTACCAGTGTACCACCGATTCAGATATTAAGCGCCCATTTTAATGAACTTCATTTCTTCTGTTTCAGGACCCTCCAGAGCGCGTTCTCGGGTATCTTCCCGCGCGACAACCCTAAGAACACGAGGTTTTCCATCAACTTCTTTACTTCTATCGGTCTTGGCGGTCTGACGGACGAGCTGAGAGAACATTTGAAGCAAATGCCCAAGGTATGTTCATCTGTGTTATTCTAGCATGTGGTTGTATCCATGAAGCTAAACATTACAATAATATTCGGATAATCAGATAAAAATAACAAATAAATATTTTAATGATGTCACAGTCATGTCAACATTAGTCCATTAAGGGGCTATATCCGCTAATTGGTGGGAAGGTAGCTTAAAACCAGGAGACGGACATAGGATACTTTTTTTTTTTTTTTTTTTTTTTTAGGTTTAGGGTAGGTGTAGGGTAGATGTAGGGTAGGTGTAGGTTAGGTGTAGGGTAGGTGCAGGGTAGGTAAATAGGCAGGTAAGTAGGTAGATAGCGACAGGACAACGTCTGTCGGGTCAGCTAGTTAAACTATATAATATGAATATAATTAAAAATATTCACTTACTAAGTGATTAAGAGAATGTTCTAGTTTAACATATATATTTTTTTAAATCATTTACACTGCACATTTTGTCGTGATTGTCAGTTTAAAATCTGTAAAAGTCGTTAAATAGCCCCTTAAGCTGTACGTAAAATTTGATTTTGATACTACTACTACTAGTCCAGGATTTATAAATTGAGCCAATTACAAAATTCTTGTCATATTTTTCGAATTAGCGACCCGTCCCGGCTTCAAATGGGTGAGGATATATTATTGTGGATGATGATTAAATGTGTGTAAATAATAATGTGGTTATAATTATCGTCCTATTTCAATAAATTGACAGAAAATAATATCAAACTATGTATCTATTGATGAAAACCGCAATAAAATCCGAGGGTAGTGTAATATATACAGGGTGTCCGGTAATTAATGGATAATTTTGAAATGGCTTATAGTAGAACTTATAGCCATTCAGAAAAAAATTGGAAAAAATCGTAATTTTTTTTTTGACTATTTATTTATTATTCACATTTATTCATTTTTTTACATATTATAATATATTTTTAAATATCAGTAAAAAAAAATAAAAACATTTAAAAATATAAAAAATAGTAGCCCACCGGTATCGGGAACAGGGTCCAAGCTATCGGTGGTCAGGGCTCCTGAGAGAGGAATCTCCTGACTACACGCGCCGTGTCCAGGAGTACCGCTTTCTGTATCAAGCCCTTGATCCAGCTGCCCAACGAGAGTCTCCTTAGGTGTTGGTCAAGGCTCTTGGAAATGAGTCCATTGGCCGTAACGACTATCGGCACAATGACTGCTGTATTCACATCCCACATGTCGACAACCTCGCGAGCCAAGTCAAGATACTTGATTTGTTTATCTTTCTCGGTTTTCACGAGGTTCTCGTCATGCGGAACCGCTATATCAACAATCATTGTGCGACGCTCTAATCGATCTATCACCACTATGTCAGGTTTATTGGCAACAATAGTCCTGTCAGTGATGATAGATCGATCCCAATACAATGTGATGTTGCCATTTTCGAGAACTGGGTCGGGCACATACCTGTAGTACGGTACTTCCGATTCCACAAGCCTGTATTTTAGAGCAAGTTGCTGGTGTATAATCCTAGCTACAAGGTTGTGTCTATGCAAGTAGTCTCCGTTAGCCAGACGAGAGCACCCAGAGATAATGTGTCGGATTGATTCACCCGGCCGGTGGCATGCCCGACAAATGTCAACCGTGCCGTCCTTCACAATATACCTCCGGTAGTTGTTCGTCATCATAACTTCATCCATAATCGCACAGACAAAACCTTCGGTTTCCCCAAAGAGATCACCGAATCGCAGCCAGGATACGGACGCCAAGAAGTCTACATCAGGCCCATGTAGGGCCCGGTAGAAGCGCCCGTGAAGCTCCTTGCTCTGCCATACCTTGTTGCGGTCATTAGTATCTAGTACTACAGGTTTGCGCCAGTTCTCGTTCGCTAAGGAGAGCGGGGTGAGGCTCTTGTCCACTGAGACCACATCTCGATGCATACCCACGTCGGTTTTAAGGAAGTACTCCCTGAGACTGCATACCTCACGGTTGTGCAGGGACTTAGCATTAAGAAAGCCTCGGCCTCCGCACTTCCGTGGGATATACAGTCTCATTACCGATGACCGTGGGTGATGCATCCGATTTGCGGTCAGCAATGTACGGACCCTCCTATCCAGGGTGTCAAGTTCCGTCTGAGTCCACTTGAGTATGCCGAAAGAGTACATTTATTATTATTATTATTTTTTTAATCTTTTCTAGAAATTTTTTTTTTTCCTATTTTTTTCTGAATGGCCATAAGTTCTACTATAAGCCATTTCAAGGTTATCCATTAATTACCGGACACCCTGTATGTATCTAAACGTACAGAGGGACAGACGGCGGAAAGTGACTTTGTTTACCTACTATGTAAAGAAGACTTTAGTTATGTTTGTTTTGGACACTATGGCCCTTCAGGGAATGGATGAACTTACACTACTTGTTCACCAAAAATCAACGAAATGCTAATGATTATATTGATGTTTCGTTCCAGAATGTGCCAGCACCAATACCAGAGATCAAGTTAAACAGTGACTCCAGTTCAGAATCAAGTTCTGACTCCTCTAGTTCCAGTAGTTCTGATTCCTCGTCCTCCAGCGATAGTAGTGGTTAGTTCAGTATAACATTTATATTATTATTTACAGTGAAACTAAGCAGATTAACTAACAGAAACCTGAAAAAGAATCTTAAATGTTTCAGTTAATTTGAAATAAATATATTGTAGTTATGTAACACTAGTTGTTGTTAATTAACTTGTTCTCCTTTCAGATGCCGAGACTGAAAAGTCTAATAATAAAAAGAAGAAAGAAAAGAAATCCAAGAAAGATAAAAACAAGGAAAAGGTTCCTCAAACACCGACTGAGGAGGCGCCAGAGAAACCCGTTGAAAGATGGGGCCACGATGGCTTCTACGATACCTACGGTAAAGACGCCAGAAGGATGGAAAATAGGTCTGAAGACAGGGATAACTTCGCCAGGCCTCGAGATGTGAGAAGAAATGATGATAGAATGGATCAAAGAAACGGAGACGATAGACGAAGGAGATTTGATGAAAATGAACAGAATAATAGCGATTTTAGACGACGTGATAATGACAGGGGACGTCAGAACGAAGATAGAAACAGAAAAGATGATGACAGAGGTCGAAGAGATGATGACAGGGCAAGACCAAATGATGACAGGTTCCGAAAAGATGACGAGAGACCACGCGATGAAAGCAGAGGTCGCAGAGATGATGAGAGGGGCAACCAAAATGAGGAAAGAGGTCGTAGAAATGATGAGAGACTTCAGAGAGATGACAAAGGCCGTAGGGACGATGACAGGCAACATAGAGATGATGGGAGACCCCGCAAAGATGATGACAGAGGAAACACAACCGAAGGAAGGAATCGAAAGGATGATGATCGACCACAAAGAGATGACGGTAGATATCGTAGAGATGACGACAGAACAAGGCAAAATGAGGACAGAAGCCGCAGAGACGACGAAAGGGAAAGGTCACAACGGGAAGAAATAAGAGGCCGCAGAGATGACGAAAGACAAAGAGATGAAAACAGAGTCCGAAAGGATGATGACAAAGTACGTCAAAATGAAGACAGAGGACACAGAGATAGTGACAGATTACAACGAGATGATGAAAGATCGCGAAGAGATGAAAATAGAGAACGTAGGAGTGATGACAGACCACAAAGAGACGAAAATAGGAACCGCAAAGATGACGACAGAGCACCACAAAGGGATGAAAATAGAGGCCGGAAGGTTGATGACCAAGTTCGCCAAAATGAAGACAGAGGACGTAGAGGTGATAACAGATTACAACGAGATGATGAAAGATTATCAAGAGATGAAAATAGAGAACGTAGGAGCGATGAGAAACCTAAAAGAGACGTAAATAAAAACCGTAAGGATGACGAAAGACCACAAAATGATGAAAACAGAGGTCGTCGGGATGAAGATCCAAAAAAAGAAAATGAAGATAGAGCCCGTAGAGATGAAAGGCCACAGAGAGACGAAATGAGAAGTCGTAGAGATGATAATGATGACGGAAGATACCGCAGGGAGGACGAAAGAGAAACTAGAGTACGTAGGGACGACGATAGAGCACGAAGAGAGGATGACAAAAGCAGGAAAGATGATAGGGAACAAAGAAATGATAATAGAGTTCGTAAAGACCAAAGGGATGAAGAAAGGGGACGGCAAGATGAGGAAAAAAGATATCAGGATAATGATAGACGGAAAGAAAATGATAAAAGTCGTAAGAATGATGATAGGAAACGTAAAGACGATGATAATGATAGAGCTCGTGGAGAAGGTAAAGGTGACGACGACAGATTACGGAAAAATGACGACAGAGGACGTGGAGATGTAGCTGAAGCTTCCAGAAGGAATAAGAAAAACATAGAAGTGAAAAATATGAAGGAAAATGAAGAATCAAAAAGTAGAAAGAAAGATTTGGAAGAAAGAAGCGATCGGGATAACTCGAAAGCTGGTGACAGTCGAAAGAAAGATAAAAATAATGACAGACACAGAGACACTCGTGATGAAGACGATTCTAGATTAAAGAAAAGAGATAATGATAGCCAGAGATATCAAAATGGAGACGAACAAAAAACTGATAAAAGTAGCAAAAACAAAAATGAAACTGAAGATAACAAATCCAAAAAGAAAAATACGAAGGACAGACGAGGAAAGGAAAGTAAAAAGAAGGGTAAAACTAGCAAAAAAGATATAAAGAAAACTAAAGACAGTAGTAGTGAAGACGAGAAACCACGTAGAAAGAATGAAAAGAAACATTTAAAAGACAAAAGGAAAGAAGTAAGCGATTCTGATGATTCGACTTCCTCATCTTCGTCATCATCATCATCTTCTGCTTCTTCAACGGCCACGGATAATGAAGATGGAAAGGTTCCTAGTAGATATTGGGATACGTTAGACATTAAGAGTAGGGAGGAAGCAAAAGACGTGGTAAGTGGAAAAAAGCAAAGGTCCTAGTGTTTTTTAGCCACTTTGAATGGAGGGCATGAACATATCTGATTCTCGACTGTTAAGTCTTGATATTATCGAAGACTGTAGTTTCTGGTGTTTCGAACAAAAATAATACAGGAGCTAGAAATGGCGACACATGGCTTGTCAAGAGGAAAAAAAATGTGACAATTTGTGTCCCAAAACTTGAGTCGACGAGTAAAAATGTGTAAATTTAGTAAACAGGCTTTTCTATTCATGCACTGATGTTAAACATAATACTAAGTAAATAATATAAAATGATTACGTATTTTATTTCACAGCGTTTGTATTCTACGTTACCGACGCCAGCCTTCATTTATAAGGCTCAAAATGCAACCGCGCGATCGAGCGGTCCGGTTGCTACGCCGCGAAATTACAAGCAACGAATTTATCAATAGCGGCCGGACCGCTAGATCGTCGATTCGAACTGTAAACTTTTGAACGCCAGAGCAATAAAAGCACGTGCTTGCTCTTCACGTGCTGCCAATCACCGCAAATACAGTACGGTCAACGTAACTTGGCGCGTCTGAAGTTAGCCGATTAGCTGCGCAGTAGACAATTTCGTTCCTAAAAGTTCCATTGCGCAGCCAAACAGCTAACTTCAGACGCGCCAAGTTACGTTGACCGTACCGTATTGTACCTACAAATCATCATCGGCCTAGCCGTTTCCTTCCAGTCTAACCGGATGCAGCTTATCAGGCAGACTGCCTATCGCACCTCCACAGCCCACTGATACCCTTTGGTAAGACTGGCTGTCAGACTTTCTGGTTTCTGACCACCCATAACGACTGCCAAAGATTTTCAAATGACAGCCGGGACCAACGGTTTTACGTGCTTTCCGAGGCACGGAGGGAACTCTGTATGAAAGGGATGGTCACCCATCCACAGACCGACCGCAGCTAGCGTAGCTTTACCTTTGACTGATCGATCTGTACAGTTTTAACTTAGCCACGAGCTTCTCTAAAATACCTCGCAAATTCCTATACATAAAATAGGCAAATACATAAATAGTGGATATACCTTAAAATACTGCCGACGTACTTTTCAAATGGGACCAAAGAGTACAATAAGGGCGGGTTGCTTCAACTAACCATTACTGACCGGTAATAGTCAAAAATGGCGCTAACTATCGTCAAATTTTTCAAATTACCATAACCGACCAGTCAACGTGAATGTTGACACAGTGGTTATAGAAACATTGTTTTTATGATTTAAACGAATTTATGTCATTTCGTGCAGAAGATAAAAACTAAATAATATTGAAGCATACCTTGCAGCAATATTGATATAGCATTGTATTCGTAATTTGACATTTTAATTTAACTATTTTGACGCTAACAAATTTTAATTTTATTTTATATTTAACCAAATTTTAATTATTATTTTATTTTATTTAAAAATATTATGACATATTTGCACACCTTATGTTATGGTAGAATGTAATTGGGCCACGATAGTCTTATAAGTTCTTCATTTGTACCTACATTCTAGCAAATAAATTAATTTGAATTTGAACGTAATTTTGTGTTGTCAAACAGCTACTTCAAACATCAAAATATTATGGAATCTCTTTTTGAATAACTTTAACTGACGGATTTTTATGTCATGAAACAACCCACGGAATAATAAAAAAATATTATTCCGTGAAACAACCCGCCACAAACGTACGTTAAACATCATCAGTCATAGTAACTTTTTAACCGTCCGTATGCAACGTTAACCGACTGTTTGAAACAACCCGCCCTAGTATGTGAATGGGACCACAAATACTAAGCCAAATTTTGGCTTAGTATTATAATCTATTATAATATAACCTGTCTCCTAGCAACCAAAGCAAAAATGTGTCAGGTGGAGGTACAGAGTATTTTTCATGCACAATTTTTCACGCACACTACTTAGCCTCCTTGCAATTTATTTTATAAGTACCAAGTACACACAAAAAAATGAGTTGTCCCATTCACGGAGCTATTGTATATATCTAGTCGGGGCGCGCGGCGGAGACCTATCAATATCTAAGGGATATACAGTCTTTTTACAATATTTCATGATAGTAGTTTTAAAAAATAGGGAAAAGAAATACAGAAAACTATAGTCGGGGTAGGACCCGAGGCGGCGGCGCGTAGTGTTCCACGCGCGCCCCTCTTAGACGTCCGGAGGGGAGTCTAACACCTCACTCCCCCCCCTGACCCGAGAAGTGGCCCGCTGCAGCGGGCCGGCACCAGCCGGGGGTTGCGGAAGTATCTCCAGTTCCCGCGACCCCCGACGTAGGTGTGAGATGGAACACCGGGGTGGTTTTTAGTCAGTAAGAGTCTGACAGACCCCTCCGCCCGCCCCAGGGCGGAGGACATCCATGAGGATTTTCCACCCCGTATCAAAAAAAAAAAAAAAGTCAGGTTAATTACGGATACATCCGCTACAAAACTTAAATTATTATATTTACCTATTTTGTACTTAAAAAATGGGTGCGTGTACTTATGTACGAGCGTGAGAAGTTATACTTCTTTGGCATTATTAAAAAAGTATATAAGCACAATTTTAATTGTAAACAACGCCATCTCTGACGAAGGCAGTAAGTAGTTCAGCATGTACAGTACGCAAAGGAGATAAGTATCCATGTCGCCGGAAACAGTTGAAGTTTACTTAGAAACCGTTAGGTTTTTATGAATAAAATAAAATACAATTTATAGAGAATAAACAGTTCAATGATTTAACAAAATTTCATTTGAAAGCCCCCATTGGTTTCTAAGAAATCTTCAACTATTCCCGACGACATGGATACTTATCTCCTTTGCGTACTGTACGTCAGAGATGGCGTTGGGCAGTAAGTAGTTCAGCATGTACGTCAGAGATGGCGTTGTTTACAATTACTCCCGTGAGAATTTTGTGTGACGCTGCAAGCGCGCATGCGCGCATCGTAAAATTTCACTCTCATCATTTTTTCATAACGCGCCTAAAGAAGTATAACTTCAAAATGTTCCGTGTAAGGTTTTCTTGGCTTTAGCTGACTGCGACGTGTTTCGCACGTGTTTTTAAAATTACACCCATGCGTGAAACTTATTCATTCTTATGTAAGTAGGTATACGTACTTTTTCGAAACAAACTTTCAAAATCAAACTGACAATGACAGTGCGAGACAATACAAAAGTGACAGTAAGGCCAGAATCTAGTGGAATTTCTACGCTTTTCTTTCCGCAGTTTTTATCCATATAAAACCATATTACATATTTTATATATATAACCTTCATGGACACAGAGTTCCCTTGTATGGAGACTCACCAGACTTCTGAGACGAGTAAAAGATCCTTCTCCTCGTCCGAACAAAGTATAAAAATAAAAGCGGCAACAGCCCCTGCTTTCCCTAATACACCTTCGATAGTGGGGCTGGTAAAGCCACAGAGATCTGCCCCATCATATTTGAATTTTCTGAGGGAGAACGATGAGCCCCCGTTTAAAAAGCCAGACCATGAACCTAGGCCTTGTATATTGACCGGAACTATAATGAGCGAGGATGAAGCTGTAGCCATGTTTGCAGCTGCTGATACTGATAAGGAGAACGGACTGAGAAAATTCTTAGGTAAACTGTAACCTTCGTTCGTCATGACGCTTGTATTTTCCAACAAGGGGATAAGTAGAGGTCTCTACACAGTATCCACCAGAAAACCAAAAGTATTTTCTTATTAAATATACGTAGGTACCCTGCAAACACAGCGGGACCCAGCAATCAATTCCAGTCCCCTTCATACTGCATACTTTGTAAACGCACCGTGAGACTTCTGTTACATAAGTCTACTCAAGTACTCACCGTTTTAGCGTTTCATACCGTTCACTCTGCCTCTCTCAGGGTGAACAATACAAATACAATGACGACACGGTTGGCGCAATGGCTGAGCGATCGACTGCTGCGCAGCGTGTTGCGGGTTCGATTCCCGCCCAGGGTAAATATTTGTGTGATGAGCACTTGTGTTTGTGTGTTGTTTATCTGTATATGTATGTATTTAAAAATGTAGGTATTTGTGTTGTGTATGTATATTAGCTGTCTGACACCCAGTGGCGGCGCTAGCCAAAAAGTAGCCGTAGGCGAGAAATTCTTTGCGAGGCTCCTAGAAAGAAATTCTTTCTATACCTAATAGTTCATTCGAATTAACGATTCGGGGTTTCCCCGAATATCGCACGCGGAAATATTTTAAACAACTGTAGAGAAATAATACTATAGGAAATACAGGAATAAACAGGGATTACTAAATTTTAACAACATGAAAAACTTTTTTGCGAGGTCCCCATAGGCGCGAGGCCGTCGGTGGCGGCGGTCGCCGACATCGCCGACGCCTAACACCGCTACTGCTGACACCCATAGTACAGGGTCTCCCTAGTTTGGGGTCAGATGGCCATGTGTGAAATGTCCCCACATATTACCCGTATTATGCGATAGAGAGTTGCAAGTGTTGGAGGCAATTACCTACATTTATTTTTGGGCGATAACGTTTTTACCCCCCCTAAACCTTCACAAAATGAGTCAATTTTAGTTTCATTAGATTCATCATCGTACAGTACCTACACCTTAATCTAGGTCTGTACGTTTAAGTACCTACCTTAGGGGTAAAACGTTGGTTATCGCTTTTTGTATGAAAATTTTACAACTTCACAATCCTCATAATACTTTGTTAATAACTAGCTTCTGCCCGCAACTTCGTACGCGGATCCTGTTGCTTTTGCCAGCGATAACGGGGTCAGCAAAATCGAAGATCTGAAACTGTTACCGCCCTCACCGCGTGGAGGTACTCCCAGCTTATGTTATTTTATAAGATACAGTGAAATTAGTGATAGCTTTGATTTTGATATCAGATGTTTCTGATCTTCGATTTTTAGAAGTCAACAGGAAATGCCCATCAGACCGAACACCTTTTGCTAAGACGTCATTCCTATATGTGTCATGGTGTAGCTGGGCTCTTGTTAATAATATAAATACGAAAATAACACTGTCTGTTACGTCTTCACGACGAAACTTGGTATGAAGGTATCTGAGCCCTGGGGAAGAACATAGGCTACTTTTAATCTGCGAATACGTCTGCATCCACGATAACCGACATTCACTCGGACGAAGTCGCGGGCAAAAGCTAGTTAATCTCTCAAATCATCTTGGTACCTATCCATAACTTAAGAAACGTAAAAGTACAGTAAAGATGTAACTTGTAAAGATCATGTCAACATTCAAATGCATTTTCAATTTTATAGGTGATTTCTTAGTTCAAAAACACGTTGTAGCGAACTACATCTTGTCTGAGAAGAACTTTCTTGTCAATCTCTTGTTGGAGACGATCGATTATGCAGCTCAGCGGGACTTTAACGCATACAAGTTGTCCGCCCTTATCACAATATATCTAGCTACGCACATTTACTTTAAATGGTACTACTGGCAGTCGCCGACCGCGGTATGGAAGTATTTCAAAGATATCATGATACGGCATACTATTAATGTAAGTACTACTTAAATAGTTAGTCATAGCTACATAAGTCTGATTATATTTGTTTTTATTGTGGTTATTTAGCAACTAACTAGGTATCCGATTAAATTAACTGCTGCGCACTTGCGCAGCGTGTTGCGGGTTCGAATCCCGCCCAGGGTACCTAAACATTTGTGTGATGAGCGCTTGTGTAATTTGCATTGTCTGGTTGTTGTAATATGTATTTGAGTAAGTATATTAGTTGTCCAAAGACTATATAACTATAATAATATATTCTCTTTGTAGTTGTCGTACAGGGTCTGCCTAGTTCGAAGTCAGATGGTCGTGTGTGAAATGTCCCCACATATTATTAACTTCAAATGCATTTCGTCTTTCGAAGCTGACTGAGATATAATTTTGAGAAGGAATTGAGTGTTTTTAGGACGCTACGCCGTGACAACTTTAAATGGTAGAATGTATTTAAACTGGTGAAGAATGTGGCTGGCAGCGAATGGATGCGGGCTGTGTAGCAAGACCGGGTTGGTTCGTGCTTATGTAAAAGCCGTACGTTAAGCTACGCTTGCTGCGGCCGGTCCATGGATGGGTGATCATCCATTTCATACCGCAACCCCTAGTAACGGGAGTAAGTATGTACGTAAAGCCGTTGGTCTTGGTTGTCATTCGTAGATCTGAGTCGTTATGGAGGACAGCAGTCGCTTCATGTAAAACACTGGTAGGTATTGGAAGTTGCTGATGATGGGTCTATGAGCGTACTCAGCTCAAGGAGGGGGGGGGGGGGGGGGCCTAGATTTTCTGTACTACACTCGGCGTCACAAAAATCGCACCTCTTTAAGAATTCCCTTCAAAGTCATTTTAACCCTATTAATCAATGGTATACATATGACTATAAGGTATAATTGGAAAGGCAATTTATTTAAATTTCAGAATAAATCAATGGATTTGGTTTTTTGTTTACCAGGGAATAAAAAAAAGCAAGCTAATGCAAATGATTAAAAAGTTAAATTTTATTTTATCAGCAAAAATTACAACAAAGTCCTTAAAACTAACTTAAAACCTAGTGTTTCCCCCCCTAGCCCTGATGACTGCTTCCATGCGTTCTCTCATGGACCTTATTAATGTGACAACAGTCTCTTGTGGAATGTTGTCCCATTCTGCAACGACGGCATCTTGAAGGTCTTGGAGAGTGGTAGGGGCAGGATTTCGTGCCCGTACTCGCCGTTTCAGTTCATCCCAAAGGTGCTCAATAGGGTTCAGGTCTGGACTTCGCGCCGGCCAGCGCATAACAGGGATGCCAACTTCTTGCAGGTAGTCTCTTACAATTAAAGCGGTGTGACAACGGGCGTTATCGTGCATTAACGTGAACCCACTGCCAACAAAACCCGCATAAGGGACAACCTGCTCCTCTAAGATCTCTGTTATGTACCGAGCAGCAGTCAGCGACCCTTGCCCGCGAGCACTTCCAGTCCGATAAACACACACAAGTTTCGTTTTACCGTCGATTGACATGCCGCCCCAGAACATGCACGAGCCACCCCCGTATTCCACTGTCTCTTGAATACAGGCTTGTGCGAATCGTTCCCCTTGCCTCCTATACACTCTTCGACGCCTGTCGTTGCAGAAAAGACACACCCTCGTCTCATCCGAGAAGAGCACAGCCCTCCATTGGTCTATTGTCCAATCCACATGGTCACGGGCAAATTGCAACCGGTCTCTCCTATGCTGTGCAGTCAATTTGGGCCCTGTAGCAGCCCTATGAGCTGCAATTTTCTTCTCCCGCATTCTTCTTCTAATCGTGGAGACGCTTACAGAAGTTCTGCGAGCTGATCGCAGTTGTTGTTGCAGCTCAACAGCATTGGAGAACCGATTACGTAAAGACGTCGAAACAATGAAGCGATCGTCTCTTTCGGATGTGCACCGTTGTCTTCCAGATCCACGTCTTCGGATATAGCCACCAGTCTCTTGGAAACGTTGGAACACTCGTCGAACGGCAAAACGACTCAAGTTCAGTTGCCGAGCAACATCACATTGCCGCATCCCTGATTGCAGTAGTGCAATGACTTGAGCGGCTTCATCTGCAGTGGTATCCATCTTCTGGGGTATTTTTCTTGCTGTAGCTGTTCACGTGTGTTCACTTCAAAGGTTGAATAGCGAATGACCCACATTTATTTATTAATTTTTTTTTTTTTTTCGGGTTGGCATCTCGCAGGTCAACCTAGGAGGTTGTCGGCTGCTTAACCGGACTTTCCTGTGGTGCCTTAAAAATTATTATTTTTAGGGCCTCCAGCCAGGGCATAAAAGCTTACAAACTAAGCGACTACACGCTAAGGGCACCCCCTGTGGGGTACGAGCCTCGGCTTAGGGCGTCGCTGGGAGAGGACAGCAAAGGGACAGGCTGGATCGGAAAACCCACATTTAACCCGGGTCGCCCGTTTTATACCCTTGTAGGGAGGTGCAATTAGTGGCCGTTGTAATGCGTATTTTGACAACATTTTTTTTAACGTTACGTGCTAATGAGATCTGTTGTGTTTAGGAATTCTAACTGTTGTTAATTTAAAGGTCGTTAAACATACTTTTAATTGATACCAATATTAATTGGGTTTAATGTGTTCGTTGCTGGCGGGACATGTTTTAAACTTATTTTCGAAAAGGTGCGATTTTTGTGACGCCGAGTGTATTTAGTTTACGCCGTCGGTTGGGACTGGTCATCTCTTAGCTGCCTCGGTTATTTTAAATTTTGGTTTGAATTATTCTCTAGACCTCTTTTAACATGCAAGACGTGTTACATTACATTGTTCTCACATTGTACCCTTAGATTCAACATGAATGATGTAACCTAAATTTGTAAAATTTAACTGATTTTAAAAGAGTGTTCATGGAGTTTCTTGCTCGTTCTTCTCCATAGAAACCTACTGTTTGGAACGAGCAACGAGCTTCAACTTTGTGACTGACTGACTCTGTCAATTCAAAAGTACCTGTAAATGGTTTAATTGAAATAAATGATTTTGAGTTTGAGTTAGTATTCCTGGAGAATGTCTTTAGTAACGAATGTACAGCCACAGCGTTTACATGCGAGAACCTGCCGATTTCATTTGTCTTTTCCATTCTACCTACGGAACCCTTAACCTTTTCAACGCCATAACTAGTTTAATAGCTTTTTTATTTCCAGGACACTCCAAACGGTGAAGAAGTGTTTGAAGCAGAAGATAGCTACGACATACTCTCTCACTTCCACACGGTCTACTTGACCAACCTGCCGCTTGTGCACATTGTTACTTTCGGCACTCCCAGACTTAAGCTACTGTGGCCTTTCAAATTGAAATAGAAGAATTATGCAGGTATAATTACTTTGTGTGTGACTGACACTGGCTTGACCACCATCAGGGATTTTAATTTTCATAACACAAAAAAATTGTCGCTTATTAGTTGAAATTTTTCGCCAAATATCAGAATTTGTCGGTCACTCACTGGTTTAAAAGATATAAGGGATTATATCGAAGAGATTTACATGAATTCTTTGATCTAGCTCTTGGAGTATACCTTACTAATTGAACTCATCTTCTAAACTAAGACCCGATTAAATCTGTGACTTGGCGACAAATTAGCCATTTTTGGAACAAAGCAGATCTTCGCTATGTGCCCCTAGTTTTTGAGATATAAATGTGGCCAAGCTGGGGACTCTCCAGATCGGCCACCTATAAACCCTTATATTTTTAAACCAGTGACCGACAAATTCTGATATTTGGCGACAAGTTTCGACCAATTAGCGACAATTTTTTTTGTGTAATCAAAAATTATAATCCCTGATGGTAGCCAAGCCAGTGTCAGTCACACCCATTCAATGGTTCTTTGCATTGAGTATTGACAATCAATCTCTTAACTTCCAGGTCCTAAACTTTAGCATGTGGTATTTTAAATTGCGGCTTAGGACATAGACCTCGCCTATTTCTGAGCAAACTGTTTGTGTTCACTAATTGTTTATGGTGTATGGTACTTATTTGAATAGCTTTAATTTAAGCTTAGTTTCTAATAAATATTTGTATTACAAGTATTTGGTTTTATTCTGGAAATCATCATCATCATCATCTCAGCCGAAAGACGTCCACTGCTGGACATAAGCCTCCCCCAAAAGGGGGGGGGGGGGGGTTGCCATAGTCGTCACGCTTGGCAGGTGGGTTGGCGATCGCAGTTCTGAAAATACTGAAACCTAAAGGAAATGAAATTAGTTTGTAGAGGGACTAAAATAAATAAAAACAAAACATGTCACCACATTTACATTTATTAGCCATTACTAACAGCAGTCTTCAATTGCTCTTTCAAATGTTGGGGCAATTTCTTCTTTTTTCTTTTCCTAACTTTTCCTTCAGATACACTTTCTGCCTTCTTCTTATTATTAATTACTATTGGCTTTTTCTTCTTTTTCTTTTTACATGACAGTGGGTTAGGATTATGTTGCTTTTTCTTTTTTATTGGGATTTTTGGTTCCTCTACTTGGTCTGCAACACCTAGAACCTTTTTCATTGTTTGTAGTGCCTCATTTTGTGTTTCTGTGATAAACATGTGTGGATTACCTTCTAGGCTCTGGCCTGCCTTAGCATAGCTTTTTGCTGAAGGCTTTTCTAAAGTAGGTGATTTGTTATGGAGGTACAAAAGAGGAACACCAGCTTTATCCCTAAGTTTATCTTGTAAATCCCTATCCTGTGTTGCCAGAATATAATGTTTATCATTTTTCCTCCCAATCATAGACAATATGCAGTTGGATCCACCTATAGGCTCTTTGTGATTGCATTCATGTATTCCAAATTGCTTCAATATAGTTAGGGCTCCATGAGTCTTCTTTGCTATTTTCTCTGTTTCTATAATAATGCATCTTGTAGTCAGTAATTTTGTTTGTGAGTTCAAATATTTTGGGATTTGTTCTCTAATGTTAATTTGTTCCTGAAAAAGTTAAAATTATCATCAGTAAAACAACCGTGTGGTGCCGGCTGCGAATAGCACCACTCCATTTCTACCCATGGGTGTTGTAGAAGGCGACAGAGGGTATTGACCAAAAGATGGGCAGCAGCGACCTTCTGAGTGCCATAACACCTACTGCGATCGCCAAGTTGTCAACATGCATCGGCCAAGCATGGCGATTACAGCTAATCCCCCCCTTGGGGGGGACCTATGCTCAGCAGTGGACATTTTAAGATTGACATGATGAAGTGCAACAAACATATTTATGGTTTGATTTATTATAAATATTAAGTAACCAAATAAAGACATGCTGAGATGTGGAGTTGCGGACACCAGCCCATCATACTACTACTACTACATACTGCTAAGTTCACATTAATATTTTAAGGTGAATTGGTATTAAACACAAATTCAGCTTCTAAATCAGCATTAAGTTTTAAAATAATGCTATGAATAACAGAAATATAAGAATACCTAGTTTTAATTATTGCTTGCGGGCTCTGGGAAATTCTCCTGCCAGCGCATGCTCTGTTCTTTGAGAGTGAGGTGGGAGTCTGCGCTATCAGCCTCAGGGTCCGGTAGCTCTTCCAATGGAACCTGTATATCTTCATGGGGCAATTGCTCAGCTCTCCATTCCTCATCCACAATGTCTATCAGACGACCATTGCGGCGGTACTTGCTGTCCATCCTGTGTATTTTTTATTTTGTTTTTAGGAATTGGTAGCAAGTTTGGTATACACAAAAATATTGTTTTTCTACAAGCAGTAATTAAAACTAAGTCTTCTTCTTTAATCGAGTGCTTATGTGATTGTTTTTATATTGATTCCCCGGTTAATAATAAGTAGTTAATAAGAAGAAGACTTACTTTAAACGCAGCAAAACAAAATGTGCCGTCGAGCAAGACTTGGTATGGCTGGTGGAAACCGAAGTTATTGTAGTAGAATTTCAGATATTTCTGAACCTTTTTGTATCTAGTTATCTTCATTTTACTGATCTACAAACCTGTTAATTATGAAACACAGTTTCGTTCTACAAAATCAAGCTATTATACTGTATAACCACAAAACAAAAAAACACTGAACGCTTCGTTTGTTGAACGATGATGCGATGCTATCATTGACAGTGACTGGTGACACTGACAGAATCCCTCAAGGACTGTACTGACAGTGACAATCACAAAATAGCAAAATAATATTTCTGCCACAGATTTATAAAATTAGACTTTAGCTTTTAGGCTTCACCCACATCCATGATTTATATGCAAGCAGATCACCCACATCAGGGTATAGGGCATAGGCAGTCAGATCTTGACTGCGTATGGAAATTGAGAAACTTTGCGTGGAAACAACGGAGCTATAATATATTGATATAACACATTACACATAATACAAGTGAAAGTTCTAAAACTTTCGAGTTTTGCAAAAATAAAGGTTAGAAACTAAACTTCCCAAAGTTTGAATAAATTAAATCTTCTGTTTTTAATTTTACCTATGAGTTTATATCGATGACCTTAGTTTTTCAGCGAATTTCCTCGTTCCGGATTTTGTTGCGCAAAGAAACTCCAAGCATAGCTCTGTCCATGGCTCGCTGCGTGATTCTAAGCTTTATTTAAAATGTTAATTTTTAATTTATAATTATTTTATTTGAGTACCTATGTAAAAGTTGTTTATATAAATTATTTGTAAGCACTACCATAAATAATGAACAGATTTTTCTTAAAAATGACGTATACTTAACCATAGACAGATTTTTGTGAAATGAAACGTCTTGCTCGCTCTCTCGCTTCCATGTTTGTTCGTGGTCATTTTGCATTTCTGTGCTAGATTTTCCAGTTTAGCATTTAAAATTAATGATTTTATTCATTAAAGTGTGTAATTAATGATATTTTCGGCGATACGGCGACCTCTTGAGGATCTGTCGCCCAAGGAAAAGTGCAAAACAGCGGTATAAATAACAGGGAGGGTACGTCTTTCATATCCTTATAATCAAGTAAATGCGTCATTTTATCGAATATTGTTGAGAGTGTTCATGAAATGAGAAGATTAGGTGAATTGTTCTTTACAGTGGTCGTCAGGACAAAGTGATCTAACGTGTAGACGACTAAGTTAATCGCTTTTATGACGTACAGCTGATTTCGATGAGGGCGTCTATAGGTAATTTTTAATCGCCCGAGTCGAAGGAAACGATGTGATACTGGCATAAACGGTTAGTCATCATCATAACAGACACGTTTTTGGTGCGCGACAGATAAATTGATCGAGAAATTATTATGTAGGTCCGGCGAATTGCGCCGAACAGTGGCTGATAAAGTGTCATTGTTAATACCTTTTGTTTCTTTGTGATTTCGCGACGATACGGACGTTGAGATAACAATTTCTTGTTTACCGTTTTAAGCCAGTCTTTATTACAGTCGCTTTTGTAGTTCTCAAGCCTCAAGGTTTGATGAAAAACAACAAATTAGATTTTTGATAAATGTGCTTGAGTGATTAATCATTATTAGTTTTACTAGTAATTACAAGCCTTGTCAATGGTGTCCAACTGTGTTTTTGTAGGACTTTTATCTGGTAAGTACTCTGTTTAAAATACATGTGCACATAAAAAAAGATTCATGCATTAGGTAACTGTTTGCGATGTAACTAAGAAATGTATTTGCTCAATTTTTATTATGCATATTATTGACCAAATGTGAAAACATCAACATACTAAATGGAAAAATGATTTGTCATAGTTCTCATAAGTTATTATTTAAGTAACTAGTAACAAAGTGATTCATGGTAAAATGTACATAGCCTGCCATCCTTAAGCAAATAATTACTTAATTTCACATACCCATTATCTGTGGAAGATTTCAGAGTAATTATAATTTTATCATTAATTAGGTATGTATGTGATCAAAACAAATAAGAATTTTCATTCTCTTTTAGTACAAGAGTAACATTTCATCATCTTTAACACATTAATACCACATTTTGGTAAACATTCCTAAATTTTTTTATGAAGATGCACAACTATTGGCAAAAACAATTACATTACCTATGAAAACAGTGAAAGTGAGAGTATTAATAATACATTCAAATTAGTTTCCAGTGACTAAAACATATGATTTACTTTGTGTCCACTCTCCAACTGGAATTTGGTCAAGTTATTTATTCAAAAGTTTACCAACTGACCCACATTATGGTAGATTACTATGCCCCGATGACACCATTTTTCATGCCTCTCAAGTATTTACACAAAGAGAGTGCATAGAATAGTTGTAACATACTTACATAAACACAAATATCTAAAGACTTAACATTATGCAATGTTATAAACATTATTATTTCTAGTGATTAGCCTAACACTTGATTTATATTATAAATAAAATAAACTAAGATAGCATTTGTAGAGATTAGTCGGATTTTCCTGGTTTCATTGATGTTGTGAGCATAATCATAATACATTAATTAATTACAATGCATTCTGTTGTTTATGGTTAAATTTATACAAAAGTACTAGTTCTTTTGTATAACTTAACTATAGGCTGCAGCTAGCTGCAGTGGTGACTTTGTCGGCCACTCCAGCAAAACGCCGCAGTCATAAATAATCTTATACTAACACAAAAACTGGATGAAAAAAAATGTGTTAAGATTGATTGATTGATTAAAGTGTATGAATGGAGAGGGAGAGGAAGGTCAAAGAAAAGGTGGTTGAATTTTCTGAAGAATTATATTTATTAAAGAAAAGGGAGTCAGTGAAAGTGTTTTGAGTTTATATGATACAAACATACAAAAATAAAAATCATTACTCTATATAGGGTGACTGGTAATTAGTGTACGATACTTAAACACGTGATTGTGTTCATGATAACAAACAACATTCCCAAAGAAAAAATGTTTTTTGTACTGGTGCACTTTAGGTCACAGGCGTGCGCGCGCGTGAATTTCATACGGCTGTTGTGTAATTGTGATAAAAGTGAACCAGTACAAAAAACATTTTTTCTATGGGAAAGTTGTTTGTTATCATGAACACAATCACGTGTTTAAGTATCGTACACTAATTACCAGTCACCCTATATAATATTAGTTTTGTATAAGTATGTATGAAAAATAAAATTTAGGTAGGTGATTATCCTATTCAAGGGATAATAGTGGGTCATTGTAATTGTGTAGCAGATAAATAATGGATTGATACAGCTCTAGTTGTAGACCTGGCATTCAAATCAAATCATTTTTTATTTTATTTGTATAACATAGGTAGTAAATACAGTTCTTAAATTAAAGTTCATAGGGTCGCTATGTTATGCCAAGAGGCGTACAAATATGGTTACATGCGAAATAAGCAATAAAAATATAAATCATGCGAGAGGATAACACAAATTATTTGGTAGGCAGGTATGTCAAAACTAATAGAATAGTAGGTAGGTATGTCAAAAGTACTAAATGAAAGCAAAATAATAAATGTCACAGTATGGAGTAATGTCTACAGTCAATGCAATAATTCAATAAATAACCATAAATTCAATTAGTCACAGTATTCAATTAAACATTGTTTCTCCAGTCAAGTAAATAAATAAGTCTACATTAATTTATCATTCAGGAATTGATCAGTCGAATAATAACATTAAATTTATCAATTAACATCAGTTTTAATTTTTTTTTTGGATTGGGTAACATTAAATTTTTTTATGCCATCTGGTAATTTATTATATATGCGAGGTGCCATGCCTAAGACACTCTTTCTCACTAAGGCAGTCTTACAGCGCTGATTGCTTAGAGAGTTTGCGTATTGGCTACGAATCGCAACATCTCGTAACGTTGACACTTTTTCGAACAACCTCATGTTTGTTTTGACGAAAACACTAATTTCAAAAATATATATCGAAGGTAAGGTAAGTATTTTCAGCGATTTAAAGGATGGTACACAGCTATCATCAATTTTCAGACCACATTGTTGTACCAAAAACAAACTACTGATTATAGATTTCATATACTATCTACAAGACATTTTCAAGTATCCAGACTAAACAATGGATAAGACTAAGCTATGTATGCCAACTACTTATTCAATATTTTTATCATTTATATCTGATTCATTAAAATGATTATTTCTAATCTTTGTTGTCCTAAGATATCTTATTTAGTAATTTTTCACCATTTTTCAGAATAGTCATGAAATTGTTTACCACTCACACCAAATACAAATCTATATCTATTAAACTAAAACTTCATTACTGCACCTATAAAAAATCAACACTTGAAAATGGCTCAACCAATTTGACTGATTTTGTATTAATAATAGAGAACAAGGTTTGTATAAAACAAAAAAATCCGGTATTTACACTAATACTAAGCCAGAGCGAGTGGTTAGTAGTATAAAAAGCCATTTTATTTTTATTATTTATTGTTGTCGCAGCCACAGTAATACATACATTGTGAAATTTTCAAGTGTCTGCGTACGGTTCAAAAGATACAACCCACTGACTGACAGACGGACAGCAGAGACTTAGTACCTTTCGGGTATGGAGCCCTAAAAAATACTCAAATATTTTTTCTTGACACATCTTGACCTATGGAGTGCAGATTTGGTCTTTGAGTAACATTCAAAAGTCCATCCAAACTCTTTTGTTCGTCGTTCATCGTTAAATTAACCAACCGCGTTCGAAACACCATATTGTGCTCCAAAGCAATAGATTGTTGACGTTGCTCAAAATACTGCCCAGCTTAAATGAGACTGGGCTGGACATGTCTGCCGCATGCCGATCGACCTATGGGCCTGTAAATTCTAAATTTGGTGCCCTGAAATGGCGAGACCGATGGAAGGAATAGAGCGAGGCCTTCCTTTGCCCTGCAGTGGGACACTATGGGCTAAATGAATCGCCGAAATGTATGTGAGCGCATAACTTCCGAATGGCTGGATCAAATTGGATAATTCTTTTTTGTGTTCGTTATTGTCAGGAGAAGATTTGTGTAAAAGAAAATTTTAGGTAGGTAGGTAGTGTAGAGTAGGGTAGGTAGGTATTCTAGGACCTATCCTAATAGGGTAGGTAGGTAGGTACGCTAGCGTAGGTAGCTGGGTATGTATGATAGGTAGGTAGTTTAGTAGGGTAGATAGACAAGGACAGGACAACGTCTGTCGGGTCAGCTAGTATTATAATTATAACTATTTGTGTCAGTAGGACAAAATTTGATAAATTATTCTCACTATCATCATACAATTGCCATATTGTTATTGTGAGAAAGGGGGCAGTAAAATGTCATTGACTGCTGCATTTCCTCTCTCTCTCTCTCACACCTTTGCTTGTGGTTTATCTTAATGTTTACATAGACCTTTCTTTCTATCTGCATTCTTTCTTTACTTATAAAAGGTGAACAAATAGCAAATCAAATATATTTATCTCAAGTTGAATGCTTGTTATTTACAACCCATATGTGTAAATATGTTGTATCGTCTACACATTATGTATTATGAATGTAAGTTGCAGATATTTTCTTTGTTTCGTCTATACTTATATTATAAAGGAGTAGTGTGTATGTTTGGATGTAGGAAGTAACTTCCGAAACTACTTATCCGGTTTAAAAATTCCTTCACCAATAGAAAGAACTACATTTTTGAAATTTTCGTGTCAGAGTTTATGTTTTTTGTTATACTAGCTTTTGCCCGCGACTTCGTCCAAAACCAAAAATAGTAAATGATCACCAAAATTGTGTTTCCTAAAGTATTGTAGAAATGTATGAGTTTGACTGTAAAAAGCGATTTGGTTCTGGTAGGGGGTCAGAATTCTAACTTAACCTAACCATGTCGGATCCGCCCCAGCACGCGTAGCATGACCACGCTATGTCTACGGAAGAATAGACATACTGACAGCAAGAATAGACAAGTCAGTACAGTTTCTCTATCACACGTAGCATGACCACGCTATGTCTACGGAAGAATAGACATACTGACAGCAAGAATAGACAAGTCAGTACAGTTTGTCTATCACACGTAGCATGACCACGCTATGTCTACGGAAGAATAGACATACTGACAGCAAGAATAGACAAGTCAGTACAGTTTGTCTATCACACGTAGCATGACCACGCTATGTCTACGGAAGAATAGACATACTGACAGCAAGAATAGACAAGTCAGTACAGTTTGTCTATCACACGTAGCATGACCACGCTATGTCTACGGAAGAATAGACATTAGCGATGGGCGTTGAATCAACGAACTAGTTGAATCAACCGTTAATCTCCTTTCAACGTAATTAACGTTAATCGTTTATGAATCAACTAGTTGAATTGTTCAACGACGTTTATGAATTAACTCGTTAAAATCAACTAAAGTCGAGAACGCGAACGCAACAAAATGAGAAATTAAAAAAGTTAACGTTAAAAATAACATCATAGATTGTAAACAACGATGGTTATGTCATAGAATTTGAACTATAAGGAACGTACGCGAGAGTTGATTTTTGAAATATTTATTATAAAAATCGTCATATGATGTTAGTATGGAAAATCATCTAAGTAAAACCACCAATAAAACATTTTCCAACACACAAATCAAATAGTTTCTATAATAACATTTATTAATCATGTCAGTAGACGTATAACCGTTGAACGTCGCGCAGCGTTGAAAAAAACTTCAACGATTCGTTGAACAGTTTCGATTCAACGCTGCAATGGCACGTTAACTCGTTGACGAATTTAACTAGTTGATTAACTAGTTGACGAATGTGAATTAACGTTGACGTTAAGTTGACGGAAAAACCTTCAACGACCCATCGCTAATAGACATACTGACAGCAAGAATAGACAAGTCAGTACAGTTTGTCTATTCTTTCTGTCAGTATGTCTATTTTTCCGTAGACATAACGTGGTCATGCTACGCGTGCAGGGGGGACTTAAGGGTCAAAAAGATTTTGGTTATTTTGCACACTAAGATTTGGTGATCATTTACTACATTTGGTATTTAGTATATTTTTTTGGTAAAGCTTAAGATCCTAAAGTATTTTTTGGTGGTCATTATATATTTTATTCTCATTAAAAAGTAGCCTATATCCTTCCCCAGAGTTCAAGGTATCTTCATGGCAAATGACAATGCCAGATCCTGCCCCACCCATGTACAGAAAAAGTAAATTAATGAAAATAATTGTAATGAATATAGAACCTTTCTATACTAAATTGTTTTTCTTTAGAACTTGCGGATTACAAAATACCTACCCACAAAATACAAACTCATTTTACCTAAAATACAATTTAACCTATAATCAATGTCATTATTGTTTTTAGATTTAAACGGAAACCGCAAGTTCTACAGTCACTTAGACTAATGTTTAGTTATCAGCAATAAATAAACAGTAAGTTGTTACATATTGCACATGACTTTTATTAAGTGGGGCAAAGTTCTATAGAGTTTCTGGCATTGTCCTTTCATTGTAATCGGTTCAGCCGTTTCATCGTGAAAGCGTAACAGACAGAGTTACTTACGCATTTAAAATATTAGTATGGAAGTATTGGTTGTATGGATTAGTATGGATTTAACTTCCACGTGAACGAAGTCGCAGGTAGAAGCTAGTACCGTCAAACGGGGTGACTTTCAAAACAAGAGGTAACTTTGATAATTACCTGAAATTCTAATATTTTACTAGTTTTTTATTATTAAATGCAGCCGATTATTTTATCTTATAATAGGAATTCAAGTAGATGCACCATGTTTAGGAAACGGTGTAGCACATTAAAGATAGTTGGAAGTGGAAAAAATTACGTTCAAAGTTAACCCTGAATATTAGTCGAAAATGCGTTCTACGTAGGGGTGACTTTAAACCAGCAATAAAAATTGGGTGTTATCATTTTTAAGTAAACAAAATTATTTGTGTTATCATACAAAAAGTCGTCACTAATTATGTTTTTTTTCAGATTTTTTATTCTAATATTGTAAAAGATACATAGGTTTTTATTTCAAAAGTTAGCAATCTCACCCCGTTTGACCGGTAATTAATTAATGAAGTTTATAACAATTATAGTATTTCCTTGTAATATTGTATACTATAAAAAAAATACTGAATTTTTTTGCATTGAGTTTAAGGTTGTTGTACAGAATAATTAGCAATCATTTGCATTTCCTGTGCAGACTGCTCTGGTTCTTCCTGCCTTTCACATCCATTGTATTTTTACTTCAACACAATTATTGTAACTGTAATTACTTATCATAGTTACATTTTAATTCTGCTAGGGTATTTATTTCCAATCGACTTCTACAAAATAGTTTGTTTTATTTTATTTCGAAAAATTACAGCTATCAGAGAATATACATAAGCAAAAAAATAAAATTAAGGCCAATGACAAGTTTTCACTTAAAGTACAGACGCCAGCACATCAAACCATACCAATTTTTTCCAATTGAATATGAACTTTATGCTTTTTTCTCCTATTATGCCAAAGGAATTGATAGTATTGCAGTTTATAAAACAGACTACGTTTACTTTAAGTCGGCCCCGGCCGAGAATCCGGTTTTAAACCGAAACTGGTATTCTAATGGCGGCCTCCTATTTTTCCCTTAAACCAATACGCAAAACATTAAAAAAACCATCTCAAAATATAATAAAACTAACTTATTATTGATAACAAAGCTTAAAACAATAAAAAAGAATGTCTTATCGTTGTAATACCAATCCCCGAAGCGTGGGTATTCACAGCAAGTAAGCTACTTTTACTACGAATTTGACACTTCAACGTCGGCATCGCTACGGACGCTCAGTGTGCAAAGGACGAGTGACGAAATCAAATAGTAACGGTTCGTACGTATAGAATATGCACTAAGGATGCAATTCGAGTGGCAAAATTGCCACTTAATTACCTTGTAAATGAATGCAAGTTAAAAATGTGCAGACGGCCGAAGATTGGGGGGTGGCCGACGTTTGGCGTATTTACCCTACAAGAGATTAATAAAGTAAAGTGTAGCCAATATAACTCACCCAGTGAGAAGAAAGGGCTAAGAAACTAAATTTTCGGGGAGATACATGAAAAAACTGGACTTCAATTTGCCTAAGCTGTCAAACTGGAAGTCGATCCGATCACTGCAAAGTCTGCAAACGTTAACTACCTTGCAAAACCTCGCGAAAGGAGATTAGCACCGAGAATTTTAAATTGATGAAATTGATAATAATAGTACCGTGTAAACATTCAAAAGGCATTCAGTAAAAAGCTATTATTTTAACAAACAGACTTTAATTTGGTTGTGTTTTGTTAATTTGTGAAAATATGATGATAACGCGACATTAGTTCCACCACAATCTACATTGCTCCCGTGCGAAGCCGGGGCGGGAAGCTAGTATAGGATTTAGGTAATATTAGCACATTAAATGCACGCAAATAAAGTGATATCTTCGTGGTTGACGCCCATATAATAGTACACACGACTACATATCAAGCTATACAATTCCAGTATAAGCTGATCTCGCATTGTATTGAATTTCCATCCAATGAGAGGTCAGCGTATTCTGGCATATCTTGATGTGTAGCCGTGTGTGTATACTGTTATCGAAACCGTGTTTTTTGGACTGTTCCCATTTGGTCCCAGGTACGATAGGATTATCAAAGGAAGGGGTATCATTTTTAGTGGGCATTGGAATATTCGGTTGTACGTTGTTTCATAGCTAATAGTTTTATAAAATTTCGATTCACATAATTTTTTTCTAATAATTTCTTTTCATAGAATAATCAATACGCAGAATACTTACTTTCAAGATTTTTAAATCATTCATTTTTGTTTCACATAAAGTTTATTGTTAGAATAATCATATCATAGAATAACAAATCAAATATTCTTTATCCTTTGTATTTAATATAAAACTTAGGTATTCCCAAGAATGGGAGTCTCAGTTCTAACCAAACCTACAGCGCGTGCGTGCAAGCAACCATGCAGCATGCAAGCAAGCATGCAGCGTGCAAGCAAGTATGCAGCATGCAAGCTAGCATACATCATGCAAGCAAGCATGCATCATGCAAGCAAGCATGCAGCATGTAAGCAAGCAAGCATGCATCATGCAAGCATGCATCATGCAAGCAAGCATGCATCATGCAAGCGAGCATGCAACATGCAGCAGGCATAGTTTCTGTCACGGCTCCGGCGTTGCGGGGCTCCGGCGGTCCCACGCGAGCTTACTGTCGCAGATGGTATTCACGCTCACCACCGCGCGTGCGTTAAAACCACCTGCTTCTCAGCTCGCGGGCCGCCTCGCCCCTCCACGCCTACGCAGATTTAAATTACACTCTAGGGGTAGGGCAGACAAGACTACGTGGAGTCGGTTTCGCAGGTATTCGTTTCTGTCATTAACTTTGGTAGCACAACATATTGACTTTTAAGACAACATTTTTGTTATTGTCTATTTATATACATTTTCGTTAAAATAAATTCCATGGAAAAATACTGTTTGTTGTATTCTTCCATGGAATTTCGTTAAAAAATAATTCTACTGTTTGATAAGTTTGTTACCAAAAAAATGTGATTAAAAATTCATTGAATTATGTTTCTGTGAAATATTTTTCATTGAAGTAAATAGTATTTGAAACAATAATAGTCGAAATAAAAATACGAGAACCAAATATTATATGAAACGTTTTCTGGGAAACGAAATTCTATGAAATTTCTGTCTGCGAAACAAGGGGACACCGGAATATTCATTGACTCCAAACAGCTGATAAACTGGTAGAAACTTTATGATCATGCCATGCTCACTCAAATATTTCGCTGATGGAGGCGTGAAGGTTGGATCATTCCGTTCCCTTCAAAATGGTGCTGATCCGCGCGTCATGTTCGTGAACGGGCGCTGTCAGTTGGTCATCACTTAACTAACTGCCATGGCTTTTATGTTGTTTTTTTTTTTAAATGTTTTTATTGCGCTTCATTGTTTTTACATAATGGAAGCAACAAGAATAATGTAACCAGTATTTTGTAAAGAAATATTAAAATAAAAGAGTGTGCATGGAGTTTCTTGCTTGTTCTTCCCCAAAGAGACCTACTTACGTAAGTTTGGAAACTAGCAACTAGCTTCAACTTTCTGACTAACTAACCAACTCCTTGATAATTCAAAAGTGCCTGTAAATGGTTTCATTTAAATAAATGATTTGACTTGCATATTCACATTATAATTAGAATGTTCATTTTCATTTATTTATTTATGTTCTACAAGGTTTAACAAGATGTAATAAACAGGCTTAGAGCTAAGAACCGTTGTAAACCCTGTCAAGGCACAGCATATTATTGTTTAATAAATAAATTAAAATTAAAATAAAATTATACATAAAAGTTGAATAGTAACATTTGCATAAAAGTCAAAATCAATAACATAAATAAATCTAGGTAGCTATTTTCAACCGACGTTCTTAAAATACTATTATTACATTTAAATACACAAACTATAAAACTACCACTCTCATTTATTTATTAGAATGCGCAAACGCATCTTTGAAGGCTTCCGAGATATAACCTTGCACTGTAGCTGTTGCATATTTACAAACTTTACATTTATAATATTGGAAACTAGTTTACTGGGACTAATTTATGGGTGTGTGAAAAGTCAACTAAGATATAATTATGTTGATAGGGTAAGCAATACCTAATGTCCTGTGATCTGTCTGCCAAAATTAGGAACAATAAACTCTTGCTCGCGGCTAAGTAGAAGTCATGGATAAGCTTCGTGGATAAGTTTGCCGCGGTCGGACCGTGGATGGGTGACCATCCATGTCACACCGAGACCTCTCCCGACCTCGGAAAGCATATAAAGCCGTTGGTCCCGACTCCCGGGTGTCATTCGCAGATCTTTGACAGTCGCTATGGGTAGTCAGATGCCAGAAAGTCTGACAACCAGTCTTATGAAGGGGTATCGTGTT
This sequence comes from Charanyca ferruginea, assembly GCA_947361185.1. Taxonomy (NCBI): domain Eukaryota; kingdom Metazoa; phylum Arthropoda; class Insecta; order Lepidoptera; family Noctuidae; genus Charanyca; species Charanyca ferruginea. The sequence goes on from OX376057.1 coordinate 34,859,254, forward strand.
ACCCAGTAACTGGGTTGTGGAGGTCAGATAGACAGTCGCTCCATGTAGACTGGAAACCAATCCCAAAATAATTGGGAAAAGGCTAGACAAAACTCTGGTTGATTTTTACATTCTGATATTGTACCTATCGTAGTGCCTATAGTGGTTTTTATTGAAGTGGAACTTCTATATAGACGGGGGGGGTATTAGGATTTTTCTGTCACGAAAAAGCGTCACGGGCGCGTGGAGGAGGTAGACGATATATCGCGTATCTTTCCACTTGTCCGTTGAAGTTTCACTTCTACTATGTGTCCCAGCGCACATTCTTAGGAACATCTTTATTTACATTATTATAATTCTTTAATTAATGTACTATCGTGGACACACCCGCCTGACCACCACTAAGTTCATTTTTGCTTGCACTCAAAAGATGGAAGCGCTCTCTACCCCGCCCCGTTGACTTCGCAGGCGCAGAGGGAAAAAAATTTCAAATCGAGCAGGCGGAAAAGTCCGCGATAGTACCTATACATTTTAATGTATCGTTGAAATCTGGGTTTCATACCTGAAATAATTTTTTTTTAATTATTTTTTTATACAAATTAAAGTATAGAGTTTCTTTCCGTGTTCTCTCCTTGGGAAACTACCTTTTAGAAGGGATAACTAGATTAAATTCTTTTTTCTTGTAAATGACGTCTATCTTCATTGTCATGTCAACCTCTAGACGCCCACTGTTGGGCATAAATCTTCCCCAAGATTCAGCCGTAATCGCTATGCTTTTTTTATGTATGTTGGCGATCGCAGTAGGTGTTATGGTACTCAGAAGGACGCTGCTGCCCATCCTCTGCTCAATATCCCTCTGTCGCCTTCTACGACACCCACGGGTAGAAATAGGGTGGTGCTATTTGCGGCCGGCACTACACTTGCTTGTAAATGACGTTCAAAAGTTAATAATACGTTAGTTTAATCATTTTACTTTGGCTATGATCATAATGAAATCTGTTTGTTTGTTTAGCTCACTAATATCAATAACAACTGTAAGTCAAAAGTGATTTCATCATTCTCTCGTTGATTGCACTCAACAATGAAAATATTTTCATCAAATCAAGTCGTGATTTTCAAGCAAACTGGTGAAGGTTACTCTCTACTGTGAGCTGTTCTGTTAGTGGCCAAGGACAAAGTTATTTAAATATTTAATGAAGCCTATGAAAAAAGTAGTTTCAAGGTATTGTTGTAGGTATAGTTGAAAGGTATAATTAGATTAGACTGGTGGGTTTTAATTTATTGCGCGTATCCCTAATTATTTTTCTAAAATAAAGTTAACCTATGTTGCTTCTTATAATATCAGCTATCTGTCAGAGATAGTCCCGTCAATATCAGACGTTTCGGAGATTAGCCGGAACAATCAAACAGACATAGAGTATAAGTATCGTGTAAACATTATTGTGCATTTAGTGAAAAATTGCAATTTTATTTATTTATATTGATTAGAATAACAGTAATATTAAAAGTTTATTCATAATTTTAAAGATATTTTGGAAACTGCGTTGTAATTGTCTCTATATTTGGTTACCTTTGGAAACTTTATAACAAAACTGAGTGCTGAACTGCTGAACCATGCAACAAAAATGTACTCTTGGTTTAGTTGCTATAATAATATATATCGGGCCGGTTTCCGCAACTCCATGTCTCAGCACATATTTTGCGGTCGGGAGAGAAATAGATCCTTCGATCCACTTCAACTCAAGAAAGGCCAGCAAAGCCTTGTCCATTACTGACGATCTCTTTAGCGACCCGCCCTGGCTTCACTCGGGTATCAAGCAGAGCATAGCCATCTACATAACTACCAGACGCCATAATTTTTTCCGCCCCCTTCAACTATAACTGTCATAATATTACAGCTATTTTACACAAATTCAACACCTAAACGTTCCTTATGAATCACTCTGTCTATTGATGAAAACAGCATAAAAATCCGTGCATTAGTTTTTGAGTTTTTCGCGAGACAGGCAGACGCGACGGGGCTTTGTTTTATGTGTGTTGTGAAGAGTAATATTACAGAACTTAACTGGGTGGTCTATAACAAACTGGGTGGTCTATGACATTGCCTAACCTGTAGAGCGAAGCCGCGCCCATTAAACCAACAGGGCAACAGACTGGTCAAATGTGGATGTACTATAATATGTATATCGCATGCTTAATAAAAGAAAAACAGGGTTTTGGGAAATCGCAAAAAAAAAACGTTTTGGCAATCAGAACTTGCCTTATGTAATGGTTTATGGTTTATAGTGTTGTAACTCCGTCTAGAAACGAGATATCGGAAACAATCCGAGATAAAAAGATGGATTACGTTAAAACGTATCTCTTATAAGACTTTCTACGCACTTGCGGCGTGCTGCATTTAAATGTGGTATGAAACCACATGATATCAACGCACACGCACTGACTTGCGGCCAGCCATCAACCGCTGCGGTTGTCTTGAAGCTGTTGCGAGCCGCACATCTATTGTTATGAATTTGTAATTCCTGTCGCATATAGCCATCAATATAATGGCAAAGAAATGCTTGTAATAGGGTATTTTACTCTATACGAGAAAAAAACTATAAATATGTTATTGAGACAGTTTAGGCATAAAGCAGTCGGAAAATGTAAGTTTTAGTTCATAAAATAACAACAAATTTTTAAATTAAATTCAAAGTTTTCAGTATTTTTAATCTGTTTTAAAACACCGTGAAATAGTAGCGGCCACGTTATTACGCCGTACGGCTGTGTAAACAAAAAATTGACAACTGTCAGTCAACCGATTGGCGTAATAAAGGCTTTGTACTTTTATTATTTTCGTAACCAACGTAATTTTTTCAATATTGCACCTATTACAAAATATGCTTTTAATTATTTTTAAATGATATACATTTTTCATACTTAATATGAGCTCATTTCATACAAAACGAACTGACGTCATTTACGCTGAGCAATATGGCGTCCAGTAAGAGGCGTTTTTTTTAAACTACGCGCGAAATTTGAAAATTTAAAATTTTGATGCATTTTTATGGCACTTATCGATTGAAAAAAAAAAGTGTTTTTTTTTGTGGCATATTAGCACTACAGAATTTCATTGAGACACTTTTCAAAAATGGGTGTAATACTCTATTGACGACAACATGAGGCAGACCGCAATAGAACCGACACGATACGGTTAGCTGGAATACGGCGTGCCGTTGCGGTAGACCGCATATTATACTACGGCCAGCCGCAAGTGCTTTGTAGGTCAAACTCATTTTAGACCTAAACCGTCATAACTCCTTTTTGGGTCAAAACCCTGTGGGGGACATAGAATTGTTGTCTATACCTATGCTAACGTGTTCAATCATTCCAGGCGATGGCGACAAACAGGAGCGGTGCGGCTCAGCGGCCGAACGGCGCTCCACAAACGAAAGTGTGCCAGTTCAAGCTGGTGCTCCTAGGAGAGTCAGCAGTGGGCAAGTCTTCCCTGGTGCTGCGCTTCGTGAAGGGGCAGTTCCACGAGTACCAGGAGAGCACGATCGGCGCCGCTTTTCTGACGCAGACCGTTTGTCTCGACGACACCACCGTCAAGTTTGAAATATGGGACACGGCGGGGCAGGAAAGGTTGGTATTGTTTTTGGGTCACTTTCACCAAGTTTGTGATCAACTGATATAGTCCTTGACTAATGGACGCATGAAACGTTTTGGGAATACATTCATTGTGCGTACTGCTAAGGAGTGGAATTCCCTGCCTGAGTCTGTGTTTCCTGATAGCTACAACCTGGGAGTCTTTAAGGCAAGAGTGAATAGGTTACTTCTAGGCAAGCGTGCTCCATCTTAGACCGCATCATCGCTTCCCATCAGGTGAGATAGTGGTCAAACGTATGCCTATCAATAGATGCGTCATCAACTGCTTACCCTATCCGAAGTTATTTGTATGCGTGGGGGGTAAGCAGTTGATGACGCTGTCTGTACGTGTAGACGGATTAATATTGAATTCTTGAGATATACGAAGAAGTTGTAATGTCTATTAGCCTCTGTTGCAAGCAGAACCTTCTTCATCATCATATGTCTAGCCTTTTCCCTGCTGTCTACCATGTTCGGGTCGGCTTCCAGACTAACCAAATGCAGCTGAATACCAGTTGTTTTTCATGGAGCGACTGCCTGTCTTACTTTTTTTTTTATTTATTTATTTATTTAAATTCCTTAAAACTATCCTTACAGGTCTTAACCTGAGGCGATAGCCAAGTCACACACTCAAAATTAAAATTAAAACACAAAATAAGTACATATATTCAAGATCCTAAAAAACACTGTTTGTAGCAAATTGTAAACAATAGTCCTTTTGCGAGTTCACTCCAGTGACATGTGAATATATCCATTTCAACATGAATAAAGTTGATGGTGCGAATTGCTCGAGTTAGAGGGGTTTTAGCCAGCAAATTGGTCCTGGCTGAAGGTACGACCAGTAGTGGCGGGGGTCTTCGCCTCCACACATAGCGGTCGGGCACGTACAAGTACAACCGCTGTAGCACCCACGGGTTGTGCTCAATGCCTCGGAGCAGTTTTACCACGTACGACACTAGTGCAAATTCCCGTCGCACTCCGAGTTGATTGTACCCCACCATACCCAGTACGAATAGAGTGGGGTACATCAAAGGGTAAAATGGGTATACCCCATAAAGTTTTCTGTACAGGTGGCCCGTGAATTTGTTCTGGACTCTCTCCAACATCATTCTTTGTAACACAATACCCCTTGGTAAGACTCGTTGTCAGATTTTCTAGCTTCTAAGTAACCATAATCATCTTCGTTTGCGCGGGACCACAGGACGTGGTGCGAGGCGGTGGCCTGTTTGCGCAAAGCCTTAGCTTATTACCTGTAATGTTGAAAAGCAATGCCTCGTAATATCTTGTGTCTATTTAGATGCCATGTAAAATACGACTTTTGGCGTTGACCGTACATTCTCCAAAGGAGATGTAGCCAGGGTCGTCTATATAGCTGATACTTACTTAGAAACCGATAGATATTATCTGGTAACTTATCTCCTTTGGCGATCGAATATGGACAACTTCAAAAAGAATACCCCTCCATTTTCCCTCCGATTTCGCGGTCGTAAATAAGACCGCTTCTGATCATCAATAACTTCCTGCCTCATTCATTCATTACGTTCAAATATTTTGATTCAAACTGCAAGGCTATTGAGGCACTATACTACTGTGTTATGTAATTAGGTCTTCAATTTGTTGCCACCTAGTTCTTCATTTTTAGACTTGTTATATTTGGAATATGTTATTGATAGAATATATGATTGGATCTGTGGAGGCTGTTGGCATAATATGTACCGCTATCTTAATAAATTTGGTTTAATTATCCGAATTGTTAGTTAAATAGGAGGAGTTAGGCTATTGTATAGCATTTTAGCTGCATCCGAATTTGGTTCAGCTAGAATGCTTTAAAGGCACCAACATCTATATAATTCAGATTAAATTTTATAATCATTTGGTAAACAATAAAAGGTATAGAAAGATAGGTATATAAAATATAAAAAGATATCAAGCAATGCACCAAAAATGCCAACAGCTGAGGAAAATTCCGAGACAAATGGAATCAACAAGCCTTGAATCGTAACTAGCAAAACAAAATACGTCTCGAAGACGTATAATACAAAGACAAATGACTGTTCAAGGTTATTTGTGCTTAATTACTTTTCCACTGAGGGCTTTCGAGTCCCCTAAGTACTCCAAAACCTGGCAATGCCCTGAGAAGTAAGGTGAGAAGAATAAGGACTTCCATTTATGATCATCATCATCATTTCAGCCAAAAGATGTCCACTGCTGGACAGACTCGCATCAATCGGATCCCCGCAACCTTTACCAGGTCATCGGTCCACCTAGTGAGAGACCTTCCAACGCAACGTCTTCCGGTTGGCGGTCGCCACTCTAGAACTTTTCGGCCCCATCAGCCATCCGTTCTGCGAGCAATGTGCCCTACCCACTGCCACTTAAGTTTGACAATTTTATGATCATATATGGTGAAATATCTTACAGTCGTTATGGGTAGACGGAAGCCAGAAAATCTAACAACCAGTCTTACCAAGTGGTGTCGTGTTACCTAGTAACTGGGTTGTGGAGGTCAGATAGGCAGTCGCTCCATGTAAAACACTGGTATTCAGCTGCATCCGGTTAGAGCAGGGTTTCTCAAACTTTTTCTAGTCACGGACCACTTTCACATTAGACAAATCCACGGACCTCTGTCAAAGAATATTTTAGGCAAAAGAAAACAAACCTTATATCGAGTTCATGGCTTAGTCGAGAAATGTAGAGTTTACTATACAATTTCCATAAAATGTTGTGGGTTAACTGACCTACTGTAATACACATGCTATACGAACCCCTATGGGGTCCGTGGATCCCCCTTTAAGAAACCCTGGGTTAGAGGAAGCCGACTCCAGCATAGTTGAGAAAAGGCTATGCAGATGATGATTGCGAAATATCTTGTACCGCGATTTAACTGGCGTACTGAAGGTGTGAGAAGGAAGAAGGATAAAATTATCTATCATCTCTTTTTGGCCAAAGGTGGGGTAGCAACGACGCCTGTGGAGTGTCCAGGCTAGAATAGCACCCACCCATTTCATCCCGGGGGTGTCGTTTATGGCGACTAGGGGAAAAATCGGGCAGCAGCGGCTTCCGTGTAATTAACAAATTCACTGCTATCCCCAGGACTCCTGGCAAGCGTGGGGATTATATGGCTACCCCCCCCCCCCTTTATTGACGTTTTCCGGAAGTAGTGAGGGTAGAAATTGACTGTCCCATTGGTCTCGTGAGACCTGGGTTTGAAATCCAGGTTAGGTTAAGGTGAAAACGCCAGGGCAGCCCGCGAAATTCAAATTTTCGTACGTTTTTTGCAATTTTCAGCACAGTATGTAGTTACTGATCCTGGCTGCCCTGGCGCATCTCCGTTAATATGGTTTTCCATTAGAAATTTCCCAGTCGCTGTCCGGAGTTTGGAAGTAGGTCGTGTGACGGTCCCGTGCCTCGAAAATCACTAAACCGTTGGTCCTACGACTGATCTCACCCCGGTCTTGTCGGATTGCTGTCCCATGAGGGAGGGACTGCATCTGCGTTTGCGCACACCCTTGTGCACTATAATGTTTACTGCGTAATTGGCTAGTCGGCATTGATATTGACAGGCGTGATCGAAATTCCATGCCGTGTGGTGCCGGCCGCGAATAGCACCACCCCATTTCTATCCGTGGGTGTCGTAGAAGGCGACAGAGGGATATTGACCAGAGGATGGGCAGCAGCGTCCTTCTGAGTGCCATAACACCTACTGCGATCGCCAACATGCATCGGTCAAGCATGGCAATTACGGCTGAATCCCCCCTTGGTGGAGATCTATGCCCAGCAGTGGGCGTCTAAAAGTTGGCATGATGATGATGATGATCGAAATTCGGTCAGGAATATAATATGTAGTATTCATTTGAAAAAGTTTTCCTCTATGAACCAAAGTGTTGATATTTTCCAAAATATTATTTAGGTTTAGATCTTTGGACTCAAAAGTACCTTTTTGTTGTTAAACTTTTTGTTTACCTATCTGACATGACAATTTCTTTCCACAGGTATCACAGCTTAGCACCGATGTACTACAGAGGTGCGCAGGCGGCGATCGTCGTATATGATATTACTAATCAGGTAAATATTTGCTTACATACGATTCTCGTTAGTCACTAGAGTATAGAACAATAAAGCTCTTATCGAATTCCAAGCAAGACTGCAATTATTAATATTAATCATTTTAATCTATTTATTTCAACGCGCACATTGTCCTTTGTATACAGAAGAACTTAATAGCTAACCATTATACGGAAAGCTTAGAATGTGAGGTCAGGATATACTGAACTAGTTTGATATCTCGTCGTGAGCACTCGAGGTGTGTTTAAAATATTTTGAAACAAATTTTTTGATTGATTAATTTTTCCCTTGAATTTACATTTTTCTGTGCCTTCTGTAACTCATTATCCTACATTTCAACCTGAAGCGAGTGATTGAGTGAGTAAGTGTAGTGTTCATCTCCCTTTAGACTGATAACGACCTAGAAAGCATCAGAATTCTCTAGATCGAATTATCTTATCGGTCAATCAGATAAACCGTATTGTTTAGTCGTTCTTAAAGATAGGTTCGTCCGGTTCGAAAGTGACTAATTCTACTAAGAGTCGACTTACACCTAGACGCAACGCGACGAGACGCGCGATTTTTAAGATAGACACAATATCGGACTTATTTACTACATGTTAAGGTATCGCGCGAAAGCGTGTTGAAGTTAGCCGCACTCCACGTAGCGCGTCGCATTTGGGCGAACTTCAGCGTGCATAGGTATACCTTATCGTGTAGTTAATAAGTTCGATAAAATGTCACTTAAAATTGAGTGCAGCGTCGCGTCTCGTCACATATCGGTGTGATCTGACCCTATTACTTGGCCTATCACTATAACAAGTGTAGTTCTAAAGGTCGAAATATACTTCTGCGCCGGCGAATTTTCAATACAACGTTATCAATGCTTGTATTGAGAATACGCTGACCCGCTTATGCTCCATTCATTTTAACAGACATATATCTAGCCTATCGTTATTTCAATGTTTCAATGTTAATCATCTTCGGCTGGAGCAGTGGTTGAGCGATTGGCTGCTGCACTTCGTGTCGCAGGTTCGATTCCCTCACGGAACAAATTTTTGTTTGTTTGGTCTGTTTGTGTATGTAAGTTTATATGTTTGTAAACGCACCCACGACACAGGAGTAATTCCTGGTGTGGGGCAAAGTTTTTTTGAGAATTAATAAGAATGATTCTTTCTGCCCTTATCTCATGTTACTTTTCCACGTTTTCTTCTTCGTCCCACATGTTCTTCTACCATCACGCCCTGTCAAATATCATGATATCACTGACTTCCTTCTCTTTCAATATCATTCTTCACACAAACCCTATCCATTCTGGTTACTTCACACATGTTAGCATATAATAATCTTCAATATATTCCTGACAATTTATGAAGTCCCATTTGACATAGGTGTCATGTTTGAATATGAATCAACTATTAATTCGTGTTTTTGAGTGTATTTTTTTTTTCAATATAAACTAAAACTTGATTCTTACGAATGATACTCGTTGTTATAGTGTATGGGTAACAAAATAGGTAATTAATTAGGATTATGAATTTTATTTTTCAATTTCTTACCTACTTGTTCGAAAGAAGAAACGTCAAATGGGACTTCTTAAGCCCGTCACATACGTAGCTATAATATATATTATACCTAACCACCAAACCCACACACGGTAGCTATAATATAATAATATATTTTCGCCCTTATTACGTCTGCGATCGTTGTTTGTTTCACATTTTTGAAATTTATTTTAATATGCCTTGCTATAGCTGTCCACATATTTTGGTGACGTAGTCAAAATATATGTTATAGCTGATCGTAATATGCCTTACGTCTGACGTATATTGATATATATTATAGCTACGTCTGTGACGGGCTTTACGTTGTCAGGAGTATAGTTCACGTTAAATACAAAGCAATATAAACTTAAATAAACTAGCCAATTAAATTACAAAATTATCACTAAAATGCAGTTATTTAAAAAATAAAACTCAATAGCTATCGTTTTTTGACTGCTTTTAGGTATTGCTATAATAAATAAAGTACATAGTACCTAGGCGACCGAGCTTTGCTCAGTATTTTTTATTATTTTTGTAAATCGTGTTCTTTAAAAAAGCCTAGCTAGATCGATTTATCGCCCCCGAATCCCCTGCATACTAAAGAATCATGCCCACTTTCCATACATTGATTGACCTGTCACTTGATTCTTTTTACAGGTCGCGTCTACTCACAACTAGTGTTGTATAAAAACAATTATTGTTTATAATAACACAATATCTTTTTATTTAGAGGCCAGGGAAAAATGCTATTATGCAAATAAGTTTTTGAGGTTAAACAGCTGTCAGATGAAAGTTGACTGCTCTTAAAACCTCAGAACTATACGATACCAATTAAAATCAAATTATTTCTTAATCCCTGAGAGAGTTACAAGTTACAATCACTCAAAAATAAATCCTTCAATGTAATAGCATCATCAATCGTAATATCCCGCCGATGCTTTGTCATTTCACGTGTGATGTTATGCCATCTGTTTTCTACACTACACTTTGTGCAAATAAAGCAATTAACGTATAGTTCATTGAAGTATCGGTCAAAATCTGTCGTCAAAGTGGACCAGATTACAACAATCGGCGTGACAGACGTTGCTTTTAGCCAACGAACTATAAGTCAGACAGACAAGGGAAAGAGTTAATAATAATACCAGCCTATTACTGTCACACTGCTGGGCAGACCTCTTTTCATAAGAGAAGACCAAACGTTGTGATTAATGCTCATGAGCATTAATCACAACGTTTGGTCAAGACGGTATACATTGGTACACATCGGTACTTGCCCGGATTGAACTCAGCCTCGTGCATGCGAGGTGAGGTGTTAATCTCTGGGCCATCATGACATAAACATAAACATAACGAAAAGAGCTGCCTACCTACATGTGTTTGGGGAAGACAATGAAATTAAATTAAAAACAGGATTTGATTTATTATTATTTATTTAATCTCGCACAATCACGTCAACTAAAAATACCGCTAGAGCCACAGTGCGACGGCCTACAGTGCATTTGCTGCAATACTCCATAATGCCTTCTCGTTCATTAATACCATTTGCTATCAAAATGTACACATAGTACTGACATCTTGAGATATTATGTCTTGATGTTATTTTCGAATTTTCTAAGTGAATTTTCCCCACTGCCTAACCTAGGTATACAATTTGTGTCATTGTTACACCCATAAAATGCACAAAACTTTTGGTTGGGTTTGAGATTGTTGAGAATGAAGCTCTGGAACTGAAACTGATTCTACAGATGATTCCTTTTCATGCCTCTAATCTGTGCTTGCAGGAAGTGGGGGAGGTTGTATTTCTGGAACATGGACTGGATCAACAGACTATTCCACTTTTTGTTATTGTTTCACCATAAAGTCTCATCACTGTCTAAGTCTCTTCTCTTATCCTGTTGCTGTTGAAAGAGTTTCTTTTAAATGGCAACCAACAGGCATTGCATAGACAGTGAAATTGTGATATCTGTCAACAAAAAAACAACATATTTATAATAAATGCAGTGACATACCTAGTAAAGTAATGAATTAGAATGTGATATTTAAAGAAAAAAGTGCATGAAATGATTTTAATTATTTAAATACAAACCTGATGAGGTGCTCAATTAGTTTGAATAAGTTAATCATCCATAGCATGAGGTTCGATGAGTTTGCTCGGAGAATGTGGTGTGCTCTTTGACGATTGAGCAATGATCGTCCATAAACTTGAACATGACTACCGTGAGATGAACCGGCAGATGGATCACACCCATTGTTTCCATGAATCTGAGTATTAATAGTCTGCATGGATATGTCAAAACATGCTTAACAAATGTAACCTTCTGCCTTTATCTGCAAAACAAATCAATTATGAGATTTTGATTTCTACAATAGAAATAAGTATATTTTTACATGTTTTGTCTTAAGCAACAGCTGTCTAAAAGAACACTTTAGCTAAACATGGGGAAAATCTACATGTACTACATCACATTCGGTCAGTGGGTCATCTTAGAGGCATCCCCTATTTCTAGTAGTACTAGTTATGTTTACTTGTTCTATTTTTCATGTAATTTAAAAAAATATATTTTACCACTTCTGTATATAAATCCTTTTTTATAAAACAATCATGTTGGATTACTTAATCGTTAGGTTACTTGATTGTTAATATACTTACTATTACTGGAGATATCCAAGTGCTAATTAGCGAGATGACTCTGCTATCAAGCTGAAGGGCCCGATAATGCCAAAGCGCAAACACACATATATATATGTTGCAGTTTATACCCTAGTACTATTGAGTATTCTGTGGTTTATACAAAACAATCTCGTAGAGGACTCTATAGCGCTTTCCAAGAAGAGCGATAACGTCTTAGATCCCAATTAAAACGCACTAATCGGTATCCGTATGACACTGGCCAAAGTAATCATCGGCAGTAGGTATCGTGAGTGCGTGGGAAATGCAAAAGTTTTAAGGGTATCAGAAGATTCAAACTAGCACAGCACAGTACAATAATTATTTATCAAGAACGAACAACTGCAAAAACGCAAAACGTCAAACAAATGACATGACAGCCGGTCACTCAAAAGAAGTTCATTTTACGCGTAACCTTTCAAATGTACACTTTCTTTTCTTCCCACATCTCATTATAAAACAATAAAGAAATCATAGGTACTGATAAATTAATTAGTAGAGTAAAATAAATATATCTATCTGTTATTTTGAACATTCTTTAACCACATGACGAACGAACCAGTTTTTCGTATTCTGTGAAATGGAACGTCGGTAAAACACGTTCCGTTTGCAAGTCTATAAAACTAAACGGAACGTGTTTTACATACGTTCCGTTTCCAAAAATCTACTGAGAATGATAAACATAATAATATTGTTTTTTCCTGGATTTATTTGAAAATTCAACTAAGCAATATGAAATAAGCAAAAGCAAAGCATTTTTTTAAGATAATTTACATCACTAGACGTGTTAGAAAATGTTCAGGTCAAAGCTGGACATGATTCTTTCATGAAAACCGTTGGAGCCGTCTCCGAGATGAAAGAATTTCTCGTTTAAAGGTATTAGATAAGTATATAGAGCCCCTAACAGACCGGGACGAAACAGACAAAGCCTTCTCTATAATATAGAGAACTAATAATATTAGTAGAAGATCTTACAGATAATAATCATACGTACAGCCTTGTCTGTTTGTACGTCCCGCAAACCGAACGGCCCTGAACAAATCTAGGTCAAGTTTAATGAAGATTCTCCTCTATTTAATCAAAACGGCGTAGAATTGTACGCTTAAATATCAGTGTGAAACATTTACTTCATTATAATAAGCCATCGACAAATATTGAATTTCAAAAAGTAATCAATTTCTCACATGTGAAATATAGAAAAATTTGAAAAACTTTGATATTAAACTGGTCTCATAATAATTTATTTAGATCATTGCCTTTAATTGCCTAAGAACGGAAATGTGTTGACAAAGTTAATCTATTCCCAAAATGAACTGTATTTTAATATTATTTTTATTTTAATTAAGAATTTAAGTGGCAACACGTAAAATTTTTTAAAGAAATAATGTTAATTTTTTCCATGACGGTATTAACTCAGTATTTCATGTCTTCGCGAACTTATACCTTTCCAAGTAATAAAAGTGGCAAAAATCGTACCAAAAGATGTCTGTACCGCTAACAGACAGACGATTCCAATACAAAACGTATGTCAAAATTAACACAACAATAGTCGAATAATCGCGAATGAAGTAACATTCCTCCTTGACTATACAATACTGATACAATTCGTCAATATGATGGTCAGTAGGCAAAGGTCGGCCATGTTTGCTCTCTGTTTAGTGAAACAGATGTAATTTAACTGTTTATTTAATAAAAGTAAAGGTGATCGTGCATTGTAGCGTAACGTAAGTTTTGAAAGTCAATTTTAGGAATCATTATTTCGAAAACAGGGCCAACACAAGGATCTTGAAAAGTATTTTTTTTGTTACACAACATTGCATAAAATTAAATTAAAGTAAAATCAATTAATTACCAATAAACAAAATTAATTAATTATTATTATTATTTAATTAATTATTAGTTATTTCATGGAGTATTGGACAAGACAGCATGTCAGGCGTTCCTGATCTAGTGTGTCTGTGTAATGTGTGTGTATTACTATTATTGAATGTTATTTATTATTATTATTTCTTAATTAATTAACCCAAATATGGATAATTTATAAAATGTAATTTATCTGAAATAAATTGAATTGAATATTATTATTCATTCAAATAAAAAAAAGCTAACCAGATCCGAAGACCTTGCAATTGATACAATTGATAAAATTGATGAACTATGACTAAAGATCGACATACATAACATTAATAAATTACATAAAATTAGTAAGTTAAAATTAAATTAAAATCGAGTTCGAATCCCGCCCAGGGAAAACATTTGTGTGATGAGCACTTGTGTTTGGCTTGTGTCTGGTTGTTGTTTATCTATATACATATCTATTTATGTATTTGTGTATGTATATCAGCTGTCTGACACCTATAGTACAGGGTCTGCCTAGGTTGAGGTCAGATGGCCGTGTGTGAAATGTCCCCACATATTGTTATTATTATTTTTCAAAAATATTAAGGAGGGTTTAATAACCTTTGCATTGGAACATCAATTATCAAATTACCTAGTTGAATATTGATGGAAAATGTATGACTTTATGCACCAATATCAATTCCAAAAACGCGAGCATAAAATGGATTGTAAATTGCAAAAAAATACGTTCTTATCGCCAACAAAATCTGTGACACACTTTCTTTGTAAACTTGAAGTATTTTCACGGTCTCATTACGTTGATAGGTCAGTGGAGTTCAGTCAATTGTTCGCCATTGTCGCAGCTTGAGGCATTTAGATTAACCCGGAAGTGTTATAAATGTGACCTGTCACACAATAAGACAGTGACAGTAGCTGAGAGGCTAAAGAAGGATTCTATTTTGGTTAGAAGGGGCTTGTGGCTCGTGGCTTAAAAGCCGTACGAATATATCGGGGTAACGGTTAAGGTGCGCTTGCCGCGGTCGTTCTGTGGATGGGTGACCATCCATAGCGAGACACCTCTGTGCCTCGTAAAGCCGTTGGTCACGGCTGTCATTCGTAAATCTTTGGCCTAGACTTTTCCCAACCATGTTTTGGGGTCGGCTTCCAGTCTAACCAGATGCAGTTGAATACCAGTGTTTTACATGGAGCGAGTGCCTAACTGACCTCCACAACCCAGTTACTGGGTAACACGATACCCCTCAGTAAGACTGGTTGTCAGAGCTTCTGGCTTCCTTTAATAACAATAAAGCCCTTTATTCTCACTACATGGATGAATTTTATTAGTTTTATAGAATATCCTGTAGATCAGCGTGCCTCTTGGCATAGGCCTCCTCTAACAATTTCCACTGGGTTCTGTCTCGAGCTAGTCTTCTCCAATGGTGTCCAGCCGTGAGTTTCAGGTCGTCTTGCCATCTGGTTTGTTGGCGACCTCTGTTTCGTTTCCCGTCCCTGGGGTACCAGTCGGAGACTATTGTGCTCCATTTGTTTTGAGGGTCTCGAATCATGTGGCCGGTCTATCTCCACTTCTGAAGGTCTATACGAGTAAGTATGTCTGCTACTTTGGTGTTTTCTCTCATTTTGCTACTTCTCACTTTGTCCTGTTTCTTTATTCCTGTCACACTTCTCTCCATGGCTCTTTGGCATCGTTCCAGTTTATCTCTGTGGTGTTTGGTGAGTGACCATGTTTCGCATCCGCAGATGAAAGCTTTCTTTTTTGTTGACAAAGAGCTAGTCTTTGGATTTCATGATCTCTCTCAGGCTCTCTGGCTTCCTAATATGACTGTTAAAGATAAATAAATAAATAAATAACAGCTGGGACGACGGCTTTACGTGCTTTCCGAGGCACAGAGGGGTGTCTGTATAAAATGGATGATTGCCCATCCAAGGACGGACCACAGCAAGCGTAGCCATCCATGAGCCCCCCCTCTCCCCATAGGCATCGTCATCGTCAGCAACAAAAATTATTTTCTCAAAGCATATTCTTAACAATACATTGTAAGGCATCTTGAAACAGTAAATTAAATTAGGGTCATTTTCCGTGGATGTTCGCGAACACAATCGTGTCACAGGCAATTAGGCGAGCGGTTACAAGTAATGCCTTCACGTGACTTGGTTTTTGTGTCTAACTACGTTTAGCATTGTTTACGAATGGTGAATAGAAATTAAGATTTTACTGCGTGACGGTTTTAGTCTTTTCTAAGAGTGTTACTACACCAATCGATCGATCGTCGATCGATGCCATCAATCGACGTCGATCGACGTTGATCGATTGGTGTGGTAGCTTTGGCTGATCGACGGATACCGTTCCACTAACTAATCGATCGATTGCCGGTCGATGGCATCGGTCGACGTTGATCGATTAACCCCAGCTATAATCCATCAGTAGGTAATATTGACGTCGACTAATCCATTCTACCATCGATCGATGACGCGTAGACACGCACACACACGCACGTATTTGTACAGACTGTTATTTTGGTAGTAGTGTAGGTAATTTTATTGTTTCGTTTATATGGAGTGTCGTGGGTGTGTTACTGTCGAAACAGTGTGTGTAATAAGGTCATGTTTTATAGTATTTCCACGCGGACGAACCCGTAAGCAAAAGCTGTGTGTATAAGTATGATGAGATGTTTGTAATTGACTGGAGCGTTAACCTAATATTTACAACTATAGATAAATTAATCCTGAGACATAATACATAATTATGTAAATCCATAATAAGAAGAGAAGTGGAGGGAGAGGAAAGAGGTCTTTGCCATACAGTGGCTAAATTCAGACTAAAAAAAAACAATGCCATACTAATATTATGAATGCGAAAGTATTTTTTTTTTCCTTTTTTACGCTTTTACAGCTCATCTATTGAACTGATTTTGATGAACTGGCAGTCGATCGCCCGTGGTCCCTTCTCGTAGTCCCTGGAAGGGACCACGTAGCTTTTTTCTGCGTAAATAAAAATAAACTAAATTAATCTTGCGAAGCTCCCGCCTTGGCTTTTTGGCTACCAAAATGGTTAAACAAAATCTTTTTGACCCTTAAGAGGAAATACCACGGGCTAGAGAATTGAAAATTAGGTATTTGTAAAATCTATTGCTGTCGCGCGATCCCCGAACACGAACCGCAGAGCGCGATAGACAACTGCAGCTTTGACCGAAAATACCTATTAAAAGTACACAAAATCAATGATTCGTAGTCCCCTGATTTCTTCTCCAAAACTTAATCGATTTTACTGCTTTTTTCATTAAAAAAATAAAGAAAGGCTTTTGCTGTGGGCCTATGTTTTCTATTTTTTATATAATCAAGTCAAATTTGTTTTCTGAATGTTTGAACACAGCGGAAAATCATGCCAATTTTTTAGGTTTTTGAATATTTATATCTCTTTTAATCATACATTTATGAGAAAAAGGAAAACATAGGGACATGCCAATAGTAGCCATGGATATTTAAAAAAAAAATAATTGATCTACTGGCATTATCCAGGGAGGAAACAGGGGACTAAGTTTGTATGGAAAAACGGCCCTTGTGTTTCCTCTTAAGTCCCCCCGGGGCGGATCCGACATGATTAGGTTAACTTAGAACTGTGACCCCCTACCAGAACCGAATCGCTTTTTACAGTCAAACTCATACATTTCTACATTACTATAAGAAACACAATTTGGTGAGCATTTACCCATTCTGGCAGGCATTTAGATGACTGCATTTCAAATATCAAAGTACAATTTAATTTGGCAGTATATATTTCTTGAAGGAACCACGGTCAAAAAAATAAGGAAAACGAGTGAAAAAGGGAATTGGGAAGAAAAGAAAGGCTATAAGGCTACTTTTTAATCTACGACTTCGTTTGCATCAGCGAAAACCGCCAGTCACGCGGTCAAAGTCAGGAGCAAACGCTAGTAATGTATAATTTTGAGGTCTGATTTTCAATCAGAAGTTCTTTTTAATAAGAATTGAAATTAAACGTTTGTATGGTGGTATGTACTATCAGAGTCGAGGTCTGAAAAATACCACAAAAAAAATGTGTGGCAAGTGAAGCTGAATATTTTTTTTAAACATAGTACTTGGAACTAAATAAATAATGTTTTATAACCATGCAATCAATAATAATACGGCTTTATATTTTATTTATTGGTATTTCGATAAGATACTATTGCCGCATGACATTTATGATGAGAATTATCTTGGAAGAAGAATAACATAGGTATAGGTACGCAATACAATGCATATATCTATTATATAAAAATAAGTCGGGTTTTCCTTCCTGACGATATAACTCCAGAACGCACGAACCGATTTCCACGGTTTTGCATTCGTTGGAAAGGTCTCGGGCCCCGTGAGGTTTATAGCAAAGAAAAAAAAAATTACCCAAGGGTAGGTGTAGGGTAGGTGTAGGGTAGGTGTAGGGTAGGTGTAGGGTAGGTGTAGGGTAGGTGTAGGGTAGGTGTAGGGTAGGTGTAGGGTAGGTAAATAGGCAGGTAAGTAGGTAGATCGGGACAGGACAACGTCTGTCGGGTCAGCTAGTCTTGCATATAGTTGTGTCATTATATAGGGTGACTGGTAATCAGTGTACTATACTAAAACATGTGATTGTGTTCATGATAACAAACAACTTTCCCGAAGAAAAAATGTTTTTTGTAATGGTTCACTTTTATCACAATAACACAACAGCCGTATGAAATTCACGCGCGCGCACGCCTGTGACCTAAAGTGAACCATTACAAAAAACTTTTTTTCTTTGGGAAAGTTGTTTGTTATCATGAACACAATCACGTGTTTAAGTATCGTACACTAATTACCAGTCACCCTATATAATACTACCGACCCGCCTCGGCTTCACACGAGTATTATTGCTATATTTTAACCAATGTACACTAAACGTTAACAAATTATACACATAAACCTTCCTCATAAATCACTCTGTCTATTGGTAACTGCATGAAAATCCGTTCAGTACTTTTTGAGTTCATCGCGAATAGAGAGATTAACGCGGCGGGGGACTTTATTTTATAATATTAGTGAAGAGGATATGGTGGAAGGCATTCTGAAACAAACTTACAGGGGCTATATTTATAGGTGCTGCTGTCCTATACGTTTTGACAGGTTAGACGAGACGGGTGACCTTTACCACCATTTTAAACAGAGTTCCCTACGTACCTCGGAAAGCACCTAAAACCGTTGGCTGTTTTTCATAGATCTTTGGCAAACTCCCATGAGTGTGAAACCAGAAATTCTGACAACTAGTCTTACCAAGAGGCTTCGTGTTACCCAATAACTGGGTTATGGAGGTCAGATAGGCAGTCGCTCCATGTAAAGTTAGAAAAAAGCTAGGTGTTAAGGCCTAGCATGTGTGCATTCAACAACGCCTCACGCACACACGCGTACGACAAAAAAACGAACATCCGCCATCATGTCTTGTCAAATTGTCATCTCTCGTATATAGATCGTTGAAACCGCCATATCGTCGTTGCAAATTTAAAATCTCCTATGTGACAATTTGGACAAAAACGAGTTATGCATACCATTTAACAGCGATTTTGTATACCTACACATTGCAAAAACTCCTATGTGAATATCTTAATGTATCGTTAAGGTATTCGCTAATTTTAAAAAATCTTATGTGACGAGCTACATTTTATTGTCCTTCAAATACTCCTATGTGCCTATGTTCACATAAGAGATTTTAGTATCAATTTTAAAACAAATAATTGAAAATCATAATATCCTATGTGACCGCCAATCGTGCACTGTTGTAAATTTCGCGCCTATTTTATGCTAGAAAGTGAGTGCAATATTACGGAATAAATGAATTAGAGTGAAGAAGATCGTGAAGCAATCCATTCCTATTTCTGGAGTCTTAAAGCGTGGGCTGAAAAGAAAGCGTTTGTCAAAGCTTCTACTGTTCCTAGAGGCATTCGTAGACGTCGTTGTAATGATCCTGGTTACATCCAAATAAGGAAGTGGTCATGACATACTTATAGCAAATGCGATGAAAAGCACACTAAGCTGAGGGTACGTAGATTATTTTTTTAAATACGCTATGTTTAGGTGAAGACAGTTTTAAGCGTTGGACTAAAGAAGACATCATTGAAGACGTTAGTTGTAAATTCTCTCACTCATGATATTGAGAACACATCAAAAAGTGTAGCACAGGTTTCCACATATTCACGTCTAACTAAATTAGGGAAGACGTGGATAGATTTACTTCCAGAAGTACCAAGTCATTATTGCCAAGCGAGTTCCAAAAAGCTTTATGTTGAGAGTACATTTAGGTCTGAAAAACACATGCAAGACGTTTTCGTGGAATGTTGCGTGGAACACAATCATCATAAGCTGCAAGCAGGCCAACTTTCCTAAAGGTTTTGAAGCGAGAGAATATAGCCACTCATCATCCGCGTAAAGACCAATGTGATACTTGTTGCAGTTTTCAAGCAGGTAATATTTCATCATTTTTGGGTATATATATTTTTTTTGATCATATACTTGAAGAAGAACGAAGCTCGTCAAGCAGAAAAGATTCCATAGAATCGGTGAACGAAAAGATATTAGTGATTACAGTAGATGTTCAGTGCGTTTTGCTTGCACCTAAGCTTTTGGCCAGTTCTTTATATTATAAACTTAAATTACAGTGTCATAATTTTACGGTCTATGACTGTAGGGATGGGGGCTGTGGGGGTGGGGGGGGGAGGGGGGGATTTACTTTTGGCATGAAGTTGATGGTAGTGTATAAGTGTATCTGCCAATGAGTTTACCTCTTGATTAATTGATTATTTAATTTATCAAACATGGCGCCAGATACCGAACGAGTTATCGTAATTTCTGATCAAAGACTACTATAATATGCTGGCTATTTCTGATGGATGTGGCCATCACCCCCCGCGGGCCTAAACGCGTCAACACGTAAACTTTATGTGCTCGCTATCAATAACTCTTTGCTAATAAAATAGTTATTATCTGAGTGCAAATTATACATTGTTGTGAAGCTCAGTGCGTGCTCCGCCTTGTTCGCGAATCTGTTTTTGATAACACAAAGTGACCACCAAGTAAACACAGTCTGTTTCTTAATATTGCAAAAAAATTAACTGTCATTGCGGGGCGGTGAATCATCGTGCAAACGAACATAACGAGCGACTCATTGTGACCGTCCTTCGCGCACATGACTCATTGCTGCTCGTCGCTGCAAGGACATACGCACTCAGCGCCCATCGCATAGCCATCGTTCGGCAGTCGATCGGGTCCCGAATACTTACGAAGGCCGAGTCTACGCAGGACAGTGTAATACCGGTTTGAAGCAAAACAAGATAAGAGATAGCTGAGTGAGTAAAGCACCTCATTAACGTTTATTTAATAAACAGAGCGCAGTGCTGGACCTGTTTTGACAATTGTTATAGTGTCTTAACTGATTTATTGTAATTAAGGTTCTAATTAACAAATAAATTGCCTAAACCATAGTATAAATAATGATACGTTCGCCTGCAAAAACTCCGCGCTCGCCATTGCATAGCTCCGAACCGGACTTAGCAACGAGTTCTAATAATGAAGCTATTGAAACCGAAAATATAACTCAAAGAAAAAGAAAACGAGGTGATGATGCGGAGTTGCAACGCCTCGAAAATATGATGTTAGATATGAAGACCATGTTATCAAATTTCGTATCACAACAAACCCAACAAAATAATAAAATTGATTCGCTACACTCAGCCCTTGAGGACATTAGGGCTCAAAACAGGACAATAAGCAGTCAAAACGCCGAAATACGCACCCAGAACGATAAAATCGGAGACACTATACAATTCCTATCTAATAAATACGATGATGCCATCTCGGAGATTAACCACTTACAGGCGGAGTGTAATAACAACCAAAAATTAATAAAAACACTTGAGCTCAAGGTGGACTATCTAGAAAGAAACATGAAAGCAGCTTCAATTGAAATTAGGAACGCCCCAACTAAAGATCCTGAGACGAGAGAATCCCTTACTGGGTTAGTACAAAAACTTGGTACTGTTGTCAATCAACCGGTTTCACTACCAGACGTCAAAAATATTTTCCGTGTGAAAAGGAAAAAAGAGACAGTAGGCACTGTCATTGTAGAATTTTCGTCACCAGGTATAAAAGATAAATTCATCCAGTCTACTAAAAACTTTAATAAACAAAATAAAGAAAGCCGTCTTAGCACCACCCACCTGCAAGCTGAAGGACCCAAGAAACCAATATATATATCGGAAGCGCTAACTACTGCAGCGAAACGGCTCCATTACCTTACTAGGGAGTTCATAAAAAGTAGCGAGTACGAACAATGCTGGGCTGCTAACGGCAAAATATATGTACGTGAAAAAGATGGAATGCCAAGTCGGTTGATTAAATCCGAAGAAGACCTGGTTAAACTACGCAAACAGAAGTGACTAGGACCCCTAACACCACAGCTTAGCACCTTTTCCAAAAATGTTATCTTCCACCTCTTAGCAAATAATGCAACATTACTGAAAACTTATCCTTACCAACTCATTAACAAATATGTACAGATTTACTCTAAACTACCATCAACTACACAAACAAATATTTACTTTATTACATTCCAACAACAACATCTGTTAACACTACTTTACACACTATCACTATTATTAATTATCTACACACATGCACATATTTTAGAAACCGATACGTTTAATTACTCATACAAATATACAACATACATTACGGGAGTTTTTAGATGCAATGCCCCAAAACTAATACTATTTCGTCGTGTCTTAACTTTTTACTACAGCACTTATATAAACAGCAAAATCCAGCAGAATAATTATACTCTCTTTAAACCCAGTAGTTCAGAAAAAATGCACACATTGATAAATAGTAATCATAATTCGATAATACACAAAATAACATAAACAATATTGATTCTGTCTCTGTGTCGGACTCATCTACATGTGACCTAGAAAACTGCATTCCGCCGAACCTTAATCCAAATCACTCACTGAAAATATTAAATCAAAACATTAGAAGCATAGCAAAAAATTTTACAGGGTTTCACACCATTCTCGCCCGAACAAAGATCGAGTGGGACATTATAACGTTGACTGAATGTTGGCTTCCTAATACGCACTACACGCCAGACCTCCAAGGTTATAATTACTTCAAAACCGCTAACAACTACACACAAAACGAGGGTGTAGTCGCGTATGTTCATAAAAACATGACTGTTTCTGTGGAGGAGCCATCGATTTTGGAAGCAAACAGTCTTCTAATAAAAATTGACTCCAACACCGTCCTTTTAGCAATATATCGTCCTCCGGGGTATAAAGACATTAATGTATTTCTTAACTCACTCAATTTGATCCTAACAAATATCACACATTATAAAAATATAATTATTACCGGTGATTTAAATATAAACATTAATGAACAAAGTCTTAACCCAGCCTCACATAGCTACCTAAACTTATTAGCTTCGCATGGACTACTGCCTGCACATTCACTGCCTACGCGTCAACAAGCTTGCCTTGACCATCTCATTTTAAAATCCAGTCTGCCAGCTTTCACTTTTGTGGCTCACTCAGCACTAACAGATCATGAGACTGTTCTCTTCTTTCTGGTGAAGAAAAACCCAAAAACTTTTATAAATAAAAAAGTTACCCGCATCAACTACGATCAGCTCGACGCAGAACTAAAACAACTTAATTTCCAACAAGTATATTGCACACAAAGTCCCCATGAAGCAGCGGCGCTTATGGTCAATCTAATTACGCAGGCGATCGAGACAAATTCAAAAACTATTAAAGTACCTAATCGAAAGAAAATTATGAAACCATGGCTCACTCCGGGCCTCCTACGATGTGTTCGACACAGAGATAACCTACACATAAAACTGAAAAAGTCACCTAACAACGAAATATTAAAAACATCCTATACTAGATACAGAAACTACTGTAACAAACTACTGAAAAAGATTAAAATCGACTACGAGAAGAAAGAAATAAGTGATGCTGGTAATAGTACTAAAAAACTTTGGAAAGCTGTAAACACAATTTCAAACAGAATTAAAAAGAAAGACAACTCCTCAGACTTACTTACTATGTCAGCTACTCCGCAGCAATCAGTTAACCTAGCCAATAAATACTTCGCAGAAATCGGGAAAAATCTCGCTGATAACATAGCTAATAGGGCAACTAATAACTCATCTATTACCGTCAACTATGACGTCACGCAATCAATGGTTCTTCTACCCACAGATGAAAAAGAAGTCACCCAACTAATAATGTCTCTACGTAACGACAGTGCTGTGGGATGGGACAGAATATCGAGCAGCCTCTTAAAGAAGCATATAGACATTTTTGTACCACCTCTAACGTATATCTGCAATCTTGCGCTTTCATCGGGTCAATTTCCAAAGTCGTTTAAAAGGTCTGTAATACACCCTATCTTCAAGAGTGGGGACAGAGCCCGTGTCAACAACTATAGGCCTATAGCTGTGCTTCCTGCTCTATCCAAAATCCTAGAGCGAATCATGAACAATAGGCTCGTGGATTACTTGGAGAAGTATAACATTCTTTCACCCTCACAATATGGCTTTAGGGCGGGCAAATCAACATCTGATGCAGTTCATGATCTGACTAACTATGTCATTACAAACTTGGATGGTGGACGAAAAGTATTGGGCATTTTCCTAGACCTCGCCAAAGCCTTTGACACGGTGTCTGTCCCTATTCTGATTCGAAAGATGGAAAACATTGGAATCAGGGATGTTCAACTCAAACTTTTTGAGGACTACCTGAGTGAGCGTACCCAGTGCGTTAAGATAGATGATGTTGTCAGTGATGAACGCACTGTTACCTACGGCGTGCCACAAGGCAGCGTTATCGGCCCGACTCTCTTTCTCATATACATTAACGAGCTGGGTATGCTCACTCTACCCAAAGCTAAAATAATAACCTTCGCAGACGACACTGTCCTTCTCTTCAGTGAAAGTACATGGCATGAAGTATACGCACAGGCTCAGTCAGGTTTCGAAGTCGTGACGGAGTGGTTGTTTAATAATTTTCTTACATTGAACGCAGAAAAAACCGTTTACGTGCCCTTTTTCTTGAAAAATGATGCTCAAACCACAATAATGAACTTATCACATTCAATAGTAGCCCACACATGTTCTGAAAAAAAGGCGAATACATGCACTTGTACCGCCCGCATAAAAAAAACAAACAGTACTAAGTACTTGGGTGTAATAATAGATAGTACCCTAAGATTCCAAAAACACATCAACACCCTTAGCTGTAGGTTACGCAAACTTATATATGTCTTCAAGACCCTGAGACATGTGGCAGACAAGAAGCTAATGAAATCGGTTTACTTTGCGCTCGTTCAGTCACTACTAACCTACTGCATAACGTCCTGGGGTGGTGCTCCAAAATATGCAATCTTGGAGCTTGAACGAGCGCAGAGAGCCGTTCTGAAAGTGTCTTCCTTCCTACCATTTCGATACCCCACGACGCTGTTATATAAAGAGACAAAGGTCCTAACTGTTCGTCAGCTGTTCATATTACAAACGGTTCTAAAACAGCATGGACTTACTACCTTCAACCCCTCACTTTCCCACGGTAGTAGACGATTTAACCCCATAGTTTGCCATCACATTCGACTCTCGACTGCTTCCTCTAATCGATTCTTTTGCTACCTTGGTCGGTATCTCTATAATAAAATAAACAGGATACTCTCAATTTATAACCTCACCAAGACCAAATTTAAAATTAAGGTAACCCATTGGCTCCAGAACTTAAACTATGATGATACAGAAAAATTACTTGCTGCCCCGGTATAGCCTCTTTATCACATCCCAACGCTCCCATTTTATTATATCTCCGCATACGCATACATACTCACACACGCACATACAACACCCACACAAAACACCTACAAACACACCTTCATACACATACCTACTAACCTCACCAACACTCCCGCAATCAATCAACTTTTTGATCAACTTTTTGTAATAACTTCAAATAGCTCACGGCATTTGTTGTTGTACGAGTACATAATTCTAATTAAATGTAAACTATCCAAAGGGTGGAGACCTGGTGTCCTGAAATACAGACTTCACGCCTAGTTTAGGCACCAGTCTCACACAGTATACTTATATAAATTATGTATTGATGTATGATTGTAAATGTATCTAAATATTGTGGTGAGAAAATAAATCATTATTATTATTATTATTATTATCAAAATAGAAACCGGATTTTGTCAAGCGCTTTAAGTGATTTATCCCAAAGCATCAGTCTCTTCATATCGAGCAGTTGTACTTAGAAAAAGGCCATACTCTGATGGAAGTTGACAGTGTCCACTCAACAATTGAACAATACATTAAGCCTCCTATTTATGCACCCAGTGACTAGGTACGTTACAAGAATGTAGCAAGCTCGCCCTTGAAATCCTTACAATATCAAATCTTTATACTACGACTTCTTCCTTAATTATGATGAACTTGAGGTGGACTTTAAGTCCATAAGACCCAGAAAGAAAAGAGGGGATCCAGAATATTTAGATCTGTTTTATATAAATTGCGTCATAATAGCGAATGGTCCATACCTATTACCTCAGCGAAGAGCTAGTCGTGGACGTTTACAACCAAAACCACTGTGTCAAAGACCGTTCAAAATCACAGAAAGTAAGTATAAACATTTGCAAGAGTTGAAAAGCGTAGTTGATAAAGATTATCATCCATTTTATGACTCCATTACATTTAATACTGGCACTTAAAAAAAAACATTCCCGTTTTCACCAACTACCCCTAAATTTTAAGTAACCCCTAAGAGACTTTAGGTGACGGAATCCTTTGCGATTCCGTCACCTAAAATGTTTTACGGTTTAAATTTAGGGGTAGTTGGTGAAAACGGGCATTAGTCTCCAGTCTTGAGTAAGTATGGAGTTTCTTGCCCATTCTTCTCCATACGAGAGAGAATCAACTATTTTTTTTTATGACGGTTAAAAGTGCCTTTAATGGTCTAATTGAAATAAATGATTTGACTTTGACTTTGACTTTGAGATTTTGTCTTATTTTGCATTTAGTTAATAAATATGAAAGAAAAATACAATAGTTTCATTTTTACTAATAACCTGTAAAACCACTTATGTGACAAAAAGTTGCAATTGAAATCTCCTATGTGCAGAAAAATAATTAAATTTATATATATACGCTTAATAACACATTGATATAAGACAAATTCTATTTCCGTACATTATAATTCCTGTAAACTCTATTATATCTGAACAAAAATAAAAACGTTTTCTAAGAATTTTTTTCAGGAAACAGTTTTTTTCGTTTTTCTCGAAAAGTTACTTTTTACACATGAGAGATTTTAGATTTGCAACGACGATATGCATACATGTTTGTTCTTAGTAAATTTCTCTTGGTTACCTAATAAACCAATAGTAAAAATCAAGTTTGCATCATTCTTCCACCCCGCAATAGTCCACGTGAAGATCAGTACCGGCGTTTTCACTAGGCAGAGGCTAGATGATTGGGAAGAGCGCCTGTCTATTGTACTTCGTTGTAAATCTAAGAAGGTCATGTATAATGACCGATATCTACGGGTGACATGATATAGAACCATCATCGTTCATGCTACGACGTTGGACTTACATAAACATCCGAACTTTGTTTTTATTAACACTTACACGCTAGTGGGCGTTGTCCTTTAGCGGCATTGGAGCGAGCAATACGACAAGTATGACAATTGGATTATTTCACGTTTTTGCGCATAGATTTGTTAGCACTATGCTACTAGACATGACTATTTTTCTTATGAAATTGGGTACTTTACTCCATCTTGTTTACGTAGAATAAATCAGTCGCCCCCGCTGTGTGATCGCTTAGATCTTTTAAACTGCGCGACTGATTTTAATGCAGTTTTCAGCAATAGATAGAGTGATTCAAGAGGAAGGTTTATATGTGTTGTTTGATCTATATTACACCCGTGCGAAGCTGGGACGTGTCGCTGGTTAACCAATAATTCGAAGAAGAAAACTTCTCTAAAAAAACACTTTATTTGTAACCCTAAATAAATCGGATTAACTTTCACTTAACTGTAAAATTCGATTTTTAATTGCTTTGAGCTGAATAAATGGTTAGTCAATTTAGTTGGCAAAAAAGTGACGTCACATTTTACTATTGTCATACAAAATCGGGGAAGTCGCGTTTTGACATAAAAAATATGTCAATTGATTAGTGGTGTCAAAACCCAATTGTCACTATTTTCAGCCAATAGAGCTCTTCTCTTACGCGTTTCGTACCTCAATGAAAATGTTTTCATTTGGTCCCCCTCATCATATCAACCTTTAGACCAGCTGTGGACGCTGGGCATCGGTCTCCCGCAGGGGGTATTCAGTCGTAATCGCTATGCTTAGTCGATGCATGTTGGCGATCGCAGTAGGTCTTATGGTATTCAGAAGGACGCTGCTGCTCATACTCTGGTCAATATCCCTCTGTCGTCTTCTACGACACCGCGGGTAGAAATGGGGTGGTGCTATTCGCGGCCGGCACCACGCAGTTTATTACTCCTAGTTTCCAGGTATCTTCACATACTTATTTTTTCAACCGACTTCAAAAAGAAGGAGGTTCTCAATTAGTCTGTTTTTTTTTTTTTAAATTCTGTATATTTTTTACGCGGTTTCTCCGGCAAATGTAAAGCGATTTTGAAAATTCTTTTTTTTATGGATAGGGTATGCCTCAAGGGTATCCCATATAAATTTTATCGCAATTGATTAAGCACTTTTTGAAAAAATCGACAGAAAGCAAAAAAATATACTTGGATGATGTTGTAATGTTCTCACCTTGTACTTTCAATCTCTGTTTTGACTGTGTTGTCATTTCTTAATGGATTTGGATGATCAGGAAGTACTAAAAAGCGAAAAATAGAAAAGCTAAACGCGGCGGTAGACTTCAATTATTAATATGTAGTGACACACATGAATTTAGTTTTGGAAGTCGGTGGCAATACAAAACAACAAATAGAACAGCAAAGCCACCGACTTCCGAAACTAAAGTTATGTGTGTTCTGTTTTAAAGTTATTTTTCACTTTTTGGTTTTTGAAGGCGGTTGTCTTTTTTGTACAAAAGCTTTTTTTATTGAGTTCTTTCACTACATATTAATAATTGAAGTCTACCGCCGCGTTGAGTAGGTATTCTTTCGCTCGGGCTTATGACACACAGGTAACCTGTTTCGAGTCTGGTTCTTTGTACAGTCAGCAAAGGAGATAAGTATCCATGTCGTCGGGAATAGTTGAAGATTTCTTAGAAACCAATGGGGGCTTTCAAATGAAATTTTATTAAATCATTGAACTGTTTATTCTCTATTAATTGTATTTTATTTTATTCATAAACACCTATCGGTTTCTAAGTAAACTTCAACTGTTTCCTGCGACATGGATACTTATTTTCTTTGGTGACCGTACATGTGAGTTTATGTATGCAAGCAAACGCGCCCACGGGGAAGTCCTAGAGTTTACTTCAGTTTTTTTTAACAAAAAAAAAAATGTTTATTCCCACACACACGCCATACAAACCCACACATAATTCTTCCGGAATAAATTCACTAAATAATGATGAAAACCAACAAGTCTATTGAGTAGTTTTGAAGTATTCAGCGGTCAAAGAGACAGACACGGAAAGCGTTATTTTATACTTACTATTTATTGATTTCGATTGTCATTATTAGAAGTGTCCGTCTTCTATACTTCCTAAATAATTATGTACGCTAAGGCGATTATCACACTGCCATGCATCATGCTGCATGTTGCGTGAAAACGCACGTACGCGCGTACTTGCGGGAGTGCAGATCTGCATCATCGTGCGGGTATTTTACGCACTCACGCGCGTAGTTGCGTTTTGTGGGTTCACGGCGGCTCTGACTCATTTCATTCAAAGCCATCCAAAATCACGCACGACACTGCGAGACTCGGTGTGCCATACCTTGCGTCTCGCCCCGCACACACCTGCGTGGTGCGTGGCAGTGTGTTAATCGCCTAATAATACACATAATATTTTTCCTAACTGTAGATGCAGAACTTATAGATGAAATTGTTAGCCCCCCGTGGCTTCATCCATGTGGGAGATGTGGCCACTTTACCGATACATGATAACTGCTCTAGTATATTATATCTGTAATTTACGATATTAGCTCATTCCGTGTCAAACAGATAAGCAGAAATCTAATCACTTATCGCACAATCACAAACTCTTTCATTTTGTCAATTCAACAATATTCATTACTTTTTTAATTACTTATTACTTTTTGTTATTCACCCGCCATGTTATCTCTTCATCACCCTTAGTTGACTGGTAGAGAATGCCTAAGGCATTATGTCCGCCTTTGTACCTTTGTGCAAGAAGTATAAATAAATAAATTACGCTATTTGGATTGTCAAGCTGACGAATTAAAAAAAAAAAAAAATCACCAAATTTTTTTAAACCACGTTTAAATTCAGCCATGAATTTAAAATTAATGTCTGATTATATAACTACACGTGAATACGATGCACCTTGCATAAAAAACCACTATATTATGTATGTACAAGTTGAATGACAGCTATGTTCATAGACGCATAATCTTTACATGTTTACAAATATTGAAACTGTAGACGATCTCTCCTTACCATCTTGCTGACTGACCAATATGACTGACAGTCATGCATCGGTTTGCACAACAGTCTTGCAGCTGCTGGTGCAGGATCCGGGCGGATCCTATATAAGGACTTTTTGGGCTGCGGCCCAGGGCCCCGTGAATACACAGCCCCCCCGGCCCTTATTGTAGACGGACAATATTCATCATTATCAGCATCAGTCGAAAGATGTCCACTATTGAACATAGGCCTCTCTAACACCGAGCGGCAACCTGCCGCTATGGACAATAATAACAGGTTAACTGTTAATTAGGAGACACAATAGTTAAACAATAACAAACGATCAATATTTGGCTTCTGGACATTTAAAGTGTTACGAATACGAAAAAGAAAACTATAGTAACCATCATTATCGAAAACAGTTTCTTTTTGACAAAATGCCAATTAGTTGATTCATTAAGCAGGGCCCAGTAAGGTTCGCCCCTGTGTAGGATCCTAAGATATCGCTAAAAAACTAAACACAAATCTATAAAGTAGAGAGCGAAGTAGTAGCACAGTCGAAGAAATGTGGCATTATCATGCTGATATGACAGACGTTTATCAAGTTATCTGATAACAGAACAATTATACGGCACGATCCCTCGCAGAGCCTCGCGGACTTAATGTATATTTATCTCCTACTAGATTCGTCGGCATAGACGTCAGAAGTCCTAAATTGTTCCACCGGAATATAAAATCGGGTTAAAAAGGATCCTATGTGTTAAGTAGTTATGCTAGATCAATATCTAGATGTGTACCAAATTTCAGCTAACTCCTATCAGTCGTTTAAGCGAGGAAGGGTAACAAACATCCACCATCCATCCCCCAAACTTTAACGTTTGCAATACCGCCCGACCGCTAAACTGAGACCGTTCCTGAGGTAGCTGTGCGGTGCGGGAGGGGTGACAGTTGTCACAAGTTGACGTATCAGTGAGCTCTCGCGGCACGTCACCACACCGCGCTGGTACTTCAGGAACGGTCTCAGATGTTTCATATCCGTCTAGTATTCGCAGCTGTTTGACGGACAGAAAGGACTCTACGTTCTAAGTTAGGGGGGTTTGGTTTCCGCACTTAGTCCTTAAATGTGGACCATTGTACGTGCAGAAAGGACTCTTTTTGTCATCAAAATATCATGTCCTAAGTTCGATTGGAACCTCGTATTTTGTTATTGAAGAATTACAGAAAGGGTGCAATGTAGAAGGGTGTGATGTATATTGTAGAGCCACCTAGTCCTTATTCTTGAAGATTGCACATTTTCCAGCTATGGTAAAAGAATAAAGACAGTAACTGTTCGGTTCGTCTTCTCCTATGTTTTATTGGAGCCTGGAATTTTGTTCTTGAAGTTTCAAAAACAAAATATATCTCCAACTGGTTTCATTCTACTGTCGTTTATCTCTCATTCAATTCAAACTATCATCTCTTAATTCTGGTCTGATAGTATTGCGTATTCTTTGTCTCCTAAAATGTGATCTGTATTGTTATCGCAGTAGTTGCAGGAGTCTTACGATTTAGCATTTTTTTCTGATAGTACAGAATCAATATCTTATCTGGAACGGTTATCTCTCGTGCGTGTTGCATTGTTGCCTTACATATCTCTTTAATAATAATGTCAGCCTATTGTCTCACTGCAGGATAAAAACCTCTTCGCATGCAATTAAGGCAGTAGTTGGCGATTTCAGACTTATAATAATTTTATTTAAAATCCAAGTTTCCTCACGATGATTTCTTTCACTGATGTCAGTGATGTACTTAGAAGCTTCATCATCATTTCAGCCGAAAGACGTCCACTGCTGGACATCGGAAGAAGCTTCATATGAATAGAAAAATTCTGCTCAAACCGCAATCCCATGCATGTGTAAAAAAAAGTAACCTACTATAATGGCATAACTTTTTACTTCATAATTTTGTCACCTACTTTTGGCCAAGCTTCAAATAGAGACAGTTTATATAACTTTCTGGCCTGTTCTTTGCTTTTCCTGTCAGAAACTGCCTATCGGTTTTCAAGATCACGACAGACAAAACAATAAAATAGCAAAACAATCGCCACGGTCGAAGAGATTACAAACTTAGCGATATTCGCAAAACATACCTATACAATTGTGGAAGAATATTTGTTTTTACATTTGTAAGTAGGTAGTTCGTCACGGTGTCCTATCACTGACGTATTTAAACTAACTGGCATATTTGTATGATGGGGGTTAAGGAAAAACAAAGAAATATTAAAATAATCCAGAATTTACATGACAATTTTAAACAGGTATTCCCTGAGGTGCGGACGAAAGACTTATTGTAAAATTATAGCATTCATTGTTTTCAGCAGCAGGCAGTCGTGTAAAAACTTTACCTATATTTGGTAGAACATACTTAGTCCTTTTAAAATCACTTGAAAATAAGGATAATATGCAGAGTTTAGAAAGAAACGGTAATTACAAAGATAAACTCAAACTCAAACTCAAACTCAAAATCATTTATTTCAATTAAACCATTTACAGGTACTTTTGAATTGTCAGAGTCAGTCAGTCAGAAAGTTGAAGCTAGTTGCTCGTTCCAAACAGTAGGTTTCTATGGAGAAGAACGAGCAAGAAACTCCATGAACACTCTTTTAAAATCAGTTAAATTTTACAAATTTAGGTTACATCATTCATGTTGAATCTAAGGGTACAATGTGAGAACAATGTAACACGTCTTGCATGTTAAAAGAGGTCTAGAGAAAAATATAGTTATAATAACAATTCAAACCAAAATTTAAAATAACCGAGGCAGCTAAGAGATGACCAGTCCCAACCGACGGCGTCCGTTCACGAACATGACGCATGGATCGGCACCATTTAGCTCAACCATTTTGAAGGGAACCGAATGATCCAACACATGCGCCACCGGCAGCGAGACATTCAAGTGAGCATGACTCTCCCAACCGCCAGGGCATATTCAAGTCAATGAGAGGTATACCTCGTAAATGGTAGCTTTAAAGAACATAGTGCTCACATGTATGTGCTACGAAAAATTATATAATACTAACACATTGAGTTTATACAATGCATTGATAATATAGATCTACATCTTCAGCAGCTCCAAAAATTGTTACAAATGCTAATCAATTAATCTATGAACCCTTATGGCTGTGGAGCTAGACCAGCATCCAGCCAAGCATTTTTATCAGTGATGTAATCACTCAACTTATAATATGCTCGGTTGCATAGCGTGCGTTTAATACAAGACTTAAATTTTGTCTCATTTAGTTGAACAATGTGGGGAGGTATTTTATTGTAACACTTTAAACAGTACCCCATGAAAGACGAATCTACTTTAGCCAGTCTGTATGTATAATCAATAAGACCGGTTGATAATAAATTGAAATCGTCGTACATTGTTTTAAATAATCTTTTTGCCTAACCACGAGTATAATCTTTTTGCCTAACCGATAATTACAAATGTTTAGAAAATCTAAACATTTTAGTTGTTTCCGAAGTGACAACAGGCATACAGATAATAAAAACATCGAAGTTCTTATCTATGGTTTAGTTGGCATGTCAATGAATCGTGGGATGGAATTACCGGTACCTAGTGATGTGAAATCACTGCATGTTCTTGGAGTCTTCAAGAGTTTGGAACCAAGTCCAGGATGTGTCATGCTTAATGGAAACTTGATATGGATAAAGAAGCCCATACTTTTGCTTTCTTCTCTCCTAGATTTGGTTTATAAACTAACCAGACTTTCGACTGTTCATGTGACCCGAAGACTGGTCTATTCTTTGGTCAATAAATCAGCATTGCCATACAATGTAGCAATGCTACCAGCCTGTAGGGCACGTGTCCCATTGATAACGATGTGGACGAGATTTTTTATGCCCTTTGAGCTCTCCCCTCCCTTTTTTTGGAATTGTACATATTATTAAACCAACCATGTTTTTTCTTTCGGTATGAAGCACCCCATGGTTGAATTTAGGTTATTTTGCACATCAATATTACAGACACATTGATCTCATAAAATTATATTTTTCTAAACACGCACATTTGAAGCAAACTAAAAACAACAAAAAAATCTATTCGTCAAGATACTTTCTATATTTTCAAACCTATGTGAATTGAATAGGCATTTAACTATTTTGGTAGCCGGTCAATACAATGCTGTGCAAATGGTATTAAACAAGTAAGTCTTCACGAGTTCAAGGGCGACAGACAGACCGACAGAGATAACGAACTAGCGAACATAACTGTCATAATTGTATGTGCTATTAATATTTTACTGCATTTGAGTGAATGCGCTATGTATAGTTAAGTACTAGTAGTTTTAATGCACATAATCTTAAGACAAACAAGTTTGCGTGAATATAAATACCCACATACCTACACACACTTCTTAATATTGTAATGACGTCTCTTTTATTTTAAATAGAGAAAAAATACTAAATGAGAGACTCCTGACTGCCGCTAATCGTTACCTGGAGACAATTGCCACTCCCAGTACAATCTCCTTGAGTTAAATTGATTAGTTATTATTATTATTATTTATCGTGCCGTTTATGATCATCCGATTTTGTTCATTTACTGTAATTCAGTCAGATTATATGTTCTTTTATGATATGTTTCTTCTTTTGTTTATGTTTAGTACTTAAGTTATATTATTATTAACCAATAACTTATTACTTACTTACTTACAGTAGTATAGGTTGGTTATTTATAAATAAATTAAATAAATAACAAATTTAGTTTTTTTTCTCGAATAACTTTATAAAAACTTAGGTTTTTTTCCTCGACACTGTCCACAATTTTTTCACGTATCTCTTTTTTTGTAAATAAGAAGAGTTACAGGGATAACGTAGAGCTGCCTAGCCCAGGGGTCGGCAACCTTTTGAAACGGCAGAGCCAATAGTTACAATAAAAAAAAAAACAGTTTTTATAGAGCCACTAAAAATTATATTTACTCATTATTTTATTTACTTATATG
This sequence comes from Charanyca ferruginea, assembly GCA_947361185.1. Classification (NCBI taxonomy): domain Eukaryota; kingdom Metazoa; phylum Arthropoda; class Insecta; order Lepidoptera; family Noctuidae; genus Charanyca; species Charanyca ferruginea. The sequence continues at coordinate 34,894,607 of OX376057.1, forward strand.
TCACCGTATGATTGTGAAAACCGTTAGTTCATAATGCACGATTGCTTATGGAACCGAAAAACCGCAACTTCACATCGAACGAGCCGCAGGTGTCCGACCTCTATTAGCAAAATCATGTTAGAATAGAACACAAAATAAAACTCTTTATAATATTAGCATTAAATTAATTGCAGACTAACATAATATAGGTTATCGCGTCGATCATATTGATAAACTTGTGGGAAAGCGTGTTAAAGATAACGGCCCACGAAATTGCACAATGACATAAAAAATCTACTGTTTATGAAAAATTACTACTTCCACAAAGATTGTTTATTCAGGATATGATTAACTGGTCATCTGCCTAGCCTGTTCCTAACTATCATAAGGTCGGCTTCTAGTCTAACTAAATGCAGTTGAATACTAATACTTTACATGGCGCGACTGCATATATCTGACCTCCACAACTCACTTACTGTGTAGCATTATATCCCTTTGTGAGACTGGTTGTCAGAATTTTGGGCTGCTGACGATTCGTCACGACTGTGTTTTACTGTTCATTAACGGCTTTTGTGGAAGATACACGCCGCCTTTTACGACTCAAAGATCTACGAATGACAGTCAGGAGAAACTATCATTATGCGTAACTATTTCTAGCGTTCTAGTACCTACTAGAACGCTAGAAATAGTTACGCATAATTTCAGCAGTCGGCATTCATACCAAGGGCCCCTCTGTGCCTCGGAATTCAGGTTAAACTGTTCCTCCTGACTGTCATTCGTAGATCTTTGAGTCGTAACCGGCGGCGTATCTCTTCCACAAAAGCCGTTAATGAACAGTAAAACATTGACAGTCGTGACGAATCGTCAGCAGCCCAAAATTCTGACAACCAGTCTCTCCGGAATCTAGGACCTACTAGATGAACTACCTAGTTCATCTAGTAGGTCCTAGATTACGATACGATTTTGCTAGTAGCAAATTCTCACTAGCAGTCCGGATTCTACATTTGTGCGTAGAATAGGAGGAGAACCTACAACAAAATAAACAAGCGAAATATTTTCTGCCTAAATAAATTAATCCTGCCTATTATTGTCCCCATTACAAGGTAAACACCTCTTCTCATACAGAGAAGGCACGAGCAATGATCACCACGTGCGCCCAAACCGGATTGGCGATTTCAGACAAGTCCAGTTTTCCTCATGATGTTTCCTTAACCGATGTTAGTGCCATGTCATGTCCAAGATAAACATGGAAAGTCAATCTTGGTCAAAGCTCAATTGCAAAAATTAATTGCTTTCACCTTCAATAATTCCAAAATCAGTGGATTCCCATGTCTGCCCTAGTAGAAAAAATGGTCCTAATAATTAGTACTGTATCGTCCTGCCTGTTGGAGTATTTACGGCTCACCAACACTACACCAGGCGCACGATCGCACTACACAGCCATTCCGGTCGACCGCCATATTGCAATTGCCACGTGACGTCGGCGCATGAGACGACCAACACTTTAGTCAATACACTACAAGTACTATGTGGATTAAGTATCAGTGACTAATTGCCAGTGACCCTATATAAAATAGGAAAAATCACAGTGGTACTTGTCCGCGCCAAGTTGTGAACCTACAACCTCTTAACCGGAAACCATAGTCAAGTCAAAGCTAAAGCACTTTTGAATTGTTAAGGAGTCGGTTAGTTAGTCAAAAAGTTGAAGCTAGTTGCTTGTTCCAAAACGTAGGTAGGGAACAAGCAAGAAACCCCACAGACATTATTTCAAATAAAGTTTTTACAAAACACTCTTTACATTATTCTTGTGGCTTCTATATGTGAAAACAATGCAGGTAATCAAGCAATACAAAACATTCTAAATGATTATTCTAACAAAAACAAATTTCCCTCTTCCCCAGGACACATTCGGACGCGCCAAGAACTGGGTGAAAGAGCTCCAGCGACAAGCGTCGCCTTCCATAGTGATAGCCCTCGCCGGCAACAAGAGCGACTTGGCAGCCAAGCGCATGGTGGAGTTCGAGGAGGCGCAAGCCTACGCCGACGAGAACGGACTGCTGTTCATGGAGACCAGCGCCAAGACTGCCATGAATGTTAACGATATATTCTTAGCTATCGGTGAGTAACATTCAAACACCAACTAAAAACCATTTGGATGCCGCTTGTGGCGGATGCAGAAGAAGTCGCGAGTCAAAAAGTCAATGTCCTTCCTCGGGGTTCAAACTATGTTCATTCCAAATTTTCATCAAACTCAAACTCAAATCATTTATTTCAAATAAACCACTTTTGAATTGTCAAGGAGTTAGTCAGTCAAAAAGTTGCAGCTAATTGCTCGTTCCAAACAGTAGGTTTCTATGGAGAAGAACGAGCAAGAAACTCCATGAACACTCTTTAAAATCACAAGAATATTAAAAATTTAGGTTGCATCATTCATGTTGAATCTAAGGGTACAATGTGAGAACAATGTAACAAGTTGTGCACGTTAAGAGAGGAGCAGAGGTCTAGTGGCAATGAAATTAGACAATTCAAAATAAATTTAAAATAACCGAGGCAGCTAAGAGATGACCAGTCTCAATTGACGGCGCCCGTTCACGAACATGACGCACGGATCAGCACCATTTAGCTCAACCATTTTGAAGGGAACCAAATGATCCAACACACATCAAAATCGTTCCAACCGTTTCGTGGTGAAAACGTTACAGGCAGAGTTACTTTCGCATTTATAATATTACTAGCTTTCGCCCGTGAGTTCTCCTGCGTGAATGTCGGTTATCGCGGATGCAGACGAAATCGCGGATTAAAATCCCGTTTCATCGTGAAAGCGTAACAGACAGAGTTACTTTCGCATTTATAATTTTTTTTATTTCATAATTTCTGAGATAAATAAATAAAACCAAAAAGCATGTGATGACGTCACTTACACGGTGGAATGAGGTAGTTTACCTTTGCATAAGCATTTCAATGGTTTATATGAAAACATTAAAGTCAAATAAGACACACGTCAATGTCACATTATATGATGCCTAATAATAATAGTTTTTTGACAGGTCACAGTAAAACAAAGCATAAAACGCTATTCCACCGTAAGTATGACGTCATTTGGCGCTTACGTCTTTTTAGAATACACCTAATTTCAAAGTTAAAATTATGAATGAAAAGTACATAATTTAAAAAAACGGAAGAATACGGGTGCCCTAGTTTTGTATTTACTTTTATATAACGTAATAATACAAGTAGGTTAAAAATATGAAATGTTGTCAATTCTAAAATAAACCATCCTCTCATGCATATTTTCTATACAAAATAGTTCGATGACTGCGCTTCCAAGTAGGCCGCTAACACAACCTAGCAAAATGGCAAAATGGGGGATTATAGATCCCACCTATACCCAGTGTGAGTGTGGTGCTCCTGAACAGACAATGGCCCACTTACTACAGTGCCCAAAGTACCCTTTCACTTGCACCTTAGGACATTAAAAACGCCACTAGTAATGCGATTAATGTGGCTACCTACTGGGCTCAAGTAGTCTAACACAATGAAATATTAAACTCAACCATCGATTCGAAAAGAAGAGGAAGTTCGATGACTCATTTTTTTGTTTTACTGATGTGTTTTTATTAATGTTTCAGCGAACAAGTTACCAAAGAGCGAGGGCGGCGGTGCGGCGGCAGCGGGCGGAGCGCGGCGGCTGGGAGACACCGAGCAGGCGCGCCAGTCCTCCTGCTGCAAGTGATAGCGCAGGTCAGTAGCTAGCTTACTACTGCACAGCTCGTGTACCACGCGGGGAGACACCGAGCAGGCGCGCCAGTCCTCCTGCTGCAAGTGATAGCGCAGGTCAGTAGCTAGCTCACTAGTGCACAGCTCGTGTACCACGCTGGGAGACACCGAGCAGGCGCGCCAGTCCTCCTGCTGCAAGTGATAGCGCAGGTCAGTAGCTAGCTCACTAGTGCACAGCTCGTGTACCACGCTGGGAGACACCGAGCAGGCGCGCCAGTCCTCCTGCTGCAAGTGATAGCGCAGGTCAGTAGCTAGCTCACTAGTGCACAGCTCGTGTACCACGCTGGGAGACACCGAGCAGGCGCGTCAGTCCTCCTGCTGCAAGTGATAGCGCAGTTCACTGGCGCCTTTATTTATTAGCACAGTCTAAAAATGTTGTATTACCCTCTTGACTTTAGTCTGTTTAATATTCACCATTTTATCTTGCGCCACATGCCCTGGCATCTGGTCACGTGAGAACTAGTGACTACGTCAGTGGATGGCGTTGCCGTAGCTTACATACAGGGCCAAAATAAAAATAAAATACAAAGATTGAGATGACAAAAAAGTGACGTCAATCTAAATGTCAAAAGCACATTTACATTTGACGCCATTTGTAATAATTATAGCACATTTACAATAAGACATTACTTCTGCTCTTCCTTATAATGTCCCCGTCACGAGAAGCTATACATTTTGTAAATAATGAACTTCTACTAAGTTACGTAGCGACAATCAATCAACAACAAATAATCCCAAATTCAATTAATTCAAAGTAACATACGTGCAATACGAAACTAACGAACAATTTCACTTGGCCGGGTTATATTTTAGCAATATTAAGTGCGTATATTATATAATATGTTTTGTGGTACTGAAACGCGTTTGACTCAATAAATTTTAACATTTGGTGAAAGGATTGGTCAAAGGATATAAAGCACGGTAGATACTTTTGTTATCCATGTAACTGATAATCATCTGACGACAGTAATTAGATGTGTCTATAAATTGTCCGTGTGGTGTCGGACGTAAAGAATAGCACCATCCCATATCTTCCCGTGGGTGTCGTAAGAGGTGACTTAGGGACTCACCAGAGAATGGGCAGCAGCGTTCTCTGTGCCTTTGTAACAACCATACTGCGATCGCCAACCCGCCTGCCAAGCGTGGCGATTATGGCAAAACCCCCCATTTTGGGGGAGGCCTATGTCCAGCAGTGGATGTCTTTCGGCTGAAATGATGATAAATCGATCATTTCAAAACTGTTTTTTTTTTTTTTTTTATCCAAAGGTCGCAAACCCCTGAATGTGTGTTTACAAAATTTATAGCTTTTCGTGATGGGGACTTTATATCTATATTTACCATCGACACGACAAGATTGTTCATAAAAATCCCTTTTTTTATAAGCCGCTAATGTCCCACTGTTGGCCAATTAGTCCAGGTATTAAAAATACCAAATTATCTCGATTACAGACAAAACCGCCGATTGGTGAGGGCGTGCGCGCGGGTTGAGGTATGTAGTAGGTAACGATACAACAACCGGCAGACGAAGTAACACTCCGGCCTGCTAGTACCACGCCCGCGGCGGACGGACGGACACACCACTACCAGCTTACAGCATACGAGGCAGCTGACATACTGTTACAGGTAGTGCCATCCACGAATAGACGGGACCCCACTGTTTTTTTATCGAGGGGACTGCGGGGTGTAGGGACTTTGCGAGCTATGGAGGGTAGTGGTAAACAACACTTTCTGATATGGGGGGGGGGGAGTTGAAAAGTGTCCACCTCTAAGCAGTAAGTAACAGTTCCAAAACCCGCCAAAATATAGTGTAGGCACAGGGTAAGGTATGAATGTAATGTAGCAGTCGTTGACGGATTGAAGTATGTTGAGTTAGAACATTTTTACTCGGTCGCGATTGTTTTGACGAACACGTTCATACACAGATATCGTGCTCCTTAGCCCTACCCTCCATAATCCGAGCGTATATTTCATCGTAGTGTGCGTGTACACATAGACAATTCGTACGTATCGATAGCACTACAACACTAACGAATGGATGCACATTTGCACTGTAAGCGATTAGGAAAAAGAGTGGGGCGCGACTTTGTGAATGGCACTATCTGTATATGAGACGAGGCACATTCGTGTCTTGTGCCTCGCTTTGTATAACTTTTTGTTTTAGGCGGGGCGAGTGCAATAATTATGTACTGGACAAGTGGTTGAACCTAGTACAGTATATGATTATTCTATAAGACGAAGCTACTCGAGATTGTCTCGTGAAGTTTAAACGTTGTTTCGCTGTTCTCTATAGTCACGTATGTATAATTTTCTGTTTTCTAAAAATTAGCGAATTGTTATCGAGTCATACCTGCGGGCTGGTCTTTAGCTATATACATTATGTATATCTACTTATTTCTTGCAATATTTATCTTTAATACTGACTTGCCTCGCGGGTCTGCCTCGCCTCATCTATATTTAATACAGTGTGTTTGTACGTCCACGCGGGCCGCATTAAAACATATATAATATTAATAAAAAAACAAGCTAATTATAAAAAAATGATAACTAGTTTTAAAACTTATTTGTAACTGTAATGAAAATGTAATAAAAAATGATTATATTTACTTTCGTTTGTATCAAGTTAACAGTGCACTGTGACCTACGGTTACTTAGCGAGATTCTTTCGTTAGAAGTATTTGAGCTTGTGTTTTACAATAATAAAACATTATACAATATACTTCAGTCTGAGGCATTGTGTAAAAGAAATGAAACACTTTACATACAGCTAAGCTTTAAAAAAAGAACACCTAAAAAATAAGCTGTTTGAAAAAATCTTTGTTTCTCCAACTAAAGCATATTGTGTTTCAAATAAAAGCGTTTAATGTCAAAATCTATTGGTGAAGGTGCATTTACATTCATGTATCGTTGCATATACATTTAATATAATTTTAATCATCTGTTCACAACAGTGTGGCAACTAGCAAAAATAACGTTTTCAAATGCAATCTCAGTGTTGCAAATAAAATAATAAAAACAACTTATTTATATGAAAACTGATGTTGTTTGCCACAGAAGCTTGCGTCTCAATGTTCTTTTACTTATAAATGTTATAATTTGTGTCTGCACTGTTTACTGAAATATTTAAAAAAATAAATATATATATTTTTATTTGTTTAAGTTTGAGAGATCGAAAATGGATTAATATGTTAGGATCACAAGTATGTGTCTACAATACGAAAACAGTTACGCTTCGTGAATTATTGTAATTTTATATAAATATAGAGTAACATTTATAAGTAAGGAGTACTTCCTTAGGCAGTCATGGTCATACAGTGAAGGTCCCCCCGCACCAGTAGGCTTCGCTCGCTCCTTCTCATCTCCACACGTCGTAGTAGGCTAGTCTGTCTCCTAACTCGGTAAACCCTGGACGTTTCCAACGAGCGAAGTATTCCCATAAGAGTGTATCAAATGGGATAACCCCCCATTGAAATAAATCGGTTGGGAAGTTGTCGCGAATCCCTTCATTGTACTAATAATTAAATCAATTCAATTCTTGTTGAAATACGTAGGTACATTCATCCATACATTATTTTAGTTCAAAATAATATAATATGGCATAGTTATTTAATGAAATAGATTTACACTTCTCAGTTAGGAAGTTATATAGTTATTTTTTAAAACACTAATTATTCGATGGATAAATTGTTCTATACATATAATTAAATATTATGTATATTGTCTTGTATAATTTATATTTTATAAGTAAAATGTAAACGGTGGGGTCATAAATGTCGTATCCTTTTTTTTACAATCGCATTCCATACAGGGAGGGCTCACTGGAGCCTGTGGAACCCAAAAGTTAATAACTTCGATATTTTTAGTCTGTAGACTTGACATCGATCATTTCTCGGATAGATCACATCTCTATTTGTCGATATATTGCAAGTACTTGTAGCGTTCGCCAGTTTGTCTACCACTCTTAAATCCAGTATGTAACAGCTATTACTGATTTAGAATGTGGCTTTATACATTAGCAATATTAAATTGCATTGTGAGCGTAATCAGTTTTCGCTTGTTATAAGAAATCACGTTAATATTCTTTGATGGCTTGCGTCACTTAGCAATTTATAATTTATCTATAAGAAGGATAGGTACCGTCTAACACCTGCAAGAATGGAATATGTCCTGACGCGTCAGTTCTGTAACTATGAGATTTTATAACAACCGAAGTCCGTCGTGTTGTTGGGAATAAAATGTCTATAAATTGTTCATATGTGAGGTGACGAACTATTTTATATTAATTAAAGCTTATAGATGAATTTAATGTCTGTTACGTGGTATGCCATTTGTTTAATCACTTGAAGATGTTTTCGTCTTCATGTATGGTTCTCGTAATGGCGTACCATGGAATGGCTGTTATATTAAGGGCAGCGTTGATCGCCGCTTCCTCACACTATGTAAACACTTATAAATATCTAAATAATTGTTTCACCTTGCCACAAGTTCAGTAGTAATCGATGTAGGCATTTATTTGTTTAACAAACTAATTGTTTCAATCAATCTATTGTCTTGTGGTCAGTAAACCTACATACTTATCGCGACATAGAAAGCAATAGAAAGTTATGTCAGAGCACTTGTTGCAAGCAGTTCCCCGAAATTGGTTAGTAAATAGTAACACTGGCTCGGCTGGCCACGGACGCCGATCATGGTCGTATTGTATGTTTTTTGTATTGTGTAAATATTTTGGATTTATTAAGAATATTATTATATTGATTAAAAAAACATTGTAAATGGACGTGTTTTTGGTGTTTTATTTGTATCTCCTTTCTCCTGGTCCTGTTAACATATCACAAACGCTATCATAACTCGCACTGAAATACTTAAAGTCGTTTCAATCCTTTCAACTAGGATGTTATGTTTAAAAGTTTTGGAAGTCGGTGGCAATACAAAACAAACACAAAGCTACCGCCAACGACTTCCGAAACTAAAGTAATGTGTGTTCTGTGCTAAAGTTATTTACTTATTTATCACTTTTTAGTTTTTGAAGGCGGTTTTCTTTTTTTTGAAAAAACTATTTTTCGCTTTTTAGTGTTGCCATAACATCCAAATTCACTAAGAAACGGCGACACAACTTAAAAGAGATTGTAAGTCCTCCTAAGATTGAAGAAACTAAAACGTCGTCTAAGTATTTTTTTGGGAATTTGTTGATTTTCTCAAAAAGGGCTGCATCAATTTTGATAAAATTTATATGGACTATTTCGGAATAAACCCCTTTCGAACAAAAAAAGAATTTTGCAAATCCGTCTATATACGACAGAGTTATGCCCGAACATACAAAAAAAGAAAAATATATAAACATTCGAATTGATATAAAACAATATAAACCTCCTCCTTTTTGAAGTGGGTTAAAAATAAATTATTGAAAAACGGCAGCAGATTTAGAATTGTAGAAAACTAGCGACCCCGAACCAATAGTGATACAGCGCAAACGGCTGACTGCGCGAGGTCCTGTGTTAACGAAACACAATACTTTATTCCATATTTCCTTCACACTTTTATGTGCGTTTCGACCGCGCGGCCACGGCGATATTTCGAAAAAAAGACTCTTCCAAGATTATGTAAAATTTTGTAAAAGTTGATTCCCAAAACCATAAATTTGTAGAAGATATGGTTAAAAAGTTATAAGGGTTTGAACGTGGCCGCGCCATTGAAACGCGGAGAACCGCGCGGCCACGGAGATCTTTAAAACTAAGCGTAGCAGAGACCTAAAATTCAGGTAAATAACAGATTAAATTTGTAAAAAAAATGTAAAAATACAGAAAAAAATCCTAGGTTTATATTTTAGGAGCTGCAAGACAAAAACCCCATGGCCGCGCCATTGAAACGGTGAATAACACTCTAGCGCCGATATCACGCTGAAAATGCATCGCAGACTTCTGAAATTCATTGTAAAATCTAGATTTGAATTTGTAGAAAATGTAAAAAATATGCAAAAAATACCCAGGTTTAGATTTTAGGAGCTGTAAGACTAAAACCCCATGGCCGCGCCATTGAAACGGTGGAAAACACGTTATCGCTGATATCTCGCTGAAAAAGCATCGCAGAGGTCTGAAGTTTTTTGTAATACCTAGATTTGAATTTGTCGAAAATGTAAAAAATATACAAAAATACCTAGGTTTATATTTCAGGAGCAGTAGTGCGGTATCGTATAAAAATAAGTTTTGATTATCTATCGAAGAAAGTAAGTATTAGTGAGTTTTTTTTTTATAAACAACACCTATTAATATGTAGAACTACCGATAATATGCAAAACATATTTTTTATTCATAATACAAAGCCTTGCAATGTGTTTTGAATATTTCGATAGGGTGACCATGCCTTGTTGTATACAGAAAACTTTCCACCTGTTGCAATAGAAATCATGTCCCAAGGATTCTAAATTGAATTAAAATGAAACGAAGAGATACAAAAACATAATAATATATCTTTATTTCTTTAAAAATCACATAAATCACATATTGTTTACTTACACTAAGATATAAACTTCTATTAAAATCACAAATCACAGATTGTTTACTTACACAAAGATAAATATTTTTTATTAATTAAGGGGACAATTGTCGAAATCATGCAAAAAAAATTACATTTCACACAAACCAAAACTATAAAATGAGGTAACCACCTCGTATAAAACGTCAATATTTTTGAGATTTCCACCAAGAAATCGAAGGTCAAGAAAAAAAGTGGTTGCATATTCCCACTTAGCGAGCTTATTCCCAATGTAAAGTAAAGTATAATATTACCCTGATTTTTAATATGTTAATCATCATCTATTAGAAATCTCAAAAATATTGACGTTTTATACGAGGTGGTTACCTCATTTAGTTTTGGTTTGTGTGAAATGTAATTTTTTTTTGCACGATTTTGAGAATATTATCCCCTTAATTAAAAAAAAATATTTATCATAGTGTAAGTAAACAATCTGTGATTTGTGATTTTAATAGAAGTTTATATCTTAGTGTAAGTAAACAATCTGTGATTTATGTGATTTTTAAAGAAATAAGGATATATTATTAAGTTTTTGTATCTCTTTCTGTTTCATTTTAATTCAATTTAGAACAAGGATTCTAAATTGAATTAAAATGAAACAGAAAGAGATACAAAAACTTAATAATATATCCTTATTTCTTTACATGATTTCTGGACATGATTTCTATTACAACAGGTGGAAAGTTTTCTGTATACAACAAGGCATGGTCACCCTATCGAAATATTCAAAACACATTGCAAGGCTTTGTATTATGAATAAAAAATATGTTTTGCATATTATCGGTAGTTCTACATATTAATAGGTGTTGTTTATAAAAAAAAAACTCACTAATACTTACTTTCTTCGATAGATAATCAAAACTTATTTTTATACGATACCGCACTACTGCTCCTGAAATATAAACCTAGGTATTTTTTGTATATTTTTTACATTTTCGACAAATTCAAATCTAGATATTACTAAAAACTTCAGACCTCTGCGATGCTTTTTCAGCGAGATATCAGCGATAACGTGTTTTCCACCGTTTCAATGGCGCGGCCATGGGGTTTTAGTCTTACAGCTCCTAAAATCTAAACCTGGGTATTTTTTGTATATTTTTTACATTTTCTACAAATTCAAATCTAGATTTTACAATGAATTTCAGACGTCTGCGATGCATTTTCAGCGTGATATCGGCGCTAGAGTGTTATTCACCGTTTCAATGGCGCGGCCATGGGGTTTTTGTCTTGCAGCTCCTAAAATATAAACCTAGGATTTTTTTCTGTATTTTTACATTTTTTTTACAAATTCAATCTGTCATTTACCTGAATTTTAGGTCTCTGCTACGCTTAGTTTTAAAGATCTCCGTGGCCGCGCGGTTCTCCGCGTTTCAATGGCGCGGCCACGTTCAAACCCTTATAACTTTTTAACCATATCTTCGACAAATTTATGGTTTTGGGAATCAACTTTTACAAAATTTTACATAATCTTGGAAAAGTTTTTTTTTCGATATATCGCCGTGGCCGCGCGGTCGAAACGCACACACACTTTTACGGGTTTAGGACCGTTTATAAGAGGAGTTGATGCATATTTTTTTAATTATTTGAAAAATATATTTTTTTAAGTTTAACTCTATGAATCGGTGGTACCTACCTACTACTGAAGGGCAAATCGCTCTGCCGCGGGAAATGGACCATTTAGATTTCAGCTCGTATACAGAGAGGAGGGACATTTAAGTAGTTTGACTACGGGGAAAGAACCATGGACAAAATTCTTAGCTTACGGGGAAGGACCAGTTTTCTGTCAGGCTTTGTAGTGTTCGTTTGCAGGTTTGAGTGAAATTGGAAATCGTGGAAGTGACACGACGACAAACCGACAATTGAACTATCCTGTTGTGCATTTAAAGGGGTTTAGAATACCGAAATAGAGGAGCCATATTAAAAACTTTGTACAATAAATCACAATTTATTTAATTTAGCTGAACATTTACACACACCAACTGCCGCACTCAGAGACATCACTTAAATATAAACAGCGTATCTTAGCATACTTCTACAAAATTGAACTGTTCTAAATCTGTAATAAGTTTGACTGGCATTCCATAATATACTCGTCAATTTAAGTGAATCAGGTAATATCTCTGAGTACCAAGGTTAGACACAGTTAGGTCGCAGTAAGTACGTTATGGCACTTATCTAGTACTCGTGTTCCAGGAAAATATTACAATTAGACTGAATATTCATTAATTGCTGATCAAAATATGCAGACAACATGATCTATAAATTTGAAGTCCATTAAATATTACTAGTAGAAACACCAAATACTGTTTATTGCACACCTAATATAAAGAAAATACATATAATGCATATTTACAGCCCGCGAGGCGTAAGCTGACCTTTGTGTTTGTGTGAGAGAGTGTAGGTGTGACGTCGGCCTAGAGCGCGACGCATCCCTTGCTTGGTTTTAAACCGGTTTATACTGCTTTTTGGCAACCGGCCTGAAGCGCGGTGCGTCCCTCGCGCGACGCAACTCTTGCTTTTTTGGTACACAAAACACAAATGCAACGCTCAGCTTACGCCTCGCGGCCTGTAAACAACTTCATCACGTATATTAGAGATGATTAATTAACATGATTTTAAAAACTGTAGAGATTCCATTACGAAAGAAATAAAAGATTGAATTTTTAAACATTGTTTAATAAGCATTCTTTGACATACATTCCATTGCTTGTGTTAATTATTATTAATCACATAATATAATACATGCTCATACAGTGTTACAACTTTTTAAACAATGTTCATCTTTGTAAATCCACATCTTAAAATATATTAATATTTTATGACTAGTCTATGTATTAAATTACATCATGCATGTTATGTGTAGAATTATATATTATATACGTAATAATTCGATATTATTGAATATCTTTGTACAATATCGAAGAAGGTACATTTACATTTTTTACAAAGTTTGCTCACTTGGCAACCCCAATGGCCCCCGCAGACCACAGACTTTCTATCGGCCGATGGTTTGTCTGTGGTCTACGGGGGCTTTAAAATAGATTAGTAGTTAAGTAGTTCTGTTAGTTGCCGCCAGTGGAAAGTTTGCGCTACTTGTAATTTAAAATACAATATAATTATTAAATTAGGTAAATTACATTTCACCATGCAATACCTTACATCATTCATTTATAACGAATACATTAAAATTAGGCCATAGACTAAAATAAAAACAACATATAATTTGACATAATTAATTAATAATTTAGATCTACGTATCTAATTGGTAAACGACGCGTTTGATAAGATGATGAGAGCAATTTTGTATAGAAACAGCTCATCATCATATTTATCAGTATACACATTTAATATATAACAGAATTTAAGTTTATCAGAAAAAAAATCGGGTTCACAATCAAGTACGAGTGTTGCAAGCATTTAGTGGTACATAAGTAGTGATAATAGGCATTAGTAGGAGTAAAAAAAAAGTTTATGATTGGCTATCGCCAACATCACGTGATAAAGCTTATTTCTGGTTGGAGACTATTTGTTAGAGGTTTTCACAAAACTGCTTTTTACCGACAAATGTACGAACCTACCAAGATAACTGGCTGCTTTTGTCATAATTCTATTCAAATCCGTTTAATATTTGCGGATGACATTACGACTGAAATTGATCCAAATCACTTGGTTGGTTAGTACTATAGAACATTATGCGCATTATAGTACATTTCGTCCCATCCCCTCGAGAATGACGGAAGTCTTTGCTTTATTAAGTACCTATATTGTGCGTAAACGCCGCATTGACTACCCCACTAATGTTTGTAACCTAAGCGTTATAAGCGCTTGAACAAAATTGTCCTTTTAATACTTTAGCATCAAACATTGAAAACATATGATCGAGTTAACATTTCACTATGAAAGCCTTCCCAAGACAGAATGAGTATTTTCCTTGAAAAGAGATCGCTGCGTACACGCTGCGTCGGTCGACCAACAGGCCGGGTCAAGATCTGAATTAGTAATATTAAATGGATCATCACCTATACCCTGACCACAATAAGATTAGACATAAACACAAACCTTTTTTACAGCTGCTTCAACCGATTTTGACTTCTATTCTGTAGGCTTAAGGATGACATTAGAGGCAAAAAAGTGGTTACAATAACAACTGTTTACTGCAGTTGCAATTTGTCATGCTACCAACGCAATATGAGTCAAAATCGGTTGAACGGACTGTAAAAAAGGTTTTTGTACATGTTTAATCTTATTGTGAACAGGGTATAGATCATTTTCCGTTGATTTTTGTTGTGTTTTCCAATTAATTTGTGGTGTTTACTGCCGAATAATGGGAATTGACCATGATATATGTTTCAACGTATATTGATGCTGAAGTAAAGGAACAGTAAGCCGAGTTTTCAGAGTTCATCATCGAAGTGTTCCCCCATGAGGTCACTACCGTAGTCCGTCGCCTCGCTGCCCACGAACACGTCGTGATGCTGCAGGATCTCCTCGAAGGTCAGCAGGTCGTCGTGGTCGTCATCTGCTGACGCGAACAGGTGGTCTACTTCTTCGTCTGCTATTTCACTGGAAAGAGAATTGTGGTGAGTTTAGATATCTTCTCCTATTCTCTCTCTATCTGCCTAGCCTATTCCCAATTATATTGGGGTCGGCTTCCAGTCTAACCGGATGCAGCTGAATACCAGTGTTTTACATGAAGCGACTGCCTATCGGACCTCCACAACCCAGCTACAGAGTAACACGATACCCCTTGGTAAGACTGGTTGTCAGACTTTCTGGCTTCTGACTACCCTTCCCATAACGACTGCCTGATCTACGAGTGACAGCCGGGACCAACGGCTTTACGTGCTTTCCGAGCCACGGAGAGAACTCGGTATGAAATGGATGGTCACCCATCCACAGACCGACCGCGGCAAGCGTAGCTTAACCTTTGACCGATCGATCTGTGTGGCTTTTACTTAACCACAAGTAAGGATAATTAGGAAATTAATTTTTAAAAAGATTCTATCAATGGGTGAAAATGGTTTTATTTCTGTCATAATTTTTCTCGTGGTAGCAACCGCGATTCAATTCTCAGGTCGGGTAAACTGTTATTAGATTTTTCCATCAGAAATTTCTCAGTTTGGAAGTTGATGGTGTAACACCCCCGTGCCTCGGAAAGCACGTAAAGCAATTGGTCCTGCGCCTGATCTCTCTCCGGTCGTGTCGGATTGTCGTCCCACCGCACTATGAGAGTGAGGGTACACCTGTGTTTGCGCACACACTTGTGCACTATCATATCTTCTGCGTACTTGGCTGATCTCCATTGAGATTGGCCACCAATTATTTGACAAAAATCTCCAGTTTTATAACATAAACAAGGACATTAGTAATTTTCATTAAATCGCTGGAGAACATATTTTCTTATCAGCTTCGTTTAATTCGACCGTAACCATTAAACGTTACTTACCGTATCCAATTGCCGCATTTGTATACAAGTTAAGTAGGTACCTAATACTGATATTATCACCAGGGCGTCCTGATGCATTATTATGCCTGATCGCGATGCCCCAATGGTTAAGTCACCATTAATTTAGATCAACAAAAGGCACTTTTAATGGTCTAGAATATAGCATCTAGTTGCTTCTTCCGTAAAAGGTAGAAGGGGAAGAATGAGCAAGAAACACCACACCTTATATTTAAAAAAAAAAATGTTAACGACTAGTAAAAATGATGTACTCACTTGTTGTTAGGTATGATCCAGGCATGTATTTCAGCGAGGTCGATGACCCCGTCCTTGTTGAGATCCAGGTCGTTGTCGAACTTGTCCTTCTCGGATATCAGCCAACCTTTGTCCTGCTGATTACCTGGTAGAATAAGATGTAGTGTGAAAAATGGCATTTAAGGGCGCCCATCCCGGCTGGACTAATTGAAACATTTTTTGTTTGTGAGTGTGAAAGTGACTGAGCAGGTAACATCGCACGAAATTGGGGTGCGGAGATTTCACAAAACTTCTACCCGGAAATTGGGGTGCGGAGATTTCACAAAACTTCTACCCGGAAATTGGGGTGCGGATATTTCACAAAACTTCTACCCGGAAATTGGGGTGCGGAGATTTCACAAAACTTCTACCCGGAAATTGGGGTGCGGAGATTTCACAAAACTTCTACCCGGAAATTGGGGTGCGGAGATTTCACAAAACCAGGAAATACGTTTTATGAGCTGGCGCCTCATACACGCACCGCGCGCTTTGCTTTACATATTTTTAGTATGGTTTTGAATTATTAGAATACATTGGTAGAAGGGCGTCAACGATTTTATTGCAGCGTTATCTGGCGCCTACCTTAGTATGTTATTGAATTGTGCAAACGCAACGGTAAGTCATTCTACGAGTATGAGTACGACCTACTTATTTTTGTAACACCTAACACTACATGGATCGAGCTACTTGGTGACGATCCGTCCGTCATGTTCGTGAACGGGCGCCGTCAGCATTCTACGAGTATGAGTAGGACCTACTTATTTTTCTAACACCTATCTGAGTCAAGCAAAATAGTGCCGACCCGTGCGTCGTGTTCGTAAACGGACGCCGTCAGTTGGGACTGGTTAGCTGTCTCAGTTATTTTAAATTTATTTTCAATTGTTTATTATGATTTTCTGTAAACCTCTTTTAGGGTGCATGACTTGTTACATTATAACCGTGGGTTCAAGATGAATGATGTAACCTTAAATTTGTTTTGAATTGTCAAAAAAGTCAAGTTTATTTGTGAAACATAGGTATAAAAAGGTCACCCATGTATTAGTACGCTATGTTTTGTCATAAGACATACAAATATTTAAATATGCAAAATATGTATGCTAAAAATGTTTACATTAATAAAAATAGGTAAGGTACAGTCATTCTTTATTATAATTTACTCTAAACCTCTTTTAACGTGACGTTGTTATACTGTTCTCACATTGTACCCGTTTTAAGATGAATGATGTAACCTAATTTAGTAATATTGTTTTGATTCTAAAATAGTGTCCAGGGAGTTTCTCGTTCTAGTCTATAGGAACCTACAATTTGGAACCAGCAACTAGCTTAAACTTTCTATCTAACCGACTCCTTAACAATTCAAAAGCGCCTGTAAATGGTTTAATTGAAATAAATGGGTTTGAGTTTGACCTAAAAAGATAAAGCATTCTGATTATACCAACGTCACCTTTAACTATATGAATCTTACACCCAGTTGCAGAAACTGTCTTTTAATTTTTAAAGTGATTTTTAACGCCAATCTATACTAATCTATACTGTTGCGTACAGCACGCAGTACGTGATTAGTCGGGTAAAAGAAAACAGTTTAAAAACGTTTAAGTGTTTGAGACCCTGCGGCGGCGACGACTAGCATAACGGGAGTTGTAGGTCCTATCATGCGCACGGCGGGAAACGAACTAACTCGCTGACCCGCTCGGTGCCGTGGGTAGCGCGTGGGCAATGTGCGTTCAACATCTTACGGCCAAGCGAATTTGAACCCACATTACACGGTGTTGTAGCCTGACGACGCGATGTCAGCATCGCGGATGTACTTATGAAAATATATTATTTCGCTGTTGCGGGGCCTCAAAACTCATTTATTTAAAAAATACACGATACGATAAATGTAATCAAATTAACAAACTTCTCCCATACGTAACATTCTCCCCCTCAGTGTCGACACGACACTCAAAACGGTAAACTAAATTACAAATATACATAAATCTAAATATAAATCTAGAATATTGCTAGCCTAGCTGCAGGACGTTTAAGTATGCCATTTTTTGTTTTAACGTCGACAACCCTTACACGTCCGTCAGCACCGGGGTACACGGATTGTACGATGCCTTTAGGCCAGCAGTTACGGGGGGAGTTAGGATCCACTATAATTACCATATCCCCGATCTTTAATTGAGCGCCCTCTTCTCTCCATTTTCGGCGTGGCACTAGATCGGGAAGCACCTCCTTTACCCATCTGGCCCAAAAATGGTCAGCCAAGCGTTGAGAAATACGCCATTGTTTACGCAGACATAAATCTTTGTCCGTAAATACTCCTGCGCTAGGTAAATTAGACGACGAACCAATGAGGAAGTGATTTGGCGTTAATGTCTCGTCGTCACGAGGGTCCACGGAAACATGACCGAGGGGGCGACTGTTGATCATATTCTCCACTTCAGCTATTAACGTAATGAGAGTTTCTTCGTGCGGAGCTCTCTCCTTTAGGATCACCCTGAGGGCGGTCTTGACACTGCGCACGAGACGCTCCCACGCTCCTCCCATGTGCGGGCTAGCCGGCGAAATAAAACTCCAACAAACTCCATTGTTCAGAGCTTCGTTCGTAACAGTACTTTTGTCTATGGCGTCGTAGGCTTTCTTCAGTTCAACTTCTGCCCCGCGCATGTTGGTTCCGTTGTCAGAATAGATCTTCTTTGGCCAGCCTCTACGCGCAGCCATTCTGCGTAAAGCCATTATCAACGAATCTGCTGTTAGAGACGGTACGACTTCAATATGCACGGCACGTACTGTCAAGCACGTGAATAAGACACCATATCGTTTTGGTCTTGATCTTCCAACTGTGACCTCTATTGGTCCAAATAAATCGACTCCGGTAACAGTAAAGGGTCTTTGGTGATGTGTCAGTCTACCTTCGGGCAGGTCACCCATTCGTGGCGGCTTTGGGTTAGCTTTCCTGATGCGACACATCAAGCACTGTGTCGCAATTGTACGAACTGTAGGTCGTAAACGTAACAACCAATATTTTTGACGCAGTTCATTGACCACCAATTCGTTGCATCCGTGGCCTGCGCGAATGTGATAATGCTTGACAATGAGTCTAGCCACGTGGTCATGTCCATCCAAGATCACAGGTGATTTTGTGTCCATCGCTACATCCTTAGCTGCTCCAATTCTTCCACCAACACGTAGTAGTCCAGTATCATCCAATATGGGTGTCAAAGCGCGTAGTCTACTATCGCGTTTAATTTCTTTATTTTGTTTCAACAGCAAAATATCGCTGAAGAAAGCTGTAGCTTGTGAGTGCTGAAGCAATAATGTTTCAGCTCGTTTCATCAACTCGTCGGTAAGTCCATTTATTTTTATCTTCTTACATTTATCTATGAACAACAAGACAGTTCCAGCAGTTCGAAGCAATCGCAACCAACTGGAGAAGCGCGTCGGCTCCGGTACAGGTAAGTTGTTTACACTATTATTTTCATTAATTATATTTATTTTTTCTAATATTTCTTCATTAATTTTTATTTTATTTTGAGGTTCCTGAGGCCAGCAAGAGCGTGATTGATGTAAAAACGACGGACCGGTAAACCACGATGAATTGCTGTTAAGTTCGTAGTCGGTACTTTTAGTACCTAAATCTGCCACGTTGACGTCAGTCGGCACATAGTGCCACTCGTCAGCCTTACTTAGTTCGTCAATTTCCCCTAGACGATTAGCGATGAAAACTTTATATGTTCTACAATTATTTCTGATCCAGTGTAAAACAGTTGTGGAATCCGTCCAATAATAAACTGAATTTGGTTTTATGCGATGTTCTTTTTTAATATTATTTGCTAATTTACATCCTAATAAAGCACCCTGTAGTTCCAGGCGCGGTATAGAAACCGATTTCGTAGGTGTAACTTTAGATTTACTAGCAATAAATGCTACAATAATATTTCCACTGCTCATTTCTTTGCGCCAGTACGCAACGGTCGCGTAGGCGCTCGGCGACGCATCGCAAAATACGTGTAGTTCTAAGTTTTCGTTACTCTCGCTGTTATTACTATCGCAATAATACCAACGAGGTATCCTAATATTATTTATCTTTTTAGCTTGAATTATCCAACACTTAAATAAATTATTTAACTCGTCATTTAATTGCTCATCCCATTTTATATTTGTTTTCCAAGTTTCGCGCATTATTATTTTTCCTTTAATTGTAAATGGCATCAGATAACCATGAATATCAAAAATAGACATAACAATACATAACAGTTCGCGTTTAGTTGGTTTTCTTTTTAAGTTGAGAACATCATGTGGTATACGCTTCAAGGTCAAATCGAATCCTAACTCGTCGCTAGCGGGATACCATAATAAACCCAGTGTCCTTTCCGATGGATCTTTATCGAGGGCGCAACAAACACTGTCACTCAAGACTTCTTTGGGTAGGCTTTCTACAACTTCCGGGACGTTGCTAGCCCAGTTCCGTATTTCGAATCCACCCTGCTGGTGAACAATGGAGACTTCTTTAATCATCTGTTTCGTAAGGTCGACTTCGGGTAAACTATCGATATAGTCGTCCATATAATGTTGCTTGCATATAGCGTCGACAGCCGTCGGATAGGTATCCTGATAACGTAATGCGTTTTTATTTTTAATATGTTGCGCGATAAAAGGCGAGCAGTTCGCGCCAAATATTAATGACGTCATTGCATATTTATTAACGTCCCCAGTGGCCTTATCTCTAAATAAAAACCTAAGTGAATGTTGATCCTTTTCTTTAATTTTAATTCGAAGGAACATATCTTTGATATCTGCAATAATTCCTATTTTATTTTCTCTAAACCTAAACATAATTCCAAATAAAGACTGCAAAAGGTCCGGGCCTGTCAATAAAAAATCATTAAGGGAACATCCCTGTGTTTTCGCAGCCGCGTCGAACACCAAACGTAACTTTTTCTTATTGGGGTTATCGACCCCGAAGTGCGGTAGGTACCAAACGTGGTCGCTAGACTCCCCCTCGTTTAGCCTCCTGGCATAATTATTAGAAAATAAATGCTGGATACGTTCTTGATAACGTGACGCGTAAGTGTTGTCGGCTGACATTTTTCTCTCGACAGATTTTAAACGATTATAGGCATTTTGATATGAATCAGGCATAATAAAGTTATCATATTTCCAAGGCAATTCTACAAACCATTGATTATCAACTAATTCACATGTGTTATTTAGTATGGTGATAGCACGTAACTCGTCCGCATTCTGTCGCGGTTGTGCTGATATACCTATTGACTCTAACGCGAATGATTTTCTTACAATCTCGTTCAACTTAGAATCACAACAATGTTGCGCGCTGTCATCAATAGGAATACCATCAGCTGCCACGTTCATAACATTTATATTGTTTACAACACCGTGTATACACCAGCCAAGCGGTGTCTTTGTAATATAAGGGTCATTTTTCCTATTACCTTTTAAACACATTAAAGGAGCAATAAGGTCGTAATTATCTTGTCCGATTAATAGTTTAGGTTGTGTGTCACATTTACACAAGTCGTAGTTTATATAATCCGAATAATTGGTAAAGTCCACACACGATAAGCTTTGAGTAGGCAAATTAAGTTCGTTCATTTTTCGGGCACTCAAATTAAAACGATCGCCTGTGTTATTAGAAATGTCAAAACTTACATTTTCCGTTTGGCACACGAGCTCACCGGAGTCCCATGCACCGCGGGCGCGCATGGTGACGGTCTTACCGTGGAGTCCCGCCTGATCAGCGAGGTCAGCAGCTATCAGCGTCACAGTGGCGCCGTCGTCGAGCAACGCATGTGTGTGTATATTGTCTTTAGGTCCATGAACGGTAACCGGCACAATTTTTAACAACACTTTAGGCACTGGTACACTAACACTAGTGGACGCACTGGTGTGGGCGTGGGCGACGGTATCCTCGCGGTGCGGCTCGTCGGGCGTTGAAACGTGCACGCGGGCTGCGTCAGCCACCGGGCGCGCAGTCTCAGGCCGCGCGGTCGCTGTCAGTGCAGCCGGTGGCGCGGCTGCGGGTGCCGCAGTCGCGGTTGGTTTCGTCCAGTGTAGGAGATGATGATGTGGATGTCCACACTCGCTGCAGTCGGGAGCGCTGCACGCGCTGGGTACATTATGCCGTGCGCTCAAGCACTTGTAGCACAGATGTCTAGAACGTACAAACTGCCAGCGATCTCGCCTCATAGCGCGTTTGAACTTGCCGCACTTGTCTAAGGTGTGCGTCGGAGAGGCACGACAAAACATACATTTATTCTCTGATGTCGTAGTACACGCTAACACTGAATGAGTTTTTATATTATGATCGTATTTCTTTCTTATGTCATTCTGACTGTGTATAAAACTCACACCTGAGGTTGCGACGATTGTTGCTTCTCTGTATAAAAACTCCGATAATATTTCCAGTTTAGGTATAGAACTATCCTGTCTCTCGTAGGTATACTCGGCCCATTTATTGATAAGAGCGGGCGGTAACTTTGAAAGTATTATTGACGTCGTTTCCGGACTTTGTAGGTATTCCGGCAACTTAATAGCTTTAACAGCTGTGACGTAGTTTTTGACTTTTATCGAGAAATTCACGATCTCCGTGTGGTATGCAGTCGGAAGTGGGTGAATTTTCTTGAGTTGAGTGAATATTTTATTGATTATACACTCGGGTCTACCGAATCGTAATTCTAAGGTGTCAATTATAGCTTGCGGTGTTGTGTTGCCGATGAGGAGCGACGACACGGCTTCTTTTGCGTCACCACGTAGACATTTTCGTAACCGCCAGATGTTTTCTGCATCGCTATAACTGCACAGGTGTGACGATTCTTTATATGACTCCTTGAACTGCAGCCACTGCATAGGGTCACCGTCGAATACCGGTAAATCTTTTGATGTTGCTAGGCGCGCAAGGAGTTCTCTGTTGTTATCATGAACGTTACTTCTGGTAAGTACTTGTTGCAGCGCCTTCGTCAGCTGGTTGATGCCGTCGTTACGTTGAGGCGGACGCTCACTGACGAAGTGCTGTTGCGGTATCGAATAAAGTGGGCAGACATTTTCTTCGTACTCACTTTTAGCGATGGACTCGACGCCATCTTGTTTGTCGAACCATGAATCGACTTTTCTCGAACTTTTCGAGGCCGAGCCGCGGTCTTCTTCTTGCAAGTCTGCAATGTCGACTTCTAGTTTCTTCGAAACCAAGTCTTTCTTTATTTGCGCACTTCTTTCTGCTAAATCGAGGTCTATTTGCGCTTGATGTTGAGCCGCTTCATATTCAAGCCTTTTACGGGCCGCCGCTGACGAACACGAGGTTTTAACACTTTTTCCACTTTTCACTGATTTTAACTGGTCACTTTTATTGGTAGCCAGCTGCTCCGTGGCACGTTTGCTACGTGTTGTAACACCCTTAGGGGGTGTGTGAAGCAGCGACATCCCTGCACTACAGGTTTTAGTTACGACTAACACGTGGCCGAGATCCTAAATCCGGCTAGAAGGACCAGCTTAATGTTGCGTACAGCACGCAGTACGTGATTAGTCGGGTAAAAGAAAACAGTTTAAAAACGTTTAAGTGTTTGAGACCCTGCGGCGGCGACGACTAGCATAACGGGAGTTGTAGGTCCTATCATGCGCACGGCGGGAAACGAACTAACTCGCTGACCCGCTCGGTGCCGTGGGTAGCGCGTGGGCAATGTGCGTTCAACATCTTACGGCCAAGCGAATTTGAACCCACATTACACGGTGTTGTAGCCTGACGACGCGATGTCAGCATCGCGGATGTACTTATGAAAATATATTATTTCGCTGTTGCGGGGCCTCAAAACTCATTTATTTAAAAAATACACGATACGATAAATGTAATCAAATTAACAAACTTCTCCCATACGTAACATATACTTTATATTATAAAGAGGAAATATTTGTTTGTTTGTTACGATTTAACTCAAAAACTACTCGATCGATTTTAAAAATTCTTTCACCATTAGAAAGCTACGTATCCCTGAGTAACATACTAGGTTGTTCCGAAAATTTATAGCCACAGAATAAATACTCTTCTTTCATGAAACTATTTTGAATTGACGGCTAATTTCATCACAAACCTCCTTTGTGACAATCACTGGCCACCTATGTGTAGTTTTTTTTAAAATATGTTTAAAGATTATCTGTCACTCTTCTTTTGTTTGCAACAATGGACGTTTGTCTGCCTCAAGCTTTTGGGGAGTTGGATAGCGAGCGCCCAAGGAGCGGCGTCCGTGGCATTCTTTTTCACCAAGATAACGCGCCCGCTCACACAGTTGCTAGAACCATGGACTATTTGACAACTTCGGGGGTACAAATGTTACCGCATCCTCCGTACAGCCCAGATTGAGCTCCACGCGATTTTTTTTTTATTTCGCCTGGTAAAAAAAATGCTTTGTGGGCACTGCAGACGAGGTCGTCGAAGAATTTCGGCGGTTATTTTTCGACCTCCCGCAAGACACGTTTTTTAAATGTTTTTAAAGCTGGTTCACCCAAATGCATAAGTGCATTGGGATTGGAGGGGAATTTTTTGAAAAAGCTGTAAATAAACTTTTTTTATATTCTATTTTATATTTCACTAACTATTTTTGGAACAGCCCACGTAGGCAATATTTTGAATAATGGGGATCCTTGAGAATAAAAAAGAGCCCAAGTGCTATACATTGTGTTACAGTATATATTTCCTGTAAATGCAAATATTGTTCACGTCGTTTTTAAAAGAGTAAGTATGGAGTTTCTTGCCCATTCTTCTCCATACAAAACTACCTTTTGGAATGGGCACCTAGAATCATTTTTTTTTCTCATTTGACGTTCAAAAGTGCCTTATAATGGTCTAATTGAAATAAATGATTTGACTTTGACTTTGACAGTGCTATTTTGCTACACAGTCATAGGTAGATGGAGCAGACACGCTTTAGAGTGGAGACCGTGTTTGGGCAAGCGTAGTGTGGGACGTCCTGCGGCAAGATGGACCGACGATTTGAAGAATGTGGCTGGCAGCGGATGGATGCGGGCTGCCCAAGACCGGGTTGGTTGGCGATCTCTGGGTCAGGCCTACGTTCAGCTGAGTGGACGTCAATAGGCTGATATGATGATGATGATAATAAAGCTGAAGAGTTTGTTTGTTTGAACGTGTTAATCAGCGTAACGACTGGTCCGATTTTGAAAATTCTATCGTCAATTGAAAGTTACATTATCACTGAGTGTTATCCATACTTAATATTATTTTATGCGAAAGTAACTCTGTCTGTTACGCTTTCACGAGGAAACGACTGAACCGATTTTGATGAAATTTGGTATGAAAATGGCTTGAACCCTGGGGAAGGACATAGGCTAATTTTTAATCAGCGACTTCGTCTGCATCCGCGATAACCGACATTCACGCGGACGGAGTCGCGGGGAAAGTACGTGCTACAACGTCTTAGAACTGTTTCACAAAATTGCATTTGTAGACGAAGCTTGCTACAACTGGGTGTCAAATCAATGTTTTGGTTGAACTGTTCAATATTAGCATAATCTTCACATTGTTCGATTTAATGAAAACCTATTGTTTCCACGGTTCACACGTAGGTACAGTCGACAAAACAAATAAGTAACCAAGGTCGTAAAAGACCGACAGATGCTTTCGAATGCTTTTTGGAACGAAATTCCCTAACGCGGCTTACGGGTAGTGCGAATTAGTAGAAATCGTCACGTAACGAAATGCGTGTGTGTATGTGTGCGTGTATCGAGCCGCTGCTGCGCACTCGCCTGCTCGTGATATTTTACATTTATTTTTATTATTCTTTTTACATTTTTTTTTTTGTACAAACACGTGTAGTTTATATATGTATATAAATATTTCTTTTTTTTCTTTTTGTAATGCACCTGCCATGTTATCTCTTCACCACCCTTGGTTGACTGGTAGAGAATGTTACTTAAGGAACTTCGTTCCTTTTTTTAACCGGCTTCAAAAAACAGGAGGTTCTCAGTTCGACCCGTATGTTTGTGTGTATGTTTGTCCGCGATTATCTCCCGTTTGACTGAACCGATTTTGATGTGGTTTTCTGAAAAGTGTTTGTTACATTCTGGGCCTGGCAAAGGTTTTAGTATGACAACAATCATAAATTTATTCAGCGCTTTTTGAAAAAAAAACAACAAAAACCGAGAAGACGTTTTCGTTTCTTCCATCTTTCCATCTTTGGAAGACTTACAATCTCTGTTTTAACTGTGTTGCCGTTCCTTAATGGATTTGGGTAATAAGGAGGCACTAAAAAGTGGAAAATATTTTTTTTTTTTAAAAAGAGAACCGCCTTTAGTTTTGGAAGTCGGTGGCTTTGTTCTGTTTGTTGTTTTGTATTGCCACCGACTTCCAAAACTGAAGTCATGTGTGTTCTGTGCTAAAGTTATTTATCACTTTTTTAGTTTTTTTATTGAAGACGGTTCTCTTTTTTCAAAAAAGTTTTTTTTACCTGTTTGCTTTTTTGAGGGCACGTTTTTTCTTTTTTTATGACGTGGCGGTCCGTCAAAAAAAAAGCAAAAACGTCCCCCCCGGCGCCAAGATACGAATTACAACTCTATGGTATTACGTATAGAAGTCTGTCATGTACTCGTGACCGTGGTTAGCTGAACACATTTTGATTTTGTCATCTATACATGACTTTAGCGGTCAGAAGGTTAATAGGTAATAATCGTTTTGACGACACGGTTGGCGCAGTGGCTGAGCGATCGACTGCTGTCGTAAATATTTGTGTGATGAGCACTTGTGTTTGCCTTGTGTCTGGGTGTTGTTTATCTATATATGTATGTATTTAAAAAAAAAAAATTGTTTATGTATATCAGTTGTCTGACACTCATAGTACAGGGTCTCCCTAGTTTGGGGTCAGATGGCCGTGTGTGAAAATGTCCTCACATATTATTATTATTACATATTATTTTTAATAGAAAGTCACATTAACAACAAAAATCTTACAATCAAAATAGCGCACGGTTGCATATTTCCCTGAACTAGGTTGAACCTGTGCTTCAAAAAGCTTACCTACTAAGTTTGTGTTATGATAAATTATCCCTAATTTACAATCACAACTCAAAGTAAAACTAATAGTACCTAATTGAATTAATGAACTTTTCATTGTTCTTCGAACGCTTTCTTAGTAATCTTCAACTATATCCAACGACACTACATTGCATGAATATATCATTTTTGTTGACTGTACAAATAATATAAACACATTCAATCGGTTTTAAAGTAGTTTTGAAGCATTTAAAAGTATTCATAAATAAACAGAAAGACGTTTTATAATACGTAAGTATGAGGTCGTAATTTGGTATTCAAATACACTGTTATATTAATGAATGAATGAAAGTACAAAGTGCGGATTACCAAATCTGTGTCAATTCTGTTAAGGCTGCGCCGAGCAAAATCATTCAAAACAGTCGTCACTGTTAAAGTGATATAATCAATACTTTTACCATAATTGCCATAAAAAATATGTAATGAATACCACAGTGAATGTGTTAACCGATTATCGTTGGCAAAAAATAAGAATACTGTTTAATTTAATAAACAAAAACACGTAAAGTCGTACAAAAATCTTTAAAAAAATCTCGTATTTAGTTGAGTTTTGTTAGTAAACTGTATTTTTTTTTCACAAACTTGAATTCATATTAATCTTTAACATTCATACTACAATTTGTAGTTTTTACATTTTCGAAATGTCGCTTAGTTATTTTGTTATTAATTTTTGTTTTATTTGACGCGCTGTTTTGAATCATACATACATACGTTGCGTATGATTCAAAACAGCGCGAAAAATTAATAATAAAATAACTAAGCGACATTTCGAAAATATAAAAACTACAAATTGTAGTATGAATGTTAAAGATTAATATGAATTCAAGTTTGTGAAAAAAAAATACAGTTTACTAACAAAACTCAACTAAATACGAGATTTTTTTTAAGATTTTTGTACAACTTTACGTATTTTTGTTTATTAAATTAAACAGTATTCTTATTTTTTGCCAACGATAATCGGTTAACACATTCACTGTGGTATTCATTACATATTTTTTATGGTAATTATGGTAAAAGTATTGATTATATCACTTTAACAGTGACGACTGTTTTGAATGATTTTGCTCGGCGCAGCCTTAAAATAGATAGCGTTTAATTAACCAAATCGTTATTTATTCGTTTGCCAGTGTACTGTATACTGCTACATTGGGATTGGAATAATAATCTACACTAAGGTTACAAAGAGGAAAGATTTATATTTTAGTATGTTTGTAACGAATAAACTCATAAACTACTGGTCCGATTTCAAAAATTCTTTTACCATTAGAATGCTACATTATCCCTGAGTAACATAGGCTATATTTATCTATTGAAAATATAAGAGATCCTTAAGAAAATACACGCAGACGAAGTTAGGGCTAAGTGCTAGTAAATTATAATAGAAGGACAACTGAATTGGCCCGTTATACGATTTTTCTGTTCTGTTTTTTCTGTTGCTAATTATATTTTTACTAGCTGACCCGACAAACGTTACCATATAAACCTTCCCTGGACTTCACCCACGAATATTTCAAGACCAAAATTAGCAAAATCGATCCAGCCATTCTCGAGTTTTAGCGAGATTAACGAACAACGATTCTTTTTTATTATATAGATGTCACCCATATCTGACGACACGGTTGGCGCAGTGGTTAAGCGGTTGACTGCTGCGCAGCATGTTGCGGGTTCGATTCCCGCCCAGGGTAAACATTTGTGTGATGAGCAGTTGTGTTTGCCTTGTGTCTGGTTGTTGTTTATCTACATATGTATTTGTGTATGTATATAAGCTGTCTGACACCCATAGTACAGTACAGGGTCTCCCTAGTTTGGGGTCAGATGGCCGTGTGTGAATTGTTCCTACATATTATTATTTGCAAAATAAAATATCATATCTTATAGCAAAGTAATTAAATAGTAATGCTTACGTTTATAAAATACTGAACACTCATCTTTGCATGTTTTGCTTATTCCTATGTTTAATAAAATGAACTTGTTGATTGTTTATTTACTACATGTGTAAATAACAAATTAAGAAAACAATTTTTAGCTCAGTTTCTGATTGTATGGTAACAAAAAACTCTTGTAAAGTTATGACATTCATTAACCGACTTAAAAAAAGGAGGTTCTCAGTTTGTTGTTTGTATGTATGTTTGTACATATGTATGTTTGTCCGCGATTATCTCCTGTTTGGTTGAACCGATTTTGATGCGGTTTTCAGAAAAGTGTTTGTTACATTCTGGAGAAGGTTTTAGTATACAACAAATAGAAATATATTCAGAGCTTTTTGAAAAAAAAAAACTAAAACCAAAAAAATATACATAAAGGACGGTTTCGTTTCTTCCATCTTAGGAGAACTTTCAATCTCTGTTTTAACTGTGTTGCCGTTTCATTCGGATTTCGGTGATAAGGAGGCATTAAAAAGTGGAAAATAAAAACTTTTTACACAAAAGAGAACCACCTTCAAAAAGTGATAAATAACTTTAGCACAGAACACACATGACTTCACTTTCGGAAGTCGGTGGCAATACAAACCAAACAGCCCCACCCAGGATCACCCTAGCGCTTTCACCTTAACAATTAATACTTGGTAATTCCCATTGGACATTAATAGTAGTGTGATAGAAAATTAACAGTTATCTTGTGAACTTACTGGGAAGATAACTCCATTCATTTTCAATTTACTGTAAAGTTAGATTTTTTGTTGTTTTAAAATCGATAAATAGTTAGTCAATTGAGTTGGCAAATAACTACCTACAAGTGACGTTACAAGTATAAATTGTCATACAAAATCTATAGCCGGAATCGCGTTTTGACAGCTCATAAAAAGGATATCAATTGATTTAGTGGTGTCAAGTTTCCAATTATCGCATCACAAATAAATAACAGATATTTTTAACGTTATTAATAGTTGTGTGTATTGTATTTTGACATTGGACCCGCGAAGTGGGCGTTGCGATTATTCTACCATCCTAATCTATTACTATATCAAACTCAAAAGTAAGTTAGAATAAAATTCATATGGGACAATCGCTGAGGCATACGGCTAGGGATGCCTTCCGTCCGTGTTTCCCCGGATTTGTCCTAGTTTGGAAGGCGTCCGGGCGGGGATTATAAATGGTGTCCGGGATAAACCCCGGAAACCTTTTGTGTTAAGGGAAATTCGAAAAATTGAATGATTTGCAATAAATTAAAGCATAATTATCATAGTAAAATAAGTAATAAAAGTTGATTTAAAATAAATTGATTGAATTGATTTAAAGTACAGAAGTTTAGAACCCTCTTTCAGCAGTCTGGTAATAAACAGAATTTACAGTTCATCAAGTTCATATACAAAAGTCAATAAGCATTATAAATTGACTTAGTCTATCTAGACAATTTATAATTTGTTTTAAGTTTACAAGTAATCTTTTTTTTTTTTCGTTGATGCCTAAAAGATACCTGTGTGTTAAAAATATTTGGAAAATAATTTGTTATAACGCCGTAATCGCGGACGAGCGTTTGTATGGGAAATATGACGGGATGGGCGCTCTTAAAGTTATTTTTTACTTTTTGAAGGCGGTTGTCTTCTTTGTAAGAAAGTTTTGTTTATTCGCTTTTTAGTGCCTACTTCATATCATACAAATTAATTACCAAACGGTGACACCAAAAAAATGTGATTTTCCCTTAATTTTGTACCCTTAGGGGTGGAATATTTTCATGAAATTTATATGGCTTCCATTTTTCGGTATACGCAATCAATTAAAAAATAGGTACGTGTAGAATTGAGAACCTCCTTCTTTTATTGAAGTCGGTTGAAAAATAGTCCATTCGTGTTAAGAAAAAGAAGAGTGATTGGTATTTGCGATATTATTTGCAACCTTATTGGTCAATGTCAGATTAGAGTTACTGGCTCTCAGTGGGACCACGCCCTTAGTCAACGACTCATTTAAAAACTTCCTCATTTCAGCCGAAAGGCGTCCACTGCTGGACATAGGCCTCCCTCAAAACGGGGGGTTTTGCCATAATCGCCACGCTTGGCAGGCGGGTTGGCGATCGCAGTATTGTTGTTACAAAAGCACAGAGAACGCTGCTGCCCATTCTCTGGTGAGTCCCTTAGTCGAATCTTGCGACACCCACGGGAAGATATGGGATGGTGCTATTCTTTACGTCCGACACCATACGGACAATACAAACTTCCACCTCTATTATTTTCACTTACCTCTTTCGCCAATGTACTCGTTGAAGTCGATACGTCCGTCCTTGTTGGTGTCCTTCTCCCTCAGGGTCTGGTTGATGAGGAACTGGTGCATCTCCTGATGCTCCTCGGGGTTGGTGAACACCTGGTGACACGGGGTGTCGGTCAGAGGTGATAAATATGCACTGTGGCATTTTAATCATCTACGGCACACCACTTCAACCACTTCCACTTTGACGACACGGTTGGCGCAGTGGCTGAGCGATCGACTGCTGCGCAGCGTGTTGCGGGTTCGATTCCCGCCCAGGGTAAACATTTGTGTGATGAGCACTTGTGTTTGCCTTGTGTCTGGGTGTTGTTTATCTATAGTATGTATTTACAAAAAAAAAATGTATTTGTGTATGTATATCAGCTGTCTGACACCCATAGTACAGGGTCTCCCTAGTTTGGGGTCAGATGGCCGTGTGTGAAAATGTCCCCACATATTATTATTATTATTATTATTATTACTTCAGGTATCCAAATACTACTAATCATTCATTAAAAAGAAAGATATTTATGAACAATTGAATAATCTATCTATCTATACTTAGTCTGGCCATAAATACTGTTACAATTAAAAATAAGAAAGATATTACATTTGAAAGTTATTTTGTCAGAGTTCATTCACCCTAGCTGAAACATGTGTTTCTTACTATTGCAATGTTCTCAGTCATATAGCAGTGTGTTTTTATTCGCATTGAAAGGTATTTTATGTTGATTACGTTGAGTGGACTATCTTTGTAAGACGACTTAAATGCCACGGCGTTGCTCATATAAAATAACGAAACACCAATATGGTGCTAGTCCAAAGTGTGTTGACTTGACTAAGTGTATGAAAATCAATAGAATAGTGACAAACATACTTCTCATAAAGAAAAAGGTATCTGCAAACTATAACACTCAATTCACATCTACAGACACGAAATTTGAGGCCTAACGAAAGTTATTTTGTGATTATTGAGTCGAGAATATTGAATTCGATCGACATTATTAATTTAATTAATAAGTACTCACTTGAAACTCTTCTAATTCCAACATACCGTCGCTGTTAGCATCGGCTACAGCCCACATTGCCTTCTCTTCTTGCAGCAACTAGAAAATAAATGATTATTTACCACCTATAGCATTGACACTATAGGCGCAGTGGATGAGTGTTCCGCTGCTGCGCTGTGTTAATAAATATTTGTATAGCCTACAGGTAGTTGTTCCGGGTCCGGCTGTTTGTGTATGTGAGTGTATATGTTTGTAAACGCAATCACGATACAGGATTTAAGATCCCACACTAGGAGTTTGAAAAGCCGAGTGAGTGGTGCGGGCCGCGAATCATCATCATTTCAGCCTAAAGACGTCCACTGCTGGACATAGGCCTCTCCAAGGGGGGGTTTTGCCATAATCGCCACCCTTGGCAGGCGGGTTGGCGATCGCAGTATGGTTGTTGCAAAGGCACAGAAAACGCTGCTGCCCATTCTCTGGTAAGTCCCTTAGTCGCCTCTTACGACACCCACGGCACAAATTACGTAAGGCTGCGTCGCGCCCGAGCAGAAAGACCGCTCAGAACAAACTGCCCTTTTTACCACGCACACATTAACATTACGTTTATAGGCATTCTCAAGCAGTTTCAAGCACACTTACGACTAGACTGTCACGTGTTGTCTAAATGAATAAATAAGAGACTATGACATGTCACGACGATCGAGAAAAGGACAATGCCAGAAACTCTATAGAACTTTGCCCCACTCAATAAAAGTCATGTGCAATATGTAGCATCTTACTGTTTATTTATTGCTGATAACTAAACATTAGTCTTAGTGACTGTAGAACTTGCGGTTTCCGTTTAAATCTAAAAACAATAATGACATTGATTATAGGTTAAATTGTATTTTAGGTAAAATGAGTGTGTATTCTGTGGGTAGGTATTTCGTAATGCGCAAGTTCTAAAGAAAAAAAAAATACTATAGAAAGGTTATAAATTCATTACAATTATTTTCATTAATTTACTTTTCTGTACATGGGTGGGGCAGGATCTGGCATTGTCATTTTGTTATAAAAAATTGCAAAGAGTTCCAACCAGTGTCAATAAAATTTCATATTGTCACAAATAAAACCTACAGAGTCAATACAATAGCAGCCCTGAGTGAGTTTGGCAAATTTAGGTAATTATTTTTGAAAATGGCGGGAGCGGACTTTCTGTAACCTCTATATTTTGTGCCCACGGGGAGATATCAGAGATATGGGATGGTGGTGCTATTCTTTACGTCCGACACCACACGGAAAATACCACCCGCGGGCGCCGCGAATAGTACCACCCTATTTCTAACCGTGGGTGTCGTAAAAAGGAACAGAGGAATATTAACCAGAGGATGGGCAGCAGTGTTCTTCTGAATACCATAACATCTACCGCGATCGCCAACATGTATCGGCCAAGCATGGAGGTTACGGCTGAACACCCCCTTGGGGGAGACCTATGCTCGGCAGTCGACGTCTAAAGGTTGACATGATGATGATGACTAGGAATTTCTCCTGTCTTCTGGTGGGTGCATTTATTATTATTTTTGAAGTAAAAATTATTTACGCACACTTGATTTGGGGAGTAAGCTGGTGAATGCGTGACGAGAGCGTTAGGAAAAGTGTGATCGGGCGAGGCGAACGGAAGTTGAGAGGGAGATATAAGTTAGTGAAGATAGAAAGAGATAGAGTTACGTTTCGTATATTACTGTAGGGGCAAGAGAGAGAGGTGCGAGCACAAATTTTCTCTCTTTCTCTCTTTCTCTCATAGCCAGTTGCAAACGGATACATACATACAAATAGATGGAGCTAAAGAAGTTTTACTTCAGTGTAATCCGATCCAGCCTGTCCCTTTGCTGTCCTCCCCCAGCGACGCCCTAAGCCGAGGCTCGTACCCCACAGGGGGTGCCCTTAGCGTGTAGTCGCTTAGTTTGTAAGTTATATTGCCCTGGCTGGAGGCCCTAAAAATAATATTTTTTAAGGCACCACAGGAAAGGTCAGTTATGCAGCCGACAACCTCCTAGGTTGAACTGCGAGGTGCCATTCCGAAGATAAAAAAAAGTTTTACTTCAGTCGTGTGGTCTAAACCACACTCGTATTTTTTATGTGAAACATCTATAGCCGCACGTAAAACCGATTTCCGGCGTGGCGACGCATGCCGTGGCGACGCGTCGCCACTCTAAATGATGATATATATATAGTCTATATGCAGTAGTGTGTACAGTGTGGCGACGCGTCGCCATGCGCAATCGACTGTGCGATTACCGAAGTCACTGATTAAACGAATTAAGTAGTCACGATTTGAAATTAATTCGTAAATATTTGTATTTAATGAAAATAAATGTTTATTCAATAAATAGTCATCGTTATCTGGAAAAAAAATCGTAATATTTTATTTTATCATTATGACATATTTAGTTCCTATCACAATCTGTTCTTTTCTGCATATTACTTTTACAAAATAATGTCGATGTTTCACATCTGCCAGGCGTCCCGTGACGGCTCACCTTTTTTTTATTTATTTTCAGCCTATATTGTTCACTGCAGGGCAAACAAAGGCCTCCCTTTCTGCTTTCACACCCCTTCCTGTCTAGAGCTAGTGTGGACCAATCCCTCCTGTAAACATCAAGCTCCGGCCATCTTCGCCTAAACCCACCACGATTCCGCTGGACGTATTCCAGGACCTACATTGTAGTTGTTTTAGCAAATGATCCGATCGACATTTGGCAGATATGGCCGGCCCAGTCCCACTTAAGCATGGCTGCTTTTTGTGTGGCGACGGTGCTTTGTGTCTTTGAGCACAGCACCGTATTTCTAACGCAGTTCGTTAATCTGACTCCCAGGGTGACGCGCTCCATCGCGTGTTTACAAACAAATAAACTGACATACACAAACAACAATTAATATACAGTCATATGTAGTTATTAGCTATTTAATGTTTGCATGTCAACATGATAGAATGTACAAGCATTCTTTATTTACTGTCACCATTTTATTGTAACACCTGTATTTTATGTAAATAAACGAATGTTCTATTGTCTTCTATAGTATCTAGCCGTAGTCAATACATTTATAGTAAGAACAAACGGCGCGGTGTTTTCGACACTTGGGCCTCAAGTCTGCTATTACAATAGTATCAGAATGGTCTATCATTGATTTCATAATTGTTGATTTTGACAAGTTTGGTAATCTACTAATATATTGGCGTCAAAATGACTTTCCAATGGTCAACCACTGACACGCCATTGAAAGAAATGATACAGAATGGTGATCTCGTACAAAAATAATGACAACTGAATGACTGACTTAATCTGCACACATTTTAACAGTTCCTTTGATCAGTGACCTACCATTAGACCGTCATTGTGCAATGTGCAGTCATATTGCTTTTAATTCGACCGACCAATCAAATGATCGACCATTATGAATTTAGTAGATTACGAACTTGTAGCAAAATGACAATGGGATTGTGTTGGAATGACGAAATTATAAAATAGCAGACTTGGCCCCCTGAGGCCCATTAATAATAGTAGGTCATCATCTGCCTAGCCATTTCCCCAACTGTTGGGATCGACTTCCAGTCTAACGAGATGCAGCTGAATACCGGTGTTTTACATGGAGCGACTACCTATCGGACCTCCACAACCCAGTTACTGGGTAACACGATACTCCTTGATAAAACTGGTTGTCACCTTCTGGCTTCTGACTACTCTTAACTACTGCCAAAGATCTACAAATGACAGCCGGGACCAACGGCTTTACGTGCTTTCCGAGACACGGAGGGGGTCTCAGTATGAAATGGATGGTCAGTGGTCACCCATCCAGACTGACCGCAGCTAATGTAGGTTAACTTTTGAACGATCGATCTGTACGGCTCTTCCTAAATAATAGTAGGTCACATATATGGCTAAAGAGGAGCGGATTTGTTTTCTTTTTAACCTTTTACGACTTGTATGCCTTCAGGTTTTTCAGCTTTAACTTTCCATTTTTAGCAAACAGGTTACGGCTACACTTATGTTAATCTGGCTAACTATGAAAGAAATTAACATTCGCCTCTCCTCAAAAATAAAATTAAGTTTGTTTAGCTGGTTAATCTTAAGAGGGCCCTACCCGGTCAGTCTATCGTCAACGCGAGCATGATTGAAAAATGTGTTGTTTCATTCAACGCAATGTTCTAAAACAAACGAGAGAATGAGATAATATCGCACGAAAATTGGCGCGCGGAGATTTCACAAAACTTGTTCCAAGAATTATGTGTTTCTGGAAAAGCCTTTTCAACGTACGACTACATTATGAACAGAGTTGGGCGTAATCAACTACTTTTGTAATCGGATTAATAATCTGATTGAAAGTAATCATGAATACATCAATCATGATTACTTTTAATCTTGATTACTTTCAATCATGACTACATTTGTAATCATTAGTTTTGATTACAATAGTCAGTAATCTTAATTACATGGGTAGATTTGATTAATTTTTTAAGCATATTTTTAATAAATGCGGTTCTAAATTCAATCAGTATGTATCTTGTATGATTGTATGTCTGCGTTTTTCTAAAAACTTGTGATCCAATTTGAATGTCATGGACGTTTTGTACTCTTTCGTTATTTAAATCCTTAAGTAAATTCGAAAAAGAATTTCTGCGTGCTCAATTGCATTTTTCTTAAGTATAATAATTATTAAAAAATTGTAGGTAATTCATGAGACTGTTAAAAAAATAAAGATGATTTACAATGTTAATGATTTTATTTTTCGAATTCCTAAATGTAGTTAGTATGCATCAATCCAAAAAGTAATCAAAATAACGATTACAAACTAATAATCATTAATCACCGATATGATGATTACTTTCTTGATTAATTTCCGTAATCTGTAATCTTGATTGATGACTACAAAATGTAATCGTAATCCTTAATCATTAATCTGATTACATTTTGCCCAACTCTGATTATGAATGGTCAATATTCATATAATATTTGTTTAAAAAAGCTATTTCTCAGACGTCCATACTGAATTAGTTTATTTTTATTAAATACTAGCTGACCCGACAGACGTTGTCCTGTCCCGATCTACCTACTTACCTGCCTATTTACTACACCTACCCTACACCTACCCTACACCTACCCTACACTTACCCTACACCTACCCTACACCTACCCTACACCTACCCTACACCTACCCTACACCTACCCTACACCTACCCTACACCTACCCTACACCTACCCTACACCTACCCTACACCTACCCTACACCTACCCTACACCTACCCTACACCTACCCTACACCTACCTACCCTACACCTACCATCTACAACACCAAGAAGGCAAAGTGGTCCGACTTCAGCACGCACTTCAAGACCAGCCTGGCGGAGAACGACATCACACAGGCAAGAGTCGCGGAAGTGTCGAACCCAGAGGACCTGGAGACACTCATCACCACGTACACACACAACATCCACAGTGCATGTCGTAAAACGATCCCAAAGCTAGGGTCGCCCAAACACAACGCCAAGCCCCCATGGTGGAGCCCTTCTCTAGAACGTCTCAAAAAAGAAGCAATGACGAAGAAGAGAAGGATCCGGAACGCAGCCGCAACCCGGAGACACTTCACCATCCAAGAATACGTGATGGCCAAAAACACATACAACACAGCAGCGTCGGAAGCAGCCACAGCCAGTTGGAAGGAGTTCTGCTCGAAGCAGGACCGAGAGAGCATGTGGGACGGCGTCTACAGGGTATTAAGGAAGACAGCCAGAAGACGGGACGACGTGCTCCTTAGAAATACTGCAGGCGAGACGCTCAGCCCAGAACAATCTGCAGATCTTCTGGCAAAAACCCTCTACCCCGACGACTCAACGGATGCCGAACAGCCTTACCACACCAATCTGAGGAGGCTAGCTGAGAAGAGAAACCCCCGAGGACTGTCTGCCGACGATCCACCTTTCACGACCGCGGAGCTCGAAATGGTTCTCCAAAACCAAAATCCGAAAAAAGCACCCGGTCCCGACGGACTAACAGCAGACATCTGCACTGCGGCAATAAACTGCGATAGGGAATTGTTCTTAGCGATAGCCAACAGGTGCCTATTGCTGTCACACTTCCCGAAGCAGTGGAAGGTCGCCCACGTGTGCATTCTTCGCAAGCCAGGAAAGGACGACTACACCAGCCCAAAGTCGTACAGGCCAATAGGTCTGCTCTCGGTCCTAGGAAAAATCGTCGAGAAGCTCCTAGTAGGCAGACTCCAGTGGCACTTCCTGCCAACACTTAACCAAAACCAATACGGTTTTATGCCACAGCGAGGTACCGAGGACGCCCTCTACGCTCTA
This sequence comes from Charanyca ferruginea, assembly GCA_947361185.1. Classification (NCBI taxonomy): domain Eukaryota; kingdom Metazoa; phylum Arthropoda; class Insecta; order Lepidoptera; family Noctuidae; genus Charanyca; species Charanyca ferruginea. The sequence goes on from OX376057.1 coordinate 34,933,218, forward strand.
ACAGGGCACTTACGAGCCGAAATCAAAGCCAAAAAGATCGTGCTTTTGATATCATTGGACATAGAGGGCGCCTTCGATAACGCGTGGTGGCCAGCACTCAAAAGACAGATGGTAGCCAAAAACTGTCCCAAAAACCTCTACGCTCTCGTCACCTCATACCTGGAAGACCGGAACATCAGGGTCAACTATGCCAGAGCGACTAGCGAAAAGGGAACCACGAAAGGATGCGTCCAGGGCTCAATTGCCGGTCCGACGTTTTGGAACCTTATCCTAGACTCACTCCTACACAAGATGGCTAGTATGGGGGTATACTGCCAAGCCTTTGCAGACGACGTTGTTCTTGTTTTCTCGGACTTTACAGCCGGTCCCCTGCAGCAATCAGCCAACGACACGCTAGACATAGTATCGGAATGGGGCGTCCAAAATAAGCTACGTTTCGCCGCGCACAAGACCAATGCGATGGTGTTAACGAAAAAGCTCAAATACGACGTTCCGGTACTACACATGTCGGGCACACGGCTCAACCTAGTCGAAGAGGTCAAGCTGCTAGGTCTCACAATAGACTCCAAACTCACCTTCAACGCGCACGTGACTGCGACCTGTAAAAAGGCTGCAGACATCTATAAGCGGTTGGCATTCGCGGCAAAGGTAACTTGGGGTCTCAACAGAGAGATAATAAGGACAATATATGTGTCGGTGATAGAGCCCATCGTGATGTATGCAGCAAGCGCATGGGCCCCCGCAGCTGAGAAACTGATGACGAGGAAACAGTTTGACTCACTGCAGAGGGGTTTCGCGCAGAAGATCTGCAAAGCATACCGCACGGTGTCACTAACATCGGCACTTATCCTGTCAGGCCAACTCCCCCTAGACCTCCGGGTAATCGAGGCCGCAACCCTTTTCAAGATCAAAAAGGGACATTCCCGAGAGTTCATACCGCCGGGCCGCGAGCTGGAGTGCAACGTGCACCACTCCCAAAATCCCCACCCAGCGCTACTCACAACAACGGAGTATGCACGCCTAGAGGACCTGACTCCCGAAACCCTGGAGACCCATCAAGTATTCGGCCCCCAAATATACACCGACGGCAGCAAGATAGACGGAAAAGTCGGAGCTGCCTTAACTTGGTGGGAAAACGGAAAGGAGTCCAGGTACAGCACCTTTGGCCTAGAGCCTCACAACACAGTTTTCCAATCGGAAATGTACGCTCTCTTCAGAGCTGTCAGGATGGCAAGAGAATCAAAGGTGGCCTCCGTAAGCATCTTAAGTGACTCAAGATCGTCACTTGACCTGCTGAGGAGCCCATCCGTCACTCACCCCCTGGCACTCCTAATAAAGAGACTCGTACGTCAGACCAGAAAGGAGGGCAGAGAAGTGAGGCTCTTTTGGCTCAGGGCCCACGTGGGAACCGCCGGGAACGAGAGAGCGGACGAGCTGGCTAAGGAAGCAGCCTTAACAAAAGAAACAGCGGACTACAACAAGGTCCCCGTTTCGTTCGTGAAAAAGAAGATACGGGAGGGGACCATAAAGAAGTGGCAAGCGCGGTACGAGTCCTCGAGCACAGGAGCGGTCACAAAAGTGTTCTTCCCCAACGTCCTAGCGGCGAAAAGGACACTCAAAGACGCAGTCCTGACACCGGTCCACATTCAGATCTTAACTGGACACGGAGGATTCTCAGCGTATCTCCACCGATTCCACCTGAAGGACAGTCCATCGTGCGTCTGTGATCCCAGCTGCGATGAAACAGTCTGGCACCTACTCTTCGAATGTCCCAAGGTTTTGCAACGTCAGAATGGAGCTGGAACAAAAGATTGACACCCAGCTTAGCCAGTCCACACTCCATACCATCATGGAGACACCGGCTACCAGGAATCCATTCTTGGCATTCGCGAGTAAAATCGCCACAGTTGCAGCAAGGGCCAACAAAACCGACGCATCTCCACAAAGTCGAGACCGACCACCATCTGTACAAACACAAGCAGAACTCGCCACTACACCACCGACGACAACCACAACAATGACAACACCAACAACTGAAACAACGAACACACAAACAACAACGACACAGAACGCAACCACAGCAACACTACCAACGACAACCACAACAATGACAACACCAACAACTGTAACAACAAACACACAAACAACAACGACACAGAACACAACCACGACAACACCATCAACAACAACAACGACACAGAACACAACCACGACAACACCATCAACAACAACAACGGATACACAAACAATAACTTCACAGAACACAACACGAACGTTACCCATAACAACAATACAGATCACACACGTCAACACCAACATACAGCCACCACCAGCGGCAGTAGCAGCAGCAGCAGAAGCCAGCCCACAGTCGGCTCCCAACACCATGCCCATCACGCAGTTCCTGGCATGCGGAGGAGGCGGAACACCAGGCATCAGATTGCGAAGTGTCGCTCTGTTTATGAACAGGGAAACAGAGAAGCTGGGCATAAGCTTCTGCATAGGATCAAGCCGAGCTAGAGCCCGTATAGCCATATCACCAGGCCTCGCAGCCCTGATCAACGGGAGTACCGCCGAATCGAGCATGAAAGGCAGCAAGTACGCAGCACTGCCTCAAGTGGAAATAGCCTCTCACCGATGCCGTCTAATGCGATCTAAAGGGAAAACAATCGCACTATTCGAGTGGAGAGAGGAAACACCATTCGCACAAGCGAGCTCACTACTCCAAAAGATCAGGGAGGTGGGAGGACACATGGCAGTCACAGCCCGCACCATAAGTGTCGACGCAATGGCGATCGGATGGGATAGAGGAGACGTCGCAGATCGCTTCGGCTGTTTAAAAGCCTCAGAACATCACGAGGTGATCGTCTACGAGGACAGAGGGGAAACTCTGAGTTTCCTCAAAGCCCCACGGGACCCAACAGCCACAACGACGAGCCCCACGACAAGTCCGACCACCCAAAGCGGATCAGAACGGGCCCAGCAAAAGGCAGCCGCCGAAAAAGCTGCGAAGGAGCAGGCCAAAACCACCAGCCCGGAGGACAAAGCCCGGTCGAGGAGTCGCCTAAAAGCAATCGGTACTTTCCTCACCGCACTGCTCCCAAGCATCAGTCGCGCATCACCATCTGCAAGGCAGGAAACAGCTGTGGAACGGTTCTTTCAAAAATCACCAAAAGAACCGGCACCAAAAAGACCCACACCCACAAGAGCCGACAAAGGGCAAGTCAGCCCGCCGACCCTCGCAGTAAACTCGGGCACCACGGACCACGTGAAGAGCGCCTTCCTCGAGTACGTGGCAATTGTGAGAGCGACCAAACAGGTTAATCTCATGACATGCAGCAAAATCTGGCAGACCTTTCAACGCAACACAGAGGGTCTGCTTAGAGTACTACTCGAGGAATCCGAGGCAGCCGTATACGACAACGCCACGTCCCAAGTTATTGCTGGGGAAATGACGGGGTCGTACATGGCAGCCTACAGCGGCGCTAAAAACTGTTTCGTGACCCTGGACGAGGAAGAAACGGAGCGCAAGGGGAAAGTTACATTCCACGCTCCAAAGGACGACCCGGTAGTGGTTACCGCCAAATGTACCAAGATCATGCTGGATGACAAGATCCTCGAAATGTCAAAGTCTATTTCGGGGACCTCAGACACCCCGGCATTGCAGGAACATTGGACGGTACCCAGTATCAGGTGGGTAAACGGAGTTCCAGGATGCGGTAAGACAACGTGGGTGGTGAAACACTTCGACGATGAGAAGGACGTCGTTGCCACCACGACAACCGAAGCTGCCAAAGATCTCAGAGAGAAGCTAGCGCACCGCTTAGGAGATCGAGTGAAGACCAAGGTGCGCACTATGGCCTCAATCTTAGCCAACGGGTTCAAAGAGAAAGAGAAATGCTACCGCCTCACGGTAGACGAAGCACTCATGAACCACTTTGGGGCCATTGTCATGGCAGTCAAGTTGTCTGGAGCAAGCGAGGTGGTTCTCATCGGAGACGTGAACCAGTTACCATTTTTGGACAGAGACAACCTATTTGAACTAAGGTATACCCGTCCGAACCTGGTGGCAGGCATCACCCAGGAGTTGCTTTGCACACACCGCAACCCGATGGATGTAGCGTTTGCACTGAGCGAGATATACTCCGGTATATACTCCTCCAAGTCGTCGCTGTCGCGGGTCCACTCCCTGAAGGTGAAAGGTTACACGGGAGCGCAAATACCGAGCACCGCCGAAAACACCCTATTCTTGGTCCATACGCAAGAGGAGAAATCCTCCCTTATGAGCCAGGGGTATGGGTCCGGTGAAGGCTCGCGCACGTTGACCATACACGAGGCTCAGGGGTTGACCTACGACAGCGTAATAATCATCAACACCAAGTCCAGGAGGCTTCAGATCCACGACAGCATCTCTCACGCGGTAGTGGCGGTGTCCAGGCATACAGCCAGTTGCGTCTACTACACCGACGACGCCGATGACGCCACAGGCCGATTTGCGAAGAGAGCGATGGATGCGCCGACTAAAACGGTCGTCGACTACAACCTAAAGACGGCCATGCAGCACCGAGACGCAGCTGTTGTGGAAGCTTTGCTCAGGCTAGCGAAGTCCCTGGTCAGCAAACCTCAACACACCTGACCTACCCATACAAACCCAATCCCCATCCACTCCCTCACACCATAAATGACAAACCTAAATCTGTGCGAAAATGTAAAACTGCATGGCAGAGTGAGTCTGTCATACTCACGTAAACGTCCCTCCGGTGGCGGCGGTGCATATCCGGCCGTTAAGTTCCCTAAAATATGGTTGAGCTAAGCGGCGCGGATGTGTACGTCACGTCCGAGAACGGATGCCGTCGGTGGGGGCTGGTCGGCTCACTCTGCCATGTAGTTAAACGGAATAAACTTTGTAACAATTTAAAATAACACCAACACCACGACACGACACTAACATAATATACGTAATATAATAATAAAAAAAAAAAAAAAAACAAAAAAACAAAAAAAAAAAAAAAAAACCATGGACTCACTTAGACTTAAGTTAGTTATTTAAGCTACTAACATTAGTCCAGTAGGAACACGATTAACTGTAATAACGATAAGAAAAAATGTAAACAATTGTAACACTGTAAACAACAGCACGGGCATTCCTTGCCTGTGGATATTTTGTAAGGCAGGAGTGTGGTTTTAGCCGGTAAGAGTCCGGCACTACCCAGACTGGCTCACCTGTGAGGCAGCCTGGGTGTCCATGAGGATTTCCCACTCCTGCCAAAAAAAAAAAAAAAAAAAAAAAAAAAAAAAAAAATACCCTACACCTACCCTACACCTACCCTACACCTACCCTACACCTACCACTACCTAAGTGCAAAATTGACTCTTTGACGTTAGGAACATACCTACATTGTTTAAACAACAGTGACTGCTTGTAATTATGAACTTTATACAATAGCAATAAAGCTCGTTTTAGTTAGAAAACGTTTGTATGGGAAAAAGAAAAGGGCTCTTTTTAGGGTTTTTCCGGCAATTATTCGAATTTTTCTCGCCGTAAAAACCATCTTTGAACTTCAACGAACATTTTAAAAAAAGAATTGGCCAAATTGGTCCAGGCGTTGTTGAGTTATGCGCTTACCAACACATTTTGCGATTCATTTTTATATTATAGATAACAGTAAAAAAGAAGTATTAAGTATACATAGTAGTACATATACTTAGATAAAAACCACAAAAGATAGAAACCTGTGTGTTCAAAATATCAGGAGGAAAATTGGTTATAACACCATAATGTATGCAACATAGAAGCGTTTGTATAGGAATTATGACAGGTTGGCTGATATAAGGTTTAATTTCACACCCATCTTTAACCGTAACATAGGTATTATAATAAGAACAGACGGCGTGGTCAACAAGGCACCTCCTAACCTGTTAAGCCCATATATATCGACGACACGGTTGGCGCAGTGGCTGAGCGATCGACCGCTGCGCAACGTGTTGCGGGTTCGGTTCCCGCCCAGGGTAAACATTTGTGTGATGAGCACTTGTGTTTGCCTTGTGTCTGGGTGTTGTTTATCTATATATGTATGTATTTACAAAAAAAAAAAATGTATTTGTGTATGTATATCAGCTGCCTGCAGGTACAGGGTCTCCCTAGTTTGGGGTCAGATGGCCGTGTGTAAAAATGTCCCCACATATTTATTTAATATTTATATATAGCAGTACTAGCTTTAGCCCGCGACTTCGTTCGCGTGAATGCCAATTTTCGTGGATTCAGACGAAGGCGAGGATTAAAATGTAGCTCATGTCCTTCCCCAGGATTTAAGCTATATTCAACAGACAGAGTTACTTTCGCATTTATAATATTAGTATGGAAGTATGGATTAACGGTATACACACCAAACCCGTATCCCCAGCATCATCTGGTCCCACATCTTCCTCAGAGTCTACTCCGAAGGCGTCGTGCAGGTACTCTTGCCACGTCACGGCTCCGTCGCGGTCCTCGTCGGCTTCCATCAGACGCTCTTGCGCTTCTTCGCGAGACAGATTACTGGTGGTCGAATAATATGATACATAATATCTTCTCAACGGTGGCCAACCGAAATGGAAACTATCCAATCAAATACCCAGATATTATTAGTGGACAAGTGTGTGCTCAAATACAATCCGATACGAACGGAGGAGATGAGAGGCAGAACCATCAGCTTTATGTGTACCGAAGCATGGTGGTGTTACACTAGCAACTTCTTGAGTCCAGGCTGCTATTCAGAAACGCTTTATAGAAAACCCCAAAGTAGAACCTCGATTATCCGAACCCTCAAATATCCGAACGCTGGCTTAGTATATCCGAACGCTCAATTTTATCCGAACGTTGGCGTGAATTTTGTTTCATCGAACGTTGTTAGCCCGCTTACGGAGATTCCGCGCGCAATTTTAAGGCGCTAATAAAAAATAGTTTTACAGATTTTAAAATGACAATCACGTCAAAATGTGTAGTGTAAATGATTTGAAAAAAATATATGTTAAACTAGAACATTCTCTTTATCATTTAGTATGTGAATATTTTTGATTAAGTTCATATTAAATAGTTTAATTAACTCGTGAAGTTGTATCTGACGCGGACAAAACATTGATAGTGAGATTTTGTGTGATTACACAAAATCTACCAGGAATATTGAAATGAAACTTTCACTATCTTACAGACAATTTCATTATCTATCTTTTAGTATACGCCTTTTTTTTTAAGTTAAAGAATACTATCTTTCATTTAATTTTTTAGACTAAACTTTGAGAGTTTTGGACGCAGCGCATACGATTCTCTGGTCGTTCAAGGCCGCCGGCGTATATCGTCGCCTTAATGTATGTATGTACCTATTTCTTAAATCGCGCAGATAAAAACGTGTTTTTATGTAAAAAGGTGTTGTTTTCGTTTGAACTTGTCCCAAAACACAAACATTTCGATTATCCGAACTAGTCTCAGTCCCAATTAATTCGGATAACCGAGGTTTTACTGTAATATATTGCGACTTGGGAATCGAATCCAGGAGTTAAAGCTCAGCAGTCGTGATTGCGACCACGAGACCAGAGCGGCAGTCAAATTTAGTGAATGTCAGTGATTTATAGTGCCACAGTTCAAGAAATTAAGTTGGTTCACAATACTCAATCATTCTCATTCATTGCATTTCACAATGTATATGTTACAGTCAAAACTTTTAACCAGTCAAAACCCTTACTAATATAAAACGCGTTTGCGTTACAAAAACAAAAATACGGAACACCCTAGTTATAAGAATCACAACAAAACAAAAGTTTTAAAAAGATTTAGAGCCACATTTTTTATTTTTGCATCATGACACAAAAAGGCAACCTAGAGATTTTTCTCAAGATGATTTATTCTTAATTTTTACTTCGGATTGTATTTTTATTATATCTTCCAATCAATTTTTTTTTTGGGATAAGTTTCGTTTATGAAGTAATCTTAATTAGTATAGTTTTCATGTGAACTGTATGAATTCTAATAGGAAAATTAAATCTGCTAAAATATTGTTTGGTGAATTAATATTTTATTATACCAGTACTATTTTTTAACAAAAACAATCTAGAACACTCATATTTTGAAACTAATAAAAGGTAAAGTCATAAAACTTACATAAAAGATTTCAAGATCCATTTTTTGAGTTCCAATCGGTCAATTTCCTGATCTCCGTTTAAGTCCATGGAGTTCAGTAGCACCGCAAGGCGGCGCTTGGACTCCTCGGGGCTGAGCTTATCATACTCCTCCGCCTCCCGCACGCTGCCTGCGTAGTAATAGTAAGTAAAGGCCAACATGAAAGGCACCAAAACAAATAACACGATCTTAATCGACATTTCGGCGCGCGTCGACCGTTACTTATCGCACTCCTTATCAACTGAGCAAGCTGTTGCAAAATCTTGCTGTTGTTTGTATATGAAGCGGCCGGTCGACGTCACAAAATAAAAGCAACAAGCCTAAAAGTACAATACTCAGTGGTACCTAAAATGGCTTCGTGATCGAACTCGGAGTTGTGTCCAGAGTCGCCGTAGTGCTCGTAGTCCCTCGCGCGGAAGCTCCCGTCCGTCTCCCGCTCCAAGTTATCCACATTATGCCCATGCACCGCCGCCGAAGCACAGTACATCAACATGTTGTAAGTCAGAAGAACACATAAGACATATTTCAAAGCCATTTTATTGCACTCCGTTACAATTTATTAATTTATAACCTCGCCCAATGACTTTATTATTCAAATTTCATTATAAATTATTTATTTTTCACAAAAAAATAACACTGACGGAACAAGAGTAAAAAAAGAGCTCATGCGATTTTGATTGATGATGACTTATGACACAGACTTATGACAGTCTTAGTGCTTTGTGCATATGACATTTGATTTAGTGGTGTTGCCATTATCATTATTTTTGTGTTTTTATTTTTTACTTTTGACAACGAGAAGAATCGATGATCATAAAAAAGTTACCATTTTAGTTATCATTTGAATGTATTACATAAAAAATAATGATGTTATTGTATGAGTAATTCACTGGTAGGGATTCACGAAACTTTTACCCATGGGAGTCATTAGCAGATACAGGACGGATGGGGAATGGGGTCGAGACCGTGGGGAATGACGGATGAGCGGATGCATATAGAACATAATGTTAGAATGTGATGTACTACTTAGTACCGTAGTACCTTACCATTGGGCAGATCTCACGTTTTTATAATCTTACAAATCAATGATCAATCACGTATCGGCTAGACGATAGAATCTAGTTCTTGTGCAAAGCAGGGCACGTACCGAATTGGTATTAAACAGATGGTCATAACACTCCAACAATATCGGTGATCTATTTATTGTACCTACAGTCCGTTATAGCAAGTAGCTGACCCACCTTTACAAATGGTTGAGATTTTATGAGAATACCATCGATAGAATTGTATATTTCTTTTACATTTTACTAACTTTTGCCCGCGACTTCGTCCGCGTTAATATCGATTACCGCAGATGCAGAGTCGCGGATTAAAAAGTAGCCTACGTCGTTCCTCAGGGTTCAAGCTATCTTCATGCTAAATTTAATCAAAATTGGTTCTGCCGTTTCATCGTGAAAGCGTAACAGACAGAGTTACAATTACAAAAATGGGTGCGTGTACTTATGTACGAGCGTGAGAAGTTATACTTCTTTGGCATTATTAAAAAAGTATATAAGCACAATTTGAATTGTAAACAACGCCATCTAGGCAGTAAGTAGTTCAGCATGTACGGCAGAGATGGCGTTGTTTACAATTACTCCCGTGAGAATTTTGTGTGACGCTGTGCGCGCGCATGCGCGAATCGTAAAATTTCACTCTCATCATTTTTTCATAACGCGCCTAAAGAAGTATAACTTCAATAATAATAAAGTATGAAAGTATGACAAGTATAGATTAGCATGGATTGAAAAAATAAAAATTCACAAAATTCTAACAATTTGTATTCTAAAACCTCTCAACCATTTCAAATGCAAAGGTCAGCTTATTGCTATAACCGACTGTACCTACTTGCTTATTGGGTAAGAACCACGATCGATGTAGGACTCCAGGCCAGAAGAATAGGGTATTACACCCATTTTTGAAAAGTGTCTCAATGAAATTCTGCAGTGCTAATATGCCACCAAAAAAAACACAAAATTTTTATTCAACCGGTAAGTGCCACAAAAATGCATCGAAATTTTAAATTTTCAAATTTCGCGCGTAGTTTGACGAAAACGCCTCTTACTGGACGCCATATTGCTGAGCGTAAATGACGTCAGTTCGTTTTGTATCAAATGAGCTCCTATTAAATAAGATAATTGTATTTAATTTAAAAATAATTAAAAGCATATTTTGTAATAGGTGTAATAATGAAAAAAATACGTTAGTTACGAAAATAATAAAAGTACAAAGCCTATATTACGCAAATCGGTTGACTGACAGTTGTCAATTTTTTGTTTACACAGCCGTATGGCGTAATAACATGGCCGCTACTATTTCATGGTGTTTCATAACAGATTAAAAATACTGAAAACTTTGAATTAAATTTAAAAATTGATTTTCATATTTTATGAACTAAAACTTACATTTTCCGACTGCTTTATGCCTAAACTGTCTCAATAACATATTTATAGATTTTTTCTTGTATAGAGTAAAATACCCTATTATTTAAATAAAACACCCAGAATATTAGGTACAGTATTTATTTCAACAAATTGTTAGCTGCCATCACGATCAACGTGATTCTGCGTCCAGCGACGTGGTTGGGGTACGCGACCAGGAACTTGGACAGATGCTTGCGAACTTCGCCAACTACTAGCGGGAGATGCCCGCGAGTGTCCTGATTCGCGACGTCTAAGTTTATTATGGCTTCCTCTATGTATCTGTAAGTGGAAGATTCTAAGTGATAAGACATTGAAATAAGTGCGTTTTACATGCAATGTGATTCCAATGACCTAAAATGTTTCATACAATTTGACACGTAATATTTACTTTTATTTATTTATTTATTTGGAAAATCCATTGCGTTATTAGCAGGCTACCGCATTTTACAATTTTAAGCTAGAAAATAAAGAAAATTTTTAAAAAATATACGTATACGGACGTAAAGAATAGCACCATCACATATCTTCCCGTGGGTGTCGTAAGAGGCGACTAAGGGACTCACCAGAGAATGGACAGCAGCGTTCTCTGTGCCTTTGTAACAACCATACTGCGATCGCCAACCCGCCTGCCAAGCGTGGCGATTATGGCAAAACCCCCCATTTCTTTGGGGAGGCCTAAGTCCAGCAGTGGACCTCTTTCGGCTAAAATGATGATGATGAATGACTAACAAAGAAACACACACTAGAGATATATAGGTTTTTTTTTTTTTTACTATTAAATAGGCTTGCGTTTGACCGCAATTCACCTGATCGTAAGTGATAATGCGGCCTAAGTTGGAACACGCTTGCCTAAGATGAACCGGTTCACTCGTGCCTTAAAGATACCCAGATTATACTTATCAGGGAACAGAGAGGCGGTCAGGGAATTCCACAGTCTGGCAGTTCGCACAATAAATGTGGAGTCAAAGCGCTTGGTTCGAGACCGTGGAACTTCAACCATATAGCGGTGACGCTTCGCCGTATCTCTGCTCGTCCGATGATGGAACGGGGATGGGGGAATTAAATTGTGCAATTCCAAAGCACACTCTCCGAAATGTACCCGATAAAAGACCGAAAGGCTAGCAACGGTGCGGCGATGTTCAAGGCTCTGGAGCTTAGCCCTAACCAGGGAGTCGTTGTTTATGAGCCTCTTGGCACGTCTATCGATGACTTCCAATGCCTCCAGTTGGTATTTTGCCGATCCATCCCAAACGTGCGAACAGTACTCCATGCACGATCGAACTTGTGCTTGGTATAAGTTGAGCAGCTGTTACCTGCACTTCAGCTGCGTTTCATGCAGCATGTCCGTAGCGAGCTGCTGCACGAGTGACAGCAACACGTGCTGCTGCAAGCTGCAGGGTGCTGCGAACACCTTGCCAGGGTCGACGGCGCGGCAGGCAGCCATCACCAGGGACAAGTCGCCAGCAGTGAGGGCGCGCTCGAAGGAACTGTTCACGTCACCTTCCGCGATATGCTTGTTAATCAGCGCCATGTGCATCTAGAACAGTCAATACATTACATAACGCCTTTATTTCATTTTGTGAACATGGAGACTGTACCGTGTGGTAAGACACGAAGTGTTCAGTTTTTTCGTGAGAGAAGCCTGCGCACGCCAAACTGTGGTGAAGCTTGTGCGTGTGGTAAGCGCAAAAGATGTTGTATTTAAACATTTTGCGCATACAAAGCTGTGTAGGTAGTCTATGGATATCAAATGTCATATTAACTACCTATTATTTTCAAAGTTAAATAAAACGTCAAGAAAATCTGTAGAGGTATATTTATTTGCATGATCTACCTAATATGCAGGTGAGTCCTTTTAGGCTAATAACTACCTAGGTAGGGCCAACTTAGATTATTGGTAGCTGTCTCCGCATGCTACGGTACACGGAGATCCATCATTAATCTAAGACTGCGAATTTCTTGACGGAAGCACCTTCCTTATCGAAAGTTGTCGACGGAAAAAAAAAACAGAACTTAGGTTGACTCTGGTAAAGTACCTGTCATAAGTACGTTTACCAGTTATTAAATCACTAGAATAAAAAGGTAGATCCTGCTCTTTTTTATTTGATTGCAAACAAAATATGTATACTCACACACACAAACACAACACACACGCACACCGCACACAGACTAAATAAAAAAAAACAAACAAAATGGCATCTATCAGTTTAATGCTCACCAGCTGATCGATCACAGACATCTCAGGACCTGCAGGTTGCGGCGGAGTGTCAGGTGCGTAGTCAGGCGGAGGCACGGCTGTCTCCGCTTCAGTCAGGGGCTCCGCCTGGAACTGGGTCGAGAACAAATCCGCCACTTTGTGACGCCACTCTTTTAACTCCTTGTGCAGCAACCTGTTGAAAATTTTAAATTTAAAAAAGCCCCGGCCGAATAATGTCAAACCTGTGGAACATGCTCATATTATGAAGCCAACCCTATTAGGGTATTTTACCAAAAAAAAAACTAATTAGTCCGTCAGTTATATTATCAAAAAATATTGGATACGTATTTGTTGTTTAATAATAAAAAACTGACGAAGATATAACGCATCAAAGATCATGAGTGGGGGTTTGTGACGTCACTTCGCCAGTAAAAGTGTACTGACGTAGTGATGTCACACGAGTTTTCAACGCTCTGTATAGTCTTCATTTATGTTTACGTGAAAAAAGAAAAAACACGTTTCCAATATTTTTTGGAAATCTATGTGACGAACTAATAAGATTTTTTTGGTAAAATACCAAAAAATACACTTAGATTCCTATTCAGTCCGTTGTGCGTGAATGAATTTCTTTTTTTTTTTGTTTTATGACTTCATTCATGTAAAGCCAAATAAGCTCATAATAACCAAATCATTTTGTGCATAAACGATAAAATAGAATTATCGTAATGAAAACTTCTATGGATTCAATTCTAAAACTCACCTGAAACATTTCGTCGATTATTTAACCAGCAACACCGTTAAAATATATGAAACAGCAGTCTTATCTATGGAACGATGATTTCGTTAAGATGATGAAATTTGAATATTAGGTACATACTCTTCAACAGTGCACTGCAGCGTATTGACCAGGTTCTTGTCAGGGTCAGCCGAGGCCTCCATCAAGCACTGGTGGCGCTCCAACGCACGGCGAAGGGCTCCAGACGTCTTGTACACAGACTTGAATAGAGAGGACGATTTTTCTTCCACTAGGTCATTGGAAAGAAATTTGTTTTTGATATAAATAAAATAGCTTTCTAGGACGCCTATACTAAGATAGTACTAATACTTATATAGGGTGACTGGTAATTAGTGTACGATACTTAAACACGTGATTGTGTTCATGATAACAAATAACTTTCCCAAAGAAAAAATGTTTTTTGTACTGGTTCACTTTAGGTCACAGGCGTGCGCGCGCGTGAATTTCATACGGCTGTTGTGTTATTGTGATAAAAGTGAACCAGTACAAAAAACATTTTTTTCTTCGGGAAAGTTGTTTGTTATCATGAACACAATCACGTGTTTAAGTATCGTACACTAATTACCAGTCACCCTATATACTGTGCCTATAGGTACTATGGGTTGGTTGATGGTCGTAAACGGGACTACTCAATGAGGTTCGATGTATTATTATAAAAAGTATTTGTTAGTAGCAATCTAGAGTCTGGATTTGCGTGCGGTAAAAGCACTGCGCAAATGTAGACACTTTTTACTGACATGGAATATCACGCGGTTTCTGTTTCCGGTGGCGTCCACCGGACACATTTGTGTTCGGCGATTATTGTGTGTGTGTCAAGTGGAAGCAACAAGTAGAACCACAGTGGCTGCATCTGCGTATTAGTGAGTTGAGTCTTGTATATAAAATATTCACTGCTGGTTGCCGGTTGCTTTTATCAGACACAGTGTAGCTTGCCCTAGAAACTTAGGAGGGGCCCTGTTCCCTGTATCAAAATTTGTCGGGGGCCTTCTACCTGACTACGGCAGACGGCTAAGCCAAAATGGAGAGTAAACATTTCTAAACAAAAGCAACAAAATCGCTCGCTTTGTATAAAAGTAAATATATCTATAGGTATTAATTTAATTATAAGTAATTACAATTATGAGTTATTTGACTTTAGAGTACGGCCTAAAATTTTAGAGTAGAAGAAGATTAGAGTAAAATTTAATTTAAGTAACATAATATATTAAATTTTGATAACACGCATTGGGGGTTTGCGGCCTCTGTGTCCCGGGGACCCCATATCATTGATACGGAGGTACGCCCCTGGGCCTCAAGTCTGCTATTACAATAGTGTCAGAATGGTCTATCATTGATTTTCATAATGACGCCATTATATTAGTAGATTACCAAACTTGTCAAAATCAACAAGTATGAAATCAATGATAGACCATTCTGACACTATTGTAATAGCAGACTTGAGGCCCAGGTCATACACAAGACACTAAAGTGTCTACATTTGTGCAATGCCTAAACCGAATACTGAGCTGAGGTCGCTGAGGATCATTCCCAGCGACCTCAGCTCAGTATTCGCGTTTGCAACCAACGAAGCCGTTCAACTGTTTAAAACTCACGTTCAAAGAAAGCCTGTTCGATGATTCTGTGTATGTGTGAGATGAGTCGTCGGTGAGACCGTTCCAGAACTGGCACGTATAGCTTTGACATGTCTCGGCTGAAACAACCGCCGATCAGGCCACGTACCGACTCTGCTGTTGCTCGCACCATTTGGTCTTTTAACTCCTGTGTAATTTATTTATTTATTATATTCGTTTTATAAACAATTGTTCTCACTGATTACAGAGACATAATACATTTATAAAACTAAATTACAGCGCAAGTATTAGGTACCTAAGTACTTATAGGTAAGCACAAGCACAACATGCACAAAACAATAAATTCGGAAAATAAGCGACCGATTTTAGACTCCTACTGCACGCGTAGCATGACCACGCCACAGTAAAGATCTATCTTTACTGTGACCACGCTATGTCTTCGGAAGAATAGACATACTGACAAGAAAAAGAGACAAACTGTACTGACTTGTCTATTCTTGCCGTCAGTATGTCTATTCTTCCGTAGACATAGCGTGGCCATGCTGCGCGTGCTGAAGTGGTGTTGAACACGATCAGCACGAGGGCATCGGCATTGTAACAAAGCATTTATGCTTACTGTTTTATAGCCAAATACTCAAACGCTACTCAATGTTAAGAAGCCGTTAAGTCTCGTCACTTTATGTCAAAGTGACTGTCAGTACGAGACTTAACGGCGGCATCTTAAAATTGAGTAGTTATGGGTTGAGTATTTGGCTATTGTCACTCTTCTCTTAGTTTGGAACCCAAAAAATGTTTCTTCTACAAACAGTGACTTTAAATATACTTACACAAATACAGACATATAACACAATCTGTAGCCCAGAAAAGTTTCGCGCAGGAATCAAACCAGCGACACGTAGCTGACGTGACGTAGCGCAACGGCCAATCACAGCAATCACTTAACCACTGTTCCAGCGTGCCGTCAATATTGTATACATTTTAAGTTTGAGATACCTCTTTTTCTCATATTTAAGAATTATAATTCGCGTACTTACATGAGAAATATAAATAACTGACACAAAAACATGATTGATTTACGTACTTACAGTAACAATTAAAAAAAAATAACAATATTTATTACTTTGATTATATTTAATCAAAGATTTATTAATAAAATATTCTAAAAGTGTAGGGTAATCCTAATCGCTATCGTCTACTTTAAACCAATTTAAACGTAAACAGACACACACGGAGCATCCACAATACATTTACACATTAAAGGTATGGTGACAAAGGATTTATTTGTTAGCCGTTGTAACTTTCGTACTGCTGGGCAAAGGTCTTCCCCTATTCCATCCATTTCTCTCAATAATAATAATAATAATAAAACTTTAATTCGGACAACAAAGATCCATAGAGTGTTAGTAACATAGAAAAAACTTATCATCTAGTGTTAGTATAAATCAACCTCCGCACAAACTGCTGTACAATTGGAGAGCCGAAGCTCTCTGCAACCGTTTTCAGGATGCTGTTTTGACTGTCCCTCACTCTCCTCAGTAGCGACGCGGTTTTCTTGCGTATAATCGCATAGAAACCGTCTGTACGGATTTGCGCGAACATTTCCGACGCGCTACAGTAACGAGGCAGTCTCAACAACATCCTGAAAGCATTGTTATATTGGACGCGCAGGGCATCCAGCGATCTCTTAGTATAATTGACCCATAGATTGCTCGTGTACAGACTTTGGCAATAAGCCTTGAAAAGTGTTACTTTAACTAGGTCTGTACACCGCGCAAATCTACGAGACAACATATTACTCCGGACCGCTAGAGCCCTACGCTCCCTCTCAATGTCTACATCATCCCTGAGGTCGGCGGCAAGAAAATGCCCCAGGTATTTAAAAGTGGACACCCTATCGATTGGTGACCCGTTCACGAGCAACTCGGGTCCTTCTCCACGGCGTTTGCCGCCGACCTCAAAGACCATGTATTCACATTTCTTTACATTATACTTCAACCCATGTGCGGCAGCGTAGGCTTCACAGGTTTCAATCAGCTTCCTGATTCCCCCCACCGACGGACCCAGCAGCACCATGTCATCTGCATAGCTGAAGTTGTTAATTCTAACCCCATGATGTGCCTCGTCTCGTCAACTCCTGAGGAAGGAGGATATTCTCCTATCTGCCGCGACCCAATCTGTGTCAGGGCTTCAGTCTTGAGATATGTGGGCCCATGGCTTATCTGGCAGACATGGCCCACCCAGTTCCACTTCAGTCTTGCCGCTTACAGATTATAGGACAAAAGATTTACCTACTTAGTCTGTCTTCTTCCTGTCCTTGTCCCATATTGTTACTTGTGGTCGGCCGTCGTCGGCGCAACATGTTTTCTTCTTCCATTCCGTCCTGTCCAACGTCATGCTTTCACTGACTCCCTTTTCATTCATATCATTCTTCACACAATTCCTCCATCTTTTCTTTATTATTATTATTTATTTATTTATTATAAACAAAGTTTACAAAATCTTAACTTATAACTATGCCCCACAAAACCGTTTTTACGGTTTGTCTGTGGGAACCGAACCATATAGTCACAAAAATACATTTTATTATAATGGCCTTCCTCTCCCTCTCCATCCATCCAAATTAGCTAATATTCATAACTCTATTGGTCACATGCGTTTCATCCCTTCTCTTCACATGCCCATACGAAGAAAACGATTCCCTTTCCACTTTTCTGTCACTGGCGCCACTTTCGAACTTCCTCTAATATATAAATTTCTCACCTTATCCATTCTGGTCACTCCACAGATCAGACAAAAGATTTAGTAAATACAAATTATTGAATACCAGTGTAAGCTTACGTTACCTCACTCTGCAAGAAGTTAATGAGACTGTTTCTGATCTCCCTGTCGAGAGACACTTCCTGCCTCGACTCGATGGCGTTCAGGAGACTCCTTGCGCGACTGTTCACAGCTTCTTCTCCTGTAGGTTCTGCTACGCCTAGCCCTGTCATTCTAAAATGATGGCATAAACTTATATCGACACATTCGACGGCCTTTCAAATAAATCACTGTTTGTTAAACATACAATATTATGTCCTCAGAAAAAGTGTACAAACGATATAGGGTGAAACAAGCCTATTAAACTCACCCACAAATTATCGATAAAACAAATTCTTACAGATTTTTTTTAAATACCGTCTTTTGATTTAAAATATAGAATGTCATTGGCTAGTAGCATATAATACAGCTTGCTAGCGATTAAGCGTTGCTTTTTGTTTTGTTGGATAATTAATAAGTGGGTTTAATCAATTGTACCTAATGGATGAATGATTTTATTTTTGTTTTTCTCTCTTTATTCAGGGACACAGTGAATGAGTTTTGACGTCATAACATTCCGCCCTTTTCCCAGGAATATCATTAGGTATACTGTCTTCGGATAGACGCAAATCCAGGGTGCAAACCAAAACCTTCGTCCAAACTCTTCTTTACCCGATTTATGAATCAAAGAGTTCAGTCAGTGCAGTCGCGTTTTCTTATCACATTGACTGTCGAGGTGTAGAAGTAAGTAAACCTGTACGATTGGTGTCTGCTTGCGAAAGTTAACGAAATGCCATTCCTTGTTTTGAGAAACCATAAAATTAAGGATCAGTGACAACAGACCAACAAAATGCTCGATTAGTTTACAGTTTATGGATTGATGGACTAGAATGAATTACCAATAAAGTTGAATATTGACTGCAAGATGAAATTTAACACGGCCTCATTACTCGATCTTTTTGCTGCTCACTTAACGCTGACCGTTAGTCGAATGTCTGCTGAATTAAATAGAGTGGACAACACGGCAGAGGTAACTGCAGCCGTAGATACGTCACGTCACGCGTCGACAGCTGCAGCTGCTGACGCGTGTCAACGGCTAGTTACGTCTGCCGTTGGCAACATGCCGCTCGGTGTAAGAGCCCTAAGGGCTCGTATACAAAACTGCCATGCGACGTAGTCGCAGAAGTCTGCTGAGTAAAATTATGTTACGAAGGACTACGAGCTCTCTCTCTCTCTCTCAGATGTGTGCGATGCGACGACGCATCGCAGTTTTGTGTACAAGTCCTAAGTGTAAAACCTTTGAGCAATGGCTTTCTTGAGCATATCAACGAGGATTTGATTGTGCGCGAGCTCGGTCTTCTCCAGCATCAACTTAGAGCTGCGGAGCTCCTCCTTCATGGAGGTCAGTAGCCTGCACTGTTCCAGGAACATATCTGTCAGTTTGGAAAAAACAGTTATGCATGAACTGCATTCATTTTTCATAACAATATAATAATGATACCGCCCTATTATTGTCCCACTGCAGGCCGAAGGCCTGCTGTGTCATCATCGTCACCCGCGTCTAACAAAGACTGTTGGCAAAGGCCTTGCTTAAGAAGTGGGGGTGGGGGGTTTTGTCATAATCTCCACGCATGGTAGGTTAAATTAGGCACAATAGTCCCTAGAAAAACAGTCCTGACATATAGCCCTGACCCTGACCTGATTTATGTCGTCGTGATCTAGGTATTCATCATCATCTTCATCATGTCAACCTTTAAGCGCCCACTGCTGGGCATAGGTCTCCCCCAAGGGAGGTTCAGCCGTAATCGCCATGCTTGGCCGATGCATCTAGGTTTATTATTATATTTATTATTCTTTCACGCATTTAAAAGGCTGGACACACATAGGATAGGATTTTTACCTGGTTTTTGTATTCCCACGGACTAATTTAGAACTATCATAGTCTTCAATTATTCCACACAATTTAGGTTCATAAATGGTAAATAACAAAAACACTACAACAATTTTTCTACGTTTCCATATTTAACTCCCTACCTACCTACAATTTTTAAGCTGAAGTAACCAAAAACACTTCGATTATATTGCGAACAGATACCTTCATCGTAATTACGTAAATAGTACCTACCTATAGGTCGGTATAACACACTTCGTGGTATAACATGTACCTACCTACCTACCAAAAAGTATGCACTCACCTTTAACTAATTAAGTATATTTAATTCATTAAAAATATTTGACAAGAACTGACAAGAAGTAGTTAATTAATAGAAACTATAACGATATTGCCTATTATGATAAATCGTTTAATTTTGTGATATTTTAAAATAGGAAATCGTTTACACTACTTTGTATAGATTTATCGTAAAATAACGGAGCTTAAACATGTTGGCATTGTTATATACTATATGCACAGTTTTTTATTCATGTGCTATAAGTAGGTACTCACCGCTCAATCGATCAATCTTCTGCTCCATCACAACAAGCATATCACTATCTACCATCCGATCGCAGATGCCGCTATCCATGGGCCTCACATCACCATCACAGTGCATGCACAGCTCGGCAGAAGACTCGCTGGAGGTTCGATGTACAGGCCCGTGCTTATACACGGTCAAGTCGATCGCATTCTCTTCGCTTTGTAAAGAGTTTAGAGATAGGCATCTCCGAACTTCAGAGTTTTCCAGTTTCATTTGAGACCGCTTTGTATCCATGGTGCAGAGATTTGATTGCGTGTCGTGACTTTGAAAGTTTTGATATGGAAGTTTAGTTCGACAATATTTTTTTTTCGTATTACCCACATTTATTGCCGCGCGTAGTTTAATCGACGTGTTGTCATAATTATTTCCTTGCATTTTAGAAGGTGTTCACACACACGCTGCTCATACACAATTCGCGTTTGATCGAGTACGATGTGACAGGGGTTTTAGACAGGCGGTCAACCGTTGTGAGGCGGATCTTTGCGAGGCCCTTGCCCTGTTTGCCATGCACAGTATGCATATGAATCGAATCGAATATCTACTTTCGCACACAGTAATGAAATTTGGAATGAAAATAGCTTGAACCCTGGAGAAGGGCATAGGACTTTTTAATCCGCGTCTGTATCCGCGATATCCGACATTCACGCGGACGAAGTCGCGGGCAAAAGATAGTATAAAAATAGTTTTCAAATACTATATAATATACATATACTTTATAATATAATATATAATAATAAATTCACAAACGCAAAGATGACAAATTGTAATGACATAAAACAAAGGTAGACTGTAGACAAATGCCTTAAAAGTAGTTGAAAGATATTATTTGTAGCGAGAGGCTCTGGGTGATTGCCCTGCTTGCTACCACCTAAGCCACTGACTTTAGATTCCTTGTAACAATCGTCACTGTTACTGTTTAATTTTGTACCTGTTGTATTTTACTACAGAGTTAAGTCATATCTGGCTTTAGCATAATGAGAGCTCCGAAGCGGACGTGTTTTTTGCTCTTTTATCGGGTCGCTCACTCCCGTAATTGGGAAGTAAAGTAAGACATTTTGAGTGTACCAATCCTACAATAAGTTTCCCTACACTAGGAATTTCTGTACCGTAGGTGCGTTTATAAACATATAAACTCAAACAAACAGCCAGACCCGGAACACCTGTTTGCCATACAAATATTTAATTCGTGCGGGAATCGAACCCACGACACGCAACGCAGCAGGCAATTCTTCAGTCATTGAGCGTTTTTTGAAAATAGTTAATATGTAGGAAGTGTTAGGAAAAAAAAAATGAAAACCACAAATTACAAATCAAATACGCATTTATTGATATAAAGTATTTCTTAGAGTAATACTATCAATGTCAAGTGTACCTAAAGCGTCGACAAAAATAATAGAATAATCTTATAAAAAAAATAACAAACTCCTCACTCAATTACAGTTTTAATAGAGATAATTAAATGATAGACTTGTTGTATCTATCGCTCAATCACAAGCGATTGATAACTGGATCCTTACTTTAATTCAATCAACGATGACAATCATTCAAAATTAGGGCCTAAGCACACCGCGTTTTTTAAACGCGCCGCCGGCGCGCGTTTTACGTTATTCTTCGTTAATTAATTAAAATAATATAGATATAGTTACTTATTAATAATATTAACAGCACTGAGACAATAATAGACTGTTGTTATTGTTATAAAGTAGGTATATCTCTATTATATTACAAATTAATGAAGTTCATTCCTAAAACGCGCGTCGACGGCGAGCGTTTGGGCCTAATACGGTTTTTTTTTTAATTAAGTGCTGACAGTCAACAGCCTGCTTCGGCCACCGATTGGCTACTGCAGAACAACCTAACAGATATATGTATAGAAAACAGTCAATTGCGAATCAAAAGTTAAAACATACTGACAATTAAAGTCAATCTAAAATTACATTAAATATTTAGAGCTTTAAAAGACGAATAAATGATCGAGACACTCAGCAGTGATAATCTTTTACAAGCTCCTTCGGTGAACACCTGGGTGAAGCGAGCTGTCATCCGATTGTAGTCCTTTGTAAATCCTTAGCATCGGGACAGATGACAGCTCACTTCACCTAGGTGTTCACCGAGGAAGATTGTAACAGAATAGATTATGAATCAAAAGGCAGATAGACCGCGCGGAAGATTGAGAGTGAAGCCACCAAAGTAAATACAAATTCAAAAGCGAATACATACAATTACGTGATTGTATTCGCTTTTGAATTTTCAATTGTATTTGTTTTTTTAACGATGCGGCGATTGTACCCACACCTGTCAGTACAGCGCGAAGCGCGATTGTAGGTATTCGCTTTTGAATTGCTTCACTCTCAGTGTTCCGCGCGGTCTGTGCCTTTTGTTTCATAATTTGAGTCGAGAAATTAGAAAATCATCGTTATCTATACAACGTGTAATTGTATTTGAACGCCTCTGTTGGTTATGGCCGACAAATAAATACGTGCCTTAATAGAACAGTTTTAAGTACAAAAGAAAGTTATGTGTTTCTTGTTCCTATTATTTAAACTACATTAACGAAATATTGTAAAAAAAAGGCATAAGGATATATCCATTAGGGGCCGTCTCCACGAGCGAGAGAATCGCGACGATTCCGCGCTTCTATCTTTGGGTAAACTGGGTCTTAATAGACGGCGATACGATGACATTTCGCTCGCACTCAGCCACTCGTCGCATCGCTGCGATAACATCGCCGTGTGTAGACACGTTCTTAGAGAGTGTATAGAAATACGTGGCACGACGCTAATATCGCCGCGATTCTCTCGCTCGTGGAGACAGCCCCTTAGTTATTTATTATCTCCGCGTGTAGAGCACGCGCGTGCGTCCAAACAGTTAATTAATATTAATGCGAGTTGGTAAGAGTTCTGAAATATTTTGTGAAAGTCTCAATATATTCTTGAATAACTGGAGAAAAACCTCTTGTTTCTTACAAACGTTCAACAGAGTGAGGAGCCCTAAGATACAGCGCGCTCTATCATTCACTCAGGAAATGAAATAGTATCAATAATAAGCAGGCTATGTTCCCGCCATGTTGCTATTAACTTAGGGCAGCGCCCACAGGTAACACGGCACGGCAAGGGATATTTCAGTAACGCAGTATAATACACCTTAAATTCATTAAGTTATAGTTCAAATTTCAATGATAATCAAATGCTTTACGATGTTGAAATTTCACCTATAATGTCATGGTGTTCAAAGTGTATTGTCTCTTCACATAAAAATGCCGTGGTGTGCCGTGCTGCCAGTCGGCGCAGGCCCTTAGACTTGAGTTAACATAAGCGTCAATAACTGATCCTATTTTAAACCGACGATATATCGTACCATCGGTAAGACCAGGCCATATTTGTAAAGTCATAAAAAAATATTTAAATATGTCAATGCTTGAGAGACACCCTTTTATCTGGAGGGACAAAGACGCGTAATAACTTTGGTTCATTGTCGCCAGATGGCAACAGTGTCTTTGTCATGTTAGTACATTTTGTCGCGATAAAATCTCGACGGTCTGTTGCGCCATCACCCCCGCAGTATAAGCAGAACAATACAATATTGAATGGAAAGAAAATTTTAAAATGGCTCTCCTGTAATATCTCTAAAATTGCAGTTAAACCCTTATTTTACCGAAAGTGCGATATCATGACATTTGAGAGAACTTTTTAAAATACTCTCGCACCAGGGTTTTTTGTTATAAATTATAGTGCAGCGTGTCCCTAACTTTTAAAGTTATTGTACGGCCAGTACATCAAGATACCTGAATCTGTCAAAGAACAATGGCAGCCACACATACATTGTTTTAGTTGAGATTAAATTCCTACGTCTTTAAATGAAAAATATCTTATTTAATTCAGCGTCACCTTCTGAATTAGTTTGTGCAAGATTTTTTGTTCAAGAAGGCCGAGAATAATAGATATTCAGTCATGAACTTTTGTAGGTTATGTCTATGGTAACTTTTATATTCCAAATTGAGGAAGTAAAAAGGCAATATCGCATTAGTATTTTCTTTACCTAGTTAATTCAGAATGAAATGTCTTGTAAAAATATTGTTTAAGGTTGGTAATCCCAGTGGTTATAAATACTCTTTGGCTTTACCTTATGTATATAATAGGTATCTACTACATGTATACATCGATCATATCATTTTTACTCTGTGCATAGACAGATCTGTCTATGACTCTGTGTCAATTACCAAGCAATTATTTTTAGATTTGGGTTACTAGTCTTTTTGCTAGTCATTAATCGAATCTAATTAATTTATTTTTATACCGCAGTATTTTTACATACCTGCAAGAAACCTACACTTGGAAATAAACTGTATTAATTTACTTACTCCGTTTAATTGTAATAACAAACTAAAACTGATTACAATACTTAAAATACTTTAAGTACTTACTGTCACTTGGCAGAATAAATATAAAATGGCAACACTAAACGTTAATGAAAAGTCAAATAAGTTTTCATTTAACATAATTTTTTTATCCGGCCCTAACTGGTTAATGTGATAGTTTGAAAAATCGTAGAAAAATAATGTAATTTCTTTCGTATGTAAGTCACTTTTAGACGCTCAAATTTAAGTCAACTACGATTTCGCCATTGTTCTTTCATTGATAGTTTTTTAAAGTTATCACAAAACAATAAGGTTCATGTTCAATTGGGAACAAATTGACAGTTTAGGATGGCTTGGTGTGCTGTCGTCTGTACATTTTGTAAACCAAGTCTAAATGTATAGCTGTAACAAACACAAGGCTTCATACGTAATTCAGAATGTCAGTGATTTTTTTCAGTAATTGCAATCGAAATAATTCCGTTTTTAATGAGTTTTCATTTGAATGTCGGCGTTCCAAAATGGCGTACGAAGTCAGACAATCAGTGGCTAAGAATGCCTTAACCTGCTTATTATTATTAATAACATACATAATATTCTATACAATTTGTGAGGTTCCCGCGTTTTTACAGACGCCAGCACATCTAGCGATACTAAACTGTCAAATTTTCCCAATTAAATATTAACCTTATTCTTTAGTATTAAAGTATCAAATAAATTTGACAGATTGGGGTAGTTCGATGTGCTGGCCTCTATACACAATACTGAGTAATTATAGGCATCAATGTCATAACATCAATACGCTCCAGTCTTCAGTAACAATAGATAATTAGATCATGTTATATCTATTATTTTTGAAATTATTATTAGTTTTACAGATTAAAATATATTCACATTACGCCAATACATACATACTATACCCCTGCTGCCTATACCCAAAGGAATCTATACTTGTGGACGATATAATGGACTGTGGAACGCAGCTGTAGGGCTGGCAGTATAGTCGTGCCGCGATTGGATTATTACAGTTCAGACAACTACTTCTGGCACATACAAAACGTGTACAGGTTACTCGTACAGACAACGTCATTAACCCTCGGGCATTAAAATTCCTTTGAAAAAGGGATGGGGAGTAACCAGTTGTTGACTCTGTCCGTACTTGATTATGGCGTTATAATAAATATTTCTCCAGATGTTTTGAACATGCAGGTGTCTTGTGTATTATATCAAAGGTTGAGAAACAAATTCAGTAAAAACATCTGCAAATCAGCTTTTTTTTTTGCATAACTTTTATCCGCACTTTGGCCGCTCATAATGTACTCATACATTGAAAAAGTAAAGAATTTTTTTAATAGACTCCTCGCACATACAACGGAGATTCTAAATGTCACAATTTTTTTCCAAAAAATCGTTAAAATTTAAAAAACAAAAACTTGTTAGGAAATACGTGATTTCCTGGCAAGGTTTGTGATACGCGGGCCAGTTTTCGTTAGTTGTTATCGCGTTCTCACTCACTAGTTTGGTTTGAAACATTGTGTTGGATGAAACAACAATCTTTTCAATCATGCTCGCGGACCAGGAAGGGCCTTCTTAAACTAATTAATCTGCAAAACTAACATAACATTTAATCCTTGAGCTATATTTTCTCAATCAACCTTCTAAACTTCTGAAATTTATTAAACATATAATATTTTATGTATAAAGCGCTCTATATTAACAATACATAAACTTATGTATACTTTTCAGTGGGCAGACCATAGTAAGGTCACTTTTAAGTCAACTAGCTGTTAAAACGACTAATATTTCTACAAGTGTAATTTATATTTTGTGGCCTAAGAGGTACACAACAAAAAACTAAGTACTATATTTAAAATTCAAAGATTTTAATCGTAGATTAATGGCAACACTAATAACTGTGAGTTGATCCATCTTGTTCAAGTGAAAAAAGGGAACCGCAGTAATGGCTGCGCATGGGCATGTTGTCGTTAGAGGTTCAGCAGTCCACCGAGCGTATCGGACAAACATGTCAGGGAATTCTTTTCACTATTTTCAGGTGGCACAGAATCTTATATTACTATAATTACTCTGAAGTAACGGTAGTCTAGTTTTACGCTTTACTCGATTCACACCTACAAACACTAGCGTGGGATACAGAACAAAGGTTTAGATATATTAAGTGATACCCACAACTGCACATCATGTGACTTTTATATCAGTAACATACGGTTCAATTTTCAATGATTGATATGCACGATCAGGTTGGTTCCGATAGACAAGATTGTTGGCGAGAATGCTGACAGGGCCGCTATCCTACTGGCGTTTTACGAGCGTTGGCGTTCCTCTAATCGCTGCGCAGACGCGACGTTGCGAGTCTCTAGTGGCAAGCGTTAACGTTGCGCACCCAATGAACGCAACGTTAACGTCGCGGACAGAGGGCAGAGCGGGACGGTGTGATTGAACCTGTTGCCCGAGAAACGCAACGTTAACGTTGCGAAGTCGCAGCGCGAACGCTTGCCACTAGACTCGAGACGTCAACGTTGCCTCTGCGCAGCGACGTTGTAGAAACGAAAAGGCTCGTAAAACGCTAGTGGGATGGGGGCCTAAATGTTCTAGAAAGAGCCTTTACAGGTATGAGTGTCCGGTTTCTTTTTAACGTTTTGAGCGCCACGGTCGGATATACCCGACGAATGAAAACGTGATAACATAAACCGCGGTAAAGGTCACCATACAAAAAAAAGTGTAAAAGCAGTGTCGCTATCACGATCAAAACAAACTTATCGTGGTAAGAGACGTCCTTGACGCGGTATTTGGTATTATGAAACTCGACCGAATGAATGAATGAATGATATATTTATTTGCATGAATATAGGTAGGCAACATAGGTCTTAAGATTAGGAGAGTTTCACTATATTCGGCATTTCTGCCGTACAAATATTTAGATTAAGCAGAAGCAGTATTAGCGACAGTTTCATATGACGAGCACTCTTTATCGTTTAAGTTTCGGGACTTTTTGGTACAAGTCGGACCAATGACTTTTAATGCAGCTTTAACGTAATTTACGCTGCATGCCTTTTCATGCAAAAGTCCTTTACGCCACACGGCGACGAAAAATGAGTTATCAATTACAGTTACGTGTCAGTAGATGTGAATCGAGTGTTACAGTTTGATAATACTTTTTCTTTATGAGAAGTATGTTTGTCACTATTCTATTGGTTTTCATACACTCAGTCAAGTCAACACACATTGGACTAGCACCATATTGGTGTTTCGTTATTTTACATGAGCAACACTGTGGCATTTAAGTCGTCTTACAAAGGTAGTCCACTCAATGTACTCAACATAAAATACCTCTAGACGCGAATAAAAACAAACTGCTGCATACTGAGAATATTAACTGCCATACTCAGAAACGTCACTTAATAATAATGAATCATTAACTTTAGTTGACCAACATAACTTGGAATGCTGTCAGTCAAAAATATTGTTGTTGACATGTGCCAAGTTATGTTGGTCAATTAAAGTTAATGATTCATTATTATTAAGTGACGTCTCTGAGTGTGGCAGTAAGATATGAATAGTAATGTTTGCGCTAGAGGAATTAAATCTGTCGCTAAAAACATTGTCGCTTCATTTCGCGCTCGTAATAGGGTGTTTTAAATTACGTCACGCGTCATTCTTATTGGATAATATTTTTAATAATCTTAATTATTCAAATATTCATTAAAATTAATGATTAGTAGTCATTGGATACATGACGTGGCCGTTGTAAGACAATTAAAATGCAACGGTGTATGTAAATTGGAGACTGTCTTCATTACTAGTATACTACAGCTCTCTGAATCGCGTATTTTTATCAAATATATTTTTTATATTTAAATACTAATGACGTAAGTATGATTGGCAGTTCAAAATGGCTCTTAAACGAAATGGTCAATAGTCATATTTTTTTCCAAGATGTTATTTAAGTAGCTTTTGTATTTCAACGTTGACATTGACAAAATTGTATACTAAAACTAAAAACCTTAAATTAATTCCTACGAACAAACGGTCAGCATTTACAAACATAAGCTCCATGGAGATTACGCTCCTAAATATAAAAAAAAAAACAATTTTTTTTACAAGAATCATCAAACTTAAAAAAAAATGGTACGTCTTCTTTTCGGGATCGTATGTCAACAAGCTATTCTAGACACCTAGTTCTTATAATATCACATTGTAGCAACTGACTGTGTCGCACTGTACTCAAGCTTGCATTGGCAGGACTGATAGTAAAAGGCGCTATTTGTTCAGAAGACATGGCGGGAAGGGAGGTGACATATCTTACTACGACAAGTAATTCTGACACTGCCGTCACATACGTAGCTATAATATATATTAATATACATTATAGCTAGCCACCACACACGGTGGCTATAATATAATAATATAGTTTCGCCCTTATTACGTCTACGAATATGACTTGCTATATCTGTCCACATATTTTGGTGACGTAATAAAGATATATATTATAGCTGGGTCTGTGGTCACTCGAAGATTACTATAGAAAATATATCGTAATATGCCTTGCTGTGAAATATATTATTACATATTATAGCTACGTCTCTGATGGGCTTAAAGAGTAATCAATAATGAATTGACATAATCTTTTTGAGTAGTCAAAAAGCGATGCCCCTTTTTATGATAATAGTATGGAGGGTAGAAGTAAGGTAATCTTATATGAGGGGAAAGTTGGAAAAGTAGCCAAGTTTATGCAGCAAGTAACAGTTCCAAAACCCGCCAAAATGGCGCTAGCGTAGGCACAGGGTATGGTATGAATGTAGCCACAGATCCGTGAATGTAACAGTTGTTGACGGATTGAAGTATGCAGAGTTAGTTAGTTAGTTATGCAGAATTTTTTTTACCCTAAAAATCCAATTTTACCGTTAATTGAAAATTGATCAGGTTTTCAGGTTTGGCACCCGAACACTTTTAAACTGAAACTGTGGCTGAGGTAGATGCGGGGTGCGGGAGGGGTATGGTGACGTGATGCGAGAGCTCACTGGTCAATTTGTGACAACTGTCACCCCTCCCGCACCGCGCAGCTATTTTAGAAACGGTCTCAGTTAAGTTGTTGGGCAATAACTGTATTTATTCAGTTTTTGTCCACAGAAAAAGGTGGAAAATTTAATGGATACTTACGCATCTTTATATAATACTGGTGTTTTTTATGGACAAAAGCTGAATAAGTGCAGTGAGCCCTTAATCGGAATAAAAAGTGTGCAATAATCATTTTTTAATTAAAATGCAATGTTGTGTAAAAAAAAATCAAGTAAATCCATCAACAGACACAAACCTACTGAAGCTGAATTTTTGAAATGAAAACTTCCTTGGCCGCGTTGAGCGATAATTGATAGGGGCAAAACTTATAGTTTCGCGTCATCGACATGCTTTGAGCTTGTTACGGAAATATCAATCTTATGTATTGAAATACAGTTTATTTTTTTTATTTCTTTATCTTTTATTTAACATGACTGCTTATTTTTATATTTAAAGATAAAGTGTCTCTAAAGATTAGCAAAAAATTTTTTGTTAATACATCACGTTGCCTCCCGACATGGCTTCTGTTCAGATAGCGCCAAACGCAACACAATATAACCAAGCACGATGTTACAAAAAGATAATTTGCAGCAAATCATAAGATGTCACTATTATATCGTGTCTGACTGTGTGGAACTTCGTACTTCGATGTGTGGCGCGGAATATGGAATAATATGGAAATTAATGGATATTAAATATACGAGTTTTCGGTAATTGGGTACTAGACACCACTAATCAA
The DNA here is from genome assembly GCA_947361185.1 of Charanyca ferruginea. Classification (NCBI taxonomy): domain Eukaryota; kingdom Metazoa; phylum Arthropoda; class Insecta; order Lepidoptera; family Noctuidae; genus Charanyca; species Charanyca ferruginea. Next base: position 34,963,838 of record OX376057.1, read on the forward strand.
TTGACATAATTTTTAAGAGCTGTCAAAACGCTATTCTCCCGTTGATTTTGTATGGCAATAGTCAAATGTGACGTCACTTTTATGCCAACTAAAGTGCAAAAGCAAATTAAAATCGAATTTTATAGTTATTTGAAATCTAATCAGGTTTTCAGTTGTCAATTTTTTGTTTACACAGCCGTACGGCGTAATAACATGGCCGCTACTATTTCATGGTGTTTTAAAACAGATTAAAAATACTAAAAACTTTGAATTGAATTTAAAAATTGGTTTTGTTATTTTATGAACTAAAACTTACATTTTCCGACTGCTTTATGCATAAACTGTCTCAATAACATATTTATAGATATTTTCTCGTATAGAATAAAATACCAATTACCAATACACAATTCGATTTTCAGTTGCGTTGAAATCAATTAATAGCCAATTGAGTTGGCAGATTAAAGTGACGTCACAGTTTACCTTACAAAGTAAAGTACCTTACAAGGCTACGGGAGAATCGCGTTTTGACAGCTCTTAAAAAGTATCTCAATTGACTAGTGGTGTCAAATACCAATTGGGTTGTTGACACTATTAACCAATAATTCCAAAATACAACTTATCTTAAAGTACACTTTATTTTAGTCCCGAAAACCCGACTCATTTTCAATTAACTGTAAAATTCGATTTTAAATTGTTTTGAAATCAATTAATAGTTAGTCAATTGAGTTGGTAAATTAGTGACGTCACAGGCCGCTATTGTCATACACAATCTATGGAGGAATCTCGTTTTGACAGCTCATAAAAAGTATGTCAATTGATTGGTGGTGTCAAGTACCCAATTATTTACTCAACCAATTTTCTTGAAACAAAAGAAACTCGTATCTTAAAGCCACAGACGAGTTAACAAATGGAGTGCTAATGCGCAAAATAATTAAAAATGACTGACGGCGACACGCACCTCTATGAATATTAACCGGCGAGACGAAACGACAAACACAGTCTTATCGCATCAGTATTAAGGATGAATCACGCTAGACCGTGTCAGGTCCGTCAGAAGCCAGAAAGTCTGACAACCAGTCTTACCAAGGGGTATCCTGTTACCCTGTAGTTGGGTTGTGGAAATCCGAAACGCAGTAATATAACATTGATATTCAGCTGCATCCGGTTAGACTGGAAGCCGACCCCAATATACTTGGGAAAAGGCTAGGCAGATTAGTTGACCGTGTTACGGCCGACACACGGCTCGGACCCGATACGGTCGAGCGTGACTCATTATTTAACCTACATATAACGTCACGTTTCCGAGCACTATATTCACAATACCACTCCACTTATAAAGCACACATACACTATCACTCTGTCCAATACACGACTTTGACAGCACAGTCCAGGCACAGCAGCTGGGCGGCGCGCTAGTAGCGCCGGGCTGGCGCGCAGGCGCAGGCGGGTCAGCCGGCCGCCTTCACCAGCGCCTCGGTGGCCATCAGCAGCATGCGCAGCTGTCGCGCCAGCGCGTGGTTGGGGCTGGCCGACAGGAACGACATCAGCTGCTTCTGGAGCTCGCGGACCACGGCCGGGAGGTGTTCTCTGGTGACTGGGTTGGACGTGTCCAAGTTCATAACGGCTTCTTCTAGGTATCTGTAATAGGATAGATTAGATATGATGTAGTTCAATTATGTTAAGATTTAGAAGAGGATTTTACAGATTGCCGGTAGCAAATACACTTATCTGTTATTTAAACTACTCTCAACTACAACTACTACTAACAATGACAAGTTTATTTGGTACCTTTAATTTAAACACGACAGTGTGTATGAGAGCGAGTCTACATTGCGTTGCAAAGCAAATAGGTCGCAATCGCAACACTTACAGTTGCGCTATTATGTGTAGAATGAATATTGAATTAACACTGCCGATCCAGAAAAAAAATCATAATTTCTTGATCAAGAAATCGGCCGGAATGATATTATCTTGTGACTGACAATTTCATACCGAGACCCCATCGTGCCTCGGAATGCATGTAAAGCGGTTGGTCCCTGCTGTAATTCGTTGATTTTCTGAGTCGTTATGAATAGTCAAAAGCAAAGACGTATCGAGTTACCCAGTACTGAGTTACCTCCCCTCACACACACACCCCCACTCACACACACTCTCCCCCACACACAAGCACGACATACTCCCCCACCACACAGACACACACACAACTTGTCACAACTGCCAGGCGTCTCGTGACGAGCAACTTTCAATTTAAAGTTCCAACACCGTCTCTTGGATATCAGCCCCTCAGATTCATACCTGTGCTTGAGCGGCGTGTCCCTCTGCATATCAGCAGCCAGCTGTTGCACCAGCGACAGTAGCACGTGTTGCTTCAGCTTGCAGGGAGGACCGAACACCATGGCGGGCTCGGCGGCACGACACGCACACATTACAAGCGCTAGGTCAGATGCGGAGAGTGCTTGTTGGAACGCACCGTTCACGTCACCGCCGGCTATTAGTGACTGGATCTGGGCGATTTGCATCTATATAGGTAAAGGAATATGTTAGGAATGGCTTTTCTAGTTCACTGGGCGTTTACTTCGCGTTCAGAATGTACTCTAAACTAATTAGACTAAAGTTAATTTTGTATTAGTGACTAATAACTAATACGCCAGTTTAAAAGGTTTTAGGTCATATAAAAGGTGTAACGTCAAATACGCAAAACCTGAAAATAGTTTGATTAGAATAACGAGCACAATCAATTGAAGCACTTTTTAATATAGGTCACATTTAAAAAAAAATCTTCATTACACATGTTGCCCTGATCACGTGCGCAAACCTGCCAAAATAGGTAAACAAACACAAATGGTTGTCGTCCAATTTAAATTTTCTCAAACGCATGATAATAACAGTTCTTATTTCAATGCAAACACGAGTCTTGGTGAAACTAAAACAGCACATAAAACCTTAAATTTTTTTTTAATGTCTTTTTTTCTTTCAGAATTAGGTTAACTTAATTAAAAATCATTTGGGGTGTCTGAGGTTTTGCGTGTTTAACGTTACACCTTGTATAAGCATTTGTACAGTACGGTGAGCATAAAGAATCGATTAATTCACCCTGGATTTCGAAATGATCATTGAAGATTAAAATATTCACTTGATTATTTCATGAGCCGATTCATGAGCCATGAGAGGTGGTTTACGTAATGTATCACTCGGAGCCTCAAAATTCCATTTGGAATTCAACAATATTTAATGCGTTGTCTGTGATTAGCAGATGTATATAAAAGCAATGGATTATGAAACTTCTTCAACATGAAAGGGATTGTTAGTGACTTACGCCATTAATTGTCCGCTGAGGATTCAATTTACATTTGACATAAAACGGATATCCGACAAATTTCCGTTATTCGGCCGGATACCGAATATGAAAAAAAAAAAAACAGTATTTTCAAAACATGCCACAATAGCTTAGAGACACCATTTATTAATATACGCGCCCGAATGCGCTCACGCCTGATGGCACCCGTATGTGCCCAAATCGTAAAACTCATCACAACATGTTGTAATGCGACAAAAAGCCAAATATCCGGCCACTAAACTTGCCGAATATCCGGCCACGAAACTTGCCGAATATCCGGCCACGAAACTTTCCGAATATCCGGACACGAAACTTGCCGAATATCAAGTATCCGGCTAAACTACTATCCGTTTCATGTCTAATTTAGATGCTATGTCAAAGTAACCGCAATAACGATTTTTATAGAAATAAATTACCATTTTTTAATTACAGAATATAATTACATATAATACTAGCATATGTGCACTACTACTATATATCTTTAATGAGAACAAAATACATCCAATAACAGAATATAATACTTGTAGGAGGAAAGGTAACGATTCTTGAACGCAATTTCTTGGAACATTGCGATGTGGTCTCTGGAAGTTACGAGAATATACTTTTCAAGTAAATACACAACATACACAACACTAATGGCCAAATACTCACACGCAACTCAATTTTTAGATGCCGAAGATGATAAGTCTCGTGCTGTCTCTATCAATTTATGTCAAAGTGTGTGACACTACGAGACCTAACGGCATCTTAAAATTGAGTAGCGTTTCAGTATTTGGCCAATAGTAACACATAATATGTGCACATACAATGTGCTCTCCAAAAAAAAAAGTAGAACTATTAACGTAAAGGTGGTTTACGTAATCTATACTAATATTATAAAGCTGAAGAGTTTGTTTGTTTGTTTGGTTGAACGCGTTAATCTCAGGATCTACTGGATCGAATTGAAAAATTATTTTTGTGTTGGATAGTCCATTTATCGGGGAAGGCTTTAGGCCCATGCGAAGCCGGGTAGGGTTGTGTAACATAAGTTTTTAAAGAATTGGGTAGGTAGTAGACAGAATCAATCAATAATTTCAAGACCCAACAAGACTTCAGAATTGAGCAATAGTTCTAAATTATCCTTTGGGTACACACAAAAACGTGATAAAAATATTCTGTTAAGCTAGATCAACTTACAACAAGTCAAATGAAAGAATAACGGAATATGAACCTTATTCTTTCATTTGACAGATTGTTGTAACTTGACAGATTGTTGTAAATTGGGAAAATTTGACAGTTTGGTTTAGCTTGATGTGCTGGCCTCTGCACATGAATGAGCAAAGAACCATGGCCAGATTTTTCAGAAGTTAATTATTATGTGTGACTTTATTTTTCTTAAAACGATGCATTGTCAGTGTAAGAACTGCGAAACGGCGGCTGTCAGTGTGACAGTCGATGTCTGACAGCCGTTGTTCCGTTCTAAAATAATGAGCTTTTCGTTCAACTATTCCCTCTTATCATTATATTTTTATTACGGGGCTTTAAAAATATTGTTAATGCCTGAAGATACTCTTTTGGTATCCAAGAGTATTAGAATTAGAATTTCAACATCTCTAAACATTTTTATTTTTTTGTACAAATCCTGCTTGATCATGCATGATCCTTTTAGCTAATTCCGTTCAGCCGTTTAAGCGTAAGAGTCTAAACACACTATGCTGAAGTTACGCGACCGAAGTTCGGCGGCTGATTTTACGTTCCGACGTATTCGGCTGATATGACACACCATAAGTGTCGAACTTACGCGGCAAAAATTCAGTTCCGCAACTTTGTGTGTGTATTCAGTGTCTCGAGCGCTGTCGTGGCGTCGTGTCGTGTTATCTACACAGTTGGACAGACAGACGCAAAACAAAGTGATCTTGTTATTAATGTGTGCTCACAAAATAAGTTGCCGCTGAACTTACGCCTGACCGAAGTTTGGCTGTGCGCTATGACGCGACGTAATTTTGGCATAGTGTGACGTAATTCAAAAAGCATTGCAGGCGTAATTGTGTTGAACTTCGGTCGCGTAACTTCGGCATAGTTTGTTTAGACACTAAAAGAGTGCCAAACATCCATCCATTCTTACAAACGTTCGCGTTTAGTATACTGATAGTTAGTAGGCTATAGTTAGGTTACCTGTCTGTCGTGTGCGTGGTGCGAGTGCGGGGTGGAGGGCGAGTGCGCGCGCGACGCTAGCGCCGCCGTGCGGGCCTGCTCGCGCCACCAACACAGCTCCTTCTCTAATACACTGTGGACATTGACAAGAGAAAAAACAAGATTAAAATAAAAAACCTTCAGCACAAAAAAATATCTAAAAAGTAAAAAAAAAACTGTAAGCGTCGTCGTTGGGAGGTACTTTTTGTGCCGGGGTTTTAAATTCATTTTTTGTTACAAACTTTTAAAGGACTATGCCAGAAACTCTATAGAACTTTGCCCCACTCAATAAAAGTCATATGCAATATGTAGCATCTTACTGTTTATTTGTTGCTGATAACTAAACATTAGTCTTAGTGACTGTAGAACTTGCGGTCGGTTTCCGTTTAAATCTAAAAACAATAATGACATTGATTATAGGTTATTGTGATTACATGTAATGTAATTTAGGTAAAATGAGTTTGTATTTTGTGGGTAGGTATTTCGTAATCCGCAATTTCTAAAGAAAAACAATTTACTATAGAAAGGTTCTATGTTCATTACAATTATTTTCATTAATTTACTTTTCTGTACATGGGTGGGGCAGGATCTGGCATTGTCATTTACGGGAAGACACGCTATTTTGCACCACTGATCATATGCCTTCGTCTTACGTGACTACAGATCGTAATCATCATGGACTGTTGTGACAGGACTCCCACGGCCCTTTCCACTGTCACCGACCTCGGGAATTTCGCCGGTGGGATCTTCAGACGAGGTAGAACATGTTACATAAATCTCATCATTTATGGGATGTGAGCTTAATGGTGGGAGATTACTACCTCTGGGCCCGACGGCGGTCCTGTTACAAACTTTTCAAATTACGGGAAGACACGCTAAGCAAAACGTAAATAATAAGTTTAATAACTGAGCTAGAATTACCACTTTTATGTCATGTCGACTGATATTTTTGGATTGGCTTAACTGATTTTCATCGTACACAGCTAAGAACATTCTCCCTAAAATCACCTATCCATTAAAAATTGGTTCATTTGTTTGTAAGTTACGATACGTATAATTTATAATAACACTTCTTAGCTTTTTGTCGTGATTAAATTGTAGCTGTAATACATATATTTGTCATGCGCGCGCCGATGACTGGCGAAATACTGTCGGGCCATTTTTTTTTTGAAGTTATACTTCTTTAGGCGCGTTATGAAAAAATGATGAGAGTGAAATTTTACGATGCGCGCGCACAGCGTCACACAAAATTCTCACGGGAGTAATTGTAAACAACGCCATCTCTGACGTACATGCTGAACTACTTACTGCCTTCGTTGCTATTTTGTGACTCGAAGAAGTATAACTTCTCACGCGCGTACATAAGTACACACTGTTTTTTTCGGATTGGCATCTCGCAGGTCAACCAAGGAGGTTGTCGGCTGCTTAACCGGACTTTCCTGTGGTGCCTTAAAAATTATTATTTTTAGGGCCTCCAGCCAGGGCAAAATAGCTTACAAACTAAGCGACTACACGCTAAGGGCACCCCCTGTGGGGTACGAGCCTCGGCTTAGGGCGTCGCTGGGAGAGGACAGCAAAGGGACAGGCTGGATCGGATTTCCATTATTTAGGGACGAATTTAAAACTACAGGCTCAGCGGCGCGGGCTGGCACGAGCAAGGGTCGGGGAGGACTGTCGGGCCATTTTTTTTTTCGGATTGGCATCTCGCAGGTCAACCTAGGAGGTTGTTGGCTGCTTAACCGGACTTTGATTCTGTCGGGCCAGACCCGGCGCAAGCTTTTATATGCGAGCGAGAAATGTAAACATTTTCGATACACACCGAAGTTATGATTTGTTTATTTTATCATAATGTGCATGTAGGCAACCGCAATTAATATTGTAAATATTTTTCTATATATTAGGTGAAGTTTGGGAATAAAGATTATTCGCATCTCAGCCGTCTTTCACCATTAATACTATTAGGGACTCCTACCTTAACAGTGGCGGCGCGCGCGCATGACAAATAGATGTATTACAGCTACAAAATATTTGCTGTAATAATAAAATTCGTATTTGCAATCCGAGTATTGTGAAGGTTGTATGCCAATGAGGTAGGGTAGGTACGTGGATCTTCTTCTTTTCGAATCGATGGTTTTCCTTTATGCTAGACTACTTGGGCCCAGTAGGTAGCCACATTTATCGCAGCATCAGTGGCGTTTTTAATGTCCTCTAAGGAGCAGGTGTAGGGGCACTTTGGGCACTGTAATAAGTGGGCCATTGTCTGGTCAGGATCACCGCACTCACACTGGGTGTTGGTACTGGATGGCCTGTGTGCTTCGAAGAAAACTCTTCCGACTCTTAAGTCTGCCCGGAGCTGTTGAGTAATTGTAGAGGGGATGACGGGAATCGGATTCTTGGTAATATAAGATAGGGACAGGACAACGTCTGTCGGGTCAGCTAGTACATTATAAAAGCCTGTGTTTCAATATGTAGTTTGGCGTTACCTGTGCGTGGCGTCGCGGATGACGTCGGCGATGGCGTGTGGCTCCAGCCCCCGCGCCCGCGCCAGCACGTCGGCGTGTCGCTCCAGCGCCGTGCGGAGTGTGGCCGCGCCCGCTGCGCCGCCACGCTCCGCAGCCGCGCGGGCCGCCGCCTCCGTGTTGTGTAGTAGCTGTTACCTGTGCGTGGCGTCGCGGATGACGTCGGCGATGGCGTGTGGCTCCAGCCCCCGCGCCCGCGCCAGCACGTCGGCGTGTCGCTCCAGCGCCGTGCGGAGTGTGGCCGCGCCCGCTGCGCCGCCACGCTCCGCAGCCGCGCGGGCCGCCGCCTCCGTGTTGGCACAGACTGCAAGCACATGGTACAATACTTTGATTGGGTAGATGCAAGGTCGGATCATCCTTGTCGGGGCCCCTAGGCAAAACCCATAATCCCAGGGCCCCTTTACCCTTTTCTAAATTCATAAATTAATTATACCTATTTATGATTTTTTCGTTTTCGTTTTTAACACTTTTAATTTTTTTTTGTCTATGCGCAGGGTCTCTAGGCAGTTGCGTATTCCGGCCCTGGGTAAATGACAACCATGAAGATTTAGGTATAAATGGAGCCAACACTTAGAACAAAAGCTTGAAACCAACTGTGGGCTGATGCTCTCTTTCTGAATGCATACATAAGAACGAGACAGTGATATATGTTTTCTTTATCTTATGTACGCATTTAGAAAGAGAGCGTCTGCCCACAGTTGGCTTCACTAAGGTATTTAGAGTGTTGCCTCCACTTTTATCTATAAGCTTCTTGATGACAATACCAATCAATTGACATACTTCTTATAAGCTGTCAAAACGCGACTCCCCCATAATTTTGAATAAAAATTTATACTTATAACGTCACTTGTAGCTAGTAATTTCCCAACTCAACTGACAAACCATTTATTGCTATTTTAGAGAAATTACGTCTTGGAAATATTTGTTAATGGTGTATAACATTCCCCACGTATTTCTCGAAGAAATAGACAAAAGTGTTTACTGTAGAAATGTAACGAATTTCCGGCTGCTATTCATCATAAAGTTAATTTATTATATCCAGCCAGATACCGAATAGTATCCCACTATCCGACCGAATGCCGAATTTGAAAAAAAAAAAAAACAAATTTTCATTACATGCCGCATAGATCCATACTAATATTCTATTAATGTGAAAGTAACTCTCTGTTACGCTTTCACGATAAAGCGACTAAACCGATTTTGATAAAATTTGGTATGAAAATAGCCTACTGCCCTGGGGAAGGACATAGGCTACTTTTTAATCAGCGATAACCGACATTCACCGCGGACGAAGTCGCGGGCAAAAGCTAGTTATTTACAAATCAAAAATACAAAGCCTTATTCCTGAAGATTTTAAAATTACATAACAATGACGTTTACCAGAACGCGCCTGAATGCTAGCCGCTCACGTGCGATGATACCCGAATGCGCAAATCAAACTCGTCACAACATGTAACGCAACATCATCATCTTCCTGCCCTTGGCAACAAAGAGCCGAATATCTAGCGGCCAGATATTCAGCCATCCAGCCTCAAAGCTTGCCAAATATCCGGTATCCAGTATCCGGCCAAACTACAATCCGTTGCATCTCTAGTGTTTAGTGCTTAGACAATATACCGTTTCACATCGACGCCGATGTTAGTGAATGAGCTACCACCGCACTTGATAACATGATTGTGTAAAATGAAAATACCAACTTAAGAAAATTCTAAAGGAACACTATCTGTCATTACGTCCATAGTCTTTTTTTGTAGCAGTTGTAAAAGTAAGTTTATTTTAATAAGATGGATGAGATTTAATAACTGCCACACTTCATATGTTTGCAAAAACAATATTTAAATTATTATTAACGAGAACAACTGCCGACATACTCTTCAGCAGTTTGGCAGAATTATAACAGTGTTTTGTGTAGATTTTGAATAAAAACGAATTAAATTAGCACAGAACACACATTACTTTACTTTCGGAAGTCGGTGGCGGTGGCTTTGTCTTTGTTATTTTGTATTGCCACCGACTTCCGAAAGTAAAGTAATGTGTGTTCTATGCTAAAGTTATTTATCACTATTTAGTTTTTGAAGGCGGTTTTTTTTTTGAAAAAAACTTTTTATTTTTCGCTTTTTAGTATTGCCTTAACATACAAATCCATTAAGAAACGGCGACACACTTAAAAGAGATTGTACGTCCTCCAAAGATTGAAGAAACTAAAGCTTCGAAGTAATATTTTTGGGATTTTGTTGATTTTCTCAAAAAGGGCTGGATCAATTTTGGTAACATTTTTATGGGACCATTTCGGAAGAAAAATTTTTTGTTCGATAGGGGGTGCTTTCGAACAAGAAAATTCGATCAAAAGAATTTTGCAACTCCGTGTTTATGACAGAGTTATGCCCGAACATACATAAAAAAAAATATCCGAATTGATAACCTCCTCATTTTTGAAGTCGTATACACTATATCTATATATATATATATAAAAGAAAGTCGTGTTTGTTACAACACTTATAACTCGAGAACGGCTGAACCGATTTGGATGAAAATTGGTGGGGAGGTAGCTTAGAACCAGGAGACGGACATAGGATACTTTTTTTTTTTGTAGGGTAGGTGTAGGGTAGGTGTAGGTTAGGTGTAGGGTAGGTGCAGGGTAGGTAAATAGACAGGTAAGTAGGTAGATAGGGACAGGACAACGTCTGTCGGGTCAGCTAGTACATATACATAGATATACTCACACTCCTTAGTCCCGTTCTGGAAGGCCTGGTTGATCTGCTTGAAGATCTGCGCATGCGTCTTCTCTATGACGGGTATGACGCTGTCGAACAGCGCCTCGCGGAACGAGTCGCGCACCATGTCCGACAGACTCTTGGATATGGAGTTGCTGAGGCGCTCCATCATCGTCTGTTAACCAGGGTTCATTTATTAATTAAAAAAAAATAAGTTTAAAAACTAAAACCCGACTACAACAAAAAGTGATCTAAAAAGTACGAAACAAGAAAATATTTCACACAGAAATCAAGAAATAGGTACAAAATGGTCAAGGTAAGCCGTGGTTGCATGCCTGTATCCCATAAGAGTGCGATGAACATTAATTATAATGGCATGCAACCACGGCTTACCTTGACCATTTTGAACCTATGTCTTGATTTCTGTGTGAAATATTTTCTTGTTTCGTACTTTTTAGATCACTTTTTGTTGTAGTCGGGTTTTAGTTTTTAAACTTATTTTTTTTATTTAATCCATTTTGGAGTCACAGCTAAGTATTATATATTTAAAAGGTACTAGTGAACCCCTTTCTAATTATACTAAACACGTTATGCGTATCTTAATTTATTTGGTAATCTTTTCTTTTTTTAAATAATTTGTGACAAGTCACAACTAAATATTATATATTTGAATAGTACTAGTGAACCCCTTTCCAATGATACCAAACACGGAATGCTTGTCTTCATTTTTTTTTTAATCTTGGTTTTTTTGTCTGCCAGAGGGCGCCACATTGGATTCGTTGACACGTCATATAGCCTATAACCAGCGGACAATCAAGACGCTTCTAACGATACCTCATTTGTTCAGTTCTGATAAGTGGTTTAGGAGCTATGAGCGAACAGATGAATGAACATACATACATACATACATACATAGCCTGTCAAAATCATAACCCTCCTTTGGCTTTGCCGTAGTCGGGTAAAAAGTGCTTATGAATATGAGATCAACTGTCGAATTAGTAGTCATAATAGTAAAGCAATAACAGTATAACTCCTAGAGTCATGTCAACAGTCAAGCGGATATGAAGAACTCTAGAAAGAGGTAGCAAAAGAGACAGCCGTGAGAAATGAAAACTTAAAACTTTGGAATAACTGTTTTTTTGTCATTACTATTCGTCGTCCTCCAGGAATAGTTAAATGAGCAAGTTCTGCTACCCACCGCTAGATGTCACTAAAATAAATTAATTTAATTTCAAGCTGTATTTCGTTACAAATAAAATTGATAATAACAAAAATCGCTGAACGCAGCAAAAGAAGTTTTCGCTTCAAAAATGCTCGACACGATCAATATGTATGTTGTCTTTTTTATAATTTTTCAGGGTCGGTCCCGTAGCAAAAGTAGTTCTTATTTATTTGTATTTAAGAGGTTTTTGTCCAACAATGGACGTCTTCCGGTTGATGATGAAGCCTAAGTAGGCGAGGCAGATGATGCCGGTAAGTACCTTGCTGTTGGCCAGCTTGTCGATGTTGTCTCGCAGCAGCACGTCGGTGGCGCTGAGCTTGCTGGCCAGCTCGTGCTGTAGCGCGGCTGCTAGGGGCTCCAGTGCACTATCTATAGATGTGAGTACCTTGCTGTTGGCCAGCTTGTCGATGTTGTCTCGCAGCAGCACGTCGGTGGCGCTGAGCTTGCTGGCCAGCTCGTGCTGTAGCGCGGCTGCTAGGGGCTCCAGTGCACTATCTATAGATGTGAGTACCTTGCTGTTGGCCAGCTTGTCGATGTTGTCTCGCAGCAGCACGTCGGTGGCGCTGAGCTTGCTGGCCAGCTCGTGCTGTAGCGCGGCTGCTAGGGGCTCCAGTGCACTATCTATAGATGTGAGTACCTTGCTGTTGGCCAGCTTGTCGATGTTGTCTCGCAGCAGCACGTCGGTGGCGCTGAGCTTGCTGGCCAGCTCGTGCTGTAGCGCGGCTGCTAGGGGCTCCAGTGCACTATCTATAGATGTGAGTACCTTGCTGTTGGCCAGCTTGTCGATGTTGTCTCGCAGCAGCACGTCGGTGGCGCTGAGCTTGCTGGCCAGCTCGTGCTGTAGCGCGGCTGCTAGGGGCTCCAGTGCACTATCTATAGATGTGAGTACCTTGCTGTTGGCCAGCTTGTCGATGTTGTCTCGCAGCAGCACGTCGGTGGCGCTGAGCTTGCTGGCCAGCTCGTGCTGTAGCGCGGCTGCTAGGGGCTCCAGTGCACTATCTATAGATGTGAGTACCTTGCTGTTGGCCAGCTTGTCGATGTTGTCTCGCAGCAGCACGTCGGTGGCGCTGAGCTTGCTGGCCAGCTCGTGCTGTAGCGCGGCTGCTAGGGGCTCCAGTGCACTATCTATAGATGTGAGTACCTTGCTGTTGGCCAGCTTGTCGATGTTGTCTCGCAGCAGCACGTCGGTGGCGCTGAGCTTGCTGGCCAGCTCGTGCTGTAGCGCGGCTGCTAGGGGCTCCAGTGCACTATCTATAGATGTGAGTACCTTGCTGTTGGCCAGCTTGTCGATGTTGTCTCGCAGCAGCACGTCGGTGGCGCTGAGCTTGCTGGCCAGCTCGTGCTGTAGCGCGGCTGCTAGGGGCTCCAGTGCACTATCTATAGATGTGAGTACCTTGCTGTTGGCCAGCTTGTCGATGTTGTCTCGCAGCAGCACGTCGGTGGCGCTGAGCTTGCTGGCCAGCTCGTGCTGTAGCGCGGCTGCTAGGGGCTCCAGTGCACTATCTATAGATGTGAGTACCTTGCTGTTGGCCAGCTTGTCGATGTTGTCTCGCAGCAGCACGTCGGTGGCGCTGAGCTTGCTGGCCAGCTCGTGCTGTAGCGCGGCTGCTAGGGGCTCCAGTGCACTATCTATAGATGTGAGTACCTTGCTGTTGGCCAGCTTGTCGATGTTGTCTCGCAGCAGCACGTCGGTGGCGCTGAGCTTGCTGGCCAGCTCGTGCTGTAGCGCGGCTGCTAGGGGCTCCAGTGCACTATCTATAGATGTGAGTACCTTGCTGTTGGCCAGCTTGTCGATGTTGTCTCGCAGCAGCACGTCGGTGGCGCTGAGCTTGCTGGCCAGCTCGTGCTGTAGCGCGGCTGCTAGGGGCTCCAGAGCTCGCGCCGCGCCCACACCTGCTGCCTGGGCAGCTCGGGCGCTTGCAGCCTCGCCCACGCGAGAGATGCGCTCCCAGCTGGGGAGAAAGAGAAATCAGGCCATCGGACTATGAGTGCATCTGTGTTTGCGCACACACTTGATGCGTCATAATATGTCCTGCGTCTGCCAGTGTTCATTGAGATTGGCCACCGTGACCGAAATTCGGTCGGAAGAATTATTCCTGACTATTCACAATACAAAAAAGTTTCCAGACTAGGTAGTAATTTCATAGCTTATTCAGTCTGTATATATATACTTATCGCAACATTTTTCGAGATGCGCAAGAAAGGAGAAACAAAAATACATACACATTTCGTAAATAAACATTACCTACTCTTCTTTTGTGTATCACTGTTGTTGAGAAAAATTATAATATTGTCACGTAGGTCAGTATTATCATAATGGTCAGGCTAGCGCCATCTTTTATCGAGTAGCAGAACTACGCCACCCTAGCGCCATCTATTATCGAGTAACAGAACTATAATTTGGAACATTCGAAACCCTTCTACATATTTCGAGACAAGTGTCGTGTTGCAACATTCTAGACCATTCTTTATATGCTAGAATTTTCTTGAATATGACCTAAATTACGTATAAATAGCGGGCAACCAGCGGTGGCAGCTAGTTGGTTTTTGGATGCGAAACTAAAAACTGCGACTACTGTGAACGAAAAGGGTATTTTACCAAATCAATCTAATTAGTCCGTCAGTTAGATTATTGAAAAATATTGGATACGTATTTTTTGTTTTATCAAATCAATAAAAACTGACGAAGATAAAACGCATCAAACATCATGAGTGGGGGTTTGTGACGTCACTTCGCCAGTAAAAGTGTACTGACATAGTGATGTCACACAAGTTTTCGACGCACTGTATCGTCTTCATTTTTTGTTTACGTGAAAAAAGAAAAAACACGTGTCTAATATTTTTTGGAAATCTGACTATTTAATTAGTTTTTTTTTTTTTTTTGGTAAAATACCCTATTGATTCTCAAGTAATCTTTGCAAGTTACTGATTATTTTGTGGTGAATATGTAAATAAAGTGATTGTGTTTTTTATGTAAATTATTTATCCCGAACCCCATCTCGTGACAATAGCCCATACAGCCCCATGCCGGGAACAAAAGCGTGATAATGAATGAGTATAATGTTCGTACCCGTCAGCGAGCGCGCTCTCGACCGCCTGCGCGGTGCGCTGCGCGTGCGCATGTAGAGCCTCGTCGATCATCTCGCGCGGAGACGACACTGCGCTGCGTAAGCTGCGCAACTCACGCGTCTGTGTGCTCATCATATCTGTAACGAGGACAAACATCAGTTACCAAATAAGCTCTGTCAAACATAGGTTACTATTACATCCACACATAACCTTGCCATCGTTGTACATATACGAAACAAATGTGTTTGTTAAATCTAACCCCTCATTATACAAAATAGCTACTAAAAGTCACTACAGAAAATTACGTGATAAAAATAAGTCAGAACTCGAAGTGACTTATGGCAAAACTGCACTAATAAATAAAAGTACCTTTTGTATGGCTAAAAATTTTTTTAACAAACTACCGGAAAAAATAAAAACGTTAAATTTGGACAATTTCAAAAAAGAACTATTAAGATTCTTGATAAATAAATGCTATTACTCGGTAAAAGACTACATGGACGACAATTCTATAATTACTGCCTCAGAAAATTGTTCATCACTTGACCTACTTTGACAATCCTGAATTTTGTTTGACAATGACACTAATATGATTCGAAACTTAGTCTATTTGACATTTATTGAAATTTATTGTATTTTAGATGTATGTCATGTGTGTGTCTAATACTGAAATTGTTACCGATGTGAAAGTTTACACAATTCTACCACTTATTATATTTTAAAAGTTAAATGTGTGCTAAAAGTAAAAAATTGACAATGTAAATTAAACATAAATAATTAAACATATTTGTACGCCTTTGGGCAAAACATAGAAGATCTACCTATCTGTAACATCTCACACTCTGTTGTAATTTGACCTATGTTTACAAATAAAGCACGGCGATGCGTGTGCTGCCGGGTTCGATACCCCGACCCCGCGCCGTCCCCGGTGTCGTCTATAGCTACTCATGCGCCAACAGTTACTCTTACAGTAGGTCCATAATTGGCCAAAATTAAGGAGTCGTATATAATATCAAGCAATTTTGAACCATGTGCATTGTGCAGTGTTAGCGTTGCCAGGTCGTCGACTCTGACCTCAAGTAAATTAATTAGTATAGTTTCAACGTGCCACTCTCAGAGCGCTTATAGGCTTTCTACACGCGTGGGTTCGTTCATTTGGCTCCCTTCAATAAGGTTAAGGGTACGTGAACAGGCGCTGTCAGTTGAGATTGGTCATCTCTTAACTTTTATATTTTTGGTTTGTATTACTCTTTACCTACATTGTCTTCACATATGGAAGCAACAATAATCATATAACAAGTGTTTTGTAAATACTTCATTAAGAAGTGTCCGTAGAGTTTCTTGCTCGTTCTTTTCCATAGAGACCCTGTACGCAAAATAGTTGTGGACACCAGCCCATCATACTACTATTACTTCTTACGTTTTGGAACGAGCAACTAGCTTTAACTTTCTGACTAACTAACAGACTCCTTGACAATTCAAAGTTCAGTGTCTCTAAATGATTTAATGAAAATAAATGCTTTGACTTGACTATATAACATCTTTTAGGGTTCCGTACCCAAAGTGTAAAAACGGGACCCTATTACTAAGACTCCACTGTCCGTCTGTCTGTCTGTCTGTCTGTATCTTATGAACCGTGATAACTAGACAGTAGAAATTTAAACAGATGATGTATTTCTGTAGCCGCTAACGCTATTATTTTTACTAAAAACAGAATAAAATAAATATTTAAGGGGGGCTCCCATACACCCATGTCTAATGTTGTATAGACAATATGGAACCAGTTTTTAGGCCAGTTTTTTACTTGTAATATCATAAATTGAAATATACCTGTCAGTTTGTCCAGCTTGTGCTCGAGTGCCTCCAGCCTGCCCTTGTCCGCCGGCGACAGGCCGGCGCCCCGCACGTCCTCGCTGCCCGCGCCCGACACGTTGAGCATCGTGTTGAGCGACTGGCTGCTCGACTTGTCGCTGGACGCCTTGCGTTGAGCTGCCTCCGCTATTTGCGGGATCGATATTTGTGGCCAGGTTTCGCTGTCTGTAAGAGAAAGGTGATATATAAAGTCACTTGTCATTTTTAAACGATACAGCCAGTGGGAAAAAAATCTTTGAAAGTTTTAAAAATAAATCGGGGTGTGGCTTAGTCGTAGACAGGACCATATTTAGGTATTGTAACGAATTGAAAATTATAATGAATTCTTTGATCCTTTAGATATATCGAGTGGTGTTATCAATGTTTATATCCAAAAGTGTTTGTCTATAAGTATAACCAAAATTATTGTTATGGAACTTAGTTGCCTGGGCGCTAATAACTGTATACAATTATTTAACTAACGCAGGAAACAAAAATTACAACTATGTTTGATCAAATATTTGAAACTAGCTTTTGCCCGCGACTTCGTCCACGTGAATGTCTGTTATCGCGGATGCAGACGAAGTTGCAGACTAAAAAGTAGCCTATGCCCTTCCACAGGGTTAAAGTAGCCTATGCCCTTCCACAGGGTTAAAGTAGCCTATGCCCTTCCACAGGGTTAAAGTAGCCTATGCCCTTCCACAGGGTTGAAGTAGCCTATGCCCTTCCACAGGGTTAAAGTAGCCTATGCCCTTCCACAGGGTTAAAGTAGCCTATGCCCTTCCACAGGGTTAAAGCTATCTTCATACCAAATTACATCAATATCAGTTCACCCGTTTCATCGTGAAAGCGTAACAGACAGAGTTACTTTCGCATTTGGATGTAGATGATAATTATGTAGCTACAACACCTGTATTACTCGATTTTGTTATCATTCGTTATCTGAATTGCCTGCAACAAATATGGAATGAAAATTTAAAGACTTGTTCACGTAAAAAGAAGCAGTTTCTAAAATGAAAAACTTTTTTACAAAAAAAGACAACCACCTTCAAACACGAAAAAGTGATAAACAACATTAGCACAGAACACACATGCTCTTAGTTTCGTAGTTTCGGAAGTCAGTGGCAATGCGAAACAACACACAGAACAAAAACCAAACTAAATTCATATGTGCTCTGTAAGTAACGAATTTTTGCAACCGACCCATAATTGCCGGACATATTGCGTAATATACATACAAACCCACCAGCCAGCCTTCAGCCTTTTGACCTCGTACAGGATCAATTTTCGTAATTTTTTTTTTTCTTTTTATGTTATTTTAGTGTGTGTTTTTGTCCTGGGGGGCGAATAAATACTCTTTTTTTCAAAAAAATACAGTCGAACTAGCTGACCCGACAGACGTTGTCCTGTCCTTATCTACCTACTTACCTGCCTATTTACCTACACCTACCCTACACCTACCCTACACCTACCCGATCTTTCAAGTTGGATCAAACTGCACACGGTATGCAAATTTCATTAAAATCGCTTCAGTATTTTAGGAGTCCATCGCGGACAAACATCGTGACAGGAGATTTATATATATTAAGATTGAGAACCTACTCCTTTTTTGACGTCGGTTAAAAATGTCCCGGCTCGTTTGTTGCCGAGCGATACTCACTAGTGTGTGCGAGCTTGTGCGGGTGGGGGGGAAGCGCGGGGGGCGCGGGGAGCGGGGAGGGCGGCGCGGGCACGTCGGGCGGCACGAACACGTCGTCTGCCACGAACAGAGGCTCTGACTCGAACAGCGGAGACGAACCGACCACCACGGCCTGTACCACGGGGGTTGGGTCTGTTTCTTCTTCCTGTAAAGGAAATACGAAAAATACATATAAGTACTCGAATGTCAAATGTACCGTATAGGAACAGAGGCATGCATAACAAGCTACCCCAATCTGTCAAACTAGCGACCCGACCCAGCTTCGCATGGGCTTATAGCCTTCCTCGATAAATGGACTATCCAACACAAAAATATTTTTTCAATTCGATCCAGTAGATCCTGAGATTAGCGCGTTCAACCAAACAAGCAAACAAACTCTTCAGCTTTATAATATTAGTATAGATTTCTTTGATAGATTTTCAACTTTATTACAAAAGAATAAGGTTCATGTTCAATTGGGAACAGGATCATGGCAAGAGTACAAAAAAATAAAGATGTTGAAATTCTACTTCTTATACTCTTGGTTACCTAAAGAGTATCCTCATCCATTTACAATATTTTTAAACCCCCGCAATAAAAATTGATTTTAAAGGTGAATAGTTTAACAAAAAGCTCATTATTTCAGAACGGAACGGTGGCTGACAGTAACACTGACACTGCCATTTCGCAGTTCTTACTCTGAAATTGCATCGTTTTATGGAAAATAAAGTCACAAATCATTATTATTTTTTCCATACACTTGTCACATCATCACTTGTCTTCCAATTTGATAGATCCGTTAATATCACTTGTCACTTTCTTTTTTTTTTTAAACACAAAATGGACAACGAAATGTAACGAAAAACTGTTATTTTAATTTCGAAATATTTTAATTAATTATGCGGGGTTTTAAAAATATGGTAAGTATTTCAATCTACTTCCTGGTAATGTATTCTCCACATCGAAAAATATTTTTAACTCTCTAAATGATTTTTATTTTTCATACAAATAAATGTATGGATCTCGCCATGATTTTTTGACAGTTTGGAATAGCTTGATGTGCTGTCCATAAGTAGCAGAGGTGTTGGGTGTGGTGTGGGGGTGTTTTCACCCGACAGTCGTTAAGTTAACCAAGCCAAAACACACATGATGTTCTTCTCATCATCTGTCTACCGTGTACCAAAATATATCTGGGTCGGCTTCCACCACCCAGTTGCTGAGTAACACGATACCCCTTATTTTTTCAAAAAAGAAACAAGTACCTGATCTGAAAACAGAGTTTATTTGTTTAAAAGAAATCGGAACTGGATTAAAATTGCTTTTAAGTTAATAAATGATGACTAGCGAACTATAGCTTGGCAAATTCGTACGTGACACTTACATAGTGTAAGCGGGTGGCGGGACGCGTTACTATAGCCCGCGCGCAAGTGCTAGTCACCGCCTGGGCTATGTGAGCGGTGAGACGGGCCAGGACGCGTTACCCCTCGTTTACACTATAATATATGTATTCTACAAGTTTTATGTAACGTCTGTAATATCGTTCACACTCATAAAACTAAAAAACAAAACTAAAAAAATAAAACTGGTTTTAGAGAAAACTTGTATTATACTTGTTGTGCAAATACTTATTTCTAATCCGGTCTGAACAAAAGATAAAACAAAACATGTATAATACATGTACTCTACAAGTTTAAGACAAGTAGTCTTGGTGTAAACGATGGGTTAGACTAGATGCGGCGCAAGCTATAGGCAAGTCTGGATAGTAGTCAGTCAGTCTTCTAGGGCCCGAATAGCACCTACCCATATCCCGAGTGTCGTCGAAGGTGACTAAGGGAAAATTCGGAAGTCCGGCAGTAGCGGCTTCCGTGTACTTAACAACCTCACTGCGATCCCCAAGACAGGCGTCCCACGCTTGGCGCCAAGCGGCCAAGCCGAAGCTGCGGTGGTGAGCGTAAACCACATCTGCGACGATAAGCTCGTCTGGGACCGCCGGAGTCCCGCAAAGTCTCATCAAAGACAAAGTTAAAGTCAGGCGCCAAGCGTCGGGATTATGGCAATTTCGCCCCCCTTTTTCGGCAGGGCCTTTGTCCAACAGTGGACGTCTTGGCTGATGATGAACAGTGCGTACCTTGAAGAAGGGATGGTCGTTGTGCGACATGATCTGCTGCACTTCTCGACTGGGGCTGGAACCTGCGGACGCAAGCTTACTGGCTGCTTCAGTTATCGACTCCTCCACACAAGTACCTAGAGAGAAAAAATATTAAGAGTCAAGTCCCGATGAAGGTAAATTCTTTTGTTGGCATACCGGTATGGATTCATTAACCTTGCACATGTTATGGAGATTCTAAATTACTAACATAATTTTTCAAACATTTGTAAGGCTTTTTCAAAAAATAGTTTTTCCTGAGAACAAGTTTTGTGAAATCTCCGCGCGTCACTTTTCGGGCGATGTTATCGCCTTCTCAGTCACTCGTTTGTTTTCGAACTTTGCGTTGGATGAAACAAACATTTTTCCAATCACGCTCGCTTTGTCTTTAGACCGAGCGAGAAGGGACCATTTTCATAATCAAACCACTAACATTCTTCAGGGAAGTGACCAAATTCCTAATTATAATATTTCCTTACGACACATCTATAGATGAAAACCGCATTAAAATCCGTTGTGTAGTTTAAAAGATTTAAGCATACAGAGGGACAGACAGCGGGAAGTGGGTTTGTTTCATACTATGTTATGATTAAAGTCCCTGCCGAGCTAAATTCGTGTCTGTTCGGGCAAATCTCAAAAACCAGACTAGTAATTTAGAGGGTCTAAAATATTTTCCAATGTGAAGAATACATTACAAGGAGTAGATTGATTATATTTGGCATATTTTTAAACCCCCGCATAATTAAAATATTACTAAATGAAAATAACACTTTTTGGTTTCATCTCGATGCCCATTTTGTGTTTATAAAAACCAAATAAAGTGACTAGCGATGTTAACGGATCTACAAAATTGGCAGACAAGTGATGTGACAAGTGTGTGGAAAAAAACAATCATTATTTCTGATATTATTTTCCATAAAACGATGTAATTTTAACGTAAGAAATGCGAAATGGCGGCTGTCAGTGTCACTGTTACTGTCAGTCGCCGTTTCGTTCTGAAATAATAAGCTTTTCGTTTAATTATTAACTTTTTTTGTGGGGTTTTAAAAATATTGTAAATGCCTGAAGATACTCTTTCTCGTTCTTTTTCGTTTTTTTTCTTTCTTCTCTCTTGAGGTACCCAAGAATATAAGAATCAGAATTTTAACTTCTATAAACATCTTCAATTTTTTTTTGTACAAATCCTGCCATGATTCTTTCTGTATGGTTTTTACCAATTGAAAGAGGAATTATCTATGAAGGTTATTGGAGGATATTAATTGATTAATCTCCTGACAACGTAAGAAGTCCCATTTGACGTTTCTTCTTTCGAACTAGTACGTAAATTGAAAAATAAAATTCATAATCCTAATTAATTACTATGTTACCTACACACTATAACGAGTATCATTCGGAAGCATCAAGTTTAACATTTTATTGAAAAAAAAAATGCACTCAAAAACACAAATTAATCATTGATTCATTATCAAATATATGCTATATCAAATGGGACTTCTTAGATAGTCAGGAATATAGTGCTACCCGAACGAAGCTAGGCTAGGCTGCTAGTGAAAAATATAATTATTGCATGTGCTCCTAGATTTTATAGGATAAAATTAGCATCACAAAGCTAGTGGAAGATTTTTACCTTCAAAATTCAGTTAATGTATTAATGGTGTCAACTATCAAATTGTAGTGCATATAAAAACAAAAGTGTGCATTTTGGCGTCTTTATTTGTTACTATGAGTTGATTAGCCCCTCAATGTAATATTCGCCTTTTTTGGTTATTACAAAATTTATCTTATACCTATTGAAATAAATTCGATTTTGTGTGAGACAAATAAAGATTGAAAATGTGATTCAAATAAAGCAACCACAATGTGAGTTCCGGAAAACTTCCAGCGACATCCAGGAAGACCTAAGTGAAGATGGCGGGATGAGCTTGACGCTTACAGGAGGGATTGGTCCACACTAGCTCTGGACAGAGTGGGTTGGAAAGAAGTAAGGGAGGTCTTTGCCCTGCAGTGGCATAATACAGGCTGAAAATAAAATCTAATATATAAAATTCTCGTGTCACAGTTTTCGTTCCCGTACTCCTCCGAAACGGCTTGACCGATTCTGATGAAATTTTGTGTGCATATTGGGTAGGTCTGAGAATAGGCCAACTTCTATTTTTCATCCCCTTTTTTCACCCCTTTTTCATCCCCCATCCAAATGTTAAGGGTTAGGGTAGGGTAGGTGTAGGGTAGGTGTAGGGTAGGTGTAGGGTAGGTGTAGGGTAGGTGTAGGTAAATAGGCAGGTAAGTAGGTAGATCGGGACAGGACAACGCCTGTCGGGTCAGCTAGTAATAAATAATATTCAAATAAGCCCTATGGAGCACAGACTTGGTCTTTGACTAACATCCGACTTTTTGATTGTTTACACTTGCACGTACCTACCACACCACACCACACTACACCGCACCACACCGCACCACACTACACCACAGCAAACCACACCACACCACACCACACCACTCTACATACACTACACTAGATGGCACTACACTACACACTCACTTTTTAACACATTACAAGTACCCACATAGCTCCATAGAATTATTGTAAATTTTAATGTATTAGCTTGCTTACTTCGTTTTTTTTTTTAAGTATATTTTTTTTTGTCTCTCTTTGTAATACACATGGCAGACTTGTACCTTTATCGTAGAATCAGAAACATGAACGCAACAGTGTTTTTGCTACCCCACTAGGCAGTGGAATCTGTTTGTCCTTAACACAGATTACTTTGTGATCTAGCTAGGAGAACAGGGCTTCACCCAACAATTTGTGTGTACAACATGTTCCTAGTTTTGTTTTTATTATGTCGCTACTTTCTAAGCACTTTATGTATTACAAATAACCTTTTATTGTCAAATTAATAAATATTATATTATATCCATAAGTCCAAACTTAAGGTTTGCCAACGTGCTATGGAGCGCAGTATACTTGGTGTTAAATTAAACGATCGCATTCGTAATACCATACTGCGCTCCAAAGCACAGATCGTTGAAGTAGCTCAAAAGGCTGCCCAGCTTAGATGGGACTGGGCTGGACATGTCTGCCGCATGCCGAATCCCAAAATTGGTGCCTTGAAATGACGAGACGGGGCCGCGGTAGACCACGTAAGAGATGGCGGGATGACTTGGATATCTTCTTTAAGAATTGGAAAGAAATAGCTAAAAGTCGAGACCGATGGAGTGAATGGAGGGAGGCCTTTGCCCTGCAGTGGGACAGTACAGGCTAAATATAATAAAAAATAAATAATAATTCAAATAAGGCGAAATACTTTGAGTTGCAAAAATAAGCCATGTGAAGTGCTAGCATAAGATGCGGGCGGCCCACCTGATGGTAAGTGGTGACCGCCGTCTGTGCGATACCACAGGCATCGCAGGTTTGTCCACCCTAGAGACAAAGTTCTAATGTCTCATGTGCCTTTAATAGGGAACATTTCACGAAACTCGGCGCAGAGGGCGCCACTAGCACATTCCGTAAATCATAACCTCGTATTCTTGTTATATTATGTTATTAATTGTAATAACTAGGTATTTTGTGAAAATATAACGAAGTTTTAAGTAATTTTACTTACCTAACTGTACTTTAACCATATTATGGCGTCCTACGACCATTTGAAAGTGGATTCTAGGTTATGCTCAGAATAAAATAATATTTGGTTGTCTTACATGATAAATGTGAACGTTATTCTGTAAATGCGACTATCTCACCTGAACACTTAACCTGAACATATTTTAGAGTGATTATTAGCTGCTTTCCAAAGTTTTCGAACATTTTCTTCTTTTGGAAATGAATAATTCCCTTCATTTCTTCATCGAAATACACAGCACTGATACATTATTGTATAATATAACACACTTCCCAATTTTGAACTCAATTAAAGGCAGAATTTCACGCTTTGAACGACTCGTCGATAAACTGTTTACGGACTATGCTAGTGCTGCACTCTGATGCCAGAACATTGCAGTAATGTCCCCTATTGGGTAGATGACACCGTTAACCAATAATTTTGATGATATGACTTCTGTAACTTCAACAACAACTAACACTTCCTGAAAACCCGTTTATTATTAATTTATTGTAAAATTCCATTTTTATTTGCTTTGAAACCAATAAGTAGTTGGTCAAGTGAGTTGACAAAAAAGTGACGTCATAAGGATAAATTGCCATTCAAAATCTAAGTAGGAATCGCGTTTTGACAGTTCATTAAATGTGTATATGTGTATGTGTGTGTATGTATTGGTGGTGTCATCTACCCAATAACGCTGGCGCTTGACATGGCGTATTTGTGCAAATATTCGCCTTATTTGGATAATACAAAATCGTCTTTATTTCAACAACCTTAGGGTAAATTTTGTATTATCCAAATAATCCAAATATTTGCAAAAATACCCCATGTGAAGCGCCAGCATTATACGCTTTATGTCTTGTTCTATTATTTATTTGCAAGCGGAATTTATACTCTGTTGCAGTTTAGTTGTCTTACAAACGTGGTCAACTCAACATAACAGACATAAAAAGAAAACCGCGTACAAACATTAAAAACTGATAAATAACTTTAGTACAGCTAACTACATTTCTTTCAAATTTGAACACATCCAAGCCGATTAGCAACAGAAAAATGGCATGAGTATCACTAGTTTTGTATGTATGACTGTATGTCGCATCTATAACATAAGTTAGTACCTCCAGTGGAGTTGCGTGGCTTGCTTCCGACGTCAGGAGTGGCAGACAGCGGGGGATCGTCTTCCTCGCGCTTTCCTGGGGAGCTGGAGACGCAAACAGAACTGTGAGGATACACAAAGAAAGTTAAAAACCTCTGATCATTTCGGGAGTTTGGCAAAGATAAATTAACTACTCGAATATAGCATTTATTACACATCTGCCTTTTTTCCAACAATGTTGGCCAAGTCTGCTATTTTTATAATTTCGTAATTCCAACACGATCTCATTGTCATTTTGCTAATAGTTCGTGATCTGCTAAATTCATAATGGTCAATCATTGTTCGGTCGAATTAAAAGTAATGATTGCACAATAACGTTCTAATGGCAGGTCACTGATCAAAGCAACTGTCAAAATTTTAGCAGATTACTTACCGCCTAAGTCATTCATTCAGTTGTCATTTTGTAGAAGATAACCATTCTATATCATTTCTTTCAATGGCGTGTCAGTGGTTGACCATTGGAAAGTCATAATGACGCCATTATATTAGTAGATTACCAAACTTGTCAAAATCAACAATTAAGAAATCAATGATATACGATTCTGACACTATTGTAATAGCAGACTTGAGACCCTGGAAGCAGCCGAATACCAGTGTTTTACATGGAGCATGCCCGCCACACTATTCCCAAACCACTGCAACTGCTGGAAGTCAGTATCAACAGTGGCGACCACTGAAACTCGCACACAGACACTGAAACTCGACGAGTCCCGGAGAAACATTACAACTGTCTTGGATCCCGCAACGAAATTAATCAGAAAAGAACGGCGGAGGAGTAAGGAAAACATATCTTCCACTTCCCTCCAAATTAAGCAGGAGACAGAACAGAACTAGGCCAATAGGACCAAAAGGACGTTTACAACTGGGGAAGACCCAGTTGCAGCACCACGGATTACAATTACTTGGAGCAACTGCCTGTTTGACCTTCATAACCCAGTAGGTTACACGATACCCCTTGGTGAGACTGGTTGTCAGACTTCTGGCTTTTTACTATCCATAACTACTGTCAAAGATATGAGAATGACAGCCGGGACTATTGTTGTCAAAAAATAAAAGGCCCGTTTTGACATTTGAGTAAGACCTTAGAATGTAACTTGGAACGAAACTGAAAGAAACAATGAAATAATAATTCATTACATAAAGTGTTTTTAAAAATAGTTACATTTTTTTTGGCGCATAAAATAATATGATGGAATATATTGCGAGTATTCTTTTCGCGCTTACTTTATAGTAGCATGCAATTTCTAATCATTACGAAACGTCTTAAAAACAGTTACGTTCTCAGTCACTTTTTTTTTAATACTAGTGTTGTAACCAATTAATTTCTGAATTTCACCAGCTTCATTCGATTTAAATAATAATTAAATATACTGAAATATATATATTTACTGAAAAGAATGAGCCGTAAATAAAATGTTGAATTGGCGACACTGGTTTCTATAGAATGGCTTGTCTCAGACCAAGCGGCATTATTTTGTGATTGAGTGATCGTTATTGTAACTAAAAATATTAAATTGCAGACAAATTGACCTTACGTACTATTGTATCATTTCAAAATACCTACAATATTAAAGATTAAGTTAAATTTTCTAAACAGAACTTTAATCCAATGCACTTTAAAATACAAAATCAAATCGATCAAATACTCATATAAACTTGAATCGATTTGTAATAGTGAGTATCGAGTACCGAGTCGAATGGTTACTTCACTATGTACGTCACGATGACAAATGTCAAAACGGGCCTATTACATTTTTACAACAATAACGGCTCTACATGCTTTCCGAGTCACAAAGGGGTCTCGGTGTGAAATGGTCACCCATCCACATTGTAATACATTATGGAATGCATGGAACCATCGGAGACCCTTACATCTGGGCATGCGTTACTGTGGCCGACCTGGAAAACTTTAAGCCAACCCCGCACCCAGGTCGACTGCAGCAAAGAGAATCTTCACAGAGTCCCAGTCTCTTCAGTGCCTATGCGGTGTTTCTCCACAGACCATGGTCCGCCTTCTATCTTGCGCCGCATGCCCTGTCACCTGCTCATGTGCGGACTTAATGTCTGCGTCAGCGGATAGCGTTGCCGAGACTGTATATTGGGCCAAAGAAGGAACTTGACAAGAACAAACACTACACACTTACACACATATGATACACATCTGTGTTTGCCATCGATACGCTTAGAAGGAGATGGAATGCAATAAAGATATTGGTGCTAATAGGGTATTACACCCATTTTTAAAAAGTGTCGCAATGAAATTCTGTAGTGTGAATATGCCACCAAAAAAAAACATAAATTTTTAAAATTTTCAAATTTCGCGCGTAGTTTGATAAAAACGCCTCTTACTGGACGCCATATTGCTTAGCGTAAATGATGTCAGTTCGTTTTGTATCAAATGAGCTCTCTCTCTCCAATAAAACAAGAAAGAGACAGATATTAATAAGAGCTGTCAATTTAAGTTGTTCTAAAACGTTCATACAATTGTATTTGTCATTTCAGAACGTATTGATTAACAAAACACGGTGACGTTCAAGAAAAAACTAATTTAACATCTCTTAGTTCGTATCTGTCGCCGTTGTTTTCTTCTGCGGCCTGGTATTAAGGGTTTACCAGACCAATCGATCGATCGTCGATCGATGATACAATGGATCAGTCGACGTCGCTCAATAGTTTCTACCAGACCAAACGATCGATTGTCGATCGACGATAGATCGATGGTAGTATTTATTAGTCGACGTCGATCGAGCTGCTTGATTATTATTACTGATGGATTATAGCTGGGGTTAATCGATCAACGTCGACCGATGTCTACGGCGGGCAATAGATCGATTGGTTAGTGGAACGGTATCCGTCGATCAGCCAAAGCTACCACACCAATCGATCAACGTCGATGTCGATTGATGGCATCGATCGACGATCGATCGATTGGTGAAGTAACACCCTAAGAGATGTCAATGTCTTATTTTGTTGTTTGTATTATCCGTATCTGACCGTGGCATCACTTTGGGCCCTATCAGAATATCAGCGCTGTGACGTTTTTTTAATGTTACAGCACCATGCTGAGATAGGAGCCTTTTGGCCTCATACAGGACCAACTTTCGTTTTCTTATTTTTTTATTTTTTAATGTTATTTTTGTCCTGGGGGGCGAATCAAATCTTTTTCTTTCTTTCTTTCATTTTCGTTTTGTTTGTGGACAAGGGAATTGGCACCAATGAGTATTGATTAATGTTTACCTAAAGGCGTCAGGGGTCATGAGATTCAGCTGCGGCGCGATGGACGGAGACTCAGGTCTGGTACCGATCAGGCTGCCTGGCTGCGTCTACACAAACAATGGAAGTCATCATCATCATCATGATATATGGTTGAAGTTCCCACGGTCTCGAAACAAGCGCTTTGATTCCACATTTATTGTGCGAACTGCCAGACTGTGGAATTCGCTGCCCGCCTCTCTGTTCCCTGATAAGTATAATCTGGGTATCTTCAAGGCACGAGTGAACCGGTTCATCCTAGGCAGGCGTGTTTCAACTTAGGCCGCATTATCATTTAATGCTACCACTTCACATGGCGTATTTGTGCAAATATTCGCCTTACTTGGATAATACAAAATAGACTTTATTTCAATAATCACTTTGTATTATTCAAGTAAGGAGAATATTTGTACAAATACGCCATGTGAAGTGCCGGCATTAGATCAGGTGAATTGCGGTCAAACATAAGCCTATTAATTAATAATAAAAAAAAAATAAGCCTCCATCAAGGGGGCTTCAGCCGTAATCGCTATGCTTGGCCGACGGATGGTGGCGATCGCAGTAGGTGTTATAGTACTCAGAAGGACGCTGCTGTCCATCCTCTGGTCAAAGTCGAAATCATTTATTTCAATTAGACCATTAAAAGACACTAACTTTTGAACGTCATATAAAAACAATAAAAAGTTGATTCTAGTAGTTGCCCATTCCAAAAAGTAGTTTCATATGGAGATAATGAGCAAGAAACACCATGAATACTCTTTTTAAAAAAAAATGTGTACAATATTTTGCATTTACAGTTTATAGTTACGTAACTATACGTGAATACGATGGACCTTGCATAAAAACACTATATTGAAGTATGTACAAAGTATTACAAGATAAAGAATGACAGCTAAGTTGTAAATATCTCTCTGTCGCCTTCTACGACACCCACGGGTAGAAAAGGAGTGGTGCTATTCGCGGCACCACACGCTCAATAATGGGAGTATGTAAAAATATCATCTTCAGTTGGCTGATATGATGATGAAGAGGTTCCACAGTTACCTGCGAGCGCATGAGCAAGTTCTTGAGCTGCTGGCTCTGTTGCTGCAGGATGCTGGACGCGATCGTCGCCGGCGCAGACTCTGACGAGCTGTCCTCAAGTGCTAGCTCGGACAGACCTGAGGAGAAACTGAAGCTATAGTACAGATAGTGCTATCCACATAGACGCGTCCCATTCTTTTTCCTAATCACTTACAGTACATGTGTTGTAGTGTCGTCGCACAAATTGTCTGAGTGTGCACGCACACTACGATGAAATATACGTCGGATCAAACTACCCACACACCGCGGCTTCCTTAGACCAAAAAATTGTGGGGCTCGCCTTAATAAAAAAAAATCTACAATATTAAAAGTTAAGAGCGCCCATCCCCATCGAACGAACTTCAACGCGACCGTGATTGAAAAAATTTTTCGGTTCAACCGACGCAAAGCTCGAAAACAAACGAGTGAGTGAGAACGCGATAACATCACAGGAAAATTGGCGCGCGGAAATTTCACAAAACATGTTCCAGGACATACGTGTTTTTGAAAAGGCCTTACAAGTTTTTGGTAAAAATGTTTGTAATTTAGAATCTACATTACATGTGCAAGGTTTCTATGAAGCTGTATTCCACTTATTGTACTTTTTCAATGCACGCGTGCATTATGACCGGCCAAAGTTCAGATAAAATTGTGCAAAAAAGCTGATTTTCGGACGTGTTTACCGAATTTGTTTCTCAAAAAAGTTTATTTTTGGCTTCATACAAACCTAGAAATAAACCACAAGATACCTGTGTGTTAAACATATTTGGAAAATAATTTGTTATAACGCCGTAATCGCGTACGAGCGTTTGTATGGGAAATATGATGGGTTGGGCGCTCTTAAGTGCTGTAACTTGTTGTCTACATGTTTAAAAAAAACCATTACGAGTTCGTCCGATTCTATTCAACTAATATGCTTTTTTTCAAAATGGAAGATTGACGCACAGTTTTATCATCAAGGTAAATCATCAAATCACCTTCCTCCTGTACGTTTCTCTATGGTTGGTCCGACGACATCGGCAAGGTCGCGGTTAACCGGTGGATGCAAGCGGCAGGGCCAATGTTCCACAGTCTGTAGACGTCTTTTGGCTGATTATGATAATAATAATGATTTCTCTATATCTCCGGTTGTAATTAAGGTACGTCATTTTGGTCTAAGAACACTAGCTGGTACGAGCTTAATTGAGTTTTTGCTCACTTATATTGGTTGAGTTGGCGCGAGGAACCTAGGTTTAAACATTAAAAAGACAACTTGTGTGTGGCTTGGCTGTTCTATTTGTTGTTTTGTATTGCCACCGACTTCTGAAACTAAAGTCATGTGTGTTCAGTTTTAAAGTTATTTTTCACATTTTGGTTTTTGAAGGCGGTTGTCTTTTTTGTAAAAAAGCTTTTTTATTTTTCGCTTTTTATCCTTATCATCCAAATCCATTAAGAAATGACAACACAGTCAAAACAGAGATCGAAAGTACAAGGTGAGAACATTACAACAACAATTACAACAACAATACAATTGCAATTGCATTTACAATTGTTCTGTAGACTGTTTAAACGTCACGATATAATTTGTGGTAAGAAAATAAATATATTCATTCATTCATTCATTCATTCATTCATTCATTACAACATCATCCTTGTAATTTTTTGTGCTTTCTGTCGATTTTTTTAAAAAGTGCTGAATCTATTTCGATAAAATTTATATGGGACCACCCTTGAGGCATACCCTATTCATGAAAAAAAGAATGTTCAAAATCGCTTCACATCTGCCGGAGAAATCGCGTAACAAATATACAAAAAAAAAAAAAAACATACAGACTAATTGAGAACCTTCTTCTTTTTGAAGTCGGTTGAAAATTTTGCTATTTGTGCGTAAAAGAGTATCAAACATCCATCATCAGCCGAAAGACATCCACTGTTGAACAAAGGCCTCCCCCATAGAACACCACAACCATGCCACTTGCATCCACCGGTTACCTGCGACCTTAACGATGTCGTCGGTCCATCTTCTTATATATAAAAATGAATCGCTAAATGTGTTGGTAAGCGCATAACTTGCGAACCGCTTGACCAAATTGGATAATTCTTTTTTTATAATATTCCTTGAAGTACGAAGATGGTTCTTACGAAGAGAGAGAAAAAAAAAAAAAAAAACTTTTGTAGGGTAGGTGTACGGTAGGTGTAGGTAAATAGGCAGGTAAGTAGGTAGATCGGGACAGGACAACGTCTGTCGGGTCAGCTAGTCTATATATAAAAATGAATCCCTATTTCCCTTGGTCGCGGCATCACGCGTGAACGGCTGGACCAATTTCGATAATCCTTTTTTTATAATATTCCTTGAAGTGCGAGGATGGTTCTTACCCAGAAAAAAAAACTTTTGTAGGGTAGGTGTAGGGTAAGTGTAGGGTAGGTTTAGGGTAGGAGTATGGTAGGTGTAGGGTAGGTAAATAGGCAGGTAAGTAGGTAGATAGGGACAGGACAACGTCTGTCGGGTCAGCTAGTCTATAGATAAATGTACAAGAGGAGGGTGGTTAGATCATTTCCCTTGATGACAAAACTGTACATGACCTACAAACACTTCCAGTTCGTGGTCGCTACTCGACTACCTTTTTTCCCACCGGTTATCGGTTCTTCGAGTGACGAGGCCTGTCTATTGCCACTTCGGGTATGGTAACGGCCATACATCCTAACAAATTTTCGCATTCATAATATTATTGGAATATTAAAACCACAGATATAGATAGACCTAGATAACGCAAGTATCATGATCTGTATGAAAACCAAGCGTGCCATTTTTTGGACGTCACAATGTAATACGAATGTTTTGTTTATCCAACATTTTGTATTCCCAGGTATTACTGAGGGTATAAGATTAAAAATAATTGTTTTTTTTTCAATAATTACGCATAATATTAATCACAAAAAGTTTTTTGAAGGCGGTTTTCTTTTTTTTGAAAAAACTTTTTTTTTTCGCTTTTTAGTGTTGCCTAAACATCCAAATCCTTTAAGAAACGGCGGCATACTTAAAAGAGATTGTAAATCCCCAAAGATTGAAGAAACTAAAACGTCGTCTAAGTCATTTTTTTCGGAATTTGTTGATTTTCTCAAAAAGGGCTTGATCAATTTTGGTAAAATTTATATGGGACCATTTCGGAATAAACCCCTTTCGAACAAAAAAAGAATTTTGCAAATCCGGTTATATATGACAGAGTTATGCCCGTACATACATAAAAAAAAATACAAACAATCGAATTGATAACCTCCTCCTTTTTGAAGTCAGTTAAAAATGACTTAGGTACCGATGGAAGGAAACGTTTACTTTACTTTTTTTACTTACGATTTTTTATCGTAAGTTAGGCACGAAAATAGGCACGCGAAGTAGTTGCTCTTGCGTTATCTAGGTCTATCTATATCTGTGGTTAAGACAGATGTGTACCGTGCATGAGGTCAGCGTGTATGGGCGGGCGGGGCGGCGTGTACACGAGGCGGCCCTCTTGCAAGCCCTTGGGCTGTACGATGTACAGGCGGACACACACCCGGCGCCAGTCCTCGCTGCACTCACCACCAGAACCCTCATCCTGTATAAAGACGAGTACTCATTATCTAAAGTTATCAATTGGGTATTTGACACTACTATACCCTGTTCACAATAAGATTAGATATAAACACAAACCTTTTTTACAGTCCCTTCAACCGATTTTGACTTCTATTCTGTAGGCTTAAGGATGATATTAGAGGCAAAAAAGTGGTTACAATAACAACTGCTTGCTGCAGTTGCCATTCGTCATGCTACCAACGCAATAGAAATCAAAATCGGTTGAACGGACTGCAAAAAAGGTTTCAGTAAATGTCTAATCTTATTGTGAACAGGGTATAGTCAATTGACATTTGACATACTTTTTGTAAGCTGTCAAAACGCGTTTACCCCATAGATTTTGTATGCCAATAGTAAAATGTGGCGTCGCTTTTTTGCTAACTCAATTGACTATTTATTAATTGTAGAGCAACTAAAAATTGATTTTTAGTATACTAAAATAATAATAACTTTAAGGCCGGCCATACACGGACTACTCGAGCAGTTAGGCATTGATAAACATACACAGACCGCTCGAGCAGTCATAGTCAACCGCCCGAAGCTGCCATTGATAACTGCTCGAGCAGTCGGTATGAACAGCTGAACAAGCAAAACAAAAAGCGGGCCAGTGCGAGTCGGACTAGCCCATGAAGGGTTCCGTAGCAGCAATTAACATAAAATAAAAGTTTTTTTACTTTTATGTTTGAGTTGATTGAATGAAAGGTAAATTGCGGTTAACGATTTATGACGTATTAAAAAAAAACTACTTACTAGATCTCGTTCAAACCAATTTTCCGTGGAAGTTTACATAGTAATGTACACATGATATATTTTTTTTTAGTTTTATCTTTAGATGTTACGGGGGGGGAGGGTAGACTCATTTTACCACTTTGGAAGTGTCTCTCCCGCAAACTATTCAATTTAGAAAAAAATAATATTAGAAACCTCAATATCATTTGTTACAAGACCTATCCATAAATACCCCACACATATGGGTTTGATGACAAAACATTTTTGAGTTTCTGTTCTAGGTATGGGGAACCGCCAAAATTTATTGTTTTTTTTCTATTTTTGTGTGAAAATCTTAATGCGGTTCACAGAATACATCTACTTACCAAGTTTCAACAGTATAGTTCTTATAGTTTCGGGAAAAAAGGGGCTGTGACATACGGACGGACAGACAGACAGACATGACGAATCCATAAGGGTTATGTTTTTTGCCATTTGGCTACGGAGCCCTAAAAAGCATGCCAGCGGGAGGCGCGCGTGAAGTAGAATTAAGACTGCGGGCGGAGAGACTGCTAAGAGCAGTCGTCAGCTCGAGCAGTCAGTGTATGGCTGGCAACTGCTTGACTGCACGTTGAAAGGACAATGCCAGAAACTCTATAGAACTTTGCCCCACTCAATGAAAGTCATGTGCAATATGTAGCATCTTACTGTTTATTTATTGCTGATAACTAAACATTAGTCTTAGTGACTGCAGAACTTGCGGTTTCCGTTTAAATCTAAAAACAATAATGACATAGTCCTTAAGGCTAAAAAGAAATCTTATATTATTGACATGAATTTAAGTGCGGCCCTGGTTTATGTTTTATTTAACAATGGCTTATTCACTATATACAAATCATAAAAATCAAAATAATAAAATTATTTACAATTCTAAGAAAAAGGCAGGGAGCTCAAAGGGCATCAAAAAACTCGTCCACATCGCTGTCAACGGGACACGTGCCCAACAGGCTGGCAGCATTGCCACGTTGTATGGCAATAATAATAATGACATTGATTATAGGTTAAATTGAAATTTAGGTAAAATGAGTTTGTATTTTGTGGGTGGGTATTTCGTAATCCGCAAGTTCTAAAGAAAAACAATTTAGTATAGAAAGGTTCTATATTCATTACAATTATTTTCATTAATTTACTTTTCTGTACATGGGTGGGGCAGGATCTGGCATTGTCATTTCACCGCGCTGCTGACCGCTCGAAGCAGTCGCGACTGCTTGAGCGGTTCCATGTATGTGTGTACGTAGAAGACTATAGTTTACTAAGCAGTCGCAGCTTAAAGCAGTTGGTACCGACTGCTTCAAGCAGTCCGTGTATGGCCGACCTAAGAGTATGAATACAATTAAAAGGCTTAAAAAAAAAAAGAAAAACGCTTTCAAAAACGAAAAAGTGATAATTAACTTTAGCACAGAACACACATTACTTTACTTTCGGAAGTCGGTGACGGTGGCTTTGTGTTTCTTGTTATGTATTGCCACCGACTTCGGAAAGTAAAGTAATGTGTGTTCTGTGCTAAAGTTATTTATCACTTTTAAGTATTTAAAGGCGGTTTCCTTTTTTTGAAAAAACGTTTTATTTTTCGCCTTAACGTCCAAATCTAAACGGCGACACACTTAAAAGAGATTGTAAGTCCCCCAAAGATTAAAGAAACTAAAATGTCGTCTAAGTATTTTGTATTACGGCTCCAGCCTTTCATTATTGACAGCATACAGAGTATTTTTTCTTGTTCTTTTAAATATAATTATTATACTTTCAAACACACACACACCCCTACACAAACACACATACACACTTACACATACACTCACACACGCTTACATATACACTCACACACACTCACGCATACATACAATAAAATAAAATAAATATAAGTAATAGCAAATAGTTTTCACTTTAATGTTTTTGTATTTATTTTATTGCTTTTGTTTTTAATTTTAATTTTAGTTTTTTTTCTTTTTTTTTTACTTTATAGGTTGTGCTACAAAATTATATAATAATTTGCTAAGGGCATGATAAGTTAAATGAGGACAAATTATGAGGAGGACGCTAACTTCTGCCGTCGTGAAGAAATTATTATTATTATTATTATTAAATAGATAAGTTGACTCACATCATGATGTAGTTCGTAATGTATGGGAGAGTCTGCATCACCCCCCGATCCGTTCCTATAAAGCGGCTCGTCGCAGCTCGGCTCACACTTGGTCTGCTGTTCCTCTGTGGAATGTAAATAATGTCATGTTCGTGAACGGGTGCTGTCAGTTAAGATTGGTCATCTCTTAACGGGTTTTATCTTGATACTTCTTTTAAATGTTTTGTATTGCGTATATATATAGAAGCAGTATTTTGTAAAAACTTGTTTAAAAAGAGTGTCTGTGGAGTTTCTTGCACGTTCTTCTCCATAGAAAACTACCTACCTACGTTTTGGATATTTACTATAAGTCGCTATTTAAAAGAACATTGGCAACTAAAGCAGAGCCTCTATTTTAGTTGTCTCAGCTTAGTTTAGGAGGCAGCAATTCGCCCTTAAATCTGTCTCTACCTACCTTTTTTTTTTACTGTGTATATGTACGGTCAGCAACAAAAAACGATCAACTCTGTTACATTTACATATCATTTAAATTACACAAAATAATACGATGAAATACTTTTCAGTATTGTCATGGCCAAGAGTTTGTTTTGTAATGAATTTCCATAATTTCCGTATTTTATTTAATATTGTGTTCAATTATTATGATTTCAAAATCTGAAGCGTTAATAGACTTTTGTTGCTCACCGTAAAAGTAACCATTTTATTAACACTTCACTGTCCGCGAAGCAGACACAATTGTTAAACAATGAACATGAATCATATGAGACTCATGGGACAGGGAAGTGGTATATATTTTAATAATACATCAGAAAAAGCATAGAAGACTTACCAGCATCAACAATACAGAAGCTCAACACAGGGTAAGGCAACAGGAACTCAGAGATGCTCTTACAGTATGCCATACTATCTTCAGGGTCCCTCGCCATGTTCAGAACATACAGACTCCTAGATTTGAAGTCTGACAGCAGAAGGTAGCTCGCGCTTGTATCCAGCATAGCCTTGAGGCCCAGGGTGACTTCCGTGCCGATGGCAGGGGTAAACGTGATTGTTTGCAGGCAGGTCCAAGACTTGCATGACCAGATCTTGATCGTGGTGTTGTTTTCAGCACCGGTAACAGCGAATTTCCAGAATTGGACGCTGCAAGGATTGGATTTAATATTTATTAAGAACTAGCTCCGTATGGTGTCGGACGTAAAGAATAGCACCATCCCATATGTTCCCGTAGGTGTCGTAAGAGGCGACTAAGGGACTCACCAGAGAATGGGCAGCAGCGTTCTCTGTGCCTTTGTAACAACCATACTGCGATCGCCAACCCGCCTGCCAAGCGTGGCGATTAGAGCAGAACCCCCTTATTTCTTGGGGGAGGCCTATGTCCAGCAGTGGAAGTCCTTCGGCTGAAATGATGATGAAGAACTAGCTTATGCCCGTGACTTCGTCCGAGTGGCTGTCGGTTATCTGTGAGATATTAATTGTTTTGCACTCAGCCCCATTTATTTTTCTAATACAAGAGTAGTAAAAGTTACTACTTGTAGCATCAGTTATCTGCCATTGAAATGCCTGTTAAAATCGAGCGGCCGTTTTGGAAATTAAAAACAACGAACACACATGCTTTATAGTTCAAGAGTCAACGTTTAGAAAAGTGGAGTTCAATTAAAGATGAAACGGATTTTTAAAGTGATTTAATTAAGTACGACTTCCAAAGCAAACCATTAACATCGAAATCACAAAATAGGTACTTGTTTTGTACTTTAAAATCAGCGTATCAGGAATTTTGCAACACAAAAAATCAAACACCTATATAAATGTTGTACAGTAATTACTATAATAATATTTTTATACTAACAATTAGTTAGAAAATGCCAAAAAGGACTTTGAATTTAATTTTTGACAGTCGTTATGTGTAGTCAGAAGCCGGAATGTTTGACAACCAGTCCTACCAAAGGGTGGACCCAGTTTGGTCGAGACCGTGTTACCCAGTAACTCGGTTGTGGAGGTCAGGTAGGCAGTCGCTCCATGTAAAACACTGGTATTCAGCTGCACCCGGCTACACCAAGGGAAACACAAGTTTTCATCACACAAATGTTACCCTGGGCGGGAATCGAACCTGCAACACGCTGCGCCAGATGTCACAGAGTCGCCTCGTGGTAGGCACGAGGTGGCTAAGGGAACTATCGATTTGGAGATGAATTAAAGAAGGAGGTTTCAACAATAGCATTAACTTTAAATACGGTTTAGGCAGTTGCATTTTCTAAATAATGTTAACAATTTTTAAATCGCGTCTAGAGGTTCTTTTTAACCGACTTCAAAAAGGAGGAGGTTATCAATTCGAATGTTTATATTTATATTTTTTTATGTATGTTCGGGCATAACTCTGCCATATATAGACGGATTTGCTAAATTCTTTTTTGTTCATATACATTTTACCAAAATTGATCTAGCCCTTTTTGAGAAAATCAACAAATTCCCAAAATTTTACTTAGACGACGTGTTAGTTTCTTCAATCTTTGGAGGATTTACAATCTCTTTAAGTGTGTCGCAGTTTCTTAATGGATTTGGATGTTAAGGCAACACTAAAAAGCGAAAAAAGAAAAGTAAAAAAAAAAGAAAACCGTATTCAAAAACTAAAAAGTGATAAATAACTTTAGCACAGAACAAACATTACTTTACTTTCGGAAGTCGGTGGCAATACAAAACAACAAACACAAAGCCACCGCCACCGACTTCCGAAAGTAAAGTAATGTGTTTCGGAGACATTGGAGAACTACTAAGACAAGCAGTGCAAAATTATTTAAAAAAACCACACCTGTTTTGTATAGCAGATTATTTAAACACTGCTATAAAAAAAGGTTTAGAAAATATTTTTAAAGATTTAGAAATGAAGTGCCAGAATCATAATTTAGATTCATGGTTTAACAAACTGAACGATGTACCGTTTGGTTGGCATAATCAGTATAAAGTGTTAAAATATATAAAAGACAACAACGCTGGCGACTTCACTGCATATGAGAGAAAAGAACTTGATGAATGTTTTCAAGTTTTAAAACCTTTCAAAGATTTTAACGACAAGTTGTCTAGTCAGCAATATCTACCTTTATCTTATTTTATTCCTCTTATTAACGGTTTATATTTAAGAATAAGTAAATGCGCGCCAACTAGTCCTTTTGTTAAAGGCCTTCAGGATAAATTTAAGGCCATCGATTTTGGATATGATATGGAGTCACACTAAAGGCAGCATTTATGGATCCCAGATTTAAGACAACAGCTTTATCACAAAAAGAAGCCAAGGACCTGAAGGCAAACATGATTCATGAATTAAATGAATATATAATGAAAAACAATCGAAACAATCCAGTTGCAACCAGTTCAGCTTCCAACAACCGACCACAACCAAAGGAGGATCTATTGGATTATTTGGCCGAAAAACATGAGAATAAAACTAAATCATATTCTCAGGCAAAGTCTGTGGTGTCAAGTTATGTATCTGTACCTGACTCGCATCCAGATAAAGATCCATTTGAAATTTGGACCGAATTTAAATGTTTCTCTAAATGCAGCGAATTTTATATGATGTCTCAAAAGTATTTATGTATCCCCGCGACTGCAATACCTGTACAATCTGTGTCTGGTAAGTTCCCCTGGATGAAAGTTCCTCACAACAAACGTTTCTATGAACGCAGGAATTTGTTGGAGTATGAAAATATATATAAAGTATTATTTCTGCATAGTTATTATTCCAGAATGGAGAATTAAATAGCTATGAGTTATATTTAAAAATGTAATAATTAATGTCAGTTTTTTTTTGTATTGTTTTAACATTAGTTTTGTAATATTAGTCACTATTGCCTTAGTATATAGGGTGACTGGTAATTAGTGTACGATACTTAAACACGTGATTGTGTTCATGATAACAAACAACTTTCCCGAAGAAAAAATGATTTTTGTACTGGTTGACCTTTAATCACAATAATACAACAGCTGTATAAAATTCACGCGCGCGCACGCCTGTGACCGAAAGTGAACCAGTACAAAAAACATTTTTTCTTCGGGAAAGTTGTTTGTTATCATGAACACAATCACGTGTTTAAGTATCGTACACTAATTACCAGTCACCCTATATAGTATATTGTTTAATAAAAGTAATGGTCAACCACTGACACGCCATTGCAAGGAATGATATAGAATGGTAATCTCGTACAAAATGACAACTGAATGACTGACTTAAGGCCTATCCGCACACAACAGTGCCGACACGTGCCGATCAGTAACGTATCGGAACGTGTCAGTGAAATATGATATTGTAGCATACATTTTGTACGACGCTATCCGAACTCGTCAGTGACAGTGACGTTCAGTGACGTCAGTGCTGAGCCGACGCTCGCCGTAATCCGACGTGAATTTCTAGCGGACAATATTTTGCCTAAGACGGTCGCAGTGTTCCAAGATGGACGACGAAAAGTTGATTGAATTGGTCCGTGTACATCATGCAATTTATGACCTTTCCCATAGAAAATACATGGACAATAATTTCAAAGCAACAATTTGCAACAATATTGGGCTAGAATTGGGCGCGTCATGAACCCATTGCCTTCTTCTCATAAAAATGTCTTCGTCTTCATCTAATATTAAAGCAATTGCTGCTAACTGTGATCTTGAATATCGAGGCATTTTACAAGAACGTGAAACTACTGCAGGGTACTAAAAATCACTGCACGCGTCATGTCGGTACTGACATGTATGAATAGTCACGGAACTGTAAGGGCCTTATCATACTAGCGGATTGCGAGCGTCTTCAAAGCGGAGCGGGCGCGCAGCGAATGCGTCGCGAACACGCCGCGGCTGCTCAGCGAAGACGTTGCGGACGTGCTTGTAGCAAGTTAACGACGCACAATACACTCAGTAACAAAATGGATTCTGACGAGGAGACACTGCTGTTGGCTTTGTTACTTCGAAGACGCCGGAGATGTAAACGGAAGCATCGACGAATTTGGGAAGATACATTATCAATTAATCGAATGGAAGAGAGCGACTACTTCGCAACGAATTCGCTGCGCATGCGCGGCGTGTTCGTTGCGCGCCCGTAACGTATTCGTTGCGCGCCCGTTCCGCTTTGAAGACGCTCGCAATCCGCTAGTATGATAAGGCCCTAAGGGGTCACATGTCGGCACTGTTGTTTGCGGATCGGCCTTTAGGCGGTAATCTGCTAAGATTTTGACAGTTCCTTTGATCAGTGACCTACCATAAGATCGTCATTGTGCAGTCATTGCTTTTAATTCGACCGACCAACGATCGACCATTATGAATTTAGCAGATTACGAACTTTTAGCAAAATGACAATGGGATCGTTTTGGAATGACGAAATTATAAAATAGCAGACTTGGGTCCTTGGGGACGGGTGATGATACGTGATGATGATACGCAGTCTTGATACATCGCTCTGATACACAGCGCGACACGGCCCGTTCCATTTCGAGTCGCTTTTTCTTTGATCATCAAAGGAGATACGGCGAGGTTTGCCGATACGTCTTCTATTCATTCTCGGTACGATACAGAGTAAAATAAAGGCGTCCGTAACTAGATACGGACTTTGATACAGTACGACGAATGATAAATGAATGATAATAATATATGTGGATCTGCCTTAAAATGAGTAGCCTTCCGATCCGTAATACTGCCTCGGTTGATTTAAATTTATTTAGAATTGTTTTTTATTATTATAATCATCATATGTTGCCTTAGACCTTTTCTAAAAGTGCACGACTTGTACATTGTTTTCACATTGTACCCTATGGGTACAATCCAACATGAATGATGTAACGTAAAGTAAACATTTTTAAACGTGTCCATGGAGTTTCTTGCACGTTCTTCTCCATAGAAACCTAGGTGTTAAGTACAAAATTGTATCTGTAGACTAAGTAAACTTAAGCTGTAATTTGTCGTAAGTAAATAAATCTACTCTATTCTTATTTGGAACGCTTCAATTTACTGACTATCCAACTCCTTGACAATTCAAAAGTAATGTAAATAGTTTATTTAAAATTAATAATTTTTGTGTTTGAGTTCATTTTTTGTATTTGTAGGAAATATTTTTATTACTTTTAAATAAGCATAAAATTAACATTTCGTTATAATATATTTAATTTAGGACCGATTGTTTTTATCTTCAGATAATCGTTATCTGAGTAATAAAATGTGTATGACAGTTTTTAAGTAGAAAATACGCCGAACCGCCATAATATATGCATTCTTCAGATAACAGTTATCTGATGATTGAAATATCGACTCTAATAGCGGTAATATTAAGAGTCGAAACGAAAATCAACGACGTTTCAAAATGATTACACTCGGAACTGATTGGCTGTTTATGATTCAGTCGACCAATCAACAAAGCACTTGACATGAGTGTGTGCTAGTTTTTGTGTTGATTTTATTTTAGAACCTAAGTGTATTTTTAGTTTAAACTGTTTCTAGATAAGAACTATCAATAGAAAAAATGTGTGCGGACCCACCATGCCACTGGCCATACAGTACGCGTCACGTAAAAAGAACGCTAGAAGAAAGTGGAGGGGGTGTGTTTGCGCATGGGTACACTCTTTCGATCACAATAGACCAACTCTGGTCGCAGTGATATCACAGCCGCAAAAAGCAAATAAAAAAAAATAAAAATAAAAATGGGTACACTCGCGCACGAAAGTACTAGGCCTATTATTTATTTTTGAACCAGCCTATTGCTCTCGGCATCGCATATGTATTGGTTATTGATAGGTACATTGAAAAATATATTAGATATCCTTAAATAAAATTAAAAACATGTTTGTTTCAATGTATACACTCTAACCACAAAAAATAAATAAAACAACGGTTAAACACTTGTTTAGTTAAACAGTGTCTAAGAGATAAACACTGCTTAAACAAGTGTTTAAAATTTCTTACCACAAATACATGTTTAACATTTGTTTAGCAAAACAGTGCCTAAATTGACGTACCCTTGTTTTAATTTGACAACCCTAAGACAAGTTTCGTTTTAAGCTGATTTCATTTGTTGAGCCTTTCTCTTTCCTATCGATTTTTTTTTGTTTCAATGGTTTTTACAGAATAACTTAGTTGTAAAATGTAAAATAAGTACTATTAAATGAAATTAATAAGTCCGCCATTGATAACCATACAGAAATAAATGATCAAAGTTTTTTGTAACATTAACAACGGAACGGAACGTACTTTTTTTATTCTCATTTTATTTAGGGGCTTTTAGTCTCAAATGAGACCATGCCAGCCCCATCGTAATCTAAACATGTACGTACTTGTTCTAAACTATTTTATAAACTAAAATGGCTCCTTCCGACAGAGGCGCTGACAGAACGTACTTTTCAATGACAGTTCTTGCTTGTGACAGTGGTTGAGAATTGTTTGAGTGAAAAACCGTTTTGAAACGTTTTAACCGAGACACCAACAAGTTTATAAATTATGAATCCCACTGACCAAAAAATGGATAAGAAACATCGTGAACGCGGGGACAATTGGACTATCGAATCAAAGATATTCATTGCAATTTACGTACTGACTTATTGAGAGAAAGCAATAAGGCGAAGGTTAAACGCGTGCTAAACAAGGGATTGTCGTTGTTTAAATTTAAACACATGTCTAACCCTAAACAATAGCTAAACATGGTTTTGTGGTATCATTTTTGCTAAACAATTGCTAAACACGTGTCTAAAGCGTGTCTAACTTTTTTGTGGTAAGACTGATAATGTTTAATCTGTTACATAAATATAAAAATTGTTGCTTCTGCGGTCCGTTTCATGAATTGTTTTAAATTATAAACAGCATTATTATCAGGCTCTCTCTTCAAACAATACAAAACAATATACATCATAAATATTTTTTCTCACTTTTCTATGTGAAACCATTTCGTAATTAAAAACTATTGTGCGCGATGGTAGTTTCAGAACGAACGTAACGTGGACACAGCGCGGAAATCAACGGTCGACTGACGAACCAATAGCGCACCGGCAAGCATGCGGCGGGTGACCCGCCCGCCCCGCGCCGCACCTCATACCACCAAATAGACCGATAAATCGCCTATTGCGCAGCTTGACCGCCAGAGTTCTTTTTACATGACGCGACCTGTACCCCTGGTGGTACGGTGGGTCTAAAACTTTACCACTAAGAAAATCGTTTGAGTTAGGTTAGAACTGTGACCATTCAAAGGCGGGTGAGCGAAGCGAGCGGTGCTGCGGTAGCGGCCGCCGAGCGCCCGATCCCCTCTTTTTTACCGTTACCGTTACCGTTTTATCGTTTACACTTTATTATTATTTATTTTGTATTATCCGTATCTGACCATGGCATCACTTTGGGCCCTATCAGAATATCAGCGCTGTGACGTTTTTTTAATGTTACAGCACCATGCTGAGATAGGAGCATTTTGGCCTCATACAGGACCAACTTTCGTTTTCTTGTTTTTTTTTTATTTTAGTGTGTTTTTGTCCTGGGGGCGAATAAATTATTTTTCTTTCTTTCTTTCTTTCTTTTGTTGGTAAATGATTTGGGTTAGGTGAGTGGTAGTTTTAGACCCACAATACCGCCGGGGTATGGCCAGTATGGTGGGTCGGCAATGGAAAAAGATGTGAAGATAATCTATTAAGGCGCCGAATAGGGCTGATAATGATGGTTTCGTGACGGTGCAAAGGAGGAAGCGCTGTTCACGACAGAACGAGAACCAAATATATAATACAAAATATACCCTATAGTTATTGAAATA
Source organism: Charanyca ferruginea (assembly GCA_947361185.1). NCBI lineage: Eukaryota > Metazoa > Arthropoda > Insecta > Lepidoptera > Noctuidae > Charanyca > Charanyca ferruginea. The sequence goes on from OX376057.1 coordinate 35,008,786, forward strand.
AAGTCGAATTTGTATTATCCAAACAAGGCGAGTATTTGCAGCAATACGCCATGTGATTTTTGAAGTGCTAGTATTAGAGGTACAGTATTATTCTTGCACAGAATTTGCAACATAAACAATAAAAAATATCAATATCAAACTCAGTAAATTCTTGGTTTAACAAAGATTATTATTATTATTAAAGCTAAGCCTCATGACAATCTCATCTGACTTTTTGTTACATTTTTCCTAATTAAGTTGGGCCGGCTTCCAGTCTAACCGGATGTAGCTGAATACCAGTGTTTTACATGGAGCGACTGCCTACCTGACCTCCACAACCTACTTACTGGGTAACACGATTTGGTCCAAACTGGGTCCACCCGGTTGTCAAACTTTCCAGCTTCGTCAAAGATTACGAATGACAGCCGGGACCAACGGCTTTACGTGCTTTCCGAAGCACGGAGGTCTCAGTTTGAAATTGATGGTCACCCATCTATGCGATAGCCCCAACAATAATTTGATGAGCAGTGCTTAGTTAACGGCTTGTGTATTTTATTCCCTATATACAGGCTGGGGATGCAATAGCACAAAAAACGATCATGATAGGATTTGATAATTCGGTGGTATTGTTTTTATTGAGCATTAACAATATTAAATTATGACTCCCACAAGTTGCTGCTCTTCTCACAAGTTAGGACACCAATGTTTCATATGGTGTTTTATTTTGGTTACATTTATATGCTCTTTAGTACGTCCTTATCATCCAAATCCATTAAGAAATGGCAACACAGTCAAAACAGAGATTGAAAGTACAAGGTGAGAACATTACAACATCATCCATGTATATTTTTTTGCTTTCTGTCGATTTTTTCAAAAAGTGCTGCATCAATTTCGATAAAATTTATATGGGACCACCTTTGAGGCATACCCTATCTATCAAAAAAAGAATTTTCAAAATCGCTTTACAATTGCCGGAGAAATGGCGTAACAAATTTACAAAAAAAAAAAAAACGTACAGCTGAATTGAGAACCTCCTTCTTTTTGAAGTCGGTTGAAAATATGTTGTGTGTATGGTACTCACTCAGTATTATAGTTCTTGTGGTTGTCCAAAAAGAAAAGACAGCTTAGCGGTTTCCCGCCATGCGGCTGCCACTTGTGCAGGCAGCGGGGGCTGTTGTCAGCATGCATGTACACCTAGAACATAGCAGTATGGTTAGGGATTTGATTAAACCCCTAAGGGATTTGGACAAATCACGGCAGATGTTACAATAATAACTCATTGGGTCATTTCCCTTTTTCATTTCCCATTTTCAAATCAGATCAAATCCCTAAACTGGTTTAGTAAAATGGTGAAATAACCAACTAAAAAAGTTAATAATTTGATCCAATCCGTAAACTTGTTAAGTTTACGGATTGGATCAAATTATTAACTTTTTTCAGGAAAACGACCCAACGAGTTGGTATTGTAGCATCTGCCGTGGATACATGAACACAACAAAGTCGCTTTCCGCCTTTTGTTCCGCTACAAGCTTAAACTACGCAACAGATTTTAATACAGTTTTAATAAATGTTCAACAGGAAGCAGGAAGGTTTATACATATTAATATATAGTTTGATATTGTTTTATGTGACTCCACATTAGTATCTACATTGCACCCCTGCGAAGCCGAAGCGGGTTGCTAATTGTCTATATTTAAAATCAAGTGTGTACTAAACATGTCAACTAAAAAATTTAGTTTTCATTACCAAATGTTTTAGGTTTCCATTTTTATAGTATCTATGGCCAGACAGTCTGTTTACTGTACGTACAAGCAATCGTAGGGCGCTACTTCACTTAGAACATAACCCCCCCTTCCACATCCCCCCACACATCAGTTAGCTTACCTGGAAGAACATGACGTATCCGTCGGCGGAGGCGGTGGCGAGGGCGGAGCCGTCGGGCGAGAAGGCGGCGTCGAGGATGGCGGCCACGTGTTCCGCCGCACACAGCGCGCCCGCCCCGCCCACCCGCGCGCCCGCCGACACGCTGCCCGACAGCGAGCGCGTGTTCCACATGCGCGCTGCGGGGAACAATGCACGTCAACGCTACTGCAGGCGAGAGCCGGGTATTCATTACCCCCCGTTTACACCAAGAAACGGTTACGGTTAAAGATATTTATTTTCTCAAAAGAATTACAAATTCACTTACTGAGAAAACATGAATAAAATGTTTGGATTATGCGCCATTAAGCGTGGCTTACATTTAAATACTATACTTATATAATTTAACAAGATATTTTACTAACAATTATGTGACTCAATAAGAAACAAGTATAATAAGTACATGTTTTATACACAACTTGTATGTATGTCAACTTGCCACAAGCTCTTCTCTGAATTGCCTTCCTCTATGAAATACACATTAAAAGACGTATTCACGTCAAAATCCATTTTTATTACAAAAAAAACGTTGCCCCACACAGGAATAATTCCTAATTCCTGTTTAGTGGGTGCATTAACAACCTGACCCAGAACAACTATCTGTAGGCCATACAAATGTTCGTTAAGTACAGGTACCGTGTCGTCGCAGCGTCTGCGGACCCACCATACCACTGGTCATACCCCTGGTGGTATAGTGGGTCTAAAACTATACCACTGAGAAAATCGTTTGGGTTAGATTAGAACTGTAACCATTAAAGCGCGAAGGTGAGTAAGCGAAACGAGCGGTGCCGCGGCAGCGACTGCCGAGCGCTAAATCCCCTCAATTGGGTACTTGACACCACCAATCAATTGACATACTTTTTATTAGATATTAAAACGACATTCCATATATTTTGTATGACAATAGCGGCCTGTGACGTCACTTATTTATCAACTCAATTAACTAACTATTAAATGATTTCAAAGCAACTTAAAATCGAATTTTACAGTTAAAATGTTAAAGGTTTTCCGGGCTAAAATAAAGTGTATTATATAATAAGATGTATTTTGGAATTATTGGTCAATGGTGTCAACAACCCAATTAATGGTTAATCATTTGGGTTAGGTTAGGTGAGTGGTATAATTTTAAACCCACCATATCACCAGGGGCAGGCCAGTGGTATAGTGGGTCCGCAATGGTCGCAGCCAGCATATAGTCTCTTACCAATGTTATCATGTGTGGTGAGCAGTAACCGAGCCACGTCATCGTCACTAGCTTCGTCTTCATCGTCGGGTATGTAGGGGCACCACACCACGCGGTGTGACGACCCCACCGTGCCTGTGTCCTCTCGCACCTCCGCTAATAGCGTGCATCTGAATAGAAGTAAATGTAATGTCAGGTTTTTTTCATATCTATGTCCGAATCATCATCATCATCATCATGTCAACCTTAAGACGCCCACTGTTGGACATAGGCCCCCAAGGAGGGGTTCAGCCGTAATCGCCATGCTTGGCCGATGCGTGTTGGCGATCGCAGTAGGTGCTATGGTACTCAGAAGGACGCTGGTCAATATCCCTCTGTCGCTTTCTACGACACCCACGGGTAGAAATGGGGTGGTGCTATTCGCGGCCGGCACCACACGGCTGTTGTTGTCCGAATATTGTATCTCAATTCTCAATCTCAGACCACAGGCTTGCTATCGGCCGATATATTGGTTAGTTTCTTAACCTTTTGAGCCGTTGATCAGTCGGATATAGCCGACAAATGAGAATGTGCCCAAAACACCACCATTCATTACTGATAGGGTCATTGTTAGGTAGAAAATAAATATACTAAATTAAGGTTACTGTGTTTTTTAAATATGTATATATAAATCTTATATACAAAAATCTTCTGTGCATGTGTATGAAAGTGAACTCCTTCTAAACGGCGGGACCGATTTTAATGAAATTTATTGTGTGTGTTCCAGTGGATTCGAGTATGGTTTAGATTCACTATTGGAACCGATAGGTGGCGCTGCAGTCGAGTTGTAGGACTTTTTTTATTTTAAGGGCAGGACAATGTCTGCCAGGTCCGGGTAGTATGTATATATTCCATTAATTAAATATGTATTGTAAAAAGGTACAAACAGTCGGAAAGAAAGTCTGTGGTCTGTCTCTTATACCGCGTTTCTTGTCCCTTTTAAAAAATACAAGATTTATTTATTTATGGCAAAACTCTGTCATGGATTTGTTAAAACATAGACTGGGATCAAGATTTAGATGAAATACAGTATTATATGTTATGATCAGATATTTTGGTCTAATAACAACAGACCATATTAGATTTTTAATTAACATAATTAATTCGATTCTGGAAATATACAAAATCAAAGAAGAAACATTATTAAATCCTGTATTCTGTATTAAAATATTGTAAGCAAACCTCAGTCCACTGTCAGTGACTTCGATCTCGTGCACGTAGAAGTTGCCCTGTTCATCAATACATGCTAGCACCACTTGGCTTTGAATATGAGCAAACGACAAGTCTTGCACCTGCAAAGTGGAGAAGAAACAAATATGAAAACACACTGAAATTTTTTTCATGTTACAAGAGGTTAGAAGGGGTTATTAGCTGTTTGGGCCAGTCGGGGGGCCAGTCAAGGATTGCGAAAGTATCTCCAGTAACAGCGACCCCCGACGTAGGTGTGAGATGGAACACCGTGGTAGTTTTAACTGGTAAGAGTCCGGCATATCACCCCCATCTTCCCCAGACAGGGGACAGAACATGAGCATTTCCCCACAATAAAAAAATAATTTGTTAGTTAGCTTTCCTGTGGTGCCAGACAAGGTATAATACTCATATACTAAGCTGCTAATCACGACACGACTTTTTAAAACACATAGCTACTCTGGTTTATTATAATCGAGCGCTGCGTGCTCGACCTGGCTCCCTTTGCCCCATTCTCACCCCCGGAGTGATGAAGCACAGAATCGTGAAAGATTGAGGGCAAGGGTGTCTTTGCCTAGGAGTGGGACAGAAAAGATTCACAAGAAATAAAAACTCAGTAAACTAAAACAAGTTGAATGCAATTATTATAATAGGGTATTTTACTCTACACGAGAAAAAATCTATAAGTATGTTATTGAGACAGTTTAGGCATAAAGCAGTCGGAAAATGTAAGTTTTAGTTCATAAAATAACAAAACAAATTTTTAAATTCAATTCAAAGTTTTCAGTATTTTTAATCTGTTATAAAACACTGTGAAATAGTAGCGGCCATGTTATTACGCCATACGGCTGTGTAAACAAAGAGGCGTTTTCGTCAAACTACGCGCGAAATTTGAAAATTTAAAATTTAGATACCTTTTTATGGCACTTATCGATTGAATAAAAATTTTATGTTTTTTTTGGTGGTATATTAGCACTACAGAATTTAATTGAGACACTTTTCAAAAATGGGTGTAATACCCTATTGCATTCAACTTGTTTTAGTTTACTGAGTTTTTCTCGAGAGTCCCACTACTAGGCAAAGCTCTATTGCACTATAGAGTGTATCAGTGTGTGGCTTTTATGTTAAATCAACCAAATTAATCCAATTTCCACATTATAGGAAGTATTTTTATGTTATAAAAAGTTTACATTGTAACATAATGATATGCATAATCTTGTAGTACAACTTGGTAATGTATGTACCAAAATCAAATCTTTAAGGGGCCGAAACATGGCCGAAATTTCCAAGAAAGAGGTCGTAAACAGCCGTCTTGCTTTTGTTATTGTTAATTGCTTAGAACACGTGTCAAATTACTCTTGTTACATTGTCGTTATCGGTACCATGGTTCAGCCTACGTCAGGCAAAGATATCTGACCATGTTATGTATGCAGTTTAGAATAAATTTAATTACTTCATCAGTCTATGCTTTTTCCACCTACGTGGAGATCGGCTTCCAGTCTTACCGGATGCAGCTGAATACCAGTGTTTTACATGGTGTGACTATCTGACCTTCAAACCCCAGTTACTGGGTAACATTGTACCCCTTGGTAAGACTGGTAGTATGTATGGTGTATGTGGTGGTAGTATTTTCTAGCAGCTTCTGACTACCTATGAAGACTGTCAAAGATCTACGGATGAGAGCTGGGATATGGGGCTTTACGTGCTATCCGAGGCACGGCAGGGCCTCGGTATGAAATGGATCCAAACACAGGTAGTGTAACAATCATCATGACTGGTCAATCTGTAGCCGTAGCGTTGTTATACCTCTCCCTTCATGCCCTTGATGAGAGCGCGCCTGTCGGTACCAGGCTCTGGGTTGTACACCACACGCACCATGCCGCTCCAAGTGCCAGGGTTCACCGCATTTGGAGCTGGAAGCAAAACAAATAGAAATATTATGTATATTTATTAATTACTAGCTGTTGCAAGTGACTTAGTCCACGTGAATGATGGTTACCGCGGATGCTGATGAAATCGCAGATTAAAAAGTCTATGCCCTTCCCCAGAGTTCAAGCTAGTATCATTGTGAAAGCGTAACAATCCGTTCAGTAACCTCCACAGCTCAGTTACTAGGTAACACAATGCTCCTTGGTAAGACTGGTTGCCAGACTTTCTGGCTTCTGACTACCCGTAACTACAAATGACAGCTGGGGCCAACAATTTTACATACTATCCGAGGCATACGGGGAACTCGGAATGAAATAAATGGTCACCCGTCTACGGATGGACCGCAACAAACAAGCAGACTGAAGAGTTATTTTCACATTTACAATATAAGGATGGATATGGACATGTTCAGGGGTTCTAAAATGTACATCAATATTATACCTTTGATGGAGTACGCCAGATACTTCCCACTGGTGTGTATAGCCAGCAACTGTCCAGCGTAGAACTTGGGCTCCCAATTGTAGTCCACCAGGTTTTTAAGCTTCACCTTAGAGCTGCCATGGTCGTGATTGCCCGCATTGGTGTTCACCATTACATTGGTGGAGTACACCTCTGCACTACACACTCCATCTCCATCAGAGAAAGATCTGAAATAGAATGGTTTTATAAATCCAGTAGTGTGGTAATCAATGCTCATATCTTCTCTGTTTTAGAAGAGGCCTTTGCCCTGCAGTGGAACAGTAATAGGCTGGTATAATTATTAAGAGATCTTAATGTGAATGCACATTTATCTGAGCCGAACACATCAAACAAATCGAAGTCAAGTAGGCCCACACCGCCTCACCCAAAGAATCGTTTCTATTTATCGTTTTTATTTATGTCTGTCGCACTGTTATTATGGGAATTGTGATGAATCTTGACTGATGATTGTGGTGTGAGCGTATCAGTCGAGTTGACTACATAAGCCGCGCCGTCTACGATTTCTGGGATTCTTCAGATACGGACGATTCGACGCGGGCAAGTATGCGAGGTTTCATAAGATTTCATAATTTACAGAATTCTAAAATTTGTTTTGTTCGATATGTTCGGCTCTGATAAATGTGCGTTCACCTTTAAGGGTAAATAAGGGTAAATGATGTGGAGTTGCAGACATCAGCCCATTATCCCATACCAAATCAAGGATTAACAATGTTTTCTAAAATAAAACCTCGACAAATAAGTCAGCTACATATTATGACATGGTCCCAGACTATTTCACTGCCGGAATAAGTAGGTACTTAAATTAGTACAGTAAGCAATCCTATTAGAAAACTCGACATAACCACTAATTGAGAAAAAATGGTAGGTATGTAATGAGGGGTGAAATTGGAAGACTGAAAAATGTAATGTTGCAAGTAGGTATATAAGTATGTCCTGAAATTTTACAAAGATTTGTGAGTGAATGTAATATAAACTTTTGTCCTCGATGCAACATTATGTGTCGTATGTAGTATTGTTCAAACTTTCACCTCTAAGTACCGGAAAAGCCCAGTAACTTAGTAAGGGTTGGTTGTCTACGTGAATTTCGGGCATGTTAAGCGGATGTTTAGGCAACAGGTTACAGTAGTTTTTACAAAAATAATATAAAAAATATACTGGGACATCATTCTAGCTCTACTACACAGGATACACATAAGCGTTAATATTTATTAGCGTAAGCAATAAATCAAAAGCGAAATTCAGTTTCAGATGAATGTCACTTACATCGTTTGAGTGGCATCCGATAGCTTTGGAAGCATTGTTGTTGGTGCCATTGTTGAGCTAATCTTCCACTTTCCACATGAATTTCAGAAGCTTTAGCGCAAATTCAGAATAGTATCGTAATTGCAAAAATCATGCAAATATTACAATTACAACAGCAAACCGCTGATGCCGACCGACATGAGAGAGAATACGTTTTGTTTCCGATTTCGCATCAGGTGAATATTTCATTGAAAGTGATTTTTATTGTTTGATTTATTTACATTTATCTTACACAATAATGAACAAATAAAATTGATTGTATATTTAAATAAATCAACTCATTGAAACATTACTTAAACTCATAGAGACATCTTAAATAGTTTTGAAATAAAAACAAACAAATTATTGTCAGGAATAACGAAACGTACAATGGAGGCACAGGAAGTCGGTTTTCAATTACAACATACTAAATTCTTTCATACCTTTTCACCATGAAGGTGTAGATTAAAAGCTTTTCACGGCCACGGACATCGGACAAGTTTCGAATTTCCGTGCCACCAGCGCCGCGTCTTGAAGCTCTTCATTTTAAAAATGAACCTACTTTATTTTAATCGTTTGGGCTGGGCACTTGTCCCATTGAGAGTGATGCGGACGAGTTTGTTGATGCCCTGTGAGCCCTCCATTGTAAATAATATATTTTTATTAAAGTAATTTTAAGCTTTGTATCTATCTAATAAAATTGTTACTGTTGCAATGTTGTCATTTTTGTTGTAATGTTGTCACCCACAATTTTTATTGGACGCAATCTATTTCTACAGTCAAGGCAATGGGAACAAGCTAACTTTTAGTTGATTTGACAGGTGACAGGGCAGTGAATTGATTTTTTCGAAAATGGTAAGAATTATACGTAAATATTAAATAATTTGCTTTGATATCGTAAGGAAAACTTGGTAATTATGTTAATTATTGTTTCAGTCGCTAACAGACAAGCTTTCCATGCTTATGGCCCGCCCGGGCGGTGACAATGCCCAGAAAGATGACGTGCCTTGGTGGATGCGCTACGCTGGTCGGGGTCTTGGAACAGTTGGCGGCTTCAGTTCGTATTATTTTGCTATTAATTTAATAAGATAAACACACTACTTTGACTTGACGAGTAGAATATTTTGTGTACGCTAACATTTAGGTGGAGTTGACCAATAGATCAACAGTATTATCTTATCTTAAAAACCCAAATCTACTGTACCTCCCTTGATTTTAGACAATGAGCCTGAAATAACAAACAGTTCGATGAGCTGTACATATTGCGTCTTAATTTCTCTGACAGAGGGATTGCACATGCATATTTATTTAGAAAGTGTTTCTCAAGATAATTAGGGCATTAAATTTCCACAATTAGAATTTTAATGAGTACATTATTATGATTAGTTATATAAACTCGGAGCCTAGAATATAAATTTATGAAGTTTTGGGAAATTTTAATATTCTATTTATGAAAAACCACTTAGGCCCATGCAACACAAAATGAACACAAAGCTAGTTACTAAATGGTTTACTTTTAGTTACAGTATGTCAAGTAAATAATGTGTAATTTTACCTCATGTTAGTAATTATTTTAATTCGTTTTTGGAGTAAGTGGGTCTTACAGTAATTTTATCACTTGTATTTAAGCATTTTTACTTGAATATAGTCCAATCAAAAATAATAAACTATCAACATTTATGAACATATATCACTTACTGTCAGATTCAATATTCATTGCTTATATAAGGTGATTACAGGGACTCATGGCTACATAAAAAACCATACACTTTGATTGGTCATGGTTAAACTGCACTTGCTGCGGTCGTTTTGTGGTTCTTTGAAGTCAGAAAGCCCGAAAATCTTGACTACAAATGTTACCAAGGAGTATTGTGTTAGTCAGGTAGTTGTTACATGTAAAATACTGGTATTCATCAACTGGAAGTGTACCTAACTGTGTTAAGAAAGGCTATGCAGATGATGAAAAATAAAGCAATTAAAAAAAAAAAACAAAGTCAATAAAAGGTCACTAGTATAATGAACTACCTTACCATTGACCTACTCATGTTGTATATTGTATAACAACAGCTAAGAAAGATATTAAATTAGTTTATTTTGCATACATTCAAAAAGATTGCTCCTAACTCAGATTAACTGCTGTCCCCATGGAGGTCAAGTTACCACTAATAATAATCGTTTATTTAATACAAACTCACATTTACAATAGATATTTTACAATGCAATGAAGGGTGGAAGTCAAATCATCATATTTTAAAATAGTCCCCATGCGCGTCTGTCTTTTCGCGATAAACTCAAAAAGTACTGAACGGATTTTCATGCGGTTTTCACCAATAGACATAGTGATTCATGAGGAAGGTTTAGGTGTATAATTTGTTAAGGTTTTGTGTAAATTGACTGAAATATGACGATGATTGTTGAAGGTGGCGAAAAAATCGTGGGGGCTGGGAGCTGTGTAGATGGCTATAATAATATTAATATCATTTATTTCGGGTAACAAAAGACCCATAACATATATACCTTACAGACTATCATACATATTTATAATAAAACCCACAAAAATATTTCTAAACTATTGTACACGAAGAGACGGCGTCGTGTTGCGCTGCGTGGTGTCGCGTTGCCTTCCGCGGAATCGCCGATACACGACACCCTTCGGCCAAAACTCTTCCTTGAGGAAGGTTTCAAGATATGCGTCGGGACTCGCGCCACAAATGACTTGAAATTCGTATTGTGGCGCGACTCCAATTTCTCGACCCTTAAGGTCCAGGTGGTCTTGGCTCGAACATACTCCACGTTCTCCTCAACCTTCGTGGTGTGATGCAGCCGGGACACATAGAGCTGCGTCGTAGGTGTTGCTGGACGCAGCATATTGGGTCCTGCCAGCGCGGTTCCGCACTGGTTTCGAGGAGGCTTCTTCTTCTTCTCCACCTTCACGAAGCCATCCTTGTCACACGGGCGCTGGGCCTTGCTGTTTCGAACCCTTGTCGGCAGGTTCACAAGAGCTCTTCTTATCCCCCTTCCTGGTCTGCGACACAGGTTTGTGCGTGGCGGTGATATCTATGCTCTACAACCCGTCCGAAGCCAGGGCGAGTCGCTAGTATACCATAAAACAGTATCCTATAACTCGTCAATAGTGTAGATTTCTATCAGTGAAAGAATTTCTGTAATCGGACCAGTACTTCGTGGCACTCATGTGCTAGCCGCCGCAAGCCGTGTGGTTCCGGCCGCGAATAGCACCACCCCATTTCTACCCGTGGGTGTCGTAGAAGGCGACAGAGGGATATTGACCAGAGGATGGGCAGCAGCGTCTTTCTGAGTACCATAACACCTGTTGCGATCGCCAACATGCATTGGCCAAGCATGGCGATTACGGCTAAACCTATGCCCAGCTGTGGGCATCTTCAGGTTGACATGATGATGATGATAATGATGATGATTATAGGCTGCCTGACCTGACATGGAACTAGGCAGCGGAGCGGAGCGAGAGAGTAATGCGGAGCTGAATATAGCGGACTGTGTGGAGCTAGGCCGAGTTCACACGACGAGTAATTTGCCGCGACTACAATACCCCTCGACTGGTTTTTCTCAGTTTCTCCGCACCATTTCAATGCTTCGCTTCCTCGCTCAGCTCAGCTCCACTCCTCTCCGCTTAAGTGGCACTTCAGCCTTAGAAAAAGATCTACACCATAGACTTGTAACATAATAATTAAATGCAAATGAGTACACGCAAGTTCATTAACAACACCTACAGGGCCAACTGGCGGGCTTGTTTTAACCTTTTGAACGCCACGGTCGAATATAACTGACAAATGAAAACGTGCCTAAATCTAGTCCGATAACCATGTTCGGTAAGCCTATCCCTTGGGAGAAGCAAGCCAAATACCTAGGTGTGATTCTGGACCACCATCTTACTTTCGGAGAGCACATAAAGACGGTGCGTTCGCGCGCCGCTTTCGCTCTCGGTAGGCTCTACTTCATGTTGAATGCACGCAGCAAATTGTCACTCAAGTGCAAATTGCGCATTTACACGGCGTGCATTCGTCCCATCATGCTGTATTCGCACACGCGAAACCATACCGTCTCCATAGGATGCAGACCCTCCAAAACCGTTTCTTGCGAAGAATCACAGGAGCCCCTTTTTACCTTCGCAACGAGAACCTCCATCTCGATTTAAAAATACCCACCATCCAGCAGTTCATGAAACGCTCCGCCAAGCGCTTCTTCGACACTGCTGAGAAACATTCTAACCCTTTGATCGTATCGGCCGCCCGGTACACTCCCTCTCATATTAGTAAGACTCGACGACCGAGACATACTCTGACCGACCCTGATGATGCTATTACTCTCCTCCATGAGAGAAATAAGGCCACCAGTACAGTAATCAAACACAGACACAGATCTACGTCATTCCGTCCTCGCCGCCGAGGACCGCCGCGACGACCCCGTACGTCCTCTCCTTTGCTCGTGCCAGCCAGCGCCGCTGCTGCCAATCCGAAAAAAAAGCCTAAAGCCTTCATTCAAATGATGCTAGTTTCGCAGGCTTTGTCGCAAAACGTCTCTTTCGCAAAATGTCTCGTGATCGTAAAATGTCTCTTCCTCATAATGTCGCTTTCTCAGAATGTCTCTCTCAAAATCGCCTTAGTAAATTAGAATAAAATTTTGCTAGGTTTAAAAAAAGTGTTCTTTTTCCAATTTCGTATTAGTAGTCTACAAGTATTTCACTTTAACTTACATTACTACAACTTACATACTCACTTAACTTACTTTTGAGAAAGAGTCATTCTGCGAAAGTGACATTGTGAGAAAGAGACATTTTACGACAAAGGCGTTTCGCGGCTGAAACACCTCTAGCATACGATGAAATTGATCCTACTAATTCATTTTTGCTCAACTTATTTCATTGAACAGGCAACTACGTCTAAATGAATCTTTACATGTCACCTTCAAGAAAACATTACCGGAACATTTCAAAGTACAATATTTAAATGTAGTAAACTAGCTTTTGGCCGCAACCTGAAAAAGAAAGTCGTTATTGCGCCATTAAAAACTAGCCTATGTCCTTCCCCAGGGTTCAAGCTATCTTCATGCCAAAGAAGAATGCCCACTTTTGGGCCTACGCGTTACAGTCAACTGTTTTGTTGCAAAATTATTGTAATTTTATCATAATACAGAAACACGAAAAATAAATTATATTCACCATGGCAAAACTGAGAAAAATGCATTTTATTGCACTTAGATCCAACTCTCACTAGTTTAGTATGGATAAAAAGACATTGTGTCAGGTTTTAAAATACATGTCATCATTTGTCAAACATGACCTCAAAGAAAACGAAATGCCTGTAACTAGTTTTTCATTACAAACCAGCTAAATAAGAGTTATATTTGATTTAATCATATCGTTGCTTGTGACTTGGTGCATTTTCTAACCTAACTTAGCTAAATTAAAAAATCTCAGAAATGCAATTGCCAATTAAATTGAAATTAAGTCAGATAATACCTGGTGTATTTGTCTAAAAAATGACACCAATTTCATGACTGTAACAGGTGGGCCCAGAGATGTAGGGAAAATGGGCTTTCTCTTTTCGTCAAAATCGGTTCAGCCGTTTCTCCGTGAAAGCGTAACAGACAGAGTTACTTTCACAATTATTGTTCGGGGTTGAGGTGAGATTAAGATAAACTAGGGTTGAAGATTATAAAGATCACTATATTTCAGTGACAAATGGGAAAAACGATTAAAACTAATGAGGTGAATAAGATGAGATTGAGTCGCGCCCGATATGCTATCGGATCACGTACTGACTATTTTACTTAGGTAATTATAAAATATACAATGCATAGAGCGCGGTGTGTGTTTTTATATTATTTAAAACTATATTAATGAAATGTTGGAATAAGGCACAAATATATATCCACTAGCGACCTGACCCAGCTTCGCACGGGCCTATAGCCTTCCTCGGTAAATGGACTATCCAACGCAAAAAGAATTTTTCAATTCGAACCAGTAGATCCTGAGATTAGCGCGTTCAACCAACCAAACAAACAAACTCTTCAGCTTTATAATATTAGTATAGATTAGTTTTTTCCCTAATTTTATTTGTAGATATTTGCGGTAAATTGTGGTTTGGCGTGGAGGGTGTTCATGTTCTGCAAAAGGTTAATAACTGTAACAAGTACGAGTACTCCATCTGCACTTATATTATAAAGAGGTAAAAACTGTGAGTTTAGCAGGGTTTCTTAAACTTTTCGTAGCCACGGACCACTTTCACAATTTAAACAATCCCATTGACCCCTGTCAAAAAATATTTTAGGAATAAGAAAAACTTATTATTTCGTGTTCATGACCGAGAAATGCAGAGTTTACTGCATAATTTCCTAATAAATATGTTGAATTAACTGACCTGACTGAAACCCGGTTTAAGAAACCCTATTACAAAAATTCCTTCACTGAAAGCTGCTCGCTCTATTGCAGAGTGTAAAAGGATAATTATGTTCTAAGATATATTTCACTTGACTATACTATACTTCGACTGTATATTTGACTAGTTAGTTATTGTAATGTTATCTATACTAATATTATAAAGAGGTAAAATTTGTTTGTAAGTTTGTATGTAGGGGGTAACCTCCGAAACTACTTATCAAAAAAATCTTTCACCAAGAGGGATCTACGTTATCCCTGAATGCTAAAGGCTATCGGCTATATTGCATTATCAAAAAAATAGAGATCCTTGAGAAAACTGGTCTCCTGGTACATATTTGGCCCTATGTAGATGTACAGTCGAACAAGCTAATTGGTTTACAGGCAAAAATATTCATATTTCTACTACACTAATATTTTATTTATTTATTTTATTTTTTTATCTTCAGTACGTAGGTACCAGGGATACCTACGTGCTCGAGATAAGAAAATGAATTAATATAAAATATTGTGAGTGTAGTAGAAACATGAATATTTTTGCCTGTAAACCAATTAGCGTGTTCGACTGTACCAGGAGACCAGAAAATAAGAGGTAAAATTTGTTTGTAAGTTTGTAAAAATTCACGCGAACGAAGTCGCAGGCAAAATGCACTATATTTCTAGTATAGTACACTAGTACTAGTACACTATATTTCTACATACATAGTATGAATCAGAGTCGCACGCACATATTGTCACATTACCTTCATTACAAACAAATCCATTAAGAGTGTGATATTGATTATATCTGACATGTTTGACGTTTGATATTATCAGTCCAATACTATTAAGAGAACTAGTTATATTTTACAGTTTTTGTAACAGAAATTAATTTATTGATGTATTTTATAAATAACCTGTTTGGTATAAAACTACTGTGAAAATGCTATCAATTTATGCTATCGATTAGGAGCTGGAGAAGGAAAAGTCGAACGGTTCGATCGCTGCGCTTGCCGCGGTCGGTCCTAGATGGGTGACCATCAATTTCATATTGAGGCCCCTCCGAGCCTCGGAAAGCACGTAAAGTTTTTGCTCCCGGCTTTTCAACCGACTTCAAAAAGAAGGAGGTTCTCAATTCGTCTGTATATTGTTTTTTTTTGTATACTTGTTACGCGATTTCTCCGGCAAATGTAAAGCAATTTTGAAAACATTTTTTTTATAGTTAGTGTATGGCTCAGGGGTGGTCCCACATTAATTTTATCCGAATTGATTCAGCACTTTTTGAAAAAATCGACAGAATGCAAAAAAATATGTACATGGATGATGTTTTAAGTTTCTCCAACGTACATTCAATCTCTGTTTTGACTTTGTTGCCATTTCTTAATGGATCTTGCCGTTTTTTAATGGATTTGGATGATAAGGAGGTACTGAAAAGCGACAACCGCCTTCAAAATCTAAAAAGTGTTATATAACTTTAGCCCAGAACACACATGACTTTAGTTTCGAAAGTCGGTGGCAATACGAAACATGAAACAGAACAAAGCCACCGACTTCCGAAACTAAAGTCATGTGTGTTCTGTGCTAAAGTTATTTATCACTTTTTAGATTTTGAAGGCGGTTGTATTTTTTGTAAAAAGCTTTTATTCGTAGATCCTTGACCGGCGGTATGGGTAGTCCGAAACCAGAAAGTCGACAATCCATCTTACCACGAGGTTTCGTGTTGCCCAGTAACTGGGTTGTGGTAGTCTGACAAACAATCTCTCCATGTAAAACACAGGTAACCGGTTAGGCTGGAAGCATTTTTTTTTTTTTTTGTACGTGGTGGAAAATCCTCATGGATGTCCTCCGCCCTGGGGCGGGCGGAGGGGTCTGTCAGACTCTTACTGACTAAAAACCACCCCGGTGTTCCATCTCACACCTACGTCGGGGTCACGGGAACTGGAGATACTTCCGCAACCCCCGGCTAGTGCCGGCCCGCTACGGCGGGCCACTTCTCTGGTCAGGGGGAGGTTATACAGAAGATGATTTAAATTAAACATTTCGGGGACAACCCAAAATCAATGATTCAAAAATTGTTTTTCTAGATTGCCAGTTTCACTATCAGAATAAACATTTACTATAATCACTAAAAGGACTTAAGTACTTTAATTTGTGTAAGTGCAAGATAACAGCTGATAACATTTAGTTACAATTTTCTTTGTTCATATCAAAATGTGAAGCGCTATTATTGATGTTTCCGTGTTGTCTTGCTTGTTGTTGTTGCCTTGTCTTGACATTGGTTTTTGTAGCTTGATGTGGCCATGATGGCTGATTTATATATCAAACTATACGTATCTTCTTGAATCACTCTATCCATTACTGAAAACCGCATTATAATCCGTTGCGTAGTTTAAGAGATCTAAGTGTAGGTACAGACAGCGGGAGCGGCTTTGTTATATACTATGTGAAGAAGACTAGCTTTTACCTGCGACTTCGGCTGAATGAATGTCGGTTATCGCGACTACAGACGAAGTCGCGGATTAAAAAGTAGCTTCTTATCGTATCTTGGAGTTCAAGTTCAGTCTGTACCTCGTCGAAATCGGTTGTGTTGTCGCGAATGTGTAACAAATGAACAATCTCACTCTCACATATAAGATAATATCTTATATGTGAGAGTGAGATTGGCAGTATATTGACAGTATTTATGGCCAGACTAAGTATATTATACTTAGTCTGGCCATAAATACTGTTACAATTAAAAATAAGAAAGATATTACATTTGAATTTGGAATCTGTCATTTTTATACGATTGTTCATTGAGTTTTCTAATTTTGGCGCCAATACATTGTACAATATTTTGCGATATTAAAATGGAGTGGGGCGAGAAAGAGAACCGAATCGCTGTGATTGCATTACACAAAGTTGGTATGGAGCCACAAATGCAATTGTTAAAACTCTCCATACGCTTGGTATTAGTCAAATGTTTGTGTACCGGGCTATCAATAGGTACAATGAGATCTCCTCTGTGTGTGACAGAAAAAGATCTGGCCGTCCACGTAGTGTTCGTACGAAAAAGGTGGTCAAAGCAGAAAGGGAAAGAATTCAAAGAAATCCTGTCCGAAAGCAAAACATTTTGTCTCGGGAGATGAAGATTTTTTTTTCTTTTTTTTTTTTTCATTTGATAGGCATACGTTTGACCACTATCTCACCTGATGGGAAGCGATGATGCGGTCTAAGATGGAGCACGCTTGCCTAGAAGTAACCTATTCACTCTTGACTTAAAGACTCCCGGCTTGTAGCTATCAGGAAACACAGACTCAGGCAGGGAATTCCACTCCTTAGCAGTACGCACAATGAATGTGTTCCCAAAACGTTTTGTGCGTGTGGGTGGGATGTCCACCATGTACCGGTGGCGCATCGTCGTACGTCTTGTGGTCCGATGATGAAACGGGCTCGGCGGAATTAATTATTTTATTATAGCATTTTACACAGTACCCCATAAAAGAAGTATGTACTTTAGACAATCTGATACTTGGCTGATCTAATTTGTTCCTATTTCTGGTATAAACACTATGTCTGTCACTTATTTTATTAAAAAGATGCAGTTATTATATGCAGGTATTATGCAGGATAATGTAATAATAAGTTTAAAAAGTCAATAATAATGTTACGTTTTCCAAAATCTTTTATAAACCAAAGTTCCTAAAACAGAATTCAATAAATATGTTGTACCCAGTAACTGGGTTGTGGAGATCAGACAGCAGGCAGTCGCTCCATGTAAAACATTGGTATTTAGCTGCATTTGGTTAGGCTGGACTTCAAGATATAGATAGTGCAATCCACGAAGACGCGCCCCACCAATTTTTGGTTGAGGGGATTTTCGGATTTTCGTGACACTCTGTCCTGTTTAGTTTATTAATTGTAGTGTGCGCGTGCACTCATAGGTAATTAATGTGTACCGATAAAACTCAAACGTTGACGTAAGCTGGCACTCATATACTATAAATGGTTAGGAGGAATAGTGGGGCGCGTTTTCGTGGATTGCACTATCTGTAGTTGAGAAAAGACTAGGCAGATCATTGAGTGCAAGATAAAAAAAAGGGGCAAAGTGCGAGTTGGATTTGGACTCGTGTTCCGTAGCAGCAAGTAACATAATATAAAATATTTTTATATTTGAGTTGATTGAATGAAAGGTAAATTGCGGTTTACGATTTATGACGTAAGTATTAAAAAAAAACCGCGTACTAGATCTCGTTCAAACCAATTTTCGGTGGAAGTTTACATGGTACATCATATATTTTTTGACGTGACAACGTCTTATAATTCGATAGAGCCGGCTGCACGCACGAAAAAACATGACGTCATGCGGCGTTACGGCGTTACATGACGTCATGCGGCGTTACCTCGCTCTGCGGCGTTACCTCGCTCTGAGGCGTTCCAAGTGAAAAGTGAATGTGGTGTCAATTGTTTATAGCAACGATAATTACAGCGATAAAGGTAATGATTCTTTCGCGTTGTCACGTTAAACTATCGTCAGTAAACCGACTTTACAGACAACCAATTTTTATAGTTTTATCATTCTGATATTTTAGAAGTTACAGGGGGGGGGGGACACATTTTACCACTTTGGAAGTGTATCTCGCGCAAACTATTCAGTTTAGAAAAAAATTATATTAGAAACCTCAATATCATTTTTTTGAAGACCTATACATAGATACCCCACACGTATGGGTTTGATGAAAAAAAAATTTGACTTTCAGTTCTAAGTATGGGGAACCCTCAAAATTTCTTGTTTTTTTTTCTATTTTTGTGTGAAAATCCTAATGCGGTTCACAAAATACTATCTACTTACCAAGTTTCAACAGTATAGATTTAATAGTTTCGGAAAAAAGCGGCTGTGACATACGGACGGACAGACAGACAGACATGACGAATCCATAAGGGTTCCGTTTTTTGCCATTTGGCTACGGAACCCAAAAAATGCCACGCCGAATTATATCATGCACATTATTTTTAACTCTTATGTAAAATCTTTTGTTCATTATCAATGAATAATTAAAACAGCTCTTTCATAATTGCTGTTTTGTTTGCACTGACTGTCCCTTGCATACACACTGGAATGTTTTGCGTTGTGATTGTCACGCGTACAAAAGACGATAATCCCATTGTTTGTTTTTTTATAAGCCTTTTACAATTTAATTAATTTAAATGGATTTGTCGCTGAGTAGAAATGATATGTCCTTGGTACCTATTATACCTGCCTATTATTGTATGCTAAATTGAGCTGTGGTCAACTGTCCACTCTTAACGATTCGGCCATTGTGACCAATTGTCGCGTGTGTAGGAAGGTCGTTAACCAAAACTGTGACAGGTTATTTTTAGAAAATATAGGTAGCTGTGCTATTTTGTAAACGGTTTAGATATTAAGCATCATGAAGAATGATGTAACAAAAAATTATAGGTTGATCTGGAGTCTAATTAAAATGGCAGCCACACACGATCCAGTTTACCGTCAAGTTTACCGGACGCCACTTCAAACGCGCTGCAAACTTGACGGTAAACTGAATCGTGTATGGTTGCCATTACGAAGACAATTGAGTAGGTAACTTTAGTTTCTGCGTATGTTTTGATCCGTCGTAAAGGAAATTAAAGTTAATATAATTAGAAATCCAAATAAGACGTCGCTGTGGGTGTAGGACACACAGAAACTTGTCAATTACTACGACAAAGCATACAATAGGGTATTACACCCATTTTTGAAAAGTGTCTCAATGAAATACTGTAGTGTTAATATGTCACCAAAAAAAACACAACATTTTTATTCAATCGATAAGTGCCATAAAAATGCATCTAAATTTTAAATTTTCAAATTTAGCGCGTAGTTTGACGAAAACGCCTCTTACTGGACGCCATATTGCTCAGCGTAAATGACGTCAGTTCGTTTTGTATCAAATGAGCTCATATTAAATATGATAATTGTATATCATTTAAAAATAATTAAAAGCATATTTTGTAATAGGTGTAATAATGAAAAAAATACGTTAGTAACGAAAATAATAAAAGTACAAAGCCTATATTACGCCAATCGGTTGACTGACAGTTGACAATTTTTTGTTTACACAGCCGTATGGCGTAATAACATGGCCGCTACTATTTCACGGTGTTTTATAACAGATTAAAAATACTGAAAACTTTGAATTGAATTTAAAAATATGTTTTGTTAATGTATGAACTAAAACTTACATTTTCTGACGCCTTTATGCCTAAACTGTCTCAATAATATATTTATAGATTTTTTCTCTTATAGAGTAAAATACCCTATTATTATAGCTTCCAATCCCGAGTGGGTGCGCCTTCTTGGCGAAGCAAACACTACTTTGTTATTGGTACCTCGATGAGAGTCGTATAATGCTACTTAGGGATGGATGACGTCATGAGATGGGAGGCGTATAAAGGGTTACATCAGACAATGGCTTAACGCCATCCTATCTGAGTCCGCCATCGTGTCTGTGCCCGTTTAGGCTAAGAACTCACGATGCGGTTTTCACCCGCGTCCGCCTGCGGTTGCGGGTCCGCAGCTTCTGCAGAATGCAGACATAATATATGTAAAAAATCAAAGTACATTATGATGGATGTTTGCGGCCCCCGCTACGGGTGCGGGCGCGGGCGAAAACCGCATCGTGAGTTCTTAGCCTCACTCTACGAGATTCATCATCATCATCATTTCAACCGTTAGATGCCCACTACTGGGAATTGGTCTCCCCCAAGCTTCAGCCGTAATCGCCATGCTTGACCGATGCATGTTGGCGATCGCAGTAGGTGTTATGGTATTCAGAAGGACGCTACTGCCCATTCTCGGTCAATATCCCTCTGTCGCTTTCTACGACTCCCACGGGTAGAAATGGGGTGGTGCTATTCGCGACCGGCACCACACGGCCTACCAGATTATTTGCGCTCAATAATAAAGCCTATGTTGAGCAATATATGTCATAAGCTGGTAGAGAATACAAGACATACTCATCATCTACCTGCCCTTGTTACTTGGTCGGCGGAACATATTGTTTTCTTCTTCCATTCCGTCCTATCAACCGTTAATGCTATCACTGACTCCCTTTTCTAACATAATCATCCTTCATTTTATCCATCCATCTTTTCTTTAGCCATCCTCTCCCTCTCTGTTTGATAAAATCTGATTAATAATTTTTATAACTAACATACCGACTGGGCAGGTTGGCTTGATTTTATTTTGAAGTGATAACTGCTTTATATGCAGTGTCCTAATATTTCCACTTTTTACTTGAAGTTTCTCAGCCAAAGTTAGATATAACAATGGCAGAAGACTGAGCAATGCATCTAAGCTCTTAACCACCATGACGAGAAGTTAGAATTGCAGTCGTTTTGACCAAGGGGCTCGTGGCTAAGTCAAAGCTTTACGAATTGATCAGTCATGGCTAAGGTACGCTTTCTGCGGGCCATCCGTGGACCATCCATTTCATACCGAGACCCCTGTGTGCCTCGCAAAGCACGTAAAGCCGTAAGTCCCGGCTGTTATTCGTAGATATTTAACAGTTGTAATGGGTAGTCAGAAGCCAGAAAGTCTGACAACCAGTCTTACCAATAGGTATCGTGTTACGCAGTAACTGGGTTGTGGAGGTCAGATAGTCTGTCGCTTCATGTAAATCTCTAGTATTCTAGTGTATCTGGTTAGACTAGAAGCCGACCCCAAGTTAGTTGGACAGATGATGATGTGACAGAAATCGACTAGATGGCATCATCAGCATCGGTCTTCACAATGTTCCCACTGCTGGGACTCGACCGACCGCTCTTCCAGATTGAATAGTGGGATCATCACGCAAGCCCAGTTAGGGTAACAATGCTATTTTAAATTCTAGTTTATCTATAACATGTATAGGTACCCTTTGTCTTCACATGCTTACAATGACTACTTTTCATTCCAGTTGCCATAGTCCTGGGCCTGATCAACTGCATCAGCATTGTGGTGCTGAACGTGGCCTGCCTGATCGCCGGCATTTGGCAGATGCTGGCCGGCTTCATAGTGATAGTGTGCGAGGCGCCGTGCTGCTGCTTCTTCATAGATTACGTGCAAACCCTCAGTGATAGGGTGGAAAGCAGACCCTACTGGAATAAGGCTGCTTTGTATATTGGGTGAGTTGATAGTGTTTACTAAGTTATTGTGACTTTTTTTATGTTATTGATAGGCATAAGTTTGACCTCTATCTCACCTGATGGGAAGCGATGATGCGGTCTAAGATGGAACACGCTTGCCTAGAAGTAACCTATTCACTCTTAACTTCAAGACTCCCAGGTTGTAGCTATCAGAAAGCACAGACTCAGGCAGGGAATTCCACTCTTTAGCTGTATGTGTTCCCAAAACGTTTTGTGCGTGTGGGTGAGATGTCCATGTGGAGGTAAGAGAGAGGAGGGTCTGTCTGGACGTGCCAGATAATTGCGTGTCTCGGCGACGGAGATCGCGATTACTGGCGGTGCAGCAGTGTCTTGTGGCCGGACCAGCTTGCTGGGTAATGCACCAATGACACGCACACTTTTAACGAAATCGCGGAAAGGCATGACTTACTTTCATGTTCTTTGAATGAGTTCACAAAAACTACCTTATAGGTATGAGAGTTATTAATATTGTAAAATATTTATTAACGCTACGATACCGATTGGGAGTAACCTGTAATCACAGAATACTTGGGCATTATGAATAAATAGTTTTACTTACGCTTAAAAATAATCACGTCTTTTTTCGGATGGCAAAATGTAGGTGTACCTATTATACCTACATTAGTACGCTTCGTGTTATGCCGGCACTTTACATGCTGAAAATTTACCCTGTATTATCCAAATAAGGCGAATATTTGCACAAATTCGCCATGTGAAGTGCCAATACCAATTAGATAACTATCGAAGAGAGACCTTAAGGATCTCAGGTAAAGGATAAAATTAACTGTAGTTTATAATTTTATTTATTTATTTAAAGACTCTGGAAGACTTACTGCTAAATACATTGATGATAAATAACAGTATGATGATCCGACAGCCAATTTATAAGTCTCCATGTCTAGAACTTGTATAGTATAAAAAGTGCTGTGGAACAAATTATACAACTGCCGAATAAAACCAAAAAAATAAAATGTAAGTACACATGTAGGTAGATCAAAAAAAAAATTTTTTTTTAAGTTTACGAAAATAGCTGCGGCATATTGTTTCCTATGAGTCATCATTGACAAATTTAAGTTCATACTTTAGCACACAAAACGTTGTTGAGAAAAAGACTAATTTATAAATTTGTACTAATTTAAAGCTTTCAACCAAACAACTTGAAACAATCAACTTAAAATAAAATTAAAACAAAGCAAAACAAACTTGACTAAATGAAACTAACAAAAGATTAATAAGTAAAGTTAATTGTAGCCAATATAACCCGTCCAGTGAGAGGAAAGGGCAATTTTCGTCTTTAGACTTTCCAAACTTTCACCACATTCGGTCCCAACTTATTAATTATTTAAATATTCTCTGCAAATGCAAAAATAACAAAAATTTTGCCTACGTAACACTTGAATGGTCTCTGGACCTACCTTACCTACCTAGGAAAATGAATACAAGTTTAATGTAGCAGAAGTCTTTTTGGTGTAAAATGTAACAGAAAAATCAGAAAAACATATTACTGACGGACTGAACAATTCAGATGCCCTGTCCCTCATCAAAAATAAGCAAAGCAAAGACTCCCCCACCCCTTTTGGTGGTTCTAAGGAAAATTGAATGGACCCTGGGCCTACATAAAGAAAATCATTTTTAACTAAATCACAAGTTTCTAAAGTATATTTAGTTCAGATGTAACAGATGCCTTTTTGGTTCAAAATGTTACAAAACAAATCTAGCAGTTTTGTTTGAAGCTCAAACATATACAGGCCATTAATAAATGTAGCACTGATAAATATCCAACTCACAAAGTGACTCATATGATAATTAATATCATGAAATGTTTTATCAAGTCTTTTAAGTAATCCTTATCACAACCTGTAAACGTAGTGACAATGACATTACGTCATCATCATCATCTGCCTAGTGTTTTCCCAACTATATTGGGGTCGGCTTCCAGTCTAAACGGATGCAGCTGGATACCAGTGTTTTACATGGAGCGACTGCCGAAATTATGGGAAAAAGCTAGGCAGATGATGATATTTAAGAGGAAATACCACGGGCTAGAGAATTGAAAATTAGGTATTTGTAAAATCTATTGCTGTCGCGCGTTGCCCAAACACGAACCGCAGAGCGCGATAGAGACAACTGCAGCTTTGACCGAAAATACCTATTAAAAGTACACAAAATCAATGATTCGTAGTCCCCAGATTTCTTCTCCAAAACTTAACCGATTTAACTGCTTTTTTTATTAAAAAATAAAGAAAGGCTTTTGCCGTCTTCCTATGTTTTCTATTTTTTATATAATCAAGTCAAATTTGTTTTCTGAATGTTTGAACACAGCGGAAAATCATGCCAATTTTTTAGGTTTTTGAATATTCATATCTCTTTTAATAATAAATTTATGAGAAAAAGGAAAACATAGGGACATGCCAATAGTAGCCATGGATATTTAAAAAAATAATAATTGATCTACTGGCATTATCCAGGGAAGAAACAGGGGACTAAGTTTGTATGAAAAAACGGCCCTTGTGTTTCCTCTTAATGACGTAAAAAGAACCGGACAAGTGCGAGTCGGACTCGCCCATGAAGGATGCTGTAGCAGCAAGTAAACATAATATAAAAGTTCTTGTAGTTCGTTGTAACTTTGATCAATGTTTTAATAATACTTAGTGTATTTTTTTAAATTGCGGTTTACGATTTATGACGTATTAAAAAAAAACTACTTACTAGATCTCGTTCAAAGCAATTTTCGGTGGAAGTTTACATGGTAATGTACATCATATTTTTTTTTAGTTTTATCATTCTCTTATTTTAGAAGTTACAGGGGGGGGGGGGGGGACATTTTACCACTTTGGAAGTGTCTCTCGCGCAAACTATTCAGTTTAGAAAAATATGATATTAAAAACCTCAATATCATTTTTGAAGACCTAAGTATCCATAGCTAAAAACCAAAACACAAAAGTATGGGTTTGATGAAAAAAAAATTTGAGTTTCTGTTCTAAGTATGGGGAACCCCCAAAATTTACTGTTTTTTTTTCTAGTTTTGTGTGCGGTTCGCAGAACACATCTACTTACCAAGTTTCAACAGTATAGTTCTTATAGTTTCGGAAAAAAGAGGTTGTGACGTACGAACGGACAGACAGACAGACATGACGAATCCATAAGGGATCCGTTTTTGCCATTTGGCTACGGAACCCTAAAAATGAAGTCATAGGTACATATTCCCCATCAACACAATCGAACGCGTTGACGTTGAATTACTCGCACTGAGCACTTTACGACGTAGTTGGCATGACGCTATGTCTACAGAAGAATAGACATACTGACAGCAAGAATAGACAAGTCAGTACAGTATGTCTATTCTTCCGTAGACATAGCGTGTCTGTCCGTGTGGTGTCGGACGTAAAGAATAGCACCATCCCATATCTTCCCGCGGGTGTCGTAAGAGGCGACTAAGGGACGTACCAGAGAATGGGCAGCAGCGTTCTCTGTGCATTTGTAACAACCATACTGCGATCGCCAACCCGCCAGCCAAGCGTGGCGATTATGGCAAAGCCCCCCCTTGGGGAGGCCTATGTCCAGCAGTGGACGTCTTTCGGCTGAAATGAGACATAGAGTGGTCATGCTACGCGTGCTGTTCTACAAGTAACCACGTCGCGACGCCTAATGATTCATTGTATTATCAAATCATAAAAAAAAACAAGTTTTTTTTTTTTTAATCTGTTTTTATTTAGGGGTTTTTATCTCAGATATGTCAACCCCATCGTACCCTTTTACAAGATATCTTCATACAATTTTGATTTATCTTTCGGTCTATCAATATAATGCTTATCTACTAACAACAACAACAAAAGAAAATTGAATCACTCAACAAGGGCTGTCATTAACTCACAATTTTTTTTTGTTTTCTCTGAACATGGTAATGATAAAATTGACTGTATTAATCCTACATCTAACCTATTTATTTTTAGCTTAATCATGAGTGATTCCCTTTCATCTTTATTTCGGACACAATCCATCAGCAAATGTTGTACATCCTCTACTTTATTGCACGCTGTGCAATTCAGAGAAAAAACAAGTTTACAATCAATAGAAAAGTCTTATCTAATGATTTCCTTGTAATGAACTTATGTATGACGTTTATAGGTTAATTTATGGATTTGTATATTAGTAATCACATGTTAATTTTATTGTTTACTGACTTATTCCCGCGGATTCGGTCGTGTGGCGGTACTTAAAAAGCGTTTAAATTATCCCACGGGAACGTACTGCCGGGATATATCCAGGACATGGTCTATCCAAGTTTCTTCCAAATTAGGAAAACCTACGCACAAAGTTGATTATAAACATCAACTTCAATAAAACTGGAATGATGAGTTTTGTGCCCTTTAAATTGACAACTACTCCCTGGTTAGGGCTAGGCTTCAGAGCCTTGAACATCGCCGCACCGTTGCTATAGCCTGTCGGTCTTTTATCGAGTACATTTCGGAGAGTGTGCTTTGTAATTGCACAATTCAACTCCCTCATTCCCCATTTCATCATCGGACGAGCAAAAATACGGCGAAGCGTCACCGTTATATGGTTGAAGTTCCACGGTCTCGAACCAAGCGCTTTGATTCCACATTTATTGTGCGAACTGCCAGACTGTGGAATTCACTTCCCGCCTCTCTGTTCCCTGATAAGTATAATCTGGGTATCTTCAAGGCACGAGTGAACCGGTTAATCCTAGGCAAGCGTGTTCCACCTTAGGCCGCATCATCACTTATTTCCTCTTCCCGCAGAATCGAAACTCGCATATTTTTTGGATGTTTTTGTTATATCTAATTAAAGAGAAACGATCTTTTGAAATAAAATAAAACGTGAATTATAAAGATTTTTAAGTTTCCTATCTATTAGTGTAATCCTTAAATTAATAGCACGTCAACTTTAGCAAAATGAAACATGTTCTACGTCACACATAGAACATGTTTCATGTTGTACGTTACACATAGAACATGTTTCATGTTGTACATGCAAAGAAGAAAGAAAGAAAGAAAAACCATTTATTAACGAGAAAGTGACGCACATTACACAACAAAAAAAAAGAAACAAAAAGAGCGTGGAATGTGATGATAGGATATTGAACATTAATAATTACCTATGCTTTTAGATGTAGTTTGTTTGTCTTAATTAATGAGTTAATAGAGTTGAATAACGAAGAAAAACGCACTTTTGGTCGGGGTCAAACGCAACCCTATAAAAATAAAATCTTCAATCCCTTTCACCATAATGAAAAAACGCTGATATCTTCGATTTAACCTATACAATTTACATCGTATAAAGCTGAGAACCTTCTCCACAAAATCAACTTTTTATTAAAACTCGTATACGTTAAAAGAAACGAAAAATCTTTATTATCTCTGTAACCAAAACATTCCTAGGTATGTTCCAGAACAAATAAAAATTACCACCAATAATGGAAAGAACGTTTAACATACTCGATTTAAAACTGCGGTATCTAATCTATCCCTTTATAATAATCAAGTAATAAAATTTCATAGCATGCGTTGCAAATTGTATGCGTCGTCACGACTGCAATTGAATGCTTTGCAAAGCATTGTGTGGGTGCTAGGGAGCTGTTAAATAATAGCCTTATTCTATTCTTCTGTCTGAAAATACATGTGACTGTGAAAAACATGTAACTGCATGTTTTGTTCTTCTTACAATTGGGTACTTGACATTACTAATCTATTGATATACTTTTCAACCGGCTTCAAAAAAGAAGGAGGTTTTTAATTCGTTTGTATATATTTATACGCGATTTCTCCGGCAAATGTGAACTGATTTTAAAATTCTTTTTCTAATGAATAGGGTATTCCTCAGGGGTGGTCCCATATGCATTTTATCGAAATTGATTCAGCACTTTTTGAAAAACCAATTAAATCCTAAAATAATATACATAGACGACGTTTTCATAGTTTCTTTAATCTTTGGAGTACCTCTGTTTTAACTGTGTTGCCGGTTCTTAATGGATTTGGATGATAATAAATAAAAAGTTTTTTTACAAGAAAGACAACCACCTTCAAAATCTAAAATGTGATATTAACTTTAGCACAGTAGGTACACACATGACTTTAGATTTGAAAGTCGGTGGCAATTAAAGACAACAAACAGAACAAAACCACCGAATTCCAAATCTGAAGTCATGTGTGTACTGTGCTGAAGTTATTTATCACTTTTTAGATTTTGAAGGCGGTTGTCTTTTTTGTAAAAAGCTATTTAATAAGCTGTCATGCCTGTCAGATACGCGATTCCTCCATACATTTGAAATGGCAATAGTAAAATGTGGCTTCATTTATTTGTCAACTCGATTTACTAACTATTAATTGATTTCAAAGCAACAAAATTCAATTTTACAGTTAATTTAAAATGTGTCGGGTTTTGAGAGTTAATCTTTTGATCGCCACAATCATGTACACATGGCTACACATCAAGCTATACATTTCCAGTATAAGCTGACTTGTCATTGTATGGGAATTCTGTATAATGTGAGATCATCTTATACTGGAAATGTATAGCTTGATGTGTAGCCGTGTGTACCTATAGATGACAAACCAAAATGTGGCCAGGACGCCACGGTCACGACTACATGACATACTTCTATACGTAATTCCATAGAGTATGTAACTTACCTTCGCACCGATAGCACAGTTTTGCCTTTTTGACGTGGCGGTCAGATGCGTCCGTGTGGTGACGGACGTAAAGAATAGCACCATCCCATATCTTCCCATGGGTGTCGTAAGAGGCGACCAAGGGACTCACCAGAGAATGGGCAGCAGCGTTCTCTGTGCCTTTGTAACAACCATACTGCGATCGCCAACCCGCCTGCCAAGCGTGGCGATTATGGCAACACCCCCCATTTTGGGGGAGGCCTATGTCCAGCAGTGGACGTCTTTCAGCTGAAATGGTGGTCAGATGGTTAATATAAAGTGTGTGTGTGTGTAGGTGTGTTTGTGAGTGTGTGTGTGGTGTGTGTGTGGACTTAGAATGATTGGTTAAGAGCGCCCATCCCGTCATATTTCCCATACAAACGCTCGTACGCGATTACGGCCATATAACAAATTATTTCCTAAATATTTTTAACACCCAGGTATCTAGGTTTGTATGAAGCTAAAAATAAACTTTTTTGAGAAACTAATTCAGTAAACACGTCCCAAAATCAGCTTTTTTGCACAATTTTATCTGAACTTTGGCCGTTCATAATGCACTCATATATTGAAAAAGTAAAAAAACAGCTTCATACAAACCTTGCACATGTAATGGTGATTCTAAATTACAAACATTATTACTAAAAACCTGTAAGGCTTTTTCAAAAACATGAATGTCCTGGAACAAGTTTTGTGAAATTTCCGCGCGCCAATTTTCCTGTGATGTTATCGCGTTCTCACTCACTCGTTTGTTTTCGAGTTTTGCGTTGGTTGAAACAAAAAAAAAATCAATCACGCTCGCGTTGAAGTTCGTTCGATGGGGAAGGGCGCTCTTAATGGTGTCAACCATCCAATTCTCGGTTTGAAGTAAATAAACGAATGGTCAATCATTCACTCCCTGAGTTTACACGAAATCTCGAAAACTTCTTATGAAGTTATAAATTGACAGATAAGGTAATTTATAGATACGTCAGCTGGTAACGGTTTTGACTTTGACTTTGAAGTCGTGAGCAAAAGTACCTATACTTATAGTATAGAACCAACGTTTCGTACATTGGTTTGGGAAATCGCAACTCGAAAGCTTTGCCTTGTGTCTGGGTGTTGTTTATCTATATATGTATGTATTTACAAAAAAAAATGTATATGTATATCAGCTGTCTGACACCCATAGTACAGGGTCTCCCTAGTTTGGGGTCAGATGGCCGTGTGTGAAAATGTCCCCACATATTATTATTATTATTAAAAAATATAGGCTTCAACATTGATCCATCCGTTTGGGAGCCACGATGCTACAGACACAAAAATACACCCGTTAAACATATAACACGCCTCTTTGTTTTCGTCGGGGTTTAAATACTCATTGTTAATAATTCAATCACAATAATTCACTCCTTTTCCTGTGTTAACAAGCACTGTAAACTAACAGTAATGTCACGGTACAATATACCAATTGTTACGAGCTGGTGTACAGGATAAATAATTTACACCAGAAACACAACACTTTATTTCAATACAGTAAAACGGTACGGTTCCCGATTCAACCCTTCATACCTATTCATAGGTATGAAGGGTTGAATCGGGACAAAACTTAAGAGCGCCCATCCCGTCATATTTCCCATACAAACGCTCGTACGCGATTACGGCGTTATAACAAATTATTTCCTAAATATTTTTAACACCCAGGTATCTTGTGGTTAAAATCTAGGTTTGTATGAAGCCAAAAATAAACTTTTTAGAGAAACTAATTCAGTAAACACGTCCGAAAATCAGCTTTTTTTGCACAATTTTATCTGAACTTTGCCCGTTCATAATGCACTCGTACATTGAAAAAGTAAAAAAAAAAACAGCTGCATAGAATCCTTGCACATGTAATGGTGATTCTAAATTACAAAAATTATACCCAAAAACCTGTAAGGCGTTTTCAAAAACACGTATGTCCTGGAACAAGTTTTGAGAAATTTCCGCGCGCCAATTTTCCTGTGATGTTTTCGCGTTCTCACTCACTCGTTTGTTTTCGAGCTTTGCGTTGGTAGAAACAAAAATTTTTTCAATCACGCTCGCGTTGTAATTCGTTCGATGGGGAAGGACGCTCTTAAATGGCAAAAATAGCGTTGAAAAAAATATGGCTTGTTGACAAAAAGGTCTCTAATAAATGACGTAATAATATACTTTTTTTCTAGTGTCTTTGTTGGCAACAAGCTATATTATTTTAACGTTAGAATCCTCTTTTAAAGTTTCGTCGCATACACCCCTGCATCCCTATTCACCCCGTTATATGGTAGTCACAAACACAGTAACCAGTAACGTACAAGAATCACTTCAGCGTCCTTCACTTCGTTAGCAGTAGTAGTTTACAGTTTTGCATCCAATATGTACTATCGCGGACCTTTTCCGCCTGCTCAGTTAATTTTTTATTCCCTTGGCGCCTGCGAAGTCAACGGGGCGGGGTAGAGAGCGCTTCCATCTTTTGAGTGCTAGCAAAAATGAACTTAGTGGTGGTCAGGCGGGTGTGTCCACGATAGTACCTACCTGACTTGCACCGCTGGCAGATTTTCACCACAACTCAAACTCTAAATAATTTATTTCAATTAAAACATTTACAGGTACTTTTGAATTGTCAGAGTCAGTCAGTCAGAAAGTTGAAGCTAGTTGCTCGTTCCAAACAGTAGGTTTCTATGGAGAAGAACGAGCAAAAAACTCCATGAACACTCTTTTAAAATCAGTTATATTTTACAAATTTAGGTTACATCATTCATGTTGAATCTATCTAATCATGTCTAATCTACAACCGTAGTACTAGGTATTAAGTATTCTATGCCACAACTTTGCACTTAAATAGAAGTTGCAAAATCTCCGACTCCTAGGACGCAGGTTTGCGTGTCTAGTTTAGGAGGTCGGAAAGTTGACAATAATTTAAGACTTGGTTAAGCAACCTTGAACCTTGGTTTCCATATGCTAGGTACTGTAGGAGGTTTTTACTATACGGGATCGAACTACGATAAATCATACGTATAATAACTTACAATACTACGCCTCCTACGCGGTCTGTCAGTCGACTACGCAGAGATTTACATACCGTTATCGTAGCTGGCTATATCAGTGAACAAGACTTGTTGGAGTACTCTATACTATAGCTAAAACAATCCTATATCCTTAAAAAATACGTAGCATTTTTCTTGAAATCCAGCAAGACTTCAAGAAGTGTGGGCGTCATCCGCCCATCAGACGTCCGTAGAACATCAACTCGTAGTAGATATGTGAATATGCAAACAGTCGATCGCGGTCGACCGGTCGATCGCAAGCGGATTTAGGGTTGATCGCGAGCATACTTCCAGAAATGTAGCCAAAAGTGTACAATAAATACGAAACAGAAGTTGGAAATATTCTCAGCGAGTTTGAAAGACGTTTTTCTAAGTTACGAAAATGAACGAGAATTAATTGTTTATCCGTTGTCTTGTCAGGATGTTGAAATAACTGCTTCTGAAATAGCGAATACCTTTGACATGGACTTGTCTTCTCTTGAAAACGACATGATACAGATCATTTCAGACATACACCTCTAAACCAGAGCAATAGATACCTTTTAGTCCCTTCTAACCCAAGACAAGAAAAATACCCAAATCTCAAAAAAATCGCCAAGCAGTTAACTGCTTTGTTTGGGTTGACGTATTGGTGCGAATCTGCGAAATCTGTTTTTTTTTACAATAAATTACTTTTTTTTTCTGCTCGAGAGTCGATCGCTTATCGTACAATTTTAATATTGTAGATCGCCGATGGTGTAAGTATGCCCACCCCTGCCTTAGATTATTGATAGGTCGCTCCGACTAGATACCGCACTACCTAACAACAATAGCTTCGTGAATGAGACAACTCAATATTGTAGTGTGTGTAAAACAAATTGCAAGGAGGCTAGTGTATATGTGAAAAATTGTGCATGAAAAAAGTACTCTGTAAGTACCTCCACCTGACACATTGGTTGTTAGGAGACAGGCTCGGGTAAGCGAATGTTCGCTAAGTATTTGTTGCCTCATTTGACAAGTACGTCGGTGGTATCTGTCGTAGCACGTGGTGACCTATCAATAATCTAAGTTATTTATCGTAGTTCGATCCTGTATCGTAAAACCTTCTACCCCTGTGTTGTTCTGTTGGTGTATAAATAAACTTATTATTATTTAACTAGGTACATCTTTTATGTCGTGAATGTCGTGATGGCCTCTCATGCACGAGGTTGTGGTTTCGAAACCGGGCACAAGCAAGTACCAATGTGAAATTTTCAATTTCATGCGTCGAATTCTGTTACAATCTCCCTCGGTGAACACCTAGGTGAAGTCAGCTGTCATCCGTCCCGATGCTAGTGATTTACAGAGCACTACAATCGGATGAGCTCACTCCACCTAGGTGTTCACCAAGGGAGATTGCAACAAAATTGCACAGCTGTACAAATATATGTGTGTGTGTGCGTGTCTACGCGCCGCGCGTCTCGCCTCGAACTAAAAACAGTTTAGACAGCAGCAGTGTTGCCAACTGCACCGTACTTACGGTAAAAACACCGTAATCAGGAAAAATTTACCACCTACCGTAGGAATATAATTACGGTAGTAAAATACACCGTAATACCCAATGAAGAGCGTATTTATTTTTAAATGTTGTAGATAAATATGATAATCTATTTACTAAAGTAATTTTAACGAGTTTTAATGATATTTTTTTTTACGTTAGGGTATTTTCCTTTTCTCCTACCGATAACACTGTTTTATATTTCGGGAATTCCACAATAGCGCGGTACCGGCTTAGAGATATTACACGAACGAAGTCGGTGGTACTGTATGTATTCGAATTGCAATGTATACTTAGAACTTTTTAATTTACCCAGTTTATTTGTATCTTAATCGACTGAAATTTCATTCACATTACGTAAGAGTTTCAAGTGTTGTTTTGGTATTTCAAATGTAATACACAACGTTATTTCGTTAAATCTACCGTATTTTTAGAAGAATTCTACCATCCGCTAGATTTCAAACTTGGCAACACTGGACAGCAGGTTCGACGCGGGCAGAGGTGAGGAACAGTGTTTCTGAAGGAGGTGGGGCGTGTCGCTACTGTACGGTAGTACTAATACTTGTACTGTGCCTTTACTCTGCATTGACCGGTCATCAGCCGTTAACTATTATATCAGCATACGTCCCTCCATCACCATCGGAGGATGATCCTATCCTCCTCAAGGATGACCTTTCTGCTCTTCTTGGCCTGGGTGACTCCGTCTTACTGGCGGGCGATCTCAATGCCAAACATCCCTCCTGGAATAGTAACAGGACCTCTTCCAGAGGTAGGATCGTGTTTAACCTCTGTTCTCAACTGAACTTCGACGTCATCGCCCCGATGACTCCCACTCATTTCCCCCACGATCCCAACCATCTTCCCGACATCCTCGATATAGCGCTGCTCAAGAATGTGAACCTCCGTTTGCAATCTATAGAGACGCTACACGAGCTTAATTCCGACCATCGTCCAGTGATATTAGAACTAGCTCCCCGTTCAGGTCCCTCTGACCCTAGCCAGCCCCCTCCGACCCAAATTATTACCGACTGGAGGAAAGTAAGCGAAAGCCTACAATCCACCACGTCGCCTCACTTGGACGCTATCCCCGACCACTTAGTGACAGTCGCGGACACGACGGGCGCGATCGACTCGTTCACAAATCATGTACAATCCGTCTTGAACGATTGTTCAAGGGAGGTTCCGGCGATGAGCGATCATCGCTGGAAACTGCCTGACGATGTGCGTGATCTGTTGACCGAGAAGAACGCGGCCGTCCGTGCGTACAGTGCCTTCCCCTGCGATGCGAACAAGGCTCACATGCGCTCTTTACAGCGTGCTGTAAAGAAACGCATCGAGGAGCTGCGCTCCAGCCGCTGGGACAAGACACTTAGCGAACTCGAGCCCACCCACCTAGCCTTCTGGGAACTCCAGAGGAAGCTCCGTTCTTCTAACGAGGCCTCCATGCCCCCTCTCATTCGTTCCGACAGTAGCGTCGCCTTCGACAACGATGAAAAGGCTGAATGTCTAGCCGACAGCCTAGAGTCTCAATGCACCCCCAGCTCTCAACCAGTAGACGAAGCTCACCTTTCTGAGGTCGACGCCGAAGTCGAACGTAGAGCCTCTCTCCCACCCGTTGAAGACCCTGATTATCCTCTGCCTCCTGTCACTCCCGACGAAGTGCACGATATTATCAAGAGGCTCAAACCCCGGAAAGCTCCCGGCTCTGACGGTATCACCAATAAGGTGTTCAAACTCCTCCCCGCCCATCTCATAATGCTAATGACCGCCATCTTCAATGGCGCTCTAAGCAACAACATTTTTCCTCAAGCATGGAAAGAGGCCACCGTTATCGGCATTCCGAAACCAGGCAAACCCAAGTCTGATCCCACCAGTTACCGTCCCATTAGTCTACTCAATGTTCTAGGCAAAATCTACGAGAGGCTTATTTATAAGCGACTCAAAGACTTTGCCGAAGCAAAGAGTCTCATTCCCGACGAGCAGTTTGGCTTTCGAACCGAACACAGCTGCGTCCAACAAGTCCACCGCATCGTCGAGCACATAAGCGCTGGTTTTCAGCGTGGCTTGATGACGGGTGCACTCTTCTTTGACATAGCGAAAGCATTCGACAAAGTCTGGCACAACGGCTTACTATACAAGCTTTACCAACTCGGAGTGCCAGATCGTCTCGTGCTCATCTTGCGTGACTTTTTGTCGAATCGCACCTTTCGCTATCGCATCGAGGGTGCGCTCTCTTCACCCCACCCGATACGCGCTGGCGTCCCTCAGGGCTCCGTAGTATCCCCCCTCATTTTCACGCTGTTCACCAGCGACATCCCCAAAGATAAAAAGGCTCAGTTGGCTCTATTCGCTGACGACACGGCCATCTATTACTCGGGTCGTAACCCAGACTGCATAGCTCGTACCCTCCAATCCGCGGCAAAAGCCTTAGGCGCTTATTTCCGAAAATGGAGAATCGAGGTAAACCCCATCAAGAGTCAGGCAGTACTCTTTTCCAAACCGCGTTCGTCCCCCTCTCTGCCCAGTCCGATAACCATGTTCGGTAAGCCTATCCCTTGGGAGAAGCAAGCCAAATACCTAGGTGTGATTTTGGACCACCATCTTACTTTCGGAGAGCACATAAAGACGGTGCGTTCGCGCGCCGCTTTCGCTCTCGGTAGGTTCTACTTCATGTTGAATGCACGCAGCAAATTGTCACTCAAGTGCAAATTGCGCATTTACACGGCGTGCATTCGTCCCATCATGACGTACGCCTGTGCTGTATTCGCACACGCGAAACCATACCGTCTCCATAGGATGCAGACCCTCCAAAACCGTTTCTTGCGAAGAATCACAGGAGCCCCTTTTTACCTTCGCAACGAGAACCTCCATCTCGATCTAAAAATACCTACCATCCAGCAGTTCATGAATCGCTCCGCCAAGCGCTTCTTCGACACTGCTGAGAAGCACTCTAACCCGTTAATCGTATCGGCCGCCCGGTACACTCCCTCCCGTATTAGTAAGACTCGACGACCGAGACATACTCTGACCGACCCTGACGATGCTATTACTCTCCTCCAGGAGAGCAATAAGGCCACCAGTACAGTTAAGAAACACAGACACAGACCGCCGTCATTCCGTCCTCGCCGCCGAGGCCCGCCGCGACGTCCCCGTACGTCCCCTCCCCGACCCTTGCTCGTGCCAGCCCGCGCCGCTGAGCCTGTAGTTTTAAATTCGTCCCTAAATAATGGGAATCCGATCCAGCCTGTCCCTTTGCTGTCCTCTCCCAGCGACGCCCTAAGCCGAGGCTCGTACCCCACAGGGGGTGCCCTTAGCGTGTAGTCGCTTAGTTTGTAAGCTTTTATGCCCTGGCTGGAGGCCCTAAAAATAATATTTTTTAAGGCACCACAGGAAAGTCCGGTTAAGCAGCCGACAACCTCCTAGGTTGAACTGCGAGATGCCAATCCGAAAAAAAAAAAAAAAAAAAAATTTACTCTGCATTGGGACACTTATAAGCTGGTATAGATAGTGCAATCCATGAAGACGCGCCAAACCAATTTATGGTTTGGGGGTTTTCGGATTTTCGTGACGCTCTGTTCTGTTTCGTCTATTCTTTGTAGTGTGCGCGTGCACTCATAGGTAATTAGTGTGTACCGATAACACTCAAACTTTGACGGAAGCTTGCACACATATACTATAAACGGTTAGGAGGTATAGTGGGGCGCGTCTTCGTGGATTGCACTATCTGTATCTATTATTATATTTAAATATTTTAACATGTTTTTTTTTTTGCTTCTCTTCCAGGCTATCAGTTCCACCATTCTTCATGTGCTTCCTAAGCATGAGCACGTGGTTCGGCAGCGGGCTGATCTTCGCCACCGGCATCGTATACGGCATGATGGCGCTCGGCAAAAAGTCAGTATAAAACTCAAATATTTTTATTGCTTTTCAGTGATACTGACATAACTATACTAATATTAATGTTGCCTTATTTTTGAGAAACCTATGTATATTAAGCGGCTGTCGATAAGATACATCGAGTTTTAGACGAAAATTGTCATACACGAGGTTTAAAAAGATCACATTCACAGATATAGATAGACCCTGGATAAGCGTGCCATTTTTGACTACCTATTACGACGTCACAATGTTTTGTTTTTCTTAAATTTGGTATTACCAGGTATTACTGAGGGTATTACATTAAAAATAATTGTTTTTTTAAATAATTACGCATAATATTAATCACAAAATGACTTACCGATGTAAGGAAACGTTTACTTTATTTTTTTACTTACGATTTTTGTTCGTAAGCTAGGCACGAAACTAGGCACGCGAAGTAGTTGTTCTTGCGTTATATAGGTCTATCTATATCTGTGATCACATTACATAGCCGTAATAACCCGACTGCTAAACTGAGATCGTTCCTGAAGTAGCTCCGCGGTGCGGGAGGGGTGTGGTGCCGTGACGCGAGAGCTCACTGATACGTCAACTTGTGACAACTGTCACCCCTCCCGCACCGCGCAGCTACCTCTGTGTGGTGACGTGCCGCGAGAGCTAACTGATAAGGCAACTTGTGACAACTGTCACCCCTCCCGCACCGCGCAGCTACCTCAGTGTGGTGACGTGACGCGAGAGCTAACTGATACGTCAACTTGTGACAACTGTCACCCCTCCCGCACCGCGCAGCTACCTCAGTGTGGTGACGTGACGCGAGAGCTAACTGATACGTCAACTTGTGACAACTGTCACCCCTCCCGCACCGCGCAGCTACCTCAGTGTGGTGACGTGACG
Organism: Charanyca ferruginea; assembly: GCA_947361185.1. Taxonomy (NCBI): domain Eukaryota; kingdom Metazoa; phylum Arthropoda; class Insecta; order Lepidoptera; family Noctuidae; genus Charanyca; species Charanyca ferruginea. The sequence goes on from OX376057.1 coordinate 35,047,340, forward strand.
CGAGAGCTCACTGATACGTCAACTTGTGACAACTGTCACCCCTCCCGCATCGCGCAGCTACCTCAGTGTGGTGACGTGACGCGAGAGCTCACTGATACGTCAACTTGTGACAACTGTCACCCCTCCCGCACCGCGCAGCTACCTCAGTGTGGTGACGTGACGCGAGAGCTCACTGATACGTCAACTTGTGACAACTGTCACCCCTCCCGCACCGCGCAGCTACCTCAGTGTGGTGACGTGTCGCGAGAGCTAACTGATACGTCAACTTGTGACAACTGTCACCCCTCCCGCACCGCGCAGCTACCTCAGTGTGGTGACGTGACGCGAGAGCTAACTGATATGTCAACTTGTGACAACTGTCACCCCTCCCGCACCGCGCAGCTACCTCAGTGTGGTGACGTGACGCGAGAGCTCACTGATACGTCAACTTATGACAACTGTCACCCCTCCCGCACCGCGCAGCTACCTCAGTGTGGTGACGTGACGCGAGAGCTAACTGATACGTCAACTTGTGACAACTGTCACCCCTCCCGCACCGCGCAGCTACCTCAGTGTGGTGACGTGACGCGAGAGCTAACTGATATGTCAACTTGTGACAGCTGTCACCCCTCCCGCACCGCGCAGCTACCTCTGTGTGGTGAAGTGACGCGAGAGCTCACTGATATGTCAACTTGTGACAACTGTCACCCCTCCCGCACCGCGCAGCTACCTCAGTGTGGTGACGTGACGCGAGAGCTAACTGATATGTCAACTTGTGACAACTGTCACCCCTCCCGCACCGCGCAGCTACCTCAGTGTGGTGACGTGACGCGAGAGCTCACTGATACGTCAACTTGTGACAACTGTCACCCCTCCCGCACCGCGCAGCTACCTCAGTGTGGTGACGTGACGCGAGAGCTCACTGATACGTCAACTTGTGACAACTGTCACCCCTCCCGCACCGCGCGGCTACCTCAGGAACGGTTAAGTTAAGTCAGGCATATTGCCCATTAAACTGAGCAACATTGATCAAAAAAATATTTATTATTAAAACCAAACCTCTTCTAATGCTGGCACTTGACTTGGCGTATTTGTGCAAATATTCGCCTTATTTGGATAATACTAAATCGACTTTATTTTAATTTCAAGGTATATTTTTTATTAACGAAGTAATGCAAATATTTGCACAAATACGCCTAGTGAAGTGCCAGCGTAAAACCCGAATTAAGTATCTTATCAAACGCCGAACTAACTCTTGTTGGGTGTGGGGTGTATTTGTCTAACATTTCTTCGTAATCTTGTCGTCGTCGAATATCTGTCTCACATTATATTGGTCTTTATATCAATGTGACTCTTGGCTTAAACTTGAGTGTACCTACCTGTGCTTTGATGTGAATTTTTCAGGTACAATTTTGTCTATTTCTTGCTATTGTAGCTGTTGTGTTTCCAGCTCTGCGTAGTGAGTGATAGAATTTGAAAACAATGTCATAAAAGAAAATTTATTTTTCTAAGAAAAATAGTTAACTTTTGTAATCAAAATAATGTTTTAGTAGTCTCATAAAAACAAATATATGAAACTTAAACGCAAACATAGAAGGCGGTAGTAGAGCTAGTACTATGGCCATAGTTATTTCTGTCGCCAAGACGTTGGTACAGCAGACAGCGTCACCAACTGCTTACCCCCCACGCGTTACAATTTCTTCGGAAAGGACGGTAAGCAGTTGATGACGCTGTTTGTACGTTCCACTTTCGGTTTGAAAGATTTTTGTGCACATGTATTTACAGGCACATCAGACCTTTGGCTTCGAAGAGCCAACAACCCTGCAATATCTCTTTAGTACACATTGCAGATATCCAAAGCCGCCGATGAGCATCTTAGGGGTCCATCTGGAGGTCCAGTAATAATAATAATAAGCTGCCATAATAAATACATGTCGAATTGTAAGAAAGTTTATGCATATAGATGAAAACGAAACAGGTCCACAACACATCACAAAACACACCACACGTTGCATTTAGTTGGCTCTGACCCGTAAATGCAGCTCAAACCAGCCAAAGAGCTGAGAGAAAATAACACATCCGAAAATAATAATAATATATTTATTTGCAATTAAATACACACAGAAAAACACAAGCATTACACAGAAGACTATTTAAATGCTAGTATAGTCGAATTCTGGTACCCAAATTTAAATTTAACTTGTAGTTAAGGGTACCATACCAACACGGTAAAGATATCTAACAGTATTGTGACTCGGCCGTGTCCTGGAAATAATTACCTCGAGGTGTATACTAACTCGAAGCGCGTAGGTATGACTCGTGTTTCGACCACTTGTATGAAGATAGAATACTGTTAGATATCTTTACCGTGGTACCAGGGCCCTTGCACTTGTCAATCTACTAGATTTTTGTATTAGCTAGCGGAACCATATTCTAATATCATAAAAAAAGCTTGATGTCGTCATTAACTGGGCCGAGGGCGTGTAGTGTGAAACTAATCCGATGTGTGTGTGTGCGTGTGGGGCGCAGGGGGTCCCGCGACGACATGGCGGCGATGGCGGCGGGCGGGACCACGCCCCCGGGCGCTCCGATGGCGACCTCGCACGACCACAACGTCACCCTTATGGAGGACCCGGACGTGTGGCGCCCCAACTAAACGAGGCACGCACTCTAACATGTTTGGTGTTCCGTCTTTGCTTGTTGTATGCTTTGGCTCTGCGTGTAGTGGTGGATGGAACTAAGAACGGTCTATTTTGATAGAATTTTCTGTTGGAAACCATAATAAAATAATACGTCGTACATCGATGCTGTTTTGTTTACAAGAACCGTACAATGATGTGCAAACAAAAATTAAGACTATTAAAAGGAACTTTAGAACGACACTTATAAGAAAAAAAGAATTGATTGAAGTTGCATCTTCCAAAGGTTGCTTCGCATGGAGAAGAATGGGAAAAGAAACTCCAAACTTACTCTTTTAAAATATATGTTTCACCATTCACAGCTTTATAATGGAAAACGGGTTCATAACAGCGCTTGGTTCTTACAAAAAAGACGACTTCCATATTATTTATTGCGTGGGCTCTATTAGAAGATTCTATTAGAATAGACTGTGACTCGGTTCTTATTTGTTGCATGTTGCTGCTGGGAATAATTTCACCTTTATTTGTATTTGTTTTTTTTTTTTTTGCACAGGGTTTTATTTTTTCAGCATTTGGGAGCACTATTCTTTTTGTTTCCTTTTACAAATTGTTACTTTCATTGTTCAACAAAATTAGACATTAAGTTCATTATTCATTAGAATAATTTATAAATCTTTTTTCTGATAATTTAATAAACAAAACTACAAATCAAGCGAATGTTGCCATTACATTTTATTGCACAATTGGGTACTTGACACCACCAATCAATTGACATACTTTTTATTAGCTGTCAAGATGAGAGTCCCCCATAGATTTTGTATGACAATAGCGACTAACTATTAATTGATTTCAAAGCAACTTAAAATCGAATTAATTGAAAATTAATCGGGTTTTCCGGGCAAAAAAAAACTGTATTATAAGATAAGTTGTATTTTGGAATTATTGCTCAATGATGTCAACAACCCAATTTTTACTTTATTCATTTTCTTCCGTAGTCACATCAAAAAACTTAAGAATGTTTTCGAGGTCAAATAATAAAAATAGTAATCATACTCCACAGAGGATCAATAGATGACATGAGGACGTCGGCGGCTACACTGGAAGCGGGCGCGGGCCAGCAAACAAGCGCTCCTCGCGCCAACCTCGTCATGAACGAACAGCCAATCAGCTTCACCGGCGTCCCCGCTCGCAACTGACCCCGCACCTCAATGTGAGTCTCCTACATGTAATGCGCTCCTGGTACTTCGTAGTGAACACAGGCTTATTGTGAACTAAACTACACATTATTTAATGTATGGTACGGCCGATCAAGCTTTACAGGCAAAAATATTTATCTTTCGACTACACTCACAATATTTTATTTTATTTATTTCACTTTTTTATTGCTTGTAAGTCTCCTTGGTACCTACCTATGTGCTTAACATAAAAAAATGTTGTGAGTGTAGTAGTAAGATGTATATTTTTGCCTGTAAACTAAATACCATATTCGACTGTATTTTAACTACAAAAACATAAGTTGCGTAACATTGTTTCCAGCAACACGTTTCTGTTGCTGGAACAGTTATGAGCAACTTTTGTTCACAATTAATACAAAACCTTAAAATGTTGGATTAAGGTACAGTTCACATTGTAAGTACGAATAGCAATTAGGTATTTTGTGTAGTTCATGATAAGCTTCCAGTATGTGAATTAGCCGATTTCTGAGTGGTGACTGTAATATTATCATTAAAAAAAATATATTATATCAGTGTGTTTGGCAAAAAATGTGGCTGCTGTTTCAGTTAAGATATTTTGATATTGTTATTTCTAATACTATGGAGCGCATAGAATTAACTACAAAGACTTTATAACGTCTGTACTAATGGTGTAAGTTCCATTCCAGTTCCATTTGGAAATTTCTCCATTCGAGACGTTCAGTTATATTCATAGTAAAACTCCTTTAGTTTAGTGTTGCCAATAAAAAAAAACCAGTGTCCTCCATACAAAATCATAGAATTGCCAACTTTTTTAATTTGAGTCTGCTTGTAGATAGTTAATATTCTTGTCTATGATGATATTCAGCATGTATAATAAATATTATAATATTCAATTATTTGTTATATCTATAGAGGTTTATGAACTAAGCACATATATTATACTAGACATATTGTACCATATCGCTTGGCCCATATGAGGAGATTTAACAAAAAAAGATATTATATTCGTTGCAATAGAGGCTGTTGTGCAATAAGTGGTTGTTTTATTTA